>OY757247.1:37420160-40399302 GCA_963583935.1 Diaperis boleti | reverse complement strand
CAAATAATGGATATTCTTTAAAAACCATAAATAAATTATACTATAGATACTATAAGAAATTCAAATACACACACCACTTGGTTAAAAATCCTTCAGAAACAATTTCCTTTTCAAATTCATTAACATACTTTGGTGTCGTCTCAGAGAAATGTTCTAAAATACTTAAGAAAAACGATTTTAAAGTTTCATTTAAAACAGAACAACTTATCCAGATTTTTTATTAAAAATAAAGATCCATTAGATTACAAATCGTCATCAGGTGTAGACAAATTAAACTGCTCTTCTTGTGAATCATTCTACATAGGTCAGACAGGTCGCAAAATATCAGACCGTATTAAAGAACATTTCAGGCACATCTGTAACAACACAGATCTTGATCCTCCTCCATCAACACCTTCTTCTTTCGCCAATCATATATTAATAACGAAACATAGTTTTTCACCATCAAATTCCAAATTGATTCATAAATGCAATAAAGGCCGGAAATTAGATTTTCTTGAGACTTTGGAAATAAGGAAAGCCTTGAAACTGGAAACCAGATCTTGTTTAAATGAACAGAATAACTTCAATAATCCCATTATTAATTCAGTATTTTAATTTTTTATTTCATACTGTCCGGTAGATGTTCCATTAAAGGATCAATTTGCGTCCGGTAGGTGAGCTATTACAGTATCAGAGCCGGTAAGTGTCGCTAGGCAACACTTGCCGGACAGTTTCATCTTTATAAATCAAATCTGACATTAATCTGACATTTTCAAACGTATTTGTCGGCTACTGATGAAGTTTTACATATACAACAAAGGTGATGCGATTTTCACAAAATGTGATTTTTTGATTTTTGAAATAAAATAATGAAGAACGGGCTTACAGTATGAAATAAAATAAATAACGATACACGTCCGGTAGTTACTTGTAAATCGTTTAGACATTCTAGACTCGTTACAAGTAACCTACCGGACTTGTAACGTTAAATATTATTACCACTCAAACAATCTTACTAGATTCTCTTTGATCCATTTTTAATTTTTACATTTTATAAAATGTTGTTTTTACGAAATCTTTTAAAAATCATGTAACCCTTTCAAAACGTCAAATTTAATTCAAAATTACGTCAACGTCATATTTTTTTATATTTTTTAAGGTAAGAACCCATCTGTAATTCAATTGTATCATTAATCTCTTGTTAAATTAGGGCTGATGATGGCAGTAGTGTTCTGCCGAAACATGTTCCATTTGTAATTTTACACTTATTAAAGTTTGTGGAGTTCGAATTAGATATATTTAAATTTTAATTTAAAATTCTGTATCAACATTGTTATTAAATATTGGAGATTGAACTTGGGCATGTCGGTAAATAAGGCTTGGGTCTTTCGGGCGCTGCTAATACAATTTGACGTATAGGGTGTTCACCAGAACCGATTAATTTATCCAATATTTCCAAAAACAATAAAATTGTCTGGATCACTTTTGGTGGTAGATAACTACTTTTAATTAGTAATTTCCCCTAAGACATTAAAAACAATATTTATTAAGCCGACGCACTTTTCGTAATATTATAAGCTTATAAATAGGACTACTTTGAAGAAAATTGTCACTGAACCTTCGACTTTTCAAACTGATCTAAAGAAGAAGTCACAAATTGTGACAATTCCTTATGCCCCCGTGATCACCAAGGGCTTGGCAAAAATCTTTAATGGACTAGACTTAAAAGTGGCTCACACTTTTGGGCCTACTCTACAATGTCTTTTGGGCAACCCAAAATCGGGGATTTATGAAATGAAAGGTAAAGATTGTAACAAAAAATATATTGGGCAAACACGACGATCAATTTCAACTGGATTTAAAGAGCACATTGCTCAACATATTTTTGCACATAACCACAACATAGGCAAAACTTGTGTTAAATTAGTTGTAAATAATTGTAAATTTCTAGACATTTATGAACGTCTAGAAATATATAAGAATAAGAATTGTGTTTTTAATAACAACTATTCCCACTTTTGAACAGTACGGGTGGGGATGCGTCCCATTAGAGTATCTATAGAGCGGTATGTTAGCTTGTAATGTTAGTTTATTGATGATGCCAACACAATTTTTTTTTTTCGAAGGCTTTGGATAGCCCTATTAATTATTCACTTTTGGTAAACATACTGCATGTGATTTATTTATAAAATGTAGGCCGTGGAAGGACCATTCAGAAAGAAGTAAAGTATCTACATTTGAACCCATCGCCTACCTTGTACTTCCGAGCTTCTTTGTGCCTTTTGCCATATTTCCGTATTCTTCTTCGCGTATTGGATATTTTACGCAGCAAGGTTTATATGCTCGCATAACAAATCCTTGACTTTACCTCGTTGTCGCATACCAAAAGTATAACGGAAGGATATTCTCTTGTTCTTTTATTGCGGGTATTATTTATTGCGAATTCAACATCTTCTAATATTACTTGCTCGCATTTGTTCGGGCTTTCCGCTAATTTTTTCTAGGAGTCCCTTTCGGGATTATTTAGCTGAATGTTGTTGGCATTCAAGAATTCTTTGAATTCGATAGATCAGAAGTTCGATCCTCGATCTGCCTCATATATTGCGCAGTGGTCGACTAAAGTTACGAAAGAAGGCGTGTGCCCCTTTGGAATTGGGTGTAGCAAAACCCTTCTCCTTTTCCGCATTTTGTCAATCGTTGGATGTCTGCATCCCGGTTTTTCTCAAAAGTATTTGTCTCCAAAACTAGTAAGCATCTGTTTAGCGGATCAACATGTCATTCGTTCACCTTTTCTGTGTTCCAATTTGAAATCGAAATTGTGCGAAATAAGTGACTAGCTCGCGTTTCTCCAAATAAGTCTTAAAGTTGTGACGATCGTAAATCTCAAGCCTCTTGTAAATAACTTTTGAACCTTTCTAATGCATGGATAATTATTACTGCAATAACTTCCGACTCAAAACTATGAAAATTTGGTTCGTTAGTGGTCCTTCTACTAAAATAAAATGCAGAATGAAACTGACCATCCTCCTGCTTTAGCATCAAAAGAATTGCTGCAACTCCGTGAGCCATTGCGACGCAATGCAACTGCGTTGTTCAATGTTTTCAATGTTTCATGAAATCGTAAAGAGGCTTTGCAAGCAGAAAAAATCTCAAATGTTTGAAATGTTTTCCGTACTGGGTCGAATTCCTTCTGCATCTCTCATAACACATAACTCTGTTTGATAAAAACTCGCATTTAAAGACGCAATTCAGGTTTATTCAGAACGAGAATATTATAAACCTCATGCAATTATGCAATACTTGTAAGTTTTCATTCAAGTTTCTGTCACGTTCAATACATACATTGCTTCGATACAGGGATTACCGATGCCTCACTCGCCGCCATTTCGAAGAGTTCTTGTGGGGTTTCTAATTGACTCAAAGCCTACGGAAATCGCCGCTCTTTGTTTGAATATGATGTAACTTATTTTTTGTTAAAGCAATTAAAGGAGTTTTGAGTTAGTTCTGTTCGAAGGTCCGAACTATAAAGACGTGTTCGTATGCAGAGTGTTAAAAGTCTCACCGTAACAGATTCAGAAGTGGGATATAATTCATAATTTCGAGTGGACAATGAGTGACAGTGAGATGGAAAATCAAAAGTTGCGTAAAAATTTGTACGAATACTGGACACATTTCAGAGTTTGAACTTGGAGGAGGGAACTAGCAAAGATAAAAACTTTTGATCCTAATGATCGCCACCAAACGGTAGCGGCTTGTTTAAATAAAATTGAACAATTAGCAATTAGCAAAGAATTTAATCAGAAGATTAAAGTTTAATCTGAGATTAAGAAAACCAACCAAGCAGTCAAACCAATCTGAATGATCAAAGTAGACGAGAAGAAGTTCTGTAAGTCAAATAAATTAGAAAGAATTAGAGCTGACAAAGATCAGTTAATAGCTGTATTTCTGAGTGTGTCATAGATTTAACGAATCAGATACAGACGTAAAAGCGTTCGTTAATAGATACGGGACGCCAGGTCACATTGATTAAAGAACACATCTACAAGAAGTTAAACCCACACGATATGAACTCCTCTAGTGTTATTTTGACGGGAATTGGGGTAAACCAAACTAAGCAACTATGTTGTCTCAAAGACAGGAATAATCAATCAAGCATAAGTGAAGCCTTCGAAAACGGAATAAAGACAGAAGAAACGACGAGTTAAAAAAATAAAGAGAAGATCGAAGAAATGATCTCGAGCTATAATCCAAAGGGTGGGGAAATGAAGAAGAGTGCCAATATAGAGATGATGTCAAACACGAAGACTACCATATCTAGAGAGAGAAGTTGTTGAAAGACAGGTAGAAGATTGTTGTACGATGCTAATCCGAATACGTCTGTACCCTGGTAGTAGCGAAGAAAAAGAACGGATACCCACTCCCCTGATCGAAGACCAGTTAGATAGATTGCAAGAAGCTAGAGTATTCAGTACTCATGACTCAGTACTCAAAAATGAATCCTTTCAAGTGTAAGTAAAAGAAGATAGCAAGGAGTATATACATCTTTCGTGACGCACGATGGGATATATCAATTTTTACGACTACCTTTTGGCTAATCCTCGTGCCGTTTTCCCAAGATTTATAAACTGTATTTTCCGACCGCTTTCGCTTCAAGGCATTGTGCTTACCTACATCGACGACCTAACAGTACCAGAAAAAGATTATGAATTAAAGTTGCAAGTTAAAAATGTGAGTTTCTTAAGAGACACAATGTGCGATTTATTAGAGGAATTATTGCGAAGGTTAGCCAAGACCGCTTGTCATTTTGAATTTTTTTTTAATTCGTCGGCCTAGGTGAGTTTTTATCTTTTTCAATTGAAAGCAAGAGTAGTTTTTGTTAGTCGGAAAAGGTTAGTCAAGAAAAACCGGGATATTTAAATCCTAAGTAGTAATTTTTTGGCCCAAAATAAATCCAGCGACTATCAAATGTTTTGAGTGTATCGCTAGTTACCATTAATTTTTCAATTTTACATTAAGCGTTTTTTAATACCGTCAAAACTACGGGACTCCTTGAAGACATTCGAAATAATCAAATGTTTTATTAGTATATTGAAACACTAGTTTTGTAAAACTGATATTGAGACACGAGTTCAGGTTTGCAGCACGACTGCCGTAGGCCTGTAAAGAACGAGTGCTCTTAAGGTTTACAAAACGAGTTTTTCATGTTATTTTTCCTAATTTGAATATTAATTTCATTTTTTTAACAAATAAAATCAATTTTGGTAATTTAGGATATTTTGTTAAATTTTGATTTTTCTGTACCTGACGTATACTTGAGATGACTTACATGGAACCTTAACGACAAAATCACACTGACATTTCATTCAGTGCAAGTTTCAGTCTGTTTAACCAATGGAAACAAAAATTCTAAATTTTGGGTGCGTTAATGGAATATTAACGCACTCAAAATGAGTGCGTTAATAGCTTTGTTACAACAGCAAATTAGGAAAAATTATATTCAACTCTTTATAAAATTCTTTAAAGGCGCTCTGTGTTGAATTTGAAGTGGACACGTTCAATTTGTAATGAATAATTTGGTATTACTTCATCAGGCGTGAATAAAATATTCCGGAATTCCTTGCAGACACTCAAATCACTAAACTCTTTTATAATAATTATTTTTAATTGTTTATAAAACAATTTGGAGCACTCTGAATGTTGAATTTGAAATAGACACTATCAAATTGTATTAATCATACTGAATTTATATCATCAGATGTATATAAATATTCCGGGATTCCTTGAGACACTCGAAACAATCAAATATTTTATAATTATATTCAACTGTTTATAAAACTCTTTAAAGCGCTCAGAGTTGAATTTGAAGTGGACACGTTCAATTTCTAATGAATAATTTGGAATTACTTCATCAGACGTGAATAAAATATTCCGGAATTCCTTGTAGACACTCAAATCACTAAACACTTTTATAATTGTTCTCAATTGTTTATAAAACATTTTGGAGCACTCTAAATGTTGAATTTGAAAGAGACACTATCAAATTGTATTAATCAACCTGAAATTATATTATCAGATGTATGTAAAATATTTCGGGAGTCCTTGAAGACACTCGAAACATCAAATGTTTTATAATTATATTCAACTGTTTATAAAACTCTTTAAAGCCCTCAGAGTTGAATTTGAAGTGGATACGTTCAACTTGTATTAATCAACCTTAAATTATATCATCAGATGCGTATATAAAATATTCCGGGACTCCTTGAAAACATTATCAAATTGTATTAATCAACCTACTGAAATTATATCATCAGATGTATATAAAATATTCCGGGACTCCTTGAAGACACTCGAAACAATCAAATGTTTCATAACTGTATTCAACTGTTTATAAAACTCTTTAAAGCGCTCTGAGTTGCATTTGAAGTAGACACGTTCAATTTGTATTGAATAATTTGGAATTACTTCATCAGATGTGAATAAAATATTCCGTAATATTCAGGGATTACTTACAGACACTCAAATCAGTAAACTCTTTTAAAATAATTGTTCTCAACTGTTTATAAAGAAAGCATTTTCGAGCACTCTGAACGTTGAATTTGAAATAGGCACTATCAAATTGTGTTAATCAAACTAAAATTATATCATCAGATGTATATAAAATATTCCGTGACACCTTGAAGACACTCCAAACAATGAAATGTTTTATAACTATATTCAACTGTTTATAAAACTCTTTAAAGCGCTCTGAGTTGAATTTGAAGTGGACACGTTCAATTTGAATTGAATCATTTGGAATTACTTCATCAGATGGGAATAAAATATTCCGGAATATTCAGGAATTCCATGCAGACACTCAAATCACTAAACTCTTTTAAAATAATTGTTCTCAACTGTTTATAAAACGTTTTGGGTGCACTCTGAATGTTGAATTTGAAATAGACACTATGAAATTGTATTAATCAAACTGAAATTATGTTATCAGATGTATATAAAATATTCCGGGACGCCTTGAAGACACTCGAAACAATCAAAGGTTTTATAATTATATTCAACTGTTTATAAAACTCTTTAAAGCGCTCTGAGTTGCATTTGAAGTGGACACGTTCAATTTGTGTTGAATAATTTGGAATTACTTTATCAGATGTGAATAAAATATTCCGGGATTCCTTGCAGACACTCAAAGCACTAAACTGTTTTATCATTGTTCTCAACTGTTAATAAAACATTTTGGAGCACTCTGAATGTTGAATTTGAAATAGACACTATCAAATTGTATTAATCAACCTGAAATTATATCATCAGATGTATATAAAATATTCCGGTACTCCTTGAAGACACTCGAAACAATCGAATGTTTTATAATTATATTCAACTGTTTATAAAACTCTTTATAGTGCTCTGAGTTAAATTTGAAGTGGACACGTTCAATTTGTATTGAATTATTTGGAATTACTTCATTAAATGTGAATAAAATATTCCGGAATGTTCCGGGATTCCTTGCAGACACTCAAATCACTAAACTCTTTTATAATTGTTCTCAACTGCTTATAAAGCATTTTGGAGCACTCTGAATGTTGAATTTGAAATAGGCACTATCAAATTGTATTAATCAATCTGAAATTATATAATCAAATGTATATAAAATATTCCGGGATTCCTTGAAGACACTCGAAACAATCAAATGTTTTATAATTATATTCAACTGTTTATAGAACTCTTTAAAGCGCTCTGAGTTGAATTTGAAGTGGACACACCCATTCAATTTGTATTAATCAACCGGAAATTATATCATCAGATGCGTATAAACAATATTCCCTGACTCCTTGAAGACATTATCAAATTGTACTAATCAACCTGAAATTATACATCAGATGCGAATATCAAATATTCCGGGACTCCTTGCAGACACTCGAACCAATCAAATGTTTTGTAAATACATTCAACTGTTTATAAAACTCTTTAAAGCGCTTTGAGTTGAATTTGAAGTGGACACGTTCAATTTGTAATGAATAATTTGGAATTACTTCATCAGATGTGAATAAAATATTCCGGAATTTCTTGTAGACACTCAAATCACTAAACTCTTTTATAATTGTTCTCAATTGTTAATTTGATTGATTTGAAATAGACATTATCAAATTGTAGATGTAGAGGGCTAGAGTCGGAAGAGAGGATTAACCCCTTTAGGAAAAGTAAGAAGTTAGAAAGATCACCGGATAAAAAGGCAATGGATGAGGAAATGAAAGAGATGCTGAAAAAAATTATAGAGGATGTAGGGGAGATAAAGGAAGAGAATCGGAAGATGAGTTGAAGACAGTTGAAAATTATGATGCGTGAAAAGGAAGAAAAATGGGAAAGTGAAAAGATGGAACTAAAAGAAAAAATGAAAAAATTGGAGGAGAAAATGGACGAGCAGGAAAAAAGAGTGAGAAAAAAGAATATTGTTGTAACGGGATTGGACGAAGAGGAATGCGAGAGCGGGAAGAAACTGGAAAAATGGATGAAGGTGGAATTAGAGGTAGAAGTGACTGTGAGAGAGATGTATAAAATAAATGGAGGAAAAATGATTGTGGCGGAACTTGGGAGCTGGGGGGAAAAGAGGAAAATTATGGAAAATAAAAGAAAACTAAGAGAAAAAAAAAAGGAAAGAGAGTATACATCTGAAGATGATCTGACAAAGAAGGAAAGAGATATACAGGAGAAATTAAGAGCGATAGCCAAAGAAGAGCGACAAAAAGGACAGCGGGTGAAAGTGGGTTATAAAAAGATATGGATAGAGGGAAAAGGGCTTAGGTGGGACGAAGAAAAGGGGGAGTTAGATACAGAAATTTTTTGAATAAGAGCACAAGAAAAAGACGACAGGGCAGAAAAGGGAAAACGAAGACGGAGAGGAATAAAGGAGAAAAGGAGCAAATAAGAATAGTATTCTGGAACGTAGCGGGAATAAAAAACAAAGAGAATGAATTTTGGGAGTATTTGAGAGAATTTGACGTAGTGGAAATGGTAGAAACGTGGGTGGAAGAAAAGGAGTGGGAAAAATTGGAAAAGAGAATGCCGAAAGAGGGACTGGAAGGAGAAAATGGAACTGAAGCAAAAGAAGAAAGAAGGATTATGGAAAGAGAAATTCAAGGTGGGAGAAAGAATGGAGTCGGACCATATGCCTTTAGAAGTGAAGACAAAAGGAAGAGAGAAAGATAGAGGAAGTGTGAATGAGTTTAGAAGAAAAATTGTGAAGAATATTTGGACGGATAAAGGAAAAGAAAATTATAGAGCAAGACTTAGGGAAGCAAAATACGAAGAAACAGAAATAAACGAAAAGGTGAGGGAACTGAGCGATAACATAAGAAACGCAACAGAAAAAAAAAAGAGATAGAGATAAGAGAGAAGATAAAGAAGAAGAGTGGAAGAACGAGTGGTGGGATAAAGAATGCAGGGAAAGGAAGCAGGAAGCAAGAAGGAAACTAAGAAATTGGAAAAAAGAAAAAGCAACCAAGGAAGAGTACAAGAGAGCACGCAAGAGGTACAATTTAGTATGCAAAGAGAAGAAGCAAAAGAAACGGATGGAAGAAGAGCTAAAGATGAAGTGTATAAAGACGGAAGAAGAGGTATGGAGATACATAAATAAGGAAAGAAAGAAAAAGAGAGAGAGTGATGGAATTACTATGGAGGAATGGAGAGAGTACTTCAGTGAGCTGCTGGGGGGTGATGAAAACAGACAAGAAAAGGAAAAGAGACAACAAAGAGTGGAAGAAATAGAAGAGATAACAAGAGAAGAACCAGAGAGACAACTAGGAAAACTGAAAAGAAAAAAGACACCGGGGAGGGATGGTATACAGAATGAAGCGTGGATATATGGAACGGAAAGGGAAGTTGACAGGTTGTTAGAGATAATGAATAGAGTGTGGAAGGGAGAGGGATTCCCCCAAGAGTGAAAGGAGGGGATAATATGCCCCATATATAAGAAAGGAGAAAAGGATACATTCAGTAATTATAGGGGGATCACTCTCCTAAATACAGTATATAAGGTATACGCGATGATTGTAGAAGAGAGGCTGATGAAGGAAATGAATGAGAGGGGGGTGTTACCAGACGGACAGGCGGGATTTAGGAAAGGTAGAGGGACCATGGATAATGTATATATCTTGAATCACATAGTAGGAAATGAGATAAAAAAGAGGGGTGGCAAGATATATGCATTCTTTGTGGACCTGAAGGTGGCTTTTGATAATGTGGAAAGAGATTTACTGCGGGAATGCTTGAGAAAGAGAGGAATAAATGAGCATCTGGTAACAAAAATAGAAAAGATATATGAAGAGACGACAAGTAGAGTGAGAGTGGATGGAAGGGTGAGTGAATGTTTCAAAACTTATAAGGGAGTAATACAAGGTTGCCCACTAAGCCCCAGCCTGTTTGCAGCTTTTATTGGAGATATAGAGGAGATGTTGAGGAAGGGGCAGACAGGGGGGGTTCTGGTGGGCAAAGGAAAAGTGTGGTCTTTAGCTTATGCGGGCGATTTGGTGGTGCTAGCGAGAGAGGAGAAAGGTATGAAAGAAATGATAGGAAACATGGAGAAATATATGAGGAGGAAAAAGTTGACGGTCAATGTAGAGAAATCCAAGATGATGGTGTTCAGAAAAGGGGGTGGTAGGAGAAAAGTAAATGAGTGAAGATGGGAGAAAGAAAAAATTGAAGAAGTGAAAGAATTTAAGTATTTAGGTTATGTGATGAATGAAAGAAACTCAGCAACAGCACATGTGAAAGAGTTAGTGAAAAAAGCAAATAAGATAATAGGCGCTGTATGGGGAATAGGAGAGATAAAATTTGGACATGATTTTAGAAGGAGAGTAATGATGTTTGATAGTTTGGTGAAAAGCGTGATGATGTATGGAGCGGAAATATGGGGATGGAGAGAGCAAGAAGGATTGGAAGGGGTGCAAGGAAAATATATGAAATGGGTGCTAGGGGTAGAGAGAGAGACACCGGGGTATATAGTGATGGAGGAAACAAAGAGAGATGGAATAAGAATAGAAGCAAGAGAAAGAGCAATAAGATTTGAGGAGTGAGTGAAAGAGAGAGGAGAGTGCAGAATTTTTGCAAGAGTATTTGAAAGAAAAAAGGAAAGAAATAGGAAAGGGGTTATGGAAAGAGAAGGAGGCATATTTCGAAAGAAACGGGTATGCAGGCGCGGAGATAGAAAGAATGCGAGAGAGAGGCAGTGTAATGACAGATGAATTAGTGCAGAGAGATAGAGATGCGCAAGTGCAGGAAAGAAGACCGAGAATTAGGGAGTCTAGGTAAAATGGGAAGTATGAAAAAATAATAACGGAAAAAATTCCTAAGTACCTAGGAAGAGAGAGTAGAAAAGAGAGAGTGATAATAGCAAGATTTAGATGTGGAACTGAGGAAAGAGAGAATAAATATTGGAGTGAGGATAATAATAGAGTATGCAGGATGTGTGCAGAACAAAAGGAGACGATAGAGCATTTGTTGAAGGAGTGCGTAGAATTGAGAGGGAGAGATGAGAGTAGAGAAAAAATTTTGAATGAGGACGGAAGAGGGATCGAATGGATGAGGAAGGTTGAGCGGAGAAGAGGGACAATAAGTGGGAAGGGATAAAAGCTGCTAGTTATTGTGTTGAATTATTGATTTATTTAGTTTTATTTATTATATTATATTTTATTTTACTTGAGTTATGGCAAATGTATCGGATACTTTATAAACCTGTAGAGGTAATAAATATACATACTACTACTATAACTATATTCAACTGTTTATAAAACTCTTTAAAGCGCTCTGAGTTGAATTTGAAGTTGACACGTTCAATTTGTAATGAATAATTTGGAATTACTTCATCAGAAGTGAATAAAATATTCTGGAATTCCTTGCAGACACTCAAATCACTAAACTCTTTCATAATTGTTCTCAATTGTTTATTTGATTGATTTGATTTTGGAGCACTCTAAATGTTGAATTTGAAATAGACATTATCAAATTGTATTGATCAACCTGAAATTATATAATCAGATGTAAGTATATAAAATATTCCGGGACTCCTTGAAGACATTCAAAATAATCATGTTTTATAATTATATTCAACTGCTTATAAAACTCTTTAAAATGCTTTTAGTTGAATTTGAAGTGGACACGTTCAATTTGTATTGAATAATTTTGGAATTACTTCATCAGATGTGAATAAAATATTCCGGAATCTTCCGGGATTCCTATTGCAGACACTCAAATCATTAAACTGTTTTATAATTGTTCTCAATTGTTTATAAAACATTGGAGTACTCTGATTGTTGAATTTGAAATAGACATTATCAAATTGTATTGATCAACCTGAAATTATATAATTAGATGTATATAAAATATTCCGGGACTCCTTGAAGACATTCAAAATAATCAAATGTTTTATAATTATATTCAACTGCTTATAAAACTCTTTAAAATGCTCTGAGTTGAATTTGAAGTGGACACGTTCAGTTTGTATTGAATAATTTGGAGTTATTTCATCAAACGTGTATAAAATATTCCTTTCTCAAGAGCAGTGGAATTCCTTGGTCATATAGTAGATCAGAAGGTATATGATGTTCTCTTGTCCTATTTATTGTGCTTCCAAAAGTACCACCTTCATATTTTTGTAGTAAATAATAAACCGGAAACAATTATAAATGTAGAATAATGTAAAATTTCGGATTCTCGGGACCGGGTAGCAAAATACAGATCCTTAATTTTGTGGAAGAATTTTTTTTTTTTTGTAGTCATTGAACACTTTGAAATGAATAAGTATATCAAAGTTTTTAGCCTTTTTTGCCTGGATAATTTCGATGCAGCGTTCAAAATAACACTTCTCCATATCGAATTACATTCGGAGTTGAAGAAAGAGCGTAAGGAACTTCGTCCACACGTTTTCTATTATTTATTGTTATAGCGGCCATAGGGGTACAGTAAACAATGGTAATAGGGTCCTGTTGGCATCATTGGGGTACGGAACCCTAGAAAGACATCGTATGTAAATTCGTAGCCTGTATACTAAGTGACATAGAAAAAAGAACACCCAGTAATAATGAATATTTTGCGGCAATTTTCTAACAATATGTTTGTTTAAGTTAAGATGACAAACGATCAATTTTTCAGCCATATTGATCCACTGGTTTTTGTGGTATCGTATCTTTCCAAAAGAAATCCAATAGACGCTAATGGTCTTCTCTAGCTACATTTCTCATTTAGGCGTTGTGCAGTACATTTTGAGGAGCTTCTTTATTTTGTTCATTATGCCTAGAGCTAGAAGACGCCAAAATTTTCGCCATCTTTGCGAGTTAGATAGAGGGGGAATAGTGAGCTTACGAGTGGCTCGGTTGTACTTTAGAGATATAGCCACTAGGACGCAAAGAAGTTTACACATGGTGGCAGTTTGTTGTCGGGCATGGAACCAGGAAGGCCGTATACCAAGAGCGAGAGGTACAGGACGTGTCAGAAGAACTACACAACGTGATTATCGCCGCTTTAGACTTTTGACTCTACGGGACCGTTTCACTTCCACAAGGGCTATTGCGGACCAGTGGTTTGAAGAACGTAGAAGGCCTATTGGGATGCGAATTTCTGTTACCTCTCACTCCCGGACATCGATGTGATCGTCTGGCGTGGTGCAGAGAACGGCTAAATTGGGATCTAGAATGGAATACGGTTGTTTTTAGTGATGAATCTAGATTCTGTTTGGGTACATGATGGCCGTGTAAGGGTGAAGAGGCTAAACGGTGAAAGACGAGATTCTCAATTTTATTTGGAATGGCATGTGCACCACACCGTTCGAATTGTGGCATGGAGAGCTATTGCCTATGGAAGTAGGTCACCTTTGATCTTCATCAGAGGCAATATGACCGCCGTCCGTTACATCCAGGGGGTGGTAGAACGACATGTTCTACTCTACATACGGACGCTCCCCAACCGCCTTTTCCAACAAGATAATGGTCGACCACATGTAGCCAGAGTTACGTTGAATCATTTTGAAGACCATCAAGTCGATTTGTTGTTTTGGCCACCAATATCTCCCGAGCTTTCACCTATTACACAAGTGTGAAATATTATGGGAAGAATATTAGTCCGCTTACCCCATCCTCCATGTTGATGTCAAAACGTTGAAATTCGCCATTTGATTATGTCTAGTTAACTTTGATTAACTGTTTTCAGGTTGTTGTTGTTAGTTACAAAAACTGTACAAAAATTTGCACTTCAATAAATATAGTAATTGTCATCATATTGAATATTCCAATAACCAGTACCCCCTTTACTTCAATATGGTAGCAGAGCGTGGTTCGTCGTGAACTGGAGTGTCTTGTTGCTTGAGCGAACGGTGTCGAGGAAGCACGGATCTTGTGGTGCAGTCGACGGATTGTTTTTTGTTCGCTGGATTTGGAGGCAATAATACAGACATGGAGTTTCATGGAATTGAGAAATTGAGGGGTGCCGAAAACTGGTGTATATGGAAGTTCGCAGTCAAGAACTTGCTGCGAGGAATTGAAGGCGCGTACGAAGTGTGCATTGGCGAGATCACGGAGCCAGAAGAGGGTCCAGAAGACGCGACACGTCAGGCTCAGCTGAAAGCATGGGACAAGGCAGATCGTGCTGCGAGTCAAGTCATTGTAAAAACTGTAGAGTCTAAGGTAATGGCGTTATTGATAACATGTGAAAAGGCCAGAGATATGTGGCTGAAGCTCCATAGTGTTTTTGAGTAACGCACGAAGCAAGCTGTACATACTGTCCAGGCGGAGTTTTTCAGCTTCACAAAATCTTCAACGGATGACATCGTAACGCACATTGCTAAGTTCGAAGAACTCATTTTGCGAATGCAGCAGCTGAACGTCAAACCAGATGATTCGTCGCTAATGGTCAAATTGCTGGACTCGCTTCCCGACGAATTTGAAAGTCTTCGACAGGCATGGTGGGCTCGATCAGAGAATCAGCAGACGTTAAATAATTTGATCGAAGTTTTGACATCGGAAGAGAAGCGTCGTCAACAGCGTGCTGAGAAGCAGGACGACCTTGTTGCTCTTTTCGCAAGTAAAGCAAAAATTCAAGCCAGAAATCAGCGTGAAAATGCGAATAAACACAACCCTTCCACAGACATAAAAAAATCAGGTAATCGAAATGAACATAAAACCTCGACCGTGCGATGTTATTTTTGTGGGAATACTGGTCACATACGGCGCAACTGTCAGAAGAGGAAGTCGAGTTCAACTTTATGCAAGAACGAGTCCAAGGACGAGGCATTCATCTGCGAGGCACTGAAGACGACACTTGGATTGCAGACTCGGGAGCAACAGATCACGTGACTCATCGAAAGGAATGGTTTTCTTCTTTGGCGCTCTTTCCAGTGTCGCTCAAAGTACACATCGGGAATAAATCAACGATGGACGCACTTGGAAGGGGAACGATTAGGTTCGAAGCTTTTGTTGATGATTGCTGGAAATCTTGTCGTATGGAGAATGTGTTATATGTACCTCAAGCTCGTAGAAATTTGTTCTCGGTCATATCTGCAGTGGACAAAGGAATGTTATTTACATCAAACAGTGATGAGTGTAAATTTATTCGAGATGACGTTGTCAAAGCTCGTGGTGTTCGTTCTGGACATCTATTTAAGATGATTATTCGCATTGTCAATCCTGTTGTTTCATTGTCGTCATGTTTTAGTGAAGCCAACACTGTTTCGTCGAAGGATACGTTACAGATCTGGCATGAAAGACTTAGACATCAAAATAAACGTCATGTGAGGAAGCTGCTGAGGGACCGTGAGGTCAATTTTGTGGATGAGGATAGTTTTTGCGAAGCGTGCGTCGAAGGGAAACAGCATTCTAACACATTTCTGGAGAGAAAACAGCGTTCAGCAGAACCAGGCGAAATTATGCATGCTGATCTATGTGGCCCTATGGAATGTTCTTCTTTAGGCGGGGCAAAATATTTTCTGTGCATCACATGTGATTTTTCGAGATATCGACTGGTCTATTTTCTAAAGGAGAAATCCGAGACAGCGCAGAAGATAGAAGCAGTACTAAAGTTGGTAGAGAATCATCGTGGACGACAGATCAAAATTTTTCAGTGCGATGGAGGAACCGAGTTTGATAATTCTACTGTAAGAAAGCTAATGTCATCTAATGGAGTGAAACTTGCTGTTACGAATCCTTATACTCCACAACAGAACGGCTGTGCTGAAAGATCAAACAGAACAATCGTCGAATTGGCTCGAACACTGCTTTTAGCGAAAAACTTGCCCAAGTTCCTGTGGGCTGAGGCGGTTAATACCGTTGTGTATATTTTGAACCAAGCTGGACCCAGCCGGATTGACGGCAAAACACCGCTTGAACTCTTCGTTGGGAAAAACACACGATTGGACAAGTTTCATGTCTTTGGAACACCTTGTTACGTTCATGTGCCCAAGGACAAACGTAAGAAATGGGACCCAAAAGGAAAGCGTGGCATTTTCGTTGGATATTCTGAAGATGTCGAGGGTTTTCGAGTGTGGCACAAAACGGACAACAGAGTGGTTCGAAGCAGAAGTGTAATTTTTGAGCCAGAGAGCACAAGAAAGTATTTAACTTTGTTCCCTGAGGAATTACAATAAGCGGCAAATCAAGAAGATGACGATTTAAGTGTAACTTCTGACGAATTGTCTTTTGTAACAAAAGAATCACCGACCAATAAGTCAGATGAAAAGAACGAGCAAATATCGGAACTTCGTGATCGTGGCGTCATTTGAAAGCACCGAAACGACTTATTGAAATGATGGTTACGGAAATCGACGAACCCAGAAATTTCACTGAAGCTGTCGCCTCGGAGGACTCGTCACGTTGGAAGACTGCAATGGATGAAGAGATGGCATCGTTAAAAGAAAATTCAACGTGGAAACTCGTCCAACTACCTGAAGGACGCAAGGCTATTTCTAACCGTTGGGTTTATCGGAGAAAAAGAAACGTTGATGGAGAAGTGATTCGATTCAAGGCTCGATTGGTGATTCGTGGATTTTGTCAACGAGAGGGAATCGATTACACCGAAACCTTTAGTCCAGTGGCACGTTTCGACACAATTCGAGCTATACTGAGTATTGCTGCAGATGAAAAATTGGAGTTGTCGCAGTTTGACGTAAAAACTGCATTTCTATACGGATGCATTGAGGAAGAAATTTATATGGAGCAACCGGAGGGATATAGTGATGGAAGTCAACGTGCCTGCAAGTTGCTGAAGAGTCTCTATGGTCTTAAGCAATCTCCCAGATGCTGGAACAAACGTTTCAAAGATGTTTTGATGTCCCTCGATTTTAAGGAAAGTACCGCAGATCCCTGTCTGTATCTCCGTATTTCCGGCAATGACAAGATTTTGGTGGTCCTTTATGTGGATGATGGGATTGTAGCTGCAACCAAGAGAGAGAGAGCATCAACATATTTCTTGGAAAATTGAAGGAGGAGTTCCAGATTACTGTTGACACCATCGGTTGTTTTCTGAACGTTCAAATTGAACGATTTCCGGATGGCTCACTTCACGTCACCCAAAGAAGGTACATTGAAGATATTTTGCATCGTTTTCAGATGGACTCAGCAAATCCAGTGAAAACTCCAATCGAAAAGTACGAGACCGTGGAGGACGTAGAAGCATCTGATAGCACTAATGCACCTTACAGAGAAGCTGTGGGATGTTTAATGTACCTGGCCGTTGCAACACGACCTGACATCGCTTTCGCCGTTGGTTATGTATCAATGTTTCTTGAAAAACCCAAAGAACGTCATTGGTCAGCGGTTAAGCGCATATTTAGGTATCTACGTGGTACAAGTACACTTGGAATTCGATACAGTGCTCTCGGAAATTCTCATCTTGAGGCTTATAGCGACGCAGACTACGCCAGTGATCCACACACTCGTCGTTCTGTCAGCGGAAGTGTTTTCAAATACAGTGGTGGAGCTATCGTTTGGGCGAGCAAACGACAACAGAGCGTATCGTTGTCGACGACTGAAGCTGAATATGTGGCCGCCAGTGAAGCATCCAAGGACGCTGTTTGGATTACTCGACTCTTTAGTGAAATTGCACCATTGAAGACAACACCTGTGCTCCAAGTAGACAACGCAAGCGCCATAAAACTTGCAAAGAACCCAGCGTTTCACAAAAGATCGAAACACATTGATGTTCGTGCTCACTTCGTGCGAGAGCTGATCCAAGAGGGAAATCTGAAAATTGAGTACGTCGCCAGTGAAGATCAAATTGCCGACTTGCTGACGAAACCAATCCCAAGCACTCAGTTTCGAAGATTACGGCATAAAATGGGCTTACTACTACCCTGATCATCTGATTATTTAATCAAAGAAATGTGGAGATTTCAACGTTTTAGGGGGAATGTTGATGTTAAAACGTTGAAATTCGCCTTTTGAATATGTCTAGTTAACTTTGATTAACTGTTTTCAGGTTGTTGTTGTTAGTTACAAAAACTGTACAAAAATTTGCACTTCAATAAATATAGTAATTGTCATCATATTGAATATTCCAATAACCAGTACCCCCTTTACTTCAATACTCCACAATCTTTAGCGGCACTTTGGCATGAGTTACAGGTAGCCTGGGATGAGGTATCTCAGGAGAAAATTGACCATCTCATTAAGAGTATTCCGAAACGTGTTGATGAGTGCATAAGACATCGTGGAGGCACAACACATTATTCAGTTTTCTCTTGATCTAACTGTTTGATTTTTCTCAAATACTGATCGATTACTTAGCTAACCCTAATGTACATGTATACCAAAAATTGCCGCAAAATATTCATTATTACTGGGTGTTCTTTTTTCTATGTCACTTAGTATATTTGTTGATCCAAAGTCGATGCGAAACGAGGTTATTAGAAGAGCTCATGAGAAAGGTCATTTGGCCACTCGGTGAACAGAAGTTATTAAACAAGATTATCACTTTCTAAAGATGCGAGAAAAAGTTGCTAAACATGTATGTTAATTCGAAAACGTTGAATTGCTCATTGGTGTGAGAATGAAATCGATAGATAAACCAGAGATAGTAAGAAAAGTGTTGAAAGAGGCTATAATCAAAGATTTTACAGGAAAGCGTGCAGATATCCGTAAAGCAGAGAAATCGTGAAGGTCCAGAAGGAAAACCGAAAAAAGTACAACCTGAGAAGACGTCCTGCAAAATACAAAATTGGAGACCTAGTTGCAATCAAGACGACCCAATTCGGACCAGGACTCAAGAATGGCCAAAAAGACGTCCAGCTGTGCGCGGTACATGAAACGTGGCCAGATATGATGACACAATGATGACCAAAAAGTCTTGTAAAACGTTACGATGCGATACAGGGTCGGGAGGGGGGGCTCGAACAACACGTTACGTTACGTTTTTCTTTTATTTAAATAAAAAACTACACGCTAAGAATTTTATCTTAATGTTTACTAAAATAAGTAATATAATTTAATTATTATTTACTAATAATTATTATTACTAATAATTAAATACCGAATTAAGTACATAATTAGCATTTCAAAATATATGAAATAAAAACTTCTTAAAGGCTCTTCATACAGGTTGAGAAATAATTAGTGTCCAATTTTTTCGTGAATAAACAGAAATGAGAAATAAACGAAATTCTACTTAACGTTTAATGAACGAATAATTATAAAATCTATGATTCTCTCTAAATCTCTGCATACAAGAAGATCGTTCAATTGACGGGTCTCCACCCTTTATAGGTACCGCTGAATTAAATATCTCCCAACACACGGTTAAAATTCCTCAGAATTGGCGCCAAAACGCATGTTTACGTTGAACCGTCTGTCCTTCTCTACCCACTCATCACCGCCAATTCATCGCGCAAGACTGCTGGCCGGCAATGGGTTACGCCTCCAGATTCGACTCAACGTAAATTGTAGTTAGTGATATAAATTCTAGTCCCTGAATGTGTAGTATTTTTGTGGTAAAAAGTTGAAATTGCCTTGCAGGAATATTATTTAATGTTTGGGTACGTAACTCTCATTCTATCATGTCTTAGTTGTTAAAAAACGGTATTGGTTTTTCTGTGCATCGCCCCTTGGGCAAACAAACAGGGAATCCAATCGATTTCGTTTTCCTAATAAGAATCTCACGATTGCCACAAATTCCAAGTGCCGGTGTTGATTTCTAAATTAATGTATGAGTTGTAGACTTGACCCAATTTGTGGGAGTACGTAAATTTAGACCTGCCATTCAGCATTACAGCATAAATGACATCATCATCTTAGTCAACAATAAATTTAAGGATTTGTTGTTTCCAGTATTTAAGAATAAAAAATAGAAGAAAATGGCCGATCCAGGATTTCCAGGACAACACACCACAACGACAACTGTTACCTCCAACACAACAGTTCAAACCAACATCAGATACGATCCCACTTACGTGAGAACTCTGCATGGGATCCTTAAAATTGTGCAGATTGTAAGTGATGGAAACAATTCACACTGTGAAATTATTTAAAAATTAAACAAACTAAAATGGTCAATGATTTCGTATTTCAAGAATGCGGTTCACAGAAATAAAACCACATCTTTGGTGATTATGAAATCACAAATCCATAAATAACTTTTTGATAACTATCACCTACACGGTTTGAGGAACCTCGTGGAAGTCACTGTTATTTTTAGATACTTCTTAGATGACTTTCTTTTCATATCACGCAATGCTTATTTATATACACAAGTAAAATCTGTTTATTTATGTAACAGAAGTATAACTATTCTTTCTGTGTGATTTGTAATGTTTTGTTATATTATGTTCCTAATCGTAATAACACAAGGTTAAGCAATCAACACAATTATAGGCTTGAGTGCTGTGTTTATAAACAAGTATACTACAAGATATGAATGCCGGCTGCTTTGTGAAATTTACCCTTCTTCTGTACGATGTATTTGGTTAATTCTAGACAAATGCAAAACTTGCAAATTAGCAAGAAATATTTTGTCCACATGCTCTGGCATTTGGGAGGTGGGGTAGATAACACCCATTTATCTTGTCAAATTACACAGACAGATAAAGCAGGTTATTGAATAATAGTCGGATCATATCGTTACAAAAAAAGCCTTCATAGTTTTACAATTTCTAGTTTCATATTAATTTATACGCGTTTCATTAGGTTTCTAATTTAATTAAGTTGACCGTTCTTAATTTAATAGTTTTCTAATTTATTTCTTAGATTTTGGTTTTAATTTTGTAGTATACCGGGTGTCCCAGAATGAAACTAGCCTCAATATCAAGAGAACTGAATTAAAAAAACATTAATAAATTTTTTTAACTTTACAGAGAGGAAAACAACGGATGGTGCTATAGATTTTTTGATTTAACTAAATAAAAACATAATTATATAATCCATTTTTTTATAAACAATTGTCAATGTCAAAATGCAATTAAAGACCAGGTTGTATCATCTAAAAATATGTCCTTTCGGACCGAGCTGTATAGCCGACACTATTAATAAGGTTATTTTCACCATGTTAAACAACGAAATAAGTGTCAGAATTTGACATTCAATGTGACCAACCAAAAATTACTGTTGTTTATACCAACATGACCACATTTTGACAATTGTTTATAAAAAAAATGGATAATAGTTTTATACAATAAAGTTTTGGAAAAAAATTAAATGTGATGTGTTTCGGATTTTCAAAACCAAATTGTTTAGCAAATGTTTAATTTTAAACGTTTTAAAATTATGTATAAATTTTTAAAACAACATACATATAGCTACGTAACTGAAATTGACATTTCAAGTAATATGATTGAAAAACCGTTATTTATGAAAAACAAAAACATTTTGAAGTCTAACATTTATACAGGGTGACTTTGAACAAGTGTCTGAATTTGGGGCACGAAGAATGGAAAATGTTAAATATTTTCTAATAAAATCATTTTTATCTGTAACTAAAGATGGTTAAGTATCAACGTTTGTGTTGTTGTTAGTAGATAGTAATGCAAATTAGACATGGCCATTAAAAAGACGATTTAAATTCACGTCAATTAATTTGAAGGTGGAGGTAAATAAACACTTTTTCTATATACGTACCTGCATAGTTTTTATTGACCCTGATATTTAATTGTGTCAATAAATATTTCGCAACATTTCGTTTAATATATGTATTAAATGAATATTGTATTGCGACCATTTTGCGAGTTGGAAAAAGAAAAATCGATAATTCTCCGCAGAACGTAAAAACAAGGCATTGTAAGAAAAAAATTAATAATAGACCGGAACTTTACGATTCAATATGCACTCGTTAACTCATCTGGGAATTTATAGAATGAGTTCATCGATGGCGGTTTGAGGTGTGGGGGCTATGTATAGCGGTTAACATGCGACCAACAAAATCCAGACATGTTCGATCGGTGATAAATCAGAAGATCTGAGTGGCCATGGAAGGGCGTTAACATCAAAAAGATCCATATGGTTTAAAGTTACACACGCTGTATGAGGCCTAGCACTGCTCTGCTGGAAAAGTGTATTTCAACTGTTTGTAGGTAGGATTAATAGCATGAGTTATAGAGCCCCATAACAGTGCTGTGAACGTGAATTGGATATTGCGTTTTTCACCCTTACACCTTCACACCTTCTTGCGACCATTATGCATATAAAAAACAGGATATGAATTTATTAAAAACACTACAGAATACCATACTTGGTACAGGTAATTAAATTTACCGTTGAAATTGAAATCAATTCCCAAATTGCCTTTTTAGACTTGTTAATCACTAGAAATAATAATACTTTTAAATTTGACATTTATAGAAAATACCTTTTGACTCTTGTCAACCTGTTTCCCATAAATTTGCAGCTTTTAATTCCTTTTTCCACCGATTATTTTCTATACCACTATCAGATTCATCTTTTCAAACAGAACGTAATAACATTAAATAAATTGCTTCAAATAATGGATATTCTTTAAAAACTATAAATAAATTATACTATAGATACTATAACAAATTCAAATACACACACCACTTGGTTAAAAATCCTTCAGAAACAATTTCCTTTACAAATTCATTAACATACTTTGGTGTCGTCTCAGAGAAATATTCAAAAATACTTAAGAAAAAGGGTTTTAAAGTTTCATTTAAAACAGATAACAACTTATCCAGATTTTTTATTAAAAATAAAGATCCATTAGATTACAAATCGTCGTCAGGTGTATACAAATTGAACTGCTCTTCTTGTGGGTCATTCTACATAGGTCAGGCAGGTCGCAAAATATCAGACCGTATTAAAGAACATTTCAGGAACATCTACAACAACACAGATCTTGATCCTCCTCCATCAACACCTTCTTCTTTCGCCAATCATATATTAATAACGAAACATAGTTTTTCACTTTTTCAGGAAATAAGGAAAGCCTTGAAACTGAAAAAGAGATCTTGTTTAAATGAACAGAATAACTTCAATAATCCCATTATTAATTCACTATTTTAATTTTTCACCACTCAAACAAACTTACCAGATTCTCTGATCCATTTTTAATTTTTACATTTTATAAAATGTTGTTTTTACGAATTTTTTTTTTAAAATCATGTAACCCTTTGAAAACGTCAAATTTAATTCAAAATTACATCAACGTCATAATTTTTTTTATATTCTTTAAGGTAAGAACCCCTTTGTAATTCATTTGTATCATTAATCTCTTGTTAAATTAGGGCTGATGATGGCAGTAGTGTTTTACACAATTTACAATTTTACACTTATTAAAGTTTGTGGAGTTCGACTTATATATATTTAAATTTTAATTTACATAAGTGAAATTTGAAATTTAGATTCTCTTTTAAAAAATACTGGACCCGTGTTTGACGATTTTAGAAAAAAAAAATTACCAACTGCAAAAAAGGGTAAGGTGGATTTGGGAACTATTTTTCTCAAAACTCTTTTAACTTGAAGATCGACAATGTTACAGGCATAAGAATTGGCACTTGGACTCTCCTTTAAAAATTACTAGGCCTGTGTTTGACGATTTTGCAAAAAAATATTTACAAACCGCGAAAAAGGGGTCTAAATGGGGAGGGTAGGTTTCCTCAGAATTCTCATAACTCGAAAATAAACAGTGCTACATACGTGAAATTTGAAATTTAGATTCTCTTTTAAAAAATACTGGACCCGTGTATGACGATTTTGGAAAAAAAATGCCAACTGCAAAAAAGGGTAGGGTGGATTTGGGAACTATTTTGAGGATCGACAATGTTACAGGCGAGAATTGGCACTTGGACTCTCCTTTAAAAATAACTAGGCCTGTGTTTGACGATTTTGCAAAAAAATATTTACAAACCGCGAAAAAGGGGTGTAAATGGAGAGGGTAGTTTTCCTCAGAATTCTCATAACTTGAAAATAAACAGTGCTCCATACGTGAAATTTGAAATTTAGATTCTCTTTTAAAAAATACTGGACCCTTGTTTGACGATTTTGGAAAAAACTACAAAAAAGGGAGAGGGTGGATTTGGGAACTATTTTTCTCAAAATTTTTATAACTTGAAGATCGACAATGTTACAGACATAAGAATTGGCACTTGGACTCTCCTTTAAAAATAACTAGGCCTGTGTTTGACGATTTTGCAAAAAAATATTTACAAACCGCGAAAAAAGGGGTGTAAATGGAGAGGGTAGTTTTCCTCAGAATTCTCATAACTTGAAAATAAACAGTGCTCCATACGTGAAATTTGAAATTTAGATTCTCTTTTAAAAAATACTGGACCCTTGTTTGACGATTTTGGAAAAAACTGCAAAACAGGGAGAGGGTGGATTTGGGAACTATTTTTCTCAAAATTTTTATAATTTGAAGATCGACAATGTTACAGACATAAGAATTGGCACTTGGACTCTATTTTAAAAATAACTAGAAAATATTTAGAAACCGCAAAAAGGGGGCGTGAATTGGGAGGGTAGTGTTCCTCAGAATTATCCTAACTGCAAAGCAAACAGTGTAGTATTATAATATGTGAAAATTTGGATATTAGAAATACTGGGCCCGTGATTGACGTAAAAAAAAATACTTTTTGTTATTTTTTTATTAAGAATTGTTTTAAGCGGTTGTACCAATTCCAAATATAAGCACCAGTAAAGCCTACCCCAACTTACGCGGGAAAAGCCGCGGGTAACTGCTAGTACACTATAATCCTCACAAACTTCTGTTTTTATAATTTCACTCTTAAAAGTTTATTTCGGCACGAATTTTGGGCTTTATCGCTAGATTGAGTAGAAAAACTTGCTTTTCTTTACTCTGTAGCTCTAAATAGTAACAATTACACATTATTAGTTACATAGGAGCAGTTACTATAACTAGAAAACTTGCTGATTTTTGCTTCCGGAGCTCGTTTTATTTTTAAACAGCAACGAATTGATCAATTGTGTTTGGAATTTTAATAAGTAGACTGTAATCCTCACAAAAGTTGTCTATAATAATGAATGAAACTCTGTTTTTACAATTTCAGTCCCTGAAAAGTTTATTTCGGCACGGATTTGGGGTTTTATCGCTAGGTTGAGCTGAAAAGTGTGCTTTTCTTTACTAGTAACAATTACACATTATTAGTTACTGTTCAGTTGATAGTTAGAAAACTTCAGGAGCTCGTTTTATTTCTAAACCACCAACGAATTGATTTTATTGTGCTTGGAATTAATAAATACACTATAATCCTCACAAAACTTGTCAAGAATAATGAATAAACTTCTGTTTTTATAATTTCACTCTTAAAAGTTTATTTCTGCCGAATATTGGGCTTTGTCGCTAGATTGAGCTGAAAACCGTGCTTTTCTTTACACTGTAGCGCTAGATAGTAACAATTAAACATTACAGATTAGTTACAAAGGAACAGTTCCTAGTTAGAAAACTTGTTGATTTTTGGTACATGAGGTCGTATTATTTCTAAAACAGCAATGAATTTTAACAATTATTTAATTGTGCTTAGAATTAATAAATACACTATAATCCTCAAAAAGACTTGTCAAGAATAATGAATAAAAATAATCTGATATAGACTAATAATGAGCGCGGACAGCGTCGTTAGACATCTATAAATTATTTAAAAAAAAAATATTTTTTTTTAAGACTGAACTAAAAACATTTCTTACAGTGTAGAAAACCAGGAAAAGCTAGAGGATTTCACTTTATGAAATTGCTAAGGACCCTGAATTAGTGGTGTTTCGTGACGTTCTGTTTTTTTAAATTTTTCATGATAATTTCTTTGTTTTGATAGTCGTATGATTCGTATTATATGATATTTGGAAATGTATAAAATGAGTAAGGTTCAAAAATATATTTTTTCTGGGCCTACTGTCATTGTTGACACAATTTGGCTAGATTCCATAGAAATAAAAAAAATTACAGTGTTGTAAATTACTTACAGCACAAATTCGGTCAAAAGTGTAAAATTAATTTAATGTGATTTTTTTATGATTTGATTTCTATAAATCCGATTGTATGAAAAACGTTATAAATTTTTCATAATACCTAGCTGTTATTCCATTATATCAAAACTGTCAGCTTGACTGACAAAGTCACTCATAACAGTCAGGGCTGTTATAAAAATTAACAGGATAGGAGGAAATTTTTGATAATTGTTTCTAGCGCAACGCAAACAAAATTGATTTATGAATTGTTTCAAAATTATGCTAAACAATTCGGGGTTTCTGTCAGTATTGCCGAGGGTATTATGAAAAGTATTGAACGATATTAGGCCGACACGCAAATAACAGACGCGATTGATTATAAAATCTCGGCTTCGCCTCGAATGAAACTTTTGTGTAATGCACAAACGAAAATGTTTTTTTTTTTAGGTTTTCATGATAATTTCATTTCATTCATTTTCTTTATTTTAGTTTTTAGAGATATGTATTGAATGTATGAAATATTCTGAATTCTGCCCCCGGTGAAGGCAGTTTCCTTTACATGTATCTAACTAATTTTATTTAATTTTATTTAATATTTTATATAGTTAGATTTTATCTAACTTAATTATATTTTAAGAACTTGAGTACATGCATAAAGAATAATAAAAGTCAATATGTGACCTATTTTCGGAACATCTGATAACGGTGCGTACACACCGGGCCAACGAACGCCAACGAACGCCAAGGAATGAGATTCGGCGATGGCTACAGAATCTTCGTTGGCCTTCGAAGAAACGTACACTATGGGTAAGATTTGTTTTGTTTTCTTTTTTAAAGACCTCTCGCACCTGTCGCACCGCACACTTTCAGCAGAGTCGACCAGTCAATTTGTGATGGCCTGATAATTGAAGAACATCTGAATACGAAACTGGTTTTGCGTCGCAAAAAACGGGTGTTCATAGATGCAGGTGCGTCTGCATCGATGTGATGCAGGGGCGAATTAAATGAATTTGCAAGAGGGCCGAACAAGTGGAGACACATTATTTTTAAAAGTTTTTTTTTTCAGTGGTGCGTCGTAGTGTTAGAAATTTTGTTTTTTGTTTTTTTAGTGTTGTTCTTGCGTGTTAAGTGTCCACAGTCGAATATTTATTCTGTGGCAGAAAGTCAAAAGAGCAAAACTCAATTTTTACCGAGTTATGATAAATGAATTATACAGGGTGTTTCATAAGTAAATGACAATCTCCGACATTATGAATATCAACGATAAGAGGAATGTATTGGGAAGTTTTTTATTTTCTAGAACGTCTGGTTTAAAAATGCCGATGGTTTTAAATGGACCAACAGAAAGACTAAAAAAAAAAGCACTAAAAAATATATGAAGTTATCTATGTTAGACCATGACGAGACATTTGTCAAATGTGACGTTCACTCAGTGGCGTTCTATTATTATTATAAATTTATCTTGTCGTGTTTTACGAAAAAATTGCAAAAAAATTGAAATTTAAAATTTTTCAGAAATAAAAAATACGGGTGTGCTTTAGACCACACGACCGAAGTAAAACTTCAGTTCGCCATTGTGAAAGTGCTAAGTTTATAAATGGAGCTAGGGAATCCTCAATTAATACCCTCTGCAGTATTGGATAATGCATGTTTCAGTTTGTTGTCAGCGAAAAGTCGGCAATCATGTATAGCGATTAAGATAAGTAGCGCAATTGCATACAAAACTGACACACGCAAATGGGTGTATTGTGAGAAGTGCGGATGATACGGATAAGACGCGGGTTCGAATCCCGTTAAGGCAAAAAAAAAAATTATATGAATTAATTATTGTAAAATCGTTCTGTTCGCTTCGACCGATCGCACTTTTCGTAACACTCTCGTCCGCATTCACCAGCTTACTCCCCAAGTCACGTGTCCGTAAAGAAGTTTTACTTTAAAAACTGCAGAATAACGTTTCTTTTGCTTCTACAAGTTAGCGTATTAAGCATTGCCGTTCACTTACGAAACACCCTGTATATACCAATGGATAGCATTTTTCAAGCTGCATTAACTGACAAAAGGGTTCATCTGAATTCCTTCAAATAACGAAGATATGTATTTGTTAAAATAAAAGCATATCTAAACGAAAATTAATAATGTTTTATTTCTGACATAGTTATAGAAGGTATAAATCGACTTACCAAAATTTTATAAAAAAGAAAAATCTTGCAAAAAGGTTCATCTTAAGTTATCAATAATATTTTCTAATTTACACATCCGACATAAAGGCATAACTGCAGTTGTGCAAAAATTTGTGCAAAAGTTCGATCTAACAAAGAGGCATAAGTTAAATTGTAACTGTTAAATTGTTACATTTTACCGCAGGTAAAAAAGCTCCATTTAACTAACATACACCTTCCTCGAGATTGGTAGAATTTAGTTCCACTTGCTGGAAATAAGGGTACAAAATTTACAGTTGTTGAAATGATACGCGAAAACTTCTTTGATTTTGCAAGATTGCTGAAAGGTCGGTTAGTCAACAAAAAAATAACCGAAGCAAAAGAAAAGTTTTCATGGAGACCGGTGAAATACTCCGAAAAAAAATTGGAGTTGTTTAGTTTAAAACTAATTTTGTTTTTAAATTGCCATCTTTTGACATATATTTTTTGTTGATGACGTTATCTGTTTTTGAACTATGACACCGGCATCAATTTTTTTAAGTAGCAACCCTCAACTTTTTTTTTTTGGGTTTTATTATACTTTTCAAATCTTTATTCAAAAAGAGTAAAACATTAATACTTTGCATGACTTTTTTTTTAAATTGCGTTTTACATCAAGAATAAAATTTGTATTCCTTACAAAAAATTGAAAAATAATAAATCTGGAAAGTAAACAACGAAAAATAAAAAAACATTTAATAAAATTTAACGCAAGTGCTCAAATTTCCACCCCCCAACTGTTTGACACATTCCCAGACGTGTTTTAACGCTTTGAACACTTCGTTCAATCACTTCGGGACTAATCTGCACCATTTCACCACGGATTCGTAGTGAAATAGTATTTTTTTAAGGAATAAAAATTTAATTTTTTGAAGTAAATTTTTTTCAAAAAAGAAATTATGCAAGATATCACTTTGTTACTCTTGTTGAACATCTACAGATGTGCCTTTCAGTCAGAGGGATCACATTTGTAATTGTTAAGATAACCTTGTTGCGATTACAATAAAATTGCTTCCATTAATGCATTTATAAAAAAAGCTTAAAAAATGGGATTATAGTAATCATAATAAACATTCTTTAAGGTAAGAACCCCTAATTCATCAATTGTATTATTAATTTCTTGTACAATTAGGGTTGATGATGGGGGTAGTTTTCTCCCAAAACATGTTCCAATTGTAATTTTACGTTTATTAAAGTTTGTGGAGTTCGACTTGAATATGTTTAAACTTTAAAAAATTAAAAGATGAAATCAAAACCAAAAACACGTGCTTTTACTGCAGACACGGGCGCAAAACTAAATTCGTTAATTCGTGCCTGCTACCATGGCTGGTACCGTCCACACTCCATTCGTCGATTCTCTCCAGTTCCTTTGATGTTACCGACACCGACACGGATGGCCATCGAATGCCAACGAATCTGAAAAAATCTTCGTTGGCCTTCGCTAAACCGTCCACACCAAAACTAAAATCGGCGAACGAACGTTCGTTGGCCTTCGCTAAACCGTCCACACCAAAACAAAATCGGCGAACGAACCCCTTCGTTGGCGTTCGTTGGCCCGGTGTGTACGCAACTTTAGATGTAAAAAATTCAGTCACGACAAAGATTAGTATGCTTTTCTCAGACATCTAATATTTTTCCTCACATTTTGCGATTAAAATTTAAAACTTGAATTATTAAAATCGAAAGGCAAGAAACAATTCAGAAAAATATAAAGAGCTGTGTAAAAATAGTTTAGTTTAACTATCGCACCCGTTTGCCATTTGTTTAATTCCAAGCAAACAAAAAATACATAGAACTATTTATTCACATTTACTGCAGGCACTCAATCTCAATTAGCTTCTGACTCATCGAATAGCCCCCGAATATATTTTGTGCATTGGGACTTGCCGTGAAAAAAAGTATTGATCGTTGTTGGACGAATATCTCACAGAAGGTGCACACAAGGTATTGTTGACAACAGTATTAACGAAAGTTCATAGAACAGCAACATATAATTATGATACTAGTTGTAGAATGATTCATACATGAGCAAGGAAGGTAAAAAATGATCGCTAAGCGAAATAAAATACAGCTATTTTCTATGATCTTGATCCTCCTCCATCAACACCTTCTTCTTTCGCCAATCATATATTAATAACGAAACATAGTTTTTCGCCATCAAATTCCAAATTGATTCATAAATGCAATAAAGGCCGGAAATTAGATTTTCTTGAGACTTTGGAAATAAGGAAAGCCTTGAAACTGGAAAACAGATCTTGTTTAAATGAACAGAATAACTGCAATAATCCCATTATTAATTCACTATTTTAATTTTTCACCACTCAAACAAACTTACCAGATTCTCTGATCCATTTTTAATTTTTACATTTTATAAAATGTTGTTTTTACGAAATCTTTTAAAAATCATGTAACCCTTTAAAAACGTCAAATTTAATTCAAAATTACGTCAACGTCATAATTTTTTTATATTCTTTAAGGTAAGAACCCCTCTGTAATTCAATTGTATCATTAATCTCTTGTTAAATTAGGGCTGATGATGGCAGTAGTGTTCTGCCGAAACATGTTCCATTTGTAATTTTTCACTTATTAAAGTTTGTAGAGTTAGATATATTTAAATTTTAATTTACATAAGTGAAATTTGAAATTTAGATTCTCTTTTAAAAATACTGGACCCGTGTTTGACGATTTTGGAAAACAAATTTACCAACTACAAAAAAAGGGGGGGGTGGATTTGGTAACTATTTTTCTCAAAATAAACTCGAAGATCGACAATGTTACAGGCATAAGAATTGGCACTTGGAGTCTCTTTTAAAAATAACTAGACCTGTGTTTGACGATTTTTGCAAAAAAAATATTTACAAACCGCGAAAAAGGGGTGTAAATGCGGAGGCTAGTTTTCCTCAGAATTCTCATAACTCGAAAATAAATAGTGCTACCTACGTGAAATTTGAAATTTAGATTCTCTTTTAAAAAATACTGGACCCGTGGTTGACGATTTTGGAAAAAAAATACCGACTACAAAGAAAGGGGTGGGTGGATTTAGGAACTATTTTTCTCGAAATTCGTATAATTTGAAGATCGACAATGTTACAGACATAAGAATTGGCACTTGGACTCTCCTTTAAGAATAACTAGAAAATATTTAGAAACGGCAAAAAGGGGGCGTAAATGGGGAGGGTAGTATTTGTCAGAATTATCCTAACTGCAAAACAAACAGTGTAGTGTTATAATATGTGAAAATTTGTATGTAGATCCTCCTTTTAGAAATACTGGGCCCGTGATTGACAAAAAAAAATACTTTTGTTTATTTTTTTATTAAGCATTGTTTTAAGCGGTTGTACCAATTCCAAATATAAGCGCCAGTAAAGACGGCCCCAACTTATGCGGGAAAAGCCGCTGGTAACTGCTAGTACACTATAATCCTCACAAACTTCGGTTTTTATAATTTCACTCTTAAAAGTTTATTTCGGCACGAATTTTGGCCTTTATCGCTAGATTGAGCAGAAAAACTTGCTTTTTTTTCATGATAATTTCTTCGTTTTGATAGTCGTATCATTCGTATTATATGATATTTGGAAATGTATAAAATGAGTAAGGTTCAAAATTTTTTTTCTGGTCCTACTGTCATTGTTGACACAATTTGGCTAGTTTCCATAGAAATAAAAAAAAATACAGTGTTGTAAATTACTTACAGCACAAATTAGTGTAATATTAATTTAATGTGATTTTTTTATGATTTGATTTCTATAAATCCGATTGTATGAAAAACGTTATAATTTTTTCATAATACCTAGCTGTTATTCCATTATATCACAACTGTCAGCTTGACTGAAAAGTCACTCATAACAGTCAGGGCTGTTGAAAAAATTAACAGGATAGGAGGAAATTTTTGATAATTGTTTCTAGCGCAACGCAAACAAAATTGATTTATGAATTGTTTCAAAATTATGCTAAACAATTCGGGGTTTTTGTCGGTATTGCCGAGGGTATTATGAAAAGTATTGAACGATATTCGGCCGACACGCAAATAACAGACGCGATTGATTATAAAATCTCGGCTTCGCCTCGAATTAAACTTTTGTGTAATGCACAAAAGAAAATGTTTTTTTTTTAGGTTTTCATGATAATTTCATTTCATTCATTTTCTTTATTTTAGTTTTTAGAGATATGTATTGAATGTACGAAATATTCTTAGGCACTTTATATACCCCCGGTGAAGGCAGTTTCCTTTACATGTATCTAACTAATTTTATTTAATTTTATTTAATATTTTATTTAGTTAGATTTTATCTAACTTAATTTTATTTTAAGAACTTGAGTACATGCATAAAGAATAATAAAAGTCAATATGTGACCTATTTTCGGAACATCTGATAAGATGTAAAAAATTCAGTCACGACAAAGATTAGTATGCTTTTCTCAGACATCTAATATTTTTCCTCACATTTTGCGATTAAAATTCAAAACTTGAATTATTAAAATCGAAAGGCAAGAAACAATTCAGAAAAAATATAAAGAGCTGTGTAAAAATTGTTTAGTTTAACTATCGCACCCGTTTGCCATTTGTTTAATTCCAAGCAAACAAAAAATACATAGAACTTTTTATTCACATTTACTGCAGGCACTCAATCTCAATTAGCTTCTGACTCATCGAATAGCCCCCGAATATATTTTGTGCATTGGGACTTGCCGTGAAAAAAAGTATTGATCGTTGTTGGACGAATATCTCACAGAAGGTGCACACAAGGTATTGTTGACAACAGTAGTTCATAGAACAGCAACATATAATTATGATACTAGTTGTAGAATGATTCATACATGAGCAAGGAAGGTAAAAAATGATCGCTAAGCGAAATAAAATACAGCTATTTTCTATGCTCTTGATCCTCTTCCATCAACACCTTCTTCTTTCGCCAATCATATATTAATAACGAAACATAGTTTTTCACCATCAAATTCCAAATTGATTCATAAATGCTATAAAGGCCGGAAATTAGATTTTCTTGAGACTTTGGAAATAAGGAAAGCCTTGAAACTGGAAAACAGATCTTGTTTAAATGAACAGAATAACTGCAATAATCTTATTATTAATTCACTATTTTACTTTTTCACCACTCAAACAAACTTACCAGATTCTCTGATCCATTTTTAATTTTTACATTTTATAAAATGTTGTTTTTACGAAATCTTTTAAAAATCATGTAACCCTTTGAAAACGTCAAATTTAATTCAAAATTACGTCGACGTCATAATTTTTTATATTCTTTAAGGTTAAGAACCCCTCTTGTAATTCATCAATTGTATCATTAATCTCTTGTTAAATTAGGGCTGATGATGGCAGTAGTGTTCTGCCGAAACATGTTCCATTTGTAATTTTTCACTTATTAAAGTTTGTAGAGTTAGATATATCTAAATTTTAATTTACATAAGTGAAATTTGAAATTTAGATTCTCTTTTAGAAATACTGGACCCGTGTTTGACGATTTTGGAAAACAAATTTACCAACTACAAAAAAAGGGGGGGTGGATTTGGGAACTATTTTTCTCAAAATAAACTCGAAGATCGACAATGTTACAGGCATAAGAATTGGCACTTGGAGTCTCTTTTAAAAATAACTAGACCTGTGTTTGACGATTTTGCAAAAAAATATTTACAAACCGCGAAGAAGGGGTGTAAATGCGGAGGCTAGTTTTCCTCAGAATTCTCATAACTCGAAAATAAACAGTGCTACCTACGTGAAATTTGAAATTTAGATTCTCTTTTAAAAAATACTGGACCCGTGGTTGACGATTTTGGAAAAAAAATACCGACTACAAAGAAAGGGGTGGGTGGATTTAGGAACTATTTTTCTCGAGATTCGTATAATTTGAAGATCGACAATGTTACAGACATAAGAATTGGCACTTGGACTCTCCTTTAAGGCGACTGGCCCGTTTTTGTTTACTTTACTTTTTTGTTATCTTTTTAAGAACGAGCTGCGGCACACACGAAATATAATACGGTCAGCCGTCGACACGTCTGCCTGCCGCTGAGGGGCGGCGCCTGTGTTACCTTGTACCACGCCAACATTGCTTGAAACTAGCGAACTTTGGGAACAATTTGCAAATTTATTTTTCAATATTTATAAAAACACCTTGCATTTACCGAATACAGAGATCAGTAAAAATCAAGCACCAACACGTTTGTTAAAAAAAAATTTTTTTGGTTTCTCATTTTGGCAATAAATTTTTTTTCTGAACAAACAACGTTTTGCCGTGATGAAGGTTTTTTTTTACAAATTTTGATGCCCAATACGTTAAGATAGCCAAACAATGAAAGCCGTAATTTGGTTCCAAAGTTGAGGCGACTGAGCGTTTCGCCTTAAGAATAACTAGAAAATATTTAGAAACGGCAAAAAGGGGGCGTAAATGGGGAGGGTAGTATTTTTCAGAATTATCCTAACTGCAGAACAAACAGTGTAGTATTATAATATGTGAAAATTTGTATGTATATCCTCCTTTTAGAAATACTGGGCCCGTGATTGACAAAAAAAATTACTTTTTTTTATTTTTTTATTAAGCATTGTTTTAAGCGGTTGTACCAATTCCAAATATAAGCGCCAGTAAAGACGGCCCCAACTTATGCGGGAAAAGCCGCTGGTAACTGCTAGTATACTATAATCCTCACAAACTTCGGTTTTTATAATTTCACTCTTAAAAGTTTATTTCGGCACGAATTTTGGCCTTTATCGCTAGATTGAGCAGAAAAACTTTTTTCATGATAATTTCTTCGTTTTGATAGTCGTATCATTCGTATTATATGATATTTGGAAATGTATAAAATGAGTAAGGTTCAAAATTTTTTTTCTGGTCCTACTGTCATTGTTGACACAATTTGGCTAGTTTCCATAGAAATAAAAAAAATACAGTGTTGTAAATTACTTACAGCACAAATTAGTGTAATATTAATTTAATGTGATTTTTTTATGATTTGATTTCTATAAATCCGTTTGTATGAAAAACGTTATAATTTTTTCATAATACCTAGCTGTTATTCCATTATATCACAACTGTCAGCTTGACTGAAAAGTCACTCATAACAGTCAGGGCTGTTGAAAAAATTAACAGGATAGGAGGAAATTTTTGATAATTGTTTCTAGCGCAACGCAAACAAAATTGATTTATGAATTGTTTCAAAATTATGCTAAACAATTCGGGGTTTTTGTCGGTATTGCCGAGGGTATTATGAAAAGTATTGAACGATATTCGGCCGACACGCAAATAACAGACGCGATTGATTATAAAATCTCGGCTTCGCCTCGAATGAAACTTTTGTGTAATGCACAAAAGAAAATGTTTTTTTTTAGGTTTTCATGATAATTTCATTTCATTCATTTTCTTTATTTTAGTTTTTAGAGATATGTATTGAATGTATGAAATATTCTGAGGCACTTTATATACCCCCGGTGAAGGCAGTTTCCTTTACATGTATCTAACTAATTTTATTTAATTTTATTTAATATTTTATTTAGTTAGATTTTATCTAACTTAATTTTATTTTAAGAACTTGAGTACATGCATAAAGAATAATAAAAGTCAATATATGACCTATTTTCGGCACATCTGATAAGGTGTAAAAAATTCAGTCACGACAAAGATTAGTATGCTTTTTTCAGACATTCTAATATTTTTCCTCACAGTTTACGATTAAAATTTAAAACTTAAATTATTAAAAACGAAAAGCAAGAAGCAATTCAGAAAAAATATAAAGAGCTGTGTAAAAATAGTTTAGTTTAACTATCGCACCCGTTTGCCATTTGTTTCATTCCAAACAAACAAAAAATACATAGAAGTATTTATTCACATTTACTGCAGCCACTCAATTAGCTTCTGACTCATCGAATAGCCCCCGAATATTTTTTTTGTGCACTGGGACTTGCCGTGAAAAAAAGTATTGATCGTTGTTGGACGAATATCTAACAGAAGGTGCACACAAGGTATTGTTGACAACAGTATTAACGAAAGTTCATAGAACAGCAACATATAATTATGATACTAGTTGTAGAATGAATCATACATGAGCAAGGAAGGTAAAAAATGATCGCTAAGCGAAATAAAATACAGCTATTTTCTGCAAGTCCAAGTTGCTTTTATAAAAATATCTAAACTAAATAAACTAAAATTTGAAACCAATCATGATGAAATACCATATTCGAGCATGAAATTCCGCGAGATTTAAATTTGGTCAGTAATCGTCTAGGCTTAAACTGAAAGAAATTGAAATTAACTTTTTACAGACCGGTTGATCCTTCATGTTGACAAGAAAATACTTACTTTCGTAGTCCTTGACGGTTGAAATTATTTTAGAATTTTAAGGGTAACTACACAATTGGTTACAACTTCTATCTTATTCGCTGCAGTCCCAAGAAAACTCTTCATGATTTTTAAATGAGTTCTGAAGAAGCGCAGTACCTGTTTGTTTTTCACAGTTAATGTGCTTAAGGGGCCGAACGCAGAGGTCTCGAGTAAGACCTGCGACGTGTCCGTGCGGGGGGAAAGCGCTGATCCATGCGACGAACGCCAGGACCGTACCGATAAAAATATATTCGGTGATTGACGATGCTCGACTCTGATTAAATTTTACCACAAATAGAATTACTTCAAGCTAATTACTTTGCTGCATGCTAATAAATAATAAAATAATTCACTAAATTTATAACAGAATTGAACAGAACTCGGATGAAGATAAGTATTATTTATATGAAAGTTGATATTATATAATTATGGTTTTTAGGAAAATGAACATAGATTAAGATGGGCCGTGATCAAAGCAATCGAAAAAATAAAAGAAAATTTCTAGATTGCAAAAAGACATTATAAATATTACAAGTCATGTATATTTGAAGAACATCTCAGTATTGTGTTTCTTTAGGATATTTTTGCAGGGAACTTTATTAATTTTTTATTAATTCGTATGACCCGTAAATTTTTGACCTGTGTACCGAGTGACTTTATCTATATACAGGCTGTCCCATTTAAAACTCCCCAGTCCAGATTTCTCCGAATTGATTATTGTGATTGAAAAATCCTCGGACAGGTCGTTTTTGTTTGCCAGAGGCACATCTTTTCAGGTTCCTTTCAACTCCCGGCATTTCGCCCACTTCGCGAGCCCCAAAATCTTAAATGGCACTATGGGTCGAGTGATGCCTCATTTGAAAGGTATTGAAGGCCTCTCTACAACTAACCACTTACTTAAAAACGATAATTTTTAATTTTCAAGATAATCCACATTTTTTCATGTTAACCACAAAGACCAACATGTAATTTCTGAAATTAAATTTATTGAAATTTTTGGGTCATTAGGTTGTTGATTTTTTTTGTATATTTGGCAGGTATGAAAATAGGTGGTAAGCTATTTTTCACATCGACATGGGGGCTCAGGGGGGGCCCTTGGGCTGGACTGATTTTTCGGGTCGACTGATTTTTATGTTTTTTTTTTTGTATATTTGGTAGGTATGAGAATAGGTGGTAAAGTATTTTTTACATGGACATGGGGGCCCAGGGGGGCCCCTTGGGCTGGACCTATTTTCGGGCTCGACCGATTTTTATGAAATATTTTTTTGTATGTTTGGCAGGTATGAAAATAGGTGGTAAGCTATTTTTCACATCGACATGGGGGCCCCTTGGGCTGGATCGATTTTTCGGGTAGACCGATTCTTATGAAATTTTTTTTTTTGTTTATTTGATAGGTATGGGAATAGGTCGTAAAGTATTTTTTACATGGACATGGAGGCCCAGGGGGGGCCTTGGGTTTATAACTCAAGAAGGGCTTTTATGATATTTGATTTGTTGGATTTGTCTCCGCTCCGAATAGCAGAATAACTATTGAAACATGGTCAGGGGGCTCAGGGGGAACCTTAGGTTCATATCTCAAGAACGGCTGGACCGATTTTTATCATCTTTGATTTGTTGGATTGGTCCCCGCCCCGAATAGCAGAATAACTATTAAAACATGGACAGGTGCCTCAGGGGGCTCCCTTGGGTTTATAACTCAAGAGCGGCTCGACCGATTTTTATGATATTTAATTTATTGGATTTGCCTACGCCCCGAATAGCAGAATTACTATTAAAACATCGGAAAAATTACAGGGAGCGGGCAGCTAAGTACAGGGCAACGGCAAAGCCCCCCCTGGTACAGGACAAGAACAGCTAGACCGATTTTTATGATCTTCGTTATATTGGATTGGTCTCCGCCCGAATAGCAGAATAACTAATAAAACATGGACAAGGGGCTCAGGGGGCTTCTCTGGGTTTATAACTCAGGAGCGGCTTTACCGATTTTTATGATCTTTAATTTGTTGTATTTGTCTACGCCGCAATTGCAGAATTACTATTAAAATATCGAAAAAATTACGGGAGGCGGGGAGCTAAGTACAGGGCAACAACAATAACAAAGCCCCCCTGGTACAAGGCAACAATAACAAATAACGCCGGCCACCAAAATTTGTCATACCGGGCTTTAAAAATGAAAATCGATTTTTAAGGAGTAAAGTCCAAAGTTTCACTTCTGTTTCGCGTGGACTCCACACACAATTTTTGTTATGATATCACGAGATTGGATTGACTGGCTTTTTTTTCGATGGCGAATAACTATTAAAACATCAGAAAAATTAAGGGAAAAAAATTCTCATACATTTTGTATGGAATGCGTATATAACGCCATCTTTGATACATGACAGAAACAAAAATTAAGATGGCGTTGTGTGCATTATCCTTTTATATAAAAAAAATAAAATTAATTTATCTAATAAGTTGCCACAACATTTATTGATTCTGACAAAGTTCGCCGGGTCAGCTAGTTGTATACAATTTTTATAATTATTTGAACAACTTCGTTTGGCTACAGACTATCTTGCAAAGCACTCTGTAACTGCCAAATTTATCGTAGAGAAAAGAGTGAACTATACCCAAAGACGTTTATACCAATCTAGGTGTTCCGCAGCAGTAGTTTCGTATAATTCTAAAAGGCCCATGTACACAGTACAAACATTTATGGCAGGTGGAAAAAGCCCAGGAAAATATGCAAAAGTTGTTGAATTAAGAAACAAAATGAGACAGGAAAAGAAAAACCAACGTAATAATGCAAAACCGAAAGCAAGAAAACAATAGTTCGGGCAAGACAAAGACTACGGTGATTAGTGCCAAAAACCAGATTTGAATACGAGAAGGGGAAGGAAATATTTTTTGGAACAATGAAGATTTCAGAAGAAGAGCTCATATTACTGGAAACAGAAACAAGACATTAAAATGATTGTGAGCCGTGGTATGTGGAAAGACGAAAAAGGCTAACTGTTTCTAATTTTGGTCAAGTTTGCAAGCGTCGTCCATACACCAGCTGTAAGACTAGTTGACCGTTTGCTGTATCCCAAAAATATATTTTCCCAAAGCTTAGATTACGACAAAAGCATGAAAATGTTGCCAAAGAAGAGGTGTCACGAAAAATTGGTAAAGCAATTCAAAATTGTGGTATGTTTATCGACAAAACATATTGTTTCTTGTCGGCATCTCCGGATGGACTGATTGGCGAGGAAGGCCTTCTGGAGATTAAATGTCCATGGTCTGCTCAGGATATGCTACCAGAAGCGGCCATTCAGTCTAGAAAAGTTACTTTTTGGAAAACAAATGGTGAAGTTAATACACCTCGACTGGCACTATCAAATTCAGAGCCAAGTACACATAACTAATCGCAAATATGCAATTTTGGCTGTGTAGACACCAAAGGGGATGAAAATCGAAAAAATTTTGGCTTGCCACCGACTTCAACCAGATCACTAGGTAGCACATGTAATAATACATGTATTCATTTATTTTTCACTTTTTGCAGTCGGTTCTTTTTTTTTTTTGAAAAGCTATTTTTTAAAGATGACAAGTTTTGGTCAGAACATATATTATGGAAAAACAACTGATGCAGTTTTACAACTACTGTATGTTACAAGAATTAATAGCCAGTCGTAAACATCGAAACATGGAAATAAAAGATCCTCAATGCATATTAGATGCTAAAAAAGCCAAAAAAGAACTGAAGAATAATAAAAAGAAATAATTAAATTAAAGCAAATTCTTGGTTACATCATCGTTTGCCTTAAAACAACTTGTGCTATAGTGACTACTGCATATGTCTGTCATTTGATGAGTGACAACCAATGACATTTCTTTATCTTATTTATTTGAGTCAATTATTGACTGCTTCGCAATCGTGCAAATTTCCATCGCAACAATAGTCAGGCATTCCTATAACCAGGATTATCGGAAAGTCACTATGCACTTATTACATTACTGTTGATAATTGGTATTGTCATGTAGAAATTTCTGTTCCCTATGGACTCTAAAACGGCTGGGCCGATTTGATTTTGATGAAATTATCAGGCAATCTTCAGATTAGCCCAGGGGGTGATCCTATGAAGTTTGGTGCCGATCGGATTAAAACAAAAAAAAAAACAGTTTTTTCGAAAGTGACAGTTTTTGGTATGTGTTGATCGAGGTGTTGATGTTATGTTGATGTTTAAATATTTCTAAATAAATAATGTTGTTAAAAATAGTTTTATTTTGAAAAAAACTTTTTTGACTTCGGTGCAAAAATCGGTCAGCTCCATAATCTCGATGCAAAAACAAGGCAGCTCCACATTTAAATTAATTAGGTAATTATGAGATTAAATGACGTTCTAATTGAAATAAACAACTTCAAAAGAGTGGTAAAGTGATGAACCAATAGCAGGGAGCTTGTCTTTAACAAAATATTATACACTATTGTTCTCAATTTTAACTGAAACGAATTTATATGTTATAAACTGGAGCTGCCCGGTTTTTGCACCCAGCCCTTCAAATATGTCTAATAGTACCTTATTGTCCCTTACTCGTACAGTTCATTCAAAATAGTTACGATGAAAACAAAAGTCTTTAAAAGTGACCAAACAAATCTGTTCGTGTCAAATTGTTTATTGGCAATGTAAAAACATGATTAGATGTTAATATTGTTTTGAATCGTTAAAAATAAAAGACATTATTATCATTGTCGCAATAAATGTATATCATTTAATTACGTTATTTTATAGATGTAGTGCTCCAGTAGGGCCTGAAATATCCTGAATACAAAAATACGCAATGTATCGTTATTACTCTACAGTGTGCTACACTCTTGATGTTAAATTAGTGCGATGCATCCGTTGCAGGACGTTCGCTCTAGTCAAATAATTAATAGAATTTTTTTATGTACAACTTGTGTTATACAAAATTAAAGCCAAAGGACTAATGCATGTCCCCTTGGAAGTAAATTTTCATAATCTAAATTATTTACTTCAATATTAACTCTCAAAGTTTGACAAGTTTAGAGCAACATAACTTTGCTTTCAAAATAGATTTTAAAAATTTATTTCCAGTCCGACATGCATTTAACCTTTATTTATTTGTGTTTTTAAATTCGTGTTGATATTTGAAATAATAACGTTGTAGTATGACTAGAACGAAACCCCTACAACGCCTAAGTTTCTTTGCCGCGTGAGGCCCCTTAATTATCGACTTTGACGGACGATTTTATTAGAACTCAAGTAACAACGTTTGTAAAAGCGGTTTGTTCTGCAAATAAATTTGCTATATAATTTAAAAAAAATGGTCTCCGTACTAGATTAAGATATTTGCGAGGCATTTTTACATTAACGGTCTGATATGAAAGCCAACCATTTCGAGTACATAAACTTCACTACAGTTCATTCAAATGTTGATATCGTGCGTTCAACAAAAAACGACGTCAAGTGGGCCATGGATTGCATCTCATCTCTGTCGGTCAGGTGCGTGGCCCTGACCTAACGTCGTTTTTTGTTGGACGCACGATATAATTTTGGTCATGTTCCGTATCGTAAATTATTGTCACCGCGTTCACATTTATGGCTGCACGAAAATATTGATTAAAAGACCCCAAATGTTAAAAATGGGAGTGTTGGCATTGAGGATAAATTAACATTAATTTGATCACATATCTTAAGTATAACCAGCAATAATACAAATGGAGAAAGCATCACCACACTACTTGTTTGGAAAACGTATTTATAAATAATAATCAAATGCTCAGTTAAATGTTTAATTCTAATGTGAACAAAAATTAGGTTAGGTACTCCGAGAATGGCAGAAAAATCCTTAAGAGCTTTTCTTCCAATTCTGAGCGTTGGATCCATGCTTTTAAATTCATTGAAACAGTTCTATGTAACATACTTGCTCTACACGTGTGACTGACAGTTGACAACAAATGTCATCCAAGTTATTACCAACAGAATTTTTTATTCAGATTAATATAGGGTTTTTTGTTTTAACAAAAAATGCCACAGGTGGTGGACAAATAATAAAAAATTGCCTGTACATACAACAATACGAATAATATCATAAACATAAATGATGGGGTCAATGCTTCCACATTCCTTTTTTCTTTTTAATTCTAAATTTTGCTTCGTTTAATCATCACAATTTCTTTGTTTCAGGTCTTGAATCTCCTCGGATTTATATGCATAGAAGTTAGTGCATTTTCGTACCATTCCCGAGGCAGTTTCTTCATTTTTTGCTCAATGACTGGCTTCTGGTTCACTGGAATTTTGCTTCTATTTTACTTATTCCACATCATAGAAAAAATGTACCGGATTCCCTGGCTCAAGATTGAATTTGTCTTCTGTACTATATGGACGATACTCTACTTAATAGCTTCTTGTCTGGCTGCAACGTTGGGTGTTGAAGCGTTCGCCGTTGGTGCTGTAAGTTAATGTGTTAAATTTTCTCAAACGTATTGTTTGGTCAGTTGCATCAAATCAGATAAATAAGTTGTTCAACTCTTTCGCAGTTCTTTGGATTCTGCGCGATGGTTGCATACGCTGCAGATGCCTATTTCAAGTTGAGGGCTGTACAAGGAGGGGAGCTGGCACAAGGGGAACGTGTTATCAACAAGCAAACCACGATGAGCACTTCACCTGTCACACCTCAATATTAAAGTTCAAAGAGATTTTTTATTTACTTAATTCTTGTAAGGATTTAGTTGAAGGATTATTCATTCCGCTTAGGCTAGTATCGTGTACGCTTTTCTAATTTTATTAATTCAAAAATTAGACTTAACACGATTTTATACACGTATAGCCACTCGTCGGATAAGGAATCCGTTTCTAAATTTCACATATCTATTTATTATATTACTCAAATGATTAACAAATTGTAAATATTTTGTTATTGAAAAAGTGCGTGTTCACGTTGGAACATATTTTGATTAAGAATAGTTGTTTATATTAAGTGTTGAAGAATTTTTCTACAGTATTTTTATTGTTGCAACAGAGATCTACCATAACTATAATAAATCTGTGTAAAACTTCCCTGTTTTATATATTGACCCGGCAATCTAAACGATTCGCACGTTGGAGTCTCTGTGTAAGTGTGTGTCTATGTTTAATATCTATATAATAATATATGCAGGATAATAACATTAACAACTATATCCGAGTTATCCTTATCTGGTTACTGGTTACTTTTTTATCGATATTTTCATTTATAAGCTTAAAGACTAAGAAAGTAATAACGTTACTCAAACAAAATTACTACTGCATAATTTCAATGATTTTTGTTCCATAGTATTATTATTCACCGTTTTTTTATAATAATGTTTGTCTTTTTTCCTTAATGACCCAAATTTAGTTAAATATGAACATTTTTTAGAAAAATTCTAATTGGAGAGCCGAATTTAAGGATTTCCCCGGGATTTGCTAACGAAAAATATTGTATGTGTTGGAAAATAGAAACCGACATGTGATAACCCACCCTTACATTACCGCCACTTTTTGAATTTGAAGATGAAATGTCAATTACATCAACAAAACGTCAAATTTGAAAATTTTCAAAAAACCGCAAACTTTAAAAGGTTGGCCCGTGATCGTCAGACAATGAAAGAAAAAGCGGAACCCTACGTATTTTTTTTTTTTGACAATACAAAGTAGTGGCGGGAGATTCAAACTTACCCAAACAAAACAAACCTTGGGTTCTTTCTATACATGGCGAGAACTAATCAGGAGTGGAGCGTAAATTGACAATACAAAAAAACAATTTAACAATTTTGACATACATGACGAGTGAGGTTAAGTCAGCTTATCTTATTCCACCTTCAAACCTGAGGGAAAGCAAGAATATTAACGCATGAAATCGGAGATTGAGGGACAAATGTCTTTAAGTAAGGCAAGATTGTAGAGAGTTGACTACCCTGAAAAAAGCTTACACATCCAAACGGACCAGGGGAAATGAGAATGTTACTGAATTGTCTTAGTCCTGCTTAGTTTCCTGTTTTCCTTTAAGGCTTGTCCAAACCAAGTACAAGTTAGCAAAACTGAGAACTCCAACCTTGTTCTGCCTCAGAAGTTAGCAGCAACTCCATTTCTGGGCACCGCAGCAGACCAAGAAACCACTCAAAGTCGAAACGACTTTGATCCCACCTCCCGGGTTCACGCTCAGCAGAGTAGGACCGCATAACTCCACGAAAGCAGCATGCAACGCGAACCACGAAATGAATGCTATTTGGTTTATCTGTTGACTCGATACATGTATGGACAAACATAAAATGAAATATACATAAAAAAAACACACAAACAGGAATTACAACATTGGGTGTGGCGCTTTGCCGCTCTTTTTCCTTTTGTTGTATTAAGTTCTTGGTGGTTAATTCAAGTTAACAGAGACAAAATAGCTTTTAAATTATCGCAAGCTGCTGTCGACCTCATACAGAAAAACAGGTACTTATTTAACACTTTATCTAGGTTTGAATAGCAATAGTGGATATTATTTAAACAAAAGCTAGTGATCTGACAAACAAAGGACTGACGAATAGCTTTCCACAATGGCCGCCGCTTTATTAGTGACGCTGGGAAAGATGGCCGGACAACGTTAAAATTGAAAAGATTTCATCTAAGAATTTCTAGTATGCACGTTTAGCAAACGCCGGTCAATTTCAGGGCCATCTCCTTACGGTGGGTCGGACAAAAAAATTGATAGAATAATAACGTTACCTGTAAATACTTCCGTCGGCACGACATACGCGATTTTTAATTTAAATTCAACCGGTCCTACTGGTAACGTGAATTTTCGACAATACAATTTACCCTTGGAACACACTCAACTTTAAAATATGAAAACTCGTAGAGGAATAAAATCAGATAAAACACCTTCAAATACTAGTGACAACTTCGAACTTCAGGGCGTAATGCCGATACCTGCTTCCCTCCAAAAGGGACGCCAATTCTTCTTTAGCCACGGCCAACTAGCTTCAGCGCGTTGCCAACTACTCCAGCATGCTGCCAACTTCAGGGTCGTTGCCCAACGAGCGCCTTGCAGGGTAGGCAAGTCAAGATTCCTCTGTGTATTACGGGTCTCTGACTTCACTTCCAGTATTATGCATTAAATCAATGAAATTGGCGTCAAAATGTAGGTTTTAATAATAATACAGAGTGATCAAGAGGGACTGTTTGAGTTGGTATTACTTTTAAGATACTTTTTTTGTTCGGCTATTTGTAACACTGCAGCCGGATACACATATTTCACGTAACGTCAACAGAGAAAATTGTAGGTTAGATGAATAGATATTCTATTAATTTAAGGAAATTAAACGAAGCAGGAATTAAACTTGACATACAGAACGATAATCACACTAAAGGTAATGCTCAAAATGCCTCCACAAACTGCTGCCCATGCAGTCTAATTTCACGTTTGAATTTCAAATTTGAGATGTCAGTAAGTTCTGCATGATGGCTTTCAGTGTCAAGACGTCAACAACCGGACGTTGTTACAATTCTACCATCTAAAAATGAAATTCAGTATTACCAACTCAAACAGTCCTTCTTGATCACGCTGTACCAAGGTGCTGTATTCAAACTCAGCCGCAACCCTGTGGCACGCCTGTTTAAATAGTTTTTTAGTGCTTTAATTTTATTTTATCGTATACAGGGTCTGTTAAAAGGTGCGCACTAATTCTTCAGAACTTGGTAGGTTCCTTGAGTTTCCCAGTTTCCTTTATATTTATGTATGACAATTGGAAGTATGTATTCCCTATTGTTTTATAGATAAGACAACACTAACTATTATATGCATGGCAATATTTATCTATAAATATACTATTGATGGCGTAATGACAAATGACTTTTTAATATTTCTCTTGTAACGTTTGAAGCATTAAAATCAACTCTACGATTTCCTTTTAAGCTGCTGGATTAAAATCTCTTATCAAAAAGAAAAAAAGCACGTCAAAAGAAGTGTGAAAGTTTGGGATATCGCTCAAAATTTGCAACAATTGGGTAGTGCTGACAATGCAAAATAATTTTTTTGTTTCCTTTTTGGTGGTAAGAAGCGCGAAATTTATTATGCATGTGTCGCGAAGGATAGGTGTCGTGCCATGTCCGACTCATGTTGGGACATGTTTTGGTATCTTGATACGACGGTAAACCAATTGGTTATCGAGTGTAACGAAGTTACTGAATTTTAAATGTTTCCCGACATCGTGGTGACATAAACCGAAATAAAGTACTTCCCGGCACCGTATCGAAACCGTTCTTGCTCCCAGTAACTAATTGAAATAGCGGGCTCTTGATGCTGACGTCCAGAATCTTTCATGTCGCCCCGAGCCGCCGCCAGCCAGTGGAGCAGAGGCGACGCTGATACACGATGGATCGCCAATCAGAGCCGCCCTACTCGCCACTTAAGAGACGCTTAGATCGATTCAACGTCACCGCAGCGCAGGGCTTATGATCTATAATTATGTATAAGGGCGACCGCTGGTCATTACAGTTAGGCATTCATGATATCGAAGCAGCCATTGCCCAGGGATCTGTCCTATCTGTCATATCTCCCATATTGTACGGAGCCTTCACACATCAGCCAACTGGAAGACTGGTTAAAGAAGTGGATGATCTACGTCACCCCGAGAGGGTGGTGAGATCGAGATGTTCGACCTGGACATTCTCTGGGCCGACCAGGTAAAACTTCCGTCAACATTGAGATATCCCGATTCAAAATTAATACCATCCAAGAGAGCTGCAACCCGTTCACCGCCAAAGTATGACAAATGCCCTGGAAGCCTAGCCTTTACCGACCGGTACCGCCCGGGATGGATACGCTAGAGGGAGCTGTCGGAAGTTTCGGGGGGGGGGGGGAACGAGGAACCACGCTTGATGAAAGGGCAGCAGTGGGTGTTCTGCTTTCGTTGAAGTTACACCACGTTATTTTTGTTCACGAAATTCGCCATTTTGTTAAAGCATAGTTATATCTCCACCGTTGAGCTTCAAGAATTGTACGCGTTCGTTCGACTTCGAAAGGGAGATCCATCTCGCGGAGCTTACAGTTTTGTTTGGTTCGAGTCAGTTGAATTTCCACCGTCGCGTCCCTAAGCCAAGTGTGGTGATTGTATTCCTGGAAATAAGGTAACCATTTGCTCTATATTTTTCTTCCGACTCGCCGTCCGGAGAGGCCAGGAAATTGATCGACGTTTATTCCATGTGCATATCGGAAATCTTTAGGTAAAACCATCTCAAATTTTACCGTTAGCCGCCATTTTGGACGCTAGGACGTCATAAAACTCGCCATCTTGAAAATGGAGTCGCTCCTACTTTGCACCTACATGTCTTGTAAAGAATGCTAGTCTTTGTTTAAAATAATGTTCACAATTGTCCCTGGAAGTATTCCGTGAGCCCCCCATTTCATATCAGTTGCCTTCGGCCCTTCTTTTCTCTGCAGTAGCCTAAATTACCAAGCTGATGAGTCACCGGCACCCCGAATAACTTGCTAAAATCGTTGTTGTAATTTGTTTTTAGTTATTGTTGTCAATTTCAGAAAGTTCCAATGTGTTGTTGACTTCTAGTTACAGGGCTCGCTCGAAAGTGATTTCCTAACTCAAATTAACTAGATTGCCACTCAGATAAATTTGTTAATAACTATCTGTCTTTCGCTCTGAGGCCGACAGCAGCTTGCGGTTGTTACAAAGCTATTTTGTACTCTGTTGACTTGAATTAACTAACACTGAGTAAGAACCGATGAATAAAGGGCAAACAGCGGCAAAAAGCCACGCCGAATGTCGGAGGTTCCAAAAGGTGTCTTATCGTTGTTTTGCGGCCCCTTGCGATTTCTTGTCGTTCGCTGTTAACTGACATCTAGCGCTTATTCGACATCGTGGAAGCCAAAGATCGGTTTTTAGTGTAGTTTGTGCATGTTGTAGTGTTGTAGTACATTGTGCCCCGTTCCGTATTGCGCCCGCTGATGTCATCGCATTGTATCCGTGTCAAAATGGCTTCCAAACCAAACGTTGCGTTACGGTATATTTGATTTATTGTGTTGTTTGTTCGTACATGTTTCGAGACAACAGAGCGACCAAATAGTGTTCAATTCGTGGTCCGCGTTGCAGGCTGATGTTAGAAGGAGTTAGGTGGCCCTACTTTCGGGGATACCTATGCCCATTGTCCCTTGGGTGCATAGGGGCCTAGAAAAAGGGAGTTGCCACTAATTCCTTGAACCTGCGAAGTCCAAGTTGCAGTACTGTTTTCGAGTTCCTGACTAATTGCTTACTTCACTAATCTTTAAAATACTAAATAATTAAAAGAATAGTCCCTGAGAGAAGTGCCGTTAACTTGGACTTGGTTGGAACAAGCCTCCCAGAAAGAACAACGTAACTATGTCTAGGAAAATTCCGTAATAAACTCATTTCTCTTGGTCCGTTGGATGTGCAAGTTTTGCCCCCACGATCGTAAACTCTCTCTACAATCTGGCCTCACTGACGGACAATTATCTTGTTCGCTTCGCTTTAGTCTTTCCGTTGGATCTACCTGTGGCCCACCAATCTCCGATTTACATGCACTCCACTTTGATCACTCCCCACGTTTCGGTATTCTTGTGTTTCCCTCTCAGATGTTTCATTGTATCAGTCAGTTGTAAATTCCTGTAAACTACAAAAGCTCAAGGGTGGAATGTATTTTGCTGATCTAACCTCACTCATCATGTACCGCAGGATTGTTAAATTGTATTAATGTTTATTATTTTTCTTAAATTGTTACTCTGTTGAAGTCATGTAAAATTGTCCGTTGTTATTTATTAATTGGAATCATTATTGTTAACATTATGAAATGGCATGTGTACCAACTTAATTCGAAGACACCAGAAATTGTTAACCACAGTACGCAATCACTAACCTCAAGACACTTCAAGTTGTTCATACTGAATAAACATTTAAAACCATAATTTTTGTGTTATCAATTTGCGCTCCACTCCTGATTAGCTCTCGCCATGTATCCAAAGAATTTGGGGTTTGTTTTGTTGGGTGAGTTTGAATGTCCCGCCATTGCTTGTCTTGTAAAAAAATCACACAACGTAGGGTTCTTTTCAATTTCGCGGTTTGTTTCAAATTTGACGTTTGGTGACGTCATTGACATTTCATGTTCAAATTCAAAATGTGGCGGTAATGTAAAGGGGGATTATCACAACATCTGGAATACTATTTGGGTAAAGTGAAAATGGTAGTGGCAAAGATGCTTTCGACGCTGGTCTGCAGGCGCAGTAAGATGTCGGTAAAAAACAAATTGTTAATTTATTGCACAACTTTTCGTCCAACAGTCACATGTTTCCGTGGCTTGGGCACATGCCCCCTCGAGAACAAACGTGTTAAGTTGCAGGTCCCTCAAAACAAGTTCCTCCGGCAAGCCTTCGACGCCCCATGGTTCGTCAGGAATTAACAAAAGTGCCAAAAAACCCTCCAGGTCAAAAAAGAAGCGTCTCTTTTTGCTTCCTCCCACCTCAGAAATGCCCACTCCATCAAGCAAGCCCTTCCTCTCCAGACAAAAACTCCCAGAATCGAATGCCCTTCAGGCAAAACCACTAAAAAGGCGATCGTCCTTGAAGCAAAACAAAAATTTTGACGAAGGAATTGCCCTCAGGCATCCCAAAAAATTCCTTCGACAACTGTCAGCGCTACAAAGCAAAACCCATCAAGTTTAAACAGAAAAGCTATTTTCTATTGGCGTGAATGAGAACTCCCTCACCTCCCCTCCGATTCCCTGTCCCCACAGGGACCTCGGCTCTCTAGTCATGAGGAGGCTAGTCCGATTCCATACTTGACGTGTGAACTCCATGGAACAAATGCGAGTCGACTGCAAAGTTAACACGTATGATGGGCCCTGGAGAATATCTAATTTACTAATCTAATCTAATTTTAATTAGATAGAGGTCTAAGGCCTATGCATCTCATTCAGACAGCGCAGGCATGATTACCGTCAAGATGAGTCCACCCGCTCGACTTGAAAAAGAAGAGAAGCCGAAAAGGGAAAGAGGGAGATGTTGAAGAGGAGAATCCGACCAAGCCGAAGAAAAAGTAGAAAGAGCTGCACCACCACGTCCCAACCCACCGGCGGTATCCGGGCAAGTTTTATCAACGGAAAGACGCTAATAATTTACTAATAAAGGCAGTGTTAAAAGTGGTTAAACGGAGAGGGAGACACCGTGTAAATAGAACCTTGTATATAGTAGCTGTTTTGTTTCCCTCCCGCACAACCTGCCAGCGGACTCCGATTAAGCTACCCGTGGTCAAGTGGAGCGTACCACTTTAAAAAAACTGGCTCTCAACGCATTCAAACCGTAACAAGCGTCATACGAATTTTAAATAAACACACAAATCCTTTCTTAAAATATAATTTTCTAAATCAATCATGTAATTATCCACCCCAAGTGAGCCTTGCGACATGATCGGTCTTCCGTTTTGAACTTTTAATAAAGCCAAGATACTCCAACTCCGCCACCGCTTGGGTAAATCGAGCTCTGATACCAAGTTAAGGCATTATCTGGGCCACAAACGTAACCATTTATTTATAAAAGGATACTGTAACTCTGGTTGCACTTTAAAATTTGAATCATCATCAACTTCTTGTGGATCTACAATGCTGAGGAACGACTGCAACCAATCATATAAATTTATCATTTTTCCACACTCAAGATGCAGCTTGTAGATGATGCTGATATCTGGCATCGATCGTAAGATCACTGCATCGTTTGGGGTTTCACAACAGGTACACTGAAATGAAAATGTCAGAAGGGGCTCCAACTTAAACTTTACTTTACCTGTAAATAATAATGGGGGTCATTAAGAGCTGTGTGTATAGCTGCTCTGTGAGACCCTATAATGTGACTTTGAATCGAGATATCGTTGAAGAAGAAAATTTCATGGAAATAGAAATTTGTGGGATTTTGTAGGTAAGTTTTGAATTGGTTTGAAATAAAATTAAGTACTTTAGCACGAATTTTCTCATATTTATTCAGGGGTTGGTTTTGAAGCGACATTTGTTTTAGTTTCTGAAAACCAAAGCTTCGTAAAAATTAGATTTAATGAAAATAATTACCTCCTTAAGCTCCAGTCTGCCCATTAATTCGTTTAAACCATCGTTTTCTTGTTTATCTTTGCAATCTTCATTTTCATCTAAATTGTGAAGCATTTTCATAAATTTACAAAGCTGTTCATTTATAATCTGTGCGACGTCTGGATCTAAATTACATGCCTGAGCATTGTTGACAATTATGTTACTAATTGCCAGGATTTTTTTAGTTAGTCCTTCCTTTGACTGGAAGGACAATAGTTGAAAACATTCTCCATATTCTTGAGTATTTGTAATATTTTTTGAAACTGCAAGAGCATAAAGTTCTCGTACCTTCAAATACGTTGCTTTGATGAAATTGTAAAAAATTAGACATTTCCCCTACCTGTTTTCCCAGGGGCGCTTTTGGTAAATCTGACACTAACACATGCAAACATTTTAAAAATAAATGGAAATTGGAAATGTACAATTTGAGTTTCTTAACTTCTTTCCGTAAAACTGTTTTGAAATACTCATCGTCCGTTAGTAGGCGAATTCTGAGTAGAGGTTCTTCCTTTTCCACCAGTTGTCTAAAAGACAAAACCTGGCGAACGTTTTCGAGATCGTCATGGGAAAAGTTTTCAATAACTTGTTTCATGTGCCCTTCTTGGCACAAAGACATGGCATTTCCAAAGCTGAAATGTTCCAGCATTGCATACTAGAAATAATCACTGATTGAAAAGAACATTGTAGAATGCAGCATTACCTTAAAATTCTGAATAAAACCGCTGACAGAAAGATCATAAAATAAAAATATATCGATAAATAAATTAAAAACTTTTCCACCAAGCTGAAAAAGACAGTCTGGAGAAAATAGGATGTTTTCTAAAACGCTATTTAAATAGTTTGTAGAGGGACTTGAATGGAAAACTTGAATGTTTATTTTTGATGATACATGACAAGGTAATGAATGATGGACAATGGAGAGAGAAGTGGCAACTCCAAAGACAAACACAAACGGTAGTATATTAATGTAGCAACTAGCAATCAAAATAAAATCCTGAAGGACTTTGGGAGAAAAGTTCTCAAAGTCAGGAATTATCACTACAATCAGTTTTTTGTTGGTCCTAATTTTTGGTTTCTTTGGAGATTTGAGCTGTGTTGTTAGATAAAGTTCTTCATACCAGGATTGTAAAAAAGAAAAGTTACATTGTGTTTTCTTGATTTTCTGTGTCTCAGAATCAGAATCATCCTTTAAAGAAAGCAATGAATAAACAAAAGTTTCAAAAATGATCTACTACCTCTTCCAAAAAATCATTACTTTTAACCAGTTGAATAATCATAGTTTCAACTAGATACTTTAAAGTTTGACAGTCCTCCCCATTTAAGGTACACACATGTGGCGTTACAGTTGCTCGCAATTCTTTTTTAAGAGTTTTAAATTGGGCAGAATGGTCAGGCATATTAATTCCAGTCAAAAGAGCTGCAGCGGGAATTTCTGAAACTGTATCAGAGCAACTATCTTTGATATAAGTAACTAAGTTGCTAAGAACACTAGAGAACATGTCATTGTTGAGATCCTAAAACACTTTACATGTATCTAAATCATATTTTAAACTGGCATAATTACGTGTATTTTTGTTTCAATACAATCCCATTGATATTTATAAGTTTTGTACCACAAACTATCACAGAAGAGGGTTTCACTCGATTTAATTTTTTTCCTGGATTTTTTGGATGCCGCTTTGAGACCATTTTTAAATACAAAGACACCCTAAAATAAAATAAAATTGGCGGCAAATTGGGATCCGGTTTATTGCTATGAATAAATGGGGTCATAAAAACAAATTTAATTTTTCGTTAATGAATTAATTTCAATTAACTCCTTTGTAAAGAGATTTTATTGTTTTCATTGGGTTTTCAAAAGTTGAAGTTTGAGGTTATGTTTAGTTACTTACTTTTGAAACAGATACAGTTGTAGACATTGTAGATAAAGAATTTGTATAGTTGAATTAATAGACACACACGGAATATGTGAATATACGCACACAAATAAAACACAAAGTAATTAAAAAAGAAGTAAACAATAATTTGAAAATGGACACTTTGAAGTTAGTTTCTTTTCTTCATGTTCTCGTTGCCAACCGTACTAGTTTATAACTAACTGAAGCAAATTAGAATGGAAATAGTTAAAATACAGATAAAACAATAAAAATAAAATGAAGTAAAAGTAGTTGCTATACGCTACGAATTAGTAGTAACAATTGCATTAATTTATAAGAGGTTTCTAGTCTCGTTTTGTGTATAGTTGGTCACCTATACAACAATCTTTTTAGAAAATAACCCTTTGTAAGCTGGTTGCTGCATTTCTAACAGTTATTATATATGACGTGTTCCAGAAATCATCAGTGTCAATAATTTTTCTTTGACGTTAATTTAGTTACCCTCCACTGAACCGCGCAGCTGGTTGATAATAATCACAAATATCAGGAAAAACTTCTATAACAATCTGAACCGCCCTACGTAAATAAACTAAAAATTAAAAAAACTTACCTACTAAACGTCTTTACTTCAACATCCAATGCTATTGTTGATAAAAAATTGAAACCAGAGTTTATTAAATTATTATTATTACATCCTCAAGCTGTAAAAATTTCTGTACGTGATTGGGATGCAATTGTTGCTCAAAATTCTCCAAATGGTATAATGCGATATTCCAAACCGGTTTTTAACATTTTGCCAAACACAAACACAAGGCACAAATTAGGCACACGGCGATTTGGGAAGCGTTGTACATAAAGTGTTTCGGTGAAACTTTTTTGACCTCCGAAAATTAATATAGTGTCCGTGTATTCGCTGTTAGAAAAAACAGGCATCCTTTATGTTGAATAATTTTAAAAATGAAAGTGACATACAATAACAAATTACCGAGAGCCACCCTCGATGTCGACAAACTGATTTCGGGTATAAACCGCACGGGACTCCACAAAAAATTTAGAATATTGATAAGCAGGCTTAGTTTTTCCGGAGAAAAACAATTGATCCTCAGTAGGTTAAGTTAAAATAAATATCCATTTGCGACTGGTAAATTTGTAGGGGAAAAATGCTAAAAAAAATGTTAGTTTTCGGAAAAGTCGTATATAGAAAATCCAGAATACATTTAATAAATAAATAATAAATAAATAATTTATTTATTACAAATAAATACAGAAGTAACAAAGAAAACTTCTGTTTTATATAGGACACATCAATACAAAAATACGAGAAAAATAGTGATATGACATACACAAAAGACACTATAACAATAAAAACTCATCAACGCTGTAAAAAACTTGCATTGCCAAAAACTAGATTTAAATTTAGTAAATGTTGTAGATTCATGACTTATCGACAAATATTTATTATAAAGTTTGATACCTTGGTAGATATGCGATTGTTGTGATATTCCCAGTCTATGATATGGACAATAGATACACTGGTTAGATCTTGTATGGTAATTGTGTATAGTCGATGTTTTTGGAAAAATTTTAATATGTGTTTTGATATACAGTATACAGTAGAAACTCGATTATACGGAATAATGGGGGGCAAACCCATTCCGGTTAGTCGAAATTCCGGATAATCCGAAGGGTTTCAAAAAATATCTGTATGTTGTATGAATTCTCCTTTATCTAATCGCCCTACAGCTTTCAATTTCTTCTCTAAAGAAATTACTGTTTTCTTACGTTGTCTCTTCTCCTGTGCAATGTTCATTGCGATCTAGTTATGTATTTTGTACTCAAAGTATGATAATACACTTGATGTATACAACAGAAATCCAATATCTGAACTGACGAATTTTATTCTCCTAAGGCATAGACGATTAGTTTCCAATAAAAACAACAGCTTTATTATTTCGATTAATGTTTTATTATTGCGAGGAGTCATATTTCCGCCTCAACTGGAATGTTCCGGATAAAACGGAGGGCAAAAACCAACAGTTCCGGATAAAACGGCAAAATTACAAAACGCATTTGTTCCGGATGAAGCGGAGTTCCGGATAAGCGAGTTCCGGATAATCGAGTTTCTACTGTACTTAAATATATGTACAAACTTGGAAGAGTCAATATATTATATTTTAGAAAAAGAGGTTTGCAATGAGCAGTATGTTTAGCTCGGTCCATAGTTCTAATATATTTTTTTTGTACTTTAAACACTGTTTGTAATAATAATAAGAAACGAATGAAATTTAGGATAATTCCTAAACTTAATTAAATCTATCTTCAAATCCTGAATCAGTATTGATTAGAATTAAATCTACATCAGAAACCACAATCAAATTAATATCAAATCCAGAATCAAACCCAAAATCACTTCACCAAACGCAGATTTACAATCAAATCATCAAATGCAAATAAAATCCACATCAAGTTAAGAACATCTCTAAACTCAATCAGAATCAGATCGAATACTTCAGAACTAAAATCAAATTGGATGTAATTTTTCTACGTTCGGGCTGTAATTTTCATGTGGTGTGCAATAAACATTAACTTTTTACACTTGTTGCATAAATAACTGGGGAGCTAATGCTCAAAATTTAACATATCTGTGGATGTTAATTTTACAGGTTACAGGAGAGCCAAAAAAGTAATACACCAACGCTGAGTTACTGAATATGAGTAAACATATCGGGTCTTCATAAATGATGATGTTGCCTCTGGAAAACAAAATTTATATCTTTATAATTATGTTTTTAGATTAACGTTATTGACGTTCAAAGCTTTGGATATATGAATCATTTATAAAGATCTGTATTTGAAACTGTAGTATGAAGGGCCCAGGATTTCTTGAATATACGGGGTGATTATAATTGATTTTCCATCAAGTTGGTTTTGGAAAATATGTGCAATTTTTAACCATTTGCCGCTTCATTGAATGCACAATATTCGCTGTGCACAATGATCAAGACGTACATTGTTGGTTCCGTACTTAAAACAAGGTCGTTAAAAATACCAATTTTCCAAAGCCAACTTGATGGGAAATCATTTATAATCACCCTGTATAATTATGAAAGAAGTAGTTTTGTGAAGAGATTAAAAGAAAACAAATATGGAATGAAATTTAATATAATGATCAGAAAACCTCAAAAATTCAAAAACATGAAAAATGCAGTCAAGCTATATTGTTGGCTGCCTATGTACAGTTTCTGTTGCGTGCCATTCTAGTTATTATTAGTATTAGTATTAAATTCTGGGTGCTATTTAAAAGCAGAATAGTTTCTTCTGTTCTTAATTGACTTTCACTATTGAGTATTTTTTTTTATGAAGAATACGTTTTTCCTTATTATTTTTTTTAATTTGGGAACTGGTTTGAAAAATATCACGGCCTACTGAATGTTTTCATGTTATTTAGATTTCAGTTATTTTAAATTTGATTATTTTCAGTTTTCTTGGAGATTGAACAGTTAAGTACTCAGGATGCATCCGTAATTCCTTAGAGGAATACCTAGCTATGTTTCAAAATCAAGGCTGCAATACCTACGATACATAAAGAGACCCTCAACAATGGCATCGGGAACTGAAGCTCCTGGCGCAGGTTTGCTTTGTCAAGAACTGTAGCACCATCTGTGTGTACTTGGGTTTTTCAGGTTTCTCAACTTTTTGGCCCTTTTATATTTTTAGCTTTTTTGGGTGTCTCTAGTTTCTCAATTCTCGAGCTTACGCATTCTTAGGATTCCTAAATTTCTCAAGAAGTTATATTTCTCTTAATTCCGACATTTTGTTCCTAAACTCATAAATATCTCCAAAATATAATAAATTAACTTGGCATTTTTATGGATATTATAGACGCCTGTGTATATTGTGTCATGATCTAACGTTTTAAAACTGCTATTGCTAATTGACCTATCCCCGACATAACGACAAAGTACAACTTATATGAGATTATAACAGTCTAAAGGAGGATAACAAATCCTGCGCGATTCGACGGAGTCCAGCGATTTTCTGCAGTTAGATGGTACTGATCTAGGGTAGTAACGTTGGTTTTTCTAGAGCTGTCATTTGTCATATCACTGTCGATATCGATTTTTATCTTGTGTTTTTTGCAGAACTAGGTATTTATTTTGCGTTTTTAAAAACTTTGGATTCATTTTCAGCATTGTATGTTGTAAATCATCTTTTATCGATATCGACAATGGCCTGGTGGCTATATGACAGCTGACAACTGTCAAAGCTCTCTCATAGATGCCAAATATGACATTTACCTGCAGCAACGTTGCCACTCTTACTTTGATCTCCATTTGCGCGCGCAGTCCAGGTGTTCAGAGACTGGTCCATTGTTGACGATTCTGAAGATTTATTGAGGAAACTTTGTGTAACAGTATGACCATGCAGGAGTATGGCATTGTAGAATACCGGTCTAATTTATTTTATTTTGGAGAGAGAATTGCACGACTTCCATTTCATGTTGATAGCTTTTTCCATTAGCTGCTTCCATTTGAGTATTGCGTTAACAGTTTATTTACTATGGTCGTATATTGCTCCAGTGTGGCTTTTGTCGTGGTTGCTAATCTTCTTTGAAATAGTCTAGCCATTATTTTGCATGATGATTTTTTTGTGTTGTTAGGGTACAAATATTATTTTTAACTAAACACTTCAGTACAATTTCCGATTTCCAGTTATATTTTTATTATTTCATTTATTTCTTCTTGTGATAGTTCGTTCGCCCAGTGACTCGATTTAATCGTTTGAGTTTCATCATCTGAACTTAGTAATCTCAAAATTAATGCTGTTTTCATAATTCTCGTTCTCCATTTCTCCTTCTTTCTTATTTTCTGTATTATTTAATTTAGTGTCCGATTTAATTTTCTTTTATCTTGCCGTTCATGCAAGTACTTTTCGTTTGTCTTGTTAGTTTTTTACATTCTTTGTTTACTTTTTCGTATTATTGTCTTTTATTCTCTATTACTATTTAGCCAAGTTATTCTTAAATTAAAATTTAAATATATCTAAGTCGAACTCCACAAACTTTAATAAGTATAAAATTACAAATGGACCCTTTTTTTATTATGTGATTTTAAGGCAGTTGTGCTTGATTTTGGATGATTTTCAACGGTTTTTTCATATGCCCAACTTGTGGTGATCTTCGGCTGTTTATGTGCGGAAGAACAGCAAAGTTTTTAGGATTCTGCCCTGTTTTTTAAGGCACTAAATTCCCTGGTTCAGAAGTAACATTTTAAATACCACTAAGTATTCTATCCTATTTTTTTTAGTTTTACTTCAAACGTCAAAATAAATAGATAATAATAAATATATTATTATGTTTGATATTATAAAATAAATAAAAGTAAGTATTCTATCCTATTTTTTAGTTTTACAGTAGAACCCCTCTATAACGAGAACTCAAGGGACCAACACATTTACTCGTTATAACCGATTTTCGCTATAAACAGTCATAGCCAATAAAAGTTTATACATATATATTATGAAATAAATTTATTAAATTAGTAAGTTAAATTTACACAGGTATGTATCTACTGACATTTAACAATATTTCGGAAAGAAGTCTGTAATTTTAGTGTGTTTGCGGTAATGCAGTAGTTTAATTTTATCAATTGAACTTTCTAAGTACGCTAAGTTATTAAAAAGGGCATCGTGATGAGTTGTGGAAGCACCCATTAACCAAAACGGTTTTAAAGGACGACATAATGACACAGGATATTACACGAAGTGTTCCTTGCTTAAAAAGTTGCTCAAGACTTGATAATAATAAAAAAACTTCCAGGAACTCTCGTAATATCCGATCTATGTGCAAAATTTCCCACAATTTTTCGCTATAACCGATCTCGGACGAAACAAAAATCTCGTTATATCCACCTCAATGCCAGAAACTTACTCGCTATAGAGAGTAAATTATACAAGGAGTATAGATACAAACGGCAAGGGACCAAACAATGTACTCGCTATAACCGGGACTCGTTATAGAGGGGTTCTACTGTACTTCAAACGTCAAAAGTGACAATAAAGCATAGACTACATCAAAATTTTCAAAATGACAGACTAATTATGTCCAAGATTTTCAGTCCTCGACTGTATATTTAAATCTTAAAACTGTAAGAGTCGGTATAGTAATAACTACTGTCAATCACAATTAATTAGATTAAAATTTAAATATATCTAAGTCGAACTCCATAAACTTTAATGAGCGTAAAATTATAAATGGAACATGTTTCGGCAGAACACTACTGCCACCATCAGCCCTAATTTAAAAAGAGATTAATGATACAATTGATGAATTACACAGGGGTTCTTACCTTAAAGAATATTAAAAATTATGACGTTGACGTTATTTTGAATTAAATTTGACGTTTTGAAAAGGTTACATGATTTTTAAAAGATTTCGTAAGAACAACATTTTATAAAATGTAAAAATTAAAAATGGGTCAAGGAGAATCTGGTAAGTTTGTTTGAGTGGTAAAAAATTAAAATAGTGAATTAACAATTGGATTATTGATGTTATTCTGTTCGTTTAAACAAGATCTGTTTCCCAGTTTCAAGGCTTTCCTTATTCCAAAGTTATGAATCAATTTGAAATTTGATGGTGAAAAACTATGTTTCGTTATTAATATATGATTGGCGAAAGAAGAAGGTGTTGATGGAGGAGGATCAAGATCTGTGTTGTTATAGATGTGCCTGAAATGTTCTTTAATACGGTCTGATATTTTGCGACCTGTCTGACCTATGTAGAATGACTCACAAGAAGAGCAGTTCAATTTGTATACACCTGATGACGATTTGTAATCTAATGGATCTTTATTTTTAATAAAAAATCTGGATAAGTTGTTCTCTTTTTTGAATGAAACTTTAAAACCGTTTTTTTAAGTATTATTGAACATTTCTAAAGGAAATTGTTTCTGAAGGATTTTTAACCAAGTGGTGTGTGTATTTGAATTTGTTATAGTATCTGTAGTATAATTTATTTATAGTTTTTAAGGAATAGCCATTATTTGAAGCGATTTGTTTAATGTTATTTAAGTTCTGTTTGAAAAGATGAATCTGATAGTGGTATAGAAAATAATCGGTGGAAAAAGGAATGAAAAGCTGCAAATTTATGGGAAACAGGATGACAAGAGTCAAAAGGTATTACGCAATCTGTGATACTAGGTTTTCTATAAATGTCAAATTTAAAAGTATTATTATTTCTAGTGATTAACAAGTCTAATAATTAGCTTTTTTTAAAAAAAGAAACCGACTTCAAAAAGCGAGAAATAACTCAGTACATGTATTATTACATGTGCTACCTACTGATCCGTTTGAAATCGGTGCCAAGCCAAAGAGGTTAACAAATTTGTAACCTATTGTCATTATACAAATATATCAACAACGTTATAGCGCATCAAAAATTCAATATCAGGCCGTCAACGACGTCTGCCCCGCACGTGTCTGCCCGTTTGGGATGTTTTGCTCAGAGCGAGCCCCCCACCCACGGTCACGCATTCCGGCGCGCGCGCTACTACTATTCTATTCTACTACCTATTTTTTTGGCTTGGCACCGACTTCAACCAGATCAGTAGGTAGCACATGTAATAATACATGTACTGAGTTATTTCTCGCTTTTTGAAGTCGGTTTCTTTTTTTTTAAAAAAGCTAATTATTTTACAATTTTAAGTGATGGGTAGACCTAGTAAGGACGCTGCTCGAATGAGGAAACGACGGCTGGTTGAAAATGAAGATAAAAGACGCAAACTATAAAAAATTAAAACCAGAAATCCTGAAACAATGATGAATTAATATTACTACCTGAAAAATCTAAGGCAATGATGACTCCCAGACGCAAAGACCTGCATAATTATTGAACGACTACATTCGAGAGAGTTCATAATAATTATAAAATGTGAGGATTTCGCCCGATTCCCATGCGATCACCTCATCAGGTCCGGACTTGCTGACAATGGGACTACCTTCGGAGTATACCCTTTCAAATAAAAGAAGAATTTTCGAAATCGATCCACAATTGACGAAGCAATCGGTGAACATACATAAAAGGAAAAATTTGAGAATTTCCCTCGATTTCCATGGGATTCCCTCATCAGATCCGGACTTGCTGACAATGGGACTACCTCCGGAGTATACCCTTTCAAATAAAAGAACAATTTTCGAAATCGATCCACAATTGACGAAGCAATCGGTGAACATACATAAAAGGAAAAATTTGAGAATTTCCCTCGATTTCCATGGGATTCCCTCATCAGATCCGGACTTGCTGACAATGGGACTACCTCCGGAGTATACCCTTTCAACTAAAAGAAGAATTTTCAAAATCGATCCACAATTGACGAAGAAATCGCTGAACATACATAAAAGGAAAAATTTGACAATTTTTCTCGATTTCCATGGGAGCCCTTTATCAGATCCGGACTTGGTGACAATGGGACCACCTCTGGAGTATACCCTTTCAAATAAAAGAAGAATTTTCAAAATCGGTCCACAATTAACGGAGATATCGGTGAACATACATAAAAGGAAAAAAAAAACATACATAAAGCCGAACATAGAACCTCCTCCTTTTTTGAAGTCGGTAAAAAGGGAATTTGGGAATTGATTTCAATTTCAACGATGGATTTAATGGATTTGTTTAAAGAATTTAAGTTGCTGAGTGCGTTATGAAGTTCAGAATCAGATCCTTTGAATAAAACAATTATGTCATCTACATATCTGTACCAAAAGAGAAAATGATCTTTAAAGGGTGAAGAACTTAAAAACTGATCTTCTAAGTTATTCATGAATATTTCTGCTAAAAGTGGTGACAAAGTAGACAAATTTAAGGTAAGAACCCCTGTGTAATTCATCAATTGTATCATTAATCTCTTGTTAAATTAGGGCTGATGATGGCAGTAGTGTTCTGCCGAAACATTTTGTGGAGTTCGGTTTAAATATATTTAAATTTTAATTTAAATTTACTCCACTTGGATTTATCAACATTCTTCTGGTTTACAATTAATTAGAACAATTAAAACTTGAATTGAAATTGAAATTATTGTAATGAAAAGAAGTAATTGTGCGGGTTAGCTCCGACGCGCGACTGGACTTTACTCTTTAAGTGCGATTGTCTTTGAATATACAATAGGCAAAGGGGGTAAATAAACACAACTCTTATAATACTGAAAGCATACATGTACATACTTTTATTCAAATTTATTTATATTATTTGTTCGGTAAAATATTTTTTATGATTTATAATAAGCCCTTGTAGCGGTCGGTTTGCGTATAGACAGCAAGCCTAACATGGGTGTGCTGTAGGTTGCCTGCGGCCATGCCTGCCCAGTGTTCCATATCGCGTTGGTGTTGAAATGAATCAGTTATTTTAGAAAATAAATAAATTCGTATAAAAACGGTGTGTTGAGAATCCCTCTACACTCATATAACTCCAAGCACTAAACCGTTAAGGCACCCAAAATCTAGATTTTTTACATTGGTAACAAACACTGAACCCTGCACTGAACGAAATGTCAGTGTCATTTTGATGTTATGGTTCCATGACAAGTCATGTCAAGTAAACGTCAGGTACAGAAAAATCAAAGTTTAACACTTACCTCAATTACCAAAATTGATTTTATTTGTAAAAATTGAAATTAATATGCAAATTAGAAAAAATAACATGAAAAACTTGTTTTCATTTCTAAAACAACAATGAATTGATTCAATTGTGTTTGGAATTAATAAACACACTATAATCCCCGCAAAACTTGTCATGAATAAGGAATAAACTCCTGTTTTTACGATTTCAGACGCTGAAAAGTGTATTACGGCACGAATTTGGCGTTTTAGCGCTAGATACAGCTGAAAATCGTGCTTTTCTTTACTCTAAATAGTAACAATCTCATATTATTAGGTACTGTTACAATTTGATTTTTCCGCGTATTCACCACCGAAGATTCAGGAACGAATCAGCGTTTAGAGATAACCGGCACGTACAAAAAAGCACAAAAACTTCTTGCAAACCATGCGAGGAACCTGCTTTTTTTTCGATCGACATCTGAACGAAGAACATCTCTGTCTTATTTAACTAAGTCGCATTAGCGGATATATCGATTATGTGTTGAGTTTGAGGAAAAAGAGGTAAGAAAAACTACTTTATTGCTTGCAGACCCAGACTATTCTCTCTCAATCAAATAGGCAGATTCACCAGCATTCACCATAGGATTGTTTTCTTGTATCACCTTCATTTGGAATAGCTGCTGAGTATTTCCACTCGTGATTTTTTTCTGGAGTGACGTAATCCACACAAAATCTATAAGGTAATGTCTCAGAATCGCAGGATCGCAGGATCGCAGGAAAAGTAATTGTAAGGACACGTCAGCTCCAAAACCAGCAGGAAACCGTTGAACGGCTCAGAAGATAAGTAGTAGATAATTTTTTTAATTTTATGAATTCAACAATTCATCTAGTTCTTTTATTAGCGCGTCAGTTAAAAATTATAAATCTTCAATAATCGTTTCAAAGTAATTTAACTCTTTAAGAGTTTAATAATTTTTAATATGTAATTTAACTTGTTACATTTTTATTTGAACATTCATATAGTTTTTATTTAACCAATTTGTTACTTATCAATTTAATTTTAATTATCATAACGTTATTTTAATTTTGTTTAATTGTACATACATACTTTTGGGGACATAACTATATTTTTTCTGTCACCACCCAAACCTTAGATTTTGTCAGGACATTACAACTATTTAGGTTGTAATAGTACATAGGAATATTTCTTGACTTTACGTCCGCTGAAAATTAATTACTTTATGCGATTTTCGCTGTTTCTCACCCGTTATCTAAAAATCTAACCCCTAAATCAAAAAAATGTTCTCTTGTAAAATGATTGCCCTATTTATGGTGCTTTCTACAGTAGCACGTTCGTATTTTTTTCGTAAATAATAAACTAGCAACAATTATAAATGAAGAATGATGTAGAATTTCGGATTCTCGGGACCGGGCGGCAAAGCACACCCTCTCTGACTCCTCTAATATCTTACAATATTTTGTACCTTTATTCACTTCACTGTATATAAATCTAAATATCAATATTAATAAAAGAAAGGGGTTGAGAAAACGACAGTGTATAGGATGAAACGCTTTTGTTATCGCGTTTTGTTAACGCGCGTAACAAGTTAATGCTCGATTTTACTACCCATCAATTTGTCGTACCGGGCATTGAAAATCGATTTTTAAGGAGTAAACTAGAAAAAATGTTAATGGGGTTAGAAAGCCGCCATAAAGTCGGAAAAACTGTAGATATAAGCGTTTATTGTTAGGATCCAGATCCATATTGTTTACGAAATTGTCAAGAAACCAAATAAGGAGTCGAAACTAGTATTATTAATTAAGATGTCGCTGTGCATTATATTACTGAAAACCGCATTTTTCCATTTCCGTTTCCCTGATAAGAAAAAATCGTTTGCATCCACTCTACTCCGAATTGAAAATCCTGTATGCATTTTGATGGATAGTCGAACTACGAGCTCATCAAACATCGAAGTTGCATAAAGTAAGTCAATGGCTTCCAAGAAGACAGACAAGAACACTTTAATAGCAGACAGCTACTGAGTAAAGGCAAATATATGTCAGTGTGTTGCACTTTTTGTTCAGTTTGCTCCGCCATAGAATGCATTTCCGCCTCTACTTCGAATCTTCGTCGACAGATAATTTCGCTATTGATTCATGTAATTGTCGCTTTTCGACATTTTTACAAAAAAAATGGTGCAGACGATTAGAAAGCTATATGCACTGGCGAACGCACGTTTATTAAAGACCGAAGATAACAATCAGGCCAGCAAGGTTTTTCACAAACGCCATCACCTGTTACCTTCAAGCACATTCAGTTAATTTTAGACCAAACTAAATTATTATTTTGATTTATTGTGGTCAGAATAACTCTACCTACACAGACCTGGTCCGCCCATCTTTTTGAACTGTATCAAACTGTATCTATTTTGGTGCTGTATTTAATATGAAAACTATATTGTTATGAAATGGGTGGGTACTGATTTTTTGTTGCACAAGCTTCTTGCCTCATTGTTAAAATCTGCGCAATCACTGAAGACGTTGAACTTAAGACCTGAACTTGACTTCGGGTCGTGCTAAATTTATTACTAAATTGTTAAATTGATTGTTGGATCGCCTATCTGATTGTTAAACTGTTAGATGACTACATCCGTGTTGGAAATTACAGTTTCTGGATAACTGTCAATTTTACGTGGACTTTTAATTTCACCTAAAAATCCCGTCCGATTAATTGCAGTAATGAATTGATAATTTCATTTACCGCAGCCGAAACTTGGATAGCAATGGCCCATGAAAGTGAACATGTCGGAATCGCCGTTATTTTAGCTCCGGACAACGAACTCCGGACCGCAGCCAGAAATTGCTTGAAAAAATGTAATTTACTGAATCTTCGTTCTTTGGGTGCTTCTTGGCTGTTTTTGCCGGACGGTTTTAATCTATCATTTGCAACGCCGCTGCATTTTTTGAAAGTCGTAATTTATCAGTTGCATCTTAACTTGTGAACATCTGTCTGGAATTCGTAATTATCTGCAATGCATTTTACTTGTCACTGGCTTATGCAACGTGTTTATTACTTTGGTAATTTTATTACGGGAAAATAATTGATGTTGGGTGAGTAAATGATAATCAACGAATCATCTGTTCATAATTGACAGTAATCTGAATTATTAACTGTCCAGGCAATTAGTGGACAGAAAAAAGGTCTTTCTGTATGTTACTGTAACTTGACAATGAAGAACAAACTCCAAGTGATTAATTTGTAACCGTACAAGACTATTTAAAGAAACAATTAATTACAGCACATCACACATTGTTACATAATTCATGGTTTGATGTTCATCAATCCAAAGTTCTCAGCAGCCCCGAACCTTGAAAAATAAACTAATTTCCGGTAAAGTTCTCTGATTTTACTTTTCGTGGTTCTGATTCTATTAAGAGAGCATTGATCTTCGTGTAGAAACACCAGAAAGTGTAATTATCAGTAATTGCACTAATAAGTGTAGTGACTTTTGAAGTTCAATGGCACAGCTCTAACAATGCTTATTTCGCAAATATTTGTACATCATCGATTGGTCGGTCACTTGAAAACTATGTACTTATTAGGATAATACCCTGTGTGACTGTTTTTCTGCATTCCGTGCATAAATTAATATAAAGAGCAAACTCGATTGTATCTCTGTATCATTTGAAACTAACATTTAGCAGTGAACTTGGCAAAGGTAGGCCATTCGAGTTCAATGCCTTACTTTCATAACTTCACAATCTCTCTTACATCACTTGTACTACTATACAAAGTGTGAGTGGGGAAATTTACAACTGTCGAGGTTCTTTCATCAGTTGATTCCATACTTAATTGTGACTCTTTGTGTGGGGATATGACAGTAAACGATTCGCTCGATTTTACTCAATTTGTCAGAGCGCCCCTTTCTGGAGAAATCATAAAAGCATATCTCATGCCAATTGGAGATGTATGGCCTATTTGAAAAGATGCAGTTTTTCGTTTTGTGGTAACAGCTACCATGAGATCATTTAAATTATAAATTAGTGTAGGCTGTGAGATTTAAATTAGGTTGGCAGTACAAACTTTTGACAATTTGATTTAAAATTTGAATGTCAAAGTGACTTCAAAAAACCGGCAAGATTTCGTGATGTTGGTGTGGTGTAGCCCCGACTTGACAATTCTAGATTATGTCATTTTTCCGTATGTCAAAAACACCGCATTTAAAAATAACCCACACAATCTTGAAGAACATTTGAAAGTATGAAACGGAGAGTTAAGAGCTGCAAAGAAGACTGGGGGAGAACACTTTGAACATTTGCTATAACTCTCAATAAACCTACATTATTTGTTAAATTTATTTTCTTTAAATTAAAACAAATTAACATGTGAAACATAGTGAAAATGTTTACCGTAACCTCAAATTTTACTGTCAATCAGTTTACAGGTAGGGCCATTGCATAAAAAAACGCCTACTCTAATTTATAATTTAAATGATCTAAATAAGAAATAACGCCTTGTAAAAAAAAGTTACAAATTTCCAAGAGATAATACTATAATAATTTTATAGTAAAGCATTTTTTTTTTATAAATAATTACGGTGAGTAAAAGTTATTAGGTTGTATAGTTTCTACAGTGGTTCTTGGACACAATTTTTATGACGTAAATTTATGATTTATACCTCTTTGTGTGTCGTGAGCCTAGAGGGGTACCGTTTAGATTCGAACTTTGGAATTGGGTTCATCGTTTCCAAAAGGTTCCATTAATAAGTACATGAATGTTGAAGAAATGTAAAATTGTCCTTGATTCATTTCAAAAGCATTAAAGTTTTCCTTTGTTCTGTTTAGAGCTCTGATCCAAAACTATCTAATCCACACTAAAAAATAAGTTTATCTGAGAATTCAAAGAGGCAGTTGCATAGTGCATAGTGTGAAACCTGTCCGCCGAGACTGACGACCAAAGTCCTTGCATTCCATCTGTCGTCCTTCCTGATATGACTGTTATGACATTTCCACATTGCGACTCTCAACTTTTACGTTTCAGTCTTCTTGAGCCTGTCGTAGAAACAAATCATTCTAATGGCCGGCTTGGAGGTGCTGCATTGTGGCTAATTTCCTCTTCCTCCGTGATTCACCATCACGATATGAACAATAAGATGCACTCGATAATTGTTAGATGCATGTTTTGTGGCGTAAAATGCTCAATCACGCTATCCTCTGCATAAATCTGGTAGAGTTCAACGGCTCCATCATCATGTGTGTTCGATTCTCGTAATGTACTCTTCTTTTCTGCGTCGAGTGCAGAGCAGGTAAGTGGCACAACGTTCGCAAATAACCTAGCAGTCTTGATATCTAACCTTATTCACTTCCACGATGGACACCAAAGTGTGTCCACCAACTGTTGAAGAGTACACAATGCAGTCGCATGCCAAGAAAGCGGTATAGTGCACTGCGAAAACACTTACTTTTATAGGAGGATGACCGGATGCACTGCTCTCTTCGGCTGGCTGGAAGAGTACCGATGAAAATGACGCCGAGAAAACGCCATTTCCAAATTTGGTAATAGGTACTTATACATCTTATATGTAGTTAAAAAATGGTACTGTGATAATTTATGTTAGCAATTACTTTCAGGATTCTTCTTTGTTGTTCCAACAAGAGAGGACTGGTTTGGTACAACAATTGCGGAGCAAACAAAATATTTGGTTGAACTTTTGAAAATTTGAAATTTAATTTACTTTATGAAGAAATAAATTTGTTGTTTTCAATTGACCAATAAGCAAGCTAGCCCATATTTTTTTAAACATCTCTAAATTTTAGAGCAATTTATAAACCAAGTGGATGCTGCAAAAATACACAATATGGATACTTCCAGCACGATGGTGCGACCTGCTATACTTCAAATGCAACCATGAATTACCTTCAACAGTATTTTGATGACCGTTTGATCTCCGTTTGAGCCCCCTTTGGATTATTATTTTCTGTTTGGCCATATTAAAAATACTGTTTTTAGGACTCATCTGAATGACAAGAATGATTTGTAAATGTTTTGAAAAATATGAATCGACTTTGCTTAGAAGCACTTTTGTAAACAAAAAAATATTTGTAACAGTATGTGAACAGTTTTTTTTTGTCAACTGAAATACAAAGTTTAATTCTAAGGTTTAGAACAACCAGTAATACGTGATGATTGTATGGTGTAAACATAGACAATTTTTATAATTTCCAAAGGGTTCTTTGATTAATGTTCCTCTGAATCACTCTGTACTTGCACCTACCAGTTGAGAACTGAGGAATTAATCTTTACAGGGCTTATTAATAATCCAATATCTAAGTGAGGCGAGTATTTTACTGTGTTAGTTAAGTTCCAAATACAATATTGTTTCTTAAAAAAAACATGGACATTTTTAGCACAAGAAACAACCCAATTCTGATTTGCTGATTGTACAATTTATCTATGTAACGTCAGCATAGTGAAGAATTTTAATAATTTGCATATGGAAAAAAATACATTCGGGAGAAGAAACTCCTAATATCCAAAATATTGAAAAAATTCTACCTAAATCTACGTAATACTAGCTGACCCGACAGACTTTGGCTTGTCCAAATTTAAATCAATTTGTTTTTGGACAGATTTATTATATTTTTATTATATAGACTAGCAATTACCCGCGGCTTTGTCCGCGTAAGTTGGGGTCGGCTTTACTGCCGCTCATATTTTTTGTAATTGGTATGGCTTAAAGCAGTTTTTAATAAAAAAATAACAAAAATTATTTTTTTTTCGTTAATCACTGGCCCAGTCTTTTTAAAAGGAGAATCTACATCAAAATTTTTACATATTTTAATGCTATACTGTTTGTTTTGCAGTTAGTATAATTCTGGGGAAAACTACCCTCCCTATTTAAGCCCCTTTTTTGCGGTTTCTAACTATTTTCTAGTTATTTTTAAAGGAGAGTCCAATTGCCAGTTCTCATGCCTGTAACATTGTCGATCTTCAAGTTGTAAGAATTTTGAGAAAAATCACCCCCAAATCCACCGTCCCCTTTTCTCGCCGTTAATAATTTTTTCTTTTCAAAATCGTCAAACACTGGTCTAATCATTTTTAAAGGAGAGTTCAAGTGCCAATTCACATGTCTGTAACATCCTCGATCTTCAAGTCATGGGAATTTTGAGAAAAATTACTCCAAAAATCCAAATTTTTTTCGCAGTTGGTATTTTTTTTTTGGAAATTCGTTAAACATGGGTCTAGTTATTTTAAGATGAAAGTTTGACTGCCAATTCTCATGCCTGTAACATTCTCGACCTTCAAGTTATAAGCATTTTGAGAAAAATCACTCCCAAATCCACCCTCTTCTTTGCTAGCCGTTGGTAAATTTTTTTCCAAAATTGTTAAACACGGGTCCGGTCTTTTTTAAAGGAGAATCTAGATCTCAATTTTCACGTATGTAACACTATTTGTTTTCCAGTTATGAGAATTCTAAGGAAAACTACCCTCCCCATTTACGGTCCTTTTTCGGGGTTTGTAAATATTTTTTTTGCAAAATCGTCAAGCAGGGGTCTAGTTATTTTAAGATGAGAGTCCGAGTGTCAATTCTCATGCCTGTTACATTCTCGACCTTCAAGTTATAAACATTTTGAGAAAAATCACCCCCAAATTCATCCTCCCCTTTTCCCTCCGTTAGTAATTTTTTTTTTGGAAAATTGTCAAACACGGGTCCGGTATTTTTTAAAGGAGAATCTAGATCCCAATTTTCACGACAGCAATACTGTTAGTTTTCAAGTTATAGGAATTTTGAGTAAACCACCCCAAATTTTTTCTGGGTCGGTAAAGAAATTTTTGCAAAATCGTCAAACACGGGTCTAGTTATTTTCAAAGCTGAGTCTAAACCCCAATTTTCACGTTTTTAGCATGCCGAGTTGTGGAGTTATGAAATTTTTTATAAAAACCGTTTTCTCCTTTTCCCCCCTTTTTCGCCGTCTGTGAATATTTTTTTGGAAAATCGTCAAAAAGGGGTCGAGTTATTTTCAAAAGCGAGTTCTGGTACGAATTTTCACTTCTCCTCCGTTTTTCGTTTTCAACTTAGTTGGAGCCTAGAGAGACCAATTAATCCCATTTTCACCCCCTTAGAGACGGAATTTTCAAAAATCCTTTCTTAGTGCGCCTATACGCCCTAAAAACTATGTTCTTACCAAATTTCACATTTCAACACTCAACGGTCTGGGCTGTGCGGTGATCAGTGAGAAATCAGTTTCGCATTTATATATAGAGACTAGATAGATGACCCGTCCCGGCTTCGCACGGTGATTTTATTTTATTAAGAATTTTATTTAATACTTAATTTTGAAAAACCGTTTCTTAGTGAGCGCCCACGTGGTAAAATAAATAATAATTAATAAAATTTCATTGCAATAGGTTTAGTGGATTCAGAGATTACCCCCCCCCCCTTCCGTTACTCTCCTTAGGAATGGAATTTTGAAAAACCGTTTCTTAGTGAGCGCCTACGTGGTAACAGAAGTAAGTGTGCAAAATTTTACCCGCGTTACCCCCCTGTGGAATGGAATTTTGAAAAACCGTTTCTTAGTGAGCAATCGGTTTAGTGGATTTCGAGATTAACTTCCCCGCCCCGTTACCCCCCTTAAAAATGGAAAATCATTTCTTAGTGAGTGCCTACGTGGTAAAATGAGTAAGTGTGCAAAATTTCATTTCAATCGGTTCAGTGGATCTAGAGATTACTGCCCCGCCCCGTTACCCCCCTTTAGAATGGAATTTTGAAAAACCGTTTCTTAGTGAGCTCCTACGTGGTAAAATGAGTAAGTGTGCAAAATTGCATTCTAATCGGTTCAGTGGATCTAGAGATTACTCCCCCGCCCCGTTACCCCCCCTTGGAATGGAACTTTGAAAAACCGTTTTTAGTGAGCGCCTACGTGGTAAAATAAGTAAGTGTGCAAAATTTCATTCCAGTTGGTTTAGTGGATCTAGAGATTAACGCCCTCGCCCCGTTATCCCCCTTAAAAATTGAATTTTGGAAAACCGTTTCTTAGTGAGCTCCTACGTGGTAAAATAAGTAAGTGTGCAAAATTTCATTCTAATCGGTTCAGTGGATCTAGAGATTACTCCCCCGCCCCGTTATCCCCCTTAAAAATGGAATTTTGAAAAACCGTTTCTTAGTGAGCTCCTACGTGGTAAAATAAGTAAGCGTGCAAAGTTTCATTGCAATCCCTTCGATGGATCCGGAGATTTCGTGATGAGTCAGTGAGTGGTATTTGGATTTTATATATGTATATATAGATATAGATTTGTTGGCAAGCGCATCACTTGAGAACGGCTGGACCGATTTGATCTTTTTTAAATAAGAATTCTGGATCTCGACAACAGCGCTACCTACCGGGTTCAACTGTAACTAAGAACCATCTAGGTGACCCCATAAGTACAAAAAAAAACTCAAAATCGATGAGAAAAAATTCTGACAGAGTAACTATAAACATAACCACAGGGTCTCTTACTAGGTATGGTAGAAATTCAACCCTCCATTCTGCAACCTCTGAATCGTACTTAAAAAAATTAGATAAGAAAAAAAAAATGCCTACATTAAAAGCACAGAAATGCACTGCTGAGAACCGCTCACATTGTAAAAGTTGTTTTAGAAGTGATGAATTTTTTGTTGGATGTACAAATGATAAGCCTACCTTATTCACCAAAATATAAAAGTTCTTACTGTGATTAACATTAACCTAATTTATAGAAATTGTTTAAAATGTCTACCGTCATTGCCTATGCAAGCCCGAGCACAGGATCCTTGCACTCTGCCGAAAACACCAGGTATTTCGCGAATTGTTTGGGCAGCATTTTCCCCTCGCAAGCGCCGCAATTCTTGCACTGTGCCAACAGGACTAATTTATTGTTTCATATTTTATGACCCCACACAAAAATCTGGGGAACGACGGCCACGGCACAGGTCCACTACGTCCATTTAACGTCTTCTAAAAGATCTTTCAAATTCTGTGATAAAAAAATCTAAATAACTGGGTCCTGTCAGTCTTGGGGGTAAAACGTAAGGACCTCTCGTGCACGATTCCCACCCAAACGTTAACCAAAATTGCTCTTGAAATTGATGTTCTTGAATTGAAGCATAATCATATCGGTTTGTTCACTAAACGTAAAAGCTGCCATTGTCTTGAAATATAATTTGACGACCGATAACACTCATAATAAAAGACTGGAGATCTAGCAAAAACAAGCGATGCTATTTTGGACAAAAAGTGCACTTGTTGGCCTGCCACCCTACGTTAATTAAATAAATCTTTGCCGTTGCTAGAGCTTCTCAAACAGTTTGGGCGAAAAAAGTATTCTTGTACCCACACGGCTCAACTTAGGACGCTGAAACGTCTGCACTTGCGGACTTTGTGAGACACCCTGTAAACACACGTAGTGACTTTCTAACAAATAATCATTTTTCTTGAAGACTAAAAATAAAAGTAGATTATTTAATGAGCATATAATGGTGGTTATTAAGGCTGCGTTTTTGTTTAAAATGGCGGGAGATTAATACCCAAATCACACTTTTATACAAATTTAAAAATTTAAACATTTTAAACGAAAATTGATTTATCAGGCAGGTTGTAAATATTTATTGTGAGACACCTTTTCAACCGTTATGTCCAAAATTGAGCCAAATTACCAAAAAAAATAAAAAAGTCGCAAAAATCTTGGATCAGCTTTGGCGATAATTTTATACAAGTTCGATGGAGTATGATATTATAAAGTGAATCCCAAATTGTAAGGAGGAAATAAGCTTTGGTTTTGACAAAATAGCCAAAATAAAACAGTACTTGACAGCTCCGACATCTTGCTTATTTTAGTTGAGCCTGTTGGTCACCATATTATGCGGTGGCGCTGTATAACAATTTGGCGGAAAATTTGTACAAATTCAAAGATTTACACACTTAAATAAAATTTAAATGCAAAAGTTTGGATGGATGGACGTTTGTTGCTCAATCACACCAGACCGGCTGAACGGATCTGGATGAAATTTGACACAGAGTATAATCTGGAATAGCACATAGGCTACTTTTGACCCCGGAAAAATGTACGGTTCCCGTGGGATAGATTTGTTACAAGCTTTTATTTAATTTGCTTTGTTGGTATGTTAGTATGTGAGGGTCAAATCTTGCAAGCTAAATTAGAACCACTTCTTGACATTCGATTGAGCTGAAATTTTGTATACGCTTTTAGTTCTGGTGACAATACAATAAACAGTACTCAATGTAATACTCTCAAAATGGCCGTCGCCGCAAGATGGAAGATGATGTATTTTTAGTCAACCACATTAATATGGGTACCAAATGAAAGGGCTTGAAAAGTAGAAAACAAAATTATGGGTTTGCTTTGGTTCGATTTATTTCAAAGTTTATTTTCTTCTTTTCAAAGCATTTAAATAAAAGCTTGTTTTTAAAAATATTTTTTTACTATTTTTTTTTGCCCCCCTCCCAAATGGGCTCCGATGGTAGCTACACCCCCCCTCTCCCAAGAGGGCCCAGATGGTAGCTACTGAGAAAGCTTTATTTTAATTTAGGAAAAGTGCTTAATTTGTAGATAGAATAATATACAGGGCCTTTCAATGGAAATGAGCCACCGTCAATAACTTTTAAGGAAAGGAGATTTTTATCTCGAGGAGGACATGTTTTAATGCAATAGTAGACACGCTTGGTGCAACCCCATATCTCTGACAGGAGCAACCCCTAATTTTAAATAGGGATTGAGTAACATGTCGCTTGAAAGGTCTTTTAATTGTCTTTTCAACCACATAATATTTTTTTTAATTACATGGTCTACAAGTTAGTAATTAAAAAAAAATTACTTGTTTTGTATCTAGGCATACTTGCAAAATTCCTTATCCCACGGTGTAAGATTTTTGTACGGGGTGAGCGCATAACTCGACACGAACCCGAAAAATGCAATATAGACCGGGAGGAGATAGTCCAAGCAAATTAGACGAAAAAACGACGAATAGAAGAAATAATTTAGAAGTTTTAAAATGTTGGTTATGAACTCCCAACAGAGGCCGAAATAAAGATCCGAAGAGTTCCTACCTCCCCGGGGGGAGCTTCATCCCCTTTTGCCCAAAAAAAGCGCCATCAGGAAGGTTTTCCCCATTTTTCTCCTAAACGGTAACTCCACGCACAATTCTTTTTCAATGTTTATTTGTGTCGAATAGACTTTATGGAGTGTTAAACGGCTCTTCGAAAATAAACAAAAAACATTTGTTCAACATATTATAACATCCATAAAATTCAAATTTAAGTTATTTATATTTATGTGTAGTGTGTTTATTAAAGAACAATGCCACGTTTTCGTGGACGAGGAGGAAATATTGGCGACATACACGGAATTTACAATAAGTCTACACCCGTTATTGGTTAAATAGAACGACAGAAGATCAATTATTATTTAAGAGACCGGGTTGCAAACACAGGTGCAAATGAAAGTCAAGAGCAACGCAATGAACGACTTTGAGCTAATGTACTGAAACAAAGATAAGGGCGTCATTTTTTTGTACTTAGAGCGTGACCTGGATGGTTCTTAGCTACAGTTGGACTCGCTGTTGTCGAGATCCAGATTTTTTTTTTAATTTTCTGACCGAGTTTTATGATATTTGATTTGTTGGATTTGTCTCCGCCCCAAATAGCAGAATAACTATTAAAACATAGATATGGGAGCCAAAGGGCGCCAGCTTGGGTTTCAACCCTAAAGTTTAACTGAAAAATCAAAAATAGGTAATTTTGTTTAGAAATCGCTACTTCAGATTACTTTTAATTGATGGCGTTCGTTGTAGAACTATCAGACGATATACAAAACTGTAATTTCTTCTTGAATGGCTACTTCGGAATACTTTTAATAGAACGCGATAGTAGGTGATACAAAGTTCACCGAGTCAGCTAGTATCTTTATATTTATATATTATGATGTGGGGGAAAATGTGGAAAACACATTCAAGTCTAAATTTATATAATAAAAATAAAATCGTGTTCGTTGGTAAGCGCATCACTTGAGAATAGGTGGACCGATCTGGATATTTTTTTTTAGTATTCGTAATAGTTCAAATAAGGTTTTTCGGGAAATACAATTTGGAAAAGCTTCCCGGGAAATTGTAAAATTTGGAAAAAACTGAAACTGCTTTTTTTCTGTGATTTTTGTATGAACTCGGCACCATAACTCAGGATTCCAACGATTTAATTTTGTTTGTTATGATCCTGGAAAAGTTTTCAACAGTAATAGCACGAGAGGTCAAAATATTGACCAATGTGATGTTTTAATTTCAAAATAAACATCCAATCGGACAATTATTTTAGTGGCAATTTTTCGACAAGCTTTATTCCAGCGACAAAACTATTTGCTATTACAATTTACAAGTAAAATTGTCGAAATAATTGTCGAAATAAGACTCGAGGTCTAAATATTGCCGCCAATTTTTGCTCTTCAGATTGATTCGTTTCTGTTGCTTGAGAAAATAATGACTCGTGCAAGCACTCGTCATTATTTTCGTCGCAACAGAAACTCGTATCTCAATCGCAAAAATTATTGTGGGCAATATTTTTGACCTCTCGTGCTATTACTACTACTATCTGATAAAAAAAATGTTTTTTTTTGGATGGCCCCCCTTTCCGAAAATGTGAAAAAAGCACACCCAATGTAAAATTGAGCGTGCAAATGCGAAAACCACACAGCACACGACTGAAAACAAGTTTCCGTAAACACATACATAAACAAAGCATCCGATACGACAAATTGCATTTCAATCAAAAATAATCTCATGTCGTCGCTGTGATAACGAGTAAGCCCGATGGCTGCCGAAGTGTGAGGACGATTAGGGAATTGAATAATTAAATAATTTTGCGTTCGGTCGCCATCTAGTGGCCAATTTAAATCCATAGTTCTCGAAATGGCCGTTGTGGCGTAGGGACGCCCCCTTAAACACGAGAATGGAAATTAAAATACGAGCCGCAGGCGAGTATTTCAACCATTCGAGTGTACAATACATACGACGTTTTATCTACAACTGTACTTTTAGAATTAAAATTAGAAATTAAACCTTTGAAAAACTTGACTTTGAGAAAAAATATCAACAGTTGTCAATATTCATTATTTCATGGCCAGTTAATAATAATGCTTAAAAATCCAGCCTGACTGAATTCATAGGTTACAAGTATAATACGTCAATCAGTTGTAAATAAAATGTATTATATATTACGAGTTTGGATAAAATGACATTGCTATGAATAGGAATTGAAATTATAAATAACGGGTGTTTTTTTAAATTTGGCGTCGAAGTTTGCCATGATTGTTTAACTGTGAACGTGCCATTCAAGTGACAATTATTAATTTGACATCTGAGCCTAATATAACCAACCTCACTTTTAATTTAATTAATCGACAGTTCAACACGTTAATGCTTTTAAAAGCAGTTGTAGTGTTATAACAAACGAGAAAATTAACTTTAATGAGGAAATCAGGTTTATAACAAATAATCAAAATGTGCTCCATCGACTTCAAGGCATTTGCAGACTTTTTGAACAACTGTGGTACTGAAATTCGCCCTATAATTCCGCGTCTTGAAATAGCCGCTCATTTTCATACCATTTCGGGGTGCATTGGCACCTCTTCGATAAAATTAGGTTTTTCTGAACTCCACATCCGCATGTTTTGTGAATTCATATAATCGTTTAAATAAAACCAGGCAAAAAATTGTGGCCCGTTCACAACAAATTCATAGTCACCGCCAACTATAACGCCAAATTAAAAAAAAAAACACCCGTTATAATCTTGAAAAACTCATCTAATTTCTGTGCTATATGAGGATTAAGTTGACAATTCTATACACACCGAAATGCGAATGTAGCGAATGCGTAATCTTGGGCACGACTAATACAAGAACCAAAGAATTATAAAATTATTATAACAAAAAACATACCTAATTAAAGGTAAAAACGTTTTTAGAAAATATATTAATAACACTTTAGACAGATACTGATCTCAGCCAAAAGACCAAGGTTCTACTTACTTTAAAGCCACGAAGAAGATGAAGAGGATGTATAATTTTCTTTCCATCATCTAGGATGACGTTGTCCCGTAAATACTTACGGAAGCGTAAATGAAACACCCTACCTCTTTATTTTTAGTAGTTTTATCAAATATTGCCTCCATCTCTTCTTCATTTTGTTCCCCCCGTAAAAATATTTCCATTTTAACACATTTAACATTTTGGTTTCCCATTCTTTTTACATTTCGTTTTCCTTTGTATCTTGTGTTTCTTCTAAGTGTCTTACTCTGTATCGGCCAGTAGTTTCTTCCTTTTTCTTTCACTGCTGTCTATTCCCATATCCCTTCCCTCTCTCCCCAGAATTCTCTAGTCCATCATTGTGGTTTCCCATTCTGCCGTTGATATTGCCGACTCTTATTTTTTGGCATCTATCGTTTCTTGTACTCTCTGTAAATACTTATTCTTTTTGGTTGCGGTGTCGCAGGGTGGTCTGAAAGACCTGAAGAGCTTTTATTTTCATGTTAAAATCACCATTGCTAATTGTGCCTGATTCTGACGCTATTATAGAGAAATGATACCTTTGTGACGTTGCAAGATTCTGCCATTTTAGATTTTTAATTTGATTTTTTTGCTGCTTTTCAATAAGAGGGTCATTAATTTGAAACCCTATGTTCACTTTAGAAAAATGAACTGCATAAATACATGAAGACAATCTTTAGAAATACAGTGTCAGTAGGTATATTTTCAATTTTGTGACCTCGACAATTTATAAATAAAATAATTTAACAATTTACCCAACATTTCTTCATCCCAAAACCACACAGTCGTACTGATTTTCGCGAACAAGACTGCAAATCTTTTTATAGTCGGCCTACCGTTTTATGTCCGCCATTTTGTTTTTGAAAATTTGGATTCCAAATTTAGAAGGCTTGGCCCCAAAAACCCTCATTTTGCCATTTGAGTCTGCCATTTCGTTTTTAAAAATGTGGCCCCAAATTCAAAATTCTCCGCCCAAAAAACCCCTAAAATAATGTTCCTTAAGACGACGTAATCTTTTACAAAAGTGGTCCGCCATTTTGAGTCGGACATTTTTTTTTCGGACCTCAAGTCAGATTTCTTGACTCTAAAAAATACAGATGCCGATTTTTATCAGTGTTCACTTATAATATGATTTTTGGCTAGCTTTTCGATCGTTTCAGACCACTGTGTCTCGAAAAATACTATCAATACTATCGATAGTCAAACGAGGGATAGCTGATAAAAAGCAAGATTAATATTTCTAAACGTCGATGTAATAAACGGCAATGAAAACTAGAGAGAGAGAGAGAGAAAAAACCACCATAATTTGACTATAATTATTGAAATACTATTTTATTTTAAATGGCAGCCTTTCTAAAACTTCCTAAAAACTTTTTTACCGACATTATAGAGAATACTCATTTGGAGGAGACATCCACATCCTGCTCGCTTCTCCATTTTTATAACACTCGATATATGTATTCAGTTTTGTTCCTATTTTCGTTTTAAAACAATTTGTTATCTGTTTAAATTTCTAGTATTAACATTATGATGTTATTTTTATTTTCATGATCTTTCACTATTTTGCTTACTCTATACTCTCTTTAAATATTTCTATTTCTTTCAGTATTGTATTAAATCATCATGTAGATTACATGTAATTAGGTATAGAATTTTGAAGTGCAAAGCCTACTGGATGTATGAATTATTTATGAATGAAGACCCTGTCTTAGGTGAAAAAAGCTTTGATGCTCTATCCTGTTTGTTTTTAATCCGATTTGAACACGTGATACATCAATGAGATAATTTGTCAACTTTATTTCTTCAAATTGCAATATGTGTACATATTATAATTTTTTTATATAAAAAATTTGATAATAATACGTAAAATATTTGTTTAAATCAAGTTACCGAAATAAACCATGAAAACTGTACAAGGGAGCCATCAATACTTGTGAAACATGCATTTTGTCAAAAAAATAATGTTTTGGTGAGAAAATCTGGATCCTTCTAATTTTTATCATTATAACTAAATAACAAAGAATGCGTAAATTTGATTTGATGCAAGCTTATTTTGGCAAGAAAATAAAGGCCAAACATTTTACTGGGCGCAACGATAGCTGGCTGTTTCTAGAAGGCGTTGATAATGTCTGGGACTACATAGAGGCAATTTTCGAGCAAGAATAGGTGTTTTATTCCTTTCTTAGCTTCTTAGAATACTGGATTTATTTCTTTGACCAATTTTTTACTCTTTTTCTTATAATGTCTATATTAAAAAAATCTTATGCATGTTAAATAAATTAATTGATTAAATACACTTGCAATTATTATTAATTCGCCACCTGATTTTAATGTTGTATTTTCTATTTTTTGAATGATAATGAAAAAATGCACTTTATCAATAAGTGTTTTTAGTGCAATGTATTCTATTTATTTATGTATGTATTTGTAAATAAATTACACATTAGAAATATGGATTGTATAGGAACTGTTATTAAATTTTTAAATAATTTAAATCAAGCATCATGTTATTTAAATATGATGTACCTAACATTAGTGCCTACAGCCTATCCTTTAATGGTATTACAAAGATTGGATATCGATATTTCATTTTAAATTGACCTGATTATGAACTTATCTTTTTGGACCCTCACTTAATTACGTTTCTGTGCTATCCATTTTCTCTTTTTAATTGTATCTGAATTTTTTTCCTGTTTGGTTGTTTTTTAGCTCTTTGTTTATTATTATTTTTATTTAGTATATATTTTTAGGATTTATATTATTTATAGTTGCTTCATTATATTTCCATCTTTTTCTGCTCCACATAGAAATATGGTTTTCACACGAATGATCAAGGTCCCAATTTTAGTCCTTTCTAAGATTTTAAATGTGTATCATAGCCCGATTTCATGTTAATTTGCGACTGGTCGCAAGTCACGGTTGCTATGGAAACGTCTTAACTAAAGACCAGGCAGTTTTTAGTTAAGACAGATCAACATGAAATCGGGCTGTCAGATTTTTTTTAGTGAACGCCTCAGTTACGCTCTCTCCCTTCCTCAATTTCGCTTTCATTTATTTACATTTCTTTATGTTTTTTGTATTTTTACTTATGTTTTTTTTTGTGCAGGTTTTCGACATACATAATTATATAAATATATCATCGGCGAAATATAGACCTTCCAGTTGGTTGTACAGCGTCAATCTGATTCCAGTTCTATTGTCGCTTATTTTCTTCATGATTAACCCCATTGTGATCACGAAAATTTCGGCGACAGACAATTTTCTAGGATTATTATTTTTTCTGCAATTTTGTATGGCTGTTCTAAACTGAAAATTTTACACATGTTTATAATTTTTTTTGGGTTCCCATATCTACGATCTTTGTTTCCAGTCTAGATATAGAAGATCAAAAACTTTTTAATAGTAATCTTTATTTAAAGTGTATTATTTATTTAAAATATTTAAAGTTACAATATTATCATTATATTTTTTGATTTATTTATTAAATATTTTCAGAGCGGTTTAGCAGAGCACATTGAAACTTGCGAAACAGTTAGAAGCGTTTAAATTCTGAGCTCTTTTTCACTTTTATACTATAATTTATTTTGAAAATACAAGGCTAACTTGATTTTTTTTAAATGGCACGAAGGGTAAAATTTAATGATTTTTAATAGAGTATTTTTTGCTGTGTTCACCTTAATTTTTATTAAAAGGTTAAAAAATTCAAAATTCAGAAATTTAGTTCTGGAAAAGTAAAACTAAGTTAGCTTTGAACACGCGGTTATTAGCGATCTGTCATTTGTATATTAGCCAAAAATTAAACTTGTGTCCAATAATTAATTTAACAATGGTACATTTAAGTGAAACTGAGGGTATAGAATTCTCTTAATGGTTGGTTATGGAGACATAAAGCGAAGTTGTGCCCAGGTAGTAACTGTTTTTAATGAAATTCATCCAAACCGGGAACCGATATCCAGGGTGACGGTTTCAAAAACCTTACAAAGATTTCAAGAAACTGGTAGCGTTAAAGACCGTTCAAGACCTGAACGACCGCGAATTATTACCAACGAAGAAAATTCTTTGAATGTTATGTTGGATGTGGTAGAAAATCGAAAAAGTTCAGTACAATAGTTGTCTTTGAACCACAACATGAGTAGAGGATCCATACAAGAGACGCGAAAAATCATAGTTATAAAATGCACTTGCTACAAGAATTAAGACGATTTTGACCTCAGAATCGAAATTTTCGAGACTATGATGCACAGAATACATCAGGAAGGTAACTTTATTAATTGCGTCCTCTTCTATGATGAGTCAACTTTTTGTCTAAACGGACATGTTAACCGCCACAACTGTCAATATTGGTCTGACCGAAATCCGCATTGGAGCGTCCACAGAAAATTCACGTCTGGTGTGGCATCATTGGTCGGAATATAGTAGGTCCTTTCTTCATTAATCGCAATTTAACGTCTGAAAGATAGTTGCAACTTTTACAAGAACATATTCTTCCACGACTTTTTGGAAATATTTCCAAACCACGGTAATCAAAATATAACTAGCAGAAACCATATGGTTTCAACAAGACGGAGCACCGCCATATTTTCGTCGTCAGGTGCGCGAGTATTTGGATGAAATATTTCCCGGTAGGATAGGGCGAAGGGGGGCTATTGAATGGCCAGTTAGGTCTCCTGATTTGACCCCACTTGATTTTTTTTGTAGTGTCATGTAAAAATTCGAGTGTATGTCAACAGACCATTACAAATCGAAACCCTACAAAAACGAATAAGAAACGAAATTGGGAATAGTTCTCCAAAGATAATTCTTTGCAAAATTTTGCTCAACGTTTTCATTATTGCCAAAAAGTCAATGGAAATAATTTGGAACATCTTTTGTAGCATAAAAATGATGTATTTCATATTTTGAGTTTTTTTTTTTATTAAAATGTTACTTTTACTTATTTTAAGTTCAGGCGACAAAGAGCTAACGATAGATGAATTTTCTCCAAGGCTAACAAAATATTATTAATTCGATATCTTATTTTTAAGTTTCGATGAAAATGTGTTGCATCACAGAACTCAGAAAAAATGGTCTTTTTAGAAATTAAATTTAACCCTTCTTGCCATTTAAAAAAAATGTTAGCCTTGTAATAATAATAAGATTTATTTCCTTGCCTTTCGGCTTTGAAAAGGATTCCTATTCCCATACAATGCTAATAACTAAATACTGATTAAATAATACTATAAAACATATACATTATCAATAGCTAAATTAATTTTATTTTCCTTCCATCTCTTCCCCCCTTTTCTCTACATTCTTTCTTTTGTCTAAAACTCCTTTCATCCAGCCTAGTACTTTCCCTTCTTCTCCTATCAGTACTTTCCAATCTTCTCTCTTCTCTCTCAGCTCCTCACATTCTTTCATCATGTGCTCTATTGTTTCTGTTCCTTCTCTGCACAGTCTGCACACTCTCTCGTCTCTCTCTTTCCACATCTAAACCTTGCTATTACTTTCTTATCGTTCTTCTCGCTTTCCTTTCTCAGGTATGCCGGCAATTCCTCCGTGATTAGTGACCTATAATTTCCATTATACCTTGACTCATTTATCCTCGTTCTCCTTTCCTGCTTCTGTACATCTCGGTCCACCTCAACTATCTCTCTTAGTACATTTACTCCATTGTTTCTTCGCCTCTCTACCTCCTCCACTGCATACCCGTTTCTGTCGTAGTATTTTCTTCTCTCTTTTCCTGCTCTTTCCATCTTCCCATTCTTTATCTCTTTCCAACACTCTTGCAAGATCTTATATTCCGTTCTTTCTCTTATTCTCTCTTCAAATCTTACTGCTCTTTTTCCTGCTTCCACTCTTATCTTGTCTCTCTTTACTTCTTTCAGTACGATATATGCTGGCGTTTCCCTGTCCAATCCTAGTACCCATCTCCAGTACTTCGCTTGGATTGCTTCTAGCTTTTCCTGCTCCTTCCATCCCCATATTTCTGCTTCGTACATCAGTCCTCTCCTTCTTATATCTCGTCCGAATTTTCTCTCGCCTATTCCCCATACTTGACCTACCACCCCGTTCGCTTTCCTTTCTAGTTCCTTTATATGACTTTTCTCGTTGTTAGTCTCCTTAAAGGTGTAACCCAAGTATTTAAATTCTTTTACTTTTTCTAGTTCTTTTCCTTCCCCCTTCCATTCCTCTTTTTTTATTCTGCCTCCTTTCTGAAAAATCATCATTTTTGTTTTCTCGACGTTCAATTTCAGCTTCTTTCTTTTCAGGTATCTTCCTAGGCATTTTATCATTCCCTTAATTTCTTTGGCCTCTCTCGTTATTAGCACCATATCATCGGCGTGTGCCAACGAGTGCACTTTCGAGTTTCCTACCACCACTCCCCCTGCCTGTGATAGTCTTAGTTTTTCTTATATATGCCGCGAATAGACTGGGGCTGAGTGGGCATCCTTGTCTTACTCCTTTCGTCGTCCAAAATCTTTTACTCGTTTTCCCGTTTACTTTTACTCTGTTTCCCGTTTCTAAGTAAATTTCCTCTATTCTGCTCACCAGCTGCTCGTTGATTCCTTTCTCTCTTAGGTACTCCCATAATCTCTCTCTATTTACACACTTTATCAAAAGCCGCATTCAGGTCTACAAACAGCGCGTACATCTTCCCTCTTTTCTTATCGAGTTCTTTATCTATTAGATGTTTCAAGATGTACACGTTATCGAAGGTGCTTCTCTCTCTCCTAAAACCCGCTTGTCCATCTGGTAACATTCATCTAGTTCTTCCTTCAATTTCTCTTCCAGTATCATTCCGTAGATCTTGTACGCCGTGCTCAGCAGACTTATTCCTCGGTAGTTCTCCACCTTTTCTCTTTTTCCTTTTTTTGTGTATCCTCCATTGGCTTGGTAGACCCTTTCCTTGCCAGACGTCGTTTACTATCTCCATCATTATCTCTATTATTTCTTCTGTTGCATAGATCCACGCTTCATTTTGCAGTTCATCTTCTCCCGCCGCTTTTCGTTTCTTCATTCTTTCTATCCTTTTTTTAATCATTTCCTTCGTAATCTTTTCTCTTTCTCTTGTTCTTCTGTTTTCTTTCCGTTTCGTCCTTTCCGTCTAGTAATTCTTTAAAGTATTCTCTCCATTCCTCTATCCTTATCTTCTCGTCTACCCTCTTTTTCACTTTTCGTTCTCTGTTTATGTATTTCCAAAATTTTTCTTCTGTGTTGATTGATCTAATTTCCTCTTCTTCCTCTCTTTTCTTTTCTTCCTTCTTCTTCTCACAAGTGTCTTTGTATTTCTTTAGTTGCTTCCGGTATTCTTCCCTCGATCCCTTCCCATTTCTGAATTTTCTCATTTGCTTTCTGGCTAGTCTTTTCATTTCTTTGCATTCTTTATTCCACCATCTATTTCTTCCCATTCTTTCTCCCACTTCTACTTCTATTTTCTTTAAAATTAAAAAATTTATATATATCTAAGTCGAACTCCACAAACTTTAATCAGCGTAAAATTATAAATGGTACATGTTTCGGCAGAACACTTCTGCCATCATCAGCCCTTAAAGAATATAAAAAAAAAATTATTTTATATTCTTATATATTATATATTTATATTCTTATATTCTTTAAGGGCTGATGATGGCAGAAGTGTTCTGCCGAAACATGTACCATTTATAATTTTACGCTGATTAAAGTTTGTGGAGTTCGACTTAGATATATTTAATTTTTTTAATTTAAATTTACTCCACTTGGATTTAAGAACATTCTTCTTGTTTCTATTTTCTTTGTTGTCATCGTTTCTCTCATTCTCCTTCCATCGAGTTCTTTCATTCTTGTTTCGGTTTTTCGTGTTTTTTTTTTTCTCTTTCAAAATGTTGTAGCGCACTTCTGACTTTTGTATGCTTTCTTTTTCCCAGATTGTTTTTATAATTGTTTCTTTCTCGGGTTTTTTCTTTTTATTTCTTCTCCGGCCATTTCTATTTCTAACGGTTGGTGATCTGATTCCACTGTTTCCCACTTCAAATCTTCTTACTTTAACTTTTTTTGTTCTTATTTTTAGATTTCTTTCTGTTATTCCAGTTCTCTGTAGTTCTTGTTTTGTTTTTATTTTGTCCTCAATTTCTTTCCTTACTTCTGTGATAATGCCTCCTTTCGCTTGTCCTTTCTTGTTTTTCCTTTCTGCTGCTTAACATCTCCATACATAGTCTCTCGGCATTCTCTCTTCTATCTTCTTCCACTCCTTTTCATCTACTCACGTTTCTACCATTCCAATTACGTCAAATTCACTTATGTATTTCCAGAAGTCTTCTCCTTTGTTTCTTATCCCCGCTAATACATTCCAATATACCAATTTTATTCTTCCTTTTATTTTGTTCTGTTGCTTTCCCGTTGAATCATGTACCTTCTTTCTTTTTGCCTTCTGTCTGCTTTTTCTTTCCCGGTTTTTTCCTTTAAAATTTTTCCAGTCGCTCGGTGTCATCGTTCCATTTCCTACAATTTCCCTCTACCTGCAGTTTCCTGTAGCTTAACCTTACCGTCTTCCCTTCTTCCCTTTCCCTCTTCGCTATCTCTCTTATCTTTTTCTGTATCTCTCTTTCTTTCCTTGTTAGGTCGTTGTTTACAAAGATTTTCGGTCCTGTCTTATTTCTTAGTTTTTCTTTATTTCTCATGATCTTCAGCTTCTGTTCCCATCTCTCAGTTTTTGCTATTATTATCTCTTCTCTCTTTATAGCATAGGCCTCTGTTATCTTCACTTCCATTTCCAACTCCTTTTCAACCCATTTCTCGATTTCTTTTCTCATGTTTTGTCCCGTCTCTTTTAGTCTTAGCCCTGTTATTACTATGTTATTTCTTCTTTTTCCTCCATCTGTCTTATCTTCTTTTTTAGGAAGCTTTTCTCTTCTCTCCATTTTTCCTCTTTTTTTCCATCGCTTTCTCAGTTGGTCCACTTCTCTCTTCAGTATATATCTTCCCTGAGCTGTCTGTTGTCGTTTTTCAGCTTTTTCACTTCTTTCCTCGTCTCTCTTGTGTCTTCTTGGATTTGCTTAAGGTCCTCCATTATATTTCTCCATCTTCTTCTCCACTTCTTCTTGCGTTCTTTCTTCCACTGGAGATCTTGCTGGCTACTGGGGTTTCTTCTATGTCTCTTTTTCTTTTAGTTTTCTCTTCATCTTCTTGAATTCGTCTTTTGTCTTCTATCTGTTTCATACCGGTCCGCAGCCTTCTACACCGTGTATTGTTGGTTGCCGGCGTTCTTGGTTATTTCTTCCTTTGGTTCTTTTCTACCCCTCGCACTCTATCTCTTCCTACCTTTTGTTTATGTTGCTTTTTCCGTTCTCTACGGTTTTCTTCACTTTTCTCTGTTTTGTTTGCTATATTTTCCTCAGTTTTCTCCTCGACACTTCTTCCCACGTACTTTTGTGAAGGTCGGTAATATAGGAAGTTAGCCTTGTATCCCTAGAATAAATGGAGATAGATATGTACTTTTAAGCATATAAGTTTTTATAATATTTAACTAAGCAGAGAGAAAGAGAAGAAAGAAACCTGGAAAACGAAAAAAAAAACGCAAGCCAGGAAAATCGAGAAAAAAAGAGAAAAAGAAACAAAAGGGAAAATGAAAGAAAAGATAAGGATTGTATTGTGTATTCTGGAACGTAAAGGGAATAAAAAACAAAAGCAATGAATTTTGGGAGTATTTGAGAGAATTTGACGTAGTGGGAATGGTAGAGACGTGGGTGGAAGAAGAGGGATGGGAAGAATTGGAAAAGAGAATGCCGAAAGATTTTAAGTGAAAAGTGTCAATATGCAGAGAGGGAAAGCAAGAAAGGGAGAGTTAAAGGTGGGATAATAATGAGGATGAAAGAGGGACTGAAAGGAGAAAATAGAACTGAAGCAAAAGAAGAAAGAGGGATTATGGAAAGAACGGTGAAAATTCAACAGAGAAAATGGAGAATTATAACAGTGTACTGCAGAAGTATGAAGGAAACGAAGAGAATAATAGAAGAGAGAGTAAGAGAGCAAGACGAAGGAACTTTGGTGATTGGGGGGGATTTTAATTCAAGAATTGGGGGAAAAGGAAGACAAATAGAACAAGCAACAATAGAAGGAAGATCAACAAAAGATGGAGCAGAAAACGCAGAAGGGAGAGTACTGATTAGCTTAGTAGAAGAAAGAGGGTGGGACATACTTAATGAGAATTGCACAGGAGATGAGAAAGGGGAGTGTACACGTATATTGGACCAAGAGGGGAGACAGTTATTGATTATGTTATGGTGAATACAGAAGCATGGGATAAAATAGAGAAATTCAAGGTGGGAGAAAGAGATAAAAAAGAGACAGAGATAAGAGAGAAGATGGGGCTGTGGAGGAACGAGTGGTGGGATAAAGAATGCAGGGAAGGGAAGCAGGAAGCAAGAAGGAAACTAAGAAGTTGGAAAAAATAAAAAGTAACTAAGGAAGAGTACACGAAAGCACGCAAGACGTACAAATTAGTATGCAAAGAAACAGATGGAAGAAGAACTAAAGATGAAGGGTATAAGAACGGAAGAAGAGGTATGGAGATACATAAATAGGGAAAGAAAGAAAAAGAGAGAGTGAGTGATGAAATTACTATGGAGGAATGGAGAGAGTACTTTGGTGAGCTGCTGGGGGGTGATGAAAACAGACAAGAAAACGTACTAGTAACTGTATACATACCTACATCAGAAATGTCAGTCTTATATTGTTAATAGCTAAGACATTAATTTTGTGTAAAGAACAGTTTTTTTCTTGATATCAAGGATGATCACACTGTTTACATTCACACTGTTTTTAGAAATTTGATATTTTTAACAATTTGTTGTGTATGGTGTCACAAAATATTTAGAAAATGGGAACGGTCAGGAAATAGTTAAAATTTTTAAACCTTGAATTATAAATATAGTGGAGCTTTATTTGCTATTTTTGCTATAATGATAAGGAAATATCTTTTTAATAAAAAAAATATAACAATCCGGCATGAAATTAAGATTTATTGTTGTATAGATGTTTCATACACTGGAAGCATTATGTTCCCGAACGCTACTTAAAAATAAAATTCCATTTCATAAATATTATATTATATATGCCCATATAGTAGCCAACATCGAACGACTACCTGTAAAAAGAAACTCGTTATCATTTTTTCTATTTCTAAATTGCAAGACTTCATGGAACTATATTAAATTCAGTATTCACCTTTTTCTGCCATTTAATAAATGTAATCTAAAACTTCTAATCCTGATAGATTATGTTACGTATAAGTATATACTGCATTCATCTTGTCATTTTTCCCGCCTTCGAAATGCACGTATGCAATTACAGAAGTGGGTGACAAATACCGTTTGACGACTGGTTGCAGTAGCACGTGGGACGTGAAATTATGAAATTTGAAGTACGTCATGTAATTTATTATAATAAAATTACCGGCTAACGTACCTTGAGGCCACTCATCTGAGCTTGAATAAAGAAACAATTATCCGTTCAAACAGAAATATACAGTTTTTTCTTTCATTAAACCTGAAAAAGACGTTAGTTTTGTGACATCATCATAGATTCTTTCAGACGCCTCTCTGGGAAGGAGCAGAGGTTAATGATTATGTATGGTTTGGATTGAAACTTCTTTCTTTAATGAAAATTAATCACGCTGGATTGTCTCTAAAGCATAAAGTGTTTTGTTGGTCAAATTGCGGTTTGCTGTAACGGGCCACATACTGTGTTGCAAATACCTCAATTTTTACAGAAATTATTTTATTGTAAGTCTTTGTCTTCTCAGTATGGTCATTGCAGCTTGTAAATGATTTATTATACATTGTTTTTGTTGAAATACAACTGGGCATCTACTTATAATTTATCGTTAAAATCTTCTGCTGCTCCTTATTGTTTGGAACAACTACAGGTAAAATTTTAGTTTTCTTTAACTGGAGAGTAAAAACTTCTTTGCAATCTGTCGTCCATTTATCATAGCACATAATCTGAAAACGGCAAGATTACATAGAAGCATTCTTCACTTCCTTGTTTTAATTATACATATTATCTTTTTTTTTTTTAATATTTTCGAATTTAGAAGTTTTAATTAAGAATGTAACAAACATCATCATTTCAGTTTTGATTTCATGGTACGATTTTGGAGCATATTTTGCCGTATTGCACTTGAAATAATATTTTGCCTCGGGGGTGACTATTGTTGCTTGAAATCAGATAAAGTAGTTTCAGATGTAGTGCAGTTTTGTACCTAGAGCAAAACACATGTGCAAAGTTCATTTGCGGTCACTGTCACACATATGGAAGAAGGAATTCTTCGGCTGAAAAATCAGACGTATAGTTTGCTGGAACTCACGTTTATGCTGTTTTATGACGAATGCATGACGCCACAATAAGACTTTATGACTCATGTTGAGCATCGGACATACAATCTTCACTTTGTTAATTATTACTAAATGGATGCTTTAAGAGAATATACTGTAATTCTCTATACGCTTTTCAAAAATCTTTTTTTTTTCCTTTTCTGTTTCAAATGTAACCAAAAAATACTCTCACATTATCTGCCGGAAAATTTACGGCATTCATTTACGTCTTTATAAAAAATCCTTGATTATTGAAACCATAGGACATACGTACCCCTTCTTACATAATACTATTGGACACCCTTATTTTCAAAGTTACATATGGTACAAAAGAAATCTGTGCAGCATAAATTAAAGCCGTCTTTCCAAGAAATTTCAAAACACGTTAGTTAATTAAGAAGTAACAAACATCTAATAATTTCTGAACATGTTTTGGACATCTCTGTTAATCGATTCAATTATCCCGAACCAGTATACATTGAGTTACGTAAATCCTCGGAATTTAAAAAGATGGGTAGTAAAAAATAAAAATTTTCCTCCATAAACACTCTCGATTACAAAACCTCGGATGCACTCCAACAAGTAATCTGTCGCGCAGACCACGAAGAGTAGTGGTTCTGTGTAGAAACCACTAGGTCAAAGCGGTCAACGACCAGCCTTCGTCCAGAAAAGTCCGATGAAACTAACATTCAATTCCTTTTCCGTCTCTTTCCAACTTGAAACGCCACAAAACAAGAAGTACATCTGTGATTGAATCTGTTCATCAAGGTAAGTTATAGGATATCTACAGGAAGGTAAAGCAACCAAGTTGTTGACCTCGTTCCTCAAGCTCAAGGTAAAAACGCAGCTGGTCCGGCTGAGACTAACGGTACCTGTTGATATTTTTTATCGAACACAAATTAAGGGATGTTGGACCATAATGAACCTTGAACCAGCGCTTTGTTCACCTTTCGGATAACTGTTTCGGACTGCATTGTCTTGTGGTTCCTCTCTAAAGACATTTTGGATCGTCGTTGGTACTGTTATTCAAGAAAAGTGTTAGAGTTGAGCAATCCTGTTACTTAAATCACCGTTACTGGATGAAAGTAAACTCACGTAGCGGTACTGCACTGTGAACTGTACTTATACATAATTCGGAGGGACCTGCACAAATCTAACTGTTTTTGTTAATTTAGATAGTATTAACAGTTCTTTGCGGGAGAGGTTTGTCCGTTGATAACATTACTTTCAATTGCAATAAATTCAATTACAAAGATGCCCAAGAAGGCAGTTGCTGCTTTTAGACAGGCCCCTGTTATTGTAATTTATCTAATCATTGCGTTTTTATAGAATTAAAAAGGTGGCAGCCCGATTTGAAAAATCCGAACTGACATCTTCATGTGGCTGTTGTCGCTTCTGGTGATTGTCTTCATAAACGTATCAGTTACCTTGTGTAATAAGATCAGTTTCGTTCGGGTCGACGACCAAAATGTGGAGTAAAATTTTTAAGACCCGTTATCTGGTATTCGAAGGTGTCCAGCTGATGGTAACCCTACATTACATCTCGTCATCTCGATAACACTTTTGGTCAACTGTGTTGTCGTAGTGTAGTCTCTAACGGTACATTTCGGATTGAAAAGAAAATGGATTCCATTTCAATAGCTAAAATAACGTTTTGTCAAACTGCTCACTTTTGCTCCGATGTGCGGATCACGATATCCATTATCTTTGTGGGGGAGGAAGAAGGTCGATTTACCGCTAGCTCTGCGCCCTAATAAATAAAACATCTAACATTTCATTAGTTCCACATATAAAATTCAATATTCTTATTCCCGTTTTCTATAGGCCACCTGACACGTAACTAAATATAGTGGTAAATCTCGACAAAACAACGCCATTAAAAGATGTGGGGCAAAAAATGGTTGGGCCCCCGAGTTTTTTCTGACGGCGGGTTTAGGTAGATTAGAGCCGCTTCCTGGGTCATGCCGGTTAATAAATATAAAGATATTTTTATTATTATGAGGGTGTACCGTTTTCCGAGTAAAGAGATCGTTAGAATGAGAAAGGGTTCGTGATAGCGTATACCGTTAAAAGAGGAAAAAAGTGGTTTCGAGGGTTGGTACCGCTACAAATTTACTACGACCGGTGAGAGTAATAAAATTAAAAAGGAACAGTGCTTAACGGGACGTGTCAACCCTTTCGGTATTCGACGCAACGGGACACTTTTTGTGGTAGCCGCAAGCTGTCGGTAACACTGTATTTTTATGAAACCGTAATTTCTCTTTTTGAAACTAACAGTATGAGTAACCAGTATTTATATTACGAATAGCTAATAGAAAATTAAATAAATAGCGTTAACCTATAAATAAATTTATGCGTATTGTAAAATGACATTGACAACAATTCTAAATATTTTGCAGATCAGAACCAATTCATCAATCCAATTAGTTAAAAATTTTAGTAACAGTAATAAATACAGACAACCGCAAATCGCTTAAAAAGGTCGTGCATCAAAATACTCTTCTCTATTGTTTGTTATTAAAAACTTTTACAACCGTCTAGCAAAAAGCTTTCTGCGCCATATAAAGAATTTAAAAATATGTGTAATAAAACTCCCAAAAGCAAAACGAAGTGCACAATCGTAAAGTCGACAGCGCAAGAATTCAGTGGCGTCTCTAGTGCTGACCGCCTGCATGCAAATCAAAAAATCACATGCTTTACGCCAAACAGTTTCAGATTTAGGAAGGGAAGTTCTTGGCTGGTTGGATGGGGCAACGGGATGTAAGTGGACAAAGTTTACGCATTTAAGTTCTTTCCGAGTTTTGTGTAAAATTGCAATTATTCTAGCAGACTGCGACCAACATCAAATGGAGGTGACTTAGTGCTCTAGACTTAATATTTATTATGTAAAGTATTTCTGTTGCTTCATCCTATTTTAATATTCTTTGTGCAATGGAGAATTCATAAGTGAGTCCAACCCTAAGGCTAATTCATATTTGTTATTTTGGATCTTCATGTTAGAGGAATTATCTAAAGAGAAAGTGATAGGTGTAAACTGCCCTTTCCTCACTCACCTCTTAGTTCTTTCTTAGGGCACTCTTTTTCCTCAAAAAAATTCTATTCTACTTTTCCTTTAAATTTCGGTATTAGTCAATCTTCATATTTGCCTCATTATGTGTTAATTCTTCCTTCTATATTATACATTCTTATCTCTGGCCTTTATTTCTTTTCTTGTTATGCATCTAGTTTTCGTCTTGTCTTCTTCAAGCAGATCGCTAAAATATTTAAACATGTTATTTTCCAGTAATCTCTATCTTCTTAATTTTTATCAAATTTTTAAAAATCATTATCATATTTTGCATTAAATTCTGTACTTGTTACACTTGAAATCCATTTCCGAAATTATCTATCCTATATGAAGTTTTGAATATACATAACAATTATCTATATTGTACTATACTATATTGTGGTTTGCTTCTTTTACGTCCTTGATACATAAATAAGTGTCTTAAAATTAGGAATTCTTTCTTCTATTAATTCTTTGTTTTCATATGAGTATCAAGTAAATTCCATTTTGTTTTCGCGGTTCTTCCACGTTGCTATAAATAAATTTGTATGTTTATATTTCTCTGTATTTATATTTTTTTATAATTATTTACTGGTAGTTTAAGTTCTTTTCCAGACTTGACTTTTTTTACACGAATGTATCGGGTTTTTATACTACATGTTGCCTATATTTAGATGGAACATTGGTTGTATGAATCATTTATGAAATCCCTCTCTAAATGCAAACTGATCCAGATTAAAAATTGAGTTAGCTACAATACCTACCGTCAAAATTGGTAAGATTAGGTTGTCACCTGTTGACAGTTGATTGACAGCTAGATTTAAATTTATATGAAACAAACATAACCTTATACATTTACAACTGACATTCCGCCAACTTGAAGGCAAAAAATAATCTGCATATGTATCTAACTATATTACTAATTAGAACCTCGACGCCTAACGGTAAACGAGGAAGAGGATAAAGTAAGTATTACTAATAATTGAAATGTTTGGTTATCATCATGACCTGATAATTTACAATATCGCCTCTGCAAAATGTGTCATCATCAGGTTTCTTTCTATCAATTTGTGTCGAGATTGTACTGACTGACTGATTTATTGATAAAACTTTTTAACTTTTCAAGTATCGACTAAATGACTCACATGAGAACAATTCGTAGCATTTTTTTTTCTTTGAGGAAGTAGCTCATTTGGTGGCCAAATAAGTGGAGAGGATTAGTTCGTTATTAGCTCCAAGAAACAGTCAATAATGGCATCGTAGTCTCTAAAAAAAGCTCCTCAACTTTATAATGCATGATTTAGCATATAATGAATAGATAATAATTTAAAAGAATAAAAGATAGAACTAGCTTAAGTAAGATTTCGCAATATGTTTTCTTAAGGAAATAAGCTTTTAACACCGGACATCCTCATCGGAAATAATTTGAATGTAGTTTAAGTTAGACCTGTTCCAACTGCATAAACAACTGTACGATATATATATTTTTCCTACAGGGCTTTTATGTTTTCGTGCACGGCTAATTTCTTTTTCGATCTCCCTGTAGCTTTTCATATTTATTAGAGTTAGATAAAAGTAATACAATTTGTAATTCATCATTGAGCTTAGTTAATTATTTAACTCCATGTATTATAAGAGAACCACTGCTGATTATGAATAAAAGAGCTTTTATTTGAAAATATGGTATATGTTTGTCACGGTTAGTGAATAAAAAATAATGCCATTCAGTCGATTATATAATTTGCATATTTGCGATTTCTTCCAATGACTAACAAAATTTAAAATAACCTTCAAATCGCCTTCAAAGCATTGATGAACGAAGAAAAGATGCGATTCAACTTTACAACTTATAAATCTCTCCATTATCGTCAATATAACTTCCTGGTGATAAATAAATTGTCTTGTCAACAAGATTTAAAGAAGCATCAAGGAAAGCAATATAACACCTTAACGATACAATTATAGGTATTGAACTGTCATATCTGAAAAACTAAATAGAAAAGTATGAAGTACTTGAACATCTTCGGATATTTTAGAGTAAATTATAAAATAAAAGAAAAAATGCCGCAGATTGATTCCCAAGAAAAGGTACTACTAAACTTTTTTTTATTATAAGGTTTTTAAGGTTCAGTGCTGATGCTTATGCTGAAGATGGGTTTTTGCAATGAATGGTAACATTCTTATTTCTAGATTCTATTATACTTATTTGTAAATTATGTCTTAATAGAATCAATTAATAAATCAAACAAAGTATTTTAATAATAAACAAATTGAAGAGGATTAGGAAAAAAATCAAAAAGTTAATGAGCTATAAATAAAGAAAAAAGATTAATCCAATAGTAGTGAATGCCGAAAGGATGGTAGAAATGGTAATGAAGAATACAATAGTAGCAAAAGATGACAAAAGAAGAAATTCCAAAGTCAGACGGATGGAGAACAAAAAAGAGACAGCACACTGAAAGCAGACTGAAAGACATATATGAAAATTACCAAAACAAATCAGAAATATCCAAAGAGTGAGAAATTGGAATTGCAATAGAAACAAAAAAAGAACTTTTCAGACAGACCAAGGTGAACTAGAAAGGAACAAACAACTAAATGAAAGATAAAAAATAAATATATCTTTATTTTGCCCTATTTTTTCCGATTCCTGTGTTTACATCACATAACCCATATCCTAGTCTACAAACTATATTAATTTGAAAACAACGCCTCCTCACTTCTTCTCCCCTCCCGTCTCGTCTTCTGCCTTCTCCATCTTCTTCCATACCTCTTTCATCCATTTTATTTCCCTTCCATCCACATTCAGTATTTCATCTCTTTCCTTTCTCTCGCCTCACTACACTCATTCCACATACAGTCCAGTTTTTTTTAAACCATTATGGGTGCTGCAAATAGTAGCACCCTAAATTTAACTAATTCTCTATATTAAAATCATTACGTTGTTATGGAAACGAGAATAGAGTGTCAATTATTTGTCCCACAATAGTTTTAAAAAATGACAGTATGTTCAATGGTATCTATTTCTTCATAGCACATTCTACACCTTCCTGCTCCCTCTTCCTACCAATACTTATTCTCCCTCTCTTCATTTCCGGACCTAAACCTTGCAAGCATCTTTATTTATTTCCCACCCTCCCTCATCAAATATTTCCTCAATGATTCATCTCTCGTTCTACCAGTTGTACCTGAACTCTCTGATTCTTTCCCTTCTTTTTTGTCTGTTCGAATCCTTGTACCTTTGGCTCAGTTCTAAATTCATCCTTATGCTTCTTTCTCTCAGTTTCTCTATTACTTTGCTCGCGTTCCCTCTGCTAATATTTCTCCCTCTCGTTCTCGCCAGCACTCATTCAGTATCCTGCATTCGCCCGTTCCTTCCATCCTGTTTTCGAACTGGGCCACTGTTTTCCCCCTTTCACTCTCAACCTATTCCTTTTGCATTCTTCTCTCCCTATCCACCGCTAGCAGACACCTCAGATACTTCTCTTGCACCCTCTGAATCTGCTCTTGTTATTTCCATCCCTACAACATGCGCTCAATCAGACTTTTAAACCTCATCATTCTTTTCTTCCACTTTCACTTTTAACTTTTCTTTAATTACATATTTTTCTAGGTTCTTTATCAATTCTTTCATCTCCTTTTCATCCTTTGTCGCTATACCACATCATCTATTTCTGTTTTCCTTTTTCTTTTTCCCCTCCAGCAGTCTCATAAAGTATTCCCCCAACTAGTTCATCATTATGTCCTAATGTTTTCTTTTTTCTTTCTCTCTCTATCGATCTAATTCCACACCTTCTTCTCTTATAGCTTTTATCTCTCCCTCTTCTCCCATTCTCGTCTGCCTCTTCTTTTCTCTACATGTCTTTCTATATCTTCTTCTCGCTTTTATAAATCCGCTTTTGTTTGCTTTGCTCTTTCTCAATTTTCTTATATCTTTTAATGTTTCCTATTTCCGTTGTCCACATCTTTTGTCCCACCATTTATTTTTTTTTCTTACTCCTCTACCTCCTCTTGTTGTTTCCCCTTTTGTCGCTGCTTCTTCTAACCTTCCCTTTAATTCTTTTTCCCTACTTCTTTGTTTCGAAATGGCCATAGTTACTGCATTAAACGTTGAAATACATCGGAATTAAGAAAGATTCCGTATTTCTATTGGTGCATAAAGTAATGAATGGTATAGTCCATCCCTGTTGCCATCTGAAAATGTAAATTATTCTACGAAAGTCAAGATTCTAAGAACAAGAAGTAGGGATAAAGAATTATAGAGAAGATTAGAGGAAGCAGCGACAAAAGGGGAAACAACAAGACGAGGTAGAGGAGTAAGAAAAAAAAATGGTTGCCTTTCCTAGTCTTCTCTTGTACTCTTCCACTTCTTATTCCACTCCTATATTTCCCATTCTCTTCTTTTGCGTTTCCTCTGTTCTTTCTTCACCTCTTTACTCTTTTCTTCATTCTCCTATACTTTCTATACAATGTTGGGATGAAAGGACTGCAGGAGAATAATTTATCTTTCAGAAATATAATATTCTCTGTCCTTCATCCCTTTAGTCAAACGAGCGATAGAACCTATGTCTATATATGAGAGACTATACCACTTTATGCACCAATAGAAATGCGTAATCTTTTTTAGTTACGATCTATTTCAACGGTTAATGCAGTAACTATGACCACTTCGAATATACTAACCTCTATATAATCGAATTATACAAACATGTGTATATTCGCCTAAAGATTGGATATTTGAGATTCAAGGTTCGCTATTCAAGGATTCGAGATTATTTTCGCAAATTCTACATTTTCCATTGCCGATTCTACATGGTATTTTGTCCAATATCAAGGAAATTAAAATGGGACCATCTTAGAGCTATACTGAACACAACGCAAAAGAATCATTAAAGTGGCTTCATAAATAAAGAAATTATGTTTGAAGTCGGTTTCAGTTCACAAGCAATAAATCAATTATTCACCGAATTTATGATGTTACCGCCAGCTAATCACGTCCTTGACTACAGTTTGGTACCTACTTTATTCTGGGGTTGTCATAAACTAACAATGCAGCTTCCGTCTGTCGATGAAATTTCCATTTGATTTTGAGGAGTTTCCTGCTATATCTTCGAAGTTCTATGTCCAATATGAATGAAATTAAAATGGAACCACTTTGGAGCTGTACTGAACCCAACGCAAAAAGCTTAATTAAAATCGGTTGTTGAATAAAGACTGGTCACCATATTATTATCATTTACCATATTGCATTTTTTATTTGTTTTGTTTAACAGTGATTTTGAATAAAAAAAAGGTCTGATTAATAAAAAAATAAAATAAAACGGAATATAAAATATTTTGCGTAAACAGTACTTCTTCATTATTGTGCGGTCTAAGATGCCTCTAATTAAATTGCTCGGCAATGTAGAAACAATGTCCGAAGACAGGTTGTGATAACAAAATCCCAACCTTATTAAAGGTTTGCGCTTACGATTTATTAATGGTCATAGTGAATGCTAACATGATTGGAAATTAGGTTCGCCTTAAGGAAAATGGCATGTATCAGAAAACGTATGAATTCTGGGTATTAAAATACGTTTCCCAGTTGATCGCCCGGTTCAAATTTTGCAATCAATTGCATTTTGATGCAATCGTTTAACAGGCATTCTTGTACCATTCACTAATGCGTTGCCCGTATTTAAATTTTGTATTAGCTAAACAATTGCATTCAATTTATGTGGAGACAATCCAGTGGGAGATAATGAATTTAAAGACTCAATCGGAAACCGAATCACAACTGCTGTAAACGTGGATAAACGGGCATTTGTAGAAGAATGATTATTTTTTAATGAATGCGCAATCTTAATTTTTAGAGCCAAAAATCACACCGCACAATTTCTAAAGACCTAATGTGGAATTTCAATTGTGTAATAGTGATAGTTCAAGTTGGGTTACTACCTGTAAAGTTATAAATCTTTTTTCGGTAATTTATTTTTATGATAATAATTTATTACTGTAACCCTTGATCTCTTTCCACAAACGTTTATAACACCCCGAGCGTCCAGAGGTAAATGCCAACTCTCTGAACCACTTACGCACCGAGACCTTAGGGGAGGGGCCAAGTTAAATTTAGCTGTTAGTTCCCCAGCTTGTTACTTAAAACGATTCTCGCTCATTGAACTTTGTGACTGAATTGGACCGACATCGGTCGATTTAGGAAATAAATTTAATGAATGTACCTGTGAAACTTTTGAAAATGAAAAGTAATCTAACGGTGTATCTTATCTGTGTCTTTCATTTAAAAAAAAGTGATAAAAATCGGTGCAGTACCCACTGTTTTATTTGCTTCAAACGATTCATGTTCAACGATTAAATATATAGATTAAAATGGGACCACCTTGGAGCTATACTGAACCCAACGCAAAAAGAATAATTGAAATCGGTTCATAAACAAAAAAGTTATGTCCGAACATACATAAAAAAAATACAATATACCTCCTTTTTTTGAAGTCGGTTTCAAACTTCACAATTATAAAACAATTAATAATAATTAGATAATAAACAATAATTTCTTAATTTCATTAAACGGAACAATAAATAATTACATTAAGCGGAACAACAAATAACTTTATTAATTTATAAAAATAATTTTTTACTTTTTAGTTAACTTATGTTACTTTGGGTTTTTTGAAGTCGTTTTTTTTAAATAGTAGATTATTATACGAGTTCCTGTGTAAATTGGACGCTTTAAGCCATAAGTGGTTTATAAAACCCGAGTGAAACAAGTGCTTTTGTGAACCGCGAGTGGCTTAAAGCGTTCAATCTATACAGGAACGAGTGTAATACGACGTTTTATCGTTCGACACCACCCCGGAAAGCCTTTAAATTGCGTAAAATCCATAAAAATAGTGTAACGTTTATGTGTCATTTTCATTATTTTATGACAGAGAGTGTTTACACAAGCGAAAATTTGAAAATTCTGACAGTGTCGAACGATAAAGTTAATTATTTTACAATTTTAAGTGATGGGTAGACCTAGTAAGGACGCTTCAAATCCACAGGAGCGCGAAAATAGATTGTCGAGTATAAGAGCATAAGTGTTAAATAAATTAAGAAGTTAATGTCAAAAAGATCGAGAACATCAATCCAAATTCAAGATTGGGTATTTGAGAATAAAAATTCGATATTCGAGGATTTATGAAATTAAAATGAGACCATCTTGGAGCTATACTGAACAAAACGCAAAAAGAATATGTAATTGAAATCGGTTCATAAACAAAGAAATTATGTTTGAAGTCGGTTTCACAATAAATCACGTCCTTGACCACAGTTTGGTACCTACTTTATTCTCAGGTTGTCATTCTTGGGTTGTCATAAACTACCCGTCTGATGTACCCTCAGTCGATCACATTTCCATTTGATTTTGAGGAATTTCCTTCTATAACTTCAAGATCTTACGTCCAATATGAATGAAATTAAAATGAGACCCCCTTAAAGATATACTGAACGCAACGCAAAAGGAATCATTGAAATCGGTTCATAAACAAAGAAGTTATGCCCGAACATACATATTCAGTCACCACATTTTCATTTGAGTTTGAGGAATTTCCTTCTACAACTTCGAAATCTTACGTCCAATATGAATGAAATTAAAATGGGACCACCTTGAAGATATACTGAACACCACGCAAAAAGAATAATTGAAATCGGTTCATAAACAAAGAAGGTATGCCCGAACATACATAAAAAAAATATACAATCGAATAGAGAGAGAACCTCCTCCTTTTTTTGAAGTCGTTAAAAAAGAGGTTATAAATAAGGGGAAATCAAAGAAAATAACATATTAGTAATGAACATTATGGTGTGATACGAATGCCTATTATATGTATGTACAGCACTAAAATCCTGGAAAGATCATTTGTTGTATTTTCCTGATAGTATTGGCAATTCTTAACAAAAAAATAAGTTTGTAAGCGATTTGTTAAACATAATTATTGTGTTTTCTCTTCGAATTATCTTGATAAATATCCTACTTGGTCTAACTGTTGTTTTTATAACCATTTTGGATTTTTTGGTTAATTTATTACTGTATTAGCGAAAAAACTATTAACATTTGAATTCCCAAAGGCTACTCAAAACCACCTTCTCTTTACAACAGCCGCCTGCAGTGTCCTCACGCCAGACACGTCACTGGAAGCGGTGTTCTTTTTTCGGAGTCTGCACTCTGCAGCAGGAAAAATCGATATCTCCTTTCCAGCTCAAAACAGTGAAGGTTCCTGTCGAAATCCTGCGAAGCGCCATGCCGCCTGCAGCAGACATGCGCATTCTCCATTCGCGTATACACTTGCCGGCCCTGAATGAAAGTAGTAACGGGACGCTCACTTATGCAATGTATTACAGTTATATTGCGAAGTTCATAGACCTCCACATCGGCCATTTCTCTTCAGCGCGTTCATCGTCCGATGCCACTCTCTCCGTCGAAGGCGAGGAATTCGCGGACAAGCACGAATGTAGACCAACGTTCAGGAGTAACCCGAAGAAAGGAGCGTATGCGGAATCGAACCGAATACGAACTTGTATTGTTTATTTCTTCGCGTCGGTTCTGTACTCACTACTGTTAAATTATCAACTGCTGGACTTTAGTTCTACTTTCTGATATAACGGTTTTGGTTTCGTTAAGTGCTTTATAAACATTATGCACTGTTTTTGTTTCTATTTCGCGGCGTTACACGCCTGGTTACGCGCCCAATTTATGACTACATGCATCAATAACGAATGATCCATATGATTTGAAGTAGTCATTCGAAATAAAATAAGTCACTCGATCATAATAATAATATAATGTCATAATCTTCCCTTTGCTACGGTTTGGCAGAGAACCACTCTAGACTGTAGGATATAATTTAAATAAAATAAAAATTGAAGCTTGGTTGGTCAAGTTATGATAACAGGTGTCCTTAGAGGAAGAAGGCTTGCGAATAGGTGATTAACTTATATATTTTATATTGAGGGGTTAAAGTACTAGACTTCATCGCATAAAAGGATGTTATTGTCCCGAGCATTAGCGAGAGCAATAACTACTTAAAGGATCAAATGGCAAAGGATGAGTTTTTATTTCATGAGGACAGAAAGGTTAAATGAAAAAGTGAAAATTGAAAATGGAGCCAAATTTCCGACATCTATAAAAAATCTGCTCGCACAAAAACTGAAGATAAGCATGAACTTGTCCCTGAAGCAAGTGACCTACTGAAATAAACCCACAATTTTTTTTTACATCTCTTACCTTACATTACAAGAAATGTTCAAAATTACGCCCATCTCCTGGTACTAATAGACATTTTATCTACTCTTTACTGCATGTTAAAATGCAATTTTATTGTAGAGACGATAAAAAAATACTTCTATGTCAACATTCGTTGTTCTATTAGTGTCTAATGTTTTTTGACATTTTGTTTGACAGTTGAAAATTTATTCACGTCAAAGAATTAATCCACGTGGTAGTACAAATGGTGATAAAGATTGAATAAAATTTTATATTATATGCGACGATAAAATTGCTGATTACCTTTTCGAGTGACTTTGAGAGAATTGAATAAGCTTTAGGATGATGTATCACACGACCCCCCATGCTATTTAAATTTTTTAAGGGGGTGGCTCTCCTGGCTTAAGGGGTGAGAGTTAAGACTTGAAAGTTTGGTACAATTTGGTCCCCCTTCATAACAAAATTGACCTGTTCGAGCGTTTTCGAAATTGGAATTGTTGGGGGGTACAAGTTTTAGTTGGGACACCCGGTATAAGAAATTACTATTATTCGTTCTACTATTTAGACACCGATTATTCGGTTAAGTTGAAACCAGGGGCGTGGCCATGCTGCGTGTCCAGTGCCGTGCAGTTTAGGGGTTTTTAGTTTTAAAGCAGTTGCGTTGTATTTGTAGGTAAACTCTATATAAATTTAAAAAATCCAAATTGTATAACTCACGATTTCTACGATTCATTTATGAAAACTCTATATAATACATGAGTCCCAAAAAAATTCTTCACTATTTTTTTACAGCTGTATTGTTTGATATCCTAAAGTGATTATTTAGCAAATTTATCACTCTATGAGATCTACTCCACTAACATAGCCTTGACTATCTTCATTTTCATCGTCTTCACTAACTTGGGCTCTCCAATCACTTTCATCGGAAGCGCTAGTATTTATTCCAAATTCAATTTGTTCCAGATCATCATCCATGATATGCTCACGTCGTATATACACTCCGCGCCAAAATTTCTCGCATAATAGTGATTTAGATAGTTCCGAAGGGTAAATTAACAAAATAATAACCCATAAACATGAAATTTCTTTTCTAAAGCTGATTTTAAAGGATATTCTTAACAGCGTGTTTTTCCACCTATGGCGGATTCGTTGAGGCATACTGTTAATCATATTGTCATTGTAATTCTGGTCTATGTTGTCCCATTATTGAATCAGAATTTCTTGCAACCTAAATAGGGTATTAATGGCAATGCGTTGCTCGCGAATTCGCCAACTTAGATGATCCCATACGTGCTCGATAGGATTTAAGTCCACTCTAGTTGGGGGCCACACCATCGATATAAAACAGAATTATGGTGCAAAGTACATGTGGCTCTAAAATGTCCGTTATATACGTGTGAACAGTTGATGACATACGACGTTTTGACGAATACAACGTAAATCGAGATTCATCGGTCAACAGCAATCGCCACCTTCCCAATCTTGATTTCTCCCGCAAATGTAGTCTAGCTATTCTGTGTGGGGTGAGGGGTGAGAAGAGGTGTTGTTGCATCAAAATAGTAATTTTGTATCATTCTTGCGGTGAAGTGTCGAGTTCTAAGAGCCATTAAAAGTAAAATTCTGTCGTTTCTTTCAGTCGTAAGTCTTGGGCGACCCTGCCCTCGTCTTCGATCATATTGAGACGACGGCCCGGAAGGTACACGGTGTGTACCAGAATTTTCTTTAAATCCTCGAACCCGCCCGGCTCAGGCAACGTTACAATATCTCCCTGTCTTCTTAAACCGCGCGAAGGCTCGAGACACTGTCGACTGACTCACTCCAAGTTTTTGAGCGACTTCCAGTTGGGATCACCCCAGCTCCAATAGAGTCACCGCTCTAACCATTTCATCGTGTGTTAGGTAACGGGTCGAACGATTTAGATTAGTCCATTGATGCCTCCGATTGACTATCCAATTTGTGATGTCAATTCTCATATAGTGTTTTGTGAATTTTCAATTTGGGAATCCAACGCTCTTCTTATCTTATTCATTCCAAAATCTTCGTGTAGAATTTTTAACACTGTGGCTTCTTATATCCCCACTTCAGCGGCAATCATTGAAATATTTATTATTCGATCGGCCAAGACCAATTCCTAGACTTTCTTGATGTTTTCCTTCAGCAGGCTCTCCGCATCTTGGGTCTACTCGAATTGATTCCCTACCCCATCGAAATTGCTTAGACAAAATTTTAACCGTAAAATATGACGGCGCATCTTTCCCATCACGTTAATCATCTTCTAATGAATATCTTTGGGTCCATTCCTTATTTCTATGTTCCAACTGAATTGCACTAATTTTTTGTTAGCTAAAGCTTCATAAAAACAACAAGACACTTTGGATCTGCACCAAACTTGGTCAGTATGCATTAAAATGTTACAGCTACTTGATAGCAAAAAAAATCTCCCCTAGCACTAGGAGATAAAAGGAAAATCTGTATAATAGTGAAGAAAACTACGAAAAGAAGGTGATGAAAGAGAGAGCAAAAAAATTCAATAAAACAAAATACATATAGAATGAAAGAAGATTAAGAAGGAAAGATAAATAATCATACAAGACGTAAATAATACTTGATCTTGATAGCGACAAACGATTCAAAACTCAGCAAACCGTTAATATGACTATTTGGCTATTAGATAACTGAGCCCAATATGTAAAATTAGCCAGCAGTACAGTATTGGGCCCCTTCCATAGTTTTACTGTATTATTTAATTTATTTTTAGCAAATTGAAATAAGACTTTAATACATCGAGTGCTCAGAGTAAAAGGGATAGAGATTTTGAAATAAGAAACTAAAGTTTTTTTTAACTTTATTAAATCTCGACACAAAATTATGGCTAATAAAATTAAGTCGTAGAGAGGGAAAATGGACTTGAACTCTTTCTGTACTGAAGAATACTTCATTCGGAAGGTGAATCAAGTCCAATGTGGAAGAAACATATTTTTTGGACTTGAGCCACTTTTACTCTGAGCACCCCACATGTGCCAGTAGTAAAAGTTTCCAAAATGGTGGATGCGCCGGTCCACTATTTGTATAATTTTTTACATTTCCATTAAAATTTAGATAATGGTTCCGCTTGACTCTTCTGCGTTAGCCAGAATCTAACCAAAAGAGCAATATAGTGGGATGACGAATGCCTAAACTTCAACAAACAACGGGAAATCTTGCTAAAAAAATAAGAACAAATATTACACCAAGCAATTCTGAAGCTTACAAGAAGATGTAAAAAAAGCCTTTAAATAGAGATCAAGACCAAGATGGAAAGAGTACGTAAATTGAACTGGCATTAAAACAGCCTAAAATACGGCACCAGGTTTGGACAGAAAAAACCCTGAGAATTCTATAAAATTGAAGAATTATGAAAAACAAATAATATGTTGAAATATTGAAAAATTTGGAGAAAGTGAAAAACGTAAAACAGTTATGCAACTGAAGAAAGTGAAGAAAAGGAAGAAATGAAGAAACAAGGGGAACACGAAAGCGAAGAATCTGAAAAAGATACTCGAAAACCTGAAGAATATGAAGGTCACTGAAATTTGAACAAAAAGCGGAAATTCGAAGGAACTGAACCTAGTGAAGACACAGGGGTGGGACACAATAAGTCCACAAAAAGTAAAGAAACTGAAAGACCCCGAAGAAGAAACCCGAAAACTTGAAGAAAACGAATATCACACAAAATTGAAGTATTCGAAGAAACTGAAAATGTTAAACCGACCCAAAACTGCAACAGTCTTATAAAATGAAGAAAACAAAAAACTGAAACTATATTGAAGCTACACAAATAAGATTTTGAAAAAAAAAAGTGGAAATTGAAGAAAATGAAGAAGCTGAATGAGCCGAAGACATTAAAGTTACTAAAGGAAAATAGAGAAAGTGCAGAAGGTGGAAAAGTTGGAGAAGGTGAATAAGATCAAGAAGATCAGAATCCGAATACTCGAAGAAATAGAAGAACGTGAAGAACCCAAAGGGTGCAAAGAAACTAAATATAACCCGAAAACTGAAAAATCTAACAAAAAACCGAGAATTCTATAAAATTGAAGAATTAGAAAAAAAACAAATAACATGTTCAAAATTGCAAAATTCGTAGAAAGGGAAAAACGTAAAGAAGTTACTCAAATGAAGAAAGTGAAAAAAAGAAAGAACACGAAGAAACAAGAGGGACACGAAAGTCCATAACTGACTGATTGACTAATGGTATTGGAATTTTAACCATTTTTTTTACTTAAAATTTTTGAAATTGGATTGTACACCAGAGTGAGTTCCAGTTTTTAAAGAAAAAAAAATCAATAAATGTTTGTTATTTCTCATCCATTTAGTCAGTCGATGAGTACAGTGGACAGGCCGGCCAACCCGCCCACCGCACTCACAAACGGTGCCAGAACCAATCGCTTTTTATTCACAAACAGACCTTAAAGGAAAATCAATGCAGACCAAAAGCAAGTAGAACTGAAGGAAGTAAAGGAACAAGGGCACTGAGCAACTAAATTAGTGGTCCGAGTTTGGACCGTGAAGTCAGAGAAAAAAACCTCTTCTTTGGATTTTGGGTTTCCATATTTCTGAGGGCGCCAGCCCAAAGAGGACCGCAATCTCACACCAACGGTGGAGGTGGTTTGCAAGTTGTCTTGACTGGCTTAGAAATCGAAACCGTTTTTGGACAGTTTGTATGGAAGGTTAGTAGGTCTGGGAAGAGAACCCAGAGGCACCATTAAGTGGATAAAAGATACTAAAGGAACCAAGAACATCGAAGGAACCAGACGAACCAAAAATACAAAATACACACAGGAATACTAGTTCGGAATGATAACCATTTTCAAATTGTATCCAAATTTCGTTTCTTGTGTTTCACAATTGTTCGTTGTGACAAAAAACCATTTCGTTCATAACACCACATGTGAATGTGGTGGGCGGGTGGGCCGCCCTATCCACAACTGACTGATTGACTAATGGTATTGGAATTTTGAAATTGGATTGAACACGAGAGTGAGTTCCTTAAACCAAATAGACCAAAAGACATCTATAGAACAGTTTCGTTACTTCTATGTATAATCAAAACACTGGATAGAACACGACCTGAAACAAAGAACAGTGTTTTCAAGACATCCAAGTAGGATGTAGGCAATGTGAAACAACAATAGAGGTATTTGGGAAAATATTAGGGGATGCACAAATTAGTACGACAGACAATAAGCAAAAAGATGTGAGGTTTATCGTTTTGAGTCAATTTGGACATCAAAAATCGTAAAAATCGTAAAAATTTTATACACACTTCTAGAGTTTTGAGATGTGGAGTGAGATGAAATGTGGCACCAGAATCACTGCATTTTTGTTACTTTGTGTCTTTTGGCCCCTCTGCACATTAAAAAAACATTACTCTAGTTGGTGACTTCCAAGCGAATTTTGATCCTCTATGATCTCATCGGAGCCGATATATGACATTTTACATTGTACCAATCATGTTTGTCTTAAAAGACCACTGTTTCCAAGCAATGTCCAATTTGGAGAGTGGTCTTTCTTCTTTTGACTTTTTTAAGCTATTATATTGATATTCTTTGAGTAGATCTGGTTTTCTTACAATAACAGGTATCATACTTCCTTGTTTACTGTTAATATACTCAGTGACATTAGTGTTATCTACACCCAGAAGGAATAATTTCCTGGAATGGTATTTTTGACAATAGAATGATTATATTATTTAAAGCTTCTTGTGATAATCATTGCAACGTTTTATCTTTGACAGTTTTTGAAAAAAAAAAAAAAACACATTAATTTCTTAGCTTTGTGTGAAGAAAACGGTTTATCAGAGCTAATATGTACAGGCATTTTCAGTTGTTGTGTCTCCGCCTACTTGTGTTAAGCATAATAAAATGCCTCGATTTCGAAGGCATCAACAGTATCACCAGCCTTTTGAGAAGTTGGTTTGTCCTATCGCGAAATTTCTCGCCGTGTGAACAGAAAACACAGACCGACAGATCAATCGAGGCGCACCACAGAGCGTCAAGATAGGCGCTTCAGACAACTAGTTCTGTGAGACCGTTTTGCTACTACGTGTCAACTCTGTGACCAAAGGTTTGAAGAAGAAGGTCGAACATTATATCGCCACATTTGAGCTTTTAGACTTTTTTCATACCGTCCACGATTAGTGCTTCCTTTGAGGCAGTATAACGGGTGCGCGTTATGTTGATGACGTCCTATGAGCCACTTTATTGCCTTATCTAGATGATCGTCCACACGTTCTTTTTCAGCAAAACAACGCACGTCCACATATCGCTCGTCTAACTATGGGCCCTCTACAAGAAGTTGACGTTAATGTTTTGGGGAGAAGACTCTGTCCACTTTGCGCCATCCTCCACAGACTCTGGCACAGTTAATCCACAAAGTTCAAGTTGCTTGAAACGAGGTGCCACTAACAGACATCGACCATCTCATTTTCTAGATGCCTAGACGTGTACAGGAGTATTCAGCTATGGGGCCGCCAAACATTATTGATTTTTTTCGAATGATATGTTATTAAAATTTCTTGCAAATCTAATCGTTTCATTTTTTATGTAAGCTTAACACATTGCCAAAAAATCACCTCCAAAAAATTATTCCTTCTGGGTGTAACACTTCTAATGTCATTGAGTATATGTGCACTTTAAACACCATAAGCTCTCAACGTTGACGTTGGCTTTACACTTTAAAGAATTAAATTTATCAGTTACTACTAGATATAAAAGTACTATTTTGTATTCGTTTTGTGAAATACATAATAGAGAAAGTGCTATATAATAATAATTATATAACTATAATATATAAATATTCCCGCATATGTACATATATAATTTCACAGCTGTCAAACTTAAATTCTAAATTCTAAACTCGAATACAAAAAATGTTGTTCAATACTCGTGCGCTGTCACTTTACAGGGGCTCGGGCTCGATCTACGCCTCGTGTTTCAAAAATTCGCCCTCGTTCCTGAAAAGTGTCTTGACACCGCACTTGTATCGAAATATATTGTAAAGTGTAATATCCATATATACGAAGTCAATGAACTATCAGTTTCCTACTTCTTCTTTTTGATCAGTGCGTCAAATGTTTAATTGGGGGACTGTATTCAGTGAAGACAGTTATGTTGTAGGACTGGTGAAAGGAAAACTATATATAGCAGGAAATCTTAACACACGAGATGGAAAGATCCCAATAATGTTATGAATTAATGTTTAGCACTTTTGAAAAACTAGAATAACAGCTTATCACATTGTTAGTGGGTATTCGATCTAGTAAATACAGTAATATGATTCTTGCAAAGATTTTTAATGAGATTAAGTAATGAAGTCAAATGAAACAAACAGGTTATGTAAAATGAACAAATATAATGGTTGCCAATGAAAAAATAAAAAATCAAATTCAAATAAGGAAACAAATATTGAAGACATTGAACAGAAATGTATGTACAAAGTAAGGTACAAAATGCATGAAGAATATATTGCTTGGTGCTGCCTAGTGCGATGACGGAATAAAAGAATCAAGTTCAAAAACAAAAACATAAATGGCAATACTGGAAATACAAGTAAAGAAAATTAGTCAAAAATCTAAAAGACAAAGAAAACCAGTTGATAAAGATAAAAAATAAAAAAATAAATTAAAATAATAACTGAAAGTGTACGAAAATATGCTAGATCGAAAACTAAAGCAAATAGATGTCGATTGAAAGTAAATTTATAGATCCTGATGTGCAAGGCCATATAGTTTTACTTTAAAAGAAATTATTCCGGAAATTAAATAAAAGATGAATAGGTTTTGAAAACTTAAAAGTACTTTTGTCTAGTGTGTTTCTCATCCGTTAGATGGCGCTGAAATTAATTAGCTAATTGTACGAAAACCATTTGGTTAATTTTAGTGATTTTTGTTTTAATAGAACTATGCAATTAATCAAATTCACGCTAACGAAGTATTTTTATAATTTTTGCCTGATTTCTAAAATTTCAAAAACAAATCAAATTTTGAAAATGAAAATTTGAAAAGTGGAAGCGTCCAAAGAGACATATTTTCTGAGTAAATAGCAATTTCTATTTTTTATAAATAAACCTTTTTTGAACTCCCAACATGCGAAGTCGGCCACAAGTTGGTTCCGAACGTGCGAGAATAAAGTCAGAGAAAACGTTAACTAAGTATGATAAATTAAAGTAAAACAAACAGCTGCATTGGTGAAAGATCAAAACGAAAGTACTATTGCAACCTAAATTGTTGTAACGCCCTAACAAAATTGTGAAGTGTGGATGGTGACACAAAAAATACAGCTATGTCCCCAAAAATCATATTATAATGAACAATTAAATTAAACACAAGAACTTTCTACAATTAAACAATAATAAAATAACGAAATGAAAAAAGTGAATTTGTGACTATTGCAGTATACTTATAGTTTATATTACATTAAAATGATGAAATTGTTAAATGCACGCTAATATAAAAAACTAGATGAACTGATAATATAAAAAAATATAATAAAAAATTGTCTATTACTTATCTTCTGAACAGTACATATTACGCTTTCCTGCCGGTTTTGGAGCTGTCCAGACTATTTACTTGACTGCTTTCCTGCGAATCCTGCAGGTTTGTGATTTCTGCGATTCCTGGGAAATTAAACCTGTTTCCACGTGAAATAAACTCCGTGCGTCCAGGAAAGAATATCACAGCTATTATTCCATGAAGATGGTACAAAAAGATCCTAGCTAAAGTGCTGGTGAATCTGCCTATTTGATTGAAAGAGAATAGTCAAGGTCTACACGCAATAAAGTAGTTTTTCTTACCTCTTTCCAAATCTCAACACTTAACGAATTATCCGCTAAAGCGATTTATTATGGAATAACTGACATCCAACGATTTTATCCGCTAACGCGATTTTCTGGAGCTATCTCTTTGTCCAGGAGCAAAATTTACGTTGATATGTTACTTCGCCAAATGTCGAACGAAAAAGACCAGAATGTAGGTTTTGTCGCGCGGCACCGCAAAACTTATCGTGTTTTTTGTATATGCCGGTTATCTCTAATGCTGATTCATTCCTGAACTTGGGTGGTAAATGCGCGGCAAAAATTAAATTGTAACAGTACCCATAAGTTTTTTAAAATTTGGCGTCGAAGTTGGCCATGAACATTTAACTGTGAACGTGCCATCCAAGTGACAATTATTAATTTGACATCTGAACCTATATCTAACCTCACTTTTAATTTAATTAATCGACAGTTCAACATGTTAATGCGATTAAAAGCAGTTATATTATATTAAATAACAAACGAAAAAATAAACTTTAATGAGAAAATGAGGTTGCGGTACTGACAACAAATTGGCCTTATAATTCCGCGTCTTGAAATAGCTGTTCATCCTCCTACCTTTTCGGGGTGCAGTGGCACCTCATCCATAAAATTCGGTTTTTCTGAACTCCACATCCGCATGTTTTGTGAATTCATAATTATTATAATCGTCTAATAAATGAAACCAGGCAAAAAAATGTGGCTCGTTTACAAGAAATTCAGTCACCGCCAACTATGACGCCAAATTTAAAAAAACACCCGTTACCGTATTAATTCGTTTTTAACAAAGAAATTAATGTTTTTGATTAAAAACAAAAGGATAATTAAAACGAAACAACTATTATTACCAGGTCCAAGGCCAGCTCCATATCACAAATAAGCCATATTGTGACTTCGGATTTATAAGGACGATCACGTGTGATACAGGTGAGGTATTTGACATTGCTTGACATTGACATTTAAAACATAGTCAAGCAATCACGGTATTTGGTCACTAGTGACTAAAATTTAGTTTTTCTAATACTGTTGTAACAAAGCCATTAATGCATTCATTTTGAGTGCGTTAATAAGCCATTAACGCTCCTAAAATCTAGATTTTTTGTTTCCATTGGTAACACACACTGAACCCTGCACTGAAAGAAATGTCAGTGTGATTTTGAGGTTATGGTTCCACGTCAAGTTGTCAAGTATATGTCAGGTACAGAAAAATCAAAATTTAACAAAATTGCCTAAATTACCAAAATTGATTTTATTTGTAAAGAAATGAAATTAATATCCAAATTAGAAAAAATAACATAAAAAACTCGTTTTGTAAATCTTAAGACCACTCCTGAACTAGTGTCTTAATATAAGTTTTACAAAACTAGTGTTTCAATATACTATTTAGTCACTAGTGATTAAAATTTGATTTTAGTCACTCAAAACCAACGTAAAAAACACGTATAGTAGATTTTTAGCAAGTGACAGAAATGCTTCATTGTCAGCGAGTGAGATATTTGAATATAAACATCTCACGAGCTTACAATGACATTTTGGTCACGTGTAAGATACGACGTTTTATGCCGGACGTGTAATTTCTTGTAAAACGTTAAAAATAACAAAATTAATAAAATTGTCAAAATGACGTTTCAAAAAATAATTCATGTCTTACCATTGTGTAACCATAGTAATTTACCCCTTTTAACATTATATCACTTGTGAGTAAACTGCTACATTATACGTTCCATTTGCGTGGAATAATAAGTCATCTATGGGACATTACATACCAAGTGAGCCACCTAAAATTTAGATTTTGTTCAAATTTGGCATATTAATAGTACTTGTAAATAGCAACTCCCAAGCGCTATCTGAGATTTTTTAGGCTGCTTATTTGGGGTGAATTATAGATGTTAAGATAGGACATGGGTAAACTTAAATGTGTTTTACTCAGTTCCTCCTGATATTATTTCCAATTTAATAACGGTAATAGAGTGACAATGAAAAACCCTTTCAAAATGATCCCATACAATTTTGACCTAATCCAATATTTTGACCTTGAAAATGACCTAGAAATTTGAAAAATAATTATTTTCCATATTATGACTGTTTTTATTTGCTTCAAATGTTGCCCAAAATGTAGCTTATGACTTCTTCTTTATGGGTCATGAGTTTTATTGTGGGCAGATGTTGGGTTTTCGTATTTGTGGGTCATTTTCAAGGTCAAAATATTGGTTTAGGTCAAAATTGCATCGGACCATTTTGAAAGGGTATTTCATTGTGCCACTATTACAGTTATCAAATTGAAATAAATGTCAGTAGGAACGAAGCAATCAAATGAAAGGTTACTCATGTCCTGTATTTTCATTTATAATTCACCTCCATGGATATTAAAAATAAGAAGCCTAAAAAATCTGAAATGGCGCTTGGGCATTGCTATTTATAAGTACTATTAATATATGAAATTTGAACGAAATCTAAATTTTAGGTGGCTCACTTGGTATGGAATGTCCCCTAGACGTTGGTAGGGCATAATAGTAATTATACACCAAGGTTGAGAAGGCATTTTTCTTAGCCGAGCTATGTTATTTTGCAAGATGCGAAGCATCGCGGGAAATCAAAGTGCGAGGCTAAGAAAATGCTTCTAAGCCGTGGTTTTTGACTACTACCACATTTTTAAAATTTTTCTTCAAATGATAATCATGATAATTCCAAAAGTCGGAACGAATTTTGGGTTATCTATTTTTTAAGACTGACATCAGTCAGAGGCCGGATTTTAATCCAAAATTACACAATGCATTTTGTAATAGCTTAACACTTCGTTCTTTGTTTCTTTACATGAATTGCAGTAATTAATGTCAAATATTTACAACTGGTGCAATTTGTAAAAATCGAAGGGCACTGTTGTTAAGGTGGTAGATAAAATAATATATAATACAAATAATTATTAACTACTAGTTACTACTGAAATGATTATTAACTACTAGGAAAGAAAAACAATTAATTAAGTAATTATTAATTATTAATTAATTAGTAATCATACATTTTACAGCTATAGTAGTGAAAAAAAAAAAATTATGCAACTGTTGAACAAAAATTTTATTATTATAAAAACCTATAACTTTTCGTTTATTTTATACATGTATGTACATACCGGGTGTTCCAGAGGTGTGTGGACCATCAATTACGCCCTTATTTTGAAAGATATCAAAACGGGGTTCTCGGGGGACGATAGCCACACGATATCTTCACAATTTCAAATTATTAGAAATCATATACAGAGTGTCCTAGTAATAGTAATATACTAAAGTTATGTTTTTTTAAATGGAATGCCCTGTATATTAGTTGGTGAATTGAAAGAGCAGTTAATGCTGAGCAAAATGATATAAGGTACTACAGGTTTATTATGGATGGTTCTTGAGTTATGAAGAATTTTAGGTTAAAATTAGTGCTTTTTAAAAAAATTGCAGAGACCATTCCAACAGAGATAACTGAATACTTTTTTGTCAATAATTTTTATAGACCCTACACTTTAATACACACTGATTGAAAGTCATCTAAAATGATATTTCTATACAGGGTGTACAATTTCGCAAAGTGTATAATAACTTTTTTTCCAATGGAACACCCTAAATTCCATTATACCACGAAATAGCATTTTTAATAAGCTTTCTGTCAATATATAGTTTACCTCGGCAAATGTTAGTACTTTAGATAATTTTTACAAAAAACGTAGAAAACTTTCTCAAATTGATGGAATCGTGTATCAGATTGCCTTGGACTTGTTGCCATGGAGATATCATTTTAGACTGGTTACCATGAAGCCGTTTGTTCTTGTAGACAGTAAGTTATCCTGTAACAAATAGTTTCACTTTTGTGATTTTTTTACAAAATGAATTTTACGAAAGAAGTAATGATGAATATGGTACAATGCGTTAGGAGAAGCCGAAAGAAATTCCTTTTTGGCCACAAAAATTTACAATGTTTTGAAAACACTGGAAACGTGGCCTACAAAAAAAACAATTAATTGGTAGAAGAGTAGGTGAAAACACTGAGCTAGAAGTTTTACTAATCTTAGAAGAAAATCTTCACTCCAGTACAAAAGAAATTGCTGCCCAATCTGATATTTCGAAATCTTCAGTAAACCGTGTGATCAAAAAACATCGGTTTCATCCATACCACATTGAACTCCATCAAGAATTGCAAGAAGCTTAATTTTGTAAAAAGAGTGGAATTCTACGAAATAATGGACAATCTTCTAGAAAGGAATAAAAATATTTTAAACAGAATTTTGTTTACTGATGAGGCGACCTTTAAGAGTAATGGGCATGTCAAGAGGCATAACATGCACTATTATGCCACTGAAAATCCCCACTGGATGCGGACGACTGATTATCTGAATCAGTGGTCCTTAATGTGGTTGCAACAGGATGGAGCTCCTGTACATTTCTATCGGAATGTAAGAAGATATTTAAATAACTAGTTGCCGAGACGTTGGATTGGTAAGGGCGGCCCTGGCAAATGGCACGCAAGATCACCAGATTTAACTCCTCTAGATTTTTTCGTTTGTGGTTATGTAAAGGATTTAGTCGATCGAATTCTTACGTAAACCTAAGCCTGTCTACCTCTCGGTGTCATTTCTGAAGTAATTTAATAAATTAGACAATAAACGACTATCTCCATGGCAACAAGTCTAAGGCGATCTGATCTTAATACGCGATTTTAGCAATTTCGGGAAACTTTCTAGGTTTTTTGTAAAAATTACCTAAAGTACTAACATTTGCCGAAGCAAACCATATATTGAAAAAAAGCTTATTAAAAATGCTATTTGGTGGTATAATGGAATATAGGTGTTCCATTTGAAAAAAAATTGTTACTATACATTTTGCGAAACCGTACACCCTGTATAGAAATATCAGTTTAGATGACTTTCAATCGGTATGTTTGAAAGTTTGGATCTATAAAAAATTATTGACAGAAAGTATTCAGTTATCTCTGTTGGAATAGTCTTTGCAATTTTTAAAAAAAGCACAAATTTTGACCTAAGATTTTTCATAACTCAAGAATCATCCATAATAGACCTGTAGTACCTTATATCATTTTGCTCAGCATTAATTGCTCTTTTAATTCACTGACTAATATACAGGGCATTCCATTTAAAAAAACATAACTTTGGTATATTACTAATACTAAGACACTCTGTATATGATTTCTAATAATTTTAAATTGTGAAGGTATCGTGTGGCTATCGTCCCCCGAAAACCCCGTTTTGATATCTTTCAAAATAAGGGCGTAATTGATGGTCCACACACCTCTGAGACACCCGGTATTTAGAAAGTCAACATATATGTATATTTCGCTGGTGTGCACTCAAATGGGTGTAAGCTCGGGTATAAATCGATATTTTGGTGAAATCGAGTTGTTTGTCACAAATGGCAGAAATTATTGTCTGCGACTGATACACATCTCACAAGCTTACAATGGCATTTCGGTCACTTGTGTTATAAGACGTTTTGTCCAACAACAAAGAATTTTGAAAAAATATTTGATCAACAGTTATTGCAATTTTGGTGTTTTTCCGTTAGTTTTCAGGGACTAAGATCCTTAGACCATTTTGGCAGCTCCATGGTATGGTCCAGTAATGTCCTATGTTGGACTGTGTGCGGTAAACGCACGACCATGTAGAAAAAGAGAGAAGTATATATTCTTTCGCATACCCTAGAGGACGTGCTCTCTACGCATGTAACTGAGACGGCAAAAATGCGGCACGTTTGAAATTTGTATAACATGCACAACGCACACACAAAAAATTCAGGAATACAAAAAACACGAATAAGACGAAGAAAAAAATAATGTACACGAAGCAAAACGTAGCGAAATAACGACGATCAAAGACAGCTCAGAAATGAAATGAAGTGACAAATGACAGTGTCCGCAACGTTGCCACATTAAAGTTACATACTTCAATTTATTATGAACAATCCTACCATTAAAAATTTCTTAATTATTTCGAGTTCACTTTTCCTTTCGGGTGATAAATATGTTATTTCTGTGTTTTTGTTTTTTTACCTTTCTTGACCCTTTCTCTTTATGTATGACTGACACATTGTTTGAAAATTGACAACGTTGGAAAGGATGTATCACATGGGTAGTGTTCTCGGACTCGCACGAAATCTACTTTACCGACTTCGACTTCCGCTATGGTAAGCGATAACGATATCTTTCCCTCTCAGAGATAATGATGCGTTTTGAGTCCATAGCAGCGGAGCTGTCAAAATGTATGGTCTAAGCTAAAATCATTGATATTTTTTCAATAGAAAAGATTACTCTTAAAGTTTGTCGTAAATAATTAAAAACGCCTACCAGCTATTTGTCATTAGATTTTCCATTTTATTTACCAAAACAGTTCTATCGAGTGAGCAACAAAATTCGTGATCGCAGTTGGCTAAACGTATATCGGTTCTTTTACTTTACTGTTTACATTAATGGTCAATTCACATTACTCGATGACTTTTTACACAATCGTATCGATCAAGAATCGACTCAAAATTTTGGATTCAGAGGCTCCTACGATCACGAATTTTGTTGCTCACTCGTTATAATAACTGTTACGACTTTATCATCCTAATAAATTACCGGAGATTTTTGGCGGCATTTGAGTTTATCAAAGGAAAGTTTATTTTTCGGTTTTGATGAACCAAAATTGGTATTAGAAACAAAAATTGCGCATTACTCAGAAAGTACATCTCTTTCGGCGACGGCTGCCACTTTTTGAATTTCGATTTCCAAATTTTTTTTAAAATTTTGTAAAGGGGCAAAAATGAAAAAAAAACTCTCTGTTAGCGTAATTTCTAATAGTCTTTTAAGTCTTCTAATAAGGTTCAAAAACAGCAAATAATTTTTCCCATATATTTGTCTCTCTTGCACACTTGTCCACAATTTCCGGCCGATTTAGCCTTTAGCTTTATTCCTTCCTACATGTGATTGCACTCATAAATAATAATTATGTAATAGAAGACCTTTGCAATGGTTAAGATCACAAAAAATAATTTTTATATTGGGGACAGTTGCATGACAACCATTGGAATCGTGATTACTTCTTTTTCAAGAAATCGTGACTGCGTTATGTATCACGGAATCTGTCAGAGCTGCCATAGTGCTCTCCAGACAAGAGCATCAAAGGTTCAAATTCAAAAATTTAATATTCGTACTATCGTTAATCAAAGACATGAAGTCGTAACGTATCAATCTGGTAAATTCAATTGGATACACAACTTTTTTTATTACCAAAACACCAGTCCCAAATCTCAAGACTGCTCGGTCCTTCCCATGTTCTGAAAGCCGGCGAATGGAGAATATCTTAAAAAGCTCGAAGAAAGTCTTTCAGGTCGACGTGCGTTATTACTGGATTCGGATGCAATTTATTGAAACTTGTACTGGCGAAGATTCGAGGCAGAAGAAAGTTCGCAACCCGAAGCCAATAATTTGCGAAAATAATGGCCCGCTTTGGACATGATACAACGAAATGGTCGACGTCGAGTGTTCCACTTCTTATACACATCTGTCTTTTCTGTTCAAAAACGAAAATGCACGTTGCGTCAACAATGGATTGTTTTCTGGTCGTCCATAATATTCTAGGAACACGAATTTACACAAACGCGAGTCATATCCGGAGTTAGATAATGAATTTGCTTTGATGTAATCGGTTTTTACTTGCTCGTTGTGACCTTTGGTGATACTGTTTTAATGTTGAGAGGATGATTTACAGTGTTTAGCAATTTTTTCGGATATTGACAATTTCGTACAACAAAAATAGCCCGAAGAGTGTATGAATTAAAGAACACAATTTTTTGTGATTAGACTTTAGATATATTTAAATGGTTTTTAAAATTGTTTACAATGTGAACGCATTTCATTATGCTTATTTATTTGTTGTTATGTTTTTAAAAAAGCAAAATAGATTTTATTCAACTTACAAGTTACTTAAAACCCGTCAAACACCGACTGACCTCTGGAACTATGAGGTAAGTGATAAGACACTGCCATGAGGTAGATTTCCATTGGTTTTTTAATGTTTGTGCAAATGAATTGAGTTTCATAAGGATTTTTGTCACTAGCAATTTTCAGAACAAATGTTTGGTCAACCTGAAGAACATAATGTAAGTGTCTTTATTAAGCAATAAATCTACAAAAGCTACCTAGTAACATTTTCTTCTTATTTACTGAAATATTTTATTAATAAGGAGCATAATACTCGAGGTGAGAAGGTAAATAATCTTATTATCGGTTATTCTGATACTTACCGCGTTAAACGGCTCCATTTCAATCTATCGAACACAAGAATATTTCCTTTACATAGATTAGATAGTGAAGAGAGAACACTGGGCCCATTTCCGCTATGTTATCTTTCCAATATTTCTAAAACTAATATGTATTATTTTGTTAGCATGGGATTAAAGTTTTAAAAATGCAAATTCTAATGTTCGAAGTGGTCTACACAGTACGTTGACAAAAGAAACAATAAAGTCAATATTTGAAAGAAAAGGTGACAAAGATTTAGAAAGATTAATTAGGTTTTTGGAGACCCAGTCGTGCTTGAATGTTGAGGACACGTTTAAATAAGAAAAAAATTGTCAAGTACACCAAAAACTCTTTAGGTCATATAAGGTCGCATATTAGAGTTAAGTAAAATAAATCATTCAGAATTGTTGCAACTAAAGATAATGTTTCTGCTATTCAGGAGCTGGAACAAAGACCTTCAATGTTGTGCCCAAGTCCATAATAAATCACAAGTTTCTACTATCAGCATGCATAATTCTCCCCAGGACTATTTTATTCACTATCAGAATGCTTCAGAATATTTAGTTTGAAATTAATATTGATAACTTTGAAATATCGGGGGACCGTTTAACAATAATAGAAGAATTTTTATGACCACTGAAATAGGCAAAGAACCTGCTTGCCGAACAATTTTAGTCATCAAGACACACACGAGTGTGGTCAGATAAGATGTTTTTGCATTTTTATCAACACGTGTCTGTTTATGTTATTCAACACTTGTTAACTTCGATTATATCGTACGTATATCTGTAGAATTATTCATTTCAGCTGCAAGATAATGATTGCCTGCAATAAAAAGCTCATTGGATAATGCAGATGGTTGACAAGATTCGGTTTATGCAAGTTAAATTGACATGAAAGTTATTAAAGTAATTAAATATAATTCCTATATTTATCATCGACTGTTTTTCTATCGGAAATTAAATAAATTCGGCAGTTGCAGGGATGTTAAAAATTTCTTGCTGAAGCGTTCGGAAGGATTATCTACCACATTTGCCTGGATTAGTCCCGAGCATTGATATTACTAACTGTTGAACCAAAATATTTTGATTGACTTCTGATACGAAAAACGTGATTTCCCATTTAGAATTTCGCTTGTCAGATAAATTAACTTTATCGATGGTTGATTTCAACATCAGGGTGCATTGCAATAAATATAGTTCTTGGCAATTCTTAATTTCTCTAAATTCAACTAAACTAAACACTTTTATAAATTAAGTAACTCAAATTGGTTATTAAACGATTTTTGAAATCTAAAAAAAATTTCTTAGAGATTATACAGGGTGCCCAAAATGTATGGAATATTAAATTTGTTCTGCAGCCGAAACCGTACATTTTATCAAAAAACATTCAAGAAAAAAGTTGTATGGCGAATATGCATATGTCAGAACAAATATTTTGGTTGTCAATTTTGAGATATGACGTCATCGGCAGTTTTTTTAAATTGTAACCTCATATTTTTTTTCATGATTTTAATTTTTCTTTCAATTGTCTCAATGACACTGTAATTTGATACCTTACATAAGAACATTTTTGAGAAAAAAAAAATAAAAGTTAGAAAACATAATTTTTTTTACAATCAAAACTACTCAAATCAAGGAACTAAAATAGAAATTTCTTTGCGTTTTTAACGCAACAAATGCTCAAAATGTTTAACTCCATATTATATTTAAACATATCAGGATTTGCTTGGAAAGTTTTTAAATCGTAAATACCATTTATAAATTTATAAATAAAGTCCAAAATCATTCCAAACAAACCTCTTTGTTCCAATCTAGGTACTTTGCGTATTCCTTTTCATTTCATATTCTTTGTAGTGGAAGTTTCCACCAAGTACCCGCTCTGCATTAAGCGAATTTTTCATTCCATTTTCGTTTGCGAAAGTAACGAAGATATTTGCATGTAATCGTCGCCGATAAAAAGCAGTGCTGCAGACAAACCCACCAGGAGTCTTGCTGTGACCATCAGCAGTGCTCCTTTTATTGTTCTGCACACGGAAGGTCACATGTGTTTCTAATTCAATGCAGTCTGGTCGTCTCGATTCCTGCGGCGTTTGCAGGATGCTATTTTAGCAGATGAACATAACCTGAAAATAGATGAAGTTCAATGCTACTAGTACGATGGTGTTATGGAGGGGCTTGTGTAGGTAAGTGTGCCGATGTTCGCCGATGACCTCGCTGAAGACAACAGAGTTACGTTCGCGAACGACTCATTTGTTTATTGAACACCAGACCGGGTATTTTTGGTGGTCTCGGATGGAGAATGGAGAGAGGGTTGGAGGATTGGGAAAGGCCGAAATCGTGAACTTGCGGACTGCTGAACCGATGTAATTGAAGATAATCGAGAGAACTAGGAAGTTTACTTTTGTTGCTAAGCCGGAGATAAACAATAACTGACCTCTAAGCTGTTTATTAAAGTGTTAAATCGTATCTATGCTGTTGGGAGATTTGAATTGAACTGTGAAGCATTGGATCATTGACATAACCGTTACATTTAGAGATAAGATGTAAAGACGATTATGATTGGAGGAGGAAGTGAAATCAATAAGATTCAATTAAGAAGTGCAATTGGTGGGAACTTTCAAACGTTGGGCAGAACTAAACTTGAACACTATTTACTTTCCAGATACACTTATGCACACATTGCAAAGTCGTTTGAGGTAGGTCTTCAGTATGTCATCATTGAGATCATAAGATAGGTCACTCTAGAAGCTCTGCTACTGTGTACTAGCAGCAATAATTACGGTTTGCTCTTTGTAATCCTATGATTTAAAATATATTAACTCCTGAAATAGCACTTCCGTTCCAATTATTCCGTGTTAACTCGCTAAAAAGATTTTTCATAACACCTACCCGTATTACATTATATCAAAACTGTCAGCTTGAGTGAAAACTCACTCATAACAGTCACGACTGTTATATAAATTAACAGTACAGGAGGAAGTTTTTGATGATTGTTTCTATAGCAACACTTTCAAAATTGAATTATAAATTGTCTAAAAATTATGCTAAACAATTGTTTTCTTTGTCGGTATTGCCGACGGTATTATGAAAAGTACTGAACGATATTCGGCCGATACGCAAATAACAGACGCGATTGATTATAAAGTCGAGGCGGAGCCGACTTACAATCAATCTTGTCTGTTATTTCCCTCTTATCGGCCTCATGACGTTAATAGCTATAACGAAATTCTAAGTCTATTGGTCTTAACAAATCGGTTATATCTATATTTATTCAGATAATATTCATAACGTTTCTCACATACAATGTGTCAACCTTGCTCTTCAATTTCTTCTTCAATTTATTAAATCCAAAGTTTTGCAGAACCTTTTTGTTTTTGTATTATTTCTTTTTTGTTCTTGGGTCTTCTTTTTGCCGATATTTGAAAATACTCGCCTCACCAAGTTTTGATCATCGATTTTTATGTCAAGATATTTATTTATTCTTCCTGTCATCATCACTTTTGATTTATTTATATTTTTTAAGATATTTTTTTCTTCGTTTCATATGTTTGAATTATATTAAAGCTTAATGTGATGATCCACACAGATGACCTTTTCCTTTGGACTTTTTATTGTCAAGTCATTCGTCGTTATAAATAATGTAGGGTTTATTATAAAATAATATAAAACTCTTCTCGGTTGTATCCTTTCTGAGAAAGTTATTCATTAATATTCTTTTTTAGACAATTCAACGCCTTTTTTTTTTCAAAAACAGATTTTCTAGAAACCAGAAGAAAAAATATTATGCCCCCATTTTTTGTTTATTCGAAATTACGCTTTTACTAAGTAAAAAAATCCGAAACATTTGTCTTATTTGAAACGCGCGGCTTTCGTGATGTCAACACGGGACGCCCACAAAATTCAATCTGTACTAGACGCGCAGACCAATGAGAAACGCACGAAGCAATGAGAATGCTCCCCCGAAATGGGCGGTAAATGTATAGCGTTTGAAAATGCTAGCCTAACTTGCGATTTTTGATAAGCTTTGTTATCTCACAAAATAACTTTTAGGGCTTCATGCTACTATATCCTCTACGAGATGCTATAGTTGAATTCGTCAAATTCAATTGAAGGGGACGACACCCCATTTGATTGATTATAAAAATGTATCTGGGTTTCTTTTGAGTTTATATTCTCCGAATTATACAATTTTTGCTTATTAGTAACACAGACCAATATTTTTTACTTATTTTTGGACTAATAAATTAGACTTTTTAAAAAAATATATTTATAAAAATTTGAAATTTTGGTTATGAACTTCCAGCAGGAACCCCCCGGGAGATGATTTCCATTATCTCGAAAACCATTAGTGGGGGCAAGAAATGTACAGAAACAAAATTAGAGCAGTTTCTTCTGTGCAACGTCCATATTGTACTCATTTTCCAACGTCATTTATGAGTTACCGTTTACGAGAAAAATGTAGAAAAGTTTCATGAGGTCACGCTCGGGGCGGTTTTTTGCGCAAAAGGGGATGAAGCTTCCCCCGGCGGGGGTGGGAACTCTTCGGATCTTTATTTGGGTCCCTGTTGGGAGTTTATAACCAAAATTTCAAAACTTTATAAATTATTTTCTTTCATTATAAGTAATAGCTCTACCTATTCTCCAATTCTCTATTGAAAATCTCTACAATAGTTATTTATGTAACCAGTTAAGAAATGCAATGTTTTGTGTAACGAATGGAATGACAGGAGTTACACAAAACTGAATTTCATAACGTGTCACACACAAGACTTTTTTTAAATTTTAACAAATAAAATGTCATTTTTCACAACACGACATTAGTTGGGAAACGTCAAATTTTGTGTAATTGGTTACTTGGAGTCACAAATCCTATCAGAGGTCCAAATATATAAGTTCGCGGTTTTTAATTATTAAGGGGGTACTGCAGCTATGAATTTGCAACGTGTTGTGTGGGACAGGATTCTGACCTTATTTTTGATCCAAATAAAAAAAATTAAAAAAGGACTCGTTGAGAAAGGTTGAAAGACGGTACCTACGAAGTCCTTTTTTTCGAAAAGTCCATAGGGACTTTGCTAAAGACGCTCAAACATATGTTATTTTTGCATCAAAGTTTTGATTGTACCAAAGGGAAAAAATCAAAAAAGGACTTCGTAAGTACCGGCGTTGAACTTTCTTCTTTTCATAAAACAAAAGATTTTTGAAATCCATCAAAGGGTTGTCGAGTAATCTTGGCTCAAGTGAACCCATGTTTTGGAACAATTTAATATAGGCAACCGAGAAGTAATTCAAAGATGACGTAGGGCAGTCGATATATTGAATATCGCGGAACATGAAACGCTGTTTTGTATTCGACTTTTCGATACTGTTTTTAAAACAACCAAGCTCCACTTGTAAACAAAGAGCTGATATTTTTTCTGCTCGACTATTGTGTTTAATTTGTACGTATAATTCCATAGGAAAGAGAAACATATTTTTTCTTTCATTCTTTTCAGCATTCAGCATTACGTAAGTATTAATTATAATGTAGTACATATGTATACAGGGTGTACCAACTAAAATTTGTACCCCCCAACAATTCCAATTTCGAAAGACTCAGAAGAAAACGCTCGAACAGGTCAATTTTGTTTTCAAGGGGGACCAAATTGTACCAAACTTTCAAGTCTTAGATCTCACCCCCTTAGCCAGGGGAGCCACCCCCTTATTTAGATGGAATGGGGGGGGGGTCGTGTGATACATCATTTTAAAGCTTATTCAATTCTCTATCCAGATTTACTTTTATCGATTCGTTTCTACAAAAAAAAGCATGAATTCGTTCTTATCTTATAAATCTACATAAAACACTCTTCAACTAAAATTTGTACCCCCCAACAATTTCAATTTCGAAAGAATCGAAACGCTCGAACAGGTTTAGTTATCGAGGGGAACCAAATTTTCAAGTCTTGGATCTCACCCCCCTAGCCAGGGTAGCCACTCCCTTAAAAAAATTAAATGTCATGGGGGTCATGTGATACATCATTTTAAAGCTTATTCAATTCTCTATCAAGACCTACTATTATCAATTTGTTTCGACAAAAAAGCATGAATTTGTTATTTTCCAAATCAAGAGTATTTGATGTAGATTTGGAAAATACATAACAAATTCATACTCTTTTTTGTAGAAACCAATCGATAAAAGTAGGTCTGGGTAGAGAATTGAATAAGCTTTAAAATTATTTATCACACGAACCCCCATGCCATTTAATTTTTTTAAGGGGGTGACTCCCGTGGCTAAAGGGGCGAGATACAAGACTTGAAAGTTTGGGACAATTTGGTCCCCCTTGATAACAAAATTGACCTGTTCGAGCGTTTTCTTCTGAGTATTTCGAAATTCGAATTTTTGGGGGGTACAAATTTTTGTAAAGTATTTTATGTAGATTTGGAAAATATCGAATTCATGCTTTCTTTTTGTAGAAAGGAATCCATAAATGTTGGGTCTGGATAGAGAATCGAATAAGCTTTAAAATGATATATCACACGACCCCCCATGCCATTTATTTTTTTAAGGGGGTGGATCCCCTGGCTAAAGGGATGAGATACAAGACTTGAAAATTTGGTACAATTTGGTCCCCCTTGATAACAAAATTGAACTGCTTGAGCGTTTTCTTGTGAGTCTTTCGAAATTGGAATTGTTAGGGGGTACAAATTTTAGTTGGGACACCCGGTATATAATATGTAGGTGTCACCAATTTTAAATTGTTAACGTAGGATTTTTATTGTAAAACATTGCGGTACAAGTACTTGTTTTTAATGTGTTAAATGTGATATTATGGGCAACACTATTATGTTAGAAATGTAAATACACAATAATTTGATACATTAAAAACATTATTTTGTTTAATCACGCTCTATTTAATTTATCTGTTTTATCCTTTGGTCCAGGACAAACTAATTTCAAACATATTTATATTTCGGCAAATCCACAATCTGAGAACTCAAATAATTAATCCAATCCGTAAATGAAGATAATGAGTTCCGAACTAAATTATTCACGGCAGATCTGATTCTGAGAAGTAATCGAGTCGAGCGCTCGACATAGCTCGACACTCAAGCAGTAGTAGATATCAAACACAGTATCAACAATAAAATTTTCCGCACGTAGGTATCTTACGTCTTATTCCGAACTTTGCGGTACTCACCAACACAGATTTCCAAGATGCGTGCAGTGCCCCCTTAACAGCTGGAACAACGGAAGAAGATACGAAGTCCTTGGAAGATAAAACAGGTTTCTATAAAAGATAATTAATATAATAATTTTTTAATTTTTTATCAAAAATTATATATTTGTGAAAAATTAAAATTAGAAAAAAATTCTTCCATATTCTCTACTTACCATTTATTTTGTCTTTCGTGGGTGGCCATTTTGCGATTTTTTTATTACTTCAAGAATGTCCTTGATTTTTATTTATGTGCTTCTGTCTCCTTTGTTAAAATGTTATCAAGTGCATCTCTCTTTATCTGATTTATTTTGAATTATATATTGAGTTCAGTGCATTTTCTTGCTCTGTGGTAGGTACTCGACGTGGAAGTACCCACCCTTACCACTGGGTAAGTTAGAAAGTTGAAATTTTTACAATAAATATATTTGTTTAATAGTAAGAAGTTCCGTGCAGATGCCTCAAAAAAAGTCACGGTCGAATGTAGTAATGAAAATTGAATGTGGTAGAATTTGAGTCGCACAGATTAATGGGCCTTCGCCACTATGGTTTTCTAAATCTGAATTGCCAATATTTAAAAAAAAATAAATTTCAAAAATGGAGATTTGTTCCAAAATGGGTTCATAACCCCCAATATCGTCCAGCGACATAAAAATTGGCCACCCAGAAGAGAGTAAGTTAGAAAGTTGAAATTATCAGGGATTAATAAATTGTGTTAAGATAAGAGACGAACGATCAGAGTTTGGTAAAAAAATAGTAACAATTACTTTACTAATAAAAAGATTAAAAATATATCAAGGTCCCGACGATTTTGACCGTTCTTCTACTTTTATGAGTCCCCTTTTATTAGAAGTAAAGAAGTTTTGTGGCTTTATAATGTTTAACTGGGTAGATGTTATGGTAAAATTTGAATTACATCTGCTGTAAACAGAAGTAGATTAAAGTGATTTATAAAGAGATCGCTGGCATCTGGGGGACGTTTTTCCACATGACAATCATAGAAAACTTTATCTTTAAACAAAAAAACTAAAAAATTGTGAAAAAAATACTTTAAAGTTTTAGAGATCGCAGTGGGCTATTTATTTTTATTTTTTGGAACCAAATATTGAAAGAATATTGTATTCAAAAAAGTTCAGTCATCTCGAAATTTTAAGCCTTGACAGAAAAAATATCAAAATATACTTTCTTAGTTGCACAATTTTAAAATATCCAGTACATATTTTGGAATTTGGCTCTAAAGTTCCCTTACTGTAACAATGATGTATAACGCTAAAACTTTTTGTTTTGGAAATCTACGACTGACGAAGCATAGCTCTGTTCTTTTCTAATAAACAAAAAAAAAACAATGGACCTGTCTCTGAACACATGGACTGCGCGCACAAATGGAGACCAAAGTAAAAGTGGCAACGTTGCTGCAGGTAAATATTTGGCATCTCCTTTACAGTGTTATATGTCATATAAGTTGTACTTTGTGGTTATATCCCTTAAGACTGTAACTAAGTGAACTACGCCGAATATTCGAAACAACTTTTTCGATGCCTGTTAGCCTGCTTACCCAACCCTCTTAAATGGCGAGCACTTTGAAAAACTTTAGTAAATTAAAGACTTGTTTTGTTTGGGTTCATAATTAAACATTTTTAATTAGGCACCTGTAATTAATTAAAGCCAGAATTTCAATTGTTGGTTTCTTTTCACAGTGATTAAACAAAAAAATTATAATATAGACAACATTATTAAAATCAAATCATTTATAGTTACAATGGCATTTCGGTCACGTGTTAGATACGACGTTTTATGCCCGACGGCGACGTGTAATTTCTTGTAAAACGTTAAAAAAATAATGACATTGTCAAAATGACGTTTCAAAAATAATTAATGTCTTGCCATTGTGTAACCATAGTAATTCACTCCTTTTAACATTATATCACTTGTGGGTAAAATCCTACATTATAATTTCCGTTTGCGTGAAATAATAAGTCATCTAGGCGTTGGTAGAGCATAATAGTATAATAATATATTGAAACAATAGTTTTGTAAAACTTATATTAAGGCACGAGTTCAGGTTTGCAGCACTACTGTAAAGAAGGAGTGCCTGTAAAGAACGAGTGCTCTTAAGTTTTAGAAAACGAGTTTTTTATGTTATTTTTTTCTAGTTTGCATATTATTATATTATTATTATATTATTAATTTGCATTATTTTTATTATTATTTTTACGAAAAAGAAACAATTTTGGTAATTTAGGGAATTTTGTAAAATTTTGATCTTTCTGTGCCTACATCTACATTTCTTTCAGTGCAGGGTTCAGTGTGTGTTACCAATGGAAAAAAAAATTGACTGCGTTAATAGCTCAGTTACAACAGCAAATTAAAAAAAAATTACCTACCTGTAAAAAAATTCTGCATTTCAGACGCCGCTTATGATTTGACTAATTTCATTCTTTACCCTTCTCGGCTTTCAATTCAGTAAACGTTGTCTCCTTTCGTTGTTAGTCCCAGGAGATGGATGGGATACTTCCTACTGGTGCGTTGGTGTAATTTTGAGAAAATTGGAGCTATAGGCGGTGTGCACATTTTAAATTCCGCGCGTTTTACAGCGCCTCCAACGGCCTTTCTGGCATTTTTAGTGGTAAAACAAATAAACGTCATATTTGCAACATTAATTCGCTGGCTGTGCAACAAACTATAAAGGCTGATCTCTAATTGTGATATATTAGAAGTTTGCATAAAATCTAAATGCAAATTTTATCCAAATCTGCTGTCTTTCTTTCTCATACGATTTGTTCAGAAAGGTGTAAAATTTCACAGACGTTTATATATTATTATAGTATTTATTAGGACAGCCAATAACACAAAAACCGATTCTCGATGAAGCATTTTCTCGCACTGTATATATTATTACATTAGTCGAATTGAAGAAATCTGTTAATTCGGTTCGTACCTACCGTAAATTACGTACCACTAAAAATGACAGAGATGCCGCGTGGTGGCGCTGAGGTAAAATGTGCACACCGCCTATATGTTGCAGACATTTTTAAACAAAAATGTTTTTAGCCGATGATTACGAAAACGGTGATTTCTCGGTCTCTTTTGGAGACGTAAAGTTTTACTTTTTTGTACGTATCTGTCAAACTCGAGTTTTTTAGGACTGATCTGTCAAACTCCACTTTTTTGGGACTGATCTATCAGAATTCGACAGATGTATACAAAAAAGTAAAACTTTACGGCTCCAAAAAAGAGGCCATACAAACACCTTTTTGGTAACCATCGCCTAAATAAAAATTATGACCAAATGTTTGGATTCTTTTGTGATCATCGCCTAGAAAACGTCGTGTGCACCTCGGCCAAAAGTCCTTTTTTGGCCTTATCTGCATTGTGTCCTCGGCTACAAACAGCAGATGCGTGCAAAAAAGCAAACTTTTACGGCCTAGGTACCCAAATCACTATTGTACTATTGGGAGCATTTATCTACAGGTCGTTTTTTGAAACTTTATTTAGTGTGAATGTCAAAATGACAGTAACAGTGGCGTACAGTTAAACAAGAATTTATATTTTGACACAATTGGCACTCATACGCCGCCACTTGATTTTAATTACAATAGAGAAATAATGGTGTTAACTATTCAATGATACAATGGTACTTGTAAAGAAATACCAAAATGTTTGAAATCTAACAAAGTTTAAGGGTGGGAAACAATGTAATATACAAAGGTTATATATTATATGATGGATGGTTAGCAATTTGGAGGCCACAGAAAAGACAGGATGAAATAGAGATGAATCGAAAATGTATTTAAAAATACAATAATACAAAAAATGCGTAGAATACAATTTTGTGTAAGGGCCTCAGGTGGTACAGCAATGTTTGAGGTCTACTGCTATCAGAAGAATGTTTGATCTAGCCAACGTCTTGAAAAATACTGTCCAAGATGTTCCAAAAAGATGGACAAAAACTCTAAATTGTGAGACGTTCAATTATGAGATTGTTAACTGTTTTCAAAGTCAATCCGGCCATTTGAGCGTAGAATATCTCTGGGGATGGTTAAAAACGGATATTAGTTTTGCTAGAAAAAATATAGTAAGAAATATAGTGGTCATCCTTTCTACGGTCACCAGATATTATTGGTTTAGGATTTAATCATCTGTTGACTGTAGAAAGGATGACCACTATATTTCTTACTACATTTTTTTAGCAAAAATAATATCCGTCATTTTGTCGGCTATTAATGAGCAATAAAATTTATCAATAATTTATGAATACCCGGAAGAAGCTTATTTGATGATGTAGCAGAAAATACCTCGGCGTCAACTTCGAACATATTTAATTAATTAAACTGAGATTTATGTTTTCATAAATACCACAGCCTTTTAGTACCGACAACCATTATTCTAATGCTGCATTTGTTTTACAGCATAATTTTTTTATTGTTGTCGGAAATTAATTCATAGCCATAACGTCTCAAACCACTAAACAAGTAATTATACACATCCTTTGAGAACGATATTTGTTTAATAATGGTTTTAAGTTTAATGCTTCTAAAGCTTATTGATAACTTTCAAACGTATTACCATATTGATGATATGTTTTCAATAGGTTTAATACGGATTTGTTTATCTCGCAGACTTGTGTGCCACTCCTACCTGGAAGTCCTGAGCTTAATTTCTTTTCTACGATTATCATCGTCTTCCCATTTTCAACCTAAATCTAATAGACGTCGAAACACTGTCTGCACCGTCTATACGCCGTCTTTGTCTAAAATTGAACTAAATATAGACGTCTATGGTAGATGATCTTTAAACCCTCTACAATATAAATGTCGAATATACGTCTGTTATAGATTTGCAGTCGAACTTCAGTCATTTTTATACATAATATTATATGTATAAACTTCTACATATATTATATGTATAAACTTCTACATATATTATATGTATAAACTTCTACATATATTATATGTAGAAAAAAGATATCTATATATCCAGGCGAAGCACATAAAACCACTCATTCTCTGAATAATATATAGAAGTACTATTTTATCCGCAAACGTTTTCAGATAAATAAATTATACAACAATAATTTATGGTATGAATTTGAAAGATTAAGATCAAGGTAAATCGTAATATATAATACAAATGTTTTCGTGGTTAGGATGTCAACAAAAACAAAATTTAGTTGAAGAAAACTGTAGAAGTCATCATTTGTGTAAGTGTAGATATTTTTTTAAATATGTAATTCCAAAAAGAAACCGACGATCATATGTTAGATTCCGAACTAGAAATGCACGCCGCCCGAAGTTCTTGAAGCAGCAAAAGCATCGAAATTTGTGTTACCATCCACCATCATTAATACATAAATAATATGATTTCACTGAAAAGTTTAATTTTTGTATTTTATGTGATAATGCACATAAAGTAGGCAAAAGTTGTTATTTTATACCCGACTAACATCTAGATGACTATTTTTGACACGCAAAAGGAAGGTATAATAATGGTTACACAATTGTAAGACATGAATTATTTTTTGAAAAATCATTTTGACACTTTCATGAATTTTTTGATTTTTAACTTTTACAAGAAATTACACGTCGGGCATAAAACGTCGTATCTTACACGTGACCGAAATGACATTGTAAGCTCGTGAGATGTGTATCACTCGTGCTATCGCATCAGGTGATTCAAAGATCTCACTCGCTGACAATAAAGTATTTCTGTCACTTGTAATATAATCTACTATTATCTGAAATAATAAAATAAAGTAACACTTCTACCTTGTCAATGAAAACACATAAGTAAAGTTGTCACGGATAAATATTATTACAATTACTAAAATGCTCAAATTTCACGAAACCAATGGCGAAGAAATTTGCAAGATGAATGATGATGTTCCTAAAGTTAAAATTGTTCATAATGTTTAAAGAAATAAATTTCTAGATATTTTTTAATTTAATGGTTTATGGCTCTATTTTTCAAGCGTAGGGGTAAGTGACCTCGTTGCAGATACATTTATTTTGTCTGACCCTAGATAAACTACCCAATACCGTGCGGAACTTAGATCACGTGATTTTTCTACCCGCAAGTGCTCGACACTCGACACCCAGACTCGACACCCTCTCGACACTTTGAATCTTCAACCGTAATATGAGTGAAATGGCGTTTAGGGAGAAAGAAGTAAATTAATTCGTAAGAAAAGATTGTGTTGGTACAGGTAGACCATGGTACAGAGCCAACTTATGAGAAATCATAAGCATACAGCTATTTGGTAAGGTTTGATAAGATAACTTCCCAATTAATTTTTCCAATTATTTATGATTTTAGAAAAACCGTCTAAGTTCAATTGGTGGGGGGACTACTGTTGGTCAAGCCGTGCTGAATATACTAAAAAATGTGATTAGGAACAATTTGCGACGAAGTCGAATTGGGCCGGCCATAACGGCAAAAGACCATTCAAGGACACAAACTTAACGCAACTGATAAATCGTGAGGTGAAATACATTAATTTAATAGGGTACTTAATTAACTAATTTCAGAATCTGTTTTCTTGCATTTTTCGTCAACGGGAAACAAACCCTCGGACCTAAATGACCTAGTAATCACCAAGGCCATTCAAGACTGGCTGTGATTATCAACTCAGCGGCATTTTGGTGCCAATAAGGGTGGCTGTTAAATGAATTGTATTTGGTATTGAATATATATGTTTAATTCATTTCATCTTTGCATTATTTTATTTCCTGTAATACAAAATTTTATATTTGTTTTAGATCAAAATTGTTCGTCTGTATTTAGTCGAAGTTGTATGAAATATTTACGACTATCTGGCGGACATTTGGACGTCGATAAACAGTCTATATAGACCATCCTTAGACGTCTAGTTTAGTTGAAATTTTAACATCTATTAGACTAGATGTGTTGCTTGGGAAACCATGTCTTCCCATTCTCCATCGGCCAGTCTTCACTCTCATCGTGGCGTCCACACCATCCCTCGTGTTAATTTCATCTTTGATCAGAGATTATGAGGAATAAGGACCACTATAAGATTGTTATAATGTATTTGCTACAGCGACGTTTCGACGAGAAGCCTCCCGTTTTCTTCAAGGCTAACAAATGCTAATACACTTTAAAAAAATTTATGTCACAAAGCACATCATCGATGACTAAAAACTAAACAAACACTTTAAAACCATCTAACAATGTTTTACATAAATTTTCTACAAATAACGAGTTGTAGCCAACATGTCTGCGAAAACCATTTTTTGATCGTTGGTTATTGTATCCAAGTTAACCTTATTATTCTCCGATAGTCCATTTCTTCGGCATTTATTTCTTGTTGAGTGTAGTTCTATTTAATTTTTGTTTTCTTTTTAAGATTTTTCTAAGTTGATCTTGAACAGGTAATCATTTCTTTACTGTTTGTAACTAGTCTTTGTTCCTGGGGGCTATGAATTTGTGTAAAGCACTCAATTCCGTACGCTTCGCTTCGCATCGAACGACGGGGGTGGGAGTAGTAAAATTTAATTTTATATTATTTCATAAAATCATTATAAATTTTTAGTAAGTTTAAGTTTTACTAATCTAATAAACCATTTCAAAAGATATGTTAGTAAACTCAAGAGCATAACTATAGCACCACCCTCAATTTTCCCGATTTCTTCCATAAACGTTTAGTTGAGATAATATAGCTTTAGGGAATCATAAAACAATCAAAAAGAATAATAATTAACAAGTGTAATGCCAGTTGTGAACAAATTGTGTGATTTATTACAAAAATACTGAAAATTCAAATGTGGATAACTATAGCACCACGCAATTTTTTTACAAAACATTTATTTTAATCAATGGTGGGCTGGTCCCCCATTTTTTTCTAATAAGCTCAAAAACTCTGGAGTTCATGCTGTCTACCAAATTGTTCAAAATTTCAGGCTCTAAATTGGTCCAATCCTCTCTACGATTGCTAGCACGGCCGACTCTAAAGGTTTGTTTCGTTTTTTTTTTTATAATTGGATGAATGGTAAGAGATGTTAACATCTTTCGAATCCTCCTAGAATTTCCCGTCACTACGATCCTTGTCCAAACCCATCCTTAGGGGAATGAAACATTCCATCTTTCCTTTCCTTTTTCGAACTATTTCCCCTTCGACTCGCTCACAATGCTCTCCGATGATGGCAGTAATTGAGAAATACAAGGATTATAGATGGCCTCTCATCGTTGGGTGTGACGCTAATTTGAAGCACACGGTGTGGGAGAGTTCCGACACGAAACTGAGAGGAGAGGCCCTTCTGAGTTATCTTGGTTCTACCGGTTTAGATATATTAAACGAACCTACCTTTATCACGAAAGTGAGGAAAGGGGTTATCGATATCCCCTTGAGCTCTATTCGTTTTGCTCCCGAAATTTTTGACTGACACGTATCGAAAGAGCTGAGCGCATCAGACCATCGATACATTCGATTCAGTATCAGAAGGGATGAGGATTCAGACCCCAGAGCGACAATTAAGGGTCTAAAAAGAGAGGAAGAAAGAAGAAACCTGTCCTTTACGCAACCCTCGTGGTAGAATTCGGAGCTTACTGAGCTAAGAACAAATGCAAGAAAGCTCTGTAATAGGGCTAAGCTTGAAAAATCGTCTGACCTCTGGGAGTACTACAAAAGGCACGGAGGGAGCTGCTTTAAGGACCGCAGATGAGGACACTCTGAAGCTTTTGTTGGAGATGCACTTTACAAACTTTCTTGAGTCAAATGGATATGAGATGGGTACATCACCGACTTTCCAAACCTCTCAGGAGTCGTGTAGGTTTGCCTTCAGAATCGTGACCCATGATAGGATAAAATGAGCAGTGAATTCCTTTGCCAGTTCCTTGCAAAAGGGATCCAATATTCTCATTGGCCACTGATTCATCTCTTCAGAGCTTGCCTCTCTCTGCGCTACACACCTCGGAACACCTATGCTGATGCGAAGAGTTTCAGACCAACCAGTCTAACCTGCCGGACTGCTCAGGGACAATCGGGGCAAAATTGGAACTCTGCAAAGACCTCATGGAGGATATTGAGCTTGCAATCGGACCGACTCAGGACCGAGTGTGACTTTTGTGTATCCTTTGAGGTAGTCATACCCCAGAGGGTCGATACTTGGAAACTGAGGAGTAACAACGGAACCATCTGGTACACGGATGGGTCCAAGACAACAAAGGGCATCAACCTGGGCTTCTGATGGGCAACCGTGTTCCAGGCAGAAATCACTGCAATTGACAATTGTGCAAACAGGCGGATCTACATTATGACCGACAGGCAGGCAGCCCTGAAAGCTCTGGAGAGTGTCGAGGTACGCTCCAGAGTGGTGAAAGGACGTCTCGAATAGCTGGTGAAACTGGCAGAACACAACAAAGTGACTTTGTGGTGGATGCCGGGACAGAAGGTATTTAAAGGAAATGAAAGACCTGATCTCTTTGCCAAAGAGGGAGCGAAAAAACGTCCAGAACCCACTTGTGGGATCGCAAATGAGACCGCAGAAAGGTAATTCATGGCTAGATCAACAGTAAACACCACACCTATTGAAATGACGTTTCTGGACAGAGGCAATCGCGGATGTTCATCGAAGACCTTCCAAAAAGCGGGCAGAGGAAATCCTGCGAGCAGGAGCTTCGACACTTCGGGTTGACGTATGTTGAACCGAATGACATAAAATATAATATGCCCATAGAGCTTTTGCTGAAGTTCATTAACAGCACGGGCCTTATGGAGTAAGGAAGCTAAGTGGAAGCTAAACCTGGTTTCTACAAAAACAGATGGAAAGAAAATATGTTAGGGAGGAACTGCTCAGTAAATGATCGTTGCACCCAAACCAAAAATTCCTACAGGCTGGTAAATCACCAGAATCAGCTTTGCATCAAATCGTTTCCACGATTGAAGCTGGGCTGAGACAGACATGGACATAGAAGGGGCGTTCGCATCTTGGGCAATAAAATAGTTTGGCTAAGAAAAATGTCTTCTCAACTTTGGTGTATATAATTACTATTTATTATGCGTCTCAAATCAACGTGCACAAGCATCATTATCAAGGAAGCCATGTTTATGTGTGTAACGACAACTCTTAGTTACAATTTTTTTTTCTGTTTCAAACACCGTTACAGTGTGAAACGGGTTACACAAAGTTAGGTTAAATTTGATTAGGTATGTCAAAATGTGGTGAACACTTCAAATGTGTGTAAACACTTTAAATTCGAATTTTGTCTTGTTTCTGCCGTAAGTACATACATGTACCGTATAGGAACTATTTTATACAATATAGGTTTTATTTATTTATTTTATGATAATTCAAAACATCGACATTGGATAATGACGAGGCCCCAGAATTTGCTGAGAAACATTAAGAGAAAATTCTGTAAACAAGCCAGGAAAGGAAACGAATTGTAGTAGATTTTTTCAGGACTCTACATAACCAATAAACTTGAGGAGTTGTGAGAAAAAATAGAAAGTTGAACTGGACAGCGAATGATAACAACGTGTTCAAGATTTTCCAAATTTTGAACTAAAGATCTTTTCTAAAGTTGAAGTCCAGAAATTTTTCAGTTTTAACATTTCTTCCCACTTCCGACGATTCCAAATTTTCGTAACCAGTTTTAAAAATTTTAAATACTTTGCTTCTTCTTGGGTAAAACGATGCTTATTCAAATAATTTACTTAGATAATTAGAAATAATAATCACCGAAAATATTTTTGCTCCTGTTTCCGCAATCTGGGTTTTTGTTAATATGCGTCCGCTGTTTTCAACAAATTTTGTGAAACACTTAAAAACAGAATGATTGTTTTTTTCTGCAAGTTTTAAAACACGCCGCGGCATTTTTATCAAAATTTTTGATTGTCTCAAATTTATCTCAAAACAGGTTGTAAAAACGTAACAACAATAAATTACCAAGTTAGTTGTACACATAGATTTGAGACAGATAATATACACAACTTGAAAGATCTAATTGAAATATCAAAAATTTACACATTATAATAGATGGTGGAAGGTCTAAAAATCTAAAAACAAAATAACGTACAAGAGCAGATTTAAGGGGATTGAAGATTTAAAGACTTTAGTATCTGATAGGGATCCAGAGGTTGTGAAAAATCCGAAATATTTGAAGGAAAGCCTGGAGGATCTCTGAAAAATCACCTGAAGGATTTCAGAAATTGGAGAAGACTAGAAAACTTAAAAAATTTAAAAAACTGGCAATATGTGTAAAATATACAGACCTTGGACATCATTTTAAACTTGAAATTCCTGACAAAAACAAATTAGTTTATTCCTGAAATCTAGATTCCATGAAAATTAAATATTTTGGTAAATTAATATAACAAAACTATACAGTTCTTTTATATACAGTGAGCGGCAAAAGTATGGAATAAATTCATAAAAAATTGAACAATTTTTTTGAAATTTTTTAGAAGGGTTAGTTTTAGGTTATAACAATACATATTTTTATACCGAATAAAATTCCAAGCAGTCATTTGTTTTCTAGTGATGACGTCATCGATATTTTTTTAAATAGTCCCCAATTTTTTTTCTTGATTCTGATAGCCCCTTTAATTGTCTACACATAAGGATTCTGTGGTCTAACATAAATCTTAGACTTTAAATAAAGACATAAAAAATAATCAAGGGGTGTGAGATCTGGAGACCTTGCAGGCCACTCTATCGGTCCTCGTCTCCCAATCCACCTCCTAGGAAACCAATTGTTCAAGTAATGGCAAACAGGAAGTGCAAAGTCTGGGGGTGCACTGTCTTGTTGGAACCACAAATCATCATTTACTAAGGTCTGATCATTGTCATTTGGAAAATTTTCAACAAGGACGTATAATCGTTTTATCATGCCCAGTTCTTCTAAATTTATTCTCAATTTTACTGTAGATTGGCTGATGAGTGTATCTGGATATTTTGCATTGAACAAATTACAAACTTCTTGTTGGGTTATAGTTTTATCCCCGCACCCAATCAAAATTAAAATTTCTATACTTTGTGTTTCTGTTAAATGAACCATTTTCGAAAACGTTTTGTAAACCAATTTACACATACAAATAAAACTGACAGTACGATTTAACTGTTTGATTTACCTACTTGATTTTTTGACTTGTTTTTGTTTGTCATAAAAAAAATCCAATATTTTTTTTCTCAAAACTTTCATTATGTAAGATAACAAAATTTGTATACTGTCGTTTAGACAATGAGGTAGTATACTAAAAAATAAAGTTTTTGGAAAATACAATAATCATAAACTTCATTGAAAAGTGTATGGTTTAGCGCTATTATGGTAAAATTATACTTACTGAAAATGCAAATTCAAATTCGTTTAATTTTTTATGAGAGAACTGTACTAGTTTAAAATACGTCATAAGTGGCCGGCATTTGAATTTAGTGAGGACCTACGCCTTTCCGTTTCTCACTCTTACTAATGACGTAGTTATTCAACCGCGAAACAGTTTTTAATTTATTTATTGAAAACGGTTATGATTTGAGCAAAACAAAAAAAATACGAGTACTCTATTTAAAGCAATTTTATTTATAAAAAAAGTTTCAAAATTTTGTATACTAGGTACATACTCCATTAAAAGGGCTATCTGAATCAAGAAAAAAAAAAGTGGGTTTCTATTTAAAAAAAAAAAATTACGATGACGTCATCACTCGAAAACAAATGACAGCTTAGAATTTTATTTGTGATAAAAATATTCATTTTTATAAAACAAAATTGATCCGCCCAAAGGTTTTTTTTTAATTTTGTTTAATTTTTAATGAATTTATTCCATACTTTTGCCACTCACTGTATACAGTCGCGAATAGAAAATTTAATATCTCTGTAATGGATAATTTAATTTTAAGTTACGTAAGCACATAATATTATTATAGAATCATTATCGAAATAGCAAAAACGTATGTAGGATTGTAGCATTGTTTAAGTATATTAATAACGAGTGAGCAACAAAATTCGTGATCGTAGGAGCCTCTGAATTCAAAATTTTGAGTCGATTCTTGATCGATACGATTGTGTAAAAAGTCATCGAGTAATGTGAATTGACGAGTAATGTAAACAGTAAAGTAAAAGTACCGATATACGTTTAGCCAACTGCGATCACGCATTTTGTTGCTCACTCGTTATAATATAATATATTTATAATGATTGTAGATACGTATTATGTAACAAGTTTAGACTATCAGTTTATCATTTTAATCATAATATGCATAATTACATATTGTCTTTAAGTATCAATATGATCATTATTTGTAAAATAAATTACTAGTATTAATATTTATAATGCGTGCTCAATAAGAACGGCAGAAGACGGACAGAAGCATAAGCCCGGGTAGCTCAGTCGGTAGAGCATTGGACTTTTAATCCAAGGGTCCAGGGTTCAAGTCCCTGCTCGGGCGGCAACTTTTTTCTTATATTTAAACATAAGTAATTATTGTAGACTTAAACACATTTTTTTTATTTGTTAATTTTGCCAAGTCACGATGTATGTAATTGAAATTAAAGTTTTTCATTTCCTTGGAAAAATTCTAGTCAATCAGGTTTTTGTCGAACTACAGTAGTTTTGATTAACCTGCACTGGCACAACTCCCATTATTCATTCAATTAAGTTCCAAAATAAATACAGTTCTGTAAATAATTCAATACCTACCCCGAACAAAATTTTACAAGGGAGGATATTTTTGAATTTGAAAAGTAAGAATGAAATATAATTTTGCATGAAGTATTTTTCATGTATTTAAAAGGCTTACTTGAATGATTTTATTTGTATTTGTAATGAAATAAAGGAAAATATAGAGATTTCCATAGAAGAAGTCAGTTACAACTTTGTGAAATTAGAATAATTGTGACACACTTTTTAACGTTAATTTTTAACAATGCAGATATAATTTACAACCTAAAACACTAAATTTAATAAGATTGAGAAGACGTTTTTCTTGGCCAAACAATAGCATCTTGGGCAATAATAATGGGAGGCTAAGAAAAGGCCTCTCAACCGTGAATTCTATACACTATTTTATTCACTACTAGCACACTTGTTTAACTTTTCGGAACGAATTTGAGGTTATGTATTTTTTGAAACTGACATTTCAGAGACTGGATTTTAATGCAAAATTACACAATGTATTTTATAATAGGTTTTTCCACGTGGCGTTTTAAAAGACCAAGATGTACAACTCTTTTCTTTCTTTTTGAAGCCGTACTTAATTTATGCCTATAAAACAGAATTTTTTCAAGTTTTTACTATATAGCGGATGAAATACTTTTGTATATGTACTTAGTACACGCCTATAGTTGGGAATTCTAATTCGTTGTTACAGACTTAAGGATTCTGGTTGAAATTCGTTTATTACACGTATTGTAATAACCAAATTATGCCTGAACATTTTTTTTCTTAACCTATATATCCCTGGCCTATGGGGAGCAATCTGGCCAAATACTACTTTGTTTACAGTTAGGCGGAGAAAGATCAGCGCGCGGCGGATAAAAAAAACTCTTTCGTCGTTGTGTACCATTTTTTTGTTTGAATGAACCTATTGCAATGAAATTTTGCACACTTACTTATTTTACCACGTAGGCGCTCACTAAGAAAAGGTTTTTCAAAAATCCATTCCTAAGAGGGTAACGGGGTGGGGGGTTAATCTCTGGATCCACTGAACCGTTTGTAGTAAAATTTTGCGCACATACTTATTTTACCACGTAGGCGCTCACTAAAAAACGGTTTTTCAAAATTCCACTCCTTTCCTTATTAAATAAAATAGAATCACCGTGCGAAGTATTAAATAAAATGCGAAGCCGGGATGAACCATCTAGTAATATAATACAATTATTATTGTTATTAAAATTGGTATGAAACAAGAACATACTGATAAAAAAAGTCTCGAGCAGCAAATATCGAGCGATCAAGCTAATTTGTAATCGAGTCATCCATGAATCCGAAAACGTATGTCGTGCACTTAAACTGCACTTATAAATTTCAAATAATGTGTCAATTGAAAGATAAAATGGTGGAAATTCTCAAACAGGATTTTATTGCCAACAAGACGAAACATTTTAAGGAAAATACATTTATTTCATTCAACTGTTCCCCATTTTGGTCTAAGCACAAATGAGCCCTTCGTCTAACACCTTGAATAACTTAACCTTGAGTAAATTATGAAGAGGTGTTCGGTAAATGGAATTTTTTAAATAAGGCCACAAAAAAGTCCGCAGGTGTTGAAAATAGCCAAGTGTCAATTCGTCTTCATGAAGTTCGTTAATAAAAGTTTCCAAAATCACTTGTTGTTAGGCGAGTGCAGTTAGGTTACCTGAAGGAGGATTAAAAAATTGTGCATTAATGTATCCACTTAGATGAAACCATGCTTCATCTGAAAAGAACGTTTTCAACAAATCATCGTCAAACGTGTTCAATAACCATTGACAATATGCAGCCCTTAATGGAAAATCATCTTGATGCAGTTCTTGTACACATGTTAATCCATACGGAGACAAAAGTAAATATTTTTTAAGTATTGCTTGACATGTGCCTATGACTATGATAAGTCCACTTGCTGTGTCAATTGCCGAATGGATGTTCTAGGGGCTTTTTCCATTACGTGCTGGACAATCTCAACGTTTTCTGGCGTTCTTTGATCCTTTGATCGATCACTTCCTGGTTTTCTTTCTAAAGTGGATGTTTGTCGAAACTGGGTAACACAACGATTTAATGTATTGGAGAAATTAGCATAATCGACGATATAAACAATTGATTTTATAGAGTAGAGAGACTGTTTCACTAGACAAAAATAACACAACAGGGATCAACAACGCAAGATACTGAAATTTGAGGTTAATGACATTTGATGGCAGTGGTTCAAGTCACACCGCAGATCTGGCGAAAAATTAAAATTAACAATAAAAAAATAGGTTGTGGAGGCTACACTTTTTTCGCATGTGTTTAAAAATTTATTTCCTAAATTTTTTGAAACCTCAAAATTATTTTTTATACTTCTTGAGTGACGTAACTTTAGATGCCACAATTAAGCATATCAATAGCGAAAGACACACGGATTCGAATTCATGGATGACTCGATTACAAATTAACTTGATCGCTCGATATTTGTGTTAAATATTTTGAAGATTAATAAGCAATGAGTTTCCAAATCATTTAAAAATATGTAGTTCAGGATTTTTTTAAATTCTCACAAATTATTAATTTTCGATCGATATAGTATATTTTACACATTAAAGATGTATTAAGAATAAAAATTTATTGTTGCCAGACCTCTTGGACACCTTTTTCTTAGTTTCTGTAAAATTGTTAAAATTTAAAAGAGGCTCCTTTGTTCCTTGTATGGTTGAAAAATTGCTTTAGTTTTTCTATTCTTGAATTTTGAATTAACTTAATGGTCTTTTCAATTTACAGTTTTTATGAAGAAAATTTGTGCTTGTGCCTATAATATGCAAGAGCAAATAAGAATTAATTTTACACATAGATATAATGAATTTTAGTCAAATACATATATTACATTAGGTAGTACGTCCATTGAGCAGTAAATTATTACTTACTAATTCACGAAAAAATTAATGGCTATAAAATTATATCCTCACTGATTTCACAATTTGTGCGTAAACATCATCATCAGATAAACGTGGCCTTCCTTTCTTCATTAGCAAGTTAATATCCAAATTATTTCAAAGCGTTCCAAACGTAAAATTGACAGCGGTAATAATTCTTGCAAATCATGAGCAATAAGTACCGCCATCACTTCTAACCCTAATAAAAACATCATCATAATCTCTTGATAGCAGGCAGCCTCCAAAAATCCCGTTTGGCACTATAAATAACAATAAATTTTTACCACTTCAATAAGTAACCACCTTTTGCAAACCTCCGAAAAAGCCTGTCAGATACAGTTACGCGTTTTATTGCTCGCCCATGTTTGCAAAAGAATTGCAACCAAAGAAAGTAAACTTCAAGGGTGTTTTTTTGTCCATTTTTCTACCTACCTCGCATAAAAAGCAAACGTGGAAGGACATTGCACCTTGAGAATCGTTGAAGCAGATCTTGGTATTTTTGCAATTTGAGCGCCCAACAATGGCCAACGTCATTGAGCAGAGAGAGACTGCACAAATTCGCAATATTACCAAATCTGAAGAAAGGGGTTTTTATAGCGCCATAAATTTACGTCAGAATTGAAGAGAACCGTTGTTGTTGCGATTGTCGACGTGCAAAAATGGCCTTGCGAGTTCACAGAATTTTGAGGGTAGCCGTGACTAAATTATGGCAAATCATAACCAGTGCAATTTAAGTAATGGTTTTATGGGCGGTCCATGCACAGCGGAACGAAAATGTTGACTGACAAGGAGGAAGATTTAATTTTTAGACTGTTGATCTTTGGATCGTATTCCTCAGATAATTTAGTTTCACGAATTCCGAAATGTTTTGCTGAATTAGACGTCCACAGTACTTTATTATATTAATAATTTGAAAGGATCTTGATTATTGTTAATTATTATGAGCTATTGAAACAACTGAACGGCTCTTGGATGCCACTAACGATGGCTATTTTTTAGGAAGCACTATGAACGTAAAATTTTATTTTGCTTTTTATTACCATAGGAGATTTAACGATTGGACAATCAATCACTTTTTGGAATTTCTTTTAGATATGCAGATGTGTACATAAATTATTATTAATATCGTCTGTTGAAGAAATGTTGCTTCATTTGAAATAAGATAAAATAGCACTAAAATGAAAAGCTGCTTTACTCTCTTAAGAATGCACTTTTGAAAAACGTAACATTAGATTCCACTTACAGCTTTCGTGATGTAATACACATGCAGATCATTCTTCTCAACATTTACATATGAATACCTCCTAATTTGCAACACGATGTAAGATAAGATGAAGGATGAATTTCAGAAAATATTGTTCCATTACGAATTGTAAAAAAAAATGTTTTTTAATACTGTCTCTTAATACGTCTTAATCCCACAAAATAATAACAAAAATCCAAAGAGGTCCATTTCTGCCATGACATTTTCTTTTATCGAACTTGTATCTTCTCTGTATTGCCGAATGTTACAATGCTTAGATCCAATCTTATAGTTAAATAGGGAGGTACACTAAGAACAACTCTTATGAGATAAAGAGAGAGAAACCCCTCTAAAGAAAACTTGCTATTGTTGCTGTTATAAAAGAAAAGACGAAGGTTGTCTCATTTACACAGGCGTGACAAATCCTATACATGGTGAAAGAAATGATCAACCCAACGCAAAAAGAATAATTGAAATCGGTTCATAAACAAAGAAGTTATGCCCGAACATACATACAGTCGAATAGAGAACCTCCTCCTTTTTTGAAGTCGGTTAAAAATAGAGTTGAAAAATATGTATAGGAGGTTATAACAGCAAGAAATTTTGTAACTTTTTTATAGGAATAATTGGGTCGAAGTTTAATTTTTATATTATATTTTATTTGTCAATGTGGTGTAGGTAAATCTCGAAGAATATAATCTGCATTTGTCGAAAAATGCCTGGCCACCCACTTCCACAACCAGATCATCTGTTATCAGATCAGTGAGATTAACAGTCCAAATGCAAAAAATGCATTTTATATGATACAACCGAAACATTAACTGTCAGAACTATAAGAACACATTTTTGATTGGGATGATCGATGGGATTGATGTCAATTTTAGATCTAGAAGAAGTTTAATAGTCTTTAAACATATTAGGGAAGAATTGTACTTCATTACCCTAGATTTGACTTAAGAGGTGAGAGCTGACGTGTGAGGATATGGAGGGAACCAGAATATACAGCGAGACTGACTTGTGCTAAAAAATTAACTCCTTTCCAGAATAGGACTGTGATGTTTTGTAGGAGTATGACAGTCGCTGACAGGTAATATCTACCTGCAAAATATCATCAGACCCATTATTCAGCCCATGAGAGAAGTTGGTAAAAATTTTATGTTTAGGAACGATGTTCGGGGAAAGTCACAGTGGGACATATTTGTCACACTGCCGAATCTACCCCATGATTTATCTGCCTACTCTCTCCTGCTCTATTCTATTACTCTTGCTCTGGGTTTACTGGAGCACAAATTTGGGGATTGCACATATACTAAAAAAGCCGACCGGGTTTTGAAATTGGCTATGAAATTTTGTATCGCTAAATGATTAAAAGTAAAAGAATCAGTTAGGCAGTATTTTATCTAAAGACCTACGCTACAATCTCGAATCACGACACTTCTAAAGAAGAAGTCAGAAGAAATTCTCAGGGATGACTCGGGAAATGAAGGTGAAGATGATTTCCACAAATACAGTAGCACAAAGTTTTTACAAGAGACCAAGAAGTGACTACACCATGGATTATTATCATACAAGCAGATTAGAATTTTGACATGTGGATTTACAAAATCAATTCCAAATTGTAAGATGCTTGAAGATTGGAAAAGAAATAAGACATCAGGTTACTTGTATTTAGTTACATGAAGAGCCATCAAGATGTATTTGCATTTTCCATTAAAAATGTCACTCACGCGGTTAAGAAAACTGGCAATCAATAGGCTAATATTTTTTTATGAGAATTTTGTGGCGAGTTGTATCACAGATAAACCTTTAATCCCAGATGGTCAGAATCTAAGGGTACGTTTTACACTCCTCACAGCAACCTTTAACTTCTGGTCTCAGTCTGGAGAAACCGAATCCTTATCCCAAAGCTGCCATTACTAGTGGTAAAAGGAAGTCAGAATAGAAAATTTACACAGGCGTTCCTGAATTTCTGTTCAGGGACAATATAGAATTGGAACAAAGAGGAAGTAAGAAGTTAAGAAGAAACCGAGGGTGGAAAAACAGAAAATTAAATAAGATCAAGCGATGCTGATATCTCATTAGACGACTTTGAAGAACTAGAAACTGCTTCCAAAAGGGAGGTTGAAATTAGCAGTATCTATGTTCTCGTTAAATTTTGTAAAATAGTGATTCACTATGCAGATCGTATCGAACAAATAAATTCCCTTATGTACACAATAAAGTTTATATAAAAAATAGTATCCAGTCAGAAATTCTTTTTGCATCAATGGAAGATATAAATGACATTAATATTTCGGACACTCCAAACTCCGCATCAAACTGGTACTGCAAGAACTTCTTCCATGTATACTTTCAATTATAACTTTAGTTCTCTCTCGGTTTTTCAATAGAATGTTAAGGTTAAAGGTGACGATAAAATAGTGTGTATCCGGCACGCGAGATGGCGCTGAAAGAATTCCCGCATTTAAAGTGGAACCAATTGTTCAATTCTAAAAATAAAAACATCATTGGACCAAGTAAATATGTGTACTTCACGCTATAGTAAAACATTTACATTTTTTTTTTGTTTTTTGCTTAACTTTGCATTTTTTTAAATCTGAGGTACATATACATTTTTATGTCCTGTAAATATGAAAAAATGTCTTTTCAGAATTTTAATATCACAAATGGTGCCGCCGGAAAACGATTTTGAAAATTTTCCTTTGTTGTCTTTCCGCCCCGCCAAGAACCTAAGACGGGTGAAGGTTCTAAAGCTTGAATTGCAGAACCGGTTCCAGCAACACTCACTTCCGCTCGGATCATCGCCGTATTCGGAAAGTCGTAGCGCTTGTATCATAAGTGTCCCAACTAAAATTTGTACCCCCCAACAATTCCACTTTCGAAAGACTCAGAAGAAAACGCTTGAACAAGTCAATTTTGTTATCAAAAGGGACCAAATTGTACCAAATTTTCAACTCTTATATCTCACCCTTTTAGGGGAGCCAGCCCTTTAAAAAATTCAAATGGCATGGGGGGTCGTGTGATACATCATTTTAAAGCTTATTGAATTTTCTATTCAGACCTACTTTCATTTATTTGTTTCTACAAAAAAAAGAACTTTTTAATTTCCAAATCTACATAAAATATACTCTGTTACTTTGTGAACCGCACATTTTGATAATTAAGAACGTTTAATCGAAATAAATGTAATAAATTCTGAGTCTTTTGGAATTGGAATTGTTGGGGGGTACAAATTTTAGTTGGGACAGCCTGTGATATAATTTTCATTCTTATTACCTATATGCAGTGGATATAAATTCAATAAAACTGAAGCAATTTTTGTCATTTTTTGTGTTACACACACTCTGCCTCAATGACGTCATTGACATTATTTTTTAATGAAAATCCGCCATTTTTTGTCATATTTGTATCAGTTATGAAGTTCTTAAGTCGGAAATTATTAACTCTGTATATAATTTTTTTTTTAATCTTACAAGACCTTTACAAGCCGTTCCTATCCTCAGATATGATCAAGACTGTAAGAAAATGATGATTTTTGAAGTTTGTGCGAATTTTTCGACATTCCCTTGTAATTGTTTCGAATTTTATTTTCCTGACAATCTAACTTGTTTTTTTTTTTTCAACCAATGAGATGTCTTAATTTCAAAATAAACAACCAATAGGACAATTATTATTTTAGTGGCAATTTTTCGACAAGCTTTATTCCAGTGACAATTTTTTTTTAACTATTTGCATTTACAATTTACAAGTTAAATTGTCAAGCCAAATAGGACTCGAGGTCTAAATATTGCCCCCATCATTCGAATAGTGAGTTTATACCAAAATCCCATAAAAAAAGCACTTTCAGTTTTTTCCGAATTTTCCAATTTTCCGGTGGATTTTCCATTTTTTTTTTCATACAAACCTTGACCTGACAATTATGAATTCAACAAAAAAAGAAATCAGGTAAATCGGTCGAGCCGTTCTCAAGTGATGCTCTTTCATACATGCGGCAATTGATTTTTATTTATATAGATTACCTACAGTCTACGAAGACGCTGAACGGACATGAATGGAAAATAACCGTAAACGATTTTTTTTCTGGCAATTCCGACTTTTTTCTGGCAATTATGACAGGATAGGACAATGGTGCTGTTTTGTTGATGAAATATGACCTTCTTGGAATATGTTTCTTTAATAATAATATTAATAGAATAATAATAATAGAAGTTTTTCCAATCTGAAAATCATTCCTGCCTGCCGTAAACAGGCAGAGACCCTTGCAGCCGGAATGCAGAAAGCAGTCATCTTGGGGTCGTTGCGTCTGCTCAGGGCACATGATATATGGGATTCATAGCTACTGATCTCATGGTTTTAAGGAGTGGCTATGATGTACGAACAGGACCTGACCAGCAAAGAACCTCGTGAAGGTCGGAATCACGGGGAGGTCCTTCTGGTCAATGCGAAAAAAAAAACAATAGAAGTTTATTTCCAACAGACGCATAGCACGAAGCACCAATTTCACTAATCCACGGAAGTTACCCTCTGTAAAAATTTGTTTTTCTGTGGATCATTGAAATTGGTACCTAGCGCTACGCGCTCGACCACTTAAAGAAACATACTCCAAGAAGGTCATATTTCCCTGTACGTGAAATTCGAGGACCCAACTTTAGTGATCCATTGAAGTTGCCGTTGTCGTTGTCAGTTATATTTATATTCATTCCGTTCAGCGCCTTCGTACAATGGTGAGCTGTTTCATTGCCCCTTAAAAGATGAAATACTGTCCACATTTTTACATACAAGGAAATATGACCTTTTTGTAGTATGTTTTTTGAGGGGTCGAGCGCGTAGCGCAAGCCATCAATTTCAGTGATCCACTGAAGTTGCCGTCTGTGAAAATTTGTTTTTCCGTTTATCATTCATAAAATCATAAAATAAGAGATACTCCCAACATTTCGAGTTTCACTTAAAGGGAAATATGACCTTCTTGGAGTATGATTCTTTAAGTGGTCGAGCGCGTAGCGCGAGGCACCAATTTCAGTGATCCACGGAAATTATCGTCTGTGAAATTGAAATCATTCAAATTGGTGCCCCGCGCTACGCGATTGACCCCTTAAAAAAACATACTCCAAATATCCTAGACTTCGCCTCTTAATAAAGTCATTATTTGTTATTATTATTTATAAGTGGACAAAAATGTGGACAGTATTTCATATTTTAAGTTTGGGTTACAAAACAGTGCCATCGTCCTACCCCTGTCGCAATTGCCAGAAAAAAGTCGGAATTGCCAGAAAAAAGTCAGAATTGCCAGAAAAAAGTCGGAATTGCCAGAAAAAAGTTATTTTTCCATTCATGAAGAACTAATTTATAAAGTTTTGGTTATGAACTCCGAGAAAAATGCAGAATACCTTCATGACGTGACGCTCGGGGCAGTTTTTTGGGCAACAGCTTGGGGGGTGGGAACTCATCGGATCTTTATTTGGCCAGATTTGAGAATGGGGAGTTTGGGCAACAGGTGTTAGATGGAGATACTGGATATCTAAAGATATAAACCTTACTTATTAACACCATTACTGGCCACTGAAACAGAAGCCGAGAACCTTTATAGTGAGTCCAAATTAGGACGAGGAATCTTGTGAAGAGGTCATATGGTGTGTGGAAACGGAGGTTTCCAGGTCATGCACTAGGGCTTCAGGTAAAAGTGCAGACAACACAAACTATTGTGGCAACTGCTCTGCTCCATAACATTGCAGTCGAAGAAAATGAATAGGTGCCCTTAATCAAGTAGGACGAAAGAAGAGCCATAGATTTAGTCAATATTAATGACCTAGACCCAGACGGGGATAACAATCGACCTGGACAATACAAAATTTAATACATGTAGTGTTTAGTAAGTAGAACTTTATTAAGAAGTGTAATAAAAAACTTGCTCTTCCAAAAACTTTTCTTTTTCGAGTTTCACAAAGTCAAGTTTCTCTTTGATGAGCTCCTCATTTAAATTAATTTTTTTATATGCAAAGGATTTAGTTTTATCAGCCCCCCTGTAGTTTTGGGTGCCTCTTCTCCTTTAGCATGCTGAATGAATAGCTTGCCCAGAATTTCTCTTTCTGCACTGTTTTCTACAATTTTCTTGAATTAAGTTCAACAATCTCTACATTCCATAACACTTGGGATTCTGATTGTATATTCGAACCCTCTGCCTCAAGCATTTCAGTCCCATTATCATCAATTTCTCCAGTCCTCCAGTCTTATTAAGTTCTCTCCGATCATGAGCAAACTTGCCCTTAGCTGCCTTCTTCAAGTTGCCATATTTTTGCTTTAGAATCACACTCCCTCTGTAGACATTCGTATTGGCAATATTGACCTCGTTCTCGATAAGACCCCATGCCTCATCTTTATCTTTCCATTTAATGGCACTACTCTCTTTATTTTCTATAATTTGTCTATATTTTTTATAACTACTGCTAGATTAACAAGTGCAATTTCTTCCTTGTAAGTGAAATTGGATGTTCTTTTAGTAGTAAACCTACACCAATTTTATCAAAGCTTCAAGGACCAGGACACCGCACAAAGTTTTATTACAACTATAACAGGTAAGTAATCATAATGAGTAATAATTCTCGAACCATTGTTTATGGACGAGTACGAGATTGTTTTGGAAGACCGTGCCGAGCATAATAATCACATAATGTCATTAAATAGTAAATGAATTATCCAAAAAAGGATATAAACAAAGTAACTAAACTTAAACTCAGCGAATTCCGTTTCGATCGCGGACGGTGTTTTAATGCTACTGTCATTTATTGACAGTTTGCAACTACAAAGTTGCAATATTCCGGTTGCCCACGTTAACCTCCAGTTTCGTAACAAACCTGAAACTATTATATTGGAAAACACTGTACTAGTTAACTGTCAGTAAAATTTAACTTTTTGTTTCTAAATCCCTATGTTAAGGCTAAAGGTGACGAAATTTTATTACCAAGTGCGCGACAGAGAGAAAACCTGTCTAAAGTAATCCTGATTTCTTTCAGAAACGGTTCACCTGATTTGAAATCTACAAATGGGGTTGTACTCAAGGTCTTATGCTGATTCACGCTATAGTGCTAAAATTTGAATTTTTTTTTTAAATTTTTGAAAATTTTTTGGTAATTTTCAAGAATTTCAAAAATTTTAGGTAGTCATTTCAATTTCCTGCAACTGCTGCATTGGTGAAAGGAATCGGACAGTAAAACTGACTGGGAGCACACTGACGTATTGTTATCATTGTTATTCCGCCACTTATGTTACAACAAATAATCCAAGCAATAAAAGAAAAACACCTTATCTGAAAGTTTATTATAGTAGTCCAAGCAAATTAGACTTTTTAGAAGAAATAATTTATAAAGTTTTGGTTATGAACTCCGAGAAAAATGCAGAATACCTTCATGACGTGACGCTCGGGGCAGTTTTTTGGGCAACAGCTTGGGGGGGGGGGGGTGGGAACTCATCGGATCTTTATTTGGGTTCCTGCTAGGAGTTCATAGCCAAAATTTCAAAACTTTATAAATTATTTCTTCTAAAAAGTCTAATTTGCTTGGACTACTATAATAAACTTTCAGATAAGGTGTTTTTCTTTTATTGCTTGGATTATTTGTTGTAACATAAGTGGCGGAATAACAATGATAACAATACGTCAGTGTGCTCCCAGTCAGTTTTACTGTCCGATTCCTTTCACCAATGCAGCAGTTGCAGGAAATTGAAATGACTACCTAAAATTTTTGAAATTCTTGAAAATTACCAAAAAATTTTCAAAAATTTAAAAAAAAAATTCAAATTTTAGCACTATAGCGTGAATCAGCATAAGACCTTGAGTACAACCCCATTTGTAGATTTCAAATCAGGTGAACCGTTTCTGAAAGAAATCAGGATTACTTTAGACAGGTTTTCTCTCTGTCGCGCACTTGGTAATAAAATTTCGTCACCTTTAGCCTTAACATAGGGATTTAGAAACAAAAAGTTAAATTTTACTGACAGTTAACTAGTACAGTGTTTTCCAATATAATAGTTTCAGGTTTGTTACGAAACTGGAGGTTAACGTGGGCAACCGGAATATTGCAACTTTGTAGTTGCAAACTGTCAATAAATGACAGTAGCATTAAAACACCGTCCGCGATCGAAACGGAATTCGCTGAGTTTAAGTTTAGTTACTTTGTTTATATCCTTTTTTGGATAATTCATTTACTATTTAATGACATTATGTGATTATTATGCTCGGCACGGTCTTCCAAAACAATCTCGTACTCGTCCATAAACAATGGTTCGAGAATTATTACTCATTATGATTACTTACCTGTTATAGTTGTAATAAAACTTTGTGCGGTGTCCTGGTCCTTGAAGCTTTGATAAAATTGGTGTGGGTTTACTACTAAAAGAACATCCAATTTCACTTACAAGGAAGAAATTGCACTTGTTAATCTAGTAGTAGTTATAAAAAATATAGACAAATTATAGAAAATAAAGAGAGTAGTGCCATTAAATGGAAAGATAAAGATGAGGCATGGGGTCTTATCGAGAACGAGGTCAATATTGCCAATACGAATGTCTACAGAGGGAGTGTGATTCTAAAGCAAAAATATGGCAACTTGAAGAAGGCAGCTAAGGGCAAGTTTGCTCATGATCGGAGAGAACTTAATAAGACTGGAGGACTGGAGAAATTGATGATAATGGGACTGAAATGCTTGAGGCAGAGGGTTCGAATATACAATCAGAATCCCAAGTGTTATGGAATGTAGAGATTGTTGAACTTAATTCAAGAAAATTGTAGAAAACAGTGCAGAAAGAGAAATTCTGGGCAAGCTATTCATTCAGCATGCTAAAGGAGAAGAGGCACCCAAAACTACAGGGGGGCTGATAAAACTAAATCCTTTGCATATAAAAAAATTAATTTAAATGAGGAGCTCATCAAAGAGAAACTTGACTTTGTGAAACTCGAAAAAGAAAAGTTTTTGGAAGAGCAAGTTTTTTATTACACTTCTTAATAAAGTTCTACTTACTAAACACTACATGTATTAAATTTTGTATTGTCCAGGTCGATTGTTATCCCCGTCTGGGTCTAGGTCATTAATATTGACTAAATCTATGGCTCTTCTTTCGTCCTACTTGATTAAGGGCACCTATTCATTTTCTTCGACTGCAATGTTATGGAGCAGAGCAGTTGCCACAATAGTTTGTGTTGTCTGCACTTTTACCTGAAGCCCTAGTGCATGACCTGGAAACCTCCGTTTCCACACACCATATGACCTCTTCACAAGATTCCTCGTCCTAATTTGGACTCACTATAAAGGTTCTCGGCTTCTGTTTCAGTGGCCAGTAATGGTGTTAATAAGTAAGGTTTATATCTTTAGATATCCAGTATCTCCATCTAACACCTGTTGCCCAAACTCCCCATTCTCAAATCTGGCCATTATTGCTGAGTTTTGAAAAATATAAGAGTCGCATTAGAGATGGTCTGGACATTAAACTAAAATACTGTTTTCTATTTCGAAATGTTTAAGCCTCACGACCTCCTGGATTGAATTTTTACATGGCTACAATCAGTTGCTCTGATACAATTGGGAAATCTAGCTCTACTAAACATTCTTGCCCTACATTCATCCAACTCCTCTTGTTTTTGTGGCATTCGTATGCTATATGCCCTTAGACTAGCCAAAACATGCAGTACTTTTATGTATCCCAATAAAATCCATCAGCAACGGAAAGAAATGAGCCTGTTGCATAAAATCGTAGGCTTAACAAGAATTGATTAGCCGGTGATAACGTATCATTTCCGCACCAAATGATAGTGGTACACTTGGTGACAGACATACATTTTTGGGCGCCTACCTATTGGTGGGATGACACAGAACATTATCTAGTTCCTTTAATGAATTTTCGACGGTCCTGGGAGACAATCGAAATCGCTAGAAAAAGTCTTTTTGGTCTCACTCCTCAAAATTCTTTATACGTGCTCTGAGTACGCTTGGTTTCCTAAGAGAAATTTCCTTGTCATCGTCATTGATTTCGTAACCATTTATCTCTTAGGATTTACTTAGATACCACGAAATTATCGCACAAACCTGACAGTAGAAAATCAAACCATAATCTCACTTTTCCCCTTAATTAATACTTAAGTGGTACCCTTTCTACCAGTAAACTTTTACGTCATTTAAATTTTCAGTTAAGGCTTAAGTCATATTTGAAAAGCAACAACATTACTTTACCCTCAGATTAACCCACAGCTGATTGTTAACTATCGATTGAAAAACCGGGCCTCAATGTTATAAGTGATTACCTACAATCTATATCGAATAAATAACGTCAAGTTTATAGAGTACCCCACACCTACTTTAATCACTTTTCGACGTTTTGGAAAAATACAAATAATCATATAAAATATCGATATATTGAGCCTGTGTAAGGGAATGGATAGGCCAGCGAGCTCGCCGGATATGAATCCAATTGAGTACGTGTGGAATATGATTTGTAAAGCAACATTAAGAACACAAAACCCACACACTCAGTAGCTGCTGAAGAAGAATTTCCACAAAAAAAGTTGACAACAATTCTTTTAATGCCACTGTGGTTCAAATCGCTACTCCAGACCAAAGGAAGCCGCACTGAGTCTTTGGCAATTTTAGTAAATTATATTTTGGTCCCAATTCTCTTTGTATTCAAAATGTATGAAAAGCATCACAATAGCGAAAATATGGGGCATTTTAAGAGTTTTGGCGCTGTGTGTACACATCATTTAGCTCACGTTATTGTTTTTTTTTCTTTAATTGCCTCTCACTTTTTACAAATGAATTGAACCTGTTTAATGTTATTTATTATTAAACCGTCAGATAAATTAACAAGCTGTCGTGACTTGGCGGATAGCAAGGTGAAGTTTAACACTCGGGTATGTTTTAAGTATTAAAATTGACTCATCTTACATTGTACTTGATCAAACGGTAATTGATTATTATTTACCTTGTCTAATTTTTAATACATGACACATAGAGACAGTTAATTTTTCTGCGTCATAAAAATGACTTCACGGTTAAATACATCAATGAATATTAAAAAGAATAGTGAAAAAGTTATTATAATGATCCTATTCTGAAATTTGAAATTTTACTGTGTAAATTCAAAAATTATATAAGAATACTATGAATGACTAGAAAGAATACAAATTATTATAATTCAACTCGAAAAGTATTTATATATTTTGTTTACATAATGGTCGGTATATATTGCTTTTAAACTACCGCACGCTGCGATTTTGGTTAGATGTGGTTTAAGTAATTGCTACCGCTTGGTGCCGATATTGAAAGTTCTTGGAAAAAGGTGATGAACTCGTTATGTTGAAATCTTTATGATCTGCTACCCTTACCACTATCACTTTCTGTTTGTGCTTTTCTTAAATCCGTATTGGCTACAAAAGGCGATGCCAGTCTCCGGCACACAGTATCCCCGTCTGAAAGTAGTCTTACGGCAAATGTGAATTTGACCAAAGTAGTTTTCTTATACTTTTATTAGCTCCACTGGAAATGCTTTATTTGATGAATTTTGCTGTTTAGTTTAGTCAGCCTTTACAATAGTTTTTGCCTTCGAAAACACTGCATAATCCTTCCTTAATGAGAAAAATTTTCCTTCGACAGGTTTCAACTCGAAAAAATCTGTTGACATTTTGTTCTATTAACGGTAGATCTACATTGCTTTGAAACTATCCACGCTGTGATTTTTATTATGGTTTAAGTAATCCCTTCCCCTTGGTGCAGGTAAAAGTGCTTGGAAAGAGATGACGAACCCGTTCTATTGAAATCCTTTTGACCTCTAACTTTACCACCTTCAGTCGCCGATGGTTAAAAACTAATATTAATTTAGAATATTTCTTCTATTTGTTCTCATGTTTTATTTTTAGACCATTAATTTAAGAATGCGCATTTAAGGAAAGCAGAAACATAGTATATTTACTTTTATTAACTCTACTAGAAATAATAACCTTATTTGAAGGATTTCTCAACTGTTGCAATTTGTTGACGTGTACAATCTAGCTTTACAATAGTTTTTACCTTCAAAAATCATTCGACAGCTTTTAACTTGAAAAATCTGTTCACATTTTGGTAGATCGGTAGATCTACATTGCTTTTTATTGCGAGTTTTATTACTGTTTAAGTAAACCCTCCCTCTTGGTGCAGGTACCTAAAGAGCTTAGGAAGAGAGTTAACCCGTTCTATTGAAATCCCTTTGACCCCTACCTATCACCTTCAGTCGCCGATGAATAAAAACTAATATTAATTTATAATATCTCTTCTGTTTGTCCTCATGCTTTATTTTTAGATCATTAATTTCAGAACGCGCATTTAAAGAAAACAGAAACATAGTATATTTAGTTTTTCTATCCTTTTTTTTACTCTACTAGAAATACTACAACTGTTACAATTTGTTGACAAGTTAATCTAGCTTCACAATGCTTTTTGCCTTCGAAAATCCTTCGACAGCTTCTAACTAGAAAAATCTGTTTACATTTTGGTAGATCGGTAGATCTGCATTGCTTTTAAACGAGTTTTATTACGGTTTAAGTAAACCCTCCCTCTTGGTGCAGGTAGAGTAGGTAGAGTGGAAAGAAGTGACGAACCCGTTCTATTGAGATCCTTTTGACCTGCTACCTTTACCACCTTCAGTAGCCGATGGTTAATTACCACATACTTTGTAAAACCTTATTTCTTAGAAGAATAAGAGAATAGAATATTTCTTCTGTTTGATCTCATGTTTCATTTTTATTGGACTCAACCCCTTAATAAAAATTCTTATTGCATCTGTGAAGATACTGAATATCGTCAGACATAAATATTGTACGTGCACCGGCATTTTGTAGGTACTATTTTATTTTACAATTTTAATTCTATTGGTTATAATTGGCTAGCTTGTACTTGCTTCAACAAGAACGTTAATCAGTACCTCTGGAAAACATTATAAATCATCCTAGGGCACTTAGAAAATGTGACTCAATCTCGTGGATATCACAATTCAGGACTTGCTAATGCAATTATTGATTAATTTTGCATTATCCACGTTTCGTGATTCCTGTAAAAAGAGGTAAGAGTCAAAAGTTTCCAAGTAGGCCAGGCGACAGAGCGAAAAAAAATTGTCCTAAGTTATCTCCCTCAAGCGAGGTCGGCGTTGGCCCTTATGGCCCTAAGAAATTTCATGGTAATAACACAGGCCTACAAATTTAAACCTTCTAAAAAATTCTATTTTTCTTGAAAATGCCTACTTTTGGGATAATCTTGATTTTACATCGGCGTTGTAAAGCGTAGAAGGGCTCTTATTGTAATTGTACTTTGAAAAGATGATATTTTATAGTATTTAATAAGTTTTGAAAAACGTTTAAGCGAAACTTTTTTTATAGGACCTTTGTAGTATTACAAACTTATTATTTATTGTTTTTGTAACATTATTGGCAGCTATTCTTTTTGTATCCAGCATTGATCCTTAATTATGTATTCTGCTCACATATCAGAATACTTTTTGAAGTGAAACTTCTATACGCGGGCTCAGATTTGGTATCTCATGCACTTAATGGTGGATACCGCGCCGGCAGCGACGCTCGTTTCTCTTGTCAAGTTAAATAAGTAATTTTTTAAAACACTGCGCTGAATTTTGCCGTGAGTAGTGATAAATTATAATTACAGTAGGGCCTCGGTAATCCGGACTCCAGCTTGTTCGGTGATCGCTGTAATCCGGCCGGACAATGGGCTTCGCGGGGAAGGCGAAGGTGCGGGCTGCCATGAGCCAATGCGTCTTTTGTTTATCGCCTTTTGTGTAGAGACCGGGCTTGAATGAAGTGCGAAAATTATAAACAGAAGAGTATTACAGACTTTTTCAAGAAGAATTAACTAATGTTTTATTTTAACTTACTGTTTTTCTTACATGGTTGTAATTTTGAACATGTACATTTTTGTCTTTATGCTTTAATTTAAAAATTGATTAAAGAAACTAAGGTTAAACATGTGTTTTATTACCATTAAATATGGCATACTATAATCCGGACGCCTCGATAATCCGGAAAGGGTCTTGTTTTTGCCTTTCCGGATTAACGAGGCCCTACTGTATTAATTTATATAGGTTATATTAAGTTATATAGGTCGAAATCTTCTACAGAAAGTGGTCGAGAATTCATAGCAACAGAAAAACTGCTGAGGGACTAAAGTCAATAGACGACACGTTACAACATCCATCAAAAACAAATATAATCGAGAAAAACACAGCAGAAAATCCAAACAGACTGTACAGAGAGAAAAAAGAAACAGCTAGTAAATTGAATTGCTGCTGAATGCATGCGAGAATATCAATATCAATATTTTTGAAGTGAAACGTCTATACCCGGGCACAAACTCTTTACCCGTATTCATGGCGCATAGCGCTAGAAATTGGAAAGTAAAACGCTCGTTCATTATTAATTTATTATTCACTTTCTTATCTCTCTGTTTTTGAATCAAACACAGTAATTTCAGGTGTGTTTGAAAATGAAAATAACTTGGAATATTAAAAATAAATAAACGTAGTAATAAATAATGGTTGAGTTATTTATGTCAACCTATAAAACTAAAAATATTAAACATACATACTTAAAAGTATATCGCATAAGAAGTTTTACTTCTGGTGTGTGGTCCATCAAGTACACTCTACTTCTTTTTATTTAGTATTTCAATTAAATTACAATATGTTTTAGAGTAAATAATAAGTAAAACCTGTGTTAAGAGGAGAAACGGACTGATTTTATTACTCTAGTCCATGAAGGTTTATTATACCTCTTAAATCTCAAAAGCAGCTCCGACTTTGATGATTTGTTTAATTGTTTATTCATATATACAGGGTGACTGACAAAAAACTTTTGGCAGCCTGTCTTCTTTATTTTTAATCCGATTTTAAACACTTTCAAATGAATATGTTTGATATTTTTCTCTTGCTACCTATTTTTGACAGATGACAGTCAATCTATTTTATTGGACGCAGCGATAGCTGTTTCTATTCCTTTATTCTGTTTTTAGGTTACCTGTTTTATCTAATATTGTCTCTAAGAATTAATAAAAATATATATACACAGTGAAACTTGAAAAGTAAAGTTGACTGTCATTTTCCAAAAATTAGACTTAATTATTAGAATTAGAAAAATTTTAAAGTAGAGAATCGTTCAAATCAGTAAGATGAAGCGTCAAAGGTTTTTTGTCAATCACCCTATATTTTAAATCTGAAATTTTGCAAATAGTGGAAGAAATTTTTGACATTGAATACGTACATCATGAATGCGAAAGGCAAAAATTAAAAACGAAAAGAAATAAACCAAAGATGGAGATGAATACTAAAAAATTTCATTTCTTTCTACAACGAAAGGGGTCTAAGTAAAATTTTTTGAAAAGAAATCCAGCATTTAACAGTTTCTACATGAATGTCATCAATATATACGGTTCATTCAAATAATAAATATCAAAGAATATAAATTTCTTACTCGTACTTTAGGCCAGGCGACAGAGAGTTCAATAAGGAAATAATTAGTGGAAAGCTGGAAATGGACTTAATCTCTTTATTTGGACCCACTTATTACTGTCCTAAGTTTTCCCCCTCGAGCCAAGTTGGCGTTCGCCCTTATGGCCCTAAGAAGGTACAATTTTTCAGTCTTTGGCAAATATCTCTTAAAGCATCAACTTTATCAAAAAATACTTATTAGCAAAAATAATCTAGAGTAAATTTGCAATCAAGAAGTTCTTTACCGCTTGTTTCTAAAGTTAACCGTTATTATGCTACGGCCATTCAAAGTCGAGCCCTTTTTGGTCCTTGCGGAAAAGTTATAAAAATCACATGCTGTATCAAAGTTTCTACATGTTATAAATAATTTTGAACATCCCACCTATACAAGCTGTTAACTTGTTACCATTATAATTGCAATATAAGACAAACAGTTGGGTCTAATTATAGTCCAATCCAATTCGCGGTGAAAACTATACTCATTATCCAAAGATATTTAGGAACGTTGGGTGAGAGATAGACAAAAACTTCATAAGACCAATTTTATGCAGAATTTATTGAAGAACATAAGACATATAACATTTTCTCGTCGGAGTTACCGTTTACGAGAAAAATGCAGAAAAGCTTTATGAGGTCACGCTCGGGGGCGGTTTTTTGCGCCAAAGGGAGCTTCATCCCCATCGGAGGGGGTGGGAACTATCATCTCCATCTTTGGTTTATTTCTTTTCGTGTTAATTTTTGCCTTTCGCTTTCATGATGTACGTATTCAATGTCAAAAATTTCTTCCACTATTTGCAAAATTTGAGATTTAAAATACAGGGTGATTGACAAAAAACCTTTGACGCTTCATCTTACTGATTTGAACGATTCTCTACTTTAAATTTTTTCTAATTCTAATAATTAAGTCTAATTTTTGGCAAATGACAGTCAACTTTATTTTTCAAGATTCACTGTGTATATATATTTTTATTGATTCTTAGAGACAATATTAGATAAAACAGGTAATCCAAAAACAGAATAAAGGAATAGAAACAGCTATCGCTGCGTCCAATCAAATAGATTGACTGTCATCTGTCAAAAATAGGTAGCAAGAGAAAAATATCAAACATATTCATTTGAAAGTGTTTATAATCGGATTAAAAATAAAGAAGACAGGCTGCCAAAAGTTTTTTGTCAGTTACCCTGTATATATGAATAAACAATTAAACAAATCATCAAAATCGGAGCTGCTTTTGAGATTTAAGAGGTATAATAAACCTTCATTGACTAGAGTAATAAAATCAGTCCGTTTCTCCTCTTAACACGGGTTTTACTTATTATTTACTCTAAAACATATTGTAATTTAATTCAAATATTAAATAAAAAGAAGTAGGGTGTACTTGATGCACCACACACCAGAAGTAAAACTTCTTATGCAATATACTTTTAAGTATGTATGTATAATATTTTTAGTGGTTTCCATAAATAACTCAACCATTATTTATTACTATGTGTATTTATTTTTAATATTCCAAGTTATTTTCATTTTCAAACACAGCTGAAATTACTGTGTTTGATTCAAAAACAGAGAGATAAGAGAGCGAATAACAAATAATAAACGAGCGTTTTACTCTCCAGTGTCCAGCGGTATGCGATATGAATACGGGTAGAGAGTTGCTACAAATTTCGAAAACGCATTTGCCGGTTTACGGTTTGTGCCCGGGTATAGACGTTTCACTTCAGAAATATTGATATTGATATTCTCGCATGCGTTCATCAGCAATTCAATTTACTGACTGTTTCTTTTTTCTCTCTGTACAGTCTGTTTGTATTTTCTGCTGTGTTTTTCTCGATTATATTTGTTTTTGATGTTGTAACGTGTCGTCTATTGACTTTAGTCCCTCTTATTGCTCACTTTGCTGTTTGAGCAGTTTTTCTGTTGCTCTGAATTCTCGACCACGTTCTGCAGAAGATTTCGACAACTTATTCAACCTATATAAATTAATAATAATTATAATTTATCACTACTCATGGTAAATTCATAAAATTATGTGAAGAAGCGCAGTGTTTTAAAAAATTAACTTATTTAACTTATCCACCATGGATACTCATAGGGAGTGCATGGGATACCAAATCTGAGCCGGCGTATAGAAGTTTCACTTCAAAAAGTATTCTCATATGTGAACAGAATACATAATTAAAAATCAATGCTCGATACAAAAACAATAAATAATAAATTTGTAATACTACAAAGGTCCTATAAAAAAAGTTTCGCTTAAACGTTTGGCGTTTTTTCAAAACTTATTAAATACTATAAAACCTGATACAATTACAATAACAATAAGGGTCCTTCTACGCTTTACAACGCCGATGTAAAATCAAGATTATCCCAAAAGTATGCATTTTCGATAAATTTAGAATTTTTTAGAAGCTTAAAATTTTTACCATGAAATTTGTTTTTCAATGTTTGGACGTTGAAGACTGATTTTCTTTTCAAGCACTTTTATTAAATGTTTCACACTCCACTCTTTTTTTCTAAGTTTCTACTATGTGTTTTCTGAAATGGCAACACTGCGATGTTTACCTTTACTAATAATTAAAATATTTCAGCTGACCAGGTAGTTAGTATAAATTAATTTACATAAAGTGGACACAGCTTTTTGAGGCGTGTTTCTTTGTGTTAGTTATTTAAAATTCTTTTCTGAGATTCTAAACTTTTTTTGAGATCCTAAATGAAAGAGATCTTAAAAAAATCATCATTATATTTGTATAAAAAAATCTTTTCAAATTATAGACCTTAGGCCAGGCGGCAGAGTTCAGTAAGGAAATAATTAGTGGAAAGCTGGAAATGGACTTTCTTTATTTGGACCCACTTATTACTGTCCTAAGTCGGCGTTGGCCCTTAAGGCCCTAAGAAGGTACAATTTTTAAGTTTTTTGCAAATATCTCTTAAATCATCAACTTTATCAACAAAATACTAATAATCTAGAGTAAATTTGCAACCAAAAAGTTTTTTACCGTTTGTTTCTAAAGTTAACCGTTCCGATGCTACGGCCATTCAAAGTGGGGCCCTTTTTGGTCCTTGCGGAAAAATTATAAAAATCACATGCTAATTTTGAATACCCCACCTATACAAGTTGTTAACAATATTACAACTGCGATATAAGACAAACAGTTGGGGCTTCATCCGCTTTGGCAAAAAAACCGCCCCCGAGCGTGACCTCATTAAGCTTTTCAGCATTTTTCTCGTAAACGCTAACTCCGACGAGAAAATGTTATCTGACTTATGTTCTTCATTAAATTCTCTTGTCCCATCTCCCACCCAACTCTCCTTTTTGGTTGCAAATTTACACGAAAATGAGTATAGTTTTCAGCGCAGAGACAAAAATTAATCAATACCCGTTTTTTGACCAATAACAATTTATTGCAAATCTTTTATTCAATATGGACTTTGTATAGAAAAAACTGCTTTACAATTTAGTTTCTATAGATTGCTTGCTCTCATTAATGGTTTTCGAGATAATCGCGGCAAAAAACGGGGGTTGACTTCGCGGTGAAAACTATACTCATTTTCCAACGACATTTAGGAGCGTTGGGAGGGAGATAGACAAAAACTTCATAATACCAAATTTATGCAGAATTTAATGAAGAATCTAAGTCAGATAACATTTTCTCGTCGGAGTTACCGTTTACGAGAAAAATGTAGAACAACTTAACAATAAGAAGTCGCCACTTTGATCGCCGCTTTCTTAGTAGTTCCGCCAGTCATCTGAGATGTGTCTTTGGCGTCTGACCATTTATTTAACAATAATTAATAAAATAACAATAAACTGTTAATTACTATTATAATGAGTGAAATAAAAATAGGCTTTTACAAATATTGCATTGTGTCCAAGTGTACTAGCACAACAATTAATCACACCCAATAATAGTAGTTATACATCAAAGTTGAGAAGCCAAGCTATTTTATTATCCAAGATGCAAAGCATCGCGGACAATAATAATGCGAGGCTAAGAAAAGGCTTCTCAACCGTGGTTTATATACTATTTTTTTCACTACTAGCACATTTGTTTAACTTTGCTTCAAATGATAATCATGATAATGCAAAAGGTCGGAACGAATTTAACTAAGATATTCATGAAAAGCAAGTAGCATATTGAGACGACGGCGCGACGGCCCGGAAGCGGATGATGTCATGATGATCTCACCACGTATGGTAACGTAATTAATCTGGAATAGTCCACATGAGAACGTCTGGGAATAATTTTTCACATGGGATGCTCTAGAAGACTCTGTGGCGGTGATCTCATGCTATACCACGCTCGTACAAGAGACTGATCTCATTCTTCTGGAATAATCCTTTGTGTCGGAAACATGATCTCATGATTCCGGGAATAGAAGAAATCGAGAACGAAGGGGGCGGTATAAGAAGGGATCAAACAACGGAGCAAGTCAGTCTATTGGAAGCATCGTGAACAAGTGGTCAGCGCGTGTTATTGTGAAAGTTTACACATAGTGAAAAGTTAGTCTTATTGTTAGTCTTTTTAATAGAAGTTTGTAACTACGGTGTGCACCAGAATTTTCTTTAAATCCTCGAACCCGCCCGGCTCAGGCTACGTTACATTGGTGTCAGAAGAAACATCGAACCAACCGGTAGGTGACGCATGTCAAAGCAACCTTCTGGAAGAGTCACGAGAAGTAAAACCATGGAGGCTTTACAAGAACAAATGGCCGTTCTTCTGGAACAATTAGAAAAGAGACGACAAGAAGAAAAAGAAGAACATGAAAAGAGACGACAGGAAGAAAGGAAAGAACAAATGGCAGTTCTAGAACAACTAGAGAAGCGACGACAAGAAGAAAATGAAGAACAAGAAAATCGACGACAAGAGGCACAGAAGAGAATTTTCGATCAGCTGGACATTTTGCAAAACACTTTTAAAAAAGACGTGGAAGAGAAGGTTCAAGTTGTGGAAAGGAAAGTTCTGGAAATTGAAGAAGTTGTAAAAGAAGAAGTTCTGGAAATGAAAGAGGAATTGGAAAAGAAAGTCAAGGAAATGGAAACAAAGCTGAAAAGGATAACAACGGGGCAGTCGGTCGTGACAGAGCCGTCATCACGCTATGGGGCGGTTTTTTGTGCCAAAGGGGATGAAGCTCCCCGGGGGGGGGGGGGGGGTTGAGAACTCTTAGGATCATTATTTGGGTCTCTGCTGCGAGTTCATAACCAAAATTTCAAAACTTTATAAATTATTTCTTCTATTCGTCGTTTTTTCGTCTAATTTGCGTGGACTATAATTAGCCCCAACTGTTTGTCTTATATCGCAGTTGTAATTGTAACAAGTTAACAGCTTGTATACGTTCTACGTTCAACTTATAACTTTAGAAACCAACGGTATGGAACTCTTTTGTTGCAAATTTACTCTAGATTATTTTTGCTAATAATTATTTTGTTGATAAAGTTGATGCTTTAAGAGATATTTGCAAAAACCTTCAAAATTCTACTTTCTAGGGCCATAAGGGCCAACGCCGACTTCGCTCTAGGGGGAAAACTTAGAACAGTAATGAGGGGGTCCAAATAAAGAGATTAAGGCCATTTCCAACTTTCCACTAATTATTTCCTTATTGAGGCTTTTTTCGCTCTGTCGCCTGGCCTACCTAGTACAATTAAAAATTTGAATTGTATTCGTCTAAAAATTGTTAAGCGATCACTGTACACCAATGCGAAAAACTTTTCGAAGAGACTCAAAACCGATCTGAAATAAGTAGTAATCAGTAGTTGCCATGGACAATAAGAAACATTATTCTAGTGGGTCTACCGATAGTGCACCAAGGTATTTTGTACTTTCTTTTATTTGGTCCAAAAAAGACACAATTCAATTATTAAAATATATATTATATTATTTTAAAAATTGTTTAGATTATAAAATTTTTATTGCCAAAAAAATATTAAAAAAATTACAGTCAATTGTGATTTTTGCGAAAATACATTGAGCTATAATAACAACCTTGTGAGACATAATAATTGCACTATCCACGTAACAGCGTCTTACCTTTCCTCAATTAATATGAGGATGAAGTTGACGATTCTTCCAAATTTCAAAATGCAAATGTGGCTGTTGCGTTACGATCTCAAAATATAACAACCAAACAATGATACAATTGGTCGAAGTTTAAAAAGCAAGATGTATTGCAAGAAAAGACAGAAGTCTTTAGAAAATATATTAATAACATTTTAGCCAGATACATCACAGCCGCATACTGCAGCTGTATCATTTTCTTTTCTTTTACCACCTATATATATGCGTTGTCGCGTAAATACTTACGGCTGTCTAAATGGGAGCACTTCTTCTTTTTTTGGTTTAGTTGTTACATGACACTATCTAACACTGTCCCAATATTGGGATATCAAATTAGAATATCGCCCACCAATATTATGTAATTTTCAAAGAAAAGGTATAATATATCCGGTATTTTGTTGTTAGGAAACCCACTCTATATTCCAACTAAACTTTGACCGCCCTTCAATGCTGAAACTAGATAGATATGAAACAGCTGATTACAACGATTGACTGTGCCAATTGACGATGACGGTTGGACAGAGAATGACGAGGTATTTCACGGATTTATTAATCGCATTCAAAAAAGGAGAAGGTTATCAATTCAGTTTTTTTTTAATGTTTGTTACTTTAGAACTCCGTCATTTATAAACCGATTTGTAAAACTCTTTTTTTTTATTTGAAAGAGAATACTTACAGATTGGTCCCATTGTCACCAGGTCAGGATCTGATAAGGGGATCCCATGGAAATCAAGGGAAATCCTCAAATTTTTCCTTCCTTTTATGTATGTTCACTGATTTCTTTGTCAATTTTATCGTGGACCGATTTTGAAAATTCATTTTTATTTGAAAGGGTGGTCCCATTGCCACCAAGTCAGGATCTGATGAGGGAATCCTATGGAAATCGAGGGAAATTCTCAAAGTTTTAATTGCCATCGTTTCCTAGATATAAATTTTGCCAAAAGTTAAAGCAGGTTTGTCTTCTATATTTTGGCACTTCTCTCTGCTTTGACGCGCCCAAACTGTTCTGGTTTTGGTTTTTTGGTTAGAAGTAGTTTCTACAGTTTCCTGTATAGCTAAAAAAGATGCCAGGAGCATCTGCAATGTCAATTGATGATTATGAAAGTGAAATAGTGTCTCCTGCAGCGAAGTAACCAAATATGAATATGTACCTCCTACGGATTTATTGAAGAGACCACACTTGAATGATTTAAATCATTCAAGTTTATCTAGGAAAGTTGGAATTTTTGGTTTTACAATACAAGAATAGACTTATCAGCAGAAACGAAAGTAGTACCAATCTTCATTTTGTAAAAGGAAGATTTATTTGTTTTCTTTTCACAAATATTATGCGCGCTTTTATAGCGACATTAATGGTATGGTGATTGAATTAGGTGCTGAGTACAACATAAATGAGTGGCGACTATTTATTATCGTATGTCAGACATTAGAAGCAGTAGTAAGTACATAAATAACCTTTTGTACTTGTCGTTAGTCATATACAAAGAAACCCATGACTGAATACAATCAATTTGAAGATTAATAAAATAGACAGATTGAAACTGGAGGGAGAGTGTCTAAAAAACAGTTGTGACAACAGAAAATTTTCCCTCTTACATTGTCATAAACTTATATAGTATTTCTTTTAAATTTAACAGTTATCAGTACATCAATTGCCGTGATAGTACAAAACACCAGAGGTTAACTAAACTAAAGTTAAAACTTAAAGATGATATGAAACGAGAAACATTACATTCAACTGAAGATAAGCTTCTAATTACTCATACAGTTAAATGGTTACAAAGTTATCTAATTAAATAGTCAGATATTTACGTAGTTGTACTCCTAACAATAAAATGAAATGCGGGTATTAATTTAAGAGCCGTGTCTAGCTGAAGCGCGCTTTCGTTCCACTGTGCATTGCCCTCCGAAAATAAATCTGATGCGAATCTTTACTTTTAAGCTCAGCGAGATGTAACGCCTATTTAAAATGTAATCAAAAATTGAGCGCTTTTTACTGACCGAAAGTACCGATTAGATCGGTGGAAAAGAACCTCACTGTTTGAGGTTCTCATCAGATTACAGTTATGACGATGTCTTCAAATTACAAAACATTAACATATCTTCCGAGAGAGGTTTCGATGGGGCTTGGGTTACCTACGTTTCGACGCAATAATAGGGGGCCGTCATTTCCTGTTTGATACCTAACGGTATGTGAAGGACGAGGGTGATATTTATCAAATCACTGCACAAGGTGCATCCTAGAACAGATGGTTCTCTAATCATCCACCTAAATGACCTACATTTTAACGGGGACCGGATTACTGATGGCTAACCCTTTCGGCACACCCTCATTAGCGGTAGATACGAGAAAAACGACAGGTGGAAGGCAGGAGGAACGGGGCCGCATTGGCTAACCACATTAAGAACTGATTTAATTTGAAAAGGTGGTTGGGATGTCTTGGACCGTGCCATTGTGTTGTCTATCATCATTAAATATGTTCTGTAAAACCATTAATACAATTAAGCTCTTAACCCTCATCAAACCTTTGCGTTTCCAATATACGCTACTCAAAAAATAAAGTAGTATTTTTTAAATATTTCAAGAGACAAGAAACTTGGAATACATAATCTTGAACCATCATTTCACGTAAAATTGTGCTCGAATACTTCTTGTTATAGGTAGTCAGATTAGAACCTCAAACGTTCGAACAATACAAAAACTAAAACGAAAAAAAACTTTGTAGTGTAAACCAATATTAGACCAGTTTGACAGTGCACTAACAATTAGAAGAAGCAATGATTCAAAAATTATCATCGACAGAAGTTAGTAGACCTGTAACTTTACAGACTTGCAGATGATTTCTGCGATTGTAAGCTCTTCGAAATCGGAAACAAACTCCTCACAGCCAACATGATATAGATCCAACCAAAAACCTTCTACCCCTGATTTAATTATTTCTTCTGATGATGGTTCACTTGCAAATGTAAAATATCTCAGCCCTATTGGTATTTCGGATCACGTAACTTTAAAAAGCTCGACCTGTAGATCTGCTTTATACCTCGCATGAGGACTGTCTCATTTAAGAGGGCACAGGGTTTTGGATTGACTCTATATAATTTAAGATGTTGTTAGAATTACATGCATTTAAGCTGCCGGTCCGCTGTTATGGGCTTCTGAATCTGGGATTGGTAGGTGTGTTTGTGTGCCTACACACGGCTGCGGCCTTGAACATGATCTCACATTCGTGTACAGAACTGTACAGCACTGGGAAACCGCAGAAAACCAGTACTAAGATCGTCGTCTTGAGCACGTTGACTAGAGAGTATATAAAAAAATATGAAGAACAGGATCATGATTGTTGCTGCCGTTCTTTGGTGCAGGTGGTTTTGAGTCCGGGAGGCGTCTGGGTTCCTTGACTGGTCCCGGAGCCCTTGTCCATCCTACAAAGTGAGCCGACAGTACAATTTTGTTGAATCGCGTAAGTTGGAGAAAACTGTTGAAATTTGGTAGAAATGTTAAGTTGAAAGAGATTGAGAAGGATTGGGAAGGTGAAAGCGAGGAGGGGAGCAGATTGAAGGGTGAGTGAGAGAAAAGCGATGAGAAAAGAGGGCACGTATAGTTTGGTCCAAATCTCTTTCAAAGTTCAAAAAAGTGAGTAGTGTAGTAATAATGTGTCATAATTTTTAAATAAATTACTCAATCTTACTGATAATTGTTATGAAACTGTGAAACGAAAAGCACTTTGCAAAACACTAAAGGGGCTACAAATCATACTTTTAGGACCCCATTTCTGATAACTTTCCCTAATATTAATATTTTTCCACAATAAAATTTTATTTATAACTGTCTACAATCTTTTATTACCGTCTATAACACATAGTTACAAATGCATATGTATTTGAATAATACGCGTCTTCAAATTAATGTATCTTTGTTTCGTTAAAATGCAAATTGTCTGAGCGGTAAAAAGTAAATGTTACTCGCAGTTCGAAATGGCATAATAATAGTTCTTGGGAATATTAGGAATGAGTAAAGAGGTGCATTTTCATTTGTCATTGCAGCACTTCCGTATTTGACTATAATGATAATGTATGCAAATATTCAATTGTACGTAAAGTAGTCTCCCTGTTAAACTGAATAGTTTACAAAATAACATTGAAATTTTCTGTGCAGTTATACCTAAATGCTAATTTACACATGTTGATGTTCTAACTTAAATGGTTGTTTTTGGAGGTACATGTACACATTTCTTACCAATACGTTGTTTTTTTTTACAAAAATACATGTAGAAAGGTTTAAATACCTAATATTTCTATTATCAGAGTAGCTGCGTGCGAATTTACAAACATGTGAGCTTACATAGTATAGATAAGCGATTGGCCCCTTGACGACGGCTGGGTCCAACAATGGAACCTTGTCATAGTAACAAGTTCCGTCAAAATTTCTCATTTTGTGGATCGCTTTGATTACATAATCGTAACGAATACCACTCGAGCAAACGAAAGTAATCCGATTGCACTAATCTCGTCATTCGACGTATTCCGCCGAAACACCACTCCAGATGCGCTGTCGTCGCGTTTCGGCGGAATACGTCTGACTCGAAAGTGTAATCGATTATTTTCTATGCTCATGTGATATTAAAACTGATTATATTACAAGTGACAGAAATGCTTCATTGTCTGCGTGTGAGATTTTGAATCACGAGTGCGATATGCTATACATGACATTGCTTGACATTACTTGACATTGACATTTATAGTCATGGTATTGCACTTTTAGTCACTCAAAACTAACATATAATACCCCTAACATAATGCAACTGTTGGACAAAAATATTTAAATATTTTTAGTTTCGGTTTCAGTAATTATTTTTAACATGACTTTTAGAACAACACATGTACTCATGGCTAAGGACTCGTGTAGTAAATATATATTGTCTACAGTTTTCCGCGACCTTCTTCATTGATACCACGTGTTGGCTATTTAATCCGTTATCAGTACCTGTCTGTGACATTGTATTAGTAATGATAGCAACTTATAGAAGTAACATTTTATTAGGTTTTAATGCAGAACAGGTGTTGTTATGACAGAAATGTGCCATGTATGTGTGCTTATTAAGAATTTGGGTAATTTTTATGTAGATGCTTAAGCATAACATTTTAATTTATGAGGCCATTACATGGTAAAATATTTTTTAAAAGAAATACGGCAGCTTCTTATCGCAACTTGTCTTTGAAACTCTTTTAGTAAAATTTAAGAAACATTATTGTTTATACAACCCCGGAATTTATTCTAGAAAATTATGAAACTAACTCTCAAAATAAAATAAAAATAAATGAAGTAATTAATATATACAATCGAAAATAAAATACCCCCACCCGAAAAGTTTTACAGATATTTTCCTATATGTTAAAATATACACTGATAACGGAGTTTTTCTTTGTACACGCTCCCCAAAATTACAATTTTAAGGATTCATTTTGAGTCCGTAAAATGGTATATTTACGGCCTAGTCCCTAAAAGTTGTAATAGCAACCTTTTGCGGATTATTTTTGATTAAATAGATTAAATAACCGATCGACTTAAGCGAAAACAATTTTCCTAGAAAAAGGACCGTTTTCTGAGGGTGCCAAATTTTTTTCGAAATGTTTCCGGAACCAGAAATGTGTTTTTACCATGATAGAGTTTTTAACATAGTAGCTTGGATGAGCATGAGCGCACCGGTATACTAGAAAAAAGTCAAAAAATTATACGTCAGTGTGACTCAATGTCAAAGTTTAAACTCATTGCAGAAGAGAACGGAAGGCCCGATCCCACTTCTGAGAACGCGAGGGAGCCCGATTTGGGGGATACGCAAAAAGTCGAAAAAAAAAGTCGGCTCCAAGAATCACAATAAAATATTCTTTATTAAAAATTTGGGGAACTAGACTACCTACTATAAAAATCAATAATAAAAAATATAGGTTCACATTGTAAAAAAGGTCGATAACATAAAAAAAACTAATGACGTAAGAAACTGAAAATAGGCTGAAAATATTTGCTGTGGTTAAAATCGCTATACCCCTTCGAGATTTTTTCCAAAAAATTTATATCAACGGAATTACTAAATTTATGCGTTACATAGTTCCACACCGTATATTCTCTCTTTATTTTTTATGTTTTTCATATTATATTCATCTTTTGTCTTAGTTGTTTAAGAGCAGCATCATAAAATACTTTTTGCTTTTCTCTGTAATTATTATTCGACATTTTCTTTCTAAATTCTACTCACGACTTGTTTTGCCTTCACAGTTTCTCTTTTTACCTTTCCTCGGTTTTCCTTTTATTCTTCATAGTGCTCTGGGCTTTTTGTTTCTATATGTATATATTTTTATGTATATTTTCCAACTATGTATACTGCTTCTCTTTCACAACACGTTTTATTTCTACAATACACCACTCTGATCTTTTTGTACATCTATCCGATATTTTCTTACTCCAGGGTATTCTTTTTTGCTTCAGTTGTTGAATTTGTACTACTTCTCTTTTATTCCATTTCTGTCCGGTCCGTAAAGTTTTGGAACGAAGTTTCTTAACGCGGCTTGTGCCTGATAGGAAATGTGTTTAATTTTATTTAAAAATTCGTTTTGTGATACATTTTTTAATAATAATTAATGTGTAAATTATGTAGATCAAATTAAGTTAATAAAATTGGATAACTTGATCCAAGAAGTTTGTTTACATAGTTTAATGTACAGTTATGTTCATTAATGTGTTGTACAGCTGGTTTACATGTATGTGCATCTGATTTTAAAAAAAAATAAAACATTACCATAGTTAAAAAAATGTCAAATTGACACTGCTTGTCGCATCATGTAATTTCGAAATGCCAGCAATGAATTTAATTGAAAGAGCCACATATTATTGCATCCTTAGATGATGAGTTATCCATCAGCGAAGTTGCAAACATTATGCAGACAAGTAAAAATACCATTTTAAAAGTCAAAAAACGATGAGAAATTGACCGAACTCTGGAATAGAAGAAGTCTACGGGTAGGCAGAATGTTTTAAATTATTTTTTAAGCATTTTTAAGCAACCACCATTTTTCACCCTTTCTTAAATATACTCCGACAGACTTCCGGCTGTCTATATCTGTTCAAATGTGACATTGTAAAGAGAAAAACAATTCCCAAATTCGACAAATTTCAGCCCTCAAAGTAAGGCTGAATTTTTACAACTTTTTTTTCAAGTTTTCTACCAGTTTTCACCCTTTCGTCAATCTTCCTCTATAGACTTCCGAGTGTCTTTTTCTCTTCAATTGTGAGATTGTAATGATGAAAAAAATGCCCAAATTTCACAGAGTGCACCCTCAAAGGCAGGCTGATTTTTTTTACATTTTTTTTTAAGCGACGCATCCACCAATTTTCACCCTTTCTTATAAATATTCTCCTATAGACTTTCGGCTGTCTATATCTGTTCAAATGTGACATTGTAATGAGAAAAACAATGCCCAAATTCGACAAATTTCAACCCTCAAAGTAAGGCTGAATTTCTAAATTTTTTTTTCAAGTTTTCTACCAGTTTTCACCCTTTCGTCGATCTTCCTCTATAGACTTCCGGGTGTTTTTTCTCTTCAATTGTGAGATTGTAATGATGAAAAGAATGCCCAAATTTCACAGAATGCACCCTCAAATGCAGGCTGACTTTTTTTACATTTTTTTTTAAGCGACGCATCCACCATTTTTCACCCTTTCTCATAAATATTCTCCTATAGACTTTCGGCTGTCTATATCTATTCAAATGTGACATTGCAATGAGAAAAACAATGCCCAAATTCGACAAATTTCAACCCTCAAAGTAAGGCTGAATTTTTAATTTTTTTTTCAAGTTTTCTACCAGTTTTCACCCTTTCGTTAATCTTCCTCTATAGACTTCCGAGTGTCTTTGTCTCTTCAATTCTGAGATTGTAATGATGAAAGAAATGCCCAAATTTCACAGAATACACCCTCAAAAGCAGTCTGAATTTTTTACATTTTTTTTTAAGCGACGCATCCAGCATTTTTCACCCTTTCTTATAAATATTCTCCTATAGACTTTCGGCTGTCTATATCTGTTCAAATGTGACATTGTAATGAGAAAAACAATGCCCAAATTCGACAAATTTCAGCCCTCAAAGTAAGGCTGAATTTTTACAACTTTTTTTTCAATTTTTCTACCAGTTTTCACCCTTTCGTCAATTTTCCTCTATAGACTTCCGAGTGTCTTTTTCTCTTCAATTGTGAGATTATAATGATGAAAAGAATGCCCAAATTTTACAATAAGCACCGTCAAAGTCAGGTTGAATTTTAAAAAAAAAAATTTTAAGCGACGCATCCACTATTTTTCACCCTTTCTTATAAATATTCTCCTATAGACTTTCGGCTGTCTATATCTGTTTAAATGTGACATTGTAATGAGGAAAACAATGCCCAAATTCGACAAATTTCAGCCCTCAAAGTAAGGCTGACTTTTTACAATTTTTTTTTCCAAGCTTTCTACCAGTTTTCATCCTTTCGTCAATCTTCCTCTATAGACTTCCGAGTGTCTTTTTCTCTTCAATTGTGAGATTGTAATGATGAAAAAAATGCCCAAATTTCACAGAATACACCCTCAAAGGCAAGCTGAATTTTTTTTACAATTTTTTTTAATCGACGCATCCACCAATGTTCACCCTTTCTTATAAATATTCTCCTATAGACTTTCGGTTGTCTATATCTGTTCAAATGTGACATTGTAATGAGAAAAACAATGCCCAAATTCGACAAATTTCAGCCCTCAAAATAAGGCTAAATTTTTACAAATTTTTTTTTCAAGTTTTCTACCAGTTTTCACCCTTTTGTCAATCTTCCTCTATAGACTTCCTAGTGTCTTATTCTCTTCAATTGTGATATTGTAATGATGAAAGAAATACCCAAATTTCACAGAATACACTCTCAAAAGCAGGCTGAATTTTTTACAATTTTTTTTAAGCGACGCATCCACCATTTTTCACCCTTTCTTATAAATATTCTCCTATAGACTTTCGGCTGTCTATATCTGTTCAAATGTGACACTGTAATGAGAGAAACAATGCCCAAATTCGACATATTTCAGCCCTCAAAGTAAGGCTGAATTTTTACAATTTTTTTTTTCAAGTTTTCTACCAGTTTTCACCTTTCGTCAATCTTTCTTTATAGACTTCCGAGTGTCTTTTTCTCTTCAATTGTGAGATTGTAATGATGAAAAAAATGCCCAAATTTCACAGAATACACACTCAAAGGCAGGCTGAATTTTTTACAATTTTTTTTTCAAGTTTTCTACCAGTTTTCACATTTTCGTCAATCTTCGTCTATAGACTTCCGAGTGTCTTTTTCTCTTCAATTGTGAGATTGTAATTATGAAAAAAATGCCCAAATTTCACAGAATACACCCTCAAAGGCAGGCTGAATTTTTTACAATTTTCTTTTAAGCGACGCATCCACCATTTTTCACCCTTTCTTATAAATATTCTCCTATTGACTTTCGGCTGTCTATATCTGTTCAAATGTGACATTGTAATGAGAAAAACAATGCCCAAATTCGACAAATTTCAGCCCTCAAAGTAAGGCTGAATTTTTACAATTTTTGTTTTCAAGTTTTCTACCAGTTTTCACCCTTTCGTCAATCTTCCTCTTTAGACTTCCGAGTGTCTTTTTCTCTTCAATTGTGAGATTGTAATGATGAAAACAATCCCAAAATTTCACAGAATACACCCTCAAAGGCAGGCTGAATTTTTTACAATTTTTTTTTCAAGTTTTCTACCAGTTTTCACACTTTCGTCAATCTTCGTCTATAGACTTCCGAGTGTTTTTTTCTCTTTAATTGTGAGATTGTAATGATGAAAAAAATGCCCAAATTTCACAGAATACACCCTCAAAAGCAGGCTGAATTTTTTACAATTTTCTTTTTAAGCGACGCATCCACCATTTTTCACCCTTTCTTATAAATATTCTCCTATAGACTTCCGGGTGTCTATATCTGTTTAAATGTGACATTGTAATGAGGAAAACAATGCCCAAATTCGACAAATTTTATCCCTCAAAGTAAAGCTGAATTTTTACAATTTCTTTTTTTTTTTTTTTTTCAAGTGGCGCATCTACCATTTTTCACCTTTTCGTCAATGTTCCTCTATAGACTTCCGAGTGTCTTTTCTCTTCAGTTGTGAGATTTCAAGTTTTCTTCAACTCAATTTGTGTATATCCCTATCTTTGAATCCGGTGTGTGAATCCACCACTAAATTGTCGCCTATGCTTATTTCTACTATTCTGTCTTATTATTTTTACTTTGATCTTTTTCTTTACCTTTATTTCGATTTCCTACTCTACTATTGAGGTCTCCCATAACCATTATATTTTCTTCCCTTCATCTATTGCATTCTGTGTTCTGTCTTAAAATTTATCTTTCTCTTCTTTCCATTTTGGTGTATGTATTTTGTGTATGAACTTCATGCCGTTTTCCTTCTGTTTTGTTTTTGTGGTTTCTGGCATTTTTACGTGTTGCTTCATCATTTCTTCCAGTAATTCTTCTTCTTTTCCATTCATATTTCTCACATGCCATGTACCTATTCTTAGTGTACTATACTGATTGTCTTTATCTTTTGTCTTATGTTCTTTATCTTTTATCTTCTCTTCCTATATTCCGCATTATTCATTTTTGTTAGAATAACGTAGGCATAATAAATCAATGTATTCACATTTTGTTACATCTGGATGTTTATGCTGAGTGACCAAGAACTTGAGTTATCGTTTCTTTCACGGAAAGTGGTTCTCATATGTCACTCATCCAGACTCAATATAATGTATGTTTTTTGTTTCCTGTAAGCAGTTGCAAGTTAGTTAGAGTCAGTCGACACCGAGTTTTTGCATTGGGTGGCTGTATTTTAGTCAGTTTATTAAATACAATTGATTACACATTTGATAGATCATTTCTACAACTTCCATCTGTGACACTAAAAAGTCAGTAGTTTTGTATTCCAATTTTCCCCGAGAAATTTTTATTTACATTTACTCTTACCATACTGTGTTTATTATATATTTATCCTCTTCTTCTTGTTCTTTATTTTCGTAATCTTAACAATCACAACTTTCTTCCTTGCCATAGTCGTCATTCATTGTCTTGTCTTCTTTCTTGATCCTCTCAGTTTTTTTGTATTTATGCTCGTGAAGTCGCCTTCATTTCGCTCCTTCTCTCTCATTTATATTCTCTTCCTTCGATTACTACCTTTGGACTTCAATTTTGACCTTTTTCCTGCGATAGCTATTATTTCTTTTGGGGTTTTCTCTTAGTTTATTTTTATTCCGCATTCTAGTTCCACTTTGCAAATAAAAATAAATAAGAATGAAGAATCATAAAAAACAAAACAATTGTCTGGATCACTTTTGGTGGTAGATAACTACTTTTAATCAGTTTTTCCCTAAAACACCAAAAACAATTTTATTACAACTGCCAACGCACGTTTCGCGAACGATGTTGGCATCATCAGGGCGATGAGTTTACTACGTTGTTGGCGAAACGTGCGTTGGCAGTTGTAATAAAATTGTTTTTGGTGTTTTAGGGAAAAACTGATTAAAAGTAGTTAGGAAGAATTCTATTAATGCGGCACGCGAGTTATTAAAATACTGATATCCACAGTAATGCCTACGCCTCTGGACATGAAGACTGAATGAAGCTTGGAAATGATTCTTACATCATGTTGAAACAAGAAAACAAAATGCTAAATACATGATTGTAATTTTTTTTTTTTTTTCTAGAGACAACATCATCATATCTGTTCATTTATGAAGATCCTGTATAATACCAATATTTCAAAATCTTAAAAATCCGAATAATTGATGATTTTTATATTATACACGCTATTATACACATCTGTCCAACTTTGATTACAATTTATGTATTATTGTAACGTGCGTTCAACAAAAATCGACGACGAAGCAAACCTTGGAATCTTCAAGTCATGTCTACATTTAGATAACACGTATGCAATGCTTTATTACGGGGAAACAGTGACACTATTAAATGTGGATCGAAGAACGGCAGGAGCCTTCATACAAGTTCTGTCGAGTGGGGTCACGGGGGCTTAGCTTCAGTGTCTGGCCGCGTGGATGAGGCACCACCATAAAAACCTTCCCAATCTAATAATAATCTGACATGTCAAATGTCAGATGTAAGGTGACAAATTTGTCACCATCTACGCTATACGTTTTTTAATCCATGGCCCACTTGACGTCGGTTTTTGTTGAACGCACGATAATATAGTGTGCTTACATTATTTATAAAACCAAGTTTGTTGGGTTCTTATAAGTATGTCTTTTTCAGTTTCAGTCATTATCTTTGGAACGAATCTCTAAAACTCAAAATTCGATCTGACATTTTAATATTCAGATGTTTTTATACACTTCATCTAAAGATGCCTTTGATTTTAAATCTTTTTGCAATAAGTTAAAATATGTTTGCTAATGAAAATTGGTGCGGTTTTCAATGCTTATTTATCCTGACTAGTATTTATTAGTATTATTTAATTAAAATATTGAAACACTTGTAATTTGTAAACATTTTGCATTAGAGATTTGTTTTAATATTTCTATTTTTCTGGTATAAAACCTTGAGGTTATTGTGGTCACTTGTAGACCTTCGACGCTACTACATTTAAGAAGCTCGACAGTATTTTGTATCACTAGCACATTAGTATAGAACCTTCTGAATTCAGCATTTATCATTTACTTTACTTTTACATAATTTCTTTAAAAAAATTCGTGAACTATATTAGTGTCGTATCTAGAATTCAATAAGTTATATATTCTTCTTACGCTTGGTTACACCAGATGATTACAATTATTTATGTATCTATATGCATATTAGCCACAGGCAAATCTGTCCATATAGAGTTACGTTTCGTCATTCCGAATATAAAAACGTGAGTTAATTAAAACTTGTCTTCAAATAAACACTAAGCATCGAAATAACGAGTTATTTACTGTGTCCACATCCAAAAAAGCTCGCTGAATCCTTCCTCGTTACAGCTCCATTCCTGTATCCAAAAATTGACAAACTTCTTTAATTTTTCAGGCTAGCGACCTCCTCATCCATCACCTATCAATTATCCATGGTTTCGCTGAATGACGAACGGTCTCGGCTCGTCCCAGATCGCCGAAGGGTTTGGATAATTTTCCGTCTGGCAGATTCAGAGATTTTGTTGGGTCACTTCAGCTAGTGCATCTCGTTTTCAAGAATCTAGAAGAGTTCGTCGACCCATGTTGTCTAATGTAGGTAACATGAGAGTGACGTCAGGCGCGTCACCTCCATGTTCCAGTGGTCTAGTTACACTCCGACAGTCTAGTTGGTCGAGCTTCCATCTTCTATGTGTGCAAGTCGGGTCGTCGAACTTTTATGCATGTCCTCGATGGACATGGTTACGAAGAGAAGAAATGAGTTCATCTTCATCGCGCTGACTTGATGGCGAATTTTAGTTTTCTATTGGGTTAGTGCGGCCAATGGCCGTCGACAATGGAAAACTGAAGATATGGGTTGAAGAACGGTGAAGACGATGGCAGTTTGTGGGACCAAACGGTCTTCTGTTTAACTGGAACAGAGTTGCGGGCAGTGTTGGGTTCATTTTCCTTTTAAGTCTTTGTGCGATCTGGACTCGGCTGCATTTCATGCGTTGTTTTTTTTTTGACGACATCTTGACATTAATTTTAAATTTAAGTTTGGTGACACAACTGTAAGTAGTTACTTCGCCTAGAAAGTGACACTGCCAAGATTGGGCCCACTCCATTACCAATATACATACATGATTGTTCTCATCAGACCAAAGCATTTTGAATGCACGCCTGAAATCAATGAAATTATTTACAACAAAAATAGTCTTACGACATGGAATGACTTTGGATAAATTAAGATTATCTTTGGAACTTGCGTTTTAGAGACGTGAGGTTCATTTTGTATGACCTTTTATTTTGCGTAATTTGTGTAACAGCAACAGTAATAGCGTTGTATTCTAAAAAGGAAGTAGGCAATAATAGAAAAAAATTACCAGTAATTATGTTTACCAATAGTGTTTACCAATTGTATGTTTGTAAGTCTAAGACGCATGTGTTAAAAATGTAATGTCGCTACATAAATTTTGTTTTCTGTTGTTGTCATTTATTTACCTATATGTCTCTATGTATTTTTTTAAATATAAACATTAAGATATCAGAAATGTTTTAATTAAAAGTGAACGCCTAATGTAAGGAACTTTTTTTCTGTAAATGAACTCTACTATACAGGCTGAGTCATTAGTGTGGGATCGGTTTCTTATGCCTTCACTATTAATTAAAAAAAAATGGTCAATGGAATAAAATTATACAGGAAAAACTGCATTTCGTAAAAATATTTAGAGTTACCAAACCCGACCCAATTTTCCAGGACCGTAACTTTTTTTTAATTGGAACCTCCTGTATACTTTTTTATATTATTGTTTGCCGTAGTAAATGCTATACAACAGCTGTGTAATGTTTTTTAATTTTTATTGAAGAACAATTTAGTTATGATTTAAAAAAAAAGGTTAAAAACAAGTTTAGAAAAAAAAATTATACTGGCTTTGCTATTAACCATAAAATTATAATATTTTGTACGTAGGTAAAAGAAGGTTAGTGACATCGTGTGTGGCCCATACTTTTTGACTTCAATGTAGTACTTAAGAAAAAACTTTTTTTTAAATAGAACTCCTGTATATTTTTGCACTATTATCTAACTGTTATGCCTTCACTATCAATTTAAAAAAAATGGTCAATGGAATAAAATTATATAGGAAAAACTGCATTTCCTAAAAATATTTAGAGTTACCAAACCGGACCCAATTTTCCAGGACCGTAACTTTTTTTTTAATTGGAACCCCCTGTATACTTTTTTATATTATTGTTTGCCGTAGTAAATGCTATACAACAGCTGTGTAATGTTTTTTAATTTTTATTGAAGAACAATTTAGTTATGATTTAAAAAAAAAGGGTTAAAAACAAGTTTAGAAAAAAAACTTATACTGGCTTTGCTATTAACCATAAAATTATAATATTTTGTATGTAGGTAAAAGAAGGTTAGAAACATCGTGTGTGGCCCATACTTTTTGATTTCAATGTAGTACTTAAGAAAAAAACTTTTTTTTTTAAATAGAACTCCCTGTATATTTTTGCACTATTATGTAACTGTTATGCCTTCACTATTAATTTAAAAAAAATGGTCAATGGAATAAAATTATACAGGAAAAACTGCATTTCCTAAAAATATTTAGAGTTACCAAACCGGACCCAATTTTCCAGGACCGTAACTTTTTTTTTAATTGGAACCCCCTGTATACTTTTTTATATTATTGTTTGCCGTAGTAAATGCTATACAACAGCTGTGTAATGTTTTTTAATTTTTATTGAAGAACAATTTAGTTATGATTTAAAAAAAAGGTTAAAAACAAGTTTAGAAAAAAAAATTATACTGGCTTTGCTGTTAACCATAAAATTATAATATTTTGTACGTAGGTAAAAGAAGGTTAGAGACATCGTGTGTGGCCCATACTTTTTGATTTCAATGTAGTACTTAAGAAAAAACTTTTTTTTTTTTAAATAGAACTCCCTGTATATTTTTGCACTATTATGTAACTGTTATGCCTTCACTATTAATTTAAAAAAAAAAGGTCAATGGAATAAAATTATACAGGAAAGACTGCATTTCCTAAAAATATTTAGAGTTACCAAACCGGACCCAATTTTCCAGGACCGTAACTTTTTTTTAATTGGAACCCCTTGTATACTTTTTTATATTATTGTTTGCCGTAGTAAATGCTATACAACAGCTGTGTAATGTTTTTTAATTTTTATTGAAGAACAATTTAGTTATGATTTAAAAAAAAAGGTAAAAACAAGTTTAGAAAAAAAATTATACTGGCTTTGCTATTAACCATAAAATTATAATATTTTGTACGTAGGTAAAAGAAGGTTAGAGATATCGTGTGTGGCCCATACTTTTTGATTTCAATGTAGTACTTAAGAAAAAACTTTTTTTTTTAAATAGAACTCCCTGTATATTTTTGCACTATTATGTAACTGTTATGCCTTCACTATTAATTTAATTTAAAAAAAAATGGCCAATGGAATAAAATTATACAGGAAAAACTGCATTTCCTAAAAATATTTAGAGTTACCAAACCGGACCCAATTTTCCAGGACCGTAACTTTTTTTTTAATTGGAACCCCCTGTATACTTTTTTATATTATTGTTTGCTGTAGTAAATGCTATACAACAGCTGTGTAATGTTTTTTAATTTTTATTGAAGAACAATTTAGTTATGATTTAAAAAAAAGGGTTAAAAACAAGTTTAGAAAAAAAACTTATACTGGCTTTGCTATTAACCATAAAATTATAATATTTTGTATGTAGGTAAAAGAAGGTTAGAGACATCGTGTGTGGCCCATACTTTTTGATTTCAATGTAGTACTTAAGAAAAAACTTTTTTTTTTAAATAGAACTCCCTGTATATTTTTGCACTATTATGTAACTGTTATGCCTTCACTATTAATTTAAAAAAAAATGGTCAATGGAATAAAATTATACAGGAAAAACTGCATTTCCTAAAAATATTTAGAGTTACCAAACCGGACCCAATTTTCCAGGACCGTAACTTTTGTTTTAATTGGAACCCCCTGTATACTTTTTTATATTATTGTTTGCCGTAGTAAATGCTATACAACAGCTGTGTAATGTTTTTTTAATTTTTATTGAAGAACAATTTAGTTATGATTTAAAAAAAGGGTTAAAAACAAGTTTAGAAAAAAAATTATACTGGCTTTGCTATTAACCATAAAATTATAATATTTTGTACGTAGGTAAAAGAAGGTTAGAGACATCGTGTGTGGCCCATACTTTTTGATTTCAATGTAGTACTTAAGAAAAAACTTTTTTTTCAAATAGTATATTTTTGCACTATTATGTAACTGTTATTCACCGCTATCTTTTTTTAAGCATTACCTTTTCTTAAAATTAATTGTGAAATTAGGTATTATCATTTACAGTTGGGGACATTCCACATTGGACATCATTTGTGACATTGGCGTTTAAAATGTACTTTATATCATAATCTTATTTTTAGCTATTGTCAGTGTGTCAGTCACAATTGTTAAACGACATGTAATGTCATCAGCATCAGTTGACAATACAGTTGACAATAAAATATCGATTACAATGAATGTTTGAAGGAATGTCAAAAAACGATGTCCAATGTTGGGTGTCCCCAATTGTATCCATTGATAGTGCGCAGTGAAATCGAAAATGTCAACATAAAAGACAAAGAAGAATATATGTAATAATAAATTCAAACAACTGTTGTTCGGATGTATTATAACGGTTTAAATATAAAATTACAACAAAAATAACACTAAAAAAATAAACAATAAATTAACAATAATTAAACAAGATGTTCGATGTATCCTCTATGCTCTTCAATACAGTTGTCGATCCTGGTTACAAATTAATGATCGATTAACATTTCTTAGTATGTTAGGACCGACCGACTAAAGAGCTCTTCTTATTCAGATTTTCATGTCGTTCTTCGATAAAAAAAAGTTTAAATTCGTGAGGTCTGGTGATCTTGGTGGCCATCTAGTTGACACCCCCCCCCCCCTCCGCCAGTCCACTGATCGCCAAATGTTTCGTCCAAATGCCTACCTCCAATTTGACTATAGTGGGATGGCGCCCCATCATGTTGGAACCACATATTTACTCGAACGTCTAGTGGCTCTAAATTGATTACTAGTAAAATTTAAATAGACCTCCCCATTCTGATTCCCTTTGAAAAAAAAAATTGGCAATGGAAAGATATCAAAAGATGGATTTTCTTTCTCTTAAGTACTACATTGAAATCAAAAAGTATGAGCCACACACGATGCCCCTAGCCTTCTTTTACCTAGGTACAAAATATTATAATTTTATCGTTAATAGCAAAGCCCCTATAATTTTTTTTGTAAATTTATGTTTTTAACCATTCTTTGAAAAAAAAAACGCATTGTTTTTCAATAAAAATTAAAAACCATTAAACAGATGTATAGCACTTAGTACGTCAAACAATAATATCAAAAATATATAGGGGGTTTCATTTAAAACGGTGCTGGAAAATTGGACCCATTTAGGTAACTCTAAATATTTTTAGGAAATGCAGTTTATCCTGTATAATTTTATCCCACTGACCATTTTTTCTTTAAATTAATAGTAAAGGCATAAGATTCCCATCCCACACAATAACATGGGACAAATAAAAGCAGAAGTAATAAATTAAAAAAACGACTGAGAAAATTCTGAGCTATTTTACAGGAAAATTATTACATTAGTTTACAATGTGGAGACGTTGACTCCAAGAAATTCCTCCATCGTTGTCCAGTGAAATATTACTTTCCGGGCTAGTGACGCAAATTACTATTATGACTAACTGTACATAATCAACAGTTTGTCTACGCTAAATTCAATGAACAGATTTACATAAAATTATAGAAACACAAATTATGCAAATGAACAAAATTCAATTCCGTCAGCATTATCACTAAATGATTTTTTATACAGGTTGATAATAAACGAGTTACCATTAAATTTATTACAATATTACTCATTAACTGCTAAAAGTAACAATAATTCGCAAACATTTCCAAAATGGTCCAAATTTGAAATTGAGAAAATACTAAAATTGCGTTTGGAAAACTTGTCCCCAATTTATTCGACCGCCACTCTGCATGGACCATGTCTTAGTCATGAAGACAGAACACATGACTCAGCTTCAAGATTATGTATTTGCTATAAAAAAATCCAAATTTGCTAATCTGTCTCGCTACATTACGTCAACACTTAAATTGTTTTTGCAGGAGGTTTCTGCAAGAACATTCCTTTGTTAATTTCTACAATCCAAAATTTAAATTAAAAAAAATCTTTAAAGACCTTGGATGGTCATCCACTGAGGTCAGAACCTTTCAAATGTTATTAAACATGTTATTATCCTATACTAACTACTAGGTTCTACGCACTTCATGCCTCGGAGCAAAACGGGTTTTTGTCGTTAGAAGATTGTCATTTTTTCCTCTTTATGAATACCTAAATCATCTTCCGAACTGAGTTTGAAAATGTGTGGAACATGGACGAGCTTTGTGTATATTGGCTTTTGTAGTTTGTGGAAAAGTGTTAATTGCATTGAGGGATTGACCATTAACCAAATAAACCTTACATGTACCGTCTGCCACTTTGTCTACTGTAGTTTACACGAAAACTGCATTATAAAGTTGTGTCTACTTTAAAGTTGGCTGCTATTGTAAGAGTGGTTTAACTCTATTGCTAATTCTACATTATACACAAGTGTACGGTTTATCTTCCTAGTGGTAATTTGCCTTTATTGCGTAAATTGTTACAACAGTTACACAACAACCGAAATGCCTAACAAGCTAAATGAACGACTGCGCCATTCCCAAATATCCCCAAAACACAGCTTAAAAAAAATTTTCGTTCTGCCCAATCTTTTTTTTGAAATTTGCTCTTACAAAATTATTACCTGGATATGCAATTGACTTTTACCAACGACTGTTGCCACAGACAATTAATTTTTTGATCATCTGGTTTACCGATCTTCGTTTTGGAACAGTCATAAATCTATAACTAAGCAAAATTGCAAAACTCACCCACATAAAATATCCATTCAAGAATAAATTTTCTGCATAATGTTATGAGAAATGAGCTTTATGGGTTCTTCTCACCACCTTAATTCTGCGAAACAATTATGGTGGTAATAATACATTTACATAATTTGAAGCACAATAATAACAAAGATTGCTTCAAAAATATTACGGCTAGAGGACGTAAAATTTTTGTTACATTGTAATTACCGCACATTAATTTGCGTCTACCGCATTACAATATTTATAAAGTAGATAAGTATTCAGAATGAAGTCATGTAGGTAATCATGTTTTATTAATTATAAATAATTTGTACTTTGCTACTTTAAAAAATCTTTACACGATGTACAAATCCTGTAAAATTATCTCATAATCGACACGGAAGATGCTCCTCACGGCCAAACAACAAAAAGTAGCCAAAACGTCTAAAATCACAAGATGCTTTACACAAGACTCATATCTCTTGTCTTCTAATCAACCGATAATTAATGCCCTTGATATTAACAAGCCGATAAAAAATCTCGAGTTTCTTCATGATGTCATCGGCGATCAATCTTCTTTTGATCTGAAAATGAAGGTCGGTCGGACATGGTCATACATCAAAGGCTTTACAAGATCAGCACTTGGAAATTGCTTCAAGTTATTCGTATATTGTATAATATAAACGGTTACTAACCTTTGGTAACAATCTCTATAGTTCTGAGTGAAGGCCAAGCTGGAGGAAGTGACTGAATAACAATGACACGGACGCGCAAGCATGAATGGGGACATTTTCAGCACTTCGTTACTAAAAGCAAATGCTTTACTCTCTACCGGAAAACGGAAGCATTTTCGCAGAAACACTGCGATCCATATATTCGTAATTAAGTCCGCAAACGATTCATTAAAGATAAATTAACATTTTGTTGTTTTTAATTAGGGCAAAGAATTATTGGGTTTTTTACAATTATTCTGAAATCACATAATGTACTTAATGATGTCTAGCGGACTCATTTCAATTTCAAAACGCATTTCAAAAGTCAATATTTTTGAGTGGTCTTTCCTTTATCAACCGCCTGTCATATCCAAGTTTTACTAGATCTTTCATTTCATTTCAGACCAAAATCCACATGCATACAATAATAATTATTATTTCAATTATAAGCCTCTTTTGGTGGATGCAATATGAGAATGGTTGTCATTCCGAACCAGTTTGTCAACCATTCATCAAAAATGTAAATTTGAGTACATATTATTTTGGTGTAAATCTCAATTTGAATTTATTCTCATTACTATAGTATAGGTTTCTTTGTGACTAAAAAGCGTATGGTTCTGGCATCGTTTGTGAGTGCGGTGGGCGGGTGGGCCGCCCTGTCCACTATACTCATCAAGTGACTGAATGGATTATTGGATATTTTTTTCCTTTAAAAAATAGAACTCACTATCGTGTTCAATCCAATTTCAAAATTTTTAAGTCAAAAAATGATTGTCATTCCAATACCATTAGTCAATCAGTCAATTATATAATTGAACAGTTATTTTATTGAAGTCCAAACTTTTTCTTTCCAAATATTGTGGATATTGTGATATTATATATGGTTTCAGCTCATAGTTTTTCTTTTTCTATTTATTACCTTTGCAGGTTTATAAAGTATTCGAGTAATACATTTCCCATAACTCAATAAAATAAATTATAATACAATAAATAAAACTAAATAAATCAATAATTTAACAAAATAACTAACAGTTTTTTATCCCTCCCCACATATTGTCCCTCTTCTCCACTCAACCTTCTTCATCCATTCGATCCCTCTTCCGTCCTCATTCAAAATTTCTTCTCTACTCTCAACACTTTCTCTCAATTCTACGCATTCCTTCAACTAATGCTCTATCGTCTCCTCTTTTTCTATACACATCCGGCATACTCTATTCCTATCTTCACTCCAATATTTATTCTCTTTCTCTTCATTTCCACATGTAAATCTTGCTATTAGCACTCACTCTCTTTCCTGCACTTGCAGATCTCTATCTCTCTGTACTAATTCATCTGTCATTACTCTGCCTCTCTCTCGCATTCTTTCTGTCTCCGCGCCTGCATACCCGTTTCTTTCCAAATATGCCTCCCTCTCTTTCCATACCCCCTTTTCTATTTCTTTCTCTTTTTCTTTCAAACACTCTTGCAAAATTCTGCACTCTCCTCTCTCTATCAATCTCTCATCAAATTTTATTGCGCTCTTTCCTGCTTCTATTCTTATTCCATCTCTCTTTGTTTACTGCATCACTATATAGTCCGGTGTCTCGCTCTCTACTCCTAGCACCCATTTCAAATATTTTCCTTGCACCCCTTCCAACCCTTCTTGCTCTCTTTATCCCCATATTTCCGCTCCATACATCATCACGCTTTTCACCAGACTATCAGACATCATTATTCTCCTTCTAAAATCATGTCCAAATTTTCTCTCCTATTCCCCACACCGCTCCTATTATCATATTTGCTTTTTTCACTAAATCTCTCACATGTGCTGTTGCTGTGTTTCTTTCATTCATCACATAACCTAAATACTTAACTTGTTTTACTTCTTCAATTTTCTCTTTCTCCCATCTCCACTCATTTTCTTTTCTCCTACCACCCCCTTTTCTAAACACCATCATCTTGGAATTCTCTACATTCACTGCCAACTTTTTCCTCCTCATATATTTCTCCATGCTTCCTTTCATTTCTTTCATACCTTTCTCCTCTCTCGCTAGCACCACCAAATCATCCGCATATGCTAAAGACCACACTTTTTCTTTGCCCACCACAACCCCCCTGCCTGCCCCTTCCTGAACATCTGGTCTATATCTCCAATGAAAGTTGCAAACAGGTTGGGGCTTAGTGGGTAACCTTGTCTTACACCCTTATAAGTCTTGAAACATTCACTCACCCTTCCATCAACTTTCTACTTATCGTCTCTTCATATATCTCTTTTATTTTTGTTACGAGATGCTCCCTCTCTTTCTCAAGCATTCCCACAGTAAGTCTCTTTCCATATTATCAAAAGCCGCCTTCAGGTCCACAAAGAATGCATATATTTTGCACCCCTCTTTTTGATCTCATTTCTCTACCTTTCCTAAATCCCGCCTGCCCGTCTCGTAACACCCCCGCTCATTAATTTTCTTCATCAGTCTCTCTTCCAAAATCATCGCGTATACCTTATATGCCGTATTTAGGAGAGTGATCCCCCTATAATTACTGACTGTATCCTTTTCTCCTTTCTTATATATGGAGCATGTTATCACCTCCTTCCACTTCTGGGGGAAACCCTCTCCCTTCCACACTCCATTCATTATTTCTGTCAACTTCCCTATATCCACGCTTCCACCGTCCCTCCCCGGTGCATTTTTCATTTTCAGTTTTCTTAGTTGTTGCTCTAATTCTTCTCTCGTTATCTCTTCTATTGCTTCCACTCTTTTGTCTCTTTTTCTTTTCTTGTCGGTTTTTATTACCCCCCAACAGCTCACTGAAGTACTCTCTCCATTCCTTTATACTATTTCTATCACTCGCCAGGGATTGGGAAGAAGAGAGAGGAGAGGGAAAAAGAAAATCCAAAGACAAGAAAGAAAACACGGAAGAGAAGAAGTTGATGGAATGGATAGAAGAAAAAGGATGGGAAGTGCTGAATGGAAATAAACAAGGGGACGAAGAAGGAGAATGGACCTACATAGGCGGTAGAGGAGAGACGGTGATAGACTACGGAGTAGTAAACGAAGAAGCATGGGAAGAAGTCGAAGAATTCAGAATAGGGGAAAGAGTAGAGTCAGACCATCTGTCTATAGAGATAAGTATAGGAAGGGGGAGAGAGAAGAGAGGAGGAGAAGAAAAAATAGAGGAAATGCGGAAGGTGATAATTAAAGTATGGGACGAGCAAGGGGTGGAAGAGTATAAGAGAAGACTGGAAAAAGCAAGATTTAAAGAACAAGAAGTAGGGAAAATGGAGAAAGAATTGGTAGAAATATTGGAAAAAGCAGCGACAAAAAGAGAAATAACAGTAAGAGGTGGAGGAACAAAAAGAAAGAATAAATGGTGGGACAAAGAATGTAAGCAAAGTAAAAAGGAAGCAATAAAAGAACTAAGAAAGTGGAGAAAGACTAAAGGGAACAGAAGTGGCTTTTTAGAAGCGAAAAGAAGATACAGAGAGACATGCAGGGAGAAGAAGAGGCAGAAGAAGGAGAGAGAGGAGGAAGAGATAAAAGCAATAAGAACAGAGAAGGAGCGAGGAGATAACAATGAATGAGTGGGAGGAGTACTTCATGAGGCTGCTGGAGGGAGAAAAGGAAAAAAAAGAAAACGGAAATAGAGACGAAGAGAAACCGAGTAGAACCTGAAGGAGAAGAAATTACAATGGAAGAGGTGGAGAGGCATGTGAAGAAACTGAGAAAAGGGAAGGCACCAGGGAGGAATAGAATACAGAGAGTCGTGGATGTATGGGACGAGAAGAGTGCTAGAGAGACTGGTGGAGGTAATGAATGGGGTGTGGAGAGATTCCCGGTAGGGTGGAGAGAGGGGGTAATTTACCCCATTTACAAAAAAGGGGAGAAAAATAAACTAGAAAATTACCGAGGGATAACTCTCCTAAACACGGGGTAAACAAGTTGTATGCATCAATTCTGAATGAAAGGATGAGCAGAGAGATAGAGGAAAAGGGAGCATTAGCAGACAGCCAAGCAGGATTTAGAGAGGGGAGGGGAACAATGGATAATGTATACATCCTGGACCATTTGACGAAGAGTGAGTTAAGAAGAAAGGGGGGAGGGTGTATGCATTATTCGTAGACTTCAAAGCGGCTTTTGACAAGGTGGACAGAGAGAGGATGTTTGAGTGCCTGAGGGAGAAAGGGGTAAATGAATGGCTGGTAAGAAAGGTGGAGGAGATATATGAGAAGACAAAAAGTAAAGTGAAGGTAGGTGAGAGGGAAAGTGAATGGTTTGTGACAACAAAGGGAGTGAGACAAGGTTGCCCGCTCAGCCCCTTGTTGTTCACAATGTATGTGGCAGATATGGACGGAATGTTAGAGAGAGCACAAGCGGGGGGGTGTGTGGTAGGTAGAAAAAAGTGTGGAGTCTGGCGTTTGCGGATGGTATGGTAATGGTGGCAAAGAGTGAAAGAGAAATGAAGGAAATGATAACGAGTTTAGGAAAATATGTGAAGAAAAAAAGACTAGAAGTGAATGTAGAGAAAACAAAAATGCTGGTGGTTAATAAGAGAAAGAGGAAGAACGAAGAGAGTGATTGGAGGTGGGAGGTAGAAGTAATAGAACAAGTAAAAGAATTCAAAGACTTGGGGTATGTGTTCAATGAAAGAGCCACAGATAAGGCACATATTAGAGAACTGGCAAGAAAAGCGAACAAGGTGATAGGATGTGTATGGGGAATAGGAGAGAGAAGGTGGGGAGGCGATTTTAAGAGGAGAATGATGATGTTTGAAAGTCTTATTGAAAGCGTGTTGTTGTACGGAGCAGAGGTCTGGGGATGGAAAGAACAAGAAGAGATAGAGAGGGTGCAAGAAAAATATCTGAGGTGGGTGCTAGGGGTGGAGAGAGAAACGCCAGGGTACATAGTGAGAGAAGAATGCAAGAGGAATAGGTTGATAGTGAAAGCGGGAAAAAGAGCGGTCAAGTTCGAAGACAGGATGGAAGGGAGGAAAGAATGTAGGATACTAAAGGAGTACTGGAGAGAAAAAAAGAAGAATTCAGAGGAGAATGATAGGGAGAAATACTACAGGAGGAATGGGTATGCAAGCAAAGAAATAGAGAGACTGAGAGAAAGAGGCGTGTGGATGAATGTGGAACTAAGTGAAAGAGATAAGGATACGGATAGACAAGAGAGGAGAGAAAGAATTAGAGAATCCAGATACAACGGGAAGTACGGAAGATGCATGATCGAGGAAGTACCGAAGTATTTGGGGAGGGAGAGCGAGAAAGAAAGAAAGATGATGGCGAGGTTTAGGTGCGGAAATGAAGAGGGGGAAAATAGGTGTTGGGCAGAAGATAGTGTAAGAATGTTCTTCCTTCATTATTTTCTGTTTTATCCTTCGATACTCCTCTTGCTTCTAGTGTCTCATTATTTTGTCCTAATCTTGTCCCAGGTCCCGCATTTCCACCAATTATTACATTTATTTTTTCTGTCTCACTAATGGTCTCTTTTAACATTCGTTTTGCTCATCTGTTTACTGAATACTGTGAATATTTTAATTTTTTTTCCTAGTTTCAGATTCGTCTGTTATTTCAGTTATCTGTAGTCCTTGTTTCGTCATTGTTTCTTCTTCAATTTCTTACCACGCTCCTGTAAGGATGCCTCTTTTCGCTCTTAAGGATGCCCTTTCTTGTCTTTACTTTCTGCTGCTTGACATCTACCTACCTAGTCTTTCGGCGTTCTCTCTTCTATTCCTTTTCATCTACCCACGCTTCTACCATTCCAATTATGTTATTATTATTATAAATTCACAGTTAAAAATGTTTCAAAATGTAGCACAAAAATTCCCGTCCGCCACTGCAGGTGGTTCACAAAAACGATTAACCGTAGTCGGCACAAGCGAAAGTTTTTTTTATAACCAAAGGTCAATCACCGTAGCCGGGAGGTAATTTATTAATTTGATCAAATTAAAATTTGGGTAACGGGATTTTACAGGAACTGGATTGCCCAATGAAAACTTTAAGGACAACTTGTGTTTTTGTCAGCCACAGCCATGTTTCAATTTTAAAATAAACAACTGATAGGACAATAATTATTGTATTACAGGGACAATTTTTTGTAGTTATTTGACATTACAATTTACAAGTTAAATTGTAAAGCAAAATAGGACTCTAGGTCTAAATATTGCCGCTAATTTTTGCTCTTCAGAATGACTCGTTTCTGTTCCTTGAGAAACGTGCAAGCACTCGTCATTATTTTCGTCGCAAAGGAAACTGATATCTGCAAAGCAAAAATTATTGTCGACCATATTTTCACTTCTCGTCCTATTGTTATTATTGATAATTTTTTTCTCGTACTCGCAATATTGATAAACAAAATTTTTGGCCTTTTTTAGACTTCATACAATTACAAGTTCCATGATCCCTCGAATGTTGCACAGTTTTTACAAATGTTCGCGATTTGGAAGCTGGCGAGGCATTTCGAGCAGCCGAAGCATTTTTTCAATGTTTGTAAGAGCTGACATTTTTTGAAGCTCACTTTCACTCACTTACAGAATGGACAATGGTACCTAACTATATCCGACTAGAGAGACAAACTCACTTGAACTAAATAAATGTAAAAACAATTAAATGTCACAAAAAAACGGAACAAAAAACTACATACACCCTTTCTTATCATCCCAGGTAAATAATCTGACTCCTTTATGCAAGCAGAAACGTCTTGTCAATGCAAATTTGTGAAGGGGCAAAAAGGCTGAAAAAATGTGGGCTTTCGCAAAAGTGGTAGAAATTTTGTTGCTCTTGTCAAGTTCTATTATTCTGGTTAAAATTTTGAGACTTATATGTATACTTCTCCTTTGTTTCCTATCCCCGCTACATTCCAATATAACAATCTTATTACATATCTTCCTTTTGTTGTCTTTTGTTGCTTTTCTGTTAAATCGTATACCTTTTGACGTGAAAACGTCTATTCACTCGGTACTTACTTTATAGCCGGTCGAACTTTCCAGGGTTACAAATATCGTCAGATTTGAGTCGCTTACAACTATACTAGACTAATAATGGTTGAGCCCACAACGGATAGGGCATGTCTGTACGTGTTTCTCGTGCTGTATTTGTTTTACCTATCGGACTAGTGTAGATGCATGTTTGGGATTGATGGAAATTAGCGTTGTATAAAATTATAAATTTGTGTAGCGTGAAAACGCGTTTAGCTAGGACCGTGATTCAGGTGCCATTATGAAGAACTTGCGAAGTGAGATTTTATCTCGACGACGCTTTAAATGTGACTTAACAGTAACAAACTTTATACTATAAAAATGGGAATATCGGATCGCAAGAGGGCTTTATCATTTTAGTATGTATACTCATCCAGTTCCATCACAACGTCTAATGGAATTCACTGAGCGAATGGTGATGTTGAAGAAATGTAAATAATAATAAATCTCAAACAGAGATGCTAGAACATGTCTGCAATAATCGATGCTATTATTCAAAGGCAGAAGAGTCAACATTTATGGAAATCCGAAGATTCTTGCTGAGTACAACCCAACAATGGATATCTAGATTATTATACGCTTATTGTAAACAAGCTTCTCTCAGACCTGGGTCCAAACAAATGACGATTGCTCATAGATTCATCTAACAATAAAACTAGTTACATAATGGTAACAAGTATCCTTGTATTCCTGTAGGTCATGCAAGTTATATGAAGGCAACGTATGAAAAACGTAAAAAACCTTGTTAGATAAGATCAAAAACAAGGATTACTTGTGGTGGTATATATTCACTGAGTGAAATTAAAATTGTAGCCATTATCCTCGAGATGGAAAAAGGTTTTTGAACTATTCTAGGTATTTGCTGAAAGGATCCCCGAAATTTATTAAGTTTATATATAGTTTAGTTAATTGAAGCTCAAAAAAGAAATTGCAAATGATTTACTCAATATAGACCTTGTACAGAAAAACCTGCTCTACAATTTTATTTCTATACATTTCGTGCTCCCACTAATGGTTTTCGAGACAATCGCCGCAAAAAAACGGACCTGAAAACTATACTAATTTTCCAACGTCATTTATGAGCGTTGGATGGGAGATCTTCATGAGATCAATTTTATGCAGAGTTGAATGGAGAACATAAATCCGATAACTTTTTTGTCGGAGTTACCGTTTACGAAAAAGCTTCATGAGATGAGGCTCTGGGGCGCTTTTTTGGGCAAAAGGGGATGAAGCTCCCTCCGGGGGGTGGGAACTCGTCGGATCTTATTTGGGTCCCTGTTGGGATTTCATAACCAAAAGTTCAAAACGTTAAAAATTCTTCTAGTCTTCTATTCGGCGTTTTTTCGTCTAATTTGCAGACAAAATGTTGCTGCGTTCATAAGGTGGAATCCATCGAGTCTGTCAAAAATTCACTTCTTGAAAACCAGTCATTTTTGTTGTCAATATTTGGAATTTAGGGAATTATACCTGTTCAAAATCACCTGGTATACTGTGTGGAAATTAAGTAAGGAATAAATTCAGTAACTCCGTTAATAGTTGCACTAGAAATAGAACTTAAAAAGCATGTGATAGGGCTAATTATAGCGCATCCGAGGAACGTATACTAATTTTTTTCATCAGTTTTTTTTGACGGTTATGACGTCATCAAAATCTTTTTTTAATGGCAACCTATGGTTTTTATTTTACATTTGAATAGAGTTTTTTATTCTGTTTTCAACGATGTGAAATACTTAATAGGTTAGATAAGGAAAAAATGAATTAAAACGGCGCTAAAGTTCAAATTAGTGAAATTTCAAAAAATTAACAGAACTGTCTACTGTTATCGGAATTTAAGAAAAAACTAGAGATACCAATACAATGTTGACAAGTTCTGAATTGGTACAAAATAATTTTGTCTCAACTGTTTTTCTCTATTAAATAATAAATGAACTTCTAAATAATGCAACAATAAATTGCAACAGGATGGTGCTCCAACACACTAAGCACGGTGCGGCGTTATTTGGACAAAGTGTTTCCAAGAAGATGGAAGAAGAGGTCCAATAGAACGGCAGGCTAGGTCCCCAGATCAAACCCCATTAGATTATTTTTCTATGGGGGCACTTAAAAATCAAGGTGTATCAAAACCGACCCAACAAATTGAATGATCTTGAAGGAAAAATTCGACATGAGTGCAGTTTAACTCCCCAAACCATTCAAAACATATTGGCTGCTTTTCTGATCGTCTTGGATTTTATCAGATGATGCAGGGTCACATCAATAGTCTTTTTGTTAATTTTGTTAATTTGTGACCCCTACTTTGAAATTTAGGGTTGTTTTCTTATTTTTTCTCATTGATTGCTTTTGGGAACTTTGTTTTGTTTGGATTTCTGTTTTATTTTCTTGAATTCTGATAAAATTAAAAAGCTATGTTAATTTTTTGGAAAGTTACTAATTTGAACTTTAGTGCCGTTTTTATTTATGTTTTTCTTATGTAACCTATTGAGTATTTGATAACGTTGGAATCAGAATAAAAAACTCTATGCGAATGTAAAATCAAAAACATAGGTTGCCATTAAAAAAATATTGATGACCTCATAACTGTCAAAAAAAATAATGCAAAAAAAATGTGTACGTTCGTCTGATGCGCTATAATTAGCCCTACAACATGCTTTTTAAGTTTTATTTCTAGCGCAAATACTAACGGTGTTACTGAATTTATTCCTTACTTAGTTTCCACACTGTATACATAATCGACCTGATTCTGTTAATAGATATTTACGGGAAAAGTCTTGTAAATTAGTCTTTACGGGTGAGCCGGGAGATTGTTGGTCGAGCGACGAAGGAGCGAGACCCATAACCCGGTGAGCCCAGTAAAAACTAATTGCAAGGCGAATCCCGTACAAACTTTTATTTCAACCTTCAAACGACCTTTTTTCAATCACTTTTTATTTTTATAAACATAAATTTTTTTGACAGTTTGTGACGATGCGTTGTACTTTACAGGTCTCTTCTATACAAGCCCGTAAAACTTTATAAGGCTGTTTTTGTAATTAAACATTTACTTAGTTACATAAATACCTGTAATGTGTCATTTACTTAGAAGCGGGAAATAAAATGGAAAACCACTTTTTTACAGATTATCATAAATTTTAAAGTCAAAAATAAGATGTTAAAATTAATAATGTCATGTAATCATGGCAGTGATTTTGGGTTAATTAAATGCCGACAAGGACATTAAAATGCGAATCAATCGCTTTAAAACAATCGTACTTTTAGTGAAAAAAATTCCTAATTACTAATTATTATGTGACTAAGAATGAATAAAATTTAACAAGGTATTGATGGTATTTTAAGAATAAACGACGTATGTATACGTATTACTAATTAAATAATTACACCAACAATTTTCATTTCAAAAACACAATGCCTTAATGTTAATTAATTTTATATTTTTAATTTGAATGAGTATATTTTTATTTCGTTATTTTATTACTATGCATACGTACTTACTTCTATTTCGAAGCTACCAAGAAAGATTGTGCATTTAAAATAAAAAAAATATTAAAAATTAAATTTAAAGAAGTTAAAAGGGGGCCAAGGTTATAGAGTTCTTCTAACTTCTTGTCATATATTTCTATAACTATCCTATATCTTTTTATCCTGCCTTTATAGTATTTTCAAAATTTAAAATTCAAAATAAAGTAGTGAGAGCATAAACATTGTAAACGCTTTTGCGCGAGTAAAGTTTATCATAAATACTGTTTTCAACTGTTTGGTAAAAATAACAAAAATAACGTTAATTATTACATGAAAGCATGAGTCAATTAAATAGAAACAAAAGGTAAAATCGAAGATAGTTAAAAACAGCAAAACAAAAATATTAAATTTAATTTAAAGTGTTCATTAGAGCATGTGGACAATTTTCTTTAAGTACAAAATGAAGGAAAAAAAACTAAATTTTGATTCAGGTATAAATATGTAGTATAAATAGGGAGGAATTATATAATATACGTAGAAATATGTAGGTATACTATAAATAAAAAAATCAAGAAATTAAATTAATAGAAGAATATATGCGATGAGGTTAGACAAAATGTTTTATGAGAATTTAGACTCTTTTCTACTTAGTTTATCGGATTCGTTTTCTCAACGTCTTACGTTCTCAGTTGCCCTATTTTCTGAGGCATAATTTTTTTAAGTTTTAAGCCCCCCAAAATTCGTATTTTTTTAATCTAATAAATAAATAATTCAGCTTCTTAAAAGAAAAACATAAAATGGAGCTGGTGAAACAAATTGTTACATCTAAACGGAATATAGGAACAAGGAAAAATCCTTGGTAAGATGTAATTTTTTATGGACTTTTTCGACATTTTTGCAATGAAAGATTACTTTTATTTTCAATATTTTTTCAATTAAGGTCACAATAGACGTCATTGGAGACGTAAAAGTCTTGACGACGTCATGGGAATAAAATATTTAAACACATGTAAAAAACACAATGATTAACAGTGTTTTGCTATAAGTAAGAACACACATTTAAAATATCTACATTTCTATTTTCATTATTTGAAGAGTTGACCATAACAACATATTGCTGGAATATAAATATGCACCACTATCGTCACAATGTCGTGACAATGTCGTTATTTTGTTATATTATATAGTGCTGTTAAAAATATTCTCAGTATAGTACTAGCCTATTCCCATTTGATGATGATGTTGGTCTTAAATAATCTTAAATGTTAAATACATACCAGGCAAGACGAAAATTGCTACTTAAAATGTAAATTGGCAACGGTAAGGACAAATTTGACCGAAGTGGTGCTACCGGCGAGGAATTTTCTCGGACCTTCCCAGAAGCTCCCAAAACAATTGGTAAAATTTTGAATAGATTGAAGCCTAGTAGTGGAACTTGCCTCGAGCAATATTATTAAATTTGGTCAACTCATTTTGAGTGCACGGTATGTGTCATGTCAAAATTTTCTTAACATGTTTAAAAGGGTACTGATAGCTGTAACGGCACTGCTTAAAAAAATCTGTAAAATATATCCCACTGCTTTATTTTCCAGGGGCGTCCGTCAAAATTGGCCAAGACAGCCCACGAGATCTCTCGTGCAAAAACACGGTCATCAACCTCGGTTCGTAATGTGTTACGCTATCCTTCGCAATAAGAGAGAAATCACGGACGTCGCTGAGTGGCCTTCAAAACCACGACAAGGAAGACCCTGACAGGACGTCTTTGCTAAGACGCGACAGTAGGTGTAAAAATGCCGCGAATTGAGGGCGAAAGGTAAACCGTAAGGTGTGTTAAGTAAAATCGGAACGAAACGGAATTGATTTTGCCAATGGAAAAGCGAGAGAAATGAAAAGGCTGGCAGAAGTGAAAAAATGGAAATTGAAAAATTTTTTGGCATCGAGATCATTGTAAATACAAGCAGGCCTTTTACTAGATTCTTCAGATAGAATGTTGCGTCATAAATAGTTTGTTGCACCAATGGCTCCAATAGATAAAGTTATTTTGAATTAGCATTCGGATATAAATTTGCTTGATATTTTTATTGGCAAACAGGAGTGGAAGCGAGTATAAATTCTTGCTGGAAATACGATCCCAACACATTTACATCTTTTATTGTGTGCTTAATTTTTGGCTTACCTATTTAGAGGTGCTAAAACGCAAATAATCTCTCTAAAGTGGTACTTTATTGCAGGAAGCTACTCAGTCAATCCTGACAGGACTATTATCAGTATACAAGGTCATCGGCTGCAGTTGTAATTTCATTTCCCAACACAATAAGCAATTATAATAATACTGAATTAGAGTCAATTAGTTGCCACTCCAGTTGGATGGATTGAAGAATAAAGGAAGAAAACTTGTTGAATAGCATTACAGCATTCGCTTTTCAAGTGCTGTTGTTCTCTTCGGTACGATTCTGACACTTAACGGAGGCACGATTTAGTTCTCTTTTCGCCTAAAACAAAGCTATGTATCAAGTTCATTGACTTGTGACGTCAGCGGACCTAACCTAACGTAAGTGAAGACGGCGTTCCAACATCAACTTTCAAATCTTTGTAGGTTTTGCATTCCACCCTACATTACGCGCATCGCACAGGAAGAAAACGGTTATGTCATGTTCAGAAACTGCCATTGCGTCCAGAGTCCTGAAAAATTAATTGTCAATTACTAATTGTGACAATGAGGTCGCAATTAAGTATTAAAATTCACAAATTAAGGTAATTAATTGTAGGGAGTGAATATTAACGCGGCATCAGTTGGTTGATTTTTAGACCTCTTTCAGTGCGAAATGAAGACTTGTATAGGTGCTAAACAGAATGTGTTACGACCTGAGTTTGTTGAACTCTTCACGATGTAGAACAGATCAAACTCGATTAAATTTTCGTTTCGTTCATTACAACAACAATTGAAATCTGTAAAAATCACCCCTTTCTCTTCTCAAATCGGGTTTATAGTCGCCAGAAACAGGGATGCTCAAACCGTGGCCAATTTGGAACTAATTTAGCTTGTGTAATGCCTGTAAAAAAGGGTTAACGGTGCATCTTTGTGAAGAAGAAAGTAATGAGGAAAATGCCCGATACCCTGCTTTCTACCCCCTGCGAGGGCCGTAAACCATAAATTTCTCGAACAGAAGCATTGTTGCGGTTTATGGCAAACCACCCTCTGGTTTCATGTTATTTACTTCAACTTCTATACGGTACTGAAAAGAACTGTCACAATTTTGAAATACAATACAAATTACCGGTTGACCCACAGTAAGTAAGGGACAAGAAAAGTTAATTGTCCAGATTCAAGGAGAGTCGTAAATCTCGGGGCAATTAAATTTTAGGGGGCCATAGAAATGATCGAGTACGTAGAATCATTTTTGCACACATTTGCTGCTGAAGGTCTCTGGGTGTTGGAAATGGGCCGCCCGCGACGCGTTATCTTCGAAAATGCTCTGGAGATTCCGATAGTGGACTAAGCGCGGAACCTCACTGGGCCCTAATAAGAGTTATCCATAATGTGATTCATATTCACAAAATTGTTCGGAAACACACCAATGCAAAGAGAAAGGCATTTCACTGAATACCTAAATTCGTGGTGAACTTGCGTGAAATAAGGTTATATCATTTACCATAAACAAAATGACGCGGATGAGTCAAAGACCTTCTTGTAAGTGGAACTTTTACTCTGAGAAAAGAGCGTTAATCACGGTCGCGGCACACGGACTTTATCAAATGCGGAAAAAGCCATTGAAATATGGGAAGTCCGAAATATGTACGACCTTTTCTTTCAAAACAATAATTAATATTTGTATTCATATTAAATTTCTTCTAGGCTTGGACTGAGCTTTAAAAAAGCTTTAATAATTTGGTGAAAAATAAAAATTACAGTTTTCTTAAATTTCTTTGTTGGCCTGCATTTATCATTAAATTGCGACATTGTTTTTTGGGGTGCATCTTTTCAGAGTTGTCTTGAGTTCTCACTAAAATATATGATAAAATACATTATAATTTATATTTATTTATTTTGACATCGATTGGACAGTTATAAATTTTATCGGTGAGGAATAGTGCATAAACATGTTTGTGTTCATATGTTCTGTTATCAACCAGATGGAATTAATTTTGGCTTAGGAACAAATCCTGTGGCGTCACTTAATTTCACCCGCAGTAAAATCTTAGAAATGCAGAATTGAGATTTTTCATCCGACGTACAAGACTATAAACCATGCACCGTGATACCGCTGAAGCGGCGTCCCGAGCAGATGAAGCGCTTGGTCCATGAACTCTAAACAACGACAAAAAGAACTTCCTCAAACGTGAGCTGCAGCATTGAAGTCTCCGGCAACTTCTTGAGGCCGCTGAGAATTTGGAGGTTGTTGACCGAAGTTCCCGTTAGCTAGAGCTTCCAACTATCACCACTTGGCGCTGTGTGAAAACCATCACGGTCAAGTTTAACTCGGATCGGTGTTTAGTTTCTAAAAGACTGCGAAGGTTGAAGAACGTAGTGGTGTGTTTGACATTGCCCTAGACATGCGGTTTTGACAAGCAAGAGTCCGACATCTTCAGCCTCACCTGGATTAAGTGAGCGGAAGGACGTTGGTCAAAATTCTTCATTCAGGACAGCTTTTGCAAAATTCAGTTCGGGAAGGATTTTATGTGTGTTCAAGACTGATTTAAGGATCTCAAATTGATTGATAGTGTTTAGTGTGTTTGCCAGTGACTATTTTTTCTGGATATACGGTACAGTGAGGTTGCCAAAATTTTCTGGATACCGTGGATTTTATATACTCCTCCAAAGGATTGCCACGAAGGTAAGATGAACTTCGTAGTCAAATGAATTTTTTTTTGCCGCGCTTGATCAATCATTCTGCGAACGTAGATCATTATTAAGCACCTGTGAGAGGTCAGCTGTGTGCTCAAGGAAACTTTTTAAGTCCGTGAATACAGATAAATGACTTACCGATGATTAAGACAATTACGTAATGATGGGGGAGACGTGAAAATTTGGCAGTCATGGTTTCATGGCGATGTTATTGACCTTAAGACAAGACATTCACATTGATATTGCGTTTCGTAATTCCACTCTTACACGCTGTTTATTTAACAACTGAATTTTTTCAACACGGACAAATCTGTTGTGGGTGTCCTTTTCGAAGGTGGTGACACTAGAAACAAACGCGTTGGCGGATGGTAGGAAGCAACACAATATTATCTAATTTCAAAAAGGCCTTTTTGCATATTGTCAAGTGATTTAAGAAGTTGCTCGAACAATCCTGGTAATTGCAATGAATATAAATAGGAGATTTTGCGCTTTTTTGGAACTCGTGATAAAAAGTGGTCTTGAAAGGAAATACAATTTAAAAAACAAAATTCAGCATCGGACCATTTGTTAGGTTCATCGAACTTCAAAATTTTGTTAACCTCAACCTTGTATGCTCTTGATATAAGGTCGAAAACTGCATAATCAGGAACCAGTTCCTTTAATGTTGATAAGTCGTTCTTTATTTTGCAATCGGTTTTTGTACAACGTCGGATTGCATTTTATTGCCGTATTTTGTAATTCAACTGATTAAAGGATCACTTAACTTAATCGTCATCAAATTTTGCACAATTAGACACTGAAGTAATTTGTACTCAACTTTTTATTTAGGCATCAATGTTCATGAATCATCGAGTTGTTGATAACTTTCGTTGTAATCTAGATTTTATATTCTAGAATAGGTTATGAACGTAAACAACACCAGAAGAAAGTTTTTGAAGCAGCAAGACGTAGTCAATATTGTTCGGAACATTGTCAAGGTACCCGGTACCATGGACCAATACTGTTTAATTTTTTTAAAGAAAAATTGATGGTCGCAACACGACTTTTAACGACATTCTCGATTTTTCTATGCTCACCTTCCTTTCGGATTAGTAGGACACTAGGGCAGTTCAACGAACTCAATCCTCGACGTGCTCATCATGGCGGCAAGAACTTATTATAACTTTATAAAGTGTTGAATTTGACTTATTTGCCAATTTGATAAAAGTACAATTCAAAAAAGCACAAAGTACTGATGTAATATTTTCGTTAGGCTCAAGAATCTAGTCCAAGTTTTAAGCCGATGTAAGGACTTCATATAACAATATAAAGACGTTTTTTAATGCGATCAAGTTTTTATTCTGACATTGACTAACCCAAGCAGAGACCAAGGCCAAGGCCAAACTTGTTTGAATCGTTATTTTACAACATACTTAAAATAATAATTATTGATTCAGAGCTTTCATGGTCATGGTGAGTTTATCGTTTTGAGTAACACTAGAAAAGAGGGAAAACTGCATCGCAGTTGGGTTTTGCACAGACCAATCATTGTTGCATTAATAACCAGATTATCAACGTACATAAATGTAACCAAGACTGATAATCTGATTTGGATATAAATTTTACACTCTATTTTCTAGGTATGTGTTGTTGTTTTCTAAGATGTAGCAGCATAAATAGCGGCACACTTTTAGAACGCCCGGAATTCCCTTTATTAATGGAATATAAGCAGTCTAACCCATTTTACGCGATAAGGAATCTCCTAATGAAAATGTTTAAAATAAACAGAAGATCTCGCTTCCGTTACATTTCAAATGCAATCAAACAGAAATAAAGAAAATCTGTACTTGCTATTATGACTTTAAGCTTGTTAAATAAACAGAAATGAAAGCTCCACTAAAAAGCTTTATTTCAGGCAAACTCACAAGAAGCTACAGCAGCTTCTTTTGTAAACAACTATTTTATGAACTTTGAAACGCAACGAGAGCTTTCTAGTTGCTCATACTTTATATGTAAATTAGCCAGAAACAAATTTCTGTAAAATTTGAAATAATTATAATTTAAAGCAGTTGTTTCACAGATAGGTGTTAATGTCTAGTCAGCTGCGGTAATTTGAAATGTAAAATATTGTCGCCACAAGCCATTGCAGATGCGACAATGAAGTAAAGCTGCATATCTCAGTACGCCTTTTTCGACAAATAATAATTGTAGTGAGAAGTGTTTTTACTTGTGATACGATTACAACGCTCGAGAAATTTCGATTAACTGTATTAGTGATTAGTTGCCGTTACTGATTACACTAATTACTGTTTTGTGACAAACAGCAAATGGTCTTTACAGTTACCGACATGTCAATTAAACTCAAGGGTATTACCTGCAGTTCTTCAAGTGTCCATTCAGATTTAAAAACGTATACAAAGCCGGGGCCGCCTTTTATCGTCGTTTTTTCTCCACCACCTGCATGGGTCTGTTCCCGTTTCGAAGCACTTTTCTTCCAGATAGCATATGCATAAGCGCATTATTAAAAGGGTTGAGATAACCGAAGCTTTTAAAATCGAGGTTAACTAGCGGTGCTTACGGTCCTGAAATTGATGAAGGTCTGGTCCTGTCGGACCCTTATAGCCTTGAGAAATCAAGTTCCGTTTAAATGGTATCACCTGCCCACACATAACAAGTTGTTGAATGCTCCTTTAGATAAACGTACGGTTTGTGTGCGTCCGTTTACCGTTACGATGATGCATACGTCGGGAATGATGTTACCTAAAACAAAATTTAAAGTTATCTTCGGATAGTTCTCGGAAAAACTAATTACAACTCGAGGAATTTTATGCTTTGTGGTTCCACAGCGGTCAACACTTTACAGTAGGCCCCTTGTCAATAATGGTCGGTAATCTTTACCTAACGGATTTATTCTTCTTTGACCGGCGGTCCCCGATGTCCATTTTTGTATTGAAAATTTGCACAGACGACAGCTGTCTCGTCGAGAAAAATTGCTCTTTACGGCCCCGCAAGACTGACCGCCTTTCTGTGCTGAAGCAGTTATGTGCAGCCACAAAACAACTTTAACTATGTCCATGCCAAATAATTATTGGTGGAATTTTTAATATGCATTACTACGTGGTATGAACACTTGACCTGAAAGTCGACAATGCGTGGTTAGGAGAGAATTTCTGATCTGATGTCGATGGTGTGACAATTTTGGTTAGACAATAAGTGATCTCATAAACAGAAAAGAATGAAAATCATGTTTATCCTAATTAAAATTTCAATTTAAAAATCACATTTTAGATATGAATCATGGGTGGTTTGCATTCATAATTAATAAGGATCGTCTATCGTCCAAGGTTGAATTTAAACGCGTCTGTTACTTTAATTTTGTAAGAAGTACATCTACATCAGAACAAATGTTTATTTCCGTTTCTTCTAATTGATTTTTTTGTGTGCAGAGGAATTGAGATATCTAACAGTAAAACACCGGTTCATCAGAGGATTAAACATAACGTTAGTACTTTCTCTTATTTGCAAATAAATTAACAAATTAATTAAACACTGAGTGCCATTTCTTCGATAACTTCTAACTCGTCTGTGTTTCTAAAATGGCTATCTAGAGATTACAGGATATCATTAAAAAATAGCTAACAAGGTTAAATAAGCCTAGATTAACATATCTTTCACCAAGCCAACAGCGTAATCGTACAAGAGAATTGATTGATACCACCAAGATCATCTGAAATTCAGAAGACACTACGATATCCTATAATGCGTCATATTGATGGAGGTATACAGGACTATAACACTAGGCTTGATCAATTTCGGCTCCAACACATAAAAGTAGAACAAATTGTTAGACTAAATTCTTCAATGTACGCTGTCTTTTCGAGTAGGAATTTTATTTACAATCTATATACATTTATACAAGTTCTCTTATTTGTGTGTGGCTAAGATATTACTGTAGACGAAAGTAGTAAGTAGTCCAAAGTGGTTTTAACATCGATTTATATCTATCAGTTTGTTTTGTAGACATAGTTCTGATAGCCAGCAGGAATGCAACAAAAACATTGCAGTGTGGACACTTTTGACACAGTTACGTTAAGGCGCAACATACACTTAACTGTGAAGTAGTCCTTATTAGCTGACTCTAACACCATGGTGCTACCATATTCTTAATTATGTACATTATTTCGTAAATCACTCATATTTGCATTCAAGACGATACGGACCCGACGCAATTTGCATAAAGTACCTAATCTATGGTAAACTCAGATATCAGGTTGGTTAGTAACATTTACTACTTCAACGCCCTTAGTGATCCTCCCATTCCAGGGGACTAATTAGAATCTCTTGTTAGGTCACGGCAGATCAAGTTAAAACAAAAAGGCTTCTGCTTACTTTCAAGTGTCTCCAACCCCGTTCCGTTCCGACCCACCCCAAGCGATCTCCGGGAAACCCTCCAGACATTGAACTTGTCGCTCACCACACTGTCTTTTCCAGCATTTTCTATCTTTTATGTGAGCCGGTGTTTTGTGTGTGAGCACGCAATGGTCTTTTTACGTGGAAGGAGAACGTGCTAGTGGAACCAGACAGGTGGGAGAAGTAGGGGAAGTCGGAGTGTGTCGGCCGTTGAACCCATGGTCTCAATGTTGACATCCCGGTTAAGGCTACGCTTCCTCGTTGAATCCACGCGAAATTCCATCCGATGTCCTTGTTCAGTGCTTTGGTTCACCGGAAACTTCCGAATGTTATGAAGGTCATGGTAGTTGCAGGCCAACTCCAGTTCTTAAATTAGATCTTTTTGGGCAGAACTAAATCGTCATGCTGCCAGTTCTCGTGGAATTATTATTAACATTGTGTTTGTTTGTTATAAATGAAATCCTGAGAGTTTCGTACAGACAAAATAATTGTTTACTACTCCATCAGTATCACTAATAATGTTATTATTTAAATTCATTTTCTCCCCAATATCAACGGTTGAAGAGCCAATCATGTCTACTGCAAAATTTATATTTTATAGGAATCCAGTGAAACAGTAAAAAACGTGTGAAAAGCAAAATTATTAATACCCCTTTTCACCTTCTCGCTCCCCACGCCACTGCTCGCAATTCAAGCTGTTGCGAAAGCAAAGAACGCACTTGATCGTGACCTGATTAGTAGGCTGAAATTGATCTACTCAACCCCTTTTCGACCTGAAAAACCGAGCCTATTTGGGGAAATACCGGCGCTAATATAGCGGGGTCGTTACACTCGCAGGGTTTGTTGGTAAACAAAGGGGATTCCCGGGGGTTGATTGAACTCCGATTCGGGAGATTGTGAATGCGGAAGGTCCGGGTTTGACCCCTCATGACCTGGGCCAACACTTTCCATGGTAACCGACACGCAAGTCGGGGATTTCGATCGATTCCAGGCGATGTCCCTCCCTCAGACAACACGCTAGTTTGACAGAAATTACGATATTTATTTGTCATCTTATCACAGACATGAATTTTATCTCGGAGAGTTCATGACCGGATGAATGCAAAGATTGCACCCTCCGGGTCCAGCCGGGGGTTTACTTACTGGGATTTATAGGGCTGATTTAATTCGAACATCAGTAGATATCGCAAAACGTATCCCTATTTTTTCCTTGGCTGATAATTACAAACTAACACTTCTTGATTCTAATGTGTGAGAGTTTGCTTTAATAAATAATAATTATGTACAAATGGTGGTCGCATCCACCAATTTTCACTTTGAGCTCAGATCAAAGATGACGACATAAATCTTTTTTTTTTGTTCACTTTAAGCAACACAATAAATGTTAAAAAATTAACCAAAGGCTCCACCAATGAGTCGACATGAATGACAAACGACCCTCTTTTATCTCAGCTTTTGACAAAGTGTTGCGTGTTTTGCACAATTTATTTTTATTTAAGATAATGTACACTTTGGTGAGCTTTTAAACCACATCCTAGAGGGATTTTTGTGGCACTTTTTATGAAGCTGGGAACCATAGTTTTCTATCCTACAAATCATTAAAACATAAAAAAAGGTTATACAAAAAATAAAAAGGGTATTTACCTCTGGAACTTAGCGGCACAAATTCTCGGTTGGCATTTCCGGGAGTTCCGGGATTCTCCGGGTATACAACGCAGCAGGAGGACGTTGACCTCTTATTGATTTTGTGCAATTTCACTTTTATTTTGTTTTGATAGAAGTGCAGCAAAAGTTGATTCATCCTGAAATTAAAATCAAGATCACATTTCTTCGACAACAATATTTTAATTTTGCGACTATAAAAACTAATAAATAATCCAGGGCACATACTTTGTAACATATAATTTTATTATCTTGAAATCGAAGGATAGACTGGATAAATAAAAGTGCAGGATTGTCATTCATTATTAACGGAATATTGTTTCCGAGAACACAGAGACAATAAACTATAATGTTAAAGAAAGTCCTTTGGCTTAATAATTAATTTTCTGAACGGACGGACTTATAGATTTTTCTATTTTAAGACGTCACTCAATGATTCTTTTCTGTTTCTGACAAAATTCTTAAGTTGGGCATTATACAGTGTGATTGATTTAGAAGACTGGTGCGTCACAATGCGTGTACATTCCTACACATCAGTTTTGATTAAACGATTTGGAAATGAAAATTGACTTTCAGGATAATGATAAAAATGTTTAAAAATCCAAATTCTATAGTTTTGATCAAATTAAAATTTTTGCTCATTTTAAACTTAAATTTAGCCAATAATTTTCCTAACGTAATCTACAATTAAAATTGACCGAAATACAAACTGTTGTCAAACAAGTCGTCTGTATATGTATATTTCTGAAAATTTTTGTGACGCTATGAATTGAATATCCAACATGGGTCTGTTTGTAAATTCTGAAATAATTTGTTTTGCTTACAAAATATGTTTTGTATTTTAAGTACATGATTAGTTAAAAAAGCTGTTTTCAATATTCTAGCATATCTACAACCAACAAAAAAAATCGTCGGTATCCATTACCATTTTGTCCGTGTTTATGTTTAGCGATAATTTATTGGTTATATGTTTTGTTTTTACTTTGTCTTATCTGCCCCATGGCAAAAACAAAGATATTTCAAAATGATAATTTTCCATTATCGTTATTAAACTATTTTTGGACATTTATTTTTCAAGTCAAGATAAAAAACATTCGGACATACAAACAAGAAATCCGATCTAAAACCAACTTTATTTCCTACGACGTAGTAATGAGGCTGAGTAATAATTTGACGGAGACCTTTCTGCGTCTTGTGGCGAATATTTTTGGTTTATCCTCGAGACACTTAAGAATAACAAATTCCAGCCCACACAACAACTTACGACGTAAATCCTATTCGCCGAAGTATATGTTTTAACAAATTTTAGGCAACCTGACCTGCGCAACTAAAAACATCGTGGATTGCAGTGTGATATGTGTTAATTTATGCATTTTATCGTTATCTCTCTTTAACGATTGCGGTGTTTACAAAAGATTGTTAAAAATAAAGACTGCACATGCGTTCCTCCAAAGGTCAAACTATTTGGTTGCGAAACTGACGAGAATTATTAGTTTGTAGACGAATCGCATTTCTGCGAAATCTATTTTCTGCAATGTCCTTAAAAGATCATCTAGAGTTTTTGGCCCAACTCTCATGCTTCAAATGTTGTCGACGAAGAAAAAAAATGTACCAATCTTGGTTTTTGCACTTTGGTGACCGAAGAATTAATTTTTATCTTCAGATATTTTGTGATGGGAGGGAAGTATCCAACAGACCAGAACACAAGTAGTTATTACGTTTTTTAAAAATCTAATCTTGTAGATGATATAAGTCGGCAAAAAATATTGTAGGGAAGGCAATGGCAAAATGGTGTTTATAGTCCGACGCTTTATAAATCTTACACCTCATTAGACCCATCTAGAGCCGTAAAGAACAAGATACAAGATAATATAATGCTCAAAAAAGTATTAATGTTCAAATAATTCCACCATGCGAAACTAAAGCAATAAATGCTTATAGGTGGTCTCTATCACCTGTTGTGGAACTGATAACAAGGTCCACAAGCCCCTACGCCCAATTTATATAAATATGAAAATTGCATATTGACGACCTCTGATTTGAACAGATAGCCTTACTCTAATTTATTCCCATCTTAATCGATAAATTTAATAAATTTGGTATGAAATAAATTTATCTAGCCGCTGCTGGATGCAATCCCTCGACAAGAGGAAAAATCGGGATCGAATTCTTGTTTATCAACGTAACGTTATCACGCCGATGTGCACATGGACAAGAGAGTTTGAACGAGATAGCTGCACCGTTGCAGAGCCTCACGGCAGAGAGTGTTGAGCTAGGTCGGCGTCGCGACGCATAACAGTTGGGTGCATATCCGCGTCGTCAGTGTCCCGCCAAAACACGCGATTAAGGTGCGTTAACAATGCGTGAGAGTGCGTGAACAAGCAACACTTGATGGCAAAGTGACTTCGAGACACATCGATTTGAATTTCCCGCCCTCACTGACCAGAAAGGGCGCCCTTTTCAAAACACGGCCGTCCAAGAACACTCAGGAGCCTCACGGTAGGATACCAAGCCTAAAACACAAAAAACACACTTCACACAACTGGAAAGGGAAATGTAAAATTAATTGGTACGATCAAAGTGAGGTTATTTTTTTATGAAAAAATTAAAGCTTTCTTAGTGACGTTTTGAATGATTAGTTTTTATTCAATTTATTTCAAAAAGGCGCAAGTTCTGCGTACTTGTGCGTATGCACGCAGATGCAAGGTTGTTCATGGCTTCCACGCCTAAAACTGGGGACGAGTGACACACAACCAAAAATGCAAAGCAAAAAAGTTAAATAACGCCAAAGTGATAATGAAACTTCTATTGATTGGTCTATTTTTAGCCCGGTAAAGTAATTTCACTATCAAACTGGAACCACTTTAATCTAGGTACTCACCAGTGTTAAGCACACCCAAATGTTGAAGCAGCCTTCACTCTAACCCCTAATCCCACAAAAATCTCAGAAAAAATTACCAAGATTTTAATTTTCAGCGTTCAATACAATCAAAAGTGAAAATTCAAAATGGCTGCCTCCCTGTTTCCTTTACTGAAACGTAGATATTTTCTGTCTTCAAAGAAGCTATTTTAAACTACTTTTCAATGCTCAAGGTAACCTTAGTTATTAACTTTATCTCAAAAATCTATAAACATTTCATCTTTCATCACAATCTCCTCAAACAGCATTTTCGGAGACGCATCAACTTTGACCTTTAGAAATTTTTGATTTTCGATTCATGTTTTTGGTGAAAATAAAGACTCTTCATGCTTTTTGTAGCCCGAGTTTGTTTTTGTGGATGTTCTTTTTCTGCTTCCGATGGTTTTTGGAACATGACAGTATCGTTTTGGTGCACTTCGTGAAAAGTGAATTTCAAGTGCACGTCAAGGATATCTAATCCTTCAGTAAATAACATAATAGCAAAAAGCAGTGTTATTATGATTATTATATCTGAAGGTGTGTGTGTTGCATAGGTTATGTTACGTTATACAAGAATTAATTGAGCAATCATTATTATATTAATTTAATGACTAATGGACTGCGACAATTAAAAAGGTGGTTAAGATGGACGAAGAAACCATGAAAAGTATACCAGAAACGTTCCTCTTAAATGCTTCAAGACGCAATGGAATATTCCTGCTAACTGTCACAGGTAGTGAGTGCATGCTTATCGAAAAGTAATTAAATTAAGTCCTTACATTATGTAAGTTTTTCTGGTCAGTATAAGCGAATAGATTCCACAGTTCGCATGTCCTGTTTCCATTTTTCGGTTTTTGCCTGGTCCAGTAGTCAAGTGGAGGCATTTCTGTTGCTGTCTCACATTCGGTAATTTTAAGTTTGACTTTTATAATTGCAATAACATTGAATGTTTAAAGATCAGTCATGGCCTCGTGCTGTGCCAAATGCTCACAAGGTTTCTTTAAACAGAGAAAGACAGAGGAAATGCAGTCGCTAAATAGAGAGCAGAACTAAAATTGACGTCAGGAACATGCAACTCAACCTTGCACTAATATTAGTGCAGAATTAAATAACTTAAAATTGGTGGGGAAACATTCGGGATAAAATTACCGCAGCAGGTAATCACTAATCATTTTCTGCTATATCCCGAAAACTCCATTCTACCAGGATTTTTAGTCATTTCCAGCTCGTGTTATGTAAAATCCGTGTTTACATAACAACCACAGGAAAAAATTACTTAATGGTAGTATGACATTGAATTTTGCGATGCAATAGCTAAGTGCACCACGTGTCTTGTATGTAATACACGACGAAAAAACAATTTTACAATGACAAACAATTTGCAAAATGATAAGGGTCCTCTTATCAAGACTAAATAATGTTTTTTCAGTGAAGGAAATGTACTAATCGCTTCTTTTGTTGCAGGACTTAAATGCCTTGAAGAACAGTTGCAGTCCTCGAAAAAGGCCAAAATGAGAGAGGTAAATCTACTATTTTCAGCTGAATTAGGAAGAGTGTCATTCTAAGGTGGATGATACAAAATTGCTAAAAAATAAAAATGGTGTTTAGCTACATGTTGTTGAAGCGGCAGGTCTATTTGATTAGATAGTTGACGGTTTAATTTTTTTGGATAAATAAGAGTTGTAAAAATTGAAGGATAGCAGCGTTAGAACTGAATAATATAATTGTTTCCTGCTATTATCACAACCATGAAACAGGATAATTGAAGAGGGTGGTTTAGATCGTCTTGTGGATTGATAGTTATTCCTCACGAGGAGGTTTAGTTACATTAAAAAATCCAAAAGTGTATGTAGAACAATTATAAGAAGGAAAAGTTGAAGTTATATAACTACAAAGTAATTTAAAAAGATCTTCATCGCTATTGACATCAACAGATTTTATGTTATAAAATTGCATCCAAATTCAAGCCACTTAAAGTCTTGATTTGTCTCTTGGAACTCTTTTTGTCCAATCAGAATCTCTTAAAATTATTTGTGAGTAAACAACCCGTGCAAATACACGTGTAATTGCTCAATAAAATTATGGTTGTAATTTATTTTCGTAGGGCATCTGAAACGCGAATAAATATATGCACACGTGTTGTGTTATCAAAATAATCACCTGTTTGGTTAGAAGGTGAAGTGATATCGTTGCTCAAATTACAATTCTACTCGTGCACTTCTTCACGTTTTTTTAATGAACCAACATGTCAATAGCGAAGAGGGGATCAATTGGGACGGACTATTTTGCGTTTGATCAAAAAGCATTTTGCAATCCAAAATATTGAAGCGCAAGCTTCAAAAAAAATTCTACCAAATAAGCTATCAAAAATCAAAATAAAAAATATCATAATTATAAAATTCGTTCTTCAAGCTACCTAAACTATTAATTTTCATGTTGTGCAGAAGGTCACAGCTCTTGAACTGTTGACATTTACCGGGGTCGCCCAATGCATGTTCTACCTGCATTCATCCACCCCTTCAAACGAAGATGGTGATATTTCACTTTTCAGAGCATTATTTATGTAACCTTAAAGGTTACGCTTATTTACAGGCTGCTCTCAAGAATTTGCAAACCCATAACTCTATCAGCTATGGTTCTATCAACCTCAAGATCTGCAATTTTAATTAACATAAAACTGTAGGTTTCCTCATTACTTGGAAGGATGTTTATGGTTATCAATTAGGAGCTGCGGTAAATGAAGTAAAGTTTAGCCGTGGGTTTGCGTGTTCTTTCACACTTCAATAAACATTTCAAATATGTATGCAGCCGGGTAATGAATGCAATTATTGCAAGGAATTATTATAAATATTTAAATGTAACCTTGACTTAGAAACGGCATTGAGGATAGCAAATCAAAATAATTATAGCATGGTTTGACCAAACAAACAAGGGGCCGGAAGTTTCTGGAAGCATAAACTTGCTTGTAATATCAAACAGAAGAAGGTATGTGTCAGGGGAATTCTACCAGTTTCGAAGATTTTGTAAAAACGGTAGTGAATTTCAATTTAACATTAAATTAATTACTAAATTAAGATTCAATGTGTGTATTCACTTTTATAATGTGAAAAAACATCGTTGATGACAGCTGAGCTAATCGAAGACATGCCTTTGTATGTTACCAGCCTCCTAGACAATCACAATTACTGGTTAAAGATATTAATCACACCCTAAATTTAAATAATATCAGGAACAAATTGACTGCTTTCAAGCGAATTCCCGCGTGAAGTAAAACAGCCATTTTGAATCAGTTCCACAATGACGTCATAAAAACGATGACGTCAAATCGGACGCGATGCATCCCTACGCTGCAGAGCCAGGATCGATACACGTACACACTGACCCATATATCCTTTCACTTAATGTTTGCATTAGCACATCCCTCTCTATAATTCCACCAGAATGCAAATGACCACCTCCTGGTACACACGCACACACGATGCGTAAGAAATTATGACGTCGCGCTATTCATATAAATTTCGACGCTAATTGGCCAAGATGTCGGGTTCGAGCTGGCATGAAAAAAATTCCTAAATAATTATTGCCTTCATTATGCTAAATACCTACTGCAATTAAGTAAAAACGAAGGTGGTGGATTGAATAATGCCTGTATTTAATAAAATGCTTTGATGTCGTTGATACGTGTTAATTGGCTGCGAAGTGCATTTTCTCCCCTCGTCATTGATTGCAACCCCATATGAGCGCAGGGGTCACTACTGTTGCTTTCATTAAATCGACCTTGCCTACCTTGCAGCGAGTCTTCTCTTCTGGTAAATGCGTTTAGTGAGGTCAGCGGGAATGAAGTGCTAGAACGATTATGGATACGGAGCTCGGTTAATTTGGGAATCAAAAATTACTTTTGCTGATTAAACATTTTCGGATTTATTTATAAAAAAATAAAATAACACAGTTTTTCCAAAAGCAGAAACATTCTTACCGAAATTGCTGCTTCACCGCCGAAATTTTAATTACAGGAAGTGTATTCTTGAATTTTACTTTCAAATCACTGCATTTCCCGGCACGGACAAAATTTTCAGGATCTTTGACCTAACTTAAATGCTTCAGTTACGTCACCTTCACGGTTTAACTTTTTAAGACGTGTAATTTGTTATAAGCGGATGGCTCCGAGAGTATTGCACTTGAAGCGTGGTCTACCGAGATATTAATTGGAATTTTTAATTTCAGGACATAATGGATGAAGTAGCTGTAACATCGGCCAGCGAGTTTGATCTGGGCAACATCCATGAAGAAGAGTTCGAACTGCATACGACTTATATAGTTCCGGATCTTCCGGTCGAACCAGGAACACCAAACAGAGCTGAAGCTACTCTTCCTAGGAACCTCGTTCTCAAAACATCACAGGCGTTGTCAGATGTGAGTTTTTAAGAGTGATGGAATTTGGATAACAAGTTTTGTCGTCCAGCAGCAATGATGCTAGTTTGATGACAAAATGCAAATGTCATAAGTCGTTTCCTAATATATTGTTCTCTTCAGGCACAAGGCGTTTGGAGTACAGGATACATCCCACGAGGGACCCGCTTTGGACCTCTCGTGGGAGAAATTTATGCCAAAGATGCTGTACCAAGTTCTGCGAATCGGAAATACTTTTGGAGGGTAAGTGTCACTCTAACCGTGCTATTTTCCCTTCTGCTGGTTGTGGTTTTCTTAACACATTCCTTTTCCTGGTTCAGGTCCAAATGAGGGAAGGCTTTTATAGAAACAGTTCTAACGACAACAAGGTACCTATCATCTTTAATTATCTTTACAAAAATAACTTCTAACAAGACATTTGTTCTGTGAAATCCTTGGCAAAACTTCAGATGTTAATTGCAAAGTATGAATTTTGTTCCAAACACATTTACCTTCAGCGTAATTTTAGATAAACTTTATTAACTAACATTTTTTTCTTAAAATTGGCCACGCTTTTGAATAATGCTCTGGTTATTTTGGTGGTTGGTTGTAAAATACCGGACGCATAAATAATTATTTTGAAACCGAAAGGAAAACAGTCTTTTGACGCGGGCTTTATATAGTTTACGACCATTTTCCTCTTAATTGCAATTGTATATAAAATGCTTACAATGAGGGCTTCTCGTCAAATGTCTTGATTGCACCAATTAATCCGTCGTGTTGCTGAACAACTTTTTTTTTTCAGATATATAAAGATAACGAACTGTATTATTACATAGACGGATTTGACACCTCTAAAGCGAACTGGATGAGATACGTCAATCCCGCTTATTCCAGCGAATCTCAAAACTTAATCGCCTGCCAATATAAAATGAATATATATTTTTACACCATCAAACCTATTCTTCCCAATCAGGAACTTCTTGTTTGGTACTGCAAGGAATTTGCGGAAAGGCTCAACTATCCCCTCACGGGGGAGCAAATGTTACAGAGAATAAGTAAGTCAAATCTCTATACTGCCTAAAACTAAACTCTACACACACTATTTAAAAAAAAATTCTTACATTGTTGTTTTCTTCCAGGGCAACAAGTACAACAATCGTCTGAAGTCATAACGGTTAGTACGACGGATTCTCCTCCTAAAGATGGTCCTTATGAACACCAGTTAACTCCAACTGATGGAAGTGTGAGATCTGATGAAGGGTACCACAGCAATGGGTATCACGACGATGCTTTCACACCTCCTGAAGATTCAAGTGATTCTGATAGTGAGAATAACTACGTTCTTGACTTTAGGTAAGTTTTTTATCTACACGTGTAATCAATTCAGGAAAACATTACCGTGCAGTGGCACGGTTCTTCAAATTTATCTACAGATAACAGATTGCATTTTTTACTAAATGACGAAAAATACAATTGATATTGTGCTGATAAGATTAATGTTTGCATTATTTATAACTTCCCCGTTGTTTGTTATTGATTGTATTTTTTTCTCAAATCCTGACTAATTAAATTAAAAGCTACCCTAGTTAAACTGTCATGGAAATAAATTTTAATTTAAGAATTTAATTGTTAAACATATCACCCCCCACATCGTTGTAACAAACCATTCTTCCTACATTTTCGTCTGGCTTAGACTTAACCAAAACTATTGTTGCAGTAAAAAGCCACATTCAAAAGAAACGGCGGTTATAAAGCCGGTGTCTTCAGAGGCTCAAAAGAACGAGTACCGAAAAGTAAAAATAAAAATTTCCAAAGCTTACCACTACAAATCCAAAGGAGTGGAAAGCGACCATGAGATGGAAAAAGAATTGCCAATCGACGCTGCAGTACCTGAAGTAACAACACTAACCCCGAGAATAATCACACCACCAAATACAGTGATTGTAATTGATTCTCCTCCACCTGAAGTTCCTAACACTAAACCTTTCTATGAACCTGAAGTAAAGACTCCGAATGTTATCTCTCGATACACGCCGCCAACTTCAAGTATCTTGGAAAACATTCTGTTACGAAATAGGATTGATACAAACAACAATGATAACAACCAGAGGCAACCGAATGCCACTCCTCCTCCGAGCTCACCAACGGAAATGGCTTACTCCTACAAGAAGAGTCATAGGTATGGTACGGTTCCGTGCAGCCCGGACTCCAGTTCCAACGTCCAAGTTCAAAACATGCTTCCCCCTAGTCCCGCAATGATTAAGAATCATCCTCCGAGTCCTGTTCAGCCGAGTACAATCTTTGTACCTCACTCCACCGAAAACTACAGCAACCACATTCAAGCCAACAACTACTACAACATCTATCCTTCAAATGGAATCGTCCACAGCACGATAACTTCAACCCCCCCGACGAACTACTCACCCCCCATTACTACAAGTTTTAGTAATAATCACAACGGCTCAAACCTGATGATCCCAGCGTCCCATATAATCAACTCAAATTTAACGCATCACCTCCTCACCCCATTGAACCCTATCCAAACCAACGGACGGGCATCTCCCTGTTCGCGGAGTCCGGATGGTGGTCACCCAATGGGTAGCCCCTCGAGTCCCAACTCCACCCAATCAAGGGGATACCGAAGTCTACCCTACCCGCTGAAAAAGAAGGATGGAAAAATGCACTACGAGTGCAACGTGTGTTGCAAGACGTTTGGACAGCTGTCAAACTTGAAGGTCCACTTACGTACACACAGTGGTGAACGGCCTTTCAAGTGCAACGTCTGCACCAAGTCCTTCACTCAGCTGGCTCATCTGCAGAAACACCATCTGGTGCATACGGGAGAGAGACCGCACGAGTGCGGCATCTGCAAGAAGAGGTTCTCCTCGACTTCTAATCTTAAGACTCATCTAAGGCTGCACAGCGGGCAGAAGCCGTACGCTTGCGACTTCTGTCCTGCTAAATTCACGCAATTCGTACATCTTAAGTTACATAAGAGGTTGCACACGAACGAACGACCTTACATATGCCAGGAATGCGGCAAGAACTATATTAGTGCTTCCGGTTTGCGGACGCACTGGAAGACCACGAGTTGTCGGCCGAACAACATCGACGAAGAACTGAACGGAGAGGGCTCACCGAACGGGTACTACGATTATGCCGGCTCTGACGGCAGTCTTGGTAAGTTCAATTTGATATTCAGATTTATGGTTTTAAAAGTTAATTTAATGGTCACAATAACACATCGATTTAAATTTACGTAATTTTAATTTTTTAAAAGTTTAAAGAATGTCGGATTAAGGTCAAAAGATATTCTGATACCGCATTGTGCAATTGCTGTAAAAACAACAACACTGAGTGTGGTCGTTCATTGTGTATCCTTCAAAGAACTAAAAAATGGAATTACACAAAATTGAATAATTCAATAGTAACAATGTAATTAATTTTAATATAAAAAACATTGCATTTACTAAGCTGGGCGTTTTGATTGCAGGATCCGTAGAGATGAGCAAAGAACTGCACGAAGACTCGAAAGAGTTTTTGGACATCCACCCCCAACAACCGCCCCAAGTGGGCCATTCGGTGCTACACCCCGGCCTGTCGAGGCCGTTGCCCCCCGTACTGCAAAACCCCCAAAGACAGCCCCCCCAGCCGCCAATTCACCCCGGTAAAGAGACTCGACCCAGTGTGATCGAGTCGTCGCAACCACACATAATTGAATGTACCTAAGATGTATTCCTGCTCATGTAGTGTAGTTTTGTTAAGTTTTTTAAGATTTATTTATTACTTGGATAGTACTGAGGTAAACGTGTGTTCACGCTGGGACTGGACACTGTTATGTAAGCGCTCGAATGGATAAATATTTAATTTTTCTAAAGATACTCATTACATTTTGTTGAGATAATTTATTCTATTTATTGATAGTTGTTTAATGAAAGTATTTTATGGAATTAACCGAATTTTGAATTTAGACTGATCACGATAAAGCAATACTATTTATGACTTGCACGAAATTGTCTACACTGTGTGTTAATTTGTATTTGGATGTTTTAGGAAAAGTAGGTCGTTTTTACGTTGTAGATTTTGTATTGAATGTGTTCTGCAGTTTATATACATTAATATAACTGACATGTATTGATGGTACACGACTGGACACGTCTTTAACTCCATATTGAGAAACTACTGATTTTGGTCGAACTAATGCCTAAATTTAAAGAAAAATGTTGAACTTGCTGCAAGCGTAGTTGCTTGATATGCTGTTAAATCCATAACTTACTTATGTTAGAATATATCCAAATAAGTATAAGCCAAATGAGATCATCCCCTTCATGTATTGCTACTATTTATACATGTAAAGTTCAATGTATGTAATTGTATAAAACTAAATGGTGCTTGTGACTCGTTTAATTTAAGTGTGTATGAAATTCCCGAAGCTTAGCGGTGGAAATTTTTGTCTGCTTGCACTAAAACAAAATCAGTATTAATTAATTCAGTTCGAAACGTAAATACTGTCATCATCATCATTTGTTGGTTTTGTAAAAACATTATTTTTGTACATTTTGTCGATTGTAAATATTTTTTATTTTAGGTACCTACTTGAAATTAATGTAAATTTGTGTAAATTTTGATTGTGAATATCTGAACCCTAGCTACCACTTGCCGTGTACATAAAAATTATTTATCGATACATTTTTGCCTTCACAAACACATACTATATCTTTCGTAATTCGTTTTTAATTTTGTTTTACAAGTTATTCCAGATAACACAATAGTATAATACAGTTATTATTAAATGTAGTATGTACTGTGTACAATAAGATTTTTGTTTTTTATTGTTATTTAGTTGTACTTTGTAGACTCTCCTTGTGAATCTTTTCGGCTGCAAAAATTGCTTTTTGTTACATTTTTTCCAAATTGTGCATCGGAATGAACAACGGTGTTTGCACATTTTGCATTTAAAATTAAATTAGTTTAGGTGGGTACCTTTTTTGTTGTTTATTACAAAGGTATGATTTTACGATGTCTCATCATTTCAATCCCTCTCTCATTTTCCCCATACCTAATTTAAGCCGTACCGTGTTTGTAGTCTTAGACATGTTCGATATTTATTTGTCGTAGTTGTGATTTATTCGTTTGGAACTGTTACATTCAAAATATTTTGGTATATCTCGTGCATGTAAAAAATGTTCATATGACTATTAAAACGTAAAATTTATACAGTTTTTTATTACAAAGAAACACGATCATGTATAGTAATTAAATAAAAAAATTCACAGAACTATTTTGAAAAAAAAAATCAGTAGATAGATACTCAGTGCTTTTCAATTTATTCTAAATAAATATAATTATGTATTTTTTTTCATCGCCGTATTTTTTAAGTAATGTTCTAATTTAATATTTTGTTAAACAAATTCTTAACTTATTTGGTTTTAACGATCTGAACAAGATTTGGTGATTGCAACGAATTAAGATCGTCAATAATTTTAAAAGTATAATTCTGCTGAGTACTATTTATTACAAAAGACCAATTTGTACTTAGTGTTACCAAATAAGACAATAGTACACATACTAGGTGTCGAAAGAAACGCCACCCTAATTAGTTTAAAGCAAAACGTTGAATACGAAAGTTGTATAAAAGATCCTACCCAAATTCATTTTTAGTTGTTGGTTGAGCAGTGAAACTAGAAGAAAACAAAGAATTTTGATGAAATAGCACTATATTTATGAAGTTTTAAAGATGACGTCAATTACTTGCCAAATAGTAAAAGAGGATTGTATCTACTAATTTCAACCTGAATTTGGTTAATGGTTAATTTTGTGCCTCCGAAATTTATACCCTAGTGTGCAAGAGAGACAAAACATTGAAGAATTACATTACCGATTAAATGGAAACTATTAGGATTTTAGTTAATTTAAAAGCGCAGCTGCTCTTTAAATATTAATACAATTTGCGTGATGAACTTTTTTAATTTTTGTTTACAATAAAGTGAAATATCTTATTATTAAGGTAAAAATTCTAAATTTCAAGGTACACAAGTAAAAGCTGAGAAAATTTCATAAAGAACCCTTTTTTATTTTTTACTTTGGGTAATATTTAGTCAATTGAATGTTTAAATAAACATTTTCGTTTGAAGATGACGATATCGACCATCCGCCGGTATAGTTTGTAAGCTAAAATAACTCATTCGTTGGGTCATTTTGTTTTGACTAAGGAAAGTCGTTCTTGAAGGCAAAGAACACGTTGTTTTAATAAATAGAAATTTAACTTTTTATTTACTAAAATTTCTAATTGCGGGCAGTCATAGAACAAACTTTTTTCTAATCTTTACGTGATTTATAGAGTGAAACTTATATTTTTTTGTACGATGATTACGAAAAATGTGATTTTACGGTTTCTTTTGGAGCCGTAAAGTTTTACTTTTTTGTACGCATCTGTCAAACTCCACTTTTTTGGGACTGATCTGTCAGAACTTGACAGATGTGTACAAAAAAGTAAAACAAATTTTTGAATTCTTTTGTGATCATCGCCTAAAAAACGTCGTGTGAACCTCGGCCAAAAGCGCTTTTTTAACAAAAAAATTGTTATTTATGTATGAAGGCATTATTTTTTTTAAATTACGAATATGTGTTTGGTTGCCGAGGTGATAGCAGAGGCAAATAGAACTCATAAGTAATGAAAAATTACTTTAGTGCCGAGGAGCGTATTAAATTTTTCCCGAAATCGCAAATTCGGACAAAATTTGTGCGGTGCCTAGGTTGTTATTATTATCATTGACGCAAGAATTTACAGTCAAAAACAACACGGAAAAGAAACTTATGTGTAGTATGTGGAGGTCTTACCCAGTAAACACATGCACGTTGTTTTAACGTGGAAAAGCCGTGTATGGGGTTGATAACACGTTTATGGTTGACTATTTCACTCATATATATTTTAACCAATCATATGTGATCATTCAACAATGAAATCAAAATTTAAATTGAAAAAATCAACTTGTCAAAATTTTATCGGGGGTTACGGACCAATGAACAGTCGCTATTACACAACGTACCTCATTTTTCAGCGAAAAAATAACAATTGCTGCAGTCACTGTGGCAGCATACTGCATGTCAAATACCTCAATTACCTGTCACCTTCCACCACATTATCAATAATTTGGGCGTTTTCGTGAAATAGTCTGCCGAATATAATTCGAGTTGAGATTTCGGTGGAAAAATTTACCAATTGTGGACTCGAGTTCTACAATTTTGCTCATGATATTGATCAAAAATCACTCAACTGCGTTTCGTGATTTTTATGACAATGTCATTCGCAAAATTGCTAGGCGAACTCTCGTAACAATCGGTAAATTTTTCCGACGAAATCTCAACTCTTATTATATTATAACTGAAAATATCACGTTATATTTTGGTAATACCTTCAACATTATTTCAACGTATTTTACGTAACGTAAATTCAACGTTGATTTACAATAAAATAATGACTACGTACCTACAAATTACGTCAATTCAACGTTAAAAAATGACGTTATTTTTAAATATTATATATGACGCAATAAAGACGTTTAATCAATATTGTTAATCAACGAAAGATACATAATGTTGATAAAATATAAGTTATTTTCCACGTGCAGTTCTGACGTTTGTTTCTCGTGAAATTTTTACATTAAATACACGTGTTTTTCTAGTGTCATAAAGGCGTGTTTGTCGTCGTTTATTTTTCGTGAAATTCATACATTAAGTATACGTGTTTTTATAATAAAATAAAAAATAAAAATACCTAAGGAGTGAAAGAGTTCCAGCAGAGTATAAAAAATCATCATCATGGTGTAGCCCTATAGGTTTTTGGGTTTAAAAGGAGGTTTTTCAATTTACTTCCCTTATTTTTTTTATTATTGTATTTTACTTTACCTCAATTTACTTTTTTTTATAAAAAATCATGTTAAAAAATATATATTTATTATTTAAATCATAACTTAAATCAAATTATATAAAACAGAAAAGAACGAATGGCGGTGAAGTCTAAATTATTATTTTTGACTATTATTTCTCGTAAAATTTTAACATTAAATACATGTGTTTTTCTAGTCATCTATACTACAAATAAAAACGCATTCGAGGCGTGTTTTGGCGTCGATATCATATTATTAGGTGTGTTTTGTGGTCAAGTTTATAAGTCACTAAGGGGTTTTAAAGATAAAAATGATGTTTCTAAAATACATAATGTATAATAAACCTACTTAATTTATATTTTTTATTTGAATTACGATTAAAATCAAATATAGAAGCATAGAAAGGAATTAATGTGGCATTCATTCTGACATTAATTTCTCGTGAAATTTTTACAATAAATACACGTGTTTATATAGTCATATAATTATATAGTACATTTATGTACTACAAAGGAACGCATTCCATTGGCGTCTTTTACAGATTCCATATGGGCGGTTTTTGCGCCAAGTTTAGAAGCCACTGTAAATTGTTTGTTGCGGGTTATAAAATATATGTACATTTTTTACTTGAATCACATTTTAAATAAAATAGAATGGATATAGAATTTAAAAGTAGAAACAATAGAAATATTTAGTAAGGCTATAGCATTTCTTTCATAATTTTTACGAAACATGGTAACAACTAAGTTAGCTCTTGTAAACATTTGGCACCCCAAATTTTACCCAAACAACCTTGAAAGTTTGACGTTTTCTCGTGGTTGAAATGTTTTAGGATCATCTCGCCCGCCTAATTCGCAATAGAGATGAACAATCGCTCTTTGAGAATTCATATAACTATTCAAAAACAAAACAATTGTCTGGATCACTTTTGGTGGTAAATAGCTACTTTTAATCAGTTTTCCGATTCACTCTTCACCCTGATGATGCCAACATTGTTGGCGAAACGTGCGTCGGTATTTATAATAAAAATTGTTTTTGGTGTTTTAGGGAAAACTGATTAAAAGTAGTCATATAATTATTATTAAATTTAAAAATAAAATTCACATTCCCTATTCTATTATGGTGTCAATGTTATAAAAAATTACAAAAGCTCTTTAACCCAACGGCAAAGAAATAATTCAATGTACGTAGCTATATTTACTTACGTAGATAGGTGCTTACAAATATTAATTTAAATGTGTTTGTTAAAGTTGAAAACAAAAATTAAGATCTTTAATTATTACAAACAAGAAGAATGTTCTTAAATCCAAGTGGAGTAAATTTAAATTAAAATTTAAATATATCTATGTCGAACTCCACAAACTTTAATAACTGTAAGATTACTAATGGTACATGTTTCGGCAGAACACTTCTGTCATCATCAGCCCTTAAAGAATATAAAAAATTATAATTTTTTATATTCTTTAAGGGCTGATGATGACAGAAGTGTTCTGCCGAAACATGTACCATTAGTAATCTTACAGTTATTAAAGTTTGTGGAGTTCGACATAGATATATTTAAATTTTAATTTAAATTTACTCCACTTGGATTTAAGAACATTCTTCTTGTTTATTATTTATTATAATTTTTTATATTCTTTAAGGGCTGATGATGACAGAAGTGTTCTGCCGAAACATGTACCATTAGTAATCTTACAGTTATTAAAGTTTGTGGAGTTCGACATAGATATATTTAAATTTTAATTTTAATTTAATTATTACGGTTAATCAACTAAATTAATAAATATTGGTAATGTCTGGTAATGTGAAACGCTGTGAAGTAAGTGACGGTGTCAAAAGACCAGTGAAAAGATTAAAAATAAAACAACAAATTTCTTTGGTCGTGTCGCGAAGTTTGAGTTTGTCTTTGACCGGAGAAGAGTTTGGTGTTGGTCAGCGAATGAAAAGTTTTTAAAAACGAAATTGAAAGCAGGTATAATTAAGAGACAATTTGAAACATACGTTGAGAAGTTTTACCGTTTAGGGGCTGGAAATTTGAGAAGAACGGATATTGGTTTATGATGGGGGCTGAAGGTTGAGGAACCGACGACGCGAGCGTAATTTTATTGTCGAAAATAAATAATAACCAAACGTATAGATCAGTACTATCATTGAATATCAATACTCTAGTTACAGTACTTAGAGTATTGATATTCAATGGTACTATCAATGAAAATTTCTGTCTTATCGAATTTGTTTTGACGACAAACAAACATGCTGCTTCCAAGTCACAAAACTTTCAAAATGTATGTGATTTACAGCTTTTTTTATTGCGTCTTGCACCCCGAACGAAACGAAACCAAGGAACTCTTTCCACATGTGTCATCTGTGCTTGGCCATTGCTTCATTCGATTTTGTTCATTTTCATTTTTCGTCTGATATCGTGCAGTTCGTTTCGTTTTCGTTTGCCTTACCAAGTTTTGAGATTTGTGTAGCTTCCAAAAGTCCTAAAGGTAAGTAGTACAGTATTTTATTTAAAAGTAGTAACTAAATATACATTTTTTATGCATATTACTAACCAGTTTAATTTAAATTTATTCCACAAGTGTACCGATTTTATGACTTTCGTCAAAAGTGGTACTCCATGTAAGACCTGGCCTTCTTACAAGGTTTTTAACATTCAGTTTAAGACAGGTATATACATATATGATATTATATTTATGATTTTTCTAATTAAATATATATTTTTTAACTTTTGAGCTTCTTTGCAGAGGATTATGACACAGAGGATAAAAAGGCCAACAACCTCATCAAGGAGATTGGGGAAACTGCAGGGGAAACAACTCATCAGTGGAAAGTCTCTCAAGAAAGCAAGTTTTTGGTGATGAGTCTCTTTTTGATAGTAAGCGGCGTCGAACTGTAAACCTTGGAGAGGATTTTTGCTGTACCCCGACGACGTCTTATGCATCGCCAATGTCAGCATTTTCTCCAGCTTCAACATATCCTGGTAAATTGTGTCTTTTTATATCATTTACGACAATCATATACCTAGCAAGGATTTTTTTATTTTTGCAATAGTTACTTATAGTTATTTCTTATAGATTTTGACGCAACTGTACTGTAAACATTGGCAAAACTGACCCAGCACGTCGAAATGAAAAAAAGATTTAATTTAATTAGGACAATTAGCCCATAATAATTATTTTAGTTTTTTTTTTATAATAATAATTATAGTTATAGTTATATAGTTTATAATATTAGTAGTACGTAGTTGATATTATAGTTTTTAGTAATTATATTCATATTTTCTATTCACCTTTATACATTATAATAGATTTGAACTTTTGTAAAACAATTTTTTTTGTTTGTTTTATAATAAATATTTGTCATGAAAATCAACAATTTTTTAATATACCTACTTATTTCCTAAAATCACCTAAAAAAGACGTATTTTATAATATCTTTAAAATACGTTTACAGAACGTTTTGAGACATTGAAAATGACGTTTAATTCAGAAAATCAAAACATCTTTTCAACCTGGTAAAAACACCTGAAAGAGACGTGTTTTATCAGACGTTTGTAACACGTCATTTTTACACGTCAAAAGTAACGTTGATTTCGGCGACATCGTAATTCAACGGTTGGTAGGTACTCGTTTGTTTTACGTGTTTTTCACGTTGTTTTGTTTACGGAAAATCAGTACGTCTTAACAACGTGGTAAAATCACGTAAAAAAAAAACGTGTTTTACTAGACGTTATAAACACGTCATATTTACACGTCGAAAGTAACGTTGAAGTCGGCGACATCGTAACGTCTATACAACCGTTGGTACTCGTCTTTTTTTTACGTTTTTCTCACGTGGTTGTGTTTACTGGGTAGTGATACATAATATTTTCTATAAAGATTGAGTGGTCTTAAATCTCCACATAAAATTGTAGAACAATGAACTTGCTTTAGTGACGATTTTAAACACTTTCTTGACGTTTTTATGTAACTTTACTGACGATTTCGGGAAAATATTATCACATATTCTGATTTTGAACTGTCATTACGTTTTAAATAAAATTTATTTAATCGACGCCGAATTCTTATACATAATATTATCGTGATAAAAACCAAAAAATAGATATTTTATTTATTTTGTTTGTTTGTTAAGAAACTTACCTTACAAAAAAAAAACAATTCAATAAATCTTTTTTTTCCTTTATTGTTTATATACAAGATTAAAGTTTGGTTCTAAACTTTAGTATATCACTGTATTTCTAGGGACATAACAAACGTGAAACAACTATGGCTGGTTACAGTATTCCTATTTAATTATTTAATAAATAATATTTTTTTTAATTATAAAAACACCGTATCTGGTGTCAACAATTTGTGGAAGAGCCCTTCATGCCAAACTTTATCGAAAGCTTGTACAAATTCTAGAAAAACGGTTGAGCAAACTTTCTTTTCCTCTAATGATTTTTCAGTTCTGTCTGTAATCCTGTGTACTTGGTCAATAGTGGAGTGTTTTTTCTCTGAAAGCAAACTGGTGTGTAGGGATCAGTTCTTTCTCGTCAATTATTTCTTTTAATCTCCTGTGAAGTATCTTTTCATAAAGCTTCGATATCATTGGGAATAGCGATATCGGCCTATACGAAGTGACTTCTTTGAAGGTTTTCCTGGTTTCTGAATCATAATAACGGCTATTTTCTACAATTTGAGGACATACTTCAATCTAATTGACGCATTTATGAGCGTAGTCAACTTCATAATAGCTTTTTTCGGGAGTTGTTTTAAAGTTTCTCCAGTACTAAGATAGATCAAAACCTGGAGCTTTCGTCGAAATGGATCGAATAACCCCTTCTCCTTGTATTGGATTATCCCATTCTTGATGGTTTTCATCTCCATTCCACAGTTTGTTTTTCTTTTGAGACCTTTTGTGTATTTTGTGGGGGAGTGAGTGATGTATCCATTGTCCTTTTTTTGTTGTTGTTGTTTTTATAGCTATCTCTTACCCACTTGGTCTCTTCAGCTAGCGCTTCTTCATCGGTAAAGTATTCCATCATTGTTTCCTTTTAATTTTTTTGTGCTGGTGTACTTTGCGTCGGCTTAACACTCTTTGCGTGTTTATTATTCTGCAATTTTTGAATCAAATAAATAAATTAAATATATAAAGCTATAATTTATTTGAATTTAATTTTAATTTAATCTAGATCTAGATGACTTTTCATTTTAAAAAATTTCACAGGTTCATTGAGTATATTTGCATTTTCTTTTCGGCGCACACCAGTCTATTACCTTCAGTCAGCAACTTGAATAAGCGTAAGTCTTTTTGAGTAAGAAGCTGGCGAACTCTACAGCCAGCTTGACAAGGTTTGGTTGCGCGGTAGATTATGTTCAGAGTGCAGGACAGAGCTCACTTTGTAGAATATTTTCGATTCGTATACATCGTTAAGGGGTACTGCGCCGCACAGTAATAAATTATCATAATTATTACCGAAAAAAACATTTCCAACTTTACGGCGAATTCACAGAAAATTATTCAGCTTATTTTTCGGATTATTAAATTTATGATACTAAAAGTGGAACATTAATGTCCTAGTACTTGAAAGTAGAATTTTTAAAGTCCTAGTACTTTAAAATTATACGTCAATTATTTCCATAGTAAGAATTAATTCAAGTAAAACTTTCTCTCCACTCACGAAACAACTGGTATTCTTTTTCATATTGTTCCCGAAATATCGATGGCTATGTGTGCTTTATTAAACGTAAAGACAGCCTGACTGGTCAATAAATGTTGTTTCCATTTCAAAAGGACTTGATAATTTTACAATAATTGAACTTGACAAGAGGTATAGAACAACACCCTGAATAGAGAAAATAGTTTTTCCCATCTTAGCCAAATTCAAAAATAAAAATACTGCGCCTCACTAAATCTTTTAGGCTTTCTTGTGTATACTTTGGAATTTTGAATCTTTTGCTTTGTGTAAATAAAAAATTTTTTTTGTTAATAAGAACTTTATTAAAAAAAGAGCTCGTAGCGCAAATTCTATGAGTCTTGTACATCGGTTTAGCCTTAAATAAATCATTAAATTTTAGTATTTCTTCACTTCTTTTTTTTATTATTTTAACACTAATGTATCACTTTAAGATCCGTGGAAGAAGCTTATGTGGAAATCTTACCCTGGCCTGCACGTTCTCTTAATTTGTGCCCCATCGAACATGTGTGGAATTCAATGGATTACGTTTAAGATCTCTACTTCAGCCTCCTGATACTCTGCGAGAATTTGAACAGCAGTTCAGGGTAATATGGAATGAGATTCTACAGTAAGATGTTGATGATCTAATGAGGAAGCATGCCAGGTCGTGCAGAGACTTGTATTAGAGCGTGCGGCGCCATGACAAATTAATTTTTTTTGAATTATGTAATGTTATTCTTTTAACTTCAAAACTATCTTGTACTAAAATTTCAGACCTCTAGCTTATCTCCTTCCAAGTGGCGCAATAATTTTGAAAGTCAGTGTATATTATACAGTGTGGAAATTAAGTAAGGAATAAATTCAGTAACTCCTTTAGTATTTACGCTTTTTTTTTAATGGCAACCTATGTTTTTCATTTATTATTAAAAAAATTTATTCTATATTTTTATTTCGAAACGAAACCTTAATGATAATCGTCATATCCTGATCTTCCAGAATCAGGAAAATAGAAAAAAAATGAGACCAATGGACAGTGACGAATTTACCAAAAACTGGCCGCCCTATGGCAGCATCAACCGAAAATGTAAAGCGAGATATTCTATTGAAAACTGGAAATAGTCCCCATTCAACTATGTAGTCGGAACATCTCTTTAAACTACAATTTGAGCCATACTTCAATATTGCAACTGTTAAGAAAGGAAAAATTTTATCCTTACAAGGTAAAATTGGTCCATGAGTTATCAGAGACTGAATTTGATCTTAGACAAGATTTTTGCGGAAAACTCTATGTATGGGACGGAATTGCGAGTAACCGAATTATAGGACCATTCTGCTAAATGAAACTACTTTTGTAGAGTACTGCTTTTATTTAAAATAACAATTTAAAAGGTTTTTTCATTTCCTGAAAATTTGTGGATATATCTGCTTCTGAACACGAACTCTTCATTTGCGTTATGTACTAGCTTGTTGAATCTTGTGGCATTGTAAACTTGAAAGTGCAATCAAACTAGTCCCTTTGTTAATTATTTTGTAGAAGCAGTGAAATTGATTTGTTAACATTCTTAATTAAAATGGGTGGAGAAGCTCTCAAATAAAATACAATCTTTCGCCCTAGTAATTATCTCGCATATCATCAATCATGTTGATTAATTAAAACATAATATTATTAGTATAATAAATTATTATTTTATTACCCCAAAATTTATTAACTTAATTATGTTACCTACTTTAGTTACTTAACGACATACAACACAATCAATTTTAACATACATTTAAATTTAAATATAGAAAGTTTTTTTGTCTTGACAAAAGATAATAAATGTTCAGAACTTTCTTAAGAATGAACCTCAATTTTATTAAACAAGCAGAAGTTTATTATTTCACCTATCTTAGGATCGCAGTCAGTGTGTTTACAGTTTCAAACTAAAAGTTAATAGTAAGTACCTACATGTTTTGTAATTAGTTCTGCGTTACTTACTTTGAATTAATAATATACTAAGTGACATAGAAAAAAGAACACCCAGTAATAATGAATATTTTGCGGCAATTTTCTAGCAATATGTTTGTTTAAGTTAAGATGACAAACGATCAAATTACTTTAGAAAAATAGCCACTAGGACGCAAAGGAGTTTACACATGGTGGCAGTTTGTTGTCGGACATGGAACCAGGAAGGCCGTATACGAAGAGCGAGAGGTACAGGACGTGTCAGAAGAACTACACAACGTGATGATCGCCGCCTTACTTTTGGCTCTACGGGACCGTTTCACTTCCACAAGGGCTACTGCGGACCAGTGGTTTGAAGAACGTAGAAGGCCTATTGGGATGCGAACTGTTTATCACCAGATGCACATGTATACCAAAAATTGCCGCAAAATATTCATTATTACTGGGTGTTCTTTTTTCTATGTCACTTAGTATATAATCAGAAAATACCACTGCTTTGCAACAGCTAATTAAGATGATCACAACTTGGCGAAAATATTTATTTGACAATAAAATTATATAATATTTATGAGTGGACCACTGGGGTTGAATGCTTGTGATTTGGTAAATGTTTAGTCTGAGTAAACTACGTTTATTTACAGATTATTTACAAAACGCAACTTAATTCTCTCTGATACTTTTCTGCATTCTCTCTTATCTAAAACTAAAATTATCCGGTGCCCGGATGGGTCGGAATTCACGATGGATGGAAATTCCCGGCAATATTATTCTTAAAAGCATCAATAAATTTAAAAGCACCTTCAAAGTGGATCGCCAGATGTAATGTTCCATACGTTCTTATCTCTCACTATTCCGTGAAAACCATTTATCTGGTAGAATTTTTAAATCACAGGACAGAGATCTTTCTAATATACTGGGTTTCAATAAAAACCATACACCAAAAAAAAGGGTTTCAGAAAATGCCAAGACGTCGTATATACCAAATGTCATCAATTAAGCGACTTTGAGCGAGGTCGAATTATTGGGATGAGAGAGGCTGGTTTTTCCATTAAGAAAATTGCGGATCTTTTGGGTCGTCCTCCATCAACTGTGTTACATACCTGGTCTGTATGGTCTGAAAAAGAGCAATATCATTGTTTGCCGGGTTCTGGTCGTCCGCCAAGAACTATATAGGGCGCAGATCAACGCCTCAGACTTCCGGCTTTACGAGACAGTTTCTCCACCACTCGAGTGATGTCTGGAGACAAGGATTAGATCAGAATATCTCGATGGGTTCCATATATCGCCTTAAAAAGGTCTTTTGGCATCCACTCTTATCGACTGTTTCTATGCCTCCCTTTAACTCGAAGACATCGAACTCTTCGGCTTGAATGGTGTAACCAGCGAGCAAATTGGTACCAAGAATGGCATAATGCGATCTTCTCTGACGAGTCTAAATTTTGCCTTTGGAACTACGATGGCCGTAGAAGGGTGAAACGACTACGTGGAGAACGACAAAATTTGGAGTTTGCTGTTGAACTCCATACAACCCTTACACCGGGGTTAAGGTCACTAAGGTTACCCTTAGTCTTTATTCCGGGCACTCTTACTGCTGTCAGTTACGTCAATAATGTACTGCACCCTGTTGCGTTGCCGCATCTTCAGGGGTTAAATGAGTCCATTTTTCAGCAAGATAACGCCCGCCCGAATAGCTAGAACTGTACGAGTGAATTGTGGGTTGATTTTGATTTAGAGAGGTTTGAAGGTCTGATCGATTTGGTTTTTGAATTTGTATGTTGCTCGAAGGACCATTGTTTGATTTCGATTGAAACACTCGCGAACTTATGTACTTGTATATTTCGAATAATTGCAGATGGTTCTTAAACGTTTCTTCTCCCGGTGGTTTCTACTTAATTTGAATAACCGAGTCTTGGTTTTAGATTGAATTTTTGTTTGAATAGAATGAATGCGAGTTCGTTTTCGACTCGTTGGTTTGAATGATTGAATGCGACTGTTTGAATAAGAGTTCGAATGCGACTCGTTTGAATGAATGTTTGATGTCGACTGGATTGAATAAGAGTTCGAATGCGACTGAAGAGCGATCGTGAGCGGTGCCAGTCAGGTAAACGGTTTTACGACCCTTTGTGGTTTTTCCCAAACTGGCAGACGCGACGGCCGCTGCAAATATTACTCAACAAGAACGTTGAACTTCTCCCTTGGCGTACCAGATCTCCTAATCTATATAACCGATCGAACAAGTATGGGATATTATCGGAACAAGACTCAACAATTTACTCCATCCTCCAACACTTTGGAGAAGCTGCGACATGCTTTGCAAGATGCCTGAAATGAAGTCCCTCAGGAGTCCATAAATCACCTTCTTTCAAGCATGCCCCGCAGAGTACGCGAGTGCATTAATAAAGCTTGATGTAGTACTCCGGCAGATTTTCTGATTTGAGGAAATTTATACTTTTATGGTATGTTAAAGATAAAATTCATTTTGAGTGAGATAAAAAAAATTCATTATCAGACTTATAACCTACTTCTTCTTCGTTTGAGCTTTTGAGACCAATATTTCTTCTAAAAATAATTCTAATTGTGATATTTCTTCTGCAAATATACAGTGTCCCAGAACTCGCGCCGGGAAAAAACTGGAGAAAAAGCCCTGATGCACAGATAAATATTCTTAATAAAGAAAAAAATGCTTAGCTCAAACGGTATTGAAGAAAAGATTATTTTAATTTGACGACTCGCAATCAGAGGATTTTAGGCGATCCGGGTATAAATTTCTCATAATTTCTGTTGCTAGGTTTTACTTATTATACTCAAAGCCTATCTTTTATTTGCTAAAATTTAAATAATATGTTTAAGTCGAACTTTAATAAGCGCAAAATTACAGTTGAAACATGTTTCGGCAGAACACTACTGCCATCATCAGCCCTAATTTAACAAGAGATTAATGATACAATTGATAAATTACAGAGGGGTTCTTACCTTAAAGAATATTTAAAATTATGACGTTATTTTGAATTAAATTTGACGTTTTGAAAAGGTTACGTGATTTTTAAAAGATTTCGTAAAAACAACATTCTATAAAATGTAAAAATTAAAAATGGATCAAGGTGAATCTAGTAAGTTTGTTTGAGTGGTAAAAAATTAAGATAGTGAATTAATAATGGGATTATTGAAGTTATTCTGTTCGTTTAAACAAGATCTGTTTTCCAGTTTCAAGGCTTTCCTTATTTCCAAAGTCTCAAGAAAATCTAATTTCCGGCCTTTATTGCATTTATGAATCAATTTGGAATTTGATGATGAAAAACTATGTTTCGTTATTAATATATGATTGGCGAAAGAAGAAGGTGTTGATAGAGGAGGATCAAGATCTGTGTTGTTATAGATGTGCCTGAAATGTTCTTTAATACGGTCCGATATTTTGCGACCTGTATGACCTATGTAGAATGACTCACAAGAAGAGCAGTTCATAGTTTGTCACCATCAAATTCCAAATTGATTCATAAATGCAATAAAGACCAGAAATTAGATTTTCTTGAGTTTGAAGGGTGATAGAAGGGTGATGTTCTACCCTTCTAGACGACAATTTTGTACCTGGCTTCTAAATCAAGAAGAATTTTGTTTTCGGACGAATGGATTTTCGAAAAGCAAGGATGTTACAATGCTCATAATTGGCACATCTGGGCGGATGAAAATCTACACACTCTTTTTGAAAGAGCATTCCAGGAATGTATTGTCAATAAATTTCAGGGCAGGTCTATTAGGAAATCATAATTATGGTATGTCATCAAGGAATCATCACCTAACTATAACCTTCTTCTTTGGGTAGGACCTTTTGAATTTCCTGCCCGTTTAACTAGGCATATGGCACGCCACCACACTGCAGACGAGAAGCCCGAGAAGTTTTAAATCAACAATATGCTGACCGTTGGATAGGACGCGGAGGTCCGAGACACTAGCCTCTGCGGTACCCAGATTTAAATCCTTTGGATTTTTTTCTTTGGGGCCACGTAAAAAATGTTGTCTACAGACGTGGCGTTGAGGCACAGGAACAGCTAAGAGACCAGGTTCATGCTGAGGTTTTTGCGACTAAACAGTTATGTTTAGAGATGAATGGTGGGCATTTTGAATACTTGCTCTGATTGCTTTGTTGTTCCTTTTGAAAAGTATTCTTTTTCTGTTATGATTAGTTTGTATAGTCTGAATTCTGTAACTTCAACATGTCTGCCCGCCATTTTCTGCGCGACCGAGTCGGTTTGAAATGCACCAGGGGCGCACCACACAATAATAGACACAGCAAAGGCATGCGAGCAGAAGGATGCGAGCCACTGGCCAAACGCCGACCTACCCTCGCAAGAGCCGAAATTCAAAATAAGACCCGTCCGGACCCTAATTTTACTTCTGCGCCGGTTTATGGGTGTGTTGAAGTTACAGAATTCCGAGAATATCCTTTCCTCTTGTTTTGTTGGGGTAGATAAGTTCGTGTACGTTAAATAAAAACTTTTCTTTTCAGAACCCCCATTTATTGTTTTATTTAAAAAAAAAATAACACTAAAAATAATGTTGATGATAAAAACATACAATGGCAAGTGTAACATCCAAATTGACATCTACCTTAACGTACATGTTGGCACTTTGGCGTAGATGTTACTCCTAGCAACAGATTTATATATGTTGCTAGGAGTAATTTATCTGTCACTTAATGTTCAACCAATGAAGAAACTTAATTTTAGTCATATCCATGGTAACAAAAGAATCTCGAAAAGAATTGCAGCGGTTATTAGACTAGTAAAAATTGCATTGAATATTGTACTAGTGATAGAAATGAATATTTTAAACAAATGAAAATCTTTATTTAAACTTTATTTACAGCGAAAATGAACACATACATAAATATTATTTTCTAACAAATTGAAACGTACAATTTGAAAAACTGACATTGGAACTGTTTTGTAACAACCCTGTTTCTGCTGTTGCTAGCAGCGACACTGGATCTCATCTTCTCCACTATTTGTCGATGGTGTTCTTTGACTAGTTGCAAATAAGACTTAATCGAATTTATTACTGTTGTTAAGCCCAGTTATATTCATTAATTATTGTTTTGTTAAATAGTCCTCCGAATACGATTCGTAGTCCATGTTATGCAGATCATTTTTGCGGTGGTTTCACTCATGTCAACGGCGGTTTCTAATTCGACTCGTGCAAGCACTCGTCAAATTCATATCCCAGCGCAGTTGACATTCGTGGCACTACCACAAAAATAATCGACATAACATTGACTACTCATCTTATTATAACTGAATATCAGCACTCTAACTCTCTAGAGTGTTGATATTCAATGATAAAACGTATTGGAGCAATATTATGTATCTTACAAAATTTAAAAAGTATTGGTTAGCGTTCTATTATAAAGTCTGAGCAGGAAACTCTATCTTTTTTATAGAGTTCTATACCTCTTCAATAGAATGCCAGGATGTTTTCTATGAATTCAAAACTCCGTTATTTGTCGAAATGCAGACCGTAGAATACATTTTGATATGGGTATCACATCGACGTGAAAATAGGATAAAGGTCAAAATAATGAAAACAAGAAAAAAAAACAAAATATGAAACAGGAACCACTTAGTTAGATGAAACACTTTAAGGATCAGTGAAAAAATGAAAGTCAGAACGGCGTGAAGCCGGGTTGAGAGGCGAAAAGGTCGCGGAAGAGGGATTGCCAGGTGGCAAAACCAAACTGCTACAAGTGCGCCAAAAGGGGAGTTCTCAATGCGAAGCAGGAAGCTTGGGGGGGTAACATCATTGACGACCGTAAAAACCAGGTGATGGAGCGACGAACCTGGAGATAGAGAAACATCAAACGGTCGAAGGTAGATCACTTTTAGCAGAAGAGCAACAGTGGAAAGCTGGAGTGTCCTGAAGAACGCTCAGCGATCACAAGACCATCTCTTTCAAGGTGAAAAAAGAAGGAACACGGAGGGAACAACAGGGCGACCGCCCTCGCCGACTGGAAAACGTTTTAAGAAACTTTCCAGGAACAGGAACATGAAACGGATAATAAAAGAGGAGGAGAAGGAAGTATGGTCCCAAAATCCCGTGGTGAAACGTGCAACTGGAAGAAAAGAAACAAGAAACTCGAAGACCAAAAAGACGGCACAAATAGAATAAGACCCGTCTAACAAAGAAGAAATTGCGGAAAAATTAAGGAACCAAAAAGGCCATCAACGAATCAAAGCCCAAGCCCTCCGAGAAACCCTGTCGACCGAAAGCCTACAAGATCCGTGGGGCCTGGCGCACAAAATATTATCCGTCAGAAAGAGAGGCGCGCCGACGGGGTGGACGACCGTCAAGGACCAAAGTGGGTGTGTGAAGGTGAACCGAAAACAAGAAGAAAGCAGCAGAAGCACTCATCCTGTACTTTTCCTAGAAGAAGAGGTCAACAAAGAACATCACGAGATCCGCGGAAGGGAACTACGGTGAAGCGGAGCACGGGGAGGAATTGACGAAGGGAGGACCGAAAACAAAAGGACCGGGGATCGATGGGTTTCCGTCGGCGGGACTTCAACACCTCCGGGAGGCCGCAGAAGAGGAGATCGTCGAGGTCATGAACCCGTGTTGGACGGTTCCCTCGAATCTGGAAACAAGCGCAGATCGCTTGTATCCCGAAGCCTAGCGGGTCAGGACTGAGACTGGTGTGTCTTGTGGCGACCATCGGCTAGATCTACGACAAGATCCACGTATAACGATACTATCGTACTTCTTGGAAAAATAACGACAGTTCTCTGAACATCAGTTCGGAGGACTCTGAGGGAGATTTACAACGGGGCGGTCGAAACTGTCTTCTTGTACGGATCAGAAATCTGGGCGGAAAGAAGCAGACACACGTTTCAAGAGGAGGCTCAAAACTGCGCAGAGATCCTAGGGCGTACCGGACAACGTTTTCACGATTTTAGCGGGGTGTCTCCCGCCTGGATATAAGCGGAAGAGAGGAAGCCAGCGTCGGAATCGTCGCGAGATATAGGCGTTGTGACGAAGGTCGACAAAATTTTGGGGTTGCAGGGTCAAACGGCGCACCTGGTGAACGATTCCAAGGTTGGCCTGGACATCAAGAGGAAAGAAGGAGAGGACGTGGGAGGCGTACCAGCAGTGGGCTGCGTCAGACAATATGGGATACCCTCTAGAGAGGGCAATCAGGGAAATGGGAAGTCGTACGACAATCTTGTGGGCCACCGACTCAATCGGCTGGGTGCGGGTAACAGACATAGACCATGGGGCAGGAACTAGGACGAATGGTCAGGAAAAGGATACAACAACGGGAAAGTTTCGCATGGCAGGAGGAATGGTCTGGGGGCGCTTGGATATCGAACATCGGGACTGGAGTCACAAATATACTTCTGCCAATTCCATCTCAAAGAGGGAAAAGGGCAGTGCAGTTATGGAAACGCAGGAAACTGCCTTACATCTCGGCAAAGAAAAATTTCAAAAGACGTCAACTTCAAGTCGTCGGAAATGTTCTTTTTCAGGCATCGAGGGACACTACACCAGATGGGAGAAAGAAATCGGCATAACGAAGACTAGAAGAATAGAAGAGTGGAGTAAGGACAGTGTGCACGATTGTGCTTAAATGAGAGATTGAAAGAACGCGATAGGCAGAAAAGGATCAAGAGAGAGAGTGAGAGAATGACAAACGAGAGCGAATGAGACGAATGGGACGCTCGCTTTCCCCGCTAATTTCACTGATCCACAAAAATCCACCTTCTGTGTGCAACATAGAAGCTTTTACATGAAAATGTTAGAAACAAGACTTGATAATAGAATTGATATTATAATAAGTTAGTACTGTTACTGAAATGGATCTGAAATGACTCATAGCTTCAGCAGCTTGAGATTATAACGTCATCAATTATTTATACTACAACGTACTGGAGTATGACATCATCTTTTGGAATGATGGAACATCTGGAGGCGCCTAGAAAGATTTAGCCGGTATATTTATTAGAGGACGTTCCAGCGGGAGTCAGTACTACACTGACTGACGCATCATTCAACCAGTCGAACCAGTCGCATCGAAGTCGAAGATCAGTGGGTCGAGTCGGACAGTTGCTTTTATCTATGCGGAGTACCGCGCGATGTGTAAATAAATAATACGAGACGTGCCGGTGAAGTAATGAATATAAGAAGTGTAAATAAATTATACATAGTGTTTAAATAAAATAAGCGAGCCCAGAAACGCAACAAATCGAATAGTTTTACTGTAATATGAGGGATGGTTTGTAGGTTCTTACCAAATGATTAGAATTCCGAAAGGTAAACAATCGAATTCATTTTGCGCATCCGGTAAGAACACATGTAATGCAACATATATGAGGAACCCACATGTTGTTTTGTTGCCCGACAGGAAAACCAAAATAATTTCTATATAAATTTTTCACTAATGTTGACCAATTTCTCCGTTGAGTTTTAACAGTAATTTCACCACAATTCATTCTTACAATTTCTTGCCATTATTTACAAATCACTTAGCTCGCCAAACACGAAACACCACCATTTATCTGCAAACAAAACACCTTGAATCAAAAAAGTATGTCAAAACAATAAACTGTAACACAAAAACTAAACCTGATCGAATCAAAATAAATATGGTTTTATAATGAGGGTAGATAGACATTTCAGAATTAGTAAGTACCTTACTTGTTACAAAATTTCTAGAAGGTCTTTTCGCAAAGAGCCCCATTTCGCAAAGACAAAATGAAACGCCTAAAGTCTTCGGCACTACACTGGTGGACATCACCCACCTTTCCTCCAGAACGCACAAAAATACTTAACAAATAAAAAATTTCGGTCGCCAGCATGTTTTGAAATTACACAGAATCGTTAAAATTTTGACATGTTTGTTAAGGGGTTACGCTTTAAATTAGTTGATTATTCGTTTAATAAGCAGATACTATGTAAAACGATTTAAATGATTCAGCACGTTATTGGGTGTTAAAACAATACATTATACCATGTATAACAGCACTGGGGTTAAATTTTCCTAAAGTTGAAAAGATAAAATTTTAAATCCATTTTTAATCATAATAAGTAAATCCCTTCAAGTGTTGCAGTGTGTGGTGAGCTTTAGGCCATTCCTCCTTCGATGAAGCATTAAGCATTTAAAGTTGCCTAACTATTTGCTTTTGCTGCCATCTACAAGAATATATAGCAACAACTGCAAAGCTTAGCATTGAAACCAACCAATAGATTAGTAGTCCAAGTCGAAATTCACTGATCGCTCATTAGTTTTCTAAAACAACTGCAGTTTATATCAGAACAATAAATTATTAAACTTAAAACTTTGGTATGTGATTTACTACGCTGTAGGAACGCGTAGTTCAGTTTGGCTAGTAGTCGCCAGATGTAGCTAGAAGCATTCAATATAGTCTGATATTTTCTAAGAATTGAACATAATGGCGTCACATTCCACTTCAAGAATGTGGCAGTGGTTGAACTTGTATAAAAGAACTGAGAATTATTAGTTAAATAGGTTTTTATGTATTTTGGAGTATTGATTTGGATCACCTAAATAACGCTTAATATCGATTAGATGCAATTAGTTTTTGGATTTTTATGGTTACAATAATGATATTATTATGTGTATTAATTTCATTTTTCATTATTATTATAACACAAAATTGCACAGATCTGAATAGTTATAATAATTATTACACCTATTAGTTAACATAAATTCCATTATTCCATAATTCCATTCCAGTGTATCTTGTAGGTAATTAGTTTTTTTCTAATAATTACTGGGAAATGAGTAGGTTTTAATCTTTGAAAACATTGGTGTAAACACCTACCTAAATACAGGTCTAATAGGGACAAGAGTAATAGGTAAGTGTATTTCTATTTGAGGAAATAGAAGGTAGATAGGGGAAACCGGGTATGGTTGTCACAAAACGTTACGTTTTATTTTATATATTTTCGCTCCCATAGTGCGGATATTTTTTGTAGGATAATTACATATCTTATGTGTAAAGTCAAAAATCCTCTTTACCAAATTTCAAATGTACTGAATGTTGAAAAATAATGTTTGAAGGCGCGTCAACTGTGACAATTTGCCCCAAGTTGACGCAAGGTGTCACAATACCCGGTGTAAGTTGTCACGAGTGAAATATATGTCAAAAATAGAGAAATTCAAGAAATGTTTATTTATTTTATACCTTTTATAACTATTCAATAATCGTCGTCACTTCGTACACTGGATCGAAACTTCATTTGACACACTATATTTTCCCCCACAAACCAAACACTCTGTACCATCGTCTCCTTCATTTAAAAACTCCTCTTCAACTGATATTTTCTTTTTTTGCCATCCTTTCCTTTTTTCCCCTTTGAGCTCGCATTCTCATTTCCAAAACTCTTTTTTTTTTTCTCTTATATATTATTCATTTTTTTGTGTCAATATGTGGTCAAATTTTTGGTTGGTCACATTGAATGTCACATAAACCGTCAATTTTGACATCTATGAACATAACCTCAATAGTGCCTGTTATACAGCTCGGTCCGAAACGATATATTTTTAGATGATACAGCCTGTTCTTTAATTGCATTTTGACTTTGACAATTGTTTATAAAAAATGGATGATATGTACACTCTAACCATCTGTAATAACAACAAGGGACAGTATAAATATATTTATTTCAGTTTTGCACCTATATCAAGGCACGTTGTCATGTCAACCTCTTCTTCAAAGAACCAAATATAAACCTTTTAGAATATTAATTTGTCCAGTAATTTAAATATGGACATGTTACTCAGAAATCGTAAGAAGTATTAACCTTACAATGTTTATTTATTTTACTTCGGCACATGTCTAACACGAAATATTAAATTATTTTTGCGCCTTTTAACAGATCTCAATAAAACTACGAATGGTAGTGGAGGTGCCTGTAACACAAATAAAGATGCCTGCAGTACCGTCTTACTATATGTCTTGGCGCCATAATAGCTTCTGTGACGACTTGCCCTTGTGACAACCATCCCCGGTCTCCCCTACACTAGCGGCCAGAGTTACAGCAGCGCGTAAGAGAAAATTTAGTAGTACTAGTAAATCTAGCGGGATTCTTTAATCTCAGATTAAAAATTTTTGTGGACATACTTCAATTCAAAATCAACGTTTTTAAATGTTTTTGTATGTAAAGGTATTTTAAATATGACTATAGGTATTCGGAACAGATTTTTTAACCTTTTCGGAAATAGATGTGAATTTTCAAAATTGCTAAAACGAACCACTAGTTAGCAAAATGAACAATTCAATGCTCAGTCTTTCATCTTACTGGTGAGATATTTAAATTAATCTAAATAAAATTTTATTTTGTTTTATTTGTTTTTTTTTTTATGTAGGTAGAGTAAATATCATATTTAAAATTAAACTACCACTAAAACTATGGTCTAATTACTTCTTACACCATATCTATATAATAAAAATGAAATGCTGTAGGTATGTCGGTAAGTGCATCACTTGAGGACGGCTGGACCGATTTGGCTATTTTTTTTAATTGGAAAAATTGCCCGGAAAATAAAATTTCAGACAAAGGCAAGTCGGAAATTTTGGGCAAACTGCAAAACTAATTTTTGCTTTTGTGTTGTTTCGCGAATTGTCCAAAAACAAATTTATTGAAATTTGGACAGGACATCTGTCGGGTCAGCTAGTCTTCAATAGTGAGTTTGTTTTTTATTGTTAACTTCGTCAGTGTAGTGTAGTATCAGCAGTTGTTTTCAAAATTATAATAATATCGATTAAGCATCATACAAATATTATGTATTAGTTATTTTTAAAATAAATAATAATAATTGGAATATCAAATTAATGTGTATGTACTTATTTTTGACGCACTCTATTAATTTTTAAAACCCATTTAAAAATACAAGAAGTGCAGGACCAACCAATAACTTTTTAATAGAAGTGAACCTGCCACAGCGGAGTATTTGAAAGAAAACAGGGAAAGTTTGGCGAGAACAAAATAATGGTATTGGTCGACTAAAACAGTTAAAAAACAGGGGGAAACTTTTCACCCTCTTTTTACGAACCAATAGCGATTTTGAAAAGAGGGGAATTTTAACCAATAGAATCCGCTTGCAAGTGATGACTCAGATGAAATTATTATTTGATATTGATTGCTGCAAAATCTCATGATAGATAGGATTGGGAGATAAAATCTTCCTACACAAAAAGTCGGTGTGATGCTTCCATAACTGTGCGAGACATGTTATCTCAAAATTATTCCACAAATTAACCCTAAAATTATTTATTTGTACAAGAATCTCCGGTTTTCTAACGAGCAGATGTCTAATTATTTTTTATAAGTCAGGAAGGACTATCAGCCGGCCCATGGGGATTATGTTTCGAGCACAAAACAACCAATTTTGACGGACAGGGTCAATATTTGGTGCAGATTGGCTCGTGCCTACTTTTTTGTCAGACTAAGTAAAAAATAGTGCATAGGGGGCAACGGTCAAATCCATCGAATACAATAGAGTTTTTTGTTGCGAATAATACGAGGGATCAAAATATTTTTTTGTACATGCAAATCCTAATCTCGTGCCATTCAGCTAATTTTATGGATGTTGGATGGTGCGGTAGTTTTTAGAATAAGGGATGAATAATGTAGGTAAACTATTATTGTCTGCATTTTATCATTTTAATCTTTTATAGATACTAAGCTGTTTCGCACTATGCAATTTCCTGTACAAGAAACAGCACAAGTTCTTGTGGAAGATAGTGTTAAACAAAATATTCCATAAAATTTTGGATTTCATTATCAATAGAATTTTTCGTCTTGACTGTTCCAGATGGTTTGTTGAGGTCAATTTCTTCCAATTTTTAACCGACTTCAAAAAAGGAAGAGATTTTCAATTCGGTTTGTATTTTTTTTATGTTTGTTACCTCAGAACTCCGGTCATTTATAAACCGATTTGTAAAATTATTTTTTTATTTGAAAGGGTGAGGTTGTTCCAGTCAGGATCTGATCAGGGAATCCCATGGAAATCGAGGGAAATCCTAAAATTTTTCATCCTTTTATGTATGTTCACAGATTTCTTCGTCAATTTTATTGTGGATCGATTTTGAAAATTCTTTTTTTATTTGAAAGGCCACTCTTGAGGTGGTTCCATTGTCACCAAGTCAGGATCTGATGAAGAAATCCTATGAAAATTGAGGGCAATCCTCAAATTTTTAATTCCGCCATTTCCTCATTATTGGAGAAGCGTCTTTACTAGGTCTACTCATCATTTAAAATTGTAAAAAAATTAACTTAAAAAAAAAAGAGAACCGACATGAAAAAGTGAAAAATAATTGAATACGTGTATTATTACATGTGCTACCTAATGATATGTTTGAAGTCGGTGACAATAAAAATGGGTACTAGATAGATAGGCTGCCCGCTCCCGCCAAATAATTTTTAACTTATTTGCTTTTCATTTGTGGTGTTCTCATTTTATGCCAGCAAGGAAGAAATGGATTTCTCTTCAGACCTTTACGTTTTTTAAATTAATAAATATTTTTATCTTCTTATAAAATAGTATGCGATTTTTCATTTCAACTTCAATTTTTCATTGATGCTTCTGTTTCCTTTTGTTTAGTAGTAGATCATGTAATCATACTTTGAGTCATATAAGTGTTTGGTCAATTAATTAACCTATTTTACAACACCATATACAAGAAATTGTGGTTAGTAGTTATTATAAGACGCATTATATAGACTCGATGTACCTATATAACACATAATAAACCCATCAAATATATTTTTGACAGCTAGCTGACTTGCCCAACAGTTTCACAAATAACAATTGTAAAGTGATCACTCATATTCGTCGCAAAGCCCACTCTCCATATTGCGGTTGTTCCGAAAACATGAAAAGCCCATCGTTCCTTTGTCGAATTTGTTTAGTGATAATCATAACTGGTCCATTGTGGCCTGACTTGCACAATTTCTTCTTCGATCCGCCATCCGAAAGAGCGGCGCACATTTTTGTGTGTTCAGGTAAAAACGTCTCGCCAATTACCGAGTTTCGGTAACTGTAACCTTCCATCCAGCTGAATTCTTCAGATGTGTTTGCATCCAAATCCCGTCTAGTCACCTGGTCAGCTTCATGGCCATCTGCTGTCATTGTGGTGTTGAAATGACCCACCGCCGCATTAGCAGGGACATGAACACAATACTTGCAAAATGGGGGACCGAAAATCGGGGAGACAAGAGGAAACAGTTCGCAAGCGAAATCCCGATATTCACTAATCGCAAGCACATTGTTTTTACAGTAGTCCTTATTTTTTATCGGGTCGAAATTATCTCTTCTACAACGTGTTCCATACAAGATTTTTTCCATCCATCTAACTTTGACAAACTAACGAAAATTCTCACCATTTACCTATGTCATTTTAAAGTCTTGGCAAGTCGGTCAATATACTTCTGGCTTCAGTGCATACAAATGCATCATTTAACCGAAACATTTCCGGAAACCATTACTTTCTATTCGTCCAAGTTTCGACTGTTTTTCTTTGTTCATTATGTTTCAGTGGAGAAATTCTCTGTCGGAATAAATTTTCTGAAAAGCCGAAGTTCGGCTATTGTTGGCGAACTGACCACCCCTGATATGTGATTGACAGGTCGTATTGTTCAAGAGTTTGCTCTGTGAAAGTAGAATCTAAGTGCTATTGACGTATGGCAAACAATTAGGCGGATTTTGCATATTGTTTAAGATGTCAATCAACATGGTTTTGTAACAGTTTATTGTATGGGGGAGATTTTGCAAATAAAAAATCAAACTATGTGTATATAATAGGGACTCATTTATTCGCGATTCGCACTTATGCCCTATACTGTTAAAAGTCTGTGTATATTTTAGGATTTTTTGTACGTCATGTACCAACTATCGGTTTGATTTTGTGCTGTTGATAGTAATAAGACCAATTTCACATTTTTAATTTTTAGTATAAACTGGCTAACCCGCCAGACGTTTTCCTGTCCAAATTTCAATAAATTTGGTTTGGAACAGATCGCAAAACACAAAAGTAAAAGAAAATGTAATTTTATTTTAATTTAAATTGGAATGATTTTTCCTCAGATCTTTCCAATTTTTATTTTCAATTGAGTTACGTATTTCCATCCCGGGAGTATAACAAACAAAACAAAAAAAATCAAGCAAATATTATGTCGTTAGCTATGATCGAAAGTACATACAGAAATTATTTTTTGCAGTTTATCCGAATTTTCCGACTTTACAGGACCATAACAAACAAAACAAAAAAAGAATAACGCATATCCATCGTTCGAATTATGAGTTCATACAAAAATTCCATAAAAAAAACAGTTTTAGTTTTTTTCCGAATTTTCCAATTTTCCGGCCAACTTTTCCAATTTTTATTTCCATAAAAGTCTCATTTGTACCTACTATTATTAAGGATATTAAAACAATCGAAATCGGTCCAGCCGTTCTCAAGTGATGCGCTTACCAACGAACGGCATTTCATCTAGATAATAAAAATGAAATGCTGTTTATCGGTAAGCCCATTACACTAGAGAACGGCTGGAAATATGTGGCTGTTTTTTATTAATATTCGTAATTGTCTAAACAAGGTTTTTACGCAATGAAATTCGGGAAAAACTAAAAATGCACTTGCACGTGCGTAAATGTTGAAATATTGACCGATTTGGCAATTTTTTTTAAATATTCTTTAGTCCAGTTGAAAGAAAAATTGTAAACCTTGTCCAGAAAATTTGAAAAGTCGGGATAAACTGCTTCTTTCTATGAGATTTTTGTATGAACTTAAGACCATAACTGACAATTCGAACGACGGATATGCGTCATTATTTTTTTTTTGTTTTGTTTTGTTCATACAAGAAATTCTACAGAAAAAAGCACTTTCAGTTTTTCCCGAATTTTCAAATTTTCCGGTCAACTTTTGCAATTTTTTTTTCCGTAAAAGCCTTATTTGGACTCCAAATCGGTCTAGCCGTTCTCAAGTGATGCGATTACCAACGTATACAGCATTTCATTTTTATTATGTAGATTATTTTTTTTATATTTTTATACTCAAAGAGGGGAGAAGACTATGGTGAGGTCTGAAAAATGTTAAATGTCATCATGAAAGTGTAAATATAATGCTGATGAATCTTCTTCAAATGACATCTCGTCAAACCAATGACAGACATCCTGACAGAAAAAGTAAGAAACAAACCCTCAATAATAGAACGGTTTGTGATTATTCCGAAGAAGATCAGGAACAAATTGATCAAAACAATAAGCTGACAGTGATTTTGAAATCTACCTATTCTTACCCAATATACACAATAGAAAAAAATCATAATCCAAAAGTTAAGAGCATTGAAGTTTGAGATTTTTTTTCTGTGATATTATTGTTTCAATTGTTTGTATTCCTACCACAATATCTAATAAAATATTTAAATATGTATTTAAAGTAAATGTAATAAATGAACAGAAGAACTACATTTTAAGATTTGTTAAATTTGTGATAAATTAAAGTAATTTTTTTATTTAAATTAATGTTTTACGTCATTTTACTTCGTTTAGAATCATTATTGCTGATATGATTTCGTTTCGATTATTCGTTCGTCAAACTTCACACTCCCATGATATGTCTCACTTTCGACACTAGTTACGAAAACTACTACATAAAACTGGAATCTGCTGTTTGTAGTCATACACTTTAATTTATTGTTTAGTAGTATTTTTCAATTTGTTTTCTTTATCAGGACTTTTCAACCTTAATTCTTTCATCAGTTCCTTCATCAATTTTTGTTTACTTATTCACCCACCGATCACAAAATAAAATAAGTAAAAACATTTTTAAGTTAAACAGTTTTATATTGTAAAGAAACAATAATGATGCAGATAATGTACTAAAACTAAAAAATAATTAGGTAGGTACCAGGTACCAGTCATCACACCACTCTCCTCATCATTCTAGAGTTGATTGATCAGAATAAAATAAAATCGTGGGGCGAGTCTAATTTTTATTATCTATAGTCAACCGCTCATACCATTATAGGTATGCTTTGGATGCATCTTCTCAATAGACAGCTTATGCAAAATGTGTGTAAAAGTAACTCATCGTGTGACATCGCAGAACGATAATGTACATTATTTACTCAAGTTACGCTACGCCCCACAATTTTATATTTTCTGATCAATACTCTAGATTGATGAGAAGAGTGGTGTGATGACTGGTACCTAATTATTTTTTATCTTTTAGTACATTATCTTCATCATTATTATGTTTCTTTAGAATATAAAACTGTTTAACTTAAAAATGTTTTTTACTTATTTTATTTTAAAGTTTTTACTTTTTCTAAAGTCTACTGTGTTCCACTTGGGAAGCCCTTTTATTTGATACGCATATTGAGAGGATTGAAAACTAGAAAATATGTAATCCGCCATTTTGTAGCGTCGGCCATCTTGGATTTTGATTTTTTTATGAGGTACTGTATTCTACTAGTTAAGCCATTGATATCCATATTGAGGGGATTGAAAAAAAAAATGTAATCAAACATTTTGTATTGGCTCTTGAAGTTTTTCATGGTGTACTGTATTTTAGTCGTTAAGCTCTTTCATTTGATACCCATATTGAGGGGATTGAAAAAGCATATGTAATCCGCCATTTTGAGGCGGCGGCCATATTGAATTTACAATGATACTGAATATACATAATTGTATTGTCATCAAAACTAAAGGCGTGCACCAAATTTCAGGTCAATCGGTCAACAGGAAGGGGGTAAAATTTCAATTACTAATTGATTTGAACCACACAAGACAAGACACAAACAAGGCAAGCTAAATAAAACTGTTTAAAAACAGATTTTATAGATTTTTGCACCACAGAATGAATCCCAAAACATCTTCTTGATTCTTAATAGAACTCCCTAATGCTAGGTAATAAAAATAATAATTGAATACAGTTTAGAAACCTTCTTGATTCTGATTTAAAAGTAACTGAAAAAGATTTTTTTCTGGCAATTCTGACTTTTTTCTGGCAATTCCGACTTTTTTCTTACAATTCTGACGTTTTCTGGCAATTTTGACTTTTTTTTTGGCAATTCCGACTTTATTCTGGCAATTCTGACTTTTTTCTGGCAATTCCGACTTTTTTCTGGCAAGTCCGACAGGGGTAGGACGATGGTGCTGTCTTGTTGCCCAAACGTAAAAGATGAAATATGGTCTTCATTTCGAGTTTCACGTACAGGGAAATATGACCTTTTTGGAGATGTTTCTTTAAGGGGTCGAGCGCATAGCGCGAGGCATCAATTTCAGCGATCCACAGAAGTTGTCGTCTGTGAAAATTTGATTTTCCGTTTATCATTCCTAAAATATGAAATACTCTCCACATTTCGATTTTTACGTACAGGGGAGTATGACCTTCTTGGAGTATGCTTCTTTAAGGTGTCGAGCGTGTAGCACGAACCACAAATTTTACGGAAGTACCGTCTGTAAAAATTTGTTTTTCTGTGGATCATTGAAATTGGTGCCTCGCGCTACGCGGTCGACCACTTAAAGAAACATAGTCCACGAAGGTCATATTTCCCTGTACGTGAAACTCAAGGCCCCAATTTCAGTGATCCACGGAAGTTGCCGTCTGTAATAATTTGTTTTTCCGTTTATCATTCATAAAATCATAAAATATGAGATACTCTTCACATTTCGAGTTTCACGTACATGAGACCTTCTTATATGACCTTCTTGGAGTATGTCTCTTTAATTGGTCAATCGCGTAGCACGGGGCACCAATTTCAGTGATTCACGGAAGTTACCGTCTGTAAAAAAAAAATTCTGTGGATCATTGAAATTGGTGCTTCGCGCATACTCCAAAAAGGTCATATGTCCCTGTACGTGAAACTCGAAATGTGGACAGTATTTCATATTTTAAGTTTGGGCAACAAAACAGCGCCATCGTCCTACCCCTGTCGTAATTGCCAGAAAAAAGTCGGAATAGCCAGAAAAAAGTGTATTACAAAATTAAGTCTGAATCGTCAGAAAAAAAATCTTTTTCAGTTATTTTTCCATTCATGTCCGTTCAGTGCCTTCGTAGAACATACCACTAACACTGACTTAAAGATAGAGACGCAGTTCAGAATTTTACACAACTTATTCAATAGTCTATTTTGCAAAAGTCCACCATTAATATGTAACACGCAGAAAAACACAGGATATAGCACATAACGGTATTCCGCCTATATGTGGCGTATAACAGGCGAGGATAATGTTTGTTATAGTAAAAATCCGACCCAGTGATATGCTTATATCGGCCTTATGTTTTATAGTTTTCGTAACACTAAAATAAAAATGATCTGTGCCCCATATATAAGCACACGACTGAAGTGAAACTTGGCTAAGACGTTGGTAGGAATCGAGTTTATTTCATTATTTTCTGATACAAATGTTACATGTGGCTTTTGGTTATTAAAACAATGGGACCCCCTTGAGACAGGAGAGCGTAGCTACAACCTGAACCGCCGCAATACCTACTCCATTTCCACCACCAAAGTGTTTCACTTTGATTTTTAACTACTGTTAAAAAATATCGTCCACGGCTGTTAAATTTTGGAGTGAACATCCTATGTGAACATTCGGGAAAGCAGTTGTCCCGACACAGATGACATCATCCGCTGTGAATACTCGCTCAGGTAGTGGACCACGACTCGATGCGACGTCGTCGCAATAGCATTGGATGTAGAAGTATAGCATTTGACTTTTTTCTTATCATCAGTCCAGCCGTTCAGTGGCGGGTAACTAAATAAATGTCAAAATTTCTTGACAATTATGTTGTATTACTGATTAAATTTATTGCAATTATTTCTGGAACACTCTGTATAGGGAGTCGGTCGGGACTTTGCCATTTAGTCCTAATGACCGATCCGTATTGTAAACGATGTCGGTATAGCCGGTTTCAACTGTACTTTTTTTAGAACAATACCCACACGTTGTAATATACACAATATACTCTCAATATTGTCCTTTCGTATCCACATTCTTTGAAGACAATATATAAATACATAGTACACATTAGGATATGTTCTGAGCAATTATAATAATAAATTATAGAAACATCTCAAAATTAAACTAAACCTTATGGAACCTAAAAAATCACTGTACAGGTATGTTTTTTAAAAACTTTCACAGGTTAGAGTTAGAGTTAAAATTTTGAATATTCCTCGGTATATTTTTGTGACATTTAACTCTGTGTGATTGTACACTGTCATCTTCAACAGTTTAATGTTATTCCAGGGCAGTTCTAAACACGTTAATCAATACAAAGATAAATATGAGGGGTAGCGGAAATGGGGGCGGGGTTTGTTCCCGTCGACACCAAATTCATATTCCCACAAATATCTCGGAGATAAGTCTATGTAAACAGAAACTATTTATCGCTAATTCTAGGAAGTGCCAGTCGCGTTGAAATAATTTCGAACCGTCCCGTTTTATCGTGTTCGTTTACGGTAAGGAACGCAATTTGATAGTCTGCTTATTAGTGCATCGATATTCGATTCTTCGTTTTTCCACCGTTTTCCGGTAAATTTCCACGGAGAAAGTCGGTCTGCCAGTGCAAACATTAAACTGTTTACACCACGATCTCCTCTCCAATTCGTCGAAATCTCTCCCACCAAGCCCGGTTTATTATTCGCGACCTCTGGCTGTTCACCATTGCAAATTTTAGAGAACGATTCGCGAATGAGTAAAAAACGGGGGGACGCCATTTTGTCGGCGTTCGCAGGAATGAAATGCTCCTAATAATTGCTTTTCGATTCTATTTACTGCTTTGGCTTTTCTTTGTAAGTTCAGGATTGAAAGGTACCTATAATTTATATCGGCTTTGCAGGACACCCTTGCGAGGAAAAAGAGATCCTTTCATTGACTAATTAGGGTATTTATATTTGGAGGTACAGAAGTTGTAGGTACTCGGTACATACAAAAAGCTTTATTGTGTCTTTCAGTAATAATAATAATAATAATCGTTGAACTAAAAATACCTTTCAGGTATCTACCCATCTACTACATAAAATAGTGCAATATCTCCATATACACTGCTCTAAAATAGTTGAGGATGATATAATAATATAATTACAGAACATGACAAAATAATAACATTTTCAATAGTTTGTACTAAATAAACAACCAGTTTTTTCTAATCGATCAGCAGCTGTTTTCTTAATGTATGCAAGTTAAGCGTTATCTGACCGACCCTATACAAAATACGACAAGAAAAATTATAATTTAAATTACCTATATGGTTATTAACGATAAAAGAGGATAATTAATTTGTTATGGATGTGGCAGTGCCGTCTTTGCACCTTGCATATAAAGCTTCTTGTAAAGCTATACCTACTTAGTAGATTTTTATTCATTAAATTCAAAATTTCAAACCGGAAGACTTTGAGCAGTAAGTACCTGTAGAAATCTCAAATAATATATTAAAACGAATTTATGACTTAAATTGTGGATGGTATTTTAACTACATGTTTCAATTGCAATAGGTGCTGTTTATAACATTGCATAATATGTATTTAAACAGTTGAATGAGCAATTACTAATCGCTGGTAATTATAACACTGTTTTATACTTGGTTCTCTCTCAACATATGGTGCTTTAATACTTATTTTACCATAGTTAATTACAAGATTTTTTATTAATGTTGATAAACCCTTTAAGAACCTACACTGTTTTTTAGCAACATATAGGGTTAGTTTAAATTCGTCTAACAATAAGTACTTACCAAACTAAAGGGCTACTTTAACGGTCAAATTGTTTAGTAATACAGATAGGGGCGTATTCTGTAACTACTCCTCTAAATTTTAAAGGCCGTTAAATTAAGTTGTCAGCAATGACCAATGAGGGCTTGAAATTTTAAATTTTAAAGAACGCTAAAATTTTAACGCCCTCTTTAAAAATTACAGAATTATTGTTGTAAGTAATATCATTCATATTGCAATATAAAAAGTGAAAACTAATACAATCTAATACAAACTAATTTTCCTGAAAACTTTTCCAGGACCATAACGAACAAAACAAAAAAATAATTACGCATATCCGTCGTTCGAATCGTGTGTTATGGTCTTGAGTTCATACAAAGATCCCAGAGAAAAAAACAGTTTTTCCAGAATTTTCTAATTTTCCGCACAAGGTTTATAATTTTTTTTTCAATTGGACTATTAGAAATATTTAAAAAAAATAGCCAAATTGGTCAACATTTAGACGTTTACACACGTGCAGTGCACTTTCAGTTTTTCCCGAATTTCATTCCGTAAAAACCTCGTTTGGACAATTACGAATATTAAAAAAAATCGCCACATCTTTCCAGCCGTTCTTAAGTGATGCGCTTACCGACAAACAGCATTTCACTTTTATTATCTATAGATGAAATGCCGTTTGTTGGTAAGTGCATCACTTGAGGACGGCTAGACCGATTTGGATTTTTTTTAATATTCTTAATAGTCTTCCAAACTTTCTGGACAACTTTTCCAATTTTTCTTTAGGTAAAAACCTTACTTTTTATTGTAAAAAATAGTGGGGGTCGTGGTATAAAATAAATAATTTCTAGAGCCCGATTACAGCACCACCCATCGAGTCCAATTGTGAATCTAAACCATCCCTGGACCAACTCAAACACACAAAAAAAAAACTTCATCAAAATCAGTCGAGCCGTTCTCGAGTTTTTGCGAAACTCAGGGGGCGTCAATTAATTAGGTGAGACCTTTGGGAAGGGAGGGGGTCGTGCCGAATCTTTGTTTGTTTTTGAACGTCAGAAAAACGTGCCATTGTATATGTCAATAGGCTGTTAATTTCTCTGCCTAGGCAGGCCAAGTGTTCTGTCTTCCACTCAATTGACCATTATTTATTGCCTAGACAGCAAAAGTCGCTCAATTTACCAATCGTGTGCTTTGAAAAATTCGAGAGGCCAGTCAAATCCTCAGTGGATATAATTTGGATTTTTTAAATTTAAATTATTTCATTCTTTTACGGATTAGAGAAAAATTCATGTGTACATTGATTTTAGTAAACTGTCAGATTTGTATTTCGTGGTGGATTTTCGGACAAAAGTGACTTTTCGTGGCTCGTCTTTAGTTGATGGCCTCGCGCGCTCCGCCGTCAAACCTACAGATTTGCCAGTCCCACTTTTACTCCTAATAAAAAGTAAGAATTTTAGTACATAGTTCCTACTTAAGTATTCTATTGTTCGATTTTCTCACTCTGATTCTAGACTAGTTTTAAATACTAGTCTTACTAGTCTTAAATAAAAGTAATTAAGCAAAAAAAAAATTGTTTTATCCAACGCAATCAATCACAGTTTAACGTATCTACATAATAAAAATGAAATGGTGTACGTTGGTAAGCGCATCACTCTTGGCTAATTCTCTTGGCTATTTTCTTCATATTCGTAGTAGTCAAAATAAGAGTTTTACGGAAAGAAAAATTGGAAAATGCGGGAAAAACTGAAAGTGCTTCTTTCTGTGGGATTTTTGTATGAACTCAAGACCATAACTCACGTTTCGAACGATGGATATGCGTAATCCTTTTTTTGTTTTGTTCGTTATGGTCCTGGAAAAGTCATCCGGAAAATAAAATTTGAGACAATTACAAAGGAAATTGGAAAAATCTCGACAAACTGTATCAATTAAAATATTTGTATGCACACCTCGACATATCTGGTTGATTCTTTTTTTGTTTTGTTCGTTATGCTCCCAGGATGGAAATAACTCAATTGAATATTTTGAATTAAAAAAAAACTGACTGGTTGCCGAAACGTTGGATTGGTAAGGGCGGCCCTGTCAAATGGCCCGCAAGATCAGATTTAACTCCTCTAGATTTTTTCGTTTGTGGTTATGTAAAGGATATAGTCTATCAAATTTTTACATTAACCTAAGCTTGTCTACCTCTCGGTGTCATTTCTGAACTAATTTAATGAATTTTCCGAGGCAAACCATACATTGAAAAAAAGAAGTTATTATACATTTTGCGAAACCGTACACCCTGTATAGAAATATCAATTTCATCAGTCATCTTTCAATCAGTGTGTATTAAAGTTTGGGTCTATAAAAAATTATTGACAGAAAAGCATTCTCTGTTGGAATGGTCTCTAAGCACTAATTTTGACCTAAAATTCTTCATAACTCAAGAACCATCCATAATAAACCTATAGTACCTTATATCATTTTGCTCAGTATTAACTGCTCTTTCAATTCACTAACTAATATACTAATATACAGGGCATTCCATTTAAAAATACATAACTTTGGTATATTACTAATACTAGGACACTCTGTCTATGATTTCTAATAATTTTAAATTGTATCGTGTGGCTATTGTCCCCCCAAAAACCCCGTTTTGATATCTTTCAAAATAAGGGCGTAATTGATGGTCCACACACCTCTGGGACACCGGTATATTGAAAATTTAACACGACAACGTCTGTCGGGTCAGCTAGTTTACACAGAAAATACGCATTTTGAAAAATCTCACGTGAGATTAGGGGTGGGAAGAAGGGGGCTCCAGGCAAATCTCACGACATCTTACCAAGGGGGGAGCGGGGCTCGAAAAATCTCCAAAATCGCCTCATATAATTAATGGACGTACCCTAACGCACAGCAATTGATTTTTATATGTAAGAAGATATAAATGATATTACTTATAATTGCTTTTGTACCAATTGAAGAATACAGGGGGATAAAGTAAACTCGGACCGTTTCCAAAAACGCATAGATTTCAAATTTATCTCCATAATTTTACTTTTATTTCGTTGTTAAGCGAAAATGGAGGGTATTATAGAGACCATACACCTGTTTTCTGAAGATTTTGAATGAGGGATTTAATATAAGATAATAAGTAAAAATTCTAAAGTGATGTACAAGTGCTTGGAAAGGAAAAACCCTTAAAAAAGTTTATTCACATTTAGCCCCTCGTGGTGAGATTTTGTGAAATAAATACTAGTCCCTTTCCCCATGATGAAATTTGATTAGATTAGTATCCCCTCTCCCTCTTCTTCAAATCAAGCATTTAATAAATTTTCACTCCAAGTTGACGTGAGGCGAGCGTAGACCCTGTCTTTTGGTGAGTGTTGGACAGCCGTCCTCTAACAAGACAGCAAAGAATATCGGAAGGCAAGAAGAAAAATGAGAAAACTATGTCGGTGGAACAAAAGACAAAAAGCTATGGAAATTAGGTCTTCTTGTCAAGATATCAAGAGCACTGGTATAACGGAAGCAAAACGCAAACCACATCTAGAGCCAAGAATGATAAGTGACTTGAAAAACTATCTCCAAGACGTACAATATAATAATAGGACGAAAGAGGTGGAAAGGAAAAAATTAGAGAAGAGATTCTAAAAATGGTTTTAATTGTAAAATATAACAAGAGCCAGGAAGTGACAACAATTATTACAACTAATCGGAGGAATTTGTGGTATTGAAAACTGGGTCCAAATTTTTAACCTTGATGTAATACTAGAAGTAATAATTACAAAATATAACAAAAACAAATACTAATTAATGCGATTATTTAAAAATCGTAAGAAAATCTATAAGACCATATTTTATAAAAGCTGTCCCCAAAATAACTACTTTAAATTTAACGAGTAGCAGAAAAGTTCTCGGCGAACAACATTTTTACCACATTTTCGAAATCTCATTTTTTTAGCATTTTTGGAAGCCTTCAAATTCACCAAGCTTCTAAATTTTTGGATCAGTTACCTGCTGTTGAGAATCAGTATCGGCGGGCGAACTCGACCGGGCGTGTTACTGTATTTTACTTTCGCTTTTAAAGTTATTATCGTAAAAGATGCCTGCTTTTTCTCGTCTGCCTAATTTCTATTAACGTTGTGCATTGTGTTTTGCAACAAATCGCCAGTACCAGAAGGTTATCAAATCGAATTTGAAGAATTTTGAATGAGCAACAATTAAATCCCTATCACGTCGTACAGAAAGTCTAATTTTTTGAAACTGATGAGTTCTACTACTGGTTAAAATTAATGCAGTTATTTCTGGGACACCCGGTATAGCGATCGCCAAAAAAAGCCGAGCACCCAGAAGGGATGATGGTATGAACTTGAAATTACGGCAACAAGTTGAGATTGGTGAAGATTGATGAATGATAACAATTTAAAAAAAAAATGTATTTAGGAACATGCCAAAAAATACGAACATACATTCATTTAAACGCCGGGGCATACTTAAAATTAAATTATCAATTTCTGGTTGAACCAAAGTGCCTATGGGCGCCGGAAAATCTTCGATTCTTCTGCCGATCATGTCCCATACATGTTCAATCGTCGATAATTCTGTTAGCAGGCCATGGGAGGAACTTGAGGTTATTGTAATTAAAAAATCTTTATGTGACTCTTGCAGTGTGTGGCCTAGCTTTGTCTTGCTGAAAAACACTGTTGGGATGTCCTTGTATGTATGGCTACCTCTGTGCTCTAGGTCTTCTAACACGCAACCGACCATCAGATTGTCACAGGCAAGACCGAGATTCATCACTAAAGATGATTTAGTGACATTCATCGACCCATTACTGATTTTGCCTACACCACTCTTTCCAAGTAGCCCCCATTGAAGCTAGTCGCTCATTTGTAATTCTTCTTCGGTTTCTGAACCTTCGTTGAACCAAGCCAAAAAACACACACACGGAAAAAGAAATGTACATGTTAAAAAATAACTACCAGAAAAAAACTCTATCGTTTGTGATGGGATTTTAATCATTTTAATCCCTTTTGGTACTCGGCTTTTTTTTTCGCGATCAGTGATAACAACGAACAAATGTGAGGTAGTTCTATTGGACCCCTCCTCCAAGCAGATGTCTGTTATTGAATGTTGGGCTCCTTCTGAAAATTACATCTGCATCAAGAAGGAGGAAAAGCGGATAAAATATCAAGACCTGCTCTTTGAACTGGAGACGGTACTCAAGTTATTCAGTGAAGCTGGTCGTTTTGGTAATTATTGGATGTATGGGAGGCATCTTGGCGCCTGGAATGCAGAAGAATCTTGGGGTCGTTGCGTCTAACCTCATGGTTTTCAGGAGAGTGGATCTGAACAGCAAGGAATCTGGATGAGCTCGTTCTGGTCAAGACGTAAACAAAATAATGGGAGACCTGACTCAATGGGAGAGTGGGATAGAAAAATAATGGACTCGAAATATGGCTAGGCAAGGATGGTGAAGAAACTGTGAACGACAATGTGAACAGAATTATCGGTTACTGAAGAGAAAATGTTTACATAACAACAAAAATGAAGAAAACTAGAAAGAACCAAACGGGGGGAAGAATAATTAAGAAACAGATTGAAATTATAAAAACATTACGATTGGAAACATGAAACCGAAGCGAACGAAAAATTTCAAAGAAGAAGCACACTGAAGATTATGAGAACTATAGGGTTAAAAAAATAATTAAAAGTAGTAAAGAGAGGTAAACCAAAGCATGAGAAGAATTTTGACAAAACATGTCAGCGGCATATACCTACAGAAAATTGAAGACTATTATTCTATGGATATTCTATGGAATGCTAAAACAAGAAACAAGAATCCGTCCATGCATAAGAATACAAAAACTGAGGTATTGTAACATGAGAGGAGTTCGAAGAGAAGAACTGTTGGAAGCACAGGAACAACAAGAAATCAACGTCAAATGCAAAGAAATATACAAGAGCAACGGAGAATTGGACATCAGAAGACGAACTAGAAAAAACAGTATAGATAATTAAACCATGAAAAGCACCAGAACATAACGACATAACTGGAGAAATGATTAAATTACTAAAATAGCTGCTGCCTTTCAAACCAATTCAGAAAAGAAAAAAACACCGGAGGACTGTGGAAACTACAGAGGTCTCATACTAACATGTACAGCAGGGAAAGTATATGCAAGAATAATAGAAAAAATATTTAAAAAAAAATAAAGAGAAAGAAACGCAGCGGAAACAAAAAGGTAAGGTGGGAAGACTTATCACGATTGGCTCTAAATAACATAATATTCCTCCATTTCTCTCCAGCTAATTAGATTGTTCTGTTTATCGTTTCTTTCTACCTATATATACAGGGTGAGTCATTAGTGTGGGATCGGTCTCTTAGGCATTTACTAATAATTTTTGAAAAAATTGGCCAATGGAATAAAATTATACAGGAAAAACTGCACTCTTAAAAATATTTTGAGTTACCTAATCGGACCCAATTTTCCATTACCGTATTCAACAACTACTGTGTTGGTATATATTTTATATTATTGTTTGCCGTAGTAAATGCTATACAACTGTGTAATGTCCTTTAATTTTTATTGAAGAACAATGCAGTTACTTTTGTTTTTCAAAAACTGGTTAAAAACACACTTTTAAAAAAGAATTATAAAGGCTCTGTTGTTAACCATAATAGTATATTAAAGTATGAGTGGATAACAAGGTCTTTAAAACACGCGCGAGTTTTCGAGCACGACGGCGTAGCCGGGAGTGCTCGAAATAGAGCAAGTGTTTTAAAGACCAGTTATCCACGAATACTTTACGCTATTTTTTATTATACCAGCAATACTGGAAACAAATTAAGCACTAAAAACTTAGAAATATTTTTTGTCGTGATAAATCGAAATGGCGTAATAATATTGCCATTAGTTACGACAATTATTGTTTACGTTTTTCTCGCGTCCACGTCTGTCATTGCATTTAGTCGTGTGAGCAAAAATCGAGGAAAAATGAGTTAAAACGAGATTTCACCCGATATAGAAGCATTGGCCGAACAAGCGGAATCCAAAATATTACCATCGAAGTGAAAAGACCAATACCTGAAGGAATATGAAAAGTTTTCAAATTTGATGAAGTTATAATGATACCTATATTTCCTTGACAACCTTTAAAGTTCGCCGTGCTTTAATCGCCGGTATTCGCACGCTCAGGCGTGCTTTAAACGGCGATTATGATGCAGGTATAATAAAAAATTATAATATTTTGTACGTAGATAAAAGAAGATTAGAGACATCGTGTGTGGCCCATACTTTTTGATTTCAGTGTACTTAACAGAAAAAAAATACAACGTTTGAAAAATGTGGGATTTTACTATGAAATGAATGTCCCAATTAGTTGAAATGATATATTGATAGGAGAAAATCTAATTTTTGTAAAGGAATTTTTTATGAATACAAACAAAAGGAAAATGTTTACTTTCATACTGAAATCTGGATTGATACAGTACAATAAAACCAAAATATAATGTTTTTAAATAATTTCCTTTCGTCGTTTATTGCTAACAAGTGAAACAGAACAGCCTTGTTTTCAAATCCAATTAAAGCCCAGCACGAAAACGAAAGGCAGACATCACCGCGGAAGTCCTTTCCACCCCGACCGACAGTAAAAAATCCCAATTAGTTTTAATATCCCTCGGTATATTAAAGTGTGCACAGGACGCCACTCTCCTCTCTCAGAATCCGCCCAAGTCGTAGCCACGTTGAAGGCTGGATTTCAAGGGGCTGCTTTTGAGATAAATCACCAAGTATTTTGAAATTGGGGGTCCGCAGCGTGCGTATGTTTGGGGTGGGGGTGTTTCTCAGATTAGTGCGTGGTCCTCGTGCCGGCCGGGTCGGGGTAGCTGCTCTGGAAGGTGATAGGCGTTAGATTGTCATGAGTCTGTAGAAATACATCTTGTGTTTGTTTTTTACCTGTGTTTGCCAAGTGCCGTTTCTATATTTTACTGTTTAGTTTTCATACCTGCAAGGAACGAGGCGGCGAGCACGTACTTTTCGAATCGTTCGGATGTGTTTTTGAGTTCTTTTTATCCGTGCGAGATAACAGTCGAAGGTAAGATAAATTTTAATCTTTAGAATACGGCATAGCAATCTCACATAAGTCATAAATTAACTCTATTAAATAATTATTAGCCACATCTTTCATCTTTCGATACATTAATCTGTCGGCTTTGGATGCTAAGGTGAAGGTATTCTGCAGGAATTTATTCCTTCTTAGGTAATACTACTAGCCGTTCCAAAATTTTAATAGCTGAAAATCGGAGATCTGTTCTTCTTGCTATGTAGAGAGAAGCTTGCGCGTCTAAGCAAAACAAATTGTGATTTCATTCGTTTTCATTGAGATTTTTGTGAAATGTAAACTTTTATTCTTTACTTTTAGTAAATTTGTACTCCTATTATTTAATAACATTATTAATCAACTGTGTGGTAAAAAGTTGTTACGTGAGACACTGATAGTTGTCAACTTTAGTTTCCCGCTACAATTTCCTTAAAAACCCATATATTTACAACAACCAAAACAAGTTTAAAAACTGATAAATAATAATTATAAGATTGACTATAAAATTTGGTCATCTATAGGAACTTTTTATTCATCTTGATTTTGAAATCAACAACATAAAGCTGTCAATAGTGATGAATAAAGACTGGTTACCATATTATATATTTCAATTTTTAATTTGTTTTGTTTAACTGTGATTTTGAATAAAAAAATATCTGATCAATAAAAAAATTAAATTAATTATTAATGGTCATACCGACTGCTAACGTGATTGGAAATTGGGTTCGCCTTAAAGAAAATGGCAATAATGTACCAGAATTCGTCATATGAATTCTGTGTATTAAAATACGTTTCCCAGTTGATCGATTTTGCAATCAAATTGTATTTTGATCCAATCGTTTATGCGTTTTCCGTATTTAAATTTCGTATTAGCAAAACAATTGCAATTGCTTTCAACACCAATTATAATTTGGGGGCAATACAGTGGGAGATAATGAATTTAAAAACTCAATCGGAAACTGATTTCGTTCGAATTCATAATAATAAATGCGCAATCTTTACTTTTGGGAGCCAAGATAACAAACTGTAAAATTTCTGAAAACAGAATGTGGAATTTCAATTGTGTGATGGTGATAATTCAAGTTGGGTTAGTGCCCGTAAGGTTATAAATCTTTTTTCGGTAATTTATTTTTATGACACTTTATTACTGAACAACTTGATCACATTCTTTGAAGTAAGACTAACTCCTGTCGCAGCATTCTCCATGAACGTTTATATATTTCCCGAGGTAAATGCTTTAAGTCGTTGATAACATGTGATAAGGTGAGTGAGTTCCGAGTTCCCTACACCACTCTGAATTCACCACTTCCGCACCCAAACCTCAGGGGAGGCCCCAAGTTATATTTAGCTGTAGTTCTCCAGCTTGACAAACGAAACAACCCACGCTCGTTCAAGTCGGTGACTGTAATGGACGGACTGTAATGAACCTGTAAAATTTTTGAAAATGAAAAGTAATCTACTGGTGTATCTTATCAATGTCTTTCATTTCAAAAAACAATTATAAAAATCGGTGCTGTACACACTGTTTTATTTGTTCCCAATCGATTCAATATATAGATTATGATTTTATGTTTTGAGAGTTACTAAAGTTACTTTTACTCGAATATTCATACTTTGTTTTCTCTACCAGTACTTCTGCAGACGCAGAAAGAAGATGTAAAGGTAATGACACTGACAGTTTTGAATGATTAATTTGATCGGAACGCCGAAAGCACAAAATATGGACCGCATAGGGTCTAAACCTAAATGATACTATGAATATACTACTATGACTTACGTATACCCTTCGGAAAGACCTGGTAGAGAAGAGCAAGTGTCCAGATAACAAGGTTGTGTTACTTTATCACTTTAATGCTTACTACTTTTTTAGGCGATGATTACGAAAAAGATGATTTTACTGTCTCTTTTGGAGCCGTAAAGTTTTACTTTATTGTACGCATCTGTCAAACTCTACTTTTTTGGGACTGATCTGTCAAACTCTACTTTTTTCGGACTCATCTGTCATAATTTGACAGATGTGTACAAAAAAGTAACTTTACGGCTCCAGAAGAAAAGGCCATACAAATACCTTTTTGGTAATCATTGCGTAAAAAAAAAATTTACCAAATTTTTGAATTCTTTAGTAATCATCGCCTAAAAAACGTCGTGTGCACCCTTATCTGCATTGTGTCCTCGGCTCACGCCTCGGCCACAAACAGCAGATGCGTCCAAAAAAGCAAACTTTTACGGCCAAGTACACAAATTACTATTAGTTCATGTAGAGAATTTGTTGCTGTTTTTTGTGGGTCTTCATATCCTGCATCATGTTGTCTGAGTAAAACAAAATTTACATGTAATTAGATAGATCATTTTAACGTTCAAAGCCTACTAGATGTATAAAGACTCTGTATAATACTGCTTTCATTATTTGAGAATTTTTTTCGTCGTGAATTTTTTTGAAACCCACAAAACAATTTTTTTTTGCATTTTTGTTACTTCATTATTGAATTGGTTAGTAATGACAAAATAATGTGCTTTTTCTGTGAATTTAAATGATAGCTTCATATTGACTTGATTCAGCTAGCTTCTCCGAAAGTCCAACATAAAACTTTTTTAAGATACAGGATGTTCCAAAATTAACGGAAAAAAACATGCCACGCAAAAAAGGAATTCCCATCTACGAATAATATGTTTTAAAAATACACACTCTTAACTTAGCTAAAAAGTTATAAGGTGGTAAACATTAGAAACAAAAATTAAAATTCCCTGTTACTGTGACTTTTCGTGAAATTAAATCTTTATAAACGTAATTACTAAGGTTCGGCGGTCGGAATTTAATTTCTCGCAAACGTCTCCCACCACACCGACCCAGCGACGTACGTAGAGGCAATTCGGAAATTTGTAAACAACGACAAGCGTGCGACGCCACTGCAAGAGCGATAGCTTAGGTAGTGGGGTCAAATAAAGAAAATCCCGACCGCCGAACCATAGTAATTACCAATTGTATTTTTTTTTCTTGCTATTTCTGGCTTATTGTGTTACGTTTCACTTTTTTTCCCGTCAATTTTGGAACATCCTGTATAAGTTTATTAATTTGAAATATAAAATTTGTGATAAAGTTTGTCATAAGCGCCGTTGCATACACCGTATTCATATTCGACAATGTTTCTACATGGGCGCATTTATTACATAACAACCTGTATGTTCAGCGCTTATAAACACAGTTCATCGAAAATCACTTTTGAACACTTTTGTCTCTGAAGTCCTTGAATTTCACCCTATCGCTTATTTATAATATTATTATCTAATAAACCAGAAGAATGTTGTAAATCCAAGTGGAGTAAATTTTAATTATTATTTAATATTTGAGGTTGGTAAACTTCATCATTCACAACTTTCAACGTTTTTTTTTTTTTGAACAAAAGTCAATATACAATGGAATAAATAACAATAAAAAAAAATATATACAGATCTCCACAAATACCTAAACAATAAAGAAAAAACTTTGATGTGCAAAAGTCAGCGCCGTTACTTTTTGGAATTTTCAGGCCGACTTGATATTATAAATTGCACTTATATTTGTTTAGATATATATTTTTACATTATAATTGCGTGTTACGTCGTGCAGGTATATTGTCCAATCCATATTTTGAGCATTTATTGTAATTTGTAATGGACTACTTTGCCATGTTCAAATTTCGATTTTCCATTTTGAAACCAGTTTTTGACCAGTTTTTTTGAAATGTTCTTTGGACTTGTGGTATAACAAATAAGGAACCTCAATCAATTACAAATTAAATTAATATAGCTAGCTGACCCGGCGAACTTTGTACCGCCTCAGAATCAATAACACGGGGCCCAGGGGACCTGGGCCCCCATGTCCATGTGAAAAATACTTTGCGACCTATTCTCATACCTACCAAATATTAAAAAAAAAATCATAAAAATTGGTCGGGCCGAAAAATCGGTCAAGCCCAATGGGGCCCTCCGGGCCCCCATGTCCGTGTGAAAAATATTTTAAGACCTATTCTCATACCTATAAAGTATACAAAAAAATTGATAAAAATCGGTCTAGCCAAAAAATTGGTCCAGCCCAAGAGGCCCCATGGGCCCCCATGTTCATGTAAAAACTAGTTTACCACATATTCTTTTACCTGCCAAATATACCAAAAAAAAATCATAAAAATCGGTTGAGCCAAAACATCGGTCCAGCCCAAGGGGCCCCCATGTCCATGTGAAAAATACTTTACCACATATTCTCATATCTGCCAAATACACAAAAAAAATCATAAAAACCGGTCGGAATAAATTTGTTATAATTAAGTGTAAAAAATTTAAACATTTTTATCGGTTTCAGGATATTAAATAGATGTTTACACTTATAAAAGTTGGCTGGTAGGTAAGCCATAAATGTATTCTGTATGTAAAATCGGTAAGGTAATATTACCTTACCAAAATGTCAATTGTCAACATTTGTCAAGATTGTGAAAACGAATTAATGTGAAAACTAATAAATGCATGTAACGTTATTTTTTAAAATAGCAGAAAAGAACACGAAACTATACCTATATAAATGAAAATAACGAGAAAAAAATTGCAACTGCTTTTTGTCGTCATCACAATAAACATTTATGATGCAATCTTTCAAACCAGAAATTGTAATTCCTGGTAAATTCAAATTCGAACTAAAGACTTCATGTGTGAAGATGTATTTTGTTGCACTATTTCTCTTGTATGCTCATTGTAAATAATTTCAGCTGAAAGTGCTAAAACCGCCGAACTCGCAGTATAGTAAACGCCACAAAGATACATATACAAAGATTCGCCGACTGTGAATCAAAGAGTGCCGAAAGATTATTCTCTATAAGCAGTTTTTTATAAAAAGTTGTTTATTTTTGTTAGATCACTATATCCATGGCGTTTTCTTTACCAGAACCACTGAACTATAACAATCAAGAACCGCTGAACTTGTAAATTTTTTTTCCATCTTAATTTTATAGAAAAAATTGCAAAAATTTTCACAAAATTACTAAATTCACATAAATGAGAAGCTGGGAACCTGAAACCATTGAAAAAACCACGAATGTTATGACCCATGACAGCCTTAAATGTCGCTCTACGAGCTCGGATTTCAATCTGACATCTGCGGCTGTAATAAACGTCATAACATTTCTAGATATGTTAATAGCTATTAACACTGAGTCTTCCATAAAAATCAGTTATGTATATTGGGTATTTCGTTCCCTTTTAAATTTGACTATTTGTCAACACTACAATACTGTTTGACCCCATTTAACTCTAAAATTTTAAAATTTCTACTTTCCCAAATTTCAGTATTAGAAAATTGGAATATTTCAAAGTAACTTTCCTGGGTAGTAAAATTTAAACCTTAAAAAAATTTCAATTCAACGTTATCCAGATTGTCAAATTCCATTATTTTAATACTTAATTGGAGAATACTGGCACCAGAATATAATTCTCCAATTCCGAACATTGGAAAACTTCTAAATTGTAAGATTAATCGAAACAGATTTTGTGAATTCTGCTATTTCAAATATTCAATTAAGTTCCAATACTTGAAATTTTATTGGTTCCTAAACTCACAAGAATATAGGATTTAAAGATTACAGTTAAATTAACAAATATTGGTCAAAGTGACATTTAGACATATAATTTCGGTTGCATTAAAAAAAATACTATAGGTACATGTGTTATGGAAGTCCTAACAAAAAATTTAACCACAAGTAGAACTCGTCAAAAGGAAAATTTTTCTCGAGTTAAAATTAAGAACAAAACCCGCCTATGGACTCTTTGATAACGATGATGCACAAAAAGTTTGCCGTTTAAAACGAATCGAAACAAATACTGTTTAAATGTAATGATGTACTAACCCGCCATAACAAGCAGATGTTAAAGTAGGTTATTAATAATACATTCTCTAGCTTACCTTCTTTAATCTCGTGTGAAGCCCGCTTCGTCAGTTGTCAGCCTCAAAGAATTTGGTGCCTTATCAATTTTCTGAATAAGCCGTTGGCAAAAGGCAATCCTTTGAGCGGGGTCTCCAGGTTAGACACCCTGTTCGTGTAATGTGCAATAAAACAAAAAAAAAAAAAAAAAAAAAATCTTCTAATCCAAAACTTCTATTTTCAAACGCGCGGTGGGCCTCTTTTGCATTACCTAACGTTTTGCAAATTAATTGGTTAAGAATCGAGCACTAAAATTTAATATCGAAACGATTTTTTGTTTGGAGGTATCTATCGCACAAAAACTTCCTCACTCAAATAGAAAAAATGTTTATTTTGACTAGTTCTATTTGTGGTTAAATTTTTTTCTAGGACATCCATAACACCCTGTATGCATAATGCGATAATAAAAGTACATACATTTTTGGCATATTTGGCATAGTGTCTATTTTCAACAAGAACAACAGTTTTCAAAAAGTCGGACCTTGGTTCACTTCGTGACCAAGTCGTACGCTGTGATTGATTTCAGTTTCCCGACCATACTATGCACAATGCCAACACTATGAGGCGCCGTTTGTGTCAAAAATAGCTTATTACAATATATAAAAAAGTAATTTGATATAAATTATTTTGTAATTGATATAATTATTATTACGCATTGATAAATAAAAATGGTATTATTTTTTTTTATCACAAAAATATTTTTATCACGAAAATAATTTTATCACAAAAATATTTTTATCACGGAAATAATTTTATCACAAAAATATATTTATCGTAAAAACTCTTATGGGCTTCTGGAATTCTGGCCCAGATACCACAGATCAGATACAGCTGCCTAGTACTGTGCAGGTACTGTTTAGGGTTTGAGTACATAGAGTACAGTACAACGAGAAAGTACCTACGTACTACGAGGTCAGCCCATAGTGGCAAACGGTAAAGTCATTATGTGAATCATAAAATTATTTTAACCGAATGAATAAACCTATATTTATTATGCTGGGACTATTTCCTAAAACTAGTGGAAAACTCGATAAAGAATCAAGTTTTTAAATTTATTTGAGCTGACGTAAGCACACCTTATGCTTTGATTCTTTTATTTGGACGCAGCGCCATCTGTGGTCCAACGTGTGAGTTCGGCGACGCAAAAATATAAAAGTTTTTACGATAAATATATTTTTGTGACAAAATTATTTTCGTGATAAAAATATTTTTGTGATAAAAAAAATTACACATACACACATAGCATTTTTATTTATCAATGCGTAATAATAATTATATCAATTACAAAATAAATTATATCAAATTACTTTTTTATATATTGTAATAAGTTATTTTTGACACAAACGGCGCCTCATACAACACTACTGTGTCTTCCTGTTTGTTTTCTTTTGCCTGCTTTGAATTGTCACCGTATGTCCTGCAAATCTGAATTGCCCTTATTCTTGTCTTGTATGCTTCTTTGCACTGTTTGTTACTTTAGGGAGTCTCCTTTTTTCCATCTATTCTTCTAAACAATTTCTTGCATATTTTTGAGCCAAATGTTTTAGTATGACTGAAACAGTCTTCTTATAATCTTTCATCCTCTTGTAAACCGTGCCTAAGAAGTATTTAAAGTGTCACACTTGTTCAAGTTCTGTTAGGTCTACGGTAATTTCCTGTTTCTTTACTTTCAATTCTATTTATTCCAAACATTGGCTAAAGTTTCAACCCATCAAAAATAGATATAAGTGCACCCTGTGTTTTGTACTAATTAGAACATAACAGTCCTTTTTTTCGCTTGATATTTTAATAGTTATGCAATTAAATATTTTACTGAACAAGCTTTGTGTCTTGATGTGATGTTGGCGCGTGAATAATACTATTAATGAGGGTGACGAGATGTGGCACCTTTCAGGTCGTTCATTATAAATCACCTGTTAAACAGATTGTTTCTAAGGGTAGAGCGCATGTTGGATTTCTGTATTTATAAAACAAAAGGTTACGACGACGCCGGCAAAAATTAAACCCCCGCATTTTTTCTTTCTTATTTAAAGGTTCCTTATGACGGTTGTAACAGCAGATGAAGACAGTGGTGTCGAAATGTCGCATCCTAGAGCTGATAACGGTGAGTTTTGTGCATGTGTCAATTTTAATGTGATAATGTGCATCCAATTATATTAAACTCATTAAGTGTCTTTTGAAGTTACGTATGGAGAACTATTTCGCAGAAAAAGTTGTGTTTTAGTAACATCGATAAAGAAAATGCAGAATTGGTGTTCTCCTTTAACTGTTGTTTTCCGTCTATAAATTGATGAAAACATGTGCGTGTTGAGTGCATTTAGTGGTAATACAGACTTTATTTTATAGTGTCTTAAAATGACTTATTGGCGTGAAAAAACCGTACCGATGATAATAATTACACTATTATTCCGCGAAAAAGTTGGATAATAATTGAAGTGTGATCAATTGAACTTATTATCTAGTATTTTTGATAACTGATTAGCCAAACTTCTACACATATTATTAAATAATCTTTTCACGAATGAAAAAGTTGTCAGTGACATGAATTTGTAACACACCAGCCTCTAATATAAAAAATCAATTGATCGCTCTGTATATTAAATTATTTGTAGATGCATTCAAGAATATAATCGTTTGTGTATATCGGATAAAATTCAAATTATAGGTGATATACTTTTGTTATACAGTGCTGTGGATAAGAGGGGGTTTTTAGTCCCCCAAAATTCGACCAGTGGATAAAATTCAAATCTACATTATCTACAAAAAATAATGTTTTAATTGAAAATTGCTGCTATTTATTGTATGCATCTCCAGTTCCTTTTATGAAAAAATATGGATTCTAAAAAATATATACATTTTAAAAATCTGAGGAATTTGAAGGAGTTGAGGCACATGACACCCCATTTATATTTAATATTGAAAAACGGGAAATTGAATATGTAATTTGAATTTGGGAAACTGAAAGAATTGAGATGCCTATAATCTTTTAAGAAACCGGGGAAATAATTGTAGAAATGTTCACACGATTATTTGGAAATAACTTGCGAAATCAAAGAAATTTGAAATAAATTTATTTCAAAGTTTATTTTCTTCTCTTCAGAGCATTTAAATAAAAGCTTGTTTTTAAAAATATTTTTTACTATTAAATTTTTTTCAACTTTTTAGTTTTTGCTGTGGCCATATTGTACTTAGTGTGTCACTAACTTTATCGTTTTCTACTCTTCAATACCTTTTATTTGATACCCATATTAAGATGGTTCTCCAGTGGCAGGTACATTTCTGCCGGTCGAAGTACATTTTGCCGCAATATCTTTTTTTAATTTACAAATTTAAAAAAATCGCGCTGTAGCTGCAAAGATCTATATTTTATCAACACGCCCACAAAATTTCATTAAAAAATCTTCAAAAATAAAAAAGTTACATTCAATGCCGCACATTTTTGTACATTTTTGCGCGCCGTTGAATATAACTTTTTTATTTTTGAAGATTTTTTGTTGAAATTTTGTGGGCGTGTTGATAAAATATAGATCTTTGCAGCTACAGAGTGATTTCTTTGAAAATTGTAAATTAAAAAAAGATATTGCGGGAAAATGTACTTCGACCGGCAGAAATCAACCTGCCACTGGAGAACCCTCTTAAGAGGGTTGAAAAGAAAATGTAATTGAAACGGCGGCCATATTGAATTTAGTGTAATGTCATTAACTTTATCGTTTTATACTCTTCAAGCCCTTTCATTTGACACCGATATTAAGGGGGTTGAAAAGAAAATGTAATCCGCCATCTTGGAGCGGCAGCCATATTGAATTCGTTTTCTACTCTTCAAGCCCCTTCATTTGATACCCATATTAAAGGCGTTGACTAAAATTACATCATCCGCCATCTTGTGGCGACGGCAATTTTGAAAGTATTACAATATTGAGTATTGCTTGTTGTATTGTCACCAGAACTAAACGCGTATACAAAATTTCAGCTCAAACGGATGTCAAGAAGTGGTTCAAATTTAGCTTGCAAGATTTGACCCACACACTAACATACTAACAAGGCAAGTTAACTAAAAGCTTGTAAAATCTTGAGACACCTAAGAAAATCTCAATAAATTTTAAGAAACAGATAATATGTTATAGAGAAACCTTAAAATTTCAAAAAATTGCAAACCTGAGAAATTTGAGAAGTTCGAGAAACCTAAAAATTCAAAGAATGTTGAGACACTTAAGATAAGAAAACAAAGACATTTAATGAAATTGAGATCTTTGAGAAACCTAAGAATTTAGGAAACCAAAGAAATTTAAGACAAAGGAATGCAAAGTTGGGCACCTGAGAAACTTGAGAATTATGAAGGAATTGTGATCCTAAAAAATTAATACATTTTTCAAACCTGAGAAATTTGAAGAAGCTGAGACATGTTAAATCCATTATTGTTAATATTATTAATATTATTTGGGAAACTGAACAAATTGGGACACATACCTAAAAATTTAAGAAATTTAAGGAACCAGGGAAATAATAATTGTAGAAGTGTACACATCATTATTTGGAAATAATTAATTTTTTAAAAATCTTGAAAATCGTGAGAAATTTTAAGAAACAGATATGTGCCAGAGAAACCTTAAAATTAAAAAAAAAATCGGAAACCTGAGAAATTTGAGAAGCCCGAGAAACCTAAAAATTTAAAGAATGTTGAGATACCTAAGATAAGAAAGCAAAGAAATTTAATGAAATTGAGATCTTTGAGAAACCTAAGAATTTAGGAAACCAAAGAAATTTAAGGCAAAGGAGTGCAAAGTTGGGCACCTGAGAAACTTGAGAATTATGAAGGAATTGTGATCCTAAAAAATTAATAAATTTTTCAAATCTGAGAAATTTGAAGAAGCTGAGACATGTTAAATCCATTATTGTTAATATTATTAATATTATTTGGGAAACTGAACTAATTGAGACACATACCTAAAAATTTAAGACATTTAAGGAACCAGGGAAATAATTGTAGAAGTGTACACATCATTATTTGGAAATAACTAATTTTTTTAAAATCTTGAAAATCGTGAGAAATTTTAAGAAACAGATATGTGCCAGAGAAACCTTAAAATAATAAAAAAAAAATTGGAAACCTGAGAAATTTGAGAAGTCCGAGAAACCTAAAAATTTAAAGCATGTTGAGACACCTAAGATAAGAAAGCAAAGAAATTTAATGAAATTGAGATCTTTGAGAAACCTAAGAATTTAGGAAACCAAAGAAATTTAAAGCAAAGTAATGCAAAGTTGGGCACCTCAGAAACTTGAGAATTATGAAGGAATCGTGATCCTAAAAAATGAATATTTTTTTAAAATATGAGAAATTTGAAGAAGCTGGCATGTTAAATCCATTATTGTTAATATTATTAATATTATTTGGAAAACTGAACAAATTGGGACACATACCTAAAACTTTAAGAAATTTAAGGAACCAGGAAAATAATTGTAGAAGTGTACACATCATTATTTGGAAATAACTATTTTTTTTTAAATCTTGAAAATCGTGAGAAATTTTAAGAAACAGATATGTGCCAGAGAAGCCTTAAAATAAAAAAACTAATTGGAAACCTGAGAAAATTTTAAAATCCGAAAAACCTAAAAGATTAAAGAATGTTGAGACACCTAAGATAAGAAAGCAAAGAAATTTAATGAAATTGAGATCTTTGAGAAACCTAAGAATTTATTAAACCAAAGAAATTTAAAGCAAAGTAATGCAAAGTTGGGCACCTGAGAAACTTGAGAATTATGAAGGAATCGTGATCCTAAGAAATGAATAATTCTTTAAAATATGAGAAATTTGAAGAAGCTGACATGTTAAATCCATTATTGTTAATATTATTAATATTATTTGGGAAACTGAACAAATTGAGACACATACCTAAAAATTTAAGAAATTTAAGGAACCAGGGAAATAATTCTAGAAGTGTACACATCATTATTTGGAAACAACTATTTTTTTTAAATCTTGAAAATCGTGAGAAATTTTAAGAAACAGATATGTGCCAGAGAAACCTTAAAATAAAATAAAGAATGTTGAGACACCTAAGATAAGGAAGCAAACAAATTTAACGAAATTGGGATCTTTGAGAAACCTAAGAATTTAGGAAACCAAAGAAATTTAAGGCAAAGGAATGCAAAGTTGGGCACCTGAGAAACTTGAGAATTATGAATAAAGAATTGTGATCCTAAAAGATGAATAAATTTTTCAAATCTGAGATATTTGAAGAAGCTGAGACATGTTAAATCCATTGTTGTTAATATTATTAATATTATTTGGGAAACTGAACAAATTGAGACACATTCCTAAAAATTTAAGAAATTTAAGAAACCAGGGAAATAATTGTAGAAGTGTACACATCATTATTTGGAAATAACTATTTTTTTAAAAATCTTGAAAATCATGAGAAATTTTAAGAAACAAATATGTGCCAGCGAAATCTTAAAATTAAAAAAAAATATAACTGGAAACCTGAGAAATTTGAGAAGTCCGTGAAACAAAAATGTAAAGAATGTTGAGACACCTAAGATAAGAAAGCAAAGAAATTTAATGAAATTGAGATCTTTGAGAAACCTAAGAATTTAGGAAACCAAAGAAATTTGAGGGAAAGGAATGCAAAGTTGGACACCTGAAAAACTTGAGAATTATGAAGGAATTGTGATCCTAAAAAATGAAAAAAAATTCAAATCTGAGAATTTTGAAGAAGCTGAGACATGTTAAATCCATTATTGTTAATATTGTTAATATTATTTGGGAAACTGAACAAATTGAGACACATACCTAAAAATTTAAGAAATTTAAGGAACCAGGGAAATAATTGTAGAAGTGATAAGATAAGATAAGAAAGCAAACAAATTTAATGAAATTGAGATTCTTGAGAAACCTAAGAATTTGAGAAACCAAAGAAATTTAAAGCAGATGGGACACCTGAGGGATTTGAAAAAAAAAACGAAACCGTTACAAATTTTGAGAATTAAGACATAATTATCTGAAGACGTTAAGACCCGTAACAAACTTGAGAAAAAATTATATTTGAAAAACGTTGTCCCAAGGAATTCGAAGTTGGGCATCTGAAGAAGTTGAGAAATTTAAAGATATATTGGATTTCTGAGAACTTCAGAAATCTAATTACTTAAGAAACCAATGAAATTTGAAATTAAAACACCTAAGTAATTTCAATAAATTGAGATAATTAGATTTAAGTGATTTTAGAAACTTGAGAAATTTGACCAATTTGAGGCCCTTGAGTGAAAATGTGACAATTTCTAAGATTTGTAAAAATTTGTAAGTCTTACAAAATCTCAAAAATCTGAAAGTAGACAACTAACAAACTTAAGAAAACTGCAAATCCAACAAAATTTTGAAACACCAAATTTTTTTTTAAGAAATGATAGAAGTGAAGTGAAGCGTAGGGGAGGCGGAAATATTATCGAATTACAAAATATCGAAAGTAGAAAATATCGAAAAACAAATTATCGAAAGGACAAAATGTCGCAGGTAAAAATTTCACAAATTTGTTTTCCGTGGATCATTGAAATTGGTGCCTCGCACTTCGCGTTCGACCCCTTTAAAAAACATACTCCAAGAAGGTCACATTTCCCTGTACGTGAAACTCGAAATGTGGACAGGGCAGATTAAGTGAAAATCTGTTTCTTCGTGGATCATTCAAATCGATGCCTCGCGCTTGCCGCTCGTCCCCTTTAAGAAACATACTCCAAGAAGGACATATTTCCCTGTACGTGAAACTCGAAATGTGGGCAGGGCAGATTGAGTTAAATTTTGTTTTTTCGTGGATCATTGAAATTGAGCTATTTCGATATTCTGTACTCTCGATATTTTGTATTTTCGATATTTTGCACTTTCGACAAATTGACGAAGAAATCGGTGAACATACATAAAAGAAGTCGGTAATGAAGGAACAATTTGAGAATTTTTGGGACCACCTCTTTGTTGCCTTTCTTGCAATTGCAGCGCCATTTTGTTTCGCAAGTGCAAGTGCTTATTTTGCCAGTTTTGCGATTATTTTTTACAACTAAAATGAATAAAACGTGTACGCCACTGACTTTCAAACAGTATTGCTCGCGGCGCATTCTACGTAATCGTTTGGCTCCGCCCCCGGCTTCTTTACTAAATGAACGAATTCTATACCCATTCAAATAAAAAAAATCAAAGTTGGTCCACAATTGACGAAGAAATCGGTAAACATACATAAAAAAAACATAGATACAGCCGAACATAGAACCTACTCCTTTTTTGAAGTCGGTAAAAACGACACCCAACTTGATACGTCAAAAACAAAATTTTTCCGTATCAAAATTGTTTCAGTTTTTATGAATGATATAAAAACAAAAATTGTTACAATAAATATATCTAATAAAAAATGTCGGATGAAGTGTTGTTTTTGATCGTATCTAGGAAACAAAAAGTGTTAGAAAACCCATAATTATTATAACAACACCCAATTTGATAATTATGTTAAAAACGAAATTTTTACCTCACAAAAATTTCGAAATTTAAGAAGAAAAACGTAATAAAACAAAAACTTCAAGTAATGAGAAATTGTCAAAGAGAATAAAATAAATTCAAGACGTGATTATGAAACACCCATGTTTATACATGTAGTTTGGAAAATTGATGATCTCCACCCCCCCAAATATTACCTATAGTTAATCTTATCTCACAGTACTGCAATATTCTCAGCAGAAATTAAATTAAAGGTGTAACATATCTTTATCTAACAAAATATTTCTTTCTTTATTTTAAAAAGTAATTAACATAATTATGATTAAAGTCATACTGTAAAAACTACCACCCATAACGTAAGCTCGTTGTCGGTCGATTCCGAAAAGCAGTTCTAGAGTGGACGCAATAAAGCAACTGTAATAAAATAAAAACAATTTTAAATTTTAATGAAGCTAAGCCGCTTTATTCACGGTGCACTTCGCCATCGTGCATTTGTAGGCCACTTTCGAGTTGGTGCATTCTTGGTGAGGAATTCGAGCGATGAGCGGGGGAAGAGAGAACTTGCTTAATTAAAAAGCAAAGACCGTTTTTAGCTCCTTACCGAATAGTGAGAAGCTCCAAATTTAGATCCATTCTGTTTTCTCACAGCTAGGGCGAAACCCTTATCTAAAATCCGAACCAACGTGGAAATATTTAGTGTCGTCCAAACGACCTTCAACGAAAGGGCCTAAGCATTTCTGGGAATCGCCCTAGTCGTGCAGTGGTATTCGTGGAGCGGCAAATAGAATAATTTCGTAGTTGAATAGTAATAAGAAGTGTTTTATTTGTAATGATTATTGAAAACTATTATGGAAAATTATACTTTTTCTATATAATTACAAGCTTGCAGTTTTTAGGTAATCGAACGTAAATGGGATGTTTCACACGGTAGGACCACCCACTTAAGTCAGTAAAAACCGTTTCAATCCAAGCTTAGCACTTATCACTAACGTTTCTGTTTCACATGCGGCTTCACCAATGGCACAAAGAATAATTATCCTTCAACTTTCTTTGATTGTTCACTGCAGTTTGACTTGTGTTGGACTTCTGTAAGTAATAACCGTTTTCGATATAATAGTTACTTATCGTATTAGTGAGATGGAAGCATCATTAATTACATCAACGAATGTGAAGATCGCAGATGACGAGGTCGTTATACCGAGTTCATCTGTAATCACACGAGATGCTGTAATTATGCACTAGCGCACGTTTGGGATTCAAAATTATATCGAGCGATCAAGATAATTTGTAATCGAGTCATCCATGAATAGGCCTTCTCATCCTGAGCCTGCGGCATACTGCGCATGCCCCAAGCCGCACAAACCGACGGCGCGTTGTTTATCTTTTCGCTGACACAAAGAATTTTCCACTTTGACAAACACTTCCACGTGACAGACGTCATAATGACAATGAATACATCCCTTTTTTTGAAATGACATAAGTGACTAACAAAATTCTGTGACCGCGACTGTACAACCACCAAAAGAACAGTGCCTTGTTGCCCCCCTCATATACGAATTAAATGGAGGACTGTTATCCATATTTTTACTGATCAATGTTTATAATTTATTAAATCAAAAATACGCAACCTCAATTTCCACAACAACACAAACATTGACAATGACAGCTAACAGCCCCTGATGGGCGTCTCAATTTTGGGGCTGCCGCAGTCAACCTATCATGTCGGTCCTACTTTGCGCATGGCCATTTAGATCTTTCTTCAATGAGAAGGGCTATCTGAAAACGTATGTCGTGCACTTAAACTGCACTTATAAATGTCAAATAATGTGTCAATTAAAAGATAAAATGGTGGAAATTCTCAAACAGGATTTTATTGTCAAAAATACGTGAAATTTTAAGGAAAATACATTTATTTCATTCAACTATTATAATAAATGCTGAAAATGTTCTCCATTTTGGTCTAAGCAAAAATGAGCCCTTGGTCTAACACTTGGAATAACAGGAATTATGGATTTTTTTAAATGAGGCCACAAAAAAAGTCCTTTGGTGTCACTAGATCTCGGAGGCCAGATATTTTCTGTGTTCTGACTAATAAGTCTGTTATCAAAGAACTCTCGTAACATAGCTCTTGTGGTCCTTGCTGAATGTGCTGTAGCCCCATCTTGTTGAAAATAGCCAAGTACCAAGGAGAATTAAAAAAAAAAAATAGGTTTAATTAACTAATAATGAATGATTTACCTTCGAAAAATATTGTGAAGTGAAGAAATGAAGTTCTTAAAAGATCTGATTTTATAGAGTAGAGACTGTTTCACTAGACAAAAATAACACAACAACCAAAATCAACATAACATTTGAGGTTAAGTTAATTCTTCAAATTCATTTGACAGGTTACACCGAACTGGTATTTGATACACAAGATCTGGCAAAATTGAAATTCACAATAAAAAATAGATTATGGAGGCATCTGTTTAAAAATTTATGTCCAAAATTTGTTGAAACCTCAAAATTATTTTTAAACTTTTTGAATGACGTAACTTTAGATGCCACAATTAAGCATATCAATCGCGAAAGACACGAATTCGAGTTCATGAATGACTCGCTAACAAATTATCTTCATCGCTCGATATCTACAACGGCCTAAAACTAAAAAAAATTATTTAACTTTTTATTGAATTTGTATCAAAAATCACGGAATTTTTTGCATTGTTATGGGGACTGTTCATTATTCCTCTAGTGGAGTAATAGGACTCAATACTCAACTCAAATTACGTCACATGAGTGGTATAATGAGACCGTTATACAGCAGTTGTAGATAACAGTTATTTATCTTATTAGTGGCATAGAAGCATCATTACAGAACGAGTGTGAAGATTGGTTTTCTGTCTAAAACTGAAAAACATGAAATTTAAGTATTTTTCTAAAATTTTCTAGAAAGTTACAACTCTTGAGACACCATGAAATCAGGACAAGTATTGTAGTAAGTTGGGAAGATGTTCGTTCAAAACCTATGAAGGAAGAAAACAAAAATTGAAAAACTTGAAAAACTAAGAACATAAGAAAGTTGTGAAAAGCCTCAAACTTTGAAACTTGAAAAAGCTGATAAGGCTACTTGAATAAAGTAGGAAAGAAGACAAAGCATTGCAAGAACTTCTTAGGGTTAGCCGCGGATTATTCGAGAAAATTTAGCAGATCATTCCGAATTGTATAGCTTTTCTCGTGCTTCACAAGTTCCAAAGAGACATTATCTTCTCTTGGGACTTTCCTTTTATGTGTTGAAAATCTCGATCTTTGAAGTTCGCCTTCAATGTTTGTAACATTTGCTCTGTCTCTAATTAAATCTCCATTTTCATCACCCCATGTTGCATTTCTTGGTTAAAATCCTCTTTTTCGGTATCCAGTTGGAATTGTCTTATCTTGCATATCATTTACATTTTCCACTTCTACTCTTATCCGTTCTCAGATTGATGTATTAATTAATTACTTGAGACTCCTGGGTGATTTTTCTTCTTGAGATTTGATGAGATTAACACGAGCCCACTTACTTCTCCAAATCTTTTATTTAAACATTAAATTTTCACTCGGAGACTCGACGTGAGACGGGCGTATACTTCCTCTACCCCTTGGTGAGATTTGGCTAGACCCCTCCCTCCTTTCTACTCACGTAATTAATGGACGCTCCCAAAGGAGATGATGAAATTTTTGTACATAGGTTATGCAGGGTCTTCGTGAATGATTCATAGATCCAGTAGGCCTTAAACGTCAAAATTCTCTATAACTACATAGTTATAAATAGTTATATCGGGTCTTCATAAATGATTCAAACATCATGTTGCCTCTAGAGAACAAAAATTATATTTAAAAATATAATTATGTCAAATTATATGTACATGAAGATTATAATTATTATGTACTATGGCAATTTGTTTTTTGTCAAGATCAATCTCTGAAAATATATTGTGTGTTGTATTTACAATTTTATAGGTCGGAATGGTGCAATAGCATGCCCCCTACGTCCATTAACGTTTTTAATTGTGTGCGAAATATGCCGTTATGATGATTATTGTAATTTGTCAATTTCATTGTGAATGCAATTACGGGATGTACAGAAATTGTTATTATAGTTAATAACAGTATACATATTTCAATATAAAATCTCAATTTTCGAAATTGTAATTCCAAAATTGCATTATAGTGCTAAAATTTTGTATAAAAGCTTAACTTTATTGGAGTTATGTAAAACAAAATCCGGCAATCTTCCCACTGGATTTTTTTTAACTTGCAATCAGAACATCTTAGCCTTATTTTTCCTATGTGTCTCTTAATTTGTAATTTTTGTATTAGCTACAATTTGTAGAGTTCGCCAGCTTGTTACTCAAACGACTCACGCTCGGTCAAGTCGGTGACTGCAATGAACTGCTGTTCGCCCAAAAGAAAATGCAAATAATCAATTAAACTTTTTTTTTAATAAAAAGTAATCTAGGTCTGTATCTTATCAATGTCTTTCATCTAAAAACAAAATTATAAAAATCGGTGCTGTACACACTGTTTTATTTGTTACCAATCGATTCATGTTCAACGATTAAGTATATAGATTTACGCATATCTATTTAATTTGACAGCTGTCAAACTTAACCTCAAAATATACTATTAGTTCGTGTTTTTTCTCACTTTGCGTCTTCTTCTGATACTCGTGCGCTGTCACTTTTCGGGGTCTCGGACTCGTGCTTCAAAAATTCCCTCGCCCCTGAAAACTTGACTCTTGACAGCACACTGGTATCGAAATGTACTCAAATTTCTTTACTTTTAAAAACATTTAGCTTTTTTGAAGAATTTTTAAGTGCTAGCAATTAATAGTTATTTATTATATAAGACGATAAATCTCGAAAAGATAACACAGGTCGACAAAAAAATATTTTTTCTTTGGGTTTCTGTTTTAATGCATAAATTCTGATTCTAGGCATAAAATAAAACCAAAATATTCATTTTCGACTTATAAAGTTTGCTTTACGTCGATAAGTAAGTTTTGAAGATTTTAATAATTGATTTTATGAGCAACAAGTAGCAGCACAATGAAACAAAATGGCGGCAAGTTTAAAAAAAAAAACAAAAATTTTCTTTGGTAGCAAATTTAAAGCTTTGTGAAGCTTATGAAATTTGGAAGATAAAAGATACAAAAAAAATTGAAATTTTGAGCACTAAATTTCAAATATTTGTAAAAAAATTAAAAAATACAAAAAGTATTCATTTTTGAACTAGTTTTTCAATTTTTATGTACATTGTGCAATACCTACAATTTTTTTAGTCTTATCTTTATAAAATGAATTCCGTGTTCGTAATTCTTCTGCTCCTAAACAGCTTTACCGATTTTGATGAAATTTATTGTGTCTGTTTGAGTGGATCCCTAGATGGTTCTTAGCTACAGTTGGACCCGGTAGGTGGCGCTGTTGTCAAGATACAGATTTTTTATATTAAAAAAAAAATCTTAGCAACTTTATTGCATCGTAGTAGTCTTGCATAGTACTAGTTTGGCATTGTTTTGACATTTAGATTTCGGATTGTCGAGTTCTGATATATTCCGTGTACTATTTTTCATTTGGTTGCATTCCATCTAACTTCCTAAATATGTAAAACGTTTTATCTTCAACATTCATTTGTGCGATTTCGATGATGATGCAATATTTAGGAAGTGTTAAACGGTTCGTAAAATGTACACGTGTTCTACAAATTAATCTAGTTAGGTATATAATAAAAATGAATTGCTGTACGTTGGTAACCGCATCACTTGATAACGGCTGGACTGATTTTGATATATTTTTTTTTACATAATTAGTAATACATAATTCAAAATGGGAAATTCCGGAAAAATTGTTTTCGGGGCAACTTTTCCAATTTTGCTTTCCGTAAAAACCTTACATGGACTATTACAAATATTCTAAAAAACGAATAGCCAAATCGGTCCGGCCGTTCTCAAGTGATGCACTTACCAACTAACAGCTATATAATAAAAATTAAATGCTGTTTGTTGGTAAGTGCATCACTTGAGAACGGCTGCACCGATTTGGCATTTTTTTTTAAATATTAAATTAAATTAATTAAATTTGAATATGTATTATTATTAAAAGTTGCACGGAAAATTGGAAAATTCGAAAAAGTGAAAGTGCTTTTTTCTATCGGATTTTTGCATAAACTAAAGACCATAAATCGCAATTCAAACAAGGGATATGAGTATTTCTTTTTTAGTTTTGTTTGTTATGGTCCAGTTTTCAGGAAAATAAAATTCCAGACAATTACAAAGGAACGTGAAAACAAACTGTAAAAAATGTTCTTTCGATCATAACTGACGATAGGAACGACATTGTTTGGTTGATGCTTTTTTTGTTTTGGCTTCCGGGATAGAAATAACTCAAATGAATGTTTCCAATTGAAAATAAAAATCGGGAAGATCTTGAAAAACGCATCCCAACCTATAATAATATAAAATTACATTTGCTTTTACTTTTGTGTTTTATTCAACTGTCAAAAAAATGTCCAGAAAACGTTAGACATTAATACAACAATAGATATTGGCATAGAAGTTTTTTTATCTTCTAAACGATAAAATTGCATTTTAACATGCAGTAAAGAGTAGATAAAATGTATTTTTAACATTAAAGATTGAATAAAATAAATGTCTGCTTCATAAAAGTAAAAATAAGTATTATACTATTGAATTCATTCTTGTTTTGATCCACATAGCGTCAAAACTCTAGGAAATTTTTTTTTTAATGAGGGAGTAAAATTTTTTCTTGTGGAATATTGTTCCATTTTTCGTCAATCACTATAATCAGCCCCTGAACCATTATGGATTGGTTTTGTCTTTAACGCTTTACAAACCATACCTACACACGTACTCGATTGGATTCATATTGGGCGAGCTTGCTGGCCTATCTAGTGTTTGCACATTTTCTTCTTATAACACATTTTGGACCTTTCTCGTGCGGTTTGATCGTATGGACTGAATAATTATTGGTTTGCTGACATTATTTAGGTTGATATTTCCTGTGGAATATGAACAAGTGGTATCAAAAGTCAAATTTGGGTTCGTCAGTTAATGAGTCCACGGTAAATCTTCTAAAATGTGTTCTTACAAAATTGGCCATGAGATGATTCCATCTTGCATTTGTAACTATTTTTCGAGAAATTAAACAAATGATCTTTTTCTAAATCTACAACACACTGACAACTTTTAACATTGTTAATAACATTCTGGACTGTTTTCCACCATCATAAAAAATGCCAATTTGTATGTATGCAATTATTCAAATAAAAAAATAATAAATTTCGTAATTTTTATTCACTTTGCCTTTTCACGTTTTTATTTAATTTTTTTTTTTTCGGAACTAACCAAGTCCAAACAAAAATAACAATTCCAGCAACCTTCACGCAAAACGCAATTACATATTTCTCTTTTTTGAGATTTCACGCACCACTTGTGAATATCTACCGCACTGTACTACATTCGTTCATTGGGAAATATTATTTTGCTGGATTGCCACTAATGTTCTTTTTTATTTCAAATGTTGTTGTCATAATAGAGTTGTTTCCGGTGCGCCAAGCAGAAAAACAGGGACAAAAAAGTGTGTAGTAAAATAGTAGAAGGGTCTCTCAGCTGTACGAATGGTCTCGATTAAACGAGGATTTTTTTCTTATTTTTCAGGTTCACTTTTGTGGGTTACTTTGTTTATCAGCAGCACGATTTCTTAGTTGTCCTGATAGTGTAAACAGGTCACTTTGGGCGACGATTAAACTTATCAGAGGAACGTTTTCGTTTAGGTCCGACAGTGGCGGCGAGATACAGCGGCAGAAACAATATTCAAAGTGTTATATCAAAAACGAAACGGAGATCACTAACGTCACGAAAGAACAGAAATTTGTTAAATGTTAAACATTATGCAATCTTCAACCTTTTGCTACTATTCAGATAAACAAATGCTAAATAGTCTGCACAATTATTCATTACATTCGTTGATTTTGAGAATCGTTTATCTCCTAAGAGCTTTAGGTCGATATGTTCAAAGCTTAAGAAAACTGTTAATTTATTCAGTGACTTTTGAACGTTCATTAGGTTGTCAAATGATTTTTGTACCGATATATTTGCTTTTACACGAGATAATAGTCGATTTAGATAATACACCAAAATCTCACCAAGATCGAACGTAAACCATACATGCATTTACGCCTTATCAAAGCCGGTACCCAGTTGAAGATAAGCTATCTGTTATACACGATGCATTTCGTAATATTTTTCGGGCATAATACAGCTCATTCATATCTATATGTTATCATGACGTGGTCCACAGACTTGTTTGTTGTTTACAAAAAATATCTGAGGACACTGAAGTGTAAAATTTCGTTTATAAACCCGAAGCGTAATCTTCGACGGTAAAAAATAAAACATTTCCGATTATTCACACTTTCTTTGCCACAAAAAGCCTGTCGAGTGTGGAAAGCCCCAATATTCTGATGTCTTCAGCGCACGGACAATTTCGTCTTTTTCCGCAATGGAATTTATTTTATACTGCACCCTTATTAAATCATTTCTTGTGGCCGAAAGTTTTCTTCCCCACAACTTCGTTTCTACTTTTTGCAAACAGTTTAATATAATTTGGAGTTATAAATCGGGGGTGCGCCATTACAAGTTATAGGGCGTCTCTAGGCAACCACCAATCATATTCGGCGTCGTTTATGACGTCACTAATGCGAATTTTCAGCGAGGGTGTGTAATCAATACCGTAAAATATTAATAAAGGGAGCTGGAGGGATCGCTTGGCCATTTTAGAATGGCTGAAAAACGTATTGTCGAGTCAGAACGTTTATTTCCTAACTGTTCATCACATGCTCTTTTAATGAATATTAAGAGGGACGGAGAATATGCAACCGACGTTGTCAATGGAAAACTGCTGGTAGAATTCCTACACATTGGAGTCGTGATTTCTGAGCACATTTTACCTTCAAATTCCCAGTAATGTCCGAATAGATAAGTAATGTGTTCCGCTGGAAACCCGAATTAAGTGTCGGATTTCAATATGAAACGTTTTGATTTGTCTTCAGCTAGTGTATTCCTTTCATAGTTATGAGGTTCAGAAAAATAAATCAAACAACATTTAAAGATAAATAAGCAGAAATGTGCTCACAGTGGCATTTAGACCACACTGGGTGTAATAAAAAACGGTGCACTATCGCATAACATTTTCTATTATTATTTTATTAAATAATTTCCGAGGTTGGACAGACATACATAGCGTAATTTATTGTAAAAAAGTGTAATAATAAAGTGTTAATAATAATTTGTCAACAATTTTTTTTAATAAAATTTTGCCGTAGTTATCGAGTTAAAATTAGTTGAAATTTTGACGTCATTTAGTTACCCGCCACTGAACCGGTCGGCTGCTTGATAATAATCAAGCAAAAAACTTAAGAAAACATTGGGAAACAATGTAAACCGCCCGACTAAACGTCTTTACTTACGACTAAACATACATTAGTATTATTGATGAAAAATGAAAATTGTGGGGCCTAATAGCATGCAGATTTTCGTCTGTCCATACGTGCGAATTATTTAAATTGAAAATACCTTCTCCGGTAAATCCTCAGGCTGTAAAAATTGGACATTCTGTGTGTGATAGGGATACAATAATAATTGTTGCCCTTTCAAAATTCTCCAAATGTTATAATGCGATATTCTAATCTGATTTGCTAATCTTCGCTGGGCGGTTTTCATCATTTTGCAAAACACGAACACAAGGCAGGAATTAGACACACTGTACATTAACTTATGAAATAAAGATGAAACAGTCAAGTCTTAATGAAATAATTGCTGAGACGAGACCTAGAATGGACTAATTGCAATTGCTTGACCAAGATCGTCTTAAGTGCATTTTGAGATAATATTTTGCATTCATCTTCAAATAATGAGGTCGTTTATTGAAATAGGAACTTCTTCAGTCCGCTAAAAGCCTTTATATAATTCATCATGTCCTTGTGAAAAAAATAATGTATAAATAATGAAAATAATAACAAAAATGACGTTTTATCACAAAAGCTCTGATGGGCTTTTCAGATAGTAGTTTCAACGCTGATTTTAGAAATTTCAGAATTCAACATTTTTGACTAAATGGATTTGATGTTTCAATGTACATTAAACTAGCCAAACCCGTGGACTAGCAACAACGGAGTGAAACAGAAATTAAATCCAACGCAACTAAATCATTTAAAAACAATTATAGTCACCCGGTGTTAGACAAAATCATTTAAGGCGACTGGCCCGTTTTTGTTTACTTTACTTTTTTGTTATCTTTTTAAGAACGAGCTGCGGCACACACGAAATATAAAATGGTCAGCTGTCGACACGTCTGCCTGCCGCTGAGGGGCGGGGCCTGTGTTACCTTGAACCACGCCAACATTGCTTGAAACTAGCGAACTTTGGGGACAATTTACAAATTTATTTTTTAATATTTATAAAAACACCTTGCATACAGAGATCAGTAAAAATCAAGCACCAACACGTTTGTTAAAAAAAAAAAATTTGGCTTCTCATTTTGACAATATTTTTTTTCTGAACAAACGTTTTGCCCTGATGAAGGTTTTTTTTTACTAATTTTGATGCCCAATACGTTAAGATAGCCTAACAATGAAAGCCGTAATTCGGTTCCAAAGTTGAGGCGACTGAGCGTTTCGCCTTAAGTTCTTATAGTGTAGTCGTAAGGGTGAGGTTTGGTAGGTAACAGGTAGAGACTCATCGCAAGTGGATTCCACAATCGACCAAACCAATTGTTCACGTCCTCGGTCGTTAATTTGGCGATAAAAACAGTTGTTCCACAATATACGTTTAAACTGCTCTTCCTCAGAGAGATGTTTTATAACGTTCTCGTTTAATATAATAGTTCAATATTTGTATAGAAAATTTGCAACCATCCCAGGTCACTCAACTGGTGAATAACGCAAGGCCTATACGGCATTACCTTTACCCGTACCTCAATCGATTCCCAATGTTTAATTTTTTTAGACTGTGAATCTATTTCCGAACAAATGCTTTATTTTCTCAGTCGGCAATTTGACGGTGAAAACAAAGTTGTTCCACAATATACGATTCAGCTGCTCTTTCTCATAGATGCTTCATATAGCGCTCTCACTTGGCACGCTATTGAACATTATTGACTTGAAACTGGAGCGCACGTCTTTTAATAGAATAGATGATCAGTATGTGTCAGCCTAGTTAATGTACAATAAACCTTCAGCAAAAACGTTTTTGACTAAAACTGTGTGCGGTCACCCTAAGTGAAAAAAGTCAAATATGAGGGCAAGCAAACACTAAAATACAATAATTCTATTTTCTTCTCAAAAATTTCCAAACCACGTTTATGAACAAGCCTCTTCTTCAAGAGAACGTCAATTATCGGAATTATAAATTTTGTGTGGAACTTCATTTTTATGCGCCATAATCCGAATCTCCAGTAATCCGAACAACGGGAGTCCAAAGCCATTATTCGGACCGGAGTGATTCCCACCGCATAAGGGGAGTTCCACGTTTTCATGTTTGCTTGGACTTGTACTGTTGACTGTTCAGTTTGTCTTGTAATTTAAAGCAGACATGTCTTTGAAAAGGAAACACGTTACTGCAAAGAAAAAAAATAGCTTATTAAGAGTTTAGAGAAGGGTTATTAACCGCTTTATCAGAAAAATACAATGTGGGAAAATCATTGATTTGAAATGTGACGCTTGTTACCGTCGGATTGCCACGAGCGCCAATTTTTTTAACGTGGTATGCTCCACACTTGTCCACGGGTAGCTTAACGGGGTACGGAAAGCCGGGAGTCAGCAGTCAAGATTGGCGGGAGGGAAGCAAAACAGGGGCTCAATATGTACAAGGTGACGATGACAAAAAGCAGGAATAAGGAACGTTTATATCTTTATTATCCCTGTCTCTCACTCTCTCCGTTTTAACCCTTTATTATATTCGCTGTCTTTATTAAATACTCTCTTTCTGTTTGACCCCTGGTACGTGGGGGCCTCTCTCTGTAGCGGCAGCTAAGCCCCCCCCCCTGGCGGTTGGTCTGGGCGCTCGTGGTTGGTCTTTTATAGAGCGCGAAGTGGGGAATCCCTTGTATTGCGCAGGGTGGGGGACTTACGGTCTATGGCTTGTCGGCGCGGCGTCTTCCCTACTGGACGGTGGCGGTTCTGGGCGGCGGAGAGGACTCGGGACGTCGGTATCGAAAGCGCGCTAACTCACTGGGCTTCTGGGTACAAAAACGGTCCCGATACGGTGCGGAGTATTTTATTTCAAGGTATTTGTCACCACGGTGTCGGAAAACAGGAAAAACTTAGTAACTTCGTTACAGTAAGATAAAAAAAAAACAAAGAGAAGATTCTACCCTATGCCAGAACGTCCAGTTCTCTAACGAAAAAAGTTGAAAATGAGTGCACATCCCGAAGTTGATAAAGCGGTTTACACATGGTTTTTACAGGATAGATCTAGAATTCTAGAGGTATGTATAAATTTGTCTATTCTGTAGATGTATTTAAATTTTTAACACAACATTAAATTTAGGTGTACCAATATCAAGTGAGATTTTGCGTGAAAAAGACACATTTTTTCTATGACCAGACTCACAACGATGATAACTTCAAAAACACTTTGGGATGGCTTTCCCGCTAATTTTTTCATTCTAAAAAATGTTGGGGAGTGGTGAGGTGTTGAAATTTTGGAGTTATATGTTCTGATATGCGATTGTTAGTGTTGGGCAAATTTCAAAAGCCACGAGTCTTAGGAAGTGAATCGCTGCCGGTAAGGCACCAAGGACAAAAAAAGCCTGCGTTACCTGAGAAATTTTTAAGGACTGGTTCTATACGGATTTTGTTCAGGCAGTTCGAAAAGGTACTTTTAATTTTAAACAACCTCCCAGGACATCCAGAGAACTTATGTTCCGTTGATAAAAAACTTATTAAGTTTTTACCGCCAAATGTAACCCCGAAAGCGGATTTTTGCCTCTGAAGGTGCAGATATTTCTGCAGAACTGAAAAAAAAATTGTAATTGGATTAGCAAAGACATGGGAAAATGTGAGGCCAGAACTGATTTAAAAATCTTGCAGTAAACTTCTAATTGTCAGAGTGGAACCATAAAATGGAGAGAGGGTATAGAGCAACATGTAAAAGAAGTTACTACATTGATAAATCATCTTTCTGGAGATTAAAGAAATTATTAAATTGAATCGAAATTATTGAACAAAAAAATCTTGACCGATTATTTTGGAGCATGTGCAAGATGAATCAAGCTCCGACGAAGAAGTACCACTTCTACTACCACGACGGGTAATGCACACAAAATGAAAAAAACGAGCTCGAAACGCAGAAGAATCAAACATTAAGCAGAGCAAAATCACTCAATTCGGAAAATGGATATTTTATCTATTTTTTCGATAATTAACCTGTCTTTCTTCAAGGATGTCTGACTTAAATCCGATTGAGCATGTTTGGAACCACAATGGGTCGCAAATTCGCTGAAGCAAAATGCCATTGAGGCAGCTAAATCAACTAGAAAATACGATAATAGAAAACTGAGAAAACTTACTCCAAAAATTTTGCGAGCTTGAGGGTCGTAAGGCAGGATATACAAGAAATTACGGGGTCAAATTGAAATATATGTAAAAATTTTAACTGGTGCATCATATGGTAGAGTACAACATAACTGTCAAAATTTGAGTCAAAAATTTTGATGGGGCATAAACTTTTTAAACCATTCTAGTTTCGGCATTCATAAAGTCGACATGACAAAAAAAAGGGGCACTTGACATTGAAGTTGATTTGATTTACTTGTCTCAATAACATTATCTCAAAATCTCTTATTTTGTTTCAAAAATCACTCACGACACGGCACATCAGACGTTGATACGAAACTGTCAACAAGACAACGTTTAAAAAGTTTCGCACTTAACGCGGCGGGATCAGAACCTGCACCTTTTGGACAATTTTCGAGAAAAGACTCGTGATACGTCTTCGGCTTCGAGGCTCTTTCAGAACTGAGGTCATTTAACTGAGGTGGATCAAAAAAAGAATTACAGTTTTTGTCTATTATTTATGAACTAAAGATATGTCGCAAAAAAGTCAATGTTTACATTGCACTGGATTCAGGGGCGTGCTCCGATTTTATAGCCAAGCTTTAAAGAATTTTACCTCGATATAGGGGCGGAGTAGAAAACCCAAACCAAGGGGGTTGCACTCTACTCATCCCAAGGTGTTACCAGTTTTTTTTATATAATTTCGATTTCACACTGTATAATTATTAAGTCTTATTACAATACAACAAGTGTTGCAACGACAATAAAAAAAGCAGCAGTTGGACTGACAAAAATTACCGAAAGGTTCAAACCACGAGCTTAAATGGCGAGCTTTCATCGATTTGCGTGATGTGGTCGTCAATAAACAAGAATGAAAAACAAAAATAAATTTGAAAACAGTCTGTCGAATTTAGTGTTAAAAACAGTTAAAAAGAAGAGCATGAACAATAAAAATACTTTTGGCGTAAAAACCATTGGAGAAATCGAAGAATCTGTAGAATCGTCAATCTTGTGTAACACCAAGCGCTCCCAAACTGAGTTTAGCTGCAATTTCAACGGTTTTGCCAAGAAAGAAGGTTTAATTTAGAAGAGCCTGCAGACACCAGTCAGCTAAATTTAATATTGAAAGACTATGGACACAAAACACATGAAGAAATTGGACGGAAGCTGTTAACAGAAAAGTATTTCAAATAAAATTAAAATAGATGCGTTTGCTGGATTAGATTTTAAGGACTTCCGGAGACAGTAAAAGAAAAAAACTTCAAACACAGGCAGAAAAAAGAAAAGTAAGCTCAGTTGCATTGACAAATTTAGAATATGTCAAAATGATTAATTAAAGGAACTAAGTCGCTGTTTCGGCATTTTGAGTTACATATTGTTATCTACTAAAATGGTCAAAACGGATCATTTAGTGACTATATTCTAATTCGAAAAAGTTGCCATGAAATAAGACGAATCATCAAACACTAGTTTAAATTTATGATTAATTTTCATATAGCTGTAATAATAAAGTTTTTCCGTTCTTTTTAAAACCTGGTAAAATGACTTAATTCTTGTTAATAATAAGCGATTCAATAGAGAAGCTTAGGAATCTAAGAGCAGAAGGATCCACCGATACTTTTTCAACTTCCAACACTGCTTCGGCGGCATCCCTAGCTACTTGCACCATCACAGAGGAGTCAATTCCTTTTAATGCTACAAAGTTGAACCAGAAGAATGTTCTTTTTTCTATAGCAGATGTTAAAGTCTCCTTTGATCTATTCAAATCAAAAGGTCAAGGAGCACTTTAACCGCAAGGATAGATAAAGTAATACTTTAACAGCAAGGATAGATAAAGTAATTTATTTTTTATTTTACAATTTTTGATTAACATTTTGATCCAAAACAACACTACAATTTACATTTCCATCAATATTAACTCATGGAACAGATATTTTTTCCTGTGGTAACTGAATAGAAGAAGAAAAATAAGAAGAAAAACTAAAACTGCAAGAATTTCCACAGAGTATTTTCTTCGATACCTCAACTTTTCTTGCTACTGAGTTTTCAATATAAGATTCAGCAATTGAAGATGATTTTCACCTTCCTGCACGTTTGACTGTTACCAGATCGGCGCCAGAATCTGCTAACATTGTGGATGCAGAGCGTCGGAAACAATGGCCTGTGTAACTTTCTACATTCGTTAAACCCAAAACAACATCAATTTTCTGCGGAACATTATAAAAAGTATTTATCCCCACAGGTTGGATGGTGCATTTTCTTTGTCGGTAACACTCACACCACTTTTACTGTCAGTAATGCAGAATAACCGATCTTCTTTATTTCTGATGTCCACTAGCGAAACGATTATGAACGATTTTCGACCATCAAGATGAGATGTTTCTAACTTGTATAATTCATTAGATCGACACGCTCCATATAAGCCCATTATCGCAACAACCTTTAGAAACAGGTACTCATCTCCAGCTTCTTGTAAAAATTTTGTTATATCCTCTTGCTCAAACATTTTAGATTTCTTAGGTTTGTAACTATCCGTCAATTTTTTCAGCAAAGTTATCAGTTTGCTGCATCTGTAAACATTTACATTTTATTTGACATCGCATTCACTAGACTAAACGTATTCCTTACTTTGAAATATCACAATTTTCATTGACAAGTAGCGTAGATTTCAACATGCTGTAATAAAACCATAATGTTGAGGGCTTTACTTTCTTAGACTTTTCCGAAAAGTATGCCAGAAGTACCCTTTCGATACCACTATTCTTTGCAGTTTTCCACTTTTGGAAGCACGTATATTTTTTCGTAGACGAGGCGAGATTTTTGGGGCAGTAGCTTTCCCACGGCCTCTAATGCCTCTTCTTCTACGTCTGATGGAAGATTTTCTTCATTTTCGCTCATTTCGACAGACTTTTCAAGCGAACCCTCACAAATTTCTCAAAACAAAACGAAATAAACAAACTGCTTAACCATAACAACGCTCATACTAATTAGACTTTAAAACCTTACACGATTCGTAATATTTTTTCATTAAGAAAATACACAAAAATACACAATTGCTATAGAAAAAAATAGAATATTATACACGACGATAAATTTAATTATCTTCTCGAGTTTAATTAGCGTCTCGACTGACGTCTCGACGCTAAACAAAACTCTCGAAGATAAACTAAAATTTTATCGTCTTGTATAATAAATTACTATAAATCCAGGTGGAGTAAATTTAAATTAAAAAATTTAAATATATCTAAATCGAACTGCACAAACTTTAATGAGCGTAAAATTACAAATGGAACATGTTTCGGCAGAACACTTCTGCCACCATCAGCCTAATTTAACTAGAGATTAATGATACAATTGATGAATTACAAGAGGGGTTCTTACCTTAAAGAATATAAAAAAATATGACGTTGACTTAATTTTTAATTAAATTTGACGTTTTCAAAGGGTTACATGAATTTATTGATATTTTTTTTCCTTTCAAAACTAGAACTCACTCTCGTGTTCAATCCAATTTCATTAGTCAATCAGTCAGTTGTGGATGCGATGGACCACCCGCCCACCTCATTCACATGTGGTGCCATGGAACCATATGGTTTTTAGTCCCAAAGAACAATTGTGAAATACAAGAAACGAAATTTGGATACAATAGTTAACCCATAAATCTTAATGTCTATAATCAAACTTAAAAACATGTCAGTACCGTGGCATTGGAAAACTTAATTAATTATTGTTTTTTTTTATCATAAGCAATAGATTTTTATACTTACTACTAACCTAAATAATATTGTAAGTAGATATTATCAAATTCATAACCAAATAATTACAGTTGCTAACTGAATTTAAAATGTCAGTACCATAATAACACTGGGCAACAGCCATTTTGTTTTCTGAACATAAGTAACGAATTCATACCATGTGTACAATGTTAAATTCAAAAATGACAATAAAAAATTCTCATTGGTTACCGTTTTTGAGATGCAAAAATTTTGGGTTTTTCCTTTTTTCATATTTATCATAGGAGTCTAACGACCATTGCAAAGATCTAGCAAGCATAGAAAACAATTTTTGGACAACCAAAGAGCTGAAAATTATGTACATTTGGTACAAAATCTCTTGATGGTCTACAAAAATATGGGGTGCAATATGTCTTTGAAGGTGCACTTTTGACATTCCCATGTTAATTTTGTCCCCATAAATTGTGGCGCCGTTAGCGACGAACATGGTGAGCGGTTCCACCAAGATATTTCCTCAATGGAATAAGGGGTATCAAAGAAGTACCATGTTGGCTGATTACTGCTGGATATCTATTCGCGATGCAGCAGACGCAAAATTCAAGCGACAAAGCAAGAAAAGAAAATCTGGGAAAAAAAATTTGAAATTTGATTTAATATTTTAAAAACGTAAATTATATATTTTATTACACATTCTCTCGCTTCCAGTTTCTCTCCCATCGTATAACATTCGTTCCGATTCAAAATTTTCTTAATTTGAAGACCCAAAACTTTTTTTATTTTTTTGGGTTCTTATATCACTTCAAAATTAAATAAAATAAACTTTTTAATTTTTAAGTTACAAAGTTGAGTTGAATTGTCGCTGGAGTAAAGCTTCTGGAAAAATTGCCACTAAAATAATTGTCCTATTGATTGTTTATTTTGAAATTGAAACATCTCATTGATTGACGAAAACACAAGTTAAATTGTCTAAAAAAATCTACAAAAGACCTATACGCTATACATAATATATTATAGTACCTATTCATCATGTTGGAAAATAACTTGAAATCTGAAGACTGGGGGTGGACGAGAATCACCAATTGGTTTCACCCTATTCAAAATCTTTTGTCGCCAGCTTCTGATTAATAATAATAAGTAGTTATTTTCGACACAAGTGCACTTAAAAAGTTACAGCGCACGAGTATTGAACTTTTTTTTATTCTTTCACGCAAAATGAGAAAAAAGACGAATTAACATCAAACTTTGAGGTTAAGTTTGACACCTGTCAGATTAAATACATAACCGGAAAAGTTTATATTTTAAATGTGAATTTGGATCTTTTATGTGAAAAATTTGATGTTCCACGAAAAACTGACAATTTTTAAGATATTTATGAAAAATAGGGGGTGACTCTTCTTCCCTAAAAACAAAAACCCACGGTTCAAATTAAAAATACTTAAAGGTCTCAAAAAATCAATTTAGTCGGAATTTTTATGAAGTTTTGACTTTTTTTTAGCTTATTTTCCTCGACTAGTTATTTCGAAAATATCGTACGAGATACCAAGTCTAAAGAACCAATGGAATATGAAAATATTCGTGAGGTGCATTTTGTTCTTCACAAAAAATTGCTCAAAATGGTATATGTATAGAGGCTGTCCCAACAAAAATTTGTACCCCCCAACAATTCCAATTTTATGTAGATTTGGAAAATATCGAATTCATGCTTTTTTTTTGTAGAAAAGAATCGATAAATGTAGGTTTGAATTGAATAAGCTTTAAAATGATGTATTACACGACCCCCCATGCCATTTAAATTTTTTAAGGGGGTGGCTCCCCTGGCTCAAGGTCTTTCGAAATTGGAATTGTTGGGGGGTACAAATTTTAGTTGGGACACCCGATATATTATATAATATGGTATCTGAATTATAATTACAGAATTTTTTGACGAGCAAATCCAATCATAATAGCAAATAAAAAATGACACTTTTAATCCGAATATAAAATATGTACTTTCTTTTCTCTAACCCCCGACGAAAAATTGCAACGAATTGTAGCAACAATAAAATAGCATGTAGGAAAAATTGAGTTCATTATGGGTACATATAAAAAAAAATCGTTTTAATAAATTTTCTTTAAATACAGGTAAAATCCTAGGATTAAAAGTAGATCTTTTCAATGCTAGGATACATAATTTTGACTTAGCAACAAAAATGGTAATTTTTCACCTGAAAATTCTAAAACGTGGAAAAGCATTGTCTACTTTTATGTCTACTTATTTACACATGGAGCTATTACAACCACTACAGTTTCAGAAGTCATGCCCTTATTTGACTTGGCTTTTTATCACATTCGTGGCACTGATTACAAAGTACAAACAATATGCCCGTTTTAAAACACAGACAGGAATTTTAAAGCAAATCTAATCCTATGAATTAAATTAGATAACAGGGGGTTATAAAACTGCCTGTTATGTATTTAGGTATTATAGATTTTGAACTATAATAAATTAATAATAACTGTTACGAATACGTACATGGAAAACCAGGTACTTAAATTAAAACTTTGGATTTTAAATCATAGTGTTTTTAACTTTACTTATTTTCCATAAAGTTCACTTCCAAATTATGAATTCTGTAAGTCAATTGTCTCTTTTTTTGTGAAAATATGTTAAGTAGTACCATACTGTTTTTTACACGTGGTGCATACAACTTTTTTTTTTGTAAATCGGTACATTTTGCACTATTACAATATTGAAACACTTTTTCTACACAAAGTGCAAATAATTACATGCCTGTTTTTGAAACACTTAAATGTTTTTTGAGAAAATAACACTTAAAAATATAATCTTGCTTTTGCTAATTATTGCAAACAAAAACTAATACCTACTCGTAAATTTGACTTTTTAAAAACAGCACTTGAAGTTAAATGTTTCGATTGAAATAATCGGACGACAATAGGGCCTTACTTTTTTATGTCTTTCGTGCACTTTACATGTACCTATGCTGTCAAACGTCGCATGTAATTTGACACTTTCGGACAAGGAAATCAAGGGCAGAAATGTCAGTTTCGGTAATAGGCGTAGAAAAAATATTTTATAACACTACAGACAGAAACAGTGTAAACAGACTTTTTAAAAATTATAATTATTAATTTCTACATCATTCTGATTTAAAAAAATATAAATATGTCCTTTGATTTTTTTATTATTTCTGCCCTAAGCTCGAACTTTTTTCGGTGGCAATTCCACTTAGAGGGAGTCGACTGTACACAGTTTTCCCTTAGAGTGCTTTTGCCCAGAATATGAGCATTTTTTTACAAAAAAAAGAGTTGCATTTATAGTGTTTTTGTATTTGTTTTGTGAAATACATAATGGAGAAAGTTGTAACTAATGTATGTATTTAATTTGGCAGCTGTCAAACCTAACCTCAAAATTTGCTCGTGTTTGTTCTTTTGCGTGAACAATTACGAAAAATATTGTTCAATACTCGTGCGCTGCCACTTTCAGGGGCGAGGGCGAATTTTTGAAGCACGAGGCGTAGGCCAAGTGTCTTGACAGCGCACTTGCATCGAAACATTACAATATTGTATAAAACTCTAAATATATTTAAACATTTAACATTTTAAATTCCATTTCGTCTAAAATATAACCTTTTCAAGAATTTCTGTTTATTACCATACTAAATTGTTTTGTAAAGTCAAGAGTAAAAAAGATTATATAGAAACAATTATATCAGTTTTGCTCTAATATTTATTAATATTCTTTTTGAAATGTGTAGAACGTAGTATAATACGCACACACATAAGTTTATCAGTCATTATCAAAGTTGTAAATTCAATTCAAAAAGCCCATGTTTCCTTTCAAATTTAGGCGATAATATTTTTCCAGAATATATTTTTTTAATTATAGATACGTAATTATTGTGATAAAACCTGCTATACATATTATCATCTCTATTATTTAAAAAATATTAATTCATGTAATAATTTACGAATTTACAAATTAAAAATGAGTTCAGCAAGTTTATTAAAAACCCTCATTTGTATCAGAACGCTTTTGTTTTACTCCAATTCCATTGTTCGGGAATTCAGGTTTGATGGACCACACCATGCTTACAGAAAGGTTAAATAAATTAACGCACCAAAATTCTTTCATGTAATGTGATTAAGTGATGAAGATGAAATTACTTTTACATAATTCTGTTTTTAGTGTAATTATAAGTTCCGCGAGACAAATTTTTACACGCTGTGCACTATACTGTGTAAGAATGCAGTAATGAAAGTGGTAAACTCATTCGGTCGTAAAATTTCAGGCAAACGGTATCACAACAAAACAACAAGCCGTGTGTTTATTTTTGTTTGTTTTTGACTAGCATAATTATCAAAGATGCGCGTCCGAGTTTATCATGAGTAAGTTGAGGAATTTTATGAATGGTACATAATTCCAGCATAGTAAACTATGTAAAAAGAACACGGAATGTAGGCCACGGCAATTTGTGCTTTATGAAAATCGTATAGAAGGGAGAATAGAAATAGTATGCATCAGGCGAACTTTTCATTGGCCCGGATGTTTTTTAAGGTTCCTTCATTCCTAGAGCGGTAGTGTGAATCTAGAAGTCCAAGAGTTCGGGCACTCCGAAATGTAGTCAGACGTTATGGTTTAAAATTTTTTTGGTTTTTATGATTTGTTGTTTTTGATTGTTTATTATTTTTGCGTTAATGGAGAGTGAGCTGGAAAATGGAAAAGGTACGTCAATCACATAACCTTCGCTAGACATTATCTTAAATTATGCGCATTTCGTACTTTGTTTTGTTTATACTTTACACCAATAAACGCAGTTGTTTATATTCGCAAAACAACACGCACCACCCCCAACGTTACCCTCAAGATGGGCATTGCTATCACGTTACGAAATTCACTTAGCATCTCGACACACCCCCAATTCAATTTAAAGCAAGAATGCGACTTTCATTATTATTGTACTAATGAACATGTGGCACTTCCATGCAAATACCACATGGCCGATGTCGGAAATCGACCGAACCGAAGACAGCGGAACTTCCAGAAACTATTTTTTACCCCAATTAAGGAACCTAAGCTTCCAAAGCTTTCAGGAAAATTAACGAGACAACCCGAGCTTTTCCCAACATGGTTGACGGGTTATCCGATAGAATTATTTCTGAAATTAATTAAGAGCTTATTAATTATTCACCGGAAGTAGCGACGTAAGTTTGATTTATTTATTTAACAGCGGTGCTTCAAGACATCAGGGCGCGATAACCATCCCTTCGTTAATTAGACAGTGGAAAAAATTATGGCCAAGGATAAAGTGTTTAAGATATGATCAAAAATTCCTGGAAAGTTCAAATTTGTGCGTGAGTAACACGGCCACTGCCAAATATTTTAACCGGCAATGAATCACTTTAATTGTGATTCATTTATAGTCGGAGTGGCGAGATTGGTTCGATTTGCCTTGTATTCTTCGGCTACCTTGCTCGTTGGAAAGTTATGGCAACAACCGCACGAAGAGTTAACAGTAACCAGGAACAAAACATACCTAATCAAATATTTTTTTAAGTCATTGTTGTTCTAACTTTTTGATTAAAAAATTGTATGAAATGTAGAATTCCGCAGATAATGGAGAATCCAGTGAGGTACATAAATGAGGGAATAATACAAAATCGCCTTAAAATCAAAAACTTCTTCAATAACCGAATTCACTCAAAAGGATTCGTGAAAATACTTTCTTCCAATTACGAAAAAAGCATGGCAGAATATGTGGGTCTTTATGACCGACACTTTAACGATCATTTTTATGATCACTCTAATCCCTTGTTTATATATTCGAATGAAGACCTCTTCGCCCAATTAACTATAAAGGTGGTTTCTACGTTGTCATGTTTTTCCAGTTTAAAACTATTTCTTGTTGGTGTGTTAATGAATTTCGTTAGCGCGATTTGCCGATGCCTAGCGACAAGGGCAGGGACTAAGCCGGTCATAGATTAGCCCAAAACGGCATGGGAAACGTCGTGGGTCTATGAAGGGTGGTTTTCAACTCAAACCGAACAGCGTTCAATGCACTTTACGATCTATTTTAAGACTCTAAAGGTAGCACTACCGCCCTGCACTTCCTGCGGATGCAACACGAAAAATAAAGGCGACAACTAACTTGCCAGCTTTGAGGATAATCCAAAAATTAAATTTCATGTTTTCATTGTTGTTGCGGTTTGTAATTTGTTGCACTACTTTGGGAAATTTTATGGAACCAGGAACTATTTTGAATTACATATTGTCCATTCCAATCCACTTTCAAAGACAAAACCTTTAGTTCTTATGAAAATCTATTTTGAAGCAGCTATATATTTTTTATGCGCAAATTGACAATAAAGTCTGAAGTGATTATGAAAATATTTTTACGTGTGAATTCTCAAGCGCAGACCGTTGAGACACTGTCATTTCTGTAAGAATTTCGCGCACGCCACTGTCCTAGGTAACTAGATATTTGGGCAGGTATTGTTGGAAACTACCCCTGTCAAGCAACCCTTGTACTGGCCCGGCTGCATCCTCAAACGGGCCATTGTAGTAACCGCGGGAAAATATAACCGCTTCGTCAACGTGTATTTAACTATTCACCAATTTTTTCCAAGTAGACATAACGAAAATACTCAAGACAAAAGTTATCATATCCTGTCTAGGAATTTCGGGGTTTCTAGCACATTGTTATGTATAGTAAGTTTACATAAAGAATTTCCACGAACTTGTTTTTTAACGAGCACTTCCCCTTTGGTGGAATTCGGGGGGTTGACCCTAAAAATGACATGATTGAAAATCGCAAGAAAGATATTCATAGGACATACATAAATAGGGGAGAAATTGACCTTGCTAGTCGCTTGAATTTACTTTAAAATTTTGTATTTCAGCAACTGCTGATTTCTTCGAATTTCTAATTGATGATCTAATTAATAACAGGTATCACTTCTTAACTGAATCACTGAAAATATCTATGACTAATGCAATCGATTACAAACAAAGAAAAATCGGCAGTTCTATGTAACCAAGATCTTTCGTCACTACAAATATGTGTGGTGCCTTATTGTGTGTACCTTAGCTAATTAGTGACGAGTAATGATTGGGATATTTAAAAAGTAAAAGTGCATCATCACTCCAATAGAAATGTTTATCAACGGTAGCAATAGTAAAAATTTCGGTGTAGTACTATACATCTAGAATTTACCGGAAATCGCGATATATGGTCAAATATTTGCATTTTTTCAATAACAAAAACTATTTATTACGTTGCTGTAATAAGATTTTGGTGTGTATTCAGAGATAAATATTCACCATTTAATCTTTCGATATGGTTTTGCGTGCAAAAAAAATAAGTAGGGAGATAAAAATAGAGGTACTATAACTTGAACGAGTTCTCTACAATAATATGTACTTTAGAGATTGTAACTGTATCAATCCCGATATTCCTACAAATTATTATTTCTCTCAAAGTTGCCCAAATTTAGCTACAATATATTTATTTGTAAAGTAACAGGAAAATACTATCTGCTTCAGCAGATGAAAAATTGAATCTAAATGTCCTGAATTGAAGCTTTCAAACTGTATTTATACAAATTTAATTGCAAAGTACTCTCTGCAGTAGCATTCAAAGGTTCAGTTTCAGTTACAAGCAAAAAAAAAAACACTTTATCCTCAATTGCAATACATATATTTTGGATGCATTAATAAAATCTTATCCTTCATCTTGTAGGTCTCCTAAAAATAACAATTTTAACAGTTTTTATATAACCAAGTTTTTCCAGGTCTGCCTTTTTTGTTTCTTTCTTCTACAGCTTTTATTACATTATTTTCCGCAGTTGTTCCTCCTTCACCTCTTCTATTGGTAAGGTGTAACTAAGTAAGTTCTTGTAGTCCCATTTCTAATTTTGTCTTTCCTTCTATGAATTTTTTTGTTTACCTTGATTCTTATGTTTATCATGCAGTTTTCGGTTTGATACATTGCAGATCTGCCTCCGTCTCACCTCTGCGCATAATAATAATATTTTTAAATTTTTTTCTTGATTTGTTTCATAGCTTCGTCTAATATCAATCAGAATAGTAAGGGACTCGGGACCATCCTTGCCGCAGACCTATATTTGATTTCTTACTACATATGTATATATACTGTCTGCATACATTGTTTTTATTAGCTCTATATGTAGGGTCAACTCATCTTCTCCTGAGACACTTCTCACGTCTTCTGTTTTAATTTTGTCGAAAGCAGTTTCTAAATCGGTAAAACGAACATGCAACGGCTTAGTTTTATGCATCTTCTATCTAGTTCCCCGTGAAATAGTTTTGTTTAATTTTATTGTAGAAATGTTCCCAATTCTTTCGCTTTTGATCTTGTCGTTCTGTATATTTCATAAACTCTTAGTTTGTAAATAGTGTTTTCATCCACTTTTCTTTTTGTTTGTTTCCAATTAGAATTTGTGTTTCTTTCTTGTCTCTCTTCTGTTGTATATCCATTGATACGCGCTCACAAAGAAATTCATTGCATTAGATTCGTCCCTCAATTTGTATTTGATTTTCTTTGTATGTATTTTGGTATTTTAAAACTACATAAAATAGTCTACTTATAAAAATATAAATAGTCCTTAAACTGAAATATATTATTCTATAATGAAGATTAAACGGACTTACCTGTGAAGTTTGGTCGTAATTATATAAGGCATCCATTCCTCAGTGATATCTGAAGGAATGGTTGCCGACATGTAATAATGATTATTATGAGTTTCATCATTACAAACGATTTTTCGCACTTGATATTCTTTTACTATTTTTTAAATTTTATTATTGCTCTTTGATGTTCCTTGTCTTCCCTACATAAACTTTCTTTGTCGATTTCATTACATACATAATCAATACTAAGCAAGTGTTGTTTATTATTCACTGATTGGGTAATTTCCTTCATTTAGACAATTCGATTAGTTGTTTGTCTTTAGCTGTATAATTCTTTAATTTTTCATATTCTTCACTTCTTTCTCTCTTATATTCGATAAATTTGTCATTATTACCGTTGTAATATTTTCGTGTGTTACATGTCTGGTACAGTCACAGTTTCCATCAGATTAAATTCAAAACGAGTTGGTAGGGTCCATAAGCTCCCGGCCTCCTTTATGTAGAAATGGAGGACCGACTTTTAACCATTGGCCACATTCATGTTTCAGTGAGCGTGGAAGAAGTTTCACATGTTTTTCTGTCCAACCACCAAAATAATAATAATAGGATTAAGGATAGTGAATCAATAACTTCTTAAACTGCGTTTATGGCAAATCTTCAGCGCTTTTTTTTGGGAAACTGTTACTGTTTCAATTTCTTAAACACCATCAGGGTATGAACTTATCGTGCATTTCAAAAAGAGAAACGTTTGGAAATTAAAAAATAGGTAATTCAGTGTTGATTAAACTAAATCTCGTAAGGGTAATCAAAGGGACCCCATCGACAGAAAGGTCTTTGAAATTTCAGGGATATTTTTATGGTAGATTTTAAAGAAATAATTACTATTGTTAACAGGACATCTTATGCTACTCCAGTAAATGGGTTTAGTGCGCCAATGAAAGGAAAACGATAATATACATGACAAAGCTCCTCATCTCTTCATCACTTCCGAAGCTTTATTGAACTTCCACCTCACAATCCAGACTTGGTTTTGATTAACAATTTTCTGTTCTAAGAACCTTTAAGGGAGAAGATGTAATAAATATTTCCAAGCCTTATTAGAAGGGCTTAGGGAAATTGAATTAATAATGAAAAATGATGTTAAAGATATTTTTATGACCTTTTAAGATGGTCAGGCTGGTAATTTATGGATCGACCGTTTTATTTCATACTTTGTTTGGTAGTTTAAGTAGAAAAAAAAATAATATTTTTTCTATACAATTTATTATACACTGCCACAGTTAAATTTTTAACCTTTGTTTGGGACAAGCCCCGGACCTGAAATTTTAACCCGACAACTGGACTATTTATTTTATTTTATTGTAGACGGCGATGGAAATTTCTTCATGCTCTGACGTGTGCAATAAAATCTATAAAAATGCAAAGATGATTTATTTTATTTTGGAAATATTTTTGAATTATACAAAATGGCTGTTGAAATTAAGAGAAGCCGAGTGTTGCAAATGAGGCCGAGTTCCTGAAACGTCCCAGCACACGAGTATTGAACAAATTTTTTGTATTTAAATTTTGAGGTTAGGTTTCACAGCTGCCAAATTAAATACATAAGCGGAAAAGTTTACATATTTAGTTGTGTATTAAATTTTGTAGAATACGTATAAATGTACCCACCTCTGTGAAAGCAGTTGATAATGATGTTGCCGGAATGTGGAATTTTATTCTTCATTTAACTACACATATAAAATAGAAACTTTATCTGCCTTGTCAGCTCAGTTTAGTTTTCACATTTAAGAAAATGCTATTTTAACAAATTTGTCTTAAATAACAGGGATTATGAAGCAGAAAAAAACGTAATCGTCTAGCCATTATGTCGTATTATATCTCATTACGGTGAGCACGTTCTATTTCAAATTTCCGGTGTTTAATTAAGATATAGTAGTTAACTTAATTAGATTATTTTAAACATGGTAATTTTTGCAGGATCCGAAGGCGGAAGTGCAAGCCAAGGAGGTTCGGAAGCTAGTTTCGGTCTTAGAAGGGGGAAATGCAAATGGTTCAACGTAGCGAAGGGATGGGGTTTTATAACTCCGGACGATGGGGGACAAGATGTTTTCGTCCATCAGGTAATAAAGTTCATCAATTTTTATGGGCCAACTGTTCGATTTTTGTATACATGTTATCTTTTGCGGTATCGAACATTTTTCCATGGAACTTACCACAGAGCCAAACAAGGTAAAGCTTCAGTGGATATGTGAAAGCTCAGAATAGAGCTACTTAAACTGTTGCAGTGCTCTTGTTCTCACAGGATTAAAAAATAAGACTATTTTCCTTGCCATGCCCATGATTAAATCACTCTTGAATCTTGAATAACGTGTTTTTAATTTTCCTTGATGCCAAACAACACAAGAGACCGCAAGTTGCTTAAAAAAATGCCTTCCCAACGGGTCAAACTTTTTTTGCCTGAAAGACACGTGTATTCCTGATAAAAAATATCGGCCGAACGCTCTCCCGAATAGGTTCGTTATGGTCATTCATAATTAAAAACGTATCGGTTTCTTTCTAGGGCGGAACAATGGTTCAAACGTGCGCCCTTTGAGCTTTTTTTCATGCAAATTTCACACGAGGTTAAAAAAACTGGCGTTTATATAACAATAAATCACAGTTAACAAGTTCCAACCCTGACAAGTTGTACAGATCACAATAAAATGTAAAAATAACAATCGGCAATATGCTTGTCGGGTGGACCTGTTGGTAAAAAAACGGGAAAATGCATCGAGGGTAACACACAAAGCCCTCTCATGTCCCGTTAAGTACCTGACTATTATGCTGATTGGCTCAATACACGCAGCTATTTTTTATAAATACCAGCTTTTCAAACTAGTTTACCACCGAAGGACCCGTAAGGGAATTTCATTCAGGACGTACCCAATCATTTATTTTAAGTAAATCTGATACTGTTTTGAATAATGAATAATAAAAAGTTCTTTTGACCGTTCCTGATGCCTACCAGATATTTCTTCTGCGTCTTAAAAACACACTGAATGCATTTGTCTTAATCTACGCCTAATTAATTTTTCTAAAGCTCACACGCTCGTGAATGAAAATGAAGGCGATTTCGATCTGTGAGGGCCCCTGCTTATATAGGTGATGAATATAACATTAAATATATTTTTAAATCGATGTGAAATGTAAACAAAAGCAGAAATGCATGGCTCCATATGCATTAAACTGGTAAAAAATCAATATGAAGCTCGATTTTAAATTGAAGCTATTAGTGCCAGAAATTATTTTAAGTTCATAAATAAATTATATTGCAACATAGACCTAACTCTTGCCAACTCGTGACTGAAGGGTTTCCAAACAGAGAGAATTGCAAAAGTCCTCAATGAGCAAAAGGTTTCCATTTTTTTTGCACTAAGAGCTTTAATTATAACTTTATAGAAAATAAGATAATTTGAAATAAATATGTTTAAAGACTAAAGACACCTTCAACAGAAGTGTGCATGAAAATGAAATTTCAAAAATCTTAAGTTTACCAAAATAACGTTAGAAAATACCTAAACCATTACAAAGCTGATTAATGTTTCATACAAAATTTGTAAACACTAAGAGCAAAGGCCTCCTACTGTATAAATGAAAATTAAGAGGAGTTTTGACTAAGATTTTTATATTTTCTAGAATCTTTGATCCTCAGGTACAAAATGTCTGGCAGCTTTAACACTATGTGAAAGCAGAAGCAGAGAGTTCTTAATATTTTGAATTATCTCAAAACAGATTCATGTCAATATACCGAGACTATCAGAATTAGTAAAACGTCCAGATATGCATTGAAATCTGTCAACCGAGAATTAAATGAATAATAATAAACTATAATCTATCGGTATCTATGTACCGGGTGTCCCAGAAATAACTACATTAATTTTAACCACTAGTAGATCTAATCAGTGTCAACAATTTTTCTTAATGAAATTTTGCCCTAAAAAAAAAGTTAATTTCGGTACAAGCCACTGAGCGGTGATAAAGACACATGACAAGAAAACTTGGAAAAACACTCGGAATGAATTTAAACAGCTCGGCGTAAATAAACAACAAATCTGAAAACTGACCTATTAAACGTGTTTACTTCAACATCCAACGCTATTGAAAATTGTGGGGCCTAATAAATAACATGCGGATTTTCGTCTGCCCCTACGTATTATTTAAGTTGAAAATATCTTCTCCGATGATTATGTATTATTGAATCCTCCGGATGTAAAAATTAGACTTTCTGTACGTGATAGGGATTTAATTGTTGCTCTTTCAAAATTCTCCAATTTTGCTAACCTTCGGGTACTGGCGGTTTTTTGCAAAACACAATGCACAACGTTAATGGAAATTAGGCACACCAGAAAAAGCAGGCATCTTTTACGATAATAACTTTAAAAGCTAAAAGTTCGAGTTCGTCCTCCGATACTCAACACAGGCAACTGATGCACCGGAGAGTGCAAAAAATTTAGAAACTTCATAAGGACGTTGGCTTTTCCGGACAAAAACAATTGATTGTCTGTAGGTCAAGTTAAAATAAATATCCATAGGCAGTTCGTGAATTTGCAAGGGTTCCAAAAATGCTAAAAAAATTGAGATTTCGAAAAAGTGGTAGGTAAAAATGTTGTTGCTCTCGGAGAGTTCTACTACTGGTTAAAATTAAAGTAGTTATTTCGGGGACACCTGTATATAAATGCGGAACTGATCTCTCACTGATCAACGCACAGCCCATACCGTTGAGTCTTGAAATGTGAAATTTGGTAGGTATACTTCATTTCAAATGAATTGGCATCGCAGCAGGCGGTGTTTGTGTAAACTGAGCTTTATCTTATGTCAGAAAAGTTACTAAAACATGTGAGACTAGCATTAGATTATTGGGAGGTTATGTTATGAAACAACTCAAAATCCTCTTATGAATCAACATAACTGAGTTTGTATTACTTAATTATAAATGGTGGACAGCGTCTCGTACACCCATATATTTTCCAAAATCATTGGTAATTTCCTTCTCAATATGTGGTTAACCCATTTTTCTTGTGTACAGTTTTCAGGTGCTTCACGCCAAATTTGCACAAGTCTGTCTTTCATTCCCAGTTTTGCTTGAATTCTCTGATTGTAGAATGTCTTACAAAAACCCAAAGCCAATTATTTATTTTTCTGTTTATTTGTAATTTCATTTATAAATATAAATTAACAGCTTTTCTTCAACTCCTTTACTTCGATTCCAGTGTCCCTCAAAGTATCCCCCTAGCAGTTCGAACAGATTCATTCAGGATGTTTGTTAGTATTATCTGTACATTTGTTGCTTAAAAATCTACCTAGAGATATTTGATTTATTATGAGCGATGTCATGCTGCCAACATAAAATTGAATTTCATTTGAAATATAGTACACGTAGATTATAGGGCGTATAGGCGGACTAAGAAAGGTTCTTGGTTCTTTGGTAACTTGAAAACCAAAAATGGTAGAGACGTGAAAATTCGTACAAGGACTCGATTTTGAAAATAATTCGACCCGTTTTTGACGATTTTCCAAAAAAATATTAACAAACGGCGAAAAAAAGGGCGTATTTTTTTCAAAATTTTTTAATAACTAGAAAACCCAGCATGCTAAAAACGTAAAAATTGGGATTTAGACTCTGCTTTGAAAATAACTAGACCCGTGTTTTTTATTCTTTTCTTACATTCTCCGTTAGAAATGACTGAACACGTGTTTGACGATTTTGCAAAAAAAAAATATCAACTACATACTACAATTACATGGGAGGGTGGTTTTGGGAGTGTTTTTTCTCAAAATTCTTATAACTTGAAGATCGAGAATGTTACAGGCATGAGAATTGGCACTTGGACTCTCCTTTAAAAATAACTAGACCCGTGTTTGACGATTTTGCAAAAAATATTTACAAACCGCGAAAAAGGGGCGTAAATGGGGAGGGTAGTTTTTCTCAGAAATCTCATAACTCGAAAACAAACAGTGTTACATACGTGAAAATTGGGATCTAGATTCGCTTTTTAAAAAAACTGGACCCGTGTTTGACGATTTTGCAAAAAAAAATTGCTATTTTTTTATACAGTTTACCTAAAATACAGTTTTTGCCAACGAATGGTTGCTGTTTCCGGACGAGACGGAGCCGAGTTTGGAATAGCAGTTGAGTTCGCAGAAACTTTTTAGGTACGTGTAACAAACAATGTTTTTTTGTTATAGCTCCCCAAATTTTTAAATAAATTCATTGTGATTCTTGGAACCGTCCACATTTTTTTTTCGACCTTTCGCGTATCCCCCAAATCGAGGCTGTTTTTTCAAGCCCCAGAACTGGGCCGTTCTCTTCTGCAATGACTTTAAAGTTTGACATTTGGTGACACTGACGTCTAATTTTTTGACTGTTCCCTGGTATACCGGTGCGCTCATGCCCAGCCAAACTACTATGTTAAAAACTTTATCAATTCTTTTCGCTCAAATCGATCGGTAAATAGCTATTTAATCTGTTTAATTAAAAGTAATCCGCAAAAGATTGCTAGGGACTTTTAGGGACTAGGCCGTAAATGTATCATTTTACGGACTCAAATAAGTCCCTAAAATAGTAATTTTGGGGAGCGTGTAAAAAAACTGCTTTAAGCGGTTGTGCCAATTCCAAATATAAGTGCCAGAAAAGAAGACCCCAATTACGCGGGCAAAGCAGCGGGTAACTGTTAGTAATAATAATAAAAGGAAGATCCTGCAGTTTTAGGGAATCCAAATGAGAATGATAAAAATTATAACAAAGCTTCAAAAATATACATATCTGAAAATTTGCAGATTTATATTCATAGATAGTACACTGGGATATTTTTATTTTAAAAATCTTACCACCAAAGACAAGAAGCAAGTATTTTTAACCATTTCAAAATTCTTAATTTGAATATTAAACAGACCAGGAAGAGACCATTGAGTGAAGCTGAATTTTGTAACGATAGATAAATTAGAAACCCAATAAGTAAGTACTTCAACGCCTCCGATACTGAAGCGATCTTCTAGTCTTAAAAAGTAAGTAAAAAGCTCGGTAAAATGTTCTTTTTTTGCGGTTTTTCTACTGGGCAATATATTGCGGCAATAGTGATGTCATTGATTTCATTTGGACTGTCACTGTTGACGGTTGGATCTCAGCAGTTTCATATTTAGCATCTTCGTAGTACTTTATAACGTGCGTTCAACAAAAATCGACGACGAAGCAAGCTTTGGAATCTTCAAGGCATGTCTGCATTTACAAGCTTGCAATGGTTATTACGGGCAGTTACGGGTGAACAGTGACCTTATTAAATTAATGTGGATAGAAGAAGTACGGGGGCTTGGCTAAAGTGTCTCGCTCAAAGAATATTAACTAAAAAGAACTTTGCTTGCCATGCCATACGTTTTTTAATCCATGGCCCACTTGACGTCGTTGTTTGATGAACGCACGATATTTTCTTTGATTATTAGGGCTGATCCTTGTTTCCCCGGAAGGTCAGACCGAGCAGTGTGATAAACTTTGTGGCCTCTGATTTTGCAATATTTTGTTTTGGTCATGTGAGAATGTTGTCATTCTATAAAAACACTTCTAGCTCATATCGAAGTCTGTTAACTATTTTTATTGCTTTTTGTTGTCAGAAGCTTTTTTATTGCCGCTTTCTAGTTTGATAATTCTGTCAAGAATCATTTTGTTGGTCTTTTCTTGTTGATCAAGTTTGGCCATGATTCAACAATTGGCTTGTTGAGCTGCTTTTGTTTCTTTGCCCTTCGTTGTTTAGGCGAACGTTTTTTCTGTGGTTTAGTTTTCCACTTGCTTAAGTAGCCCCTAAACTATCAAGCTGCTCAATCAAACGGTTCAGTCAATCGATCATGCTTGATTCAATCGAATCCAGTTTTTGATCAAAATGATTGATCGTCTAGGGCCTCCTTTAGTTTTCGGTTTTGTAACTGGCTCCTTGGTTTTGTTTACTGCCAGCGTTCCTTGTTTTTGCACGTTAGGGCTTTTCTTGTCTTGTTCTGCTGTTAGTTGCAAAATGCGTAATTTCTGATCTTTTGTGGCTTCTTGGCAACCATGCATCCTCGATAGTTGGCCGGGTGAACCTCATTGCAATTGAAGCACTTAACTTTGTGGTTTTTCCGTTTTTCACATGTGCTCGTCAGGGGTTTTCCAGCATATTTGACGCACCTTGGTTCGTTAAAGCAGTTATTTTGCGTATGCCCGAATCCTTGACACTTTTTGCACCGTGGGCTCAAACTAGATCGTTTCCGCAATGGTTCGATTTTTATATAAAATCCCAATATGAGTTTTATGTCATATTATATTTTTTGATTCTCTTTGGTTGAAGGCTAGCATAAATAGGGGAAGGCGTTTTTTGGTGACTTCTTCTCCTTTTGGATACTAACCGCATCTTCGATAGCCAAATTTCTATGTTTGAGATGGATGCGCATTACCCCATTTAGGTGTTTGATCGTTCGTATTAGCATTCAGAATCCCCTCATAATTTTTGATGCCCTTGCCTTTTTTGATGCTTCTTCTTGACTTATTTTTTGATTTTGTTCTTTTTCTGAAGAGGTTTCTGGTGAGGACGATCGCTTTTCGCATTTTGTTACTCCCCTTTTCTTCTACACTATCCACTCCGTCTCTCGAGCAAGATCTTCATCGGTTCGGCATTCTTCTAATATCTTGTTTTGTTGATCGCTATCCTTAAATAGTAAATTAACTTTTTTCTGTAACTCGTCGATTTTGCTTGGAGAGCATTGCATGGGCGAGATCTCGTTTGCCATTGTTTCATGATCAATGAGAGTGAATAGTAATAATTGCTGTAGACCTTATAGGCCTAGGACATAATTATTGCTTTTCCTAACTACATATTAAATACCGATTTATCATATTCTCTTCATCGGTCGTTGACGCCTATTATTCTTTATACGATGTTGGGTCCTTCGTACATCTTTTCCTGTTCTTTTTCACCAAAATTCTGGTTAGTTCTGGAAGAAAAAAAAAGACCTTTTTCCTATTGTAATTGAAACAATGTAATCACACTTCTGTTTCGATTATGCATTTTTTTTTGACCTTGACAGGCCGCTAAAGAAAAGAAACCTCGAATTTCAAATACCTACATAATAAAATTATATTAAATTATTTAATGAACATCAATTTTAAACAGCAAAGACCAGGTGATTGCAACAAATTTGCCAAAAATCAATCGTTAATAATTTGTAATTCATTACCAAATATCTAATACTGTGAATGGAGTCAATTTTATATTCAAAGTACTAGTTTATCGATGCATAAGCCTCATGCCAATTTTTACATTATTAATCAGTCATTAACCTGTCATTAAGCTAATCAACGTTTCTACTGCTAACTTACCATAAAAATATGAAGAATATAACCGGCCCCCCGTTTTATTTGTACTTTACCATCTGTTTCCCAATAACGCAGTTTCTTTTACGAATAACTCAGACGATCGTTTGCGTTTATTATATAGGTGAACATTCCTCAAAGGATTCATCTCATCTATTGATCTGTTAAATAAAATGTTAGTAACCAATAGCATGTTAATATTCTGGTTTACCAGCTACCTCAAATTTCCGCCCAAATTTAGTTCCTATCCAGAGTGATCATAAAGTTCCGCACAAAATTCTTAATTTAGTTTTGCGAAAAACGCTCGAACAGGTCGTTTATTTTTTTCAAATTGCTATCTTTTGACATAAATTTTTTTTTGATGACGTCATCTGTTTTTGAACTATGACAACGTCATCAGTCTTTTTAAATGGCAACCCCCAACTCTATTAATCTAACTCTATTCAACAATAGCAATTTGAAAAAATTAAAATCTTTATTTCTTGAAAAAATCCTATTTCACTACGTGGTGAAATGGCGCAGATTAATCCCGAAGTGATTGAACGAAGTGTTCAAAGCGTTAATACACGTCTGGGTATATGTCAAATAGTTGGCGGGTAGCAATTTGAGAACTTGCGCTAAATTTTATTAAATGGTTTATCAGTCTTCGTTGTTTGCTTCCCAAATTTATTGTTCTTTTTAACCGACTTCAAAAAAGGAGGAGGTTCTCTATTCGACTGTATATATGTTTTTGTTTTTTTTTTGTATGTATGTTCGGGCATAACTTCTTTGTTTATAAACCGATTTCAATTATTCTTTTTGCGTTGGGTTGAGTATGGCTCCAAGGTGGTCCCATTTTAATTTCATTCATAATGAACGTAAGACTTCGGAGTTATAGCAGGAAACTCTTGAAAATCAGATGGAAATGTGGTGATTGGATATGCTTGTGCGCGCATAACTTCTTTGTTTATGAACCGATTTCAATTATTCTTCTTGCGTTATATTCAGTATACCTTCAGGATGCTCCCATTTTAATTTAATTCGTATTGGACGTAAGATTTCGAAGTTATAGAAGGAAATTCCTCAAAATCAAATGGAAATGTGTTCGAATGACGCTACCTGCTCGAAATGAATGGTTTATGGCCTCAACCCAACCCCATTGACAAGCCGAGAATAAATACACAGTGGTCAATGACGTGATTTATTGTGTCTTACCGAAACCGACTTCAAATATAATTTCTTAGTTTATGAGCCGATTTCAATTGAATCGTTTATTGTTAAAACAAGCCAAGTAACATTTTGCAAACTTTTCAGGAAACGAAAAAACTATGGAAAATTGATCTACAATTGTGTTTTACTATGCCCTTGGCATATAAGCACTATCAATTAGTCGCAAATTTTAGCATACATGATATGGTACTTGGATGCTTTCTGCACCAATCGATTTATGTCTATAATATACAGGCTGCTGTCTCATTTAAAACTCCCCAGTCCAGATTTCTCCGAATTGATAACTCTGATTGAAAAATCCTCGAACAGGTAGATTTTATTTGCCAGGGGCACATCTTTTCAGATTCTTTTCAAGTTTCGGCGCTTCGTCCTCTTCGCGAGGGGGCTGTTAGCCCCAAAATCTTAAATGGCACTATGGGTCGAGTGATACCTCATTTGAAAGGTATTGAAGGCCTATCTACATTTTTTTGCAGTTTTGACCGTACAAACAATAATTTTCTATTTTCAACATATCCACATTTTCTCATGCTGTATCCCATAGAAACCACAAAGACAATCTATTTTCGCGCTCGCGTGGATTTGAAGCGTCCTTACTAGGTCTACCCATCACTTAAAATTGTAAAATAATTAACTTTAAAAAAAAAAGGAAACCGACTTCAAAAAACCCAAAGTAACTAAAACTAAAAAGTAAAAAATAAAAATTTCCAATTTCAGAGTTATTTGTTGTTCCGGTTAATGTAATTATTTATTTTTCCGTTTAATGAAATTCAGAAATTATTGTTGATTATCTAATTATTAATTGTTTTATAATTTTGAAGTTGGTGCCATAAAAGCAAATTATACACCTTCCTACAATAAATAACAAATTAGTTACTACGAAAAAAATTATAAAAACAATTCATAGGAATTACATAATAAATAATTTTTTATTTATTTCAAATCTAACAATAATTCATCTCTCGGTAAATCCAACCTAAATTATGCAAAATTACGAATATATAGCTTTTACCTAATGTATCAAATGTGTTCTGAAAACTTTAATTCAGTAATCATAATCGTGAATTAAGAAGTCTGAAATTATCAGGGAATTATAACTTTAAAATGTATAATTTTATGTTTTACTTGGCACCGACTTAAAAATTATAAAACAATTAATAATTAGATAATCAACAATAATTTCTGAATTTCATTAAACGGAAAAATAAATAATTACATTAACCGGAACAACAAATATCTCTGAAATTGGAAATTTTTATTTTTTACTTTTTAGTTTTAGTTACTTTGGGTTTTTTGAAGTCGGTTTCCTTTTTTTTTTAAAGTTAATTATTTATTTAATTTTTTCTAGGAATATGTTATGCAAGGTATAATAGAGAATTGAAAAGTGTATGTAAAACCCAAAAAAAATGATGGTTGTCATTTAAAAAAATTGATGAGTGTCATAGTTCAAAAATAGGTTGACGTCATCAACAAAATTTGTGTCACATTTAAGGCCACCTAATGGTGAGATGACTAACAGTTGGTTCGAATGAACTGTAACTTGGTAACAGAGTATTTTACATAGATAGATATTTACGGTTTCATTCCCATTTACATGACTTATAATATATAGCTGATTAACAATCTGATTGAAAAAAAAAAATATTAAAAACTTTGTCAATTTCTTGACGTATCTGATGTTTGATTTTGTGTGTTGTTGCTTTATTATTACGATAAATAAATGAATTAAATATTAATGTACTCGAAGACCTGGAAATTTTCTTCGAATGACGATGTTCGAAGAATAGAAAATTATTTTGAACACAGAAGAACACAGAACACCAATAGTAGAAATAGATTTGTCCATCGTTGTTCATTTAATGAATGTGATGATGTACAATTTTTCAAACGTTTTCGTTTATCCAAAGAAACCGTCGCTCATCGAAGACAACACTCGGAGTCCTACAGATCGTAATAATCCAATGTCGGCACTTTTAAAAAGACTACTGGCCCTTAGAGTTTAGGCCAGTGATTCGTTTTATCTAAATATTGGAGATCTAATCCAAATTTAAGAAGGGTACCGTTCTATGGAAGGTCCACAATATAGTTACTTGAAAGTACTAAATATCAATAGAAAGGTTGTAAACCAGCAAACATTACATGTGGCTTGTATATTTTAACCCTTTAACCCTTTATAGTGAAATTAAATTACTATTAAAGTGAAAAATACAAATATCACACAAAACAGCAGATGCAGATAAATGTGCGCATGTGTATCACTATACTAACCCTATAAAAACTGATTAATTGTTACTTTTAAATTTAAGTGACGGCTATTATGAATTTTGTGCGGAACTTTATGATCACTCTGTATATGAAATGTGCATCAAACCATGTTACGATCAATCGAAATATTATTGGTTATCAATCGGGCCGACAATTTTTTATAAAACCGTTAGTTTATTCGTGCATTCTCGTGGAAAATTTTCGAAAATTATTCGTGTATTACGTTTAAAAACTTTTAGACAACTTAAAACGTAAGTAAATATTATGATAAAAAAAATAATTTTGTTATGTTAAACCCCTGTGTCACTAAATACAACTTGCAATTGTAATTTTTTTCTGTTCGATTTTTTTTTATTTTGAATTTGTCAAAAGTTGGCAAAAGCGGATTTGTATAAAAATGGAAGAAAGGGGTTTTGAATTGTAAAAGGAAAAGTTTGAATTTGGAAAGTGTTTTAAAAATTTACAGTTACAAGAGATATATGAGCCAATATGAGCGGAAATTTTGTATTTTGCGATATTAAAAGTATACTACATAAAGTTCAGATATCAGAAGGGGGCGTAAGAAAAATTTCAAAGAAAACTTTGAAATTTTTCGAAACTTTGGTCGCGACAAAAAAAATGAATTCTTTTAGAATTACACTTTCAAAAAAGATCTGCAAATCAAAATTTCCCAATGGAATTCAAACAATGAATACTGTATACTTTAGATCGATTACTAAATTACGCACGTGAAGAGCTTGAATTTAAAGGTAGCCGCAGTACACTGTACAAAATTCTTTTGTAAATACAAAATTGCCAATAATAGCAAATTCCTAAATTAATTATTAATTAATTTTACAATCTAAATTCTATTATATTAACTTTATTTATTTAGATTAAACTTGGATATATAAAAATCGGAGGGCTTCTATTCGGCGTTAAGTGAAGAAAATGATTTGAAAAGTTATCTTGCTAAATTAAGAACTACTAGTAATCAGTAAAAATAACGACCGCGACCATCACAAAACAATGACTGGAAACCTTTTTAGAAAGTGGACTGAAAAAAGGCTAATTCCTGCTTTGTCAGGCTTTGACGGAAAATGTGTGGTGGTTATGGATATGGATAACGCTCCGTATCATCCAATTTTGAGTGGAACAAATTCTTCGACAAAGCAACATACTTATGATCAGTCGTACAAAAAAACAACTTTGGACAATATTACAACCTTTGCGACAAGATACTGACAAATGTTACGTGATTGACGAAGTAGTTGAATTATCAGGACATGAGCTTCTTAGACTTCATCTATATTCCATATTCCATACTGCGAATACAACCCATTCGAAATGGCATGGTCGAGGTCATCTAAAGATAAGGTTGCTAATTTATGGAAAGAAACATAGTCCCACAGTCAATGGGTTTAGTCAGTTTAATCAAAAGTTACATACTGTAAGATTTTTCTCCAAAGAAGATCCAGCATCCAACTACATATTATATTGGTGGTAGTTAACGATCTAATCCAGGATTTTGATATATTAGTAATTCTAGTAATATATTACCTGAAACGTAATTGTTGACTTAAAAAATTTAAATATATCTAAGTCGAACTCCACAAACTTTAATCAGCGTAAAATTATAAATGGTACATGTTTCGGCAAAACACTTCTGCCATCATCAGCCCTAATTTAACAAGAGATTAATGATACAATTGATGAATTACAAGAGGGGTTCTTACCTTAAAGAATATAAAAAATTAAATTGACGTTTTTTAATTTAAATTTACTACACTTGGATTTAAGAACATTCTTCTTGTTTGTAATTGTTGACATTAGTGTGAGGGAATAATAAAGTTATTTTATTCCTAATATACTTACAATATGTACTCAAAACCAAGTACTTATATAAATATGGCTCTATACCCGACCGGGAGAAAAAGTATCTATACACTATTGGTCGTAAATTAATATGCAGTATTCTTCGAAAGGATTAATGCCTTAAGCTTTACTTACACCCAGAAGGAATAATTTCCTGTAATTGTCTTTTTGACAACAGAAGTATTATATTTAAAGCTTGGACAGAAGAAGGTAGAGGAACACGAAACAGACCAACCGAGACGTACCACATCAGAGCGTCAAAATAGACGCTTCAGACAACTAGCTCTGTGAGACCGTTTTACTATTACGCGCCAACTCGGTGACCAATGGTTTGGAGAAAAGGCCGTATTCGAGCTTTTGGACTTTTTTCATACCGTCCACGATTAGTGCTTCCTTTGACTGTGGAACACCGTCGTCAACGATTGGACTAGTGCAGAGAACGGCAGTGTTGGGAAGCAGAATGGCATAATGTTCATTTTCAGCGACGAATCGCGATTCTGCTTAGGCATGTATGATAGCCGCCGGAGTGTAAGACGTCGCCGTGGAGAGCGACGTGATATGGGATTTGCAGTTGAGAGGCATCTGCATAGGACTGTTGGACTAATGGTTTGGGGGGCTATTGCCTATGAAAGCCGATCACCTCTTGTGATCAACGCACGTCCACATATTGCTCTTCGAACTGGACTCTCTCCAAGAAGTTGGCGTTAATGTTTTGCCGTGGGCACCCCGTTCACTAGATTTAAATCCCATAGAGCACATTTAAATCCACAGACTCTGGGACTGTTAATCTAGTTCAGGTCGCTTGGAACGAGATGCCATAAGCAGGCATCGACATTTTGTCAATGCTAGACGTGTACAGGAGTGTAATCAGCTATGGGGTTGCCAAACACATTGATTTTTTTTCATTCTTGATGTAAACTTAACGCATTGCCAAAAAATTATTCCTTCTGGGTGTAACACATCACTGAGTATATAATGAAACATTCATGAACGTCAAGTAAAAAATGAAGACTGTATGGATCACTAATTATCTAATTCTTCTTTTAAAGCGAGTTATAGATGAAATTACTACTTTTTTTCGGCTTAAATCCTTAATTCCATATAATATTAAATTATAGAACTTGAAGAGGGTTGGTCGAAAATTATAGAAACCGCCCATTTTGCTCAATTATTGGTTATTATTGAAGGTTTCCTTTTCAATAAAAATAAGACATTTCGGAATCTTTTGTTTAATTATAAGGAAATGGAACGCATAGCACGTCATTTTAAAATATGTCAATCGTGGAATTTGACAGTTGTATAATAGATCTTTTTTCTGGAGATGTGGAGCATAATGTGAAGTGGATACTCGAAATAAAGAATTATATGCCCCTAGAAACATTTTTTTAAGTCGGAAGCCTTACATAGTAGAACAATTCAGTTGATGGCTTGACTCTCCCGATTATTCTTCCATTTTGAAAAGTCTTCTTTCTCGTATATCGGCCGCGATTTTTCCTCTACTTTTGAGGGTAATTAATTTTGTCTGTTAATTGGTTTTCGCACATTTTACATTGGCTTTAGGAAAATGAAAAATTTATTTACAAAAAAGTTTATAGCAACCCATAGGTAGTTAGGTACTATACGATGAAGATGAGTTTGAGGTTAAAATGTTTAACCCTTCGGCATACAACTTGGGTACATTTTGTACCCACCCACCGAATTTTTTGAATAAGTTTTAATAGCTGTTCATTATTACATTTTAAATGTAATAAAACTATCAACAAAATATTCTCTCCTTTATTTATAAACCAAGAAATTCGCAAAGCCGGGATGTTGTACATTCTGTCCCCTCAAGTTGGACAAAAAGAGAGATCACCTCTGTGCAGTGTGCAATAAATGGAACTATAAAGATCACATGTATAAAGAAGTGGTAAAAAAATGCAAGTTGTGCATTAATTGACAAAATTGACATCAATAATGAGTTGAATTATTATATTGAGATGTTTTTCAGTCGTACAACTAATTCCTTTTATTTTTTCACTTAATAGTAATTTTAAAGGTATAAAAAAGTACCTCAACTGCCTTGTATTATTTATTCCTTTAGTAATATCTAGTAAAAAAATTCAGCTTGCCAGCATGTACAATTTTTTTTTCTACGTGGGGACAAAATGTACCCATGTTATCACAAAACGTGCGAAAAATACCTTGTATATCGAAGGGTTTTAACCGATTTTTGAATTTGCTTTTTAAACTCTGTCATCGAAAAAATAGAATAATGTGCACAACGATAACAGTAGTTTATTATACGAGTTCCTGTGTAAATTGGACGCTTTACGCCACAAGGGGTTTATAAAATCAGGAGTGAAACGAGTGCTTTTGTGAGCCCCGAGTGGCGTAAAGCGTTCAATCTACACAGGAACGAGTGTAATACAACGTTTTATCGTTCGACACAACCCCGAACATCCATAAAAATAGTGTGACGTTTATCTGTCATTTTCATTATTTCATGAGTGTTTACACAAGCCAAAATTTGAAAATTCTGACAATAAATATAAAGATAAACGGAAATTAACATCTCGTGAAAGACCAACGTCACTCGAAATTTGGATAGACTTTTCACACCTCTCACCTTCACACCACGTCAAGTTTAGTCTTATTACCGGTTTTACTATACACATTATTTAACTTGGAGTAGTCATTCGTAATGCTAAATTAATCAAGTCGAACAATGGTAATGTCAATGCATAGCGATGTCCTAACTACTCCGCTGCTCACCAATGCACACATCCATTGCCGAGTAGGTCATTGTCTCGTTTTAACAGTTATTGTTATAAGGTGTTATTAGATTTTTTTGAATTGTATCTGCATTCCATCAATCGGTTTACGAAATGATTGACATTCTTCAGTTCGGAAGATTTTAAACGAGTTGTTTTTTCCAGAGCGTTATTCAAATGAGCGGTTTCCGTTCTTTGGGAGACGACGAAGAAGTGGAATTCGAGTGTCAAGTCTCCGATAAAGGACTGGAAGCCACCAAAGTCAGTGGTCCACAAAGCACGGACTGCAGAGGATCGCATCGTCGACCGGCGTCGAAGAAGCGATTTAGAAAAATTAGGTAAGGAATTGGGAAGGATTATTTAACAGCGCAAGATAACACTTATCGATGACAAAATATTTCAGTATACTATTAAAACGATTTTTTGGGCGATGATTATACATACAAAAAAGGTTTATTATACACAGCTGTCAAACTATACTATGTTGAGCACTGATTTGTCAAACTACTTTTTTGTGACTGATCTGTCAGAATTTACAAAAGAGTAAAACCAAAAGAGAGGCCACAGGATCACCTTTTTGGTAATCATCATTACTATATATATATATTTTTTTTTAAATGAAATCATCTGATAAAACGTGTGAATTTTGTTTCGTTCATAAAGCTCAAAATAGGCTTATTGTGATTATTTGTGACATGTGAAATTTGTTAAACTATAATCTCAAAACATATTTGGAATAGCCTGTCATAAAATTAAAATTTTCTCACAAATTAAAATTTTGCACTACAACTGTTGCAATACATATACCTTTATACCTATATAGTCAGATAAAGGTCAGGGCGATTCTTAACAAGCATTTAATGAAATGCGTTTAGACCCGATATGAATTAATCTAAAAATCGTCGGATAAAAGTGTAGAGATTATTATTTTGGTAGTTATTTGAGCGGACATGAAATACCTTTTCGTGTCGCGACGGATTTCCATGTCGCGACGTATTTTCTTGTCGGACGGGAATTAGGCTTACCCCGTGCCAAAATCTTACCGTCGACTAGCTGCCGCTGGCGCTCCCTTCCTGGTCTAAAATATTCTCGCCATGGTCTGATCTTACATTTCCGTGTGGCGCCGCATTTTCGTGTCGGATGCGAGTTAGGCTTACACCGTGCCAAAAGCAAACATCAGTTAGTAGTGGGGATATATGTCGCAGCTGCCACAGCTTATATTATATTGAACGCTACGCATTTTCGTGTCGGACGCGAATTAGGTTTACCCCGCGCAAAAAAACCCAACACGTTTCTTTTGAGTAAATTATTGTTCCTAAACTAAATCTTAATCGTAATCTTGCACTTGCAGATGTTACAATTGCGGTGAATTCGCAAATCACATCGCGGCAAAATGTACCATGGGACCCCAACCGAAAAGGTGTCACAATTGCAAAAGTGAAGATCATCTCATCGCGGACTGTCCGACAAGAGTCGAACGTCCGCCTAAATCAGGAGAGCAGAAATCCGACCACAATGGAAACGGAACAGGCGAAGCTGCCGCCACCTCTGAAGACATCGCAAAACCTGAATAATCATCGAAGTGAAGGAAACGCCCGCCTTGTGTTCATTAGAGTAGTACGTTTCCACAGATGTCAGCACACAAGAACCATCACAAAACTGACTTTGCTTGGAATTATGTCGATAGAGGCTCGGAATGTAAAATAATAAAGAATTTCTTGTGTACTGTGATCTGAGAATGACCTTTCATCAGTAATTTCCTTCCTAATTGAGAAGACTGATTTTACGAGGATTTGGAAGTTACTGCTGAAATATGAGCTTTCAACCGAGCATTCTCAGAAGAGAGTGCTCAGTTGAGACTGCGCGCCCAAATACGACGATATCGAATTCAGGAGATAGTCACTACAGAATCGGTACAGAATTTGTGAAATGGTGCAAATATTTTACAAATTGTGTAAATATTTAATCCAGTGCAATGCAATAATCAGGAGTTTATTAGTTACAATGAAAACTATCGAATTTACATATCGTGCTGTGAAAAGGATTCAAATTTAATTAGAAAGATTCGGGATGACCCGGCGCATCCATCTAAATTCTCACGGTCTTTTTGATAAAATTTTATTCCACGATCCTTTAAAAACGGGGCAACAATTCCAGTGGACATTTTCATATTGCCAGAATTATATTTTAGTAAATATAATCATTTTGTTTGTAGGGTTATTAGCTTGGTCTTCGGTGATTAATTTAGGGAACTAGTTCGGGCCCCAAAAATTCCATTTCAAATTCACATATCGTTTCAAAATCCAGTATTAGATACGCTGCTTCAAATGGTTGACACGACGCAATATGTGAAATTGACCAGGGTTGGAGTAAAATAAAATTGCATGAACTGCTGTTAGTTGGGTACTTACAGGATATTTTTATATGCCATATAGGTTTAAGTTACTTTTTAAACGAAGAGATGTAGTACGACACCATGGTTTATATCAGACGCAAATTCAAAATTTGTATTTATTATGTTTATGGCTATTGTTTGCGTTGTTTTTATTTTGATAATGTTTAAATTATTTTATTTAAATTATGACAAGATGAATTCTTTTGGGAAGTGTTTTATTGGAAGTTTTAGTTTTATTAATTTTATTCTCTTCCTGGAGATATTTTTCGTAGAGTGCAGCTAATTCCTTTCGTTTATATGGCGTCGAACTACAACATAGAGTACTTAAATGGCATCTACGTAAAATAAGAAATACACCTCTTTTCTACTTATTGTCGTAACGTTCTTTTGTGTGACATATGACCGTTATTTATGTTTAATTTAGTGCTAGCTCTTAAGTTCGCCTGTACTACCAAAGTCGCAGGATTCACAAAATTCTACCTCATGTGTAAAGATATTATTTTTACTAGTATTTATTTAAGGTTCCTACATTGTGCCACTGTACATTAAGAATAAGTTGTAAGACTCCTTCCATTTCTCTGTACCTGAAATGTCAATTTACATTTCATTATACAAAACCACTCACGGTTGAGTACAAAACTGTTAACTCAAGTACAACCACTGTATACACCTTTTATGTTACCTCCTTTATACAATAAACATGTTTTGCACTATTTCAATTAGTTTGCAATAGACTGATTATGTTATAAGCTCAGGGATTTATGGAACAGTACATTTTAAACCAAATAAGTAGAATTATCAAGTTAAATACGTAATATAGGTAGTTTGTAATTGCGTGTTTTATTTAGTTACCCGATCACAGATAAATTTATTTACATTCCGTTAAAAGAAAGAACATAATATGAAACAACGCCTACGATCATATCTGAACTTTGGCTCGACAATATCGAATGACTGAAGGGTAAAGATGATCGGAATCCACGCCTTACCATTTAAAAAGTTAGCGTCACGAAATTTTACTCTCGGAACCGCGGCAATTACTCAGCAGTGGGTTAAATTTAAATGTACCGTTGGATAGGTCCAACAGCTTGTCCGATTTGAGAATTACGTGGGTAAAGAATAGAGTAACTAGAAGCATTACCAAAAAAACAATAATAAAAACACAGATTATACAGGGTAGCGCAAAAGTATGGAAACACCTGAATATCTCAAAAACTGTTAGTCCCATCTAAACCAAATTTTGCAAGTATATAGGGATCTATAATATCTACTTGGTGTAATTTTTTCATAGTTGCACTGTCATTTGTTTTCGAGATACAAAACCAACTTATATTTTTTTAAATAGCAGCATAGGGTGAAAATAACCTTTTTGGAAAAAGCATTTATTTCTGATTTTAACGATGTGCTATAATAATTCTACTTTTTGGCATTTGTCTGCAAAAATAATTAATATTTTTTTATAAATTATTATTATTATTAAACTCACCGCTGCAAATATGATTATTTGTGCTGTAAGAAAATAATATGCCATTAAACCTAACAGTATTACTAAAAAAGTCTGTTTTTTACAATGAATGTTCAAAATGTTGACAAAAATTAATTCTATTAACAAAACTCCTCATCTAAGAGTGTTCCTCTTCTTACACAGTTTTTTCCAAATGTACCTGCCGTAGCAACCTGGTTCCAGTAGGATGGAGCTCCACCCGATTTTTGTCTACAAGTCCGCCGTCAGTTAGATGAGGTGTTTCCTGGCAGGTGGATCGGCAGAAGAAGGGCAATTGAATGGCCGGCCAGATCTGCCTCCTGATTTGTCACCAGATTTTTTTTGTGGGGTGACGTAAAATGTAAAGATTATGCCAGAAGACCACTTGATTTTGAAGATTTAAAGCAACGAATAAGAGAAGAGATTGCTAGCATCACTCCCAACATGTTACGCAATGTGTTTTTTTTTTAGTAATACTGTTAGGTTTGATAGCATATTATTTTCTTACAGCACAAATAATCATATTTGCAGCCGTGAGTTTAATAATAATAATTATTTATAAAAAAATACATTTTTGCAGACAAATGCCAAAAAGTAGAATTATTATAGCACAACGTTAAATTCAGAAAAAAAAAATGCTTTTTCCAAAAAGGTTATTTTCACCCTATGTTGCTATTTAAAAAAATATAAGTTGGTTTTGTATCTCGAAAACAAATGACAAGTGCAACTATGAAAAAATTACACCAAGTAGATATTATAGACCACTATATACCTGCAAAATTTGGTTTAGATGGGACTAACAGTTTTTGAGATATTCAGGCGTTTCCATACTTTTGTGCTACCCTGTATAACCAATAATCATTTTTTTAGAGACTACAAATCAAAATAATAAACAAAATGTCACAATCAGTAGGCTCTATTGCATAATTTCATGGCTTTATCAAAGAATCAGGATCCATATGAGAGTGTTTCGTTAAGTAAAATTATTATACAATTCAGGTTGTTTCAAAATTCGCTCTTTGCATTTTTTTTTTATTTAATTAACGTTGTTTCTATAAGACTTGTCTCTTATGTCTGTCTTTGACCATTGAAGTTTTCCAAAACTAGCTATGGAACATAAAACTGCCTCCTTACAATAATGGGGTCGTCCCATAATTTTCAAAAACAGCTTTACTAGAAACTAGACGGAAAAGTATTATACCCCTATTTTTTTATTTATTCGAAATCAAACGTTTACTAGGTAAAAAAATCGAAATACTTATTATTGAGAATTTTATTTGAAACGCGCGCCTTCATGTGACGTCAACAGGGGACAAAATTCAAAGCTACTATACGCGCAAACTAATGAAAGACGCATGAACGAATGAGAGTGCTCTCCCGAAATGGCGTCACAAGAGGCGCTAAATGTACAGTTTGAAAATCCTTGCCCAAAATGTTGACACCGACACTTCGAAGCACATCTTCGAATACTTAAAAATTTCAGGTTCAATTTCCAAAACGCGATTACATCTGGGACGTTCGAGACACAGACAAGCGGTGGACTTCATTTGCAGTACCTAACACTAACACCATAGAAAAAGAACATTTTCGTGGAAATTATAATGAATAAATGAGAGGTGCAGACTGCGGCTCTGATCATCATTATTTGCTGAAAACTCTTTTAAATCTAACAATAAGACAAACCTCTTATAATAAGGCTCTAAATGAAGAAGAAGGTGAAAATGTAAAATACCCACGATGCAACTTAAAATTATTCCAAAATTAATCCATCAACTTTCTGTAAACTTTAAGGTAGCTGAAAAGATAAAAAATTGTCCTGATGGAACTCCAGATGTCATGTACAAGTTCTTGAAAAAAGGTCTAAAAGAATCAGCTAAAGAAGTACTGGGTGAAATTGAAACAAAAAACAACAGTAAAAATTTCTGGTGCAACGAAGAAGTTGAAGAAATGGTTAAAGAAAAGAGAACATTATATAATGTATGGCTAAACACAAAAGATGACGGAGATAGACATATGTATACAGACCGTTTCAATCGAAACGAGCCACCCTCAATAACTTTTTTGGAAAAGATATTTAAGAAAAATCTAAAAACAGGTCAATTTTTATCTCGAGGGGGACATGTTTTGATGCAATAGTAAGCAGGCTTGGTGCAACCCCATACGCCTGACAGGAGCAACCTCGATTTTTTAAATAGGGAATAGGGGTCGAGTAACATGACGTTTGAAAGGTCTTTTAATTGTCTTTTGGCCACATAATTATTTTTTTATTTGTATAGTCTATAAGTTAGTAATTAGAAATGAAACTTTTTTTTACGGATTTTTTTGTATTAGGAATGCCTGCAATTAACGATAAAAAGCTTGCAATAAACATTATTAGACAATTTATTATTGATCTGAATAATGCTGTAATCAAATTTGTCGTCATCCATACTCATTTATACCAATCCTTAACAATAAGTAAATGTTCCCATTGTAATTTATTAAAGTTTGTGGAGTTTGACTTAAATATATTTAAATTTTAATAAGTAAATAAATAAACTGAAAACAAAATAGTCGTGTTTAATTTTCTGAGCGATAAAGCAACTGTAGCATTGAACACTAAATTTGATTTCATATGAAATGTTCAAAATGATATCCATCGACTTCCATGCACTCATACAGACGATTATGAAATACGCTTTTTAGGTTACGCAACGTTTCCGGTGTTATTTGTCGAGATTCCAGGATAATCTTTTGTCGCAAATCTTCCAAAGAAGCTGGTTCTGTCGCAAAAATTTTGGACTTGAGGTGTCCCCACAAATAAAAATCCAGGGGAGTCAAATCGGACGATGTAACTGGCCATTCTACAGGACCTTGTCTACCAATCCAGTGGTCGGGGAAGTTATTGTCCAGGAACTGCCGTACTGACGCAGTATAATGAGGTGGTGCTCCATCCTGTTGAAAGACCAACGCGTTCTCCAGCTCTAGCCAAAAACCGATAAGATAATAAATACGCAAATAATTGTACAAAAACACAGATTGTCTAACATTGTTGATTGCAAGCTTTTTATTGTTAATATTTGCAAGCATGTCTAAATACAAAACAAATCCGTTAAAAAATTATTTTAATTACTAACTTATAGACTATGTAAATAAAAAAATAATTATGTGGCCGAAAAGACAATTAAAAGACCTTTCAAACGACATGTTGCTCGACCCCTATTCCCTATTTAAAAAATCGAGGTTGCTCCTGTCAGGGGTATGGGGTTGCACCAAGCCTGCTTACTATTGCAAAAAAACATGTCCCCCTAGAAATAAAAATTGACCTGTTTTTAGATTTTTCTTAAATCTCTTTTCCTAAAAAGTTATTGAGGGTAGCTCGTTTCGATTGAAACGGTCTGTATATACAGGCTGTCCCAGAATATCGGTCCCATAGAACAATCTCATATTTGTGGAGTTATAATAAGTTGATTTAACACAACTTACCTATATACTAAGTTGCACCGTTTAGCCGTCAGAGGGCTTCGAAATTCGAAAATAAATTTCAATTTTTTTAAATATTCTTGAAACCACTGCAACAATCATATTGAAACTTGATGGAAGTGTATCTTTATTAAAGCGTCACTTTTACATGTCTTTCTTACTTTTGCATTAATATCTTAAGATTTCAGAATACAAGCCCCCGCATACAATTTTACCCCTAACTTTTTGGGATGTCGCACGACTGATTTCATGTTTTTTTATTAGAAAAGTACATTTGTTTCTAACGTTTTTTATCTCTTGAAAAATTTTGATACTTGCGTTCGTTTTAGCAGAAAAAAATAATTTTATTGAAGGTGTCATTAAATATTCAGTAATCTATTTTTAAGTGAAAAATCAAGTCACCATGCCTTTCATTTTTATTTTTATTGATTAGATACATATTAGATCAGGTGTTCAAAATGCGCACCGTTTTCTTGTATGCATAAATTAATTCTAAGCAAAAAATTGAATCGAACACGTTGCAGTGTTTTTTCATTTGCCACATTATTAAGGCTTAACGCTCAGTCGACTCAACTTTGGAACCGAATTACGGCTTTCATTGTTAGGCTATCTTAACGTATTGGGCATCAAAATTAGTAAAAAAAACCTTCATCACGGCAAAACGTTGTTTCTTCAGAAAAAAAAATTATTGCCAAAATGAGAAGCCAAAATTTTTTTTTTAACAAACGTGTTGGTGCTTGATTTTTACTGATCTCTGTATTCGGTAAATGCAAGGTGTTTTTATAAATATTGAAAAATAAATTTGCAAATTGTCCAAAAGTTCGCTAGTTTCAAGCAATGTGGTTCAAGGTAACACCGGACCCGCCCTTCAGCGGCAGGCAGACGTATCGACGGCTGACCGTATTATATTTCGTGTGTGCCGCAGCTCGTTCTTAAAAAGATAACAAAAAAGTAAAGTAAACAAAAACGGGCCAGTCGCCTTAACCGACTCTTAAATTCGGACCCAGAGTTCTTGCCTCGTATTAATCCGTACCGAGTAAACTTTTGCTGCCAAAGCTCCCCATAAGCACAGGGAGTCAGATCTGGTGATCTTGGCGGCCAGCGAATTGGTGCATCTCCTCCTCTGCCTATCCATTTTTCTTGATACTGTGCATGTATAGGTGGCCTCTCACAGCACGTGCAAAGTGAGGGGGTGCGCCAGCGGTTGAAACTGGTCTCGAAGAAAGATTAAGTATTCATCATTATGGAACCTGGAAAGGTCCAATTAAATGAATAACACCCATCCAGACATTAATTCCAAATTCATGCTGAAAATGTTTCACTTTAATAACATGGGGATTTTCATCTGCATAAACATGATCATTATGAACGTTTGTTATGCCACGTCTCGTAAAAAAGGCCTCGTCAGTGAAGAGGATTTTTTTGGTAAAATTCATATCTTCGTGGCTTCTTTGTCGAATGATCATCGGGAGGCAGAAGATCTTGAACACGCTGGACGTGGTACGGGTAAAGTAATTGCTCTTTGGTTACTCTATTCACCGTACTTTTGCTTACACCCACCTGTGCTGCTATCAGTCGAGAACTTGTGCTTGGGTCGTCTTCAACCGTATGAAGAATATTTTCTTCTACTTCAACCGTGCGAACATTTCTAGTGCGTCCGGAATTTTTTTTGTCGCCTTCTAAACAGCCCTTTTCTCGAACACTTATGATAATTACCATTACAAAAACTCAAGACAAGTAACATATCGGTTTGTTCAGCAAAAGTGTACTGATTTACCATTTCTTCAAGATGTTAGAGTCGTTAACAAACTGACAATTTTGAATCTATGCACTTGTTTCAGTAAATAAACTGAAAATCATGGTGACATGATTTTTCATTTAAAATTAGATTGCTTGATATTTAATGACACCTCAAATTAAATAATTTTTTTCTGCTTAAACGAACGCAGGTATCAAAATTTTACAAGAGATAAAAAATGTTTGAAATAAAAGTACTTTTCTAATAAAAAAAAAACACGAAATCAGTCGTGCAACATCCCAAAAAGTTGGGGGTAAAATTGTATGTGGGGGGTTGTATTCTGAAACCTTAAGATATTAATGCAAAAGTAAGAAATATACGTACAAGTGATGCTTTAATAAAGATACACTTCCACCAAGTTTCAATCTGATTGTTGCAGTGGTTTCAAGAATATTTAAAAAAATTGAAATTTATTTTCGAATTTAGAAGCCCTCTGACGGCTAAACGGTGCAACTTAGTATATAGGTAAGTTGTGTTAAATCAACTTACTATAACTCCACAAATATGAGATTGTTCTATGGGACCGATATTCTGGGACACCCTGTATATTGTTATATGGTAAAAAAGAAAGTCGCTGAAATAAAGGACCAACATTGGGAAAAAGTTTGTAACCATATAGACACACTAGGGAGTACTAAATGAAGAGCAGCGTGGAAAATTATCCAAGAATTAAATAAAAATACGAAAGAAAGCATAACGATTTCTCCAATTGGACTAAGCAAGTGGAAGCACTACTATGTATACCGAACTTTTGACAGAAAAAAATTTGCTTTTAAAGAAAAAGAGAACCGACTTCAAAAAGTGAAAAATAATTGAATACATGTTAGCGTGGGTTCCCAGAGGCCCACCACGAACAGGAACCGAGCCTCCCCGAGAGGAGCCGAGCCACACAACCACATAGAGAGTGGTCGAGAACAGTAGTCTCTAATGCTGTAGCTGTGTATTTTCCCAAGATAAATTGGAATAAACTGTGAATTTGGACTAAGTCGGGTTTTAATTTATCCAAAGTTATCATCAGAAGTGGGAGATCTCCTTGTGACGTGGTTACGGGAGAAAAGGACCTAAATATCGTTTTTTTTTTTAACGCGATAAGTTCGAAAAACAACAATGGCTGACGACGGCGAACAGTCTGAACGTGCGAATGGCCCAGACAGTGTCGGTCGCGATGGTGGTGCTAGTGAATCCTGGGACCAAAAAATGATGATGATGATGCAAATGCATCAAGAAAATAATTTGAACTTTCAAAATCAAATGTTACAAATCCTATCAGCAATGGCCAATGCACAGGCTCATGTTACAAGTCACCCGACTTCATCAACTGCGCAAGCTCAATCTATAGTGTCTCCAACAAGTCCCGACGTGATGGCGGCAGCATCGTCTCAGATTCGTCTGACGAATTTTGATCCTGATGACACAGCGTTCACCATGGTGGAATGGATAGATGACGTCACCAGAATCCAACACGAGCTTGGAATCTCAGATACAATGATTCTGTTGAAAGCAGGTCACGCACTTCGAGGACGAGCTGCCCGATTCTACCAGCACTGGAAACCTAGAGTAAGAGATTGGGCTTCATTTAGGCGCGATTTTGAGGTAGCATTTCCTGAACAAGGAACACCAGCTACTCGTATACGTTCATGTTTAGCAATAAGTAGCGAAAATTTTGATTCATTGGTAGAGTATGGAAATGCGAAACTTACATCCATTAAGCGGTTTTATCCAAATTTTCCTTGGGATATAGTCCTTAGCTTGGTCGAGTACGACATTCAAAATGTAGAAGCAAAAAACAGGATCAGTCTGCATTCCCCTACGTGTGACGCTGAATTATTAAAGTTGTTGGCTGCTTGTGACGCCAATAAGTTAGTAAAAGATGACCAAGTACGTGAGTTGTCCTGAAAGCGAGCTCACACCTCACGTTATGAACACCCTGGCTTTAAAGGAAAATGTCGGAATTGTCATCGTTATGGACACAAACAAATAGAATGCACCAAAGAGATAAGGAGTACTGCCCCAATTCCTGATAAGTTTCAACCAGCTTCAACAAAACCAGCAGAGCTGAAAACCTGTACTCATTGTCAAAAACCAGGCCACACCGAAAACGTGTGTTATCGAAAACATGGATTTCCAAAACGAGTACTATTGACGCAAAAGACTCGTTTTCTGCGCTCATTTCCATCAGCTACAATTCAAAATAACAATACAATAGTTTCTATATCATATCTTGTGGATACAGGCTCAGATGTCTCAGTTATACACGAAAAAATCGCGAAACAACTGAATCTACAAGTTTGGCCAAATACTCAATTTCTGTCTGGAATAGGAAATAGTATAATGAAACCTATTGGTCGTAGCACCACTATAATGTTTACGCCAACTATGACCCTAGAAGTTGATTTTATGATCGTACCCGATGGGTCCATTCCCGGAGATGACATTGATGCTTTAATTGGTCTAGATGTCCTTAAACGACCAGGAATTAAAATTGAATTAAATAGCAATAATAGTGTAGATATTGTACATGACCCAATAATTAAGTCCCGCATTTGTACGATACACAGTTTCGCTGAAAATGAATTGGATTTGTCAGGATTGGACGAGCAAGTCAGAAAAGAAATAACAACAATTCTACGAAATGCGATAATGCAAACACCGCCAGCAGTTACGACTGGAAAGTTGAAAATAATACTACGTGATTCTCAGCCGGTCGCTTGTAAACCTCGTCACCTATCATATGGCGAACGATTACAAGTAAAACAAATCATAAAGGAACAGCTACAAACTGGGATAATCCGACCAAGTGAATCTGCTTATGCTAGTCCCATAGTTCTTGTAAAAAAAAGAAATGGTGATTCAAGGCTATGTGTAGATTTCCGGGACGTAAATAAAAGAGTATTACGTAATAATTATCCACTGCCACGTATACAAGATCAAATTGATGCCCTTGCGAAGGCTGTTTATTTTTGTACTCTAGATATGAAGGCAGGATTTCATCAAATTGAGGTAGAAGAAGATTCAAAGCATATTACTGCCTTTGTAACACCAGATGGACTTTTCGAATATAATCGGATGCCCTTCGGCTTTGTAAACTCTCCGTCGTGTTACCAAAAGGCCATTGATAAAGCTCTTGGTCCCCTGAAAGACGATATCGCTTTTGTTTATGTGGATGACGTGTTGTGTCCTTCTCAGACGATTGCGCAAGGTCTGCAAAACCTACGACAAGTTGTTGACATTCTTTCGAAGGCCGGATTTGTGCTGAACTTAGCAAAGTGTACGTTTTTAAAACAAGTGTAGAGTATTTGGGAGTCGTGATCGAAAACGGAACCGTAAAACCAAGTCCCCGGAAAGTACACGCACTCGCACAAACTGTCGCTCCTACTGATGTAAAAGGTGTTCGGCAATTGTTAGGACTGGCGGGATATTTTCGCCGTTTTGTCAAAAACTTTGCAACTTTAACGGCTCCAATTTCTAAGTTGTTACGTAAAGGACAGTCTTTTGAATGGACGAGTGAATGCGAAAACATTCGATTGGACCTAGTAAAACGATTAACGGAATATCCGATTTTAAATATTTTCAATCCGGAACTACAGACCGAGTTACATACGGACGCCAGTTCGGTAGGCCTTGGCGGTATCTTAATGCAAAGAGACTTGAATAACATTCTACATCCAGTGGCTTATTATAGTAGGCGCACCACCGAGTGTGAATCTCGATATCACTCATATGATCTAGAAACACTTGCAATTGTAGATTCCACACAACACTTTCGTACTTATCTCTATGGTATCAAATTTACGATTTATACCGATTGCAATTCTGTACGTGCTACCGCCTTAAAAAAAGAACTCCATCCTCGCGTTGCCAGATGGTGGGTTAAATTACAAGATTTTAATTTTGAAATTGAATATAGGCCAGCACACAAAATGGCCCACGTAGATTACCTTAGTAGGAATGCTCCTCGATTACAAGTGTTGGTAACACGAACCACAGGCCCTGATGAACAAAACAGAACGATTAGTGACTACCAAGCGAGCGACCCATTTTGTCAGTCTATTATCAACAACACCCACACGGAGCCGGGATACACTGTAAAGGATAACTTGGTGTTTTTCCAAAGTTCAGACGATTCCATTAGTCATTGTTTTGTGCCTGTAGCAGCGAGACTCAATGTTATGAGGGTCTATCATGATGAATCATCACACATTGGGGCTGATAAAATGTTGGCGAAACTACGAGAGGATCTCATCTGGCCGCATATGAGCAAAACAGTTCGCAAATATGTTGCAAACTGCAGATCGTGTGTTCTAGGAAAATCATTCACCGGTAAAAAAACATGGTCTGTGTCAACAAAAATCAAAACCAACACAGAAATTAGATACTTGGCATATTGATCATGCGGGACCGTTGGTCAAGTCTAACAACTGTACACAAATCCTGGTGATAATAGATGCATTTACCAAATTTGTTCGCTTTTGTCCTATTAAACAGAAAACTACAGATTGTAGTATAAAAGCTTTAAGTACTGTATTCGAAGAATTAGGCGCACCGAAACGTATAATAGCAGACAGAGGATCCGCGTTTCAAGCTAGCAAATTTAAGGAGTTTTTAGAAGAATGGTCTGTCGAACTGCATTTTATTGCAACAGGAGTTCCAAGGGGAAATGGACAAGTAGAACGTGTGATGCGTACCTTGTTTAATGCCATGCGAGCAGTTCTGAACGACAAAGAAGAAAAACATTGGACGAAAGTACTTCCTGATATTGAAGACGACTTAAATGTTACTGTTAACACGTCAACCGGATATGCTCCTTGGGTACTAATGTTTAGTGAAACTCGACGCTTAAAAGCTGCCGACGCCCTGCTGTCTACTGTTCCATCGAACAATGAAGTCACCGACCCAGATGCAATCTCTAGAGAAGTAAACAAACGCCTGGAAAAAATTAATGAACAAACAAAAACGAGTTTTAACAAGAAGCGTGTCAAAGCCGTGCCATACAATGTTGGTGACAAAGTGGCTATCGCACAGAGTCAACTAGCGTATGGAGGAAAATTGAAACCGAAATTCCAAGGACCTTTTGAAGTTACACATTGCTTGCCTAATGAAAGATATGCCTTACGCCGAAGTGGGGGTCGAGGTAGGATTACAGTATCAGCTCATGAGCAATTACGTCCTTGGCCAGACACACCAGAGGACGATCTTTAAACAGCTGTTTTGCTTTACTTCCTCACAGATATAATTGGGCATTTTAAGTGATCAATTTTAATGTAGCTCCCTAAACTAATGTTTAGGCTCAGATTTTTAAATAAAGCCTGTTTTACCTGAATCTGTACAATGTGTTCAAATTAATTTTGTTGTTTTTCCCGAGAAAGTTCCCCAAGTAAAGAGTGGGCATGTGTGTACAATAAGATCCCCAAGTAAATTTTGGGCATGTGGAAGCAGATCCCTAAACTATTGTTTAGGCTTAGTTCCCCAGAATCAAGACTGGGCAATTTGCGATCCCTAAACTGATTTTTAGGCAAAGATCCCCAAATATTGGGCTATTATTTCAACATTAACAAGGTCCTTAAGTAGGCAGAGTTCCCCATAATGGGCCTGTTTTGTTTTGTTTTTTTTTTTTTTTTTTTGTGTTCTTTTTTCTCTTAGCTTCAGAAAGATGGTACGAAGACGCCCCACTGTCAGGAAGGCCGTGTTAGCGTGGGTTCCCAGAGGCCCACCACGAACAGGAACCGAGCCTCCCCGAGAGGAGCCGAGCCACACAACCACATAGAGAGTGGTCGAGAACAGTATTCTCTAATGCTGTAGCTGTGTATTTTCCCAAGATAAATTGGAATAAACTGTGAATTTGGACTAAGTCGGGTTTTAATTTATCCAAAGTTATCATACATGATTGTATTATTACATGTACTACCCAATGACCTGTCTGAAGTCGGTGCCAAGCCAAATAGGTTACAAATTTGTAACATATTGTAATTATACAAAAATATCAACAACGTTATAACGCATACAAAATTCGATATCATTCGAGACGACCGTCAACGACGTCTGCCGTTTGGGGTGTTTTGCTCAGCACGAGCCCCCCACCCACGCTCACGCATTCCGGTGCGTTCGCCGGGAGACCTTCGATGTGGCTGGAGTAGGCAGCCTATCTATCTACTACCTATTTGGCTTAGCACCGACTTCAGACAGATCATTGGGTAGTACATGTAATAATACATGTATTCAATTATTTTTCACTTTTTGAAGTCGGTTCTCTTTTTTTTTAAAAGCAAATTTTTTTACAATTTTAAGTGATAAGTTAGTGATACCTAGTGAAGACGCTTCTCCAATATTGAAGTCCTCAATAAAGTTGACGAAGAAATCGGTATGAACATAATTATATACATAAAATGAAGAAAAAATATGGGGATTTTTCTCGATTTCCATGGGAGTCCCTGATCAGATCCTGATTTTTTGACAATGGAATCACGTCAAGAGTATACCCTTTCAAATAAAAGAAGAATTTTGTAAATCGGTCCACAACTGACAAAGAAATCGGTGAACATACATGATAAGTCGGTTAAAAAGGGAGCGAGAATTTGAGGATTTTTCTCGATTTCCATGAGATTCCCTAATCAGATCCTGGATTTTTTAACAGTGTAACCACCTTTAGAGTATGCCCTTTCAAATAAAAGAAGATTTTTGTAAATCGGTCCACAATTGACGAAGAAATCGGTGAACATACATGAAGTCGGTTAATAAAATGGAGCGAAAATTTGCCGATTTTTCTCGATTTCCATGGGATTTCCAGATCAGATCCAGATTTTTTAACAACGTAACCATCTTTAGAGTATACCCTTTCAAATAAAAGAAGAATTTTGTAAATCGGTCCACAATTGACGAAGAAATCAGTGAACATACATGAAGTCGGTTAATTAAAGGGAGCGAAAATTTGAGGGTTTTTCTCGATTTCCATGAGATCCCCTCATCAGATCCTGAAATGGTGACAATGGGACCAATCTGCAAGCATACTCTTTCAAATAAAGGAAGAATTTTACAAATCGGTTTATAAATGACGGAGTTCTGCGGTAACAAACATTAAAAAAAAAAAAAACATACAACCGAATTGATAACCTCCTCCTTTTTTGAAGTCGGTTAAAAAGACCACAGTTTGAAGAGATCAACTACACACCAATCGAAACAGAGAACAACGGCACAGTAAATTAGAAGAAATAAAAAGAGAACTGAACAACAAAGCTTCTGGATTTAGATCTGGTAGATCTTGTACATATAATTTATTTTGTTTAAAACAACATTGAAAAATCACTTGCGTATGGAAGCCAGTTACAGCTGGTCTTCGTAGATTTGAAAAAGGCATACTACAACGTGCTCGTAAAAAAGTCAGTCTATGCAATGGAAAAACAACAATATGTAAATGCGGTTAAAAACCTGTAAGAGAAACTTCAGTTGTGTGAAAGTAAACAGAAAAGTATCGGAAATATATAAGTTAACAAAGGTTTGAGAGAAACAATTCACACTCTTTTATTCGCAGACCACCAGGTTGTTCTTGATGAAGATTTGGATGATGCATCCTACATGATGAGGAAACTATTAGAAGAAACATACAAAAGACTCAGTACATGACGATTGGAGAACAAGGGGAAGACTTAATTACACCTAAAGGAACCACCAAACACACAAAAAACTATAATTACCTAGGGGTTTTATTGACTAAAAATAGCGAACATGATGAAGATGTTTTGAGGAAAATAGGCCGAGGACGAGCATTCACGAGTGTTAAATAAATTCGGTGTTGCAAAACAAAACAAATACATATACAATTATTTAGATCTCACGTTGAAAGTACTTCGACCTATGGCTCAGAAATTTGGACATTAGATACAAACCTAAAGCGAAGAATAAATGCAATGGAGAACAATTATTTAAGAAGATGTTGTCGTGTCACCCTTTTAGACCACAGAAGAAGAATGAAAGGACGTCCAAGGATCAAAAGGAAAGATTAAATAAAAACTGCCATGAACAGAAATCTGGACGAAGATAGCTGGCAAAATAAAAAACAATGGCGCTTAGGTTGCGAAAAATTTTTTGTTCCAAAAAAGCTAGAAGGTGTTCATTTAGTCATAGATGGAGGGTGAAATAAGGAGTCAGAAAAATTGCGTATTTCAGCAAAGTGGTAGATAGAAATAATGTTTAATTTGACGAGTTGTGGTTAAATTTTTTGCTAGGACTTCCATAACACCCTGTATAGTCTACGAGATGCTATAGTTGAATTCGTCAAAAAGCACAGGACACGAATATGGGAATCATCACTCTCTGCCATTGCCAGCGCATGCGGTTGTCTTCGCTCGTATACACCGGCCCATATACGCTAATGTACTGCTGCAACGCCCGAACGACCCACCCGCGGTGGATACTTCGCCGCTGCGTTACCGCACAGTCAAAACGACGTCAATGTACCGTGTGAATTGCTCCAATTGAGACAAAGTATTTATTGGACCGGTCCTTATCAGACGACATCGGCTGCCACGTGAAATGATTCTTTCCGATTCCAACTTGCGAGCGACACGGTACGGATACCGCCGTCTATTTTAGGTTTCTAAACAGGCAGAGGGTTTAGAAACGATTCGTATTAGTACGGATATAAGAGGCGACAGATATCGCAACTTATGATAAATTATAAACCAGAAGAATGTTCTTAAATCCAGGTGGAGTAAATTTAAATTAAAAATTTAAATATATCTAAGTCGAACTCCACAAACTTTAATGAGCGTAAAATTACAAATGGACCATGTTTCGGCAGAACACTTCTGCCATCATCAGCCCTTAAAGAATATAAAAAATTATTATTATAATAACAAAAATATTATTATAATAAAATTATTATTATTTTTTATATTCTTTAAGGGCTGATGATGGCAGAAGTGTTCTGCCGAAACATGTTCCATTTGTAATTTTACGCTCATTAAAGTTTGTGGAGTTCGACTTAGATATATTTAAATTTTTAATTTATGATAAATTGTAATCGGTTGGTGAAACTCGGAAAAGCGCAAGGTGGTCACGACTTTTTTATATTGTGCAGACTTAATTGTTCCCCAATCAATTTAGGCAGCACCACCGCCAGCTCATAAGGACTGCTTTTCCTCGTCATTCTTCACGTTCGAATTTCCTCATCCATTGTTATCTTGACTCAACTCGCCGACTCCATCAGGCAGAGAAAACCTCGAGTGTTCCATTGTATGTAAAGTAAAGAGGACCAAGGTGGTTTGAAGGTTTGAAAAACACTCATCGACGGACAGCTAGAGGCATCGCAAACAGCATAAAAATAAGTTAAGTAAATATTTTAGTTTAAATAATTTTTTTGTCAATAATCTTATCTAGTTTTTGTTCACATTTATAATAATTATACAGGTTGTTTCGTAAATAAACGGCAATACTTAATTCGCTAACTCGTAAAAGCTAAAGAAACGATATTCCGCAGTTTTTTTCTAAAAAAAAATCAACTCAGCACGATCCATGGCCTCAGAAGCTGCCCTCTATAAAGTTCGCTATCAACACAACCAGATATCAAGGGACGGTATATACTCCTGCATATCTGACCTTCAGACGGGAATTACGATCCCCCGCCGCCACAACTAGGAATCCCCCCATATTATCCTGAACGATAACTTTATTCCAGCCCCAGTTCCTGCTGCTCACCAAAACAATGCACTCCACAAGGGGCGCACTCTTCATCCCCCGAGACAGGTTTTGGGTCACTTCTCACGTGTTAAGTCAAACCAGTAAGGCTCGTTCAAGCAAATTCGTTCCAAAGCTCCACCCTACATAATTCTTTCACTAAAGGGCTGAAGGGACCCTGCAGATACGAGGCCCAATCGATCCTGCGACACTTTTGGAAGTCTACCATTCGTCAGCCCTAACAGCTTTCCTAACAACACGGGTACAACCCCTCCGCCCGGGGGGCCAACCACTCAGAACGATTAATTAAACCAAAACCCACGTAGAGACGACTCATGGATTTTGAGGGGGAGGATTGTAGCCCTCGTAGTTCTCCACGCGCCCACCAGATCAGCGCAGTTGTTGCAGATTTCACCCCCACACGGATCTGATCTGCCACTCGATACTACCACCCACTGCGCGCCCTCAACCCCTGTTGGATAAAAAAAAATTCTCAGAAACTCTGTTTCTTAATGGTAATACGTAAAAACCGTGTTACCCGGTTCCTAAGGTTTTCAATCCCGAGTCCCAGGCTGTCCATGGTTTCCTCCAACACGGTTCCCCTAGAATGGGTTACCGACGACCCCCACAAAGCAGGCTTCGCGTTGAAATCGCCGACCATCACCAGGAGGGAACATAACAACCGGAGAAATCTGAAAAACTGAAAATACGCCAACCTAAAAAACCTGAAACTGAGATCCTGAAACCTGAAGCAATTGAGTAACTGAATGCTACAGACCCTGAAGATAAAAATGTCAGAACCTAAGAACCTTGGAAACCGGATCACTAATGACCTAAAATCAAAAATGTAAAAAGATAAAAATCGTCTATAAAAATATTAAAACCTCATAAAAACTTAACAATGAAAACCAGAGAAACTAAGATAAAGCAACTGGGAAGCAAAAAAACTGAGATTCTAAAATCCTGTGAACTTATAAATTTAATACAACAAACTGAGAATTAAAGATTTCTGTACCTGCAAACTGCAAAACCAAAGAATACGAGAACCCAAAAATATGGGGAGCTTGGAGACCTCAAAACTTGAGAATGTAACAACCTGAAAACCCTCGAATTGCCAGCTAAACAATCAACAAATTTGAAAATCTGAAAACTTGATATGTGTTTTGAAAAGCTGAAAAAAGAGAACCTACAAACATGAGAACCTGAAAACTTACGGAACTGATTGCATGAACTAACCTAAGATACTGACAGCTTGAGAATTTTGAAAGCCCTATCATTGAAAGCATAAGAACCCAAAAACCTGAAAACATTAAAGATCGAACCGAGACATTCTGAGATAAGAGAGAATAATAATCTGAAAATATGAGCTCGGGGACCATCGAATCGAAAGACTAAAAAAATTTAAAATAATATAGCGTCCTAAGAATTTGGATAAAATTGGAAGATGAGCAGTACAAGATGACAAATTACAAATTAGAAATTACATAAGAGGAATCGACGGAAGTAGGAAAGAATAAAAAAAAAATGTGTGTGGAGTCCACGCACGACTGAAGTGAAACTTTTGGGCCGCCCTGTCCCAAGGGGGACCTCCTTGTACCAAAGGGGCCATCCTTTACCGGGGGTCCCCTTATGTGAGTGGACATGTGTCACGGCGCTATATTAAGCTTACCGCGTGTAAAAATCTTACGGTCCCGCTTGCGCTCCCCTCTCGGTCTTAAATAACCCCCCACTTATACATATATTGCATTTTCGTGTCGGGTTGAGGCGCGCTTACCCCGTACAAAAATTTTACACCGGGGGATAAGAAGTTTCACTTCAAAAATTATAAGTCAGAAAAGGGAATCAAGAGAATAAAGAATCAGAAAAAAAATAAAACGGGTGCTTAATAATAATAATTGCTCAAGATAATGTATACTCCAATTTTCTCAACTGGTATTTTTTTGTGCGTGTGAAACCACCACCGACCCCCATCTTATCTACGATCATTGTGGAAATTTTCAAAAATATACATTCGTGTATAATGGGTACGATAGTTAAGAACTCTACTCGTGGCCTTAAGTGTTTGTTGTCGATAGTTTTTCAGTCAATTTAGAATTAGTGATAACCGTCAGTCGGTTGGTTATTAAACTACATTAAAATAAAATACGATAAATACATGACTTTGTCCCTGAAAAGTAATAATATATTATTTTCATAACAATGAGATAACAATAATTGTCCATATTTTCTGTAGTAAAATAAGTTTTCAAATGTCAAAAAAGAACATTATATTATTTCTTATTAATTTGTGTTTCATAAAGCAATATCAAAAATCTACTGCATAAAACTTAAATTTAAAAACATTATATTTAATAAACGGGAAGAATGTCGATGAATCAAAGTGGAGTAAATTTAAATTGAAATTTAAATATATTCAAGTCAAACTTCACAAACTTTAATAAACATAAATTAAAATAGGAACATGTTTCGGGAGAAAACTACTCCCATCTTCAGCCCAGAATGTTTAAATTATGACTTTATTTTGGAAGTATTAAATTTGACGTTTTGAAAAAGTCACATGATTTTAAAACTATATACATTTAAACCTCAATTACATTTTTTCATTATAATAATTTTAATTATTATATTTAATGTCGGTAGAAATTTTAAATGTTACAATAATATGTCCAACGATTTTCTGAAAACGTTAAAATCAGGTCCCAAATTAATAGATGGAGATTTGTCAAGCATTAATTTTAAATTTGTTTTTATAAAATTCTGGACAACAAAAAAACAATTAAAACCATTCAAAAAATGTAATAACATACCGACTAGGGCAAACAACAAATCTGTTCATTGTAAAAAATTATTATGCCTAACGTATTTATTTATAAACAATTTAATATGATAGTTAATAATAGACCATCCTCACCACAAAGTGCAGAAATGGCGTCAATACTTCAAAAAAAATGTTTACTACTCATCTGGAATTAGCATAAAAGCGGTCTTTGTACCAGTAACATGAATAAAACAAAAATGGAAAATCTTATTTGGTATAATTATTTTATTTACACAAGTAAGTTTTCATTGCTAGTGTTTAAGTTAGGCAAAGATTTAAATACACAACTCTTATTTTGGATAATATCAGTCTTCGTTGAGTGGTTAAGAGGAAACTCATTTGCACTTCTAGAAGAGCAGTGAATATCTAAAGCTAGGATCTCTCTCGTACTTGGGTTCACACTTCCTGAAGGCAAGGAACTGGCCAAAGGATTGATAAAATTATCACTGGAAACTGTCTCACACAAATCTTCCACTTGGATATCATCTTTAGGGGATGATGAACCACTGTTTCCCAGAAAACTGGGCTTTTCATGACTCCCTTTTTCAAAAATGTAACACAACTGCGATTCATTATTGGAATCAGAATTTCCGTGTGATAGATTGAAATTCCCATGAGCTAAGACTTGGGGAGAATATTGCTGGTGGGAACTTCTCGTGAAAATAAAACTAGGGGAAGGTGGTGCCATGAGGGGCTTCTCTGGAGCATTTTGAACCAAGATGATCCTAAAATTGAAATATTACATGATTGCAAATAAACAGATTAAAATCTGACCTATTGTGTGCTTTCCATCTTGCAAAAAGATGTAAGTACTGTCGACATTGTATGTACATAAACACAGCACCACCTGTAAAGCCAACTGCAACTACAACTAACTTAGTCCAAAAAGGCCAAGCTAAAAATAATGTTTTATTGTCAGTTTATTAAGTGCAATCAATATCTAACCAATTAGGCCCTTCTGTACTTCCTCCGCAGCCCTATCTATAAGCACAAATAGAGACCAAATAACACACACAGCCGCAACAAAGTGAAACAGAATGGCACACAACAGACGTCTCCGTTCTACGCTGCTCATCTCTAAGGTTCTCCACTACAAAGCAACCTCAAAAATTAATATCCTTACAAGCCCCAATACTCACTTCCGATAAAGGTTTGATTTTTGTTTGTAAAATAAAACTAAACTTGCATAGTTCACACGAACGAGTATCTGAAGCAGCTAACCATTGTCTAAGGCAGGACTGATGCACATACTTTAAACTACCAGAGCAGTAACAGGGTGACAGCAAAGGGTTATCAGTGTCTGCTTCACAATGACAAATTCTGCAAATGTCCCCATTGGAATTTGAGATGTTGGAAGCTGAATCGTATCTGACATCCTGTCGTTTCTCTAGATCCGAATTCATAGTATTTCAGTGCTGCTTATGACATGTCAGTGCTTCGAACTGTCAATGTTGTAACTTTTGTCCTAGACGTAATCAAGGAGACAACCATCAAAACGTGCTCATGTTGGATTATTTATAAATCCAGATTATTTTTATACCGAAATGTTTAAGATTTAAGCGCCCACAACTAGATATTTGTCAAAGTTGACAGGTACACAAAACGTAACCTATGAACTGGTATAAACGTCAACAAGATTTTTTACACGATTTGATCCTATTGATTTACAACACAACCAAGAGCACCACTTCAACACATTGAGTACATTATTAGAGTTCAGTTATATTTTTTGCTATGAAGTCACAAATTTATTTTTCTGGCGAATTTTATGTGTTCAGCGCCATCTCACATAAACATCTCAAACTCGGCGATCTATTTTTTTTTAATTTAATTATTTATCCTTTGAAGAAATAACAAAATTTTGTGAACTAATACCAGCTGTGTTCGCACCAAAATAACAGAATACTGCGATAAGTTTATTGTTCTAAACACGACTTTATACGCCACCGTCAATAATTTCTCCTACCTCGTAATGCGCAGCAATTGTTTGTTTTATGCAGCCTTTTTTAAAAACTATTGTTAATGATTTTCATTTATCTGAACAATGATAAAGCGGGTCGGCGACGCAGTAGCAAATAGACAAAAAACAACAATGTGAGAACACAGCAGTTATCAAAGAAAAGGATACGACAACTGACCTTAGGACTTTACATTCCTCAGTTGGGCGGCATAGGGGTATTTTATGTGCCTATTAGACTGCTTTTTTTGTGATATTTTCACGTAATGACAACGTCAACAAAAATCGACGGCGAAGCAAGCCTTGGAATGCTTATTACGAGTAAACAGTGACATTATTAAATGTAGATAGAAGAACCGCAGGAGCCTTCACAAGCTCTGGCTAGTGGGGGCACGGCCGCACGGGATCTTGGCTTCAGTGTCTGGCCGCGTGGATGAGGCTCCACTATGAAAACCCCCCTAATCTAATAATCTGACATGTCAGATGTCAGGTGACAAATTTGTCACCACCTACGCCATACGTTTTTTAATTCATGGCCCACTTGACGTCGTTTTTTGTTGAACGCACGATATTTATAAATTTGCAACTTCTATCAGCACCATTATTTAGTACCTCAGAACTAATATACTAAAAGACATCATAGCTCCTAAACAAGAATTTAATGTAGAATAAATAAAAAAAATAATTATAAAATTTGTTCATACATAAGCTGACCAAACGTACTCCTTTTGGGAGTTATGTACTTATATTTTATGAGCTGTACTCCGGAAGATAAAATATAAGATAAAATAAACTGTAAATATACTCCCTTTTTATTCGAATGTACTACTTGTACTCCTTTTTCTTTGTTTCTTTAATTTTTCGGCAGACATCATCGATTTGTCTCGTTTCTATGAGCGAGTTTCTACACATAGACGGTAGTACTGAGGGCAGACGCCGAAAAAACCATTTTAGACACCTACGGAAAAAAAAATCTTTTATATATACATATTCCATGGGAAAATACAATCTTAATTAATTTTGTTGTTATAAAACTTTAAATAGGTAATCCATTATTATGAATTGTGAATTATTTATTTTAGACATTTATAAAAAAAAATCATTAAAAATTGATCATCAATACATGTAGGAAGGAAAAATTTGAGAATTTCCCTCGATTTCCATGGGATTGCCTGATCAGATCCTGAATTTTTAACAATGGGACCACCTCAAGAGTATACCCTTTCAAATAAAACAAGAATTTTGTAAATCGGTACACAATTGACGAAGAAATTGGTGAACATACATGAAGTCGGTTAATAAAAAGGAGCGAAAATTTGAGTATTTTTCTCGATTTCCATGGGATTCCCTGGTCAGATTCTAATTTTCTGATAATGGAACCACCTTAAAATCAAAATCGGAGCTGTTTCTGAGGACTTCTGAGAAAAAGACTTCATTGACGCGACTAATAGTTATGATCTATACGATGTAAAAATTAGTGGTTCAAATGTGAAAAGATAAGTAAGTAAGTAAGTAAGTAAGTATTTTCCCGCCAACAATTTGAAATGAAACGTCAAATGAAATGTCAATGACGTCACCAAACGTCACATTTGAAACAAACCGCGAAATTAAGACGGTTGTTCAGTGAATTGTGATCGTCTACAAACAAAGACAGACGAACGGACCTACGTTGTGTTTTCTTTTTTTATAAGACAACAGTGGCGGGAAATTCGAAACAAACCTACCAGACATTGAACCAAGTTCTTTGAATGCACGCTGCGTAGTTTTGGAGGCGGAGCGTAGAGTAACAACACAAATTAGGGATATTTATCAATGTATATATTTGCTTTAAGCACGGTCCACACTTGCCATATAGCAAAGTTATATAACATGTTACAAAAATTGAAGCTAATTATAGCAGATTTCCTTGCTATATAAACATGCTAGATGTTATCCGTCTAGAGTCGGTAAAGCCCGTAAAGATCAAAATAAGTTATATTGCACTGCTATTTCAAACGCGTCGATCGTTTTGCATCATCTAGACTGAACTAGGTGTGGACGTAAATATGTTTTAACACAAACATTTTACAATTGCAGCTGATTTCATGACTCTTGACAATAATTTGGTTAATTAATAAAATAACAATTAATTTAAGTGAATACAATATTTAGATAATTTATGACAAACATTAATTTGAACTATTGTAACGGACGAGACAGTTCCAAAATTGCCAGTGTAGAAAAGTGAAGTTGCTACAACATCCCATACCCATTTTTTTTTAAACAAATCCATCAGTAAAAGTTACCATTAATCAAAGCATTGAGTGTTTTTCCTTTTCTTCCGACAAATTCAATTTCAATTAAAAAATTTAAATATATCTAAGTCGAACTCCACAAACTTTAATGAGCGTAAAATTACAAATTTGGAATTAAATTTAATTCAAAACTACGTCAACGTCATAATTTTTTATATTCTTTAAGGGTTGATGATGGCAGAAATGTTCTGCCGAAACATGTTCCAATTGTAATTTTACGCTCATTAAAGTTTGTGGAGTTCGACTTAGATATATTTAAATTTTTTAATTTAAATTTACTCCACCTGGATTTAAGAACTTTCTTCTAGTTTTTAAATTCAATTTCATTAACAAACCGAAATCTACGATAAAGGACCCCCTTTAAATTTTTTATACATGAATCAAAACACAGGTTCACAGAGGTAAGTTACAGTTTGAACGTCTTCACAGATTATCAATAAATTTGGTATGTATTTTAGTTGAGCAATACTGGTATTCGGATGAGCAATTAAAAGTACAACAACAAGTAACCCTGACCCCTGATGATCATTGTTATCACAACTCAGGAGAACGTCTGGTGAGGTACCTCCTCTAACACACCCCTCACACCTCAAATGAAAGACAAAGAAATACACCTCAGATAGAAAAGATATTTAGAATGCAGATGGGTGAAGGAAGACCTCCCTTCGGTTCCTAGACTATAAGAAAAGTTAGCTTTTCACGTGATTTGAATACCAGTCTATGAATTTTTATATTATTAAGAAAAATTAAAGAAAGGCATTTGAACTATAACCCATCGAAACTACCGTTTAAATGAAATTTGGATCACTTCGAATACAAACAAATAAAGCCAACGCGCCGCCATGTTTCCTTCTACGCAAACAAAGAAACGACTGTTACAAACGTAGCGTCCCCTTACCCCTCCCACTCTCATTTGAATTTTAATCAGTTAGCCGGACCGTTATAATACCAAACTTTCTGGAACTGGACAGGTGAATCCCCTCGACGGTGACGTCACTCCTAACACAGAACCACAAATGAAAATAACAATTATTAACAAAACTAAACTTAAAATTTAAATATATCTAAGTCGAACTCCACAAACTTTAATAACTTGAAAAAACGTCAAATTTAATTAAAAATTACGTCAACGTCATATTTTTTTATATTCTTTAAGGGCTGATGATGGCAGAAGTGTTCTACCGAAACATGTTCCATTAGTAATTTTACAGTTATTAAAGTTTGTGGAGTTCGACTTAGATATATTTAAATTTTAATTTAAATTTACTCCACCTGGATTTAAGAACATTCTTCTGGTTTAAAACTAAACTTTGCTGATGTAGCAAACAAGACATTTTTTTTTTGGGAACTCTCTTGATACTTGCGATCGGAACAAAGACTAAGAAGCAAGTTCCCAAAAAACCCTAATGTTTCCATTTTAGAACCCTTGTCTCTCAGCACCCTGCGGCGTAAACTTTTCTCGTGGAGGTTACTGTCGGCAACTCATTTACCGTCCAAGTGTTTCAGGTCTTTACAATACGTTGGCGGACAGTCGTAATTCTCTTATTAGCATCAACAAATCGCTAACTGGTCTAGCGCAATTATTTCTCGCAGTTTTTCTACCAAAATTCGACTGATAATAATTGATAATGACTAAGATTGTGTCCACATAAAGAACAAAAATGACGGTTGTAGCCGTTATGCCCCGTGGCAACAAAATATCAATAAAATAATAGTACATTATTCAACGAGCGTATAATGATGGCTATTAGTCACGAGGTGAAGATTACGGCCACGAGCCGCAGGCGAGAGAATAATAGCCATTATATGCGAGTAGAATACTATACTTTATCCACGACTACTAAATAGTTTTTATGTATAATTCAGTAAAGTATACTAACAAAGTCGATTCACAAAATGAAGTGGTTTTCTTTTCATTTTGCCACTTCAAAAAGATTCATAGGCCATATTATATACTTTCCTTGACTTTTCCGGCAATAAATTTAATGAGGCAACTTCAGCAGCTTCTCTAATTTCTGGTGCTGTTAAAGAAAAGTCATTTTCATTTTCTAAATCCATTTTTAGTTCATTTTTTAACACAATTTAACACAAAATATCAAAACACTGAGAAATCTACGCACACAAACAATAATATTGAATGTTGACAGGTTTGAGAGTCAAATTTGTTTTGTTTCAAAGGATACTTCGATTTATAAAATGTTTCGAAAAATATGGTACGTTAAGAAACAGATATACGACACTCACATTCGAAGTTGCTGATGACTCAGTGTAGATGCTCCTTGCTTTTCAACCGCTGGTCCCGGGTTCGAATCTGGTCTAGGAAAATTCATTTCTTTAATTTTTTTTTATATGTACAGAACTGAATTGAAAATATTTAGTGGTTTACAAGATAAGATTTTAAAAACTGATTGTAGCAAAACAATATAATATTATAGCTAAATCAAGGAAGCATTTGACAGCAGTGATTAACGACTCATTATAATCACTGCCGTAATTAATGGGTATTATTAAGGTTGAGCAAACAGACGTATAATGGGTACATTATACTATAGTCGTGGATAAAATACAATTTTAAATCAAAAACGCAGTTTTTACATCTTGTATTAGTTTATTTTCTTCTTTGTTCTTTTCAACACTGGTCTATATTCTGGAAAATGTTGTATTCCCACATTATCAATCTGTCTTTTATTCTGGGGGAAAATTTTGGAATGCTTATAAGACTACGAGCGTCTTTTATATTTGGATCAATATTGCACAGCGATTTGATGAGCGAGTCTTTGAAGTCAATAAATGTGGGCTTGTTGGTAATTTTTATTACCTTTTACCCATTATGAATAATAATAACTTAAAAAAAACACTATTTTTTTTCCACCAATCCTCGGCCGTTAGAAAAAATTCTTTCATTCATCTTCCTCAAATACTATTCACAGATACTTATATCAAAAATTTGTGTATTTCTTTCAAAATTTTGATTTATTGACCTATATTTTCAACGAATAAATACAAATTATGAAAAGGAAATAACACTTATGTAATCCAAATTGCTATTTCCCAGAAAACTTTTCATAAACAATTTGATTAAAAAAAAATAAGTCGGTTAGGTATAAATAACTATTTCAACATTTTTTTGCTCAAAAATCCTCTAATAGAACACCATACTTTAAATACATCGTTGAATTCAGAAAGAAATGTACTTTTAAGATATACATTAAAAACTACGAGGGCGCAGAGAGGACATTTTTTCATTATTTCGACATCAATCTCGAAATTTCGCCTTTAATCTCGAAATTATGCGCGCGCACACCCTTTAACACATTTCGAGTTTCACGTAGTGTGAAGTTGCCGTTTGTGAAAATTTGCTTTTCCGTGGATCATTGAAATTGGCGCCTCGCGCTACGCGCTCGACCTCTAAAAGAAACACTACAAGAATCTGTATCTAGTCTTGGGGTTTTGAAAATTGAAAGTATTACAATAAAATTGAGTTTATTTCATTATTTTCTGATACAAATTTTAACTTCAACTGGCTTAAGGTAGCTAAAATAAGAGGGTCCCCTGGGGATAGAGGTAGGAGGATGGTAGGAATCGAATTTATTTCATTATTTTGTGATACAAATGTTAACTTCAAGTGGCTTATGGTCAAGGGACCCCCTTGGGACAGGGGTAAGACGATGGTAGGAATCGAGTTTATTTTATTATTTTCTGATACAAATGTTAGTCGACGGTTAGGATAACTACCCCATCGAAACGACAGATTTTCAATAAGAATGCCCAATCAGAGAGAGTTAAAATTAAATAAAAAAGCGGATGAAGAGAAGAGGACATGCGACAAAAAATTTATTAAATGTCCATTACGCAGGATAAGTAAAAGTTGCCGTTTGTGAAAATATATATATATGTTTTATTTCAAAACATTTAATTAACATGCCCCACTGAAATTGGGGTTTTTGCCCCATTTTTACTCTTAAATTTATTGGTCACTCGCTTTGTTTTTCACATTTGACTTCAATTAAACTGACTAAATCCATTGCCATTTAGAATTTCGTCAAAATCTGACGTACCTATATTGTAATCACCCATCAAATTTCGTAACGCGATTTACTCTCCAAGTTTCGAGCCCGCATATTTTTACTTCAATAAGTAAAATAGCGTTAATTTATGACAATGGTAACGAATTTTGAAATGCAAGTGTGACGTAATTTATGGATGGCCCCTTAGTGGACTGGGGCCACTGTTTATGTTTCCGGTGTTTTTTTATTAAAAAAATATATAAAGAATTACCTACTTTTCGTTGTTTGAGAATCGCTGATTTCTGCTTTTATGTTCCTCGCTCTGACACATTAATTGTGCATTGCATGATTCATTCCTATCTGTTTATCTGTTTTTAATGCAAAAAAGCAGCGGTGTTGTCAATGTTAAATATAAAATGCGTCGTCAGGCTCGTCAGTGGATGTTTATTATTACTTGACGGGTCCGGTTAATTTTGGATGGCCTTCGGTTTTGAAAAATGGAAATGGGTTCCCGAATGGACCGGAAACAATATAAAGAACTAAAAAATGCGAACTGCGGAGCATTCATAAATTAAGAAGGAAAAATTAAAACAATGGGGGTTCAGTACACCATGTAACACTTAAAACTTTTAAAGAAACTATATCCTAATCAGTGGACATATAAATTTAGTACAAGTAAAATTTGAAGCATGGGGCCTATCAGTCTACACAGTTGTCAATAAAAAGTTTATAGTGTCTGTCATCCATTTCTCAAAGCCCATAACCTTGGGGTGAAAACGGCAAGATTAGACGGCAATTTTTGACGTGTAACATCTATATCCGCGGCATGGGAGTAAAACCGATACGAATGTAGTTACGTAAAAAGGCTCGCGCGAGGAGCTCGTGTCTAAGTATACTCCGAAACTTCTACTTATCCGATTTCAAAAATGCTTTCTGGATCTTCAGGATGGACATAGGCTAGACATAGACATAGCAAAGGTTGTAGAGCTTAAAAGGGCTATAAAGAAGTCCGCGACGACATATATCTATATATTAAGGTTAATTCACAAATCGATAAAGATGACTATTCCTATGTGAAAACGAATACATACTGCGCGCGTGAGAATCCAAATTTTTGGAAATTTTCTATTATTGTTTTCAAAAGAACATTGTTTGAAGTGCTTAAAGATTTTAAATCACTGACAGTATTATTTAGTTTAAATGAGTCTAATACATCTTTAGCAGCTACAGCAATCACAGAAAAGAACAAGAAAACATCAAATAATATTCCGTGTACAAAGTCTACATTAAAAATATTTATATTAAATTTGTCTTGTATTTATATTTTGTATACAGTGTCCCAGAAATAAGTACATTAATTTTAACAGCATATAGATCAAGTGAATAGCAACAAAATTTCTCAATACTTTTTTTCTATAAACCCTCTATTTTTCGGGTTAAAATTGTGTAAAGAGTTGGTATGAATTTCATTACCCGCTACTGGATTGTTCACAAAAAAGTGTAAGCATAAGATAATAAAGTGTGAATATTTCTTTCCTCCCAGAAAAACAACAGATTTCACGGTCATTATCACTGTGTCAGAAACCCATAAGCCTATCGTTATTTTTGGGGGTTGTAAAGTTCTAATTTCAAAATGCGATTTCGAAAAAATGGTAAAGAAAATCCAAATTAATGTACTTATTTCTGGGACACGTTGTATATTATTACAATAAGAATAATAAGAAATAGTAAATTGTTTTATTAGGAGCAAAGTGAGGCTTTTCGTCGCAACTCTGTAGGTTTGACAAAAATGCAAACAAGCCACGAAAAGCCACTTTTCTCCGAATAAAACATGCTATTTTTTCAATAAACGAAAATATGACAATTTCTTTCTTTTGATAAAACTTGACTGGCCACCAGCCTACTTTGTCTGCCATGGCAGAGAAATGGATATTTGTCATTACCTATTGACGTATACAATGTCACGTTTTTCTGACGTTTGAAGAAAAAATATATTCATTTTATTAACGAAACTGTGATTTTATTTATTGCTTTTCTTTAAATTATAGATTCTTATCAGTTTCGATGTTTCACATTTGCCGGGCGTCCCGTGAAGGTCTTAATTTTTTTTATTTTTCTGTATTTTATTTTTGTTAGTTTTATATGTCCACCGATTGTACGGTCAAGACAAAATAAAATCGGGCAGCTTTTTTTCTTTTTTCTATTGCACACAGTGTTTAAAATTAATAAGAAACAATTTATAAATGAGGATTGAAAGGATTTAAAAAAAATGACGTTTCTGTCAGCCTCATGGTACCGCATCCAAGCAACATGATGTATAAATAATTTATGAAGACCCGATATAAAAATGATAATTACGCCGCGAAGCGAAGCTAATTTTTTGGTAACTGTTTATTAAAAACATGTCCTTTTGATAATTTAAAGCCGTAGTGTAATAATTATAAAACTTGGTTTCAACGTACTAATTTGAACCGCAGATTTCTTTTAGAATTATTAAGTTATTAGAATTTCTTTCTTTTGATAATACAAGTTGGTATTGCTGGTTGCGTCTCTTACCTTGTATAATTAATTACTTATAGATATTATAGTTATTATATCTGGTATTTTACAACATTGAGTTTATATACAAATTGTAGAAGTTGTTTCTGAGGCCCTCTTTAAATCTTGAAAGTGCCCTTTTTTGCGGGACCCTTTTTTTGACCATGTGGAAACAGGTTTCTTATTTACCGACTTCAACCTACTGTCAACGCCTTCTGTCACTGCCTGACAGAATGCGCTCAAATGATAACCTATGTTCTAGGTTTTGTGTATATTGATTTTGATATTTAAATAAGAAGCCAATTTCTGTATTGCAATAACATCGGCACAGCAGCGAGAACACTAATTTAATTACGAGTAATTATTATGTCGGAACTGAGAAAACGCAGAGAATCCGATGCGAAGACTCCAGAATCGGCAGAAAGTGATCATGTAAGTACCGAAAGAACTGTTTTATTTCTATATTCGCTGAATGACATTGCTTGTTTACATTCATGGATTCTGCATATTTTGTGTTCTGAACGTTCATGCATTTTTAATTGATTTTATTAACAACAATTAAACTGTCTGACAGTTGTAATCAGAGATAATTGGTCGTACCACGCAAATTATGACTTCAATAAAGTTGCAAAACATCATTAAATAAATTCTTTGAAATTAGGTGGACAGTGAAGACGACAAGCTTGGAGCTTCCGTAAACTTATCCAAGACAGTACCAACAGGCACAGACAAGGCCCCTTCAGTTCTAGAATATTTACTTCAAGACTTGCCAGAGAAATGGCGCAACTGGGTTGTGCGGGGCATTTTCAGTTTACTGATGATCTCATTTTTCCTCATAGTCATCTATGGGGGCCCTCTTGCTTTAATGATAACTGTAAAGTAGTAAAACAATCAAAAGCAACATTTTAATGACTACTTTGTAGACCTTGGTTGTGCAAGTGAAATGTTTCCAAGAAATTATCAATATAGGATATGCAGTATACCGGATCCATGGGCTTCCTTGGTTCAGGTCCCTCTCCTGGTATTTCCTGATGACTTCAAATTACTTCTTTTATGGAGAGAACCTGGTCGATTACTTCGGGGTCGCAATTAATAGGACTGTAAGTGTTGCCACACCATTGTAATTACCGTTTTAATATCCAATTTTCAGGATTTTCTAAGGGGTCTAGTGACCTACCATAGATTCATATCTTTTTGTCTATATTGTGGGGGATTTGTGTGGTTTGTGTTAAGTCTAGTCAAGAAATACTATATGAAACAATTCTCCCTTTTTGCATGGACTCACGTCGCATTGCTCATCGTCGTCACTCAATCCTATTTAATTATTAAGAATATTTTTGAAGGACTTATATGGTTTATAGTTCCAGTATCTATGATTATTTGTAATGATATAATGGCGTACGTTTTTGGATTTTTCTTCGGAAAGACGCCGCTGATCAAACTGTCACCAAAGAAAACGTGGGAAGGATTCATTGGGGGAGGATTTTCAACAGTGGTTTTTGGAATCATGGTAAGTCTGATTTATTATTGTACATTGTTTATAGCAGGATGTGAGTTTTGAAAGAGAAATTTTTCATGTTTCACAATTTTTGTGTTGGTAAAATTTAATGTTTCCAGTTAGCTGAGAACACTTTAAATTTGTATACATCTGGAAACTTATAAACATTTTTATAATAATAATCAAAGTTAATAATTTAAAATTGCGAATGCAACACATTCCTCTGTCGTTATTGACGTACGTGTGAATTAATTATACTTGCAATATGAATACAATGCAAAGCTACAAATTCAGACCAAAATTGATTAATATGCCAATGACCCACAGTGGAATACAACTCTAGAGAATTGCGTAGACTTCAAAATCGGATGATTTTCGCCATATCTTTTCACGGATCTGGTTTGTAACAAAGTTCATCTTTTAATTGCATGTTTTTTCAATGACACATTATAGTAACAGGTTATTATCTTTAAGTACAGTTCATGCTATCTGTTGCATATAATCAGTTTATTATTAAAAGAATTGATTAATTAATGACACATAATAGTAGATCTACTATTGTAGTATTTATCAGTGACTATTCGATAAAAACTTGGTGTGAACTTCTCTAATTAGGTATAAACGTCTCGCATCGTTAAGTTTTGTTCTAAAGTAAATGTTGGGATTTGTCGACGTTAACGCCTCATTGAAAAAATATTTATCTTGTAATTATTACATAATGGTTTTCATACACGCCTTATCGCCTATCTCTTCACACTACTTGATAATACATTCACTGTGACTAAAATTGCACATTTGCTCGCCACAATTATCATTTTTAAAACTTCTAAATATTCAGTAGTAACTGAAGAGATTTTGACCGGTATTTTCGTAACCGGTAGTTGATTTGATTATTTCGCGAATGCGTAAAAATATATTAACAGTTAAGTTTCAAGAAAACTTCCTGTTTATTTTTGACTGCAGTCAAATTTGGGGATATGTATTACCTAGTAATTTGATCACATCATACAGGTCTGATCGGTAGATTGGTTCAATTTACCGTCAGGTAAATACAAAATACAATTATTTAAAGTTTACGGAACTATTGCGTTAATTAATCGCGTTTCAGGATATCTACTAATATTTACGTGTCGTTATTATTAGCACGCAAAAGTAATAAGTTGTACTGAAGTATTATTACTGATTGTAAAGTAGTTGCATTACGATCCAAGGCCAAGAAAGTTGGATTTCCTGGCGAACTCGAGGCCTTATATAAAAGCACGCCAGGGCATCCAGTTTTCTGGCCGCGTATCGTATACTATTTTTCTTCATCCCCCAGCCGGTCTTCCCGAACGCATTTCGCTGGAGGAACAGCGGTTTTGTGGCCCGCGTGCACATCGCCGTCCCCAGGCTTTCACTGAGGTTTTTACCGGTCAGGGGTCAGAGGTACAAAAATTAATAAAAAATTGTAATACTCTTTTTTAATTCGTACTGAAAAAAGGTGTAATTGGAGAGCTGTATCGAAATTATCCACCCAAAAAAGGCTAACAACTTTGATATAATAATTATTCCTTCCAAAGTTTCCAAAATTTAAATGCCCCTCTGAAAAATATAAAATAGAATGTACATACACATAATAATTTCGAACATTTTAAAAAACCTGCCGTAGATGCAATCACGATGGGCGAGGGACGCAGAGAAGACAGAGAGGGTGATCGAGAATCTGTCCGTAGCCCGGCAGATATCTCGAAATTTTACATCATTCTACATTTATAACTGTTTCTAGTTTATTATTTACGATTTTAATAAAAAAAAACTATTCATTTATTTCTGGCCAAAGGGCGACAGAGAATGTTTTGAAAAAATATCAGAAAATTCAAATGTATCAAGTAATTCATTTGTATGTACCGTTGTCCGCGCCGATGAAATTGACAGTAATACAAAGTCGTACCAATAGAGTTAAAATCGCCACTAGAGGCTCTTGGATCGCGACTTAATGGAAACTGTAATAAGGAGGCATGAAACTCGAATAACTGTCAACTGTTGTCAAAATTGTCAAAATAACGTAAATAAAATAAGAACTTCAATCAAATTATGGATGACAGCAAAAATAAATAAATAAAACTAGCGACAAAAAATGTTTAATAAAGATGAGGTAAGATTTGCATTATTATTCTAAATAACATCTGGTTTTGAAAAAAAGAAATCACACTTTTAATTTTGAGATTGGAATTAATTTGTACACGCCCTCCTAATTTTTCATTCTGTAACACTATTACAGTTTACTCTAATGCGCGAGGTGGTGACATCTAGCAATATTTTGTGTGTTTTCCAAACGCAAGGTTTTGAGCGATTGGCACGACTTGAAATTACTGTCATCGGCGCGGACAACGGTATGTACATATATCGAAAACTCGAAAATTGTTAATAACTTTTTTTTTTGCACAGGACGATTTTTTTGACGAATTCAGATTTAATGTATTTAATTCTAGCTTTGTGAATTGAAAGGCCCAAAGGGTCACACATTTAAGCGAGACTTGCACTCTACTACTATATAATTTTTGAGTGGCTTTTTATCAACTCTGGAATGAAATAATTAACTTAAAAAAAACACTGAAGTAATACAAGTTAACTAAAAAGTAAAAAAATATGTTTTTTTAATTTCATAGTTATTTGTTGATCCGCTTATTGTAATTAAGAAATTATTGTTGATTATCTAATTATTAATTGTTTTATAATTTTGAAGTCGGTGCCAAGTAAAACATAAAATGATACATTTTATAGTTAATTTCAGACTTAATACATGATTATAATTGAATTAAACTTGTCAGAACTCATTAAATTTGATGCATTAAGTAGAAGCTAACTATTGGTAATACTAATATTGCTTGGTTTAGGTTGAATTTACCGACAGATAAATTATTGTTAGATTTGAAATATAATACATATCGGGTGTCCCAACTAAAATTTGTACCCCCCAGCAATTCCGATTTCGGAAGACTCAGAAGAAAACGCTCGAACAGGTCAATTTTGTTATCAAGGGGGACTTAATTGTACCAAACTTTCAAGTCTTAGATCTCACCCCTTGAGCCAGGGGAGCCACTCCCTTAAAAAAATTAAATGGCATGGGGGGTCGTGTGATACGTCATTATAAAGCTTATTCTCTTAAAATAGACCAGCAGTAGTCCCCTAACATACTTTCGTCCCAAAAACCTTTGTGTCTGTCTTCAAAAATTTTAAGGTCTTGGTGAAAACGTTGCCCTGCTCGTCACTCACGGCGCCCAAGTTTTCAGGAAAAAAGTCCAGGTATGAATGGAGAAAAAGTATCGTGAGAGACATGTTCACAACCATGGCATGTCAGGATATTGGATTTTATGTTTATTTTTTGAATTAACGCTTGCAGTCATTTCCGTGATTTGAGGGTTCTCTCCTCCACAGCATTGGTGATCCAAATTGGAGATAATTTTTTTCTCCCGAAGCCCAGCTTTCACAAAATACATGTGGGACCCATTTTTTATGTAGATTACTCACTGAGAATCCAAAATGATGTAAATATGCTGTTTTAAGACATTCCGATATCGGTCTTCCTTTTTTTTTGGAAATATAGATTGTCCACAAACGTAACAAAAACAATCAGAATTTAATTTACACACTCTATGAGACATTTTATCAAAAACAAAACCACTATAGTTCACAAAAACACAAAAGAAAGGAATATAAAATCCAAGTTGACAATGCGGGTGGGTAAAAAAAAGTTACTCTCATACTAAAAAACGTGACGTGATAGATTTTTTTCGAATACCGCCTTTCATTAGTAGGAGGTAGTATAATAAGAAGGTGTTTCACTAAAAGTATATAAAAAATGTTAAAATTTGTAAACTATTGTAATTAATGAACCTGTGAAATTTTTGAAAATGGAAAGTAATCTTCACATAGAACTTGTCAATGTCTTTCATTTAAAAAAACATCAAAATCGGTGCAGTACAGACTGTTTTATTTGGTTCAAATTGATTCCTGTTCAGCGATTAAATATATAGGTGCCCGAACATACATAAAGAAATATATATACAATCGAATAGAGAATTAATAATAACTATTATAAGAAAATACTTAAATTTGGGATGATATCCTTCAAATCGTAAGTTGCAAAATACTAAAAATATACCAATAAATTCTTATATTAGTGACGGTAGTTTTCCTAACCCTGAATATAATATACCTGTTTAATTAATTAATGTGTAAACAAAGTGAGTGATACGAGCTGTTTAGTTTAAATTGACTTATTTGGGTTAATAGTTAATACATATTTAATTAATTCAATTTTGATAGCATTGTGATGCAAATATGTTAATGACCTGGTTTAATATGTACCTATTTCATTATTAATTTATAAACGAGTACGGTGATCGAAATTTAAATTGTAGTAAAATTTTTGCGTCTCCATTTTGCGTTGAAATTGAGTTTACTCCAATTTTCTTTTTGTTTCTTTTTAGTGTGGTTCATATTACATACTTCTTTTCAGCTTAGTTAAGAAAATATTAGAACTTTATCAACAGTTTCCAAATGGTTAACTTATAAAGACTTCTTTCTTTAGAATTCATACATATTTTTTGTCGGTAGAAAATTTAACTGCTAAAAGAGCGCATCAAAAGCTGTTTCTTTTAGTTTTTTTTTTCAAAAGTTGTTAGTTTCCGACTACGAAACCTTACACCCGCCACTGTCTATGGCAAAATTATATTGCCATTCGTAAAAAAAAATAACAAAAACCCAGGTAAGCAAAGAAACCAATAAAAAATACGATGCTGTGCCGTGCTAGTATTTAACGGTGTATTTAAATAAAGAGGAAAATAAATAGAATGCAATTACTTATTTATTATTAGTACTACCCGGACCGCGTTGCTACGCCCCAAAAATAAAGTAAACATATCATCCGATTTGACCGGTGCAACGAACAGTAAACCACGATGGGTAAACACTGAACCGATCCGGGTAGCTTTACGCTCATGTTACACACTTCTCTTGATGAATATTATTTGATCTGAGGTCAAAATTTCATATCGATCCGTTGACCGGTGTAGAACAGTATTTTGAAATTATGCATTTTATTTTTTTCCTTATTATTCTAGAGCAGTCGGGAAACAATATTTTTTGTTTTTCCATAAATAAGTTTTTTGGTGTTACCTCTCTGTAGCAGCAACATAATATAATTGGCCATGTGAGAAACATGGACTTCCCAAATTGACTCCAGTAGCACTGTCCTTGGGCTCTGTTGATGGTAATTGCGAAAGCAAGGCGCACTGGAAATTGAAGCCGTTTGAAATCGAAAGGCAAATTGAATCATTGGAATAGTCGTTTAAATGGACGCTATGTTGTTTAGGTGTTTCAGCAGCTCTTGAAGTTGAACCTCTGATTCGATCGTTTTCGAGTCTTGCGCTGTCTTGTTCAGATGTTTCAGCAGCTTTTGATCTGAAATCGCATTTCCTCCAGATGACTTTCACGTTGGGCGGGTGTTTTTAAAGTATCTTCTGTCATAGTAAACAAATTTAAGACATTCAAAATACCCGACGCGAGTGGCTGCGAGTGCCCCAAAAGTGAACTAAAACATTTTTTTAGTGAGCAGCAAATTAGCGTTACAATCCTGGACACATCTGACACAAAATTTTGGCACTTCTCTCTTGACTTCCGCAAACTGATGAAACTGATGAGTGACATTTATGTCTAAAACTGTCACTGTGACATTTATGTCTAAAACTGTCACTGTGACATTTTTATCTGAAAGAGTACTCACTTTCGCCCGGTTTTAACTTTAAATATTTTTTTTACGAGAAAGAGGTGACACATTGTTGTCGTTAACCCGCCTGTGTTACTCCTCATTGCGAATATTATTTGTGGTCAAAATTTCCTAACGATCTGATCACCGGCTTAGGAGCGCATGACATACGAACAAACAAATATTGATTTAGATAAAATTTTCTTGGTCAATGGAACATCCATGGAATTCTGAACGACTCGTGAAAATAAGGTGTGGAAAAAATGATATTTGAAAAAGTTAAAATGGAGAGTTATACGACGAATTCATGAGACCCCTTTAGTACAGAATTTAATGGAGAACATAAAAAGTTCTATAACATTTACTCGTTATGTTACGATGTAGAGATAAAGCGTAAGACGTAGACGCTAGAAAATTATTATTTTATTTGATGTTAAGAAGATAGAAAGAGGAAACATAAATAAAAAAAAATGAGGACAATGTGGAAAATGGGTAGAATAAATAAGGTGATTAGAAAGAGCACATAAATAAAATTAATAAAAAATAAAAAAGGCAATGAAACATATAAACATACAAATGAACAGACACTCTAAAAACAATAACAAAAAGAAGATGAAAGAAGTAATAATGAAATAAATACACATACATAGCGACAAAGAACAAGGTGGAATACAAAAAACAAGTAAAAGGTAAAAAAAGAGAAGACTACAGGCAAGAAAAAATAAATGGAAGGGCATACATATAACAACAAAAATAAAATGGATAGAGATAAAGCGGTTCCGAAAAACACAAAAAGACGTAAACGTAAGCCGTAAATGTTAAGACCCAGACTTTTGAAATAAGTAACAAATGAAAGTTAAAAAAAAAAAACGAAAAGTAAGACGTAAGAGGTAAAACGTAAAATGTAGAGATAAAGCGTAAGACGTAGATGCTAGAAAATAATTATTTTATTTGATGTTAAGAGACAGAAAGAGGAAACAAATTAAAAAAATGAGAACAATGTGCAAAATGGGTAGAATAAAGAGAGTGATTAGAAAGGGCACATAAATAAAATCAATACAAAATTAAAAAGAAACATGAAACATATAAACATACAAATGAACAGTCACTCTAAAAACAATAACAAAAAGAAGATGAAAGAAATACACATACATAGCGACAAAGAACAAGGGGGATTTTATTTTATTATTTTACATTTAACTCGTCGGAATTACCGTTTACGAGAAACATGCAGAGAAGCTTCATGACGTCACGCTCGGGGGCGTTTTTTTGGGCAAAAGGGGATGAAACTCCTCCCGGTGGGGTTGAAACTTTTCCGAACTTGATTTGGGTCCCTGCTGGGAGTTCATGACCAAAATTACAAAACTATAAATTATTTCTTCTAAAAAGTCTTAATTTGCTTGGATAAGATTTTCATCGGCACATATCTCGAGAACGGTTCAACCTTTGTTATAGGGAGTTTTATCAGCTTTAATTTTGGCTAATATTTTTTAGGTAGGACGCATAGTTTTCGATTTACAAGCGGTGTGGAGACTTTTAGTATGTTTACCTTCAAATGCATGCATTCTCATACCTGAACTGCAGACTAAACTCTATTTTGAGCAGTCCTTGACTGGATTATAATTTGAAACCTTAAATGTTTTTAAATTTTGTTGAAACACGATTTCGGCATCAATTTATTTAAATTTAAATGAAATCGGTGTATTTTATGTAGATTTGGAAAATAACAAATTCATCCTCTTTTTTTGTAGAAACGAATCGATAAAAGTAGGTCTGGATAGAGAATTGAATAATCTTTAAAATGATGTATCACAATACATGACCCCCCATGTTATTTAAATTTTTTAAGGGGGTGGCTCCCCTGGCTAAAGGGCTGAGATCCATGACTTGAAAGTTTGGTACAATTTGGTCCCCTTTGATAACAAAATTGACCTGTTCGAGCGTTTTCTTCGAGTCTTTCGAAATTGGAAATGATGGGGGGTACAAATTTTATTTAGGACACCTGTATAAATATATACATATTTTCATTTAGAAAAAAAAGAATATTCTATTTATAATTATTATTATAATTATTAACTGCATTGAAATGAACTGGATAATTAAAATTAGTTCTTTATGTAGGTATACTTAGCATTGTTTTACCAATTATTTTTAATTAGGAAATCATTTATTAATAAATGATTAATTGGTACTGAAAAACGATTATGTTGCGACCTTTAATTCTATATTTGAATAATAAAAGTTAAATCGGACGATTTTCTAGATTAACTAAATTGTCAAATTTCGTTACGCGACTGAATGTGGTACTTCTATTACTACATTTCCTGTCTATAACAGATGAATAAACGTGTTTCCGGTTTTGATCAGCCTGATTTGTCGTGCTTCTACTTTATGTACATTTTTGCAACGAATTAGTTAAATTATTATGTATTAAAAAAATTCAAATAAACTCTTATTACTTGTTCACACTTTCCGTTCACGTTTGTCTTTGATATGGACTAAAAAAACTTATTATGATCAATATTATTTTGAATTTTCAGATATCGTACGTTATGTGTCAATATCCGTACTTCGTATGTCCGATCGAATACAGTGAAACCTTGGGCCGGATGACTATGGAATGCGAACCCAGTATTCTATTTCGCCCTACTGAATATAGTCTCCCCACCTGGCTTTCTGGAATTCTGGGTGTTGTAAGTTCATATCACACAAAAAATTATACTGAATAAACCAAAAACTTTTTCAGTTCGGAGTTTCAAATTCAATATCTTTATATCCATTTGTCCTGCACTCACTGTCGTTATCTGTATTTAGCAGTGTGATCGGACCTTTTGGAGGGTTTTTCGCTTCCGGCTTTAAGAGGGCATTTAAAATTAAGGTAAGCAAATAATGTTGTATACAAAGCAATTGTATCATTATTTATATAATGTGCAGGATTTCGGCGATATCATTCCTGGACACGGTGGCATCATGGACCGATTCGACTGTCAATTTTTAATGGCCACTTTTGTCAATGTGTACATCACCAGTTTCATCCAGACTGACAGTCCCCAAAAGCTGCTTTCCCAGGTTTTATATTTGAAACCAGAGCAGCAAATGCAGTTATTCCATATGCTGAAAGAGTCACTCGAAAATCGTAATCTTTTAGAATTTAACAATTAAGTAGTTAGTATTTATTTTTAAATATTTATTTGTGCCATTATTGTTATGTTTAATAATTTTAATTGGATGGTAGTTGCCCTTCAAATGCGATGTTAGAATTACATATTTTACCTTTATAATTGTTCATAATGTATATGTAATCATGTTTCACCAAGACTTACTCTAGACACTAAAGATGGAAGGATCAACTACGTATTTATACATAGTATTATTGAGTGTTGTTGTGTTTGTCTAATTTTATAATAATAAAAATGTTTCTAGAATGGCGTGGACTTGGAAAAGTGCAATTTAAATTTTGTTTAAGTTCATTTTCACATTCCTTTATTTTTTGATTAAATTTTCTTTACAACTAGGAGTGCCCAAATCTAGATCAGACTTTATATTTATATATCTACATATTTAAATTGTTATATGTATTTTTGTTGTCAGTGTTTAACACCGAATAAACTGTACAAACGAAAGTTTACTAGTTTCCTATTTTTGCTGAAGACTTGAATGTAAGCAGTATTTTAGTGCAACTCGCAACTGGTTGTTTTGGCGATGGTGGCCTCATGTTGACATGAAGATTTTCAGAACCGTAATCTGTATGTTTAAGCTACACCTGGATCAATCGGGACACGCCGTTTTGCAAAGCAGCACTTGATTTTAGTTGCGTCAACTTTCCGTTTCTCAATAAGTTGCACCATCCAGATCCTCCTGTTGTTACAAAAACATAACTGGTTTCCCGGCTAAAACTCTCTCCCTTTACAATCATGCTATTACGCTCGCACTCATATCAATTGGTTGTCAAAGAGGTTAGTGACCCTGTTAGTGACCAAAGACTGCCATACCGTCTTTTGGCGAGTAGCATGGCAGTCGCAGCCGCATTTCCAACAGACAAAGCGTCATCATATTTGACTCCCCACCATTCTGCGTCCTTAACAGAGGTATGAGATGACTGGAGGAATAGCATAGACCCATCGACATTGTACTCTTGAAAAAAGTGGGGGGGGGGGGCGTATGCTAACGATCATAAGGACCCGGTGTCGGGATGTCTAGGCTTCTGGGACGTTGGGGCCAGCACTGGTTTCCCGTTGACGTGGGGATGGACCGAGGGGCTGTCAGGATAAATCTCGACCCAAAGGAAAACTCGAGTGGTTCTCAAAGTCTTTTATTTACCCAAGATCAATTCACCAACGCAAAGCCCCTGGCAGGCCGATGCCGATCTTTAACTGCCCAAAGCGCCGGAGAGGTGATATTATCTCATCTAATCATGGTGGGAAAATTTACTCTCCTGCACTCATTGGCTGGTTCTTGCGTGGTTTTAGTCCGTCAGCTTTTTTTACAACTTAAAACCTACTGCCTAACAAAACATTATCTATCTAGCTTAATTCTATCTTAAAGCTAATCATGCGCTTCCCAGGTTACTGCGGTGGGACTGGCGTAAGTTGGACGGGAGTTGTCGTGACTGGCGCCACATTTTTGACACAATTTTCTTACCAGTCATGAGACCTACCATGATTTATGTATGCTCATGCAGTAACGAACGTGATGCATCTATTTGTGGCTCCACACTGTTAGAACAGATCCTTGACGGTTGGGTTTGGGATCAAAACGTCAATCCTATGGAAAGGCAGGTGTCTCGACAATAATATCTTTGCCTCGGACTTCAGATACCGCCAAAATTCGGAAAAAAAGCGAATACGCCGAGAACTATCTGAGAACGGTGTCTACACTCTCGTTCTGGCATCTCAGCTATAGTGTAGAGGACCAAAACTATATTTCCTAAAAGGTGGGAATGCTTTTGTGGCTTGAGAGTTGTGCAGATTTATTAGAGGACGTTCCTCTGAACATAAGGCAACAAATGTGATTCTTACAACGCGGAGCTCCTCCCCATAGTGCACGCATAGTGTCAGAGTGGTTAAATAATAATTTTCAGGAAAAGGAAGCTTAAGTGCTTGTGTACGCGGACCCTGTGGATACAGTAGAAGACCTTCAAATGCGACAAGAACGCGAAATGCCAGATATTTTTTATATTTTTGTTCGGGTCATCATTCTACGTACCTTGCGTCTTACGCGGTTTTTGCTTCGTAACCCCCCAACAACCACTGCGGACACAACGTCGTGGGCCCAAATCGTCGGGGGTCCCTCAAAATCCGAAGTGAGGACGGACTTCAGCGTCCACAAGGTAGACATCTTTCTCAACCAAGGACAGGAAAGAGCTGGCAAATAATAGGCTCCAATGGGAAGTCAAACTAGATCTTCAAGAGTTCCGGAATGATCGATGGACAGAAAAGCTAGAATCGCTGTCCACAGAGGACAAATCCGTCTGGTAGATGACAACGATCGCAAACCCTCCATAAAAGTAATTGCAATGCAGAAACAACTTCCATAACGCTAAGGAAGACCACCTAGTAGAGGTGGAAGAAAACATCCGGAAACTCGTCGTTGAAGTCTGTGAAACCGAGATCCCACCACATCAGCCGAAGAAATCCGTCTGAAGCCTAGGAGAGCCCCAGGTCCAGACAACATCCCCAACAGGGCACTGAAGGAGCTCACGGAAAAGGTAGTCAACGCACTGGTTTGCATTTGTACCGGCATTTTAAAACATAGATCTCCCAGACAGACAGGCAGAACCATCGCTTTCTGTCAACTTTAGGGAAGCTTCCGGAAAGTCATCCAGGCACGTCTCTCACACTGCGTCAAGAGCAGACGAACAATTTGGATTTCGTCCGAAGCACTCTACCACCCACCAGCTCCAATCGTGGACTTGTTCACAAGCTCCACACGACATCGAAGCGGACGTCCCTCTGTTCTACCGAGTCAATCCCTGTTCCGACCTGGCAAAATCCCTAGGTGTTATTATCGGCAAAAAGCTCGACTAGCATCTCGAGTACTCTTATTTGGGGAAAGGGAAAATGGCAATTGAAATACTTGCGTCACTGGTCTGCAGGCGCAGTAAGATATCTGTAAAGAAAAATTTGTTAATTGGCACTATTGTTGGTCCATCTTTAACTTATACTTCCCGAAGAGTGACAGATGAAGCCCATTCACAGACCCTTTACGTCACGATACCCATTAGGTAACCCCACTTTCTGCCAAGAAAGCGTTTCAGGCAAAAACCCAAACAACACTTTTACCCTCAAGCACCAAATGTCCGTGTTTTTCACCTTTTGTTTAAGAGTTTCTTGTCGCGTGTTGCTTGCAAATAAAATTTATAAAATTGATCAGTGGTGAACATCACACCACAACAGTGTGTATTTGGTATACACACATAATTAAAAAGAGACGCCAGAGGCGGTGGAGTGCTCATCTGAGAGTCCTCAGAGGTGCATATTGTAACGTAGCCAGAGCCGGGCGGGTTCGAGGATTTAAAGAAATTTTCTGGCGCACACCGTATTTACAAACTTTTATTAAAAAGACTACTAAGACTAACTTTTCACAATGTACAGACTTTCACAATATCACGCGCTGATCACTTGCTCACGATGCTTCCAATAGACTGACTTGCTCCGTTGTTTGATCCCTTCTTATACCGCTCCCTTCGTTCTCGATTTCTTCTATTCCCGGAATCATGAGATCATGTTTCCGACGCAAAGGATTATTCCAGAAGAATGAGATCAGTCTCTTGTACGAGCGTGGTATAGCATGAGATCACCGCCACAGAGTCTTCTAGAGCATCCCATGTGAACAATTATTCCCAGACGTTCTCATGTGGACTATTCCAGATTAATTACGTTACCATACGTTGTGAGATCATCATGACATCATCCGCTTCCGGGCCGTCGCGCCCGTCTCACTGCCCCCCTTTTAAAGATTGTTCGTCCCGAACAATTTACTTCAATCCTGTTGATTTGTCCCGGAGTAGGGTGCCAAACGATCCAGGTGAACCACCTTCATCTTGGCTCGGGGATTGCGTTGAATCCGGTACACTACGTCGTTGATCCTCTTTACAACCGTGTACGGGCCTTCCCAACTGGGTTGTAACTTTGGGCAGCGACCTTTCTTTCGCCGAGGGTTGAACAACCATACCAAGTCTCCATCACTGAATCCTGCCGAATTCACCCTCAGATCGTAACGCGTCTTCATCCGGTCGCTCGCCACGCGAATGTGACTGCGCGTTAGTTCATGTATACTGGACATGGCTTCCTGTAATTCGTCTACGTAGTTTCCCACGTACTTCCGCTCTTGTCCCGGTGATCCAAAAGCCAGATCGCATGGTAGACGTATTTCCCGTCCAAACAGAATCTTCGCCGGTGTCTGGTGGGTCGTCTCGTGAATTGCCGCTCTGTACGCCAGCAGAAAAAAAAGGTAGACGCCGGTCCCAGTCCCGCTGATGTTGATCGACCACCTTGGACAAGTGTTGTTCCATGGTCTTGTTGAAACGCTCGACCATTCCATCCGACTGAGGATGCAGGGGTGTCGTCCTTGTCTTCCGCACGCCCAATAGTTCGCAGACGCCCTGGAACACTCCAGATTCAAAGTTCCGCCCCTGGTCCGAGTGCATTTCCAGTGGAAGTCCGTAGCGGCAAATCCAATTTTCTACCAACGCCCTGGCAACCGTCACAGCTTCTTGATTGGGTAGGGCATAGACCTCCGGCCACTTGCTAAAGTAGTCGATGACCACCATGATGTACTTGTTTCCCGAATCAGTGGTAGGAAACGGACCTGCTACGTCGAAGGCTATTCTCTCGAATGGTGCTCCAACGTTGTACTGCTTCATGGCTCCTCGACTACGCGTCTGTGGACCGTTGCTCGCCGCACAAGTGTCACATTTTCGACACCAGCTCTCGACATCGTTTCGAACGTTCACCCAATAGAAGCGTTCACGGACTTTCCCCATGGTCTTATTCACGCCCAGATGTGCGCCGGACACTCCACCGTGGATTTCTCGCAAGACCTCCTTCACGCGACACTTGGGCAAAACCGGTTGCATCGTCACCGACTTTCCGTCTGCACTGTCCCATGCTCGCTTCAGCAGGCCATTTTCCACCTTCAGTGAATCCCATTGGGCCCATAGTGCTTTGAGAGCAGGACTCTTGTCCGAAATGTCTTGCCATTGTGGTCTCTGATTTCCGTTCTCTTTGCTTTCCAAAATTGCACTAATGTCGCTATACCCAAGTTGTTCTGCCCTCATCTTCGCCGTTGTCCACCCATCTTGAGGTTGCAGAACCAATCTCTTTACGTCCTCGAATTCTTTGGATGCCTCTCTCCGACTGCAATGTTTGCAGTCACTCCGGCAGGGCCTCCTAGAAAGTGCGTCCGCGTTCTGGTGATCTGCCTGGTCGGTGTTCGATTTCAAAATCATACTGCTGGAGCCTCTTCAACCATCTGGCTGTCTGTCCTTCTGGATCCTTAAGGCTTAACAGCCACCTCAACGTAGCATGATCCGTTCGGATTTTGAAGTGTTGACCGTACAGGTACTTGTGAAAATGTCCTACTGCATTTACGATCGCCAATAATTCAAACGAGTCTTGAACTAGTATACATATTTTGGTAAATTTTAGACATTATGGATCTGAAATATGAGATTTACATCAGTGAAACACTCGTTGAGTGTCATTTCTAAATCGTGAAAAAATAAGTAAAATTGTGAATGTGCTCTTTTAAAAAAAACTCAAAAATTCAAACGAGTCTTGGCCTAGTATATTTTAGTAAATTTGAGATATTATTGATCTGAAATATGAGAGTGATATAAGTGAAACACTCCTTTGGTGCCCTTTCTAAAATGTGAAACAAAATAATAAAATTGTGGATGCGCTCTTCTAAAAATTCTCAAAAATTCAAACAAGTCTTGACATAGTATATTTTAGTAAATTTGAGACATTATTGATGTGAAATATTTAATTTATATCAGTGAAACACTCCTTTACTGTAATTTCTAAAATGTAAAAAAAAAATGGTGGATGCGCTTTTCTTAAAAAATAGTTTGAATCCTCGTAACGCAGTAGTTTCTTTCCGGCTTAGAAAGCACCTTGCTATAGTATTCGATGACTTTTTCTTCGCCTTCATGTACCTGCGAAAGGACTGCCCCGATACCGTTGTTACTGGCGTCTGTATCCAGGACATACCGCCCCTTTACTCTCGGGTAAGACAGGATAGGACCCGTGCACAGCGAGATCTTCAAAGTTCTAAACGCTGCTTCGCTCTCGTTATTCCAGATAAATGGAGTTTCGTCTTCCGTGAGTCTGAGCAGAGGCTTGGCAATGTCAGCAAATCCTTTGACAAATCTGCGATAGTAGGTGCAGAGGCCCAAGAAGCATCATCTCGCTCATCCCTCTCAGTAAGTCGTTTCCATCCTTCGGGGGTTCCTCAGTGGTTACTACTCGCAGACGGTGAGCCGCCGGACGACAGGCGTTTTTAGCCGCTTCGAACTCCAGGGTGTGCACGAGGGCGTCGGCGCATTTTTGATGTCTACCTAGTCTCAACATTTGCTGCAACTCACCGTCGCGGACCCCATCAATAAACGCCCTTGTTCCAAGTTGATGGTGGAACTCGCTAGGGGCGCTTGGGTAGGCCAGATGTACCAGTCTCTCAACGTCCGCGGCAAACTCCTGCAGGCTTTCGCCATTCTTCTGAACCCGTGACTTCAGCTGCGACTGGTACACTTGGTTCAAGTGGAGGTCTCCATACCGCAGCTCGAGAGCGTTGACCACGGCGACGTAGTTCTTTTGTTCCCTCTCCGGGACGGTTTGCAGCAGCTGAAGAGCTTGTCCTCGCAAGGATAGCACCAGTGCAGTGGCTTTCTCTTCTTCACCCCAGTTGTTCATTTCGGCCGCTGCCTCGAATTGCCTCCTGTACATAAACCACGAGGTCTGGCCATCAAAAGTCGGAGGTTTTAGCCTTTGTGATGACGGCTCTGTCACGACTGATTGTCCGGTTGTCATCCTTTTCAGCTTTGTTTCCATTTCCTTGACTTTCTTTTCCAAATCTTCTTTTATCCCTTTTACGTCTTCTTTCATTTCCAGAACTTCTTCTTTTACAACTTCTTGAATTTCTAGAACTTTCCTTTCCACAACTTGAACCTTCTCTTCCACGTGTTTTTTAAAAGTGTTTTGTAAAGTGTCAAGCTGTTCGAAAATCCTCTGCTGTTCCTCTTGTCGTCGATTTTCTTGTTCGTCTTTTTCTGGGTGGAGTTGTTTCAGAAGTTCCATCTGTTCTTGCTTTTCTTCTTGTCGTCTCTTTTCTTGTTCTTCTCTTTCTTGTTCTTCTCTTTCTTCTTGTCGTCTCTTTTTTAATTGTTCTAGAAGAGCGGCCATTTGTCCTTGTAGAGCCTCCATGGTTTTACTTCTCGTAATTTTCTGGCGCACACCGTATTTACAAACTTTTATTAAAAAGACTACTAAGACTAACTTTTCACAATGTACAGACTTTCACAATATCACGCGCTGATCACTTGCTCACGATGCTTCCAATAGACTGACTTGCTCCGTTGTTTGATCCCTTCTTATACCGCTCCCTTCGTTCTCGATTTCTTCTATTCTCGGAATCAGGAGATCATGTTTCCGACGCAAAGGATTATTCCAGAAGAATGAGATCAGTTTCTTGTACGAGCGTGGTATAGCATGAGATCACCGCCACAGAGTCTTCTAGAGCATCCCATGTGAACAATTATTCCCAGACGTTCTCATGTGGACTATTCCAGATTAAGGCTAAACCAAAGCAAATCCACAAATTCAAATCCATCTATGAAGCGATTATCCAACACACGTCGGCTTAGGGGCGGACCCACTAATTTGCTGTTTTTGTCGAATACAAGCCGAACAGCACCACATCTCTGTCGTATTATAAAGCGCCGCAATCCAGTGGACCATGTGCGTTTGATAATGAAATAAAATAATCTTTTTTATTGAAAACGCTTTTGCTCCGCTGGCGCTGAGTCGTAAAACCTAAAAACTGAAAATAAACAACGGCTGACTTTGCGATTGTTTGAAGGAATGCTCATTTTCAAATGTGAACAAAAATGTAATGTGTAATGTCTAAATATTAACAACGCACAAATTAGCTTGTTCTCACATTTAATTAATTTTTATCAAAAATAGTGAAATATGCTATGTTAATCGATCAACATAAATGTTTGGGGATGCATAGATGAAGACGACGTCTCCCTACACACAAAATTGAACATACAAAAAAATTCAGTAGTTAGAAAGAAAAATAAGTTTGAAACACCCCTGGACACATGCAACCTAACCACTAACATTTGCTCCAAAATAAAATTGTGGGAATTGGGGAGATAAAATTTTATACCGAAAATTAAACACATTTATTACTTGGTATTTCCAGACTGTTACATTAATTTCTAAAATTCTTAACACTAACATATCATTTTGAATTTTCTTAGCAGTGCCTTGGCAACGAATGTTAATTGCGTGCACGGGAAAGGAAAGAGGTCTTGTCGGTACTCATAACTAGCGCAGAAAGTGGGCGTTTTCGGTGCAGCATAATGAAAAACTCATTTTTGAAGAGTGATTTTGATAAAATACAATATTTGATTACATATTTTTGGTCAAATTAGTATCAGGTGTTATTTTTTTCGTTCCCGCAAGTCTCGAATAGGTAAACCTTTGGGATGCTGAGGATCTATTATTTCAGGAAGCATGCATTTATGGTAGAACTTTACAAGAGCAACTTCCATTTTTTGCTTCCAGAAATCATCATTGCGCTGAATTTTTTCAATTTCCATTCCAAAAGGTGTCCAAATTACAAAATAGCAAAACTCACGATCGGTTATATGCAACTGACCCTGAATCTGATAATAATAGTCTGAATTTAGTTTCAGATGTATCATATTATTTTCGAAGCAACAGTAGGCTAATTTCTTATTAATTATTGCTTCCTTTGGAGACATGTTTCTTATAGAATATGGACATTTAATTTCAATAAGACCACTATGTCCAATGAAACCGTCAGGAGATGCAGCCAGAAATCCATGATCCGCATCAACAACCAATCCTGCTGTTGTTACATGCAGATCAAATTTTTCCTCGAACTCACGTATAGCAACATTTTCATGTGTAGTTCCCCAATCTGTGGCAGCGCCTCCGTAAAACGAAGAGTACAACAGATTTCGAACAGTTGCTGCACAATACGTCGAAATGCGTTGTTTACAAATTTTTCCAAAGCTTGAGGCTGTTAAACGATGATGGCGTTCCTCTTTCCAAAGACGATTTGAGCTTTGTCCTACAGTTTTACGTTCCAGTTGCCCAATTTCTTCAGTGGTTTTTTGAAGAGTCGATAGAATTATTTCTTTCTGTTGCTCATAATCTGTTGGCAATTCAGCAGGTAGAAGAGCAGCATCAGGACCGTAATCTGTATCGACTGTAGCAGGTCTTTTAAATTTTCTTTTTGATTTATCCGGAAACAATTGTTTACGAACAATTTTCCGTACGTAACGTTTCCTGTATTTTCTAATGTATTTTTTTCTAAATTGCCCAAGACTTTTTTGGGTAATTGCTTTGTGTACCACTCCGAGAAATTCATGAGATCCAACATTGAAGCTAATATTGATATTGTTGGTTATGTCCATATTTCTTAGTTTAAAATTTATTTCTTTAATGGGTTAATTGGGCAGAAAAAATAACGATGATTAGTAGGGTGCCGACGTTTCGGCCCTTTTCGGGGCCTTCCTCATGGCTGTAATATTTATTTATTTTAATATTGAACATGTACTATTTGTTTATGTAATTACATACCTGTACTACTTATAATTAAATTAAAAAGAAGGTTCTAGAATAAAATGAAGTAAAAATACAACACTGAGACATGAGACAATTAAAAACAAATATTCCTTCTTAATCCTAATATTCCTCACTCCAAATGACAAATGGAGAAGTTGACAATTTGTCATTTTAATAACTATGCCAACCTTGACAACATAACGGAACAATAAACACTAAATTTTTTAGCTGCAGTAGGCAACCATCAGAACTTGAACTTGAAACTTGAACTTGAAAATTACAAAACCACACTTCTAAACATTACAATAAAAAAACTTAAACTAAGAATATTTGAAAATTACAAATTGAAAAATAGAAACTAAAACATTTAAGCATTGATTTGACATAGTGTCATTTTGACGTTGGGATATTATGATTTAGGTGTGGGGATGAGGTGGGTATAGTGTTCTTTGTTTAGCCAGAAGTCCACTGTAGATCTTATTCAGGTTGTCAGTGTCAGTTCTTTTGTTCATAGTGGTATTGATTGAAATATGTATCATCTCACTGATGTTTCGTTTTTTATAGTTAGGTTCTCTGTCTAAGATTTCTATATCTTTGAAATTTAAAGAGTGGCCTGTAATAAAATGATGGTCAGCCAAAGCTGTTTTGTTTTCTTTATATATTTGGGTTATGTTGCAACTATATTTATGTTGTCGGATTCTGTCTTGGGCAGACCAGACAATACTATAAAACAAAGAACACTATACCCACCTCATCCCCACACCTAAATCATAATATCCCAACGTCAAAATGACACTATGTCAAATCAATGCTTAAATGTTTTAGTTTCTATTTTTCAATTTGTAATTTTCAAATATTCTTAGTTTAAGTTTTTTTTTTTATTGTAATGTTTAGAAGTGTGGTTTTGTAATTTTCAATTTTTAATCAATTCGCATTGTTAGTGTTCAGATCATTCGCTTAATTTTCATAATTTATTGTTTGTTTAATACTATTTTCTAAGTTTTGATGGTTGCCTACTGTAGTTAAAAAAGAGAAAAATTTAGTGTTTATTGTTCCGTTATGTTGTCAAGGTTGGCATAGTTGTCATTTGGAGTGAGGAATATTAGGATTAAGAAGGAATATTAGGATTAAGAAGGAATATTAGGATTAAGAAGGAATATCTGTTTTTAATTGTCTCATGTCTCAGTGTTGTATTTTTACTTCATTTTATTCTAGAACCTTCTTTTTAATTTAATTACAAGTAGTACAGGTATGTAATTACATAAACAAATAGTACATGTTCAATATTAAAATAAATAAATATTACAGCCATGAGGAAGGCCCCGAAAAGGGCCGAAACGTCGGCACCCTACTAATCATCGTTATTTTTTCTGCCCAATTAACCCATTAAAGAAATAAATTTTAAAATTGAAGCTAATACTCGCTGCCTCACAGCGGAATTGGTACGATCCCTTAGAGGAAAAATTTATTCTTTTTCCCCCAACGAATTTGGCCACAACTGAATTATAGCATTCGGCTGAGTTGTTGTCCTTATCTGAAAGAAGGCTATCAGCATGATGAACCAATCATTGTAGAATAATTTCAACGTCTTGTAACAATCCACTGTTTCTCATTTCTCCGATCCAATTTTTTTCCGTCCTGTCTTTTGTACAAAAATATGCAGCACAGTTCTTGTGATCGCCAAAAATGTGGTAAACGGAATTTACAATATCTTCACGAAGTTTTAAAACTTTTTCTTCATGGTCGCAATCTTCATTCACTGAACTGCGGATCGAAATCGCCTGATGTTGTTTTTCAAATTGTCTCTTTGTGCAACACTTACAATTTGTCTTTTAGAACTTACCCTTTTTGAAGCCGCATCTTTTAAATTGTTGAAGTTCCTCAATAAATGGTTCCTACATTCAATTTTATGAACCAGTGTGTTACCGTATGGTCTAGCCTCCTTTAGTTTTCTACACACGCTGCTGTCACCATCACCAATCAGAAAAGCAAATTTCAAATTATGCATATCCACACTGCATTTGAAACCTTCTGCAATAATTTCCGCTTCCATTGAAGTAGATGTTTTATTCCAATTTTTAAAACAGTTATGGTGTCCGACTTCGACCTTTCTATTTTCTGCCCGAGCACATGTGTAACAAAATTTGTTCTTTATGCCAAGGTACAATTTTTTTTTTGTACGGTAACCAACTATTACACCGACACCTGAGACAGCGTTGTAATTGGATTTATAAGAACGCTTGCACCAAGCTCCATCAGCAACGACAGTGATTTTTGGTATACCGTCATTATCTATCTCTCCAAGTTCTTTTGCTAAACGAGCTTCTTCCTTTCCAGCTTCTTCCATCAATTTGTACGCACTTTTATGTATATGAGGCGCAATGTCGTCCTGTGCTGTGGAAAAAGTTTGGAAACTCATGCATGGTATATCACAAAAGCCCATCAATTCCTCAAGTTGTGCATACCCTCCACCGGTGCAAATTGTTCCTAGTACTGCAGATTTATTTATGTCTAATTTAGTGGAATGCTCATCTTCTGTAGATATTATAGATGTGGCCTTACAAATCAAACATTCAATAAATAATTTACTAGTCAGACCAATTCGTTGTTCTTTTGTAATGGATAGATTTTCTGCACTGCATTTGAAGAGTCCATGATGTTTAAATTAACAAATATTATCAAAAGACGATTTTAAATGCACTATACGTCTACCACTAGGTTTGTAACTGACTGTATCTTCAGCTCGTACACCGTTATTCGTCGCAGGAAGGTTGTCTTCCTCTCTGACAATAGAGATAGTGTCTTTCTCAGTTAGAAAAGTACCAGACGTAGAAGCATTGTTTTCTTCACATGCAAAGGTATTAGACGTAGAAAAGAAAAGATTTTGATTTTATTCAAAACTCAGTTATTTTTGCAGATTACAGGTAAAATATAAGAAGCCACGTGATTCTATAACACAAGGATTTATTCTCTACTTAACAGTGTAAAGTGAACATTAAGACTGACTGCCGCCTGCGAAGGGCAGAGGGCGAAAAACAGAGCTCTAGCAGCTCATGCGCATAGCTTAAGTGTATTTTGCTCTTTAACACTTCCTCTCAAAATTATTACTTAAGCTTAACTGAATAACAAAACATATCGGTTAACAAACATAGCAAAGCAAAACAAATCTGTTAAACCTAAACGAATATCGTTACAAATCGGTTAAGAAACAGCAAAACAAAACAAATCTGTTAAGCCTGAACAAACATCGTTACAAATTGGCTAAACCTAAACCCTCTCTGAATTTTTCAAACTTTAAACGATTCAAAGGTTTGGTAAAACCGTCAGCCAGCTGGTTCTCTCCGGCCACGTGTTGAACTCGTATTGTTCCGTCCTGGACCTTTTCCCTGATAAAATGGTACCGCACGTCGATGTGTTTGGACCGTTTATGGAACTCTGGGTCTTTGGACAGTTTGACGGCACCTGCGTTGTCGACTAATAAAAGTGGAGCCGGGATGGAGCCGACAATTTCATCCAGTAGTCTGTGGACCCAAACAGCCTCTTTGGTGGCCTCGCTCGCAGCCACATATTCAGCTTCCGTCGTTGAAAGGACAACACTCCTTTGTTTGAGGCTTCTCCAGGTCGCCGTCCCCTTTGCATAAATGGTCACTATCCCGGTCCTTGACCTGCGACTCTCTTCATCCCCAGCGTAGTCGGCATCACGTAATCCCAATCCCATCGTCCCCTTCAGGTAGCGAAAGATCCTTTTGACCGCCTGCCAGTGGCCAGATGTTGGATTTTCCACAGCTTCGAAGACGACATTGACCGCGTAGGCAATGTCGGGTCGACTTCCGGTGGCCAGGTATAAAAGGGCACCGATAGCTTCTCGATAGGGGATGTTTTCTTCACATTTTTCAGAGTTCTTAAAGTGCGGAATTTCGGCCGGTGTTGCCACGGAGTTTGCATTTTCCATGCCGAATCGTTCCAGGACCCTTTTAATGTATGCTCCTTGATGAATGACTAAGGAGCCGTCATTCAGTGTCTTTATTTGTAGACCTAGAAAACATTTTACATTGTCAACAGTTATTTTAAATTCCGATTGAAGTCCGGTAATGAACGATCGAATGTCACTTTCTTCCGTTCCGACCACTAAACCGTCGTCTACATAGATCACGATAAACAGTTTTTTATCGCCTTTAACTTTACGGAATAAACACGGATCGGCCGCACTTTGCACAAAGTTATTTTGTTCCAAAGAATTCACAAACCGTTTATTCCAACATCTTGGCGCTTGTTTTAGTCCGTACAAACTTCTGTTTAGTCTGCATACGCGACCACTTCCATCGTCGTAGCCTTCAGGTTGCGTCATGTACACTTCTTCTTCCAATTTACCATATAGGAACGCGGTTTTCACATCAAATTGGAGAATTTGTAAAGAATTACACGCCGCAATACTCAACAAAATCCGTACCGTGTCAAAACGGGCCACGGGGCTAAAAGTTTCCTCGTAATCAACTCCCGCTTTTTGCGAACACCCTTTTGCCACTAATCGCGCTTTATATCGCTCGATATTACCGCTTGAATTTGTCTTTACGCGAAACACCCACCTATTGTTTACAATTTTCTTACCCGGAGGGAGATTTACCAACTTCCACGTTTCGTTTTCGTGCAGGGATGCGATTTCTTCATCCATCGCTGTGATCCATTTTTCCGCAACATCTGATTTAATTGCGGAAGAATATGTCGATGGCACCGTGCATTCAGCAAAATAAACGAAGTCCTGGAGATACGCAGGTTTCGTTGTCTTGCGTTTTACTCTTTCATTTTCGTCCTTCTCTTCTCCATGATTTTCTTCCTCTGCTTCAGTTTGCTCAATTTTTGAAGTGGACGGCCTCACTTCGACTTCCACTTCCTCTGAATCCGAGGACGTCGATGTTTGTTTTTCAACCATCGTGACATTTTGACCGATCGCTAGCTCCACACTTGATGATGTAATCTGTTCTGGCGCAAAAATTACATCGCGACTTTTAATTATTTTGGTACCAGTCCACACTCTGAATCCACGGTTTTCATCACAGTAACCAACAAACAGTCCTTCAGCACTTTTTTTGTCCCACTTTCTGCGATTTTGTTTAGGCACATGCACAAAACATTTTGTACCGAAAATTCGCAGATCATCAAAGTTGAAATGTCTTGTATTTTCAACATTAAACCACAGTTCGTATGGGGATTTTCCTGTTAATTTCGTAGGTCCGGTTCTGTTTAACACATAAACGGCGGTATTTACACTTTCGGCCCAAAATTTAAGAGGTAAATTTTTTGTGTGAATCATGGTGCGGCCACTTTCCACCAATGTCCTATTTTCGCGTTCCGCGGCCCCATTTTGTTCGGGCGTATACGGCATTGAAATCCTAAACTCAATTCCCTTGGAATTTAAAAACGATCGTACCTCATCGTTGTCGAATTCTTTACCACCGTCACTTAACAATTGTTGAATTTGGTGTCCCGTTGTTGTGGCTTCATTTATAAATGTTTTCAAGCACGTTGCGACTTCGCTTTTTGTTTTCATAAAAAACACTCGACGAAATTTCGAGTAATCGTCTTTAAAGCACACATAATACTTTGAACCTCCTATCGACTCTTTTTGCATCGGACCGCACACATCCGCATGTATTAATTCTCCCGCGATAGTCGCTCGATTTGTTCTGGATTTACAGCTCGTTCTGTGTTGCTTACCAATAACGCATCCAGAACAAAATTCCTCAGTAACATCAACATTAATTCCTTTTTGTTTTAAAATTGACGCCACGTGTCTTTTATTTTGATGGGCCAAACGTTCGTGCCACAATTGTAACGTGTCAGTCGAGTTCGCGATATAAACATTCGCAGACACTTCAGGAACACGCACCCGCATTTTTAACGCATATAGTCCACTAGATAGTTTCTGCCCTATTATTTTTACGCAACCGTTTCTTTTTATATAACATCCATTGCCGTCCGCTTCAAATTTATAGCCCTTATTAATTGTCTGACCGACTGAGAACAAATTGCGGCTAATTTCTGGTACAAACCACACCCCCTCTAAGTGATTGCGATGCCATTTATTGTCGGTCAACGTTTCAACATTAACAATCCCGGAGCCGTATGCCAGAATTTTTTCCTTATTTCCAACCTGGATTAGTTTTGGAGCAATAAAAGGCTTATACTCACAAAAGTAGGTCTTATCGTTGGTCATGTGAGCTGATGCACCAGAATCCGCTAACCACAATTCTGCATCTGAAGCACCCACAAAAACACTAACAAACGCGTCTCCTTCCGGTTTGTGATGAAACTGTCGAGATGCATTGTTGATCCTTTTCGGGCAATTTTTCGCAAAGTGTCCAACTTCATGGCATTTAAAACACTTTCTCGGCTTTTCTCCACCTGGCTTTCTAAACTCACTTTTTCTTCTGTTCTGCGGATTGGCAACGAAAGCCGTAGAATCAGACGACTTTCCGGGAAGGCGCATTTCGATCAATCGGAGTCTTTCCGTTAATTTATTAACGGTTCGGTCTTCCAGCGGGACTGACTCCCAAACACTTTTGAATTCAAAATATTCAGGAGGTAGCGTGGCCATTATTCGACTCATCAATAAAATTTCTGGAAGATCCGTTTTCGTCAATCTTCTTAATTCGTCGTTCATCTCCTGAAAATTTTTTTGAAGCCTGGCGATGTGTGCAGCTATATCTTCCGTTGAATTTTTTTCGCAATTAAAAAACTGCTCCATCAGTCGATCAACTCGTTGTCCGGAACTTTGCTCATACACCGACTGCAGTTTATCCCAAATTGCTCTGGCTGTCTCACAAGTGGCAGTTAAATCCATATTCGTGTCATTCATCGTGCCCACAAGTACTAGTTGTGCCAATGCATCTTCTTTGCCGAATTTCTTTAATTCTTGCTGGTATTTTTCTTGAATCTCAGCACTTGATCCTTCCGCCGGTTTCACTGGTGGTGTTCGCGCCCCATTCACCAAATCAAGGACATCGTTATGTCTTAGTAGCAGTTCGATCTGTCTACGCCATTTGGCCCAGTTCGCAGCACCTTCCAGTTTTTCAATTTGAGTCTTAAAGTCCCCCATATTTTAATCCTCCAAGAACCACTTTAAAGTCACTTCTTTTAAGCACACTTTTTACACGTGTTTCTATTTTACAAAACGGCCTGGGCCCATAACCTTTTGCAGATTACAGGTAAAATATAAGAAGCCACGTGATTCTATAACACAAGGATTTATTCTCTACTTAACAGTGTAAAGTGAACATTAAGACTGACTGCCGCCTGCGAAGGGCAGAGGGCGAAAAACAGAGCTCTAGCAGCTCATGCGCATAGCTTAAGTGTATTTTGCTCTTTAACAGTTATTTATAAAATAACGCTGAATTTGGAAAAATACGAATGTTTGTGACTTTTATGTTTTTATTCGAAACTAGCTGACGGACAGACGTCCTGTCCAATTTTTAATAAATTCATTTGTTTTTACAGATCGCGAAACAATACAAAAGTAAAAAGAAATGTAATTGTATTTTTATCCAACACTTGTTTATTATGTAGTCATAGTCATGAATGGATTATGAGGTCTATAAGACACATGTGACTTATGAAAAAATAATTCAACGGTTTTCTAATTTGTCATAGCAACCAGTTCATAAGCCAACAGTTTTGAACGTCAACTTTAATGAACGTCAAAATTTTTTGTGTTTTGAAGAATGTTCAAAAACTGTTACAGAAGGGGGTGTTGGATAAACCTATGTATCACACACGTGTCTTAACAGCAAATAAGTCACTCAAGAAAAATTAGCTACTCGAGCAAGCTCTGGTGGCTAAACATTTCTTTCGTGACTTATTTACCTTATAAGACACTAGTGTAATAAATAGCTATAATTTATTTTTAATTTTTATTATATAGATTTAGACTGGAATAGAAAAAAGCACTCAGTTTTCCCCGATTTATCCAATTGTCTGGGAAACTTATCCAATATTTCTTTCAATTGTATTATTAGGAATATGTAAGAATAATAGCCAAATCGGTCCAGCCATTCTCAAGTGATGCGCTTACCAACGCACAACATTGCATTTTTATTATACAGTGCGCATATCCAGATTTCAATAAAATTATCAAAGAAAGTGAATCACTGCTTTTTTTTCTCAACTTTTAAACGCTTCTTTCGAAAATTTTCAAGTTCAAGGTCATACTTTTGTTTTTACAAATGCATGAAGTTTTCAAATCTTCTAAAAACATTGGGAGTTGTCATTAATTACTAATTACTTCAAAGATGACAGAAAAAAATTGAAGGATATGTGTGTGTAATAAAAAATAGAGAATTTCTTGTCCGAGAGTTTTTTCCCTAAATGAACAATGAACTTTTTGTTCCCAGGTTTCCAGACGACTATAGATAATACGAAATTTGTTAATTGTTTTCTATATTATAATACATAACTACTTTTAATCAGTTTTTCCCTAAAACACCATTGTTGGCGAAACGTGCGTTGGCAGTTGTAATAAAATTGTTTTTGGTGTTTTAGGGACAAACTGATTAAAAGTAGTTATCTACCACCAAAAGTGATCCAGACAATTGTTTTGTTTTTGATTATAATACATTGTTACTTTATTAAAAATTATTTATTAAAATTAAAAATTAGGACCATGTTAGTGAGAATAAATTACTCACAAGTATTTTCGAACAATTTCATCGTCCCATCGTTACATAATTCACCCTGATTACGACTATCGTATCGACGGCAAAAACTACAAGAATATAAGGGGAATATAAGTAATTTGACAACCATACAAAATGTTTGGTACCTCTCCAATCCGTTTTACAGTGTTATTGTTATAAACAGAGATTAAAATAACTGAGCTTTCAGCAAAGAAAAAGTTGAAAGCAATACCCAAGAGGATTTAATAGAATAGAGGAACCATCAGCCACCTTTAAGCGTGTAATGTAAAAGTCGTTCAGTACATGCTGCTCTCTGTGAGTGAGAAACATAAGCGATGATTTAGATTGAGCAGTTATACAGCGTTCTGTAATCCTTTTTTCCGATTACTAACCTATGGCAATTTGTAATACAATACAGAGATACAATACAATTGATTAAGTGGTCTACGCAAAGAAAGTAATCTGATATGCATTTCGATAACTTTTAATGTTGCCAGGTGTAGCCGAAAAATGTGTACCTACTTCTCAATTACTGCTTAATTCCAAAATGTATCTTGATTTTATTACGTTGTTGAATTTTTTTTTGTTAACACATTGAGCCCCGGGTTGCATCAACGCGATGACATGGTTTTCGGGTAGTGTAGGACGGCGAGTACATGATTATATGCCATTGCTTTCATGCTATTTCAATGGAGAACGGAAGGTAGCCGTCCGGGGGACTTAACATAAATATGCTCGTGGTACGATAATTTTTTGCATGGCCGTACCTAATTTGAGACGCTCATTCATTTCTCGGAACGCAGAGTGCTAAGTAATCATAAATTTTGTTTTGTGTGTTTAGTTGAGCTCTCTCAGTTTCGCCAGTTTCGCATTTATGTTCGATACAAGAGTTCAACAACAGTTCCTTGAAAATTTATCCGCCACTTTATTTAATTATATAAAAAGTTACTTCAGTCAGTTTCATATTAGTCCAGGCAATGGGGGTTTTTGTGTTTTTGATCGCAAAAGGTCGGACAGAAATAAAATTTGGTGGGATGGTGGGTGGGAGATAGGCAAAAACTTCATGAGACCAATTTTATGCAGAATTTAATGTAGAACATAAGTCCTATAACATTTTCTAATCGGAGTTACCGTTTACGAGAAAAAAGCAGAAAGGCTTCATGACGTCACGTTCGGGAACGGTTCTTTGGGCAAAAGTGGATGAAGCTCCCCCGCTGGAGTGGGAACTCTTCGGATTTTTATTTGGATGCCTACTGGGAGTTCACAAACAAATTTTCTAAACTTTATAAATTATTTCTTCTAAAAAGTCTAATTTGCTTGGACTAGATTCTCATCGGCACATATCTCGAGAACGATTCAACCCAGTACCTTTTTAAGGGGTTATTTTTGTAGGAAATTTTATCAGCTTTAATTTTTTACGGAGGACACATAGTTTTATAGTAATAAACGAAGAACCGATAAAAGTTAAAATTTTTCGACTTATGAATGAAGTGAATTATCCCCACGCTGTTTTAATTGCACATGTCAAAAATCAGAACAATTTTGATTCCAGTGGACGAGAAGTTTTAATTAACTGTACCCCGTTCTCCGTGCGGTCAATGCAATACATTTTTCCGCAATCTTTTTTTCAAATTTACAAATTTCAAAAAATCGCTCTCTAGTGGCAAAGATCTATCAAAATTTCAAGCGACAATGTTCAGAAACAAAAAAGACCGACAGGAATGTACATGCCGCAAGAGAACCTTCTGTCAGAGACCTATGAGTAAATCACGAGGGGGACCCCTTTATTGTAAAGAAATATGGACACCCAGGTCATCAATATTCATTTTTAAATTTTCCAAATAACATGGGTTCTTCGTTTGTCCCCAAAAGCAAAAGGATACTGTAATACCACAAACCAAATCCGACCCAGACATCTTAAAGAAAGAATTTCCTTTTTTGATACTTCCACATAAATACGACGAATCTACAGTAAAATGTACAATTTGCCCGAGCAAAATTTTCATTGACCATTAGTGGGAGATCAAACAAATACATTCAATGGAAAAATACTATCTTAATTAACTTTGTTATTATAAAACTCTTTTGAATATCAAATGGAACGAATTTTTGTTTATCATACCGGGGCTCAAAGTGTTAAGTTGACGGTATTATTTCCTCTAAAAATAATTTATTGTTTTGCTTTTCTTCTATGGGTTTTTCGTATGAGCTTAAGACCATAAAACTCACGATTCGAACGATTTATATACGTAACTCGTTTTCTGTTTTGTTCATTACGGTCCTGGAAAAGTTCTTAGTTAGAAAAAATAAAATTCGAGACAATTACCATGGAAAGTCGGAAAATTAGGACAAACTGCGAAAATCATAATACATATTTGCATGCACTCTTGATCATAATTGGCGATATTAACGACATACATATACATATTTGGTTGTTTTTTTGTCTTGTTCGTTATGCTCCGGGGATGGATGTAGGTATGTTTTCAATGGGGTCGTCTCACAATTTTCAAAAAAAGCATTTCTAGAAACTAGACGGAAAAATATTATACGCCCATTTTTTTGTTTCTACGAAATCACGCATTTACAAGGTAAAAAAAAATCATTTGTCTTATTTGAAACGCGCGCCTTTTTGTCAACACGGGACAAAATTCACCAGACAAAAATCAAGTTACTAGACGTGCCGACTAATGAGAAGCGCATGAACCAATGTGAATGCCCCCCGAAATGACGTCACAAGAGGCGGTAAATGTACAGCGTTTGAAACTGCTATCCCAAATTGCGATTTTTGATACGCTCTGTTATCTTACAAAACAACTTTATGAAACAACAGAACACGTTTTAGGGCTTCATGTTACATAGTCTATGAGGTGCTATATAGTTGAATTAGTCAAATTTAATTGAGGGAGACGACCCCATTGAAAAAAAATCGGTAAGATCTGCAGAAAAATCTGGAAAGTCGCATTCTAGTCTAAATTAAAATAAAATTACATATTTGTGTTTACTTTTGTATTGTTTTGCGCTCTGCCCAAAAACAAATTTATTAAAATTTGGAAAGGGCAACGTCTGTCGGGTCAGCTAGTTACAAAATATTACTCGATGACTATTTTATCGTAGTGTTTGTACTTAATACATTATGAATATACATACCGGGTGAGTTTTACCACCGAAGCCGAATTTGGAGTTTTCAATTGAATCGCTTATTATTAAAAAGGACTAAGTCACATTTTTGACATTTTGAGTTACATATTGCTATCTACTAAAATGGTGATAAAATGAACTAAATGCCTACCCCAATAATATTTTATAATGTTGGATGGAATGTAACATTTATTTTTAAAAAGATCTAAGTCGCTCGACTTGGTTCCTTTTTGAATTACCGATCTTGGACGTACATACTTAAATTTACCGTAAAAACTTTTATACGAGTTTGAGATCTAAAGGTGAGCAAGATTAGTCGCGTCAATAAATACATAAAACAGGCAATCTTCGGAAGTCCTCCAAAACAGCTTCGATTTTAATGATTATTTTTTTAATGTTTGTTTTTATATATTATTCAAAATCAGAAACCTTTTGAAGTGGGGAAATAATTATTTATATTGTTTAAACACTATTTATTATATTTATATAAAAAAATTAGTTTTTCAATACTTATTCTACAAATAATATACGAAAGTAAATTATAAAATTATTATGCATTGTGGATTATTTATTTTAGACATTTATAAATAAAATAATTAAAAATTGTTCATCAATACTTGTAGGAAGGAAAAACTTGAGAATTTTCCTCGATTTCCATGGGAGTCCCTGATCAGATCCTGACTTTTTGACAATGGAACCACCTCAAGAGTATACCCTTTCAAATAAAAGAAGAATTTTGTAAATCGGTACACAATTGACAAAGAAATTGATGAACATACATGAAGTCGGTTAATAAAAGGGAGCGAAAATTTGAGTATTTTTCTCGATTTCCATGGGATTCCCTGGTCAGATCCTGATTTTTTGATAATGGAATCACCTTAAGAGTATACCCTTTCAAATAAAGGAAGAATTTTGTAAATCGGTCCACAATTGACCAAGAAATCGGTGAACATAAATGAAATATAAATATATAAATGTTCTGAGGTAACAAGCATTAAAAAAAAAACACAACCGAATTGATAACTTCCTCCCTTTTGAAGTCTGTTAAAAAAAAACGCAAAACTATTTTTTTTTAGATAAATATCATACATATTGTTTAAATAATATTAATAGTTATGTCCCCGCTCCAAAAGGTTTCTGATTATAAATAATAAAAAAAAAAAACATCAAAATCGGAGTTGTTTCTGAGGACTTCCGAGAAAAAGACTTCATTGGACCCTACCGACGCTTCACCCCTGGACCCCATTTTATACTGGGATTTATTCCGCATTCGTAATAAAAAATAGTATGTGCAACTAGTATAAATAATAGTATAATAAATACGTATAAAGAAAAACACCAAAAACAGTTTCACAAAAAGTTTCTTTTTCTACTTTGGTGTCATAATTGAGTTTTTGTGAAACTAAAAGTAGTGTCACAATAGTACATCATTATACGAGTTTAACAAGAGGTTTCATTGTGACATGAGTGGTTTTGGGGCACGACGAGCGCAGCGAGAAGTGCCCCAATAGAACGAATGTCACAATGCCTCGTTAAACGAGTGTAATATACTATTTTTTCTACTTTGGAGCTCTTTGTTTTATAAAAATGTTAAAAATTCTGTTTTTTAGATAATCTAGGGATTTTTAGGATTAGGTAGTAGGATTAGGAACGGTTTTGTTTCTGGTTATGTTTTTTATCTGAAAAGTTGACATTTGGCTTGACTTCGAATGGAGTTGGTTAGAAATGCTCAATACCAACGTATTACGTATCAAATAAAAAAACCAAGTTCCTTTGTGACACTACTTTTAGTTTCACAAAAACTCAATTATGACACCAAAGTAGAAAAAGAAACTTTTTGTGAAACTGTTTTTGGTGTTTTTCTTTATACGTATTTATTATACTATTATTTTACTAGTTGCACATACTATTTTTTATTACGAATGCGGAATAAATCCCAGTATAAAATGGGGTCCAGGGGTGAAGCGTCGGTAGGGTCCAGGTGCAAATTCAGTTTTAATATTTCGATAGTTTTTTGTTTAATTTCAACAACGTATTTGTTTTTTATTACTCAGGCGGAAAAATAGTATCTGTGCAACCTTTGTTACGGTTGAAAAGTAACTGTTTGCCCATTTGACACCAAACGGTTGTTTGGGTGCGACAAGTTTACCTACTTCTTGCACACGCAGATTCAGATAAACAAACTGCTGAAATTAAATAAAAAATAACGTTGAAAGAAATTAGACAAAAAAAACACAATCGAAATATTAAAACTGAATTTGCCCATGAACCCTAACGGGTCTTCGCTCCTGAACCCCAATTTTATACTGGCATTTATTCCGCATTCACAATAAAAATAGTATGTGCAACTCGTGCGGCGTTGTCGATTGTAGTTGCACAATATACTATATTTAATTTCAGCAGTTTGTTTATCTGAATTTGTTATAAAATGGACAAACAGTTACTTTTTGTACGCGATCCAGATCTTGGAAAGCTTGGTCAGCAGTACGCCCACGGGTCGACTCGTTCCGCTGCTGCAGGAGCAGTACGACACTGACGCCCGACGGAGCATTTCGATTGATATTTGATTTGTCGGGTCACGTTGTACTATTAATTATACTTATTGTTTTTAATGTAATCTAACAATTTATTTGTACATTTTCAACCAGAATAAAGGTTGCAAAGATACTATTTTTTTTCAAATTTCTGTCGCCTTTTGCCATTGCACAACAGTAAACTATCACACAAAAGACTTAAATGACCATACAAACTAATTCGGAGAGATAAAAAGTTGCAACTTGATACTTCTGTGCCTTTCGACGCAGCCGATTTCCTGTTCGGCGTTCAAAGATTTACGGGGACAGGGACTACGTGGAGAAAAAATAATGCATCCGCAGCCAGGTCGGCAAAAATTCGTAAAATAAGGGTTACAGAGGTTTACTTTACAAACTTTCCTGAATTTAAAATCGGGTTTCTAATAACAAATTTTGGTGAAATTAAAGAACAATAATCAGCCGAGGTTGCTATGAAGCTTTTTTTTAATTCAAGTTTCTTAACACGCGTAATTTATCTGCAAACTTATGCATTTTTTATCTGCTTATTGCAAAGCTGAAATTACAAAATTTAAACAAATCTCTCCATAGCACTCTAGCCACATATTAGAGGAATACCTGTAACAAAAAATTATGTCCTCTTTGTTCAAATTAACTTCTTAAAACATTTTCTCGCACACCTTTAAAACGATATTTTTTGAGGCGCTTGAGTGTCGCCTTAATTACGTTACCGTACGTGGTGAGATCATCATGACATCATCCGCTTCCGGGCCGTCGCGCTCGTCTCAATATTGTACACTTGACAAGACAATGAGAAATTCTTTAATCATTACCTTATGTCGATAGCCTTTATAACTGGCTTAGCTTGGTAACGTACTTTTAAAACGCCTGTCGAGGTGCGTTCTGTAATTTAAAGGCTTGCTTTCGTCGGACGCGTGACGTGACGCGCGTGTCATAAATTTTACACCAAACTCGAATCGAACTCCAGTCGTCGCACAGAAGTGCCTTCCTAGACTGTGACGGACGTGATAGACGAGAAAGAGTTGTTACAAATTGTAATCGAAGGTTCGATTGAGGATGAGCTGGTGTGTCTCACATATTTGGACAGAGAAGAAAACGAGTTGTTCCGAGAACGAGCGAGGGAAGGCTGGTATAAACCAACTCTTGATAAAAAATATTTATTTGAAGACGAGAAAAAATTTCGAGTTTTTAGAAATATCTTTCATGATTTTGTACTAATTCAATTAATAGTTCATCGTTGCAGGTTGACATTTTGGAAGACAACAGACACATATACCACGCCAAAGTTGCTTGCCGGTCAACTACTGCGTGAAACCACGCCCAGGATTTTCGAGAAAGCGGGACCTATAGTTTACGCATCCGTAAAGCAAGCCTTTAGGCGGCAGAATTTTAGAACACCGCGACACGGGCGGCTTACAAAAAGTGTCGTTGGTGCCGACACCCTTCAGGTCAAAAAAAAGCAAAGGCCGCTCAGGTAATACTCCCTAAATCGACTGACTGCCCATCAGGCATGACCCCAAGAAGTCGATAGCCCATCAGACAAAACAGAAAATTAGATTCCTGTCAGGCAAGGTCCTTCAGGCAAATGGACTCTCAGGCATTCCCAAAACCTTCAGAAAACCTTGACAAAGTCCTAGCGCCAAAAAGCAGAACCCGTGAGATTCAAAGCAAGAAATTCATTCTTTTTCTTTTGGTGATAATGAAATTGTGTGAACGAGATTTCCTCCACCTCCTCTCCGATTTCAATGTCCTCACAGTAATCCCGGCACCCTCGGCGATTATCCTATGAGTCGGTTGAAGAGGTGACGCGTGCGATAATCCCCCCATCGGCACTTAACTCAAAATCTTCAGACCCCCAATTCACTTGAAGCCCTCTCTTCGAGAGCCCCCAACTCGACCACACCCTACACCCACGGGATGTGCACTCAACCTGGACATTGGAGGGAACGAAATACAGGTAGTCTTTGTCGCAGTATACCTCCCCGGCGACTCATTGCTGGATGCCACGCCAACGCACACCACATCGTATGGAGGAGCGGTTATTGCAACAGCAGAGGAACAGCATTGCTCGAATATCTTACGAGCACAAAGTTAGGAATACTCAATCGAGGGAGCAAACCAACGTTTGTCACCTCGAGGTGTCAGACTATGATAGACATCACTTTCGCAACACAAGAGATTTCCAAACCGTTGTCCGCGTCGATGAAATATAGTAAATTACTCTCATCGGCGCGGACAACGTTCCAAACGTATAAGGGACTTGCAAGTATCATCGCAAGTGACCATGTCAGACGAATAACGTTTTCGTTAGAGGCAAAAGAGATGTTACCGAAGCCGTACAGAAACCTAAAACAAACTGATAGGGATCTATTTCTAGAAAACCAGTCAAATGTCAGGGGTCGGCTCGATGATCTTCAGACGGCCGGAGAACTGGAGAGGGCAGTCACTGACCTCACTTGGTCTTATGAGCAAGCTGGTCCGCTGAGATCGGGACCCACCAGGGCTATCTGCGCAAGATATTCAATAAGGCCAAAAGGACCAAAAATGCAGCCGACTGGGACGAATTTAAAGAATACCAGCGGCCATACAAAAAAGACGTTCGTTCTAAGCAGAAGACATCATGGAGAAAATTCTGTGGGGACCCCGAATGTACCACCACCGTTGCCCGGCTGATGAAAATCCTATCAAAGGATCCGGGACAGCAAGTAAAAAATTGTGAACCACCTAAAATGGGCTATAAGAACTTTCAAACCCTTCAAGTCACCGGGCGTGAACGGAATCTTCCCGGCCCTACTACAGTGGGGACTGTCGGAGATTCTGGACAACCTCGTGATAATTTTTCGGGTATGTTTTGCACTCGCATACGCATCGGAAATGTGGAGGGAGGTGAGAGTTGTCTTTATTCCAAACCAGAAAAAGGAGATTATTCTCTAGCGAAATCTTTCCGTCCCATAAGTCTCACATCGACTACCAAATAAGGGATGGAGTGCTAAGGGCCAAACCATTATACCCCAACCAACATGCTATATATTCCGGGACATCGACCGAGTCCGCTCTACACGAGGTGGTGGGGCGGATTGAGGAAGCCCTGGAGCACAAACTATACTCCTTAGAAGCATTTGTCTGGTGGCAGAGTCAGACAAAAAAAACAACGATGACACGTCTTGGACGCATCCAACGGATGGCATGTGTCGTTGTGACGGATGGTATGAGAACACCCCGACCACAGCTCTGGAGGATATCCTGTGTCTGCCTCCCATTGATATCTTCGTGGAGGGCATGGCACTTGCCTCCGCTCGCAGGCTGCGGGAAGGTAACCTTTGGAATGGCGGGCACGCCCGCATTCTGAGCGAGGGACTCCACAGAGTACCTCGGTCGGACCGTATCTGTCCTTAATATGCTTTCGACAAATCCTATGCAGTGCATACGGATACAGGAGATCATCCGAAGTTTGACATTTCAACCTTCACGGATAATCAAAAACGAAAGCAGGCTCTGTAGAAAAAAATCGGAATTCACATGCCCGAAATGAACTGTAATCTCATCGCAACCCTAGGGGAATGTGCCAATATTTTCCAGGCGGAGACCGCGGTCATTCTAAGGGGTGCCACAGAAATCACTGCGTGCAATGTCGGGATGTGCTTCTTCAGCGACAGTCGAGCAGCTCTGCGGGCTCTGGACAGTGGCAGAATTACCAATCAAGTGGTACATGACTGCCATCTGGCACTGTCGAGAATAGCATTAAACAATGTCGTTGAGCTAAGGTGGGTTCGAGGAGATAACGGAAATGAGGGGAATGAGAGGGGCGACGAGCTGGCTCGACAGGGCGCGACGGGAACACCGGATACCTCTCAAACCTGATACCCATTCTAGATGCTAGATGGGAAACGACAACAGGTTGCAGACAAAGCAAGATTTTTATCAAAAATCTTTGCTTTAAAAGAGCCAAGTCCTGTCTGCATTTGTCAAGGGACGGACTCCGCCTTTTGTTGGGGATCTGGAGCGGACATCGCAGGCTAAATAAACACCTCCACGTGATGGGGGTGTTTAGAGGAGAACGAGACTGTCGAACATATTCTACGGGAATGTCTGGCTCTCGCCTCGACCAGAAAGTCCATACTGGGGCAGACATGGCCCAGCTGGGCCAATTTGAGGTGTACCTCACCTGGAACCATCGTAGCCTTTTTCGACAATGTCGGATGTCTGGATGAGAGACAGGAATGAGGGACACGAGGGGGTGACACAATGGGCCAGCGGTGTGGTCTTAATTCCCTCACACACCTCAACACCTAATCTAACCTATCTAAGTATCAAGTTCAATAAACTATAGTTCTTGTTCACTTAATCGTAAATTGCGTTTTATGATATATTGATATATTTGATATGATATAGGGGTAAAAAGGATCACTTCTGAGCTGCTAAATACATTTAGTGGCACAAAATTAATAACGTTACATAATAGTTTAATTAGCAATTACTACAAATTTCATGAAAATTCAAACAAAAAAGTACTTTGTAAACAGTAACAGCACATACAGTAGTAAAACAAATTCTACCAACTTTAATTATAGCTTTGAATATACAATAACATGCAATGTTCACTCTACTTTTGTTTTCCAACCAAAGCGTCCAGCAGTTTGAGCTTAGCTTTGACTTTCTTATAATCTGCATACACATGTCCAACCGGCAACTTATCCTCCTTCTGAATCATCCTTCCAGTTTTGCGCTGAACCTCCACCTCAAACAGTTTAATAGTCCGTTTCAACTCCTTCTTTTTTTCAGACATAACTCGGTGTTCTTCAAGCAGTTCCAATTTCGGTAAAGAATGTAGATTTTCATTGAAGGAGCTATCAGTGTCGCTGCTGTCTGCACTGTTAATGCCAGACGACTTTTCCGAATCTACCTCATTCGATTGGGGAATAAAAGAAGGGATGAAATTCATGGTTTCGTCTTCGTGAATTGTGGCTAATTCGTTGCCTGTTTGATTGGTCTGTATTTTGGTGATCATTCGTTTCAGAATTCTGTAGCGGTCGTAAATGGGGCGAGCTAGGATTCGGTCTTCCATGTTATCCGGACGGCCGTGAATAGACTCTAGGTGCAGTAGAGCGTTTTGTAATTCCAGTTTTTCCACAATTAAGTCATCGGTGGACATGTGTTCTAGCAGGTTGGGTCTCTTCGCGGCTTCGCGTTTTTGAGCCAACATCTGAAAAAACACAACTCTTTAAATTACTAACAGTCATTTCATTCACAGTAGTGCTAATGTGATATTTGCAATTATTATAATCACTATTCAATATAAGAGAACTTTTACTACACTTAATAGCAACATTCCACACATATTCTTCTACGCTTCAATGATTTCATAAAATTCAAGTTCATTTTCTTAATGTCAAGTACTGTTTAGTTTTCCTACTTAGTTGTTAGCCTGTATTCATATAAAATTCTGATTGTAAATAGATGACTTCTTTTACTAGTAGTACAGAAAGTAGCCTAGTTTGATGGTGTCTGAGAATTTATAAGAAAAATCCTCGACGTTTCGCCCGATTTTTTAAGGGACATCTTCAGGAGGGATGTACTCATTTCAAGTGCCTTAAGAAATTTTCTGATTGTCTATGAAATAATTGTGTGGTTCCTTTAACAATTCCTTTAACGTTTACCTACTACTAAAATTCTCAATCTAACAACATATGTAATTTTTTTCCACAAGCAATGTGATGTATTAATCATTTATGAATATCCGATACAATATTTAAGCCTAAACTTACCCTTTGAATGTGATTTAAAGTGTCTAGCAGATTCCTCGAACCACTGCGGCTTTCCTCGTTATCGGTAACACTGGGACACAGCTCCACCAACATCCTGTGCTCTTTCTTCAACTTTGCGAGATCCATATACAACTTTCGTATAGTTTTGTCGTTAAGTTTGTCAGCGTGTGAAACTTTGTGTCCATGCTTGCACTCGAATTCCAACTCATATTTTTTAATCTTCTTCTTGACACTGTTAATCTGTTTCGTAAGTTTGTGTAGTTTCAATTCCAAGGGATTCTTAGTTTTATTTTCAAGCTCAAAATTGGCTTGCTGAATGTCAGGATCTAAATAAATCCTGTGAGTCGCAATTATAGAATTCCGTGGAGAAGACAACAAACGATTCGACGCCACTGATAGCCCAGGAAGGGTCTCTGTGTTCTCATTAATTTCGTGATGGGCTGTGGACAACAAGGGTTCAGAACAATCAACTTCTTTGTGCAGAGTTGACAGATCTAGGTCCGGAGCACATTGTTGCACTGGACTTGGAGATCTGTCCTTCACCTCTTTATGTAACTGGAGTAAACTATCCGCTTTGATATCTACATCATCTTTCTTCTCACTCTGTACTTGATTCTTCGTTTCATTCTTCCCTTCGTGGTGAAGCTCAGGTTTGAATTTCGGTTTGGGCAAACACCTGGCTTTCGGTCTCCTACTCTTATGACTTTTCTTGTTCTTCAGAGTGAACGGTTTCGAGAACCTTTCGTGTGATCTTCGCTTCTCATGTTCGCAATCTTCATCGCATATCAAAACGACGTCTGCGCCTTGTCGATTCGGTGATACGTGTTTCTCGAACGAAGTGACATTTTTTGGATCGGATTTTTGGAAATCTTCGTTGCTCGAGACACGCCGAATCGACTTGTTCTCGAAATACTTCTTCTGCGTTGGCCTCTCTTCAGAATTTGAGCGTATCACTTTGCGTTCCTGGCAAAGCGAACTGATGCTCTCTTGCCTCTCTTTCCTCTTCCGTGCTTTGCATGATGCTTTTGCTTCGTCGAAGCTGGTCGGAATCTGAGATTTGCACTTGATTTTGGCAAAATCTTTGTTGTAACTGAGCAACGGTCCGGTTTTTTGTTGCGGTTCTTCTTTACGGGAGGGTCCTTTCATTGTTTTAATGACCAGGACGTGGACAGGTGCTGTAAAAAACAACAAGACATGCATTAAGTCTGAGATTTTCAACATAGGTTTCTAATGATGTGTTTCAAAGTTAGGAGAAAGTCGAAGAAGCCGTTTAACTGTAACTTATGTTTAGTCACGTTTTCCTAGATGTTTAAAGAGGGAACCTGAATTGTTATAGACATTAACATAAATTGGAGTTCACAACATTGTTGCAATTAATGTACTGTTCAAATATTTAATTGCTACGTAGTTATGTATACAGGGTGTCATAGATATACCTGCAATAAATTTAGGGGGTAATAGAGAAAAATATTAGGTTTTCGCACACTCCACTGTTATGAATCTTAAGATCACGAGAAGCCAACAGCCTCGCAGCAAAAATTATAGATAACACGCAAAAAGTCTGTTTGCGTCGATATGAACGAAATCATCGCTTATTTTTCAAAATACAGTATTGATCCTTCTGCGAATACCGCAAAAATTACTTAATCGAATGTAATGCTGCAATTGCATGGTCCCACTGGTTCATCAACGTTTTTAATTATTGTGAGGGAAATTGCCGTCATGAAGTCCATTTATTCCATTTTGAAATTTCGCTGTTTGTTTACACACTTCGCGCAGTCGGTCAGGAGCGTTTGTCAGTTGATTTTAGGGGGTTTTGTCACAAAAAAATATTGAAAAAAAAATTACAAATTGTAGGTATGTATTTACATTACACCCTGTATATTAGTAAAAATTACCGCATGTTCGAAATTTATGCATTTAAGACATGTTAAAACAAAATTTTCCTCATTGTTACTTAATACATATTTCCGCGAGAAAACTTCCTATAAAATAGTTTCGCTAGGCGAATGACATTTTGATCCAAAATTATACAAAAGAAGAATTATTGCCTTTTCTGGCAAATTTTGTTTCAACTCATAATGGACTACCACGATGTTTGTGTGTTAATGTGAATCAGAACTGGTTAAAACATGTTAAAATTTCAAGAAAAAAATTATTTAAATTATTCCAATCATAAAGGTTTTGGAGTGCCATATTTATGATTAAATTGAAAGTTTAAGTAACATCGGGTCTTCATAATTGATTCATTCATCCATCATGTTGCTTCTGGATAACAAAATTTACATTTTGACGTACAAAGTCTACTGGATGTATGAATCATTTATTTTTTGAAGACCCTGTATAACCTATGTTGATTAGATTGGTGAAATTAAAGGTATTAGAAGATTAAAAATGCTTCTTTAAATTAGAAATTATTATCCCAACATTAACTACCAAAAAATGATTAAGCGACAAAAATGATTTCAATTTTAGATATCTTCGGTTAGAGAAATTAATGTCGGTAGCATTATCGCTGATAATCAAATATGTATAATAATAATTTACGAGTTCCATTAATTATTTAAATATTACATACAACACATTTCTGAGCTTCTTACATTATAGACAAATTACGACTTCATCGGCACATCGCGCGGCACTCTGGATTAGATAACGGCGCTGTCTAAATTAATCTTCACTACTTTTCGACTGTTCACTACTGACTGAGTCACTGCTTCTTCACGCCCTCCTCTAAATATATATAGTGAACGACTTGTCGAGAACATTGCTCCGAAAAAGATCACCAATGTTTCCAAACTCCAAGGTTGCCTATCTCGGAATATTCTACATTTCGAAAGTTCCTTAATGAGAATGTAGAGGACTCTCTCGATAGGAAATGAAAGCTAGTATAAGAGAAAAGAAACACACTAGCGGAGACAAAGGAAGTAAGAAAAAAAACATATACAGTCGAATAGAGAACCTCCTCCTTTTTTGAAGTCGGTTAAAAAAGAGAACAAAACACTGCAAAAGACAAAGATTCAGAAAAATGTAAAAGACTAAATGCGATATTAATAAAGGTAAAAGGCTAAGATGTAAAAAGCAAGAGGTACATTGAAAGAATAAAGTGACATGTAGAAACAGAAACAAAAAAAAAGAGTTGGAACCAAAGAAACAAGAAAATGAAGAAACAGAACGAAGTTGAGAATAGATGTAGTTGTTCCCTAATTTCGTTCACAATAGGTATATTGAACAACAACGACGGCAAACAAGTTTGTATGTTTGGAAATTTCCAATTTTTAAATTAGAGAAATTTATAAAAATCTAAAAACTTTTGGGAATCTTCCAATTATTAAATACGCATATAAATTAAATAGTTACAGTTCATTCTATCCAAGTGGGCTGTTATTCCAACAAAATAAGAGAGAGTGGGAGAGATTGGGAAATATAAATTAATATAGTAATTAGAAAGAAGCATATTGTATAATGATTGTGAATACCTGAATAACGCACCAATAGTAGAACGTTTTGGAGAAAAGTCGCAGGTGACTGGTACTGGAATATTCTGTAGATAATGTATTATGATGCCATTCATAGAAGACTCGAGAATCGACTAGAAGGATATAGTGTATAGTCGATCTATTTCTTGAATAGTCTAGATGACCTTCTAGAGACTTATGTATCGGAAGAATTCTCCATGATGACATCAAGGAATATTCGAGATGGGGAACATTCTAGAGCATAACCAATTGCCGCGCGATATGTGAAGTAAATATACGAGGAGTACCGTTAAAGTCGTAATTTATATACATATATAAACATATAAATAAAAATATGTAATATAATGTATAATATAAAATACAATAACAAATCAGGAGAAAATAATATAATTTATTGGTAAATAAATCTGAAATGTATATATATCAGTAAGCACTAAAATCTGTTCTAAATATCGCATATTGACATATCGTCTGGTGGGGGTTTGATTATGCGAAGAACTTAACAATAATTAAATAATAATATTTTTTTTTTTATAAAAACAAAGTAGGTACATACAGTGTGGAAATTAAGTAAGGAATAAATTCAGTAACTCCGTTAGTATTTGCAATAGAAATAAAGCTTAAAAAGCTTGTGGTAGGGTTAATGGAGTCGTTTATTGGAAATTACGCGTTTACTAGGCAAAAAAAAAACCGTAATACATATTATAATAAAATTCGAAGTTACTAAACGCGCAAACTAATGAGAAACGCACCAACAAATGAAAATTCAAATTAGTAACATTTCAAAAAATTGACAGAGCTGTTTAATGTTATAGGAATTTAAGAAAAACCATAGATATACCAATAAAAACTTGACAAGTTCTGAATAGGTACAAGATAACTGTGTCTATGCTGTTTTTCTCTGATTAAATAACAAATAAACTTCTAAATAATAATATCTGGTTGCAACAGGATGGTGCTCCACCACACTACGTTCTTTATCTGTGGCGTTATTTGGACGAAGTGTTCCCAAGACTCCCTAAACCATTCAAAACGTATGAATCATTCAAAACGTATTGGCTGATGATCGTCTTGGATTTTGTCAGATGATGCAAGGTCATCAGTTTGAACATTTGGTGTAATATCTTTAATTTATAATTCTTACATCAATAGTCTTTTTGCTAATTTGTTAACCCTACTAAATATAGGGTTGCTTATTTTTTCTCATTGATGGCTTTTGTCAACTTTGTTTTGTTCGGATTGCTGTTTTTTTTCCTTTAAATTCCGATAAAATTAGACAGCTGTTAATTTTTTGAAATTTTACTAATTTTAATTTTAGCGCCGGCGCCGTCATTAATTTTTTCCTTTTGTAACCTTTTAAGTATTTGATAACGTTGAAATTAGAAAAAAAAAACTCAATGCAAAGGTAAAATAAAAAAACAGGTTGCCATTAAAAAAATTATGACTGTAAAAAAAACTAATGAAAAAATTAGCATATGTTCCTCGGTTGCACTATAATTACATGCTTTTTAAAACACGTTAGCTGCCCCTTCAGAAGAAAAAAATCGGCTCCAATTTTTTTTTTGCATATTCTGATAAGCTTTAAAATTATGCGGCTTCTTCCGAAAGATATTTAAAAAAAACTTTGTGACACATACCCGGTGTTACGACAATGCAATGGCAAGACTCGGAAGAAATGAGACACGTCGTGTGGGTCACGGGGCAAATCTGTCTGGTATGAACAGAACTGAGTCACATCGTTAGTGTCACAGAGCATGTGTAATGTTTTAGAAAGATTTGAATAAAGGAAAATCGTTCCTGATTTTCTATTAAGAGTGTGCTCTTTGGGGTGGTTGAATTTCGGATTATACGGGCATGGGTCTCGCTAGTCAGGTAAGGGTTTATGACCCTGGGTTTCCCCAAGTGGTCGGCACAAATAGATATAATTATAGTGCGATCAATAATTGCGCTTATCAAAAACAATCATGGATTTTATAATAATTGTCAAGGGTAGTAAATCTGATATATTATGACTACAAACTTTGGGAGCTAAGCTAAGACAGCCTGTATTGGTTTGCGTGAGTCCCACGTGTTGAACATATCTCTGCACTGGATTTGGTTCACTTAGGCGGTTTTCCTTTACTTTCAAATAAAGTTGTGTTCTGAATTATCAGTCTTATATGTCTTATATACAGTGAGCGGCAAAAGTATGGAATAAATTCATTAAAAATTAAACAAAATTAAAAAAAATCTCTGGACGGGTCAATTTTGGTTTATAAAAATGAATATTTTTGTCACAAATAAAATTCCAAGCTGTCATTTGTTTTCGAGTGATGACGCCATCGTTTTTTTTTGTTTTTTTTTTTTTTTTAATAGAAACCCCCTATTTTTTGATGCATCTAGCCCTTTTAATTGTCTAAACAACAGTATAAAAAATTTGTTATCTTACATAATGAAAGTTTTGAGAAAAAAAATTAAATTGGATTTTTTTACGACAAACAAAAACAAGTCAAAAAATCAAGTAAGTAAATCAAACAGTCAAATAGTACTGTCAGTTTCATTTGTATGTGTAAATTGTTTTACAAAACGTTTTCGAAAATGGTTCATTTAAAAGAAACACAACGTATAGAAATTTTAATTTTGATTGGGTGCGGGGATAAAACTAGAACCCGACAAGAAGTTTGTAATTAGTTCAATGCAAAGTATCCAGACAGACTCATCAGCCAATCTACAGTCAGTAATATTGAAAATAAATTTAAAAGAACTGGGCATGTTAAAGCGATTAGAAGACCGGGTCGTCCAAAACTTTACGAAAATACATCCTTGTTGAAAATTTTCCAAATGACAATGATCAGACCTTAGTAAATGATGATTTGTGGTTCCAGCAAGATGGTGCACCGCCACACTTTGCACTTTCTGTTCGCCATTACAGGTGGATTGGGAGACGAGGACCGATAGAGTGGCCTGCAAGGGCTCCAGATCTTACACCCCTTGATTATTTTTTATGTCGTTATTTAAAGTCTAAGCTTTGTTAGACCACAGAATCTAGAACATTTAAAAATTAGGATTCGATACGAAATAAGTAGAATTAGTGAAGAAGTAATTCATAATGTCCAAAAGGAATTTCTTCATAGACTTGCTTATCTTTTTTTTTCTCAAAACTTTCCTTATGTAAGATAACAAAATTTTTACACTGTATACAATTACAGGGGCGATCAGAATCAAGAAAAAAATCGGAAAGGAAATAGGAAATTGACCAGTCTAAAGATTTCTTTGAAAAAAAAAAAAAAAAGATTAATTTTTAATGAATTTATTCCATACTTTTACCGCTCACTGTATATTCGATGCCCCATAAAAAATTGTTTTTTTTTACGGAGGGACTTTTTTTCGGCTTCTAAATTTCACGTTAAGTCAGAATAACACATTAGATATAGCCGCTAAGAGCCACAGAAAAAAATAGATCCTACTGATGTGACACAAACCCAGTGTCACGGCGCAAGAATGGCTAATTTTGTGAGACACACATGTAGTGTCACGTGGCAGCTAACGTGTTAAGTTTAACTAACGGAGCTACTGAATTGATTCCTTACTTAATTTCCACACTGTATATTTAAAAAAAAACTTTAGTATATTTAAAACGTTGACAGCGCCGATGACAGTAATTTCAAGTCATGCCCATCGCTCAAAACCTTGCGTTTGGAAAACAGACAAAATATCGCTGGATGTCACCACCTCGCGCATTACAGGAAACTGTAATAGTGTTACAGAATGAAAAATTAGGAAGGCGTGGAAAAATTTATTCCAATCTCAAAATTAAAAGTGCGTTTAATTTTTTCCAAAATCAGGTATTATCTAGAATAATAATGCAAATCTTCCCTCATCTTTATTAAACATTTTTTGTCGCTAGTTTTATTTATTTATTTTTGTTGTCATCTGATAACGGCAGTCTAAAAGGAAAGAAGCACCCAAAAGGAATATAGAACACTGGTTTTATTAAATTTTATCGAAAAGCCGATAATTTGATTGAAGTTCTTATTTTATTTACGTTATTTTGACATCGGTTGACAGTTATTCGAGTTTCATGCCTCCTTATTACAGTTTCCATTAAGTCGCGATCCAAGTCCCTCTGGTGGTCATTTTACCTCTATTGGTACAACTTTGTATTACTGTCAATTTAATAAATAATCTAAGGAACCTTTATGAATACAAAATAAACTACAAATTTAAAAAACTTATTCATGAGATATCTTATCATAAAATGACCATGTATACGTATTTCGGTGTTCAGTATCATAATCCAATATACAAAAAAATCAATTTATTATAGACACGATATCAGGTACTATTTAAGATTACTGAAATGCTAAAATATATCATGCGTCACATAGCGAACAATGAATGGTTGAGAAATTCAATGTAATCCGTTGAAAGATATATTTAAAAATAGTTTTTCTTGCACACGATAATACTGTGAGCACTATCTACCTCCATTGGACAATGTGCAGTTCTCATTTTGATAGGCGCAGCCAGCACTGAATAATATCACTTCTTTAGTTTTAGGATAAGCCACCAAATAATTTTCTGGGTAGTTCGTAATTAAAGTTATAAATACATTAGCCTTCAGGCCTCCTGCTTCGTTCCAAAGATAGCAAGTTACTTCTTTGGAAGTTATATTGTAGATTATATAATTGTGAACGCTTAACTTTGTCTCATAATAAATTGTATACTTGCATTAGGGAATGATTTTTTAGAGAAGCAGTGTGGTTTATAATAACGTCAGTATAAGTCATTTTTTTATTTAAATATCGGTTCCAAACAGTTTTTCCGGTGAGGCACGACAGTAGTGGGATTTTAATTTCTGTGATAGTTCTTTTAAGAAGTAGCTCAGCATTTGTCTAGTTGCCGACTAACTTTCTCTTGCTTCCTCTTGATGGCACTTTGTTATCAGTTTCATGCATTCCATGCACTGACTGCTTGCACCATTCGTTCACCATTGTGCCTTTCAATCTCAAGGTATTTAGGAACATTAGTTTGCACACTTGATGATTTTCACCTGTTACTGTTCTTAGGTAATACAGTTGTCTGCAGTAGATCGTTTTGGGAGAATAACAAAATTAGAGCAAAATATTTTTAGAAACCCCACCCGACGATAAGTATTATCTAAATATTATTGATCCAAAACCCACTAAATAAATTAGTGTTTCTAATTGCCAGAAGACACAATATATCGCCAAAAAGGCTAAAACAGTGACACTTACGCCTCATCACCGATGTTTATACCAACACACCAAATATTGTCCGACTGTTTAGCACCTCTGAAAAACTGTCACGATCTCAAGACAATTTGTCACTGGTTGCAGTTTTATAGATGCATCGTTATCGAGGTAAAAAATGTCATTCAACAAACTTGACCGCAATAACACCTCTGTTAATGAAAATAATGATACATAACCGTAAACATTCAATGATTTTTTAAAGGTACCGTTCAACTTTGCAAGATCAACAAATTAATGTTGTTTTGAATGCGTGGAAAATTTGCTGAATATTAAATTATGACATCTAACAACCTCGACCTCTCAACAATTAAATTTCTTTCTCACCTTCAAAAGTTGGTAATGCAATCAAGATTATTTTTGGAATGTCCTTAACGATAATCTTTAGTAATTTAGAAAAATGTTGCAGCACTTTAACTACGTCGTATCGGATATCTGTCGTTTTATTTTTGTATTTTTAAGCGTGGGTTTACATCAAAACTCACCTGTAAATAGACACAAACAACATTTGACCTGTAATAGGAATAACCTTCGAAGAGATAAATTTAGAATCAATTAAATCGCTTATTTAATGGGAAGGTATTTTAGGGTAACGCTCTTTCGATTAATCTATACGGAACTATCTGCGTTATTTACCAACGTTTATATTTAACGTAAATGATATTGCACATGTTCGAGATTGTGGAAGAGATAACGTCTTTAGCATACAAGTCACAAAATCACTGAAATTCGCCATAAACTTTCGCGAAATGTAGATTTTTTTACATAACAGCTATTTACATATATTATAATGTATTTGTTCTCCGTTTTGAGGGATTACAAGTGATGTAACTGGCAGAATTTGTTTCTGCGGTAGGTACCGGACATGCTCACATCAATGCAACTTTACTACGTACTACCCAATCTTATCTACGTATTATTCATAGGGAATAATATAATAATGATTCATATTTTCAAATCTTAACCTAGGAGTACCAAGTAAACTATGCCAAATGAACCTCCGATGTTATTTAGACAAGCTGTGCATACATAATACAAAAACTTGCTCACACGACAATTTGGATATGGAATTTTTTAAATTGGTTAGTTTATACAACAGGTGTCAATCATTGCTATAAACAATATAATTAACGGCTTCATTTATCGTTTTACAATAGTGACTGGCAAAGCAAACAGAATTGTAAATTTCCTTGGTTTAAAGTGGATTAAAATTCCAACAACGTAATAAAAAATTACTGTTAGAGGTATTTGAAATATTGCGTGGGCCTAGTCCCATTTGTTTTCAACAAAATTGTATAAAAAATGAGTATGTGGGTGTGCCAACTTACCTAGTACTTTTGATGAGAACACAAACTTCGCAGAACAGAAAAGTCAATCTTATAACGTATGAAGAATTAGTTAAAACTAGTTGTGTACGGATACGAAAAATACAGCATGCACTAGTACGGCAATGATCTTTAATCTAAGGGTTCATATCCCTATCTCGACACATCGCAAATCTATGGTTGCTTCAAGAAGTGAGTGGAAACCAGCCGCAATTTTAGCATGTGGCTGTTGGATACCACTCTTCCACCAACTGCTGGTACTTGGAAATCTGTTGGGTTAGAACACTGCAACAAAAAACAAGCATCAGAACTGTCGAACATAATATTAATAACTAGAAATACCACCAGTGGCGTGGACAATTTTTTAAGCCTTTCGTTTAATAAATCTCAATAAGTATGTATGGTACTTCTAATGTTATGTTGTGGCCTTGATCTTGACAATCACTTTTCGGAGACAATAATGTTGCTGTACTGAATTAATTTACTAGCTATAAATATCGTAGTAATATTTTAGGCGTAATCATTGATCTGGAACTATGGGGATTCTAGATTGTTGCTGTTAAAGGCACAAATATGTATAATTTCGAATCGTTAAAAATGCAGTTACGATTTATAGTACCCAAATTACTTACTTTTAGTAGCCTATAAGACACTCTTTAAGTTATTACTAATTAAATTAATTTACGTCCAGCCCACAAAACAACCATATTTTACAGTGCGGCCACGTTTCTCGGATTCTCCGACCAGGGTAGGTTTTTGTACCACTTTGGGTAAGCGGGCTTTCATTTTGGTTAAATTTTTCGGCTAGAGTGTCAAGCCAGCATTAGTTTTCGACAACCCCTCTTAATGTGAAAAATAAACGTTACTACCGGTTGACACTGAAATTTATCTATAAAACAAACATGTTGTTTATAAAAATCGAATTATAAACATGGGTGCTATTGCTTACAAGCACTTAGCAGGTCATAGTGATTGTTTGTTTTGCACTTCTGTACGTTTAAAAAATTAAAACATTCGAATATCCGGTCAATAGCTATTCCGAAGCTTTTCACCTCGATGTCAACAGGTTATTCTATGTATGGCAACTGTAACTGAATTTAGAACTACCCTATAGTAAAAATACATTACCTTTTTAGCTAATAGACAAACGTGGGATGAACACGATTGGGTGTTCAGATTCGGATCAAATATAGAGCTCCTATAACGAAACACATGCAGTGTGATTAACTGAATTTTTTAACTAGCAGGCTGGTGCGTAATGAATGCATGTCGTTGAGAACTGCATTCTTTCAAAGATATTTGATTTGGATAATCAACGACAAGCACTCCTAACGTGACAGCCTCCTAGATAAAAAATTCAATTGATCAAACTATATTACCAATAAGAATAATACATTAAAAACTGAATCAATTAATTTAATTAAGGAATTTGGTGAATTGAATGAAAAGCTGAGCCGTGGAATTTTTTTCCCTTTTTAAAATAGTTTATTAGTCAATACTTTACCATTTCTATAATTATAATTAACCAATTTTTTCTAGAATGCTACTTTTGTATAAAAATGACCATTTGGCTACACCAAAGCTACGCCACTGGACTCTAAACCCATTTTATTCTATTATATAACAAATCGCCAGAAATAAACTGGGGTATTACGCATTACATCCCGGACCAGTTCATGTTATTTTATTCTTGGAGTAAACAATTCCAGAAAAGCCCTGTGATTTTCAGCGATGGATACTTTCGAGCGGCGTGAATGGAAAAATTTCATTGCAAGTGATTGTCTTTACCTTGATTTATTCCCATAGTTTCACTGGATCAAAAAATACACTGAAATCACGTATATTTAGGAAGTAATGTGGAATTATCGATCGCAATGCCCGACTACAATGAACAAGTCGGAACCGGCACGGACTAGGGCGCAACTCACTGTGTCACACTCGCACAACATGGAATGGGTGATACTGGAATATACCAGATACACTCTTCTTTGAAAGTGCCGTCCGTTCTAAAGGTGGCCACTCACGAGCGAACAAATTTAATACATATAATAGGAATCACCAGCACCCAATATTTGCTTTTTCAATTTGAACATAAGTGGTCATTAAAAAACATTTGTCATAATACCTACGTCTTGGTTGTGTAATCGACAAGGATTTATTCGTCATTGTATAATCAATAGCATGCTCTAAAAATAATGCTTTCCGGAAATTGGTTATTTAGTTGATTAGAGGTAAAATTAATTGGAGTCCGCGATCTTTAAATTGCTACCTGCAGATAATGGCTTCTAGTAGAGGTGTCAAGTTCTTCTTGCTTTTGTATTTTCAACATGAAGACTCGAATAAAATTTTTCTTTGTTTGTGTTATTATATCGATTTACTCATTCATTTTGCCAAATTTGAAAAAAAGTATTCAAGACAAAAGGGTTTTAGTCCAGGAATATTAGTCAAATAAGGGCAAGAATCTCGGAATGAGAGATAGTCAGCTATAAACTTGTATAAACCTTTATTTTGGCACCCTAAAACTTGTCTCAAAACCTACTTATCGTAGGGTGTCCGCGACTACAGATATTCCAAGGTCAAATTTTTTACACATTTATTGCAAATATTTCGTTTCCTATGGGTTTTATGTTATTTGTATTCTCTACAATTTTTGTTTAAACTATTTAGTAGAGCAGTTATCATTCGAGGTCAACCTGTAGTCCCGATTAAAAATATGCCGTATAAAGTTTATAAATTATTATTGATAAATAAATAATTCTAAATAATTTGCATTTTTTATTAACTATTACGTAATAATTTTTTTTTCAGTAATTCAGTATCTATTTATTTAATAACACTTATCTACTCCTGTAATTATAACGTTATTAAGAGAAATGCTTTAATTATTTTTTAATTCTAATCTTATTTATATTAATTACTTTCTAACTAAATAAAAAGAAAAGAATGAAATTTTTAATTAATGTTTTTATTGAAAAATACCATTTCATACATTTAAGAACGTTGAAATTAAAAAAATTGAATAATAATAAGAACTACAAGTTCTACTTTCAATTTTCTTCTTCTTCTTCTTCATCATCGTCTTCCAGTCGCTGTAAAATTTCAAATTCCTCTGTGTTCTCGTCTTCAACGTCATTTATCTGTTCTTTCGAGATCAAAAGTACCGTCTTCATTGATATCACTCTGATATGGTGAAGCATTAAGACAAGCTTGCCCATTACACTGGCTGCAGTGCTCTTTAGCTTTCCTGCATCCAAATCGCTAACCACAACCATTCTTGCAGTTGCAGAATATTGTGTTAAGGGGCATTTTGCAAGGACGAGCAACTACTGGGTGAGAGTGATCAAAAAGTTCGAAGTGTGACATAAGTAGTAGTAAACAAAAATCCACGCGAGACACAGAAAAAGTACATTCTGTGAAGCAATGCTTTCTGTTCAGAAATATTTGTAGCGGTCAGTTGAGAAACCCAAAGCGTCATAAACCTCTACCTGTCTAACGCCCAAATGCTAGCACAATACAAATACAATATTTTAAATTCAACCACCACCCGAGACGTCATTCGGGATTATAAAAGTATTATTGACCGGAGTCCATAAAATTACTATAAGTCTAGTCGTACTTTGCTTCTGATGAAACAGTCGAATGAGAACGTGACATCGTAATGGGAGAAACAGTTCAACTATTTTTTAGTATTTCACGGGACATTACATTTAAATATATATATTTTTAATTTTGGCATAATTATCTTTTTCAATCTGCAAAAAAACATACAAAATAAAATTGCTATGGAATTTTTTTTTGTACTTTTTGTACGACAAAACTTCCAATAGATACAATCCGTACAACAAAGTAGCAATAATTGTTAGCACCAGTAATTGCCAATAATTGCCCCTGAACCTGAAAGTAATAATTATCTTTTTGCTTTAGTTTACCGTACCCATTTTGGTCAATTTTTAAGAAATTAATTTTTTCTTTATTGATCGCTTGTTGGGGATTTAAGTCTCGAATACCAAGGGCATTTTATTTCCACAATATGATCTTGATCAATAATTCCATCCGGACTGGCACCGAGAAAACAATTTTCCTTGTCAATAAACAGTCCGCACTCACGCACAAGTACCCCATAGTCTTTTTCAAAGTGCTTTTGCTTCATATTCTTTTCCCCACATCATTATAACTGCACTCTTTCGAAATTCAGAACAGACAATATTTCGAGATAGCTTTGACGTATTCCTAATATATTCGTTTTCATCTAGATGAATTTCTGTCAGACCGTAATTTTCATCGGGTGGAGCAAGTAGTCTTTCTTTTTTTAATTCGTAGAAACAACTGTGTTTTATTATACTCTCGTTTTCTTTTCAGTGCCGCGATATACTTTTTAGCGAATTTTCTTAGACTACAAAATTTTCCTGTGCAATAGGATTAAATATTCTTCCTTTTTATTATATGAAATTGCCCCTATAAATTTACAGATGATAGAATTATAAGTTTCTGCTGCATTATTTTTTATATTCAAAATTAAAAAAACTCTTTTTCCGCACGACTCAGTGTCGTCAAAAAGGCCAGGCTCGATCATGTCTGGAACTGTGTTGATTTCGCCTTCCTTGCTTCCTTGAGAAAAATAGCCTCTCAATTTACTACAGTAGTTACGTAGTAAATGGTTTACGCACTCTATCTTTATTATAGGGAATTTATGGTCGTAGGGCTTCGCGATGCAAAGTCTTTTTTAACACACTGCTGCTTCTTTTCCCAGCAAAGTTTTGTTGCTCTGTTATTAGTGATGTAATTATCTATGTTAATTAAATCGAAAAGAATAGACTCCTCACATTGCAAAATATTATAAAAATATCAATCAACGAATCAAGTAAGATACCAACCAATCTGTTAAAAAAATAGGTGTAATTAAAAGCGTAATACTACGTGGGAATAAATATTTCGGGTTTGGGACATTTTCGATGCTCATTTCTAGTTTTGAGCATTTTATTCGGACACTGTCCAAATTCGTATATTGAGTATGCACTGTATTGTACCATTGTGCCTAAAAAACGTCGTGTGCACCTCGACACACGCCTCGGCCACAAACAACAGATGCGTCCAAAAAGCCTTTACGGCCGGGAAGTTCTAAGATAACAGAGACTCTCCGTCCCGCATAATTTTGATGCTGTGGTATAGGTCTAAGATTTTATTCGGACTGTACATGGCGAATTTGTAGCATGGGTGTATAGGTGGAGCTACTTTCTTGAGGTAGAAATCAACAGAACAGGGTTTTATTTAAAACATTATTACATAATTGTATTTGCGCTTCCATCTTCAATAATGTACCAAACAATAAGAAAAAACTATAGGCAGGGCGATACACATGTTTCTTGGTAGGTTTTAAATTCGTAAGTGTCAATAAAATGGTGACAAAATTTATATAAGTTCAGTTCGACATTTTTGCATATTTAGCAAAACAGTTTTGAAAGAAAAATATGCGTAGGTTCTAAAGCAATCCTTTTTCTACAACTATTCAATATTTGAAGATTATTGATCAGTAATTAACAATACAGCGATTTTTATAAATGTACACTGCAAACATGGTGGATTCATTGTCATAACATGTTCCAGGACTTCATCACGCATTATCCAACCCTAATTCTGGGGTTCTGAATGATGCCCTAACCAAGTCTGAACTTGATAATAAACACGGTTAAACTGTTGGTGAACTGCTGCACTCGTTGGTGGAAGATTTGATAACTGCACAATAGTTAAACACTGTTAAACACTGTTTAACATGTTTAAACAAAAGTTGTAGAGAATTTAATCCTCCACAATACTTATATTAAATACAAATAGCATAAAACTCATAGGAAACGAGATATTTGCAATAAATGTGTAAAAAAAATCAATTTTTTTACCTTTGACTTTGGAATATCTGTAGTCGCGGACACCCTACGATAAGTAGGTTTTGTGACAAGTTTTAGGGTGCAAAAATAGAGGTTTATACAAGTTTATAGCTGACTATCTCTCATTCCGAGGTGAAACCTCTAAGATTCCTGGACTATTTTAGTTAAAACTAGCTGACCTAGCGAACTTTGTACCGTCTCAGAATCAATAAATGTTGTGTTAACTTATTAGCTGAATCAAATTCAGCTTTTTATTAAAGCATAATGCACACAACGCCATCTACTGGCTTTACCGGAAACAGCATACTACGCCATGTTCATTTTTGTTTCTGTCATGTATCAAAGATAGCGTTTATACGGTTTTCATACAAAATGTATGAGAAAATTTGTTTCGTTTATTTTTCCGATGTTTTAATAGTTATTCGCCCCCGAAAAAAGTCAATCCGTTCTCGAGATATCATAAAAAAAAATTTGTCCAGTGAAACTTTGGAGTTTACTCCTCAAAAATCTATTATCATTTTTAAAGCTCGGTACGACAAATTTTTGTGGCCGGCGTTATTTGTTATTGTTGCCATGTACCAGGACGGCTTTCGTTATTGTCGTTGCCCTGTACCAAGCTCCCCGCCCCCAGTAATTTTTCCGATGTTTTAATAGTTATTTTGCGATTCGGAGCGGAGACAAATCCAACAAATCAAAGATCATAAAAAACGGTCCAGCCGTTCTTGAGTGATAAATCCAAGGGAGCCCCTTGGCTCCCATGTCCATGTGAATAATACTTTACCACCTATGCTCATACCTACCAAATATACCAAAACATAAAAGTAAAAATCGGTCCAGCCGTTCTTGAGTAATAAACCCAAGGGGCTCCCCTTCTCAATAAAAATAAAACTTTTGCTGTAAAAAAATAACCTCTAACCCCAACAAATCGAATACTCCCCTAAATCCCCCTGGGCCCCCATGTCTACGTTTTAATAGTTATTCTGCTATTCGGGGCGGAAAAAATCCAACAAATCAAAGATTATAAAAATCGGTTCAGCCGGTTCTTGAGTTATAAAGCCATGTCCATGTAAAGTATCCTGTGTCCTTCTTCTGGTTCTAGGCTACCTCCCCGCCAATTTTGAGCCAAATCGGTTCAGCCGTTCTTGAGTTATAAATAGTGTAACTAACACGACTTTCTTTTATATACATATAACCCCAAAATAAATAATTCAATGGGTTAAGATCTGGACTATTCAATGCCTTTATTTGAAGAGATAGATATAACGTCTGCATCTTCAGACTTCTAGTTCTTTGTAAGGAGAGATAGCCGAATTTTTTAGCAATTTTATATATAAACTAGCAATTACCCGCGACTTTGCCCGCGTAAGTTGGGGTCGGCTTTACTGGCGCTTATATTTGGAATTAGTACAACGGCTTAAAGCAGTTTTTAATAAAAAAATAACAAAAAGGTTTTTTTTTCGTCAATCACGAGCCCAGTCGTTTTAAAAGGAGAATGTACATCCAATACATCAAGTGCCAATTCTCCTGCCTGTAACATTCTCGACCTTCAAGTTATAAGCATTTTGAAAAAAATCAACCCCAAAATCCACCCTCTCTTTTGCTCGCCGTTGGTATTTTTTTTCCAAAATCGTCAAGCACGGGTCCGATCTTTTTTAAAGGAGAATCTAGTTCCCAATTTTCACTTATGTAATACTATTTGTTTTCCTGTTATGAGAATTCTCAGGAAAACTACCCAATCCATTTACGCCCCTTTTTCGGGGTTTATAATTAAATTTTTGCAAAATCGTCAAACACGGGTCTAGTTATTTTAAGATGAGAGTCCGAGTGCTAATTCTCATGCCTGTAACATTTTCGACCTTCAAGTTATAAGCATTTTGAGAAAAATCACCCCCAAATTCACATTCCCCTTTTTTCGCCCTTGGTAATTTTTTTTTTGGAAAATCGTCAAACACGGTTCCGGTCTTTTTTAAAGGAGAATATACATATATCTTAATTTTCACGTATGTAACACTATTTGTTTTCCAATTATGAGAATTCTCAGGAAAACTACCCTCCCCATTTACGCCCCTTTTCGGGGTTTATAATTAAATTTTTGCAAAATCGTCAAACACGGGTCTAGTTATTTTAAGATGAGAGTCCGAGTGCCAATTCTCATGCCTGTAACATTTTCGACCTTCAAGTTATAAGCATTTTGAGAAAAATCACCCCCAAATTTACATTTTCCTTTTTTCGCCCTTGGTAATTTTTTTTTCCAAAATCGTCAAACACGGGTCCGGTCTTTTCTAAAGGAGAATCTAGTTCCCAATTTTCACGTATGTAACACTATTTGTTTTCCATTTATGAGAATTCTCAGAAAAACTACCCTCCTTATTTACGCCCCTTTTTTGGGGTTTGTAATTAAATTTTTGCAAAATCGTCAAACACGGGTCTAGTTCTTTTAAAATGAGTCCGAGTGCCAATTCTCATGTCTGTAACATTCTCGACCTTCAAGTTATAAGCATTTTGAGAAAAATCACCCCCAAATTCACCCTCCCCTTTTTTCGCCGTTGGTACTTTTTTTTCCAAAATGTCAAACACGGGTCCAGTCTTTTTTAAAAGAGAATCTAGATCCCACTTTTCACGTATGTAACACTATTTATTTTCCATTTATGAGAATTCTCAGGAAAACAACCCTCCCCATTTACGCCCCTTTTTCGGGGCTGGTAAATATTTTTTTGGGAAATCGTCAAATACGGGTCTACTTAATTTCAAAGGAGAGTCCGAGTGCCAATTCTCAAGCTTGTAACATTTTCGACCTTCAAGTTATAAGAATTTCGAGAAAAAGCACCCCCAAATCCACCCTCCCCTTTTCCCGCCGTTGGTATTTTTTTTTAGAAAATCGTCAAACACGGGTCCGGTATTTTTTAAAGGAGAATCTAGATCCCAATTTTCACGACAGCAATACTGTCAGTTTTCAAGTTATAGGAATTTTGGGTAAACCACCCCTAATTTTTTCTCGGTCGGTAAAGAAATTTTTGCAAAATCGTCAAACACGGGTCTAGTTATTTTCAAAGCTGAGTCTAAATCCCAATTTTCACGTTTTCAGCATGCCGAGTTGTCGAGTTATGATTTTTTTTATAAAAACCGTTTTCCTCTTTCCCCCCCTTTTTCGGCGTCTGTGAATATTTTTTTGGAAAATCGTCAAAAAGGGGTCGAGTTATTTTCAAAAGCGAGTTCGGGTACGAATTTTCACTTTTCTACCGTTTTTCGTTTTCAACTTAGTTGGAGTCTAGAGACACCAATTAACCCCATTTTTACCCCCTTAAAAACGGAATTTTAAAAAATCCTTTCTTAGTGCGCCTATACGCCCTAAGGACTACGTACCTACCAAATTTCACGCTTCAAGACTCAACGGTCTGGGCTGTGCGGTGATCAGTGAGAAATCAGTTTCGCATTTATATATAGAGATATCGGGTGTCCCAACTAAAATTTGTACCCCCCAACAATTCCAACTTCGAAAGACTCAGAAGAAAACGCTCGAACCGGTCAATTTTGTTATCAAGGGGGACCTAATTGTACCAAACTTTCAAGTCTTAGATCTCACCCCTTGAGCTTATGTCTGTCATAGTTATTGTAATCGTTTTGTGATGAATTGAATTTTAAACATTGAAAACCATAAGGACATTGGTGTAAACATGGTTAAACAGTGTTATGTGTGTAAAAACTGGATTACTTGAACCCCAACTTGACTTTCCACAGGTAAGCATGTACAACGCACGTGGTGGCTGTGTTTATCAGCTCAGTGGCGTACAAATTTCGGTGTGGATTGCAATAACGGAGTTATTAAAATCTGTTACAGATTTTCCAGTGATGAACTCACGAGACAGCTGTATTTATTTGCCTTAAATGTTGGTGTTGATGAAGGGCTGGTACCTAAAAATGCTTTGATTTTCGGGAAAATGACCGTGCCTCAACTGCTAGCCACGCCACTGGAGAGTCCGCACACTCATCGTAGGCACTGTCACATTCTATCACGTAAGAAAACAAAAAACTATTCCCCCCCGCCCACAGTTAATTGGCTTCATAGCGCTGCATATGTTTAGTACTGGGATGCTGGCTCCATTTCTTATTATTCCTCCGTGGGAGATAAAAATACTAAAAGAGAACGAACACGAACAGAGGACGAAACTGGAAAACACTGGCATATTCAAGCAGTACATGCAGGAGGAGAGAAAAAGTTGGCATGGAGACTTCCAAAATAAATTGTGGAAGAGTAAAGAACAAAATGATAATTAAAAAATTAAGGGAAGAGTTTTTTGAAATAAAGAAAGCTCTTTGAAATAAAATAAATTGAGAAGAAGGAAATTGAAACGAATTGGAGGGTATAAGAGAAAAATCATGAAATGAAAGCAAAGAACATAGAAATGTTAGATATATAGAAGGAACAATATGAAGAAAAAATCAAACCATCAATCAGCGATGCTGTTTAGAATATATACAAAGGAAGGATCAAAGAAATATTAGAACCCAATCTGAAAAATCAGCAAGCAGGACAATAATAATAGTTGTCGTAGCATACATTGTTTATTAAAGAAATCCGACCACTTATGTCAGAAAAAGGTCTAAAATTTAACTTTGTAGATTTTGTGGTCCACAGGATGTCAGTTTATTATGTTCTAGGGCTTTCAGAATCTTGCTCAAATTTTCAAGCTTTCAGATTCAGATTCAGGTTTTCAGATTCTTATTGTTGCGTTTAGTTACATTATTTACACACTTTGTACAATTTATTTCTGGGCTTCTTACATTATTATATTTATATTATGTACTCTACCACTCCGGACTTGTTGTCCGACTTCTTGATTACTGATTGCTTACTGACCCATCCCTGACGCGGTTCTCTAATAAATATATCGCCCATACCAAATTCTCTAAAAGACAATTCCAGACCATCACGATTACATTGTAGTCGTTACGTGAATTACCAGACGCCATCTTGGATAATTTGTTTCTTCGAATAAATCGATTACCATATTGATTTATCGATTTTTAAAACGCGGAAAGTTAGAATCAATAAGAAAGAAAGAAAGTCCAAAATTTTTTGTTTCTAAAAAAATTGAAAAAAAAAATCGTTAATTGACAGAAAAATTTTGTTTAGGGGACTTTCGAACGTTGCCACGACTTATTAAAAACGTTCCGTGTAAAAAAACAAATCATTTACGCAAGTACTAAGCACATGAATGGAAAAATTTGTTTTAATAATTTTCTAAGCGGTTGGTGTCGCCATCTATAGCAGATTGAGGGTTGTGAACACTTTGGCAACAAAGCTCTCGGTCTTACGGCTCTCACAACGCACTGTTCGTAACACTTCACACCCTAAAAGGTGTTCTTATTTTTCACGCGTGGGGATTATTAACCTCCACACTTGTGAATAAAAAGCACTTCTAACACTTGCTGTCTAATATACTATTTTTCGATATCTCCAAATATTTCCATAGCAAAATCAACATGGACATGCATAAGAAATAATAACGAGTGAGCAATAAAATTCGTGATCGAAGTTGGCTAAACGTATCTTTTACTTTACTGTTTACATTAATCGTCAATTCACATTACTCGATGACTTTTTACACAATCGTATCGATCAAGAATCGACTCAAAATTTTGGATTCAGAAGCTCCTACGAGCACGAAGTTTGTTGCTCACTCGTTATAATAGAATATCCATGTTCTATCAGTTCCAGAAAAACAATAGTTATTAATCATTGAACACATAGGGATCTAATACAATAATAATAAATTATATTATTGATATTCAAATTCCAGTTGTTAGTGTTTCTCTGGCCGGCCCGCGTGAATTCGCCAACGGGAATAAATGTAGTCCGGCGGGCCGTAGCCGCTAGTTTCAGTAGAGCGGCAGCCAGCGCTCGTAGAGGATGTACTTGTCTTGTAGATCGATGATCGATAAATAAAGACCAATATCGATTGAAATTTCAGGGCAATTTTAGAATGAAAGAAGAAGTTATTACCCACATAGTTAATTTTTCAAAAACCAATTCAAGGGTCCTTTTGAATTACGTCAGAATTTAAAAAATCGTGTATTTTTGTTTTATGGGTTGTGAGAAAACGAATCAAATTAGAGCAAAAATTCACAGGAATTCAATAAATTATAACCGTAACTGCGTATAGCTGCGTATTAGCTTTATGAGTTGCCTCTTATGGAAATAGGTATTTCCCAAGACATACTTTTATATTGATTTTTTTTCTGGAGATCAGTTCATGATATCAAAAGGGCCATTTTAATAACGAATTAGATACAAAGAAACGCCGAACACACATAATAATTTTGGCAGTTCTTAAAAAAATACTTCTTGGTTGTCAAAGAGACCGCCGGCGCCTTTCAGTATGGCGTTAAAAAACAAAATAAAAAAATTAATAATGCCAGTTATAAGAGCACAGAACCTGTGAACAGTCTTGACTGCAGTAGGCTTTTAGTGTTTTCAAGTGTTGTTACTTTTGACTAATTGTTAGTGTAAAAACTTGACCTTTCGTCATATTGACTCCAACAGACTTTGCGTTTTTTGTATTCTTAGTTTTGACTATTGTTATAGTGTTAATAGTATTGTTAGTGATAGTTTTTTGTGATATGGGGGGTGTGTGTAAAAGACGCGATAGTCGTAAGGGTAACAGAACTTTATCGGGGAAAAGAAAAAACCGGCGATTGGCCCAATTGAGGTGGGTATTGAGAATTTTTTTTTAGATTTGTGCACGGATAAGTGTAGAATCGATATACAGACCGTTTCAATCGAAACGAGCCACCCTCAATAACTTTTTAGGAAAAGATATTTAAGAAAAATCTAAAAACAGGTCAATTTTTATCTCGAGGGGGACATGTTTTGATGCAATAGTAAGCAGGTTTGGTGCAACCCCATACGCCTGACAGGAGCAACCTCGATTTTTTAAATAGGGAATAGGGGTCGAGTAACATGTCGTTTGAAAGGTTTTTTAAATTTTTTTATTTGCATAGTCTATAAGTTAGTAATTAAAAATGAAACATTTTTTTACGGATTTGTTTTGTATATGTACGCTAAAAAGCTTGCAATAAACATTATTAGACAATTTATTATTGATCTGAATAATGCTGTAATCAAATTTGTCGCCATCCATACTCATTTATACCAATCCTTAACAATAAGTACCTAAATAAATAAACTGAAAACAAAATAGTCGTGTTAATTTCCTGAGCGATAAAGCAACTGTAGCATTGAACACTAAATTTGTTTTTTTTTTTTTGTATATTTGATAGGTATGAGAATAGGTGGTAAACTATTTTTCACAAAGACATGGGGGCCCAGGGGCCCCCCTTGGGCTGGACCGATTTTTCGGGTCGACCGATTCTTATGATTTTTTTTTGTATATTTGATAGGTATGGGAATAGGTCGGTAAGTATTTTTCAAATGGATATGGTGGCCCAGGGGCCCCCCTTGGACTGGACCGATTTTTCGGCTCGACCGACTTTTATGAAGTATTTTTTTTTTATATTTGGTAGGTATGGGAATAAGTAGTAAAGTATTCGCCCCGAATAGCAGAATAACTATTAAAACATGGAAATGAAGGCCCAGGAGGGCCCTTGGGTTTATAATTCAAGAAGGGCTTTTATGATATTTGTTATCTATTGTCTATTAATAAATGGGCATGGGGGCTCAGGGGCCTCCTTTGGTTTATAACCCAAGAACGGCTGGACCGATCTTCAATTTGTTGGATTTGCCTCTGCTCCGAATAAAAAAAGTGAATTCAGCTAATAAGTTAACACAACATTTATTGATTCTGAGGCGATACAAAGTTCGCCGGGTCAGCTAGTTTTTTATATAATTGTATACCTGTTTTTTTATTATTTGGACTCCAAAAGGAATTCTATATGAAGTGGTAGTTTTATTTGACTGTATAAAATGTACAAAATAACCAACATTTGCAATTTTTAGATTAATTTTGACGAAGAATTCTGGAAAGAACAAATGTACCCGCATTTAAGGATTTTTTATTTTAATTGTTTTTTACCTGAGTTGTTAGATCCAAGGCAGAAGGAGGAAAAACAATAAGGAACTCCCCAAGGAATGAGGAATTAACTTTTGAAATTATTAGACAATACTAAATAGTTATTATTATTGTTTTTAAAATTTATCAGAAGGAAATCCTCGTGATTCCGACCTTCACGAGGTTTCTTGCTGGTCAGATGTTTTAATCGCACATCGTAGCCACCCCCAAAACCATTGGGTGAGTAACTACGAATACCGAGAATTACCCTGAGCAAACGCAACGACCTCAAGATAAGCGCCTTCTGCATTCCAATAGTTATTATTATGATTGTTTATTTTATTTTTATTATTATTGTGATTTATTTTCTTTCTCCACTTCCGCACAACTAAAATAGTAATTATTATACGAGTTCCTGTGTTAATTGGACGCTTTATGCCACAAGGGGTTTATAAAAGCACGAGTGAAACGAGTGCTTTTGTGAACCCCGAGTGGCGTAAAGCGTTCAATCTACACAGGAACGAGTGTAATACAACGTTTTGTCGTTCGATACAACCCTGGAAAGCCTTTAAATTGCTTAAAATCCATAAAAATAGTTTGATGTTTATCTGTCATTTAAATTATTTCATGACAGAGTGTTTACACAAGCGAAAATTTGAAAATTCTGACAGTGTCGAACGATAAATGTTATTTATTTAATCTTTAATGTCAAAATTGAATTTTATCTACTCTTTACCGCATGTTAAAATGCAATTTTATCGTTTAGAAGTTAAAAAAAAAACTTCTATACCAACATCCATTGTTGTATTACTGTCTAACGTTTTTTTGACATTTTGTTTGACAGTTGAATTTTTCACGTCAAAGAATTAAATTCATGTTGCAGTAAAAACCGTGAAGATTGAATAAAATTTTATATTATATACGACGATAAAATTGATGATTATCTATCTTTTCGAGTGACTTTAACGTCTCGGCTAACGCGTCCACGTTATTAATTAATTAATATATACCACATAAATAACTATTACCTTTTGCCACGACGTTTTACCATGACAATAATACAAAAGTTATTTTATGCATGAAATTATCTAGCTGAATTGATTATTTACTTTACCTCTACGACAAAGTTAATTTTTGTAAACTCAATTCTGTTGCTCTACTTTCGGTGTCACGTTTTTGTTACGTTGACAGGTTGGCAGTTTTACTTGCAAAATTTCCGGGGAACAAAATTTCTTTCAAAAGTAAATTTGATCCGGTAGAACAATAGCCTCTCGTGTAATTACATAGGTACGATTAATTTTACGCATTTAGCACAACCCTTATTGGTCAGAAAATACAATGTTTCTAGAAAACTATATTTTGTTCGATTAAAAGTTAGGGCTAACTTTTTTCACTCTCAAACTTAATTCAATTCAATAAATCATTTGAAATTATGATTATTTTAAAATTATGTTCCATTCCTAACAGTGCACACCGCTTTGCGATTTTCCAACTTCCATCCCTCAGTCGTTCAATGATATAAAAGCAAGCGCTACAAGCTGTGTTGTCAGATCGTTTTAAGAGTACGAACAAGCTCAGCACTCCCACTATTTAGTCTCTCTCTTCGAGGCACGCTTGTGGGATGCAACGCAAGCTGCATTCGTATCTATACGTAGTACAGATGGACACACCGACAGCATTAGGGCATGTGGTTTCTACAGAGACGGAAGACGAATGTTTGTTTACATTTGAAAACTTGACCGACTAGAGAACGCTCTTAATCCAAATACTCGCTGACTTGAATACTTCCAACCTGGAAGATTTGTAAACGTCAAAACGGTTGAATCCCAGAACCTGTAAAGAACCTAAAGCTCCGTCTCGTAATCGTACACCCCAACAGTGTAACACCCAACGATGTCTTACCAATAGATACGGTGAAAGGACTAGAATGCACAGTGATGGGTGAAGCCAACATCTCAACCCAAAAGTGACGTCGATGTTGCGTTTGGGTTGCAGCCATGTAGCTTTGGTTGCGGGTTAATATTGAATATTCCAGAAAATTAAACATTGTTTATTGTTTTTCTATATTCCGCTATTGATTATCATAATGATAAAAAATTATTAACGCTTTTTTTTTGTGGATTTCCTAAATAACTTTTTCTTCTACTTGCATAGTTGGCTGCATAAAAATGAGCCCAATTGTGACGTCATGTTGGCTTCCATGAGTCGATCTTTTACCATCACATCAAAAAATTCAACGCGAGGGCGTTGCAGCACTTGTTGACCAGTTTAAACAGGTAAGCGAACCTCTGGTACTGCATGTTACTAGTGACTGAAACGAGGTTCGCGTGTTCTAGGAGATGTTACGCGACCGGGTTCCGTTTGAAAATCTGAGAACTAAGAAAGGTGAAACACGGATAACGAAATGTGCAAAAGCAGCTTTAATAAAAAATGAATAATAAAGAATCAATGTTGAGGAACGAAGAACAAGAAAGCGTATTAATAATAGAGAAATTTCCTGATCTTTGGACGAGTGCAAGAAAATTAAAGAGCGAGATTTGTGGTACTAAAATAATCTGAACCTGAACTACCTAATCAATCTGAACGATAGCTGGGAAGAAGAGGTTGGGAGAGTATTGTTGGAGATAACGGAAAGGAGAATTTTTGAATTTAATTTGGAGAAATGTTAAACTGCAATTTAGATAAAAAACATTAAAAAAATGATCCTGATTTATTCAGTTTAGAATATTGTTCCAGTTAAAGAAAAATGGATTACGGTAATCTGCTTACGGCAGCATTAAGCATTATGTTGGTTTCTTTGAATTGAATTCCGTAAAGTGCAAACATTATTTCAACTGTATTTACTATTGGATCCTTTAGGAACCCTGGGATCTCGAAATTTTTAGAACCATTTATTTAGTCATTCGAACTGATTTGTATTTGTACAGAGTGAAATGGAAATACATGCATTTATTCAAACGGGTACACGATGAGATCGTATAGTAGGTATCAATTTTTCGATTTTTAGCCTATTCTAAGAATGGAGCACAGCCCCCTTAAATTACCCCAGTTCCTACGTCTACGAGAGAATAATTTTAAATGCAGGTAAAAGGTAAAAAATCTGCTCGCACAAAAACTGAAGATAAACATGAACTTGTGACCTGAAAGCAAGTGACCTACTGAAATAAACCTACAATTTTTTTTTTACATCTCTTACCTTACATTACAATTGATAGATAGCTCTGCGAAGCATGTTTTGCCGAATTCGCGCAAAAACACCTGGTGTATGTCAAATTGTTCTGGCAACGTCCTCCACATGTGCGGGAAGTTCCTCAATTCTGTTCACTGTATTAATCCCAGGATTTTGTTTTACGCCCTCGAGAATTTGCTTTCCCGCCTGCAGGATACGATCGGTGCGATTGTGACCTCGATCTTGACGTTGAGGGCGATAGGTTCCGTGGATTCTGGTACTTTTGCATCTGCCATTTTCACCACCACTAATAACGCATGCACGATTACAAACGTACTGTTTGATTTCACGATTAAAACTGAGGTCAATAATTTCAAAAACGATTATGGTTGTTTGTCTACTAATATAATTTGAAAGAAAGAAAATCGCAAAAACTCCTTAATTTCATTAAACCGAATTATGTTCTGTCCATGGGCGTACCTTGATTTTATAGCAAAACTTTAAATAATAATTATATCTCGATACAGGGGCCAAGTTGAACACGCAAACCAAGGGGGTTCTACTGTATTCACCCCAAGGTATTACCGGATTTCTTAAAAGCATGTAATTTGATTTCACCCTGTATAGATTTTAAATGTTTTCAGAATATACAGGCTATGTGTAAAGCTGCAATTAGTTTTTTAAATTTCGTAACGCCTATCGGTGCTGAAAGAAAATAAAATGATACAGCTGCAGATCCGGCGTGTCTGAAAAGTCATATATTTTCAGAAAATTTATTTCTTTGCATAAACGTGGAACTAAATATGAAAGGGGGCTGGTACTTGACAAAAAATGGTAACGCACACTTTTGTTAAGTTTTACGTTTATTTTGAGCTTTAGGTTTTTCATTGACACTATCATGTACTATCATGAGTGTAAATAAATATTATTCTAAACGATAATTCTTCGTAAACAGTTTTTGCGTCAGAATTTTATATTGGTTTGTGTGTATTATCTGTTTGTTCGTTTTTCCATAAATACCAATATTTTACGAAATAATCAATAACGAGCAGGTTTCAAGGATAAAAAAACAGAATTTAGTAATAAAAATACATATTATATAAATATGTCGGTATACTGACGTCAATAAGAGAGAAAAAGAAATAATTGTAATGTTATAATAATAAATTGTGGTGTTATGTTATAATAGGGCATTAAATTCACCATTCAATTACAAAATGAATTTACATAATCAACACATAATCATGTATTTTGTGTAGAATACAACGTCTCTACAACAAGGGAACTGCATGATTTAATAACACAATATTTTAAATCAACATGGGTATATTTAATACTAACTTTCTCAGGAGTATTTTTATATAAAATAAATATAATAAACTAATTAAGAGTACTGTTAATTTTAGTACCTTAAAAATATCGTTTATGAAAAATCTACTAACTATAGTTTCCCACTTTTTTGGTTTTGTGATTATATTATGTCATAGTAAAAATATCCAGGGTGAAATTGAAATACTTTTATATATTTAAACTGTGTCATCCTGAGATTAAAGATTTTTGATTTTTCAACTAAAAATAGGTAGGCAAGACCTTTGTAGCATCCCCAGTACGACGTTTATGGAAGCGTTGTATCAATAGTATAAGAACAGTTCACAATAACATGCACAAAAACACCGTCCGCAAAAAAAACGTTTCACTGAAATTTGTTTGTTTACTTACCTGTAAGGTAAATAATTTGTACATAATTTGCAGTTTGGTGTAGCCAGGTTTTACCCAAGACACAAATGTAGATGCACTTGGAACTCGACTGTCTAGAAATCTTTCTATCCACAAATCCTGAGCAAGATGTGCATTACTGCCGAGTTCTCCATAAATGAGCACCACCAATTAGGAAGTAATAATCGTTCGGTCCGGTTCGATTAATGGGATAATACTGTACGTTAAATGTTTTCACCAGGTGGGATATATTAAAGTAAAAATTTCCGTCAGTTTTTTACTTTTGAGCAACAAAAACAAAAAACATAATTCAGATAATACATATAATTATTATATTCTATTGGCATTGTGCAAAACCAACATTAAATTAGGGAAATTGTCAGCCTTTATGAAATCAGAGAAATCGTAATGGAATTACCTATATAAAAGAATCATATTTCATTTCCACTATTCAATCTTCAGTAAGTGAAATTTTCAAGTGCACTTTCTATTTGTGACTCTGTGATTGAATAATTGTTTTTTGTGTGAATTATGTATTTAGTGTGCGACAATCCCAACTTTTCCTTCTTTCTCCTATGTGACTTCTAACTAGGCTAATTACCTACAAGTACTAAAATGCTGCACGTCAAAATTCTTTGATTTCAATGAACTCATGTAATTGTCATAATTTATTCTACTTATTTTTTGAATCGGAGCAAGTATGCTTTCTATTTTTTATATTCTATAAAATACATACCTTGCGATTATTTAAATTATAAATTAGAGTAGGCTGTGAAATTTAAATTAGGTTGGCACAACTAACTTTTGACAATTTCATTTAAAATTTGAATGTCAAAGTGACTTTTCAAAAAAACGGCAACAGAATGGTGAATGAAGTTAACAGCTGAATTAATTAATTCATTCATTATTTTAATTTTTTTACCACTCGAACAAACTTACCAGATTCTCCTTGATCCATTTTTAATTTTTACATTTTATAAAATGTTTTTACGAAATCTTTTAAAAATCATGTAACCTTTTCAAAACGTCAAATTTAATTGAAAATAACGTCATAATTTTAAATATTCTTTAAGGTAAGAACCCCTCTGTAATTCATCAATTATATCATTAATCTCTTGTTAAATTAGGGCTGATGATGGCAGTTTGTGTAGTTCGACTTAAATATATTTAAATTTTAATTTAAATTTACTCCACTTGGATTCATCGACATTCTTCTGGTTTATGCAGTAAACGAGGTCCAGGCCGGCAGAGAACTTCATGGTTATAAACAAGTGGCTTTTATTCGGGAACCCAAATTACGCGTGTGCTGGTGACCGGATTTTCTTAGTTTTTTTGAGGGTAATTAAGTGTTAGGTTATTACTTAGGAAATGTAGTTTTAGGTATATCACGCTCTCTGCTGCACGACCGTGCATAAACTATTGCAGGCAGAGAGACTGGGTTGGAAATGGGCCATAAATTTAGCGCCAGTCCGACGATATTGTGGTCTCACTTTCGCTATTGAGTTTGAGTCTCCTTGCGAGTTGAGATTCCTGGCAGCCCCTTCGGGCCGCTATCCATCAGGTCAACAGGTAGGCAGTGCTATTCCCAGAGCCACCGAGACGACAGCCTCCCATCCCTCTGGTGCCTACTTTGATTTATAGCAAACATTTTCAATTGCGGATTTTTGAATTGTCACCTTAAATGATTTCATGATGTAAAAGCATGTAAATTCTGTTTTCCACAGGTAACATGATGTATGAAAAATTTGAGAAAAATAATATATTAGCGTCTGTCACTGTCCCGTTTTTTCTGCAACCAACTGTAACTTACCTTACTAATTCTTTATATTAACTTTAAATACCGTTTTACACAAGATTTTATAAGAAATTTGTTTCCAGTAAAATATTTGTCACATTTAAAACAAATTCTGGTGATTTATAAATAAATAATAAAGTAACTGTAATTAACTACATTTAATAAAACGGAATCGTTAAATTTGCAGCTTTATGTTCATAATATCTTTGTTTAAATAGGTAATATTAATTTATATACTTACAATTAAACAATCATACTGAATATATAATTTTATAATTTCTTTGCCATATTCTTTGCGGTGATGCAGTGTCATCTATTTTCCTGAACATAAATGGTATGCGTCATTTCCTGTATCTGCATCTCTTCAGTCACGAAGAAACCCCAGAGAGGGCGCATCGGAAGCTATTTCACAAGGATTAATATTCGGTCTTAGCATCAAACACAGCTCGCAATAAAATATCTCCGAAATAAAAACTATGACTGTTGTGGTTCTTTTGATTAAACTTTAGCCATTCAAATTCTGCGACGGTAATAAAACGAGAAGTCAATTATTTGCGGCAGATCGTAACATCTTGAATGAAGTTTTGCTTCGAATTAATTTTCCCTCACATTTCTTCCACATTCTCGCTCCATAAAGTCGGATCTTGTAGTTCTGCATAATCCTTCGATGGAAATGTGAAGCAATTTTAATACCACAAAGATGTTTTTGAACGCGCTTCTGATGCAATAAACGTTTTATAGCTAATTGTCATTGGTTTATGACTCAATATGGCGACTGGTCTAGTTTAAACATGATTGGTCTCTGGAGAGTAGCGCCATAAAACGATTCAAGCTACATAAAATGTCAGCGGATGTTGCCACTGAAGTTATCTAATAAAATGTAATTGTTTTCTCGATTCTTTCGATATCGTCTGGGGTCTTCGAACGCTGTTATTTCTTTTCCAATTAATTTTAATTTTGGTTGGACTCTTCCCCGGTGATTCACGTTCATTTACAGTTCTTAGGTTTGTCGAGATCTTGGTATGTTGTAGCGTTGTAGTAAGAAAATGGATGAAATATTCTTTATAGTTCGACACTGTTAGAATTTTCAAATTTTCACTGTGTAAACACTCTCTGTCATGCAATAATAAAATAATGAACGTCACACAATTTTTATGGATTTTAAGCAATTTAAAGACTTGCCGTGGTTGTGTCGAACCATAAAACGTTGTATTACACTCGTTCCTTTGTAAATTTGGAGCTTTCCGGCACTCGGGGCTTAAAAAAGCACTAATAAATAACTATTATAATATCGTGCATAAATGTTTCAGTCATAAACTAGGTTCATCATTTAGGTACATACAATAACAATATGAAAAACACAAAAGGTGTAAATCTTGGAACTTCACTAACAAATAAAGAATTGGACATAACGTAAAAAGTGACAAAATCGAAGTTAGATGAATATCATATAGCATAAATAGAAAGAAGCAGCCAAAGGAAACAAAAAGCTGATACTACCTTTAAAAAAAGGTGGAGTTTTGAGATATGTACATAAAAAAACTGATCAAAGGGAAGCCGCATCGGTTTGTTCGCCTGCCAGCCGTTGGCGGGCAGAGAAGTATTCCAGAATTGAAGGTTTCAGTAAAAGACATGCTTGATTCTACTAATAACACTTTCGATTTATGCAGTGCTATTGAACGTTGTTTTATTACGATTCAATTTAGCCGACACTTAATTCAAAGTGTAGATGTAAAACTGCATCTACACTGCACGTGCTGGACAAGTAAGACCAGTTTTTTCCACCTCCGGCTCCTCACCCCTCGTACGATATAACTATTGAACTAACTGTATATTGGATAGGTTTGTCATTTGTATATTGACAAAATGTAGTAATAGTTATTTACGATATAAGTGGGATACGAGCATTATTAAGGCACACATTGCGAAGAATTGCACACAATCACATAGTGCGTTAATATATTACGAATATCGTACAAGACTTTATCTACATCCGTAAATCGGTACCTCCATATTCATTTGTAAATATTGTAAATCAGTGAATATTGAATAAAGTAGTAAGCGATCCCAATTAAAAAACAAAATTATAGTAATCTTATATGTATATTATAGTCTTTCGATGCTTTTTGAAAAAGACGAAGATTTACCATTAGTTGTTGAACAACACGCTTCAGCTGTTATTGCCGGTCTGGTTTCGGAAAAATCACCGGAAAAATATCAGTCGGCATATCAGCGGTATGAAAAATGGTGCAGTGAGGAAATAATTAAAGACCTGACATATAAAAAGTCTTTATTAGTGTATTTTGGAGAACTGAGCAAAGTGCAGAAACCTTCTTCTTTATGGCGTTATTATTCCCCATACAGGATCAAACAATGGGGCCAAACCTGGTCCAGACTTGGTTCAGTACTGTAAAACTCTGGGCCAAGCTCGCAAACCAGTTGTGGCCCGACCATGGCAAAAGTCTGGAATGATAACATCGTGCCAAGCTTGGTTGCCAAGACTGGGTCAAGCTCGCAAACCAGTTGTGGCACGACCATGGCAAAACTCTGGAATGATAACATCGTGCCAGGCTCGGTTGTCAAGACTGGGCCAAGTTTGATCACCAGGGCTAGGCCACGCGTAATCACCAAAATTGGACCATACCTGATTTGATTGATAAATTTGTTTATAAACGTTGGGGTCATCTAATAGTAAGAAATTACAAAATTGAATGGAGATTTGATATCTTGATAAAGCAAGTCAACAAGCAAGCTGCGGCACCAGGCTCAAGGAACAGCGAGCGCTACACTAAAAAGTAATCACAGTGTGACCTATTGCCTTCGGTGCACACAATAAACCTACTTAGTAGGAATTCTTATCTTCCTGTTTTCTGGCGGGCGAAAAAACCCTTTTGTCTGAAGTCGAACGCGAAGCCTTCGTGAGATACAACGCGTGGCGCTGTGCAGCGGGTACCGGTGGCACTTCGGCAAATCGTTGGTGGCATTGCGTATTACAACGTATTATTGTTAGGTTTTATAATACAGAAATAATTAACGTTTTAAAAGTGTTTTCCTGAAACACATAAAATATGTTACTTGTTGTTTCTTATTATTGGGATACGGTTACAATAACGAATACAGCTCCGGTAAGCCTTTCAGTTGCTTAAATTCCACAAAAATAGTGTGACGTTTATCTGAAATTTTCAATCAATTTCAAATTTAAATAAATATTAAATGTTTCTTCCATACTATTATTTGTTTATATTATGTTTAATAATGTATGTGAAGCGTTATATGGTTTACTATAAACGTAGATTAATAATATACTAAAGCATTTATTATATTAATAAGAAGTATAAAAACCGTTTATTACATCAATCAGTGTTACTTGGCTAATCACCAAGATTGGACCATTCTTGATTGCTAAGACGCGGATGATACTTGATTTCAAAGACTGGACCACGTTTAGTTAGTAACCGTAGGTCATGTTTAATTGCCAAAACTAACATCAATAATTACAAAAAATACTGGTCAAGTATTAGCTATATAATAATTGATTTAATAATAATCAATTGAATAATAAAACTAAAGTAGAAACGAATATGATATGAGATAAGATTTAACTAATTAATTAATAGGGAGTAATAACTTATTGAATAATTAAATGACAGCCAGAAATGATTAAGTTGAATAAATAATTATATCATAATATAGGAATGGCGGAGGCTCAGTAACCCAGTCTTGGTTCAAGCCTGGGTCGCCATAGAATGGCCAAAGCTCGGTTTCCAGGCTTGATCCAAAGATGGGTAATAATATGAATGACCGACACTCAGTTACCTAGTCATGGACCAAGCCTGGGTCGCCATAGAATGGCCAAAGCTTGGTTTCCAGGCTTGATCCAAGGATGGGTAATAATATGATAATATGAATGGCCGACACTCAGTTACCTAGTCTTGGACCAAGCCTGGGTTGCCATAGAATGGCCAAAGCTCGGTTTCCCAGTCTTGATACAAGGATGGGTAATAGTAGGATTGGCCGAGGCTCAATAACCCAGTCTTGGACCAAGATTGGGTAAACATAGGAATGGCCAAGCTTAGGTTACCCAGCTTTGGGCCAACCTTGGTGCACCGAAGTTTGGTTTCCCAGTACTGAGCCACGCTTGGCCCCGTTGTTTAACTCTGGGGACTCCTGTATGGGTCAATGCTGACCGAAGTTTCAATTAAGAAAAATGTCGATATAAAAAAATACACAAGCTTGATTGCTTTACTTAAGAGGAAGTCTGAGCGTTATAAACCCAACAAGTCTAAAGGAAAATATAGCAATATGGATGAAATATAACTCTGGTAGAGATTGTCAAACAGTATTTAAAACTGCGACCTGAACATTGTGATATCAATCGCCTTTTTCTTTCATACAAATTTTTTTTCAACAAAGTGGTGTTCGCAGACAGCCAACATGTCTTTGTAGAAAAGTTTATGGAAAATATTGTTAGATGGTTTTAAAGTGTTTGTTTAAGTTTTAGTGTATTAAAATGATAAATGTACGAAGCAACTAATTGGTATTAATACTTTAGTAAATTGGTAATGTTCCCAAATTAATTCCTGAATTTTTGGAGTTGCCACATTCAAAAGAATATACAGGTAATTCTTTTAGGAGATCTTCATCCACAATTTTAGCTGATTCTGGAGTTGATCTTTTGACTGCAAAGAGACATGGTGGTTGGAAGAGCAATTCTATGGCAGAAACGCATATTGCGGATTTTGACCAAAACTTGTTATTCTAATCAGTCTTCTAAATCTGGTCTTAATTTATACGATTGTAAATATTTCATTATTAATGTTTATAATAAATAACACAATCTTTGTTTAATTTTTGTTAATTACTTTATCGCACGCGTGCGGTAATATTGAAAAATAACATTACATAAATGAAGATAAAATATTATTTTACCCAGAGAGCAAAGTAAAGTTCAATTTTCCTTGCTACGTGGAATTTTTCTTACAATTTGTAAAAGTATACACCTACTAATTTCGCAAGATCTGAAAATGGTCCAAATGGTCCAAGGCGTCTAAATTGGACCACCCAAATTCTAATTTGAACCAACTATGCTATTGAAGGTTAATTATTTATTATTGTTACAATTATTTTTTGTTTAAACTTAATGAATAAATTTTCTGGAGACGTTCCTATTGTTATCCTATGTTATCCTATTGAGTAATTTATTCGTTTTGTGGTTAATTCTGCCTTTTGTTGGAATCTATTTTATTGTTTTTGCATTTCTACGGATTTTGTCATTGTATAGTTGTCATATTTGACTCGTCACAAGATGACAAGTATGTGAGGATAACATTTGCATTTTTTTTTGCAGAATTGTCAATTTTATCGTAACGTAAGTCAGCAATAGATTGAGATAACCGACTCATTCTTTCAGCATTATATTTTCTTGTCGTGTGTGATTTTCACCACTCTTAATATTTAAAACAATGTCGATTAAAAAATATATATATTGGCTATAAAGTCACTATGGTCACAGAAAATGGCATCAGAAATTCTCAAATCGGAGGTCACAAGGGGACTGCCAGCACTGCCTGATGAGTTTAGAAGAAAAATCTTTTGCGTGAAGCATGAATGCGAAGGCTTGATCTATACTCTCGTACATTTATATTTAATGTACTGCTCTTACTTAATGATAATTGCCGTGAACATGAGAGCAAGATTTCGTAACACTCAATTGTTGTAACGTCAAAAATAAAGTTTCTAAAGATTTATTATGTCGGGCGACAAAAACACATCAGAATTAAATATGTAATGACAATGTTACATACACATTGTAGAATATCAATACTCATATGAGATTATAAGACAATTAAGCCTTCAACAGAAGCAGATATAAAATATAAAATACATAAAACAAGGAAAAAGAAAACCCAAATAATGGGAAACGGGAATAAGCTATAAGAGGTAGAAGACGAAATCAAAAGAAGAAATCAATTAGGATGGATATACATACCGTGCGATAATTTAAATTATAAATTAGCGTAGGCTGTGAAATTTAAATTAGGTTGGCACTACTAACGGTTGACAATTTGGTTTAATATTTGAATGTCAAAGGTGTCAAAGTGACTTTAAAAAACGGCAACAGAATGTTGAATGGAAGTATTCTATAGATCGCTGTGTTAAAGGTTTTTTGAAGTACGTACAGTCACGGCCATGGAATTTTAGCCGTCACTTGTGTCAATTAAAAGAAAACGAATCTAGTCCATGCTTTATTGTCATTATAATTGACTTTTTGAAATGGAAATCTAAAAATTTGTCACTGTTAGTGTTTTGATGCGAAGTTAGGTTACGAATATCTAAAGGTCGACTTACATCTTATGACACTAAATGATAAGTGACGGCCAAAATTCCGTGGCCGTAACTGTACCCTAATTTTCCAAAAAATAGTTCAACAAATTTATAAATGTGTGGCAAGATTTCATGATGTTTAGTGTGTTGTAGCGGAGCGAGTGTTAGTTTTATGGTTTTCGCCTCGAAATCTGGACTTTACAATAATTATTCTATATTATTTCATTTTCCCGTATCTCAAAGACACCGAATTTAAAAATAGCCCGCACAATCTTGAAGAACTGTAAAAGGCAATTTTTAATGCATGCAACGCTATAACCTTTCAGATGTTGGAAAATGCATTATTAAAATATGGAACGGAGAATTAACAGCTGCATTGAAGCTGGGGAAGAACACTTTGAACATTTGCTGTAATTCATTCTCAATAAATCTACATTCTTTGTTGGTGTTTTATTTTCTTTAAATTAAAACAATTTAACATGAGAAACATAAACGTTACAATGTTTAGACCATAACCTTAAATTTTACTGTCAGTCAATTTGCAGGCTGGGCCATTATATAAAACATAACCCGCCTACTGTAATTTATAATTTAAATGATCTCATGGTATATATGTATACATATATACAGAATGTCTCAGAACTCGCACTCCAGAGAAAATTTAATTACATCGCTCTAACCCCTCACAATGCACATGTATTCTGTCGCTGATTATATGATAATGTTCATTATTTACGGGAAATGTGGACGAAATGCTAGATAAGCAGCGTGGGTTTGCCGAACGCTTTCCTAATAGGAATCATCCGGATCACAAAATAATACTAAAGGCCATCACACGAACAATCGAAACAGGTGAAATTTTACCAGACAGAAAGGAAAGTTGGTGGTGCTACCAGACTTCAAAATGACCCTCCCCATTTACGCCCTTTTTTCAATTTTTTTAAACAAATTTTTGCAAAATTGTCAAACACGGGTCTAGTTATTTTAAAATGAGAGTCAAAGTGCCAATTCTCATGCCTGTAACATTCTTGACCTTCAAGTTATAAGCAACCTCCCCTTTTCTCGCCGTTGGTCAATGTTTTTTTTAGAAATTCGTAAAATACGGGTCCGGTCTTTTTTAAAGGAGAATCTAGATCCCAATGTTCACGACTCTAACACTGTCAGTTGTCAATTTCAGCAATTACATGTCTGTGGAACATAGTGCCATTTAAGATTTTGGGGCTAACAACCCTTTTGCGAAGAGGTCAAAATGTCGGTACTTGAAAGGCACCTGAGAAGAAACCCCTGGCAAACAAAATCGACCTGTTCGAGGATTTTTCAATCACAATAATCAATTCGGAGAAATCTGGACTGGGGAGTTTTAAATGGGACATGCTGTATATATATTATTTTTGGAAACTTAATAAAACAAAATACTTACTTAAAGCTGCAATATTATTTTAGAAGATTTAAGTTCTTGTTCAATTTGTATAATTTTTTTAGAACCGTATTGTCGTGTTTAAACAACGGACTAACAAATTAATCTGTAGTTTAATGAGAAATTGTTCATTCAAATTAACATAACACAATGTAAAAGCTGTTCACTATTCTAATTAACGTCACATTTTGCCCAGAATGTTGCTATTATTACTAAACAATATTTTAGTAAAGATTGATATTTCAACAATTTTCTTTATGAATGTTAACATATTTGTGGGTCTGCATTTACTGTGATTAATACTGCTATTAATATTTCGGATCAGAACAATAGATAATTTTAAATTCTTCGCTATTGTCCAATGGAATAACGACATCCATGTATCATATTTAAAACACCAATACATTTATCCAAATCTAAGTGCAGTAAATGGAGGTTTAATTTGGAGATTTATTTTTATGGTAATTTATCGCTATAAGTACTTTTCAATAAGCTCTATCAACTGCTCATAATATTGAAGAACTTGAAAATTATCTGGCTGTATCATGGTATTGCTAAATTTTACTTCTGGGTGTAACTTCAAAATTTATTGTAAAGAATAAGAACATAATATGTACTAGAAGAGCATAATAATACTGGATAAATTACATTAATCCTTCATAAGAAACAGTCTAATAAGATGTTTTATCTCTGAAAAACATTTTATTAGAATCTTATTTTCGAAATGCAACTAACCAACGAAATGGAAAATACGTATAGTGTAAATAACAGGTGTTCATTAAATTAGTCATCAAGTTGCTTATGATTTTTTTGAGTGAGGAAGACGAATTGAAAAATGCATGTGATTTATTGCTTCATACAATTCATAATAACATAACCTAAAATCCACGTGACACTTGACAGTTGTTGGATAAATACTGCTGGCGGTTTTCTTCAACGCTTTACTTTTGACGAATTGTTTAAACAATAACAGTCGTCATAGCGATGGAAAATTCAATACTGCATCAACAGTTCGTGGTACTGCTTAAACTATGGCTTAAACATCAGGTAGCTAACTGGGGTAACTGATTTCAAAATTAATTTAAATTTAATGATAGAAAGTCCAACTGTCAAGTTAAAAAAAATGGCAACAGACATGCATTAAAATGTTACGTCAAATTCATAGGCGACTTGATGACTAATTTAAATGAACACCTGTTATATTATAGACTATTTTTTCAGTTTACAAATTGACATTTAATTAGTGTTGGTGTCATTATTACTGATGAACTGTTTGTACATCTTTTTGTTTATGTCTGCTCTTACCAACCGTTGCTTACAGTATTTTCCCGTCGGAGTCGCTTGCAGGAAGCGCAAAACAAATCTTGAAGAGCGACTATCTTGTTTTTATGCCAGTATCTACATAATCGGATGATCCCGGCGAATATTTAAAATAACTGCCGTTTCAAACAAATATTTTCATAAATCTGTCATCGGTGATTGCCGTTCCGGAACTGATTTCGAATAAAGTTGTACCAACGTCACTCTATACGAATTGCCTATGCCAAATTACCATTCGAATTGCTCGCGCGGTTTGCAAATCGACCCCTGTTAGCGCTTCCTTTTCCATTATAAACACTCCGAAAATGTGCCACCTAATAGAGGCTGTTCTGTATTATGTTAACCACTTTGCGGCGCAAATTTTCTTGAAGAAATCATAAATCGGCAGGGTTAAATAATACTTTGCATAAAAGAAAAATGTATGGGATTGAATAAAAAACTAGCGGCTCTATTAAATTTGACGAATAATACGGTGCTTATACTTGATGTTATTGAGTTTAATTATTGCAACAAGCAAGAATTATTGTGGGCATAAAGTATCTTGAAGAAATCTAGATATCGCTAAAACCAAAGTTGAACGCAGCATAATAATACGCTGAAACAAGTTTCGTACTAAAAATAAAATAAAACAATCATAACGATTCTAAGTTCTCAGTATTTTGCATATATCTCAGTTAACGATATCCTATTAGGACATTTATTTCACCCATTCACTTAACTGAAAGACCAAACTGAGTTTAGAATTCTTAATTCCGAATTCAATGCGGGCCCTGTTTAAAATATTAACCATAACGCGATAATATCGCTACTCTAAGTGATACGAAGACGACTTGGCCTTAAGATACTCCATTCTAGCTTTAATTAAGATGAGATGCTTAATTGCTTTACACACCAAGATCAACGTGCTGTTGCTACCAGGGACTTTTACGCCCGGTACACTGTAAAATATTTTTTCTTAAAATGTCTAGACCGCATTAAAATTGAGTTTGAATTGATTAAGTGTATTTAGTGTTTCTTGCGTTTATAGTATTTATTATGTGTATGAATTAAATTTTATGCAACAAATTTTAGATAGGATATATTTGTACGTGTATAAAAGTGTCATAAATAATCTTTCGTTTTATCAACACGGTCACCCATATAGTGGCGGGTTTGTAAAAAACTATAATGGTGGATGCGCCGGGCAGACAAACTACAAACTCCAAGAAACCATACATTTCACGTAACGGTGTAGGCGTGATATAATATATTTTAAAATGCTGCATTTAGTGTGTTATCTTAACAGTGTAGACGTGATGTGAGTGTCTGTTCGAGCCTGTTTGAATATTCCAAGCTTGTGCGGGGCTTAGCTGCTCTGTCTCGCGATTCTCTCAAGTGGAAGTGGCTCGTCTCCTTACACTAATTGCTCATATCTAAACATTAACATGCTAATTGGTCTCTTACTTTATTACATCCTGCTGCCTGAACGTGAACGTGAACATCTCGCGTACGTGTATCCGCCTAAGATCTCTGATTTATTTCTAACGGTTTATTCTAACTACGTTATTTGAAAAGAATGAAGTGTTATAGTTATTTCAAAGTTGTTATTATCAGAGATTCTGCAGAACGTTGTTAAATATTATAATTCAGAATCAATAATGTGCTGAAATTTTTACAGTTTATTTCTGCTGAATGTAGAAATAAAACAAATTTTGTCAAGAAAAACAAAACAAAAATTATTCAAAATGATTCTGAACCTGTGCGGGCGGGCATAAAAATTGAAATCCGCAAAGTTATACATCAGGTACTTACTAAGATGTCAGCAAATAAATCTTTATTTGTCCTACGGGATTAACGATTCCTGTGATTACATAATTTCAAAACAACGCATCTTCATTTCTTCTTCTTTTCCCGTCAGCACTCATTCAGTATTCTGCATTCTCCTCATACTTCCAACCTGTCTTCAAACTTGGCCGCTCTTTTCCCCGCTTTAATTCTCAACCTATTCCTTTTGCATTCTTCTCTCACTATGTACTACTCTGGCGTTTCTCTATCCACCCCTAGCACCCACCTCAGATACTTTTATTGCACCCTCTCTATCTCCTCTTTTTCTTTCCATCCCCAAACCTCTGCTCCGTTCAACAACATGCTCTCAAACAGATTTTCAAACATAATCATTCTCCTATTGAAATCGCCTCCCCACTTTCTCCATACATACCCGCCGTCGCCTTATTTGGTTTTCTTGCGAACTCCCCTGATATGTGCATTATTCGTGGCTCCTTGTTCAGTTATAATAATAAGATATACTTCCTTGCCTTTCGGCTTTGAAAAGGATTTCAATTCCCATACAATGCTAAATAACTAAATACTGATTAAATAAAACTATAAAACATAAACATCATCAATAGCAAAATTAATTTTTATTTTCCTTCCATCTCTTCCCCCCTTTTCTCTACATTCTTTCTTCTGTCTAAAACTCCTTTCATCCAGCTTAGTCCTTTCCCTTCTTCTTCTATCAGTACTTTCCAATCTTCTCTCTCCTCTCTCAGCTCCACACATTCTTTCATCATGTGCTGTATTGTTTCTGCTCCTTCTCTGCACAGTCTGCGCTACCTCTCGTCTCTCTCTTTCCAGTATTTGTTTTCCCTTTTCTTGTTTCCACATTTAAACCTTGCTATTACTTTCTTATCGTTCTTCTCGCTTTTCTTTCTCACGTATGCCGGCAATTCCTCCGTGATTAGTGACCTATACTTTCCATTATAACTTGACTCATTTATCCTCGTTCTCCTTTCCTGCTTCTGTACGTCTCGGTCCACCTCAACTATCTCTCTTGGTACATTTACTCCATTGTTTCTTCGCCTCTCTACATCCTCCACTGCATACCCATTGCTCTCGTAGTATTTTCTTCTCTCTTTTCCTGCTCTTTCCATCTTCCCATCCTTTATTTCTTTCCAACACTCTTGCAAGATTTTACATTCCGTTCTTTATCTTATTCTCTCGTCCAATCTTACTGCTCTTTTTCCTGCTTCCACTCTTATCTTGTCTCTCTTTACTTCTTCCACTACGATATATGCTGGCGTTTCCCTGTCCAATCCTGGTACCCATTTCCACTACTTCGCTTGGATTGCTTCCAGCTTTTCCTGCTCCTTTCATCCCCATATTTCTGCTCCGTACATCATTACACTCTGTACTAGCCTTTCGTAGATCAATCCTCTCCTTCTTATATCTCGTTAGAATTTTCTCTCGCCTATTCCCCATACTTGACCTACCACCCCGTTCGCTTTCCTTTCTAGTTCCTTTATATGACTTTTCTCGTTGTTAGTCTCCTTAAAGGTGTAACCCAAGGATTTAAATTCTTTTACTTTTTCTAGTTCTTTTCCTTCCCACTTCCATTCCTCTTTCTTTCTTCTGTCTCCTTTCTGAAAAATCATCTTTTTTGTTTTCTCCACGTTTAATTTTAGCTTCTTTCTTTTCAGGTATCTTCCTAGGCATTTTTTCATTCCCTTCATTTCTTTGGCCTCCCTCGCTATTAACACCATATCATCGGCGTATGCCAACGAGTGGACTTTCGTGTTTCCTACCACTCCCTGCCTGTGATAGTCTTAGTTTTTCTTCCAGGTCGCTTATATATGCCGCGAATAGACAGGGGCTGAGTGGGCATTCTTGTCTTACTCCTTTCGTCGTCCAGAATCTTTTACTCGTTTTCCCGTTTACTTTTACTCTGTTTCCCGTCTCTAAGTAAATTTCCTCTATTCTACTCACCAGCTGCTCGTTGATTCCTTTCTCTCTTAGGTACTCCCATAATCTCTCTCTATTTACACTATCAAGAGCCGCCTTCAGGTCTACAAACAGCGCGTACATCTTCCCTCCTTTCTTATCGAGTTCTTTATCTATTAGATGTTTCAGTACACGTTATCGATGATGCTTCTCCCTCTCCTAAAACCCGCTTGTCCATCTGGTAACAAATCTTTTTCATCTAGTTTTTCCTTCAATTTCTCTTCCAGTATCATTGCGTAGATCTTGTACGCCGTGCTCGGCAGACTTATTCCTCGGTAGTTCTCCACCTTTTCTCTTTTTCCTTTTTTGTGTATCGGACACACTAGCCCCATCCTCCATTGGCTTGATAGCCCCTTTCCTTGCCGGACGTCGTTTACTATCTCCCTCATTATCTCTATTATTTCTTTTGTTGCATAGATCCACGCTTCATATTGCAGTTGATCTTCTCCCGCCGCTTTTCGTTTCTTCATTCTTCCTATCCCCCTTTTAATCATTTCCTTCGTAATCTCTTCCCCTTTCTCTTGTTCTCTTGGTCCTCCTCCCTTCTGTCTTCTTTCCGTTTTGTCCTTTCCGTCTAGTAATTCTTTAAAGTATTCTCTCCATTCTTCTATCCTTATCTTCTCGTCTGTCCTCTTTTCACTTTTCGTTCTCTGTTTATGTATTTCCAAACTTCTTCTTCTGTGTTGATTGATCTAATTTCCTCTTCTTCTTTTCTTTTTTTTCTTCCTTCTTCTTCTTACAAGTGTTTTGTATTTCTTTAATTGCTTCCGGTTTTCTTCTCTCGATCCCTTCCCACTTCTCCATTTTCTCATTAGCTTTCTGGCTAGTCTTTTCATTTCTTTGCATTCTTTATCCCACCATCTGTTTCTTCCCATTCTTTTTCCCACTTCTACTTTTATTTTCTTTGTTATCATCGCTTCTCTCATTCTCCTTTCGAGTTCTTTCATTCTTGTTTCGGTCTTGTTTTTCTTTTTCTCTTTCAATATGTTGTAGCGCACTTCTGTACTTTTGTATGCTTTCTTCTTCCCAGATTGTGTTTATAATTGTTTTTTTCTCAGGTTTTTTTCTTTTTATTTCTTCTCCGGCGATTTCGATTTCTAACGGTTGGTGATCTGATTCCACTCTGTTTCCCACTTCAAATCTTCTTACTTCATCCAATGTATGTTGATTGACTATTGCGTAGTCAATCACTAATTCTCCTCTCTACCCCACGTACGTAAATTCCCCTGTATCCTGTTCCTAGTTCTCGTTCAGTACCTCGTATCCTCTCTCTTCTATAAATTCGATCATTTGTCTTCCTTCTTTATTTTCTGTCTTGTCTTTCGATGTTCTTCTAGCATCTTCTGTCTCATTATTCCGTCTTCGTAATCTTGTCCCAATTCTCGCATTCAAGTAGCCCCCAATTATTACAATTCTTTTTTCTCACTTATGGTCTCTTCTAACATTTGTTTTGTTTTACTCATCTCTTTACTGTATAGTGTAATTATTTTAACTTTTTTTGTTACTAGTTTTAGATTTCTTTCTGTTATTCCAGTTCTCTGTAGCTCTTGTTTCGTTTTCATTTCGTCCTTATTTTCTTTCCTTACTCCTGTGATGATGCCTCCTAGTCTCTCGGCATTCTCTCTTTTATCTTCTTCCACTCCTTTTTATCTACCCACGTTTCCACCATTCCAATTACCTCAAATTCACTTAAGTATTTCCAGAAATATTCTCCTTTGTTTCCTATCCCCGCTACATTCCAATATACCAATTTTATTCTTCCTTTTATTTTCTTCCGTTGCTTTCCCGTTGAATCATGTACCTTCTTTCGTTTTGCCTTCTGTCTGTTTTTTCTTTCCCAGTTTTTTCCTTTCTCCTTTAAAAAAATTCCAGTCGCTCGATGTCATCGTTCCATTTCCTCCAATTTCCCTCTACCTGAAGTTTCCTGTAGCTTACCCTTACCGTCCTTCCTTCTTCCCTTTCCCTCTTCGCTATCTCTCTTATATTTTTCTGTATCTCTCTTTGTTAACTTGTTAGGTCGTTGTTTGCAAAGATTTTCGGTCCTATCTTATTTCTTAGTTTTTCTTTATTCCTCATGACGTTCAGTTTTTGTTCCCAGCTATCAGCTTTTGCTATTATCATCTCTTCTCCCTTTATAGCATAAGCCTCTGTTAACTTCACTTCTGTTTCCAACTCCTTTTCAACCCATTTCTCGATTTCTTTTCTCATGTTTTGTCCCGTCTCTTTTAGTCTCAGCCCTGTTATTACTATGTGATATTTTCGACTCCATCTGTCCTATCTTCTTTTCTAGAAAGCTTTTCTCTTCTTTCCATTTTCCCTCTTTTTCTTCCATCGCTTTCTTCAGTTGATTCACTTCTCTCTCCAGTTCTTCCATATCTTCCCTGAGCTGTCTGTTGTCGTTTTTCAGCTCTTTCACTTCTTTCCTCGTATCTCTTGTGTCTTCTTTGATTTGCTTAAGGTCTTCCATTATATTTTTGTCATTTCCTCCATCTTCTTCTTTACTTCTTTTTGCGTTCTTTCTTCCCCTGGAGATCTTGCTGTTTTTTTACTTTTTTGAAATTCTACTGGGCTTTCTTCTATGTCTCTTTTTCTTTTAGTTTCCTCTTTATCTTCTTTGAATTCTTCTCCCTGTTTCATACCGGTCCTTGTATTGTTGGTTGCCGGCGTTCTTTGTTTTTGACGTTACTGTTTCTTCCTCTGGTTTTTCTCCACTCCTCGCACTTTATCTCTTCCTACCTTTTGTTTATGTTGCTTTTTCCCTTCTCTGCTGTTTTCTTTACTTTTCTCTTTTTTGTTTGCTCTATTTTCCTAAATTTTCTCCTCGACACTTCTTTCCACGTACTCTCGTGACGGTCGGTAATTCATAAAATTACTATAAGTCTGGTCGTGCTTCTGATCCCTTTGTTCATTTACTCCCCCACAATTCTAGATTACTTCATTTTCCCGTATATCAAAAACATAAAAATAACTCGCACAATCTTGAAGAACTGCAAGCGGCAATTTTTTTAATGCATGCAACGCTATAACCTTTGTGATGTTGGAAAATGCATTTGAAAATATGAAACTGAGAGTTAAGAACTGCATTGAAGCTGAGGGAGAACACTTTGAACCTTTGCTGCAATTCTCAAGAAACCTGCATTATTTGTTAGTGTTTTATTTTGTTTAAATTAAAACAATTCAACTTGAGAAACATAAACGTCATAATGTTTACATTAACCTCAAATTTTACTCTGTCAGTCAATTTGCAGGCTGGGTCATTGCATGCTATATTTTATAATTTAAGTGATCTCATGGTACCTCCTCCACCTTTATTTCCAGGATTCATTTACCCTCTCTCTCAGACACTCGCACATCCTCTCTCAATCTACTTTGAAGTCCCCCCTTTCTTCTTTAGTTAGCTTTTGGTTAAATGTATACATTATCCATAGCTCCCTTCCCCTCTCCAAATGCTTCTTTGATGTCTGGTATTACTTCCCTTTTCTCTTCTCTCCTTAATCCTTTCATTCGCAATTGACGCATTTTTCCCCCTTTCTGTAAATGGGGCATATTATCCCCTCTCTCCACTTTACCGGGAATCCCTTTCCTCTCCACACCCTCAACTAGTCTCTAGCACTCTTCTCGTCCCATACATTCACGCTTCGTTCTGTACTCTATCCCTCCTCGGCGCTCTCTTCAGTTTCTTCACTTGCCTCTCCACCTCTTCCAGCGTCATTTCTTCTCCTTCTAATGATGTTTGGTTTCTCTTCATCTATAAATCGGTTTTCCCTTTTTCTTTTTCCCTCTCCAGTAGCCTCATGAAACATTCCTCCTACTCGTTCATCATTAACGCCCCTCACTGTTTATATTTTATTTCCTTTTCTCTCTATTGATATAGTTTCACACCGTCTTCTCTTTTCTTATAGTTTTTATCTCTCCCTCTTCTTTCTCCTTCTTCTGCTTCTACATGTCTCTCTATATCTTCTTTCCACTTTTATAAAGCCGCTTCTGTTTGCTTTCGTTTTTTTCCATTCTCTTAGCTCCTTTATTGCTTCCTTTCCCTGTTGTTCACATTCTTTGTCCCACCATCCGACTTTTTATCTTTTTGTCGCTGCTTTCTCCAAATAACCTTAGCTTTTATCGGTTGTTTGATTGATGGTTTTGGGTTATGAATCACTTAGCTGTGAAGGGATTGCTGGGTTGGGGCATCCTAGAGCATTTTACCACCAGGGGAGTTCTTTTACCACGCTCTTGAGTTTAAGCCGCTGTTTTCTTCGTGCATTTCACTCTTTTCTCGCTCCGACTAATTTTTACTCTAAACTGTAATTGTGGGCGACCTTACGGAATGTTACTCTCAATGCCCATCGTCTTACTTCTTCATTCTTCGCTGTGCGGTACATATTACCTTGTTCGGATCGTTTTTGGAAGTATTCGATACTTCGCTCGATACTTTTATCACTGCCTAAAACGTAAAGACTAAACTAATGGAATTTCGATTGCCTTTCATCATACTTTCTTTGTGTTCTGTCGGCAAATCTTGAAGAAATTATCTTGTTGACATCGTACATAGCCTCACACCAGTCAATACTGTCAGCCAGCGATGGGCCGTAGCTCTATTCGTCACCGCGAAAAATATTTACACTATACCAATGCTTGCGTAGGATCATATCGGCGTGGTTTTGAATTTTGAACGTTTTTTCTAAGTGCTATTACCTGTGTTAGAGGATTTATGTAGTGTTGCGCTTGATCCTAATTTTGATAAGGCCTTTTCCGGTGGGAGTTTCCGTCGAGAAGACATTCTTGTTCGAGTGGTTGGTAAATGTGGTGGCGTGGCATCCGAAAGTGATTTAGCCATCCATTTCCACAATTAAGTGATTTCGTCTCGTTCGAAATTAATCATAAATCGACGAAATCCTTTTTTTCCTGCGGGGATCAGAAACCACCGAACAAATTGTTCCTATTGGCCTTGGACCACGTTATTGTTGTTTCGTTGGAATAATCAACGTCCCTCATTAGAGGTAAGGGCTTTTCTGATTGTTAGACGGGGTACTTCACCTTAGGGTTCTGGCTCGGGGTAAACAATAAATTTGTCACCAATTAGCTGATCTGGATTGGGACTACTTCATCGAGGGTGGTGTTTGTTAGAACTACGTTCCGTCGAGTACAATTGAGGAGAATTTATTCGTACCAGGGGCTGGAGAATCGTTCGTCTTCTGCCTCTAGAAGACATCCCATCGCCCAACCAACGTTCCCAAAGCCAGATAAGCCATCTTGTGTCGTTTTTGTTCATTACTTGTTTCTTCTTTTATGGTTATTTGCCACCACAATAATATAATATAGTATTAACCTCATTGTATAACGTAAAACTAATCGTATTGACTGATAAAAAAATGTTTAAACCATTCATACGGCGAATTATAGCTATAAATCGGGCGTACCCAATTCAACTTGCGTTATTTAATTATAATTATGTACTATTTAATTCCAGATATTAGTTTTATGAGAGTAAATTTTTATTTGTTGTGTGGAACTGAATTTTGCTGATGAATTTTCCTATTGACTAAGACTATTTAGTTTCACTTATTTCAGTTGTCAACTTAGTAATATGTTTATTTGAATAAAATTATTTATTAAAGTTTTACAGTTTTTCAACCACATCCTGATCACTTGTAACTTGTAAAAAAGAAATATAAAAATACTAGCTGTGCCGGCGAACTTTGTACCGCCTCAGAATCAATAAATGTTGTGTTTACTTATTAGCCAAATTAAATTTCTTTTTTTTATCAAAAGATAATGCATACAACGCCGTATACTGGAATTAGGCTCCCCTGTCCATGTTTTAATAGTTATTCTGCTATTCGGGGCGGAGACAAATCCAACAAATCAAAGATCTTAAAAATCGGTCCAGCCCAAGTCGGTCCATTTCCATGTGAAAAATACTTTTATCCAACACCTGTTTATTATGAAGTCATAATAATGCCGATTTTGAATGTATTATGAGGTCTGTAAGACTCATGTGACTTATGAGCCCATAATTCAACGGTTTTTTAATTTGTCATAGCAACCAGTTAATAAACCAACACTTTTAAACCTCAAATGAACGTCAATTTTTTTTTGGTTTTGATGAATGTTTTACAAAAGGAGGTGTTGGATAAAACTATATATTACATACGTGTCTTAACAGCTAATAAGTCATTCAAGAAAAATTAGCCACTCGAGCAAGTTCTCGTGGCTAGACATTTTTTTCGTGACTTATTTGCCTTATAAGACACTTGTATAATAAATAGCTATATACTATTCTCATACCTACCAAATAATTATAAAAAAAAATCATAATAATCGGTCGAGCCGCTTCGGAGGAGTTCGACCACAAACACCGAGACACGAGATTTTTATATATTAGATTAGATGTAATAACAATCGACCCAGCCCATCCCCATCGAGCTAGATTTGGGGCGGTATAAAAGTAAATTTTGGTACGTAACATCTTCTCTTGTACTCTTCTACTCCTTGATAGTCCCATATTATGATCATCACCTTTTTGTGCATTTCTGTTCTTTTTTCTCCTCTTATGTCTTGTCTCCCTCTTTCTTTACTTATTCCTATAGGCAGATGGTCTGACTCCGTCCTTTCTCCTACTTTCAATTCTTCTACTTCTTTCCAAGCTTCTTCGTTTACTATTGGGTAGTCTATTACCGTTTTTGGTCTGCCGCCTATGTGGGTCCATTCTCTTTCTTCGTCTTTTTGTTTATTTACATTCAACACCTCCCATCCTTTTCCTCTAGTCACTCCACCACCCATCCCATCTCTCTTCTTTCTAATTCTTGGCTTCTACATTCTTCTTTGTTGTTTTTTAATGGTTCTTCCATATTGCTTATTGTTGTCTTCATTTTTTTGCTTTTTCCTCCTCTCGCCCCCTGACATTCCCACTTGAATCCTTTGCTTCCCAATCTTCCATTTTTACTAGTACCTACTTGATCTCTATGCTGTAATAGTCTTTGTTCTTGACCTCTCCTACATTTTTTCTCAGAAAATTCCCTCTTTGGCCTGCTGTTTACTTTTCCTTTCCCTACTCCATCCTGTTATCACAATATTGTTCTTCCCCCTTCTCCTTTCCTCATACTTTACTTTGCCTCTCTCTCTCTCTCTCTCTCTCTCTCTCCCATCTCTTTACTTTCTTCTTAATTTTTTCTATTTTCAATCTCTCTTTTAATTTGGTTCTCTCTTCATATCTCCTTCGTTTTTTCCTTTAGTTCGCTTTTTATTTCTTTCATGATTCTCTCCATTTGACTATCAATTTTCTTATCTTCTTCGATCTTGCTGTTATTTTACTTATTTTAAATACTATTTCTTGTTCCTGTTCCGCCCCCCTGTTTGTTTCTTTTTTTAATTTTCTTCCAAGAATGCAGCTAAACTCCCTGACCAAACGACCGTTTTCGGCTTTCTTTATTCATAGGCTTGGTCTAATGACTCCTAGATATTGCTGCTATTTTAATATGGACTCGAATATTCCCCAGGATTTTTTCTTTCTTTCCCCAACCCCTTTATCCTTTTCTTCAGATCTTTATTTGGGTCCTTTCTTTGGTTCATAACCAAAATTTCAAAATTTTATAAATTATGTAGTTCTTCATTCGGCGTATTTTCTCTCATTTGCTTGCACTACGAGGTTTTATTATCTGAGGAGTCCAGATTTATTTTACACTCGTCAGATAAACGTGCCCCTTTTTATGGACAACCAACTGAACGGTTTATTCGGTGTAATTTTGGGTCTTTAAGTACATTTTGGTGGAGGCTCCATTATGGTTTGGAGCGGCATTTCATATAATGGGAGCACAAAGTTGTACTACCGACCGATGCAGATAAAAATGAAATAAATAAAGAGAAAAGGGCAAAGAAAATTGAAGAAAAATACACAGAAGGAGAAGGGAGACACCAACGAGACGAGAGAAAAAAGAGAAAAATTATACCTGTGCATTTCCTTTTTTGAGCCTCATTTAAATAAACTTAATAAATATGTATTAATCATTATTATTATCATATCATTGAAGAGGTTGTTTGCGAATATTTCATTGGGAGAACTCATTCCTAGTCGTCAAACATCGGTAAAGGTGGGAGAGGAGAGGTCTAAGAGGAGTAAAGCCCAACTGTCCCCAAATCAGACTTTTTAGAAGGAATAATTTATAAAGTTTTGAAAATTTGGTTTTGAACTCCCAGTAGGGACCCAAATAAAGTTCCCCTCGGGGGGAGCTTCATCTCCTTTTGTCCTAAAACCGCCCCCGAGCGTGACTTCATGAAGCTTTTCCTCATTTTTCTCGTAAACGGTAACTCCGACGAGAAAATATAAGGCTTATGTTCTCTTATAGTTTTCAGCGCGAAAAGGACCCCCGTTTTTGCGGGGATTATTTCGAAAACCATTGCTGGGAGCAAAAAATGTATAGAAACAAAATTATAGAGCAGTTTTTTTCTGTACAAGATCCATACTGAATAAAACATTTGCAATAAATTCTCATTGGTCAAAAAACGGAGGTGGACTAATCTTTGCCTTCGCGCCGAAAGATATACTCATTTTCCAACGTTATTTATGAGCGTTGGGTGTGAAATAGGCAAAAACTAAAAGATCATTTTCATGCAGAATTGAATGGAGAACATAAGTCCGATAACATTTTCTCGTCGGAGTTACCGTTTCCGAGATAAATGCAGAAAAGCTTGATGAGGTCACGCTCGGGGACGGTTTTTTGACCAAAAGGGGAAGAAGCTCCCCTCAGGAGGGTGGATTAAAAACTATTTCTTCAAAAAAGTCTAATTTGCTTGGACTATCGATAGAATTTTCAGAATATATTCCGAATTGGTTCTAGCAAATTGTAGTGTTTTCTGGTGAGAAGTGAGGCAGGAACGGGAACTTTGATGTGGATATTATTTTCTATAAGACAATTTCTAATTATTTGTACATAAACTCTTCCGTCATAGGCATTCAAGTGTTCATTCTGAAGCATTTTTGTGTGCAGTGTCTTGCTCAGAATGCAGTTGGAGTATTGTTATCTTTTTGCCAGAAAAACATTTTATTTTAAGACACTAATGTGGTTATTGATTTTTTACACCAAAATTTATTATGTATTATCTATCTTCTGCATGGGAATCTGCAAAACGCTATTAGGCGTACAAAACTTGAACCGTAAAATTTCTAAAAATTAAAAGAAATAATTAAATACTAGAAGGAGAGTCAGTGGCGTTTCGTTTAATGGGTTTTTAAAAAAAGCAAATTTCGTAAAATCTTGTAGTTCTTAACTTAACTTATATAATAACTTAAATACTAATATTCACACTAATATCCAACGGACACTACTGGCTTAAAGTCACTCTGAATCACACAGTATTATCGTAATAATTATATACCCAAATGGATTGATTGAATAAAATTTATACAGTTTACGTAATGATAAGCATTATTCCAGATGGGAGACAATTAGTATTTTATGTTACTATGGCCAGATATAGATGATTCATTACCGCGTTATTTTTGTGTAAAAATATACATTTTTACAAGTCATTTTAAAATATGTACCTACATGATATAAAAGGCAGTTTTTAAAACACCAATAAAAATAAATCACATTGTCCGGCCTGCAGCAAGGGTCCTTTGGGAATTTCCGTTAAAGGCATGAATGTAAATGGTCCGGCGTTTTGAATATTGCGACGGGTGGTTGATTCTTCGCCTAGAAACCAATATGTGTGGCTCGAAAATAGCTTTCAGGAAAATATGGAGTTGTAAATATCGAGTTGCCGCCCTCCAAATATTGCATATTGACCAGGAATAAAGAACACTCCGGGTAGAAACAAAAACATTATTGCCTACACTACCATCATATTAAAATTATCTGCAAGTTATTTAAAGAGATTAGGTGCAAGGGAAGGACTAATGATAGGATTGATGTTGAGTAATCGGCTTGCGGAAGCTCAAACTGGAACCTGTTCGAGTGGCTCGAAGAAATCCTCTTTAATACTTTTCCACTGAATGTACCAAAACGGTAGTCTACCGAATTGATTGTCAAGTGTTTCGCAACAATCTTAGCATCCTCAACCGTCTTGATACCAGGCGAGACACGTGAGTGAAAAGATGCATTTTGGGAAAAGTGAAAGAAACAAAGATGGAAATATGAGTCTGGTCTGGGAAACACGAAGGATAGTTGTTTCAGTTCATTATCCGGTAGCCCCGAGCTGCAACGAGGTTGCTTTCCGCTATATTACAACGCGTCATATAACCCCAAATCGCTAAACGATTTATAATGGGAAAATACATTTTCGATGTTCCTGAATTTATTTTCTTTTGTCTTGGAGGTCTGACGCTGATTTCTTTGTTTCCTAGATCATGGGTGCAAAATATGTGTAAACATGATTAATAAATAATTTATTCAAATTATTAGTTAAGCAAAGCTGAGATCAGAGAGCTCTTTAAAAATAACATAAGAAATATTACAAGGTCTGTATATAACCAGAGACGTCAATCAATGGTTGCAAGAAGTTATCGTAGAATCGCAATAAATAAAATGTAAAATAGATACAGTAGTCAACAGAAGTAAACTTAAATCTGTACACATCGATTTATTTATGGCTCATAATGACTGCGATATGTTGTAAAAAAATGGTATGAGGTTATAAAGAATAAGAGTTTGGCGTGACGTCATACAACTCACACCCACCTATCAAAACGTGAGCGTCACCAAAATTTTGCTCTCATGTCCGTGGTAATTACTCATTAAGTACGAGCAGTGTAAGCTTTGAAAATTTTCGCGTAAGTTCACGCGTAAGGTATAAATAATAATAACCAGTAATCAATTTGTTAAGGCAAAAAACAAGCATTGTTATATTAATATTAAGAGTTTTGAGAAAACCGCACAGATTCTTTTTCTACAATTTTTTATTGAAACTGTTTGGTATAAACAACTATTACTATTTTTAAGATTAACGCTTACTAAACTAATATTGGTCCACTGACGTTCAAAATATATAATCTTGCTGCTATATCATTATCCGCATCACACTCTGCTTTTTATTGCACTTAGGATCACTAACTACAGTCCCTAAGTTAAAGGTTTTGGTCTTCCAGATGGAGGTGACTAAGATGTATAGGTAAAGAAAAACCAACCAGCTGATCAAAACAAAACACCAGACCTCCTGGACTTATTTTTTCATATTGAAAAAGATTGAAATTATTTAGATATAGAAGAAAACTTTGATATGAGCTCGGATCATTCTCCAGTCATCCTCACACTTACCAACGATAGGAAAGGTTCCATGAATATGTAAATACATGTGGAGGGCAACTAAAAACTAAAAAAAAACGTACTCACATTGTCCCGCAACCAGGACAATGGATGACACCTGGGTATAAATATTTACCAACCCCAGGAAAACTATGGCACACTAGAAGAGATTTGGAAAATATGGAAAATCTAGAAATGAAACTGGTAACCCCAAGAGAAGTTGCTGAGGAAATTGGGAAAAGCCTATACTACGACCTCGTAACAAGAGAGACAATAAAAAAACTGTAAGCCATAATCGAAATAGTTTTCATTATAAGCGCAGCTTTCCGGCTAAAGCATGGAAAATGGCGGAAGTTATACTAATCCCCAATCCAGCAAAACCAATAAATTTGACTTCTTCATATAGGCCAATTTCACTGCTGCCCGTGTTATCTAAATTGATCGAACTGTTGCTTCTGAAATTAATGAGACCTCGTATTGAAAAGAAGAATTTGATCCCAACACACCAATTTAGCTTTAGAAATAAACACTCAATGATCAACCAATTCCATACACTCCGTAGGAAGAAAAGCAAAAGTGATCGGCAATATTTGTTGACGTAGCACAAGCCTTCGATACCGTCTGTCGTGCTGGACTTAAACAGAAACTAAAAAAAAAACAAGATGAAGCCTATTCCCAAATGAAAGAAATAAAGTCTGACGCATTTTCCTATTTTCGTTATGCAGGGTCCCAGAAATGACTACATTAATTTTACCAGTAGCAGAACTCATCCCCCCCCCTACAAATTTACGAGCCGCATATGGATATTTTTTATTTTAACGTGACCTTCTAAGAATCAATTTTGTCTGACCTCGACTAGCTTAGTAACATTCTAAGTTTTAGTCCCGTGCGGTTTATACCTCAACTCAGTTTGTCGACACCGAGGGTGGCCACCGGTAATTTGTTATTGCATTTCACTTTCGTTTTTAAAGTTATTCATCATAGGATCCAGGATGCCTGTTTTTTCTAATAACCAATACACGGACGTTGTATTAATTTACGGAGGTCAAGGAAGTTACACCTAAGCATAAAAACTTTATGAGCAAAGCTTTCCAAATTGCCGTGTGCCTAATTTGTGCCTTGTGTTTTTGATTTGCAAAATGGTAAAAACCGAATACCGAAGATTAGCAAATCAGTTTTTGAAATATCGCATTATACGTTTTGGATAATTTTGAAGGAGCTACAATTTATTGTATTCCTATCACATACAGAAAGTTCAATTTTTACAGCCTGGGGATTTAATAATAATAATCAATCAGCAGAGCGTTTCGGAGGAGGGTAACTAAATTGACGTCAAAACTTCTACCAATTTTAACTCGATAACTAGGGCGTTTAGGTCAAAATTTTAGAAAAATTGTTGACACTGATGTGTTCTATTATTGATTAAAATTAATGTAGTAATTTCTTGGCTACGTTGTATAGTAGGGAAATACCACAGCAAGATACGACGATACGGCTATTCGAGCTGTCGAAGTGAATCAGTTAGAAAGTTAAGCGAAACTACAAAAAACCTGCAACAAAATAAACCAGCGGATGGAAGAAATTAATTAAGCGCAATAACAATACTCTGAAATAAGAAGAAATAACAAAGAAATAACAAACAAAATAAAACAAATATTTGGGCATGAATTTAGACGAGAGCTTTAAATGGAAAGATTTAACATTTAGCATTATAAAACGTTTAGCCATCGCAATATATAATAAGCTGGCGCAAAAATTGGAGGGTATAGATGAAAAATGAAAATCTTATTGCCATATTTTATAGGATAATCTACCACAAGAAGAGTTGGATAATTTAGCGGTGAGAATGTTCCAAAGAGTATAAGGGAGGGTATGCAAGTTCATGGTGGCCATACTCATACATTATTAGTTTGATCATCATTTCTTCCTTTGGTTTAAGGTACTTTGGTTCTGCAGAAATGACGACCTCCACGGAGATCTGAACGTGCTGACTGTCGAAGAAGAAGCAAAGAGAATCGCAGAGAAGCACGAGGCCAGACTTTACTTTCACATCAATAATGAAGCCCTCTAGCTCCTTGTTCAAAGAAAAAAACCGTTTGGGTTGGTGCAGTAATGGTTGTATCAGTGAAAAAGTTAATATTCATGTGTTAAAATTTAACTAAGACATACCACTGGAAACACAGATAAGTACTGTTACAATTTGAATTTTGCCGCGCATTCACCATCCAGGTTTAGAGGTAACCGGCACGTAAAAAGGCACGAGATTTCTTGCAATGCCGAGCGACGAACCTACAGCTTTCTTTTTGGCAACGAGTGAGCAACAAAATTCGTGATCGTAGGACCCCCAGAATCCAAATTTTTGAGTCGATTCTTGATCAATACGATTGTGTAAAAAGTCATCGAGTTGTCAAATTTGTTTTTTTGCAAAAGTTCACTTGAGTGGGACCCGTACAACCTTATTTTCACAATGCAACAAAAGTAAACGGGATTTTGAAACATTCTATTCCGGATAGCTGGGAAGAATTTTGAGCTGAATATCGTGATATTGTTATAAGCTACAGTAATTTCTGCAACGTTCTAAATCGATGCTACTGGAAGCTACTGGAACGGTTGAAAGAGTGAGACAAGTTATGGAAGAAGCCCCAAAAACCTACACGATGACGAACTAACGATGGGTTACTTCAAGCAGGAGGAAGCTACACAACAAGAGCTTCCATCAACTTATTAAGACAATTTTTTGATAACCGAATTATTAGCAAAATATTAAACCATTGTCCCTAAAACCAGGCAACCATAATCACCCCATGACCTCGTTCTAACCTCACTCTTCTAGTGCTCTTGTACACATTCAAACTACGAGCATTTCCATTATAAAAATGTTCCACATAATCGTCGACTGCAAAGACATCACAGTCAAAGGTGTGGAAATTATATCTATTGGGCGAGGGTTGGAAACCAGACAGTTTTTATGAGAAGATTGTTTCTAATTATAGGAATAACTTGCACACTTTGTGTTTATTGGGTAGGTCTGTTTAGTATTGTGATAGAGTATGTTACTGGAGGGAATAAAGATGCAGATATAAAGGTCAAGCAGCCCAGATTAGAGAGTTTAACAAGGAAAAACATGAAACCTAAATTCATGCCTGTGAGTGAGGCTTCGCAGCAACTGCTGGAGATACTGAAGAACAAGGGACAGGATGAATTAGGTAGATGTCAAAATAGTGTAAAAATGACTCTTTTTGGTTTTGTAGTGACTGAAAACACCCCTTGCATTGGGCTTGCTACAGTACGATTTGAAACTCAGAAGATTCTGGCTTGCAGCCTTCAGGAGATGTCCCAGGTGCATTTGGGGGGACCCCAAAATTCATACATTGAAATAGAGTGTCTTGAGCATTATAAGGGGGGAATAAATTTAAATTAGTCACTTGTTATTTCAACATTCTTCTCTAGAGCCTCGTTTTCACTGAAGAAACATTGAGTATCATTATTCTTAAGGGGTGCGGTTCTGACCCCGCTGCACTGAAGCTTCAGCTTATTGTGCCCCACTTAGCAAGCGTACTCCATAAGGCCTGTGCTGTTGATGAACTTCAGCACAGATTCTATGGGCATATGTTTTATGTCATTCGGTTCAACATACGTCATCCCGAAGTGTCGAAGCCTCCCCGCCTCAAGCGCTGGACACTCGCATGGTATGTGTAGTGGAGTTTCTTCCTCCTCCCTGCACATCCTACAATCAGGATCTTGCTTCACCCCGATTGTGGTGAGGTGTTTCATGAGACAGCAGTGTCCCGTGAAGAGTCCAACTACCATTCTCAGTTGTCTCCTGCTCAATCTCAGGATTTCTTCTGACCGCTTTTTCGACGGGCCTTCCATGGACATCCGCGATTGCCTCTGTCCAGGAATGTTATTCCAATGGATGTGGTGTTCTCTGTTGATATAGCCCTGAATCACCCTTTGTGCAGTCTCATGTGCGAACCCACAAGTGGGCTCTGGGCCTATCAAAGGTGTTTTCGCTCCCTCTTTGGATAGGAGGTCAGCTTTTTCATTTCCTTCAAATCCCTTGTGTCCCGGTACCCACCACAGAGTCACTCTGTTGTGTTTTGCCAGTTCCACAAGCTATTCGAGATATTCTTTCATGGACGGAGCGTACTTTGACACTCTCCAGAGCTTTAAGCGCTGCCTGACTGTCAGTCATTATTTCCCCGGCACAGATGTCAATCGCAGTGATTTCTGCTTGGAACACGGTTGCCAAGGAGCCTAGGTTGATGCTCATGTCATCCCCCGGTGCTTCTCCGGCTTCTCCTCCCTTCTCGGTATGACTACCTGGAAGGGTTTACAAAAGTCATACTCGGTCCTGAGTCGGTTCGATTGCATGCTCAGCACGCAATTGTTCCGTATTTTCCCAAATATCTCGGTGTGGTATCCCCTTCTAACGTGGGTCTTGCCATATCCGGCACTTACAAGCCTGTATGCTGCCTTCATTGCCTCCGATTTTACCAAAAGGTGTAGCGGAGAGAGGTTCAGGAGCACTTCCATGGCTGCGGTAGGCGTTGTATTCATTGCTCCCGTTATTCCAAGGCAGGCAAGTCTTTGCAGCTTCCCTAAAAGCCTTGTAGCGTGCTTTCCAGACGCCTTATGCCACCAAATCATCGAAGAATATGTTACCGTGGGAATTATGACCTTGGTGTAGAGCCAGTGAACCATTTCTGGTTTTAATCCCCACGTCTTTTCCACCATGCCTCTACAGGCCCATAGGGCCCGAGTAGCCTTAGTGGTGATGTATTCTAGATGGGGCTTGAAACCAAGTCTGGCATCTAGCATTAGTCCCAAGTACTTGACTTCTTTCCCTATCCGCAATTCTTTTCCCCACAGTCGGAGCCTCTTCAAATCGATGAGATTCCTCCTTCTTGTGAAGACCATGACTTCAGTATTATCGGGGTTAACCGACAGCTGTTTCTCAGTGCACCATCTCTCGACGACTGTCAGAGCTCCTGAACTCCTGTCTGCTCCAGGTTCCCCAGGAGGTCGTCGACCACGAGTGACCACAATAAAGACGATAAAACGCCTCCCTGTGGGCACCCTCTGACCGCCACCACCTCCCTAGTCACCGATGATGCATGAAATCTCTCTGCCTTTTAAGGCCGAGTCGATCCATTCCACTACCACAGGGGCTATACCTCGCCTGTTAGTTGCATTCGCAATAGAGTTGAATGAGGTGTTATCGAAAGCACGCTCTATGTCCAGAAAGGCCCCCATCGCAATCTCTCGATTTTCCAGGGTTCCTTCTATCTTACGAGTAAGCTCGTGGATGCTCATCTCGCATGATTTTCCAGATTGATAGGCAAACTGGTACCTATGTAAAGGGGCGTTTACCAGAACATCGTCCCTGATATACCTGTCAATCAGTTTCTCCAAGGTCTTAAGGAGAAATGATGTTAGGCTTATTGGTCGAAAAGATTTTGCCCGGGCGTATGATTCTCGCCTTGGTTGTGGTATAAATACCACTTTCACTTTCTTCCAGCCCATTGGCACGTACTTCAAGGCCAGGCTGGCCCTGAGTAATGCGCACAGGGGGGAGGCTAATTCCTCGAATCCCTGTTGAAGCATCAGCGGAAGAATTCCGTCGATTCCTGGAGATTTTAATGGTTTGAAAGATTTCACTGCCCATCCAAGTCTTGTTTTGTTAACTAGCCTATCGGCAAGTTTCCACTCCTCCCTGGACGCCCGATGAATCGGTATGTCTAGGTTTGGAGTGTTTGTTGCATTTGCCGAGGATACACTCCCCGGGAAGTGTGTCTCTAGAAGGAGTTCCAGAGACTCCTCACTCGATTCAGTGTATCCCCATGAGGTCATTGCAGAGTTCCAATCTTACCCCGATTGTCCCTCAGTAAGGCTTTCTGGAGTCTGGCACATTCCGGAGTTCTTTCGATCTCCTCACAGTGCCTCCTCCATGAGGTGTTTTTTGCCTCCCTCACTGCGTAACCATATTCTAGACGGGAAGTCTTGTATTCTTTCCATCTCCCAGTCCTTTTGGCCCTGTTACACAATCTCCGTACCTCCCTTCTCATCTCGGAAAGTTTACGGTTCCACCACTTGGTCTCCCGTTTGACGTTTCTCTCTCTGAGTGGGCAGGTGTTCTCATAAGCTCTCCTTATGGCTGCTGTAATGCATTCGTTCATTATTTCAACTCCCGCCGGAGTTTGAGGTCTCGAGGGACATTCTTCCAACCCCTGGACTAGTTCCTCTCTGTAGAGTTGCCAGTCACAGCTTCTTGGATTTCTGTACCTTTCGACCGTCTCCGGCGGGGATTCAATATCGAATCTTACGTACCTGTGATCCGAGAGCGTAGGTTCAGATGAAACATGCCACTCACGAGTAACTCGGCACACGAACGGCGTACCTATCGTTATATCGATAACCTCCTGCCTTGTCGCGGTGATAAAGGTAGGTTCGTTACCGCGGTTTACTACTTCTAGCTTATTACTAATAATAAATTCTAAGAGTGACTCACCTCTTCTGTTGGTCCCTGAACTTCCCCACACTATATGATGGGCGTTGGAATCACAGCAGAGCACTAGCTGCGTGTTGGTTTCTTCGCAGTATTCTACCAGTCGTCTAACCTCTGGTGTTGGGGGTTGTCCCGCTTGATCGTATGGTAGGTATGCGGATCCGATTATTATTTCTCTCTCGCTTCCTGCCATAGTGATTTTTATCTTGCCTGCCATGAGGTCCTGACCACTAAGCCCCCACATTGGCAGTGTATTCGTTTTTGTCTTTGCAAGTATGCAAGCTCTTGGATGACTTCTTCCTGGTGCTAAGAGCTCCCATTCGTTCCCCATCCTGAGTCCTCTGATCTGGTCCCTATATACCCATGGTTCCTGAATCAGCACGATATCAATATCGCTATTAGTTATGTATTTTTGCAAAGCAGCTGACGCCGCCTTGCAGTAATGCATGTTTATCTGTAAGGCCTTGAAGATGCCCACGTTTTTCTTTATCCCCTCGGATGAAACAAGGGTCCTATTCGGCTCCTTGTTCGTCTCCTTGGGATTCGGGTGTCGGATCGGAAGTGTTCCTTGCGGTCCCCCCCCCTCCTCAACCTCCATCCCTTCGGATTCTTGCCTACCTCTCCCCAGGGCTTTAAACACCACCCTGGTATGGTCTGCATTGCAGCTCCTCCCGGATTTTAGTCCAGGAGTGCTCATCCAGTAGGATGGTAAGTTGCTATCCCCTGGGGTCCAGCCTCCTATTTATTACTGACCAGCTTTCTGTCTTAAGACCTGGATTTTGTGTCTTAAGACGCCGCAACACGACTTCCAATTCCTGTTCAGGCCCCGGAATCCATGTCATCACCCTCACGGGTTTCGGGGACGTCCTTAGTGTCGACAAGTTCCGCCCCTTCCCAGGCTACGCTACCTGTGACCACCCGCACCAGCCATTCCCTGGTGGGCTGGTCGGCGCAGGAGGCGAGCAGGTAGCCCCCCGGAAATTTACGGCGGAGAACCTGGGTGCAAGCTCCCCTTCTTGTATTTCGTCCAGAGCCTGAATCAGAGCGGTCTTGATCAGATCCGCCTGATCCTCGCTGAGGACGTTTGCTGGATATCCAAGCGGCAAAATTGCCATCTGGATATCCGACACGGCCGCCGCAAATGATACAGTGGGCCTGGTAGGCCCACCCCTCCTTTTTGGTGGACGTGTTTTGTCGCTGGGAGTACCCTCTGGCAGTCGTCGGCGTTTTTTGCCCCAGACTGCCGGAGAATTCCCCCTGCTTCCGGTACTGGTTCCCGGCTCCGCAGTCGAGCTTGTGCCCGCTGTAGCGCCTGGGGTCCTTGCGGCCCCCTGTCCACCAGCAGGTTGCCAACCCTTCTGTTTTTGTTTCTGGAGCCGTCTTTTGGCAGCTCCGGACAATCTCCTGGGTGGATCCGTCCTTTCGGAACCTCCTCCCAGGGGTGTGTTTTGATTTTCAATATTGGTATCCATAAATGGTCCCACGAGTAGGAGGAAAAGGGTGGTCACTATGCGCAGTGCCCTCTGTACGCATAGAAGGCTACATACAACAGGGTTCGCCTGGTGCCCTGAGGTTTGCCGCTAGTGTAACATTGAGTAACTTTTGTGTTTCTGTTGATTGTTTTCGAAAATGTTTCCTAAAGTTCCCAAATGTTCTGAATCTTCCTCATTGTTTCGGAAACAAAAATGTTGATTGTTCCCATTTCTAGCGGAAACATCAAAGGAGAAATTGACACGCGATAATACCACGTCTTCCTCCTCCATTTTCTTAAGCTACGACTATAGGCGACTTTTAGTTCCTCAGATGTTAACACAAAGTTTAGGTATGTTTCCAATTCCTTAGGGTTGCCAAACATTTCCTAAACACGCGACAAAGGGAAACAGAAAGTTCCTCAATGTTTTTTCAGTGGAAACGGGGCTTGAAAAGGACAACAGTTTTGACGCAGAATGTAAACATTAATGTAAAAGAACCGATATACGTTTAGCCAACTGCGATCATAAATTTTGTTGCTCACTCGTTATTTTAAACAATTAAAAATGTATATAGAGATGGTAAGCTCAATTTTTTTTGCTGCAATCCTCGCGGTATCCAACATTAGCAATAATTATAGCAATGGCCCAATTTGCAATTTAAGCAAACGTTGCAGGGAGGACGAATGACCCTAAGTGTATAGAATATATAGAATAGCGTACTCGAAAAAGCTTAATTACTTTATTTACTTATTCATTTTATTTTACATTAATATTACTATTAATTGTACAGTTTGTACTTTCATTAACATTAACACCGCGAATCTGGTCTTAACAAAACTTTGAATTATCAGTGTTGTCACATTAACAAACATACTGAATACAAATTTACATTGATTTGTCAAAGCTCTAACAATTTTGTCTTACAAATTAAGTTTAGTATTATAATTACAATTCATGTTCACCTCTATTCCTACATGATCGGAAAGATTAAGCTCCAGAGGAGAAGCTTGTAAATTATTATTAGAGGCAAAATTTCAAAACACATTATCAAGAAAAGCATTTTTCCATTTTCCGGTTGGAGGCCATAACTAAGCAATAATTCACATACTACAGCGTGATCAAGAAGGACTGTTTGAGTTGATAATACTGAATTTAATTTTTAAATGGTAGAATTGTAACAACTTCCGTTTGTTAACGTCTTGACACTGAAAGCCGTTACTCACAACTTACTGACATTTCAAATTTGAAATTAAAACGTGAAATTAGACCGAATGGGCAGCAAGTTTGTGGGAGCATTTTGCGTATTACCTTGAGTGTGATTATCGTTCTGTATTTCAAGTTTAATTTTTGCTTCGTTCAATTTCCTTAAATTAACAGAATTTCTATTCACCTAACCTGCAATTTTCTCTCAGTTGACGTTACGTCAAATATGTGTATCCGGCTGCAGTGTTACAAATAGCCGAACAAAAAAGTTTCTTAAGAGTAATACCAACTCAAACAGTCCTTCTTGATCACTCTGTAATTGAGCAGGAGATCTATATACTGTAATAATTCATGTTGGGGAATAAAACACCGGCTAACTCACAATGAAGCTCCTTTGACAGATCTTTCACTGTAGGCAGACTTTTGCAGTTCACCGAGACAAATTCAGCCACACGACTTTAGCCAATCTTCAGAGTTGCACAACACTTTTTGTTACAGTTACAATTTTGACCAGAAGCATCCAGGAAGATTACTTTGTTTCTAAGACACTAAATGTTGATAAAAAGGATTTTGAAGGACACGTTACTTTTTTTCCAGTAGCTGCTATTTAAAGGCTGTTTTTTTTATTATTTGTCCACCACCTGTTGCATTATGTTTGTTAAAACAAAAAACCCTATATTGAAGTAAATAAAAAATTGTGTTGGTAATAACTTGGATGACATTTTTTATTATTACGTCAGCTTGACAGGATTACTTAAACAAACATAACGACCTTTTGATGTTGGTTTTACAAAAAAAAAAAAAACAGTTATGGGCATTGATAGAACCGATACTCACAAATATCACCGCAAAATATGAAATAGATACAATTTGTCACAGTCACGGTATTGATGTTTTGCGGCTCCTTCCTTATCATTGTCAGTATAACCATATCTAACTGACTTGGGATTTTTGCAAAAAATATAATAATCACATTAATTTAACAACAAATTACAGGGAACTAACAATGAACGTTACCCAAACTTAAACGATGAAATACTGTCTACATTTTGAGTATCACGCACAGGGAAATATGACCTTTTTGGAGATGTTTCCTTAAGGGGTCGAGGGAAATATAACCTTCTTGGAGTATGTTTCTTTAATAATAATATTAATAGAATAATAATAATAGAAGTTTATTTCCAGCAGACAGAATGTTTATAGGGAAATATGACCTTCTTCGACTATGTTTCTTTAAGTGATCGAGCGCGTAGCGTGAGGCAACAATTTCAATAATCCACAGAAAAACAAAATTTACAGACGGTAACTTCCGTGGATTACTGAAATTTGTGCTTCGTGCTGCGCGCTCGACCACTTAAAGAAACATACTCCAAGAAGGTCATATTCCCCTGTACGTGAAAATCAAAATGTGGAGAATATCTCATATTTTAGGAATGATAAATGGAAAATCGAATTTTCACAGACGACGACTTCCGTGGGTCACTGAAATTGGTGCCTCGTGCTACGCGATTGACCACTTAAAAAAACATACTCCAAGAAGGTCATATTTCATGTACGTGAAACTCGAAATGTGGAGAGTATCTAATATTTTATGATTTTAAACGGAAAACAAATTTTCACAGACGGCAACTTCCGTGGATCATTGAAATTGGGGCTTCGAGTTTCACGTACAGGGAACTATGGCCTTCTTGGACTATGTTTGTTTAAGTGGTCGAGCGCATAGCGCGAGGCACCAATTTCAATGATCCACAGAAAAACAAATTTTTACAGATGGTAACTTCCGTGGATCACTGAAATTGATGCCTCGCGCTCGACCTTTGAAAAAAACATATCCAAAAAGGCCATATTTCCCTGTACGTGATACTCGAAATGTCTACATTTATTTCATCTTTTAAGTTTGGGCAACAAGACAGCATCATCGTTCTACCTCTGTCGCAATTTCCAGAAAAAAAGTCAGAATTGTCAGAAAAAAGTCGGAATTGCCAGAAAAGAAGTCGGAATTGCCAAAAGAAAAGTCAGAATTGCCAGAAAACAGTCGGACAACTTCATAATCTTCACCAAGTTTATTTTGAATTTGAATCTGGACGTTTTTTATATTTCTCTCTCTGTTTTTCGTATTCGCACATTTAAATATTACGCCTCCGTTTTTAGTTTTATCCCCCATAGTTAATCCTATTCCGATTTCCGCCGAGTTAATTTTATTTCTCAATTGTTGTTTAACTGTGTTGACATCATTTTCTTTATTTTTAAGATTCACAATTAGAACAGCAGAGCATACGATTGTGGTTTGGTGAAATTGTTTTTTCCCGCTTTGAGTTCCACGATTTCTTCTCGCAACTTTCTGTCAAGCATGTTTTGTTGCATCACTTCCATCTTTACATTTAATGATTTCAACATTCGCATCATTTCTTGAACCCAATTTTCATCATTTAGATTACCAGATTTCTTTAAACAATAATGTGGAAATTAATTACAATACAAAAGTGTTCTTCAGTGTTTTCGCTATTGTTGAACTTTATATTGTGGTCCTCTTTGTCACTTGCATCTTCAGAAACGTTACTTGTACCACCGATAGCAGAAAATACTGGGACAGCCAAATTTTGAAGTGATTAATTTGTTCTTGATGAACTGTCAAAAGTCACAACTATTTGGAAGTGTCTACAGGATCACGTTGTCCAAGTATTTTCTGCTCGCGATGGTACATCTGCAGTTTAATACACTGACAGTAACGTGTCATCTTCAAAATTTCTATTTCTTCTTATTTTACCGCTCAAAATCTGTTACGTTTTGCTCTGAACTAATTAGGTGCCAATATTGTCAGATATTTGTGTTTAGATGTAAAAGTCGCAATATCCATTTTATAACTGGTTTATTTAAAATCAAATAATTTCAATTAAACAGCAGAACAAAATATAAATTTGCATGCAGAACCGAAAATGAAAAGAGAACCCCATCCATCAGAAAATGGGTGTTTAATTTGCAGCTCCCATATCAGCTGCGGCTGCGTTCGAAGTTAAGGGCGTTGAAAACAATGTTGTTAGGCAAGTTGGATTAGGGAAACAGTATTTTAATTGTGCATTAAAAGTCGGTGGCATGTCGTTGTGTATTCAGTGAACCAACCCAACCAACCACCTAACCGAGTTAGACGCGTGTCGTATCGCACATTGGAGCTTTACGGTGGAGGAATACCGCCAACAGCCGCCCGGGGACACTTTAAATAGCTTCCATTTCAACTCAATAAACATGCAAAACACCTTATTATTAGCGGCTTTATGCAGCCGATATCACTGCAACAAAAAAACACAGCATCTCTCGTCGAGCCGCTGCTATTTTTTCCCTCCCAACTGTGAAAAACAACAATGTGCAATATTTCACACAAACGGTTTTATCGTCATCGCTTGTCGTAATTCAAAAATTCAATCTTTTAACTCATCACTTCATTGCTACGTGGGAAAATTTATGACACCTGACGAATTTATCGAAAATTCTGCTGAACAAACAGCATCGAGCAGTCGGTGACGCCGGGTGCGTTGACGAAAAAATATTACACCCTCGAATCGGATTTGATAAAGGGGAACATCCGAGTAGTAAAATAAAATGTTAAATACGATTTATATCAGGAATTTATTAGTGGAATGTATGAAGTAGATAACTTTCTATTGCTAAATCTTATCGTCAATATTTTTTACGGCGGTTTCAATGTCAGCAACTCTCAACATGTTAAAATAGTTTTTGTACGACCATATTTTAATTGACGCATTACATGTGCACTACCTGTACTTTAAGAACGTTCATTAAGATACAAGTTCATAACCAATAGAAATGCAGTTTGCGCCAATAATGTTAATATAATAATATAATATCAAAGGTTGTCATGCACATCCGAGAAGTCAATCTTGACAGTTTCGATAAAAATTTCGCAACATTTCTCCTAATTAAAATTCTAATTCTAATTCTCCTATTAAAATAATTAAAATCAGCGAAAATGTCTTTTGATAAAAGCGATAGTGAAAATTTAACAACACCTGAGACTACCGAACACGCCAATTTATTACCGTTAAAATCGCGGAAACGTTTTATTCCCAATTTATGGATTGAAGAAAGGAAAACAATAAGGTTAGCAACTTTTCAGAAAACGTTTTAATTGTGTATTTCGATGTATTATCCAAAAATTTAAGTCAACAAGCTTATGGACTCATTACTCAATTTTAAAATCTACGTTATCACGACTTGACGAAATATCCCAAATTACATGCCTTATTAAAAAGAAGATTTGAGGGGTATGTAGCCAAAAACAACAAATGAGATAAAACAAACTATTGGAGAAGGCCCTGACAATTACTACAATTACGAGCCCCGAGTGGCGTAAAGCGTTCAATCTACACAGGAACGAGTGTAATACAACGTTTTATCGTTTGACACAACACCGGAAAGCCTTTAAATTGGTTAAAATAGTGTGACTTTTATCTGTCATTTTCATTATTTCATGATAAAGAATGTTTACAGAGACAAAAATTTGAAAATTCTGACAGTGTCGAACGATAAAAATATTAAATTAAGACACTCGTATTCATTGACTCATTATAATTCCCAATATATGCTCATTTTATTCATTATAATTGTCATACTGGTGTCTTAATGGCTATCATTAAATGATCGTTGTATAGTATACTATTTAAGGGCGCAGACATATTATTAAAAACCAACCACTGATTTTTGGGTTCATCCTTTCGCCAGTCTGTCCTTTGTTTTGTAAGCTATGAAATATCCAGTATTTAAAAGAAACTTTTGTGAAAGTAAATTTGCAGCAAGGTCTCTCTCTATTCAGGGCCCGACCTAGACCGCCGATTGCAATGAAATTTTGCACACTTACTTATTTTACCATGTAGACACCCACTAATAAACGGTTTTTCAAAATTCCATTAACAGGGTGGGGGGTTAATTCGTTTTTCTCCCGGGGTGGAAATAATTGAATTTAATGTTTTCAATTGAAAATAAAAATCGGGAATTTCTGGAGAAAAATATGTAAATACAAATTCTACTCTTATTTTAAAATTAAATTAAATTTGCTTTTACTTTTGTGTTGTTTCGAGATCCGTTCAAAAACGAATTTATTAACAACAGTTCAATTTACTATTGAAGATTCGGCGATGATTTTATCAGCCACTTAGTTATTGCGAGATTATTTTAACGTTGACTTTGTTATTTTGTTAATGGGGTCGTCCCACAATTTTAAACAACAGCTTTTTTAAAAACTAGACGAAAAAATAATATACCCCTATTTTTTTGATTATTCGAAATCACGGGTTTACTAGGTAAGCAAAAATCCGAAACATTTGTTTTATTTGAAACGCGTGCCTTTCTTTGTCATCAGCGGACAAAATTTTCCAGACAAAAGTTACTAGATGCGCGGATTAATGAGAAACACACGAACCAATGAGAATGCTTCCCCGAAATCACGTCACATCAAGAGGCGGTAAATGTACAGCGTTTGAAAATGATGATTTTTGATAATAGTATATTATTTTATGCGGAGAAGTATGACTTTTCATGGCGCGCCTGAGTTTACCCGCCGAACGCAGTGAGGCGGGTAATAGAAGGCAAGCCATGAAAAGTCACTTCTCCTCCAAATTAAATATGCTATTTTTTCTTCAAACGCTTTACAATATGTTTATAAAGCTGCCATGTTTTTGTGTTTTTGATACTCAGCTCTGGGTTTGATTTATGCATACAATACTAGAAATGTAGTAGGCGTTTAATAAATGCGAGTAGTTTCGATTGTTATACAAAAACCTTTTGACAGATATATAAATTCTTCATCGTTGCTGTTAGTTGTGACCGGTTAGTTTTTGAAATGTAACCGAGCTTGTCGGCAGAAATTGAGGCTGCGGCCAATCAGGCTGTCTCCTCTCTTGGACCCACAAAATCTAGCGAAAAATATTGTGCCGCGTACGATCATTTTAAAATGTGGTCGCAATATTCCATGATCAAATCGCAACTAATAATTAAAAACGTAATGGATATAAGTAAATGTTTCCATAGAGGGAAAAGGAAAAGTAAAACTGTCGCCGGCGGAGAAGTTGGATTTTTCCGCAGCCACCTCAGTCAAATTCTGACCTAGTTATTTTACGTTTGAAGAAAAACTCTAAACTTATCTCACTAAACAGCTTTATTAAACAACAGAACACGGTCGAGAACCGTCGAATTCGTCAAATTCAGTTATGGGGGGGGGATTAGGGGGGAGACCCCATTGTCATGTCCACTAGCCTACCAACTATATTTTGTTATGCATGTACGATGTACGGCGATTATTTCCATTTTTTAGAAGATATTTTTTAAATTATTCTGATTTAGTTTTTGTTGAGAAATATTTGCAGCGGCCTTCGCGTCGGTCAGTTGGGAAACCCGAAGGGTCGTAAAACCCTTATCTGACTGGCGGCACTCACGCCCGCCCAGTCAGTCTAAATCCGACAACAGTCACTATTCAGCAACCGCAAGGGCACAATTCAAAAACTAAAATCAGGACACGGTTCCATCAGAAGAAACGTTCACCAAATATTCGTTAATATACAAGTTCTTTAAATCGCGAGTGTTTCACTACAAATTCAAATCAACGGTCCTTCGAGCAACACAAAACGACTAGACCTTCAGGCCTTTCTCAAACAAATCTACATTAATTACAGTTTTCGATTTATTTTGACTACTAAATTTTCTCGAAATCATTTCGGTGGTTAGGAAAGGCTTCCATCAGATTAAAAATCTGCAGAATTTCTGGATTTTGCCAACGCGCTATTTGCCGACGAGTTATTTTAGTTGAGGGGTGTCACACACCTCCATACCCCCCTTCGGTCGGGCCGTATGTCTCTTTCAGATAATAATTTCTTTATTGTTATTGCAAAAATAATGTGCATCATGGCCTCTTCTAATATATTGTCAATTGAACAGCCTTTTTATAAAAAAGGTGGCTTAATGGTGCTTTAACACCCGTTAGAATCGTCCTCACTATTCACGAAGAATTTATCAGAATTTGAAGCTAAATCCGAGATTTGCTTCAGCGGTCGATTATAGATTTATTTAAAAAATATTGTCTAGCCATGTCGGGTAAAAAATTGAAGTCTGCGGTTTGCCCAAAAAAAAAAAAAAAAATAAATAAATAAAATAAAAAATAAAATAAAATAACATTAATGAAAAATTGAACATGGGAGGAATCTCTATGGCCAGTTTAAAAGAAGATGCAGTGTATTACTACATTTATACTCTCCGAAATGCGCATTCTGTAATTCGCATTAGATGTAAGCCTAGCTTACCTGAAACACTCGTCTCCGGCACACAGTAGCCCCCGTGAAAAACTAGTCTGACGGCTAATGCGCATCTAATTGCATCTGGATTTGAGAAAAGTATAAATTTACATGTTACATTCTCTGCATTTTCTGCCAACACAACTTGATCATCAGCAAATATACAGTGTATAAATATACCGTTCCTCAATTTCAAATACATTTTTAAACTAGTGTTCTAGGGCTGAATTCTTATAGATTTTGAAGGGCGAACAACAGCCTTATGTCATACCCCTGCCATCTTTCTCTATATTTTTCTAGTATTCCGTCCAGCCGCCGAGAGTTTAACTTTATACTGTCTCCCACTCCGTCACGCCCATCGCGCACGCTCTCGCGATTTCGCTGTTTCCACGCATGCGGTCGCAAGTGGTTAGGTTAGATTAGTTTAGATTAATGGTTAGGCGCCCGCGCTATAGATTAAGTATAGTTTTAATTAGATTTAAGTACAATTAATGTAAGATTTTGGGGTGAATAGGCTGCAGCCAATCAGGAAACAGGACGCCACCTGCGATCTGGTTTTTCCCGGTCGCAGGTATAAATATGTGTCGATTTCCGATTGTGAGGCAGTTCTATTCAGCCCTCAAAAGGGGTTTGAATAAAAACGTTGAAAAAATGAGAGACTTTTCTTGTAAAGAAAAAAGACAAATAAAACAACAATGAGAGACTAGTAACGACGAGTAACGACGAACGACCCATTTCCCCTACTGGCCTGTGGACAACATCTTCAAGAAGGCATCACCAGGTGCGAGTTCCACTCTCACCAAACCCTCTTCGACGTCGGTGGTGTACTTCGGTCCCGGTACCTCCAAGGGTAACCGCCGCCCCTGTAACAGAACCTATTGTCAGCTGATCTTTTTTGATTTTTCACATATTGAAGCCTCCACTTCTGTTGTATAAGTAATTATGCGATCAATTTGGTTTTACCATTTCCCCACGGGATTACTTATTATGTTTCCTGTGTATATTTTTGTGTTATAACTTTTAAAGCTTTTTTGTTCCTAACCTAACTTTAGCATTCACATAACCCCCCTGGTAAAGCCTTGGCCGTTTGGTTATAAGAGCAATGTCCAGGTGTTATATATTTGGCTGAAATATCTAATGTGTGTCTAATATAATTTCTGAAAACGTTTCTCTCGACTTGTTTTTTGTTTTGCATTTAATTATGCTTTCTCTTTTAGTCCATCTTGCATATAATTCCACAATGGATTGAGACGCAGTGATAAAATCATCATTTATTATTGGTTAGAAAGTCGTTATGTGTGTTTGTAATTTGTTTGTAATGATCTTTGTGACGAGGGGGCTGCCAGCGCTGCCTGATGACGAAAGTCTTTTGCGTGCGGCATGAATGCGCAGGTTTGACCTACACTATCGTACATTTACATAAAGTGTTGCGCATATTTAGTAATTGCCACGACATGAGAGGAAAATTTTGTGACGCTAACTTTCTAAAATGTTGGTACGTGAGTTATAAGACGCTGTGACGTCAAAAAAGATCATCCATTCGGATCTGTGTAGTATTTACGGTTAAAGATGATTTAAAAAATATATCAGACACATTAATAGCTCTTGCTTACAGAATTTCTAGAGAGTCATGTTAACAGTCCAATGGTTTTGGCACTGAGGTCCAAGTTCTTCCTAACATGCTCAGTGATCAAGAAGATTATGTTTGAAAGCTGCTGGATCTAGATATAAAATCAGGAATAATTAATAAATAAATCGTTTGTATTAATACTAACAAATTAAAATGTTCCAATACTCCCAATAATAAATATTATAACGAGCTTTTAACAAAAAACCTAGTTAGAGCAAGCTTTGAAATAGCGTTGCCTTTTTTTTACAGTGTAGAGCTTGACTGATTAACCATGTCCATGACTTGTAAACAGATAACATAACCTCAAAATTTCAGAAAAGCTGCAATACTATTAATAATTATTTTTATGCATCTTAAAGAAGTGTTGACAAGTGTTTTAGAGTATTAGTTAGCGGTATTATATAGGCCGACACGATTTGCGATTGCAATGTCCTGCAAGTATCTCCAGGATTCCTATAACGGTTTTTCACAAAAGCATGTTGTATTCACCAACATTAATTTAAGAAGATTTGTGTGCGTTAGTTGGTAAAAAATTAAGGTAAAAGTAAAGTGAATTCAGACCTTTGGGTGTGATGTTAATTGAGTTAATATTTTTATATATCGGATACTTTATTTCTTTACACTCTTCCAAAGGATATGACCAAATTTCTACAAATGTTTATTGAGAATTTTACAATCCTTTAGAAGGACCCAAAACAGGTACAGCAAATCAATGGTAAAAATGTTTTTGATATTTCTTCTAGAGAGTTGTGCTCTTTTTCTGATCCCATTAAAAACAGTTTAAAATCTTTAATATGTGGCCAAAGGAAGAAATCACAAGAACTAGGGAACCCATTGTCAAAAATATGTAAAAATCACAAACAGAAGTGGTACATATTACGTAAATCCTTTTTTTTATGTCTTCACAGGCTCCAACAGAGAGGCCAGTCTGTTTAATTTTTATTTACCTGTACGACGTGTCTTGCTCATTGGGTTTATAATAGGTATGTATTTACAACAAGTGTAGAAAGCGTTCTCCATGTTCTTGTTCACAAAGTTGTGCATTTTGTCCGACCTTATTAAAAACATTCTGCAAAAGTTTTATTTCGCACATCTCTAGAAAACAAAATAACCTCAATGTTATGTAAACAACGTAGCTGAGGGGGTAATCATTAACTATGTACTGACTGATTTCTCATTTAACCGTTGCATAATATATAGAAATATTGGCAATGTAGTTTGTGTAGATTTACACTGATATTTTGAGTTTGGCAGGCTTTTTCTTCACTCTTGCACAAAATCATATGTCTGTGGTTGTCTACCAGCATCAACACAAAAAAATGGAATTGTTTGACATTCTCACGACATGTTGGTGATCCAGCTGTTAATTTAGGGAATAGTTTCCTCTCTTCTGGGTCAATATCCATAGGTTCACTGAATAACGTGCTGTCTACTGATGTTGACACTCTAGTTTCACTTGTTACTTTGCCATATTTCACACAGCCAAATCAAAACATTCTTATGGAAAAAAAATATGCGAATTTTTGCAGCCAAAGCAGGCAAGGAGAGTAGACGAAAAAATAATTTTGGCTTATATTTCGGAACGATCCAAAAATGCAAAATCTGCGTCACTGTGGTCCTATTATTCGCAACTTAAGAAAATGTAATCATTATTATTTATGAGTTTTAAAATAGTAATTGTTGTAGATTTCATAAAGTGTCAGCTTTACTAAAACAACAATCTGTCGGTCACAGACCAAAGAAGTCAAAGGTGTTGGAAATGGAAATTTTCTTGGATACTGCTTCCGATGACGAATATTTACTGCTAAAAGTGGTATTAATCGTGGGAGATTTTGGAAGTTGTAGAATTGGTGTCCATGTTAGTTGATCATGTTGATGCCAAAGGTAGCGTAATTGTAGTCGAAATTCCGGACACGAATACTCATAAGCCCAGAACATTTACCATCATCGATGGAAATAATACTGTTCGTGCTATTGACGTTTTTCGGAAGTACAAAATGTTACGACCTAAAAATATTTCACATCCGTTGTTCATCAATTACAGAAACAAAAAATGCACCGTGCAACCCGTAGGAGTGAAAACTGTTTCAAAATTTCACCAAAAATTGCACTTCAAAATCCAGAAGAATATCATAGCTTCAGACGTTCGAGTGCAACTCTACTGGCAGACTTTGGGGCAGATATAACAGTTGTAAGGAGACACGGTGGCTGGCGCTCAAATAGTGTTGTGGAAGGATACATAGAGGATTCCCTCAATAATAAAATAGAAATTTTGAGAAAAATCATTAACCGATCATCAACAATCAATTATTCAGAATTAATCGGCCTTGGATTTGTCTGGGTCAAACGCGGTGTCAAGTATAGAAATCAACCATCAAGACATAAATTTGCCCGTTCATCGTCGATTTGGTACAAAATTTAGTAATTTCCATAACTGTAACTTTTATATTAGAGACACCAAAGACAAAGAATAATTGAATGTAAAGATTTGTACAAATAATGAAAATATGCTGTTCTCTATTGAAACTTTTTTTAACTCACTAGTGAATAAAATCCATAAAATTTCACTAGTGAATCATTGCCAGCTTGTGATGGTTGTAATGGAGTTAATAAAGTCACTTTAAACTGTTGTCAAAATGGATTAATACACTTTTTTTATGCTCTCATTAGTAATTTTGTTACTTTTTCGTCGACATCGTTATTTTGACTAAACTAATGGAATGTTTTGGAATTATCTTGAATGTTCTGTGGTCCAATTTTTATTATTATTGTGTATTAATAAACTTAAATTTATTTTTTTAATAAATTTAATTGTAATTACTCCTCCCCCTAAACTTTTGAGTGCCCCTGCTTCAATAGATACTTATCGCTCAAAAACATCACGACCGCGAATTTATTCGGCTGTGACAAATCAATTTGTAGATATACATATGTATGCAAGTCTTAATGTATTCACCCTATTCCAAACATCCCTTAATACGAGAAGTACGCCACCGCAGCCTTGAGGGGTGTCGCAAGTACTAAGTATTTTGTACTGTTTGAGATAATTCAATTTGTTATTAAAAGATTAGCTCCCGTCTGATAAATTGCGGGCGTTTCTCTTCGGAAATAATACATAAAAAAATGATTTTTAAGGAATGGAGGACGGAAGTTTTTCATCCATCAGTTTTATAGCCGATTCATATTGGAAATTGGATCCTGTCAATGTTTGTCACAAGTAAGCAACATATTTTTAGTTTTATTTTCAATAAGGCAATTGCAAAATGCTTCGTAAATCTCGCTGACGTCAATTTATTGCCTCGTTCCGTGTCGATAGTTTGATTGATGCTCAAAGACTGCGTTTTATCGCGTTGAGTAACAAAGTTTTCGAGTTTTTCGGTTATTTACGGTTATAATGAACTTGAAAATAAAATAATGTGTTAACTATTCCAGAAATAAGTGTTTGAACGTTTTGTCAAAAAAATAAAATGAAACTTGCGTTATCAAGAAGTTTAATATGTAAATGGTATAAAATTGTGATATTTTTCCTTCATAAATTTTGCAATTAAGACTGAATAAGGATACTACATATATACCTTTTTACAAAAATATTGAAATTTGACGACGTGCTGGTTGTATTTCTAGAATCTATAGCACACGCCCTTTTTTGAACACAGTTTTATCTCTCATAATTCAAAAAATTGTTGTTTGCCTTGTTGCTTAAAATGTTTCCTTTTACGTTCTCATTTCCATCCCAGTAACAGCAGCCCTTCTTCCCCGACTCGCCACTTTTTTGAAAGGAAATACATTACTTGTACACTTTGTTTGCATTAGGTTGGCGGTTCTGGTTTTGCTTGCGTCGTACGTAAATCAAAAGAGCGAACAGCGTGGTGCTTTTTGCTTTAAAATATTTTCTACATAACGTAACTATCCACTTAGCCAGAGACCGACCCGACATATGTGACAACTCTCCATTCCGCTACAATGAATCACAAATTTAATCTCACAAATGGATTCAGACCGCATTTCTGCTCTGGACGAGCTCTTGGCATTCGTACCAGCCATATTGCCCAACGCATACGTCATCATCTCATCTAACCTCAGGCTTGTCAGAGGACATTCATCTTTTGCTACGGTCCCGACGAGCAATTAAAACTGTTCACAAAAATGTTTGTGACAACAAGGGCAAATGTAAAGTTTTATCCTGAAAATTTACTGCATTACGAAAAGGAAAACTAAATTGTCGGGCGAGTTATTTTCTAATACAACATAATTATTTTTTCTACGACTGCTAAGAAAAGAGTGTAAAAAACACCAGTTTCTACGCTTGAAATTCATTTATTTCACACAACGTTTAATAAATCTAGAACGCACGCTAAAACTGTGTGAAAAGGTTTCACACGCAAATTTTATGTATTTAGGCAACCAAACATACATTCTTGGCGGAACAGACGCCAAAATTTTAAAATTACGTAAGCTGTGCTACAACGACGATTCCAAAATTTTTGTTATTCTGTCATTCTGTTTTTAATGTAAACGTGACAACTGTGCTAAATTTGATGAACGAAGACGAAGATGAGTGTAGTCCCCTTGAAATAACAGAAAAATCTGCTAAAATTTCTCTAAACTTATTGCCTTCAACTTCAAAGAAGAGATATTTAACTTCGTATGAGAAACTTACGGAGTGAAGAAAAACAAAGAACCTGAACCTGAACTCATTATCAGAAAACGTGTTTCTTGTTTATTTTGAAGAATTATGTCAAAGATTTAAGTCATCGACAATGTGGTCTCAATATTCAATGTTGAGGAATACGATAAGTGTTAAATACAACATTGATATATGTATCTAAATACCTAAATCATCGTTTTTGAAAAGAAAAACAGAAAATTACGTCCCGAAGAAGTCAAAAATTCTAGATTCAGAAGATTTTAACAAATTTTTGAACTATTTATTTATTGATAAAGGTAGTATTACAACCTAAAATAGTTGTAACGTCCTGACAAATATCTGAGGTATGCGTGGTGACACAGAAAATACAGTTATGTCCCCAAAAGTCATATAATGAACAAATAAATAGAGAAAATTTCTTACAAATAATATAAATTTAAAATAACGTTGTGATGATTGAAATTAAATTGACAAGTAACAAGTTGGTTAAATAAAAAACTATATGAATGTTGAAATGAAAATGTAACAAATTAAATTATGACTATTGTACTACTCTTAAAAGGTTAAATTACATTGAAATGATTAATAAAGATTTACAATTTAACTGACGCGATAATAAAAAGAACTAGATGAAATTTTTAACAAACAAAATGAACTATTACTTATCTTCTGAGCCGTTTCAACGGTTTTCTGCTGGCTTTGGAGTTGACGTGTCCTTACAAATACCTTTCCTGCGATCCTGGGAGACAACCTTAAGGATTTCCTGAGTCCACGTGTGGATTACGTCAATCCAGGAAAGTGACGTGTGGAAAACACTCAGCAACTATTCCAAACGATGGTGGATCTGCCTATTTGATTGAGAGAGAATCGTCAATGTCTGCACGCAATAAAGTAGTTTTCTTACCCCTTTTCTTCTCCCCGAATTCAACACCTAATCGATAAATCCGCTAATGCGATTTAGTTAAAAAAAATTCCGTACTTGACGATATTTTCCAAATGTTACTCCTGGTTTAGGACAAAATTACGACGGGGATGTTACTTCGTTAAGATGTCGATCGAAAAGAAGGCCGCAAGTTCGTCGCGTGGTATGCAAGAAATTCTTCGTGTTTTTTGTGCGTGCGGGTTATCTCTAAACGCTGATTCGTTCCTGAATCTTCTATGGCGAATGCGCGACAAAATCAAATTGTAACAGTGGGCTTGTGAAAAACAAAAAATATATACATATAATATTTATTTTTTAATTTCTATGCTGTAGTTTATATTGGACTTTCTGGGGCATGTAGAAGAAATGAACTATGCCAGTTAACAGTTAATTATAATAAAGCACACGAAAAATAAGATACATAGATTATTTATCGTTACAGTATCTTTTTACCAGACTGAAAAAATTTGCTAATTTTCATCCCCCAAATATCCTAGAATTTTTTTTTTTAATTATAGAAATTAAATTTCAATTATAGAAATATAGCCGTCTATTAAAACTCCCAAACCCTGGACAGTATACAGCCCATTGCTTTCGCCGGTCATCGGCTACACTACTGGTAAACACAGGTGGCAATTTGCTAACCCTCAAACGCCATGGAGGTTGGCGTTCCAGTGCTGTTTCCGAAAGATACATAGACGATTCCATCCAAAACATTGTTACATCAGTTGAACCTGCCACTGACAATTCAACGATCTTGGTAGAAAATAATCATTTAAAAAATGGAAACTCCTAGAATTAAATTGGAAAATTGTTCCAATATAACAAGGAATTATAATTTTAAATAAGTAGATAATAATAAATATATTATGTTTAAATTATAAAACGTTATAAAATAAATAAATATAAAATAATGCGTTTTTCGTGTTTTTCTGTGTATTTCATGCAGTCGTAGAAAGAGTATAGTGTACAACTCGTTTGCTTAAGCCACTCACCTACGGCTCGTGGGTCAATTCTGCAAACTCGTGTAAAATCTTTTATTTTCAACCTTATACTGTTATATTATTGTTCATGACATATAGTTTGTAATTGGAAACACATTTGTCACAATTAACTGAAGAGAAAACTATGGTTAGGGCATTATCCGCGATATTTAGATCCTTCACTTTTAATGTTCCATCATTGATTATTATTATTATTGACTACTTGTAAAATATACTCAATGCACTTAGAAATGTTACATACATCTATATACACTACTCACAAAAATTAAGGTAGCAGAAAAAAAATCCAAATTTTTTGGTGATTTTTGACGGGCTGTATTTATGTGAAACATGGTCGTACCGAGGATTTAAAAAAATCATTTTAAAGCTCCAAGATTCTAGTTTTCCGATCTTTTGGCCAAAAAGTTGGCTATATAATTTGAAAAAAAAAAAACACGCTATTTCTTTGGATTGCGTAGAAAACGTGGCTCCTAAAAATGTTTGGCCAAAAGATCGGAAAACTAGAATCTTGGAGCTTTAAAATGCTTTTTTTAAATCCTCAGTACGCCCATTTTTCACATAAATACAGCCCGTCAAAAATCAACAAAAAAAATTTTCTCTGCTAATTTTTGTGAGTAGTGTAAAAAATGTTATGTTGGTTTGTGTATGCTTCAAAAACTCGAAAAGTTCTGCACCGATTGAGCTCAAATTTTGACACAATATACAATCCGCTTCAAGGATTGTTCTTATCTATTTTTCGCGTCAGTAACATACCCATAGTACTCATAGTAACTGCGAGAAAACAGTTTTTTTTACGGTCAACTGTGTACCAATGACAACCGCTGTCACACGTGATAGAAAACATTACATGTGAATTAAATAAAATAATGCCTGGCAAAATAACGAATTTCAGTCACAGAAGAGTCGAGGAGGCGGCTTTCGAATATGAGTGAGGAAGAGCAGGTATCCATCCGTACGAGAGAGGAACAGACTAAGCACCATCCAGATGCGGAACGCGGAACCAGCAGAAAGACGAGCAGCCAGGCTTGAGGATGCACGATTGCGAGCACGGCAGTCGCGTTCTGTAGAAACAGATTTGGTTCGTTTTCAACGAAATGAACACGAGAGGGTGAGAATGGCTATAACACGTACCCAAAGAACAGCAGATCTGAATCTGCAATACAATCGTCTTGCATTCCCGTACAATCCAGCTGTTCAAGTCGCCATATTGTCATTGGCCAGATGAGTCATGTCTGTACCTACTGCGGGGCTCTAAAGTTCAATAATGAAACGAAAGGGATGTGTTTCGCTGGCGGACTAATCAAATTGCCTCAAACTACGAATTCGTGAAACGTGAAAATATGAAATTACAAATGTTTGACACTTTGAAATTGAAAAAGTAAAATGAAAATTTGAGACCTTCATTGTTAAACTATGAAGTTAAAATTGTGAAAGTATAGTTTTCTCAATCTGAAATTATGAAATTTTGTAACTACGAATTCGTAAAATGTGAAAATATGAAAATGCTAATTTTTGACAATGTGAAATTGGAAAACCATAAATTTGAGACCTCCATTATGAAACTATGACGTTGTAAAAGTAAAAACCTTGACTCGAAAAATACGGATTTTTAAAAATGTGGAAATGTGAAATAAATTTTGAAAATGAATTTGTCAAACTAAAATATATACTATATAATAAAAATAGTATAATAAATATAGTATTTGATACTTTGAAATTGGAAAAGTATCAATTTGAGACCTTCATTATAAAATTATGAAATTTTGAAATAAAAATCTGGACTCGAAAGTCCAGGGATTATGAAAGATGTGACAATATGAAATTCTGAAAATGAATTTGTCAAATTGAAATACTGAAGGAATGGATGAATGTGCAAATCGTGAAATTGCTAAATTGTGAACTTCCGAAACTATAAATTTGTGAAGAACTGTGAATTTGAAATTGTTAAACTATAAATTTGTGAAACTGAAAATATAAATGTCGAACATCAGGAAATATAACTCTTGCTTCCAAATGACATCATTTGATGCGGAAATTGTGACTGACGAAAGTTCTTCACCGATTGTTTTGAAATTTTGATATAATGGGCCGTATGAATAAAGGGTAGCAAATGCTTTTACTTCTATTTTACAGAGCATTTACTCGCCTCGGTATGAATAAAAAAAAGAGCAAAAGGTTGTGCATTCAAGCAAGAAGACGAGGCTCGGTGGTTCCAAAGATGATTTTTAGATATGCTGGCAGTCGGAGAAGAATGCGTGTCCTGTATTTTTCAAAATTCAAAAATTAAAATTTCAAAGATTTGTCAAATTATTCAAACATTATTTTCAATTAGTTTCTTAATAATGTCCGAAATTGAAGTAGAAATATTTCAATAAATAAAATTTCACTCACTTAACAAAAAAACTATTCACAAACTGTTACTATTTATTCATTTGTTTAAAAAATTGCTCTGAAATGCTCTGCCGATATGGCTCCGAATTGTTCCAAAAAATACGGGCCCTATTGGTCGTCGACGGGACATTCCCATCTAAATACCTATTTTTTGAGGATGTAAACTAATTTCTTCAAACCGATGAGGATTTTCAACTGAAGAAATGAACCATTCATCTTTCAAACCGTCTTTTCTTTACCTGGGCCCCATTAGCTGAAGGAAGTTTCTATGAGCCCGTTAGCTCCAAAGTAATTGATTTTCTAAGTAGTCCAAGCAAATTATACTTTTTAGAAGAAATAATTTATAAAGTTTTGAAAATTTAATTATGAACTCAAAGTAGGGACCCAAATAAAGATCTGAAGAGCTCCCATCCCTCCGGGGGGAGCTTCATCCCCTTTTGCCCAAAAAAGCATCCTTAAGCGTTTTTTCGTCTATCACCACATCAAATAGAACATTTCCAAATTTTTCCTCAAAATTCTCTGGCTGGAAACTGGAATAACTAATAACTCTTTGACTCAGACGTCTTGTTGAAGTGGACGGGTGTTCTTCCATTACTGCCCTAACATTTTCAACTACAAGGTGTTACAATATGATTTTCGTCTAGTCGCCTGTGCATTCTCCATGTGAAAAAAAAATGCCGCTTTACGAAAATATGGCTTATGGTTTTATAAAGCCTCCAAAATCAAGACACTTACCGCGGCTGCTGGCACCTTCCTTGAATTTAATTAATTGACGTTTATCATTTGACAACCAAGGCGTTATTGACAGAATTAGCAAATGCAAAAAGAATAGAGCGGCACAGAAAAATTTACATGTAAAAAATTCCAAAATTAACTGGATCAAAATCATTTTGTAACACCTTGTACTTCTGGAGTTGTTAAGACCTGAAACTGTTAAGACCTTATTTTTTTTCTTTGCAATATATGCGGTTTTCCTGAAATTAAGCAGAATAAATTGCAAGGCAGTCATACACCTTTTAATAATCAGCATCCATTAGATTCGGGTATTTAGTTGTGAATTCTTCAACACAAAGTTTTACAGAATACTCTTACTTTCCATTTTTAGTTTGACGAAATTTTGAAAATGGGATTCTAATAAGAACGCCTTTTTTTCGGTGATAGCGCGCGCCACTCGTGGCAAAACCAATAGATACGGTGAAAGGACTAGAATGTATAGTGATGGGTGAAGCCAACATCTCAACCCAAAAGTGACGTCAAACGTTGCGTTTGGGTTGCAGCCATGCAGCTTTGGTTGCGGAATAATATTGAATATTCCAGAAGAATAGAAAATTAAACATTGTTTATTGTTTTTCTACATTCTTCTATTAATTATCATGATGATAAAAAAATATTACCGCTTGTTTTATTTATTTTGTGGATTTCCTAAATAACTGTTCCTTCTACTTGCATAGTTGACTGCATAAAATGTACCCAATTGTGACGTCATGTTAGCTTCAAGCATTTTGCTTTGCAACGTATCTACTGGTAAGACATCGTTGTGTCATCTTTGATTTACCGAAAGTGAAGTTACAGTGTTGATCGTTAGATTTAGTTCTCCTCATTTATTTCAAAAGATGATGGTGCAAAGATGTTGGGTGCGTTTTTGCAAGAACAAGGCAAGAATGGCTGGTTGTCCTTCCATCGTTTCCTACGCACCAAGTGCTTTTTCTTGTCATGCGCACTGATACTGAAATGTCAGTGACGTTTCTTTTTCACTTTTTGCATTGTATAATGGAATACATCCTTTCATCTTCCACGAGACACGTTTAATATTCTTGTCGACAAGAAACTTAAGTTCATATGATTTATTAAATTTGACAGATGACAGGTGTCATGAGGAAAAACATTGGCGTTTCGTTTATCGCCCTTTACCACATAGCAGACATAGGTGCTTCGATCCTTGCGGTACCATATTAAATTGATAAGCACTGACGAGCATTTTCAATAACAAAGCTTACAAGATTTGCAAGTTTCCCAAGATGGTTGGTGCACTGGATTGTACCCATATCACAATCACCAAGTGCTGAAAATGCGGCGATGCATCGCAACCGGAAGAATTTTTAAATTAAAATTCCGTATTTAATGAAATATTCCTAGCAGTCGACATGGTATTCCCAACTAGGATCCTGACGAATTTACGTTAGAAATAAAATAGTATGTAAACACGTAACTTTCTGCTTTATAATTTCCATTGTCGATGTCTTATAATTTCAAATTGGTTTGCTTCAATGTTAGTATTTTAGACTGTTTAAATACTGAATAGTAAACAGTAAATATGAACGCAAAAGATTTCCTGTACCGCAGATGATAATACACAGCTAATAGTGCCGTACAGTTTGTAAATAAAGTATGTAAGTAATTTATTTAATCACCGGAAAAAATATCACTTTTACCATGATATTTATCAATTTTATAGAGGGCGCTACCGTTAATTTCAGAGAGCTTAATTTAAGTCCACCAGGATCCTTAGGTTTAGTGCCAATCTTTTTCAATCCAGTTATGGAGATATTTTTGAATGAATAAATACATATCAAGTGTCGTGAAATTTCTGCATGAAATTTTTTCGTATTATGTTAGAGCAAGTCGTATCAATCGATGAAATAAAGCAGCTTTAAAACATTAAAATATGTTAGAGTGGCTGCAGCGTAAATTACGACACAGGGGCTGGAGTTGCAACCCTCGCGCTAAATTCTCTTCTCATATTCTGGCTCATGCAGTGCACGGAGACTGTAACAACTTACTAGTTTAATCAATCTAATAGATCGGATTCAACGATACCAATAACTCAACACTCCAGCAATTTCTAGACGAGATCCTAAAGCCGAGTGCATAAGGCCGAGAATTGGTGGTAATAAATCGGCAAATATGGACCGGTCATATATTATCATAAAACGTCATTTAGTAGATTTATTAAATCATCTTTCCTAACTGAATTTGGTTGTGCGAGGTAATCATTTTTAAAAGATACTTATGGCCATTTGTAGTTTTTATAATTCGATTGATTTCAGATGGAGAGTTTTATGTCGCCGATGCAGAAATAAATTTCCGATTTTTAGTAGTTATTTTGTAATTTATTTTCAATTTAACGTTTTGAATAAAATTTATATCAACGGTAATTATCAGCGGTCTCTTTGTTGTGGAGGTTTTTTGTCAGTTTTACAGGAAATTTAGAGCAAATAAATTGCATAAATGTCATCAAAATATTGCGTGAGATTTACTAATTTTTGCAACGCATTTTAAATCTAATAATAAATAAAATATTTTTTCACTACTAGCTGTAAAATGTAACTACGATTATACCTATAGTTTGTAGAGGATGTGTGAATTTGTTTTTTTTTTTCACTACTAGCTGTAGAATGAACGATTATATAGTTTGTAGAAGATGTGTGAAATTCTTTTTCTTTCATTTCATTATTGACTAGTAGTTAATAATTGAAGAGACCGGATTTAATGCAACATCCATATCGTGTATTTTATCTACCAACTTAACAACAGCGCCCTTCAATTTTTACAAATTGCACCAGTTGTAAATATTTAGCATTTATTACTGCAATTCATGTAAAAAAACAAACAACAAGTGTTAAACTATTACAAAATGCATTGTGTAATTTTGCATGAAGATCCGGTCTCTGACTGAGAAATGTCAGTCTCAAAAAATACATATATAACCTCAAATTCGTTCCGACCTTTCGCATTATCATGGTGGTTATCATTTGAAGAAATGTTTTTTTTTTTATTACGGATAAACCAGATCAGCAGCAGCATGCTGCTATACATAGTTTTGTTAATCGGAAATTAAATAGAAAAAAAAAATATATAAAAACATAAACTTAAATAAACATAAATCAAAATTCTAAGAAATGTGAGAGGCCTACTATGCGGCACTACAGTCTTAAATTAGATAAGAGTATCTTGCGGAAGTTTTCTTTTTAGTCGCGTGTGAAGATTTTGGCGTCCTAGATGAAAGTGTTCGGCACTGCTACAGTTGTGGATGTTGGTGTGGAATTTTTGCGTGAGTTTTATAACAAATTCTTCTACGGTAAGTATTCCAAGTTCATAATGTAGCTGTTCGTTCCGTACGAACCAGGGAGCATCCACCGCCATTCGGAGAACTTTATTTTGAAGAGATTGCAGTTTCTTCATGTGGGTTTTGCTAGTGTTTGCCCAGATTGGACAGGCATAAGTTATGACTGGTCTGATTAGCGATTTGTATAGCAGAAGCGTACATTCTAACTGCAGTGAGGAGTTTCTGTTTATTAATGGATAAAGTTGTTTTAACCTTGAGTACCCTTCGTTAAGCTTTTTCAGGATGTGATACTTCCACGTGAGACGTGTATCAAGATAAACGCCAAGATATTTGACTGCTTCGTCCTTGGTCTTCCACTGAATTGGCTTCCCATTCAGAATTAGCTGTTCTGGTTCAGAGAATCGTCGCAGAGTGAAAATTTTTGCTTCGCATTTATTCTCGTTTATAGAGATATTCCATTTATGAAACCAGTTATTTATTGTTTCGGCAGCTTTCTGCAGATGATTTATCGCTTCATTCAAGTCTGAGTCTTGTGACATGAGTACCGTGTCGTCGGCGTACATGGCGATGTCTTTTTCCGGAAACGGGATATCACTTATGTAGATATTGAACAACTTAGGCCCGAGTACGCTTCCTTGCGGTACTCCAGCTCTGACATTTTTTATTACGGATAGCTCAGAGTGCACTTTCACGCAGAATGTTCTTTCTTCTAGAAACGAAAATAGAGTTCTTGTTAAGTACTTGGGCAAGGAAGCTCTCAGAAGTTTGTACTGGAGTCCTTGAGTCCAGACCTTATCAAACGCTTGCCGAACATCTATGAACAGAAGTAGTGTGTATTTTTTGTTTTCATAACCCTCTTCGATTTTTTCCGATATTCTCTGTAGCGATGGGACGTGGAGTAGTTTTTCCGAAATCCAAATTGGAATGTTGGAATTAAATTGGTTCGCTCGATTTCTTTGTGCAGTCGCCTCTCTATTAGTTTCTCGAATTTCTTTGAGAGAGTGCATAAAAGACTAATTGGTCGGTAGCTGGTGAGGTCGGTTTTATTTTTTCCTGGTTTGTGAAAAAGCAAGATGTGCGCTATTCTCCGACTTGATGGAAAATGCCCAACCCGGAAGCAAGCATTAAGTATGGTGGCAAGGTAGGTTATAGCTTTAGAGGAAAGAAATTTCAGTGCAATATTTGGGATAAGGTCATGGCCTGGAGCCTTGTTAATAGGTAAGGACTTTATTATTTCTTTGATTTCTCGTGGTGATATCGGATTTGTAAAATCGTCTGCGGTTGGGTAATGAGTTTCAATGTATTGTTGCACATAGCTGTCGAAGTAGGGTGGAGTTGAGCAGAGGGGAGTAAACTGTGCTTCTAGGTGCTCTGCAAATACGCCACATTTCTCTACGTCACTACTATAGGTGACATTATCTTGTGTTATTGGCGGAATTTCTTGCTTCTGTCTCAATATTTGTCTTGTGGTCTTGTAGAGACCTGGATCTCCAGGTTCAAATGCGTTGATGTGCTTCTGATAGGTGTGTATTCTGTATTCGTCAAGTTCTCGCTTTATTCGATGTGTTATGTTGTTTAGCAGATTCTTAGTTGTGGGATGTCTGGTTTGTTGCCATTCTCGGCGTAAGCGACTCTTTTCATCGATGAGATCAAGAATGTATTTGGGAGGTATATCACGATTTCTTGGCTGTCGCTTTTTCTGTCTGACGATGGATTTGCGGATATTGTCGGCAATACAACTTGTGTAGGACTCGATCATACTATCAATTTCTGCAGGGTTTGCGAGATTATTTTGGTAATGCAGATTATTGTCAAGATTTGTTTGAAAAAGTTTCCAGTCGACAATACCCTCGATCAAGCGGGGCTCGAGTTTCACAATAGGCTGGGATGTGAGGAACGATATTATAACAGGGATGTGGTCTGAGTCCATTTCAGTGATTACTTCTTGGTATATTTGTTTGGTGAAGTTTTTCTGCACTACTCTATCGAGAATGTCTGGTTGGTGATCAGCCCGATATGGATAATAAGTGTATGATGTAGGAGCATTTACCAAATAACTGTAGTCCGTAGCTAGCTCCATTAGCTTTCGGCCCGCTGGGTTATCGGCTCGACAGCCCCAGATTCTGTTTTTCGAGTTAAGATCGCCTATTAGTAGCGTTGATTCTTGGCTGTCAAATATGTGTCTCACATCTGACTCTAGTACCGGCTTGTTCGGTTGTTTATAAGCACAAATTAATCGAGTATCTGAGCCGTCCGTCGATTTTAACTTTATTGCGGCCATTTCAATATTGATTATATTGCTGACACTGATCTCATGATGACACACAGTCCGTTTAACAAAAATAGCTACTCCTCCCGCAGCGTGATTACAATTCCTATCGGCTCTGTATATGTGATAACCACTTACTTTGAAGTTCTGACTAGGTAGCAGGTGTGTTTCTGTTACACAAGCGACATCGATGTTATGCCTTGCTAAAAATGAAATAAATAAGGGCCTCTGTTGTCGTAATCCGTTAGCATTCCAATTCAGGATTTTGAGTTGTGAGAGTAATGGTTGGGTATTATGGCCCACTGATAAACATTGGAAGCAAATTTGTTAAAAGAAAATTTTTAATTTTGTGAATAAATGGAGTTAATGCCTTTACTATGTTATTCATGATTTCGGTAACCCAATCATAGGAAGGTTCGTGTAATTGAGGGATGGAGTTTTCGGTTGTTTGTCGGTTTTGTGTTGCCTCTCTGTAAGAGCGTTGTGTGGTTGAGAATTGTTCTTGTCTTGGGCTTTGCGTTGGAATTTTACGATCTTGCATAAATGGTTGCTGTCTTGGTTGGTTATTTGACTGACCTTGGAAGTATTTGCACCCTCTGAAGTTGGCGGGGTGATATTCTTCACAGTTAACACATTGAGGTTTTGTTGTTGGGCTCTTTTTACAGTCTCTAGTAAAATGATTTCCAACGCATTTTATGCGCTGGCATCGGTGGCATTGTACGGAGTTTTTTGATGTTCTCCGTGGTTCAACAGTGACTATGGCGTTAGCAATTTGTTTAACTTTGTTGAATATTTCTTTGGCATCTTCGTTAGACGTGAGATCAACAGCGCAGATTGGCATTGGGGTACGGTCTTTGTAGTACAATCTAGTAATTTTTTTAATGGGTAGGTTGTATTGCTTCAGTTCGTTGGTTATTTCATCGTCTTTGAGTGACGGGGGAACGTTTTTTATTACTACTGAGAAAGGTTTTGAATTTGGATTTTGGTAGGTGTGGCAAGGGATTGCTTGTTCTTGGTAAAGTTTTGTCAGGGCACGGTAGTCGTCCTCTGTTGTTAGGCTTATTTTCAGGTTTTTTGCAGTGTTTAATGTTGTGAATTCGCTTTTTACTATTTTCTTGATATCAGCTAATACTTCTGTATAATTTATCGGAAGCTGCAAAAATATTGGGGGAATCTTCTTTTTTTTTAGTTAATTGTGTGCTAGAATTTGTTTCAACAGATTCTTCTAGGGGTTTATCGTTGACGTCAATATTTTCTGGGATGTAATATGGGTTCTTTTCTATAAGGGTTTCCGGCGTCCACATATACCGTTTCTGCGTGTCGTTTATAGGAGGTGATAGGGTGTCTGACTTACGTTTTGTTGACCCCATTGCGGTGGATGCTACCCCAGGGGGGCGCCGTTCTGTGCTTGTTGATAAGCGTTTTCAGTTGTTTCGGGTTTTTCGCAATGTAGATAAGATAAACTATTTCTAGTTTTAGTGTAGTATAGTGTGAAAGTACTTTAATTTCTTGAAGAAATGTTGAGTAAAATGCTTACGTATCTAGTGTCTTTCGCCTTCCATCTTATTTTTATCATTCGTAGTACTATTTCATATCATCAATAATTGCAGGTCTTTCATTGGTCTATTGTATATTAGGCCTCTGAATATAGACTTGTACCAATCTGGGGTTGTTTAACCAGAAAGTTACTGATATAAAGTTGTAGTAGTCAGTTGTAAAAATATTTTTTACCCACAAAGTTTAGTTAAAAATTCGGTATTTATGTGACAACGCCTATAGACGATGAAAGTAAGGTTAGATAAGTTTTCCATTTTTTCGTCGACACTGATTTCGGTTTGAACGCGCAACATTGTTCCCAACATGTATCCAGATACAAGTTGTTGTATCCAATAAAAATGTTGGCAACATTTTGTTCTCCGGTTTGTCCTTACCTTAAGAAACTTCGTGTGCTTGCAAAGTTAGCCAGGTCTTTAGGGGCAGCTGCTCCTACTTGATATGGCCGATTTTATTATTCTTTGGTTTTTGTTTTAGCAGTGTCCCGTGATGTGGAACGACATGATAACGCAAACGCTACATTCGCATTTTGATGTGTGCAGAATTGTCAACTTTATCGTCATATTATATGTGTCTAACACTATTTATAGTAATAAAATCATCAGTGTGAGTTTCTACAAACTCCTAATATTTACCAAACTGAAATTTTAGTCTTCAATGAAATGGATTATTGATTGAAAGAAAGAAAGAAAAAAAACTAAGGGGATAGAAAGAAATAGAGATGATATTTATAGATAACCACTACACATAGCAAGAAAGACAGTTATAGAAGAAAAAAAATTAATAGTAAAAAAATATTTTTAAAAACTTTTATTTAAATGCACTGAGAAGAAGAAAATAAACTTTGAAATAAAAGATTACATCATATTATGCAATTGTATGATGTAACAAAACTATGGGTTTGCTTTGGTTTATTAAAGAGTTTATTTTCTTCCTTTCAGTGCATTTAAATAAAAGCTTGTTTTTTTTAATTTACTTTTTTTTTTAACTTTTTAGTTTTTGTTGCACTCATATCGATAATAGTGTGATGTCACTAACTTTATCGTTTTCTACTCTTCAATCGCTTTCAGTTGATACCCATATTAAGGGGGTTGAAAAGAAAATGTAATCGGCCATCTTGGAGCGGCGGTCACTTGAATTCGTTTTCTACCCTTCAAGTCCTTTCATTTGATACCCATATTAATGGAGTTGACAATATTGAGTATTGGTTATTGTATTGTCACCGGAACTAAAGTAGGTCAAACCTGCGCCTTCATGCCGCACGCAAAGGATTTTCGTCATTAGGCAGCGCTGACAGCCCCCTCGTCATAAAATTCATAAATTACAAACACACATAATGACTTTCTAACCAATAATAAATGATGATTTTATCACTGCGACTCAATCCATTGCGGAGTTATATGACGATGAAATTGAAAATTCTCCAGAACAGGAAAATGCGAAAGTAGAGTTTGCGTTATTATCTCACGCCTCATCACGGGACCCGACTAATGCAACAACGAAACAATAATACAATCATTAAATACAAAAAGCAAGATGGACTAGAAGAGGAAGCATAAATACAAAACATACATACATCACAGTTGGACACTGTTCATCTAGCCAAACAGCCAGGGTTTTACCAGAGGGGTTATGTGAATGCTACAATTAGGTTAGGAGCAAAAAAGTTTTAAAAGTTATAACAATGAGGATAGACTGATATATTTCGGCCAACAACAACGATTAGTAATTGGAAAAATATAAATATGTAACACAAAATGTTCACAGGGAACATAGATAATAATTAATCTCTTGGGAGTTAAATAAAAAAAATAAAAAAAATTTGTTTTAAAAACAAGTAAATAGTAAATTTAAAAAAAAACAAGCTTTTATTTAAATGCTCTGAAAAGCAGAAAATAAATTTTGAAACAAATCAAACCAAAGCAAACCCATAATTTTGTTACATCATACAATTGCATATGATATAAAAGCTTGATGTGATGTTACTAACTTTATCGTTTTCTACTCTCTAAGCCCTTTCATTTGTTACCGATATTAAGGGGGTTGCAAAGAAAATGTAATCCGCCATCTTGGAGCGGCGGCCATATTGAATTTAGTATGATGTCATTAACTTTATTTTTTCTACTCTTCAAGCCCTTTCATTTGATACCTATATTAATGGAGTTGACTAAAAATACATCATCCGCCATGTTGTGGCGACGGCCATTTTGAAAGTTTTACAATATTGAGTACTGCTTATTGTACTGTCACCAGAACTAAAGGTGTATACAAAATTTCAGCTCAATCGGATGTCAAGAAGTGGTTCTAATTTAGCTTGCAAGATTTGACCCACACATACTAACATAAACAAGGCAAGTTTCATCTGTTAGGGACAATTGTTGCTATAGTTTTCACAAACGTATCTATGCAGTTATTTATCAGTTAAAGTTAATCGATATTGGTGAAACCGGCCCTTAGTGAAGGAAGAAATGGAATGAAACGAGAGACAGGCTAAAGCTTTTGCATTAAGGAAAAGGAGGGGTGAGGGATAAAATGGAAACGACAGCAAAGGGAAAACTACAAAGAAACGACAAAAGAAGAACAAGGGGAAAAGTAAGAGAGAGGGAAAGAAGCGAAGCGGAAAGATTAAAAAGGCACTATTTCGGAATGTAGTTAGACTAAGAAAAAAAGAAGATTTTTAGGAATATGTGAGGCAATTCGAGATAGAGGGTTTAACAGAAACATGGAAAGAAGAAAAAAGCTTGGGAAAAACAGAAAAACTGCTATCAAAATAATTTAAGTGGAAATAGAAGAGGAAAGAAGAAAGGAAGAGCGACAGGGAGAAAATAACGAGAGTAAAAAATGAAATAAAGGAGAAAAATCAATTGGAGGGCTGAAGAGGAAGGATATATGGTGAGAAATGGACATATAGGCACTAAATGGTGGAGAATGGTGACAGCATATAGCAAAGAAATGAAGACAATAATAAGGAATTAATAATAATTATAAGAAACATTAAACGACAGCAAAGTAGAATGTATACTTCTGAGGGGGAGAGGTACTGTTACAGTTAGATTTTTCCGCGCATTCACCACGAATCAGCGTTTAGAGATAACCGGCACGTACAAAAAAGCACGAAAAGTTCTTGCATACCACGCGACGAATCTGCAGCCTTCTTCTCTCAGGATCGCAGGAAAAGTAATTGTAAGGACACGTCAGCTCCAAAACCAGCAGGAAACCGTTGAACAGCTCAGAAGATAAGTAGTAGATTTTTTTTGTGTTATCAATTCATCTAGTTCTTTTATTAGCGTGTCAGTTAAAATTGTAAATTTTCAATAATCATTTTAATGTAATTTAACCTTTAAGACTAGTACAATAGTCATAATTTAATTTGTTACATTATCATTTCTACATTCACATAGTTTTATTTATTTATTCAACTTGTTACCAGTCAATTTAACTATATTTATCATAACGTTAATTTAATTTTGTTTAATTGTAGAGATAGTTACTGTATAATATACAGGCTGTCCCATTTAAAACTCCCCAGTCCATATTTCTCCGAATTGATTAGTGTGATTGAAAAATCCTCGAACAGGTCGATTTTATTTGCCAGGGGCACATCTTTTCAGATTATTTTCAAGTTCCGGCGCTTCACCCTCTTCGCGAGGGGGCTCTTAGCCCCAAAATCTTAAATGGCACTATGAGCCGAGTGATACCTCATTTGAAAGGTATTGAAGGCCTCTCTACAACCAACAGCTTACCTTTCAATTTTTTTCAGTTTTGACCGTAAAAACAATAATTTTCTATTTTCAACATAATTCACATTTTCTCATGCTCATTTTTTGTGTCACCACCCACACCTCACAATTTTGTCAGGACATTTCAACTATTTAGGTTGTAATAGTACCCAGGCGGTAGATGAGAAACAGTGATAGACTGCGGTAATAGTAGAATGGAAGAAGTAGAATTCAGAGTAGAGGAAATAATAGAGTCCGACCATCTGCCTAGAGGAATGAGTATAGGAAGAGGGAGACAAAAGAAATGAGGCAAAAAAAGAATAGAGGGTGTGCAGAAGAAAGCGATGATTGAAATATGGGACTATCAGGAAGTGTAACACTACAAGAGAAGACTAGAAAAGACAAGGTTCGAAGAACAAGAAGTAGAGAAGTTAAAAAATAAATTAAACGAAATGTTAGAGGAAGCAGCGACAAAAAGATAAATAACAATATGATGTAGAGGAGTAGAAAGAAAAATGAATGGTGGGACAAAGAATGTGAACAACGGAAAAAGGAAGAAATAAAGTGATTGGGGAGATAATGATGAGAAAGTTGGAAGCATACTTTATGTGGGTGCTGGAGGGGGAAAAGGAAAAGGAAAAACAGAAATAGAGATGAAGATGAACCAACAGCACCAGAAGGAGCAGGATTTACATTGCAAGAGGTGGAGAGGCAAGTGAAGAAACTGAAGAAGAGGGAAAGCGCCTTGAATGAATGAAAGACAGAACGAAGTGTATGGGATGAGAAGAGTGCTAGGAAGACTTGTTGTGGCAAAGAATGGGGTGTGGAGAGGAAAGGGATTCCCAGTAGGGTGAATAGAGGGGGTTATATCCCCTATTTAGAAAAGGGGGAGAAAACTAACGTGGAATAACTCTGCTAAATACAGAGTATAAGTTTTAAATGAATGGCTGATAAAAAAGATGGAGGATATATACGAAAGGATAATAAGCAAAGTGAAGGTAGGAGAGAGGGAAAGTGAATAGTTTGTGATAACAAAGGGAGTTAGGCAAGGTTCCTCGCTCAGCCCCTTTTTGTTCACGATTTATAGATGGAATGTTGTGAAGAGAAAGCCCAAGCAGGGGAGTGGCTAGTAGGTAAAGTAAAAGTGTGGAGCCTGCCGTTTGCGGAAATGATAAGGGTAATGTGGTAAGGGTGGCAAAGAGTGAAAGAGAGATGAAAGAAATGATAAAGAACGCAAAAAAATACATAATGAAGAAAAAACAAAAATGTTGATCCACGGAGAAGGCACATATATTAGGTAGTTAACAAGAAAATCAAACAAGGCGATGGGTGTGTATGGGGAATCGGATTGAGAAAGTGGGGAGACGATTTCAAGAGGAGAATTTTGTTTGAAAGTATGATTAAGAATCAGAGGTTTGATGATGGAAAGAACCAGAGGAGTAAGAGATAAGGATAATTCTCGCTTTTAGTCATTTTATCACTTTTTGAGTATCTAAAACTGTTCCATTATCACATTGGGTTTTATGTGGCTTTGATTGGTTTTGTGTTTTTTTATTGAAATCTGCTTGTTTGATGTCAGATTGACACATTTGTGTACCATGCTGCCTGAAATTGCTGCCCAAATTGTTGCTTTAAACAACGACGGCTGAAGTGTGCGATATATTCAGTAATGATATCACAAGAGCATAGAAAATATCGATTAAACTTCCGAGTCATGAGACGTATTCCGACGAAATATCACGACAGCGCAGCTGGAGTGGTATTTCGCGGAATACGTCGAATTTTTGACGGAATCTTTTTTCTGATGTTTATTAACAATCACAAAAAAATCGTTCCTATGGCAAAGTTCATTGTTGGAGCCAGCCGAAACACCGAAATGAATATATCCCGTCGTCAAGGGTATCCTCACTTATATACATCGTAACTATGAAAAATCTGTAATTGCTATTGGCTCAATTTATTATGAGGTATGTATATAATCCGTGAAACACATGGATTTACCCGAAGGGCCGGATCTGGTCGTGGTGGTCAACAAATGATCGGGACGACCGCTTCCTTCAACTTTCTGTGCTGTGAGATAGGGGACAACCATCAACTCTTTTTTCTGGACGATTAGCTGATGTTCGTGGAGTCAGGATTTCAGCTCAAACAGTTAGAAGGAGGCTCAAAGAAGGAGGTCTGTCTGCAAGAACACCAGCTACAGGCCCTAAATTAAACGCAGGACATTGCAGAGCACGACTTGCTTTTGCACACCGGTATGTTTATTGGAGTGATAACTAATGGCAGAAGTGCTTTTTACAGATGAGTCTAGGTTTACTCCTAGATCACCAGACGGTCGTGACAAGGTGTGGAGAAGACCAGGTGAGTGATATAGTCAATGCTGTATATCTCCCAGAACTGGAGTTAATGGAGGCAGTATAATGGTGTGGACTGGTATCTCCTTAGAGGCACATAGGTACATCTTCGAATGTGATGAACCACAGGTCGTGCCCTATGCGCCATTTATTGTCGAGAATTTTGTTTTAATGAATGACAACGCTCGCCCGCACATTGCGGGAATTGTAGTCCAATACTTGGAAGGGGTTGGTATTCGACGTCTTCCGTGTCCAGATATGAATCCAATTGAGCACGTCTGGGATTTTATCGGTCGAAGAGTCAAAAGTCGCCAACCTCGGCCGGAGATGTTAGGTGACTTAAGAGTGGCGTTGCAAGAAGAATGGGCCCAAATACCACAAGAATACCTTCTGACCCTTATTTAAAGCATGCAAAATTCGTTCGTGGTGGGAACACTCGGTATTGATGTTGTTTTTCTTCAATCTTAAATCTTCAATTTCTGTGTTAATAAATCTTTTTCTTTCAATTTTGTTATTGTTAAAAGAAATACTTTCTTATTTAAATACAATTTAAACAATTGAATTGATTTTCATGTACCCAAACAAAAATTTTGAAGGTGTCCGAATTTTTTTGAGCGGCGGTATATTATAAGCAGAGATGCCGAGGACTTTCAAGTGCAGTTTCAAGTGCCTGCATAGCAGAATAATGTTGAATACAACCTGCAAGATCATTCAAAGCTCAGATCCCCTATTGCTAAAAATAATGAGTTGTCTGGCCTTCTTTTATTTCAAAACTTTCTTATAATCTGCTATTAATCATAATTTAAGAACGATTGAAATTGTTGTAGCTGAGTCCTAAAACACTGTGGCGTTGTCATGTCATGTGGTAGATAATTAAATATGAGAAAAAAATATACTAAATTCTTGCGTTATTCCTTCAGTTAAACCTTTAATAAAAAGTTTAGATTTTGTTGTAAAACCACGCACAACTAAAAAGTTGATGCTCAATCTCCAGAATCTTTCGTTGTTATTATATTTTATATGTTTATAACCCAAAACTTTCGTTATCAGTTTCTCTCCTTGAAATCGAGTCTGCTTCGCTAAAGACTAAATAATAAGAGCGGCGCAGAGTTGGTGGTGGAATTTTGACTAATTGTTTGAGATTTCCATATGAATGAGATAATGAAATATGGTAACATTAATATGGATATATGCTCGAAAGCGAACTGTAAGCAGTCCGTGTTGACCCAGCCCTAGACACGTCGCCGTAAAATACCCGAACATAAAGTCGAATTTGCCTCAAACGGCAATCTCTATGTATGAGATTTTCGTTAATTTGCATAAAATGTGTCTCACTGATTCATATATCTTATTGTGTTTGATATATGATTTCTGCTCGCTCCTGTTTAAATTTCAATTTTGCCCCGAAATATGCCCCACCAACAACAAACAATTTGTTATTTACGAATTCTCCCCAACAGATTACAGCTAGCATTGTCTCACTTGCTTTTGCTTGCCGAGCATAAAGGTCGTCAGTGGCGTGTTTTTCGCTGGGAAAACTCGACCTCATGTGAAGTGAAATAAATTTCATTTTATAATAAAACTTAACTCAAATAGTGTAAAATTGAAGGTTCTTAGGAGAAGCATATAATTTTTTTTATGAAACTAGATTTATCATCGATGTTTCGGTGCGAGATCCACAGCTTTATTAAGACTCAAGTCTCACTTATTACAAACAAAAATAAGAATTGGAATATACACCCCCAAAATTTATGTGTGCGTCCATTTTATAATAACCTAATCAAAAAATTCGCCCTCGCCCCTGAAAAGTGACAGCGCAATTGGCATAAAATTTAGAGGTTAGGTGTAACAGCTGTCAAATAAAATTCACTAGTGATCGGCCGTCACTCGAAATTCGAGTGGTATGTATTGGATTGGTAATCAAATCAATGTAAAAATTAAAAAAGAAAGTGAATACTTACGTAAATAGTGTTGAATAAAGACTGGTTACCATATTACATATTACAATTTTTAATTTGTCTTGTCTGAATAATTAAAAAAAAATAAGACGGAATAATTTCTTTATACACAATGTTTTGCGTAACCACTTGTTCATTGTGCAGTATAAGAAGCCCCTGATTGAATTGAAGACATTACTACCAGTATTGTGTTGAAAAACCACTTGAAGTATATGATCAATAATGGCACTTTGTTCATTATTAGCCGTTTCATACATTTGATTAAACACTAAATCTTCCGCTTCTCGATTGATTGGTTGAGAAAGTCGCAGGTCAGTTAAACGAAAATATTGTGGAATTGGTAAACCAATTTTTCGCTAAGAAAAATTATGCGATAAAAGAATTATTGTATTTTGCACAGCTTCATTCGTCCTCTTTTTCACACTCTTCACACCCCGCACCCAAACATCCATCCAGAGGTATAAATGTCTTAATAAGCATGTTCCCTACACAACTTGTTCACCCAACCTCAGGGGAGGGGCTAAGATATATTTAGCTACAGTTGTCTAACTTCTCACTTAAAGAACGATTCACGCTCATTTAAATCGATGACTGTAATGGACCTGCTTTTCCCCTAAAATGATTTGCAAATAATTAATAAACCTGTAAAATTTTTGAAAATGGAAAGTAATCTTGACCTAGAACTTGTCAATGTCTTTCATTAAAAATAAAAAAACAATTATAAAAATCGGAGCAGTACAGATTGTTTTATTTGGTTAAAATTGATTCATGTTCAACGATTAAATATATAGATAATCGGAAAAGTTACAAAACGAATAGAAAAAGTATATTATATTATTTAAAGCTATATGTACTATTAAGTTCGACTTTTGTGAGATGTGCAACTAATTCTGTTGTTCAGTGAAATATAAAAAAACGTATAAGAAGGAAAACTTCGCTACTAAAGATTACAAAGGTAGGAAGCAAAGCAGAAAACACTACAAAAGAGATGAAAAGATTAACCAAGTATTGGAAAGGTTGGAAGAGATGGGGATAGAGAAATAGAGACGACTTACAAATAAACTTAAAAATAACGATTACATTTTTGAAAAAAATTTAGTCAATCAACTTTTGGTTCTCATTTTGCTCCAAGTGCATGCTAGATTGTTTTGAACTGCGCCACCAAGACCGTTGAAACCCATTTTCACGCTATTATTTCACTCCTCGAAATAAATCCTGCTGATTGCCCTAATAAGTCTGACTTGACTTTGTATAATTTGCAATAAAAAGGTCAGAGTGAAACCGGCCCGGTAGCTGGACCCTAAGTATGTAAATGAAAATCCGCCGACCGGGGGCGGCCGGTACGGGTCACTTGATATAGGAGTTATATTGAAAGGAAACCGGCTCATTAATTTAAAGAGTACAATGACGACAGGAAAGCACATGTTAAGTTTAGTTTGTTAATTACGACGTCACATACAATGGTGGCGCTTCCGCGCCAACCGCTCCCGGAAATGTGCTGCTCGTTGGTGCTCTGTTTCAAACTCTCGCCGTGCCTCCCCCAGTTCTGTTCAGGACGCTTTTACGTGCCGCTTTTCATTCTTATCAAAGCCACAACGGCAACGTTAACTGCTACAAATGCTACTTTCAGCGTTTTGCAGATTGTTCCCAGGAAAAGTTGATAGTTGTTTTGCAGGAAAACGAACACAATGGCGATTTGTCTGATTACTTATGTTTTCTCAACATAGTTAACACAAGAACAAATAGCTACTTACTTTAGGAGCATACTCAACATCTTGACATCACGTAAGCAGATTCGCTTAACTTCCATTACTTCAATTGACTGCGGGAAGAACGGCAAGCTCGCAGAAGGCTCTCTCTGTAAGAAAGTGTCAGCTTCCAATTCTGTTTCAGATATACAGGGTGACTGACATAAAGCTTTGATACCATATCTTGGTTACCTTTAACATGATTTGAACGAGTGATACTGTTGAGAAATATTTGCAGCGGCCGTCGCGTCTGCCAGTTGGGAAAAACCAAAGGGTCGTAAAACCTTTACCTGACTGGCACCGCTCACGATCGCAAGGCAGTCGTAACCAAACATTCATTCAAGCCAGTCGAAATCAAACCTTCATTCAAACGAGTCGAAAACGAACTCTTATTCAAATCAGTAACAATTCACAAGTCGAAACCAATATTTCATTCAACCGAGTCGAAAACGAACTCTCATTCATAATTCAATCTAAAACCAAGACTCGGTTATTCAAATTCAGTAAAAACTCAATCCGGGAGAAGAAACCTTCAAGAACTATCTGCAATTATTCGAAATATACAAGTTTGCGAGTGTTTTCAATCGAAATCTAAAACATGGTCCTTCGAGCAACACACAAATTCTACAACCAAATCGACCAGACCTTCAGGCCTCTCTAAATCAAAATCAACCCTCAATTCACTATACAAATACCTCAAATAATAATCGGTGTCCGCTTTAAAACATTTTTGACGTTTAATTTTTTACATTATGACAGTGAAAGTTATTTTTTCAAATTATTTAGAAAATATTTTTTTTTAAATATGAAGAAAAGAAAAAAAATAACAAAAAATAAAAAAGTAACCTAACAGAATAAAAAATATTTTGCTTCGAAAATTGGACGTATATGCTGTCCCAGACATTGTCGACGCGTTCTGCAAGAAACTTTCGTTGCGCCAAATAAAATATTTGGGAATATGTCGAGCCAAAATAAATCTACGCATTCATATAATTATGTACATAGCAGTTGTACATATGTAATTGTTGCTCAAGATTGCTCAAAATTCAAACATTTTTAAGATTGTTTCTTCATCAGCAATCAGAGCTTCAGTATTTTTATCAGTGTTTTTTTTTGTAATGCTCAGGATTTAATTTTTTCATTTTGCATTGGATTTTTTCATATTTTAGGAATCTTGCAGAATTCTTCAGGAGTCACCAGGAGTCACAGAATTCCTGATAAATATTCTCGGATACCTGGAATTCTTAAATTAGATTTTTCAAGTTTTACCGTAATTCAAGTTCTCAAATTAGAACTACTTAGATTTTTCCGGATTCCCCAGAAGTATTTAGGACACTGAGGGTAGTGCGCAAAATTAGGAAATCGGGAACCCACGAAAATCTGAAAAGCTGAAACAAAGTTACCGAATTTCGCGAGGTTCGAGTATAGCCAGCGACCTTCGCCGCTTCGGCCAGTCCATACGTGCCGCCTAGTCGCTCGCCGCTTCACTGTTTGAACAAGGTCGAATACACCACGCCCTAAATCGCACCTTTAACAGCTCAAAAAAAATGCTTCCTGACATCGTATGGGGACGATTCTTTCACTTCGGTAATAGAAAAAATAGAGCGCTACGAATGCAACTGTCAGGGAACCGTTACGACCGCTCCCGCTGCCGCCTCTTGTCACCTCGGGCAACTCCTTCTGCATTGGATGGGGTTATCAGAATAAGAACGCGCTCCGGATACCTCTATCTCGGAGTTTTTATGCTGCCCGGAACCGCCACGGTTAGTGAGAACAGGACGTCCCATCGAGTAGCGATAAGGGGCCGTCCATTAATTACGTGAGGTGTTAATTTGGAGCACTTCCTCCCCCTCACGAGAGATTTATCTCTTACAATTTTTAAATAATTAATTTTCATATATGTTCATGTACGTTATTTTGCTAAATACCACTAAATACCTAAGCGTTAATGCTGATGGAATATTAAGGGCAAAAATAATAGCGCGTTTAAGGGACACTATAACAAATTTATTTAAATTACATAACAATAAAAATAGACTCAATTCCCTAATTGTTTACTTACTCCATGGGCATGGGCGTTCTGTATTGTTCGTTGAAAGATTTTTTGTTAACGCTGAATCTTGATAAACACGATTTGTTTAGAGAAATTACTATGTTATGAAAAGTTAACAAAACAACAAAAAATACAATGATACAAACGGGCAGGACAACATGTCGCTACCACTGTTAGAGTACAGTACACATAGCTCCTAAAAATAACACACTCGGTCCCAATCGATGATGCAATCGAAGTCTAGATCGAACGCAGTAACCATGGCGACGGCACACACATGGAGATTAACGCGTGCAGTCGCGACCTGAAGTAACGCACACAGGAATACACGCTAACATTTTTTAACGCGGAGGGGATTTCCACTAAAAGAGCCTGGTACATAAATTGTGCCGCAATTGTCTCAGTTCGGGGAATCCCATATATAGAAGATATTTAATAATGTCTATACTCGAGTTTGCTGTTGTAATAAAAAAATTGTTTGTGGAGAAAATAGAAAACCTTTAAAAAAGTAAAATAATAAGTTTTATGTTTTTTTTTTATATTCAATGTATTAATGTAAAAAGTTGACGTGAGATTTTCAATGACCCCCTGCTCCCTTTAGATGAGATTTGATGAGATTTTACTGGACCTCTCGTCCCCCATTTTGAGCTCACGTAATTAATGGACGACTCCTTTCTTAATTTCTACAGCAAGTTGCTCGGGTGTTGTTGTTTCGTCTGTATTTCTTGTCTTCATGCTGGAGGTTTCTCCTTCTGTTGTTACCGGAGCTCATTTTGAGGCGGTTTTTACCGCTATATTAATATTTTGGGTTTTTATTGTAATTTTATTTTGTAAGTTTTCTCTGTAGTTCTAAATTTATTTGTGAGGGACAAAACTGACCGCGAAACGGTAATTCTAACGGTACATTGTAAAAGTATTTAGGGTGGTTATTTGCCCCTCGAAGGTCAGTACACCCTGGAGTCTGAAATACAAAACGTCTTTTAGTTTCGACTCTTACTTCACTCACCATCACCAAAAAACACTCGACGATCGGGGCTCAGGGGATTTCACCCCTTTTACTCGGGGCCCCCTTTGCACCCCCTTCAACACATGGCGCCCAACGTGGGGCAATCTTAGCATGGCTGCTAAAACTTGCCCATTTCTGGAAGAAACAACAAACCCCATCTACACCAGCCAGTAAGGGGCCACCTGCGGCCTAACATCAAGTAGGAAGACGACAACGACTCCACCAGGTGCCGGACAAAGCACCAATGTACTCACCAGCCGACCCACCTCCACGTCTGTACTTCGGGGAGTACCCCGAGTCATTTATCTAGGAATGCGACAACTACTTGCTTTGTACCAACCCTATAGACCCGAAGGACGACGTCGCCCTCGCCCTCCGATTCATCAATGACATCCCGGAGAGTCTGAGACGAGACATGGAGTTCTACCCCTACGTCCAGGACATCTGGGACGTTCTGAGAAGGGCGTATGACGGCTTGTACGACCAGGAGATCATGGAGGAACGGGACAGGCAACAACAACGGGTCGAGTCGCCGTACAGCGACGAGGACCAGGAGTTCCCCAAGAACGCTCCAGAAAGCCACTGGGAAGGCTATGACTACCCGGAGGACTTGAAGTACGACACCGACGGGGAGCCCTACATGGAATTCAGCGAACGCGACCTAGACTTGATTGATGCGTGGAGAGACTACACAACCTCCACTCGTCCCGTCGACTGCCGCTTCCACGGACCGGGTCCAGAGTACTACGACGACGAAGAAGGCGACCTCTACAACGAGGATGGGTCGCCCAACGAGGAGGTTCCCGACCGGTACCTACGCCAAGATAGCTCCAACCAACGGCAGGGGTTTTGCTATGCCATGGTGGCCGAGCCAGAGGTCGGCCGCGGCACCCGCAGAAAGCGGAGAAATAAGAAGCGGAATTGTAGGTACAGTAAGACTCCCTCGCAGGCGGAGATCCCCCCTCCTGTCGTCCTGATTCGCGAGAGTCAAGCACTTGGCGTCACTGAAGCCGCCGAACTACCACCAGCAGCGGCCACACCAGAATATATCAAAACCACTTCTCCGGAGCCTGAAGAAGTCGCCGCCGCCCAGAGTCCGCAGCAGGAGCTGTGCGAATTCTGGCCGACCGCTGCCGAGTCCCGGGATAATCTCGACCACATGACTGTGGACGAGGTGCTCGACCTATTTGTCATCCCGCCACCGCCAGCCGACTTCGAAGACCTCCCGGAACACCTGGAGATTGTGCCACCACCTAGCATCGTCTTCCCGGACGAGCCCGACCAGGATGTCAGCTTTGCACCCGAGAAGCAAGCAAGCGCGATTGTCAATGTCAAAAAAATGTAGTTCTGACGTAGGTACGCCGACCGTCAGCGTCCCGACGCTGGCCACCACGACAAGCACCGCCATCCAGAGGACAACCGAAGATGACGCCGGTGCCGAGTCTGTGGCCCACACGTTCGTGGTCATTGCAGACGTCCATCACGAGGCAGACTACATTCCAGAGCCGAGACAATCCGTCGCAAATGCTTTCACAGCGGTCCCAGGACATTCACAAGCAATCCTGCAGCCCTGTGACGTTCCCGAAGAAACTGAAACGAGAACATCCCTGATCCACCCTGGACAGACACCAGAAATCCAGCTGGTTCCAGCTCGTACCGATGTGACATCAACGATGACGGTCACACGGCCACCAGCCGGCCTCACGGCACCGCCATCCGTATGCACGACTCCTGCGACCATCCCGAAGCCGCCGTTACAAACCAGCGACCTTTCGCTGGCTCCGGCCCATCCGCGGCAACAACACCGGGTTGAAAATAAGGCAACGTGGCCTGAGGGTTTGTCGACATCAACTCGCATCCGCCTGCCATCGACCGCGTCCACATGGTGAGATTTCGTGATCTGGACGCCGCCACCACGGGACACGAGCCCCCCGCCGGTTATCACTTCCGGGCCAGCATCCCGGAGTGCCTATCGCCCTCAGTCAACCCCAACAGAAGGACAACGCCTGGAGAAGTCCGAAAACTCGACCTAGAGGAAAGCCACCTGAGGGGGCACGGGCCGTGCGTAGCGCTAAAACACCGCCTTCGAGACGGGGGAGTGTGTTACCGGAGCTCATTTTGAGGCGGTTTTTACCGCTATATTAATATTTTAGGTTTTCTTAGTTCTAAGTTTAGTTGTGAGGGACAAATCTGACCGCGAAACGGTAATTCTAACGGAACATTGTAAAAGTATTTAGGGTGGTTATTTGCCCCTCGAAGGTCAGTACACCCTGGAGTCTGAAATACAAAACGTCTTTTAGTTTCGACTCTTAATTCACCATAACAAAAAAACACTCGACGATCGGGGCTCAGGGGATTTCACCTCTTTTACTCGGGGCCCCCTTTGCACCCCCTTCAACACTGTTAATGTCTACGGGTTTGTTTTTTTGTCTACGAGCACGCTATAAAAGAGCGACCAGGAAAGAGCTCAGTTGGCGACCGTTGCAGTTGGTGACCGTTCCAGCGTGAGTTCCAGTTCATTGGAGTGTCCGCTCACCGGAAGCAGACCAGAAGGACCCGACCGAACCACAGAGGAAAAAGTAAGGTAGGGAAGCTGCTGCTGCCCGTACGCCGCCTCCTTACCACCGAATGGACCTGGCGCACTGGGGGTAGGACTTCTGTGGTGGATTCCTCAGTGAGACTGTCCAGTCGTCTGGTTTTCGGTGCGCCTGCCGGTTGACCCGTCCAGATATCCCGCTTCTGGTTGCTTTTTTATAGCGTGTTCGTGATGGAATAGTGACGTTAGCCCCATGTGTGAAAGATAGCGCGTATACGACTCACCCAAAGTCTGATGCGGCGTCCTGTTCTCACTAAACGGTGGCGGTTCCGGGCAGCATAAGAACTCCGAGATAGAGGAATCCGGAGCGCGCTTTTATTCTGATAACCAGAAAGAATCATCCCCATACGATGTCAGGAAGCATTTCTTTGAACTGTTAAAGGTGCGATTTAGGGCGTGGTGTATTCGCCCTTGTTCAAACAGTGAAGCGGCGAGCGGTTAGCGGCACGCATGGACTGGCCGAAGCGGCGAACTTCGCTGGCTATACTCGAACCTCGCGAAATTCGGTAACTTTGTTACAGCTTCTCAGATTTTCGGTTTCCTGCTTCCCGATTTCTCAATTCTGCGCACTACCTTGAAGAGCCCTCAGGGTCCAGAATACTTCTGGAGGGTCCGAAAAAATCTTATAAAGAAGTTCTAATTTGAGAACTTGAATTACAGTACTTAGCAAAACTTGAGAAATATCATTTAAGATTTGCAGATATCTGAGAACTTAAGGAAACTAACAATTTCAAGAAATATGACAAATTGGAGGATCCGAATGAGGTAGCTAAACCTGAAGAATTTGACAAAAATAAGATCCTAAATAATGAAAAATTAAAGCAATTTTATAAACATTTTTAATGTTGTAATTTACTGAGAGACAAATTTCATCCGATATTGAAGGGAGTTAAAATTTTATACGTGTTTGTGAGATGCTGTAACCTCGTGCAGAATAGTGGAACTAAAGTGTCTCGGTGTGATTTGTTTTGTGATATTACAGTGTCCTGTTGCTTTTAGGGACCAAGAAAAAAACCGGTTAACCAATAGTACATTATTATACGAGTTTAGCAAGAGGCTTCATTGTGACATGAGTGGGTTTGGGGCACGACGAGCGCAGCGAGAAGTGCCCCAATAGAACGAATGTCACAATGCCTCCTTAAACGAGTGTAATATACTATTTTTTCTACTTTGGAGCTCTTCGTTTTATGAAAATGTTAAAATAATGTTTTTTAAATATTCTAGGGATTTTTAGGATTAGGTAGTACTGGTTGTGTTTGTGGTTATATTTTTTATCTGAGAAGTTGACACTTGGCTTGACCTCGACAGGAGTTGGCTAGAAATGCTCAATACCAACGTAATACGTATAAAGAAAAACACCAAAAACAGTTTCACAAAAAGTTCCTTTGTGACACTACTTTTAGTTTCACAAAAACTCAATTATGACACCAAAGTAGAAAAATATTATTTGTGTTATTCCGTACGTTCAAACTGAATATTGGCCTGGGTGACCATATCTCTTTACAATAGGGTCCAACGTCCCAGATCTGTGCCCGCAATAAAACTAAGGAATAGGCACTTCACCAAAAAAACGATGCCTGCCGGTTGACCACCGGGATATCCGGACAGGTCTTTTTTCGGGAATCCCGATCACCGACCGGAAGAAGCCAACCTTGGTATTTTTGCTGCCGACCTGGTGCACTGGGGGGTGGACTCATGGGGACCGTCCAGGTGTCTGATTTTCGGTCCCGCCTGCAGTTTTCGTTCTACACCCACTCCGCTCCCGGGCAATGTGACGGGCTATTAGAGTTAAATTGTTTCGATTCACGTAGTTATAGCCCCATCACCGCGTAATGCTGAACCCCTGTATATATATTTTGTAAATAAAGTTTGTAAAACCGTCGCTGTTTATTACCTTCCGGCAAGCTCGACAGCTGACGCCTGGTGCAACGTAGTCCGGATTAGTTACCGCGGTCCCGTGGAGCATACCACTGGCGCTCGAGGCAACCCGACCGTAGAGAGCGTCACAAAGCTAAGAACCTGAGAAACGACAAAACGTCATGTGACATTTATGTCATACAAATCGTTGTCCTTGAAACTGATTATGTAGATTATGTGTTTCCTAGATTGTTCTTATCTTGACTATAAAACTATTTTGGACAATGTTGCGGGAACTGGAGGAACTCGTCAAGTTCAGTCATGTCGGAATCACATTGGAAATCCTGGTAAAAATTTACGAGCTTTAACTATTGAACAAACACGATATTTTAAGCAGTTTGCAGTAAATGCATTTTTAAATTTTTACATAAAGAAGATAAAATATTTCGTCTGAACTTTTTTGGTACCTACATCAATTATCGTTATGTAACTTTAGCTATCTTTAACGAAACAGAAATCAAAGTTTCGCCAATTTACTCCAAATAAGTTTGCTATAGTTTTTCGTACCAATTTTTTTTCCGTCCTTTGTCCACTGTTTATTTCTCATTATTCATTTAGAACCACCAATTAAATAAGGGATATGTGTTCATTAATAGTAAAGTTAACCAAACAAATTAAATTATTTCGAAGAGCCACCCATTGTTTTTCTAACGTTAGCAGATCTAACTTAACGGAGAGCTTTTGGGACGGTCAGTTCAAAAATTACGTATCTGTTATAATGAGAGTAAAAGAAATTTTTTCACATTTTCAAATCCTCAATGTGATCGCCATCCGCGGGGGAGCGAGTTTTGGCAGTGTTGTATCGTGCGTTCAACAAAAAACGACGTCAAGTGGGCCGTGGATTGCATCTCATCTTTGTCGGTCAGGTGCGTGATCCTGACCTGATCGACAGAGATGAAATGCTATCCATGACCGACTTGACGTCGTTTTTTGTTGTACGCACGATATATGCACATATTTTTTAACTCTTTAATGTTTCCCTTAACTGTGTTTAAAATTTTACAGATTGTTTGACTTCATTTTGTAAAAAATATATTTTTATTGTCAACCGTACATAGTTATGTCGCTTATGACAATAGTTAACGGTCATAATAAAAAGTGATGTTTTATTACACTACAATCATAAAATAAACCGGACAGTTAATTTTATGTAGAAATTTCCTATCGGAGCATATGTAATATGGAACATATGAGTATCAATAAAGTTACAATGGTAATTGTTAGTAATATTAATAACACAATTCCTAACGAACTTTGCTTCTCAGCTTCCAAATTAATCGAAATGTATGTCTCTTGTACGTGTGTATAGCTCTGAAAGTAGTATGCACCAGAAGCAAGCCATAATTCTCGAGGATGAAGATTGTGGAACGAATCGACATCATGGAAAAAAAATCTTTTTTTTCTCTTAATTTTTCAAAATTGAGTTTCTAGATAAACCTTAATTCATAGGAAAAAAATAACGTTCATGTTCGTCATCAACACATCAAAAACAAAAAAACAAATTTTGTGAGATGTTTTGGGCAACACTGTATAGAACTTAAAAATTTAAGCCCACTGCATCTGTTTAATTAAATTTCATGGCGACCATATCGGCATAATCTGTTGATTCTAGCATTTAATTCCCATATTAAAACCTACGCTGACGTCGTCAAATACTACCTATCTACTATTTAGGTAAATCCCAATTTTGATTTTAAAGCCCTGCTAGAAGTTTACTAAGTCGTAAATCGAATCGAAATGAAAATCCAAATGAGCGCATTGGAACAAGAAGATTAGATAAGTATAATTACTGATTTATTAAACCAAGCAGGCGCTGTTGAGGAGGGTGTGACGTAAGCGAGCTAATCACTGCCCTATTTGAAAGTACTTATAGGACGTCTAAAGGGAAAATAAGGAAAAAGCTCGCCAACCCCGACAGCAGATTTAATTTTTTCCATTCGGGCAAAAAATGCCAGCACATTAAAGCCGAAATTGAAACAATGCCAGCCTTTATCGTGGAAACAAAAATAAAACTGCATTTAAATATTTACAGCGCGGTGTTTCGGGGGTGAAAGGGGGCGGCGGGTGCGAGCGAGTATCGCCGAATGCAACTCGCTTATCACAGCATTCGCAGACCATTAATTCCAAATCATGTTACCGGGATTCAAACATTATAAAATGATCACTTCATTTCACAGCCACCTATTGTTTAAGAGAGGGTTAAATAATTGAATCAAGCGTTTCCGGTCTGGCGGATGAGGAATAGACGTACGTCCTTTTCAGCACGACAGGACATTAAGGAGGGCGCAGCATGTTAAAAGCAAGGCCAATATGGTCCGACGTTTTTGGAAGAAACTTGACATATAGTGGAACACAAATTGTTTTTAATAACGCATTTTTAAATGTCATTTTAGGTTATTATATTGTCACTTTGACGTTTGAAGTTTATAAGATTTTTTAACCACTACAAATGTGTTCGATGACAAAAGTGTCAAAAATGACAAAGCATAAAAATAAAGTTATAATAGTTAAAGATTTACGATGTCAGGTCAGAAGTTAGTCAAAAATTATATAGTATATTATATAATATACGATTTTTTTTTAAATGGACCCTTCGTATATTTTTTCCTTTTGACATCGATTCTAATAATATTTGCAAAAGGAATTGAACTGTTTCAAAGGAAACCAAAAAGAATTGTTTTTTCAGGGGATGAAGGTGCAACTTCTTATGCTCATTTGGACTATCTGTAGTCGTTCCTTTTAGTTGTTTTTTTATTTTTGTTTTAAAATCCGCTCTTCTCTATTTCTACCATCCAGTGGAATGTATTGACTAGTTGGGTTGTTCACCGAGTTAATTAAATAATAATTTATTATCTTTTATATTTTGTATTGTCTTGTCTAAATATGAATTTATTTTCTTTTTGCACTAAATTATAACTCCAAATTCTTTATTTTCTTGACATTTTTATGTCAGGTGTTATTAATTCACTGCTAGAAAACTTAACCATAAACTCTCAGATTAAACTTCAGGTTAACAAAAACGAGTACTACAAAAAGTTTTCTAGCCGTAGTGAAGCTAACTTTGACTGGTATTGGTAGGCACAAAAGTTACTAGAATTGTCACTTTTAATACGATAAGTAGTCAAAGTTATGTCGACAGTTTCTAAGATGTCACGAATGTTATTGCAATTGTTTAATAGTGGAAGCACTCGTCGCATAGGCAATTGCAATGAACATGAGTGGAACCATCTTAGAAACAAAAATTTAAAAGAAACATATTTAAATCTAAAGGAAGTTACCAAAAAAATTCTTACCACACGATCAAAATGTTTAAAACCAGAGGGGGCAAAATGTGAAACGGATAATCACGTTTCTACCGCCACGTCAATGCAAATTGCAATTAGCAACGACACTCAAAACGCTGATTCCTCTACGAGTCGGTGCTATTTACGCACGCGTAACCTCCCACCAGGTGTTTAACTAGTGGAAATCTACCGATTACGATAACCTGGACTTCATGCTCTTTTGAGCCTTTTGAGATAAACTGTGTTTGTAAAAACAGTCTTTTGACGAATCTGGAGGCAACCTTCAGATTAACCCGAAGTTAGTTTAAACCGCAGGTCTGCAATTTGAGTGTTATGCAACCGAAAAGCGGGTCAAGCCAGCGGCGGAGCATACAAGAAGACAGGGTGTAAAAACCGGGATGGTAGCAGAGGCGAAGAGGGTTGGAAAACGAGGAACGGGAGAAAGATGATGAGATTTTTGAGAGGAAAAAATTAATAAGAAGATCGGCCGAGTGCACACGAAGTGGTCCGTACCACCGTACAATATTTGAATAAAAAAACACGTTTTTCGTTTAAATGGGGACCCCGTTTAATTTTTACTGTATTTTATTTTTATTATCTGTTGTTACAACGGCCATAGTGGTACACACTCTGTGAAAATTTCAAGTGTCTACCTATTCCGATACAGCGCTGTAACAGACGGACGGACGGAGAGCGGAGCCTTAGTAATAGGGTCCCGTTGGCACCCTTTGCGTACGGAACCTTAAAAATAGGTGCACGAAAAAGTTTTGAAATTAAGTGTACTTTAGAGTCAGGCATATAAATAAGCAGCTACAGGAGACACTATTATGTCAAAAAAAAAAGTAAATTGGAAACTTTTTTTGTCTCGTTTCATGGTTTTAAAAACTGACAGTAGTATGTTACTCAAAGAGTGAGGGATTTAGAATTTTAACCCATGAGCCGGAGGTGAATTCCATTCGTCACGAGTAAAGTATACGGTTACAAAACAGTGAGTAAGATTTGTTTAAAATTTGGTTTATATTTTAATTCGAAAGTGTTTTGTCAGTCTATGAATTCAATCTGGTTTCAATACAATACACACATATTTACAAGTGTAAGTTCCCCACTAAATACAACAAATAATTTCAGCATTTATTCGCTATAATACGATGTGGAACATAAGAGAATACCGCACCCACTGACGTCATGCGCGTCTCGAAGCAAGAGAGAGCATCCTATTTTGTATTCGTTAAATCGTATACTCCAGCGTACACGCTGGATATAGAAGCGACGCCCTGGATTTTGCGCTGAGCCGTCTCTCGGAGCGGAGGCGTTGGCTTTCCTCCGTAGAAGAGACGTTATTTCAATTCAACATATTAAACTTGAAACGAGGTGATTTGTTCCCTTCAATTCCACTACTCTCGGGTGTGTGCCCTGATTTGAATTTTTGAGTTGTGACAATTCTTTGTCTCATAGAGTTGACTTCCGTGCCCTGCGTGGCCCCCTTCGCGGCTGCTTAGAGAAGACGATAGCTAGAGTTCGTTGCATGACGAAAAAAATGTGGCAATGTACAAAAAAAATATGTCTCAATGTCATAACAAGAATTTTTCATAGTGTCAGATATTGTGTTGTATGATTTACTGTTTCTGATGATATGTAACCATGATCATTTACTCAAAGTTGATCACCATCTGATCACAATATTTTTTTTTACTCCGTGGTCCACAAGCTATTCTTTTTATTATACCTCCAGAATCATAAAAATGATGACATTACTTGTCAATACCTGTCAAAAATTGTGTTTCTGAACGTGAATCAATTGTGTCTCACGTGGCCTGGCTGACCAAAACTCCATAGTAGACCGTGTAAACGTAACGTAACAAAAGCTCGATGTTGTTGCTGACTATAATCTATGCAAAACCTTTATCGACAAAATCGAAGCATATTCCCCAGCTTTGAAAAAGGAAATAAAATGGTACCTATAGAAAAATTGCTGTGGAATTGCTTTTGGGAGCCGCTATGGTAAATGCGTACATCTTGTTCAAAGAAGTAACTGGACAAAAAATGACAATAGCAACTAAAAACAAAACAAACTAAATTCGGAACTTCAATACAATATACACACAATATAAAGTATGAAAGAAGTAGATATAATAACTCAAAAACAAGGAAATAAACGATATTCAAATTTTGTCTTTTTATTTGAACCGAGAAGTCAAAATGACAGCACAGCCAAGTAGTTTGGGTCTGTCTAACAAAAATCAATTTTAGTTAGACATTGAGAATTCTTTGGTGGCAAACCGATCGTTCTAGATTGGGGAAGACCGCTGGAACTGCGCCCCTTCGTTCTTCAAGAGGCTAAAATAATAAAAAATAATAAACCACAAGCAGTTAGCAGTTAGTAGTAAGAATATCACTCGTTATGAAAATATTTCTACACAATTTATGGGAGCGTGGAGATAAATTCATGAGAATAAGATTATTTTATTTCATTGTCGCATTTTAATAATAAAATTGTTAATCTTTTTATACTTATATAATTTTTCTGTACGTCACTGAACTCCTCCTAAACGCCTGGACCGATTTTGATAAAATTTTGTGTGTGTGTGTGTTTGAGTGGATCCCTGAATGGTTTACATTTAGAATTGGACTTGATATCAGGTGTCCCAAATATTTTTTAAAATAAAAAAAATCATTTCAGTTCATCATGAAAATGATGAATAATTGAGTCACTTGCGTCATAGCTTTTGTTTTGACATTTCAATGTCTCAAGGTTCAAATTGACGGACAATGCAAATTTAAGAGACCGAGTTGCAAACACAGGTGCAAAAGAGCAACGCAACGAACGACTTTGAGCTAATGCATTGAGACAGACAGGCGCGTCAAGTTTTTTTTTTGTACTTATGGGACGACCTTAGTGAACCCGGTAGGTAGCGCTGTTGTCGAGATTGAAATTGAAATTTGGACAGGTCAGGTCAAGTCAGCGTCTCTGTCGTGTCAGCTAGTTATATATAAAACTATAAACATCAAGCTGCATAAAATATGTAACTAAATAGTAGATTGTTTTATGAGGAGCAAAAGTGCAGGCAGTCAAATCTACAGACTTGCCACAAAAAGCCACTTTTCTCCGAATAAAACATAAACGCCGAAAATCTGACAATTTCTTTGATTTGACTAACCATCAGCAGCGCAAAAAGTTATTTCTAGGTTACTTTAGTGCCGCCAGCAAACTTTATGCGCCGCTAAACGACTTTGCCTGTCATGACAGTGAAATGGCCATTTGTCATTACCTATTGGCGTATACAATGTCACGTTTTTCTGACGTTTGAAGAAAAAATTACTAATTATTAACTGCTTTGTGATTTTTTATTATATTTCTCTCCTTTTTTCTATTTCTATCCCTTTGTTTTGAATCTCGAATTTCGATCTGATTTTTGATCTTCATTTTATAATTAAAAAAAAAAACTTTTCCCCAATTCCGCTATTCTTTCTATTTTAAATGAGTTTTTTATTTGCATTTTTTATGTGTACCCTACTCCTCTGGTGCCTAATGCTCTTTGTAGATTGCTTTTCTTTCCTGATTTTATATCTTATTTTTATTCTTGTTTTAGAATTTTTCTCTGACGTGTTTTATTTTACCATTATTTATATGCAAATATTGCCTTTTTCGACGTGTTTTTTTTCATGGCTTTTTCAATTTTTTTAACCCCGCTGTCTCAAGGAACCCCCTAGGGCCTCCCTATCTTAAGGGCGCTCCTCGGTCCTCCCTGTCTCTAAGGAGAACCCTCGGTAACTAGAGGCCCCCTTGAGCCTCCCAGTACCAAGGGGGCTCCTTGGGGGACTCTTTGTTTTATTTACCATAATATTTGAATATACTCGATTCCTACCATCGTCACTTTCAGTCGTGTGCTTATAAAGGTGTGTGCTTATAAACACAACATTTTTTTTTTATTTGAAAGCGTTTGCGGATAAAATAGTGCTCCTATTATGTATATATTATTCAGAGCATAAGTCGCTTTATGTGCTTCGTCTGAATAGTCCAGACTCAGCAGATAAAGCTTAACTTAATATGCTCTTAATAACATAATGTAATATTTTACGAGTGCTGCATATAATCTAATCTCTTTATATAGCAAAATTATGAATATTTGAATATTTGCCATTTGCTGGACATCTTTATGGATATGCTTCGCTAGCCCTTTTTCTGAAAAGTTTTTTAACCACGCCTTTACTACAATCACCTATTATTACCTATTATCATATTTTGACAAAATGTGGTGCTCTTTTTCCGAAAGGTTATAGAATGTCCTCATTTTCAATACACTTTTTCCATTTTCCCAATTTTAAGATTTATTTGTTTTCTATAGCTGATTTTTATTTTTCATTTGATGTTCTTTTCCTTTGCCCAATCCAATTTTCGGGCAGTTTCATATTTTAGATTTTTAGTATATAAAAAACTAAACAAAAAAACAACTTTTTTGTTATCTCTATTGTATTTCCTTCTATATCACCACCCCTTGCACAATTGAATTGTTCCTTCCTTTCATTTATTGTATTTAAAAAGATTTTTTAGTCAATTTCTAACATCAATTATTGTATATTTCATATTTCAGTATGATTGTATTGTTTATTTGTTGACCCAATTCCATTCAATTGTTTTTGTTATTTCAAAGAAGATTCCAAATCACACATCCTAAAAAAGACCATTATATTTTTCCCACGTCACTTTATCGAACATCATAATTTGCAACCTTCGAGCCTTGAGTCTCCCATGTAATCTCGTGTCACGGGTGTATTCAAACAGGCCGCGCTTACGAGGCGTGGAGAATCGATCATGGTTGGCTCACTGGCGGCGCAATACATCCCGATTGGTTCCGCTAAGGCACGTGACTGTGTTTTTGTTCTTGTTTCTTGCGAGCGACAGCTTTGCAGTACATTGGTTTCTAATAGAGTGTGACAAATTTACACATGGATAAATGATTGATATGTGTCCTTGCATTAATTTAATTAATTCTTATTTAAAAAATATAAGTTAGCGCTTTAACTACCTATATGTCATAATATTGTCTCAGTTATGGGAACGTAGGCGGGTTATTTTTTATGCAATGGCCCAGCCAGCAAATTGACTGACAGTAAAATTTGAGGCTGTGGTCTAAACATTGTGACGTTTATGTTGCTCATGTTAAATTGTTTTAATTTAAAGAAAATAAAACACTAACAAAGAATGTAGGTTTATTGAGGGTTACAGCAAATGTTCAAAGTGTTCTCCCCCAGCTTCAATGCAGGTGTTAACTCTCCGTTTATATTTTCAAATGCATTTTCCAACATCTGCAATTTGCGTTGCATGCAAATTGCCTCTTGCAGTTCTGTAAGATTGTGCGGGTTATTTTTAAATACGGGAAAATCTATTCCATTCACCATTCTGTGGCCGTTTCACTTTGACACCTTTGACATTCAAATATTAAACCAAATTGTCAACAGTTAATAGTGCCAAACTAATTTAAATTTCACAGAATACTCTAATTTATAATTTAAATGATCGTACGGTATCTTGAAAGAACAGGTAATTTTTCGCACATATATCTCAAGCAGTATTTTTAAAGAAAACTTACATACCTACGTAATGATAAAACTCGTCAGGTATTTCACGAGAAACAATGGGCCTACCTAAATGAAAACGCAACCCAAGATAGGGTTTAACAAAATATCTTTGAAAATGTATTTTGGGTTGCGTTTTAAATTTAGTAAGTTTCTTTTGAAATACCGTGTCTATTGACACCCTATAGGGACATAAGTACCATAGAACTCAGAAACTCATACACCACAAAAATTGCATTTTTAAACTCGTGTTTTCAGCTGCTTTGCAGGGAAATAGAAAAAAATAGTCACAGTTTCCCATTTTCCGTATACTTGACATGGAACCATAACCTCAAAATCACACTGACATTTTGACATTTCGTTCAGTGCAGGGTCCAGTGTGTGAAAAAAAAAACTATTTTCAGGAATTATATTTTTATTAAAAGAAAAAAATTAGGATGACTTCTGATAAAACCAAAATTGCACATTTGTTTTTAAGAATATAAAAAAAACATGTACTTACTTGAATCACTCAGTAATTTTCTCTATTTTGTATTTTTTTATACTTATATCAGTCAATGAAACAATAATTATTATTTACACCATATTTCGTATAACTTCGATGAACGCTTTATGGCTGTCAGTCATAAAATACACTTGTCATTTGCAACTCTTTTAACTTGAATTATAAAATACTTGGTCTGTATTTTGTATTCCCACGGTCGCCCTTTACCTGACGATGTATTTTCGAACCAATATAGTATTTAGAGTTAACTCTTACCTTACATCTGTTAGATATAGATAACTAGTATATTTTTGCAATAATTTCCTGGGCCCATAGTTTTTTACATTTTGAATATTTTACTGCTTTTATCTTATTTATTACTAGAGCATAAACGATATCCAAAAATATCTTCACTTTACTTACCTTATAACTTACATTTTGATTTTCACTTAGATAAAATAAAGTTTTGTTGCATGTCGCATAATTTATTCATAACTTACAATCATACTATTGCACAAACATAGTCTCAACAAAATCAACAAATATAATAATAAACATATTTATACATATTTACAAAATATAAATAGTGGAGATATTATACAATATTATGCCTACACCAAAGAACAAGTATATGTAACTTATTCTTTGTCTACACAACAAACCCTCTCAAATGATCGCGTGCATTTGCGTGCAGTGCCTGATTTATTGCTTTCATACACAAAGAAACCGCAATTTCTTAAATACATCGTTAAAATTTAAAAACTCAATGAACCTTAGGAATAATTTTTTTCTTGACGTTACCATCCTCGTCTTCATCTTTATCCTGATGCGCCGTCATATGCCGCGTCAAATGATGCCTTTCTCTGAAGGATTCAGAACAAACCGGACATTTGAGTTTCTCTTCCCTCCTTCTTTTGTTCATGTCAACTGAGTCATTTTTGTGGTGAGATCTCATGTGATAAACTAGATCCGAAGTCATCCGGAACGATATATTGCACTTGGCACAAACGTTTTGCGCCGGTAAAGACAACGCCGCTAGAGAGGGCGGCAGAAGTGAGGTTAAAATCGCCGCTGCGGGACTTCTTATCTCGGGGGTGGCAATTTTCAGCATATCTTGATTGGGGAATTGTTGGTAATTGTAGGACATTTCAGGACGGTACATCGGGCGCATCTTCGGGAAGTTCGGTTGCATTAGTTCGGGATTTTTAATTAAGAAGGGATTTTCTAAGTTTGAAGCTGGGGTAAAGTTGTCCGGGAGGAAACTGTTTTGATATGCATTGATTTGTTGATTTTTGAAGAACTGATTTTGGGAAATCACGTTTTGGTAAGTTCTGTTGATTATGGGAGGGGAGGGACTGAGAGAGTTTTGGTAACTCAGGTCAGGACTGATTGACAGGTTCGGACTCAACCGTAAATCTTTGTTTAGATTTACCTTAGTAAAAGCACTTTTCTGCTCCGACGACGTCGGAATCTCCCCTTTATTTCTGAGTTCGCTCAAGTTTTTAGCTTTGATGAGGTTGGGATCGTCGAAGATTTGTTGCTTCTGAGTGAAGTATTTATTGTGAGTCCGTAAGAAGTCCTGATTGTTTCCCACTTCAATTTCTTCGTCTTCGTCGTCCGGAGTCTCGTTATTGTTGTATGAAGTTTCGGATAGTTTCTCGTACGTACTTTTCAGGATTTTCTGTTTCTGCTTGATCTTCTCGTCCGGCAGCATCAGGAACGCGACATCGAACGGTCTCTTCACAACTTTGATCGGAGTGATTTCTGTCTGTTCGTCACAGTTCGTGTTAGTTTGGTCACTTTTCAGTTCAAGCTTTCGATTACTTACATCCATTGTCATTTTTACTCGAACACCCACTCTCACTGAACGCCAACGTGCACTTTACACAACAATGTGTCCTCTTTGACGGCACAATGCATAATGTGGAAAAACATACTCCCTACGTCCAAATATTGTTAGATTTTACAACCTACCCTTAAAAGCAGCTGGGTTAAAAGTGCGTCCCTCTCTTTCGGCCGACGAGGAAGGGTGATGCGGAAGTTGGAAAGTGGAAGGAAGAACGAACATGGATATTTAGAAAAGCGTATTTCCTACGTGATACTCAAACCTTCCTATAGGGGTGAACGTAAGTTTCGGGGAACAGTCAGACCAATGGAGTTTTAGGGAGAGGCGGAGCTTTCAAATACGTTCATCCAATACGGTTTTCAATGTCTGTGGCCTTAGAATGTGAATTTCGGTTCTGGAGCGTGTTTGAAAACGTATTCGGTGAACACAGATTGCGCGGTTAATGAAATTTTTGCGGTTTTTCAGTCGCGGATGGCGGTTTTAATTTGTTCTAAAATTTCAGAGAATTGCTTGTGGCCCTGCTATTCGGAACATAACATGACGAGTGTTTAATAATTTTATGATTTAAAAATGTGCACACATTAAAATATAACATTTCAGATGATTTTTCTGCCAATACACGTTAAGATCCTGGATAAATTCAAGGCTTGAAGAGAATTCAATTTAATTTATCACTGTTTATTTGGATTTTACCAAAGGAGTATTAAATTTATTTTTAACTGCATAGTGTCTTAAAATTGTAAACACAAGTTTTCGGATCCTTATTATCTGAGTTTTTACAAAGATATAAGTATTGGTTCGTTTTTTAATGAAAAGATTGAAATACATAGATATTACCTAATGAGAAACAATTATGTCGATACAATGAGACTAACAAGGGAATGTGATATGAATATAACTAGTGTTCAACTGAAAATATATTTGGAGGAAGCCATGATGCACAGTATTTTTTTGATATTTAACTGCACTTTACAGAAAAGGTACAAATTAATAATAAATATCTTTAAAAAAGATTTGAGTGCTTTTTATTTTTTCAGTTTGTAAACTTATAGAAAAATGATAGAAAAGCGAGTGAATTCCTTTTTATACTCAAATTAACCTTAGTTTTTTTATAACAAATTTGTCTTATGAAAAGAAAATCTAGTAGTGAAGACTGACATGTGCAAGGTTCTTCCTTTAACAGTCGAAGGAAATGTTTATCTTGTTCAATTCAAATAAGTAACTGAGTGAAGTTATTGTAATAATAAAATATACAGACATTAATACACCGCACCATAATAATTATTTGATGTTTTCGAGTGAATTTTAAGTTTTCTTTCTTAATTTGCTAATGCAATTAATAGCACTAATCCCGCAATATGTGAAATAAATATCAAATTTACTACAGGATAAAATCCTTAATTTACAACATTATTGCATAAATTCCCTACAGTTATACAAGTAGGTACAGTTTTGGTCACATAAATCTTGTACAACCTCATTTTGACATTACGACAAATTTTTACAAAAATGTTTGTTGTGAAACAAATTTTGACAAAAAAAAACAAAAATTATTCAAACTAAACTAAACCAAACTGAATTTTGTAATAATTAAAAAGCAGTAATATTATAGTATTAATGATAGCTATTTATTATTAGTGTCTTATAAGGAAATAATAAGTCGCGAAAGAAATGTTTAGCCACGAGAGCTTGCTCGAACGGCTTATAAACTGGTTGCTATGACAAATTAGGAAACAGTTGAATTATGGGTTCATAAGTCACATGTGTCTTATAGACCTCATAATACATTCATAATCGGCATTATTATGACTTTATAGAAAACAGGTGTTACATAAAATTAATATCTAATATATAAAACTCTCGTGTCACCGTGTTTGTGTTCGAACTCCTCCGAAACGGCTCGACCGATTTTTATGTTTTTTTTTTTTGTATATTTGGTAGTAGGTAGGTAAACTATTTTTCACATGGATATGGGGGCCCTAATTTCCGTGTAGTTATGGCAAAAGTAATGTGCATCATGGCCTCCTCCAAAAATATTTTCAATTGAACACGGTTTACAAGGTGTTTATAATTGATTCATACATCAAGTAGGCTTTGAACTCAAACGCAACGACGTCATGTCGTTTAACGGAATGCAGTTTGTGGTACTTATATCAACTGAATCAGCGCTGGAGAGTAGATACAATACATAATATATTTTTACGCAAACTGCTGTTGTTTGAAGTTGATAACAACCGCTTCTCGTGTTTCTATTTTGACGCCGTGTCTACTCTCGACGAACGAAGTTTAAGTATGGCAGTTTTATTATGTAATAATTCGGGTTTAATATTTAAGTAATTAAACATTAAAAAGTAATGTGTGATAAAGTTGATGTGCTAAAAAATAAAATTAAAGTAAGGAAATATGAGCAAAAGGTCTGTATAAAAGTTGATGAATAAGTCAATTAATAATCTTACTAATATTATATATGCGAAAGTTTGGATGGATGGATAGATGGATGAGTGATAGAGATAGAGTATAATCTGGAATAGCACATAGGCTATTCTTGATCCGGGAAAAATGTACGGTTCCCGTGGGATAGATTCGTTTTTGTTTTTCACAGAGCAAGGGATCGACATGATTTTTGCAAAGTGTACCAGAAATGAATGCGCATGAATGAGAGCAGTGGGTATTACGGTGTCGGCGGTTCAGATGGTACCTACGCCCCCTCTCCCAAGGGGGGTCTGATGGTAGCTAAGCCCCCCTCCCCCAAGGGGGCCACGATGGTAACTACGACCAGGGGGTCACAAAGGTGCTTCTAAGGGGAAACGCGATAGTTGCTAAGCTCTCCTGTCGCATGGGGGCCCCGATGGTAGCTACGCCCCCTAACCTCAAGGAATACTGTTGGTAGCTACGCCCCACTGTCCTAATGTGGCCCCCGATGGTAGCTACGCTCCCCTATCCTAATGGGGCCCCCGATGGTAGCTTCGCCACCCTGTCCCAAGGGGGCTTCCAGGGGGAATTCCGATGGTAGCTACTCCTCCCTGTCCTCCCTTTGGGAGGGGGGCATGGTAGCTACGCCCACCTGCCCCAAGGGGCTTTCAAGAGGATGGTTGCTACTGCTATTGGTGGTCTAACCCGGGCAACGCCGGGCATTCTGCTAGTAATTTATAAAGGGAATAACTATGTTCGAAAAAACATGGGATGGGAACCTTCCAATATAATATAGCAGGGTGGTAGAAAGTACATATAATAAATGAAAAATCGGTTTAAAGAAACTGAATGACATCAAAGTGAAAGGAGAACATGAAATTAGACACAGATAATTATGTTAAAGCAAGACTTAAGTTGTTAAGATAGTTAGAAAGAAATAGAAAATTGGTCCTACTGAATAAATATAAATTACAAACATCAGAAGCAATAAAGAATTATTAGGTAGAAAAAAAAGTGGAATGAAAATATGTATAGTGTGAAATAACCTTGAAGAAGCAATACTAAAAGCTGCAAAGGAAGTACGTGGAGTAATGATAGATACTGACTACAATGGTAGAATTAGAAACTGTGAAAAGGAAATAAACATGATAAAAATGTTTGACGACAAAAACAAACAGGGAGGCGGTGGAACGGTTTGATTAATACCCCTGTTTAGAGTGCTAATTTGGTGAGAAAACCATCCATAAATTTATTTTGTATTAAGTATGGGTCTTCATAAATGATTCATACATCATTTTGCCTCTGGAAAACAAAATTTACGTAGTTTTACAATTTTGACTATCAAAGCTTACTGAATGTATGAATAACTTATGAAGACCCTGTATGGTATTATAGATAGAGAAAACGGATGATGATGAAAAAAGGTTGAAGCAAAGTACTGTAAAGCGTAAATAAAATAGTAAAAAAAGGTAACAAGGAAAGTACAAAGTATATAAGTACATGTGCTTGACTTCCAGAAAGTCTTTGATTTGGTGGAGAAAGGAAGAATAAGGGAAGTGCATACAATAAGGCCAGGTCTGCAATAAAGCCATATTATGGGAAATTAGTAAAAATTACAAAATATGGCAAAAACTTCTATCATCTTTTGAACGCATCCTAATAAAGACAGACCTGCCAAATATACAACGAACATTTCATAAAAATCGGTTGAGCCGAAAAATCGGTCTAGCCCAAAGAGGCCCCTTGGCCCCCATGTACATATCAGAAATAGTTTACCACCTATTCTCATACCTACCAAATATATAAGAAAAGAAATCATAAAAATCGGTCGAGCCGAAAAATTGGTCCAGCCCAAGGAGCCCCTCTGGGCCCCCCATATCCATGTCAAAAATAGTTTACCACCTATTTTCATACCTACCAAATATACAAAAAAAAATCATAAAAATCGGTCGGGACAAAAAATCGGTCCAGCCCAAGGGGCTCCCCTGGGCCCCCATATCTATATGAAAAATAGTTTACCATCTGTTCTCATACCTGCCAAATATACAAAAAAAAAAAAACATAAAAATTGGTCGGGCCGAAAAATCGGTCCAGCTCAAAGGGGCCCCCTTGGCCCCCATATTCATGTGAAAAATAATTCACCACCTATTCTCATCCCTGCCAAATATACAAAAAAAAATCATAAAAATCGGTCGAGCCGTTTCGGAGGAGTTCGACCCCAAACACCGTGACACGACATTAGATTAGGTTTCCATGTGGTTTTAATAAGGCCACGGTTGGCCTCAAAAAATCAAAAACCAGGAAAATAGAAAACCGGGACGTAAAGCATTAGAGAGCAGACCAAAAGAACTTACTAAAGATCTTTGTAATAATAAAACCAATAGCAAGGTCAATAAAACATTAAAAAAAAACAGTCCATCAAAAAAGAAAATGCTTCATAGTATTGCAATATATACTCAAATGATGTGGCGTTAGATGCAAATAGTGCATATTTATTTAACATATTTTTATCAGAGCCTTATTGTAACACAAAGATTTATTAAGGTCAATTATACTATACTTAAACAATAATATTTTAGTCTTCTTCATTAATTTTTTTTTTCATTAGAATGGTACCAGAATAGTTCGTTTATTAAGTTAACATCAATAGATATACATATTATGTACTTTTTCTACTTTGCGTTCGTACTGAGGCTATTACCATACGGTTTTGAGTGTTATAATGGACAAAAACGGTGTTATAATAATTCTACTAACAATAGTATAATTGTTTTTTTTTTTTAATATTGGCAAAATTGGGAATCCCATAGGGCAGTCCTAACCTAGTTCGCTGTCAAGGTGTCAACTCCAAGTGGCTGGCAGAGGGAACAACAGCAACAGCTGTTGATGGGAATTGGCATTACTATATTGTTGACATTTGTTTGGGGGGTGCCTTCACGTGCTTTTGGGGCACACAATTTTGCTGTCTGGTGGTGATCAAGCTCAAAAGCTCAAAAGATCAAGTTGCCAAAGACTGTGATGCCACTATAGTTATTGTGATGACTGAGAGTGTTTGTGTCTCCGGTCAGTGATGACGCGGATAAGGAGGTCCACTTGTTTGTGCGGCGGGATTTGATTCAAAACATTTTGTGAATGGGGAGATTTCACAACCTCAAAACGTCCAAACTTTTGTGCAGATTTTGTGTTAAGTTTTAAAATATTTAGAACAAACGGATCCTGTTCATTCGTACCTCAATCTCTTCGTAAAAATGTGTAGAATATTTTGGTTTGATCATTTTTATAGAAAAACTTGTAGTTTTTTGGGTCGTTTATCCGACAGTCACAGAACTATTTATTGCCGTTTCAAATTAATTCTTTTTCATAGCCGCCGTTAATGCACCTCGCAAACGTGGCCAACCGCCGCGAAATTCCCTAAATTGTGAAATTTGATTATTTTGTATAAAAAGTGGCAAAGTAGAAAAAACACTGTATGATAACTCGTTTATAAGGCATTTCGTCGCACTTACTCTTTTGGGGCACTCCTCGCTGCGCTCGTCGTGCCCTAAACCCGTGCGTGCGACAAAATGCTTCTTATAAAACTCGTATCATAATATACTATTATTTTTATTTATTTTTGTTATTTTTTTTAAATTTTAATTACGTATGTACTTACCTTATGTAAAAAATCTAAATTCTCTACTACACTACACTACACAGAAGCACTACAATACACTGCTCTTTAATTTTTTATCATTGTTGCGACCCAAGTAACAAAAACAGTAAAACTAAAGGTGTAATGATGGTATACAGAAAACTATTAGGAATTACGGAAATATGTATGAAAATAAAGAATTAAAGAGTTCTCCTGGGGGTGGAACCATTGAAAAACATTAAAAAGGTTGATGTAGATAATGGAAAACTTGGTCAACGATAGAATCTACTAAAAGAATTTTGTTGAAAAGAATATAAATTCAATTCAATCTTCAACACTCGAAGGTACTACACTTTTTGCCTTTATTTCTACTGGTCAATGATGATATTAATCATCACTGCAAGGTAGCATTTACTATCTTAAATGCGCATTCTGAAGTTCGCACTTGCGATAACATTAAATTCAGACGGGGATACTGCGTACGGGAGAGGGTATCCGAGGTAAAAAGTTAGCCTTGCCACGACTAGTCACCCCTTCCACGGTAGATGGAAGGAATTTAACGTTCAGTGTCTGTCTTCTCGTATATATTGAGACGACGGCACCGGAAGCGGATGATGTCATGTGTCTGGGAACAATTATTCGAATGACCACATATGATAACGGCATTGATCTAGAACAGTCCACAGACCATGAGAACGTCTGGGAATGATTGTTCACATAAGATCATCAGCCTAGAAGATTCAGTCGCGGTGATCTCATACTATACGACGCTCGCACAAAGAGGATGATCTCATCCTTCAAGAATATTCGATCGTGCCGAAAGGATGATCTCATTATTCCCGGAACCGAGTAGGGGTATAAGAAAGGAACGAATGACGGAACGGGACAGTGTATTGGTAGCATCGTGAACAAGTCGGTCAGGTCAGTGTGTTATTGTGAAAGTTTGTACATAGTAAAACGTTATTTTTTTGTTGAAGGTAGTAACTACGGTGTACACCAGAATTTCTCTAAATCCTCGAACCCGCCCGGCTCAGGCTACGTTATAATATATAACGAGCTTTGGGGACCCGCAGTAAAAATTGTTAGTGCTAAAACCTTTCTCTAATAATTATAATTCTAAATATTCTAATGATTCTAAAAATGGAGCAGGCTTTTGTAATGGTTCGCAATTATGCTCGTATAATTCAAATTTATTCTTTGGTAATATTTAAAAGGCATTATAGAAAATGAGATTTTAGTGTTTTTTTTGCAATTTTTTTTTTTATTTTTAAAGTCTCTAATTTATAAAGTCTCTATATCTATCTACAGTCTGATCAATGGGTTTTGGGATCAGGACATCGTGGACATGCTTATATTCGAGAGCAACCAGATTACAAATTCGAGGGCTTTTGCCCTGAGATTTTGTAAGTTTCAAATGCTTATATGGATCGAAGACAAGGAAGGTTTGTGTGTATATTTTGTCTCGTGTATATGGCAACATGTTTATTTATAAAAAGATATTCCTCAAGTAATCATTGAAAGAGCGTTAAAAGCTGATGACTGAAACTTCATAAATTTGAAGAATGTGGAAAAAATTATGTTCAAACTGTCAGTGACAGAGTTCCAATAGATACTTGGATAATTGTTTTGTTGTAGATCTGATGTTTGTAATTTAAACGTATTGTTTATTAATAAGTACTTGTAGTCCAAAACACTCGCCCAAGTTTGGTCAAAATGCTCCTTGCTGAAGTAGAATTTCTTGATTCATAAGAAAATAAACGTAATAAGAAATTGAGCTTTTCTGAAACAGAATTAAAAAGATATATTCCAAAGATCTTTTAAATTTTTTCCAGCATGCTGCAGAACAAACTTTTGGAAAAAGTAGGTACATATAAGCAAGTTTATATAAATGAGAATAATATTACATAAAATTTTGTTTAATTTAAGTGTGTAGGCTGTGGTGATAATTGGCGTTTTTGGGGGATTAAGAAGAGACGAATTGAAAAAGTTATATGTCGATGACGTAGGTACCTACATGATAGAGAATCAGTTGTTTTGGTTTTCCTATTTAACTATATAAGAATTCCTCTGTAAGAAACTTCTATAATGTTTAGTTTATTTATTATTATCATTCTGTCCAGTTACTTTTCTACTTCTTCCATTACTTTCTCTTCTTCAGTTTGTCGACCATAAATTTGCGTGTTTTTTTTTTTTAATTAAAGACATCATTATATAATTATCAAACATTCTCAACTCAAAAAGCTATATTTTTGCCAAATAAGTTAATAATTCTTTAAAGTTGTCTCAACGTCTCAAACAAAGCACATGCTAGTGTACATTTACTATAATTAAAACTAACTAAATTTTAAAAGTGATCCTAAGTGTCAAGACACGTCGATATTCAATCCGTTTCTGATATCATAGCTAATAGTCCTAATCTTTCCACAAATATAAACACCATGGTCCCATTTGATTTTTATTAGGGGACGCCAAAAGACACCTGCTATGTGGTGTATCACATATGGTCCAGGACAGTGTCAATGGCACTACCCCCCATCGAGCAAAGCTGTTCGCATCTGAACATATTGTAAAGTATTTAAAACTCTTTATTCGGACATAGTGCTACTGATGTCAAAGAAATCAATAAATCTACACATCACCCCATCCACTAACGACACTTAAAACTTTTATCCAAATTAATGATCTTGTCTATAATTTTTGAAGCGACTTTTAAAAACTCCATCTACACCATTAGCGATGGAATGCGTAATCAATTTATATCTCTGGTCCAAATTACAATTTCATTCGTAAAATGATTAATGATACACAAGTTACTATATGTTACTAAACTCACACCATAAGTTAATCAAGCAAAAGAATCCAGCGTCCATTTGGATTTTTTCTGTCTTTTTTCCAGCTTTGTTTTCCCTTTGGTTCCATTAATTCTGTAGATAAGCTGTCGCTCATCACAATAGAGGCTAAAACAAAAGAAATTTCTATTTTTTGTGGGAAATCGACCGGATTGCTAACAATTAGTACAGTATAGTATACGCGGTGCGAATAGAATACCGGGTTTGACAATAATAGTTTACTCGACTCCATATTTTTAAATATTAATAATTATTCAAATATTACGATTAATAAAATGATTTATTCACATATTATTTGCACTAGAAATCAAAAACAACGCAACACGATACTCTATCCGATTTCAGTTTAGGCGACACTTTTGACTTGAGACAATTCCCTACGGCTTATAAGCAATTATAAGCACATGCGACCTCTGCTGGCTTCCCATCGATCACATTGTCATGTCCAAGAGTAAGACGCAGCAAATCACTTTTGTGCTATACCCTCTGGACTAGCGTTTCTTTTCCCGTTCCGAAGAAACGATTCGAAACGAGGAGAGGATTCTGGCGGCCGAAATAATGAGCGCCCGTTTTTGCCTCTAGTTACACTCGAGGGCACTTTTCAATCTGGGGATGAGGGTTAGACACGGCCAGCTCACATATACGTATTGTATAGCGTATAAATAGGTTTTGACAGGTCTCCAGGGTTATACATAATACCACTTGTCCATATGTTGCTAAAATGCGAAGCCACCCCACTAACAACCTGCTTTTTGTCTGAGCCACTTCATCAGAGATGCAAGAGCTTATTTACTATGATGATAATCGGATCGATTTTCAGCTATCCTGAATATCATTCTGTTTTTTGGAGTTTTGCCGTTTGTTTTGATAGGTGTGAGAGGGATTTTATAAGGAAATTAAAATACTTCATGGTTTGGTTATTATAATTATTTGAAAAAGAAAACGATAAAAACACTGAATCTGACTCCAACGAACGAAAGAAATAAAAAATAAAAATAGAAGATGAAATTGCGCTTTTGAAAGAACAGAAATCCTGGTACATTTTAGAATTTTTGGAATTTCACAAAACAATAACGCCCTTATTTTTTAAGTTCCTTTTTTTATTTAATGTAGTATTTTTTTGTTTTTGTTTTGTAGCCGCTTTCCAGTATTTTCTTGTGGAAAAATATGTTTTTTCTTGTAGCTCAATAAAATTTCTTTCTAATCCTTTGTTCATTCGTCATTTATTATATAATTATTAAATATTAGAAGTGGTGTTACGTTATTTATTACAATAAACTACCTAGCTGACCCGACAGACGTTGTCCTGTCTAAACTTCAGTAAATTTGTTTTAGGACAGATCACGAAATAACACAAAAGTAAAAACAAATGTAATTTTTATTTAGAGTGGAAAGCTTTTTTTCCCATTTTTTTTCGATTAAAAACATTCAATTGAGTTATTTTCCATCCCGGGAACATAACGAACAAAACAGAAAAAGAATTACGCTTATCTATCGTTCGAATCGTGAGTTAAGGTCTTGAGTTCATACAAAGAATCTCCTAGAAAAAGCACTTTCAGGTTTTCTAGGGTATTTCAATTTTCCGGGCAACTTTTCCAATTTTTCTTACCGTAGGTACCTTATTTGGACTACAAATATTAAAAAAAAAAAATAGTCAAATCGGTCCAACCGTTCTCAGTTAATGCGTTTATCAACGAACAGCATTTCATTTTTATATGGATATTGTAACACAAGAAATATTCGAAATGACCCAGATTACAACATGAAGTGCGAGAATTTAAAGAAAATAATAAAAATATTGAACAATTTCAAATTTTCATCAAAAAAGCCCCCCCAAAACACTCCAAAACGACAATGTTCGACCAAACAGAAAAGAAATTTTGCACTCATGTTATATAAATCCTCGGCGGTTTATGTAATTATGTATTGTAGATATATGTTTAAACATTTTTGAAAAAGAAATTCATCTTACCATCGAGCGAATGTAAAGTAAACACGGGTTTTTAGATCGAATCTTGTTTGGAACATAAAATGTATATAATCGAATTGTTGATTATTTGTAAACTGTTGTAAAACAAATGTCAAAAATACAACGAAACGTTCAAGAGCTGGTGCCAAATCAAGAGTGTTAAATAACAAATAAGCTGTCATTTTTTTTCTTAGATTTTTAATTGTATTTTGTTGAACTAAAAATGAAGATGAAACTTTAACTAAAAAAATTGCAGATATATTTTATTATTTAAGAAAAATATTGTACCAAATTCATATAGTAAATAGGTATGTTTAACTTTGAAATTATTTTTTATGACAATTACAGAAAGTAATAGAACACAATAGAATTTTTAAATTTCATTAATTATCTTCACTTCTTTGAGAACTTCTTGTTGTATTAAGACACTCCTTGATGTTGTTCGGTAGCTGGACTTTGTTTCTGGTAGTGACGAGATTTTGGCGTTCTGTTAATATGTGTTTAACAGATAGATCCATGTTGCAGAATTCACAATTATTTTTTGGTTCTCTGCTCATTAAGTAACAGTGGGTTAGCTTAATGTCCCCTATTCGCCACCTTGTAAGAGCGACCTGGTTTCTTCTGCAGAAGGAGTCCACTGGGTTAAGTTCTAAGTATGTCTCTCTGACTTCAGCTAATTTGGGAGAGTTATTATTTGCCCATTCTTCCCACATTTCTTTCCATAGATTTTTCATGGAGCTCTTTATGAACTTTTTGATTTCTGTAGCTGTGGTGGCCATTGAGTTATTGATTAAGGCGAAACGCTCAGTCGCCTCAACTTTGGAACCGAATTACGGCTTTCATTGTTAGGCTATCTTAACGTATTGGGCATCAAAATTATTAAAAAAAAAACCTTCATCACGGCAAAACGTTGTTTGCCAAAATGAGAAGCCAAAAAAAATTTTTTTTAACAAACGTGTTGGTGCTTGATTTTTACTGATCTCTGTATTCGGTAAATGCAAGGTGTTTTTATAAATATTGAAAAATAAATGTGCAAATTGTCCCCAAAGTTCGCAAGTTTCAAGCAATGTTGGCGTGGTTCAAGGTAACACAGGCCCCGCCCCTCAGCGGCAGGCAGACGTGTCGACAGCAGACCGTATTATCTTTCGTGTGTGCCGCAGCTCGTTCTTAAAAAGATAACAAAATAGTAAAGTAAACAAAAACGGGCCAGTCGCCTTAATGTGTTGTTAATTGCTTTTTTTGCCACTTTGTCAGCCTCTTCATTCCCTAAAAACCTTGGTGTCTTGAATATCAAGGATGATCGGGTTGGTGTTTTCCGTATTAGATAACGCTGAGACAACTCATTGAGTCAGTGAAGATTGCTATATGTCCCAAGTGAGGCTTGTCGATGGCAATGGACAGTGCTTGCGAGATTGCTGTAGCTTCACAAGTGAAGATTGAGTTGAAGTTTTGTAGTCGAACTAGCTTCGTATTCGGGTAGACTACTGCACAGCTAGTTCTCCCTTCTTTGACTGAGCCGTCTGTATAAAAACTTGTGTAGTTCGTGTATTTCTCCAAAACAGCCTGGAAATAGCTACGGTACGTTTGATCAGAGTGGAGTTCTTTTGTAGCTCTGCTAGTTTAAGATCCGTGTGCGAGGGCGGGATAATCCACGGTGGAGTAATGGCTTGTCTTCTAGGGGAGACTTTGGGTACTATGATGTTAAGTTTGTCTAGTTTGATTGTGTATCTGACTCTTGGACTTTTAAAAGACTTGGTTTTGAGTCTATACTCGAGATCTGCTACTGGCTTCGTTTCTGTTGATCCGAAAGCGGGGTCACCTTTTTGGGCTTGGACTTTGGTCATGAAATTTAATAAAATTTCTTTCCTCCGTAAGTATAGTGGCATTTCTTGTGACTCTGCCAGTATACTGTTAATCGGGCTAGTTCTGAATGCTCCGATACTTAGTCTTAGTGCTAGATTGTGAATACTGTCCAGTTCCTTTAATCGGTAACCAGAGGCCTGCTAAGTAGTAAATTAATGATCTGATAATCGCACGGTATGCTGAAAGCATTGAGTACTTGTCAGCTCCCCACTTTGTTAAGGAGATAACCTTGAGAAGATTAATCCTTTTGCTGCATTCGCATACCAGTTTTTGTAAGTGAATTTTCCAAGTTAACCTTTCGTCAAAATACACTAGTAATTTAATCTGGTCTATGATGAGTGAGATGTTTCTATTGATTCTACCTCTGCCAAAAATTATGAATTCAGATTTGAACCCACTTTCGTCTGACCATCTCTGTAGGGAGCCTAAGGTTTTTTTGTACTAGGTATGATGTATGTTTTAAGTTCTTGCTACTGCAGTGTACGACGAGGTCATCAGCGAAGAGGTCTCCTTTAACGAGAGTGGGGATGTGATCTATCACATCATTAATATCTATCAAGAATAGAATGACACTTAAGACTGCTCCCTGAGAGAATCCATTTTCAACCGACTTGCAATCAGAAAGAGTATGGTCCACTCTCACCTGAATTCTCCTGTCCGTTAGAAAGTTCTTGATATAAGCCAGCATGTTTCCTCTTATATTCTTTATTCATCTCGTACGCCTTCTCAATATCCAGGGCAGCAGTTATTAAGAATTGGTTGTCTGTAAATGCATCACATATTTGGGTGAAGTTGGTCAGGTGATCTTGATACAAGATACAAGCTTGTTAGCTTCTACATACCATCTCAGCCTTTTGGAGACTATTTTTTCCATTAATTTACATATGATATAGGTTAAGGCGATGGGTCGGTAGCTCTTACAGTTGCTTGGAATTTTGTTTGGCTTCAAGATTGGGACAATTATGGCTTTTTTCCATTTTTTGGGACACTGTTGTCTTAGCCATATTATGTTAAACAAGTCGAGTAAGTAGCAGAGACCTCTAGTTGGGAGGTTTTTTATTCCCTCGTTAGTTCATGCATCGATAATTCGTTGTTGAAGGTGTGCCTGTTATCCTGGGTATCGAAAAGCGAGTTAGTTTCTTCGTTATTCTTGTAGTCTAGGAACATTTCTTCACAATTGGAGGAGCTTGAATTAGCCGCAAATTAAGCTGCTAACATGTCTGCTGTTTCCTTTGGATTCGCAGTAAACTTTCCGTCTTCTTTTTCCAACACTATAGTACTGAACGCTTTTCTTTTACTTGTGTTTAGACAGTGAACTTTATTCCAAATCTCTGTAGCCGAAGCTTGATAGTTAATAGATGAAACAAATTGTCTCCATGAGTTCCGTCGACTGTCTTTCAGGGTCCTTCTCGCTATGGCTCTCTTTTTTATAAATTCTATCTTAAATTCAGCAGTCTGGTCAGTAGAAGCCTTTTTTCTTGTAAAGTCGCACTCTTTTGCACTTTTGCACTCTTCATTCCACCAATATAGTTGTTACTTTATTCTCTTGCCACTAGTTTTTGGGATCGTTAGGTTTTCTGCCTCTAGGATTAGAGATGAAAACTCAGCAGTTGTTTCATCGTCTGGGGTTTCAGCTCTGGAAGAAATTTCAGGGAGCTTTTGGAGTAGTTCGTCTACTTTGCCCTGGTCATGAGACCAATCTGCTTTTTTAAAAATGAATTTTTCAGAGTAATCTGGTGGACAACAGTCCTCTGGAAATAATAGCTTTGTGACTAAAGGAAAATGATCGCTATCAAAAGGGTGGACAGCAAACCATCTGACAGCTGGTGCTATAAATTTGTCAACTATTGTTAAATCGATGCAGCTAGTTCGGCCGCTGCGTACAAAGAAGTGCGTTGGCTTCTCTGTGTTACCTAGTATCAAGTCTTCTTATTGTTCAACCAGTTTGCTAATAGAATTCGTCTATGATCTTGGAGGTCCGATCCCCAGTACTCATGGTGGGCGTTAAAGTCGCCAAGGAGGATAAAAGGTTTAGGTAGCTGATTGATGATAGATGTTACAAAGAGAAATATTAAATGGATACTTTAATCTGACTGCTACTGCTTCTAGGTCAGTTCTAAGCTGGACTTCTTCAGGAATTGCGTCAGTCTTGACGTAAATAACAACGCCGCCACTCGCTCTGTTTGCTACTACTCTGTTTTTAAAAAAAATTGAAAAGCTTTTTAATTTAGCACAGTGATCATTGTTAAAATTAGTTTCTTGCAGGCAAAGGCACAAAGGGTTTTGCTGAAAGACGAGAAGTTTTATTTGTTCTATCTTGCTGTAAAAACCGTTTAAGTTCCACTCAATTATATCCATTTTAGAATTTGATTACTCAATGAGTGCTTTTAACTTATTAACAAAACGTGTACGCCGGTTTTTGAGGGATTTGGTCATGAATGGTCTAATTGCTTTACACATTTGTATTATTCCTACGACATCGTCTGAATAAAGCTTGACTATATCTCTTATCGCTTCCTTTCTCTCGACTTTCTCCTTAACTTTGTTCCACGCTGCGTCGTAGGCCAGTTGTTTCTGCTAGTTTACGTTTTTTTGCTATTACTTGAGTGTTCTTTGAATTGGAGTTTGAAAGACTCTTCCGAAGCAGTTGAGACGGACTTACCTTCTTCATCAGTTTCCATGTCTAGTCCGTTTTCCAAGAAGTCCAACGAAGAAATTGTTGAATCTGTTGGAGGGTGAGGTCTCTTTGGGAACTCTGGCTCATTTACCCTAGGAGTGAGAAAGATATCTTGCGATTCTGTTATCACCTAAGTTGGTTAAATTGTTTCATCTGGGGTTGTGATTAGCACTTGATTATCATTCAGATCTTGTTTTTCTGTCAAGGTTTCTAGATCTGCCGACTGTTGAGGTTGTAGATTGGTAGCATCACTTGAGACTTCTTCTGCAATCTCAGGATTCTGGTGGGTGTCTTGGATGTTTGTGGGACAGTTTTTCGCCAAATGCCCCAGTTCTTTGCACAAGAAGCATTTTAACGAATCACAAGTAGGGTAAATCCAGTAGTTTATATTACAGTTTATTTTAAACTTTTCTGGGAGTTTTTTCTCATCGGTCAGAGACACATATACCTGCCTACGGAAGCTCAAGATATGCGCATACTCAGAATTGGCAGTACCCGTGCGGAGCTTGTTGGAGACTGAGGTTCAACTCCAACTTTCCTGTGTTCTTGTTCTACAATGTAATGAGGTATAGTTGGACATACATTTGAGAGTACAATTCTCTTGTTTTTGACGATAAAAGATCTAATTGGTTGTTTATTGTTAACTTACTTTTTTTTTTCTATAAGTTCCTCGGCCAATTGGGTAGACTCGAGATATACACAAATTCGGTTCTGCGCTATTCGAGAGATGAAACGGATAGTAGTAGGTGGGACGATAGTTGACAAAGCGTCCAAGTATACTTCATTATTACCGGTTGCTCTCTTTTTGGGAAACTGTCTTTCGATGTTACGTTGGCATAATTAAGATTTCTTGAACCGAAGGAACTTTGGGGCTTTTGTGTTGTTGTTGACGTTGAGGTTAGGACTCAATTTTCACTTTAGAGTACCTCCCAAGCGAGGCCTCGTTGTGTTTTTGTTTACTTTTTATAACCCACTCTCAGGATCATTCGAAGCACAGTATTTAATTAAATAAGTTGATTCAACAATTTTAACAGACCATCCGATTGCTACAAGCGCCTTAAATTTATAATAATAATAATCCCTGATTTTTATCGGAACATCTAGTCCAATTTTATATCGAAATACCCCGATTTACCTATATATTTTTATGTTCGATATCGAATTACCTACTTGTGTTTAATAATGAATGTTAATAAATGTTCATTTTCTGTTAGAGTTGGCATTAAATTTTGTAATGACACTTGACTATTCACTGTTTTGTGAAATCATGCTTCGATTTTATAATCTTTTAAATTATTTATTGCTTAAAAATACACCACACTGATCCTGAAATTTATCCACCCAAAATATCAAGTCCGTTCTATAGCCCAGACGAAAACCGATTTAATTTTAGTACCAGGTGCCGCGCCATCTATTACAAAAATAGCTTATAGCATTTCGATGGGAAATTGTTTCATTTCATTTTTCGCTTGACACCCCATGTTAGAGACATCCACAAACTACCGAAAAGTCACGTGACGGGGATCGCAAAATCCCGTATAGTTAAGCATTCTGTTAGAGTGTTGATATTCAATGGTAATAATAAGCATCGGAAGAATAGAAGAATTCAAAGTAGGGGAAAGATTGGAGACAGACCATCTCTGCCTATAGAAATAAGTATAGGATAGGGAGACAGGAGAAAAGAGGAGAAGAGAGAATAGAGGAAGCGTAGAAGAAGGTGATAATCAAAATGTGGGACAATCAAGGAGTGGAAGAGTATAAGAGAAGACTAGAAAAAGCAAGATTCAAATAAGAAAGAATTGAAAGAGATATTAGAAGAAGGAGCTACAAAAAGAGAAATAATAAAAAGAGGTAGAGGAGCAAGAAAGAAAAATGAATGAAAATGTGCACAATGGAAAAAGGAAACAATAAAGGAGCTAAGAGAATGAAAAAAGATGAAAGCATCAAACAAAAACGGTTTTCTAAAAGCGAAAAGAAGATATAGAGGGACATGTAGAAAGAAAAAGGGATAGAAGATGGAGAGAGAAGAGAGAGAGAGAGATAAAAGCTATAAGAACCGAGAACAAGCTGTGGAACTTATATCAATATAGAGAGAAAGAAAAAAGAAACAGTGAATGATGAGATAATGATGACCGAATGGGAAGACTACTTATGGGGCTGCTGGAAGGGAAATAAAAGGCAAAACAGAAATAGAGATGAATGTTAAAGACAGCGCAAGCAGGGGTGTGTAGTGTGTAGTAGGTAGAGTGAAAGTGCGGGGCCTGGCGTTTGCGGATGATGTGGTAATGGTGGCAAAGAATCAGAGAGAAAAAGGAATGATACAGAACTTTGTAAAATACGTGAGGAAGAAGTTAGAAGTGGAAAAAATAAAATGTTTGTATTTAGCAAGAGAAAGAGGAGGAATGAAGGAAATGAACGGAGGTGAGATGGAGAGAAAAATAAAGAATGAAAAAAGTACTTAGGTCATATGATTAATGAAAAAACCATGGATAAGCCACATATCAGGGAGTTAACAAGAAAAGCAAATAATTCTACGGAGTGTCTATGATGGGGAATAGGAGAGATAAAGGCGATTTCAAAAGGAGAATGACGATGTCTGCGGATGAAATGAACGATAAGATAGAGAGGGTGCAAGAGAACGATCTGAGGTGGGTGCTGGTGATGGATATAGAGACGCCAGGGGACATAGTGCGAGAAGAATACAAAGGAATAGGTTGTAGTGAAAGCGCGGAAAAGAGCGGAGGATGCAGAGGAACGCAGGCGAGCTCGAGAGTGAGAAAGATTACCAGAGGAATGGGCAAAGACATAGGGAGACTGAGAGAACGAGGCATGTCGATGAAGGTAAACATGTAAGTACGAGATATGTATGCTTGAGGAAATACCGAAGAATTTGCAGAGGGAGAGTGTCAAAGAAAAATAGATGGATAGATATTGTTTGGAAGAGGAAGAAAGAAGGTGTAGAATGTATTATGAGGAGAGAGACGATTCATCATATTATATGGAATGAGTGTAGTGGGACGAGAGAAAGAGGCAAAAGAGAAAATACTGAAAATAGATTGTAGCGAAATAAAATGGATGAAAGAGGTATGGAAGAAGGGGGAGAAGGCGGAAGAGTAGGGAGAACATTAATACAGAATGTAAATTATGTTATGTTATGTTATGTTTGCCCCGTAGGGCAAATAGAGAGTTAAGGCAGAACCTGAAGACCTGAGAATATGAGGAATTAAGAACCAAAAGATTTGAGATCCTGAAAATCTATCAACTTGAACATCTGCAAACTTGCAAACTTAAACACATGAAAACGAAAAAATTACCATTTCAACATTTGTTAGCCTGAAGAACTGAGAACATGAAACCAAGGAACCTGAAAGTCCTGAAAATCTGAGTTGTCGTTTTTAACCGACTTCAAAAAAAAGGAGGTTATTAATTCGGTTGTATGTTTTCTTTTTTATGTTTGTTACCTCAGAGCTCCGTCATGTATAAACCGATTTGTAAAGAGTATACTTACAGATCGGTCCCATTGTCACCATTACAGGATCTGATGACTGGATCTCATTTAAATCAAGAAAAATCTTAAAATTTTTGCTCACTTTTATTAACAGACTGTTCACCGATTTCTTCGTCAATAATTATTGTGGACCGATTTGTAAAATTATATTTTTATTTGAAAAAGTATACTTCCAGATTGACCCCATTGTCACCAAGTCAGGATCTGATGAAGGGATCACATGGAAATCGAGAAGAATCTTAAAATATTCGCTCCCTTTTATTAACCGACTTCATGTAAGTATGTTCACCGATACTCTATTACTCTTGAGGTGGTTCCATTGTCAAAAAGTCAGGATCTGATCAGGGAATCCCATGAAAATTGAGGGAAATTCTCAAATTTTTAATTGCTGTCGTTTCCTCTCATTATTCGAGAACCGTCTACTTATCACTTAAGATTGTAAAAAAAATAACTTAAAAAAAAAGAGAACTGAGGTAGTAGATAGATAGGCTGCCCGCTCTCGCCACATCGCAAGGCTCCTGGCGCGGGTACCGGAATGCGTGAGCGTGGGTGTGGGGCTCGTTCTGAGCCAAAAAAAAACGGCAGACGTCGTCTCGAATGATATCGAATTTTTTATGCGTTATAACGTTGTTGATATAGTAAGGTTGTATAATTACAATATGTTACAAATTTGTAAAATTAAAATTGTTCACTCTATTCGGCATAAAGTATTTTAGAGTTTAAAATGGAGATATGCGAAGATATCATTTTAGTTGTATGGATGGGACAGTTCTATCAAAACACAACGTGTTAGAAATGTTAAATACATCCGTGGCAACAATAATTTAAACTTTGCATACATAATTATATGATTTTTTTCTTTATTTTCAAGCGCCATGCAAGCTTAAAGATAGTAATTGATCCAAAGACGTTCGCCATTCCGATAACTTGAGCACTGTTATAAGTTTAGAAGACCTCAATAACGACCACTTTATCACAAATCTGTGAAATTTGTTCTTATGCGATGTCTTGGCATCATATTAATACGACCTAACATGTTGCTTTGGCCTTCTTCGTTCTCAACGTCAGGCTACTCTCTTGGCAATAATAATATTGCCACTTTCTAAATTTCTGTTTTTTTTTTGTTAATCACTATGTTGAAAATAGGCTTGTAATAGTTTCAAAACTCAATGTTAAATATTCTTTATTTTCACTCGCTATGCATGTAAGCTTCTAATGGAATACATGTAAATATTGTTATGCTAATCTTACTCATTGTTAGTCTTTGTTTAACTTGTGTCGAAACATCTCCTTCCATCTTCTCCACTAAATTAATTCCCCATTGAGTGTGCAACGAAGTATAGAAAGCTCTGTTGCGACAATATCTCAGCCTTCTTCGATTAGCACTTCCCCGGGGATTTAACCGGATTATGTGTTTTTACACCATCTGAGCTAAAAACAGCCAATTGACTTGAGATTTGTTTCTGTCATTTCCACATCGCCAGACTTCTTTAACTTCCGCTTTCCTATTTTCAATTCAGTCTAGTTTTAATACATCCTTTAATATATTTATATTTGATTGTGCAAGTTTTTTGGTTTGTACAGTCAATTTAAGCCTATTTTTACGGTTTTGTCGCAAAGGGGACATACAAAGGACCCCCAGAATTTTAATCTCGACGAATAGTTTCCAATACGAATCGTATAACTTGCACATATGTTCATGTATACAGGAGAAACTATTTTTGAGTGATGCCTAAAATGACCACACGGTGTGTTTACGGCATGTACTGTGGCGGAAATCAAACCTTTCTACCCCTCAGGTTCACTAGTGAGGGATCGCTAATTCCACTGAAGCTGAGAGTATTTATTCATTTCATTCACTGGATCAAGAACGGTTTTAATGAAGGGTGGCCCACAGGGGCGTCGCAATAGTTTGGTCCAACACCACCATCGACTTTACATAAGAAATAAACGAACACACGTTCAATACTTGCAGTGGGAGTTACTAGACATTTCGAATACATTACAGACAGATAAAACCATCGATCTTAGCTAGCAATCATTTATTTATTATTATCTTTTATACAAAAATTTTGGTGCGCCGCTGTAGAATGGTGAATCTTTGAAAGCCGGTCCGCAGCCCCAATTTCACCATATGTTGGCCTCGGCCGCGAACATTTGAACAGATGGGCCTTGTACGCCAAAAAGTCATTAGGCGGATATTGTCCTTGATTGGCAAGTGCTTTTATAAAACTCCTCCCATTAATAGTCTTAAATCCTTAATCCCAGTCGAAGCCAAAGAAACAAACAATGTTCCACGCAAAGAAAAATTTCCGGTCGATGTTCGACCCCTACTTATGAATATAACATGTCTATTTGGCACCCTCAAAGTGTTACATATCAATAATGATTTTCACGGTTACGACTTCAATAGGTTTCACAAAGAGTCGTTCGATAATTTGTGGCCATTTCAATGTGTTGAAATAAGAAAAGTAGTGCTGGAGACTTCGGGTTAGAGAAAGATGGACTTTCCTTTGAGAATCCGACGAAAATATGATTCGTTTCGGGCTCAAAATCATAATTCACAATCGGAATACGCTCAGTGAGTCTTTTGACCAATAATGTATGCCGATATGTAGCATTCTTTTGGTTCTGTTTCGGTTGCGAAGAAGTACAACACCGGAACTCTGGGGAGAACGAACGCTTTTGTTACTGTGTGGCAAATTACGCTTTTACAAGTATGAAACACAATTGAAGACCTTTACATTAAATTTGTGACAGTTCGTAGGTACAAACAGTCGCAATAAAAGGTTGATTTGAGTGTATACTATATGACCAGACAGCGGCTCTGTTGACTTTATGATGCTAAAATTGTCTACCACATACTATAAATTGAGTAATTGCAATTATTACAGTGTTCTTGTAGAAAAAATTAGAGCAACTTTGAAAGTTTTAGAAGCTTTAAGAAATGTCAATAAGTATAGGTTATGGAGATGTTATAAAGGCATTTCAAGTGATATTTCTAACTGGGCAGTATAGGGTATTAATAATTGTGTTCAATGTTGTCTTTAGAGATTAATATGAATTAATATGTAAAATTTTTAAAACAAAATATGTATAATACAGATTGGGAATTTTAAGTAAAGATACAAAATTTTTAAGGAAGTTGAAGACGTCGGTAAAGCTAGCAGGACCAAAGTCAAAAAAACAAAAATTAACCACATGAGAATTTAAGGCTATTTAAAGGCTAATTGAATGCCAAAGATTTAATTTTATTGCTCTCATAGTTTTCGTAGAACTTTTGGCCCTGCTGGCGTGAAGCTAGCAGGACCATGAGTTAAAATTTGGTAAAAATTGAAAAATAATTACATAGGATTTTAAGGCTATTTAAAGGCTAATTTAATGCTAAAGAATAAATTTTATTGCTCTTACCGTTTTCATGGAAACGATGGCTTTGCTAGCTTGACGTCAAGCTAGCAGGACCATGACTTTAAAATATGAAAAAAATCAAAAATTAGCCCCATGGGAATTTAAGGCTATTTAAAGGCTAATTTAATGCCAAAGACTTAATTTTATTGCTCTCATAGTTTTCCTAGAAATTATGGATCTGCTGGCTTGACGTCAAGCTAGCAGGACCATGAGTTAATATTTGGTAAAAATTGAAAAATAACCACATAGGATTTTTTAAGGCTATTTAAAGGCTAATTTAATGCCAAAGAATAACTTTATTGCTCTTACCGTTTTCATGGAAACTATGGCTCTGCTAGCTTGACGTCAAGCTGGCAGGACAATGACTTTAAAATATGGAAAAAATCAAAAATTAGCCCCATGAGAATTTAAGGCTATTTAAAGGCTAATTTAATGCCAAAGACTTAATTTTATTGCTCTCATAGTTTTCGTAGAAATTATGGTTCTGCTGGCTTGACGTCAAGCTAGCAGGACCATGAGTTAAAATTTGGTAAAAACTGAAAAATAACAACATAGGATTTTAAGCCTATTTAAAGGCTAATTTAATGCCAAAGAATAAATTTTATAGCTCTCATGGTTTTCGTGGAAACGATGGCCCTGCTAGCTTGACGTCAAGCTAGTAGGACCATGACTTTAAAATATGAAAAAAATCAAAAATTAACCCCATGGGAATTTAACGCTATTTAAAGGCTAATTTAATGCCAAAGACTTAATTTAATTGCCCTCATGGTTTTGGAAGAAATTATAACCTAATATTAGATAAAAATTAAAAAACAACTACAGGATTTTAAGGCTATTTAAAAGCTAATTTAATGCCAAAGACAATAAAACCGAGGTTTTTCTCGAAATTATGGTCCTTATGGCTTTACATCAAGCTAGAAGGATCATGGCTTTAAAATATTATAAAAAGCAATAATAATTAACCGGGAATTTAAGGTTATTTGCAGCATAATTAAATGCGAAAGACTTAATTTTAATTTTTAATGATTTTAAGGCCTCCTTGTAAGAACTTATGAGCTTTACCAGAAGGTTTTCTATAGAAAATTTAATGTTTTTGGCTTTACGGTTTCCTTTTCCTCTCATTTCCTAGGAGGTACTATAAAGCCAATCTTTTTCCAAGATGCGTCAAACAAAAAGGTAAAACTTGTCTTAACAGATACCCTAGAAGGAACTCGTGTGACAAAACAAAAATTGAATAGATCTGTAAGTATTATAAAGGTAAAACTGCTGACAAGAAATTTTATCTCGAACACCAAAGGCCTAAAATGTCTATTTTGGTTTATAATGGGGTTACCTAAGGAATAAAAAATGTAACTTTAATTATTATCGCTACAAATATTTAATAAAAAATACGAAAACCATCCCACAACAAAGCAACCGGAAACTGCATTGCATACAAAAAACGTTTTCTTCGTAAGCAGTAATAATAATAATTAGTAGTACATTATTTAATGAGCATATAATGGTGGCTATTATACACGAGAATGGAAATTAAAATACGAGCCGCAGGCGAGGATTTTAACCATTCGAGTGGAGAAGAAATGTCAACAGATGTCAATATTCATAATTTCATGGCTAGTTAATAATAATTCTTAAAACCGGGCCTGGCTGTCTGTGTTTAATAGACCTAGTTAAGTATTCATAGTTACAAGTATAATACGTCAGTTATTAATCAGTTGTAGATAAACTTACATTTTTTATTCCTAAGGAAACCCCATTATAAACCGAAATAAACATTTTAGGCCTTTTTTTACACAAACTACACATTTCTACGAGATATTGTTATTACTGTTTAGTAGCAATATTGTTATATATGTATGTATAATGTCCCAAAATTTGCGGTACAATTCCATGGTACCTACCTTGATTATTTCATGACCAAGAATAGCGCGCAAAATTATAAAAAAAAACATATATTTTTTTTCGAGATGAAATTTCTTGTCAGTAGTTTTACCCTGAATACCTACAAATATATTCAATTTTTGTTTTGTGACACGAGTTTCTTCTAAAGTATCTGTTAAGACAAGTTTTATCTTTTTTGTTTGACGCATTTTGAAGAAAGATTGGCTTTATTAAACCAAAAGAATTAAATTTGCTGTAGAAAACCCTCTGGTAAAGTTCAAAAGTTTTTAAAAGTAGGCTTTAAAATCATTAAAATTAAACCTTTTAAATTCTCGGTTAATTATTGCTTTTTATAATATTTTAGAGCAATGATTGTGCTCGCTTGCCATAATTTCGAGAAAAACCTCGATTTTATAATCTTTGGCATTAAATTTGCTAAAACAGCTTCAAAATCCTGTGGTTATTTTTTTAATTTTCATCTAATATTAAGTTATATAATTTTTACGAAAACTATGAGAGCAATAAATAAGTCTTTGGCATTAAATTAGCCTTTAAATAGCCTTAAATTCCCATGGGGCTGATTTTTTCATATTTTAAAGTCATGGTCCTGCTAGCTTGACGTCAAACTAGCAGAGCCGTCGTTTCCTTGAAAACGGTAAAAGCAATAAAATTTATTCTTTGGCATCAAATTAGCCTTTAAATAGCCTTAAAATCCTATGTGGTTATTTTTCAATTTTTACCAAATTTTAACTCATGGTCCTGCTAGCTTGACGTCAAGCCAGCAGAGCCATAATTTCTACGAAAACTATGAGAGCCATAAAATTAAATCTTTGGCATTAAATGAGCCTTTAAATAATTTTTGTTTTTTCGACTTTGGTCCTGCTAGCTTTACCGACGTAAGTTGAAGCGTTATGCTAGAACAGATTCACATGCAATGCGTACACACTTGTACGAAGGCGCTGAACGGACATGAATGGAAAAATAACTGTAAACGATTTTTTTTTCTGGCAATTCTAACTTTTTTCTGGCAATTCTGATTTTTTTCTGGCAATTCCGACTTTTTTCTGGCAATTCTGACTTTTTTCTGTCAATTCCGACTTTTTTCTGGCAATTCCGACTTTTTTCTGGCAATTCTGACTTTTTTTTGGCAGTTCCGACTTTTTTCTGGCAATTCTGACTTTTTTTTGGCAGTTCCGACTTTTTTCTGGCAATTGCGACAGGGGTAAGACGATGGCACTGTTTTGTTACCCAAACTTAAAATATGAAATACTGTCCACATTTTTGTCCACATATAAATAATAATAATAAATAATTACTTTATTAAGGGGCGAAGTCTAGCATATTTGGAGTATGTTTCTTTAAGTGGTCAATCGCGTAGCGCGGGGCACCAATTTGAATGATCCACGGAAAAACAAATTTTCACAGACGATAATTTCCGTGGATCACTGAAATGGATGCCTCGCGCTACGCGCTCGATCACTCCAAGAAGGTCATATTTCCCTTTACGTGAAACTCGAAATGTACTCCCCACATTTCTTATTTTATGATTTTATGAATGATAAACGGAAAAACAAATTTTCACAGACGGCAACTTCAGTGGATCACTGAAATTGATAGCTTGCGCTACGCGCTCGACCCCACAAAAATCATACTCCAAAAAGGTCATATTTCCTTGTACGTGAAACTGGAAATGTGGACAGTATTTCATCTTTTAAGGGGCAATAAAACAGCTCACCATTGTACGAAGGCGCTGAACGGAATGAATATAAAAATAACTGAGAACGACAACTTCAATGGATCACTGAAATTGGGGCCTCGAGTTTCACGTACAGGGAAATATGACCTACTTGGAGTATGTTTTTTTAAGTGGTCGAGCGCGTAGCGCGAGGCACCAATTTCAATGATCCACAGAAAAACAAATTTTTACAGAGGGTAACTTCCGTGGATCAGTGAAATTGGTGCTTGGTGCTATGCGCTCGACCACTATAGACATTCTGTCTGTTGGAAATAAACTTCTATTGTTTTTTTTTTCGTATTGACCAGAAGGACCTCCCCGTAATTCCGAGCTTCACGAGGTTTCTTGCTGGTCAGGTCCTGTTCGTACATCATAGCCACTCCTTAAAACCATGAGGTCAGTAGCTATGAATCCCATAAATCATGTGCCCTGAGCAGACGCAACGACCCCAAGATGACTGCTTTCTGCATTCCAGAAGCAAGGGTCTCTGTCGGTTTACGGCAGGCAGGAATGATTTTCAGATTGGACAAACTTCTATTAATATTATTATTAAAGAAACATACTCCAAGAAGGTCATATTTCCCTGCTGTACGTGATAGTGATAGTCAAAATGTAGACAGAATTTCATCTTTTAAGTTTGGGCAACAAAACAGCACCATTGTCCTATCCTGTCGTAATTGCCAGAAAAAAGTCGGAATTGCCAGAAAAAAGTCAGAATTGTCAGAAAAAAGTCGGAATTGCCAGAAAAAAAGTCGGAATTGCCAGAAAAAAGTCAGAATTTCCAGAAAAAAGTCGGAATTGCCAGAAAAAAAATCGTTTACAGTTATTTTTCCATTCATGTCCGTTCAGCGCCTTCGTACAAGTGTGTACGCATTGCATGTGAATCTGTGTTAATGCGTACACTTTCGTCGCGTAGCGTGGGATGGGATGGCGTGGCATGGCATGGGATAAATGGGTTTCTAGCATAACGCTTCAACTTGTCCCATGATATCCCACGAGACGCTATCCGACGTATTGCATTTGAATCTGTTTTAAATTTCTGCATCGCGTGGCGTGGGATGGGATGGCGTGGCGTGGCATGGGATAAATGGGTTTCTATAGCATTAGACAACAATAATAAAAAAATCTAAAATACATTTTTTTTTTCAATAGATTATTTCATTACTCAATTTTCTGTGAAAAATCCAAGATCATTAGGAAGCTTATTAAGTAGTAAATGCAATAAAACTGTTACATGTAGTCTTGGAAAATCTGTCAAATTTACATGATTGTGAATGGCACATTTTTTATTCTAACAAATAATGCCAGTAGTACAAGAATTAACTATGTTAGACATTGATATTTCCATATAATTTTAATGTTTTTTCGAATACGGTTAGGAAGCTTTTAGTTAACGAAAAAAACTATTAAACACTAGCAGACCCGACAGACGTTGTTCTGTCAAAATTTAAAGCAGTTTGTTCAGGGATAGATTTATTATATTTATTTCATTTTTCTTATATAGATTCGTTGATAAGCGCATCACTTGAGAACGGATGGACCGATTTGTTCTTTTTTTTAATAAGAATTAAAAAAAACTGCTGGATCGCGACAACAGCGCCACCTACCGTCTCCAACTGTAGCTAAGAATCATCCAGGAATCCACTCAAACACACACAAAATATTTCATCAAAATCGGTCAAGCCGTTTAGGATGAAAAAAATTACGAACACACGCACACCGGAATTTTATATATTTATAAAGATGACTAATTTTGAATTATCGACCATCTAGCTTTAGCGAAGCGGCAACGTTGTATTTAGAAATAAGTGGTAAGAAATTCAAATATTTCATATCTGACACTATATAAAGATATCAATAAATATCCAGCCTTATATGTATTACTATTATTGTATTAATTTTTTATTTAGATAAATAAAATTAATAGTCGAGTTAACTATTAAATTAATTTAATTAATTTTTGAATATAGTAAATACACAATTAAAAATGAGCTAAACATACAGATAAATTTCGCTAATTTTTTCAATAAAGTTAAAAGAACTCGATTGTACACTGATAAACGATGAACTGGACGTGAAAAGAAGAACTCACAAAATTTATAATGGTTGAGAAAAATACAAACTAATTAATTCCTGTCAAGCTGGTCAAGTGTTTTTCCAGTTTTCACAAAATCCCCACTGCGAATATCCACCATCACTGCTGCATCTTTGCAAATATAATATATCACAAATGTCAATGTTAAAATGCAACTAAACTGCAAGCTGTATCATCTACAAATATGACACTATTGAGGTTATTTTCATAGATGTCAAAGTGGTTGACGACTTATCATGTAGTTGGATCGTGCATGTCATCTTAGGCCATGAAATAATGGCCCAAGCACATGCCATATTAAACGACTGAATAAATGTCAGAATTTGACATTCAATGTGACCAACCATAAATTACTGTTGCTTATACCAACATGACCGCATTTTGACAATTGTTTATAAAAAAATGGATTTTTCGTGGTCCAAAATTCAATTTAAAAAAATATCGTTTTTAGGTTGTTTTCTTGTATTTTTTTTAACTCCTTACCTGAACGCTCATAATTACCTATTTCCGCTCAGGATTTTCTTTCTCAAGAATTTGCAATAATTGAATACGCAACAATTATTATTACTAAATGATATTTTTGGTTAATTTTATTGTCGCACAAATAAAATGACAGTTTCCAATAATATAGAGCGTCAATACTGCCAACTCTTCAATTCAAAGCAACGTTGCCGCTTGGACACTGTTCAATTTCGTGATTCTAAAATTCGATTTTTAATTCATTTTGATTTTTTAATTATTGAACTATACAGTTTAGATGTTTATAATTTTTTTAAATTATTTATTTCAATAGTTTATCAAAAATCGTAAATTGTAACACATATTTTTCTTTGTCATATTTTATTTTCTTTAAGTATTTAATATTTATAATAATAAAAAATGCTTCAGATATGGATTTATTACAATAGTAATATATAAGTAATTACAACATTGTTCCGACTGACAATTCAATTAACTTTTGGTTGGGACTATCTCAGCTCAACCTCCTTAATAATTAATTTAATGTAAAATAATTGTTTAGTATTCTGATTTATTTGCATGGTGTTTAAATGTACTATTTTACCCAACAATCCTTGTCCAATTTAGTTAATTTTTCGAGATATTCTTTTATTAAATTACTAGCTAACTCGACAGACGTTGCCCTGTCCAAATTTCAAAATCCATCCCGGGAACATAACGAACAAAACAAAAAAAGAATCAATATTTGTCGTTTCAATCGTAAGTTACGATCCAGCGTGCATACAAATATTATGATTTATACAGTTTGTCCAACTTTTCCGACTTTCCTTTGTAATTGTTTCCAATTTTATTTTCCGGAAAACTGTTCCGGGACCATAACGAACAAAACAAAAAAAGAATTACTCTTATCCAAGTTCCTACAAAGATCCCATAGAAAAAGTACATTCAGTTTTCCCAAATTTTCTACTTTTTCGAGCAACTTTTCTAATTTTTCTTTCCGTAAAAATCTTATATGAACTATTACGAATATTAAAAAAAAACAAATTTTCATGGGGTATCGGGAAAAGAATAAAAAACTAATATGTTGTTAAATGGTTTTTGTCGGACGCGACGTTTCGTTAAAATAAAAAAAAAAAACAATTTTCCGGGAAACTTTTCCAATTTTTCTTTCCGTAAGAACCTGACCTGGACCATTACGAATATTCTAAAAAAAATGCCAAATCGGTCCAGCCGTTCTCCAGTGATGAGCTTACCAAAGTACAATTATAAAAGATTTCGAACAAGACATTTTAGGAAAATTGATATTTAAATTTAGGCTCTCAAACCGATTAAAAAGAACAAAATAAAACGTTTCGATCACTCTTCTTAATTGCCGTCTTTTTCCTAACAATAGTCCTACACTCCTTTAGCCCTTGTTTCCTCTCTTTAACCGCCGACTATTATTCACCACTTTATAAGATAAAGGAACAATTTTATCAGTAAAACAGTTGAACTGCTAACCAAACGCAATCTTGTTTCGAGACCATTAAGTTAATTACTAAACCCTTTCTTGAACAGAAGAGGTTAAACATCCCCTCTGCGCTAGTAACAAGGACAGAACAATCGCAACTTATGATTTATAACTTCGTCTGGACCTATTCATTTGTTTCGTTAATGCTAGCTGGATATTTTAATAAAATTTATACCGCAATTCGCCCATTAAGAATTGCCCTTCTGGGGTAACAGTAAGATTTGTGTGCGGCAAAAAAAGACGTGATCTCAAGCACAGCTCGCAGTTCTTTCTCGTATTGTGAAACGAGGTTATTGTAGTCGACACCATTCATCGAAATGGCATTTAAAATGTAAAACAGCACTACAAAAATATTCGCTAAAAGAATATCCCTAGTTCCGGTTTCCTGCCATTTATACCAACCTCTCTTCCTCTCTGCTGAAAAAATCCCCATGATATTATACAGTTGTGACGTCTGTTACAACTACATTAAACTAATGTTTTTATTATGAGTTGTGGCGTCGTTTGCATTCTTAAATAATAATTTTTAAAATTGTGCCTTTAATGTAGCGTTTTACTAAAGGGATTAATATTGCAAGTGCATTAAATTTAATTCATGATAACAGAATAATAGTACGTTTTGTGTTGACGTATTTTTACGTTCAAACGTTCTACTAATCCACATAAACATTCTGTTGTACTATTGCGTAGATTAATGTTTATAATATTATAATGTTAATGTACATATTAATACTAATTTATACTCGCTTATTTGATTTGTCTGCTGAAAATGTTGCTTTAGAAAGGACGGATTGTATTTTAACACTTGTTCGAGGTTTTTTCCGGGGTGCAAACTTAATTTTCCGGGTGGTGAACTGAGCCGATGCGCGGACAAGGAACAATATCAGATTACTGAGTTAAAAAATATTAAAGCGAATCTGTCGCAAGGGGCCCACTTCGCGCTCTCTAAATGTACTCGGAAATTCAACACTTGTCTGAGATTAGTCGAATTATATTTACAACGAAATGAAAAGATTTCTATCTGACCCTCGATATACGTTATTGCGCTCTTCGATAAAAAAATAAAAATGATGATGATTTGTCAGATTATATGCGGATCTGAAATGTCAAAGAAAAATTTGCACCTAGAAAGTCAATGAACAAGGGAATAAAAACAAGTAGATAATCTAGTCCGAAAGCCGACGTATAGATTTCCAGTGGATAAGATACACATGTTTGGATTATTTACTTTATGGCCATATTAAAAAATTATGTTTTTAGGAATCATCTGAACGACAAGAATTACTTGAAGAATGTCATTGTCAAGCCATTCCACTCCAATGTTTAGTAAATATTTTGAAAAATATGAAGAGACGAGTTCGACATTGCTGAGAATCATTTTGGTAAACGAAAGAATAATTTGTAACAGTATGTAAATAGTTTTTTGTCAACTAAAATACAAAGTTTAATTCAAAGGTTTCGAACAACCAGTAATACGTGATGATTATACATATATGATGTACACATAGACAATGTTTATAATTTCCAAAGGGCTCTTTGATTGATGTTTCTTTGAATCACTCTTACTTGTACCTACCAGTGGAAAACTTCAAAGAGAACTGAGGAATTAATCTAATTAACACTATATCAAAGCGAAGCGAGTATTTTACTGTTAGTTAAATTCCAATTACAATTTTGTTTCTTAAAAAAACATGGGCATTATTCCCACTAAAATCACCTTGTTTTTGATAACAAGTGAAAGAAGCACCAAATATAATCCTACAACAAGAAACCCAATTCTGATTTGCTTTGATGGTACAATTTATCTATTCAAATAAAAGTTAGCACTGTGAAGAATTTTACTAAAATGGATGTGGAAAGGAATATTAAGGAGAAGAATGTCCTAATATTCAAAATATTGAAAGATTCTAACTAAATCTATATAATATTTGATAATGAAAATCATGTTTATACAAACAAGTAGCCACTTTCAAACCAGTTGAGAACACAAATTTTTCGACGACTGCCAACATTACGCAGTTAAATTTTAGTAATCAATTAAATTTATAGTTACGTTATTATAGTTATTAACGTCATGAGGCCGATAAGTGGCAAATAACAGACAAGATTGATTGTAAAGTCGAGCCGACGATAATCAATCGCGTCTGTTATTTGCGTATCGGCCGAATATCGTTCAGTACTTTTCATAATCTCGTCGGCAATACCGACAAAAAAACCAAATTGTTTAGCATAATTTTTAGACAATTCATAAATCAATTTTGAAAGTGTTGCTATAGATCAAAGACTTCCTCCTGTACTGTTAATTTATATAACAGCCGTGACTGTTATGAGTGAGTTTTCACTCAAGCTGACAGTTTTGATATAATGCAATAACAGGTAATAGGTATTATGAAATAGTATTTTACATCACGAAGTTTTAATAAAACTGAGTGATGTAAAATTGAACCTACCACACACATAATGTATACAACTTTTTAGCCAATGACAAAGTTTTCCACTCGGCGCCCCCATTTTACAAAAATTATCGTTGCACCGAAGTTACATTCACATTATTGACTTAAAGATAGGTGCAGGATAGTGTGACGGACGCGGATTTTGCTCAAAAGGATACGGGAGTTGTAGAAATGCATAAATAGCACATAGGGCACAATCCTAAAAATATGAGAAAGGTTATGTTTTTCGAGTATTTTGTTGACATACCTTAACTCTTTCATTATCTTATTCTTGACGTGTTTTAGTTTTAGTTCAATGACTTCACCCATTTTGCCATATTATTGTATTTTATGAGAGTAATAATCGCAATAAATTAACATTTTTAGATTGGCAGACATTGTAAATTGACAAGGTAAATAGGCAACTGAGCTGCTTACTACTTATACCACGAGATGGTGCGCCTTCGAGTGTCTTTAAATTGGTCATTATTATAACTTAGAAAGATATTCAAAGAAAGTTAAGTGCGGTATCTTCTTTCAAAATGTACCAGTCCAGCACCTTGAGTGCGAAATCCCTAAGATCCTCGCTTGCATCTATTAACCTGCTTTCCTCCAGAAAATTTTGCTACTAATGACATGAAGTTTTCTGCACAGTTGCTGGTACTATTGGTAATTAATTGAGGTGCTTTGCGTATCAGGGGTTTAACACACTCTTGAGCATAATTCAGGGCTTCTGATTGCGCTGGTGTCAATGTACCTACTGTCTTTGCCGCCTTCTGAACAAAAGTAATTTCTGCAGTTTTGTGGCGAGAAAATACATGAAGAGGACCATTTCATTTCTTCTGTCAAAGCATTTACATCTTATCCATTTTTTGCATTAAAGATTAATGCGCTTCTTACCCCTTTGGCTAGACGTTGTACGACCGTTCTAGTTAAAACTTTTCTAATATTTTGTGATACTCCTGGTACTTTCATCTACGCCTTGATGTAATTTTTTATTATGTATGTGGTTGGCGCATTCGATTTTTTCTATGTCTTCCATATGTGACCATCTCTCAGAGTTTCTTTTGAACACTAGAATCTCCATCGCCAATAAAGCGTCTGTATTCCAATCCATGAATGCTTTTACTTTGGTTAAAAGCATTGACCAAAATATCAGATTCCATTGCACATGAGCTTCCTTTCCAATTCTCGTAGCAGTTATCATGGTCCTCAACTTTATTTTGTTTCTTCAAATGGAGACACATAGCACAATATTTGTTTCTAATTTCTAAATGCAATAGTTTCTTTGTTTTTGCTCCTATCATTCAAGCTACTCCAGAGTTTGAACTATATCTACGACCGTGACTACGGTGGGGTTAGCGGCAATTGCAAGTCCTAGAGTGACCTTGAATGGGTTGTAAAGCGATTAACTTGGTTGGCCCTCAGTTCCGCACAGGTTGAAAGCGGCGTGTGCGAGAGTTAGAGATGGATCGGTCCGTGCAAAACATCGAGAAATGAACAGTTGTCCGTGTGCTTGTAGCCTAAACCAAATGATCACGTGTGCGCGTACCCTAGCCTGGTTGTGATTTCCATCTCGTTCTTCCTTTAGATGCTCTTTCTCTTGCGTCGCTTCTGTATTGTTATTATTCTGTGGTTTCGACTCGGAAAATTCAATAAACGATGTGAGAAAGAAAGATGTTGGTCTTTTCGAAGAATCGTAAAATGTTTTAAAATATTTATTCGAAGGTTGACGCTTACAGTTAAAGAGACGGTTGTAGTCAGCAGTTCGGTAACAAATCTAATGTAGGGGAATCCGGGAGCAAATGGTAATCTGAAATACCAGGACAAAAAAAAAATGCTGTCAGTTTGTGATGGCTGCTTGAATGTAGTCTAAGTATTGTTGTTAGTGCTGGAAAGAGTATTGTCAGCTTGTTTGTGTTTATTGTTAGAAGTAGAGTTCTGTTGGTTCATTTGAATTTATTGTAAAGTGATGTTGAACGAATTGTAAAGTGATGTTCAAACAATTGTAAAGTAATGTTAAGACTGACCGAGATCCACTTGGTGTTAAGTTCTGTAACTACGCGATGGCAGGTGGTGAGCTTAACACGACAGGTGTGTTGATGAATTTGTTATGATTTTGTTTACTGCCCGAGATCCACTTGGTGTTAAGTTCTGTAACCACGAGATGGCAGGTGGTGAGCTTAACACGACAGGTGTGTTGATGAGTTTATTATGACAATTGTTTTGAAAATATTGCACGGATATTGTGGCGATCCGAACGTAGAACAAATAATGTTGAGTAGTTTGTTAGGGTTGAGCCCTGGTTGTTAAAAATTGAGTTAGATTGTTTTTTTGATATGAAAGTTGAGAATGAATAAGTTTTGCGCTGAGAATGTGATGAGTGGATCGCTATCTCGAGAGCGAAGTACTCGTCAGTCTGGCCGTGCTAGCGCGGTTGATATATCGCGCATGCCTGAGGTGGTCAAGAGTGCGGAAGTATGGTGCGGTATGCTCCCGGGCAGACGGAGACGGGCTGCCTTGATTTCTATTCAGGTTATGTTGTTGTCTATTCATAGTTTGTTAATGGTGTTTAAAATAAATTAGTATTATGAAGTCTTAGAAGCTGTTATGTAGATATCTATCAGAGTTGGATTGATATTATCGTTGGTGTTGGTTCTACAGAATCAAATTTATTTTTGTTATATTGTTATGGACCATGCCACATTTACCTAATAGGTGCAGTTTCCTTTTGAACATTATCATTATTGGCCTCAGAATTCATTACTTTTCTTCTTCTTCTATTAATATTGTAATTCAATAATCCCAAATTGACCTTTTTTCTCTTCTGTAAAGGGGCCAATTTATCATTTTGATTTTTCAGTAAAATCTACAAGACTTAAAATAGTTTGAGGGTGAAATTAATTCAAAAGTCGGATAAAAAGCTCAACAACCAGATTCCAGACTTTTTTTCTTTCTAATTTAATAACATGTTTTTCTCGATTTTCTCATTATAAAGTTGACAACCTTTCTATTTTTGGGTTGACTTCTATTGTTTCTGAGGAAAAAGTGGCGATTCTGCTGTGGAACTACCCCATATAATATATCTTTACCACTGCGTATTTGCTGAATCGCTAGTACCTAACGTTTTACAACAAGGAATTATTTATATTGCTGTCCTTAAAGAAGAACATACATATTAGTGAATCCTTTCGGCACGCTCGTTGACTACAAACCGTCCATCTTTTGTAATCTCCAACTTATTTTTATTCGAAACGTCCACAATATTAGCCTCCCTATAATTATTTGGCCTGTTAATTAGAAAACCATGTTGAAAACCCTTTATACTAGTCTTTATGAAGTAATATGCACGAATCGCCTTTATCACAAGATGATATTCCAAATGATTATTTGAGGCGTCCGGGTATAAAACTTGTCAAATAGCAGACAATTTTTTTTTTCAGAAACGTGGAAAAACGTGGTGATTCTCACCCTTTGATTAGGAGAATCACAAGAAAACAAAACATGAAAACAAAAAAAAAACAGGTTTTATATTCGGACGCCGCCTCAATCATCATCTTGCGATATTTATAATACATTTATTATAAATGCAGAGTGATCATAAAGTTCCGCACAATTCACAATTTAGTTATGTAATGTTTTTGCGAAAAACGCTCGAACAGGTCGATTTTTGTTTTCAAATTGCCACCTTTTGACATAAATTTTTTTATGTCATCTGTTTTTGAACTAAGCTTTTTCAATTTTTTTAAATGCCAACCCCCAACTTCTTTTTTTTTTTTTGGTTTTAGATGCACTTTTTGTTAGAATATCGAAATGAGCTATAGATTAGCATAGTGTGCGCCTAGCAATTCGAATGTCTAATTAAAAAAAATACATGTTGTGTATCGTGTTGGTCTAAATAAAATAGTTTTCCTTTGGTCCGTCTATCCCCAATTCCCATGAGGTTATGGGCCCAGAACTCCCAGAAGTCCCAGAACGCCCAGAAGTCCCAAAACTCCCAGAATTCGAATAACGAAAAACAAAATATGGCTTCAACTACCGGTTTTGCAAATATTGAGAAATTAAATGAAAACAATTTTGAATTATGGAAGGTTCAGATGAAAAGTGTATTAATAATCAATGATTTGTGGGGATACGTTGACGGTATCGAAGTAAAAACGGAAGAAAACAGACAAGAATGGACCAAGAAGGACTCTAAAGCACTGGCGTTAATAAATTTAAGCATCACACAGAGTCAATTGAATCATGTAAAGAAAGCATCGTCTTCAAAGGAAGCGTGGGACGGACTCAAAGAAGTTTTCGAATCAAAAGGTCCGGTTAGAAAGGCTGTTTTGTACAAACAGTTGCTTCGTATGGAGAAGAAGTCCAATGTTACCATGGCGCAGTATGTAATAGAATTTAAACGGAAAGCGGAACAACTTGAAGAAGCTGGAATTGTAATTCCTGAAGATTTATTATCAATAATGTTGCTAGGTTCTTTACCGGCCGAATTCGAAAATTTCAGCGTAGCAATTGAGACCCGTGATGAAATACCTTCGTTCGAAAATTTGAAATTAAAATTAATTGAAGAAGAAGCACGGCTGAACGAAAAGAACGCCATGATCAAAGATAATGAAGATACAAACGACGCGTTACTGACGAAAAGACCATTTGCAAATTCAAAAACAAACACGCAAAAATGGAAACTAAAATGTTACAATTGTGGAAAATCAGGACACAAAAGTCGATTTTGCAGATCGAAGCGTAGTGAATTCAAGAAATCAACCGACGACGCCATGACAGTAGTTGCATGCAATACGGAATTAAGAAGTTTGGGGAAGAGAACGTGGTACCTTGACAGTGGTGCAACTAGACACATGTGCAACAATAAAAGTAATTTTGCAAGTTTAGATGAAAATGAACAATCGAAAGTGTATATGGCAGCAGAACATTTTGTAGGATCAATCGGCGTTGGTGATATTTATTTAGATGCGAAATTAAATGGACATCACGCAGTAAACACTGTAAAACTAAAAGATACATTGTGTGTTCCAGATCTTCGTAACAATCTTTTGTCTGTATCAAGCGTTACTGATAACGGCTACACTGTTACATTTGACAAAAATCGGGCAACAATCAATCGGAAAGACGGTACGGTAGTTCTCACAGCGATAAAACGTGATCAGCTGTACGTTGTCAACGAAAAAGAAGAATATGCAGCTTTGGCAGGTAGAAATGGAGATGAAGAATTACGAAAATGGCATCAGAGGTATGGACACTTAAATGTAAGTGATTTGAAGAAAATGAAGAAAGAACATATGGTGTCGGGTATGAAGTTTTGTGACAATGGCAATGACATAAAGTGTGAAATATGTGCGAAATGTAAAATCACTGTTCAACCATTTAAAAAATCTGACAATCGTGCAAGCAAACTTTTAGGGTTGGTACATTCGGACATTTGTGGACCAATGAGCACCCAATCGCTTGGTGGTGCAAGATATTTTGTAACCTTTATAGACGACTGTTCTAGGTATACAGAAACTGTTATGCTACGACATCGTTCTGACGTTCTTCAGGCTTTCAAAGATTACAAACGAAGAGTAGAAAAACAGACTGGTCAACAAATCAAAAAACTACGTACAGACAACGGGACAGAGTATCTGTCAAGTGAATTCAACAATTTCATCAGAGAAGAAGGCATTTCGCGACAGCTGACTGTTGAATACACACCTCAACAAAACGGAGTGGCAGAACGAGCCAATCGTACGCTCGTGGAAATGGCACGTTGTATTATGGTACAAGCAAATCTTCCTGCTTCGTTGTGGGCCGAAGCAATTAATACGGCGACATATTTAAGAAATAGATGTGCAACAAAATGTCTAAATGAAATTACTCCTTATGAAGTATGGTCAAAACGTAAACCTTACGTTGGTTTCTTCAGAACAATAGGCAGCAAGACCATCGCTTTGAATAAAAGACAAAGAAGAGGTAAATTTCAACCGAAAGGAGATGAATATGTGCTGGTGGGTTACTCGGATGAATCGAAAGCGTATCGACTATGGAAACCAGGAACAAAAACAGTAATTAAAGCTCGAGATGTAAAATTTTTTGAAATAATTCAAGAACCCCAAAAACTATCGGAAGGAATTTTTGAATTGTCAAATCCCGATATTGATAGATCACAAAATCAACACCAAGAAGACAGAAATCTCGAACATGGTCAAGAAGTTGTACATTTCGAAGACGACCAAGATCAGCAAATTGAAGAAGAAAAACAATTTAATGAGCCACAACGAGGACCGGGTCGTCCAAGAATTGAGAGAACGGGTAGACCTGGACGTCCAAAGAAAGTTTATCAAACCAAAGAGAAAAGTTCCGATCCAGAATCTATTTCGTAAATTTACTCGCGAATTGGTAGAAGATAAAGAAATTGTGTACAATCGATGAGTAGAGATATTATGTTTAGTTAATTTTAGAAACTGATTTAGAAGAGCGCATTTCGATAGAGGGGGTGTTAGAATATCGAAATGAGCTATAGATTAGCATAGTGTGCGCCTAGCAATTCGAATGTCTAATTAAAAAAAATACATGTTGTGTATCGTGTTGGTCTAAATAAAATAGTTTTACTTTGGTCCGTCTATCCCCAATTCCCGTCACTTTTCAATTCTCCATTCAAAAAGAGTAAAATAGTGATACCTTGCAAACTTTTTTTTAAGTTTTACTTCAAAAAATTAAATTTTTATTTATTATTTATAACATAACGTTTTCTCTTACTTTATTCTCGCACGTTCGGAACCAAAACAGAATTCGGACCATGATGCGAACCGAGTTAATTGTAGCCAATAAAAATTGCTATGTACTCAGAAAATATGTCTCTTTGGACGACGGATGGCATTTAATTTTTATTTTCAAAATCTGTGTTTTTTTCAAATCTCAGAAATCAGGCGAAAATTAAAAAATACTTAGCTTGAGTTTGATTAATTGCATAGTTCTATTAAAAGAAATCACTAAAATTGACCAAATGGTTTTCGTACAATCAGCTAATTAATTTCAGCGCCATCTAACAGATCAAAAACACATTAGATGGTCGACCGGCTTAGCCTTAATACTGCACGTGTACTAACTTGAAAATAACAATATGAACAATATGAAAATAAGTAACGACGTTAAGAATTAATTTAAAAAACTAAAATTAATTTACGTTTAATATTATACATTAATAACGACAAAATTTTGGTTCAATACACTATGCAAGTTCTGTAGTTAATTACATTTAATTTATATCATTTCTGGCGACATGTGTTGGAAGGGTTGTGATATAAAACCAGAAGCGTCATTTTATATTGTCACTGTGTTCATGTCAACTTTCAATAATTAGGTTGCTTCGTCGATATAGCAACTTTCATACGCAGTCACACGCATTTGTTTAGTAAGGTAAGGGTAAGGGTAGGGTAAGTGCGACAAAATGCCTTATAAACGAGTTATCATACAGTATTTTTTCTACTTTGCCACTTTTTATACAAAATAATCAAATTTCACAATCTAGGGAATTTAATTTGAAAAGTCAATACTCGTATTTCAGTCCTTGCAAAAATTAGTTCTAAAGTTCTTCAATTTCTGGGGGCGAAATACGGGATTTGGCGAAAATACGATGGGCTATTAGCTACTTTCAACGTCACCAGAGGTCCACCACTACAAACTCCCTCAAACCGCACAAACCCGTGCTTTACTTTGTGATCCGCGGTGTGGACCTTGACATATCTTTCTGGACCTGGAAAATGTGGAGAATTAAATCGCGCCGCACAAACAAGTGCGAACCATCCATACCGCCAGCCCCCACACCACTCCAATGGCTCTAGTGTTACCAGCCTGACCACCCCCAGACAGAATGCCACAACAAATATACTTTTTGGAGTACACTATTCAAGTGGGTTGACCAAGCCACATGAATTCAAGCTACTAGTCAGCGAATTCAACATGTAATTAATTTCACTTTATCGTGTGAATTGATTGGGTGCTCAGTTGGAACATGTTGAAATTCAAATGGGGTTCAAGTGGATTAAAACAAGCGTTTTAAAATGGCGACATCTAGGTGGTCAGAGGAAAAATTTGCTAAATTATTATTGTTTCTGAAAAAGATGTTTGTGGAACACGAAAAGTGTTGAATATAGAAATAAGAACACCAAAGGGGCCACTATTGAGAAATTAATAAACGAAATGGGAGAATCAGATGACAGAAGATGACGTTAAAAGCAGGATAAAAACAATTTGAACTATATACATGGCCGAAAACTGAAATAGTACATTTCGGTACTGTGTAAAGATATTCTAAACTTTTAAATGAATATCCTGTTGCTAGATATCGTAAAGTTATTTATTTGTCTTGTATTTATAATGTGTATATATTGTTATAATAAGAATAATAAGAAATTGTTTTATTGGGAGCAAAGATGAGCTTTTTCGTGGCGAGCCTGTAGGTTTGACAAATACATACGAGCCATAAAAAGCTACTTTTCTCCGAATAAAACATGCAATTTTTCTTTAAACGCCGAAAATTTCAAAGACACACTGAACTTGATAAAACTTCAAGGTTTCTTTATGCGCCGCTAGACTACCTTGTGTGCCATGACAGAGAAATGGCCATTTGTCATTGACGTATAAAATGTCTGACGTTTGAAGCAAAAATATATTAATTTTATTAACAAAAATATGTTTTTATTTTATTTTTATTTAATTTTAATTATATATATTCTTTCAATAACCATCAATTTCGATGTTTCACATCAGCCGCGGGCGTCCCGTGACGGCTTAATTTTTTTAATTCTTATTTCTTTGTTACTTTTCTAAGACTTTTCTAAGGTTTGTTCTACTGTTGTTTTTATTATTTTCTCCTTGCTTTTAGATAATTTATTATAGATTAATAATTTTTTTAGTAGCTTCATCTTTCTGTTTCCCACTTACGTATTAAAGTCATTGTTTAATTCCCAAAAAAGAATATTGAAAATTCGGAAACAAAAGCCTATGAAGCTCTATACCTATTAAATTAATGATATTTTAACCTTGTGCCCTTTTTAGTCTAATTCATATTATGCGTATCGATGATGATTTTAGTGGTACGGCGTTAATTAAAAAAAAATACAAAAATAATTTAATGAGCATTTAGAAAAAAACTAGCTGACCCGACAGACGTTGTCTTGTCCAGATTTCAAGAAAGAAACAACACAAAAGTAAAAACTAATGTTGTCACATATATTTTAATTTATGCCGGAATGGGTTTTTACAGATTTTTCTCCAGATTTTCCCCATTATTGTAAAGTGGAAACATTCCATTGAATTGTTTCTATCCCGGGAGAATAACGAATAAAAGAAAAAAGAATCCACCAAATAATTATGTCGTTCCTATCATCAGTTATGATCGAGAGCGCATACAAATATTACGCACTTTCTTAGAATTTTTCGACTTTCCTTTGAAGATTGCATCGAATTTTATTTTCCTGAAAACTTTTCCAGGACCATAACAATAATTTCTCCCGAAATTTACAATTTTCCGGGCAGATTTTTATTGCTGTAAAAACGTTATCTGGACTATTACGAATATTAAAAAAAAATCGGTCAAACCGTTCTCAAGTGATGCACCTACTAAGAAATCGCATTTCATTTTTATAAAATGTATAGATTCGTTGAAAAATTAAAAAAAACTGGATAGCGACAACAGCGCCACCTACCAGACCCAACTGGGTACCGGAATTTTATATACAGGGCGTTTTTTTAATCACTGGCGATAGGAATTGTCATGTTAAATTTTCCACCCCATATTAACTTTTGTTAGGATGAAAATTTGGAATTAAAATTTTTACACAATATAATTTACAACTTCTGCTTTCAATCGCACTAAAAGTTATGCATTTAAAATAAGAAAGAGTACTTCAAACAAATTAAATTGTTCACGGATTTTTATATATTTATTATATATTATTTAGGTGGCTGTTGAAAAATTATCATTATCATGACAGATGCTCAGATGTACAGATTATTATTCCCATTTCGCTGATATTATGATATTTTGGAACAGTATATTGAAACACTAGTTTTGTAAAACTTATATTAAGACACGAGTTCAGGTTTGCAGCACGACTGCTGTAGGCAAGAGAGTGCTCTCAAGTTTTACAAAACGAGTTTTTCATGTTACTTTTTCTAATTTGCATATTAATTTAATTTTTTACAAATAAAATCAATTTTGGTAATTTAGGAAATTTTGTTTTACATATTTTGATTTTTCTGTACCTGTGGTATACTTGACATGACTTAATGGAACCATAACCTCAAAATCACACTGACATTTCGTTCAGTGCAAGGTTCAGTGTGTGTTACCAATGAAAACAAAAATTCTAGATTTTGGGTGCGTTAATGGATTATTAACGCACTCAAAATGAATGCGTTAATAGCTTGGTTAGCACAGCAAATTAGAAAAATATATTTAAAAATTAGGGAACATTTCTTTATTGAAATTCAAAATTACAATTCTCTAACAGCAACAATGTAACACAACACAAATTAGAAATAATAACAAAAATAGTAACAATTATTACAAAAACAACACAAAACAGAACACACTTCACCATAAACTACAATCGGTGTTCAAAGTGCTGACCAAAAGCATCCAAACAGTGACCTAGTCGATCGTAAAATCGCGCCTTATATTTTCCAAATGCCGTACTGTTATATTATTGCAGGCCTCAATTAGTAATTTACGTTATAAGTCCGGAAAACTAATTTTTACAGTAACGAGTCGAAATGTTTACAGACGAGGCGACGAAGGAGCCGAGTCTGGAATTTTGAGACAAGTTACTGTAAAAGTTTCCGGACGTATGTCGTAATGCGTTTTATTTCATGCTACAGATACTAAATCATTGTTTTCATTTTAAAAAATGAAATTGGAATTCAGAATTTAAACAGCCATGAATTGAGTATCTATGACAACAGTTTGATTTATTGGTTGTATTTTTTTTACAGGACTTGTACTGTAAAGTCCCATTTTCCGGACTCAAAACTCTGACGTAAAACTAATAAATATGACACAGTATGAAATAAAATTTGTTCCTGCAAGACTTTCTGACCGATGTATCCCCACAAGGAAAAGTCCATAGGGCTGAGGTCAGGACTTCTGGCAGGCCATCAGAAGGGTCCATTCCTTCCTATCCAACTTTCCGCAAATGCATTATTTAGGAATTCAACAACTGCTCTTGCTGTATGTGGAGGAGCCCCATCGTGTTGAAAGATGATCTGAGCATTAGCTCTTTGCTCAGCTAATGCCGGACCAATCACCATAATCGGTATGTCTAAATATTTTTCAGCGTTGAGAGAACCGTCAATAAAAAATGGTCCTATTATTTGATTACCCAATATTCCCAATCAAACATTTACTTTACTAGGCCACTTAGTAGGCTTTTCTCGATACCAAATTGGACAGTTTTGCTTATTTACAGACCCATTGATATTAAATGTTCTTTCGTCAGAAAACGAATAATATTTAAAATATTATTACGTTCGTTACTTCGATTAATCCAATATTAACAAAACTCCATTCTTGGAATTCACATTCTTCTGGTGAATATAATTCGAGTTGAGATTTCGCTGGAAAAATTTACCAATTGTGGACTCGAGTTCTACAATTTTGCTCATGACATTGGGTTTCGTGATTTTTATGTCAATGTCATTCGCAAAATTGCTAGGCGAACTCTCGTAACAATCGGTAAATTTTTCCGACGAAATCTCAACTCTGATTATATTATAACTGACAAAAATCCATAAACAATTTAATTTTTTTAAGCACTGTTTTTCATTTTAAAGGCATAATTTTTAGTGTAGTTGAAAGTTGCAAATTATATTGTGTAATTTTTTTTATCCTAACAAAAGTTAAGGTGGGGTAGAAAATTTAACATAAGAATCCTTATGGCCAGTGTTAAAAAAATGCACTATATAAAGATAAAGTTGTTCAGGAATGGATACATTTTAAATTATTTTCCCACTTAAAAGTATCAAAAATTATAAATTTGTGTTTAATTTTCAATCCCCAAATGTGCTTTTATAAACCTAAAGCGAGCATTCTACTTTTTTGTAAATCCTTTTAATTTAGATAATCTTCAAAATCGTTTATTTGTCTATTTATTAAATTAGAAAGGGCAGCGCCCCGTGGGTGGATGAGAATAGCAAGGTGTTAGTGACAGGACACCGGAAGGAACATCGGAGTTGTGATTATAACAGCTTTCCGTTCACAACACACTGTCATGGTTATAACTGGATGCATAATCTTGGTATAATCGCGTCACCGCAAAGCGGATCAAGTGGTCCTCTTCTGATTAATAGCCACCCAATATGACGATGTGCTAATTTCAATTTATCTACCCCGACCACTGAAGAACCCCGGAGAGAAAAACTGCAATTTATGGCTGATACGAACGTGTGCGAACCTCTGATTGCGATTTATGAAAACGTATTAGGCAAATCTTGGCGCAAATGAACGATGGAATTGTGATAATCAAAGTGGGGGTTAGTGGGGTACCTGAAAAGAGGCTTTGTGAGGAGTTAGGTCTTAAGTTCGCAAATGCATGCACTAGACCATTTTCTAGTGAAAAAAGTTGTTGACATGCATAAATAGGTCTTCACTAATTGTGAATAGTTAATCGGAAAAGATTTATTTGAAAATACTTATTTCGCATAGGTAGTGTAGATATAAAATGGAAAACACTTTCTATATTTCAGTTTTCACAATCACACCACGTTCTACTTGTGTTAGGATAACACCACAAAACGGTGTGTTCTAAAAATGTCAAAAGCGTCGCATATTGAAGGACATAATGTTTATTGATCTTAAAAATGCAGATACGTTGCATTCTTGTTTTTCGTATATAGGAATGTGAGCATTTATAAACAGAAACATAACGAAACGAATAAACATATAAAAGAGCAATAAAACCGAACAAGAAAAATAATTCTCACTCCGGAATCGATTCCGGCCGCAGAAAGCTTCTTCTGGGCGTATAAAATATGATTTTCATCCATACGGATACAGTCCATATAATAATTCCGAGAATCAAATAAAAATAACCATAAATCACAAACATTAGCATAAAACGACGCTCTATGCAAATCGTACCGTCGCAGACGAAGACGCCATCTTAGATGACGTATGCGAATTGAAACTCATATCGACGCTATATTACCCGACATTTCCACTTTCACTGTCTCGATTTGCTTATTTATGGCTTTCTTTCATTCGATTTTATTGCTGCGAAACATGTCTTCTGGATCAACTTAGTTTCAACGTCTAACTTACCTGATTACATTTGTATTCTGTAGAAGTATATCTAGATCTGGCCCTGTCCACTCAACTTGCCGCAGAATGTGTCCAATGCTCATTTGTTATTCTGCAGGCCATCACGATTACTTAGTGAAAGGGAGGTCGACGAGGGACAGGATAGGATATTTCAACAAATTTACGCGCGCTTAGTGGTAGTAAAGGGCCAATTTTATTAGACAACAAATGACTGTTAACTACGTTATTCCTCTTGTATTTAACTGATTGTCTCTCATCGGTTATTACGGTTTATTTATAATACTTACATATAGATTTTATCATAAATTGTTGGTCTATCCAGATTGGAAGATAACAATTGAGTAAACACGTATGGATGCATTAATTTTAAAATTATATTGAATATTGAGGTTTTGGCTCAATATTTTGGTATATCAAAAGGTCTCTTGATTTTTCGTAACTTACATCTAATTTTGATAATCACGGAATCTAAAAGAATGTATACGATATTTTTATATGGATTTGTATGTCACACGGAGTTATTGAGTACATAATAACAATAATAAGATTTATTTTCTTGTCTTCCGGCTGTGAAAAGGATTCCATTCTTCCCATACCGTAATAAATACTAAGCAAATAAAAATAACATAAAATAATAACAATAACTAAATTCATTTAAATTTTTATCTGCTTATTTTGCCTTTTCTGTGTTCTTTCTTCTATTTAATGCTCCTTTCATCCGGCTTATCTTTTCTATTTCCAGAACTGCGTACTCGCTTCTCTCATAGAATACTCTCCTCTCGTTTTCTGCTCTTTCCGCTTTCTTGTTCTTCTTTATCTCTTTCCAACACTATTGTAAAATCTTACATTCCGTTCTTTCTCTTAATGTCGTCTCTTCAAATCTTACTGCTTTTCTTCCTGCTTCCACTCTAATCTTACTTAGCTTAGATTGCTTCCAACTTTTTCCGCTTCTTCAATTCACATATTTCTGCTCCATACATCATGCCACTTTTTACTAGCCTTTCGTACATCAGTCCTCTCCTTCTTATATCGCGACCGAATTTTCTCTCGTCTATTATTTGTCCACTCTCCTGGTTCGCTTTTCTTTCCAGCTCCTTATATTATATCTTTTCTCGTTATTGCTCTCGATAAAGGTGTAGCCCGTTATATTTGCTATGTATCTTTTTTTCTTCCCACTTCCATTCCTTTTTCTATATTCTGCCTTGTTTCTGAAAAATAATAATTTCTGTTTTCTCCACATTTAATTCAAGCTTCTTGCTTTTCATGTATCTTCCCAAGCATCTTATCATTCTCTTCTGTATTTTTTTGGCATCCTTCGCTATTAGCACCATATCATCTATATAATATGCCAGCGAGTGCACTTTCGTGTTTCCTACCACCACACCCCTTGCCTGCGCCTATATTCTATATTATATATTTCCTATATTCTGCTTATCAGGTGTGCGTTTATTCCTTTCTCTCGTTCTCCCATTTCTTCTCTCTTCTCTCTTCTTCCAGTTTCTTCCTTTCCGTCTAATAATTCTTTGAAGTAGGTATTCTCAGCATTCTTCTATCGTTATTTTCTCTCTTTCGTTTTCTGTTCATGTATTTCCAGACTTCTTCTTCTATGTTGATTGATCTAATTTCCTGTCCTTCTTCTCTCTTTTCTTATTTTTTCTTTTCACAAGTTGTATTTCTTTAATCAGACTCGGTATTCTTCTCTCAATCCCTTCCAATCTTTCCATTTCCTTATATTTGCTTTCTGGCTAGTCTTTTAATTTCTTTACATTCTTTGCCCCACCATCTGTTTCTTCCCATTCTTTCTCCGACTTAGACTTCTATTTTTTTTGCTGACATCTCTTCTGTATTGAATTGAGATTAGATTTTTTCGAGAGAGGCCTGAAGGAATAGTCGTTATGGACGTAGAATTATTGTGTTGCTCGAAGGACCGTTGATTTGGATTTGTATTGAAACACTCGCGAACTTAATGAACTTGTATGTTACGAATAGTTGGTGAATGATAGTGAACGTTTCTTCACCCGGTTTAGTTTTGTATTCAATTTGAATAAAGGAACCTTGTCCTGGTTTTAGATTTTGAATTGTGCCCTTGCGGATTTTGACTGATGGGCGGCCGTGAGTGTCGTCAGTCAGGTAAGGGTTTACGACCCTTTGGGTTTCCCAATTGGCCGATGCGATTGCGTCTCCAAATATTTCTCAACATCTTCTTTCATTCTTTTTTCGAGTTGTATAATTCTTGTTTCGGTATCTTTTTGTTTCCCTTCTTCTCTTTCAATGTGTTGTAGCGCATTTTTGTACTTTTGTATGCTTTCCTCTTCCCGTATTGTTTTTATGATTATTTCTTTAATTTTTTTCTTTTTATTTCTTCTCCAACTATTTGTACTTCTAACTGTTGGTGGTCTGATTCGACTCTGTTGCCCACTTCAAATCTTGGTACTGATTCTCCTTTCGGCCCTAGGTACGTAAATTTCGTCCTCCAAATTCCCATTTAGAACCTTATATCCTTTATCTTCTATAAATTAATTATTTTTTTCCTTCTTCATGTTTTATCCTTCGATACTCTTCTCGTTTCTTCTGTCCCATTATTTTGTCTTCCTAGTCTTATCCCAATTCTCGCATTGAAGTCTCCCTCAATTATTATGTTTCTTTTTCTGTCTCCCGTATTATGGTCTCTTCTAACATTTGTTTTATTTTGCTTATCTTTTTATTGTACAGAGTGATCATAAAGTTCCGCACAAAATTCATAATTTAGTTATGTACCGGTTTTGGTAATCTGTATTTTAGCTATGGCACCGTCATCAATTTTTTAAATATCAACCCCCAACTTTTTTTTGGGTTTGAAGTACACTTTTCAATTATCTATTCAACAAGAGTAAAAAATTGCTACTTTGCATAACTTTTTTTAAAATTTAATTTAATTTAAAAAAATTGACGACGGTGTCACAGTTCAAAAACAGATGAGGTCATCATCAAAATTTTTATGTGAAAAGATGGCAATTTGAAAACAAAAATCGACCTGTTCGAGCGTTTTTTGCAAAAACATGACATAACTAAATTATGAATTTTATGCGGAACTTTATGATCACTCTGTATACTGTTACTATTTTAACTTTAACCTCTCTGTTATTCCCGTTCTCTGCAGTTCTTATTTCGTCATTATTTCTTCTTCAATTTATTTCCTTGCTCCTGTAATGATCCCTTCTTTCGCTCTTTCTTTCTTGTTTTTCCTTTCTGCTGCTTGGCATCTCCCTACGCAGTCTCTCGGCTTTCTCTCTTCTATCTTATGTCTAATTCACTTAAATACTTCCAAAAATCTTCTCCTGCGTTTCTTATCCCCTCTGTATTCCAATAATACAGTCTTATTCTTCCTTTTGTTTTCTTCTGTTGATTTTTCGTTAAATCGTATACCTTATTTCGTTTTGCGTTTTGTCTTCTTTTTCTTTCTCGGTTTTTTTTCTATTTCCTTCTAAAATTTTCCATTTGCCTTGTGTCGTCATTCATCACCGTTAGTTTCCCTTGACCTGAAATTTCCTATAGATTATTCTTCCCGTCTTTCCTCCTTCCCTTTTACACTTCGCTACCGCTCTTATTTTTTTCTGTATCTCTTTTGTGCTCATGCTTTGTCCCGTCTCTTTTAGTCTTAGCCCTGTCATTACTATGTTATTGCTTCTTTCGTCTCTTTCTTTTTGAGAATATTTTGCTTAGTATAATAATAATAATTATATCAACAGCCTCGAATTTTGGTTTTGTAAAATGCTGTTAAATTTTTTAAATGAATACATGTTACTTGATTTATAATGGCGAAAATCGCACGACACTGAAAAATAGCCAATAGAAAAACAGAATTCGGTGTCGTTTCTATAACAATATAAAAATTTCCTGGAAATTTTTTTCACCTAGCTAAGTCAACATGAAATTAATAAGTGGAAATTTTTTCAGCCAATCAAAATCATTTATTTATTAAAAATCTCAAATTACAAAATTAATATTAACTTCAACAATAATTAATTAGTTACTGTTAAAATTGAACACACAATTGTTGTAAGTAATCATATCTGATAGTGATGAAGTTTCATTACAAGAACTGCTTCCAAATGGTTTTGCTTGCTGTCTCATTGAATTAATGATGGTTTGGTGATGCTCCATGTCCATTTGTAAGTATGGACGGATAGAATGTGCGCTGCTATGTCCAGTAATTTTGATAAGCTGCTGTCCTCTTACAGAATGATTAGTGTTTTTTTTGTGTCGATACCAATTTTTTTTTGCCGGTTCAGCCATCCTCTGAGATTGTTGGTTTTGCCAATTTAGGTTAGGAGTTAAAACTAATCTGTCTGTGCTAATAAATTTTGTTCTTTTTTCTAACAATCTGAAAACAAGAAGGGGTTGTTTATAATGTATGGCAAATTGCAAGATTGTAGTTACCGAACTGGACACATATCTGAATTATCTTTATTCGGCTCTAGAGCTGCCAAATTCAATGTCGGTAAATGGATCAAACTTCATATTAAACTTCTTATAGTACATTTCTTGTAATTGTTTGGCACTGGAGTTCCACATGATTTTTACCACTGACTCCTATTCATTTCCATTCCTGTTCCTAATGTTAAAAGCCCAGTCTTTCAATATAATTGCGAGCTCTTTTTTCGATACGCAATTTTCAATGTTATACCTTTTTTCTTTACAAAAACTTGTAAACTGGATCCACACACATGTTTTGCTGCGTTTTGTGTTCATTGGTACTGTATTTTCTACCGCTTCATCACTATTTAGCAAAGATGTAGAACCAAAACGTGACATTTTTTGAAATTAAACAACTTTTTTTCCGTTGTCAGGGATAATTCTGTTATATAACTTGATTTTTTTTTGCCAGAAATTTATAATTTAAGAATTTAAGAAGTATAATGTCCGTGTCGTTGCGATTTTCTTACCGAATATGCCCTCGTGCATTGATTAATGTCCGGAAATTTTATTCTCATGCATTTCCAAAACGTAATTAGCCCTCGTGTTCCACTCGGGCTAATTAATACGTTTTGGAAATGCATTCGAAAAAATTTCCGGAAATAATCAATGCACTTGGGATATTATAAGTGAAAATAGCAATCAGCAAAACTATTCTCCAAGCAGTCTTAGTTCCAGCTAGAGAATTAGAAGAAAATATTCGTAAGAAGAACAACGGCGAAAGAGAATATGGGTTAGAAAGTGCATTACTCGCAGAGGGCTACATGCTGCGTCAAATAACCTCCTACGTGAACTTAGATTGGAAGATCCTGCAGATTAAAAAAAAATGCTACGGATGAATGAGCAGCAATTTAACTATTTACTATCAAGTTGAAGGAAAAATTATGAAAAAAGATACGGCTATGCGTGAAGCTCTTTCAGCCCAGATAAAGGTAGAAATATTTTTATCCAAAATCGTGTGTAAAACTATGACCCGTCAAAACGTTCTGGTTCAGGTAAATTTAAATATGATGCAATACTCGCAGGAGTTGGGATGGATGGGATGGATGGGATGGATGGGATGGATGGGATGGATGGGATGGATGGGATGGATGGGATGGATGGGATGGATGGGATGGATGGGATGGATGGGATGGATGGGATGGATGGGATGGATGGGATGGATGGGATGGATGGGATGGATGGGATGGATGGGATGGATGGGATGGATGGGATGGATGGGATGGATGGGATGGATGGGATGGATGGGATGGATGGGATGGATGGGATGGATGGGATGGATGGGATGGATGGGATGGATGGGATGGATGGGATGGATGGGATGGATGGGATGGATGGGATGGATGGGATGGATGGGATGGATGGGATGGATGGGATGGATGGGATGGATGGGATGGATGGGATGGATGGGATGGATGGGATGGATGGGATGGATGGGATGGATGGGATGGATGGGATGGATGGGATGGATGGGATGGATGGGATGGATGGGATGGATGGGATGGATGGGATGGATGGGATGGATGGGATGGATGGGATGGATGGGATGGATGGGATGGATGGGATGGATGGGATGGATGGGATGGATGGGATGGATGGGATGGATGGGATGGATGGGATGGATGGGATGGATGGGATGGATGGGATGGATGGGATGGATGGGATGGATGGGATGGATGGGATGGATGGGATGGATGGGATGGATGGGATGGATGGGATGGATGGGATGGATGGGATGGATGGGATGGATGGGATGGATGGGATGGATGGGATGGATGGGATGGATGGGATGGATGGGATGGATGGGATGGATGGGATGGATGGGATGGATGGGATGGATGGGATGGATGGGATGGATGGGATGGATGGGATGGATGGGATGGATGGGATGGATGGGATGGATGGGATGGATGGGATGGATGGGATGGATGGGATGGATGGGATGGATGGGATGGATGGGATGGATGGGATGGATGGGATGGATGGGATGGATGGGATGGATGGGATGGATGGGATGGATGGGATGGATGGGATGGATGGGATGGATGGGATGGATGGGATGGATGGGATGGATGGGATGGATGGGATGGATGGGATGGATGGGATGGATGGGATGGATGGGATGGATGGGATGGATGGGATGGATGGGATGGATGGGATGGATGGGATGGATGGGATGGATGGGATGGATGGGATGGATGGGATGGATGGGATGGATGGGATGGATGGGATGGATGGGATGGATGGGATGGATGGGATGGATGGGATGGATGGGATGGATGGGATGGATGGGATGGATGGGATGGATGGGATGGATGGGATGGATGGGATGGATGGGATGGATGGGATGGATGGGATGGATGGGATGGATGGGATGGATGGGATGGATGGGATGGATGGGATGGATGGGATGGATGGGATGGATGGGATGGATGGGATGGATGGGATGGATGGGATGGATGGGATGGATGGGATGGATGGGATGGATGGGATGGATGGGATGGATGGGATGGATGGGATGGATGGGATGGATGGGATGGATGGGATGGATGGGATGGATGGGATGGATGGGATGGATGGGATGGATGGGATGGATGGGATGGATGGGATGGATGGGATGGATGGGATGGATGGGATGGATGGGATGGATGGGATGGATGGGATGGATGGGATGGATGGGATGGATGGGATGGATGGGATGGATGGGATGGATGGGATGGATGGGATGGATGGGATGGATGGGATGGATGGGATGGATGGGATGGATGGGATGGATGGGATGGATGGGATGGATGGGATGGATGGGATGGATGGGATGGATGGGATGGATGGGATGGATGGGATGGATGGGATGGATGGGATGGATGGGATGGATGGGATGGATGGGATGGATGGGATGGATGGGATGGATGGGATGGATGGGATGGATGGGATGGATGGGATGGATGGGATGGATGGGATGGATGGGATGGATGGGATGGATGGGATGGATGGGATGGATGGGATGGATGGGATGGATGGGATGGATGGGATGGATGGGATGGATGGGATGGATGGGATGGATGGGATGGATGGGATGGATGGGATGGATGGGATGGATGGGATGGATGGGATGTGTAAACTGTACAATTGCAAAATTTTAGTTCAAAACAAGAGACATTGAAAAGAAATTACCCTTGTATCAGGATATGCCAAGATAACGTCTTCCGTCATTTCATTTACCTTTTTTCCGATTTCCAGTGTTATCATATGCATGTTTTTATTTTCCAGGTAATAAATTTCCCCGCAATTCCTTGCCTTTTTGTAATATTTCATTAGGGATACTTTCATGCGACATATTAACGAACACATGTTTTTTTCTTCACTATTTTGTTGACTCGTTGCTACAGCATACAATTGTTTTTTCCATAGTCAGACCTACCGTGCGATCATTTAAATTATAAATTAGGGTAGGTTGTAAAATTTAAATTATGTTGGCACTACTAACTTTTGACAATTTCATTTAAAATTTAAATGTCAAAGTGACTTCAAAAAAATGGCAAAAAATGGTGAATGGAATTGAAGCTGCGGAAGAAGACTTTGCTGTAATTCTGAATTATTCTACATTATTTGTTAGTTTTTTTTTTCTTTAAATTAAATCAATTTAACATGAGAAACATGAACGTCACAATTTTTACGATAACCTCAAATTTTACTGTCAGTCTAAGTTGTCAGTCAATTTGCAGGCTCGGCCATTGCATAATAAAAAAGCCGCCTACTCTAATTTAATTTATAATTTAAATAATCGCACGGTATATTAAATAGTCAGTAACTGGAATACTAGTCACTTCGTTTTCTCTTATATACCTTTAACGTAGATTTAAGCATAGAGTACTTCTTCCACAAAGACGATGATGCACATTTCTTTCGAGCATTGAAAAAATACGACAGAATGACATCTTCATTCACACTACTCACGCCTCTTTTTTCTCTCCAATTGTTGAAATTTTTAAACTCTTTGTCGTACACCTCCCTCGAGTTCCAAGGTATTAAATTCAAAGCGGTATTTCCTCGTTTTCATTCATTGCAATGTTGTTTTGAAAATAATAATAGAAGATTTCGAAGATTCGGCTTCTCATGCAGTCTATTCGTTTTCACACAGGAATAGTCTATTTTATCAATTTGTGAATTAACCTTAACATAAGATATATCTCGTCGCGGACTTTTTCATAGACCTTTTTAAGCTCTACAACTTTTTTATAGAAAGCATTCGTATATCTCTTATCGTTAAGGCAGCGTTCGTAAAAAAGTACAACCTGAAGGTTCATTCTTGATATTGGCAAAAATAAAAATTGAAATAGGATAAGTAAAAGTTTCGGAGATTAGTTAGACACGAGCGCCTCACATACATACGTTTTTCGTAACGACATTCGAATCGGTTTTATTCCCATGTCGCCGCCATAGATGTTTTCCACATCAAAAACAACAAATACATAGTAGCACTATTCTTAAAACTTTTTAACTTATGCTTATTCTCGTATTGTTAAGTCATTCGCAAACTTACTGAAAAATATATTGAAAATTCTAATTTCTCGACAAAATAAGTATGTATTTAAAATCTTGATCGATTTTGACAAACCTGAGGATTTTGAATATGGCATCAGATTTAAACTACATTATCTTTACACAGAAAAATATTATAAAACAGTGTCTGTTAAAAGCTCAAGACTCGCCCACTAAGGAAAACTTGTAATAACACTGCATTGGAGGTAAAAAAGTAAAATTTTATTTCTTTCTTTGATCTGTTATTTGAAACATTTTTTTAGGCGACTGCATATGAAAGTAACCATATTGTGAAATATATCGGAACGCTTCCGGTTCTATATCACAACACTTCCGAATAAATAAAGTGAAATTAAAATTAACGCATTGAATCGAAATTTATTGACATTGTGATAAATTTACGTAATTTATTTTACTTATTTTTATCGTGTGATGTTAAGTTGACACTCATAACATAGTTCATAAATTATATTTAATGATAGTTTAACCTACAACTGACCAAATTACTATTTTAACAGTTGTGAATTAGTACACATCGGCCCGAAACGTCGAAAATTTTCAAACCCTGTCCAAACCCAAACTAAATAATATTATTATCGGTTTCAGTTAACGTTCATAGTGTGACTATAACTATGTGTGTGCATATTGTTTGCAGCCACTTCACATTCGCATGACATGTCTCACTTTCAACATTAATTACGAAAACTACTCATTAACACAATCTTTTAGTATATTTTATAATCTAGTTTTTTTAATGAAATCTCCACTCTATTTCTTTCATTACTTTAGTGCAACTACTTGGTATATGTATAGTCATTTTGGCCGTACTCCCCTTTTTTTTCCTAGTTTAAAACGAAGCAGTTATTTACATTATTAAACGCAATTATTAAAATCAGTTAACAATTACAATTACATACAAATGTGTTCCAAATAAAAAAAGTCATAAAGCGTAGGAAGTGTTACGATAAAAGTAACATAATTGCGTTGTGAAAGCTCTTGGGAAAACGAGATATTTTTTGCAGCCAACTAGATTATCACTCGGGAAAGCTGATAAACGAAATACAATTTTGAAAACTATGTGGAAAATGTCAGAAGAGCGATATATAATATTTGATTACAGTGAGGGTCGCTAAGCTGATTTAACCGATTTTAGTTCTAAAGCGAGCTGCGTGGAGAGGTCTGTCTATACTTTTTAAATAACACTCAATAAATGACGTCAGCGAGCATATAGCCATTCGGCACCCCTAGAATATGGCTGACACTGTCTTGGCTTGGTCCGACCGAATTATTATCCATTAAGGCTGTGTGCTAATTTTCATTTTGCGGAAATGTTCAAAAACCCTCACTCATTTAATAAAATTAATTCATTATTATTATTAATATCATAACAGTATTAGGAAATTCAGTGGTGCTTTATTATTTTACTGTAGTGCTATTAATAAAAAATGCAAAATATCGAAATAATAAGAAACTCGATCGACAATAAAAAAAATTGACTTAAATATATTGTTTTATTAATTTTAATACGCAATCTCACAAAAATCTTAACCCAAAACTGTTAAATACAGTATTCTCTCAAGAGTTGTTGCAAAAAAAACTATTTTTATTTTTTAAGAAACAATATCGCATGCAACGACATAACTTTGGGCGGTGTTAGTGTTATTATTCTTTAGTGACCACTGACTCTTGGCCGTTCCCCGTAAATGCAGCTGCGGGATATTATGTCGGAAATAAGGCGAGCCACAAAAATCCTGAAATATGGGCAGTGTGTGCAAAAGCCAGATTTTTACATTATTGGCTCACGGCCATCTGGTGCTCCATTCTGGTGCCGATACTGTCGAGCATACTGAAACTGAACCGCGAGGCGTTGAAGAAAATCCGATTCTGTTATCTTTTTTGCCATTCGTGATTATGGCGGCTCCCCCGGTCACCCATAAATTACTCTCCAACTTCAAGTTGATTTCAACCGCAAGTTAAGTCAGACTTGCACCACCACAATTTATTACTTCTCTTTTCTCTCTAAACTTGAGATTTTCTCGACGACCTCGCAGACAAACAACCTATCTTGAAAAACACTAGATAGCGAGATTCCGTCGCCAATTTTACGGTTTCGTTCTTAATTGGTCGTAAAAAAACACAGCGACTTCTCGTATTGGCGAAGCTGTTGGAAATAAACTTTAAAGCATGCCTGCTCAAGCTCGCTTCGCGATATTGGATACTAAATTATCGTCAAAACTAAACCTATCTATTTTATTTTTTTATTTCAGAAATAAATTAAGTGTGGATTCTGGATAAATGGATTTATTTAGTATAGCTGCTTCTGCCCGTTTAAATCTAACAAAAAGTTACTATTGATTAAAGAACGGTGACGTAACTAACACCTATTGTTGAGAAACAGCATCATCCACAAATCAGTGTTAATTAATTTTTGATTTATCTTTTTGACACCTGCCCTAAATTAGATAGGCTTAATGTATAAATAAACGCCAAAGTGGAATAAATACACTGCGCGCCAAATCACTAGCAACATTAATAAGCTCATAAGATAAATAAAACCACAATGTGTTAAATAACCAATTATGATAATAGAATGGCTAATTCATAAGTGGACATTTAGAACACAAATATTTAAGACTACAAATACTTATCACCTCGAACAATTTAAACACCTCGAACAATTTTCTTTTGAAAACAATAATATTAGAAGATTTCGGAGATTCGGCTTCTCACACAGTCTGTATTCGTTTTCACATAGGAATAGTCATATTTTATCAATCTGTGAATTAACCTTAACATATTTATAGATATAATTTTGTCGTCGGGGACTTTTTATAGGCCTTTTTAAGCTCTACAACTTTTCTTTATAAAGCATTCGTATATCTCTGATCGTTAAAGCAGCGTACGCAAAAAGCGAATTCTCGAACAGTTTTTTCGTCGACTTACTTTGCAAAAGTGGTCTCCTCGAAAAGCCCTCTTATTTTAACGGGATAATACACAGCCTATGTCCACGCTGAACGTCCATTCTAAATATTGGTGAAAGAATTTTTGAGATCGGAAAAGTAAAAGTTTCGGAAATTACTTTGACACGAGCTTCTCGCTCACACATGTGAGAAAAGAGCGTGGGGAGAAAGGTGACCTGATTAACTAACAGCGGTTCATCTATTCTATAAGAATAGTTACTTCGTGATTTCGTGGGAAGGGACGGAAGTGTGTACCAGGAAGCCGGGGAAACGCGCGCTTTTTGATTGGACCAATGAGCGCGCCCGGTGGTAGAGTTGGCCGTAACAAGGAGACCTTTGTACAGGGAGGCCGAGGGGCCCCTCTGAGACAGGGGGGCCCGAGGGGGGCTCTTGAGACAGGGAGGTCCGAGTTTCCTGCCTTGAGACAGGAAAGCACGAGGGGACCCGTTTGTTTTTTCGTATGTATGCCTATGGTCTAATCATCTAATTTAACTGCTTATGCTGGTCCTAATTCACAGCTTATAAAAAACTCGCCTTGTTTTAATATTACTCGTCCGCTTGGACATTATCAGTGTCAATAATCAAACCGGCCAATGAACAAGATCATTGGTATTTGGTCGCAACCCTTTGCTGTCAGTAGTTCGTTGATTTCCACCTTGGGTGTTTTTTGTAAAAAACAGTATTGTATTATTATTATATAATTTAAATGGATTAATGATTCGATTAAATTCTTCAATAATAATTTTTGCTACAAGAGTGAATGTGGGCACAATTTTAAGCGAATATACGAAGGTTTGTATAATCAGTTATAAATATCACAAGAGCATAGAAAATAATCAATTATACTTCCGAGTCATGAGACGTATTCCGCGAACCACGACAGCGTTAGTTAGTATAATAGATTATTTTAGTTTGCTCGAGTGGTATTATGATAATAATAATAAATTATCATTTATTTTGTACTAATATTAAACGTACAATTATTGTAAGGAATATATTTGAAACATTGTTATCTGTCTATGAGCTTGAACTAGATAAAATATAGTGGTTGTGCATTATTTTTGCTTTGTTATAGGGTATATCCGTTTATCGATACATGGTAGCTATGTAAAATTTGTAATCGCTATTGGCCAGATTTATGATGAATACATAGGTATTTTCAATTTTTTTAAATATATTCTTGCTATTTATCTCTATTACATTGTTATCACATGAATCTTGTATCTGAAAACTGTAAACATACTGTAAAATATCTTGTAAATTGTAAACCACTTTCGCTTAAAAACCAGTTTTATTCATATTTTGTTACCCTTATGTGTCGCTGTAAAGTGCATAAATATAGGCCGTGCAGTGGGTAGACGGTGATACTCTCGGGAGAGTTGAATATCAGAGGTGGCGATCGCAATCCTATTACAAGACTAGATGGACATCCAGTTACTTTATGAGCTGTCATATTGACAAAGTTGCTTCAGGGGCGCTTTATGATATATGTGTTTTTGATGGGTTTCTTAATACAATGTTAGATAACATAAAAACGAGTTTGAAAAATCGAAGCAAATGTTATTCATATATAGAAATAAAAAACATATATTTGTGTCAGAGCAGGGACGTCAACCTTATTCAGGATTTTTCGCATATACTTTGTACTAGAGTTAAAACAAAATTTTTCTTAAATTGGAATTGTGTAGTAATGTATTTATTATGAAAAATATCATTGACTATTTTTTAATCAAGACTAAAAAACATTTTTTGAGCCCAATTTTAAACTCGCTGATTCATCTTAACTAAAACTTTAATTAACTTAACTTGATCTAACAATAAGATTGTTAAAAATATGTAGAGGATACCACATTAGATATTCTCCATATGGATGTTCTGGATATTCACAGTATTTTAGATATGGGCGGAAATTTGGACAGTAGGACATCTACGTAATATCTAGTGGATGTACTGGATATCTATTAAATATATCTTTTAGACATCTAAAGGATATTGCGTGTTTGCACTGAAATTAGGGGGTTCTTTTCTTTAAAAGTTCTTGGTTGTGCGTGTGTTAGTTGCAGAAGCTATGCCGAAAGAAACCTTCAATAAGCTGTTCGGTGTAATCTTTTACTTAAAGCTTGGGTGGGAATCGTGTGCGAACATTTGAGTAGTTATTTAGAATTTTTATGACAGAATTTGAATCTTTTAGATGTGGTATTTGAAAGATGGAGCTCTTCTACATTACGCTGCTATTGTGCGGGAGTGGTTAAATGCTAATAATAATATCGACATAAATGGGTAGGAGGTAGTGGACCTGTGCCGTGGCCGCCTCGCTCTCAAACAATTAGCGAAATGCCTGGTGGTTTCGGCAGAGTGCAAGGATCCTGGCTACGTCGTGTTGTATAGACAATGACGGTAGACATAAATTAGCTCAACTTTTTATTTTGGTGAATGAGGTGAGCTTATCCTTTTTACATCCGACAAAAAGCTTAATTTTTGCACGTTATTTGTTTACTTCTTTTCGGCTTTCATTTATTGCTTTTCAAACCAATGTCTCAAAGCTTATCAGGTTTATGATCTTCAGTTGTACTTCAAGTTTATCCATTGCTTTATCTAACTTCTTTCGTGTAATCGAGTCGTATGCTTGTTTGAAATCAATCAATCACACGTGCAGGCCAAAATTCTGCTCGTACGAGTTATTCAGTATCTGTTTCATAACAAATACGGGGTGAACTTGAAATATATGTAAAAATTTTAACTGGTGCAGTACATTCGCCTGAAAATTGAGTCAAAAATTTTAATAGGGCATAAACTATACCATCCTAGTTGTGGCGTTCATGAAGCAATTAGAAGTCGACATGAGAAAAAAGTGATCCAAAAAACAAATACGCTTGAGCCCGACCGATAAGGTATAAATGGGCACTTGACATTGAACTTAACTTACCTGCCTCAATAACATTAAGCCGATTGGGAAGCACGTGGGGTCCAATAAAAAAATCACGCACGATACTGTTGTTGGAAATGAGTTTCACGGATCGCGCATGTATAACTCGCCTCGTCCGTGAACAACACAATGTTCAAAAAGTTTAGCACCTCTAGACACAATAATTAACGCGGCCGGGTAAATCTTCAGGTAACAACGTCTGCACCTTTTGTACATTTTTCGAAAGAAAAGGAAAGACGCACGGTTTCAGGGCTGAAAGAAGATAATATAGTTTTTGTCTATTATTTATGAACTAAAGACATCTTTTATAGCAAAATTTTAAAGAATTTTTTGAATTATAATAATTTAGAATTGTACATAAATATCGTGAACATCAAAATCTATCATTCAAACTTACCCTTGTACTTTGGCTCACTGAGAATGTTTTTTTTCAATTTATTAATAATTGTGTCTCTACTGGTAGCCCTAAAGCATTTTCTCGGAGGCACTTTAATTTGGGAAATCTGTGGAAGCAAACTTCAATCCCCGGTGTTTCCGATTTGGACAAAAAGAAACGCAGCAGTCGTACACCATTTTGTTTGTTTTTGTACGTGTGGCTTTCGCATTTGACATTTACCAAATGACGGAAATGTCCCTTTGCCGTTCAGATGCGCGCGCAGCAACATATTGTCCTGTTGTATATTTGAACATTGCACCGCTGTGCTCCTTCTAATTGGTATCCTCATATCTCTTCAAATTTGTATAATTAATTTATTTAGCTATTCTTTCATGGAGTCTTCTTCTTTTAGCACCTCTGCTGGTATTCCTGGATATCTCTCTTCTCTCTTCTCCAGAAGAAATACAAAATACAGACTTGGTTGAAGAAATCGCGTATAAAGCCAATGAAGCAGTTTACTCATTACATTTAGGTTCCATGAGGAAACCTTATTGTGTAATACTGGGTGTCTCACATACGGTTAGCCTCCTACAGATGTGACATTAAGGCCAAAATTGTACAACAACTGAATAAAAGGCACCGTTAAATGAAATTTTGGAAACTCTGGTATAACTACAATAAATTAACCTACTACTTATAATTCATTTACTATAGCAACCCTAAAAGTGTCAATTTTGGCTCTTGGAAAAATTTATTTGTATTAAACAGAACTTTTCAAAAGTGTTACTTCTACGGGTGATTAGTCGCCAAACATTATCAAGTTATCTCAGATCATCGAGATTTGTCATCTGGTTCTATAAAGTATAACTATGTACCACTATGTCATGGTCATAAAAAGTACTAATGATCCAATAGCAGCGCATTTTTTTTTAAAGGATTACCAACCCAGTGAACACGTTGACGTAAAAATGATGTCAGAATGCTACGTCTCAATTTAAGTAAGATATAAGTCACACCTGAGTCATAGAAGAGTATAAATATGAAGTGTATTTGACATCATCCTGACCTTATTGATATCAATGTGACATAATAATCATGTAATCATGACGTCAAAGTGTTTTCGTCAATGTTACGTGAATATGACTTAGTAATTACGTCATTTTTACATCAAAGAAATATCAGTAAAATGATGGATTTGTATAATAAAAATGACATTAATATGACGTCTATGTGATATCATCGTAACTCACCAAACTCAGTATGATATAATAATGATGGAATGATGACATCAAGTTGGTTACGTAAATGTTACCTGAATATGATTTAGTAATGACGTCATTTTTACATCAAACAAATATCATTAATATGATGGATTTGTAATAGAACTGACATTAATGTTTAATTGATTAAACTATTTTGTATCAACCATCAAACGTTTTCGTTCTAATATTCGGAATTGATTATTTCAATTATAATTAAAAATTTACTTCACCCCTTTACCCATTATATTTTGACTGTTAGAAGGGGTCCCAGAGCTTTCACGAGAGGGCACAAGTGCAAGCAGCAAGCAGTTACTAAAAGCAAATAAAAGAAAATCAAACTGCACACAATAAACCGACTTGGAATCATGTTCCTCCTGGTTCTTCCCGTCTTCTGGCGTGCGAAAATATCCTTTATCTGGAGACGAAGGCGAAGCGTTAGTGAAGTATAACGCGTGGCGCTATCCAGCGAGTGTCGGCGGCACTTCAACAAATCGTTGGTATTCTATCCTAGTCTTTTCGTGGATTAAGGAGTTTTTTTTTTGGATTAAAGACAAGGTTGTTAAAGTGTAACACAAGGATTCGTTGACTTTTTTACCTTGTTTTTGACGAATTTAACTTATAGATTGGTAATTTGTCGTTCGTTTGGTTGGAAAATTGCAATTTAATTATATTTTATTATAATAATAGGTTAGTTATTGAGTGAACATAAAACTGTAACTTATCTAATACATATTCATACATAATAAAAAAAATGTAGTGATCTGTAGTTTACATATCCGTATGATGTTTTTGTCATGTCAATTTTATGTAAAAGAGAAACGTATAGCTTGTGTAATACTACGACAGATTTGTTATGTCAGCTTTATGTAAGAAAAGGACTTATTACTTATGTAACACTATGACAGATCTGTGGTGTCAGTTTCACGTAAGAAAATGACTTTTGACTTATGTAACACTATGACAGATTTGTTATGTCAGCTTTACGTAAGCAAAAGACTTATAACTTATATAACACTATGACAGATTTGTGATGACAGTTTTACGTAAGCAAAAGACTTATAATTTATATAACACTATGACAGATTTGTGATGTCAATTTTACGTAAGAAAAAGACTTATAACTTATGTAACACTATGACACATTTGTGATGTCAGTTTTACGTAAGCAAAAGACTTATAACTTATATAACACTATGACAGATTTGTTATGTCAGCTTTACATAAAATAATGACTTTTATGTTACGTCACGATATGATATAAATATTACATATGATATATGTAATATGTAAGTCATTTAATGACATCATTTTATGATAGTCATTTTATGTCAATATGATGTCACAGTGATATAAAACAACATGACATCACACTGCGATCATGAAAAGAATCAGTTTTATATCAAATTGACGTAAAATTGTATTACAAACATATGATCTACGTGTGACATAATTTTTAGGTCATGTGTTCACTTTATACTTAATTTAACTTAACTTAATTTGTACTTTAACTTAATATATAATGGAGAATGTGGTATATCACTAAATATGTATATAAATATTACAGCATATGTATTTAATTTGACAGCTCTCTGTCAAACCTACACTCGTGTTTTTTTTTCATTTTCTGTGAACGAATACAAAAAACGTTGTTCAGTACTTGTGCGCTGTCACTTTTCAAGGGCTCGGGCTCATTTGCAACACTCGGCATCGTCTCGTGCTTCAAAATTTGCTCTCGCACCTTTAAAGTGTATTCATAGCGCACAATGTACCATTTCGTGTTACCGTCACTGACTTGAAATGACGATATTTAAAACTGTTTTCCAGTTTGTTCTCAATTATTTCTCAGTCTCTACCGAAGATCTGTAGAAGAATTTTGTTCAAATTAGCTCCCACTTTACATTAACTCGCATCTCTAGTAAATTGGTGGAATGGTGGAATGGGTGAATGACACAAACATACAGGGTAGCGGAAAAGTATGGAAACACCTGGATATCTCAAAAACTGCTAGTCCGATCAAAACCAAATTTGGCAGATATATAGGGGTCTATAATATCTACTTGGTGTAATTTTTTCATAGCTGCACTGTCATTTGTTTCGGAGATACAAAACCAACTTTTTATTTTTTAAATAGCAACAGGGTGAAAAATAACCTTTTTGAAAAGAGCATTTTTTTCTGAATTTAACGATGTGCTATAATAATACTACTTTTTGGTGTTTGTCTGCAGAAAAAAATTATCATAATTTTTTTATAAAGTATTATTATTATTAAACTCACGGCTACAAATATTATTATTTTTTGCAGACAAATGCCAAAAAGTACAATTATTATAGCACATCGTTAAATTCAGAAAAAAATGCTTTTTCCAAAAAGTTTATTTTCACCGTATGCGTATGTTGCTTTTAAAAAAAATATAAGTGGGTTTTGTATCTCGAAAACAAATGACAGTGCAACTATGAAAAAATTACACCAAGTATAACTATATATTATTATAGACCCCTATATACCTGCAAAATTTAGTTTAGATGGGACTAATAGTTTTTGAGATATTCAGGTGTTTCCATACTTTTGCGCTACCCTGTACTTATAGAACATAGTTTAAAATCACATGCTCTAAAGAGTGTTTAATTAATATGTATAGATTTTAAAAACTAAACTTTCAAATCGTTATTTCATTTTACCACGCTAGCGCAGTCTATGAATGAAGCTGCAAACTAGAGTTGTAACACTGGGTAGAGCTTGTCTTCAGGGGAGCTTTAAATTCCACCGGCTCTTCATAGATGACGCTTTAGATGGTGCAAGAAAAATCAATATTTCTACCAGAAACCTTCAATGTACAACATATTACAAGAAGATGGTTATCATATTCTTATTTTATCACTTCTGTTAGGAATGTACAGACAGGTCAACAATTAATATTTGTAAATGGCAACGCCAGCTTTTTTTTTCGAATTTTGGTAGATCTTTTTATTATTCTTTGGTCGTAGAAAAAAGTTTGGAAAAAAAAAATTCAATAAAACTTGAAAAAAACAAAAATTCGATTTTCGTTGGAAATAGAACAAACTATTGAAGCCCTGGTATATATTTTTTTTCTCATCCCAATAAAAAGATTATTGAAGTTTTAACAATACAAATAGAAGTTTCTTCGAATCCAAGACCTGTGAATTGCTATTAAACGTGTTAAATGTGCAAAAGGTCCAAAGGAGTCTTATAAGAATCATGGCGCAGTACAGTAATTACTACAGAATAAATGTAGTAGCAAAATTTTATATTGTACGAGACTTACCTAGACGAGAGCGACACTACCTTAAGACACTAATTAAATATTTTACTGGAACCCGAAGAAGCTCTGTATATTTCTGACAGACAACTTGCTTTAAACTCAAATCCCGACTACATATTTGTTTAAAAAAGAAAAATTCCATCGGTACATAATGCATGAGTTAAATGAGGACGATCCGAACCGGCGAATAGTTGATGTTACGTTGTGATGGAATGCAGAATCGCCATATTTGTTATATGGTACTGGTCGCGACATAACATAACCCACAAGAGTCGCATATGTACTCAGCATCGCAGCAAAACTGTGGGCACTCATTTGATATGACCCAATTTCTTTGAAAAAAGGTTAACAGCGGCACGCTATTAAGAGTGTTTACGTTTTGAGTGTGAGTATTCCAACAAGATGGAGCGCCTCCGCATTTTGGTTTCTTAGCGTTTCTTGACAACATTTTCAAGGGAAGATGGATAGGGCGACGTGGACCGTTTGAATGGCCTGGTCGGCTCGTTGGCCAGATTTAACGCCCCTTGTTTTTTTTTTTGTGGGAGTCTACATTAATAGACCAAACATTTTGACGATCTCAAGAATATATGCCAAAATGTTGACGGATGACAATTTGAACATTTACGGTATATATTTTATCGCTAGTCAATATAGTACCATATGGATTTTTGGAAGTAAATAAACAATTTACCTGGCGCTAATATTTATCAACGTAGAATATAATGGAAGAAGACATTCAGTGCACACCGCCTGAAATATAGAAAGTCGTTAGAGACTTTCTTTCACGTTTGGTAATAAAAGTTTGGATCCACTACGTCAGTAGAATGTATTTATCAAACTCGCCATCAGTTACTCGCTTCGCTCTCTCTATTCATAATCTCAGACTCGTTCGATAAAGAATCACTTTGCTGACTCGGTACATAAATAACTATTATTGGACAGTCACACTTTTACAAATGCATTAAATTGCATGACTTCAATGAAAACGATGTTGTTGGTCTTCTTTCTCGTTTGTTTAAAAGGTGAACGTCACACCCAAAATCCAGTCCTTCCGAATAGATTCTCCAACAGGTAGGTAAAGCAAGTAAACTCCAATGTTTAAAAAATGTCATATATTGACTATATACATCATTATATATTCTAAAATACGTACTAGATATCAACGTAGACCTGCCTCTAGTTACACGAATGTTACTTTGTACAAAACATCCTAAAATATCTAGAAAACTACTTTTGATTTTCTGTATAAAACTCTACATTATATTTCGTTTCTCTCCAAATTATGCCTTTTAATGTCTTACGTACTTGAACAGTTTTTACGATAGACTAATTATTTCGATTTTCTGGTGCTTACGTAACAAGTGAACGAATATTTTCAACTTAAATATTCCAATACAACAATTACAAACTTTATAAATGCTATCTACTGCGGGCAGTGTCTGGTTGTAAAATGCGGCAACCTAAAGGTTATGTTGAAAATATTCGTTTGGATGTCCAGCAATATCTATATCGGTATATATCTACAAATTGCACAATTTCATTCTTGGAACGTGGTCCGTATTTCCGAGTCTACCTAATACAAAATTTCCACAATATCAACAACTTATAAAATAATTTCATAATTTACATAAATGTAATAATTTACAACCGCAATCCTTCTACAAATTAAAGCATCAGGTAAATAATTACACTTTTATTTTTAAAACTAAACCTTGAATTTCGTCCCATTATGAAGATAAATACGTAACAAGTGAAGTGTTTATAACCAATTAGGTCCCAAACAATTATCTAAAATGGTCACAGCATCATATCTTTCCATATCAGTTAATAGTTGCTTAAGCTCGGTCAAGGCGTTGCTTTGTCTACATCTAGCCTCCCAGAGATTTAAGATGCAGTCGGTAGGTGAAGGTTTCGTTGCGAAGAAGTTAATGTATCTATCAACATTTAAAGCGTGCGCTAGCATCCTCCAGTCGTTTCCTCTAGGAGTCGGAGGATCTAAACATTGACAAAGCTGCTTCTTTATCTGTTTACTTAATCTAAAATTAAAATCATCACATGTAGATACACCTCTATCGGTTACTATTAAACTCTTGGCCATTTTAACATCAGTTTTGGCACTTTTTGAAGAATGCCCGACATCCACGAGCCTTTTCGAGTCATTCGATCGACTTGTTTCATTTTGAATTGTTATTTTTGGCACCAATTCACCATGATGGGTTAGTTTACCAGAATTGCTTTTACCAACCGCAACATCACTTTCATCTCTGCAAGTAATGTCGAAGATTTGGTGGTACTCGAAACCCTTCTGGTTCACACGAATTTTAAAGCTCAAAGTCCTGTTCATTTCGTACCATTCTAAGGTAAAGGAACAGTGGAGACTATTACTGTTGGCTTGCCACAAGTGCTTGAACGGTATTTCTTGGTAGTTAGAGCAGGGCTTGCATTTCCAGCCCTCGCTCAAACCGTCCAGAGTCAAACAAAGATTGTTGCCGCCGTCTTGAAATGTGATTGATCGAGGTTCATCGAGTAAGTACCCTCCGAGGCGCTTCTCTTGACCGAAAATTGTTTCTAACGAACTTTCGGTATCTTCAACCACGTAAACACGCACGCTGTAGTCTACAGAACTCTGGAAACACAATTTCGGGCCAAAGACGGCCATCTTCAGTCTTTTCAAAGCATTTCCGGTGTTGGATTGCCCCACAATGACGAACCTGGACAAACATTCGGTTACTAAGTAAATCGAATCTTTGTCCAGTTGACAGTAGACAGAAGTGTTGATGGTTTCTTGCCCGAGGGTTACTGCATTCTGCCATTGAGAATCGCTACAATCGCTCTGGAGTATGGAAATGGTCCAGTTATTCCTTGTTAGCTCAGCGCAGTGTGGAATTTTCAATATTACGGGTTTATTTAAGGAGACATTAGGGCCACAGGAAACTACAGGACTAAGTTGCGTGATGTTTTCGGCAAGTTTCGGTCTGAAACAATCTTCATTGAGGATCGACAGGAACAGTTCTTGTTTTCTTGAGCGTGAGATGGCGCCTTCCGGAACTACCAGACTCACTCCGGACTCCAGAAGGTTCAAAAAAGCTCCGCTGTGCGTCACCGTTGTACTGGTGTAGTTGCCGCTTGTCGTTGGAGTCACGGCATAAGCTGTCGGCAAAGAAGGGAGCGGCAAAGTTACAGATTCTGTAGCAACCTCGTATGTGGAATCGGCTGAAAAACGAACCGTTAAAAGAGTCCCCTTCTAATTCGGACAACTTACAATTGTTGGTGAAGCCACTCAACTGACTCCTTTTTCCGCTAGACGACTCCAAAGTTGAACTCGTCGCCGGCGACATTTGAATGTCGCTCCCGGAAGTTAGATGGGGCACGTCGTAGTGGTGTTCCGACACAGATCTTGTCACAGATGTCGCCGGTGTGGTATAGGGGTATTCATAGCATGGCGGGACTGTTTGAGTCAAATCCGGTTGGAGGCTTAATGACTTCTTATCGTGCTCCGGGAAAAATTCTGGATGGTAATCTGAAACGTTTACGACTTTAATAAGTGGAAGGTTTCGGTTGTAAAATGTTTTTAACCATCTACGTTCTATTAAGTATTCCAAGCGAGTTGCTCTGCATTGGGTTTACTGCGTATTTAGGAGATGTTTTAGTATGGTGATGATCATAAATGTGTAGTTTTAAGAGGAATTTTTTTGGGTGATAATAGCTGTGTAGGCTTTTATCGGCAACGCTGGATGGAGTAATTAGTATTCTTTGCTTTTAAATAACTCATTTGGGTTTCATCAGGTTCCATTAAGTGGTTGTGGCGGATTGTAAATAATATAAAACATAACAGCTTTGATCATGAAATGGTTCACTCAGAATGGAAAAGTTCGCACATGATTTGCTGTTCTAGATTTCTGGTTTTTGGATGAATATTACGCTCTAGAGCTAATTGTATTTATTTGTTTAATAATAGTCGATTGTATTATGGTGACATGGTTGTTCCATCCTTTCTGTGTCATTAATGGAGCTTATGTCGGCTTCATCAATAGCTATTTTCGGCGATATGCCTCATGGTAAAATAAGCCATTAAGTGTTGCCCATGTTTGTTTTCAACCAACACTGACGTTCGGAAACATGTGAGCACTTTCCTAGAGCAGCAGTCGTAAAATCGACGATTTGGAAACATCGTTAATCTTGAAGATGTCTAAATTGTAACTCTAGAACTATTTTAACATCGCCGACCCCCTATTTAAATTCTCTAAGTTTTTTCCTTTTCGGTTAGCCGTCTATTTATGTATGCTCCTGTTTTCGTTCTGCTGGATTAACGTCGTGGAGAAATTGGCGCATCTTACGATGATGAATCGTCGAGTCCGCTGACTTATTGTATTCCGACTTCATTCATCATAATGGTTTTGTGAGCATTATTAATGATACAAAGCGAGGTTTGTTGGTATCTGCTAATTGTGGTTTGTATCTGAATAAGACCGACTCTGAAATTATCTGAATGCACAAAATCGAACTGTGTGGGGGATATTGTGTCTGCAGAGGCAAATATCCATCTAATCACCGTAATTGTTACCCGAACTGCATGTCACTTAAATATAAAATTACGTATGGGTTATCCACAGCGCCAATCGGGAATTCAAAATTAGAACAAGCAATTAATTTGGAAATCATTAGTGGGGTTGCTAATTATTGCGCGGCACTCGATTCATTTCTAGTTCTAGACTGTAGCGTTTGATTTACTATTCACAGGAGGTGAAACATTCAAGGGCAAGAGCACCAATAAAGCTAGACTTTTTACTCTTCCAGAATAACCCATTTAAATTAGTCCCCTACCATAGACCTGTTGCGCTTTGTTCATTTACTACGGTATGTTTAGAAGATTAAACCTGTCTCTTCAAATGTCAAATTCCGAAAAATATGACGTGTACTAATTACCTAGTCTGACATAGTTTCTAAACGCTGAGATAATATGTTAAATCGTACAAAAAATAACCTCCTGCTTAGCATTATACCCCCCTAGCCCGACACCGCTCCATCATTTTGTCATTTAGGTAAATTACCGCAACATATTCGACAGATAACGAAGACCATGTGTCCCAAAAGTCATTCTTTACGATCAAAATTCACACAAACATCTGCCTAATACCGGATAACTCTATAAATAATCACCGAAGCATATAAATGATTTAATAACAGTTTACGTGCGTAAATAGCAACAGGGGGCCCTAAATGCATACGAATACACTCACGAACTATGCTAATTAAAAAAATATGATAAGTGGACGCTCAATTAAAGAAATACTTGAGGTTTTATGGGATTTTTAATGATGTTCCAAATGAAAACCACATGTGCTCGACACAAAAGCCACACCGATCCGCCTGCTGTAACGAATTAAATTTAAAGTGTCGCGATAGAATAATGCTCGCATTTCTGTCGGCACAATTTTTGCTGTTCATCACCAATTCTGATTAGGAAAAAATTGGTGCGTATTTATTTCAACGGCGCTTTGGTGGAGGCACCCGCTGAGATATTTATATGACAGGTGTGGCTGGACAAAAACCTGTAATTTTAATGTTTTGGTAAGGCGAGACATGGTTTAGTCGTCTGAAGTAAATTTCGCTTAAATGAAAAAAACTTAACGTAATTTTTGTTCTTCGAGTGTATACTGTTAGAGTAAATTTTAGCAATTTTTTTATTATTCAGAGCATTCAATATCAACACTAACAGAATACTCAATGCTTGTTTTATTACTAGAGGGCACCTGTGTTTTGCTGGGCCTAGGGCATGCGAATGCATTTTTCCCGATTTTTTTTCGATTAAAAACATTCAACTAAGTTATTTTCCATCCCGGGAACATAACGAACAAAACAAAAAAAGATTATGATTTTTGCAGTTTGTCCGAATTTTCCAATTTTCCTTTGTAATTGTCTCGAATTTTATTTTCCTGAAAACTTTTCCAAAACCATAACGAACAAAAGAGGTAAAGAATTACGTTTATCTATAGTTCGAATCGTGAGTTACAAATACAAAAAATCTCATAGAAAAAGCACTTTCAGGTTTTCCTGAATTTTTCAATTTTCCGGGCAACTTCTCCAATTTTTCTTTCCTTATTTGGACTACGAATATAAAAAAAAAATCGGTCCAGCCGTTCTCAGGAAATGCGCTTAGCAGCGAACAGCATTTCATTTTTATTATATAGATATTGTAACACAAGAGAAAGAGCGCTAAGACAGGGTAATCGACAAGAAAAAAAAGGAAGAGAGAAAAGAAAGAACAGTAAAAAGAACGAGAAGAAAAAGAGAATAAAAGAGCGTTCAAGAAAAGTAAAAAAGTCGAAAGAACACCAGAAAAGAAGAGAGAAGAGACATCGGAAGAGCAGCAAGAAGAGATGGATACAGATAAGAGAAGAAAACAAGGGATTTAAGGAAGAGATAAAACGATTAAGAGAAGAGTCGAAAAGGAAGGAGGAGAAATGGAAGCAAGAGAAGAAACAGCTAGAAGGGAGAATAGAGGTTTTGGAGGGAACACAAGAAAGAGAAGAGAAAAGGAGAAGGAGGAATAATATAATAAATAATCAAGGGATGGCAAAGTGAAAAGACAGAAGGAGAGGAAATTACGAGCGAGGCAAAAGCATTTAGTAAAGAAATAATCAAAGAAGAAGTAGATGTGAGAAATGTGATAAAACTAAGTACTAAGGGAACAAGAAGATAAGAATAAAATCTTCATAGAGAGTGAGTTAACAAGAACAGAGCGGGAACTACAAGGAAAGATTTGGATAGAAGCAATAGAAAAGAAAAGAGAAGGGGAACGAATACATGTAGGCTACAGAAAGGCAAAAATAGGAAAAGAAGATTGGGAGTGGAACGACAACAGTAAGAGACTGGAAAAGAAAATGTTTCGCTAAGACAGAAGAGAGAACAAAACAACACGGACAAGGATAATGAAAAAAGGCGACGAAATGGAAAAGAGACAGTAGGGGAAATAAGAGGAAACAAAGAATAGATAGAGAAAAAGAAGAAAGGGAACAAGAAAGAACGGAGAAAGGAGAACATTAAGAAGGGAAAAGAAAGAGAGACAATAGGAAGCATAAAACAGGAAAAAAAAGAAAAACAAAAAAACATAGCAGAGGAAAAAGAAAACAAGAAAAAAGAATAAGATCGGAAAAGAAAGAGATGGAAGAAATGCATAAAAAAGAAAGGGGAAAAGAAAAACTGGAGGAGAGAGTGCAAAGAAGGCTGGAAAAATATAGGTTAAGCAGAGAGAGAGGGAGAGAGAGAGAGAAAGAAAATCGAGAAAAGGAGAAAAAAAAAAACAAACGGGAAAAAGAAAGAGTAGATAAGAATGGTATTCTGGAATGTGGCAGGGGGAAAAACAAGGAGGAAGAATTCTGGTAATATATCAAAACATTCGATGTAATAGATCTAACAGAAACATGGCTGCAAGAAAAAGACTGAGCAAAATGGGAAATACGTCTGGAAGAACAGTTTCGCAAAAAAAGAGCACAAGAAAGGAAGACCAAGAGGAGGAATTCTAACAGGAGTTAGAAGACGAAGAAGATCAAAGAAAGAACGAGCGGGATAAACGAGGGATAGAAGAGGAAAGTTTGATAGGAAGAAAGATAAGGATAGACAAAGAAAAATACAGAGTACCTACTAACGATATACAGCACAAAGATGCAAACTACCAAAGAAAATATAGAGAAGAAGGTAGAAGGTAAAGAAAATGAATATGTGATAATGGGAGGTGACTTCAACGCAAGAGTGGGAGAAGGGGGGACAGGGAAACGTGGCAGGAAGAAAAAGAAGAGAGGGTACCAAAAAAGAGGACAACAAGAAATATAATTGTCCACAAAAAAGGGAAAGAATTGGTAAAAATTATAGAACAAAAAGGGCTGGAGCATCGCAAATTTAAATAAATAAGGGGATGAGGGAAATCATACGTACGTGGGATATAGGGGAGCAACAGTATTCGATTATGTGATAACCAATGAGAAGGCGTTCAATAAGATCGAGCACATGACAGTACAGCAGACAACAGAATCAGATCACATGCCAATAGAGATAAGATTGGAAGGAAGAGAAAAGAGGGAAGAGAGCTGGACAGAAGAAACCATTGAAGAATATAGAGAGAACGAAGCAGCTACAAGAAACAGAGGCCAGGAAAAAATGGGAAGAGTTAAAAAGAACGATACAAGCCGCAGTAATAAGAAAAGAGCAAATAACCACACGACGAAACTATAGGGATAGAAACGATTGGTGGGATAAGGCATGCCGCGATTTGAAGAAAGAAGTAAAGAGGGAACTCCGGAAACTGAAAGAAAACAAAACCGAAAGAGAAGAATACATAAAGAAAAAGAGAGAACACAAGCAAAGCCTCTCAGAGTAGAAATTCTTATTGAAAATTTGTCGTTTCGATGGGGTAGTTATAGTAACCGTCGCCTAACATTTGTATAAAAAAAACCCTGACCCAAGGGGCACCCTTGACCATAAGCCACTTGAAGTCAAAATTATGCGCGCGCACACCCATGAACAACGGCAACGGATTAAATCAGGTATTTCATGTGTGTTCCTGTTCTGACTAACGTCTATCCCCTGAACGGTCACTCAATCTGCCCTGTGCCAGCCCATTTCCATTTAGTCTTGGGGATTTGAAAATTGAAATAAAATAGAGTTTATTTCATTATTTTCTGATACAAATTAATGTTAACTTCAAGTAGCTTATGGTCAAGGGGGTCCCCTTGCAGCCGTTTGTGAAAATTTGCTTTTCCGTGGATCATTAAAATTGGTGCCTCGCGCTACGCGCAAGAAACAAACTCCACGAAGGTCATATTTCCCTGTACGTAAAACTCGAAATATGTTAATGGGTGTGCGCGCGAATAATTTCGAGATTAAAGTCGAAATCTATATAATATATAAAAGAAAGTCGTGTTAGGTACACTATTTATAAATCAAGGACGGCTGAACCGATTTGGCTGAAAAGGAGGTAGCTTAGAACCAGGAGACGGACATAGAATACTTTACATGGACATGCGGGCCCATTGGGTTTATTATTCGAGAACGGCTGGACCGATTTTTATGATCTTTGATTTGTTGGATTTGTCTCCGCCCCGAATAGCAGAATAACTATTAAAAGATGGACAAGGGGGGCCAGAACGGCTGGACCAATTTTCATGGTTTTTGATTTGTTGGATTTGTCTCCGCCCCGAATAGTAGAATAACTATTAAAACATGGACAAGGGGGCTTAGGAAGCCCCCCTCCCCTGGGTTTATAACTCAAGAACGGCCGATTTTGGTATATTGGGTAGGTATGAGAATAATAGGTCGTAAAGTACTTTTTACATAAACATGAGGGTCCAGAGGACCCCCTTGAGCTGGACCGATTTTTATGAATTTTCTAAAAAATATTTGGTAGGTATGAGAATAGGTGGTAAAGTATTATTCATATGGACATGGGGGCCAAGGGCCCCCCTTGGATTTATTACTCAAGAACGGCTGGACCGTTTTTTATAATCTTTGATTTGTTGGATTTGTCTCCGCTCCGAATAGCAGAATAACTATTAAAACATCGGAAAAATTACTGGGGGCGGGGAGCTTGGTACACGGCAACGACAATACCGAAAGCCCCCCTGGTACAAGGCAACAATAACAAATAACGCCGGCCACCAAAATTTGTCGTACCGGGCTTTAAAAATGATAATCGATTTTTGAGGAGTAAACTCCAAAGTTTCACTAATTTTTTGACTGACTTTTTTCGACGGCTATTAAAACATCAGAAAAATAAACGAAACAAATTTTCTCATACATTTTGTATGGAAACGGTATATAACGCTATCTTTGATACACGGCAAACACAAAAATTAACATGGCGTTGTATGCTGGTTCCGGTAATGCCAGTAGATGGCGTTGTGTGCATTATGCTTTGAAAACTAAATTTGATTCAGCTAATAAGTTAACACAACATTTAATGATTCTGAGGCGGTACAAAGTTCGCCGGGTCAGCTAGTAATGAAAAAAATAATGTTATTATGTCCTCTCTGCGCCTTCGTATAAAGAACAAATTCGATGGAAAAACTGCAATGGAGAAAAAATTGATTCACAAAACTTACTAAATCTCATGAACTGGTTTAATAGCAGTGTCCTAATTTTGTAAATATGTATTGTAGATATTTGTTTACATTTTTGAAAAAGAAATTGATTCTTCTTACCATACCTAGAGCGAATGTAAAAAATATATAATGGACGTAATGAAAAAATCACGAAGTAAACACGGGTTCTTAGATAACGAAACATTCAAAAGCTGGTGCCAAATTAAGAGTTAAATAACAAATAAGCTGTCATTGTTTTTACTTAGATTTTTAATTGTATTTTGTTGAACTAAAAATGAAGATAAAACTTCAACTAAAAAAATTGCAGATTATATTTTATTATTTAAGAAAAATATTGTACCAAATTCATATAGTAAATAAGTATGTTCAACTTTGAAAATAAATTACATATAATAATAATCCATGATTTTTATTGGAGCATCTAGTCCAATTATTATGTTCAATTTTTATTTTTATGAATGTTAATAAATGTTCATTTTCGGTTAGAGTTGGTATTAAATTTTGTAACGACACTTCCTCCCTATTCAGTGTTTTGTGAAATCATGCTTCGATTTTATAATCTTTGAAATTATTTATTGCTTAAAAATATGTATACATACACCACACCGATCTTGAAATTTGTCCACCCAAAATATCAAGTGCGTTCTAAGAACTTTGCTATAGCTAGTGCCGCGCCATCTATTACCAAAATAGCTAATAGCATTTCGATGGGAAATTGTTTCATTCATTTTTCGCTTGATACCCCATCTTACGGACATCCATAAACCACCAAAAAGTAACGTGACGGGGATCGCAAAATCCTGTATAGTTGAGCATTCTGTTAAAGTGTTCACCGTCCTTTTCGGAGAGGGATGGTATGTAGTATATAAATGGGTAGTAAGTAGACCCTTTTTATTTTACGTCTTCCGTTTAGACTACCAGAGGAAAAATGTACTCAATGTTCCCACGGTTACTATTACTTATTAATTTGGAAGTTTTATCGAGACGTATAAATCGTCCCATTTAGAAAGTCAATAAAATTCTCCACCTTCCAGCTACCTGCCGAGTAAATAAGACAGATTTTCCCATTTTTCAGTGGAATATTTCGTGCGGTCCGAAGGCGGCCCGTTTGTGTGAATCGATTACGTAAACATAGGTTTCGTATTTGATTCCCCTTCTTTATTTGATTTTCATCTGTTTTCTTATTTCACTTCTCGGCCCAGAAAAAGGTCAATCGACTTATTTGCTTTCGTACGTGCTGTGACCCGCAAACATGTCGTTCGTAGTGGCGATAAAAAAATACGCGATACAATCTCTTACCATTAGAAGCCATGTTATAGAGACTTTGGTGTCGGTTCTTCTTCCAGTACATGCGGGTGAGGAAGAAGGATAACAAGGAAACGAAAAAGATCGCCACGGTCACGCCGATGTAGAGAGCGATGTCGTTCTTCGTGTTCTCCAAGTTTGCTGAAACAATCAATTATTTACTTTAACAGATTTTTAAACCATGCTCTTACATGCTGTTATATTATTGCTATTAGCAAGAGAAATAATATTAAATATATAATTCCCATCTGCGTCTAACACAATTAACGGCGGTGCATTAGACGCCGTTTGACCCAATAAACTAACTATACAAATATCCGCTAAACTCTCCAAGTACAAGCTAAACGCATTATTCCGGCGAGTTTCAGGTCAGCAAAACAGTGCTGAGGGTTCTTGAAAGCTCCCAATTTACAGGCAAAGTGCTGAAAAACAGATGCCGAGTTAATTAATAGGCGTTGTATTACACCAAAGGAGTAGTCATCGCCTGATTGCTCTTTTAATTACTCCGGAAATAAGACGGGTCTCGTCGGTCGTAATACATTTCTGATTGATCGGGAGGCTCGTCGCTACAAAGAAATTTACTTTAAAACTTGAGTAAACCGTGCCGTCGGATGGAAATGTTTTTATGTTTAAAAGAGAATTCGGTGAAACATTTAAAATGTCTGTCTGTTTCCTCGGTATTTAAATTCACAAACGGTTTCTTCTACTAAATTGAATAAAGTGAACAGTTAATGTCACTACGTCGGCCCAGCTTTGTTGTGGCCAGATTTTGGGGTGTTGGTTTAAATATTTAACATAATGAAATATAGCATAGAAAATAATATTTAATTAGTGAATTTCGTTGACTATTCAGTTCACCTGGCAAACTGCGACATTCGATCAATAACAGCCGTAGAAATTCAAAATTTTGGCCAATCAATTTGCGGTGATAATTGTATTAGTACGCAATACAATTTAGTAGTAGTAAATTGGTTCACTGAATAGTCCTCCGAATACGATCCGTCGTCAAAGTTTAGTAGACAATTTCTCTCTCAAGCACTCGTCGCATTTTAAGCAATTGCAATGACATTCGTGACATCTTAGAAATTGTCGACATAACTTTGACTACTTATCGTATGATAAGTGATAATAATCCATAACCCACATGCACGCGTCATGCATTTCCTGATACATTTCTTGAGGTTGCTTGTGTTCCTACTCATAAAATTCGTTTTTATGGAGTTATAGCCTCCTGTGGGTGCTAATCTTTTATTTACTTTATATTCAATAATAGCTATTAACACATTAGTGTTAACTCTAGGCTCTTTCACCTGTCGCTAAAATGTTTCCGAGTTGCATTCACGACTTTTTCGGTAATTAAAACTATGAATGCCAGTTAAACAACTGATGTAATTACAGAAAAGCGTAGTTTATAAGTTGAGTTCAATTATAGGACTAATTAGAGTTTCTTTACTCTTAGTTATTACAGATTCTCGTTCAAACGGCTTAAAGTTGACTCAAACTTCTTGATTTGACTTGCTTTGGTAGGAACTAGTTAGTTATTTAAGTTAATATTGTATTGTAATAGTAATAATAATAGCTCCTACAGCATAAGTGCTGGTAAATAAAACTCATTATTCGTCCGGTAGGTAAATGAATTTTCCACGAGGGTGTATTCAATGCTTTGATAGCACGAACGCGGTCACTTACTAATTACTTCTGTAAGACGTAGGTAAACGTCAACTTTCCGTTGAAAAGTTGTAATTTTCCCGTCCCACACGCCTTATTCATTCATGAAAAACTACTTCCGAACGCCTGTGACCGTGAAATTGAAAATAACAAATGGTGGCAGTTGCAAACAAATCAAGATAGAAACTCGTTCCAACAGAAATTTGTCATTCCACGATAAGAAATCCATAGAGCAGATATGAAACAGCAAATGCAAATACCGACCCGCACATGGATATAATTTCTAACAGTATGAAAGTTGCGATTTACAAAAACTTGTTTCTTGATATTTGTGACCAACATCTACAAACCGTACACAAGGATAAATCGAGAATTTATTACCGACATAAATAATGCATCCTTATTTTTAGATAAAAATAACGGAACTGCTGAAAGTTCAAGTCGTAAGTTTAGATTGTTTAAGTCCGAAATAACAATAAGTAACGTCCACGCGGGCGTTTTGGTCAATAAAAATCGTCCCGGTTGACACCCGCTCTCACGGAAATAGTGTATCGTGAGATCTTACCAAAAATAAAACAAAAACCATTTTGGTGAGGGAGATTAGTAACCGTAATCAATTACTCAGCCATGTTATGACTGTGAGCGGAAATTTCGTGATGTTAATAAATTACAAATCCGTAAAAATGTTATTGCGGCATGACGACGAGTGAATACAGATTGGATGGAACATACGGAGTGTTCCATGCTAATGAGATGGAGAAAAAACACGGCTCGAGCTATAAATAACCGTCGTAACACTCTTTTTGCGAATATATTCTGTGAAATAGACAATAAGATCGATCGGATTGATCTATGGTGCAGCAGGAACCCCGCTGCGGCTTATTATAGAGCAGCTGTTTAAGTGATTCAAGGGATTTATGCGCCAAGATCGAGATTGTGTGGTTAGAAGACGTGAATTACGTTTTATGCCAGCGAGAGAGGGAGAGAAGACGCCCAGTTTATCTCGCTGAACCAAAATTTGCATGGATAATTGCTCTGAAATATCATCAGGCTACTAGGTTTGACGTGTTCAACATGTTGATTTTCGTATCAGGTTTAGACCGGTGGTCAGTGCTTTTCCAATTGATTAAGCTCATTTATCTTCAAGTCGCGAATGCTTTTTTTTTATAATCGGTGCCGTTTTCATTATCACTTTTTTTAGTTTTGTGAATAACGATTCATTTAAAATTTCCAACTAAAAGAAGATATCCCATACTAAAATTTACAAATTATTCCCACAACGCTTGCCTATGTACAGATTTCAGTAAAGGCACTGTTATGTATTTAAAGAATCACACGGATTGTGTCGCCCAGTAGTTTCGACTTCCGACCGCCATCAGACAACGGTTTCGTGTCGTATTTGTACGGAAGCGGCTTCTCGAGCGTTTGGTAGAATTATTCCAGAACGTGATGATATTATTAAAATATTAGATAAAATCCTTTCTGAGTGAATTAAAAGTTTCTAAATTTACAGCAGAAAGTCAGAAGCGCTAAAAGAAATAAAAGACATGGACGTTTAAATAAAATGATGCAATCTGAACTTATATTCAGGAAGCAGAGGATAAGTATCTACAGGACAGTCATAGGACCACAGGTAACTTATGCCAGCGAAACATGGGTACTGAACAAAATATCGGAGGAAGCCCTTTTAAAAGGCCGAAACAAAAATAAAAAACAGAGGAATATTGAGAAGCAAAAATATTGAAGAAAGGATGCAAACAAGAACTAATCAAGAGCTGTACGCGTTATACAATGACACAAGAATATTATATTGTAATATGTATATCGTCGTTAAAACCTGAAAATTGTGTAACTGTATTCCGAGTTTTACAAACAGGAGAAGCAAAAAACTGTTTTATTTCGCGTTGTGAGTCAATATATTTGAAAACTTTCATTATCACTATATTCGTATCAAAGTTTTGAATTTTGTGATAATGAAAGTTTTGAAACATATTGACTCACAACGCGAAAGAAAAGAGTTTTTTGTTTCTCCTGTTTGTAAAACTCAGAATGGAGTTATACAATTTTCAGGTTTTAACGACGATATTGTAACAGATGTGAACCCTCAATGATGTCATCAATAACTCACTACTGTAGAGTGCTATAGTGTAACATCATTTTCTGAAGTATTCCGTAGACATCAGAAGGATGCAGGCGATATACGAGGATGGGTTGATTAATTCGCGGCCTACCATAGAAGGAAATGATTTTTTGATTTTTCTTGTAATTTTTATATCTTCATCTAGTAACATCCTGTCACAGTTTGACTTTAAAATTTTATCCAAGTCTGTAAAGTAGTTTTGATTTGGTGTCTTATCAAAGTTTGTAACTTCTCTGCGTTTGGAAAAATAGAGAAAACTGAGATTCGAGCCGTGATAAAATATTTTTATATTAACACTAAAAATGCACCATGTCCTGGAAAGCTGAAAACTGCGACTTTATCGTTTTCATTGTTAGACTGCGAATTTATCAAACCACCCTCGTATTTATTGGCCGACCAGTGGGTCTAGTCGGACAGTTGCCTTTATCTGTCGGGAGTGCCACGTGCTTTGTAAATAGTGTAAATAGATTAATGATTTATAAAGACTAGCTGACCCGATAGACGTTGTCCTGTCCAAATTTCATAGCGAAACAAAACAAATGTAATTTTGTTTTAATTTAAGCTGGGATGCGTTTTTTCAGATTTTTCTCCAGAATTTCCCGATTATTTATTTTTTTAATTGGGAACATTCAATTGAGTTATTTCTATCACGGGAGCATAACGAACAAAAAAAAAAGGAATCAACCAAATATGTCGGCCCCATCGTTAGTTATGATCGAGAGTGCATAAAAAAAAATTGACTTTTACAGCTGAATTGCCGAATTTTCCGACATTCCTTTGTATTGTCTCGAATTTTATTTCCCTGAAAACTTTTCCAAAAAAAAACTTATTTAGATTATTACAAAAAAAAAACAGCCTAATCGGTCCAGCCGTTCTCAAGTGATGCGCTTACCAACGAACAGCATTTCACTTTCACTATACACGCTGTTTCAACGAAAATTGCCCACATGAATTTACTCGAGTTACAAATGTTTTCTTCAATTATTTTCCGTGTGAAAAGAAATGGCATACATAATTGGAAGTAATTGGTCCTACAAAAGTACCATTTATACAGTGAATTTGAGATAAATATTCCGAATATTTTCAGTTATAATATAATAAGAGTTGAGATTTCGTCGGAAACATTTACCGATTGTTACGAGAGTTCGCCTAGCAATTTTGCGAATGACATTGTCATAAAAATCATGAAACGCAGTTGATCAATGTCATGAGCAAAATTGTAGAACTCGAGTCCACAATTGGTAAATTTTTCCAGCGAAATCTCAACTCGAATTATATTCCTCAGACTATTTCACGAAAACGCCCAAATTAATGATAATGTGGTGGAAGGTGACAGGTAATTGGGGTATTTGACATGCAGTATGCTGCCACAGTGACTGCAGCAATTGTTATTTTTTCGCTGAAAAATGAGGTACGTTGTGTAATAGCGACTGTTCATTGGTCCGTAACCCCCGATAAAATTTTGACAAGTTGATTTTTTCAATTTAAATTTTGATTCCATTGTTGAATGATCACATGTGATTGGTTAAAATATATATGAGTGAAATAGTCAGTTATAATATAATAAGAGTTGAGATTTCGTCGGAAAAATTTACCGATTGTTACGAGAGTTCGCCTAGCAATTTTGCGAATGACATTGTCATAAAAATCACGAAACGCAGTTGAGTGATTTTTGATCAATGTCATGAGCAAAATTGTAGAACTCGAGTCCACAATTGGTAAATTTTTCCAGTGAAATCTCAACTCGAATTATATTCGGCAGACTATTTCACGAAAACGCCCAAATTAATGATAATGTGGTGGAAGGTGACAGGTAATTGAGGTATTTGACATGCAGTATGCTGCCACAGTGACTGCAGCAATTGTTATTTTTTCGCTGAAAAATGAGGTACGTTGTGTAATAGCGACTGTTCATTGGTCCGTAACCCCCGATAAAATTTTGACAAGTTGATTTTTTCAATTTAAATTTTGATTCCATTGTTGAATGATCACATATGATTGGTTAAAATATATATGAGTGAAATAGTCAAGAAAAAATAATTTTTATCTCGCAGGAAGCAAAAAATACAGTATTGCGTGGAGAATGAAAAGATCTTTTCAAGGATACCACATGTCTCATGTCCTACTTTATCTATTTAAAATTTAAGGGTGGGAGTCACTGCGGATAAGGTGCTTTAGTTAGAAGTTTGAAATATACCTCAATAATCAAAAAACTTCACCAGTCTCGGTGTTTTTCGGTAAAATATTTGTAACTCGAGTAAATTCAAATGGACAATTTCCAGACAGCCTGTATAAATTTAGGATGGAATGTGTTTTTCCAGTTTTTTATTTTTTCGATTGAAAATATTCAATTGAATTATTTCCATATTTTTCTTATAATTGTCTCAAATTTTATTTTCCTGAAAACTTCCATGACCAACGAACAAAACAAACAAAGAATTACGAATATTCATCGTTCGATCGTGAGTTATATATAGTCTTGAATTCATAACAAAATCCCATAGAAAATAAGTACTCCTTTTCTTTCCAGCACCTTTTTTGGACTGTTATGAATATTTAAAAAAATAGGCGTTCTCATGTAGTGCCTTTATCGCCAAACAGCATTTCAACATGTTACACACGGGCTTTCAGTTTATCCAGAAATTTTAAATTTTCCGGTGTACTTTTCCAATTTTTCTTTCCATATGAACCTTATCTGGACTATCACGAATATTAAAACAGCTTTTCCGCATTTTTACAATTTTCCGAGAAACTTTTCTTATTTTTCTTTCCGTAAGAACCTGAGCTGGACCATTACGAATATTAAAAAAAAATAGCCAAATTGGTCTAGCAGTACAGCATAATACATATTAATTAAATTCAGTTTTTTTTTTATCAAAGGATAATGCACACAACGCCATCTACTGGTATGTATTATCGGAACCAGCATACAACGTCATGTTAATTTTTGTTTCATGTATCTGAGATGGCGTTACATATGGATTCCATACAAAATGTATGAGAAATCTTTTTTCGTTAATTTTTCCGAAGTTTTAATAGTTATTCGCCTCCGAAAAAAATCTATGTCAATCCGTTCTAGAGATATCATCCAAAAATTTGTGTGTGGAGTCGACGCGCAACAGAAGTGAAACTTTGGAGTTTACTCCTTAAGAATCGATTTTCATTTTCAAACCCCGATACGACAAATTTTGGTGGCCGGCGTCCTTTGTTATTGGCGTTGCCCTGTACCACATTTCCCCCCGGGGGCCCTCTTTCGTTGCCCTGTACCAAGCTCTACTTTTTCCGCTGTTTCAATACAAAAAAAAATCATAAAAATCAGTCGAGCCGAAAAATTAGTCCAACCCAAGGAGGCCCTTGGGCCCCATGTCCATGTCAAAAATAGTTTACCACCTATTCTCATACCTACCAAATATAAAAAAAAATCACAAAAATCGGTCGAGCCGTTTCGGAGGAGTTCGACCACAAACACCGTGACACGAGATTTTTATATATTATTTTTATATTATTATATTAACCAATACAAAAATCAAGATGTAGATTAAGAAGAAATACGAAGCTGGGCACAAAGAAAATGTTTAAGGTTACTTGAGAGCTAGCTGGAGTTATAGAAATAACTGGAAGAAAATCGGTGCTCCAGAAAAGGATGCTAGAGTACCTGAAGAAGACATGAAGCTGTGTAACTCACTTTCGGATAAGATGATTGAACTGCGACTCACTGAGGAAGAAATGAGATTCCAATGGAATGAAGATTGAAATTATTGATTGCTGGTATGTTTTAGGAAACGTTGAGAAGATCTTGACTATAGAAGATTGTAGTCAGCATCATCGTTCTGAAGGAAGTTAAACTGGAAGTTGGAACGTATGGAAAGACCCACACTTGTGATTGGTGCTCCGATGCAAGAATGAAGACCGAGGACGCACGGGAATGCAAGTTGCACGGCAATGACCCTGAGTAAAATCCTGCTGGGCCCAATGGGACTCTATGGCTGTGGGACATGGAGTCCGGACACATGTAGAAATGGTGTGGGCCACATGTAAAGTGAGCGGGTAATTGTTCGCATGGTTAAAATTCCGGAAGTTCTAGAGGAGCTTCATTGGGGAGTACCTGATGGACACCTGAGGGTGTCCACGATGTTTGGGCACTTACATGAAAGGTTTTATTTGGTTCCCATCAACAGAATTCCGGAAGTTGTGAAGGCACTCGATTGCGGAGTACCTTGTGGACACTTGGAAGTGTCGAAGAAGTTTGAGAAGCTGCGAGAAAATCGAAGAATACTAGAAGTGGAGCAGGTAGTGTGTAACTTGCGCTGCAAGCAAAAGTCCATAAAAATGTCGAGAGCACCTATCTGTAAACAACGTGTGGTGGTCCATTTGACAAAGTTGCCGATTTTCCAAGAGAGGAGGTACAAATAAATATAACACCGTCGTCCTAGCATATTCCATCAAATTAGTGAATTCGACGAAACGCCCAGTGAGTTAGGAAGCTGCGACAGTTGCTGACGCCATTATGAAAGAGTCCACCCATCGACTGGGAGATGTAAAGATCGTAAGTTGAAAGCGTACTTCTTCTGGCAGACACCCGACAGGATACCTTATGGGCGATAAAGGAGACAGTTTTGTCCCAAGGTATCAAGAAATTGGCTATCGTGAAGATCGCCTGTGAATCCGACTATTTGGTTTGTAGAACAGTCAGAAGCAAGTTGGAAGGAGTCCTCCGTTCCTTTCGGGACGAAATCTTTAAGGAGGGGACAGTGTAACGAACATGGACCCTCAATGACTGTGGCATGCTCGAGATAGTGTGACATCATCTTCTGGAGTATTCCGTATACATCTAGAGCATGACGTCATCCGTTATGTTCTGGAAATTGAAGTCTGAAATAATTGTCGAAAAGATTCCATATGTTTCAAGAGCTCTATGATGTCATCTATAGAGCTGCCTATAAGAATGCAGGCGATATATTTATTAGAAGACATATAGGCCAACCAGTCGCATCACGGTCAGAGTCGGAGTCGAAGATCAGTCTATCTATCATTAAATATATCACGTGAATGATTTGTAAATAGTGTAAATCATGCAAATATTGTAGTATAAAAAGTCAAAAATAATAATTTGTTTAAATAAATAATCGAACCCAGAGACAATATTATAAACATTAAGATGGGTGGAACACGTTGGAAGAATGAAGGAAGAAAAAAAGCAAAGCAAGTACTGTCCAGAAGACCAGAGAGTAAAAGAGGAAAGGAATGCCGACGAAATAGTGAACACTGATGAAGAGTTAAAAAGTGGAAGTCTGGAGACTGGATAGGGGAAATAAGGGACAGAGAACAGAGAAGAAGTGTACTGCAAAATTTTGTAGAAAGATTACATCTATTCTAATTATATGCTCAATTTATTAGACAGTTAAAAAAATAAAACTCCTTTTTCAAGAACTTTTTTTTTATAACATGAATGTTCAACACTTGATTTCATGAGTAAAATTATTAAAAATTATCTGAAAATTTTAGAATATGGTTTGTAGCTCCGAAATCAAAATTTCTGATTTTCCTATTTTTGAATGTTCGATTTATGGGATTACAACCGACCAGAAAACGTTTATAATAAGTATTACTTCAGAGACAATATACAGGGTCTTCATAAATGATTCATATATCTAGTAGGCTGTGGACGTCAAAATTCTCCATCTAACTACGTGTAAATTTTGTTTTCCATAGGCAACATGATAGATAGAATTCCATGTCGCACATGCGTCGTCTTTAAAGCACACTAATATAATGTGTTGTTTTCTACCAGAAAACAGTTAAGTATTTTATTCTTCGTGGCTATCGATTCCAAATACCAGTAAAAATTACAAACTTTTACTATATGTAACCCAAAAGTTTTCAAATTATCTATGAACTGGCTATTAAGGTAATATAATAACGACAAACAAACCTCTACTTGATTAGAAAACTTTGCTCACGAGTTAGTTTTACTGATTTATGACTTCATTGCCTTTCCGTTGAACCGCTATAGCTGAGCAATTCATCTGAGCACCCAGTACATAAAATTTCATTACCGACATTATAAATAAAGCGGATTGTTAGATCCCAGTAACAATAACATGTATTGTCGGACAATTGCACGTCGAACTGTTTTGAGACGAACGATTGGTCCGGAATACGATTAATGGTCTTCAGCTATCCGTCCTACGGACTTAATGGCATTCTAAGAAGATTGCACTTTTTGTCCGGAATTGCTGCGCACAAGGAATAGTTTGAATGATGATTGGGAAGGGTACTTTGATGTCGTCTGCTTGCCTTGCTTCCTCTGTGGGGATTGCCACAAAGCCTGTGCCTTCAGAATTTCATGTTTATTACCCGATAATGGATATCCGATGCCGCGTGGTTTGCAAAGCATTAATGCTACAAGAGGGATCGCGGTTATTAATGGAGATTTTCGGAAGATTCCACGAAAGAAGCTTCCGAGCTTTCGAAGACGAGAGACGTCACACTTAAGATTAAGCTGCATTCTAATCCTTGAACGATTAGACGTTACAGGATGATTGTTCGGTTTGCTTGCAGCAATCTATAGTCGTTAAATTTCTTCTGAGAATTTTGTAAGTAATTTATGTGGTTTGATTAACGCAGACGGGTTCATGTTTAACAAAGGATATCGCAGTAGACATTAAGTTAATAACCCAAGCTCTAAACGTGTAGAGTACAAAAAGTCTGACTGAATGTGTTTTTGAAGTATTTAAAACTTTTCGGGCATAATTTTAGTCCACATTAGTGCAAAGATTTTGCCGCCCCTAAATTGGCAATAAATCTTCCAGCCATTAATAACTCGTTGGAGTTCTTTCGAATGGGGATAAATATCGATAAATCATCAAAAGCTTAATTCATTTCCACCATAAAATTGAAATTATTTAGCTCTCCAATTGCAGGCTATTTTTTATTCGCGTGTGGTGTTCATAAATCCGTTTATTGCCGTAATAAAAATGGATAAAATTATTTAATTATCGCATTGTAATCGCCGCAAGTCCCAATTTATGTCCGTGGAAAAATCGATGTTCGAACAACATAAAGTTGTTAATAACACGTTCGAGGCCGGGCAATTTGTACCTACGTCCAATTTATATTTTATCTGGGGCGAAATAAAATTGAGAGTTGATCTTTGTTGTGTAAAGACCGAACACTTGTATTTGAGAGTCGTGTAAGATTACTAGTGTTCTCTTTAGATGTCATGAGGACAGATTACGAGGTTATTTTTCGAGGACATTCCGAAGGAAACAAATTGCAAAACGTGTTTGTCTCTAACAACAAGTAATAGGTTTCGTTCGTTTTGTGCCGTCGTGTATAATGGCACTTTTTCGCTCTGTTGTTTTTCGTAACGGGAAAACTCCCAAACAACGATTCCCCCGATCGTCCTTTAGGAAAACATCCATAATACCCCCCTTTCCGATAATAATAACGGATGCAAAGAGTCCATTTTCATTTATACTAAAATAAAAGGACGCCATTTCAATTTCGCGAAAAGACGACTCGGCCCATTTTTTTCTATTCACAAAAACGTGAAAGAACTTTTATCTCCGGAGAAGACATAAACTGTGATTAAAGCGCGATGTTAATTTTTCGCATGAAGAGTGACACAAAAGCAGTTGGAATTGCGCAGCTGATTCAACTTTCTTTGCATAATACTTGCGTCCTGTGGAGTCTCTGGTTGACCCTTGACCCTTGGGGACACTGCGTCGCATAATGGCCCCATATATGGCACCCTTCACGTGCCAGACCGACACATGTGGTCGTGGTAGGGGGCGAACTGATACAGTGGCAACTCGTTGTGGCCAAAAATTGATACACCTTGGGATTTTTAATTTCACAATTATAATTAACACAATAATCCAGAATTTAGTGGGCTCAAATGATCGTAGACCGGTCACTGATCTAGGAGTACCAGGAAGAAAGCTTTAGTTATTTAGTAAAATTCTCGATTCTACAATTAATAGGCGTCCCAACCTTTGTAAAGAGTATCTTCCTATAAAATTATGCCGTCCTCTATAAACATTAAAGTGTAATTTGCCCGAGAACATATTTAGCTAATATTATACTTGCCAAATAAGAACGCTACAGATTGGTTAGTAATTTTATACATGGAATATTGAAACAAAAACTCTTTATGAAAATAATAAAATATAGACATAAATTACAAGAATTTATAAGAATTTTGGTGGTCCATATAATATTAATTTGTATTTTTTTGTGAAATCCTTATCGCTGCCACTGGCAGGACACCCGTGCTGCTCTACCTACCTACCTAGGCTCGCGAAGGTTAGATTTATGTTACGATGTCTCTACCGGGTCGTATTTTGTAGAAATAAATGTTTCGCTCGAATATATTAACAACTCGGAATATATCTGGATATTTAACGAGCGGTGCAGATTCTCACGGGATGCCATTCGGTCTGTAAAAATTGTTTATTATATTTTTAAATCTAAGGCAATTTATAGCAGAAGCAGCGGACATATGGGTTGTGTTAGCGGCGGTTGCGGCTGAAACACAATTTATAACTGTCCGAGAGCCGAAACATAAACCAGCTAATGACTATTCCGACCGCTGGGCTGAGCACCGTTTAAAAGTTTTTACAAAGAACAGGTTAACACTAGGAATTGACATCTATGGAAGTAGTGGAATAATAATTGTTTTGGTTTATGAATTTTAGATTCTAATAGCAGAAGGCACAGAATTTAATTTGGCAATGATACTAAACAAAGAGGAAAAACTAGAAGATCAGGAATTGTAGAGAAACTAGTGACTGCTAGAAAAAAAAGTGAAAGGAAACGAAATCGAACTCCAGTATAATACAACATGTTTTCAGTAAATTTTATTGCATGTAACCGTGACGAGGCGAAATTTACATTTAAAACATGTCTCAATTTTTTCCAAATGAAATATTCACAGCCGTAACATGTTATTGTGTTTATGGTGGCCACACAACAATTTAATATGGCATCAGCCCAAAGGAAAGGCCAAGTTGTGGCTCTGATTACGATGAAAAGTAACTTTTAGCCACCGAAGGATCAGTTGGATACCAGTGTCAATATCACAATAAACGCGAGATAAAATCTTCATCAATGTGTTCACAATAGATCGTTTGTTGATAGACATGTGAGATAACTCGGTCTGTCATACTTGCTATCAGTTCCTGATTCAGCTCTCTTTTAAGACATTTAAAGTCTGAATAACTGTATAATAATTTAGGTGCTGTGCTTCGTGACTTACTGCAATACAACTTGCAACAAAATTCTAGGGTAAAGTAACTCTTCGCCGTGGGTCCACAAAGTAAATCTGAGTCGTTTCGAACATCGCAAGTGGATCCAAACTTAAACATAGTAAAACTACAATATTCCGGCCTGAGCCAACATTCTGTTTGATTTTGCTGCCGCAGCCAGATAGTTCACACGCCATCCTCCACAATTTGCCCAGCGTTAAAATCGCATTATCCACTTTATAGCGACAAGGAGATTTACGATCCACCACGCATTTCGGTGCATATAAAACGGACTTAATATATTTATCCGGTCGTATTTATAGAAAGGTGTAAACAGGCTCAACGGTAACATGGTAAAAGTCGCGGGTCAGCGACTACTAACTACTATGCAAATTCAGAGAAGGCGACCGTGGACAATTCGCCTGTCAAACAGAGGAAGTCGCCGTCATTTGCTATAAAAGGACTACAAGAGGAGAATTAAACGAGAGTTGTAACGGCACGTGTGTGGTGGCTACTCATCATACTCCTTACAGTTCTTTTGTTGTGTCATTTATCTTCGGAGCTGTCAAGGATGCACGAGAGACGTTGTCCTAGGACGCTAAGCCCTTCAGTTACGCTTGACGGGGTCTAAGCCCCTGCGACAGAATGTGGAGTTTCATTGAAAATTATTCGGTAGTGGGGAATGTGCTTCGGCATCTTACAAGCTTTCGTTATAAAGAAACGTGAAATTTTTGCAAGCTTTGTAAGCTTGCGTTTGGTACTTTGTTGCTTTGTTGGCGTGTGCTTGTGGGAGTTAAGATGCAAAGTGCTCAATTAAAGCTGGCACATCCTACCCATCCTATCGAGATTCATAGTTTAAATTTGTAAGCATGTCATAACAATTTGTCACCTTTGAAAACCGATTCAGTTATAAGCAAGTTCAAAAGCAATAATTAATTATTCGGATATACTGAGTCGGTTTTATCACATCTGTACTGAATTCATGATAAAAAACATCAGAACTGCAAGAGAATTTATGGAGATGCATCAACCTCACGTGCATAGCCTATAGAAATTCCTACCTCAACTACCAAAGAATTATGCATAATAATTTAGAAAAAAATTGTTACCACATCTTTTCTTGGTGGGGTGTTATGAAAATGTATACAAATAGTTTATGGGGTCGTAGAACTCGCCATTTCAAATTTTTTTTTTTTGAAGTCGCACATTTTTCAGCCCCTTATTTCAACGAAACTGCCTTCCGCATGTAAACAATCAGTTTTGATCTGCCCGCTGAGCGCATAAAGTTTCATTATTTCTTATAACGTCATGTGCCTAATTCATGGACTTTCTGTATTAAATCCTTGTGAGAAGAACTAAACCAGCAATATCAGAACGTCGTATGAATACACAAAATTTGATGAAACGACGGATTCAACTGTGTATTACCAGCCACACCCTTAAATAATGTATTAATAGGACAGAGTGGTGAACTGCTTATGTGTATCTTTGCTTCACTAGTTTCTTGATAATTTTTTTATCAAGTTGGTCAGAAACAGTGGCGTGTGTAGGTTTCCTAGTAAGCTGTACATCGAAAACAACTTTTGAAAAAAATATTTGTATACATAACATAACAGCCTGTGTAAGAGAAAATATAGTTATAAAATAACTTTGGCTAAACATTCTTCTAACATCTAATGGTCGCAACTATGTATAACCAAGCATATACAAAATCCCTGTATATAAAAAAGTGTCTAAGGCTTAACTCACCCAAGCCACTTTTCATCACAGCGAAAATAACTGTTAAAACAGCCCTGGCTTCAAACATATAATTTTTAAAGCACAAGGCATACACGGAGAGTTCGCACAAAATTCATTTCCACTGTCTATTATGATTAAATAATTAGTTATTTGATTATTACATTACGTGCCGACAAAAAGGTGGTTGTAAAGTGGTCGATTGTTGCCACGACCACATTTTTGTGGTTGAAAAGTGGCTTGTGTGAGTTAAGGCTAAAAGTGCTATATGCTTCAGAAATATAATTAATTATAAAACAATTAATGAATTGTCTAGTTTAGCAGATTGAGCTATGTGAGGCAGATTTTCGACTCATTGTCAGATACATAGTTAAAAACACAAGCAATCACCATCAATATTAAGTGACAAACACTTTTGGCGCACAACTACCACAAAGCACATACATACCATCTGATCCAAAAATTTTACTGAACCAAACAAATTCACCAAATTCCATTAGAAAAATTAATTTGTGCACCTATACAGATCAACCCTAAATGCAGCGAAGTATTATTGGAATTGTTTTCCCACACAAAAGCTCCAAAGCCGCACTAATAAATTTCGTCCCAAGGCACATTCACAAGAATTTGTCCACTCCGATAACAAAATTGGCGGATGCGCCGGGCCAGTCATCGTTCAACGCTGCCAATCACAGATTTGTGTCATGTCGAATCCCATTTCGCGGCTATGACAAAAGTGTTTTTCCTAGTCACGATAGATAATAGATGAGCAAGAGCTTTATCACATGCCGACATTTCCCCGTCTAAATGAAAATTGATTGTGCTCCGCGCGGCTGGATTTTATCTAATCCCTGATACAAAGAAAAATTACTGTTTAAACCGCCCGATTTTATAATTCACGCTAATTCCCGTTGTTCGTGGAAGTTTTTATTAATGAGGTATAGACATGGAAAAGCTGTTGCATTCGGGGATCATTAATTTTAGTTACAAAGTTGAGAACCAAACCCACTTAGTGTAATAACTAATGCATGTTCTAACCTTACGTTGTACAATAAATACACATAATTAGTAGCTGTCGAGGCGCTTAAATATCCTTACTTTGTCGTCAGGCCGTTATCTGGAAAGTTAACTTAATTATGTTAAAAAATGGGCTGGGAGGCGGAACTTGGAGTGTGATTTCTTGTTGTTCGGTTGCTGATAGCCGATCTTTCATGTGCGTTGTAAATCCTTTGACGTAGAGCTTATTTAATATAAAATAAGTGCCCTAATTGATACAGGTTCTAAAATTCGTTCTGCCCCTCTAATAACTTTTCAATACAATAAAGTATTGCCTAAGCATCTAATTTTATATTTTTTCTTTGGTCTCTAGATTTCCTCTACCCTGCTCACCAGGGTTTATTCCTTTCTCTGTCTATCGACACTGTCTAACGGCGGCCTTGAGGTCTACAAATATCTTCCCCCCTTTCTTATAGAGTTCTCTATCTACTAGGTGTTTCAAAATGTCGGTGGTGCTTCTCCCTTTTCTGAAGCCCGCTTCTCCACCTGATAACACTTCCTTCTCCTGTAGTTCTTCCTTCAATTTCTCTTCTAGTATCATTGCGTTGATCTTGTATGCTGTGCTCAGCAACCTTACTCCTCAGTAGTTATCCACCTTTTCACTTTTCCCTTTTCCCTTTGTGTATCGGACGCAGTAGACCCATCTTCCATTCACTTGGGAATCCATCACCTTCATTGTATCTATTATTTCTTCTGTTGCATACATCACGCTTAGTTTTATAGTTCGTCTTCTCCAGCCGTTTTTCCTTCATTCATTCTTCCTACTGCTCCGTTAATCATTTCCTCCGTAATTTCTTCCCCTTTCTCTCGTTCTCTTGTTTCGTCTCTCTTCCCGTTTTTTGAAGTATTTTCTCCATTCTTCTATGGTTATTTTATCATCTACCCCTATCTCTATTTCAACTTTCGTTCTCTATTAAATGTATTTCCAGACTTCTTCTGTGTTGATATATAATTTACTCTTCTTCTTCTTTTATTTCATCTTCTCCTCACAAGAGTCTTGGTTTTTCTTTACTTGCGCCCGGTATTCTTCTCTCAATCCCTTCCCGTTTCTCCATTTCCTCATTTGGTTTCTGGTTAGTCTCTCCATTCTGTTTCTTCCCATACTACTACTTCTACTTCTATTTTTTTTGTTGACATCGCTTCCTTCATTCTTCTTTGGAGTTTTTTAATTCTTGTTTCGGTATCCTTCTTCTCTTTCAGTGTGTTGTAGCGCATTTCTGTACTTTTGTATGCTTTCTTCTTCCCAGATTGTTTGTATGTATATTTCTTTCTCGTGTCTTGTTCTTTTTATTTCTTCTCCGACTATTCAATGTCTATGCTGTGATTCCACTCCGTTTCCCACTTCAAATCTTCGTACCTCGTCCCAAACGTCTTGGCTCACTATTGCATAATCAATCACTGATTCCCACGGAAGTACGACACTCTTCTCGTTTCTTCTTTTGTCTTCCTAATTTTGTCCCAATTCTCGCATTGAAGTCTCCCCCAATTATTACATTTCTTTTTTCTGCCTCAGGGTAACAAATTTCTGAAATTTTTTGCTCCATCGTTGTAGAAAATGGGGGGTCCAGGAGTTTTTGCATTTACAAAGAAACTTTTGCTACTAGTTGCTTCTGTAGCTTGTTCTCTCGCATTTGGTCGACAATTATTTAAGACAGCATCCAGTTCACCTTCAAATCGTATTTAGACTACAATTTTGAAAAATATTTTTGTAACGTTCGTCGTTTCACCCGAGCGTGTTATTAGTCTTATTTCCAGCAACTTGGCACATTCGCTAGTTTTAATCATAAAATTTCACAGTTTTAGCCACCACCGTCCGTCGGCGTGATTTACGACTGCTGATCCCCGGCATGCACGTCGCAATTAAAAAATAAAAAATTGAGCCGCGGAATCGCGAGTAATCCCCAAATAATTACCCACGAAAGTGCCATAAATAATCCCAAATCTGATACACATCAAGAATTAGAAATTTGAGCCGACACACATGTAGCCCTAGGAGGAGGGGACGGCTCGTTTAGGGGGCGGCAATTAGCGGGGTCGCCGGGAATGCTGGGAATTCCACCGGAAATGCTGCCGTGCACTGTCACAGCTACTCAGCAAAGCTTTTCCCCCGCGTTTGAGGGTCGGATCGAGGGATGACATACTTGTGCGGAAACTAAAAATTTAACTGATGAAATCGGGTTTGCGGGAGAGAAAAATGTCGCTTCGAAATATTTGTAATGATGACTTGGTCTGATATATGGCAACGCGGAATGTAATTGGTTTCAGGTGAAGACGACGAGAATAACGAAAGGAAAGTGCCTTTTATCGGCGCTCTATTGAAAAACGGCGACTTAAAGAATCCTACAGCGTTACTAACAATGTCAAAAGATGCGAGTTGGAAGCGTCTAAATTTAAGCGCGCATTGTAAAAAACGAAAAATCCTCAACTGTCGGAGGTAGGAGGGTCATAGAGGCCTGGAGTTGACGGCCCGGAGATCTTACGTGGATGAACGGTGTGGGTTTTGTTAATTGTGCTTTGTGTCATGATTTACACCAAACAACTTGGCTTAATTAAGAAAGTGTTTTTGCTGTTTGGACCCGAGCGCTTTAGGAAATTAATTTCAGAAATTCAGTCCTAACTAGAGTGTATCATAGGATAAAGGTAAATGGAAATTCTAATTGGATGTCGTCGACCTTAAACTTTACAAGAGCAGAGTAAATAGTGAGGAGTAAAAGGAGTATACACTGGAAAAATTGTTCCATAATACTGATATGTAACTTTCAAAGTATATGGTTAATACCGACTCCCATTTTAGGATTGTCTTTATTACACTTGTAAAAGCCGTACGGTTGCTCGGATAACAAACATTCTCTCCAAAGGCAGAATATCGCCACTTTCTTATATTAAAATGACGTTGTAATTTATTTCAACGATCATCCATTGGTTTGAATACACCAAATTTCAAATTAAATCTAATAATTTCGTGATATAATTTGCAGAAACGTTAAAAGTAATAGATGAAAGAGCAAACCTAAATTTAAAAAAAAATGTACTCCTATTTATCATGCAACAGTAAATGTTTACAAACCAGAAAAATTAAATTTCTTTGAGTGTATTGAAACTTATGGACGGTAGTGTAATTAATTTTAGACAATACAGGGTGTTATGGACGCCAGAAATTTAACCACATGTAGAACTCGTCAAATTAAATATTTTTTTATTTACCACTTTGCTAAAATCCACTATTTTTTTAACATTTTTCTGACCCCTTATTTCAAATTCGGCTTATGAGTACATGAACTTGAACGAATGAGAAAGTTTTTGTGCGATCGAGGTAAACATGATGCTAATAATTATAGACCAATTTCCCTATTACCTATCTTGTCGAAACTTTATGAAAAATTACTGCTCACCCAAATCTTAAATTACTTGCAGAGCAACGATAATTATATTATCGTCCAGTCAATGGGGTCGTCCCACAATTTTCAAATACAGCTTTTCTAGAAACTAGACGAAATAATATTATACCCCTATATTTTTGTTTATTCGAAATTACGCGTTTACTAAGTAAAAAAAAAACGAAACATTTGTCTCATTTGAAACGCGCGCCTTTCTGTGACGTCAACACGGGACAAAATTCACTAGACAAAATTGAATATAGTCGAATTCGTCAAGTTCAATTGAGGGGGACGACCCCATTCGGTTTCCGTAAAAAAAAATAATTTTATTGATCTTGGATCTTTCGAACATCACCAACTTTACTCAGCAGCTTTTTTAGCCCTCACCAAAGCCTTCGATTGCGTGTCGCATAACATCTTGTTAAGTAAACTTTATTTTTATAATTTTCACCCCATAAGCATTAATCTCGTAATGAGCTATTTAAATAACCGGACTCAACAAGTAACTCTTAATAGCACCGAATCAAATCTTTCTGACATCAATTTTGGAGTGCCGCAGGGATCTATACTCGGGCCAGTCCTTTTCTTAATTTATATAAACTAGTGATCGCCCGTCACTTGAAATTCGAGTGGTATGTATTGAATTATTGGTAATCAAATCAATGTAAAAATTTAAAAAAAAGTGAATACTTACGTAAATAGTGTTGAATAAAGACTGGTTACCATATTACATATTACAATTTTTAATTTGCCTTGTCTGAATAATTAAAAAAATTAAGACGGAAGAATTTCTTTATATACAATGTTTTGCGTAACACGGAAACCATCGAGTGTACGAAACAGAAGACATTACTACCAGTATTGTGTTGAAAAACCTATTGAATTAATGATCAATAACGGCACGTTGTTCATTATTAGCCGTTTCATACATTTGATTAAACAATAAATCTTTCGCTTCTCGATTGATTTGTTGAGAAAGTCGCAGGTCAGTTAAACGAAAGTATTGTGGAATTGGTAAACCAATTTTTCGGCAAGAAAAAAACACAACTTCACAACTTGCTCACCGAACCTCAGTGTCCAAGTGTCCAACTTCTCACTTAAAACGATTCACGCTCATTTAAATCGATGACTGTAATGAACCGCTTTTCCCCTAAAATAATTTGCAAATAATTAATGAACCTGTGAAATTTTTGAAAATGGAAAGTAATCTTCACATAGAACTTGTCAATGTCTTCCATTTAAAAAAACAATTATCAAAATCGGTGCAGTATAGACTGTTTTATTTGGTCCAAATTGATTCATGTTAAACCATTAAATATATAGATATAGATGACACAACTGTACTGTAGGTGCTGCTGATTCAACCCCTAACAAAGCGAAAAATAATATGACCCAAATTATGTCAGCTGCCAAATCATGGTTTCCTTCGAACGGATTATGTCTAAACAAATGTAAAACTTCCACTATGTTGTTTAATTTAAAAAGTAGGGACTACTCATCTGACAAATCTTAGTATGTAAAATATATTGGGAGTTTATATCGACTCTGAACTAAATTGAAAAAACCATGGCGATTATATAGCAACTAAAGTCTCAAAGAATATCTTTTTCGTCATTAATTTGGCTAATAACCTCTCTTTGAAATATTTGCGCACTATTTATTTTGCAATGTTAAATTGTCACTTTCGCTATTCTTACTTGGGGTCATTCGTCCTCCCTGCAACATTTGATGGTAGATGTAGATGGTCTAAATTTGAACGTCTGAAGTCTCCCACACTGTTCACAACATAATCTATCCGAAATAACACTCACAAAAGTGACGTCATTTTATTGACATTTCTCATCGTAAACAAATACAAACACAAATTACGCTTAATACTCGATGACTTTTAACGAGTGACAAGCGAAATTTGACAGTTCGCGTGAGTTGGAAAATGCAATATCTAAATACTCAAATAAAATGTTGAGAGGGTTGTAAATAAATTAAACCTCTAATATTGAGTTAAGGAATAAATATTTGATTTAGTGTTTATTCCCCGCCTTGGGATCGTTAAGAAAGAGTAAGGTTATGTATGTTTATTGTTTATGTGGAGGATGACTTAGTCAAGTTCCTGAACAGTATAGAACACCTTAGAAGAGTTAGACAAACGTAAGTAAACATACAATTTCTGCTAATTGTAAGTACTTAAATGATGATGATTTTTTTTTAAGATTTTACAATGAGTATGGAGTGCCCAGCATTGTACGTTTTATTTCTCCGCTGTTTTTTTTTTTTCATTCTTGATTTAAGAAATAAAATGTTGATATTAGGCCTAACTTATTGTAAAACAACCTTCGCTACACTTTCCATTATTTCTGTGGTTCAATTGGTCTAACACTCCTCCAGTAATAGCACTTTTATAAAATTTGTGACAAAATGCACCTGAAGTGAGCGATGTAATGTAGACAACCAACTATACCATGTCACTCATCGATGTGAGTGGTATACCCCCAGAACTCAAGAAATATGTCTTAAAAATTTGAGACTAAGTCTAGAACTGCAGCCAACTATTTCTTCATAAAGTTACCAGTGTATCAAAGAAACGTCAGGGTTTTTAAAAACTGTTTTTATTCTTTTGACGAATTCCTTGAATGTAATTTTGCAGGCATTGAATAAAGTATTTATTATTGTTTTCTCTTTTTGTTAGGACATTTCCTATTTTCTTATTTTTTTTTAATTATTCGTCAACAAATGGTTAGAGGCATATATTTTCTTTGCAAATTTGTAATTGATTTTAGGTTAGTGTTGTACTTTTTATTGTGTGTCAACTTGTATTGTTTACCGCACATTACACGAACAAGGACTGCGTTGGAGACCCCGATCGAAGGATTTTTTGCCAATGGCTTATTCAGAAAATTGATGAGGTACTAAATTTTTTGAAGCGTTTATTGACAACCGGCGAAGCGGGCTTCACACGAGATGGTGTGTTTAACGTCTATAATACACGTGCGTGCTCTAATGAAAATCCTTATGCATTCCAGGAACGCAATTTTCAGGAAAAAAATTCAAATTTCAATTAATGTGTGGGCAGGAATAATCGGAGATTGGGCCCCATATTTAACCCCCGCGTTTGACTGGTGCAGCGTTGTCATTAAAGAGGGTAAGCTAGAGAATTTATTATTACTGACCTAATTGGACATAAGCATATTATGCTGTGGTAGTACATGTTTCCATTTAAACAGTTTTTATTTCGATTCGTTTATCGGATAACGTTTTTGTGCATCCTCACAATTAATGAATATGGAGGCCATAGGCGGGTAGTATTGGTTTTAGGGGTCAAACCATTCGGTCAAAAATGTAAATTTGAGCATATTTTTTGGTGTAACTCTCAATTTGGATTGATATTCTTTGTTGGTAAAAGGTTTCTTTGTGAGTAAGAAGCCTATTGTTCTGGCACCGTTTGTGAGTGCGGTGGGTGGGTGGGCCAGCCTGTCCACTATACTCATCGACTGACTAAATGGTTGAAAAAATGTTTCTTTTGACGAGTTCTACTTGTGGTTAAATTTTTTGCTAGGACTTCCATAACACCCTGTATAAACAAAGCAGTTCTTCACATCCACATAAAATATATGTAGATGCACATAAAAGATTTTCTCCGTAATTGCCGTTCTGCCTTTCTTATGTTCGCGAAGACTACCATTATACATGTTTCTGTGCATAGTTCAATCGTGAAAAATATCACTAGAAATTTATAGATACCAGTCCTAATGTAAAACTAACGTGACATACGAGAGCATAAAAGTATATTGTCACTTTTAAGCATTGATATTGTAAGTAAAAAATACTTTAACGTTTATATGACATTCCACAAAGTATATCAATAAAGTTGACCAATGAAATGCCTTCATTAAAGGTAATTCTGTGGTTACTAAGTACGAGCATTTGATAAAGCTCATTGATCAGTTGAAATTCTGTATAGTTCAGAAACTACGAGCTCCAAAAAAAAAAGTAAATTCGATGTCCGGAAAGCTCAAGGAGAGTAGTTCTGAAAAGTTATTGCGATCCATTTGATACACCCTGTATTTATTGTGGGTTATTTGATATGCTTGTTTGGACTTGTGCTTACTAGAAATTGCATGAATAACTCTAAATACTGTCAAGTGAAGTGTCAATTTTAAAATAATTGTCAGAACCGTCAGTTGAAATACTATTATCTTAAAATTTTGCTGCGATTGTAGAAAAAAATCTTGTTTGCTTATCGACCAAACTAGAATTCTGATTAGAGGAGTAAACGCTAGGATTCAATAAATTAAGAAAAATTAAGAACGCTACCAGGAGGAAATTACAAGAAGGCCTAGAAAACATGAAGAAAGGGGGTATTGCTCTATTTTGATATAGAAGTAATGCGGAAAGCTATAGTGCGGTTTTAGTACAAACATGGAATAGAAGATAAAAAGAACGAAAATATATTAACAAAACCGAAGGACATGAAAAAGAACAAATACTTGGAAAGTTGCGATAAAGGTTTGAGGAGGGTAAGAATGAACTGAACAGAAAGTAAATACAGATGAGAAGACCATATTTTAAATATTCGAGAGCAGAAAAGTACACAAAGTAGACTAAAAGGAAATTGATAGATATACAATGCCGAAAATATTGGAGGAAGTCAAGAAAGCGAATTAAATTCTTTTTTGTTTATTCATCTTTCAATAACATTCTGTTAAGGAGTAATAAATATACAGATTTAAACTGAGTAGTTTTACGATTTCGTCTGTGCAACATTTGAATAATTATGGTATTTCATGAGATGGTCTTTTTCTGATTTCCATTAGCTTGAATAGCACAACATTCGTGTCATCTGCTCTCAGGTTTTGTCCAGAAAATTACTTTGGCACTTTTAGCAAGTATAAAATCTTGGCACATGTGTAGAATGTATCACAAATCGTAACTATTTTCAACTAAAGAGAAAAGTGTTCTCGGATACCCACTTATTTTGATTCATTTCTGTGCTTTTCATAAACGTCATAAAGACAAGACGGACGACTCCTCTTACTTCCCATTTTTACGAAGAAACCATCTTATTTATTGACAGTTGCGCTTGCCCGAATAAAAATAAACCTTTTCCTGCGAGCGCAGAAAAGATCCCGTCCCGATATACCCGTATTTACACATAAATATCTCAATCGAATTTCGAAACGCTGTATCCGTGTTTAAATTCAAGTTAGCAACTAGGCCGGAGGGCTTATATTACTTCCGGTTGACCGCACGGCGCTGCACACTGCAAATAAATGAATCCGGCTCTGCCTGAATATAGTGGTTGGCTAAAGGGTTCGCGCCTTAGAGGTTAACTAATAGCTCCGTTTGCGCTCCGGTGATGACACAGAGTTTAGGATGCGTAATTTAAATGTAGAAACTGGTAGGGTTGCAATCCCGGCACTAAGTACACACGAACTTCACGGTTATTACGGCAAGTTTGTTCGTGATTCAATTATACACATCGAGAGCTACTTCTGGAACTTCTCTGATGAAAAATGGTCGTTTTAATAGGCACGGATTGCATGGTACGGGCGGTCAGTGCACGAAGTGCTAAGTGGGGCAGTTTGTATGCAGAGAGAGTCTGGTACATAAAACTCGCGCCTTAACCCTTCGGTCACGTAATGAACATTTCCGAAATTTCGTATTCAATTCCGATATCTCCGGATTTTGCACTGCTGTATAGCGGCGCTTGCATAGCTGTGCAATATATCTTCTTTGATAGGTCCATTTCTTTTGACAAACGTAGGTTTTAACCCTTTAACTGCGAGCTATTAACGTCAGAGTTCTTTCCAGGGGGGTTTTTAATTTCCACGGCGCTTCCGGAAGGGCAAACTCACTGGAAGTCGTGTTGCTGAAATGTTGAGTTATAGACTTTGGTATATATTTTTCAAACGTGAATCAAACTCTTTTAATGCAGCATGAGAGGGCGCCAACGCAAACACGCGCGATATTAAAATGCAAAGGATCCTCGAGGACGTGGGCGCCGCATTATGAGGAGTGAAGCCGCACGCGGACGGTTCTAATAGCAGCAACTCTTGAAACTGAATGTTGGCGGTCGACCACTTCAACACGCGTGTAATCTAAAGAACCAAAACGCCCTACACGGCTTCTTTCCAAATGAAGGGCTTTATTCTACCGGAAGTGAGTTCTGCAATTAACATGAGAGTCTGGAGCACGTGCTGGGCTTCACAGTGTTTAGATGAAGCCCGTTCCAGCAATTCGATACAGTTAAGAACGTCCAACAAGTAACGAGCGGATGAGCTGGATATAACTTTCATAATCAAATAGATGCATACATATTGAAATAGATCGTCCTCTGTAATAAATCCAGATTCCTGCATTCATAAGGTTTAAATGCAGTTTGCACATAATATCATTTAAATTACAGGAAGGTCTCCACTCCACAGTACACAGTAGAAATATTAAAAATTTGCGAGTTAGTACCAATGACTACAATTTTAAAGAAAGGAAATAACTACAATTTACTTCATATGTGTAAATTACGATTACTTTAATTGGTATTTACAAAAAACAATTTTGTATCTTTTAGTGCATTTTATGTTTACCGCTTTCAGCATTATAGTTATTTCAGAAGAACTAATGCGATATATTGGACAGTTGCAGCGCCATGCGCCAGCTCATTGTTAATTCAAAACGTGTCACACGGACGTACACACCTTAGTGTAGACAACATCTAAAACACTCCAACGTAAGACACTATTGTTGTTGTACCATAAGTAATTCCTGCAATTAATATGGTACCACCAATGAATGTGTATGGGAACACGGTTCAACAATTTGATCTAAAGCAACCCGCATGATTGAGAACCAATAAGCAACAAGCGGTAGCGATAACATTGTTTCAAGGGGGTGGGTACGACCAGGACTGATAACGTCTCCTGTGCCGTGTAAATCGTTTATCTTCTCGTTGCATTATTGCCCGGCCCCGCACGAGTTTTTTATTTTATGAGCGTGACTGAACACCTCATCCGTGGAATTGAATAAATGGATAATTTTGTTCCTGCACACGTCTGGACTAAAGGAGCTGTAAAAACAAACGGGGTTGAAAATTCGGCCGCGTGGTGCTTTTTAGTTTTGTGAATTAAAAAAACAGTCACAAAACGGAATGGGGTATTTGACGTAAATCTGTTTAGAGGTAAAATTAAGAATGAAATGTGTGCTACTCCAAAATATAATTTCCATTTTGGATATTTTTCATTTCAACATTGCATTTTTAGTTCTCAAATTTCAGGGCTCAGTTTTGATTCCTTAATTATTTTCCTTTCTTTCGTTTATGTTTATTCCTGATTGTTTCTCATTCCATTTTTCACATTGCTCATTCCTCATTCCTAATTATTATAGTCCTCGTAGTTAAATCTCAATCCATAATAATTTTTTCTCTTTTTCTGTTAACTGCTCATTTTCTTTATTACAGCTTTTACTATTCAATTTTGGTATTTTAAATTTTTGTTTAGACTTTAGATTTTCCAATTCTTATTGCTCGTTTCTGATATGAATTTTGCTGAGTATTAATTGAGATATTGTTATCTCAATTTTCAATTTAATTTGAAAAATTTCGGATTCCTCATTTTCGATTTCATGACTATCCCTTATTCCCAATTCACGACACCTAACGTCAAAGAACAACTTTTCGTAGTGTGAACTGAAACTGGTTTTATTTCTTAGTTATTGTAATTGCGAATGTACCAGAGGAGCTGCTCCACACCGTGGGATATTGCGGGACTGGCTGGGGAGGTTACATACAGACTCACTAACATAGTAAAAGAATTAGAATTAATTGTACCGAACACTGCATTTATTAAGTGGGTTTTTACCGAATAATTAAAAAACGCGATTATTTAGATATTAGAATGTGCTATAATTACAATAAAATACAGTTACATGTACTTTTTTCTTTTCTTTTTTTTTTGAGTGGTGGTCGAAGGAAAAGCATATAATTTAAAATACGTGCGAAGTGTACGAAGATTTGTGTACTGGACACGTCTTTTGAGAGCTTCCATGCTATCTGCATATTGTTTTTTTTTATTTCCAATTCATCATTGTCATTCCTTATCAGATCTCATTTCTCATTATAAGTGGCTGCTATTTATTTATAATTTCTCGTTACGGATCTTTGTTGATTACTGATCAATGATGGATGACACTTGATGGTCGACTGGTGATTGTTACTTCATTTTCTGGTTTATTCCTGATTGCTAATTGACTACTTATTGATTGCTGATTGCTGACCTTTCAAGTTTATTTAATAAATATTCAAAATCGATTTTAGGTATTAATTGATTTTCGACTTTGAATTTTCATTTCAGTTTTTTGTTCCTTTACTAGAAAATAATTCTAATCACATAATAATTGACTTTTATTTGTATTAGCTCTCATTCCTCATTAAACACTTCACATTCCTTTCTGCCTTCCCTTATACCACATTCCTCCTCCCCATTATTCACCAATTTTCATCTTATTATTATTTACTCTTCATTACTAATCACTTTTCATTATTCTTATTCTTGCATGATAACTCATCATGACCTTCCATCCTAATTATTTTATATTCCGCTTTACTTTCTTCCCACAATACTTCACATTATGGAACACATAATATGCAGGGTGAAAACTTTAACTAAAATAAATTTTATCACTTGCTTATACAGGGTGTCCCAACTAAAATTTGTACCCCCCAACAATTCCAATTTCGAAAGACTCAGAAGAAAACGCTCGAACAGGTCAATTTTGTTATCAAGGGACACCAAATTCTACTAACTTTCATGTCTTAGATTTCACCCCTTTGGTCAGGGGAGCCACCCCCCTTAAAAAATTTAAATAGCATGGGGGGTCGTGTGATACATCATTTTAAAGCTTATTCAATTCTCTATCGAGACCTACATTTATCGATTCCTTTCTACAAAAAAAAACATGAAATCGATATTTTCCAAATCTACATAAAATACTCAACTAAATTTTGTACCCCCAACCATTTCAATTTTGTAGAAACGAATCGATAGAAGTAGGTTTGGATAGAGAATTGAATAAGCTTTAAAATGATGTATCACACGACCCCCCAGGCCATTTAAATTTTTTAAGGGGGTGGCTCCCCTGGCTCAAGGGGTGAGATCTAAGACTTGAAAGTTTGGTACAATTTGGTCTCCCTCGATAACAAAATTGACCTGTTCGAGCGTTTTCTTCTTCGAAATTGGAATTGTTGGGGGGTACAAATTTTAGTTGAAACACCCGATATGTGTAACATGTCATAGCCCAGTAAATCTAGGTTCGATAAGTCCGTTTCCAGGAAAGTTTCCGGAAGTTTTTTTTTTCAACGGTTCCATATGTTTTTTGGGTCGCTGAATCCGAATTTGAGGTTTGCCCCCTCGCCAGAGGCGAGCTAACTTAAATGCAAGAAACGTCAAAAATTTCGGACTTGTTCCAATTTATCGCTTATAACTCGAAAACGAAGCGCTTTAGCTGAAAGACCACTATACACAAAATTAAAGTAGACAAAATTTCCTAGAAGAACGTTGTATTAGGTTTGTTTCTATCTTTAATGGAACGGCCCCTAAAGCGCTCTGAATTTAGACAATTTTTTCGCTCTTTGTTGAAAATGTTGAAAACAATTGAAATGAAAATTGCAAAAACATTTAAATTTTAGTTTTTTTTACGGGTTACATACAACTAGTTAAAGAGTTAAAACTGTCCCATTTTTTTTATTTTTAAGTGGAAGGGTATGTCATGGGACACATCGTTGGAAAGCTTGTTTGAAAAGGATTACAATGGATCTGTTATTTTCTAATTTGCAAAAGATATTTGTTGATGACGTTCTTTATATAGAGAGATCGAAAACTAGATTCGTCAAAGGTGGCCATTGTAATGGTTCAGCAGACATTACTCTTATATAAAGATAAAATAAATTTTGTTGCAGTAATTTTCACCGTTAAAATTAATACGCCTCGACCTGCAGCACATACAGATGATCCTGAATTTGGGGAGATGCGCTGAGCGACTCCCAGAAAGGAGGTCGTTTGCCTCTCTCCGTATCAAAGTTGACTTGACTCCAGTGCCTTCAGGTGTGTGTCTGAAGGAAATTTTCCATTGTGACGATACTTTGTCTCATAAAGAGGACTTCTTGGCCCCGCGGGCCCCCTTCGCGACTTCATTAGAAGACCAAGGGTATTTTTTTGTGGGCCAGTCCACAACCACAACCAGAACCAGTCGTTCACTGGAGTTAGGCATTTCGGTTGTTGATGAAAACAAATTTTTCTTTTTAGGTTTTAATTTGAATTTGTAGTTTTGGAGGTTAATAAATTTTGCTTTGACGTGTTGTTATTAACTTTATTTTAATTACCAGTGAATTTAAACAGTTAAATTAGCGTGTCTTTGCTGAAGTTAAACCCTTTTCTTCACTGAAAACTGAGGTTCGCCCGAGGTTAAAATTTTATTGAGATTCCGAATAAGATCGGAACAGAAGGGATTGTCTGACAAGTTTGAGGCCCCATAGTGGGGACTCTTACATAAATTTGATGCCCTCAGCAGGGACTGTTACACTATGCGCGAAGAGCCGCTTGTCGTAGTTTAATAGAATTGTTTATGAAATGTCAAATTCAATATTGTCAATTTGACTAATTTAGTTTTCGATCTCTTTGTAGTAACTTCCAGTTCCTGTAAATGGATTTTTGAAGATAAAACGTGGTGTTACACTCATGGGTAAAGTGACATTTTCCACTTAAGAAAAATAACCAATTATGTAAGTACTAATTTCCACTCACTGTTGTGTTCTACAATGTGGAATGTTGAAAAAAAAACAAGGGTTGTCTCCCGCCTACAGTGCTTGTCATCCGTTCCAAAAACAATCCTTGGGAAAAGATTGAGAGCTTAGGGAACCTGAAACATTGGGAAACCTAAAAACCTGGAAAAACTTGAGTGAGGAAATCTGAAATTTTGGAAAATTTGAGAACTCAGAGAACCTTAGACTCTCATAAACATAACTTGAGAATTTGAGGAACCTGAAAATTTGAAGGAACAAAATCTTGGAAAACCTGAGATCTTGAGGAACATGAGGAATCTAAGAACCTGAGAACTTGAGAACTAGAATCTGAGCAATTGAGAAACCTGAGGACTTAGGAACCTGAGTTTTCTTTGCGTATTAGTTTCGCGTATTTCACTGTCCCATTTTATTTTTGTGAATTCGATGACCAGGAAGCTCAATGAAACTAGTTCTGAAGAGTTAGTGCGCACCTTTTGATACACCCTGTATATTAAATATTTAGACCCTTATTATATGTGATGAGAAATGATATCCATCTAAAAAATTTATAAAAAAAAACTAGCTGACCCGGTGAACTTCGTACCGCTTCAGAATCAATAAATGTTGTGTTAACTTATTAGGTGAATTAAATTCAGTTTTTTAACAAAGAATAATGCACACAACGCCATCTACTGGCATAACCGTAACCAGCATCCAACCCCATGTTTATTTTTGTTTCTGTCATGTATTAGAGATAGCGTATACGCATTCCAAAATGTATGTGAAAATTAATTTTCTTCATAATTTTTTTTTTGTCAATTTTTCCGATGTTTTAATACATATTCGCCCCCGAAAAAAAAAAATCGAAATCAGGTCTTTCAATCCGTTCTCGATATCATCAAAAAATTTGTGTGTGGAGTCCACGCGCAACAGAAGTGAAACATTGGAAGTTTACAGCTTAGTTAGTTAGTGTCGTTGCCCTGTGCCCTGTCCCAAGGAGGTCCACTTTAATTTTTCCGATGTTTTAATAGTTATTCTGCTATTCGGAGCGCAGACAAATCCAACAAATGAAAAACCATAAAAATCGGTCCAGCCGTTCTTTAGTTATAAATGGTGTAATAACCCGAGTTTGTTTTATAGATAGATAAGCAACATTGTGGTGAATTTTCACAAGGAGCATATTTGTACACCGATTGGTTAACTAGTAATGTAATTATATTTTTATCCATCATAACTATTATAATAAAAACTCATACATAGTTAAGTTATAAAAAAAAGGAAATTCGAGCAAGCGCTTCCAGCATTTTAAATCAGCGCGGTTTTAAAACGAATCAGATGTTTCTTAAAAATACTTATTACTTATTCACAAAAATCCTTTCCGAAAATTTAAACTTGTATCCGACTTTCTCCGCACCGTTTCGGTTTTACGTAGAAAATTACTTCCATGCAGTTTTAATCTCCTTTTAACCGCCAGTAATGTCAGCAGAATCTAAAAGCAATTAACCCGGCTGCCCGTAATGAATTCTTTTTTTACTTGAAGCTCAGTCGATATGTTAATTTTATTTTCTCCAAAGACCGCCTTTGATCTGCGAAAACGTAATTCGGGGATGCTCACCTAATCCCTAAAAATGCGCGACATTAACTTTGATTAAGAAAGGTCGAGCTCTGTCCCCTGCTTCATAAATCCCTTCACCCTGGATTTAACATCGCAGCGGCGTAAAATTCCTGATCTGTGAAAATAATAACAATACGGAATACGGGACTCATTTTGGAGTCGTGCAGAATAAAATCACTATCAGAATTTACGACGTGATGATAAAAATGGAAGCCGTCCTGAATCACGTTGTAAGCAGCAGGATTTTCTCGGAAAAGAAAACATTTCTATGAGATGATTAAGTCGAGGATTTACGCGACTAGTTTTCCGTTAGTTGAAACTATGAATCATCCTGCTATCATGACCACTTGCCCTCTTCCAGTGAAGAGAACATTGAGCACAGTCCTGCGATAAATCGTCAAATTAAGGACCTTAATTCAGGGACATCATGTTCTGCCGTTCTGTAAATAGGCGAAAATTGCCCAATTGAAAATTCACCCCATCACAATAGGACGCTTAAAAATTTACCCCTCAGGAAGACTGTTCCTAATTAATAGCCTCTTCATTCCCTAATCGATACATAATCGCCCCCTGAGTCAATACAATCGTACTCTTGATGTCCACTCGTGCGATCAGGCTGAACGTGTCCTGGTTTCAGTGATGATATTTGCCGTATGGTCCGGTGTATTTGCCTGCTTTTAGGTAATAACAGTAAAATTATAATTAACAAACTCATCTTGGAAGTAAACATAATTCACCTTTTCGTGCAGAATAGGCAGACATAATCTTTGTCTCTAAACCTAGTCTAACGGAAATTAAATTAGTTTCGAGAGGTTGTGTGACTGTAAAATATAAGCTTCCGAAATTAAACAAAACTGCAAAATATTTTAAACTAAAGCTGTCGTGGTTGTGTTAATCTTTACAGAAACCGAACCACTTTCAGGATGGCCGCACACAGGCTCTATCTGAGTGCGGCCAGCCTTACATAAGACAAAATCTTGTATTTGCGCTGACATTAAAACTTGATACGTGTCCAAGTGACCCATTTATTTTTCACATTTGCTGCTAAAAAGAAAAAAATTAAGGAGTATAAAATAACGACCGTAATAAAGACGGTTTCTTATAGCCTCCCATTCGAATAGCTCAGTTATAGGAAAAACAGTCTTCTTGTTAATAAATTACCAGTTGAGCCAATATGTCTAAGACGAACCATTATTTCCGTTCTTTCCGTTCCTTCCGACAACTCAGTAGATAATAAAAACAACTAATGTCTATCATTTGTATAGTTTTTTTCATCCAGAATATCGCTCATTTAGGATGTCCAGAAGCTATATTTATCTCTTCATTTCCTAATTGATACACGATCGCCTCCGAACCGATAAAACAAGACTCTTGATGTCCACTCGTGCGATCCAACCGTACGTGTCGTGGTTTGAGTACAATTCTTTTTGTTAGGAAGCGATCAATCCTCATTCAGGTATTTGGGTGGGTTAGCCTCTTTCGGGTTTTTTTCAATGTACAAGCCAATACATCAAGTTACTTCTGGCAGAGGACAGCCCTGGGAATGTTCAATCCGCCCCTCCGATGGTTCCACCAATTCCACGGGTCATTTGAAACAATGGGACACTTTTTTGTGTATGAGCCTCCCGTGTTGTTTAGACCCGCATGCCATTTATCTCTCCGAAATGACAAGATCCAAACGAATTAAATTAATTCGTGTAAAATTATTTCGGGGTCTAAACAAATGTCGAGCTGGCTGTTATAAGGGTACACGACATGATAAAGCTGGAATGATTACGTGATAATAGCCCATACGAAATTAAATTTCTTATGTTAATTTGGTATTGTGTTCGTAATTGTTAGCAAATGGGGAAAGTTCTTGCAACCCACAATACGCACGCATCGAGGAAAGAGGGCACCTGGATGGAAAACCGTAAATTAAAGTAATTTAGAAACTCTCTAACATCCCCAAACGTATTAATTTTCCAGTCGTGGGGGATTTTGAGGCAGGATAGTGTTTGTGGAAATCAATGATGAAAATCGAAAATGAACAATAAAACTTGTGGCGCAGGGTGAAAACTGGAGTGCAAGAAAAAAAGTGAAGTATACATATGGGTTTTTTATTTTTTAGAAATTTTGACACCTCCAACATTTTAAACCTGTTTTCCCTTTTTTTTTAATCATATTTTCAGTCTCTTTTCATATTTTTTAGTAAATAATTGTCTTAATTATCACTTGAGCCGCATTTCGATATTTGATTTCAGGTATAACGCGATTAAATAAAACGCCAATTAATTCAAATTTATCTCATGCATTTCCGTTGAAACCTTCCATTGTACCACTCGCTCCAGATTAGATTGGACAAGTTCAGTTTCGTGGCAATTGGCACGTGAAACGCAAGTCCGTCCGAATGTTTACATTGGGACCGTTGAGGGCCCCGACTCCAGAAATCCTTTGATTATTTGTTAAATAGAAACACGTTTCATACATTTGATCCTCCTCGCGGACGGCGCATTTAAACCTGCTTTAATGAAGCAAACTTTCACCAAGAGCGATTTCAGTTTTCAGCGTCCGTTTACATGCGTATATACCGGGTATTTTAATTAGTGGTGGCGAGTTTGAAGCAGTGCATTTGGCACGGTTTCAGCCCTTTCGCTGTTTCAGCACTTCAGGTGGATTATGCCGAAATGATTTAGAATCCGACGAATAAAATTAATAGGAGCTTAAATCGAGGATGATTAAATTTTTAATAAAACTCCGGATTTGAGATAACCGAATGTATAACCAGAAATAAAATTCGGGTAGTTACTACCTGCCGGAAGTTGCGAGAGACTGCAGACGCAGGAAACGCAGGGGATGTCTTCTGATTATTTATTATTATGGCGTTTGTTGTGAGGGAACTCATTGTGTTCCGTAATTCTCTTACTTTTTATTACTTTTTTATGACGGGCTTTTTGTACACTGCTAAAACCTTTTAATAACCGATCTTCCATCAAAGACCCTAAATAATTATTCGACGATCTAATAAAAAGACGCAACAAAAAATTAAATTGGAATCACCCTTTTGTTTAGCAACCGTATTTTGACGTTAAAGCTTGAGCTAAAAAATTGATTAAAGACTACGGTGGTTTTTTCTTTGAAAAGGAATTTAACACGACAAAATAAATCGTCTTCACAACGTGCTGAAAGATAAACTGCATTCATGGCAATCGGCAATGAACTTACAGCTGCTTACAGGTGCTGATTCCGAAAATAGTTAACAAATCGCTGTTTCAGCATTTAATATAACCACTATTTCAGCGATATTAATGAGCTTAAATTATACGATAAACATAGAGTACATGTATAATGGTAGTAATTAATGTTTCAAAAGCTCTTTCGTAGAATTAAAGTTTGTTGTGAGAAGCTATTTTCAACATCCATTCCTAACTTAGGAACAATAAATTTCTTAATCAGTGTTATTCGTTTCCCCTATCGTTGAGATTATTTAGTACCTGGAAACTTTACAAGGAATTAGATCTCTGCATTGTACAAGAGTTCATCAATGAGTGTGAATAGAAAAAAGGAATTATCACCTTCGTAATCACACGTTTCAGCTACGTGACATGCTCCAATATCAAAACAATACGAATTCAGGGAAGTAAGAAAATAAGTCACCCGGAATGTGACATCCCTGCAAGTTTAGCAAGATGTTATTGCCACGCAAAATATGACACTCCCCTTGTGATCTCTTTAATATTCGTCGCAGTCCCATTGAAGATTTGTTATTTCTACCTTACGTTATGAAAACACGGTCTCTGTGATGTCGTTCCAAATTGACTTAAATGTTTGCAGAACGGCATGTTCTCTGAAATAACACGTGTTGAACGGTTACGAAAACGATATCTTTCGCTAACTTTAGATAACCAGTAGCCGTTTTTGTTTTGTTGAAATGTGTGTGTTTTATTGCGAGCAGTCCGGTGTTTTATTTGCTGGTGAGATGCTGTGTTTTGGAGTTATTCCAAAAGCGGCAGTATTTGTTGATGTTTTTGCAGCGGTGGTCCAGACGGAACTGGTCTTTTTGGTACTTGAAGATGTACAAGAATTTCGTTGCAAAGGGCTCTTATCGTGATTAAATCGGAGCTGGACATCTGCGCAGATATTTGAGTAAGATACATTGGATATTTTCTAGTGCAGTTGGTGGCTTTGATCGCTTACTTTCATTGTAACACGCTTCTCACAATATTTTAGGTGATCTCAATTAATGTTATGATGACCTAGTAGATCGGGTCTATAACTTATTGAGCACGCTTTACATTCTTAGAGAAAGAACAAACAATTTATTTAGCAATTTGTTGGGCTATAATCGAAGTGTTTGGAAAAGGACTATTGCTAATAAATTAGATGAAACGGCAATCTATTGATCAATCTATCAATGTCAATAAACTTCTTTTTATAAGAGATAATATAATAATCCAGGGCGCAGTATTTCCTTACAAAAAATACTGCAGTGATCAGAAATAAATCCATTAGAAGCCAAAATAAAGTTAACGGCTGCCTGGTAGTAAATTACTCTCAATGTAAAACACTCCTTCATTCTTATTGCCATCAGGAAACCACTCGTCTCTTGATGTGAAGAAAAACCCACGAAAGAGTGTTTTAGAAATTGATAAAGCTGTTATAAAAATTGATTAGCAACTACGAGTGTCCTTTTTTGACGTTTTAACTTCCGGATGCGCAGCAGAGGCAAAATTATTTGTTTGAGTTTTAATCAACTTGAGTATTACAACAGATTGTTTCAGAAGCACGAAAGTAATTCGGTAAGATTATTTTATGAATAAAGTTGTTTAAACATGAAGAATGGCTGGAGGCCCCAAAAATTTTACGATAAAGCCAAATTTACACTTCAATGTCGATATAATTTTAAAGTCGCTTGATTTTTTTGTCGGAAATAGTACATTCATGCATGAATTTATATCTTGACACTTTTTAAATTAAAACGGCGCTACTGATATTGTTTAAATTACAATAGAAAAATAATTTCTAGACAATGCCAAATTTTAATTAAACAAGAAGAATAAGATAATGGTGTTGAAAGCCAAAGGTATATATGTAGTCCCTTCTACAATTCGAAAAATTAATGCACAAAAAGGTGTAAATACGTTAAAATGCTTTAGAGCTTGAAGGCTTTGAAGAAAAACCGAATCAATTACGGATGTGGAATTGGCGTGAGGCCAATTATTGTCGCGTTTCGAATAAGCACGAAATCATCACAGGAGCGTAAAGTGACGTTGGACAAATTTCGAGGGTGCATTTATAATTGGCGACGACTTAAGGGCAACAAGGACCCTTTATTCTGCAATTTCGTAACAACTAACATGTTCCAAGAGTCTCCAGCTCAAGTTACCCATTGTTGAAGTTAAATCGAGAATATTTGCATTATCCTCGCCGTAATTCATCAAATATTCTCGCCATGAAACAGGCGGCAATTTGCCTCCGATTAATAAGTTGCTAAATTACAACTCCGTCTTATTATGTTGCACAACACAACAGAGCTTAGGCGGCTTTCAGCGCCAGTCGTATATCGTTTTATTCCGTCATATATTCGCATATATAGAAATGTAATGGTACTCCGTGAGTATTCACCCTTGTCACATATGGAAATATTCCGGCTCTTCGTGCTTTCACCCTCAAAACCGACAAAAGCCGCCGACCTCACCCTCAACACTAGGGAGCTTTATTTAAATCTTAACGAAATTCCTACGCGTGCTCCCTGCTCACGCCCCAGGAATTCTGATAAATGCCTTTAAGTCAATGATGATGTAATTGTATATTAGTCAATCATTTTCGCATCAATTGCAGGGCTTCGACGCCTTGTCGACATCACACCCCCAATTGCGGCCTCCCCACAGAAACTAATTACATATAAAAGCACACGACATGTAAGTACACAGGTAATCAACGAGAAAATTACTTGGCGGATCTTACATGTGTGTACAAAGCCCCCATTTTTCCAGACACGGAAATATGCAAATTTTCTTTTGATAAATTCCGGTCGACTCTAATACGCAATATGCATATAATTCCACACAGCTTATAAAGTTATTACACTTAGCATGGAGACGGAAAGGAGCAGATGTGCCACCAACAGAACTAGAAGGATTTCGCTTGCTTTTTATAAGCCGTACTATAGTGTGTAGCCATAAAAAATAATACTAAGTCTTTTGTCCCCGAAAGGCAGTACTAAATCTGGTGGGATGCTTCACAAATAATTTTGCTTAAGGCCTAGTTCTTAAGCAAATTAACCTTGTGAACTCTGCTATTAGCCTTTTATCGTCTAACTAGACCTGGCGGCGGTTTCATTCCGATTCTATTTATAATGGAATAATAACCGTCATAAAATGGGAAACAATATTTTTCGATTGTTTTAATGATAATTGGCGACTTTCTGGAGCATCATAAATCGTAGACTGTTAGTCGGTTTGAGAATAGCTACAGGCTGGTCTGCAATAGTAAAACTGAGTGGAAATACCCTGAGAGCTCCGAATTCATGTATGTTTACAAAAAGCTCATGCAGTAGACATTTCCGTCAAAAAGTCTAATATTAAACCAGGACCCAGCAGAAACAGTTTCAAAATTAATTTTAAATTACCATAACCACTCCCCAATGCACATTGTGACGACTACTACTAAAACACTATTAATCAAATAACTCGCTATTGCTTTTAACGTGAAAAAAACTCAAATATCGAAATCACGAATCTCTCCTCTGGAACGGTCGCCTCTACCGAAGAATTCCTTTTTTGTACCGCGTCCATCCAATAAGGAAACGCAAATCATCGTTATTTTGATTGAAAACAATCCCATAACTAATTGCTAAACAAAGCGCCCCATTAAAATTACCTGATATTGTTCTACTGCGCCGATAAAATCTAATTAGTCGACCTCTTGGTAATTACGAAACTTTCACGCATACTTAAACCTTTCCGTTTCTCATTTCTCCGCTGTGTTGTTTTTATTACGGTAGTTCTAGAAACGGGTGCGTTTTTTCCCAGGAAGTGAAGGAAGAAGTGTTAGTTTCATCGGAACTTGAAGTGAAACCCTAACTTAACGGCGAATAATTATGAAATTCATCTCCGACTTGAAAATTTTGTACAAACTTAAATTCAGTATTAGCGTTCCAATCTACAAAAAAGTCTTAAGAAAGCACACTGTTCTTCATAATTGCAAGAGACACTTCAAAGCAATTTTTACATGTATATCAGTTACACTATCATGCTCCACTGCGATTTCAAAATGTGTGTTCCATCAAATAGCTTAGAGCGTGATTATCAGCTGATGGAAGTTGCAACGGTTGACTGCGCTGCTAAATAGAACCATATTACAATATCCAGCTTTAGTAAATACGTTATTAACTGTAGGAGGTTGATAAAAAGTTCAATAATTACTCATTACGGGTCAGTTGACGATCTTAGACTATTCCAATAATTACATTTAAAATTTTATCATTTGAGTTGCCGTGAAGGCAATCCAAGATTTAATTAAAGTTTCAAATAAGTCCCCATTAATTAATACTTCCGAATCGGACCGGAAATCGATATGGGTTTTAGCTTTGGCAGTGGTGATGATGACCTAGCTGACCGCAGTGGACATAACTCGGGATTAACACCGACATTTGGCAGCCGGTTATGACGCCTAGAAATGTTAATATTGACTGCCATCCGAACGGATTAAACTCCCGTGTCATCCCTATTATCACATAACATTTCTTCTATAATTGATGCTGGACGAAGTCGAAATACCTCATGCCTCATTCATGCCAGGAAGGCTTTTGTAAACCCCTCGCTTTATTATGAAGATTTTTATCTTTAGAACTCCTTAATTGTTTTTCAGATAAACATGGGCAAATTAGTGAAAATATATTAAGTTGCTTATCTTTAACCCGATTTGAACAAGTGATTTCATCACCTTCTGTTTTAAAACATTTTTTCACATGAAAATTTTGACAGATGACATGCAACATTTTTTTTTCAAATTACATTCTATATATTGTAGCGTTTACGAATTCACAAAACTATTTATTTAAACAAAGTATTTACAATTTATTTCAACACTATGTGCATGTAGGCTCGACAGATTCACACGCATTATGTCATTCAATAGTTTCACTTCAGAGTAACTCAGACGGACGTCTCGGGTCGTATTTAAAGAGGGAAGTCGCTTTTCGATCCGTTGATTGCATTACTCCAGAACAATCTCGGTCGTATGAGTTAGCAATGACATCATCACGTGTTTCTCCAGAACGTAACAATATTTTTTCTGTTCATTAAGAAAAACAGAAAAAATATTTTGAACAAAAAAAACACAAATAACCTAAGAAGAGAATAAAACATTTATTGTGGATAGTTAAACATTTTTTGTATTCAGAAAAAATCTCAATGAGAATCACTAAAAATATAATAATAATAATTGAAAAAAGAAAGTTGACAGCCATCTTTGGCAGCGTCCATTAATTACGTTAGTCGATTTTGGAGATTTTTCGACCCCCCTCCCCTTTGGTGAGATGTCCTGAGATTTGGATCGACCGCTCCTCCCCCCCTATTCACACGTGAGACTTTTTAAGTCGTTTCAATTCCCTCCAAGTCTTTCAAGTCGTCTCAAGACATTTGAAATTCTTTCAAGTCCCTTCAAGGTATTTCAAGTTTTTTCAAGTGGGTTCCAGTCTTTTCAAGATATTATTTGAAGTGTTCCCCGATCGCCCCAAGACTCTTCAAATATTTCTTCAAACATTTCAAGTTGCCTGAAGTCTTTTAAGTATGTAGTTTCAAAATATTCCAAGTTCCTTCATTTTTCACTCCTCAAGGCATTTCAAGTACTTTCCAGTCGTTTCAAGTTTCTCGAAGTCGCTTCATCTCACTTTAGGTCGTTTCAGGACTCTTCAAGACATTTCAAGACTTTTCAAGTCGCTTCAAGTTCTTCCCAGTCGTTTCAAGTTTTTTCAAGCCATTTGATCTCTCTTCAAGTCGCTAAAGGACATTTCAACTCTTTTCAAGTGGCTTCCCGTCTCTTCAAAATATTTGAAGTCTTCCCAGGTCTCTTCGAGACTCTTCAAGACATTTCAAGACTTTTTAAGTCGCTTCAATTCCCTTCAAGTCTTTCAAGTTGTCTCAAGACATTTAAAATCCTTTCGAGTCGCTTCAAGGTATTTCAAGTCTTTTCAAGTGGGTTCCAGTCTTTTCAAGACATTATTTGAAGTGTTCCCAGATCGCTGCAAGACTCTTCAAGTATTTCTTCAAACCTTTCAAGTTGCCTCAAGTCTTTCAAGTAGTTTCAAAATATTCCAAGTTCCCTCATTTTTCACTCTTCAAGACATTTCAAGTCTTTTAAGTCGCTTTGAGTTTCTCAAAGTCGCTTCATCTCTCTTTAGGTCGTTTCAAGACTCTTCAAGACATTTCAAGACTTTTTAAGTCGCTTCAATTCCCTTTGAAGTCTTTCAAGTCGTCTCAACACATTTAAAATCCTTTCAAGTAGCTCCAAGGTATTTCAAGTCTTTTCAAGTGGGTTCCAGTCTTTTCAAGACATTATTTGAAGTGTTCCCAGATCGCCCCAAGACTCTTCAACTATTTCGTCAAACATTTCAAGTTGCCTGAAGTCTTTCAAGTAGTTTCAAAATATTCCATGTTCCTTCATTTTTCACTCTTCAAGACATTTCAAGTACTTTTCAAGTCGCTTCAAGTTCTTCCCAGTCGTTTCAAGTTTTTTCAAGCCACTTCATCTCCCTTCAAGTCGCTAAAGGACATTTCAAATCTTTTCAAGTAGCTTCCCGTCTCTTCAAAATATTTGAAGTCTTCCCAGGTCTCTTCGGGACTCTTCAAGACAAATCAAGACTTTTTAAGTCGCTTCAATTCCCTTCAAGTCTTTCAAGTCGTCTCAAGACATTTAAAATCCTTTCAAGTCGCTTCAAGGTATTACAAGTCTTTTCAAGTGGCTTCCAGTCTTTTCAAGATATTATTTAAAGTGTTCCCCGATCGCCCCAAGACTCTTCAAGTATTTCTTCAAACATTTCAAGTTGCCTGAAGTCTTTTAAGTAGTTTCAAAATATTCCAAGTTCCTTCATTTTTCACTCTTCAACACAGTTCAAGTCCTTTCCAGTCGTTTCAAATTTCTCAAAGTCGCTTCATCTCTCTTCAGGTCATTTAAAAACTCTTCAAGACATTTAAAGAGTTTTCAAGTCGCTTCAAGTTCTTCCCAGTCGTTTCAAATTTTTTCAAGCCACTTCATCTCCCTTCAAGTCGCTAAAGGACATTTCAAGTCTTTTCAAGTAACTTCCCGTCTCTTCAAAATATTTGAAGACTTCCCAGGTCTCTTTAAGACTCTTCAAGTCATTTCAAGACTTTTTAAGTCGCTTCAATTCCCTCCAAGTCTTTCAAGTCGTCTCAAGACATTGAAAATCTTTTCAAGTCGCTTCAAGGTATTTCAAGCCTTTTCAAGAGGGTTCCAGTCGTTTCAAGATATTATTTGAAGTGTTCAATCGCCCCAAGACTCTTCAAGTATTTCTTCAAACATTTCAAGTTGCCTGAAGTCTTTCAAGTAGTTTCAAAATATTCCAAGTTCCTTCATTTTTCACTCTTCAAGACATTTCAAGTACTTTCCAGTCGTTTCAAGTTTCCCAAAGTCACTTCATCTCTCTTTAGGTCGTTTCAAGACTCTTCAAGACATTTCAAGACTTTTCAAGTCGCTTCAATTCCCTTCAAGTCTTTCAAGTCGTCTCAAGACTTTTTAAGTCGCTTCAATTCCCTTCAAGTCTTTCAAGTCGTCTCAAGACATTTAAAATCCTTTCAAGTCGCTTCAAGGTATTTCAAGTCTTTTCAAGTGGGTTCCAGTCTTTTCAAGATATTATTTGAAGTATTTACAGAGTGCCCCAAGACTCTTCAAGTATTTCTGCAAACATTTCAAGTAGTTTCAAAATATTCCATGTTCCTTCATTTTACACTCTTCAAGACATTTCAAGTCCTTTCCAGTCGTTTGAAATTTCTCAAATTCGCTTCATCTCTTTTCAGGTCGTTTCAAGACTCTTCAAGACATTTCAAGTCGCTTCAAGTTCTTCCCAGTCGTTTCAAGTTTTTTCAAGCCACTTCATCTCTCTTCAAGTCGCGAAAGGACATTTGAAGTCTTTTCAAGTAGCTTCGCGTCTCTTCAAAATATTTGAAGTCGTCCTATGTCTCTTTAAGACTCTTCAAGACATTTCAAGACTTTTTAAGTCGCTTCAATTCCCTCCAAGTCTTTCAAGTCGTCTCAAGACATTGAAAACCTTTTCAAGTCGCTTCAAGGTATTTCAAGCCTTTTCAAGACGGTTCCAGTCGTTTCAAGATATTATTTGAAGTGTTCAATCGCCCCAAGACTCTTCAAGTATTTCTTCAAACATTTCAAGTTGCCTGAAGTCTTTCAAGTAGTTTCAAAATATTCCAAGTTCCTTCATTTTTCACTCTTCAAGACATTTCAAGTACTTTCCAGTCGTTTCAAGTTTCCCAAAGTCGCTTCATCTCTCTTCAGGTCGTTTCAAGACTCTTCAAGACATTTCAAGTCGCTTCAAGTTCTTCCCAGTCGTTTCAAGTTTTTTCAAGCCACTTCATCTCTCTTCAAGTCGCTAAAGGACATTTGAAGTCTTTTCAAGTAGCTTCGCGTCTCTTCAAAATATTTGAAGTCGTCCCATGTCTCTTTAAGACTCTTCAAGACATTTCAAGACTTTTTAAGTCGCTTCAATTCCCTTCAAGTCTTTCAAGTCGTCTCAAGACATTTCAAATCCTTTCAAGTCCCTTCAAGGACTTCAAGTCTTTTCAAGTGCCTTCCATTCTTTTCTTTTTGAATTGTTCCCCGATCTCTCCAAGACTCTTTAAGTATTTCTTTAAACATTTCAAGTTGCCTCAAGTCTTTCAAGTAGCTTCAAAATATTCCAAGTTCTTTCATTTTTCGCTTCCAGTCCCATTAGTCGCTTCCAGTCCCTTCAAAATAGTTGAAGTCTTCCCAGGTCATTTTAAGATTCTTCAAGACTTTCCAATTCTTTTAAAGTGTCTTCAATTCCGTTCAAAACTTTTCAGGTCGCCCCAGGTCTCTTCAAGTCCCTTTAAATCACTTCAAGTTTCAAAATATTACAAGTTCCTTCAATTCGTTCCAAGTTTCCTCAAGTTTCTTCAGGACATTTTAAGTTTTCCCAGGTTGCTTCAAGTCGTGTCGAGTCGCTTCCAATGCTTCCAATTCCTTCAAGATATTTCAAATCTTCCCAGGTCGCTTCAAGACATTTCAAGTCGCTTCAAGTTTTTTCAAGTCGCTTTCAGTCCCTTCAAAATATTTTCAAGTCATTTCAAGTCGCCTCAAATGCCTTCAAAACATTTCATGTTGTTTCAAGACATTCCAAGTCTTTTCAAAGCCGATTCAAGTTTCTTCAAGTCGCTTAAAGTGCTTTAAAATTGCTTCAAGTCACTTTTCTCCGAATAGGACATGCTATTATTTTTTTTCAAACGCCGAGAATCGCCCACGAAATACAAATCTGACAGTTTACTAACCTCAATCTACACATGAATTTCTATCTAAAAGTGAACATCTCACTAACTTCCCGATTATTTTCTAAGACGTCATACACAAAGTTTTATGAAATTCTATTTTCTTCAAAATAATGTAAACTTCAGCGCTAAATCCCTAAAAGAATGAAATAATTTAAAATTTAAAAAGATCTAAATTATATATGCTGCCGATTTATCAGGCCTCTCGAATTTTTCAAAGCACACGATTGGTAAATTGAGCAGCAGACAAAATATTTTGTCTATTCAGCAAAAATGGTCAATTGAGCGGCAGACAAAATACTTTGTCTGTCTAGGCAGAGAAATGGACATTTGTCATTGTCTATTGACGTATACAATGTCACGTTTCTCTGACGTTCGAACAAAAATATTATTGTGTAGGATTTAGCCTTAACTTATGGAGAAACATGTTACTTACATAATTTAACCGATTTCTTGCAATTTTACATTGTTTCTTGCGGGCAAAAAAATTACCTGATTTTTGCCCAGACACATCAATATGCATCATGACATATGTACTCATTTCAAAGTGTTTTTATTTGGTACACGTATGTTCATAATAACCAAGATACAGCGTCAGAGGTTTTTTATCAGCAATCCTGTATTTATGTACATTTATTTCATCCATGCCCCATCTCAATAAGATAAACGACTTCCAGAAGCTTTTCGTCGAGAACGCTTCTCAAACTCAATCAAAGTTTAATTAAGGTTTTCTAATTATAACTAAGTATAGGTAAGTAGTTCTGATTCCTAATTTATTGTATTTAGTTCCAAAAACCCTCCACTGTATGAGTCTGTGTGGCATCAGTTTATATATTGCAGCATTGTGCTAGTACATTTTTCATGTGTAATTGTATTTCTACTACAGTTTTATAAATGTCAGTTTTATTACCTTTGCAATTATGGTTCGTTGCCATATATTTTAATAAATGGTCATAAATCAAAAAACACAAACGATAAACATACCTACTACGTTTACGTGAACATGGATACCAACATAATTTTTATATCCCCATTGTTCTCGGCAAGCTTGCAAAATTGTAAACTGCATGGAACAAAATTTGTGCTTTTTATATCCGCATTGTTGGTAATAAAACTTGTGTTGCAACTTGGGTTGTACCAGTGTGTACGAAAAAAAAACCTAGAATTTTACTTTAGAATGGTAGTCGTTAAAAGGCTTTGTAGTGGCGATATGTCACACTGTCACGTCTAGTAGAGTTCTTTAGTGACCTGAAATACCGTGAGATCATTTAAATTATAAATTAGAGTAGGCGCTTTTTTTAATGCAATGGCCCAGCCTGCAAATTGACTGACAGTAAAATTTGAGGTTATGGTAAACATTGTCACGTTTATGTTTCTCAAGACAAATTGTTTTAATTTAAAGAAAATTCTAATAAATAATGTAGCTTTATTGAGAATTACTGCAAATGTTCAGAGTGTTCTCCCCCAGCTTCAATGCAGCTCTTTAATATTAAACCAAATTGTCAACAGTCAGTAGTGCCAACCTAATTTAAATTTCACATCCCACTCTAATTTATGTGTAATTTAAATGATTTCATGGTACTAGGTAATACATGATGTATTTTTAAAGTAAGTTATTGACTTTCCACATAAAATGCATAATTTGAACATTTCAATTTACAGTATCCTGTTTGAAATTCATATAGCTACATTAATAAAATTTATATTATTATTATTCCAAATTGTGTAGCGAACTAACTATTTATCTTCCGACCATTTGCTTCATCAAAATATTATTTGATAGTCAGGCGCTTTGTTTATTGTGTCCATAATGGTTATTTATAGGACAAGTGTGTTATTAACGAACGAAAGCGCAACGTGAGTCTTTAATTTTTTTTTAATAAGATACAACATTTTAACTATACACCCACAAGGGTAAAAATCAAGACCAACACAATTATTATGCAATTTGAGCATTTTTCATAAAATAATTGTTAAACCATGCCACTGGGGCTTATGGGTAATTTTCCCTTCCCGCCGTGTGTTTCACATACATACTTGGAGAGTTCGGCATCCGAAATTGACTTTGAATTGACTTACCTTCCCTCACTCTGCTCAACTCAAGACTCCGACACTGTTCCGAATTGCAAGAAGTCGTCTGGGTATCCTTGCCGTTGCACGTCTTTCTCCCCTGCCCGCCTCCCGGAATACACTGTCTTCTTCTAGTTTTCAAGCAATCGGCATTACAATGCGACCATTCAGACCACGCTGACCACCTGGCCGGTTCCACTACAAAAAACCAAATGATCCACAATCACTCACTGAAAAAGCAGAAGATCATCGTGCATTTACCATAGCCGTTATCGTAACTGTCGTAGTCGTAAGCGTTATCCAACACCAGCTCTTCTACGTTAGAAGCAGGAAAGGACAAGCGGTTAGTTAGCAACATTTCGGGTTAATTTAACAATAAGCAGGAAGCGCAATTGAGAGACATAAGATTGTAATTTTAGATGAGCGAAATCGTGTACCTTGAGGGCAGGGAATACAATCCTTGGTGCGACGGACGCCGGATCCTTGACACGGAAGACCGCCGTTGCTAGGAGCAGGATGGGTGCAGGTGCGTGTGCTCATCTTTCCCGAAGAGAGAGTCGCTCCGGGACAGCGGCATTCCGTCCACGGGGACCAAGGGGACCAACCGCCGTTCACTGGAAACAATAAGGGAAGATTAATGACCGTGGAAATATAAGTGTTTAACCTAGAAACGGAAACAATCTGAATCGGTTGAATACCTTTTCTGTCTTTTTTATGTCTTCCCGTTCCTTTAGTAAGTACGCCTATTAATTTCCGGTAAGATATATAATTAAAATCCACTGGTACCAATTAATATCTAGAGATATATTCCTTTTAAATAATTCTAATATAATGTAGACATTCTTTGTTTCTGTTTCACGTACATAATTTTCCTGCTCACAGCTATGTTTTCCTTTTTGTAATAGCATAAAGCTTGAGTCGTGTTGAAAATGTATAATTCTATACAGGACCTCGAGAGTTATTAAACAAGTGCCTGGGAGCTTTACAGATGACATGTATGAATTTTAGCTGTGGCCAGTCGCTTATCCTTTATTGCTTTTAGATTAAAATTATCCAGTGACTAAGCACCTGAATAGGTTTGACAACAACTTTGTGGCGACTGACTAGAACTAGTGGCTGTTGACATTAATAATTATTGTATCAATAATGCACAAACAACGTCAGTCAACAAACAAATGTATGTAAATTATGTCCCAAGTTAAAGTGGGTTATCACAAATATCTGCGTCTTTCTTATCAATTTCCGCTTGCATAACATAAATACCAAGCGCCTCGTATATCAACTACATATTATACACGATAACGTAGGAAACAAAATAAATTTCGCCGGAATGGCTATGTAATTACAGTGAAACTCCCTTAATTTGAACTTCAAAATTTATTTTATCTTTTATGCGTAACCTGACGTACCGTAGTAAAAACAATTAATATAGTGGCTCATAGGCCGATGAAGTACAGAGATACGAAAACTAAGTTATTCAAAGTTGGCCATGCCCGAAAAGGACCTTGTCGTAGATTAATAATTATTTTATAATTATAATTATAATAATTTATAATTATTTTATTTAACACAGTTAACTTGACATTTAAATAAATAATTCTGTTAAACCACGATAAGCTCTTTTTCGCGCATGGCCAACTTTGAGTAATTTAGTTTTCGATCTTTCAGTACCTAATGGCGCGTGCCTGCTGTACTGATCAATACATTTTTTATATAATAATAATATTATATAATAATGAATAAAAACACAAAAATATAAATAATAGATATGTTTTGGTAAAATTTCGCAAATTTTATAATACATACAGGGTGTTATGGAAGTCCTAGCAGAAAATTTAACCACAAGTAGAACCCGTCAAAGTAAACATTTTTAAATTAAGAATAGTTTAACCCCTAAAACCAATACCCGCCTATGGTCCCAATTTCATTCACTGTGAGGAATCCACAAAAACGCTACCCGATAAACGAATCGAAATAAAAACTTAAAGTTCGACTTAGATATATTTAAATTTTTAATTGAAATAAAAACTGTTTAAATGGAAACATGTACTAACCTACCATAATATGCATAATATTGAAGAGGTTAGGTTCGTACCGTGCGATCATTTATATTATAAATTAGAGTATGCTGTGAAATTTAAATTAGGTTGGCACTACTAACTTTTGGACAATTTGATTTAAAATCCGAATGTCAAAGTGACTTTTCAAAAAAACGGCAACAGAATGGTGAATGGAGCTGAGTTGAAGATGCGGGAGAATACTTTGAACATTTGCTGTAATTCTCAATTATTCCACATTATTTGTTAGTCTTTTATTTTGATGAGAACATAAACGTCACAATGATTACGATAACTTCAAATTTTACTGTCAGTCTACGCAGTCAGTCAATTTGCAGGCTGGGCCATTGCAATTTCCAAAACGCTATTACATCTGGGACGTCCGAGACACAAACAACCGGCGGACTTCATTTGCATTACCTAACACTGACACCATAGAAAAAAACATTTTCGTGGAAATTACAATGAATAAATTTTTAGTATTTGCGTAAAATTTACTAAAATTTACTATCGACAATTTTTTTGTCCCAAAAAAGTTAGAAGGTGCTTACCTCTCTCATACGTTCAAGTTCAATTTAGTCATAGGCGGAGGGTGAAATAAGGGGTCAGAAAAATGTTCAAAAAAATTGCGGATTTCAGCAAAGTGGTAAATAGTTCTACTTGTGGTTAAATTTTCTGCTAGGACTTCCATAACACCCTGTATATTATTTAATAATCTTCTTGTTGTTCTGGTTATTTGCTGTGTTTTACTTATAGAATGCTTTATTTGTAATATTCCACGTATAATATTTTACTTTGTTTGTTATAACTAGAATTTTCTCTAACTCAAATTTTTTTTGGGGGGATTTTGGCGGCTCGACTTTGGCAAGTTCCACTGTATGTCGAAAATGTGCAGCTCGATACCTATGTTTTTGATCCTTTGAGTGCTGAAGAAATTTATTACAAATGATGGTGCCAATATATGTAGTTTTATAGCTATATTTATTATACAAGTGTCTTATAAGCGAGTTATAAGGCAAATAAGTCACAAAAGAAATGTTGGCTAATTTTTCTTGATTGACTTATTTGCTGTTAAGACACGTGTGTAATACATACTTTAATCCAACACCTTCTGTAACAGTTCTTAAAACATTCATCAAAACCCAAAAAAAATTGATTCAAAATCGGCATTATTATGATTTCATAATAAACAGGTGTTAGATAATAGTAGATTATATTACAAGTGACAGAAATGCTTCATTGTCAGCGAGTGAGATCTTTGAATCACGAGTGCGATAGCACGAGTGATACACATCTCACGAATTTACAATGTCATTTCGGTCACGTGTAAGATACGACGTTTTATGCCCGACGTGTAATTCACCCCTTTTTATCATTATATCACTTGTGAGAGAAATACTCCATTATACCTTCCTTTTGCGTGGTAAAAATAGTCATCTATACTCCGTTTTTTAAGAAGAAAGTAGATGGCAGTAGTGGTACACGTCCCGTACACATTAGGGATAAATGGAGCAGGCAACCCATAATTCATCGGCATATTATGGGGGTGGCTCCGTCCATGTACTGACATGAGTGACATGCATGCCAAAGTAGTGTGTAATCAAAACCAACAAAATGTGTTTAGAAATTTTTAGACCGTATTTTATTGACACAAACACACGAGCTGTTTAGTTGTTGTGTTGGTTTGTCGTGCGCGAGTGTAAAGCGGACGCGTCACGTGGTCCAAAATGGTAACCTCTTATTGGTTCGTTGAAGTCCCTATCTTTCACCATGCTTCCTTCTAAAAAAAAACGGACCATAGATGTTTGTCGGGTATAAAAAATTATTAGATGGTACTAAAATAATTTTTCGGTTAGTGGTAAACATAGTAAAAAATTGACACTGCCATTAGTCTTGGGCCTATCAAAAACTGAAAGTGCTTCATGAATCAAAGAAAAATGTGAATGGGGAGAGCAAAGATGAAGAAAATTAATATGGAGATAGAATAACCAAAGATGAGTGTTTTAGAGAGGTTAAAGACAGAAAGAGGTAATAAAATACGTAGAGAAAAAATAAATACAGCAGGTGAGAGGCAGAAAGGTAATGAAGGAGAGAAGAGAACGAGGAACAACTCTGGGAGAAGAAAAATAAAATGTGGAAGAAAGAGGTATCAATAAGGCATGTCAAAACAAGCATTATAAACGGAAAGATAAAAAGATCTATAAAAATTTGGACACATTCTCGAAAGGATGATAATATTAAAAAAGAGGGGAGAGAAGGAGAAGGACGTCAGCAAAGAAAATAAGTTGAGGGAAATATAAAAAGGGCTTCGAAAGTAGAGAAGGAACGAAAAAAAGTGAAAATAAGAGGAAGAAACAAAGCAAAGTTGAAATTGAGGGAGAAAAAGAAAGAAAAAGCAATACAGAAAATTGTGAAAGTAATAAGTTAAGTTTTTTGCAATGGATATGAGTGATGTTTTTGTACCAGAACATGTAACACCCACCAGTGGGTTATAATTCGCTTTACTTAACGTAACCAGTGAGGCCACAAAAGTAACCAGAGCAGACACCAGAACGGACACCAGATTTACTCACATTGTGATGACGCATTTTGTGCTAGTGGCGCAACCAAATGGGCTTCGCCACCAAGGAGACACCAGATCTAATACCCTTCATAAGACTGTATGTAATCGGTTTGGTGGCGCCACTGGTTTAATAACACAACATTTTTTAATAGTAGGTGTTGGATAATAGTATATTACGTAACGAGTAGGGTAGGAGACTTATTACGCACGACAGAAATAATTCGCGAGCGTGTAATTGTCTTTAGCCTCGAGTTACGTACTATATCTTTTCTTCGACAACAGAAAATGTGATATCAAATCAAATGTATTCTCATTAAATTGGTAGGTATTATAAAAGGTTTAAAGTAACATTATTACAATATTAATGAAGGTACGAGGGGCATCACATTTTGAGGTTGACGGCGCTCATTTCTTACTTGGGTTAAATACTACTTAGCTCACTTAGCCTACTTAGGCCTCACTTTTCCAGCCGCCATGGCGTTTTAATGCCATCAAATCACTAGAATAGTTGCAGAGCATCTCCTGAATCCTATATGTTTCAGGATCTGGCAGTTGTAAAAATGTGGATATAACTACTTGACGCGTGCACTTCACATGCCCAGTTTAAAAAAGAAAGAGAAATTGAAGGTCGAAGGCTCAAGTATTTTTTACAACTACCAAAGAAACCTCAAACCCCCAGTCGTAAGTATTTTTGAATTATGTTTGTAACTGACAAATGTTACAAGATTGATTATCCACCGTATAGTATTTCATACCTCTTACTGTTGTGGCCAAACAGCGATGTTTGGTACAGAAGAAGAATTTATGGCTACAGCACCTGAAATTACTGTGCGTTGATTGAACAAGAACAAATAGGAAAAAATTTAAAACAATCTTCCACTGAAATTGTCTCATGCTCATCAGCTTAGATTTTATATTTCTTATGATTCTTGAATTTTTTACTTCTTTGTGGTCTAAATAAACCATCATACTTTTTTGCTGTAAAAAGCGTAATATAATTTATGTGTTTACCTCAACCACTGAATAGCAGTTGTGTTTTGGCTTCCACTTAATTAATACGTTGTTTTATAATAATACTACAATAAATTGTCGTTATGTCTAACACAAGCTTATGCAGAAACTCTCGTACTCTGTACAATGAGTTTACACAAGAAGACACCCCCATAAAAAATCTCATGGAATTCAATTAAGCTAGCAGTAGTGTGTTTGAGGATCATGTGGATTTTCATCAACGCTGTACTTTCTTTACCTAATTGTGTCGTTGGGTTGTAATACAAAGTCACGCCACCAATTTACGCAGAAACTTCTATTGGTACATGTATATTATTATTATGTTGTGATAAATAAAATAATGGCAGGTGTGCAAGTTCGCAAGAATATGAATTTCCAAATTTTAAAATCTCCGGGTTTTTAGATATTTTACTTTTCCGGTTTTAACATTTCATGTTTTCAAATTCTCTCACGTCTTAAGTCAATTTCACGGATTTTGAAATCTATCTTTCACGTGCTATTTCTGAGTTTTCAATTATATAGGTTGTTAGGCTCCAAACCTTTCAGCTTCCCATGTTCTCAGCTGATTAAATTTTTGGGTTATTAGGTTTAAAATTTCTCCAGTTTTAAAATTAAACAGATTTTCAGGTTCTTCGACTTTCAGCCTCGTTATTCAAGTTTTCAGGTTTGCAAGCATTCAGCATTGAATTTATCATCAGGTTCTTTGTCACTGAGATTCTCAAGATTTCATGTTTTTATTTATTCAAATAGCCAGATTTTCTATTTGGATTTGTTTTTATGTTTTCAGGATGTCAGGTTCTAACATTTCAAGGATGTCGGGAAGCCTATTTTCAGGCTCTGCCAAAATCATAAATTTGGAACCAAGACCTTAAAGGCCTGAAAAACCTTGGCCCGGAAAATATAGAAACCTGAAAATGTCACAAATCGAAGAACAAGGAACCTGAAGTTATTTTTTTAAATTGATAACATCAATACTTTTCTTCTCTTTAACTGAGAATTTAAAAAATAAAATTTCTAAAAAAGTACAAACCTCAACTTTTGGGTCCAAACACACACTCTATGTCCTCGTATGTTTACTAATTGTGAAATTCTTGAGATTTGAAAAGTATGAAATCATCCAAGCTTTCCAACTAACTACGTATTAGCCATTCTCGTTAGTCACGTATCAGTTGTCTAATTATAGATACACGAATAATGCAAAACGCTTGCTCCTCACATGTTCGAAGACACTTGCTCAAAACAGATTAACTCCAAGCGAAACTAATTGCAAAGAAAACTAAGTGACACGCAAACTTAGAGTGCTAATAAAATATTCCCTCAGTTAACTAAACCATGTTTAATTACTCCCACTTTCATGTGCACTCTTTATTTGAGAAAATTGTGCATTCCCTAAGCTTCCAGACAACAATCCTGAAATATGTATTAGTAGCAAAGTGATCCGGGCTCTATTATGCCCATGTCGGATTACGTCCTGAAAAGACAAACACTGCGCAATTTCATTTTAGATCTAGAGGATTTTACAGAACGTGAAATCAAAGCATAGCTAAGCCGCAGAATTAAACTTCCTCAACTGCTCCTTTTTTCTCCATCACCATTCTTTGTATCTGTCAGTTATTTCGTAATCTGAAAAGTTTGCTCCACTCAGCAACTCGGATAAATAAACTTTTTCCATTGTAGAACGGATTGTTTTTTTCATGAATTTTGTGTGTATTCTGTCTAATGAACCCCAATAGATCCTTTGTCCGAATATATTTTCGAATTATCGTGCCGACATCGGTTGATTTAATTCAAAGGCTTCAAAATTAATTTCACTGTCTTTATGGTGGCACAAAGGCATATCTTTAAGGCAGATCGGATTAGCCTTATAAATTCGAGATTTCGTTCGAAGAAGCGTTTCTCCAAATACAGTTTTATTAATTAAAGTTCGAAAACAATCGCTTCATGATGCGGATCAGGACTTAATTAAAATTCGAACAAGTTGAGAAGCAGACTTTGCGGCGGCCGTTCTCGGTAATTTTTAACTTATATTTACTAATCTGTTCGTGTAGACCCAACTGTTGTTTTTATGGAAATTCCCCCATTTCAGTGTTCTACCGCTGTCCGCTTTTTTCAGCCTTAACGGCCCCTGTTATAAATAAATTCCGACCCCGAGGACCCTATCAGCGACAGCATCGACAAGTAATTTTTTTCGTGGAATCCCAAATCGACAACTTGTTTTAAACTGTACTACTGGTTGGAACCATTTATCATTCCGAACCTTCCTGTCAATTTTAACTTCCACGTCCCAGACGACAAACTTTCTTAATAAAAAATCTTTCGACCTTTCACCCTTCCGTCCGATTTTCGGACTGGCATCGAGGGGTTCGACAAAATAGTTTTTGACAGATTGCTCGGGACGCATGTATCGTATAGTTTTAATTTCAAATATGAATACTAAAAATGATCATTTAGAATTTACACTCTTGTCAGTCTGGAAGTATGGATTTATGGATCTATAGATAATAATTAAGTTTTACATAATTATAAGGTTTTTCAAAATTAAAAAAACACCGCCTGTTGATTTAAGTTGCTAACAAAAAAAAAAAACATAAGTTTGGATAGGAGACGTCAAAGAATGTCAAAATCACGCAAAAAGGTAAAAAAGTTTTTTCCTAGTGTTTTTCAGCACCGTCGATTTTTTTTTTAAAATGGGTCTTCCAAATGAAATAACAATTAATTTTTTGTTTTTGATGTGTAACATTTATAGCCGTAATAGGGTAGTAAAACCGATCAATTATCCTCAAGAAAAACGGCGTCACGCCACCTCTCACCCCGCGCTCTGTTCTCCCATGTGTGTGCGAGAAGCTCTTGTCTAAGTGATTTCCAAAACTTCTACTTTTCCAATTTCAAAAATTCTTTCACCAATATTTAGAATGGACGTTCAGGGTGGACATATAGGCTGTATATTGTCTTGATAAAATAAAAGGGCCCCCTTGAGACAGGCACCTACTACGCTAGTCGTTTCATTGACACGCGTCTCTACTCACTACCTCGCTATAGAAAGTTTAACTTTCAATAAATTCGAAAGCAATAATTTAGTAAAAATTTGAAAGAATTCATTGACAATGTAAAAGTGTCACTTTGTCTACTTTATGAGCCTAATCAGATAATGTAACACTTTTATCTTGTCAATGAAGACACACAAGTTGTCACTTTTGTGACGTTTGTGGATAAAAAATATTTATTTGTTTTGTATTCATATTCTGTTTATTTATTATAATAAGACATAGTAAATTATTTTATTATGAGCAAAAGTGAGGCTTTTTGTAGCAAGTCTGTAGGTTTGACAAATACAAACGATAAATCCTACACAATAATATTTTTCTTCAAACTTCAGAAAAACGTGACATTGTTTACGTCAATAGGCAAGGACAAATGTCCATTTCTTTGTCTAGACAGTATTTTGTATCCCGCCCAATTAATTGACCATACTTTCTGCCTAGGCAGACAAAGCATTTTGTGCTGAATTTACCAATCGTGTTCTTTGAAAAATTCGAGAGGCCTGTCAAATCGGCAGCGTATCTAATTTAGATTTTTTTAAATTTAAATTATTTCATTCTTTTATGGATTTAGCGCTGAAGTTTAGATAATTTTGAAGAAAATAGACGTATGTGTATGTGAATGACGTCTTAGAAAAGAATCGGGAAGTTAGTGAGATGTTCACTTTTAGACAGAAATTCATGTGTACATTGAGTTAGGCCAGATTTGTATTTCGTGGGCGATTTTCGGGACTTGAAGCAATTCGAGAGCACTTGAAATGGCTTGAAACGACTTGATGAAACTTAAAGAAAAGACTTGAAATGTCTTGAAACGACTTCAAAGACTTGAAGCGACTTGAAACGACATTAGATGTTTTGAAACCAATTGAAGCGATTTGAAAAGACTTGAAATGACTTGAAAATTTTTTGAAGGGACTGAAAGCAACTTGAAGAGAGATAAAGCGACTTAGAAAAACTTGGAACGACTTGGAAGCGACTTGAAATGTCTTGAAGAGTCTTGAAGCGACCTGGAAAAATTTGAAATATCCTGAAGGGAATGGAAGCATTGGAGACGACTTGAAAAGACTTGAAATTTCTTGAAGAGACTTGAAGAGTCTTGAAATAATCTGGGAACACTTCAAATATCTTGAAGGAACTGGAAGCGAATTGAAAAAACTTAATGTCCTGAAGCAACTTGAAGAACCTTGAAACGACTTGAAACGACATGAACTGTTTCGAAGGGACTTGAGGCCACTTGAAAAGTTTGAAGAAATACTTGAAGAGTCTTGGAGCGATCTGGGAACACTTCAAATAATATCTTGAAGGGCCTGGAAGCCACTTGAAAAGACTTGAAACACCTTGAAGCGACTTGAAAGGATTTGAAATGTCTTGAAGCAACTTGAAGAAACTTGAATCGGCTTCGAAAAGAGTTGAAATGTATTGACGCGAATTGAAGAACCTTAAAGAGAATTGAAGAAAGTTGAATCGGCATTGAAAAGACTTTGAATGTCTTGAAACGACTTCAAAGATTTCAAGCGACTTGAAACGACCTGAAATGTTTTGAAGGGACTTGAGACGACTTGAAATATTTTGAAACTAATTGAAGATTTAAAAAGACTTGAAATTACTAAAAAATATTTTGAAGGGACTGAAATCGACTTGAAGACAGATAAAGCGACTTGAAGAAACTTGAAACGACTTGCAAGGACTTTGAAGCGACTTGAAATGTCTTGAAGAGTCTTGAAGCGACCTGGGAAGATCTCTGAAATATCTTGAAGGGATTTTAAGCGACTTGAACAAACTTGAAACGACTTTGAAGCGACTTGAAGCGACCTGGGAAAATTTGAAATATCTTGAAGGGATTGTGAGCTTTGGAAGCGACTTGAAATTTCTTAAAGGGACTGGAAGCGACTTGAAAAAACTTAAAATGTCCTGAAGCAACTTGAGGAAACTTGAAACAACTTGAAGGAACTTGGAATATTTTGCAGCTACTTGACTTGAGGCGACATGAGATATTTCAAGAAATACTTGAAGAATCTTGGAGCGATCTGGGAAAACTTCAAATAATATCTTGAACGGCCTGGAAGCCACTTGAAAAAACTTGAAAGGACTTTGAAGCGACTTGAAATGTCTTGAAGAGTCTTGAAGCGACCTGGAAAGATTTGTAATATCTTGAGGGGATTGGAACCATTGGAACCGACTTAAAAAGACTTGAAGCAACCTGGGAAGACTTCTAGTATCTTGAAGGGACTGGAATCGACTTGCAAAATTTAAAATGTCCTGAAGCAACTTGACTTGAAGAAATTTGGAATATTTTGAAACTACTTGAATGACTTGAAGCGACTTGAAACGACATAAATTGTTTCGAAGGGACTTGAGGCGACTTGAAATGTTTGAAGAAATACTTGGAGAATCTTGGAGCGATCTGGGAAGATTTCAAATAATATCTTGAAGGGACTGAAAGCCACTTGAAAAGACTTGAAATACCTTGAAGCGACTTGAAAGGATTTGAAATGTCTTGAAAGACTTGAAGCGAATTGAAAAGACTTGAAATGTCTTGAAGAGTCTTGAAACGACTTGAAGAGAGATGAAGCGACTTTGAGAAACTTGAACCGACTGGAAAGGACTTGAAATGTTTTGAAATGACTTGAAAGACTTGAAGCGAATTGAAAAGACTTGAAATATTTTGAAGGGACTTGAGCCGATATGAAATATTTTGAAAGGTCTTGAAGCAACTTGAAGCGATTTATAAAAGGACTTGAAATGTCTGGAACCGACATGAAATATGTTAACAAGACTTGAAGCGACTTGAAAAGATTTAGAGCGAATTGAAAAGTCATGAAATGTTTTGAAGAGGCTTGGGGCGACTTGAAAAGTTTTGAAAGGAATTGACGAGACTTGAAAAGACTTGAAATATCTTCAAGAATCTTAAAGCGACCTGGTAAGACTTGAAAGACTTGAAGCGAATTGAAAAGAATTGAAATATGTTGAAGGGACTTGAGGCGACTTAAAATATTTTGAAAGGACTTGAAGCGACTTGAAGAAACTTGAAGCAATTTTAAGCGACGTGAAATATTCGCGTTCGCATAACCGCGATAATAGTAGATTGTTTTATTAGGAGTAAAACTGGGACTTTTCGTGACTCGTCTGTAGTTGCCGGCCTTGAGCGCTCGGCCGTCAAACCTACAGACTTGTAGGTATTTCGAAAAACCTTTCAGCGTTCTATAGAATACTTCCATGCACCATTCTGTTGCCGCTTTTTTTAAAGTCACTTTGACATTTAAATATTAAACCAAATTTTCTCTAGTCAGTTGTGCCAACCCAATTTAAATTTCACAGCCCACTCGAATTTATTATTTACTTGATCGCACGGTATGTTTGACTACTTTACAACAGTGAAACACAAAAACGGAGGACAATTTCCAATCATTTATGAATGGATGTACAAGGCAACCGGTCCGGAGAGTTTTTTTAGAATTATTAATCGATTTCTTGTTCTTGTTGCCAGCTCTGCGAACATCCTTGTTTTGTAATCACTGCGCTAATGAAAGTTTCTACTCCAGGTCATTTCAATCTCCCATTTCATAAAACACTTATCTCCGCAAAGTTATAAAATGAACTGTGTAAAACATAAAATCGATTGGTTCATTGTTAAAGTTGGAATAGGGGCATAGTGTAGAATCGATATCAGTTTTAGGGCAACACGTGCACTACCAACGTAACATTTTAATTCATCAAACTTTAAGGGCTCACTGGGGTCGTAAATATGCTGTTGATTATAAGCAGGATTATTAATTAGCTGTTCCGGAAATGTCGACAAATGTTACGAGAACTTGCTCTACTTGTATTTATAGGTCACAAGGACGCCAAGTTTTAGTCTGGAAATTAAAATATTATGTTTGCTTTAGGTAGGAAATGCGAGGGAGCACCCTTGAACATTCGGGTTATTTTTAAAAATAATTAGTTTCGGAAGCTTCAGCCAGCGGGAGCGGAACGACTCAGTGATGCACGACAGGCTTAGAAACGAAGAATACAAGAGTATTTTAAGTGCAGACACATTAACAGGAGTTTCATTCATTCGCTTTGGACAAATTAATTTTGAAACGAGCAAACAAATGTGACTGCAATTACTCAAGAGCTCGGTGCTGGGATAATTTATTCATATCTGCGCACTTCTTTGATCGCTCCCAAAAATAGTAAGCAGGGGGGCAACAAACTTATTGAAAATAGCAACTGCCTTACTTAGCAGGAATACAGAAAAGTTACTGAACTTGAAGAGATTTTGAAGGTGATCGAAAAGAAAAACAAAATATTTTACAATTCTCATCCCAATCTCAAAGTTTTATCGACATCCTTGGATCGACGGCGTTATTTACACATATTTCCGTAGGTATTTCGGATTCCGTTCGTTCCACGACTATTAATCTCTGGCGTTCGCAAAACTGGGTTTCGCTCACGGCCAATATTTGAAACCCCATGCAGTGCGTCTCGGCCACACACTCCTACACACACTAAAGTACAAAAGGATAATAAATAAATACGACGAGGTCATTAAATATAAATACACCGACAAGCATGCTTCCTTTTTTTCGAACCGCCCGTTAAATATGCCTGTCATAACATTCTGGGATGTTTTTTTCTCCCTCGAAAGCAGCGGGGGTTTATGGTGGACTATTGTCTTACAACGTGGAAAGAATTCCAACTCTTTACGAATCGTGTTGAAACCATGTTGATTCCTAATGTATTCCGAAGAGGAATGACACGTGAGGTGGTCCCAGGTGGAAATGTGCCCCCATCAAATGGAAGTAGCTATTTTAGAGCTTGACATTTCTCAACATTTACAGTTAGTTGTCTTAATTAATAAACTCAAGAGCATAACTATAGCACCACCCTCAATTTTCCAGATTTCTTCCCTAAACGTTCAGTTGAGATAATATGGCTTTAGAGAATCATAGAACAATCAAAAAGAATAATAATCAACAAATGTAATGCCAGTTGTGAACAAATTGTGTGATTGATTATAAAAATACTGAAAATTCAAATGTGCATAACTATAGCACCACGCGGTTTTAAATAACAAAAATAAATAAAATAAAAGGTGACTGTGGCCCGGGCCATGTCCCCGACTGTCTAACATAAATAATCGATTATTGTTATCAACAAAAGTCAGTAATTTCTCAGAATCAAATTCAAAATGCCTCGTGGTAGTTATCTCTCTGAGTTGGAAAAGGGTAAAATCTTGGCTTTTCAAAGTGAAAGGCTAAGTCTCCGAGAAATTGCTCGAAGAATTAATCGGTCGCATAAAGTTGTGTCACATTATTTAAGAAACCCTGCTGAATATGGAACACATAAAACGGGCGGCCCAAAGAAGAAGGTTTCGCCTAGGACTGAGAAAATAATAATTGCCACAGCAAGTAACAGTTTGAAAAGTTGCAAAAGAATAGGCCAAGAATGTGGAGCGAATATCTCACGATGGACAATAAGAAGGATTTTGAGTAAAAATGAACACATCGTACGTCAAAAATTAAAAAAAGCTCCAAGACTCCTTCCTCGACACAAAACCGCCAGATTGGAATTTGCCCATCAGAACATGAACCGCCACTGGGAGAACGTAACTAAAGAATTTGCAACAAATTTCAGTTTTTTTGAAACATATTCTTTTCAGATAATTTTTTCTGATGAAAAAAAGTTTAAATTAGATGGTCCAGACGGATTTAATTGTTATTGGAGAGATTTGAGAAAAGAACCCCAATATTTTTCCAAACGAAATTTTAGTGGTGGCACTTTAATGGAGTGGGGAGCGTTTACCAAAGCAGGGGTTCTAACGGTAGCTTATCCGTCAACGCGAATGAATAACAGGGAATATCTTGAGGTTCTCGAAGAACACTTGATACCTTTTTTAAACAATAACAATGATCAACAATTGCTATTCCAACAAGATAACGCCCGGATACACGTCAGCAGAGAGTCGATGAGGTGGTTTGAAACTCAAAATATCGATTTATTAGAGTGGCCCTCCTGTTCCCCGGACATGAACCCAATTGAAAACCTTTGGGGAATCTTGGTCCGTCGACTGTATCAGGATAACACTACGAAACCATGAATGAACTCAAAAATGCTCTAGAAGATGTTTGGACCAATTTAGAACCTGGAATTCTGAACAATTTGGTAGACAGCATGTACTCCAGAGTTTTTGAGCTTATTAGAAAAAATGGGGGATCAACCCACTATTAATTAAAAAAATGTTTTGTAAAAAATTTGCGTGGTGCTATAGTTATGCACATTTCAATTTTCAGTATTATTGTAATAAATCACACAATTTGTTCACAACTGGCATTACACTTGTTGATTATTATTCTTTTTGATTGTTTTATGATTCTCTAAAGTCATATTATCTCAACTAAACATTTAGGGCAAAAATCGGGAAAATTGAGGGTGGTGCTATAGTTATGCTCTTGAGTTTATAAATGGAGGTGCTCAAGCTCAAATCACATTTGTCCGGCACACTTTTACGAGCGTGAAAAATCAGTGTCAGTTTGTTATTTCAATTATATGGACAAATTGCTTTTTTCCGATTGCATATCAGCTTATGAGGAAAATCCTTTACAAGCAGTAAATTTATTGGTACTTTCAACTCCCCTTATAGAGAAGTTGCACTGTACTCAATTACAGTTGTTTTCTTCGGACTGTTTGTGTGGGATCCGTAGGTTGAACAGATATCTTAGATGTGCACCTTCCGTAGACGTGTGCAAATATCAAATAAGAAGCAATTTGTGCGAAATTTGCTTATGTAAAGGAGATTCGTCAAAATAAACAGATTTGCCGAGATGAAAGGTAAAGCATGTGGGACATCGGCGCGAAGAAACCCATTGAAGTTTACATCGATAAACGTGTACAAATATTTACCTATTCCCATGTTAATCTTCACGTATGCTCGCCGAAACTAAAATAACACTAATGTGACGAAAAGAAAATCAACACCGCACGTTTCGTGACCGCAACTCAGATTTGTTTTATGTAATTCATCGTATTTAATAATCCGTGGTTTTAAATTTCACCTGTCCATCTTTCCCCAGGTGTTCTAAAACATGCCAGGTATAATTTATAGCAGGAATGATGCGGACCTAATGTACCGTTCGCAATAGCACCTGTCTGCTCCTTTTTCATCGCTCTGAAAACGGTAGTTGAATGACGACTTCAGCAGTTTCAGCAGATTAAGTCCATCGGAATGTCGGGGGCTTAATGAATGAATGAATGGTAGTTGCTTTGATTCCATTACGTCGGTAACGTAGCTGGAGCCGCTGAATTTTGCGAAATTCCGGACTAATCCGTGGAAAAAAACAACCATTAAATGTAATGATAGTAGGAATACAATTAGGACGAAAGCCTCATTCTTTGTTTTAATTGGTTTAGTGCTCCCTGGCTGTCCAAGAGTCCGTTTTTCGATCCTCGAATTCTGAAACGTCGGATGTAGTTTGTGTTCAGAGACTGATTCGTTTCAATTAATGTTTTTACCGTTTTAGGTTGATTAAAAACGGCAGATAGGTGGAACACGATGCGGGCAGGCTTCGATCCGCCTTTCTCTGTTACACCTAGTAGGTGCGATTTAATAATCTTGAAGACAAAGAAAAAGTTGGCAATGATGCCAGACTATCCTCACATTTCAGTACGAGTCGTCATATAAATATTTACTTTATAATAACGATATAAACATAACATTAGCAGGTAATCAGTACTTTTCTCAGATTTATGTTTACAAGCTTGCAAATTACAGAATTAACACCGAGAAAGCAAACACAATTAAGTCAGTGTCAAAACTGGTTACTGACATGCACATAAACCACTAAACCACCGCAATAAAGCCATAAAAGCTCTGCGATGCGATGTATTAATCAAAAAATATGTGCACGCGATATAGCATTACAACACACAGAGTTTTGAAAGTAAATTTTAATTATGCCCATAAAACACTTAATTCAAATTACATGCAGCAATATCACATATCATAGGTTTTTTTGAGCGGAGGTCTTAAATGTGGAGGTAACACCTCGGGCAAGTCATTACCTTCCATTTTCACATTGATTAAATGCATCGCTAAAGCAAACTCGTCACGATCCAAGAACCCGTCTCTGTCCACGTCAGCCAGTTTCCAGATTTTCCCCAAAGTAGAATTTGGTAGCTTCGATTTGATAAGCTCAGTTTTTGCTGTTGCTCCAGATACTTTGTTGCCGTTTGGTGACAAGCCGTCAAAAATTGCATCGTAAGATGCTCTTTCTTTGTTCACGATCCACTCGGGCTCACCCATGCCAGCATTAACACCTTCTCCTCTTTTGTACCCAAAAGGAGAGTTTTGATCTACAATATTCTCAAAAGCTCCACCAGTCACTTCCACTTTATTAATTTCGTTGACTTCATGAGCGATCATAGACATCAGTTGAGATATGTCCTCACTCAACATCTGATCCACAACTTCCAATAGCTTCGGCTTCAGAGAATGAAACCTGTTGAAGTCTAGTCTTTCAAGACTGTTTTTCATCTTCTGAATGTCCGGGAAATCCCCCGCCGAAATATTATGTTCCTTTTGGATCCTCACATAAACGTCATTTAAATTCTTTATCAATTGGGTCTTTTTCGTCTCTTTCCCGAACATATTCGGCATACTATTCTTCAGCTCAGAAATGATGTAAGCATTAACTTTAGCCAATCGGGCCCTCTTAATGAGGTCGTTGAGTTTCCTCAAAGCCGAATTCTTGGGCAAACTCTGCAAGTCTTTGAACAAGTCCTGAGCCTCGTCTTCGAAGAGACGTCTGTTCATGTCGAAACGTAAAGGTTGATCCCAAAAAGACCCGATGTACACTCGAACTACTTCAGGCGTTTGCAAGACTTTACCGAGCGACCACATCAAGGCCCCGTACACCCTCATGAGCTGTTGATGGTCGATCATGTCTGCTTTGTTGAGAACTATTCGAATTTTGTCGTCGTGGCCGCGGAGCGCCTCGATGGACCGCCGGAATTCGTCCGAGATGTCCAACTTGTGGGCATCGAAGAGTAAAATGATTCTGTCAACGCGCTCAGCGAACCATTCCAGGACTCCCGTGAAGTCGTAGCCGCGATCGATGCGTTGTTTTTCACCTGAAGAGAATATGTTGATGTTATTTTTTGGAGGAGATTTATCTTGCGGCAACCAAACACCGTCGAGAGGTGATACGAGTTAAATTTCTAACAGTAAAAAGATCCATCAATTTAAAACGATTACGAACTATAACATTAACGCTCCACTGTGCTGATCACGTTTTGATTTATGATGACTGTCTAATCAATGACTAAATTTAGACTGTAAAAAATAAATTTAAACTAAAATGTGATATTTGCACAATAAAATGGAGGAATTCGTTGTCAAACTATACTTTATGCATTACAGATTCCTTCGCTCCTCCCATCACTCTTCATAACTGATGCATAAATAAAACCGTCGAATTTCCCTGAAAAGGGTCGCTCAATATTTCACCACCAGCTCACCTGCGAGGATCCCCGGAGTATCAATAATAGACATCCCTTTGAGCACCGGAGATTTCACGAGTGAACATTGAAATCTGTTTAGGAAAGAATTTCCAAAGGAGGAGAGCGGCCGGAATTGTTTCTTGGGGTCGACGACAAGGGCATTCCCCGGTATTACACCTTCTTTCTCGCCGTACATCACCGCTATAAATCTATCCGTTGTTGGTTCCGGTCCTATTCTCATACCGGGAAAGTCCCTCTCCAACAAATATTTTATAAATGTCGTCTTGCCGGTGGAATATTGACCCACCAGCAGGATCAGCGGTTTAGATTCGAAATCCGGATCGTTCAAGGGGGGAGAGTGGAACTCGTCGAATAAATAGTGCTGTTCCAGAGGCAGCATCTTGTTCTTGTAGATGCTCTTGAGACCTTCGGCGACGTTTTCGTAGCACTCATGAATCACCTCGGGCTTCTGAAGCAACCAACTGAACATTTTGGAAATTTACAACCGTTCGCGAAGTAAACAAAATGACAACAAAACTGCCAAAAGCATCATCGATAGTAGTTTCCATAGAGACGATAACTAACCGCGGCCTGGCTGCAACTAATTGCTTCTCGGAAAATACCCAAAGTTTCTTATCTAAAAATTAAAAAATAGCCTACTAACAGGGCGCTATCGTAGACCGCGCCTCTAGCGCTGGTGTCGGAGAGCTTTTCTTGTTGCCCAATAAATTATTCATAGATAAAGACGTGTCGGACGTTGCATCTGATTAATGTTGGGTACTTTTAAACAGTCAACATGACTTGTGTTAAACGAAATTAATTCTCCCAAGCATGAGAATCAATTTAAGTATAATTTATTTTGTGATCCGGACTCGTGACCTCGTACTTACTTCGGATCGGTGTTGGTACGGCATTTACATCAACTTAGAAATCTGACACGGGTTAATTAGGTACTATATAATTAAAATTCAATGATGGGCCTGGGAAAGTGATTTACAGCGCTTGTTACTAATTAGATAAATTATTCAGCGACTGCTCGCCGGGTTCGATTCGTTCTGTTTGCTCATGCTAATGTGGAAAGCAAGTGCGGTGTAATTTGATGCCTATTAGGTTCGAACGACGATAAATCATCACGCTGGAGCATTATTTAAATGAGTTATATAATTGTAAACATAAAGATTGCTCGGTTAGATAAAACTGATGTGATACTGCTCGATTAAACCGAGCCTGTAGAATTTTATTGAATGGAGGAGTTTTTACCCCTAGCGTACCACTAAAACCGTTATGGTATTTTTAACATGACAATTCAATCATCATGGTTGACGGAGGATCAGCTATTAATTTCCCAACTACCTTCAAGAACAGGAAAAGGAATACGATATATTCAAAACGGCCTGCAAAAAATTTGTTCAGGCGGACTCATATTCAACATCGGATCAATAAAGATTATGTAAACAGTCAAGATGCTAAGGAGAATGATCAAAATTAACACCCAACCACACTTTGAAGATTGTAAAGAAGAACAAGGCATAGAATTCCATCAGTACGTTACTAAGGTGCAATGAAGCGTAAACCGTTATTAAAAGATATACAAGTAGCTATTAATCCGTTTAAAAAAAACAAGATACAACTATGTAGTTGAGTTAGAAAGTAGTAATGCTATACAGTATTAAAAGCACTAGGGCGTAGTAAAATATTAAAATCGAAATGAGTTAAACTGTAACGAATTAATTAATGCACAAAATCTCCAGAAATCATTTCGGGGTGCACAACTTGAATTAGTCCCTGTTTCCAAATCAGTTTTGTCAACAGCATTCCAGTTTTGACTAGCCAAAACAGCTTTTAACAACTACAAGATTTAATGAATCATTATGACAGGTACATACTCTTCAGTACTACAATTGCTACACCATATTGCATGAATTTGCTCTGATGATATATTACGTCGGGTCAATATAAAGAACATGAAGTGTATGAAGTAAAACTATCAACCGGTACTTTGCAATGTTTTAAAGAAGCACATTCATTTTACGGTTGCAACGCTTAAGGCAACTCAGATAATGCTACTATGAATTACTGCAGTTTATAACTAGAACTTTTTAAATTATGCTAGTTGTCTATTATGCATTTGCACATGTTCAACTTTGTCAACATTAAAGCATTGTGGAGGTGTTGTCTGCACTGAAAATGACTTGTCAAGTTGTGCATAATTTTACAATATATATTTTACAATTAAATATGTAGTACAAAAACTGTACTTAATGATCCCGCCCCCACCTAAAATAATCATCTTGACCATTTAACAATCCGCTCTATCAATAAGCCTACAAAGCTATCTAAATAATCAATATCGATTAGCATGTTGACATTACGTGATAATAATCACTTAAATTACCCAAACGCTAGACTATACTCAACCAAATTAGTTGATGTATCAATCTCCTAACGGCTATAGGTATAATTGACAATTACATACTATGAATGACACCAAATACTAAATTGCGATGGCTTCTGAAGAAATAGAAACATCTAACTGGGACAAGAAAACTTTCTGCCCACAATTTTAACGAATTTGCATGCAACAGCAGTATTCACGGTTTTACATAATTAGTGGATTTGAAAAGTAAGTTTTAAATATTATTAAATTATCTGGCAACACTAAACTTGCTCTTTGTACATATTTACACCTGTGTAAGCTCGACAATTGTAACTATAAAAACGCGCGAGGAAAATCCGTCAGATTCCGTCAGTCACGGCTGTAAATTTTACTCAATTTTCACGATTAAGGTAGCGATGGGGTACCTCTGGCACCTGGGAGCGGATGCGAAAATATCAAAAAACCAGTCGACCTTAAATAAACTTTATCACGACGTCCCTAGCTCTCATACTATAAACAGAAAAGTTTCTTATGTTTATTTACCTACTATAGAACAGTCCTTATTACCACAAGGAAATATCACTTATTTGCATAATATTAGTAATCGACTATACCAATAAGTTAATCACAACAACGAACATCGATTAGCTCGTTACAGGATAATGATCACTTTACTCATACAAGTGGTAATCACAGATTGCGCCAAAATAGTTCAGTTCTCTTCAGCCACCACAATGAATAACACAAAGTACCAAGTTGTGACAGCTCGTGAAATAAATCCCTCGTTGTTTGAAAAAATAAATATCGGGACAACTCCACAAGAAAAGAAACACAACTTTATGGAAGTCTCTTCTCGCTGTTTCAAAGAATTTGCTGAAAACACCAGTATTCACGGATTTAAGTATTTAGGGGTCAGAAAAATAACTACATTTGAAAAGTAAGTTGAAAAGTGCCCAAGAAATAATTTTATGTTTTCTTTTTCTAGAGTGTGGTGGATATCTGTTCTCAGTGTTTGTATTTATATCTGCGTAAGTTTGACTGTTGTAACCATCAGGAAACGGGAAGAAAATCCGGTTTTCGTCAGTTTCCGCCAGTCGCCGCTACACATTTGGGACGTACCTTTCCCTGCGATTACTGTTTGTCCAACGACTAAAATTGATGAGACTAAGTACAACTTCACGTATTATGCAGAGAAGAACAAGAGAAATAATTTGACCAACGAAGAGTAAGTATATGTACAAAATGATTTGCATCTAGTTAACTAAATTTTTCTGTGCGGCTCTATTCTTTTTATTGCTCATGTTGACAATCTCGGTTACGGTTGCAAAGTAACGGTTTGCCCATTTATTAATTTGGGTGCGCAAAGTTTACTTGTCGCACGCAAATTATCCTTTGCACACGCAAATTCAGATAAACAAACTACTGAAAACTGAATTTGCCCCTGGAGTCCAATTTTATATTGGGATTTATTCCGCATTCGCAATAAAAAATAGTATGTCCAACTCGTGCGGCGTTGTCGATTGCCCCCTCAAACTTCGCTTTCGTGGGCAATCGACAACTTGCCGCACTAGTTGCACAATATACTATTTTGCATTTGCTAATTCTTTCAATAACGCATTGATAAAACTTCAATTAATTAAATTCAATAATATTTTATTCATTTCAACAAAAAGCGAGTAAAATGTACAGTTTGGAAGAAAACAAGTTTATTATCGATGCCTATTAGCGAAGCGGACAAACTGTCTTGCGTCTTGTCACGTCCGTCAAATTATAGATTTTAGAGAACGGGAAGCGTATTGAAAGGAAAATCTACTGGAAGGCCGCAAACTAACCAAAATGTCGTTGAATAAGTGGAAGACCTTGTTGAAGAGAATCAACATTCGTCGTTACGTCGTCGTAAGTCGTTCAGTAGCTCGAACTGATGCCTCCTTTGGCACTGATTGAAGAATTCTGAAAACCCGTTTGCACATGCATCTCTTCAGCTCGTTCTAATGCTTCTACTACAATGACGTGTACTACACCATCCATTTTCTTCATAAATAAACACTACTCACAAAATTGGTGGGACAACATTATTCTGGTTGTCAACGTTAAGTCATAAGTTACAAACACTCAAAGACCGCAAGATAATGATCGTAAAGTTGCATCGGTGAAAAAATGCCCCCCTGGCGACAGAGTATTAAAAGACTTGGAGACATTTATACTTTTCTTGGAAACTAACCAATTTGGGTGGTGTTGAGACTTATGTTGTCCAGGTCTTCAGCCACGAGTTTTGAGCAAAACAAACTGTTTGTATGCTTGCTGTTTAGGTTAGAAATCTAGTGAAAACATTGAAACCTAAAAATCACTAGAAATACATCAAAATTGAAGTGTATCTTAATTTTTGAAGTTATAACTATTTTCGTAAAGCGGCATTTTTTATTTTACACTAGATGCACTAGATGCAAATCATTTTTTAACACCTTGTATGTAATTACTATACATACGCCCTGTCCATTAAACTCATCGACTGACTAAATGGATGAGAAGTAACAACCATTTATTAATTATTTTTTTCCTTTAAAAACTAGAACTCACTCTCGTGTTCAATCCAATTTCAAAATTTTTAATTCAAAAAATGGTTGTCATTCCAATACCATTAGTCAATCGGTCAGTTGTGGATGGCGCGCCCCACCGGCCCACCGCATTCACATGTGCTGCCATGAACTATACGGTTTTTAGTCACAAAGAACAACTGTGAAATACAAGAAACGGAATGTGGATACAATGGGAAAATGGTTCTCATTTTGAACCAGTTTGTCAACCATTCAGTCAAAAATGTATATTTGAATATGTATATATTTTGGTATAAATCTCAATTTGGATTTATTCTCATTACTGGTATAAGGTTTCTTTGTGACTAAACATCGTATGGTTCTGGCATCGTTTATGCGTGCGGTGGGCGGGTGGCCCGCCCTGCCCACTATACTCGTCGACTGCTTAAATGGATGAGAAATAACAACCATTTATTAATAATTTTTTTCCTTTAAAAACTAGAACTCAGTCTCGTGTTCAATACAATTTCAAAATTTTTAATTCAAAAAATGGTTGTCATTCCAATACCAGTCAATCGGTCAGTTGTGGACGCTGCGGCCCACCCGCCCACTGCATTCACATGTACTGCCATGAACCATACGGTTTTTAGTCACAAAGAACAACTGTGAAATACAAGAAACGGAATGTGGATACAATAGGAAAATGGTTGTCATATCGAACCAGTTTGTCAACCATTCAGTCAAAAATGTAAATTTTAGTATATATATTTTGGTATAAATCTCAATTTGGATTTATTCTCATTACTGGTATAAGGTTTTTTTGTGACTAAACATCGTATGGTTCTGGCATCGTTTATGCGTGCGGTGGGCGGGTGGTCCGCCCTGCCCACTATACTCATCGACTGACTAAATGGATGAGAAATAACAACCATTTATTAATTATTTTGTTCCTTTAAAAACTAGAACTCACTCTCGTGTTCCATCCAATTTCAAAATTTTCAAGTCAAAAAATGGTTGGCATTCCAATACCATTAGTCAATCGGTCAGTTGTGGATGCTGTGGACCACCCACCCACCGCATTCACATGAGCTGCCATGAACAATACGGTTTTTAGTCACAAAGAACAACTGTGAAATACAAGAAACGGAATGTGGATACAATAGGAAAATGGTTGTCATTTCGAACCAGATTGTCAACCATTCAGTCAAAAATGTAAATTTGAGTATATATTTTGGTGTAAATCTCAATTTGGATTTATTCTCATTACTGGTATAAGGTTTCTTTGTGACTAAAAAGCGTATGGTTCTGGCATCGTTTATGCGTGCGGTGGGCGGGTGGGCCGCCCTGTCCACTATACTCATCGACTGACTAAATGGATGAGAAATAACAACCATTTATTAATTATTTTTTTCCTTTAAAAACTAGAACTCACTCTTGTGTTCAATCCAATTTTAAAATTTTTATGTCAAAAAATGGTTGTCATTCCAATACCATTAGTCAGTCGGTCAGTTGTGGATGTTGCGGACCACCCGCCCGCCTCATTCACATGTGCTGCCATGAACCATACGGTTTCTAGTCACAAAGAACAACTGTGAAATACAAGAAACGGAATGTGGATACAATAGGGAAATGGTTGTCATTTCGAACCAGTTTGTCAACCATTCAGTCAAAAATGTAAATTTGAGTATATATTTTGGTGTAAATCTCAATTTGGATTTATCCTCATTACTGGTATAAGGTTTCTCTGTGACTAAACAGCGTATGGTTCTGGCATCGTTTATGCGTGAGGTGGGCGGGTGGACCGCTCTGCCCACTATACTCATCGACTGACTAAATGGATGAGAAATAACAACCATTATTTATTAATTTTTTTTTTCTTTAAATACTAGAACTCAATCTCGTGTGCAAGTCAATTTCAAAATTTTTAAGTCAAAAAATGGTTGTCATTTCAATGCCATTAGTAAATCGGTCAGTTGTAGTTGCGGAGTTTTAGGTTGAACCACTTTATGGACATGAACATGTTTTGTCAAGACCATTTTCACCATCATACTTCGATATATAATAGAGCGCATAACATGACCCAAGAATCTGTCGACTTTTTCATCAAGGTAGATAAAATATCCTAAAATCGTTTCAATAAATACTTGTGCTTTTTTCTAGAATTCACCTTTACTGGCAGACATTCTAAAACTGTGTGTAATATACAAAGATCATCATCATTGTCACAAAGAGTTTTCGCCCATTTTCACATCTTCCGGATTGTGCTATTCATTTAATATGTTGGATAAGACCGAATTGTTTCATAATATAACGTAAGTCAGTACAATCGTATATCGCTCAGCTCAGTCACAATAATTTCAGTTTTGTTCTGAAAAACCACGTCAATCATCGCAGAACCCAGCACTGGACCTTTGATCGAAACTACGCCAAAACGTTAAATACAACAGTTCCTTTGAGGTTTACTAGTGCTGTTGATTCAATGACACTTCGTCTTCACAGCTCCAACATTGAATCAGAAAATCCCTGTGAAGCATTTAGAGGATATGAAGTTATACTGCATCATCCTGCGACTGCTCCAGTTTTTCCAAAAAGATACTTATTACTGTCAGCAGATGCGACTTACAAGATTTGGATCAAACCAGATATTATGACCACTTCTTGTAGTTTGAGAGAGTATTATCCTAATAAAAGAGGATGCTTCTTTTCTCACGAACGAAAATTAAAATATTTCAAAATTTATACAGAAGAGAACTGCTTGGTAGAATGCGTTTCAAATCTGACAAATAGTCGTTGCAATTGTGTGCCATATTATTTACCACGTGAAGAATCAACAAGAATTTGTGGACTATCTGACACACATTGCGTCCTCAGAGCGAAAGGTAAAAAAACATTAATTTTTCCTTTACTGACCTGTTAAATTCTAGACGAATTTCTGAACCTGGAAATGGAACTGGACGTTTTCGATAGCCAAAAGAACGAACAGAAGCCTTGTAATTGTTTGGCATCGTGCGTTTCCGTAATTTACAATGCAGAAGTGACACCAAAACAGCGAATACATTCCTCTGAGGACAACGAGTCTTACACAACTGCTCAAATTACTTTTAAAGATTCGACTCTTGTAACAATGGAACGTAACGAACTCTTCAGCAGTGTCGATTTCTGGGCCAGTTGCGGAGGTCTCCTTGGATTATTCACAGGTTTCTCTGTGATATCACTTGTAGAAATTGTTTACTACCTGACCATAAAACTTATTTGGGGTTTATGTAAGATTAGACAGAGTTTGGTAAAGGACGTGGCACCACCTACATAAATGTTTATTTTATATTGTTAGCCAGAATAGGTAGTGACGCATTAATATCATTATAAAGACTGTAATTCGATACTCCTAGAACTTATCTGTATCTCTATGATTCCCCACGTTTCTCAAATTCCGTTTTCCGCCTGGTTTATTTCCTTCCACTCCTGCACCATCGTCATCTTTGCGTGATGAATGTCAAGTCGATTTCTTAAACACAAAATCGAACGGCAAGATCAAATTTACGTTGAAACCAAATCAACAGGTGGTACTAGTGAAGAAAAAATCGAGTGGATGTTTCGGGACCGTTTCAGATTAGTTTATGTCAGATTTGGAAAACGGGTCCACTATCATTTGAAGGATCTGTTTGAGGACCTCCTTGTTTTTATGCCTGAATAAAATCGGTTTAAAAATAAACACGGGGTTAGAAAGCTATCGTAGTCTAGTGGCACGTCGTTTTGTTATTCTGATAATGTGCGAGATTAGGAGAGAATCAAACAGGAGTGTGTTGACGTAGTGTCATTTGTTATACGTACCTCCTGTTAGTCTAGCGAGGCAGAGCCGGCTTAAGGAAACCAACAATTTATTGTTGAAAAAGTTAAACCATTAAGGGTGATAAAACTGTTCTCAGATTAGGTGATATCGTGGTGGGTGGGCAATATAACGAGGCGTTGAGACTATCAAGGAGATAATGAAGGAAAGAAAGACTAAAGAAGTGTCATGTGGCTATTTAATCAGATAATTATGCAACAAGCGAAGTGGTAACCAAAAGCTCATCGTCACGGTTGCAATGTTTTACGGTTTTTATACTCACAATCAGTTTAGCGATAAAAAATTTCTGAAGCCGGCACTGAAACGGACGATATTTATTAGTCTCGTGCATTTTTCAATTGTAAGGAATATGAAAATCCTTGAAGTAAATTACTGAGGAAGGATTAAAAGCACCGAGTAGTTGTATCGTAAATCGCGGTAAAAAGCTCAGCTCATAACTCGCTTGAAAGAAGCAATCACTTAAATTGAGTCCTTAAAGATTGTACCGGTCATAAAACCACGGCAATACTTAAATAATTAATCATAAAATAATCCCCAGCAACTCGTACTCGTAAATTACGAACAAGTTGCAGGATCTCCTTTAAGACATTGATAACAACTGCGTAAACCCTACGATTTAATCGCGTCATTAAATTCGAACATAAAAACTTCAGCCGCGTCCAGTTCAGAAATTGGCGCCCTAATCGAAAAAGTTCCGCGAGAGAGAACTCGAGCAAATCTCGGCGAAACCTCTAACTCACCATAAACGACGATTTCCACAGGTGCTGCCATTCTCTTGGCGGCGATGTTCTCTGCCACACAGGTGTAGTTGTTGGTGTCCTGAGCCCGAGCCTGTCCAATCAGCAGGTGCCCTTCCGTGGACACGATTATGGAGGTGTCAGGCTGCAAAGGCTGACCTCCCTGGAGCCAGTATACTCTCGGGGGAGGCACGCCGACCGGGGGCACGCAACGGAGCTCCATCTGGTGACCGATCTCCACCCGGGTAGACACCGGACTCTCTTCGAACAATTTTTTCATGTCTGCAAAGAAAAAACGTGTAAAATTTTAAGATAGTTTTAAACACATGCATGTCTAAACATCCTGCGTTTATAAGTAAAGCAATAAAAGTTTAGTGTCCAAATTATGGGCCAATTTGTCAGTGACGGCACGTCAAACTTAATTTGTACTAAAACTGCCTTTTTATGTTTTCATCAACCCTTCGAACCAGCGTTTTGGTTAAACGTTTAAAAAATCAGATTTTGTTTTTTATTCGGATTAGGTATTACCACCCGTGTTGAAAGTGGCTTCGTTTATTGATGAAACAATCCACTGAATGTAATTTTAACGCGCTCTAAAAGTTGATTGTTGCACATGAACGCAGATTTACTGCTGGCCAACTTTAATCTCGATTAAGCCGATATTATCTCGGTTGTAAGTCGACGATGGTGTCTGTGTTTAGGACATACCGCAGCGCTAAAGCTGTGATAGAGGCTATCGATCGACATAAGAACGCACTTAGGGGGCTTTATAACCAACAAAATTTTTTAAATTGACATATCAGCTTGCCACAGTTTGGCCTGTCTCCAAGCGTTCAGCGTCAGAATTGGGTTAATCGGAGAGACGTTGTGGAAGGAAAACACGATCATCTTTCATGATAAAAAATGCGGAATTGTATAATACCTTACCGATAACAGAAAACAGACAATATAGTATGAGCCCAAGAGCAATTAACCACAAAAGTTGTGAAGACGTACCTACTTTTATAGTTATTAAAAGTTTTTGTTTAGAAATAATGTACAGTCGAACTCGGTTATAAGAAACCGTTAGTACACCAACTCTCAATTGCTTTTAAAAAATATACCCTATGATCCAAAAGCTTTCAGAAAATGTGGGGCCTTGAAAAAACAAAAGATTTTTAAACGTATAGCGCAGGCGTGGGCCGTGCTGCCCGGCGATAAAGCGAAAATATTTTTGAAGCCCATCAAGATTTTCAACAAATTTTCAGAATGCTTCAAGACCCCACAGGTCTCGTCAGAAGTCTTCAGGATCCTTGGGTGCCTGTCAGGTCAACTTCTCTGAAATTAACAGGCTTTTTATGATCCTCCAATATCTATTTCTGTTATATACTTGAAATACAGTTTCTGCGGACGAATCTTTGCTTCCGGACGAGCCGCAGCCGAGTCTGGAATAGCAGATGATTCCGCAAAAACTTTTTAGGTACGTGTAACAAACAAAGCTTTTAAATTTTTAAATAAAGAATATTTCATTGTGATTCTTGGAACCGTCGACATTTTTTTCTTTCGACTTTTCGCGTTATCCCCCAAATCGGGGCTGTTTTTTCAAGTCCCCTCGCGGTGTCAGAACTGGGATTGGGTCTTCCGTTCTCTTCTGCAATGAGTTTAAAGTTTGACATTGAGTCACATTGACGTCTAATTTTTTGACTTTTTTCTAGTATACCGGTGCACTCATACCCATCCAAGCTACTATGTTAAAAACTTTATCGTGGGAAAAAAACATTTCCGGTTCCGGAAACTCTTCGAAAAAAATTCAGCACCCTCAGAAAACGGTCCCTTTTTAAGGAAAATTATTTTCACTCAAATCGATCGGTAAATAGCTATTTAATATATTTTTCGTTGACCGATTATTAAGAGCCAATTTAACGTTTGATTTTGACTAACAAATCGATCGTTAATGTACCTCATTAATGCACGATTTTACATTAATGCATGATTTTTCATTAATGCACGATTTTGCAATAATTAATTCATAGAAAAAAAAATTGCCTTAACGTCTATTAGATTGTGAATTCGCACTTCTCTCCATACACCCATTTGCGTGTGTCAGTTTTGTATGCAATTGCGCTACTTATCTTATTCGCTACACATGATTGCCGACTTTTCGCTGACAACAAACTGAAACACGCATTATCCAATACTGCATCCAATAATTCAGGATTTTCTAGCTCCATTTATAAACTTACACAAATTAACAGCACTTTCACAATGGCAAACTGTTCTTTATATGGCGACTTCATTTGTTTTCAGAGACAACTATGTTTATGGCATAAGTGACAATTACTTCATGAATTTAAATTTCAGAAACGTATTTTTAACCCCAGATTAAAAGGCTTTCGGTCAACGAAAAAATATTGTAATCAACTTGTATGTTAATGTGCGATTAATAATCTCGACAATTAAAGGCATTCGCTCCCTACGGTCGCTCGTGCTTTAAACAGCCTTCATTAACACACTTCTTTATTAAATAACTATTAATCAAAGATAATCCGTAAAAGGTTGCTATGACAACAAATTTTGGGAAACGTGTACAAAAATAGTAATTTGTATACCTAGGCCGTAAAAGTTAGCTTTTTTGGACGCATCTGCTGTTTGTGGCCGAGGCGTGAACCGAGGACACAATGCAGATAAGGCCAAAAAAGTACTTTTGGCCGAGGTGCACAGGACGTTTTTTAGGCAAATCGCAAAAGAATAAAAAAATTTGGTCATAATTCCTTTTTAGGCGATGATTACCAAAAAGGTGTCTGTATGACAGATGCGTACAAAAAAGGAAAACTTTACGGCTCCAAAAGAAGTTTTCGTAATCATCGACCAAAAAATATTTTTGGAAACAAATTTTGAAAAAAAAAAGACTTGTAACTCTTCAGTTTTGTTCAGGACTCTTTAGGATACTTTAACACTCTACAACTTTTTAGGACTCTTCAGGTTTTCTCGAGACTTGACAGGAGTCCTCAGCGCTGAGAATAAAAGACTCCTTAAAAGTATACTCAAAATATATTTCCGAACTTTTGACTATTTTTTTAGGGTTCCTCAAGACTCCTTAGAACTCTTCAAAACTGCTGTGAATCTTCAGGGTCAGGATTTTTAATAACTCAGAATCTTTCAACTCTCAATGTAATTTACATCTAATATTTTAACAAAATATATTTGTAGTTTTGATTTCTTTGTTTATAAAGCTGTAAATTCTAGATATTCCGCTTGCGGCGTGATTCAGAAAATACCAAAAAATACTTTAAATTTCATAAACCACTGTGATTACTAAATATTATTTCAACTGAAATTAAGTAATTAACAGTAATTAAATTTATAGATTGCAATAATTTAGGTATGTAATAGCCTGTCGACGGGGTGAACTTTCACGAATGTCAGTTACATTCTTCGGTCCATGTACGGATTGTACTTAATTCGCTTCCTACTTTGATTCTATTTATTATTATTATTCCTAAAGGTGCCCACTCACACAGAGGGAAAATTTAATACTTGATGCACGGAGAATGGGGTACAGTTATTAAAACTTCTCGTCTGTGGTCAAGATTGTGGAATGCGCAATCAAGTCAGCTGGAATCAAAACTGTCTTGATTTTTGGCGTGTGCAGTCAAACCAGCGCGGGGATGATTCACTGTGTATGGAGATAAGTCGTTGCAGCGTGTTCAATTTTAACAATTACGTATGTCGATCATTACATCTGGCGGTCCGCTTTGAAGGGTTAAAATATGCAAGCCGGATGTAATGGTCGCCCTGTTACAACCTTTCGATGGAAGTTGCTTTTGCGTTTAAGGTAGAAAACAAGAAATTAACATGATAATATTCGTTGCGCTTTTGTAGCAATTCTTTAATCCATTGTGATCGTCGACTTTTTTCTTGGAATTTGCTTTTTGAATGGCACAAATGCACGCCACTGTCACACAGGTACATGTTTTTTTTTTTGGTTAATCATCTTAATGCACAATTGAGGCCCCACTAACGTGGAAGACGCAGTGTGTGTGTACGCTGAGAGGATACAGTTTCAACTTAAGACAAGCGTGTGCGGACTTAACTGTGCAATCTTCCCTTTGTGTGAGTGGCAGAAAAGAATTTAAAAAAATTGTCATAATTTTATCTTTGTGATAATTACCAAAAAGGTGTTTTTTGTACACGCTCCCCAAAATTACAATTTTAGGGATTCATTTGAGTCCGTAAAATGGTATATTGTCCCTAGTCCCTAAAAGTTGTAATAGCAACCTCTTGCGGATTATGTATTTTATTTTTCTGAAGGTGCCAAATTTGTTTTCGAAAAAATTTCGGGGACCCCGAAATGGGTTTTTTACCATGATAAAGTTTTTTACCTGTAGTAGCTTGTATGGGCATGAGCGCACCGGTATACTAGAGAAAAGTCAAAAAATTAGACGTCAGTGTGACTCATTGTAGAAGTCGAAAAGTCGACTCCAAGAATCACAATTCTTTATTTCAAAATTTGAGGAGCTAACTAACAAAAAAACATTGTTACACGTACCTAAAAAGTCTGCTATTCAAGACTCGGCTCCGCCTCGTCCGCAAACAGCAACGAGTCGTCCGCAAAAACTGTTAGGCACTAACAAAAATAGCTATTTTGGCGCCGTACAGTTTAACTTTCTTGCAGACATCTGCCAAATTCTGACACATCAGTCTCAAAAAGTACAGTACACAGGTCAGTTCCAACAAAGTAGAGTTTGACAGATATGTACAAAAAAAGTAGAACTTTACAGCTCCAAAGGAGGCCGTAAAATCATCTTTTTCGTAATCATCGCATAAAAAATATTTCCAGGTCAATACTGGAATATTTTTTCAGTAGGGTTGATGATATTATTACCTTAGCCAACGCCTCATCATACTAGAATCGAGTATTTTGGGGACAGATATGGGATGGGAACATATTCTTCGTCCCATATCTGTCCCCCAAATAAATAGAATGGAAAACATTGTTTGTTACACGTACCTAAAAAGTTTTTGCAGACTCATCTGCTATTCAAGAATTCAAGACTCGGCTTCGTCTCGTCCGGAAACAGCAACGATTCGTCCGCGAAAACTGCACTTTAGGTAACAAGAACAGCTATTTTGGAGCCGTACAGTTTAAATTTATGTACAGATCTGCCAAATTTTTACAGATCAGTCCCAAAAAGTAGAGTTTGATAGATCAGTCCCAACAAAGTAGCGGTTGACAGATGTGTACAGTAAAACATTACGGCTTCAAAAGGAGCCGTAAAATGGTGACGTATTAGCTTAGCAACGCCTCATCATACTGGAATCGAGTATTTTGGGGACAAATCAGGACAGATCGGAGAAATTATGGTAGATTTCACCCAAAGGGAAACAAAAGGGACATTTCTAATCCAGGACCGTACCCAAACGTCGTTGACACTACAATGAATGGCTAAAAAATCGTGCTAAATGTGCATTTCCGCTATACATCTTTCTACAATCCCGCCTGAAAATCAATTGTCTTAAAATAAACGTAAGCCTTTTAACCGTATCCGACTTTCTGTTTCACTAATTCTCCCCGGTCCCCAAAAGTGCAGGTGCAGCACTAAAAGAATGTTTCTGCTTCGACTTGGTCCATGTATTCTTCCTCGCCAATTCATCAGGCTTTGTTTAAACAATGACGGCGTTAATTAGTGTCAAAGCAGCATTCTGAGAATAGGGTAAGACGTGTAATTTATTTTATAGCCCGACATGTGCGCTTATAAATAAAAATAGGGGAGTAAACAAAAGTCCACAATGGAACAGAAGAGATCCGTGGCGGGGCATTCAACACGTCTTTGCGTCGAACGCTTCGAATGCCGAATCCTTTGAAATTTATTTTTGGATAAAAGTTCGCTAGTGTCAACTGCGAATTGCCTTCAGCTTCCTCGAACATATGATAAATGTACAAGTTACCATTTGCAAATTGGATGGCTTTTGATGGTTGAATTGAAAACACACAAAACTCTTCGCGTTGCTTGTTTGCTCTCGGATGAAAAAGAATCCTTTTCAGGAAAAGGAATATAAAAAGGCAAATTAGAGTGCAAACGGGGTCGACTGGTGCTATTAAAGAACGGAAGTTTGTGCAGGAATCCAAACGACGTGTTTAGATCTACCAAGATGGAAGTTAGAAAAAGTGGGACATGGTTAGATACCTATTGGTTGAGCATTGACATAAATCACAACGTCTTAGCGTTTTTCTATACCCACATACTTATATAAATAGTGTCTAAAATGTTTTGCGTGCACTGTCTCGGAAGTTAATAAACCTAAATTTTACATCTATACGGCTCTTGAAATTATACAGGGTCTCCTTGTTGAAGCTGGAATCAACAATCACATCTTTTAAAAAATAAATTCCTACACAATCAAAGTTATCTGCATACCGGCCCATATATTTATGACGCGTCGGTCAGAATTCAGACAGCGGAATTTATATCGAATGATATAGCCATTGTACGCGTATGCAAACATATTTACTCCGACATTATTGTCATGTAAGCGCTATGCAGGTAGCTAGCTACTGAATGAGTTCATGACAAGCAATATTTCAATGTGTCTCTCTGCAAGCATCACCGTGTCAAGACATCCACTTAAGACGGGCTGTTTTAACACAGCTATATTGATTACTTACAAAGACGTCTTTGATGTGAAACGTATAAGTAAGCTGCCAAGAAGAACAATGTGAAACCCGCATGCCGCATGCCGTGACTTCATTGTTTTAAACAATTTCCGGAAAGATATTATAAAGAGTTTTCGAGAACGGCGAAATTCGTTTCGAGGAAAAGCTTTCAACGTCTTTAAAAGCAGCAATTCCTGCAACGTCCAGATAGGAGGCCAACAACGCAAATTTATATAAAAAATGAATTAATGAGTTGAGATTCGTCTCAATTATCTCTGTCGAGTATTGCGCCCCTTCATAGCGGCAGCAATTTTACATAAATTTCACACCGCATGGAAATAGACGCGCGATGAAGCTGCCAGATGGTTCCGCTCAGACCGAAATAGCAATCAATTCACACCACAAGTGCAATAAAGAACCTACCGCTAATTATGTAAGGTGATAGCTTTCAGCGAAAAGTGGATGGACGATGCCGCGGGAAGAAAAAGGAAGAACGAGGAGGTGCAGTCTGCAGATTGGGCAGAGTGCAGTGAAATGTTTGGTAAGAGCAGTCCTCAATTTATTGCTTCTGTTGCCAAGCTAAGACATAGATACCTGTTTACGATATATATTTTTTAGCTGTATATTTCGTATTTCATACTCCAAAGGTTCATTAATGCTTTTAAACGTTTGAGAAGCAAAAAATCTCTCACCATCTCAAATACAAAAACCCACCTCGAGTTGTCTAAAACGACAAAACTTTCTCAACATAATTTTAGGTGGCAGCAATGGTGAAACAAACTACACTTTCTCATAAAACTCAAACGACCAACTTTTCTACAAGAGCGTTATAAACGATTTTATCTCCTCTTTTTCCCAAACTGTTAGCATCTCTTTACGAGTCCGACTTTCATTAACAAATCTATAAAATTCGGTTAAGATCCCAAGTTCGATTAAAATACCCACAATGTGTCACACGTACCCAAATCAGATTCTTTTTTATGTCCTATGAAACTTTATCTGAATAAGCCACACAATTAATTTTGTAATAGCTCGCAAGATGCATGTGCAGCCGAAGCAGCAACAGAAGCAGATAATATTGCGAAATAATGTGGTTCGAAAACAAAAACAGTCGTACATTTCCACTAGGATAATCCCAAAGTCCCGCTCATCCTGACCGGATCCGCGCTCGTCCTTATGCATGTGTACATGTGGGTTAAGCTAAATAATTCAGAGCACTTGTTTAAATTTACATATAACAGCGAGCTGAGGATTTATGCTTTGATATTACTGCAAGTCTTTCCCTGGTGCAATATTAAAGAACTTCCATCTAGACTGGCTCTAAATATTGTAGCAAGTAAGGAATGGGGGTTATGCAAAATTCTCGGTTTAATGTAAATGTTAAAATGACAGAAAGTCATGTTGAAGAACGAAACATGAAATGTGACTCTCAAAGTTGCTCAGATAATGTGGAAAGCGTTTAGAAATTTTATTATTGTATGAACAATCTCGAGGTTTCTTACGGCCCACAAGAAAGAGTCATATTCTTGTAAGAGCACATATTTTTTATTTCACTTGCGTTCATCCATACATGAGAATAGTATATTGTATACCTAGGCGGTAAAGTGGTTGCTTTCCAGGACGAAAGAAGATACTGGCGTGGTTTACACATTATTTTTTATCATACACACATTACCGTAATATTTTTTCCATAAACAAAAATTACAAACAAAAACTTTTTTTCAGAATATTACATACCTAGTATGTAGCTAAATTTATGGACTATTAATTACACAATTACACAAATTTTGTTATTTAACGAATCGTCAACGTAGTCTTCTGCTACGCTGGCAGATTTCCATCCGATGTGTCGTTTTAGTCATAGTATGTCCGCTCCAGAATCGGCTAAAAGTGTAGCTGACGTCCGTCTGAAGACGTGTCCAGTATATTCTTTGGCGTTCGGCAGGTTCATATAAGTGTTTTCCAGAATGACATTTTGCAAATAACCGTTGAGAAATCATATTGCGAGGACGCAAGCAGAAGCATTTTTTACAAATTGATACAAGTTTTCCTTGTCGGCATTACATAGCGTAACCGTTGCTTATATGTTTTTGAATCTGGGATATTAATGATTAAAATATCGTCTTTGTCAATCACATCATTTGCGGTTATTTTTCTGAATTCATTTATTCTGCAAGCACCCGAAACTCCAATGATTAATACCACCTGAAACAATCTACTCTATTAAAAGAAGTGCGCTAAAGATTCAACAATTCAATTCAATTCTGTTCAATAGCGTGTCAAGTGAGAGCGCTATATGAAACATCTATGAGGAACAACTTAATGAATATCTTATATTGGAGGTTTTATTTCTATTTTGATTTTTTCGGAATTAAATAGAGTGCAACCTTCTCTCTGTTATTTATGTCTGGAGGACTGCAAAACTCCATTTCTTCGCAACCTTCATCCATGTCCACAAGTGGTGCCAAACACTTAATAATCTTCACCCTCGCAAGAACCAAGCACAATATTATAGATTATAGATTATATATTATAGATTATAGATTATAGCAGTATAAGATTTTATGAACTGGCAAAATATAAGGACGGAATTGTCATTTACATGTATTTTAGTTCGCAACCATGTTGGCAATGGTGATGTCGACTCAATAAAAAAATATATAAAAAAAGCCTGAGTATCAATTAGGAAATATTCGTATATAGTCGCGTCAATGAAGTCCCCAGAAACAGCTCCGATTTTGATGTTTTTTTTTTTAAATTTAGTTTTTTTTTTTACAATTAATATTTACAATCAGAAACCTTTTGAAGCGAGGATATAACTATTAATATTATTTAAACAATATGATGTATGATATTTATCTAAAAAAAAAGTTTTGCGTTTTTTTTAAGACTTCAAAAAAGGAGGAAGTTATCAATTCGGTTGTTTTTTTTTTTTTTAATGTTTGTTACCTCGGAACATTTAAATATTTATATTTCATTTATGTTCACCGATTTCTTCGTCAATTGTGGACCGATTTACAAAATTCTTCCTTTATTTGAAAAGGTATACTCTAGAGGTAGTTCAATTGTCAAAAACTCAAGAGCTGATCTGGGAATCCCATGGAATACGAGAAAAATCCTCAAATTTTCGCTCCCTTTTATTAACCGCCTTCATGTATGTTCACCGATTTTTCGTCAATTGTGGACCGATTTTCAACATCCTTCTGTTATTTGAAAGGGTATACTCTTAAGGTGGTTTCATTGTCAAAAAGTCAAATTTTTCAACTATAGCACCTCATAGACTATGTAACTATGTAAGCCCTAAAACGTGTTCTGTTGTTTCATAAAGTTATTTTGTAAGATAACAGAGCGTATCAAAAATCGCAATTTCGGCTAGCAGTTTCATACGCTGTACATTTACCGCCTCTTGTGACGTCATTTCGGGGGAGCATTCTCATTGGTTCACGCGCTTCTCATTATCGGCACAAATGTCTCGTGTTGACGTCACAAAAAGGCGCGCGTTTCAAATAAGACAAATGTTTCGAATTTTTTTTTACCTAGTAAATGCGTGATTTCGTAGAAACAAAAAAATTGGCGTATAATATTTTAAAATTTAAATATATCTAAGTCGAACTCCACAAACTTTAATAACTTTAATTATTTATTATTTAATTATTTTATTTATAATTTTTTATATTCTTTAAGGGCTGATGATGGCAGTAGTGTTCTGCCTAAACATGTTTCATTAGTAATTTTACAGTTATTAAAGTTTGTGGAGTTCGACTTAGATATATTTAAATTTTAATTTAAATTTACTCCACTCTGGTGTATAATATTTTTTCGTCTAGTTTCTAGAAAACCTTTTTTTGAAAACTTTGGGACGACCCCATTATATTTTTATAAACAATGTCTAAAATAAATAATCCACAATCCTAATAATTTTATAATTTACTTTCGTATATTATTTATATTATTTGTAGTTTTTTTATAAAAATATAATAAATAGTGTTTAAACAATACAAATAATAATTTCCCCACTTCAAAACGTTTCTGATTTTAAATAATATATTTAATATATTTATAACATTAAAAAAATCATTAAAATCGAAGCTGTCCTTGAGGACGTCCGAAGATTGCCCGTTTTGTGTATTTATTCACGCAACTAATATATTTACAGGATGTTATGGAAGTCCTAGCAGAAAAGTTAACCACAAGTAGAACCCGTCATAATAAAAAAAAAATTAAAAAAAAATATCATATTTTTCGCAGACGTTTCCTTACGGAAAATTAAGAATAGTTGGACCCCTAAAACAATACGCGCCTATGGATCGACGTTCATTGATTGTCAGGAAGGCACAAGAACTTAACCCGATAAACGAATCGAAATAAAAACTGTTTAAATGGAAACATGTACTCACCTACCATAAGATGCATAATATTGAAGTAGGTTAGCATGTAATAATAAATTCTCTATCTTTAATCACGGATAATCCCTGATGTTGTACGTGCAATAAACGATAAATGTTGACACACCGACAGTTCGAATACACGTCGATGCACATCTTCGAATACGTAAAAATTTCAGGTTCAATTTCCAAAACGCGATTACATCTGGGACGTCCGAAATCATAATAAAATAATCAGCGAGCACAAGAATCGGGCACACATAACAATACATAGCTGGGCGACACTCAACTGATAACTAAAATTTACTATCAACGACAAATTTTTTGTCCCAAAAAACTTAGAAGGTGTTTACCTCGTTCGGCAAAAACGTTCTACTGCGTTCAAGTTCATGTCGGCATAGGCGGAGGGTGAAATAAGGGGTCAGAAAAATGTTTCAGCAAAGTGGTAAATAGAAAAAATTTTGATGAGTTCTAATTGTGGTTAAATTTCCCGTACGACTTCCTTCGTTAGAGCAGAAGTCATGAAAGCATAAGAAAATAGTCGCAGATCACGTTACATTTTTTCCATTTCCTAAAACAATTGTAGCGCCCTCTGGTGGTAAAGTGAGTAAATTATTTTACCGCCTAGCCGTTTTTTTTTTTTTTTTCATTTTGCCGGGCTAGCCGTGGAAATACATGCTTTCTCCTCTCTAACAAGCCGGTAAAATTTGATTTCCTAATAGTGTATGATAAAAAATAAACCACGTCCTAATTTGGTACCCCCAGAAGCAGCAGAGGAAGAAGCTCCCATTGTAATACTACATATAGGCACACCTGAAAGCATCCTTGCCAAGAAGGAGAATAAAGTCGAAGCCACAGTTACTAGATAATTTCACCACTACTGTGGTTCGTTATACGAAAACTAACGAGCGTTCAAAGATAAACCTGGTTAGAGGAGGCTGGACATTTTTACAAACTAACTTGTCAGTTAATTCAGCAGCACTAAATTCGGACAAATTGTTATTGAAATTTATATTTGAAACTTTGTTGCTTTGTCGATGGAAGTTGTTGCTTCTGAAACGCAAGAGTTAAAAACTTCTACCTAACCGTACTTTTCAGATTTGCGCATTTAAGAGAACAAGTCTGAGTGTGAAATATGGCGAAGTAACAAGTGAAACTGGAGTGTCAACATCAGTACACAGCACGTTATTCAGTGAACCTATGGATATTGACCCAGAAGAGAGGAAACTACTCTCTGAATTAAGAGCTGGATCACCAACATGTCGTGAGAATGTCAAACAATTCCAATCTTTTGTGTTGATGCTGGTAGACAATCACAGACATGATTTTGTGCAAGAGTGAAGAGAGACATACTGAAACCTCAGTGAAAATCTACACAAACCACATTGTCAATATTTCCATATGTTATGCAACAGTTAAATGAGAAAACATACATAGTACATAGTCAATGATCACCCCCTACGTTGTTTACATAACATTGAGGTTATGTTGTTTTTTAAGAGATCTGCGGAATGAGACTTGTAGAATGTTTTCAACACTTGTTGTAAATACATACCTATTAAAAACCCAATGAGCAAGACACGTCGTACAGGTAAATAAAAATTATTTAAAATATTTTATGCGTGCTTATCACATTTTTCTATGATCCGAGAACAGACTGGCCTCTCTGTTGGAGCCTGTGACGACATCAAAAAAGTATTTACGTATATCTGTACCACTTCTGTTTGTGATTTTTACGTACTTTTGACAATGGGTTCCCTAGTTCTTGTGATTTCTTCTTTTGGCCACATATTAAAAATTTCATGTACAAAGCACCCATAGAAGATGCAAGAAAGAATATGAAACTGAAGATTTTTTGCATCAGAAAAAGAGCACAACTCTCTACAAGAAACACCGAAAACATTTTCACCATTAAATTGGTGCAACTGTTTTGTGTCCTTCCAAGGGATTAAACTTCTCAATAAACATTTGTAAAAATTTGGTTAGAGAAATTAGACAAATTTGGTCATACTCTTTGGAACAGTGTTCTAATTTCTACATTTTAAAGAAATAAAGGTGTAAAACCAAATCATAAAGTGTCTAAAAATAAATCTAAAAATATTAACTCAATTACCATCACACCCAGGTCTGAATGCACTTTACTTTTACCTTTATTTTTTACCAACTAACGCACAAAAATTTGCTTAAATTAATATTGGTGAATACAACATGCTTCTGTCAAAAACCGTTATAGGAATCGTGGAGATACCTGCAGGACATTGCCCTAAACACTTGTCAACACTTATGTAAGATGCACAATAATAATTATTAATAATACTGCAGCTTCTCTGAAATTTTGAGGTTATGTTATCTGCTTACAAGTCATGGACAGTTAATCAGTCAAGCTCTACACTGTGAAAAAAACAAAAACGCAATTTCAAAGCTTGCTCTAATCACGTTTTTTTTGTTGAAAGCTCGTTAATAGCAGAACCGATACAAAAATTCGCCATTATTCCAGGCTACGAAAAATGCCAATTAACCTTTCTCCTTCAGATATATGTCAAACAAAAGAAGCGGCTGACCTTCTCTTTCCGCAAAGATCCGCTTTGTTTTCCAGTCAGGATGTGAATGAAAATTTAATTCCGGAGGGAGTTAATTTTTCGGTTAGAGCTTCTGGTTGGCAGAAAGCTGGTAATTATCTTGAAAGTAAACCCGCTCGTAAACCGACAACAAACCGAAATTTAAAACTAGAGCTCCCCTTTCTCCGTGATTCACTTACCGAAGCCCCACCTGAAACACTTGCAGTAAAGTTATAATGCATTCACTTAGTCACACTATACTGAGTCAACAACACTAGAGTTGTGGGTGCTATGCAATTATGTAACGCTTTATTAGCGTTTTATCTTAATGAAAGCGAGCGTGAAAGCTGCTCCGCCGGAAAATGATGGGTGAAGGGATTGTTTTTGGGGAAATTCGACCGAAATCGAGGGTGCAAGCTCTATTTGCAAGTGTGCTTAAGATAAGGTTACTGTTTAGTTTGTGACTAACGTGAAAGGTTTGTGAGTTTTGTAGCTTAATCCCGTGCATTAAAACAAAACTCGTTTTTCCCATGCATTAACCCTCTGTGAGTCGGTCTGTGAAAACGTGTCGATGATGCTCCTGTGACAAAACAGAAATTCTTCTGGGAGCATTAAGATTTTGTGTTCACAGAGAAGAAATGATTGAATATGCCTTGAATTTCTCAATTTCCTCAAAAGTTGTTTTTGAGAAAATTTGGAAGAATTAGACTATTTGCGAATGTGCTCAAGATAAGCCCACATGATCATCTGGCATAATCCGCAGCATTAAAACGAGATTACTTTTTGCTCTAAATCAAAAAAGTAATCCCGGCCGGTCTTGTAATACAATATTGATAACTCGATAATTCGGCCACGGTTTCAGATCGGTTCGAAAGCTCAGCTGAATGCTATTGTGGGTCGTTAAATTACATGTCTGAGAAGCCGGATTAGGGTTGCGGGGTTGGTAACCCTGAGAAACCCACCGCTCGCGACTGCCTTGACCTCGCTATAATTGGATGACGAACGTCTTTTTCTTAAGACTATATCGAGTGTCATTTATACCGAACCTAATATCTTATTAACCGATAATCAAGTTATTGCGATTTTTCGGGCCAAACTCCATCGAGAACAAGACTTGCAGAGCCAAACAGCAATAACTAAAAAACTGGGGAGAACGGCTCTCTACATTCTCTCATCGAAGCAAGTGCGTTTTTTGTGTGCACACGCTCTTTATAATTTATAGGTTATTTGAGAGAGCTTGTTTGGAACCCCTCGGGCTTCATCAGTGCTTAAGTTTTATAATGGTTTCTTGAATGATGCATAGCGATGCGTCCACCAATCCACGCCAAGTTGGGACTCGCTATTTTCAGAATTATTAAAATTTCGACGTGAATACAACGGCTTCATTTCATTTAATTAATACGGTGCATCTTCGCGGCTTCTGCTTTTAAACCACTTTCTCCAGACTGCATGCTGCTCCTCGTGCAGATTAATGCTTTATTCCTTGTCGTTTGGTCCGCACTGTCATGCAAACGGATTTTAATATTTCATTAACTAAATTCTTCCGGAACTTTGTCCTCTTAATTCACATGAATTATTCAACGATCGTTATAAAATGGGTAAATTGCAGTTTTATAAATTCTTGTCTTACTAGCCGTTAATGGTGACGTTCATTATATTTGTGCTATAATAAAAAAAATATTTTTCCCAATTAGACATTCCAAATTCACTGTGCAAACTTAACTAAACTCTTCTTTGTAAACGATTCACACGGCGTACAGTGTACATCCCTAAGAGCACAAGTTTCCTTTTTATCTTATTCACTGTGCATATCAAAAATTACTTATAAGTAAGCAATAACTATGCACAACCTTTCCTCTAAATAAAAATATCAAAATTACCTATTGTCAACCATAATAAATTATCTATTGAAATCCACTCCTTCCACGTCGTAGAAGGTCTGACCATCCGCAAAGATAATCACGAACCACTAATTACATGATGTCCTCGTATCTATTATATGTAAATGACCAATTTAATAACACTGATATGCAGGGCAGGATTGATGGCTCAATAGTTTATCAGGCGCGATATGGAAGGTGCAGTAAGGCCGATGCCCTTTCCGGTCCTCCCTTAATGTACCCCTATTTATTTTATGGCCTGCTACATGTGCGTTGTATCTATTAGCAGAGTGCGATCCACATCAGAGCTGTAACAGTAAGTGAAATCCCTTGTGGGAGTTAGTGCAGTCCAATGAACATGTCCGCGTTGATCCTCTGGCATTTAGCCGGCGATTTTCCAAATCTCTTAACGATCCCTTAATCCAGAGTCTTAGTACATCGTTATCCTGACTGGACCGTTCAATCGTCTTCAAGGATCAATAGTACGCATGCAGCGGTTTTATTGTCCGATATAAATGGAGATAATCAAACCACTTCCATAAAATCGCAAACGAGATTGATTTCTAGGCCAGATTTATTTTAGTTTTGTACAGTTGCGTTGTTCTGTCGGAAAATAAAAATTATAACAGCTGGAGACAACAATTTTCGATTTAACATTTTCTGGAACAAAGCAAGCACCCTACAGCTAAAGTTAATCTAGTAATAGCGATAAAGCCGTACAAGTTTCTGTGTTTTTTATTTTAATAATGCATTGTGGAGGAGTTTGCTTACAAGAGGCTTGGAGCTGTAATAGGAAGCATAATGGCTTTGTTAATGGTACTTCGCCATTTTTGACAACAAAACACTTGGTGCATGGTGGATGAAAGCATCTTTGTTTTTATGCTAAGTAGATGGGATACAATCGGTGCTTTAGCAGCTCAAATTGCAAAGGGATGGGCGGAAATGCTGACAAGTTAATTTGTAAATGTCCACCTATAGTGCATCCTTTGAAAGTTTCAATGCAAGCAGGTTGACTCATGCGCCGGAGCCAGAAAGAGATTCGTTACAAAACAATGCTGTTAATCTACGTTACAAATTACAAATTGTCCCAGTTTACATACTCAGGATCGTTAGAATTGTGTGCGATTTTACCATTTGAGAATAATCCAAATTAGACACGAACTTTCAAAACGGTTCAATTACTCTTTTTCGTCTCGCTCAGTGAAGCTCTCCAAAACACATAAAACCTGGAATAATCCGGCAGTTATGTCATAACAAAGTATCAAAACGTGCCCCGGATTATTCCGGTAATTAACATTCGAACTGTCTCCTGTCATTAAAAACCGATTAAATCCGCAATGAAATCTGCATTTGAATGTGGTCGACCTTTTGACATCTTGCAAATCTCCCGACCAAGTACCGAATCTGCAATTCAGAATTTCATATTCCGTATCACGTTTCCTTTGTCCGCTAGAGTTCGCACACTCTGACTTATCCCTCTCTAACCACACATGATAAATTTCCGTTTTTCTTTACTATCATGTCTTACCGTCATGTTCTACATTTACCCGATAGTTTGCGTGATGGGGATGGCATAAAATGGCGCCAAAAAATGGATTCTGTTTTTCGGGCGATGAAGAATGTAAGCTGACGGTCCATCAAGGCGAAATTTCAATGTTTACACAAAAACGAGACCCTTGCGGATAGGGGATGTCACACTTTTATTACTTTGGCGATGAGTGTCCCCGTATTTGGTTGTTTACTGCTGATGCAGAAGTGGTAATTTGGATAAATAAAAGATGAGTAAGAATCGAGACATGTAGGTCATAGCTCCATAGCTGCACCAGACAGACAGATCTAGGCGGTTTATCAGTAAATTTGATGCACAAATAGGATAACGAGTCATCTCCGGAGATGCAAGAACGCAATTTAACCGGATATCTGCCTTTACTTCTCGAGGAAGCTATCGTTCAATAATCTGAAAAGTAATTTCGGGTCCATATTTCATCCCATTATGAATGAATCAATCGGCTTACAGCTGAATAAAAGCAAAAGCGAATAAATTCGAGCAAAAGGCTCTCTGTACGGTTCAGAAGCTCTTTAGAGTCCCATCCATCTCCTCCGATTTTAATTTTCGAAAAATGCCCCGCCACAGCGGGATTACCAATGTATCATCCACAAAACTGCGAAACAATTCGTCGCATTGGGGATCCATGACTTGATTGAGATGCAAAATTAATGGAGGGCCAGAGATATTCCGGTCGGCAGTGTCATACATGATAAATCGGATTTGCTCAGTTCGAATAGAATTCAATAAACTTCAAGGCACATAAAATTATTGTAACAAATTTTCGCTGCCACGCCAAGAGAACAAAAAATTTCTTGCCGAGCTCAGTTCACGGATATTTGTTATCGCCTTTCCCGTGGCATTAATCTTGTACATCGTTTGATTAGAGAGATCCCAGATTATGCATCTTGTGTAATACATGGGTATGGCCTGATCGCATTAGGTCGGTATCAAGGTGTAAACGGACAATGATGTATTTGAGTTACCGCCCTATATATCTACGACCACGCACCTACCATAATGATACAACCTTCGGCGACCCACGGGAAACGTATAACCAAATAATATATTACGCTCACCACTTCAGCTGTACACAAACTATCAGCCACTAATAATGTCAACAAGAATTATGGCCAATTTTAGAAAAAGTGTCTCTGGACTGGAATGACTTTTGCAATGAATGCTTAGTTACAAGCGATGTCAACCGCCTATTTGTGGCAAGAAGTGGGTGCTACTATCACTGACCGTAAACTGCAAACGACTGTGTCTTGAAAAATTGGCGAACTCCACTGCAATGAACTGTGGAGAACGCATTTGTAACTGACGATTTCTCTAGCGATTTATTAGCAGAAGGCAATTAAAGTTTCACTTCGGAAGCAAGACCCGTCACATAAATTTTTACAAATATTTCTTATAAATTCTGGTCTGTGCTGACAGAACAACAGGAATTTAAACTGTGAAAGATGAAAAATTATAACAAAAGTAAAACCACTTCCAAAGGAACAAAATACAAGACAACACTTGAGAAAGAAAGTATGTATGTATATAGGCTTCAAATACTCCAAGGAAAAGAAACCGATTGTGCCGATTTTATAGTTTAGATAAAATTATTAAAATGTAGGGCAACACCAACTGCAAGCCAAATTGATTTGGTGCCAGACCGTCTAGGCACCCAATTGTCCCGACCTACTTCTCGAATATCACTTCACATAACAAGACAATTTGCAACAAAACTTTGGATATTAAAAACAACTCACCGAAAGTCAGAATCATGTAAAATAACAACTCATCCTCGCACAAATGGCATCAAAGTGTCTTTTCCAATCTGCGCCTCCTTTTAATTCAAGAGTCATTATTCCTACCACCCTCCTTTTAAAAACAGAACCGTCACAGTCCATTTACTATTGTGTGGAAATCGTCTGTTTTGACTCCAAACAAGAGAATCTGCGTGTTTCGCCGCTCCATTGAAATCCAGCCTCCCTTAAACATAACGCGCGGTTTCAATTTACTTTTCAAATCGATAACACTTCCAACGATAAGGAAAACTTGAGTCATATCAAAATGTCATCTTAGAAAAAACAAATCTTGTACGAAGTGGAGGAAGACGAGGGGACGTCTTTGTTGCAGTAAACAGTTCCAGTCGTTGGGGTGGACTGGAGTTTTCGGGTACGGGGTAGCGAAGGGGTCGCCACCCCCGCACTATTTGTCATTGCTAGTGATGTTTGATATATTTATGTTGGTTGGATCGTCTGCAGCAAAGTGCCGGGTTCTGTTATTAATCGCGGCAGGATATGTTATATCCCCGTTGTGTCTTTCTTTTCCTAGAATATTATTCATAAACTTTATTCTCTGGGTTCAGCCCTTGATTTGCTAATGAATTCATAGCCGTAATTTCGAGTATAATTTATTCAAAAATTAACTATAATTAAAAGTTGTGAACTTTACAACGTCGTATCTTTTTTTAAGTTTAAAGCCGCTGAATATTCATGTTTCTATAAAATTTCAATATCGTCAAGATGATAATAAAAAATTGAATTCTTGTTAGGCATAAGCGATAAAGCTGATACTTTACGATAACGTCATCTTTAAAGACTCGTTTTCAATTAAGTGTATAAATGTGAGTCGTTAGCAGCAACCTTCATTATACACATACGTTAACATCTTAATACGTGTTTTCGGTTTTTTGACTTATCTGCGGGCATTAATTCTCGAAACAAGTCAGTCAAAACCTTTATAACCACCATCCGTTTAAGACATGCTGGGGAGTTGATGATTCAGCATTCAAACACGGCATTACATGCTTTCCTCAGGTTCCTCTACAAGAGCCTCCGGGAACGAAATAAATCATGACACTGAACTGTAAAAGGTGTAACACCTCGAAAAGAGAAAAAAGGCGCCGGAAAGGGTTTGTACATTTCCCCTTCGTTCGTACAATACTATATCTTGTCCGAACGCAAGACATGCAAACTTATTGATCCGTTCGGTCTGTAGTCTCTAATTTGTACCAATTATGAAGAAATGCTATGAGTCAGTACACGCATGCATTACACTCTGTGTTTATTTTAAATTGGTTGTAGTTTTTATCTGTTATTACTTAAGTTTTTATTGTGTACTGTGTTGTTTTAACTAATCATCGTATTATTTATGCATTATGGAAGCCATGCTTCAGAGATTTCGTATTCAGTCTTAATTAAATTACAGTTTTCTTTAGAGTGAATGATATAGAATGTTACAAAATATAAATTTCCCATGTATAGTAAGGATTTAAATTTTGCAGGCTTGCGTGTTTTCAGGTCCGCAGTTTTGCCGGTTTTGGGCGTTTTTAGTTTTTTACCTGAAAACTGGGAACCGACTTGAAAAATCTTCAAAACCTGAAAATTCATATGAGACGCTAAAAACATGAAATCCTGAAAACCTTAGAATCTGAGAACTTTCAGAATACATACTTCATAAATACATCCACTGGCAACATCGTGAATCATTTATGAAGACCGGATATATATAAGTCCGCTATTTACTTACAATGAAATCGAACTTGATCAAAGGTAGCCGCACCGCGCCGGTTTATTCACGTGCCAGTAGTTGGCGTACAGGGAAGTATTCCAGAATTTAAGGTTTCGGTAAGAGACATGCTTGATTATACTAATAACACTTTTGATTTATGCAGTGCTATTGAACGTTGTTTTATTAAGTCCCAATTTGGGCGACACTTAACATAAAGACGGACCTGTCTTTGTAATGATTACAAGATAGGCTTTAAGCTGTTAAAAACGATTCCAAATTAACAATTAATCTTATAACTTCAGTTGTATTTGGAATCGTTAAACGTCAAATCCGACGTGACGTCCCACTTTTTTGGTCTATTTTACTTTTCCAATTTTATTTATCGACGCTCCTCCTTTATTTACATAACGATTTATTAGCAGAAAGTTTTTTATCTCCAATGACGCTTCAGTTTCAATTCCTCCCAAGTCATTACACCGGCCGGAGCAACTTTTCACAAGATGGTTAATTACATCCCATTACCACCCTGTCATTTAAATGTACGGTCTGTCCTCAGTTTTACCGCTCTGCAATTACCGCCCCACCCTCAAAATTCGCATTACTCATTGCCGAAATGTGGGTCGGTCGACGTGCTCTTTTGACCACCTCAAAAATTAAATAAACCATTTTAAAATGATGTATGTTGGGCGTGTCTTGTAGCAATTTAAAAACGGGAACTTCAAGTGCACATGTGACAATCTGTAATTAACTTTAGAATGCAGTTGACGTATAAATAAAATGACAAATGACTGTCGAGTTAAATTGAGTTTTCTATCTTGATGATCTCGCTCGCTTACTGCTGGTTAGAAATTATAACGCCTGTACCACCTATGCGTGTTGCATAAATCATAGGAAACAATACTTGACAAGAGTAAAAAGGGGGAATTGGTTCTTGCATTGTTTATTTTAATATTTATTACAGTGCTTTGCTCAGCGGCCGTTCGGAAATTAATTTATTTTTGTTAATTTGTGAGTAGGACGTAGTCGGAGCTATAATCCGTCCCACGATATATTAAGTTGTAATGTCTGCCTTGAGTTGAGTTCTAATTACAGATTGTTATAGTTAAATTAATGGTGGTGATGCAAGGCAACACCAAAAACGGAGAACAGGTGGAAAAAGAGTTGAACCGACAGAGGATTATAATGCAAATGTAAGGCAAGATAACTAAGCCGCTTTAATTCGATTCATTAAGATTTATTGGGTTGGATGGGTGATACAGGTCAGTAGCGAAACCTACCCCAGATTATGAGAATAGATTTTTGTACCTTTGAGTTCATTAATACCTCGATCTTTATCTTTTTTGTTCGAAATGCAGCCCATTGCAAGGAAACTAAGACACGACTATAAAACTGACAATTTTAACACATACAACAGGTTTAAGAATATTGCAGATATTTCCCTGCTTTAAATTCCAACATTTCTCAGAATAATTGAAATCTATAAATTCCTTAGGCTTATGAAATCAATAAAGTTATTGTCAGCTTGTCAAAGTCTTTCTGTTTCTGTTTTTTTTTTGCTAGTTTACGGGTTCTCAGATTCTCACTCGCAGTTTCTGGACCTCTTAGATTCTCAGGTCCTCTGTTGTCAAATTCTTATTCTCTGAGGCAGTAAGTTCCTCGGGTCTTCAATTTATCAATTTCCAAGTCCTCTGTTTTGTGGTTTTTAAGTTTCTCAATCTCTGGAAGAACTTACTATTCGAGTTATGTAATGCAGTCAGAAACAAAATAATTGTAAGCTACGAAGCAACCCCAGATTTTTTTTTGTGACCTAGATCCAGAATACAACAACAAAGATGTCTATAAAATCAGAGGCCTCCAAAACAAAACTGTGGTAATAGAAGCACCAAGATGTGCGGTGCCAACAATATGGCCACTCAAGGGCTTATTGGAACAATCCGTTTGCTTGTGTCAAATGCGGAGTACCCCACGAGACCTCAACTTGTGAGAAAACTCAAGAAACACCAGCAACATGTGCGTTACGTGTTACACTTACAACGCAATTCAAACAACAAATTGACAGCAAACAAGACAACCATCACCGGTAGCGAACAGACAGTAGTATACTTACAAAAATCTTAGAAGTAATAAAATAAGCCAAGTATTTAAGGATTGCACAGTAAAACGCCAATGGGCTTCCAACCCACAAATAAGAAGTGAAAATATGTTCAACTTGAAGCTAAACCGATATTATTACAAACTATACTACAGGATGGAACAGCCCAACAGCAATAGGTACTCATAAAGAACGCCATAAACATTCTGAATGATTAAAGTACGAAAAAGACTATTTACAAGCAACTTCAATAAGTCTGCAATCTACCTTACCGATTAACAATATCTGAATTTTTTTTAAAACATTAAATCCAAAATTCATTGTAGGAGGAGACTGTAACTCGAAACCTACATTGAGGGGATTCCTCTTAATAATCACCAAAGACAAAGAGCTGGCACAAGGGATCCAGGAAAAAAGACTATAATAAGCTAACGCCTGGAACCCCTAAGTATTGGCCAATTGACGTAAACAAAGTTCCTGACTTTGTTTTTTTTTTTTTGTAATCAATGGGGTCTCATCATCTTACAGCCCCATGATTGCAATAAATGACACAACATCGTACACCGAAACCTAGAAACTACAAAAAAAATTGGGACACCTTCCGAGCAATCATCCAAAAGCAAACCTCTCAGCTAGGCTACAAACACTCGAGTACGTATAATTCAAAACTGCGGCCCACAGGCTATTCCATAGGCAAAACCATAAAAAATAAAAATCGTTAACACAGAAGAGCCAGATTTGCAAAGACCTCATACCCCCCAAGATAGAACAAGGTAGTAGTAGAAAATTTAAGGAGGACTGATAATACAATTTGGAAACCAATCAAAAGCAGACACAAACAAATAACAACAATACTCGCTAGCTGGCGCCGTAGCGAAGTCCTCCCGGAACCTCCTCGACCCGGAATTCCGTCCGAGCGGGGCTATCTTTTCCTCCTGCTCCGACCCCCGGAATCACCTCTCGGCATCACTTCGAGGGGGAAGTCTGCCTTGCCTTTCGGCTCCCTCTTCCCTATTGGTGCTCTCCCCTTCTCTGGTTTCCCGACCTTCTCTCATCCGGAGGTCTAATAGCACAACCCCCGCGATCACGAGGGCCGCATCCGTCGACACTGTCCGGTATCCCGAGATGATCCTCCATGCAGTCTTCCGCTGAACGCTGAGAATCATGTTTCGGTTCTTTTTCAACTTCAGGGCCGTCGGTCTCCAGACGGAGGACGCATACAGCATGATCGAGTTTGTCACTTCTCCCAACAGGCGTCTTTTCGCCTGAGTGGGTCCTCTCACATTCGGCATGAGCCTTCTCAGCTTGGCCGTAACTTTTTCTACGTGTTGCACGAACGACATTCTTTGGTCGATATCCACTCATACCTCATACCATACCTCACCACCTTCTGCCACTTGAGGTCGACTCCCTTGACTCGGAAGACGACATCCTCAGACACCTCCCTCCTGTCAAGCAACAGGACGGATTCCGTCTTCTCAGGAGCAATGCTGAGGCCTCTGCTCTCCATCCAGGCTCCGATCTGTCGGATCGCCCTGTTCGCCGTCTGCTGGAGGTCGCGAAGATGTCTCGTCGCCACCACCAGTGCCAAATCATCGGCGTACGCCACCGTTCTCGCCTTTAGGGGCAGTCGGAGGCGAAGCACTCCATCGTACGAAATGTTCCACAGGATAGGCCCAAATACTCCCAGTCCGGTTGAATATTGTATTACCAGGCCCATGGGTAAAAAGTGATCAAAAAAAGGCTTGCAGCACACCTCTTAGAAATATTTTCACCACACGACAACAGCACTGATGCCGACGTTGACACAGTCCTAAATAAAGCACAATAAGATCAAGAACACTAACTATTTAATTTAAAATTAGACACAAGTTAAACAAGAAAGCTCCAGGAGCTGAATACATTACATTAGATAATGGACATCTTCAAAGCCATCCTCCGAACAAACTACTGGCATTGATAATTATGATATCGACCCATAAGCTTGCTTCCAACCGAGATCTGGACCCTGAGTGGATTCCAAAAAACGGATCGCGCTAGCAAAACTAAAAAGCAAATATAATATTCTAAGAGCCATAGCTGATGCACCTTCGTATGTCTCAAACCACACATACCGACTTCAAAATTTCATACGTAAGCACATTAATTGAAGACAGGGCGACAAGACATCACGAAGAGCTGGAAATCCATCCCAATACATTGATAAAGCAGTGTTTTGAAATAATTTTTTGGTTTTAGGTCATCCTTACAAATCCAAAGAAATACGAGATACTTGGAGGGAAGCTAACATGAATCGGGTGTTATCAATGATGATATGATATCAGTGGTGAAATGAAGGTTTTAACAACATCGACATATTGCAATGTTGGAAAGAAAACCACTTCTTAGTACTCAACAAGAAAAAGAGCATCTCGTGTCCTACGACTAAGTGACGTTTACAATAAAGGAGCTTTCAAGAGGTTTTTTGAAACGGTCCAAAACTGAGAAAGGTGATGGTAGACAATAATCTCATGTATAAATCAGAACGCATTTATAATATTAACAAAAAAAGTTTTACCAAAATGCTATACAAAGAGCCCCTGAGCACGCTGAGAACGTCACTGTGCACAATCCCTACAAAGATTGTATTCAAGGACAAAAGAATGAAACCAAATTGGTTAGACTCGTTACCAACAGGCGCAAATTGACTCCCAAAGGCACTGTATCAACGGAATTCAGCTAAACATAAGGTTCCTGGACCATGTCTTCTAATATTTGATGGTGCTAAATGCCATTTGGATTATTCACACAACCAATGGGTTTTCAGAACCTTTGAATACTACTGGGATGAAGAAATGTTGAAATGCTGGTCGCAACATTATGGTAGAATCAGCAAGCAGAGATTTTTCTCCAAAGTTTCGGATAAAGCTCTAACTCTAACGGCAAATAATCAAAGCGAGATTCGAGGCTACAGTAATGGGATATTACAACTCATCGGCCTTCTCCTACTGGTTCTAATGAATGCACTGAAGAAAATTCGTCGCCTACCCTGACGGCAATTTCAATGAATCCGCTAATAAGGCACCGGTTAAACCACATAATTTGTATAATACTTCCTTGGCGAATCTTCGCCGAAGAATTTTACCCAATGCTACCAACTCCAGAAAAGACATCAACTCCAGCAACTGTTCCGAGAAAAAAGGCTGTAAATAGTGTAGCCCTACATAGTCCAGTAAATCTAGGTTCGATAAGCCCGTTTCCAGGAAAAAATTCCGGAAGTTTTTTTCTCAACGGTTCTATATATTTTTTGGTCGCTGAATCCGAATTTGAGGTTTGCCCCCTCGCCAGAGGTGAGCTAACTTCAGCAAATGCAAGAAACTTCAAAAATTTCGGACTATTTCCAGTTTTTTGCTTATAACTCGAAAACGAGGCGTTCTAGCTAAAAGAAAGTAGATAAAATTTCCTACCAGAATATGGTATTAGATTTGTTTCTCTCTTTAACGGGACGGCCGCTAGAGCGTTCTGAATATAGACCACTTTTTCGTTTTGTCAGTTAGTCGACGAAAGAAAAATTTCCTTCAGTTGAATATTTACGTGAATTTTTGAGCTTTATGTGCATAACATGACTCGAAAATGCTTCATTTGTGAAGGATCCTTGTTAGATGGATCAGAGAGGACTGTATTAAACAAAAGGCGTTGCAGTCTTTCCTTGAGGTTAGTAAAAGAGGTAACGATGGAAACCAAGTTTTATTCAAATGGAGCACAGAACTTGAGGTCCACGAAAAATGTAGAAAGCAGTACACCAAACAAAAGTCGATTGCTGCTTATATTAGGAGGAGTAAAGAGGATGGTACTGCGCCTTTATTACGTTCAAATACCATTCAGTTTTCATTCAGAACCCATTGCTTTTTGTGTGGTGAGGAAGTTCCCCCAGATATGGAACCAAACAAATGAAAAAGCCAGCAAAGAAACGTAATCCTGTTTTCCACATTTTCCACAAAGAGCGAAAAAGTGGTCTATATTCAGAGCGCTCTAGCGGCCGTCCCATTAACGATAGAAACAAAAATAATACCACATTCTTGTAGGAAATTTTGTATACTTTTAGTTATAAGCAAAAAACTGGAAATAGTCCAAAATTTTTGAAGTTTCTTGCATTTCCTGAAGTTAGCTCACCTCTGGCGAGGGGGCAAACCTCAAATTCGGATTCAGCGACCCAAAAAACATATAGAACCGTTGAGAAAAAAACTTCCGGAATTTTTTCCTGGGAAAAAACTAGATTTACTGGACCAACAGTTAACCAACAGAACCTAATAAGACGACCATGCAAGTATTTGATTTGTGTTTGTGTCCGGATTTTTTGAAATTTTGGATAACTTTAGATCGTTTAAAGCCTGCTTTATGCTCAATTAACCAGTAACCATTAAGCACTAACGATTAAGAAGATAAATAACAGTGTTTCCATAATACCGTTCGTACTTCTCGTAAGAAGTAACAATTAAGCACTAACCATTAGCCGCTAAGGATTTAAGTTGGGAATTTTCAACTAACGGCGTTAGTGGATGTTAGTGCTTAGTTGAGTTTGCATGTAGGCAGCAACTTTTAACAGCGTCAACGCCATCAGCTGCTTCACGTTGTTTTGACGTTGGGGGAAAAATAAATTACCAAAGTCCGCGCATGCATTTTGGCAACCTCTAGATCAAAATTGACAGCAGTATAAACGGGCCATTTGGCAGTTAGTGCTTAGTGGTTACTTGAGCATAAACTAGACTTAAGTCGCCTTCCTCAAATTTTTGGAGATTGGTCAAAATTTTGGAGATGAGTGCTGTAAATTGCTATTCGTCTCTAACGGTCTCAAATTTTGCTCTTTGAAGTCAGAACAAATCTTTGAAGTTATCCTATCTCTCTACAGCTCAGAGGTCCTACTATTTGGTAGGAAGATCTATTTACATATTTCGATAGCATGGGATAGTCTGATTATATTCACAATAATAAATGAGTGGAAATGGCATCTTCCCAGTGATTAATTTAAGATGTGTACTTTGTTAAGGCTAACTCTAGTCAACAACCTTCTTAATTTCGGAGGAGGTATGAGTTCGAACCTTAATGTAATCTCTCTAAGCTTTAAATAAAAGAATTCGGAAGGTAAGATCCACAAGATTGAATCGCATTCTTTCATGTAAGCTTAACGGAATCCATGTTTCGTGCTTCGTGCACTTGTAATAAACGCTCAGTTTTAAGACTGAGATTTAAAAGTTGCAAGGCAGTAACATGTACAATCAATCATATTTAGAATTTAAACTGTCTTAACGATTATATGGAAACTTCAGAAAACAGTTCTATTTCTCCTCATATTTCTGGATTGTTCTAGTAAAATTGTCCGAAACTTTTTGCTTGATCTCGGCGGTTACGCAAAATCCTCGGTGATTCTCCCGTGCCAAAGAAAAATAAAAGTGACAAATGCATCCGCACATCCGTAAAAAGCCTTCTTTGTAGACCAAACAAACCAACGCTTCGGAATAATAACTCATCTCTGATGCGGCTCTAAAAACCATTGTTCAAGTTGGGCCTATTATAAAATTTCCACGGCAGATTCCTGTGCCTAATTTATGGCTCACACACCGACACCCGGAATTTAAGGAATATTGAAAGTAATGATCGCATCCAACGATTCTGTCAGTGTATTGTGGCAAAGTCTGGATATATGACCAGCATTAATCCAGCGTAAAAACAAAGCCGCTATGTAAACCTGTGGGGTATAATTCGAATTTATGAAAGAACAATTTGGAATGTAGTTCGGGGCTAACTATTGTCTCACCCTTTTCTGTGAATTATTCATAAGGATAACATAATCATAACAATTCGTCGAAGATCGACGCAAATCCTGAGCTCAAGCGCCGATTTGCCCAATACTTAACAACTCTTCCATTATTTCGTCCCTTCGGAACGCACGCAAACTTATTCCTTCCGCCAGACTGCCTTCCGTTATAAAATGCGCATAAATTCTCCAACTAAACATGATAAAGTAGTTTTGATGAATAACGAGGCGGGGAGGTTGTTGCCAGTGGCGCCTCGCGACAACAGTATGAACTTTCGAAATTAGAAGAAAAATTTGATCAATCAGGACTTGACAGAAGAAGTAATGAATTCATTCTCTTCAACTATCCCAAAACTGATGCTGTACTAATTTTTGTTTCTCCAGTAGAGATGTCATCCAGAAATTTGATCTACCAAGTTGTTAATAGATCACTTAAGGAGGAGTATTATTTCAAACAAAACTACAAAAACATACAGCTTTCAAATATTTACCGAATACAACTTCTACCTACCCATTTCGCAGTTTGCAGGCGCCACTGGTTCTTCGATATTCCTCAGCTGCGCCACAATTCGATTCGTCAACTGCCGAATGCAGTCCCTTGGCGCCCAGACGTTTACTTATCGTATTGTTTTTGCTTTTTTTCAGCCCGTGGGTGGTGTATTTTTGTATCCTGTTGTGTCGACAAGGCCTAGCGGAAACACGGCGTTGCACTTAAAACTCTTGATACAAAACGAAAGCTGCGCTTTCATGTATCCACCTTTCGACAGGTTTTACTGCTACGTGTGTTATTCTATGATAATTAACTCGTTAGGTGGCAACGCAAATCTAAATTATGCAAATGGATTAATGCGACAATCATGGAAATTAGACGCATGATTATTTGTGCATAGCTGGAGAAGCATAAAAAACGGTGGAGGGGCTTAATAATCCCATTAAATTGTGGAGAGATCTCTCGTTTCCCTATTCAGCTGCAGCTCTCCTACTTAAACGCTCAATTTTACCACTTGGGGCAGTTTCATAAAACAGACTTGAATGAATAGTAAAGCTCAATTGGTATTGACGTAAAAGTTCCACCGTGGGAGCATAGTAAATTTTGCGAACTTTATGAGTGGTACATGAAAAGGCCCTGGAAGCACTATTTTTTGGTAAAGAAAAACGTTTCAAAGGGAAGCCAAAAAGAACAAGTGGAAGTAGACAGGACGAGCATTGTTGACTCCCAAGGTATAAAACTGAAAAAAATATAAAAAGAACTGAAAGTCCAAATGCACAGATCTGAGATCTTAATATCGATATATTTAATTAATCTTTTCTTAGCCCACATTCTCTAGTAGATTTGTTCAGAGTTACTTTCTTGTGGCAGAACTTTCGTTTCTTTCCAGGCAACTGATTCTTACTTGGGATGCTGGTTTATGATTTCAAAGTCCATCACTTCGTATTTTCTTCCAATAATCTATAATTCGTATATTTTTTGCACTTCTGTCTTTGTTTCGTCCACAATGTCCCAGACATGTTCTGTGGGATTTAGGTCCGGAGATCTTTGCGGCCAAGGCAAACAATAAATATTAATGTCTGGAATATTCTGGATAAATGCAACGGCAACTGGTTCTAAAATGGTATCTATGTAACGAGGAGACCTGCCTCCGTCGTGTGCCCCCACACCATTACGCCAGGTGTTAAGTCCGTTTGGCGACGTTGAGCATACTCTAAATTTTGCCTTTGCCCATACTCAAATGCCCGTTAGACTGCCATAAGCAAAACCTGGGCTCATCGGAAAGGACAATCTCTTGCATTCCTGATCCCAGTGTTGTCTGTTATGACTCCACGCTAATCTCCTGATTTTTTGCTGACTCAACAATGTCATGCGAAAGTACGAACGTAATACAAATGAGCATGTTCGGTACTCAAGGACACTTACTCTACGTCCTATTGCTCTTATCCAATTCACTGCAACCGCTCGAAATGGTTCTATGGGGTCCTGAATTGCACTCCGTCCTAACAGCCGATCTTCACGTGCTTGTGTTACTCTAGGACGTCCACTACCTCTCCGACGGGCCTGCAGGTGTTCTTCCTGCCAATCTCTCCAAATGCGCCCAACAATAACATGTGGTCTGCCCATCAGTCCGGCAAACAATTGTTACAAATAAAATAAAACAAGTGATTCATTGCCTTCAAAATTTAATAATTTGTTTCTCTTTATGTACAAGTATTTAAACAGTGTATATTTTCTCAGCTTATAATTTTTATTTTGTCCATGACCTATTTGGTCCTGACAACCACCACCTGCTGTCTATTGTTGTTCATATTGTTGGTACAATACAATGTGTAATAATTATGTATTATAATTTTTGTCTTTAGCATTCTTTCCTATGCTACCATAATCTAAAAAACAACGACGTAATCTGCCGTTCTAGAAATCGCAGTAATGTAATGCGAAATATTCGGTTTATAGTTTCGGCACCATTAGCAGACCGTGAACATATTTTAATGAACCTACAATCTATTACACCAATAATTTAATGAAATGCAGCGATGCTATAGAAATCTCTGGCAGCTTTATGAACTTTGTTGCTGCTTTCGTACACGCAATGAAGCCATGTGTTGTGACAGTGGATAAATTGCTAAATTATTCTACACGCAAATCACATGGACACTTAAAGAAAATTTGTTACAGAAGAGAGAGGGCTATATGTTGCCAAAACCAAATGCTTGGTTGCTTGAATAATTCTTCCCGATATTCCAATGCCTATTAATAATATTCTACCTCTACTCTACCATTACCAAATTTCTGTCCATTAATTTAAATATGATAAATCAAAATTATCATTAATAATAATTCTTATATTATTATATTATTGTATACATATTTCATACTTACGCATTAGCATAATCACAGATGTTGGTAGTTTTAGCCGCTAAATTTTAAACAATGTTAGACAATTTTAAAGCATTGTTCACTTTTATTTTATACTAAAATACCCCTCCTAAATCATTATCATTGTTAATACTTAAAAGGTATGTTACAATAGTAGCGTAGCGAGTGTTTATAAGAATACAGAGAAGTTTATCGAATTAATTACACAATATTTTTTCTGCAATAGTCAATCGAAAAATCACTTTATTGTTGATGCATATTTGTCCATGTATTTGCACCAAAACCCTTGATGATGAATTATGAATTAATAACTAGCCAAACTTGTGAACTTCGGCCTATGCCTACAATCGACCGCACCAAGCCTGCACGTCCTCAGTCGCCAATTTGTTCCAGAGAGTTGGAGTGGGGAAATTGTTGAATTCTCAGCAGTCCTCATTTAATAGAATATATAAAATTTTACTAGAACTAATTCATATATTTTTTTTTTATTCGTTTTGTAACACATAATGCGTAATGAAATACATAGCAACATACATAAATATTGCATCGTATGTATTTTATTTGGCAGCTATCAACCTAACCCCAAATTTTTAGTAAATTTGTACTTTTTCTCATTTTGAGGGAACGAATACAAAAAAAACACTGTTCAATACTCGTGCCCTGCCACTTTTCAGGGGCCTGAAAATTCGCCCTCGGCCCTGAAAAGTGTTTTTATAAAATAAAGGATTTTAAAACTTGAGTATCTAATGATAGTAGCCTCAACCTTAAATTGTCACAAATTTTTTGTCCATTTTTTTGTCGGAATCGAGACATTGCAGGACAAGTAAGTCGTAACCGATACCATATGGATTCTAACCGGTTTTGATTGTCTTGTTGCAACTGGTCGACTCGATTGCAAGACGCGGTTTCTGTCCCGGCACGCGTCATTGCAGCAGAGGGGTATTTAATATTTTGTTATGAATTATTACTAGCTAAAGTGAGGAATTTGTTTTTAATATTTGGTCCAGCATATGTTTTTCTAAGGCTTGCACTTTTAATGTATTCTAAAGTTGAGCAGTAAGATATTAATTTGTTACACGTACTAAGGGAAGTGATCAACTCAATCTACATTTTTGGAATACGGTCCTGTCACCATTCCTTTACATCTTTGCCGAAGAGTCGATCAAGAGTAGAATGTATATTTCAGAACCAGTTTAGGACGTTCATAGATAAGTTGGTCGTGCATCATTTCCCCCCTCCCAACCCCGTGACAATTTAAGCTTGAGGCTACTATACCCATGAAAGCCTATGAAATCTTATTGTGAATCTAAAAATGACTTGAATTGGCTGCTTGAGAATGCAAAGATCTCAGAAGTTATAAATCCGAGAAAGAAGACTTAAAACCTGAGAAGAACCTGATGACCTCGGAAACCGGAAATACATTGATTCTCACTGAGCATTTTATTAAAGTGAAGAAGTAATTTGTTCAGTTTTGGAGTGGCGTAAAGAAAATTTATTGTGTTACAATTCGAGAAAACAAATTTTGTATTGAAAAATTAATACACTTATATTTCTTGAAGAATCTTTCAACGACGCCACTGCCTACATCCAGTTGCGACCTAAAAGGCCGTAACATTTTGCTTTTCCAGCTTGTTCATCTTTTTTTCGTTGACACTGGCAAAACAAGTGAATTCACGTTCAAACAATTCCCACATAAACCACAGACTTTCACAGTTCTTGAACTTTAAACCAGTCACGGCAACGAATCCATCAGATCGAAAACTGAAATGCCATTGGCAGTGACTTCCTGCAACTATATTCAATGTTTACTCAGCATTGAAATAATCCGCATATTTATTTTGACGGTGGCAATTACGTAGCTCGGTACAGCTGTAAAGGAAGACCAGTCCACATGTGGCTCCAATTTTTTAAATGCCCGGGAGGTTTATAGATCTTACCGAACCTTTGGAATCCGATGCATAAGTAAATTAATCAAAACAACAATGGTATCACTACTGGAAAAATTGCAATTACTCACAAACAGGTGAAATTATAAATTTGTAAAGTAAGTTGACACAGAGGCTTAAAGTGCGAATTAAATCAGAATCAATTAACGTGAGTCAAGTCGGGGAACGCAGTCGAATGTGTTATTTTGTGTTGGTAATTGCTTGTAGGGTATCGTATCTGGATCTGAATTAGTTAAGGACTGTGTGGTCCGGCGTTCTATGTGATAGCACTAACAATTACGCCGTAGTCCCACAGATAAGATGGCTACATTTATCTCATTTATGGCCAAGTCGGAATATTTTACACCTTATACACATGCTATATACAGAACAAAATAAAATATATGCAAATACAGCCAAAACAACAGAAGTTTTTTTTTGTGTGGGATCTCCTAGTTATACTTCTGTTGATGTTTAGCTATTTAAAAATTTCGTTTTCGACCTGGGGATGTTTGCGCCCGAAAACTCCGCCACCATAACGAATAGCGTGGATGCCAGAGATAGGGTTGGATATATCGGGGATATAACCGCAGAGCTACGGCGCACACATTTGAATACCGAGCTAACTTTGTCATAGATGTATGTTAAATGGTTTATGCAACAGTAAACTCCATCTAACCGACGGCGTACACTCCCAACGCCAAGTTGTCACCAAACTCCGGGCCCAAACTGATAAGAACGCGGGACACGGTTAAAGTTAGCAACTTCACAACTCGCGGACTTCTTCAGCCCTGTTTACAGCAACAAACTCCAAAGAAGCCGCTTCGCGAAGAGCAAATTAAAGGATAGTTTTTTGCAGCAGACAAATAAAACTATCTCTGGAGCAGGAAATCTCGGAACTTTCAGCGAGCTTTTGACTAGCGGAACGCTGTAGCTTCGGTAACAATGCGCACAAAACGGTGATTACTTTTTGTACTTCTTTAATTGCAAAAAATCTGCAGAATCTCGAAATCTGCAGATTCGATCTGAAACTGGCGACGAATAAAAGGGTCTTTAGGATGATAACTAACTTTAATCTGGCATTGTGAATCTACAAATTAATAATTGGGATTCAAAGGATATAAATAGAAAAGTTGGCAAAACTGGAGCTTTCCCATAGTTGTTTATGAAAGGATCGGATTTTCGTTCGAATCCTATCACAAAGCTCAACTACGTTATGTTGGCATAATAGTATATCACATCTTCCAACTTGATTTCGAATATAACATGGAGACGGTGATCGGAAGAAGAAAGATTTTTTGGACGGTGAATGGTTTAGGAAAAATAACGTAACACATAACAATTCGAAAAGATAAGATAAAGATAAAACTGACATTTTTATTGCTACTATATGCTCATGTAACAAGGCACTATTTGTGAAAGAATTTATTTTACTGTCTTATGTATCAATGCAAAAAAATTTCAAACTCGATAAACCATACTTTCTGGTCGCCCAAACGTCAAAGAGCGTTTTATACAAAACTAATGTGAAAAGTACAGGAAAATATTTGTAGCCTTCTTGTAATAAAGGACGCAATCCGAATTTTATTTCAAAACAACAGTTTCCCCGGTTTTCGTACAAAGATGATGATGTAAGTTTTTACCACAGGCTAAGAGGATTTCAACTTTAATTGGAACAACAAGTTTTTAAGCCTTGCTGCTGCATAATGAATTCTTGAACTGGCACTGTGTTCTTAATACGAAGGCATCAAAGACCATTTCTTCCTGTGCAAATGTTATAATTTGCAAAATGGATAAAAAACCAAAATAATTTAATTTATGTCTTATTGATTATTTCTACAAACTGCACAAGTACCTAATTAAATCGTGTTAGTTAAAAAGTAAAGCATTATTATCTGATGTGTATTTCCAGTACTTTCAACAGATCTCATCCAGTATTACTATTTTAACTACAAGTATTTTATTTGGTTGCAGACAATGCGGTTTTCGAAACAGCAATGTGCACCACAACATGAGTGATCACCTTTTCTACTTACTCTGATTGCAGTTACCGAAAAACTGGCGAACCTCCAAAACTATGCGAAATCAATTCTAAATTGAAACAGTCTTTACCCTAATTTGACAGTTGAGCAGGCAGCCGATTCAAAGCTTTAAATTTGTTAAAGTTTGCGGTAGTGAGTTGGGCCGAAGTGATTTTTATCATTTAATTAACGTTGGCGAAGTTGGGAACAGAAAACGTCAGAACATCCCCTTAACCAGATTGTATTGTATGTATTCCAACGGAAACGTGAATCCTCGTATCGGCAAAATTCTCATTGTTTCTACATAGACAGCGGCTTCCATCCGGGAATGTACACATGTAGCAGCTCTGCTTGATAACATTATGATGAATTGCACGACATTACAACTGCGTTTTAGATCGCACAACCAGTTTACAGAATTGAAATTGACTTCCTAAAGTGTTACATCGAAAATTACACGTGACTGAGCATCAAACGCGATTATGGCGCCGACCATTATTACAGAAATTTATGTAAAGAATAGCGCAGTAATTAATAATGAATAGAGAGAGCTAACGCGTACACAGGAATTTATATTGAGCTTTAATGCCTTCCATAAATTAGAGAGATGGAATTAAAACTTCTATGGTTGGGACTTGGGCGGAAGTGGCTTGCACTTTTGATTTGTGTTTCCTTTGGACTTTGCAGACGGTGTCGATGGCTTCTGCCATAAACAAAACAGAAATAAAAGTTTTACGACGTGCGCCATCATTAATATTGATTAGAGAATAAGCGCCAACCTTGCGTCTGCGATCACGGGCATGCTGGGACGTTTTCAATATAACTGCTACTTACGTCCCGAAAACTCTTCATAACAAATTTGGTCTTGTCTGTATTGGTTGACAACGCAATTTCCGCTCTCACGATGTCTAAAATTCTTCGACAAAAATTTTTGTTCTCACAACTCAGTTTATATATAAATAAATAAAACAGTGAATTTTCTATATGAAAAATATTTTAAAAAGTGTGAAACCTGTTTTTAGAATTTTTGTCTGTCTGTTTGTTGCTTTGTTCTTCAATCACGCGATATCCACTGGACGAATTCTGATGAAATTTGGTATGCTAATAATTTATATCCCCGAGCAACATAATATAGGATGCTTTTTATCTGAATCTTACAGGTTTAAAAAAAATTCTCTTGGTGAATATTACCATAAATATTACGACATTAGTACTGCCAACTTTATTGGTATAAACTTTATGCTCATACTCATACAAGCACGGGTATCCAACTAGTAGACATATAATATAGATGAATGCATTAAATCACTTTACAAGAAAGTTTACGAATGGTTTCAAAGACACCCTAAATCATTAACACGTAACCTGGGACTACAATACACAGAACTCAAGAGTGGCATTTATTATGTTATTTAGTTGACACTCGATTACCGTTGATGAATAACTACAGGCTCTACAACTTTATAACTCCATTGTTAATCGTGATATTAGATAAATTAAATACACAATTACTACGTTTATGCTTTCCTTAAAATTGCATTCCATAACATTTTGAATATTGCAGGGTTTCCAATATAGATTGCTCTGTGCTTATATTTCATCTGTTAACAATTTTTTATAAACCTACTGTGATATTATTTTCTTCTCACGAACATTTTCCCAATAATCCAAGCCGCTTCTGAATTTGATAATGATTACCTTTTAAAACATCATCGATTTCTATATTCATCAATTGTTTTAGAATTGTTTTTATTTAAGGTGAGTGGGCCATGGAAGGCCATGCTCTTTGTAAGGCCTATAAAAAGTCGTAGTTATTGCCATGCGGTGACAAATTCCTTCTACTCACACTAACACCTATCGAACTCAAGCATACAGACGCGGCGGCGAGTCGCTCGCGCCGCTATTTTGTAAGTGAAGTCCTTGACTTCGATCGTCGACGTTAAAATTATAATACGTACTCACAAGATAACGTAAGTTTTCAACTAAATAAACTATTATTTTTCTTACTGGATATACAGGGCGTTTCAATCGATATCAATAACTTTTAAAGAAAAGAGATTTGAGCAAAACCTAAAAACCGGTCAATTTTTACCAATTGTTTTGATGCAATAGTGGGGCACGCTTGGTGCAACCCCATACCCCTGACAGGATGCATACCAGACCAGAGAAAGGTCTTTTAATTGTTTTTTCAACCACATAATTATTTTTTTAATTACATAGTTTATAAGTTAGTAATTAACAGTATTATTTACATTTACATTACATTTAGACAAATTCTTAACAAAAAGTAAATAAATAAACTGAAAGCAAAATAGTAGTGTTTAATTTCCTGAGCGATAAAGCAGCTGTACCATTGAACACAAAATTTGATTTTATATCAAATGTTCAAAATGATTCCAATCGGCTCCCATGCACTGATACAGACAATAATCAAATGCGCTTCTTACGTTACGCAACGTTTCCGGTGTTATTTTGTCGACATTTCAGGATAGTCTTTTGTCGTAAATCTTCCGGGGAAGCTGGTTGTATCGCACAAACTTTGGACTTGAGGTGTCCCCACAAATCGGGCGATCTAGCTGGCCCTTCTGCACGACCTCGTCTACCAATCCAGTGGTGGGGGAAGTTATTATAACAATATGCAAAGTACATAAATGCTACTTCATTACAGTCTAATAATTGTTTTACTTTTTAAACCAGAAGAATGTCGATAAATCAAAGTGGAGTAAATTTAAATATATTATTCAATTAAAAGACCTTTCAAACGGCATGTTACTCAACCCCTATTCCCTATTTCATAATTTATCATACAATGATTACTTAGACAGTGTCTTTACTTTGGTCCAAAATCTGTATTCCAGGTGTACAGTTCACAAGTCAGAAACTAGCGAAAAGCTATCGAAAATACATATTATACAGTGAGCGGCAAAGGTATGGAATAAATTCATTAAAAATTAACAAAATTAAAAAAAAAATTGACGGGTCAATTTTGGTTTATAAATATTAATATTTTTATCACAAATAAAACCCCCTATTTTTTTCTTGATTCAGATAGCCCTTTTAATTGTCTAAACGACAGTATAAAAATTTTGTTATTTTACATAATGAAAGTTTTGAGAAAAAATATAAAATCGTTTTTTTTTATTACAAACAAGAACAAGTCAAAAAATCAAGTAGGTAAATCAAACAGTCAAATGGTACTGTCAGTTTCATTTGTATGTGTAAATTGTTTTACAAAAAGTTTTCGAAAATGGTTCATTTAACAGAAACACGACGTATACAAATTTTAATTTTGATTGGGTGCGGGGATAAAACTAGAACCCAACAAGAAGTTAGATAGACTCATCAGCCAATCTACAGTCAGTAAAATTGAAAATAAATTTAGAAGAACTGGGCATGTTAAAGCGATTAGAAGAACGGGTCGTCCAAAAATTAACGAAGATACGTCCTTTTAGAAAATTTTCCAAATGACAATGATCAGACCTTAGTAAATGATGATTTGTGGTTCCAGCAAGGCGGTGCACCCCCACACTTTGCACTTCTTGTTCACCATTACTTGAACAATTGGTTTCCTAGGGGGTGGATTGGGAGACGAGGACCGATAGAGTGGCTGCAAGGTCTCCAGATCTCACACCTATTGATTATTTTTTATGTTGCTATTTAAAGTCAAAGGTTTATGTTAGGCCACAGAATCTAGAAGATTTAAAAATTAGGATTCGATACGAAATAAGTAAAATTAGTGAAGAAGTAATTCATAATGTCGAATTTCTTCATAGACTTGCTGTATTCAAGTATTCAAACTTGTATCAACATTTGTTTGCTGAGCCTTTGTTTTTGCTATGATTAGTTTGACTTATTTGACACACACTTACGCACGAATTGGTTTGTTTAGTTATGTTTCAGTTACTGTTAGTCTTTCGAACCATTTGATATTTCAAACACTCGATAATTCGTAATATTTTAAGAGTCCCTCGAGTTTCGAATTAACGAGAGTCGACTGTATTATAAATATTTTGAAAATATTGAATCTTCTTTGAATATGAGTTATATTGATATCATGCTTTACTTTCTCAGTCGGCAACTTGACGGTGAAAACAAAGTTGTTCCACAGTATACGTTTCAACTGCTCTTCCTCATAGATGCTTCATATAGCGCTCTCACTTGGCACGCTATAGAAGAGAATTGAATTGAATTATTGAATCGCACGGCTTTTAATAGAATAGATTACTTATATTTTATTGGAGACATTTGCTTTTTTTTTGTATGGTGGAAAGAATATTAGAATATTTTGCTTTGTATATCTTTTTATATTCTCTGTATATCGTATATATTTATTTGAGATAACAAAAGAAAACTTTTTTTCATAAAGGTGCTGTAAACGGTTACAACGAAAAACTTAATTTCCCGAGACTTTATTGCATAAAATTAGATGGGTATAATATCAGGGGCCTAATGATAAGTATACTGTAAACTCTATATATTGAACTCCTATATAACGCAAAACTTAAAACGTAGAAATTGCTAAGTTCTGTTTGGTTTATATTGTTATTATATTGTTTTCTTTTGCTCTCTGTATAACGAAAGCTTTTTGTAACGTAAAAAATACCCGGGCCCTTCAATTTCGCTATATACAGTTCACACTATATTGTAACTTTTATTTTTCAAACAGCGACTACCATTTTTTAAAATGTCCTGATTGATAATAAATTAGAATATCTAAAATGATGATTCATGATATATTAGTAAATAAACCCGTTCATATATGTATACGTGCAAGGAGCTCACTGAAATGAAACTGAACTGGACCGAAAAGTTAAGTTCAAAATTATTATTAATTGGCATGATAATTTCTTTAATTTCTACTACATTAATTGTAACTTGGTTTGTGGCTGATCGAATGGTATAATTATGATTCAGACAAACAAAACTTCGGGCAAAACGGTTGTCGGCCAGTTAGGGAAAACGACGTTTTTAAATCTAATTTGAACCGGCGCATCCACCATTTTTCCGTTTTCTTTAATACCTCGATTCGGAGACGAATATTTTTTAATGTTTTTCACAATGAAGATTCCGACCATTTAGAAATCCTATAGAAATATATAATGCTAATACTATCAAAATGTTATATCTGCCATAACTTCAAAGTGTTGTTTTCGATATTGTTTTCAGCATACGAATAATAGAAATTTGTCATCGTTTTTGCAAGAAATTTCTAAATTACAGGATTCTTTACAGGATCGACATTTCGCAGAGGAACGACGCTTAAAAATACAAAAAGGAAAATGTAAATTCAATTGGGAAGCACTTTAGAAACAAGGCAACCGATTATTATAAAACCATATGCCCATTATTATCCGATTAGTTGAAATTTGAAAAATATAATATTCTGTGTGGAGCATTCAAGTCATGTGAGGCGTGGGGGTAGTAATCAGTTTAATCCTGCTTACAACAAAGTTCATAGTCGTGATCGCAGCTTAAAAACTACCCACGAATAATTGAAAATACTAATTTGAGCAAAACCTTAACACAAAGCAGATATACTGTACTTGTCTTCTGGTTAAAGAGGAACTAAACATTTAAAAAACTCCTGTTTGGCACACGCTTCCCTAACTCTGCAACTCTTTACAATAGAACTGGTCTTTACTCGAGAATGCAATAAGCGATAGTACCAAGGGCTTTCTTTGTACCTCCTGCAATCTTCTATTGCCGCCCAAACAATATCCAGCAGGAATTCCGTCCGATTCGCATATTTCAGGTTTAGTATTTCAGCGCTTCCCAATTTGCCTGACAAGCATCGCTCCGCCCCCTCCTTTCATCTTGACAGTCTTTTACGCCTCCTCGTCATCTCTCACACTCATTTTGTTTATTATGGAAAATTGCGGCAAATTATTAATACCTCATGCAGAAATCTCACATTCTCACGACGCGTACTCTTTCATCAATTTTTCTCCGTCTGTGTAGTTTTTTTGTGATTTGTCGCAAATCGTCGACACGCTGAAATTAATATGTTGGTGTCCGATTTTAATACCGTTCATATTTAAACGTGCTTATCTGAAACGCAGCTCGGAACGAGCGGTTATTAAATTAATGGCGACTGCAAAGTGGTTGATTAAGTTAATTAAATAAAGTGTGGTAGTTTTAATAGTTTTATTATGCGAGTTGGTCAATTGTTGTAATCGCTACAATTATTTAATGTCAAATTAAAGAGTCCGTGCGTCCGCGACTGCACGGATGGGACACAAAAAATGTTATGCAAATTAAAGTGTTAACTTTCGACAGCGTCGTCTGAACAAAATGCAGGCAAATAAACGAAACACTTGTTTTGGGCGAGAATGAGCCCGTATCTGCCGAGAGCCGCTTCTTATCGATTGGACAGGAATTATTTTAATGAAGTTGTAGGTGGCGAAATGGTTTTTAACTGTCTTCTGAAGACAACTATATTGAAAGTTTCGCAGCGGGTGTGGATGGCCCACGTCGAAAAATTAATTGCAGTAGTACCAAGTAGTAAATTTTGGCGCCAATACCAGGCGTGATTGAAATCTTATTACTCCCAATGGTGTACTAAAGTAAGTTAATCAACTAACTATGCACAGTATTTTAATTAGATAGATTTTGGGAAATTCAAAAAATTACTACAGCAGCAATTTTGCCAAGTCTGAAATGCAACATATGTCGGTAATCAGCAATTCACTTCAGGTTTAATTCATGATCGCTTCCGAGACAGAATCCACCATGAACAGCTTGGAGGCATAATCATTTATAATAACCCTGTCTAATTGTGATTGCTATTATTAAACGCTAAGAGCTGCTTCCTGTGTTATGATATAAATAGATTAAAGTAGGTAAATTAAATTTTCATAGATCGCTGGAGGAGTCATTCTTACACACTGCTGCGCGGCGCCTCAGAACAGCAGCTATATATCACTCCACTTCGATTACGCAGCCTCCAGCAGAAATAGCAATTATTCTCTTTTCATATACCGACTGAAATTAATCCGCCACAACTCACGGATGTAAAAGTTCCTGTTGTGTGGTGCACAATTCACTGGCAAACTAACTTTTTTGAATGGAATAGTTCCATTCACAAAATCAGATTTAGATCCTACTTTTTTCGGAAACCCCAGTAAATTCTTGGCACATGAAAGCGCCGAAGTTAGCACCGTCCAATTAAATATAAACAAAACGAGAAAGAGAGTTTCAACGAACGAAGCCCCAGGCGCCGAGCTTTTTCCGCTTCTAAAATGGAGATAATGAGTGCGTCATTTTTCGCACATAATTCAGCGCCCTGGCGCCAAGAGTCAGCGGTGTTCTCAACATCCTGACACTTGTAATTATTAACTGCGATTAAACAGTACGGCGACGACACTAGTAGAATAACAACTAGCGGAAAAATAATCTTGACAGGCTTAAAATATTAGTTAGCTTAATATAAAATTTTGAAACATTATCATTACCGAAGACGGTACAACCACTGGACTGGAAGCAAAGGTAGGTACTAACCAATTCATGACTTCCGCCAGTGTATGTTGGCGACACTGCTAATTATCCCTTGTAGTAATTTTTGTGTTGTCTTTTGGTACCTCGAAGTAATCATTTAAATTTCAAAAATTGATATTGACATGGAAGTTTTTGGAACCCGCAAAACGACCTTCAAGCTCAAGCCAGAGCCCACAGAATCGGACAGAAGAACCAAGTGAAAATCTACAGATTGGTCACTCCGAGGTCGGTAGAAGAGAAAATCGTAGAACGTGCCAAACAGAAAATGGTACTGGACCATTTGGTCATCCAGAGGGCACCCGTCGTGGACAAATTCAAATAACAACTCTTTCAACAAGGAGGACCTCACGGTTATTCTCATGTTTGGGGCTGAAGAGTTGTTCAAGGATGAGGATGAAAAAGACGAGGAGCCGAGTGTAAGTTTTAATCTTTTTTCCAGTTACTTAACCTTACTTTCTTGATTTGACATATTTGCAACTAATCTGGTGACACATCACGTACAGTCTCGCCAAGATTTTTTTGAAATTTTGACACTGACAATGCAGAAGTCATAAATGGATAGTATACTTCTTATCTTAGACAAATATAGTCTGCACATTTTAAATTCTTAGTCATTATTTATTTTACCTCAAGTTAGTATCTACATACTTTTTGTGCAGAAAATGGAACAAAATTTTAAGCCTATTAATTTCTTGTCAACAATTGATATCATGGATGCTCTTTTTACTTTTTAAAAATGATTTAAATTTGTCGGCATAAAATTTTTTGTGGATTATACGTCCAGTACTCGTGTTGCTGTGAGTACACTCGCAAAATATCATTTTCTGGACTAGTGATCCAAATAACTATTTGCTCTCCCTTGTCTTCCAATAATGTAGACCAATGTTACTCCTTTTTACTAAATTCACGCATCTGCGAGTGATGACTCCCACGGACCAATATTCAAAGCGAACCGCTCGAGAAAAATCCGCGTCCCGGAAATGTTTTGTTGGATTCAATAACCCCCGGATTTGCACAAATCTTTCATGAGGCTATACAGGACGCTTAAAACCACAGCCATCGAAACAATAGTTCCGAACTATTATATACGGCTGGAGCGCCAATACAATCGTGCTTTATGATTTTCGTTGGCAACAAATCAGACGGCCCTATTACTGATTCGCGTTAAAATATAAATGCGGGTAATTAATAGCCGGCCGAACAATTAGTTGAAAACAATTAATTAACATTGTAACGGACCGTTTAATTCCTGGCCAATTTGTACACAAACTCTCAAAACTGTTTGCCAGAAATCATGGTAGAATAATTATCCTTTGTAATGATTTCTGGCGTTGAAAATTTAACGGCGTGAAAGCGTTCCGAACAATAGAAATTCATGTGTTTTGGACCTCCCCTGTTTCAGACCGGAAACGCCACTGGGTATGAGTGACATGAATTATGACGGAAGGCTAGATTAATACCGCAGCAGCCCTGCTGGATTAAAGATATTGCGACCATCGCGGAATTGCAATAACGGCCTACCTGCCACTCCGCAAACACTGCAGACTGGAGTTGTGTTTGTCTTCCAACTTCTTCCGGTTTAATTAGGTCCGTGGCGTTTTTGTGACAACTTGCCATTGTTAGCATATTGACGGTAGTATAAATTATTAAAATAAATGTTAATAAAGTTTAAACACTCACAATGCAGATTTTTTCAGTGTTCTCTTAAAATCACACATTTAACGTTATTAGTATCAATTTGCATGTTCTAGCATGATCGCCAGTGGATGAATGGCCGTTACCAAACTACGGAAATTGTGTGAAAATAGAACACACTATCTATCGGCCATTGAATGAGGTTTAAATTCAATTTCCGCCATAATCATAACAAATTTTCGCGTTCAAAGAACACTGTCAAACATTGTTGCTTCTTCATGAGGGTATTAAATTAGCTTTTGTAACCTAGGCAAATTTTAGTTCTTAAAATGTGAAATCAGGCATTTTTTACCAATTAGTTGAATGGTCTTCATTCAGAAGATTTCTGCAGCCTTCTCATATATTATATTGTCCAAGGTTCCAGTTTAGTTCTTCTATACATTTAACATCCATTAAGGCCATGCTTCAATTTTTTGTTGTTATTTTCTCCTCCGGCTGCTAGAACCGCTTTCTTGTGATGGATATTAAATGACATTTGCCAAGTGCTTCCTCATTAATAAATCGCAATAATGGCCTACCTGCAAACACTGCAAACTCGTGTTTGTCTTTCAGCTTCCTCGATCTTAATTATCTTCCGAAAGTTTTTTCAGTAATTCAAATTAAAAACTTGATCCCCGCAGGAACTGAGAAGATGTGATTGATTGCAGTGTCACGAGACCCCTTTTTGACGTGCATTCTTCGGTATTTCGTGTCTATTAGAACTGGAAATAATCAATCGTGCACGTTTGGGAAAGCATCAGACGTTAGTACTGAATAGCAATGATAAACCGTCCTCCTTTCAATAATAAAAATGATGAATTACAGGAGATTTAATTAATTCGTTGCTACTACAATGCGAGCAGATATGGATTAAAACGGAATAGAACCGTTTGATACGCACGTTTCGATTTAATATCTCAATAAAAGAAATTGATGATGGTTTCAGGTGAAAATTTATCGTTCTTTGTACGAACACGCCTTGATTATTCGGTTCTTGATGCGGATAAATGTTAAGGCGATAGATTTATTTCTGAAAAGAAATGACTGGGTTCAGTACGGAATTGTATTACAATTTTGTTCTGAGAAATATGTCACTGTCAGTGTTAGCGCTACAACGGAATTTTATGTTCAAATTGTTGCAGTAAAGAATGACGTGTACTGTCTCACTCAGTTCAAATACAATTCCACAACTTAAATATGTATAAGCCAAAAAACACAATATAATATGCTATTATAAGATCCTAAATTTCATTCGTCTATCTTTGCTGTTATCCTTTACACATTCATGAATTGCTCATAAGCATAGATTTTTATGTCTTGGGCCGTCAGATTTCCAGGCTTGCAGGTTCTGACTTTTTTAGCTTCTTGAAGCCTTTCATTTTCAGTTTTTCAAGATTTGTCGTTTTCAGATTATTGAATTGTCATCCCTGTAGGCTTTCATAAAATATTAAAATATACGGTAACGACAGCTAACGTCAAAGAACAACTTCTTGTAGTGATTGTGAACTGAAACTGGTGCCATTATCGGCTGCCATGATTACAGACTCGCTTACAGAATAGAAGAATTAAAATGAATTGTGTCGAATGTGATGTTTGAAATATTAGAATGTGTTCTTATTTTGAGTGGTGGTCGAAGGAAAAGCATAGTGTAGAACACGTGCTGAAGGATGTTTCAAACTCGTGTGACTAAGCTAACTGTCACAACTAGTTTGAAATACCCATTTTTTGTACAATATACTATTTTGGTCTTAGAGATTATATGGCTTACATTATTTCAAAGTGATAACATTAACGGTTTATGTGTCATTTCAAACATTCACATAAAGAGGTTAGGTTTGCATGTGGTTTTAATAAGGCCATGCCGGAATAACTGCTTGGCATTACAGCAGCCAAGAATTTTTTCTTCGATTTATATACGCCGAATATATGCAATTATTTGGTGACTGGTATCTTCCCATTCGATCCAACTGTCCTGATTCTGTTTCTGTATTATTTCTGATGTCAGAAGAAATCTTAGTGAAGAAACTAGCTATACCGATGCCTAGAATTGTCGAAAATCTTCTTGCGTTCGCGAAGAGATTTTACCAATACCGTCAACATCTTGCCATCAAATGGATGAGGACAATATTTCTCTACCAAATCTCCTTAAAAAATACTTCTTTACATTAACATTATGAGCACACCGAACATTAAAGAGAAGGAAAATAAAAAACCGGGACGTAAAGCATTAAACAGTAGAGCACAAGAAGTTATGAAATAACCGAACAAATAACAAGGCGAATGAAAAACAAATGCTTCATGGTCTTCATAAAATGCAAGATTTATGTGCATGGAGAATGTACTCACTAAGTATGATACGTGCAAATTTTTATGCCCTTGGTGCGAATAGTGCATACATATGTAACCTGTTTTTATTATGGCCTTATTGTAACAAAAGGATTTATTAATTCCAATTAAACCATAATATTTTTATTTTAATTTTTCTTTTTCATTATAATGATAACAAAATAATTCTTTTATAATGTTTTAATAGCAACAAATACTTTAAAAATCTTTTTGGTTTTTAAGTAACGATGACCTTGTTATCACTTACTTTATTCAAAATCAATTTTAGAATTTTTATTTTCGACTTAAGGGATTTTAAGTTTCTGATTTTTTTACTCATTACTTATTTATAACATTCCTTTCCGTCTTTCTGTATGTGAACTAAAGCATTAGGAATGTGGTACACCCCTAAGTTCCCCAAAATAAATATAAATAAACGAAAAGAACAGAAAGTATTTCTTCTCAGCCAGTACTGCTTAAGTAACGCCCCATCAAAAAAGAATTCTGGGGAGAACACTGCCTGATTCCTTGAGGAACCTAAGAAACTGAAAACTGAAAAACCTGAGACCTTAGAGAATTTTAGACTTTGAGAAAGAAAACTGGAGGTGCTGTGACAATTTTAAAATCTGCGCGCCTCTTCGTATGCGAGAAAAGGGTGGTTGGACGATATCCATAAAAACCGGCAAACGTCTTTCCGGTTTCCAGCTGCGGGCGACATGGCAGAGAAATCTGTAGCGGGGTTACAGAACCAGATCGTGTTGATACGGATTAAGAAGCGACAGATTGTAGTAAATCGTAATATGTAATGGCCGGATTTGTTACCGCCAAAACGTGCTTGTAATTCGAAAAAAAAAGGGTAAAATCAGACTTCTTGTACTGTGCAGATTCTACTGCTTCCCAATCAATTTAGGCAACAGCATCCACCATCGGGCGTAGTGTTCCTGCTGTTTGTACAGTAAAGGCGACCAAGGTGGTTTGAGGGACCAAGGTGTTTGAGGAGCTTTGAAGCGTAGTGGTGAGCTTGAGAATCCAGCCACCCAGCGTCGTCAAAACCAGCATAATTAAGATAAGTAATACATAGTTTCATTTTTTTGTCAAGTTTTTGTTCTCATTATTTATTGTACAATCAACACGTTAAAATCGTGATACTTTGAATTTAATAATTTACTCAACTTTTAACCTTAAATTTGTGATCTTCACATTTAGAAAAAATGTTGATTTGCCACAATTTTACTTTAATATAGTGTTTAAATTCACATATTAAACCTGTAATTAATTATTGTTGAATTTCTTGTTGTTAATTGATCTAGTGGGTCAAGGATCAAGGTCTAGTGGGATAAAAGTGTATTTTGTAGCCTTGACCCCACCTTAAGGGTAAGTAACAGTAAGTCAATTTTGACAGGAACAGTAAGTCAATTTTAATCGTAACAGTACCCACTTGAGGATTTAAAAAACCCGAAATATGAAGAAATGGAATTGAGGAACCTGAGGAATTGTAAGAAAGTGAGACAATGAGGAACCAGTGGTGCGGGGACCTGTGTATAACTTGAAGAATTTGAGGAATCTGAAATCTAGAAACCAGATGCTAACTTAAAGAATCTGAGAAGTTAGGAATCTCAGACCTTGAAGAGGTAGGAACCAGAGCACTTAAGAAACTTGACAGAAAAACCTAATGAATTTGAAGACTAAGAAAAATTTGAGATTGAGGAACCTGATAAATTTAGGAACTTCGAAATTCGAGAATCAGTAATCTAGGTCTTCTGAGGCGCCTAGGAGCTTGAGGAAATTGGTGAAACTAAACAACCTGAGAATTTCAGGAACCCTAAAACATTGGGCATCTGAGGAAACTGAGGAACCACAGAAACTTGAAAACATGAGGAATCTAATTTGTATACTGAAAGAATCTTAAGAATTTGAGGTACGTTAGTGATAGCGACACCCGAAAGTAAATACATAATCTGCTCAGAATACCGGGTGTCCCAGAAATAACTACATTAATTTTAACCAGTAGTAGAACTCATCAGTGTCAAATATTTTTCTTAATAAAATTTTGACCTAAACCCCGTAGTTATCAAGTTAAAATTAGTGGAAGCTTTGACGTTTCGGTACACGCCACTGAACCCCGAACTAAAAATTTCGAAAAACACTCGGAATGAATTTAAACCACTCGGCGTAAATAAATATATCTGAAAACTGACCTACTAAACGTGTTACTTCAACATCCAATGATGGGGCCTAATAAATAACATGCGGATTTTCGTCTGTCCCCTACGTATTATTAAATACCTTCTCCGATGATTATGTATTATTGAATCGTCCGGCTGTAAAAATTAGACTTTCTGTACGTGATAGGGATTTAAATGTTGCTCTTTCAAAATTGTCTAAATTGGATTTTCCAATTTCCGGTACTGGCGGTTTTTTGCAAAACACAATGCACAACGTTAATGGAAATTAGGCACACGAGAAAAAGCAGGCATCTTTTACGATAAGAACTTTAAAATTCAATAACACGCCCGGTCGAGTTCGCCAACAGCAGGTAACTGATGCACCCGAAAGTGCAAAAAATTTAGAAATTTAATAAGGACGTTGGCTTTTCCGGACAAAAACAATTGATTGTCTGTAGGTCAAGTTAAAATAAATATCCATAGGCGGTTCGTGAATTTAAAGGGTTCCAAAAATGCTAAAAAAATGAGATTTCGAAAAAGTGGTAGATAAAAATGTTGTCGGCGAGTTATACTACTGGTTAAAATTATAGTATGTAGTTATTTTGGGGACACCCTATATATCGAGGGCGGACAGCGTCGTTAAGAAAATAATCCTCAATGTGAATGCGCTTCTCCAAGAACAAAATTGACTAAGTGATGCATCAGCGCATTTTGTAATTTTTTTTATTCATTTTGTGAAAAACATGACAGAAAGTGGTATATAAGTAAATATATAAATATATCACCATAGGTATTTAATTTGACAACTGTGAAAGCTAACCTAAAAATCTGATGCTAATTCGTGTTTTTCATAATCTTGCGTGAACGAATACAAAAAAGCTGTTCAATACGCGTGCGCCGTCACTTTTCATTGGGTCGGGCTCATTGCAACACTCGGCGTCCGCCTCGTGCTGCAAAAATTCGCTCTTACCCGTGAAAAGTGCGTTGACAGCGCACTTGTATCGAAATATTTATACTAATTAATTAATTCCAATTAATGTGTACAATATTTTAACCGCTTAACGTAAGCACATTTGATGAACTTTGAGCCAATTTGTGAAGATTTTTTCAATTATATCAAATCTATCAAAATATGCAGCAGAGTATAACAACTCATAAAATTTACGTTTTTTTTTTTACCGGTGCAAAAATACAAATTAGGTTATTTATTATTTCCCATTTCTGTGTTTTGTCTGTTTTAATTACACAGTCTATATTTCACTTTTGATCTAACTGCTTTCCCATAAAATTTTATTGACATTTGTAAATAAATTCATTGAACGATGTATATGTTAGTCAAACAAATAAATACCTATAACAATTAGTTTTATTACCGATATTGGCAAATGTAGCATTTGTAAAATTTTATTTCGACAGGCTACGATAAGGGCTGTTTCTGGCTCACAAGTAAATAAAAAATATTAGAACTTCAAGTTACAGTGTAAGAATATGGAAATAAGACATAATAAATGTTGGGAGCTTAAGTGGGGACACCAAGGTGGAATAAAAACACGAAAATAAAATGAAACGTGGTTACCAAAATATGCACCAACGACGTAAAAGACCGAAATGAACGTAAAACGGTTTATACATTGCTTGTGACTTTTATGATTGCAGAATTACATTTCTCATAAATAGTAAAGCATACTATGCTATTTCGATAAGAATTGTGTGACTTTACGGCATTTTGAGCTCCAGTTCAGCCATAACTTAGCTTGAAACTTAAATATTGTGGAAATTAGCCAAGACGGTGCAAAGTATTCGAAGCAGTTCCAGGAATCGTAAAAATTTTCGTCGCTTAAAAGCCTTTCCATGTGAAATTGTTAATGTTTTTCAATACAGCCTCACTACATCAATTCACGCGCACGTCATTACGAGCCATTTCATATGCGATGCACACGTTGAAACACTTCTATGCATCAGACTCCCACAATTCTAAGTATTTTAGCAAAATCGTGAAGAGCTTGTAGAAGTTCCACGAGGTCATAAACCATCAATCGATTTACCATCCACTTACGGCTCGCAAGAACTCGGTTTGCGACAAAAACGGTCACGTACCGGAACGCTTAATCGTATAATGAAGCCTATTTGGGGGCTTTAGGCAAATACCTAGGGTGCCAATCAGTCTTTTTCGGCTTTCGAGTTTGTGGCTTAATTAGCTAAATAACAGCTTCGCAGAACTGCACCCTGCATGTAGGACCTAGACGTGACGCATGTGTGTACGTGTGCGCTTGGCAGAACGTTAATTGCATGATGGATATCTGAGATAATGGCCTACACTCTCCTATGATTATAGATTACAGTTTTAATGCTGCGTAATTATTTCAACGTTGATCTCACTACGCAGGATGGTCATTTTTCTTCGGATGCTTTTCCAACCGGACGAGGGATGTTGCTAATTGCCTCGAAAACACGAAGAAAAATCGCGACACTCGCTCAAGCAATTAAAAAACCCGTTCGAAAACGTTTCGTCATCGCCAGAAAGCACATCCACATGACCACTTTAATTTCGTGCCGTTAATCTTCTTTAAATGGGGCTCTTATTTAAAAATTGCTTAATATCCGAAAAGCCGCAAGCAGTACAGCCCATCTTCAATTCTGACGTCTCAACAATTCGGAGCATTTTTCCAATTTACGCGCCCACGCCGAATCAAGCCGCCGCAAGAAATAGTTTTCGGTCAATCTACTCAGATACAGTTAAAAATATTGCGTTTCTAATGATTATTCTTTATTAACGTGAAACGAAATTCTGGTTTTATTTTACTCTGCTGATCTCGCATCTGAAAGCTCCAGTACAATACCACCATAACTTCTTCATAACTGCGCGTTAGATCTTTCCACTTCACAGATCTCGAAACATAAATTAGACTTGATTTGTACAGACTACGTACTCACGCCACAGCGTGAACTTTTGAAAATTACGGCAGTTTTATCGCATTAGTAGACCCTCTCGAGTTTCACTGAAGAGGGGTGGACACCTATCATTCGGTGCATTTTAATTGGAATTTTGACGACTTCAAAGCGTTACGACTGTCGCGCCAAGATGAGGGATGATACGCCATCAGGGGACACAAAGTCGTTCAATCGATTTTTACTCATTGTCTTACAACATTGTTTGTGCAAAACTTCTCAACCGCAAGAATCAATATTGATGAGAAAGCAGTTGTTTTCTTTTTCGTTGTTTAATCAATCATCTTCGGTCGGAAAGTCTCAAATTCTTTGTGGTTTTAAAACTTTACAGGCACTAATCCGGGCAGCTGAAGTTTCCCTGCTTTTATTCTCGGACATTCTAGACCGACGATCTCATTCTACGCGAATTTTTTTAATGTTTTCCCAAACGTTGCCGGCAGTTTTTGTCAAGTTTTAACATTCCTGACTAATGGAACCTGCAACTGTTGTTTTTAGGGATTTCAAGAGTTCGGTGCAGTTTTATTTACGCACGAGATTACCCAGCATTTGCAAAATTTTACAAACGTGAGTGTTACGTGAACGATAAAAAAAACGCACATTGGAATGACAGATTCCGGTAAGTCCGGATTTATAACCGCTCGGATAATATTGATCAAAAACAACGCATTTATTCTTTGTTGAAACAATAGCGGGCATCAAGGAAAGAATAGAAAGAGTAAAAACATTCGCTGCAGGTTACATTTGAAACTACTTTGTATGAAGACGATAATTCTTTCTAGTTTACTCAAACCGGTAGCTGAAGAAAGTTGAAATGGTCATTATTCATTCCTATGCTTTGTGTACAATGGCTGCAAAAGTCAAAAAGTCTTATGGATAACTTCCAGATTTGCATAATAAAAAGGTTGAAGGATCATAATTCATATATAACGACCTTTTTAGGTAAAAACACTAATTATGACGAAATGATGTTGGAATCTCGTAAAGTTGCAGTAGAATTAAAATTATTATTAACTATTGTTTACCTACATGTTTGTACAAAAACGCAATTTATGAATTTGTAAACTTCCGGTCTGTTTGAGAAAAATATTTCTGCTTAGTTGCCAAATACCCACAGTTTTGATATTGAGCAATTTCTCGAGACACTGATAATTTGTTTCTCTTTAGACGCTTAAACTTTGTCTGCGGAAATTGAATGTGTCTAACGTTTAAACAGCAAGTTTTAACAGCAACGAAATTGCATATCAGGAAATGTAAAACATAATGTAAGTCATCTTCAAATACATCAGTGGCTCGAGAAAGAAAAAGCATAAGTATGAAGCCGATGTAATTTATCAACTTCTTACATTTTTTAATCTTTGAGCCAGCCAAAGGGTTGCTCCACTGCAAAACCTTCCGAACTTCCTCCGACAAATTACTATCTGTTAATTGCCCGTTCCGCGAGCATACATTGCCATCACACAATAATAGCCACCTCGTCATTGTCTAAGAAAAGCTCTTGGAAACCCCCGCCGACGAAATTTCCTTTGACGCGGCGGCAATCCGAACGAATGTTAATGACGCCTGCAAGACGTACTAAATAACTACTTACAAGCAACATCGATGGTGGCCGACTGACTCCTGATGCTGCCTCTGCCGCTCCACGCATAACATTCGCACTTGAACTTTTCATTGCCGAAGAACTCCTCGACCATGTCTCTCGTGACATTGGTCTCGGCCTCCATCATCCTCACCCCAGTTTGGGGATCCACGAACTCGAACTTATAGGTCTCTACGTTTTTTGCCCCGTTGCATTTGAAATATAGTTTGAGGGCGTGAGCCGCGCGGCATTTTAAAGTGGCCGGACGGTTCTTGACCACGTAAGAGTCTTGAGGCTCCTCGAGAAAAATTGGCAACGAGTCGGAGTTGAGGAGAAGAGATTCGTCGTGGTGGTCGACTGTGGACTTTGTCGGGGTGTTGTCTTCCAGAAATGGGCCATCTGCAACAAGAGAAATATTTGTTAAATTGTTTCCCTCGCCCAGAGTGCTGAAAAGCAGCATGGCAACTGCGATATTTTTTCTCGTTTTCCTTGGAATTCAGAGAACAAGGATTGAATATGTTACAACAATCATTAATTTTCTTCGCGTACACGACTGATGAAATTCTCAACCATTGGTTGCGGCAAGTCTCATTATTCATCTAGAATCCGCACTTATGGCGCCGATTTTTCAGCTAAACCGCAGATATTTTATCGTGAGATAATTGGATGGAAGGGAAGCAATCCTTGAAAACAGCACTGAAACAGAGCTTGAGGGCATCATTCGAAGTCCGTATATCAATCATGGTAAACGTACGTGAAATTGAAGTCATTTTACACTGTATAAAAGCAATTAGGTCTTAAAAGAGCAGGACTCGCTAAACTCAGTGGCGTATCCGAATGAATAGTGATTTAATTTTATAACACGATAATACTACTTGTGTTGGAGCTATTAATACCATTTGATAACACCTTATACATAAAAAAATGGGGAGTCAAAACCCGCACCGTGATCACTCATTCATTAATAATAATCCCTAGAAAGCTCGAAGCTGAATAAATCCTCCAGCAGACAACTCAATTCCGTGCCTATTTATTTCGTTTTGCCTTCTTGAACTGGTGATTACTTTTCGTCAGTTATCGAGTTCTAACGCGAATATAGTTAATGACTTAAAACTTTTTAAAGCCCTTTTAAATGCATTGGACGCCGTTTGTGTAAATGTTTGTATTTCATTTTCAGAACAAAGCCTAAACGGAATTGAATTTTAAATTAGGAACTTCTATTATCGACGATGCACGAGATAATGTTTTTTGATTTGCAAGCGAACGACACTTCCATACAAGTTTGTAACTCGTAGAAAGGGAAAAACGTGTTTAATATAATATAAGAGAAGAAGTTGGAATCGTTGTTTGCATCATTTATTATACGGGCTTACAAACAGGTGAAAATAAGAATCCCAACAACTTCGTGTATTGAACGGCGTTGCGATAAAGGATTTGAGGGTCATTCGCTCGCTTTGAAAGTTACAGAACAAAGAGAAGTTCAAGCGAATTTATTAATAAACCATATGTGACGTAAAGTTTTCATCCATCGAAGACGTGAACTTAAGCTCTGAAACGCCCAAGCAACATTAGCTGGTAGAAAAAACGTTTATTATACGAAATGATGGTATATTTTGGTAAGATATATTCCGCAAACCTTCATTGTAGACCTATAAATTGTACGTTGTATAATCGTATATGTTAAACGATGTTTATTTATTTATAACGTTTTTTTTTTAATGTTGACTGAAACCGTTTTAAAACGTTTCAACCACACGTATAAATAGTTCATCATTAGTGGCATGTTTTATATATACGTTTATTAAATTATGTATTAAATGTTTCTTTACTTCATTGAGGAAACGTTTATTTTTAAATTAACGTTGATTTGGGCGAGACTGTAAAGTATATTTTTGTGCTGTCGTATTTAACCTCAATTGAAGAACTGCTGCTAATCATAACTACTGGTTTTACAAACAAAATCTTTAATATTCATATTGAGTAATTCAGACTTGGCTATTTTGGTAGTTAACTCATCTTACCAATTCTTTCATATTTCTTAGATGCAGTAATGGTGGCCTTTTCCCAACAAGGCCACATGGTGCACCTCAGGGATAGAAACATCGATTGGCTTAAATTAGCCAAAGCCAGATATGAAAAGAAACTTAAAAGTTTTTATTTTTAAGTTTTGTTCAATTTCTATTTTTAATTTGTTCATTTCTATTTTTTTATAGTTCAGATTTATTTTTGTAAATTGTTTCTTCGCCACTCACGCTTAAAAAAAGATCGCCCTTTTCCTAATCTAGAAAAAGAAGACTGTAGGGTTCAAATCAAAGAAAAAATTCACCCATTTCGAGTTGTGCCGTCCATCCAGTAAGTACGTATTTATAATTACAGCTTATTTTGTTAATTCCCAATTTTGATCGTTCTTTGTGCCTTTTTATTTCTTATAAGTAAAATATCTTACAGACATCTTCTCCCTATAATGGATAACATGTTGTTAGGTCAAAAGTTTCTTAAAAAAAAAAACAAATTATTCAGGGTTTCCTGGTTATGGGGAAGAAATTGAAAGTTTATTCCTTAATGCTAGGACACTCTGTGTAGTGAGTAAAACAAGTTATTATAAAACGTTAGATAAAAGTGTAACAAATATGTGTAATAAACGTTTATTACAAATGTTAAATACACGTATACTTACTATATCGGGTGTCCCAACTAAAATTTGTACCCCCCAACAATTCCAATTTCGAAAGACTCGGAAGTAAACGCTCGAACAGGTCAATTTTGTTATCAAGGGGCACCAAATTCTACCAAACTTTCAAGTCTTAGATCCCACCCCTTGAGCCAGGGGAGCCTCCCCCTTAAAAAATTTAAATGGCATGGGGGGTCATGTGATACATCATTTTAAAGCTTATTCAATTCTCTATCCAGATCTACTTTTATGTGTTTCTACAAAAAAAGCATGAATTTGTTATTTTCTAAATCAAGAGTATTTTACGTAGATTTGGAAAACAACAAATTCTTATGCTCTTTTTTTGCAGAAACAAATAGATAAAAGTAAGTTTGGATAGAGAATTGAATAAGCTTTAAAATGATGTATCACATGACCCCCCATGCCATTTAAATTTTTTAAGGTGGTGCCTCCCTTGGCTAAAGGGGTGAGATCTAAGACTTGAAAGTTTGGGACAATTTGGCCCCCCTTGATAACAAAATTGACCTGTTCGAGTGTTTTCTTCTAAGTGTTTCGAAATTGAAATGGTTGGGGGGTACAAATTTTAGTTGAGTATTTTATGTAGATTTGGAAAATATCGATTTCATGTTTTTCTTTTGTAGAAAGGAATCGATACATGTAGGTCTGAATAGAGAATTGAATAAGCTTTAAAATGATGTATCACACGACCCCCCATGCATTTAAATTTTTTAAGGGGGTGGCTCCCCTGGCTAAAGGGGTGAGATCTAAGACATGAGAGTGTGGTACAATTTGGTCTCCCTTGATAACAAAATTGACCTGTGCGAGCGTTTTCATCAGAGTCTTTCGAAATTGGAATTGTTGGGGGGTACAAATTTTAGTTGGGACACCCTGTATATAACTTCGTACAATACAATATAGGTAAGTAAACGTTTGTCATATATATTATGTTTTATTACAATTTATTGCATATTCCTAAAACGCGCATATCATAAACGTATTATAAACGTTACTGCCAAATTTTATAAACAATTGGTAAACATATTCCTATATGTTTGAACAAGATATGGGGTGCTCAGAGTAGAAGTGGATCAAGTCCAAAAAATATTTTTCTTCCACAATGGACTCGATTCACCTTCCCAATGAAGTATTGTTCACCACAGAAAGAGTTCAACTCCATTTTCCCTCTCTACGATTTAATTTTATAAACCATAAATTATTGCCATAATCTTGTGTCGAGATTTAATAAGTTAAAAAAAAACTTTAAAGTTTCTTATTCCAAAATCTTTATCGATGGACTTGATCCACTTTTACTCTGAGCACCCCATATTTTTACGTATATGGTAAATCCGACATAGTCGTTTATCGTCAACCATATACTTGGAGATTTTTTCTGAGGAAATTAAACGTTTATTATACTTTGTAATGTTGCTTGTTTCACTTTCTGTATGTGAGGTACTTAATAATGATGATCTACTGATTATACTGTTGTCTAATTTTAGTCTTTAATAATGGAAATTTTGTTCCTCTTCGGTCGTTTGAACTAAGTGCTATTTTATGAGCAGATGAGAACTGGTCAAATTGAATAAACACGCAGTAAAAGCTAAGCTTCTAGTAGAAAAATGTGAAAGCAGCTCTGCTAATAGCGATTTGGTTAAATATGAAAAAGGCTGTTAGGTAAACTCTGGAGCTAACGATAATGCCGTGCTTTTACAAGGAACTATTTAACCAGGTCGCCCACGTGAGTAAAACCGGTAAAACACTTAAATGAAACCGACTAATAAACAAGACGGGAATACCTGTAAATAGTCGGTTGCGAAAAAATTAAACAGATAACGCACACAAACGGCAAGGCTTAGGCTTAAGAGTCGGCAAGAGAAGTTTCTGATTTATCGGCAGTAGATCTCAACTTGGCCGACCACGCGATTGCCTCGGGGGCCAACATATAAACAAGTTTATACCGACCACTAACATATTCACAAACGTTCAAGTTGTTGCCAGCTATCTGCCTAGCGATCTCGTAATATAAATTAAGGTAATTAAGAGAATCATGTCACTAGATTCCCCTTTAATGATATGTTGGACCAGAAGAATCCTGCTCTTCAATTTATGCAGAAAACACTCCCCAAATTGAGCAAAGGTTTTGCTAATGGACGATATTTTATGCAGCTTGAAGGGACACCATTCCGGTTTGATTACATGGATGCGGTAGCCGTCAGCCCATTATTACTCCCATAAAAGACCCGACTTATTAATATTATTCCGGCGTCAGACACCTGGATTTACACAGAAGCGATCTCCGACTGGGTTTCTATGGACCATTTAAATGAGAAGTACAAGAGCCGAACAATGTTTTACTGCTCAGTGAAACTGAAAGAACATTTTTTTAATTGCACGTTAAGTGTTCGACTAATGGGCTTGCTTGTCGGCGATGGGTGTGTTCACCAGCCTGGACGCTACAACAGCCAGGGAACAGAATTTAATCGAGTCGGGGCGCAGAATCTAAAGAAACGCTATCTATAACTTGACAAAAAAGAAACTCTTAAAAGTCACCTGCATGCATTAACATAATGGACAAACCGTAACACAAAATGGAATTTCAAATTTGTCGCCACCAGTAGATTACGGATTTTAATAGCAAAAACCAGTTGTCGCATTTTTTGCAATATAGTTATTTTGCATTCATAACAGTTTCAGGATTTTGCTGTCCGCAGAACGTTTTCGGAATTTACCATATAAATTCTTGAAATGCTGTTGACAGGTTGACACATTAGCGAAACTGCTTGTCTGATCGCTCGTCGAATCCTAAGCAGATTATTCCATAATGCAGGATGTCTGATTCTAAGATAGTTGCTTCATTAAAATGCATCATCTGCATAACAGTTTTATTAAAATATGACTTTATTGTGATAGGTGCATACGGGTCGCAAGGAGGGATATGAATTATAATGTAATGTAATTGTCTATGAGACAAGTGGCCTCTTGGAATAATTTTATTCTCTTCAATTTTTCTTTACATTCTGGATATTTTTTTGCTTTATTATAATAGTTATCAAAAACTATCAGCACTAAGCCATAAATATCAATACTTTTAATTTAGTCTGATCAATTAGGCTTTTCTATTGACGTCACTGGCTTCTCTGACTGTTATCGGACAACTGTATTCTTATACGGAGAGATTTCGGTTTTAGTCTGTTTTTGGATTTACTATATAGACTGGATTTTTTTCATAACTAGTCTAATAACAATGTCTTATGTTCAAACAGAATAAATTTAGTGGCAGACAAGAAAAGGGCATAACGTCAAAAAAAGTATTCTGCCATAAAAATTTTACAGTTTACTTAATGGTGTTGTGTGTTCGTCTGTACAAGACTCTCTCACATAAGGCCGAGATCTCTCCGTAAGATTCGTGTGAGGAGCCAGTGACGTCACGCGGAAATGCCTAATTCTGGCACCCTAACCCTGAACAGGTTCCAGCCTCGACAACTTAGTTTTCATCTATTTATTCAAAAAGTGTGGTCGTTCGACCAACTAAATTATATGCTCCAGTGGAGTTGACCAGACATAGCAGCCCAATTTATCATCATTAGAAGAAGCAACTCCAATAATTAAACACTAACCTACTCTACAATTACTTGCTGAAAATCCATGAAAGAAGATATCGGAGCAAATATTTACCGCCTCGCGTTTTCAGCAAATTAATTTGTAAGTTGAGACGTTTGCTTAATAATGTTCCTCGGCGCATCCACCATTCTCCACGAAAATGCTGGTAAGATTTTTAGATATTAGTTAAATCAAAATTTATACTCAGTAAAAACGTGAAGAAAAAACTGGTAATTATTTGGAACGTCTTTATGAGATTGAGGCCTCGTTATTAGCAGCGCACTTTTTGTGTTCATTTTTCATGTTTGACGGATGTTTTAGCGTACATGAAAAGAAGTAATAATGGGGACTAAAGCTTCGTCCATTGTATGGAGTTTGAAAGTAATTTCATCATATTTGACAGGATTTTCATTAATGCTGATTCGTACCTTCAGAGTAAAAACATTTAATGAGAATCTTCTTTTAGTTTCTAAACTGATTAGCATCGTAAGGACAGTTTTTTTTAGCAGGAACTTATGTAGAGAGGATACAATGAAGAATATGCTATTGTCTTTTCATACGAGGTGTTTCGTACAATAATCAGGATGGATAACCGGAAATTCCAAGCCGGGATTAAAGTTCTTGTCCCCGTTTTTGGGGCGTGTTTTGCCCATAACGCTGGAATCCATTTCTGGCTTCTAAATTAATTTGCACCGGCCAGGTCGTAGATTTTCTAGGATATAACTGACCCGCAGTTCGAACTAATACCCCCACAGATACCCGCCAAAGCCTACATTTGCAATCTCCATTTGCTACTGTATAAATCCCATGGCGCTGCTCTCCGAGAATATATAACAATTAAGTTACAGCTCGCATTACAAAAAGCGAGCCATTTTACATAAATTTACATCGTGAATAACCGGCGTACATGAAACATTTTGACAACGGAGTACATGCATAATGGCCATTTAGCATTTTGCTTTGGTTTTATTAGGTTTTTAACATATGTTTTATTGGCATGGACGACGATTTTATACCTAATTTGGCCCTACCAAGACTGTACTCTTTTTTTTAATTGCAAAAAAGAAATGCTTATTGTTGCTCATGTAAATGAGGTTGCGTACCCAACGAGGTCGGAGCTTTCGGGGACTATAACGCCGGCGATAATCGCATTAATTGGAGTGAAAACATTTTTTAAGCCTCGGCGAGTGGTTGTGCCACCATTGTGTTAATAAAAAGCGGGACGGGAAACGTGGAGAATTTTCTTGCATGTGCGTTTTACGGCAACATTTGAATGATTTATTGTTGCGCTGCAAACGGAAACGCCGCTATATTATTTGCAGAATTAGAACAATAACGGGCGTTTTTAATATAAAAAAAAATTGCGACATTAGAAGAAAGGCCCTTTGAAAACATATGTTGTAAGACGAGTAAAACAAACTGTATGTTGGAAGAAAAATAACTTCCTAGGATTATCAACATTCACATCTTCATCAGATCCTGTTCTTTATTGAACTGCTTTTTGTTTTCACTACGCCATGAAATGGCTCCCCGTTTTTGTCATAACAATTTATTATGCTTCCATCAACATGACGCGTCCATTGCTTTAATTACAATAATTTTTAATCTTCGTCCCTAATCCTCTTTTACCATTCCCGACATGTTCCCGCTTCCGCGCCTCAAGGAGATATCATTTTCGAGATTTATTGCGGTTTAAAGATAATCCTCGTGTCCAGTTCTCTCGTCAACTCTAATTCCTATGCAAGGCGAGAAGAAAAGCAAGCTTAACGCGCCATTTACTTTTATTCTATTTACCATTTCTTGCGCCTTATCAATTGAGTTAGTATTGAAATTCACAATACTACGTTATCTAAACAAAAAGAAGCACCGTTCCGAATGAAGTAGCACAAAGTGAGCGTTTTTCATTGAATTATTATCACATTCTTAAGCGAGTTACGGCTTGACATTCCGTAAAGGGGATTACATGACATAAATTTAACACGCGTTATTAGTTGTGTCGGCAAAGAAATAACCTGCTAAGAACGAAGAATATTTGAAGCAGTACGATGATATCTGTGCAAAAATGGCCGGTTTCCCGTACTGTCAGCAGTTAGTGATGTTTTCATATTACTTTATTGATACTAAATATCTCAAAATGAGTATTTAAGTGTTTTTCATGTGGTTTGTATTGCGCCTATAAAAGCACTTGTGATCAATTTGTACAGGAATTTAAAAGGAGTTCTACGGTGTTTTTAACCTAGCAGCTTGTTGCATCGTCGGTTTTATAACTAATTTTGCAAATGTCACCAACGTCGTATATAAAATGTTGTTTCTATGCCACATTTTTTTACATCTGATTTGTCTTACAAATAAATAAAATTAAAACAACATCTATTATAAAGAAAGAAGAAAGAACCAGGTGCCCTAAGCGCCACAGCTTTCTTCTTATTAATTAATAATAATATTTTATAAGAGAGAACAGATAAAAAAAAAACTGTGGCATAGAAACAACATTTTATATACGACGTCAGATGCCTCACAGAATTGATCTTATCTTATTTATCTATTTTTAATAAGATTTTCGAGATTAATTGACGTCTTTTCTAAATCGCTATCCACCCCTAAAAAAGGTAAAGAAATTGCCATTTAAAGATCAAGGTGAACGAAACGTTTACCATCCGTCCATGCATTTGTGGTTATTCTTATCGGATGAAAACAGGAAGGAAACACATACGAATTTTTGGGATAACGCGTGGGAAACTTTCCCACTCGTTTTAAATTATATAAATGCAAACCTAACGAAAAAATTTATCATTTTACAGAAATTTTTATTAAATCAGACAAATCATCCTAGATGGCGCAGAAACGCTTCGCGCGTTTACATCTCACTACTACTAAACGTCCATCATTAAGTACATAATACAAATAAGCCGGAGCGACGAGAGCTGCCATATTCTCGAAACATTTCTCGGTTTTGGGACTTTTCCATCTATTCATGACTTACAGTAATACCGAATTAATGACCTAGTACTTATTAGCTTGAGGAAGTAGTCGTGTGGGTGACTCACTTCGATAGACACATACCTATAAACGCTATAAGCTGTCGTGAGAGAGGTGATGCTGTAAGAATAGATGGGATTGAAGTCAAATGAAAACGGGAGATGTTTTGCACTTTTTATTAATTCATTTAGATAAATGAAGCCCAAGTATACTTACACAAAAACTCCAAATCAACCTGTATATCAAAATCGGCTAAAAGTTTTTGAAGGTGTGACTGGAATAACATTATTCCTGAAAATGAATGTTTACCACATAGTTTGAATTTATTTGACGACGGTTCTTTGGATAAACAACAAACGGTAAAAGAGTTACTTTATAAGAGGAAAACATAACACAATTCTTTTTAGACATCCACCTAAGTATACCAATTTTATTTACGATAATTACATAACAAATATACCAAGAGAAGAATTTATTCAAATCTGTAACAATTGCGGGAATAAAAAATATGGTTTCTTGAATATTGATATGAAGAACCAAAAATTCAATAATCCTGGACTAAACAGACTATATTTTCTAATTAAATAAATGCAGTATCCCTTATATTGTCTTAAATGTAAAGCTCATACAAAAAAAAAACAAAGGAAAGGTTAAAGAAAAAACAGGAAGCCGTGGTTCTAAATATTATTCAACTATTTGTGCGGACTGTGGAAAAGAAAAAACGAGAATGATTCATGGTCCAACAGAACCTCCAGATCCAGACCAGTTCCAAAACCAAAAAAGAAAAAAACCTGCGAATTAATTTTTTGATGAATAAAACAATAATGAAAGATTTAAAAGAAAATTAAAAAATTAGCAAAACAGTTTAAATTAAAAACGTTAAAAACATTAAAGGATATAATTGCTGGACAGAGGAGCTTTTATACTTTAATCTTCCGAATAGTAAATATACTTTTACATTTTATATAAGAGATGATAATGCATTTGTTTACAATGTTGTGCGGCTTACTCATAATTTTTATAAAAATTTAAAATCTGAAAAAGTTAAATGTGAGTGTGGGAAAATTATCACAAATCGGGAACTTCAATATCATAAATCAACCCCATTTCATATTTTATCTAGTAACAATAAGGCTCTATAAATAATAAAAGTTAGGAGTGTATTGATAAAAAAAAATATTTATTCTAATTGGTTAATAATTTTTTTTATATATAAATGGAGGGTCAAAAAAGAAAAAGAAAAAATATATTGAAAGGTTCCAAAGAGACATTAATAAAACAAGAAAAGACTTAAATGCTTTTCTAAAAATATTTAACGTTAAAGGATTTTCCAGGAAAAATAAACAAGAACTTAAAAAATTCATAACTGATCAAATTAATGAATGGTATAATTTATTATACAAATGAATTACAAAAGTTAAACCAATTCAGCATGAAGTAAAAAAAAACTATGATAAAGGTGTTTATAATAATATGGTTAATGATTTTAAGTACACTACAATTAAAAAATATGTATGTATATGATATACACATATTGCTAAATAAAATATCTCCGTATGTAGAAAACAGAATTAGTTTTGAAAGAAAAAACAAACACAATATTAGAATAAAATTTATTGCCTTAGTAAAATTCATTCCAATAGACCCAATAACTCAAGAACCAACTGGAGTTCCTCCAGATATCTTTACGTTTAATTGTAAATTAATATGAAACGATTTTACCTGGTACAAACATACAAGAATTATTACCTAATATGATGAATCGAATTATTACCAATTTTGAATCATTTACAGCCAGACAATCTAGATATAGGTTTGATCAGATGCATATAATCCACTTAGAGGTGGTACTTATATTGAAATGCCAAAATTCGTCAAAGATAAAAAATGTTGTATAAATATTAAAAATGAAAAATCAATTTCTATAAAGTATGTGAAGAAAATGGAAAACAATGGATATATTTAGATAAAAGTAGGAAATACACGAAAACTGATATAAAAGGGCTAATAAAAAACTATTTTGTCTGAAATGTGATGAATACTTTGAAAAAGAGAAAAAATTAAATGAACATCTAGAAAATTATGTTAATGGTAAACAAATTGAAATTATGCCTGATGAAAAAATAATATAAAAAAATATAACTCTAACGGTGCTGAATAGCTTCACCCTTATACAATAACATTAGATTTTGCATGTACGTTGAAGAAAATATTTGAAAAACGAAAAAACCTGAACTCATTCATGACATATCCCAAATAGCTTTTGCTTCCATACATCAAGTATTTATTGATATTTGATAGTGAAAATACAATTGAAGAAGTTTATAATATTCAATAAAATAAATTACAACTATATACTGTTAAAACAAATAAAATTGCTCTATCTCCATATGATCATAAAAGATATTTAACTAATAAAATAAATACTTTACCGTTTGGGCATTATAGAATATTCGAGAAATAAATGGATTATTGTAGAATATGTAAAATAAAAACGAAAAGTATTGATATACCAGAGTTTATTGCTAAAAAAAGATGGACACGAATATCAATATGCAGAATTTGTAAATCCGAAAAAAAATATACCACCAGAAGATATAGAGATTAAAGAATTATTTAAACCAGCAAGAAAAAGATATCCAACTAGGAAAGCTACTCAAGTTGGAATAGGTAACACTTATCAAGTTGATTTATATTTTTTCTATAAATCAGAAAAGAAAGTAGATGATCCATCTTATCAGTTCAGATTTAAAATTGATAAGAAAGATAGTGATTTTAAAAAATTTAAAAAATTAAACAATGGTTATATTGGTGTAACGAATGTTATCGATATATTTTCAAAATACGTATGGTCTATACCAATCAAAACTAAATCAGGTATTGAGTTAGCAAATGTTTTCATTTCAATTATTAAAACGACTAATATAATACCAAAATATATACATTGTGATAAAGAAAGGTGCATCTATAGCAGAGTTTTCAAAGAGATGGTTTTAGATAAATATAACATAATATTATATAGTACCGGTACAAAAAATAAAGCATCTATTGTAGAGAGATTTAATAGAACTTTTGGCGATAAAATAAAACCAATATCATTTAAAATGGTTAAATTCTTTACCTACAATAATAAAAAAGTATAACAACACAATTCATAGAACAATAGAAATTAAACCATCTCAAGTAAATAAAGATAATGAAAAAATGTTATTAACTTCTATTTATAATTATCCCATTACAAAAAAAGCACCAAAATTTGAAGTTGGTGATCGAGTTAGATTATTTCTTAAAGTTGATATATTTCGAAATAAATTAAAAACTAATTTGACAAAAGAAATATTTATTGTATCTCAAGTGCTTAAATCACATGTTGTTTATTATAAAGTTAAAGACGAAAATAGTTTAGAAATTCCTGAGGGAATTTATACTGAAGAAATGCAATTAACTAATCTCTGAATGCTTTACTTTTTTTAGGGGTGGATAGCCATCCCCCCTCTTATCACGATTTAGAAAATCTGGCCTAGCAAAGATTATGCAATTTGTGTGAGAAATAAGGTTATTTTCACAATTTTTTCTGCTTTGTTTTCCTAATAATTTAGATAAATTTAAAAATGTGGCCTAGCAAAATTTGCCTAATAATTTAAATCTGCCTAATAATTTAAAAATGTGGCGTAGCAAAGATTATGCAATTGTGTGAGAAATCTGAAGAGTGTCAACCGAATTTAAAAATGTGGCCTAGCAAAGACGTCAATTAATCTCGAAAATCTTAAAAATAGATAAATAAGATAAAATCAATTGTGCGAGACATCTGACGTCGTATATAAAATGTTGTTTCTATGCCACAGTTTTTTTTTACCTGTTGTCTCTTAGAAAATATTATTATTAAGGAAAAATCTATTAAAAAGAAAGCTGTGGCGTTTAGGGGACCTGATTTTTTCTTCTTTCTTTATAATAGATGCTGTTTTAATTTTATTTATTACCGACTTCAAAAAAGGAGGAGGTTCTATGTTCGGCTGTATGTATGTTTTTTTTTTCCTTTTATGTATGTTCACCGATATCTCCGTTAATTGTGGACCGATTTTGAAAATTCTTCTTTTATTTGAAAGGGTATACTCCAGAGGTGGTCCCATTGTCACCAAGTCCGGATCTGATGAAGGGCTCCCATGGAAATCGAGAAAAATTGTCAAATTTTCCTTTTATGTATGTTCAGCGATTTCTTCGTCAATTGTGCATCGATTTTGAAAATTCTTCTTTTATTTGAAAGGGTATACTCCGAAGGTAGTCCCATTGACAGCAAGTCCGGATCTGATGAGGGGATCCCATGGAAATCGAGGGAAATTCTCAACTTTTTCCTTTTATGTATGTTCACCGATTTCCTCGTCAATTGTGGATCGATTTCGAAAATTCTTCTTTTATTTGAAAGGGTATACTCCGGAGGTAGTCCCATTGACAGCAAGTCCGGATCTGATGAGGGGATCCCATGGAAATCGAGGGAAATTCTCAAATTTTTCCTTTTATGTATGTTCACCGATTTCTTCGTCAATTGTGGATCGATTTCGACAATTCTTCTTTTATTTCAAAGGGTATACTCCGGAGGTAGTCCCATTGACAGCAAGTCCGGATCTGATGAGGGGATCCCATGGAAATCGAGGGAAATTCTCAAATTTTTCCTTTTATGTATATTCACCGATTGCTTCGTCAATTGTGGATCGATTTTGAAAATTCTTCTTTTATTTGAAAGGGTATACTCCGGAGGTAGTCCCATTGTCAGCAAGTCCGGACCTGATGAGGTGATCGCATGGGAATCGGGCGAAATCCTCACATTTTATAATTATTATGAACTCTCTCGAATGTAGTCGTTCAATAATTATGCAGGTCTTTGCGTCTGGGAGTCATCATTGCCTTAGATTTTTCAGGTAGTAATATTAATTCATCATTGTTTCAGTATTTCTGGTTTTAATTTTTTATAGTTTGCGTCTTTCATCTTCATTTTCAACCAGCCGTCGTTTCCTCATTCGAGCAGCGTCCTTACTAGGTCTACCCATCACTTAAAATTGTAAAATAATTAGCTTTTTGAAAAAAAAAGAAACCGACTTCAAAAAGCGAGAAATAACTCAGTACATGTATTATTACATGTGCTACCTACTGATCTAGTTGAAGTCGGTGCCAAGCCAAAAAATAGGTAGTAGATAGATAGGCTGTCCGCTCCCGTCACATCGCAAGTCCCACCGCGCGCGCGCCGGAATGCGTGAGCGTGGGTGGGGGGCTCGCTCTGAGCAAAACATCCCAAACGGGCAGACACGTGCGGGGCAGACGTCGTTGACGGCCTGATATTGAATTTTTGATGCGCTATAACGTTGTTGATATATTTGTATAATGACAATAGGTTACAGATTTGTTAACAGATCAGTAGGTAGCACATGTAATAATACATGTACTGAGTTATTTCTCGCTTTTTGAAGTCGGTTTCTTTTTTTTAAAAAGCTAATTATTTGTAAGACAAATCAGATGTAAAAAAAGTGGCATAGAAACAACATTTTATATACGACGCACCAATTCTTGTCATTTATATAACATTAGGTGTCAAGTTTTTGAACTTTCTTTGTTCAATAGTCTAATAAAAGAGACAGTAGGATTTGTTACACATGGGCGTCGGATTATGGCGGCGCGGCATTGACTGTCAGATCTAAATCCTGGCGCGGTTCCGCAAATCGTTAGCGATGACATTCGCTACTTCTGTTATTTATCTTTCACGTCAACGTGAAATATTGTTATAAATAATTGCTCCTCTAGACGGATGGACTTCTGGTGCTTTAAACTGGCGCGGTTCGAACAAACGTCTTCGTCCTACACGTTCACCCGAAGAGATTATTTCTCACGTCTTGTGCGAACACCAAAATAAATCACTGTAAACGAAACAATTTAAATTAAAACGATGATGGACGAAGTCGCTCCCAGAAGAGGTGGAAGAACGTGATCTCGTAAAACTAATTTTCGAATAAATTACCGAGAATGTGTTTTTGTGTGCTAATAGTGCAACTACTCCGAGAGAATTTTCAATTTTTAAGAGCATTCGCCGAGTTTATCTCCATCGTAAAATTAGAATGTAAATTTACAACTTTGTGATGTTCTTGGGAGGAAACCGCAGATTGTGTTTACTCATCAGCAGGGCGAATATAGTCACTTTATACCCACGCCGTATCCACTCGATTAGAACTAGAATAATTAACGTGATCTGAAATCCCGAATGGTTCGGTGGAATGATGGAGCAGCCTCTCTTCATGTCAATTATGTTGTTTTCGAGCCTATTATACAACAGATTTATCCCAGTGGGAAGTTTTAGTGGTTTTGATATCATACACAGGCGTACAGAGCGGATACTTTGGACACAACTGACCCAGATGCAATAAGGGTAAATTAGAATCAGCAATGAGCACAGTGCTCAACAACACAAACCTTTTCATCGTCGTTTAACATCGTATTGTCTTAATGACAGTTTTAATCAATGGAAAATTGGACAGCCCAATTAGGAATTTATTTTCGTAATTCATACAGATTAGCTCAACAAATTAATCAAAGATCATAGAAACCGACCTGCCTCGTTTCATTCTGAAGTGACAGCCGATATCGTTTTTGATCTATGCATTTTAAGGCGTGATATTTATAGCTCATTCGAATGAGAGATTAGATAGACGAAAATGGATGTAGTTGCAGTCAAGTTAAACTTTTATCTAAACTCAAAAAAGTCCAACTCTGCGTTTAAAGTAAAATTTAGAGACTCTTGGCCCCTGCTTCACCTTCGAGCAAATCGTGATTCATAATGTTTGCGATATATATTTATTTTTCCCTAAATCACAATAGGCAGATTTTTGGTCTTGGCATAATACCCACAGGATCCTCCGCTTTCGCTCATCTCCCCCTTTCTTTCCGTAAGTGACGGATCGTCCCCAACAGGCTATCCCGATTGTTTACATAGAAATACCATTAGGGAAATTTCAATTAGCGCCCATCGTTGATTTCCGAGGTTTAGGTTGGCACACGATACTTCATTTCACGTTATGGGCTGATTTATGGATAATGGTCAGGCTTTTAATTTATGTGCGCCGTAAATAGAGGAACAATGTCGGTAACCGATTTTCCCCGATAATTTTGTCATTTATCCGACTAAATTATACAATGATAGATAAATTGAATGTTTTCGAATACAACCCAATGGACATTCCACACCACCGGTTTTCATGAATCCTCATTAATTCGTTTACGCAGCGGTTCCCAACTTTTCATCAGTCTGAAATTGCGAAGCAGCTTTTCTTTCGGATGGTAGCACCCAGAATCATATTTATCCTGCATTTTTCGTATAGATATTACATATTCTTGCTTGCTAGGTGAAAACCACTGATGAAATTGAATTCCGGCTCAACAAAGCCCTCTTTGGTTATTGAAACTGAAGAATAGTTAACTAACCATCTAACAATAGTTTTTTAAAGAAGAATAGGAAGGTGTGGTAAAAGTTCTTTAGGCAAACAAGGCTGCACTAAAGTTCTACTTTTCTTAATACTTGAGCGCCCAACTACTCTAATTTATTGTATTGCTGCTAGAAGTGTGATCAATCGAATCTTTTATGCAGCTGTGTTTCACATAACAGTGTAAGTTCTGATAATCATGTTTTCGTCACGTAATCCTGTTAGATAAAGAATTCAATTGATCACATACATCGTTATATATCACAAGAAACCCTTATAAACACCAAATACTATTTCTTTATTACCGAACGCCTTTCGACATTTTGAAGGCGATAATAAAACTTTTTTCACTGTTAATCAAAACGATAATTTGACTTTGAACCACCGGTGGAGAACCACTGTAGAATTTTATTGTTATTATTTCTACATGTCTGTTGTTGAAATTCGCTTTCAAAAATTGTGTTAATGGAAATGTTTTCCATTCACGCAATAAATATGTCATAAACTGTCGTTGGGGTCCGGCTCCCCAGGCAACACATGATCGGTATTGGCAAAAATCCGTGGAAAAAATTAAATTATTAGGATATTTGCGGCGCCCCCAGCTTTGTGTCAATCATGTCGCCAATAGAAAGTCCCTCCAGACCTCCAATCCAAACTTCGCAAAAAGATTAAATCTGTTTTAATTAAGAGTTCGTCCAAATTAATTTTCGTCTAATTAACTTTTTGCAGTTCCGTGGAGAAAAATGTATCGTTTAGTGAGAATAATGCAGCTAGACTCAAGCGTCATCTCACCTAGTTAGTGCTGATGTGGAATTTATTAATTATACAGTGGATTGACGTTTGGAGGGTCAAACTGGAAGCGTTGAGGGTACGTCAATCTTGGTAGACTGCAATGATGGCAGTCCGGTTTTAGGAGAGTGCGGCAGATGTCAAGCACGGATTTTATTACACCGGTAGGTAAAAATTTTGATACCATGTGTTTAAAAGTCATCGAACGAAGTAATCATTTTTGGGCATTCTATCCCATAAGATAAGAGAGAACTCAAAGCAGATGTTATTCAAATAAATTTGATCCCAGGACAAATTTTCTAACCCGGCATAAAAATCTGCACTCTTTCGGGACATAATTCACGGCAGCAGGATATTCGCGTTGTCGTTCATCCTGAGCGCACACCGCTACAGGACACTACCATGTTCCTGTCACATAAATGGCTTGCGTTGGAGCTTTACCAGATAACAAAACAAACCCGTTGGCAGCAGCGAAAACGCACAACTTTTTCCCCTTGCATAATAAGTTACTCTTCGAGACCCTAAAACCGGCATCTCGCCTCCGAAACATCTTGGTTGATTTTTTATAAGCGAATTAAAATTCAAGTCTGCTAATGTTGTTTTTTCTTTTGTTCGGTAGGAGTCTTTGTTTAGACCGCTTTAAAGCACAGTCGCTGGTTTCGTAATAAAAATGCAAATGAAGAAGTCACTTGCGATGAATGCTTCAAAAAACCAGACAAAAATAATTAACAGTAGTAATTACTCTTAATTCCGTCGAACAAATCCCATAAGTACCAACCTTCCATTAGTTCGACAGTGATAATTGGGTTCCTGCAGTATCAACACTAATTCAATCTGGTCTCTCTAATTTATAAAATATTTACGATCTGGGTTGTTTACGTTTAATTTTACATTCGCAATTTTGAATTATTTGCTTGTCAAAGCGATTTATTGATTCAATAACAATTTCGATGGTTTGAATGCACATATCAGTTTTCTGCTGCAATGTTTTGTGTTGGAGACAGAAGTGACACGACTGCGTACATGTACGTTGTTAGACTTTATACGATAGTTGCACCAATGTATACGCCTGCTGGAACATGTGTAAACTTACATCTCTGAGCCACACGGAGCAGAAAAATTTATAAATGCTATAAACCAATAGCAATGAAAGGTGTTTTTGATCGGTTCCAGGAAGAGGTACACGTACGAAAAATAAAAACCACCGGACACTTTTTTATTATTCATAAGCGATTCCGATCGGAAGACGATAAAAGCACTTTAAAAATTGTAATGGAATAACAAATGATACATGGCGGACCGATACAAGTTTTGATAGTGACTATTGTGTCTAGTATACAAAAAAGGTGGTTTCCATCTTTCCTGTAGTCTGTGGTGGTAATAAAAAAAATTAGAACGGGTTAGAATATAATATGAATGTATTTCGGTTCTTAGCCAGTCAAGTGTATCTATATCATAAGCTTTAATTGCTAGTACCAAATGAAAGAAATAACGTCCATTCATGAGTAAGTGTTGCAAATCTGATTGGTTAGATGCAATTAATCGTGTAACCAATTGAATGCATCAATGAACTAATTACACTTCCACAAACGGGACCTTAGACCTTTAAGTCCAATTAAGTGTTGCCATGGGAGATTAATAATGAGTCTTCCCTTGATCAACACAAATTACCCGACGTATCAGCTGTGCTGTGAGAAGAACACCGCATATAACTCCGTAACACAATATTCCTATATTTTTCCTCCCATTTCCGGTACCCATAATCCGGCTAATAAAAATACACGTGCCTTGAAAGTCATTATTCCCTTGAACAGCGTAAAATTAAACCCGCTGACTGCAACCCAACACCTTGTACAAGAAATTTGACGTGCAAATGAGTCACATCGGAGTTCTCGGTGGGTGTCACATTCAACACCAGACACAACAAATTCTCATTAAATGTCCAAAACAAAGTTCTTTGTTGCGCTTTCCGATTATTGTGCAAATACAAGCGTTAATAACATAATTCTCCTCGCGTGACAACGTGCTTGACGATAAGAACAGTCACGAAACGTGCCGAAAGTTTTTTCCGATCAGAAATAGCCCCAGGATGAATGTATCAAGAGTATCAAATGTGGCCGGGTTACATATTCGTTCTTGTTTTTAAAGCTTTGGTTCTGGAACTTATTGAGCACATTATCCTCCTGTTTACAAGTATAACCAAGATGTATTTCTTACCTTTGTAAACTAAATTCTATATACATATATAAATTATTGTCTTAATTACCTAAGACTACTGCGTGAATAATACTTCATTAGACTTCGTTAGACAATACATCATTTAGTTATATAAATAAAATTTATTCAAATACTAAGAATATTATGATGTAGATAAAAATTTAATTCTAGATTTAGTTCTAGATTTAAGATAAAGATAATTACAGTGTAGTACAAAAATGTATTTATCAATCACTAGGGACTAAACAATTAAATTTCTGTTAAAAAAGTAAACAAGCGGTCACGGGACGCCCGGCAGATGTGAAACATACAGATTGATGGTTATTGAAAGAATTTATAATTAAAGAAAACCAATAAATAAATATGGCGTAAAATAAATAAAAACATTGTCCGATTTTCGGCGTTTAAAAAAAAATTGAAGTGGCATGTGTTATTCGGAGAAAAGTGGGTTTTCGTATTTGTCAAATCTACTTGCCACGAAAAGCCTCACAAAAGCTCCTAATAAAAGAATTTACTATTTCTTATTATTCTTATTACAATAATATATACAGAATATAAATTTATAATTAATACGTGAAGAGAAAATTTTGTATACTTTTTTAACCATATTGCGCGCACGGAGGAGTGAAATTTGGTATAGTTAAAGTTTATATGGAGAAGGAGAGCAGAACGCTAAAATCTATATCTATATAATATAATATAATATGTATTCCAACGTATGTATAACATAAAGCTTATATGTATTTATTTCAGTTATTACCTAAACGTTTATTTCAATCATATTATATCATAGACACAAATAGTCCGTTATAAGCGGAATCTACTGTATTGATTCCACATTGAATTCTGGCTTAATAACTGGATTACTGAAACAACTAGTTAGCCATATTGAAAGTACGGCATCTGAGTTATGTTTACAAACCTAACGCCAATGGAATGGTGCTACAAGTTTAAAAGTCAATTTTCAAAAAGGTATTCCATAAATTTACTTGTCAGTACCGTGATATTGGTAAACTTAATTAATTATTGTTTTTTTTTATCATAAGTAATAGATTTTTATACTTATAGTCGCGTCAATAAATACATAAAACAGGCAATCTTCGGAACTCCTCAAAAACAGCTTCGATTTTAATGATTTTTTTTGTGAATATATCATTCAAAATCAGAAACCCTTTGAAGTGGGGAAATTATTATTTATATTGTTTAAACACTCTTTATTATATTTATATAAAAAAAATAGTTTTTCAATACTTATTCTACAAATAATATACGAAAGTAAATTATAAAATTATTATGAATTGTGGATTATTTATTTTAGACATTTATAAATAAAATATGTAATTAAAAATTGTTCATCAATACTAGTAGGAAGGAAAAATTTGAGAATTTTCCTCGATTTCCATGGGAGTCCCTGATCAGATCCTGACTTTTTGACAATGGAACCACCTCAAGAGTATACCCTTTCAAATAAAAGAACAATTTTGAAAATCGGCCCACAATTGACGAATAAATCGGTGAACATACATGATGAAGTCGGTTAATAAAAGGGAGCGAAAATTTGAGGATTTTTCTCGATTTCCATGGGATTCCCTGATCAGATCTTGACTTTTTGACAATGGAACTACCTCAAGAGTATACCCTTTCAAATAAAAGAAGAATTTTGAAAATCGGTCCACAATTGACGAAGAAATCGGTGAACATAAATTAAATATAAATATATAAATGTTCTGAGGTAACAAGCATTAAAAAAAAAACACAACCGAATTGATAACTTCCTCCCTTTTTGAAATCTGTTAAAAAAACGCAAAACTATTTTTTTTAGATAAATATCATACATATTGTTTAAATAATATTAATAGTTATGTCCCCGCTCCAAAAGGTTTCTGATTATAAATAATATAAAAAAGCAAATATTTAAAAAAAAAAAACATCAAAATCGGAGCTGTTTCTGAGGACTTCCGAGAAAAAGACTTCATTGACGCGACTATTATTGCTAACCTAAATAATATTGTAATTGGATATTATCAAATTCGTAACCAAATAATTAAGTTGCTAATTAAATTTAAAATGTACCGTGGCAAGAAAAATTTGAAATTTGATTCTGATTCTCGATATTTTAAAAACGGGAAGAATGTCGATGAATCAAAGTGGAGTAAATTTAAATATATTCTAGTCAAACTCCACAAACTTTAATAAACGTAAATTACAATAGGAACATGTTTCGGAACCACTCCCATCTTTGATATTTTAAAGTTGTAGCAAAATCCTTTCGAACTTTTATTTTTACAATAAAATAGAGTAATAATATTCATAAAAAAGTAAAAAAAAAAACAGTTATAGAATGGAATAATTTTTGATCAAAAAAGTAACAGTTGGAAAAGAATCACCCAGATATATGTCGTCGCGGACTTTTTTATAGGCCTTTTTAAGCTCTATAACTTTTCTACAGAAAGCATTCGTATCTCTTATCATTAAAGCAGCGTTCGTAAAAAACTTCTCCACGAAAAGCCCAACGAGATAAAAATACAGCCTACGATCGCCGTGAAGGCCCATTCTAAATATTGGTAAAATAATTTTTAAAATCAGATAACTAGAAGTTTCGTAGACTACTTAGACACGAGCGCGTAACACACACATGAGAGAAGAGAGCGCGGGCGAAGAGGAGGCGTGATGCCGTTTTACGTGAGGGGCCGTCCATTAATTACGTGAGGTGTTTTTTTGTTAATTTGAACTCCTCCCTCCCCCTTGATGAGATATGATGAGATTTGGTGGAACCCCCCCTCCCCCTCACTTGAGATTTAACCCTTACAGTTTTTAAGTAATTAATTTTCATGTATGTTAATGTATTTTGCTAAATACCACTAAATACCTAATCCTTAATACTGATGGAATATAGAGGGGGAAAATAATAGTGCGTATTTATTTAAATTACAACAATAAAAATATGTAGACTACCTTCCCTAATTATTGTTCAGTCGCTCCATGGGCATGGGAGTTCTGTATTGTTCGTTAAAAGATTTTTTAATAGCGGGGATTTTCACGAAAAGAGTCTGTCTGGTAAATAAATTGTGCTGCAATTATTGTCTCAACTCTGGGAATCCCAGACAGAAAATATTTAATACTGTCTATACTCGAGATTGTTATTGTAATAAAAAAATAGTTTGCGACCAAAATAGAAAACCTTAAAAAAAGTAAAAAAATTAGTTTAATGATTTTTATCTTCTATGTAATAATAATGTTTTTTTTTGGACTAAAAAGTTGACGTGAGATTTTCAATGAACCTTCCCCCCCCCCATTTTAAGCTCACGTAATTAATGGACGACCCCTGACGACATTCGAATCGGTTTGACAAAAATGTATCTATCAGAAAGATAGGAGGCAAAAGAAAAGCCCTTGTTAACTCCATGGGCGCATCTCTTCTCCACTGCTTCACAGCACTCGGAGGCCTTAATTATCTCCTATCAAAGTTTATGAATTTATCTACATGTCGCTTTCGTTTTGTTTCTTGTGAAGATCCTCAAAAGATATCGCGGCCGTGCGACGCCAGCTAATTGTAAAATATCGCCTTGTAATTGTTACTCTTGCCGAAGAGCTGCGATATGATTGGTTATTTATTGGTAATTTCCACATAAAACCGCTCGTTACGGCTTAATGGAACTAATGAGATATTTCAGCAGAGATCCACTCGGAACTGAATCAGCCGACAAAGATCGTGCTTGTGTGAATTAGCGCTAACCCTTCCGTGGAAGCTGTCTATGGTCCGGTAATTGATTATTGATGGCAATATGGGAACAGAGGCGTCCAGGAAGGGAGCGAACATGTCGTGTCAGTCGCTGGACGTGTGAAACGAAAATATTTTGTTGCGGTTCGTTGGACGGTTTCAGAAGCATTAAGTGACATGGAGTAGCGGTTAAGTGGAGGCATAAAAACAACGTATAAAGTAAATACAATGCTATGTGCAGAAATCGAATTATATTCCCGTAATTGCGGGATTCCTAACTGGTTTCAGCAATTTCCAGAGGAAGGTGTGCCTCCGTAATTTACCAACGGGTACACAAGAATCCCAATTACAACAAGTTAATAGAATAATAACAACAATCGTATAAATATTAATAACTTGTGCTTTATGTGTAATTATACTTCATTTCCCACACTCGAAAATAAGATGCATTATTTTTATCCGCTTCAGTTCCTAAACTTGTCAGGAAAAGTAAAAAGGGTTTAACAGAATTTGGAACGTTTCAAAAGAGATTTAGGTCTTCCACATGAATCCCATTTGAAATGGTCCAACCCAAGACACACCGCCTGCGAAGCAACGCATTTTTAAAATTTGCTTGGTAAGCATCACTTTTATTTGTATGTACGAATAAAGTTTCGCAGGTTGAAAAGGAGAAAAAAGTATGTATGTTCCACTGGTTATTGTGCTTGTACAATTGACAGCTACATGGGAGTGTATTTGAATCTGTTCAACGACCTTTTTGCCACTGCATCTTTTAGTATTGTATTCCATATATGCAAACTCTTTAGCTGCGCAGTAGTCATTAAAACTAGGCAGGAATTTCAGGAACTAAGCAAACTTCGACGATCGAAAAATAAGAGCAAACCGGGCAGGCTCTATTCCACATTTGCAATAAAATAAATCCTGCAGCGGAGGTAGGAACGAAAGGGGCTTATAACATTCCTCATTCCCATTGTTTTATGAACAAATTCAAAGCGTAAATCGTTAACAGGGCAGTTTGTAATGCCATCTGCCGCAACAACCTCAGGTTTCCTCGCATTGTCCGCTCTAAGTCTTCTCCAACATGTGTGGTTGATACGGGAAGACGGAAATGTGCACCGGCTTTCTCGAACCATGTTGTACAGAACTCCATTCAGCTGTACATATTCGCTTGTAAAGAATATTTTTGTAATAATTTATACGACGGTTATTACAAGCATATGCATTTATGTCATCTCGAATCTGTGTAAACTTACAACTACAATAGTTATTGTACGGCGAGTGCGTTGTTGTTTATGTATGATACGGAGGTACACTGTTGTTAGAAAGTTTGGGACGACGAACTTGCTCTACCTGTTTTAATTTGACTTCCACATACAGGGTGACTTTTTGAAAACGATCCACCCTAAATATCGAGAAAAAATATATAAATAAAAAAAATAAAAAAATATTTGAACTATATTATGTATTTTACTAATACACTATCCTCATCAACTGACTAAATGGACGAGACCATTTATTTATTTTTTTTTTCTTTAAAAACTAGAACTCACTCTCGCGTTCAGTCCAATTTCAAAACTTTTAAGTCAAAAAATGGTTGTCATTCCTATACACTTAGTCAATCGGTCAGTTGCAGATGGGGCGGAACACCCGCCCACCACATTCACATGTGGTGCCATGAACGAAATGGTTTTTAGTCACAAAGAACATCTGTGCAATACAAGAAACGAAATTTGGATACAATATGAAAATGGTTGTCATTCCGAACCAGTTTGTCAACCAGTCAGTCAAAAATGTAAATTTGAGTATATGTATACATATATATTTTGGTATAAATCTCTTTTTCTGGATGCAATATGTAAATGGTTGTCATTCCGAACCAATTTGTCAACCATTTAGTCAAAAATGCAAATTTAAGTATAAGGTTTATTTTGTGACTAAAAAGCGTATGGTTCCGGCACCGTTTGTGAGTGCGGTGGGCGGGTGGACCGCCCTGTCCACTATACTCATCAACTGACTAAATGGACGAGAAGTAACAACCATTTATTGAATTTTTTTTTCTTTAATATTAAAAAATTAAAATAGTGAATTAATAATGGGATTATTGAAGTTATTCTGTTCGTTTAAACAAGTTTCATTTTTACCACTCAAACAAACTTCAGATTCTCCTTGATCCATTTTTAAATTTTACATTTTATAAAATGTTTTTTTTTACGAAATCTTTTAAAAATCATGTAACCTTTTCAAACGCCAAATTTAATTTGATTCTAAATAACGTCATAATTTTAAATATTCTTTAAGGTAAGAACCCCCCTGTAATTCATCAATTGGATCATTAATCTCAAACGTAGAAATTGCTAAGGTCTGTTTGGTTTTCTTTTTCTCTCTGTATGTATAACAAAAACTCTTTATAACGTAAAAAAATACCCAGTCTCTTCAATTTTGCTATAAGTTTTTTTACACTGTATTATATCTTTTATTTTTTAAACAGCGACTACCATTTTTTAAGATGTCATGATTGATAATAAATTAGAATATCTAAAATGATGATTTATGATATCCTATATCAGTAAAGAAACTCGAACATATACGAAAAGTTAAAAATTCAAAATTATTATTAATTGGCATAATAATTTCTTTAATTTCTACTACATTAATTGTAGCTTGGTTTGTGGCTCTACCAGTTTTTATTTGGCTCGTGTCCACGTTTTGCTGGTCCGTGCTTTATTTCTCTTGCTCGTATATGATTCAGACAAACAAAAATTCGGGCAAAACGATTGTCGGACAGTTAGGGAAACCCAAAGGGTCATAAACCATTACCTGCCTGGCGACACTTAATGCCCGAAGAATCCGAAATCGACAGTCTAAATTCAACCACCGCTAAGACAAGCTTCCAAACTATTATGTATTTTTATTTTATCTTTAATTTAATAAAATCTACACTCCAATTACAGATATTTATCATTTATTTGATAGCCTTTCTTCAGTTTATATCTCAATAGATGCTAATATCATTAATTCGTTTTTGTCTTTTAGAAAACTCAAGGTAGGAAGTTGTTTTTAATTTCCATCATAGTTTCATGTTAGACATTCTAAACAGGACCAAGGATGAAGCGTTTTGAATAAATTATTTCAGCAGCTGCCAACAAATCTTTTGATTTCATCTAGGCAAATTGAATTCGTCTGAATGACTATACAGTACTTTTTGATAAAGAGAAAATATTTCAAATGTATATTTTTTCTACATTTGAATAAAATCTAAACAATATATTCAAAAATCTCACAAAAAATATTTTTAAAAATATAGAACCAACATAGATTATGAGTATTGAGTAAATATTTCACATGTATATTTTATCTACATTTGAATAAAATATAAACAATATATATAAAAACCACTCACTAAAAATATTTATCCAATATATTTTTGAAATATAATTAAAATATTTGTAGCTACTAGAGGTCATGTGCAAAATAATGCCGAAACCGGTCATCTTTGGTTGTGAGGAGGACACTTAATTAGTGTAGTTTTAGACCTGCAGGGGCACCCCCCTGCAGCAGCCTCCTCAAAAATCTTAAATGGATAAGGGGGTTAAAAAGTTTATTTTTTGAAGGTGATTTTTTTCTGTTGCCGTCAAGTATTTTCTGAAATCAAAACTGTTTCTTCTTCATTGACATTGACAATTATTCAGATTTAAATTAAATCTGCACACGTTCGGATGAAGATGGTGTACTCAGTTGCTGAAAGAGTTGAAATAATTTTTATTTATGGCTTCCAAAGCAAATATGCTAGAACCACGCCAAGGGTTTTTAATGATAGGCATCCAGATAAGGATTTGAGCCACAAATACGTCCAGAACTTGTACAAAAATTCACAGACACGGGATCGGTAGTAAATAAGAAAAGACATGGTAACAGAAAGGTAAATGGAATGACTGAAATGTAGGTAATAGGCCACATTGCTGTCAATCCTACCAACTCCTTGCGCCAGACTGCTGAAGCTGGGCTTTCATATTTATCACAGGGTTCTCAGCAAGGTGGCTGTATGAAATTCCCTGATATTTCCAGGTTTTCCAGAATGTTTGTCAGAATTTTCCAGGTACCGGACCAGTACATTGAATACAATGGACGCTGCACTTCTCTAGTGCTACTTTTTCAAAATTAAAAGAATAATACTTTTAAAATTCCTTTAAAAAAAAGTGTGTGAAATGTTAAAAAAAGTTGATGACGTCATAACTTTTTTCACTAAGTGAAAAAAGTGACACTTCACACCCTAAAATTGATTAAAAAATTGTTAATTAAAACTTATAGACAACTCGTGTTAGCGTGCTTAGTTTTCACGCGTGTGGATTATTAAACTCGGCTGCACCTCCACACTTGTGAAAAAAAGTTGCACTTCTAACACTTGTTGTCCAATATACTATTTCATTCTCAATAGTTGATTTTAAAAAATGGCTGTTGATTGTAAAATTCTAGGTGACTATACAAAATTTCCCCGATTTTTCATATAAACAGCCAAAATTCCCTGATAATTCCCTGATTTTTTTTAAACTTTCAAATTCCCTGATATTTCCAGGTTTTCCATATTTTCCAGGTGGCTGAGAACCCTGTATCAGTTTCTGCAAGAGCTTGGTGAAGATGATTACGACAGACGAATAGAGTTTTGTGAGACTATGTCGAATTTAGTCACTGCAAACCAAAACTTTATAAAAAAAATATCTGCTTCAGTGCTTTAAGGGTGGGATCATTCAGTGTTATTCTTCCATAAGAACTATGACAACCAATGTAAGGAAAACGACTGAAGCAATTCCAATGAAATTTTGACACAACAAAGAACAGGACACACTTTTTACTCTAAGTTATTTCGAAAATCCTAGTGCTAGTGGTTTTTCAAAAAACAATTAAAAACCAGTCAAGAGACTTAATTACCGAAAGCCGTTATGCTGATTCCGGATCCAAAAACCAAACTAACTTTTGAGCGTTGGTTTTACTTAAAATGGAGCTAAAAATAAGAATCGAGAGGGTGTTTGCAATATAGACGTGGGCGTGAACTTATTTCACTGGGTCTTACTGCGTCGTCTTTACTGCGTCTATCATACGGTTTATTAGGGTTAGCCATAAATCATGGAGATTCAGGCAACTTCCTTTAATTGTTACCATCTTCATGATTATTATACAATGTGTTGTTTGCATCGGAATAACTATTATAAAGGGAAGGAAAGGCAACCCCATTTTGTCAAAGAAACTCATACTCAAGTTCCCCAAAAACTGAATGTTCTTGAGGATGTTGGAACTGGTGACATTTACTTGAATAGAAAACATTGTAGATCTTTTAATAACCGTGGAAATAGAGAATCAGCAAGATTGAGAAGGAAATCAAATGAGTTCTTCTTTCAACAAGGTGGAGCTCCACCACATTATGCTTTAAAAGTTCGTAATTGGCTTAACAACCGGTTGCCAAACTATTAGATTAGCAGACGTGGTGCAATTGAGTGGCCAGACTTGGCAAGTTTAGATTTTTTTCTCTGGGGCCATTTGAAGTCAGTGATATACAAAACACGATCGGCTAATTTGGAGGACTTACGACAACGAATTGTTGATGAATGCGGGGGAATTCCGCGAGAAGCATTTCAAAAAGTTAAACAACCGGATCTATACTACTGCCTGAGATAAAACAGTGCTCATTTTGAGCATATCTTGTAAAATTTAACTGTTAGGATTTTTATTTTTGAAGACATTTTTGAAGTGAAAACTTCTTTAGCGGCGGTGAGCGCTTTTTGGGATGGCTAAAAATTGTTAAACTCGCGAAAGGACGTGGCCCGATCGAAAATTCGTAAGACGGAGGGAGGGTAGATCGCCGTCCACCTCTCTGTGTTGCGAGTTTCAGAAGAAATAATCGTCCAGCGGGAGGAGTAGCTATTTATCGAAATATGAACACAGTTCACTATTGCACAAATTATATGGATGTGCATGCGAAATACACCAGCATGTTTAAGGGAATTGAACGCGGCTTCATTTGACTATAATTTGTCTGCACAACAATATTCCTAAACGTCATACCAGCCCACTCTTTTATCGCATAACTAGACATGGATAGGAAGAAGACGCTAGACGGTCCAAAAAATTATGATTTAGTTTTGGAATTACTTAATCAATAACACATCTAGCACTTCAATTTTTGGTTTAACATTTGAAGAATGATCTATACTAAAGTAGAATGTCCCTCAAAATAAAATAAAAATATCTTATCTGATAACAGATTGAATCCGTAATGAGAAGACCAAAATCAAACAAAACTTGAAAAAAATCAGTTATGAAATAAACTTTGTACGAAGCTGCTTTCAATTATAAAAACAAATCCTTAAATCATTGTTGAAATAACCGAATGGTTTCTTTGTTTTTCCAAAATTCGTAGTGCGATGCAAATTTCCTATCTCCGTCGTACATAATATAAGATGCAATAGTGTTATCTCTTACCGTTTGAACTGGAGACATACAATCAGTCCGAGCGTTACTGAACAGAACGTCGCGTGTTCATGGTAAAAACTTCTTAGGTTCACAACTTTCGGCGCGAAGCAATACAGGGTGACACTCGTCAGAATTATGGCCTAGTGATCTATGGTCACCTTGAGTTTCAGATGTTAGTGTCGAAACTGGTTTGTCCTTAAATTTTTATTAGTTTATTTTTTTCTAATAATAATGGGAAATTTGAGCAAGAATGCTATAAAGAAATATCCTTCCGCTCATCGAAAAAATAGACGTTTAGCACAATTAAAAGCAGTGAAAAAAAACACAGCTAAGGTAAAACTATAAAACCATGTGATTCATTTTATAATTATTATTTGTAGTGAAAACATACCTACGGTCTCTTCAGACATCAGTTCTGTGAGAAGTGATATGTTGGAAAAAAGGTAAATGATATGATTTTAAAGTCAAATAAGGTATGTTCAGTTATTTGTATATATTATTATTTAATTATGCATATAGACTTGACTTCTGATATTTTTTTAGTATGAAATAAACTTGAACTGTCCCATAATAATTTTAATTGCAATATCTATTAATATTTGGGGCAAGTCCGCCCCTGTCGATGGCGCATGTCGACCCTTAGTCGGTCAGTCATTTCTGAATGGTCACTCTGCTGATTCATAGCAACAACTGCGCTGGTAGACATCACTGCAGTCATCTCTCTCCTCAAACTGTGTAGCAATTAATGCGTAGGAGTGAAAAAACCAATGTGATATGTGAAATAGATTTCTTTAAAATTTGACGTGGGCAAAACTCTCTGTCTTATGAAGTCGCGACCAATACCCTTAATGCTACTGTTTCTGATATCGGCGATATGTGTATAAGTCGTTGCCACTCTGGTGATAATCAGTTCATTATTATGGTTGCCGTTTACATTTCTCCAGATAAGTCATTGCGTGCTATACGAGACTTCTTGTATGAAAATGTATTCATTTATACTCATGACGCATCTGCATTGCTTCAAAAAAAAATTGGGAAAAGCTTTGATGATTTGCCAATGATTTTTAGTGGAGATTTCAACATAAACTTTGCAGACGATAAAAATCAACAATTAATTGAATTTTTAAATAATGAATTTGGTTTAACGATGTCAAATGATCGCAATCTTAGCACAACGAAATACAAAACTACTATTGATGCGGTCTTTATTAGACATTTAAATAGATTCGAATCAAAATTGTTCGTTTCTTACTTCAGCTATCATAAACCTATTGTATCAGTTTTAGAGATTGGCGATGATGATGCTGGTAATGATGATGGTGAAAGAGTCGTTGAAATTATGGATGAAAGTTGATTTTTCTGAGAGATAAACTTTTTAATGTAAAATAATAATTGTAATAGTTCTGAAGTGTTAAATTTTTAATGTAATATAAATTGTCATGTTTGTGTACGATAGCGCAATAAATGAATATTGTATTTTACCACATAAATGATAGTACTTTTATACTGATAAATAAAGCAATTCGTGCGAAATTATTCCCTAACCATTCCAAAATATTCAAAAATGCACAACGTTAATGTTCAAGTTTTCACTTCTGCCGGCACTCCCGGAGTGCAACCCGTTGTTTGTTTTTTTCCTTCATTCATAATAGTGTGCTTCTTTACTTATTAATTCAAGTTTAACTAAATACTTGAGGTTAAAATCTAAACAGTGGTTCAAACATTAGTTTCATCAAAACATCTCAATATCTCTTTGATAGTTAACCTTCCTAAGCTTTGTTCTGGAAAAACATAAAGGTGGGATGTACTGCAAAACAAGCGGTTTTCTCAAAAACTAATCGTAGAAAATACTACATAGCCAAACAGAGGTTAAATGGACCTTACAAAAAAAACTTTTTAACCCCCTGTTCCATTTAAGGCGAAACGCTCATTCGCCTCAACTTTGGAACCGAATTACGGCTTTCATTGTTAGGCTATCTTAACGTATTGGGCATCAAAATTAGTAAAAAAAAAACCTTCATCACGGCAAAACGTTGTTTGTTCAGAAAAAAAAATTATTGCCAAAATGAGAAGCCAAAAAATTTTTTTCTTTAACAAACGTGTTGGTGCTTGATTTTTACTGATCTCTGTATTCGGTAAATGCAAGGTGTTTTTATAAATATTGAAAAATAAATTTGCAATTTGTTCCCAAAGTTTGCTAGTTTCAAGCAATGTTGGCGTGATTCAAGGTAACACAGGCCCCGCCCCTCAGCGGCAGGCAGACGTGTCGACAGCTGACCGTATTATCTTTCGTGTGTGCCGCAGCTCGTTCTTAAAAAGATAACAAAATAGTAAAGTAAACAAAAACGGGCCAGTCGCCTTAAGATTTTTGAGTGTCCCCTTCACCAAAATTGACCGCATAACAGTCAATCAACAAAAAATCACCCTGTATATTGTCAGTTATAGCTTTACTTCTGTCTTTGTTTGAACTGGTATAAATACATTGTGTTATACCCTGTACCTCAATGAAATTTTATTGTAACTTGTGGACCAGTATGCAGATCATAAATTAAAATAATAGTGGATCTGATCCTTTCAATGCCTTTAATTATTTTGAGTTCGACTTTTAATCTAAATATGTATTTAGCATATTCACTAAACCATATTCAAGGATTATATTTTAAAACAATGCCTGAACGAAAGAAACGAAAGGCGCGCCTAAAACATCCTGATCGTAGCCGGTAAACCGAAGGGCGGGTAATTGCGGCATTCGTAGGAAGTCAAGGCTTACAACGGCAATGAGGTTGTGGTTCGCACGATCCTGTGAGCTAAAACCTGGAAATCGGCCTAATTACGGCTTGCAATGCACGCTAATTCACGTTTTGTATGTACAGACAAACAAACGGGGACTATTTTATTCCTGCTCATACAGAAAATTACGATTTTATAAGGCTGCTTCCTTTTGTCGCGTTTCCGCCTACAAAGATACCAACAATTTCGTTGTTTGCTTTCCTGTTTAGTTTTCATGTTCTCATAAAATACTTATCCGGTTTAGATTTATTCTCGTGTTCCCTTGGTTTATTCACGCCCGAGCCTAGGTAAAATTTATCGGGCAACTATTTCGGTGTTTTGAAACGAATTTATCTATTGGCACAATTTGTATTCCACAGGATTTTATGCAATTTGTTCGTGAAAAATTAACTGTTCTTGGCAACTAAAATTGATAGTAATCCTTAATTAGGCAAGACGTGTCAATTAACAATTAAATAATATCGTGAATCTCGCCTAAAATCCTTCCGCGATTCCCTTTCAAATGTGCTCCTTTGATTGGAACAGACCCCTATTGACGCAGAGATCAATAACACCAATATCATGATGAATAAGACTTACGTGTATGAACCTGTAACTATGTGTACGTGGCCGTTGGCAAATATTCCACGAGAAAAATAACAATTGTACTTCAACCGTACCGAATGAATAAATTATCGATATCGAAGCCATTAATCGAAAAATAATTCAATCAAAAAATTACTTTGAAACTCTAGACGCATTCTAAATTCTCAAGACCACAATGAAAATTGAATAAACACTATAATTAAGAAAATTGGTTCCTCCCACTGTTTAAAGGACCCCGAGTATTTTTAAGCGGCCTCCCAATTACCGAAGTCCAGTCTAAAAGTTTTCGGTAATTTTCGTCCGGTTGAGGTTTCGTGTCGGGATGGAAATTGTGTCTTCTCCAATTACAAAGCCAGAGACGTCTGGTATTAATAAAGGATGAGCTTCCGTGCGCACGTGACATCGACAGGGATCGCGTGTTGTTCATCACTACATATTTCATAATCTGATACCAACCTTGATTAGTGCGAGCTATGTTGAGAAAAAATGCCAATATCAGAAGTGACAGGCTACGGCGGGGTGTTTCCAGGGACGCCATGGTAACAGTTCCGCTCCAAGAGCCCAAAAAGTTCGGAAATCACGGACGAATAGATCACTAAATGCTTTCAAAAATATTAGTAGTTACTAAAGTTGTTCACTTCCAATATACAGAGTGTTCAATCGGGCATAGAATTAATACAAAATTAATTCTACCGAACAGGTATATTATTATGTATAATAAAAATAATAATGTATATTTTATGGAGGCTGATGTATCGCCTCAGTCATTAGCCAGTGTTAGTAAAACGTATAAGTGTAATAAAATGTAAAGCTGCTATAATTTCGTATCCCCAAACCTAGCACAAAATTTATTAACCAAAGAAATTCTCATAACTCCCCTCGTAGCCTTCAAACTTCCCAAATAATAGTCGTCTTGTTGGGAAATTACTGCAAGAACGTTGTCAATAATTAAGAAATTAGACTGTACAGTTCTTTCTTGTGTAATTTTATAAATCTCGCCCCAAATTTTTATAATGCTGATAGGTACATGGGGAAAGATATAGATTTGATATTATATACTACTTTCGAGGACGCGTCTTGAACCTAAGCTCTGCCTACACCGTTGCAACACCGAGAAAACCACAGCTTGCCGTCTCAAGTCAAGCTCAAGCCTGTTGTGGTTGGCGCGAGCTTAAGCTCTGAAAGTTAAAATTACTGCATCGTTTTTTGAGGTCGACACAATGCACTAAAATGAAAATTAATGTTGGTAGTAAATCGGAGAATCCCAAGACAGATAATGAGGAATATTCAGCGCGAGATACATATATTATAACTCAATTTGAAGATCAGCCGGAATGAGCATATATGACAAGTGCATAGTGTTTCGACGTATTTATTTTTTGCACATAGTGCAGCAAAAACTGTTTTGTTAATATTGCAGAAATAATTCTATTAGTTGCACAATATTGGTCGTGCTTTTTTAAACCCCTTGTGTCGGAAATCGCCCAATTTACACAGGAACGAGTGTAAAACCACGTTTGATCGTTCGACACAACCCCGACGAGCCTTTAAATTGCTTAAAATCTATAAAAATAGTCTGACGTTTATCTGACATTTTCATTACTTCATGACACAAACGAGTGTTTACACAAGCGAAAATTTGAAAACTCTGACAGTGTCAAACAATAAAGCCCATTTTCCGATCAATTATTCAATAAACTATAAATATATGATATGAATTAATTTACCTCACTCCAATAATTTGTCTCGGTTGAAGTGAATTGTTGCTACACTTGTCCTCATATTCTGTATCGCTCCCCGTTATAATTTCACTACTCAAAGTAGCATTAATTAAAAAAAAGTATTTTTAAAAATGTACGTAGAAAATAAACGAGCGTCACGTATCCTAGCGGCGCCGCCGGCAACGGTACCCGCCTAGATACGCGTAGAGAGTGCCACAAATTTCAAATTGTTGTTACAATTAACTAAATGAATTGTACTTTTCGTCATTTTTTTTGCGAATTCAAAACTATAGTATAATATCTATTTAATGCTTTCAATGGCTCGGATTCTATTAAGATAATAAAATTTATGATGATTTTATTTCTCAGTAAAAACATATTTTAGAAAAATGGCGCTACCTCTGCAATTCATAAGGCGCCTGCTAAATAAAAATATAACAATGAAATCAAAATTATCTGTACATTACCACAAAACCTTGGGGGTCCAAGGGATCCATCATAAATCATTCTTTTCCCCTTTCTCAAAGGGTCATAATTGCTTGTAGCAACTACTCGTCATGTACTATACCACTTCATTATGGAGGTAATTGACCTCGACACAAAAAGAAGTTATCATAAAAACTATTTACAATTTACAACGCGTTGTGAAGTAAGAAATTTAATAATTTTAATAAAAGAAATTGATTTGGATATTATCAGTTTGGTTCATCTCATTATTTATTACATTCTTTTAAGAAATGGGTGGAGCTACTATAAGATCCACATTCATTCCACGCTGATTAAGGAATTAAACCAACTGGAAAGAAATACAGTGCAACCTTGATAATCCGGAACATTAAAAACCAGAGCGATCAGGAATACCAAAAATTTTCGTGAAAGAATACAAAAACGATATAGATTCCACGACTTTCGCAGATTTTAAAGACGTAAAAACTCGCCTAGACATGTACGGGTCCTTTGTCTGTCAAATTATGATTGGCTAATACGCAATAAAACTGAATCCGGAGAGGTGTGAGCAAGTGAGATCCGGATTAACAAACACAGTTGTGACGGAAAATGTGTCCGGATTACCAAAGAATCCATAGTATCGCGATCCGGATTAACAAGGTTATACTGTATTCTGATATTATTGTATTATTAAAAAAATTAATTTGCAAATGAAGTATAATAGAAAAACTCGGCACTTTTCTACATAAAATTATTTGCACATAAACAATTAATGAAGTATAAATGAATAGTAACAATTATCTTGCATTTTTTTTTATTATTTTAGTGTTCCATTGTTAGTTGGTTGTTAATTTGTTATATAAATGGTTCTACCTAAATGGAAAACGGATTTTTTTTTCTGAATTCCTTATTCAGTTTTGGTCCCTTATCCAATATTTTTAATTACAGTGTAACCCCGGATAATGGAAGAACACGGACAATTTTTAATATTTTTCATTTGCTATGTATTTTTTAAAAATGTATTGAAATACATATGTGATTTTCACTTTAATTTCATTATTAAACAAAGCGTTATAATACGAAGGCGCTGAACGGACATGAATGAAAAAATCACGACTTTTTTCTGGTAATCCTGACTTTTTTATAATAATAATAATAATGACTTTATTAAAGGGCGAAGGTTAGCACAATGCTACTCAACTTAACCCAAAAAGAAAGACAATACAATAAATTACAAAATGTGAGAATATGCTAAATAAAAAAGACAAAAAGTATACGGTTACAACAGGGTTGCCAGCGATTACCTAATTCCCTGACTTTTTCCCTAACCTCCCTGACCAAAACCAAGTAATTTCCATACTTTAATTTAGGAATAAATACATTAAAATATAAATCTTCTGGTAGAACAAATATAATCATTAATAATTTCCATACTCTAAATAAAAATCAATTGCCGCATGTATGAAAGATCATCACTTGAGAACGGCTTTATCGATTTGGCTGATTTTTTTGTTATTGTGTTCGTAATTGTCAGGACAAGGTTTGTAGGAAAATCCACCGGAAAGTTCTATGAGATTTTAGTATGGACTTAAGATCATAACTCACGGTTCAAACGATGGATATGCGTAATTCTTTTTTTGTTTTGTTCGTTATGCTCCCGAAATGCAAATAACTCAATTGAATGTTTTCAATTGGAAAAACTCGGTAAGACGTGGAGAAAACCTGAAAAACAGATTCCAGCTCAAATCTATATAATAAAAATGAAATACTGCTGTACTGCTTTGGCCATTGTTTTTTAATAATTAATTAATTAATTCGTAATAGTCCAAAATAATGTTTTTACGGAAAGAAAAATTGGAAAAGTTGCCCGGAAAATTAAGCATTATTAAGTCAAAAACTGAAAGTGCTTTTCCTTTGGGATGTTTGTATGAACTCAAGACCATAACTCACGATTTGCACGATGGATCTGCGAAATTATTTTTTTGTTTTGTTCGTTATGGTCCTGGAAAAGTTTTTAAAAATAATAGAACGAGAGGTCAAAATATCGCCGACAATAATTTTTGCGTCTCAAATACGAGTTTCTGTTGCGACGAAAATAATGACGAGTGTAATTATTTTCTCAAGCAATAGAAACGAGTCAATCTGAAGAGCAAAAATTGGCGGAAATATTTAGACCTAGAGTCCTATTTGGCTTGACAATTTAGACAAATAGCTACAAAAAAATTCGCTAAAATAAAGCTTCTCAAAAAATTGCCACTAAAATAATTCTCCTATTTATTGTTTATTTTGAAGTGGAAACATATCATTGGTTGACAAAACCAAAAGTTCAATTGTCAACACATATTTAGACAAGAAGTTGATTTGAAACCACTTTGAAACTATGGCTGTGGACCATCTATTTTCGAATGTAATAAGAAAAATATTTTTACCTCTCAAGAATCTTTAAATGAAATAATTTAATTTCCAGAGTATCAAAAAAAAATCCCTGACTTTTTGCAATCTATCGTAAATTTCCCTGACATTTTCCTGACTTTTACAAAAATTCCAAATTCCCTGAATTTTTCATATTTTCCAGGTTTTCCAGGTCAACCCTGTAACAATGTAGGAAAGAATGATGGGGTAGGACGATATGGCGCTGTTTTGTTGCTCAAACTTAAAATATGAAATACTGTGGACATTTCGAGTTTCACGTACCGGGAAATATGACCATTTTGGAGTATGTTTTTTTAAGTGGTCGAGCACGGAAAGACAAATTTTCACAGACGGTAACTTCCGTGGATCAGTGAAATTGGTGTCTCGCGCTACGCGCTCGACCACTTAGATAAACATACTCCAAACTCGAAATGTGGAGAGAATTTCATATTTTAAGTTTGGGCAACAAAACAACGCCATCGTCCATCGAATTGTCAGAAAAAAATTGCCCAAACTTTAAATATGAAACACTGTCCACATTTCGAGTTTCACATACAGGGAAATATGAGATTTTTGGACTTTGTTTCTTTACGGAACGGAGCGCGTAGCGCGAGGCACCAATTTCAATGATCCACGGAAAAACAAATTTTCACAGACGGTAACTTCCGTGGATCACTGAAGTTGGTGCCTCGCGGTACTGGTACTGGTGCTGGACCACCTAAAGACCACTTAAAAAAGTCGCAATTGCTAGAAAAAAGTCACAATTGCAAAAAAAAAATGTCGCAATTGCCAGAAAAAAGTCAGAATTGCCAGAAAAAAGTCGGAAGTGCCACAAAAAAATCGTTGTCAGTTATGTTTCCATTCAAGTCCGTTTAGCGCCCTCGAAGCGTTATACTGATGACAATTTTTTCAACTTTTAGTTACGTATAAGAAAAGACGAAATATTAATCAATTATTAAGTAATCACTCCTTTTCGTTTGTTAAATGTTAAATGTTTTTTAGTAGTGGTTCAGTGTTCATCTATAAACAATTCTTGTGTAATACATGTATGTATTTATAGTCACTTAAAAAAAAAGCAACACCATGAAGGAAATAATTAATTAATAAAATAATTGCACACATCCAATGCGGTCCAACCGAACGTGTTGTGCCATTTGTCAGAGATGTCAATTTTAACGGAATTTGATAGCTTTAAAGTGCCAGATCGACGCTTGGACACCATTTCTTCAGACATGTTCTAGCCACAAATGAGACATTGCGTCCTATTCTTATAGCGATTTTCCGAAAAGAAAAACGTCCTTCGTGCATTGCTACGTTCACTATGGTCGTAAATGAAATTCCTTTAAAGTGAGTATACATCACAGTTGTCTCTACAGTTGCCCAAAACATGGACTTCAAACATATCGTCTTAGTTATGCTGGTTGTGATGTATCATCACTTGTTACCGTAAAATGGGGCTACTTTGTACATATTGTTGTAGTTTTTTGGTGCTTACTTACTTTTTTTAACATCCAAAATTAGTTATTTTTTTACCCCAACAGAACAATATGTCCTTTGGCTATTAAATTCATATCAATATCAAGCAAACTTTAAACAAAAGCAAAGTGTGGGTAAGCCCAATAAACTGTCAAAGTTGCTCTTAAAGTCCAAGTAACGCCGTTTTACGGTATCCATTCTCCAACATTATTGTTTTTTTTTAAGTATTTGATTGATTATTCCAACAAAAAAAAAATATTTCTTCATCACGGATAATTGAAACATGGATAATCGAAGTAACAGGCAGGCAAGCTCACCCCGGTTATATCCGCTCACGGATAATCGGGGTTATACTGTATTCTCAAATTTCCTTAATTTCCTGAATTCCGCCCACAAAAAAAAAAAACGCTGTCATCTCATGTGATGAAAGATACTCAGATCCAGTTTCAATGAAGCTTTTTGTTGTTGAGCGGAGAATATAATGCATTACTTTTCAACTATTAATAAATATTTCTTGGTATTTGCAGTAGACTAAGTCCTCTTATATTAATGCTGAATAGTAGCAAATGCACTTCTTTCTTCAAGCTAAAAAATTTTTTGAGTCAGTATATTAATGTAACTTCAAAACGTCTACAAAACTGTTGTTTAATTCAAGACTTTATATTATCGATATCACGCTATGGTGTTAGTAATGACCGTTTATATTCCGTCCACGATCTTTTTCTTTGAAAGATCAGGAATTTTTATTTCGGTGTTAAGACACGTTGGTTTAGCCTAACTTTATCGTTTAAAGTTCCTAGCACCGGTAGTAAAATAATCTTTTATTGGTCAATTTCCTATTTGTAATACATACTTGATTATAAGCCTGACAGGAGTTACGGAAACCTTAAATTATTCCTTTCATACGACTCAACGGAGCACTTACTTTAATGTTAGTATTCAATACCGTCGTCACATCATATTTTAATGTAATTCTAGGTAGACGAACGTAATAATAATGTAACATTATAAAAATATATTCATCCCCAAATGTTCCTGAAGTCCCCAATACATACATATTTGATAACCTGTTACCAACCTTGATTAGTTTCGGCTATGTTGAGAAAAAACGAGAATATCAAAAGTGACAGGACATAGCGGGGTGTTTCCGGGGACGCCATGGTAACAGTTCCGCTCTAAGGGCTGCTGCACACAGACATCACTGACACCACAAGCGCATCGTCGTCCGTGTGTCTGTCACATCGCTCTGACACTTCACTTATTGGGTTCCAGATAACTGCAACAAAAACAGCCATACAGTCAAAGATGTAACGTTGCTGGCTCAAAGGATGGTTCAGATAAATCAGTTTAGAGGGGAAATGGACTGGCGGATGATTGATGGGTCGCGGGAAAAAAGTGGTGGAATCGGGAGTTAGGGGAAGGCGGTGAAAAAAAATTATCGTGAGTAATGAAACGCATTAGAAGTTATCGTCTTATATTAGGTAATTGAGATCGGTATAACGTCCCGTTTGTCGCAATATTCTGCAACTACTTGGACCCGATCTCCCCTACAGTTCCAAACGAGGTCGTTCTATTATATATATTTCACACAAACCTTTCCACTCACATCCAAAGAAACAACCCCACATGTTCTGGACCGATTGAATTATTAACGCTTTTAAGGGTAGCAACCTTTTTTTGTTGCGAACGGTATTTGGGTGTCTCAAGTGCGAGGAGGTCGAGGACCCAATAAATAAGATCGTGTCATTTTGGCAAATTCCGGAGGCGGTTTTCGGAGGCGGCACCATTTACGTGAAATTGAATGCTGTTGTATAAAGAATAATAAATCGAAATATAATAATTGGTTAATAAAGTAACGTCTAATGCGGCTGTAAGAAAGTGCTGTTAAAATGATGAAGAGTATAATAAATTTAGACATAAGGGAAAAAGCGTGATAAAACATTGCCACTAGTCTACCCACGGGTGCAGATTGATGCGTCTGGGACGATACTCGATGATATTGCTTTACGATAGTGGAAGCTGCGAAACAACGGGGTAATTCGATGGAAGTGGCTTGTACTCATTTAATCCATTTAATAAGTCTAACGTGAAGTTATTAACACCACTTAAATTTGTAGTGTTGAGTGGCAGTAAGTCACGGTTTATATACTTTGGTATGTAATTAAACGGAAGTCAACTGTTGCGGTTTGAAAGTTTATCTGGCAAACACACCACGTAACTGTAGGAAGATAACAAACTAACGTTGGATGACGATTATGAGCTGTTCAAACTGCAAATGAAAGATCGAAAATAAATAAATTGTATTCAAACGTCAGTGGGTAATGACAAATGGCCATTTCTCTGCCATGGCAGGCAAAATCGTCTAGCGGCGCATAGAGTCGTCTGGTGGCACATAAAGTAACCTTGAAATTACTTTATGCGCTGGTGGTCAGTCAAGTTTTATCAAATCAAAGAAATTGTTAGAGTTTCGGCTTTTCAAGAAGAAATAGCATGTTTTATTCGCAGAAAAGTGTCTTTTCGTGGCTATTTATCAACCCTACAGACTTCCCACGAAAACCTCACTTTTGCTCCTAATAAAACTATTTACTAGTTCTTATTATTCTTATTATAATAAAATATACAGAATATAAATACAAGACAAATAATTTTTTTTTTTCATTACCGGTTAGAAATGTGGGTGGTGGTACCTCATGAGGAACGAAAATTCATAAAATTTTAGAACAAACTTCAAACAAACGCGATGACAAGTTAATAAAACAAATTACCTAGCCTACTATGTATTCAATTCTTAGATGTTCGATTTAGCCGCCTACTTTGTTTGTCAGAAATATAACCATTTTTTTTAACTTTTTTACAAGGAAGTTGTGCCGGTAGGAAAAAAATAGTATTCAAACCTTGTTAAGAAAGTGCCCTCGCCTACGGCTCCGTTTTTAAACTTTGCCCGCGATCTGCAAGAGAACACTTTCTTAACTTGGTTTGAAATACGTATACTATCAATACAGATTTTTTTACAATGGAGTTGCGGAATATTATTCGATGTATCTTCCGTGATTTATGTAATAGTTATGGAATACAAGACAAATAAATAAATTTTTTTCATTACCGGTTAGAAATGTGGGCTGTGGTACCTCCTGAGGAACGAAAATTCACCCTGTTTCCATAAAATTTTAGAACAAACTTCAAACAAACGCGATGACAAGTTAATAAAACAAATTACCTAGCCTACTATGTATTCAATTCTTAGATGTTCGATTTAGCCGCCTACTTTGTTTGTCAGAAATATAACAATTTTTTTTTACTTTTTTACAACGAAGTTGTGCTGGTAGGAAAAAATTGTATTCAAACCTTGTTAAGAAAGTGCCCTCGCCTACGGCTCCGTTTTTAAACTTTGCCCGCGGTCTGCAAGAGAACACTTTCTTAACTTGGTTTGAAATACGTATACCATCAATACAGATTTTTTTACCATGGAATTGCGGCATATTATTCGATGTATCTTCCGTGATTTATGTAATAGTTATAGAATACAAGACAAATAAATAATTTTTTTTCATTACCGGTTAGAAATGTGGGCTGTGGTACCTCATGAGGAACGAAAATTCACCCTGTCTCCATAAAATTTTAGAACAAACTTGAAACAAACGCGATGACAAGTTAATAAAACAAATTACCTAGCCTACTATGTATTCAATTCTTAGATGTTCGATTTAGCCGCCTACTTTGTTTGTCAGAAATATAACCATTTTTTTTACTTTTTTACAACGAAGTTGTGCTGGTAGGAAAAAATTGTATTCAAACCTTGTTAAGAAAGTGCCCTCGCCTACGGCTCCGTTTTTAAACTTTGCCCGCGGTCTGCAAGAGAACACTTTCTTAACTTGGTTTGAAATACGTATACCATCAATACAGATTTTTTTACAATGGAGTTGCGGAATATTATTCGATGTATCTTCCGTGATTTATGTAATAGTTAAATAAATAAATTTTTTTCATTACCGGTTAGAAATGTGGGCTGTGGTACCTCCTGAGGAACGAAAATTCACCCTGTTTCCATAAAATTTTAGAACAAACTTCAAACAAACGCGATGACAAGTTAATAAAACAAATTACCTAGCCTACTATGTATTCAATTCTTAGATGTTCGATTTAGCCGCCTACTTTGTTTGTCAGAAATATAACAATTTTTTTTTACTTTTTTACAACGAAGTTGTGCTGGTAGGAAAAAATTGTATTCAAACCTTGTTAAGAAAGTGCCCTCGCCTACGGCTCCGTTTTTAAACTTTGCCCGCGGTCTGCAAGAGAACACTTTCTTAACTTGGTTTGAAATACGTATACCATCAATACAAATTTTTTTACCATGGAATTGCGGCATATTATTCGATGTATCTTCCGTGATTTATGTAATAGTTATAGAATACAAGACAAATAAATAATTTTTTTTCATTTCCGGTTAGAAATGTGAGCTGTGGTACCTCCTGAGGAACGAAAATTCACCCTGTTTCCATAAAATTTTAGAACAAACTTCAAACAAACGCGATGACAAGTTAATAAAACAAATTACCTAGCCTACTAAGTATTCAATTCTTAGATGTTCGATTTAGCCGCCTACTTCGTTTGTCAGAAATATAACCATTCTTTTACTTTTTTACAACGAACTTGTGCTGGTAGGAAAAAATAGTATTCAAACCTTGTTAAGAAAGTGCCCTCGCCTACGGCTCCGTTTTTAAACTTTGCCCGCGGTCTGCAAGAGAACACTTTCTTAACTTGGTTTGAAATACGTATACCATCAATACAGATTTTTTTACAATGGAGTTGCGGAATATTATTCTATGTATCTTCCGTGATTTATGTAATAGTTATAGAATACAAGACAAATAAATAAATTCTTTTCATTACCGGTTAGAAATGTGGGCTGTGGTACCGCCAGAGGAACAAAAATTCACCCTGTTTCCATAAAATTTTAGAACAAACTTCAAACAAACGCGATGACAAGTAAATAAAACAAATTACCTAGCCTACTATGTATTTAATTCTTAGATGTTCGATTTAGCCGCCTACTTTGTTTGTCAGAAATATGACATTTTTTTTTTACTTTTTTACAACGAAGTTGTGCTGGTAGGAAAAAATAGTATTCAAACCTTGTTAAGAAAGTGCCCTCGCCTACGGCTCCGTTTTTAAACTTTGCCCGCGGTCTGCAAGAGAACACTTTCTTAACTTGGTTTGAAATACGTATATGTAACATCAATACAGATTTTTTTACAATGGAGTTGCGGAATACTATTCGATGTATCTTCCGTGATTTATGTAATAGTTATAGAATACAAGACAAATAAATAATTTTTTTTCATTACCGGTTAGAAATGTGAGCTGTGGTACCTCCTGAGGAACGAAAATTCACCCTGGTTCCATAAAATTTTAGAATAAACTTCAAACAAACGCGATGACAAGTTAATAAAACAAATTACCTAGCCTACTATGTATTCAATTCTTAGATGTTTGATTTAGCCGCCTACTTTGTTTGTCAGAAATATAACCATTTCTTTTTTACCTTTTTACAACGAAGTTGCTGGTAGGAAAAAATAGTATTCAAACCTTGTTAAGAAAGTGCCCTCGCCTACGGCTCCGTTTTTAAACTTTGCCCGCGGTCTGCAAGAGAACACTTTCTTACCTTGGTTTGAAATACGTATACTATCAATACAGACTTTTTTACAATGGAATTGCGGAATATTATTCGATGTATCTTCTGTGATTTCTGTAATATTGGCTATTGAATGTGTTTTAGACGGTATTAACGAATTGATTGACCGCTTGATCGTCACTGTCACTCATATTTAAAGTCAATTTCTCACGCGCGCAGTATGTATTCGTTTTCACGTAGGAATAGTCATATTTTATCAATTTGTGAATTAACCTTAACCTTCTTTATAGGCCTTTTTAAGATCTACAACTTTTCTGTAGAAAACATTCGTATATATCCGATAGCTAAGGCAGCGTTCGTCGTTCAAACTTTTTTCGTCGACTTATTTTGCAAAAGTGATCTCCACGAAAAGCCCTTTCATTTTAACGGGACAATATAGAGCCTATGTCCAACCTGGAAGTCCATTCTAAATATTGGTGAATTTTCGAAATCGGTTAAGTAGAAGCTTCGGAAATTACTTAGACACGAACTACTCGCGCACACATGGGAGAAGAGAGCGCGGGTTCGAGGAGGCCTGACGCCGTTTTAAGTGACGGCATTTGAATCGGGACGAAGACTATAAAAGAAAAAGAGTAGAAGGACGAGAATCGGAAGGAGGGAGTACCCACTTTAGAAAAAGTAAAAAATTGGAAAGATCACCGGTTAAAAAGGCAATGGATAAAAAAATTATGGAGGATGGAGAGGAGATAAAGGACGAGAATCGGAAGATGAGCCGAGAACTGGAACAATTGAAAATTATGATGCGTGACAAGGAAAAAAATGGAAAAGAAAAAATTAAAAAAAATTAGGAGAAAATGGAAGAGCAGGAAAAAAGAATGAGAAAAAAATAATATTGTCATAATGAGACTGGACGAAGAGGAATGTGAGAACGAGAAGAAACTGGAAAAGTGGATGAATTAGAGGTAGCAGTGACGGTGAGAAAGATATATAAAATAAATGGAGGAAAAATTATTGTGGCGGAACTTGGGAGCTGGGGGAAAAGAGGAAAGTTATGGAAAATAAAAGAAACTAAGAGAAAAAAAGGAAAGAGAGTATACATAGAAGATAATCTGACAAAGAAAGAAAGAGATACATACAGAAGGAATTAAGAGCGATAGCCAAAGAAGAGCGACAAAAAGGACAGCGGGTGAAAGTGGGTTATAAAAAGATATGGATAGAGGGAAAAAGGCTCAGGTGGGACGAAGAAAAGGGGGAGTTAGATACAGCGAATTTTTGATTAAGAGCGCAAAAAAAAGACGACAGGGCAGAAAAGGCAATACAAATTCAGAGAGGAATAAGGGAGAAAAGGAGCAAATAGTATTCTGGAACGTAGCGGGAATAAAAAATAAACAGAATGAGAGTATTTGACGTAGTGGGAATGATAGAAATGTGAGTGGAAGAAAAGTGGCGGGAAAAATTGGAAAAAAGAAATGCCGCAGAGACGGAAAGCAAGAAAGGGAGAGCTAAATGTGGGATAATAATGGGGGTGAAAAAAGGACTGGAAGAATAAAATGGAACTGAAAGAAAAAAAAAAGAAGAAAGACGGATTATGGAAAGAACGGTGAAAAGTAAACAGAGAAAATGCAGAATTGTAACAGTGTCCAGCAAAAGTATGAAGGACACGAAGAGAATAATAAAAGAGCGAGTAAAAGAGCAACCAAAAGGGAAGTTGACAGGTTGTTAGAGATAATGAATGGAGTGTGGAAGGGAGAGCGTTTCCCCCAGGAGTGGAAGGAGGGGATAAGGGATTAGATGCCCCATATATAAGAAAGGAGAAAAGGATACAGTCAGTAATTATAGGGGGACCACTCTCCTAAATATGGCATATTTTATAACGTATTCGCGATGATAGTGGAAGAGAGACTGATGAAGGAAATGAATGAACCAGACGGGCAGGCGGGATTTAGGAAAGGTAGAAGGACCATGGATAATGTATATATCTTGAATCACATGGTAGGAAATCAGATAAAAAAGAGGACTGGCAAGATATATGCATTCTTTGTGAATCTGAAGGCGGCTTTTGATAATGTGGAAAGAGAGTTACTGTGGGAATGCTTGAGAAAGAGAGGGATAAATGAGTATCTGGTAACAAAAATAGAAGATATATATGAAGAGAAAGAAAGACAAAGAAAAAGTGTTGTCTTTAGCATATGCGGATGTTTTTATTGGTTCTAGCGAGAGAGAAGAAAGTAAGGTATGAAAGAAATTATAGGAAGCATGGAGAAATATATGACGAGGAAAAAGTTAACGGTAAATGTAGAGAAATCCAAGATGATGGTGTTTAGAAAAGGGGGTGGTAAGAGAAAAGTAAATGAGTGGATATGGGAGAAAGAGAAAATTAAGAAGTAAAAGAATTTAAGTATATGGGTCATGTAATGAATGAAAGAAACACAGCAACAGCACATCTAAGAAAGTTAGTGAAAAAAGCAAATAAGATAATAGGAGCGGTATGGGGAATAGGAGAGAAGAAAGAGTAAAAAAGAGTGAGTGATAATAGCAAGATTTAGATGTGGAAATGAGGAGAGAAAGAATAAATATTGGGGTAACGATAGGAATAGAGTATGCAGGATGTGTGGAGAAAAAAAGGAGAGGATAGAGCATTTGTGGAAGGAATGCGTAGAATTGAGAGAGAGATGAGAGTAGAGAAGAAATTTTGAAAGAGAACGGAAGAGGGATCGAATGGATGAAGAAAGTTGAGTGGAGAAGAGGGACAATACATATGTGGAGAGGGATAAAAAGCTGCTAGTTATTGTGTTGAAGTATTGTTTAATTTATTATATTATATTTTATTTTATATTTTATATGGATATTTTATAAACCTGTAAAGGTAATAAATATACATACTACTAATACAGTACATATTAGTGCAACGACTTAACATTTCCTACCAGATAAATTCAAGGTTGATGCAAGTCTTTATGAGAAAAATAACAAGCACATAACACAAATTGCCAAATCTTTTACTATTTAAACCTATTTTAGAAACTTTTATGTTCGTGACTTGCGACTGCGACTCCTGCAAAGAATTGAATCTTTTATAGCTTGTTGATTCGTCTGAATTTTGTTTATGATAATTCACAAATGTAGTAACAATAAAAGGTATCATAAAACTGTTTGTGATAATCCTGTTAAAAAGCTTTATGAACATCATAGATATGAAACTAGAAATTTACGATCAGCTTTTACCAAGTTGACAATGAGCCAAGTGAAATTATGGTAAAGTGCCATAAAACTCGAATAAAGATATTTCCATGTCACGTTTCCACACAAGACGACTTAGTTTCTGTGATCTTTACCCGGGGGTTCCACAAGCGAATTGAAAAATCGTCTAATTATATACAAGTATCGTCTGAACTTAACTTTGTTTGGGTGTACAAAGTGCAGCTTCCAAGAACACAGTGGATTGCTTTAATTTAATTATGTTTTCCTTTCTGATGTAACGAACCTCTGGATTTTCAAATTGGCAAGAAATTCCACAAACAAAACCGGAACAAACAAAGCATGAGATTTAACTGATTATTGGTCTTTCATAATTTATCCAATTCTGATCGTTGGTATACAAAAACCGGAAGACGTAAACATGCGACATCGTCTAAAAATAAGTCACAATGAGGTTATCAGTAGTTTTAATTACACGATTATATTATCGTCGTGGATTGTAAAACACGATCCTAATTGTTGAAGAATCAATAAATAAAACAGAACCATAAAATAAATCAAATTATTAATTGTGATGATAAATGGAAAGAAATGAATAGAGCGCCAGAAAAAGTCGATTCTAAATATTTTTAGAGATAACAAGGAAACTGGCGTTGGTAAGACGATCCTCCTCTTGTAACTCTATCCCGCAATCGAAAGTTCCGAGATTCTGAACGGCACGAAAGAGACGAAGTTAGCAGCTGTAAAGATGTTAATTCCATCCATGGACAAGAGTTTTAAAAGGAGCGGAGAGGTCGATGATGTTGTCAAAACTTCCGAGTGCTTGAACAAGTGTTTTCGAGCATTTTAATTCTTTAACTTTTTATTTGACTTGGGCCATTCTTTATTATCGTTCCACTCCACGCATTTTTAAAAAGTTTGCCTCATTGTAGTCCATGTTTGAATTGCTGGATGCTCCGTCACGGCTCAATTTAAAAAAGTTATTCAATTAATTTCCCGGTGGCGGGACGTTTCGTGGGTCTGTGTCAGTCTCTCCTGTAAGAAAAGACCTTTCGGTACTTCACGTTGTTTATGAGATTATTGTGAGCTCCCTACGGGGCGGTTCCATCTCTTAATTGGCTGTGGGTTTTTATAACTCAGGTCGGAGTAGAAAACAGACGCGAGGGTTGTTTTTCGGAATTATTACCCCCGTCCGGTTTTTACCTGTTCAGCTGTTGTACATATCCGAAATACATTTGTGTGTTTATCTTAAATAGTAGTTTAAAGTGCCGTTTAGAAAAGGAAGATGTCTGGCCTACATTAAAAAGCACTTAACAGTACAAGGTTCTAAAAGGTTTCTGTTTCTCGCCCATAAATATATGATGGGTTAGTAGGGAACATGTGTCTCTCTGGATGCAGTTTGTGAAACTATGCTCCATTTAGATGGACTTATATTTGCTTTAAACACGTGATAATTGCTGGAAATGGATTTTGTCTATGGATAAAAGCTGCACTCAAACTGGAGTAAAATGGTATATTATGTCGGAGTCTTCTTCTATATATGGAAGGGCAATCAGACTTAGGGTGAATCAGAGTATCGTATTACGTCGTTATCGTCAAATTGCCGCGAAGACGACGGAATGTAAATATTGATAACAGCGAGAGATAAAATTTTGTTTTGTGTCTTCCGGAGCGACTTTAACTTAAGTCATAGACGCGTCTAGGCTGCGCGCATATTTAATAGCATCGGCCCGGGTAGCTCAGTCGGTAGAGCATTGGACTTTTAATCCAAGGGTCCAGGGTTCAAGTCCCTGCTCGGGCGGCAACTTTTTTATATAATTTTTGAACAATATAACATCTTATTTTGTACGACTCTTTGTTTGGAAAGTTTAAAAGTTAAACGAACCCAACCGAAGTATAAAAAAAGTGTGAAGTGTATGCGTGTCCACCTCAGGCTACTGCGTATACTGAATCTGTTCTTGTTAAGCCTACTGACTTTTCCTTGCTTAACATATCATGAAATCAGACCAAACACAATTAATCATACCCGCAGATTTTATCTGAGCACTTTTAAATTTATAGCGGGGCTCATGCAACTGTTGAATACCGCCCCCTGACTGAATTATAAATTATCCAATTTTGTGGACAACGTGGTCCCATTGTACTGCTTGTTGGATATCGAACAATAAGCGACAGAAGTTGGGAAGTCGTAAAAAGTTGGTCCTTTTATCGAAATCCGAAAACTAATTAATAGAAATCGGGTGGAAGAGACGAGAGCAAAGTTGAATAGTTGAGCTTATCGCGTGTAAGTCAAGTATTGTCCAGCTCACAATTTCCCTCAACAAAGCTGTTGGACGACGGACGTGACAACACAATCGCCTTTTGGAGCAAGAAGCAGGAAAAATCGAAAATAACATACCTACTCCAAAGATAATGAAATTCGTTTCGGAACGATAATAACGAAACTCCGTCGACTCAATTTGCTTAAATAAAAAATTAATTTGAATAATGTTCTTCGTTATTTTCACGATCTCGACGACATAAAGCACGCCGAGAGACAAACAATAGTTAATCAGCACGTCGGACGTTTATAATATGTTATATAAACGAAAACAATGTGTAATTTACAATTCTATTTCGCATTTTTATATGCAAATTTTATTATTAATAACGTGCCTGATTCACATGCAGACATATTGTGCCGGACTTGAATAATGCAATTTCGCAGAATTTTAATTGAACCGCGGCGTTCTTATCCTTATCGATGCGCGCCTTCGAACAATACAATTCCTTTTGTTAAAAGCTCATATGTTATCTCTAATGTATCGAATCATCTTTACTAATTATAACAGCTCATTCACAACAAACCGACAAGAGGAGGAGTCGTCTCAGGTACTAAAAGAGAGACCCAACTCAAGGCGGATTGTGGCTTGGCGATTAGAATAAAAAACATAACCCCAGATGGTGGGTCTACCATGTGAATTAACGGCGACCTCCAATTTGTTTTCAACAAACAAGTCAACTTCTTGGCCAAATGCTACTCTGATTTCTTCGATTAGGTTTTGTGAGGTAAATATTATTGCGTTACTGTGTTCAAACATGCAAATAACAAGCCGCACTGTTTTATCAGGCAATATTGCCTGATTTCATATTAAGCACATTGAATTCCTCTTGGAAAAAGTTAAGCTACAGTAGGTACACATTGAACACAACATGGTTTAAGCAACTTGAATTATTGATAACCGTATAGACAAACAAAAGGTTCGACTTATTTGACAATTTATAAATGAATAGCTGACCCGACAGACGTTGTCCCGTCCAAGTTTCAATCAAATTGTTTTTGGACAGATTTATTAAATTTATTACATTTTGATTATATAGATTCGTTGGTAAGGGCATCACTCGAGAACGGCTACCGATTTGGTCTTTTTCTCGACAACAGCGCCAACTACCCGGTTCAACTATGGCTAAGAACCATCCAGGCATCCACTCAAACACACAGAAGGAGAAGAATTACATATATAAAATTCTTGATCTCGACAGCAGCGCCACCTATCGGGTCTAACTGCGGCTAAGAACCATCCAGGTGAACCCATCAGTACAAAAACATTTCATCAAAATCGGTCAGAAAATTAAGAAAAAAAAAGCTGGATCGCGACAACAGGGCCACCTACCGGGTCCAACTGTGGCTAAGAACCATCCAGGTGACCCCATAAGTACAAAAAAAAAAAATCATCAAAATCAGTCAAAAAATAAAAAAATAAATTCTGAATCGCGACAACAGGGCCACCTACCGGGTCCAACTGTGGCTAAGGGCCAATTCCACTCAAACACACACAAAAAATTTCGTCAAAATCGGTCAAGCCTCCTAAATGGCTTACAAACAAACGCACACCGGAATTTTATATATATAAAGATAACAAACAATTCAGCAATATTACAAAACAGAACGCCATCAGCCGCCAGATTTCGTTAGTTTAAGAAATGCCATAACGGCTTGACAGTCAGTTTACATATGGATAGAACAGAGCTTCCAGTTACTAATAGTCCAGTGCCACTCAAAATTAATTACTTTATGCGATTTTCGCCGTTTCTCACCATTTATCTCCAAATCTAAGCCCCAAACCAAACAAAAATAATTCTCTTGTAAAATTGTTTCCCCATTTTTTGTGCTTCCTACAGTACCACCTTCATATTTTTGTCGGAAATAATAAACTAGAAACAATTATAAATGTAGAATGATGGAAACTTTCGAAATCTCTGGACCTCCGGGCGGGACAGATTCTCGATCACCCTCTCCGTCTTCTCTGCGTCCCTCGCCCATCGTAATAAAATTGGATCTCAGGCAGTTTAAAAAAAAAAATCGGAATTATTATGTGTACACTCTATTTAAAATTTTTGATAATAATTTTATGAAAGAGGTAGAGCAAGATCCCGTGAACGCCAGACCTACGTCATTTTATAAAATCTGAACAAATTCCTACGGAAGCACACAACCACAGGTAAGAACAATAATTGGCTACTATGAACAGTTGCTCGTGGTAGGTTTGACAGGTAGCAAAGATGTATAGAATTGGTGCTCAAGAACGTCATACCATAAAGCATAATTTTTTGATATTGTTTACGAGATACTATAATAATTCACGTCCTCCACTGCCAGCCACTTACTACGGTGGAAAGACCCCCAGACCACTTAAAGTACAAAAAAAATTAATTGTACTTACGTTATTTTATAAAATATGAGTTTTATATATCAAGGGCTTCATAACTTTCGAAGGTTCCAACCCCTTACCAGACATAGTTGAAGGTCAGCTGTAGGTATGAGCGCAATGGAAAGGCAAACGTATACAGGCTGTCCCCGAAATAACTACTTAGTTTTAACCAGTGGTAGAACTCGCCAAGAGCAACAACATTTTTATCTACCACTTTTTCGAAAACTCATTTTTTTTAGAATTTTTGGAACCCTTCAAATTCACGAACCGCCTCTGGATATTTATTTTAACTTGACCTACAGACAATCAATTGTTTTTGTCCGGAAAAGCCAACGTCCTTATCAAGTTTCTAAATTTTTGGCACTCTCCGGTGCATCAGTTACCTGCTGTTGAGAATCAGTATCGGCGGGCGAACTCGACCGGGCGTGTTATTATATTTTACTTTCGCTTTTAAAGTTATTATCGTAAAAGATGCCTGCTTTTTCACATGTGCCTAATTTCCATTAACGTTGTACATTGTGTTTTGCAAACAAACCGCCAGTACCCGAAGGTTAGCAAATAGAATTTGGAGAATTTATAATTGAATAGAAAGTCTAATTTTTACAGCCGGAGGATTCAATAATACATAATCATCGGGGAAGATATTTTCAACTTAAGTAATACGTAGGGGCAGACGAAAATCCGCTTGTTATTTATTAGGCCCCACAATTTTCAATAGCATTGTTGAAGTAAACACGTTTAGTAGGTCAGTTTTCAGATTGTTTGTTTATTTACAACGAGCGGTTTAAATTTATTCCGAGTGTTTTTCGAAGTTTTTTGTTGTATGTCGTTATCACCACTCAGGGGTTCAGTGGCGTGTACCGAAATTAACGTCAAAACTTCAACTAATTTTAACTCGATAACTACAGATTTTAGGGCAACATTTTATTTTATACTAGCTGACCCGGCGAACTTTATACCGCCTCAGAATCAATAACACAGGGGCCCCTCCTGCGCCCCCATATCCATGTTTTAATAGTTACTCTGCTATTCGGGGCGGAAACAAATCCAACAAATCAAAGATCATAAAAATCCATGTGAAAAAACTTTACGATTTATTCTCATACCTACCAAATTTACAAAAAAAAAAACAAAACATAAAAATCGGTCCAGCCAAGGGGGCCCCATGTCCATGTGAAAAATTATTTACCACCTATTCTCATATCTACCAACTATACAAAAAAATTCATAAAATTCGGTCGAGCCAAAAAATCGATCCAGCCCAAGGGCCCCCCCTAGGCCCCATATCATGTGAAAATTAGTTTACCACCTATTCTCATACCTAACGAATATTAAAAAAAAACATAAAAATCTGTCGAGCCTAAAAATCGGTCCATCCCAAGGGGGCCCCCTGGGCCCCCATATCCATGTGAAAAATAGTTTACCACCTATTCTCATACCTGCCAAATATAAAAAAATCATAAAAATCGGTCGAGCCGTTTCGGAGGAGTTCGACCACAAACACCGTGACACGAGGTTTTTTATATATGAGATTATTTATTTTAAAATAAATTGTTAACACTCATGATTTCTACTACTAAAATTAGTGTAGTTATTTCTGGTACAACCGGTATAAAAACGAGTACGAATGCGAGGGTTAGGTTTAACGGATAATAATTCAATTACGTAGAAATTATATAGATTAAAGATAAATTTTGGAATAATTTCTTTAACAGTTTTTTTTTAACCAGAAAAATGTTGATAAATCCAAGTGGAGTAAATTTAAATTAAATTTAAATTTAATCTAAGTCGAACTCCACAAACTTTAATGATCGTAAAATTACAAATGGAACATGTTTCGGCAGAACACTACTGCCATCATCAGCCCTAAAGTTATCATTAAAGACAGCGTCTGTCGAGTCAAAAACTCGAGAATGGCTCTACCGATTTTGATAAAAAATTTTGTGTTTGAGTGGGTCTCTGGATGGTTTAGATTCACAATTGCAATCGGTAGGTGGCGCTGCAATCGGGTTCTACTTTTTTTTTTTTCTTTAAGATTGTTCGCAAATCAGAACATATAACCCCAAAATTTCAACACTCCACCACCCCCAAAAAAATTTTAAGTGATAAAAAATTATGTACACAGCGCCATCTACTGGCTTTACCGGAACCAGCATACAACATGTCCATTTTTGTTTCTGTCACGTATCAAAGATGGCGTTATATACGGATTTCATACAAAATGAATGAGAAATTTTTTTTTCGTTAATTTTTCCGATGTTTTAATAGTTTCGCCCCCAAAAAAAGTCAGCCAATCCGTTCTCATATATCATCAAAAAATTTGTGTGTGGAGTCCACGCGCAACAGAAGTGAAACTTTGAAGTTTACTCCTTAAAAAACTATTTTCACTTTTCAAGCCCGGTATGACAGATTTTGGTACCAGGGGGGCTTTCTTATTGTCGTTGCCCTGTACCAAGCTGCCCGCCCCCCTGTAATGTTTCCGATGTTTTAATAGTTATTCTGCTATTCGGGGCGGAGACAGATCCAATAGGCTTTTTCTAAAAGCAAATTATTTTCCAATTTTAAGTGACGGTTAGACCTAGTAAGAACGATTCTCGAATAAGAAAACAGCGACTGGTTGAAAAGGAAGGTGAAAGACGGAGATGCTAAAAAGAATTAAGCAGAATAATAATTATTAGACGACTACATTTGAGACAGTTCATAATAATTATAAAATTTCAGGATTTTGCTTTATTCCCATGGGTTCCCCTCATCAGATCCTAACTTGGTGACAATGGGACTACCTCAAGTGTATTTTACCCTTTCAAATAAAAAAAGAATTTCCAAAATCGGTGAACATATATATAAAAAAAACATACATACAGCCGAACATAGAACCTCCTCCTTTTCTGAAGTCGCTAAAAATTATGCAGATTATTATTTACGAAGGCGCTGAACGGACATGAATGGAAAAATTCAGACTTTTTTCTGGCAATTCAGACTTTTTTCTGGCAATTCTGACTTTTTTGGCGGTGCAGTTTTGTTGCCCAAACTTAAAAGATGAAATACTGTCTACATTTTGAGTCCCACGCACAGGGAAATATGACCTTCTTGGAGTATCTTTCTTTAATAATAATATTAACAGAAGTTTATTTCCAACAGACAATGATGTCTATAGTGGTCGAGCGCGTAGTACGAAGCACCAATTTCGGTGATCCACGGAAGTTACCGTCTGTAAAAATTTGTTTTTCTGTGGATCATTGGAATTGGTGCCTCGCGCTACGCGCTCTACCACTATAGACATTGTCTGTTGGAAATAAATTTCCATTATTAATATTATTATTAAAGAAACATACTCCATACTACAATGACCTTTTTGGAGTATGTTTTTTTGAGGGGTCAAGCGCGTAGCGCGAGGCATCAATTTCAGTGATCCATTGAAGTTGCCGTCTGTGAAAATTTGTTTTTCCGTTTATCATTCATAAAATCATAAAGTAAGAGATATACTCCCCACAGTTCGAGTTTCACGTACAGGGAAATATGACCTTCTTGGACTATGTTTCTTTAAGTGGTCGAGCGTAGCGCGAAGCACCAATTTCAGTAATCCACGGAAGTTATCGCCTGTACAAATTTGTTTTTCCGTGGATCATTGAAATTGGTGCCCCACGCTAAGCGATCGACCCCTTAAAGAAACGTACTGTAAATAGTCATAATTGCCAGAAAAAAGTCAGAATTACCAGAAAATATTCACAATTGCCAGAAAAAAGTCGGAATTGCCAGAGAAAAGTCAGAATTGCCAGAAAAAACTCGGAATTGCCAGAAAAAAAGTCAGAATTGCCAGAAAAAAGTCGGAATTGCCAGAAAAAAAAATCGTTTACAGTTATTTTTCTATTCATGTCCGTTCAACGTCTTCGTAATTATTAAACTTAAACATCTGTATCAATACATTCAATAATGCATTTGTTGTAACCAGCATTTTTAGAGGAAAGAATCTGAAGCAATGTTCTTGTGCCTGTCTCTTCGTGGCTTGAAATTAATAAATTATCGTGTGGGTGAAAATTACTCCTATACTGGTAAACGTCGAAAAAACCATCGCTATTATAAATTGGGAAGAAGACTTGCTAGAAAACATTCCTAATGCGCCAAGAAGTGATGATATGAGAGTTAAATTTGACGAAACTATTTAATAATCTCCACAATTTTATTATACAGCTGTACACAACCAACAAATAATATATTTTCGATTCTTATTTTGTTTAGTTTGTTTTATTTCTTAATACAAAATTGTAACGTTGTTTTTTTAATTCGTACTGAAAAAAGGAAATGTTATTTTGAGAGCTGTATCGAAATTATCCACCCAAAAAAGGCTAATACTTCGATATACTTATTCCTTCAAAAGTTTCCAATCACTGTATGTACTATGTACTAGAGAAACGCATCTAAAAATGATTCATTTCCAATATTTAAATGCCCGTCTGAATATTATCATTATAAAATTATTATCAACAATATTGAATAGATTGTACACATAATAATTTCGAACATTACTGAGATGCAATTACGATAGGCGAGGGACGCAGAGAAGACAGACAGGGTGATCGAGAATCTGTCCGTATAGCACGGCGGTTCCGAAATTTTACATAATTCTACATTTATAATGGACCCGTGTATTTTTACCTGGGCTGCGCGCGCATCTGAACGGCAAGTGACATTTCTAAATTTAATTTGGTAAATAATATAAATTTGGTCAAATGTGAAATCATCAGATATATAAATAAAACAAAATGGTGTATGACTGCTTCGTTCTCTTTTGTTCAAATCGAAAGCATACCGAAGAATTAAATAACAACTGACGTTGCTGTCACTTTTTGACATGTGCAGAAGGTCTGTTTAGTACTGAGCCTGTCAAAAAATTTCAAATGTCCCGCATTTTTGCCGTTCAGACAATTATCCTTTTCTATTCAGTAAATGGGTCCATTGTTTCTAGTTTATTATTTACGACAAAAGTATGAAAGTGGTACAGTAGGAAGCACTTATTGGAGCAATAATTTTACAAGAGAACATTTTGTTGATTTAGGGTTAATAATTGTTAGCTTTAATTCCTGAAAATTGTAGCTTTGTGAATTGAAAAGCTCACAGAATCGTGAACTTGAACAAGTTTATATTTTGAAAAGATATGAAAGAGAAAATAGTGTCTATACCACAAAACAAAAACACAAAGCAACTTTTAAAACGACATTTTGTATTACAAAAAGAAAATTTGTCAAAATGGTACAATAGCACTTGACAGGTCAATTTTCTACTTCCTCGTTTTTTTAGTCTACACAACATCTCTCAACTTTACAACTTTGTCTTAGCCGCCTCCTCCACTTGTCTGTGTCATATTCTTAGTTTTTCAACTAATAAATGATTCAGTTACATTCTGGCAGTCCCAGTTTCGCAGTTTTCCATTTCGGAATCTATTTATCCTTCCGTTATACACGCTAGGAAATTCACTTGGTGGAGAAAGTCAACACGTAATCCTGTGTGGGATGGCATGTTCTACGGTGGCATCGAATACTGCGAGGTAAGTGACTACGAGACACATTAAACTATGTTAAAATGATACATAGTTTCTTGGAGTAGGTTACCGTCGGTTAGCGTACGTGAGATTATTGCACTTTCGCATTACTCGTTTTTTTGTGTTATTACTAGAATTTTTCCACGCCTAATTTCGAATTTGGTTACATTTAAAAGAAAAGAAATTAATACTTTTTGAATTAACAACACTACTCTCAAAAGTTCAACACAATTTAAGAATTTAACCAGAAAAATGGTGTCTCGTGTTTCTAGGCTTTTGTTGAGTTCACGACAGTCGCGAGACAAAAATTCACCACCTGCAATCAATTTACATGCACATTATGCAGCAACACTGTCGTAAAGCCCCGAAATAATTACAGCAGATCACCGTAAATTTTCATCTCTTGTATACATTTCCGTACTTTGGCTCATACTGGTTGCTTTTTCTTTTACGACTTTAATGTCTTTTTGAAGTCTTCCAGGAGTCTCGGTAATGTCAGCCAAGTTGTAAAAAGAAGAATAAACACTCAAACTGTCGTTATCGGCGTTCACGGTAAGTTATGCCGTTCTTAAGCCCGCCGGAACAAAAATTAAATCAATTTATTTTTAGCGGAGTAACGTCATTCTTGGGAAATTCGATTATTAATCCCAAACTGCTCATCGTTTATTTATGAGTACTTAAGTCAATATCGCCGATATTGCACGTAAATCACGTTCTGCGGCTATCACGCAATCGAAAGTTGTTACATGTTAAGACGTTTGTCAAACAGACAAGTCATTGTCTGAACGAAAGATGAACTTGATTGGATGCATCGGGAGAATGATGATCAGATAGGAAAAGGGCATCGGAGTTGGATTGATGTTTATGGTCTGTCAATTAAATGGAACGAACGAAAGATCTTTATTTTCCTTCTGATATTTTTTATCGTTTTCGCTGTTTTCGGGAGATTAAGAAACGTCTAGAAACATTTCAGCTCTTGTAATTATAGATGGATCCGAACTAGTAGTTTTATTTCCGTTCGTGAGAGCTCTACTTGGAAGAGGATTTGTCGATGTTATTGTAGTTTTATTTGATCGAAAGAACCGAGGACGAAATGGCGCGTGAATAATATTATTTCTTGTGGAGTTGCAGCGATAATTATACAGTTTCTGAATGGCAACAAAAACCAACAATTATTCCTTTAATGAAAATAAACATTGAAACAATGGTGTGAAGGAATCCAATCAATTTTGCTAATGTAAAAAGCTCCACAGCAGGAATATTCTCACGCAGCACTAGCAGAAAATTGCGCCAATTTAGCAGGTTAACACGATATGTTACTCAACCAGTAATAATTTAACCATTATCCCAACTTTGTTAAATGGCGCTCACTACTGAAAGTTTAGGAAGTGTAATCATATAGGTAGTTAGATAATTTTCAGACAGCTAACACGGAATAATGTTTAGAAAAATAAAAAATTATAATAACAGATTGTAAGGAAAGAATTCCATATCTTCTATAAATGTGTTCTGAAGCAATGTTATGAACGAGAAAAACCTCTCCATTTGCATTTAAAATAAGCATTTCCCTATCGGCTTAATGCACAATAACTTTTTTACCGTTCGCTTTAATTAGTGATCCAAGCAGTTTCACGTATGCCTATAGATGGCCACTTTGGGCGGCCGTAGTCCTAGCAAAACAGTCCCAACTGCAGTAAAAACACAAGTGCGAACACTACTAACGTGAAATTTATGCTGAAATATCACCAGCTATTTTATTCAGAATTACTCACAATGTCACTTGCTGAACAATATGGTAACGTTTTCATTCTATACACGAACGGTTTTCAGTTTCAACACGAAAGCACACCGTTATAATGCATTACTCCATCAGGTTGAACCGAAGCTCCGTTTTCAGCAGAAATGTGATGAATTGCCTGTTTTTCTTTCAGTTTCATAGCTGCACATTTCACGTTTTGTTTTTGCCGAAATTGGACGCACAACAAATCACTGTATTTATTGTCGCACGGCGTCAATGCTATTGTACTTACAAGTTTTGAGTTATTTATCCACTGCCAAAAGAGAATTAAAAGAGCTTTTAAATGAATTATTACCCAGTGCTACATATTCGTGTCGTTTCAACGAAAAATCGGTCCCCAACACAAGTATGTACCAAATAGTATGGAGTGCTCGCGGCCCCATTAGTTGCTTAAAAACCGATTCTGTGGGCCTTTCAATTCATAAAGCTAGAATTTTCATGCCCCAAATACAGTAAATCCGAATTCGTCAAAAAAAAAATCCGAGTTTCCGATATAGTGAATTACTTGATACATGGTTTGATATTTTTTCAAAACATTTTCTATAGCCCTTTGGTTAGAAATAAATGGATAGTTTTTTGAAAACCATTGAGTTTCCTATTGTGTAGCAACTTTAAACTTTAAAAATTACTTAATGCGATTTTCGCCGTTTCTCACCCGTTATCTCCAAATCTAAGCCCTAAATAAAAAAAATGTTCTCTTGTAAAATTATTGCCCCATTTATTGTGCTTCCTACAGTACCACTTTCTTATTTTTGTCGTAAATAATAAACTAGAAACAATTATAAATGTAGAATGATGTAAAATTTCGAAATCTCGAGACCGCCGGGCTACGGACAGGTTCTCGATCACCCTCTCTGTCTTCTCTGCGTCCCTCGCCCATCGTATAATTGCATCTCAGGTAGGTTTTTAAAAATGTTCGAAATTATTATGTGTACATTCTATTTAATATTTTTGATTATTCAGACGGTATAGTGATTGGAAACTTTGGAAGGACTAAGTATATAAAAGTTATTAGCCTTTTTTGGGTGGATAAGCTCTCAAAATAACAATTCCTTTTTTGAGTCCCAATTAAAAAAACAATATTACATTTTTTTATTAAGAAATAGGAAACTCAATGGGCTTCAAAAAAACTATTCATTTATTTCTGGCCAAAGGGTTACAAAGAAAAAATCGGAAATTGTTAATAACTTTATTTTGCAGAGGACGATTTTTTGACGAATTCGGACTAAATTTATTTGGGGAATTAGCTTTTCATTCCTGAAAATTCTAGCTTTGTGAATTCAAAGGCCCACATATGAAAAAATGGTTCGCCTATTTTCAGGACATGCATGAGCACGGCAACTCGGTATGTCAACCATATGAAATAGTTGTCTCTGACATACTGAGTTACGATGCTCATTCATGACAAGATACAGTTAAAACAGGAAATAAAGAATTCTAAAGGTAATCTATTTCTTGCAATTTTTTTCTTAAAATTCGTTCCACAAGGTTGCAACATTTTTAAACTCCTAAAGACCTCATTAACTAATCTTCCTTGTTTAGAACATCCAGAATTTATGGATGACTTAAGTTACACGTACATGCCTCCAAAAATTCACCGTTACTTAAAATCCAGCGTCTGTTCTTAAATGTCTTCAATTCTTGGAATTTGATAATGGCGGTCTGCCGCCAAAGGATATACTGTTACTTTATAATCAGTTTACCTTAAATTTCCACGATTTTTAATTAAATTACTAATGGTAGTGCTGTTTTACAAACTTTTTTGTATAATCTCACGGTTTTAAATTGTTCGAACATACCGAAGTACAATGCAGTTTCCTTTATCTGATTTTATTTCAATGTAAGTGTTGCTTAATAGGCAATAGGACACCGAATGTTCAAATTTCTAGATTGCATTACTTTGTTTACGCTCCACAATCTCACTATTTATCCACAGTGAAAACACGGGTGTAATGGGTTTAAAGACTGTTGACTTTTTAAAGCTCGAGAAGTGCACCTTAGAATATACACAGTTACCTGTATTATTTACATATTCTCTTCCGGGAATTGTGACAACCAACTAGCTTCTTGAAGAATGTCATTGGAGGAGTTGCGATCTTCTTTGTTGTTGTCAGACCTTCCTCATTCGGTAAATTGTAAATCTTGTCCGTAAACATTGAAATTTTAATTTTTACACAATATCTGTGCATAGCATTCTGAAGCAACAGATTGGAATCCACCAGGTGCACGTCTCAAAACATAATAATCACTTCTTAACGACGTCGTTTGATACGTTTTCTTCAGATTCATTCTGCACACTTCGATGTGTCTGCTGATGCAGTGTGGCATTTTTTGGTGGCGTCACGACCACCTTTCGGATCCGTTTTTTCCTCGGAATGACATTAAAAGCAATGGGATCTAGTGAAATATTTAAGTCCCCTAAAAGGCGGTGTTCCGTGGGGGTCCCACCAGATAATATGATAAGCAGAGGGTGCCGAGGCAGGTAGTTTTTAAATGGATTTCGGTCCCCAAGTTGTTAACTTCATAAAGATGAATGGTTTGCAGTGAAAACTGACAATTAGGACCATCCACAAACGACTTCTCTACCCATTCTCCCAGAAGGAGATAAGTACTCTTTGTATGTTTTTGTGTCGCCTTTATCAGACCATAATTTAATAGAGGGAAATTTTCACCTCTTTAAAAAAGCACGATAACGTTGGACAATTTGGCCGCCGGATTTCGGCTCACCCCCGAAATTACAAAGTCGATTCCCACTAAAATTACAGCTGCAACTAAAGTAATAGAAAGCCCGAACAAGGCAATTTAGTAATTTTAAACCTCAGACATCTATTTCTTAGCCTCCGTTAATGACGGGACATTAAAGCAAGCGCACAAGTCTATGTTATTATTTTAATTATAATCCTACGCTCCAGAAGAACCGGTTCCGAGTGATTTTTTTTACTCACAAAAATTTTATGGCCACAGAAAAGGCATTCTTGGATCGTCTATAATTATTGTTAATGCGCATTATGAAGAAGACTCGTAAACTTTTAAATAATTACAACTGACCGGTGTGAGTTTAAGTTATTCGCGGTGTAATTTCAGAGTACACGACTCGTAAATACGGAACGAATAATATGATTAAAGCTTGAAAGCCATACCTCGCAGAGCAAAGCTGCTTGCCAGAAAAATTGTTATTGCAAGAAAAAGGTTGCAAATTGGACATTTCAAAGAGTTTACTATTCTTGGGACATCTCTAACATAATCTTACAATATCAGAAATACGAAATCTTTTATTTGTTTTAATATTTTACATGAATTAAAATTTTTAAGCAAGTAAAGTACTTGCACATTGAACACAAGTATAGACATTAAGTCGATTAGACTTATCAAAATCCAGCATTCAATTTTCTAAACTATAGTGAAACTATTTACAGAGATAAATGCCTTCATTAACAATATCACAGACTTTTTCAGGAATATATAATCTGAAAAGCTTAAACCGCCGCGATTTTAAGACACAAGTCAATGGATTCTAGTGGCAAAATCGAGGGCAGTCTCCCTGTTTAGTAACATGTTTACTAACATTTTTGCTTATCATTGTAGGGGCGGTTTGGAGGCAAGGAGAGCGATGACAAGTATCGGAGAGTTCAATCTAAGAAGACTTCGATTGTGAGGAAGGAAATAGTCCCACTGGGTGATAAATTAAGGCTCGGTGCATTGTTTCGTTACAGGGGAGCCTGACAAGGATATACGCGCTCTCCTATTGGTCCTTTCGAAGGATTCTTACACACTGAAAGCGCTATCAATTGAAATCGTCTGACAATGGCGTTTTTTCCGTAATTAACGCGAATTTTGCTCGTCTCTATTTAAGCTCAGACAGCTTTGTTGATATTAGGAGACCGGGATGATAGTGTAAACAGAATGATTAATAATAGTGTCCTGTTTTGTTGATGTTTTCTACAGCATTTATAACCAAGTGTAATAGCAAAGTTTCTTCATGAAACTTCTAAACGATTCGATCTGAAGTTCCACCTTTGATTTATTAAATCCCGCGGAACTACTTACGAAGTAATTTGTAAATAAGTCCCAACAGGAAGGAAATAAGCCCCCTCGGTAACTATTAAACTTGCGCCTCGCCCACATAGTGTAACTATCAATGATGGAACGAGGTGTTTCAAATTTGTTCATTTTAAGTTTCCAACTTTGATTTAATCAAGCTATTCGAGTTTAGTGGCAAAGTTAAATTGTGGATCGATTATACCTCGAGGCGTAAGACACCATCTAACAACGATCGTCAAGAAAAAAACTAATTTGACAAGAGCGTGGGATTGGTGTGAATGATGTTTTAATTAAGAGGAACGTTCGTGTTTAAAAGTAGACGCAACTGCCAATCAACAGATAAGAAGTATCACATCAACACGTTGGAAAAACCAACATTTGCACTTAATTAGACCAAATGCTGCGGTCCCGCTTTAACCAGAGGGTTTTGTACAAACGCTACACTGTGCGTCCCAACTAACATAATTAAAACATTTAATGAGCATGAAATTCAACTTTAGCGGAAGATTCGTATGATAATTACGTTAGCCGCACGTTATTTTCGCTTTCGCTGTGGCTGAAGTGTATTTTCATAACACCAACCGAGCAAGTATATTAAATTCAAGTCCAAAATTTATATTTTATAAGATGTCACGTGTGGTGTCATTGGCCTGCAATTTCTAAATTATTGCAAAGTGGTTTCTGAATGTTGCTTCTTTAATGACCTTTCTGATGCGTTTTATGTATGCTGATTCTTGGGAGGGAAAAATAAAGGAGGATAATCTAAAAATATCAAGAATATTTTTTTAAGGAAATAGTTACTTGATCTGTAGTTTTAGAAAGACTATATTCTTCTATACCTTCTGGCTAACTTTGGGGAAGTCCAAATAAACTGTAGGATTTAAATTCCAGGTGTAGTTTGTCAGTTGCCTGTTACATTTTATGGGACACACCTTATATAATGTCATTTTTATATTATGAACAAAGCAGACAAATTCAAAATTTATGTTACTAAAACGTCAATAACCTTAACGCAAATCGGTTGGAGGACGTCGCTTCTTTAATACCCTTCCCTCCGATGCATTTTATATGCGCAACTCTTCTTCGAACAAATCGAAACAAACAAAATCTTGTGTGTAGTACTGACTTCTCAATATTCATGAATTTCGTAAAGTTTCGATTGGAACGTACAGAATAACAAACGATTCATAAAGTCTGGTTCGATGCATATCTCTGTCTGATAGCAAGTTCTTCGTAGGATAACGTGTCACACTGATGATAATTTAAAACACCAATATCGGCGCTCGCAGCATCGTGCCTAATAATTACGATGCCATATTTCTTTAATTTCAAAAGCCACCAGTCGCCCATCTAAGAATTATGTAAACGGACTGATGAAATTCGTAAATAAAAATACCACACTAATTATACCTCTTTTCCAGCAACTTGTTATTATGGTAAATGATGGTCGTGAAAGTTGAAGAACGTTGCATTTTTTAGGTAAAGTAATAACCGAGCGAGTTTGAATACGTCGAATGCAGACTTCAAGTGAAGATGTGCATCGGAACGCCCGGAGCATTAGAGGATGTTGCCACAAATTTGCAGCAAAATTATAAAATACATTGTCTCGTGTGGTATTATTATGAAAAAACGAGCAAAAGAATGACACAATGCGTCGTGTTCGTGGCACCGCAATTTGTACTGAAGCACTTTATTTTCGTCGGGTATTATTGTCCGGATTACTGCAACGTTTTGTTACAGTTTTATTTTATTATTCGCATTATTCTACTCACATCCACCAATCTTGTGCCAGCATTTTTATACTCTGACTAAACAATTGGTTATAGCCGTAAAACGGAGCACTACCACTCGTTATGTCTTAAGGCCCCTACAGACACACATTTCTTGAGATTTGTATGTATGTATGCACAGAGAGATTTCTATATTACAACAGTGAGTAATGGTGATTTAAATTTGTTAGCAGTGGCGTGTGTGAGCATAAGAAATAAGAAACAAAATCGATTAATGAAAAGTGAATGGGTAAAGAAATGGTTGTTGCAGCGTGATAAATTTTCTCAATAATCTCTGTTAAAAATTCTTTTGAATTTAAAGCCTCATTAAAAAAATTTATTGATACAAAAAATTAGGGTGCAGAAAACTAAGTGTAGATTTTTGACCAACTAATACTTAATTGTTTTTTTTTTCACTTGATGGTTTAGAAATTACCAGAATCGTACCACATTAGCAGATACATTACTGCCATAACTGCATTGTTGCAATGATTATAACGTTTCTATAAATCTCACTAACTTGACTGTAATATTATACGCCCTAGCAGTAATACTCTTGGCAATTTTATCAGCACTAACTGTCTAATCATGGAACGATGCCTTGTGGGATTCATGATAGAGCCATTTTATGAACGGTAGTTAATAGTGTATTTTTTACATGTGTCAAGTGAAATTTGTAGTTTACCTCACGTTGTAGTATCACGTTCCGGATTTTGTGTTAGTACCTCAATTATACCTGTGTACTCCATAATTTGCAAAAATCGCTGGTTGCTAAACTTTCCCATCATTTTATGAACGAATAAAAAACTTGGGTTGTCGACATAAATATTCGTAGCCAATTAATAATATGTTAGTAAAAGCCAATGCAGTAACTGTGATATGTATAGCAGGGTACCCCGTCAACTCGAGTTTTAAAATTCCCTGACTTTTCCAGGTTTTCCTGTAACATTATATCGAACATTCCAGACAAAATAGAAAAACATTTTAAAAGATATGCGCTTAAAAAATAACAAAAATAAATTAAAGAAATAATAATATTGCTGAACATGCAACGTTCAAAAAAGTATAGAAAATAAGTGACAATAATTATTACATAAATTGATCATACAGTGCGTCCCATAAATGACCCATTAATTTTAACAAGTAGCAGAACTCATCAAAAGCCACCACTTTTTTATACACGACTTTTTCGAAAACTTAATTTTTTTTAGCATTTTGGCCCCACAAATTCATGAGCAGAATTTATTTTAACTTGACCTACTGCGTGCGGTTTATATCATTCTGAAATCAGTTTGTTGACACCGGGGGTGGCCGCCGGTAATTTATTATTGTATTTCACTTTCGTTTTTAATTTTCGCCGAAGCACAAAGACTTGATGTGCAACGCTTCCCAAATCGCCGTGTGCCTAATTTGTGTAAATCAGTTTGGAATATCGCATTATACCATTTGGAGAATTTTGAAAACAAGTTTATCCCTATCACGTACAGAAAGTCCAATTTTTACAGCCTGAGGACTTAATAATAATAAATTTAATTTATAATAATTTAATAAACTCTGGTTTCACCAGAGAAGGTATGGGCCACGAAAATTTGCAATTAGGCTCCACAATTTTCATTTTTCATTAATAAAATAGCATTGGATATTGAAGTAAAGACGTTTAGTAGGTAAGTTTTTCTATTTTTAGTTTTTTTTACGTCAAGCCGTTTAGATTGTTTCAAAAAGTTTTCTAAAATTTTTTGTTGTGATTATTATCAAGCAACCGAGCGGTTCAGTAGCGGGTAACTAAAATAACGTCAAAACTTTCACTAATTTTAACTCGATAATTACGGGGTTTAGGGCAACATTTTATTAAGAAAAATTGTTCACACTGAGTTCTACTACTGGTTAAAGTTAATGTAGTCATTTATGGGACACGTTGTATAAACAGACTGTCTGTACAAAAATGACTCCCCCACTTAAATTTTAAATAGGGAAAGTGGGGCATGGCGACATATCCTTGAAAAAATCTTTTGATTCTCTATTCAATGGTGTATTTTCTGCTTCCTGCCAGATGAAAAATATTTTTTCTAATAGGTATTTGGAATATCAACTTTGCTCAAATTTATCACTTCCAATGATCCCATTTTCTTCAACGTGGCTTTTCAGTCAATGGAAAATAATAATTGAAGAAAATATTTGTAACTCGAGTAAATTCAAGTGTACAATTTTCTTTGAGACAACGTGTACATTTGTCGACTAGATATATTTTTTTCGTAGGTCTTCAAGTTCTGTTTATATCGGACGTACCTTTCGCTCACTTTAATTCCAGTTTCTTTTCTTTTTTTTTTCTAGATCGAGCATTTCTTGCTCAGACCGCCTTTTTAATCTAGCTGTTTCGCTTTCCGTTTGTATTTTTCTTAGCATTCTCTAAAGAATTTTTGTATTTTGAATGAGCATTTTTTGCCACTTTTTCTTTCAGAAAGCACCATAATTTTAGGATTTAGGGCTGCTGCAGATTTCACTACACTATGTTTTAGGCAAGTTTTTCTTTCTGTTATTGTTTGGTCCGACATATTTTTGTTTTGTTTTGAATGCCACATCAACAGCACTTGTCGGTTTTGAGTTTGGTCGCTAAATTTAAATTTCAGAAGTTTGCGCAACAAACAATCTTCAGGTTTCATAGATCGTTCAATCACTCCAGATACCAATTTTGCTTTGATTCGTTCTGATAGGTACTAAGGGTATAATCCGGAGAGCCATTTTTTAGTAGTGATAATAATAAAATAAATAAATGGTTTGAATTCAGCCTTGTTTTCCAGCCAAAAGTTCAAAATTCCCTGACAATTTCGATTTTTTTCCGATTTCCCTGACTTTTCCCGGCCCTATAAAAATTCCCTGACTTTTCCAGGTTTTCCCGGCCGCTGGGTACCCTGGTATAGGTACCATTTAAATGGAGTGTTGGAAAACTTTGTTCGCCTACCACCGAATCGATATTAAATTGTTTGAAATTTTGAAAATTAATCGTTCATAAATTGCCAATCTTTACTGGAAAATACCACGAACATTTGCGGTCTACTTTACTTTGTTGTTCCCCCGTCTATCTGCATCAATTCTTTGCCGAGTTTTGATCATATTTCGTGAAGATCGGAGAAAAGGGGATGGTTTTATTGCTTCAAGAGGGATGGAAAATTATTACGCTGTGGTGTTTCATAAATTTTGGGGAGTTTATTTGCAACGGCGTAAAATTGGAAAACCTATGAATGGTGAAAATTTTTATTTGTTTTTGTTTTGTGTTTAAGAGAGCATTAAAATGTGGTTTACGAGGTTTGGTTTATTAAAAAATGTATTATTTCTGGAAATCGCATGTTTGTTTCCACAACTTTTATGTTAAACACGAGATTAATGTTGTAAACATTGGATTTACGAAACTTCGGATGTACTTGCGCAAACTGAAACTAGTACTGAGCTTGTTGGTGTAATAAATTTCACTTCAAAATTGGTTAAATTTATGAGCATTGTAAACATGAATACTTATTATACGGTAAATTTGCGTTATAAACTTCTAAGATTTTATCAGTTAAAATGCTAAAATCTTTACAAGGCAAGAACAAACATGCAGTAATAGTGTGTAAACATTCGATTGTTACGTTAAAATTTGAATTAACATTATGCAGAATAGCAGCATTAATATCAATTGTAAACACAGAACCAATATTTCAATATTATGCTTTCATATTCACTTTAGTATAACCAACGCATAATGCAGTTAGATGAGGGACAAACATTATTGTTGTTCATGGATTTGGCCAGATAATTAAATGCATGTATGAATTAATAAGTACTTTCTTTTGGATAAATTCACATTCAAAAAGTTGCGGCCTTTATTTAATTGAGTTACAAATGGCAACAGACTGATCCTATAAAGCTATTGATAGTAATATTGTCTATATACATTAGAACATTAAGCACAAGCAGTTTTCAATAAATTAGGTGTAGGCAACACGTCTACTGTACAGTAATTCACAAAGAAATGTTGTTGGTAATGGCATAGGAAGTTTTCTTTAAAGGTCCTCTGTCATATACTGTTAAAAAAAATCTCTAGGTGTCGCCCCTCAAAAATGTTGTACAAAAAGAGCTTTCGCGCCACACTCTGTGATGATGTGATTGATTTGCTATTTTTTCTGCAGAATAAAGGCATTTAAGTATAGATTGTGAGAGAAAAAAATCTCTTCAAACTAAATTTTCAAAGCAATGATTAAATCTCATAACCTCAACGACTTGGTTGACAATATGGCCAGCCGGAATTGTTGTCATATTGTCTACACTGTGTTTGCAATATGGCGAAAAAAAATAAATAAATAAGAAAATGTTTAAAAGCAAATTCAGACTGTTTTTTTTTCTAGATGCGCCTGAATTATTTCTCTCTTGAGTTGTCATTGTATTTTTTTGAAATCTATTTTCGTTTTTGCAGAAAAAATAAATAAAATCAAAATTTTAAAAAATCAAGACCAAAGTACTAGAGAAAATGTAATTTTAACTTTTAAAAGTATCTAAATTATTTTGCGTACAGATTGACAAAATCGTCTACATTTAGTTCCAAAAGTATAATAAAAATTAGCTATGAGTCATCAATAAAGACGTGCCAGTTAGATGGATTAAGAGCACACTTATGGAGAAGTGCAATTGAAACACATTTATACATTTAAATCACAATGAAAATAGAGAGTCTTGCAAACTACTTAATATTCTATTGCCGCAGACAGTTATAACTATCAGCGCATTAATCTCAACAAATTAACATGAAAACTTCATAATTACGAACACTACTTTAATGGCCAAACTGCTTGAAAAGTATGACGCCAAAGCGAATAAAATTAAGTTGACCTTCAAGATTTGAACTGGCGCTTCATCTGGAAATATTTAACTGTCGCTAAATATAAATATTTACGTATTTGGGCTTACCAATTATTATTAAACATAATTTTGATCGGTTGCTAAAGAGAAAAATACTTGAAGCTGCTATTAATAATCAACCTGGATATTCAGAGAACTGCTACAAATCAAAATTTCTTTGCCGTACATGGGATAAAGGGACGTTACGTCTTTAAGATATCAGTCGTGGCACAATGATCTCCTTAACGAAATCAAATTACATTTTACAATATTTGAACATCCATGCCATTTTATTCATGCGCCCGAAATCACCAGCCAAATCTCCCATAATCTCCATCTTTCCTAATTGGATTTTCCCTTCATGTAAGTAATTCCGGCAGAAAGAGTGCGTGTTAAATCCCTTCCCAACAGCCGCTTCTCCCGTTTTTTCGGCAGAATTTTCTCATCAAAAAATCGCAAGTGGCGAGTGCGCTCCTTTCACGTCTGCATTATAGGTCCGTATGCGTGGACAGGTCCGGGATACGAATGGTCAGAAAGCACGCCATCAGCTATACCAGTAGATGTTATCTCTTCGTGAACTATTATTTGAACACGGTAACGTGTGTTTGGCGGATGCCGAGGTATTACATTAAACGCCGCTGACTTTTAATTGGTTTATATATCACTGCCTCTTCGGACAACATTGGGTCCGTGCAGTGGGGGCTCGTGGCCAGAAAAATGTTTTAATATCCACCCACGTGCTGTTTATGTATCGGGTCAGTCCTCTTGTTCTTCGCAAAAAATGTATTTTACTGCTCGAGTTGATGGTAGATATAATGGTGGGATTGTTAAGCGTCTTAGCTTTAGGTCATCATTGCTCACGTGCTGATAAGTTTCTGGTTTACCTTCTCTCGTCTGTGTTGGCTCGGCCCAATTTGCGGGGTCCTGGCCAGTAACTGTCGGTATTGTACTGTAATAACATCCTGTACTTAGAGTTTTGTGATTATTAAGTTTAAAGGGACTGTTTATATTATATATTTTCCAACCAACCTCAACTTCGTCTTCCGCTGAAGCTATTTAACTACCAGATGGGTTTCAACCTTTTTCCTTTTATTAATTGAAAAACATTTTTGCCCATCCTCTGAAACTTTTGTTAAATTAAACACCCTCACAATTTTTTTTCTGATCTGGCGGGTGTCTGACCATGTTCTTGGGGTCGCTGAATACGAATCTGAGGTCTCACATAAGCTCAAAAGATTCACAAGAAGCGTAAAAAAAGAACTCGATAAAGTTCGAAAAAGATTGGCTGTAAGTTTTATTTTTAAGTTTCTGAAAATGTCTGTATCAACTAGACAGCGCCCGCGGGAGGCGTTGACTTGAACACGACTTTTTAACAAAATTTGTGTTTTTGAAGATGGATTGCTCAAAGAAATACAAGACTGTGAAGGCCAGTTACTCTTCGCTGTCCGGAATCGCCACACGCCGGTGAACCGCAGCCGCGTTTTACCTCACCTGGCGAGCCGCCACTGATACATTGATTCAATGTGGTGTGCCTTCTGCTTTATAGCTGGTAAAACCGCACCCTCCTTCTTCGCACCGGAATCGCGTGCCCTTAACTTTTCATAAAGCTTTGGTATAAATAGATGTGGGCAAATTTATCAAAGGATGACGTGCATGTGTGTATGGAAGACGAAATTTTGCTGCGTTTGATGTGAAAAATTGGGAGAGATTCGGTGCGAAATCGTTGAGTTATGGTTTTGCCTCCGTGGATGAGGTGATATATTGAGAAAATGTCGAGTTCCACAGGTCCTACATTATTCTTGAGACGGTTCGGTCACATTTGAAAGGGAAATTTTTCGGAGCTATTTTTAATAATCTTAACGCCGTTTATTACATGCATTATTATTTTTACTTGTTGTAGTTGTGGTCGATGGTCGGCAGAATGTAAGATCATAATGGAAATTTGAATTTAAAAATGATCTTATAAATTACAAAACGAACAGGAATAATCACATAATTTTACATGTGCTTTATTGTGGCTGCCAGCATCCAACGCACTCGTCTGATTTAGGAACGAAAGAATACGAATTTCTCGCCTATGCACCGGCAACAATAGGCGCTGGCCCACCCCCTGTCCTTTTATGCTAATTAATGACAACAAAATTCGTAAAATACTCATGAATTTCTGGTCTTTTTCTTGCAGGTAAATAAACGGTCTCCGATACCGATAACGTCTGTGAAAACTTTGCAAAACACCCTCCACTAATTCTGACGATTCAACATCACGACTCTTTAAAATAAAAGTAACCCTTTGACACTGAGATTCAAATATTTTAGTAACCGCTCAAATTTTGATTACACTTCCATTTTTTAACGATGCACTAAAGTGAAAATCTTGCAAAAAAATATCTTCGCGGCAGGTAAATCAGACAACCACATCCTCTTCTTTAAAGCGATATAAAATGTGGCACACTCAGCAAATAAATTTGGTTGGATTGTGTTATTCAAGAAGCTTTTGTTCCTAAAGAAGGTTCTACGATCACGCTGCAGGAAAGCAGTCACCATCGTTTAGTTCTTTGATGCTAAATTATTTAAACACTGCGGGCAATAGTTGCTCATCAAGCGACAGGATAGCTTTCTAAAAACCACTCATAATAAAGTTTCTGTTTTATTTATGCTCATAAATGACCACAGCCTGACTCCACCACATGTCAGTTAATACAGGCAATACAGAATATTTTGTCAATTATTAACCATATCGTTGATTAAGGTTCTGTGTTTATTTTATGACTGTCTATATTCATATCGTCAACCACAGAACATGAATATTTTAGATCGTAATTCTACCAGAACTGGATTGCTGTAGATGTCAAAAAATCCACAACATGAACAGGAGAATAATAAATATTACGTTTCTCGGTTTCAGATTATTAATTTCAAATTAGATTTACAGTGACAAAACTACATAGTATTTTATGGCGAATTGCTGTCGGGGTTTTATCAGCTCTACCCACATTGCACCATAAAACTACATACATACTATAATTTACTACAATTTTTTTTGTGGTAGACGGATTTTTTCTAACTCCATATAAATCTTCAAACAAAAGATAGATTTAACAATTTACTTAGACAAAAACGACAGTGTTGACACGGCGACATTAAAAGAGCAATTACTAGTAGGAATTTTAAACCATAAAACAGTCGCCAAATAAAAACATTGCAATTGCTTGAAGTAAATTTGCCTGCTTTATGACTCTCAGAGAATGAAACTGTATATCTTCGTTAATTGTTACCAAGAAGTTAATAACCATGCTGAAAAATTACGATGTAAGCTATTCGTTTGAACTGTCACCTATTTGCTTGGAACAGTTCAAGTACAACTTGTACTCTTGAATTTACATCGACCAGAGTAACCACGATTGTATGAAAAGTGATAACTTTCAATCTTACATCTTATCTTATGGACAGCGAACAGCACACCTTATAAAACAACCAGCTTTTATTGACTGAAAATTGAAATAAAATAAAAATGTCATCAGGAAATAAACGTGCGAGTTTAGAAATTAACGACCCATACAAATTGCCTGACATTCAAATATAAGATAAGCAAATGATGTGGAAAATACGATGGTGCCGCTATTTCTTATAAATTATCTTACGAAAAAAACACGCGTAAAAGATTATTTATATTATGCTCAATTCAACGATCCCGTGTCCTTGTGATTCCATCAACTATTAATTTTAGTGTCTACAACAGGCACACAAATTATTTCGAAACAGACTACCATCTATCATTAAAAACGTGATCTATAATTATAATAGTTGTAGACCGCGACGAGAATTTACATTTTAGATGTTTTGAGATGCGTATCTAAAAACAAACATTTCCTCCACCTCATGTCAAATGATTTGTTTCGAGGCGTTGGTTACACCAAATCGATCGGGAGATGAAAGGAACCCATTTCTGCCACCGTGATTATAAACAGATACATCCGTCCGTAAAAACTAGAACTAGAATTCTCCAGCCTACAAAATATTCTTTTGTTCCTTTAATTACTTGTCGGAAATTTAAAAAATTCATAAAGTTTTATGGGGCAGAAAGAACCGCCTTTGTCCAAGTCTCTTTACGAGCCGTTTTACGAGGGTGGGGAAAAAATTATTTTCTATTTCGAGTACTAAAACTGGTTTACTCATCAAACGTACAGTCTGCAGCAATATTTGTGAGCACCCTGTAGGACACTGCATCAAATTACCAAAAAGGGAAAGTCCCCGGTAATTAGTTTGCGGTAAAGTGGGTCAGCAGCCGTCTTCCAAGAAACGAGAGGTCCATCATCCGCTCGAAAGCTCTTTGAAGAAAGCCACCCTCCAGTATTGACCGCTGCACGAAATTCGGTTATGCAAAGGGCATCTATTCATAAATCACCTCTCGAGACAAGCGGTAGAGAGGAATTATTATCTTCCCATTACGTCAGAGGAGAAGAGCCTTTTTCTTCCTCTAATCACACAACAAGTGCACTGGAATATAATGGATCTATTGGCATTTAAAGGTCGGGGGGGTTAGGGTTAGTTCTTGTGTCCAGATAGTATCGCGTGCTGAACGATCCTCGCAAAAACAGAAAATTTACTCAAAACGTGCCTGTTAATTGTCTTAACGTTCATGTTTCGATTTTTTGCGGACGCTATTCCCGGAGGCTTGTCCTTTTTATGGTGAATGGATTGTTCATGCGATTAAGATGGGCAAAAACGACTCGTCGAGCGACTCGTGAAACTGCTGCGAGATGAGAAATTAACCAATCCAACTTTTCCAACTGACAATCGTATTAATTAGGGACTCGAATACGATGATTGAAATTAATTAATAATTAAGATGTGACTGAATTGTCTTCGGAACAGAAGTGCCAGCGGTTAGCATCTGTTTACTAGACGGTGTGTTATTCAACTCGTAAAGTATTATGCAGTTATAAATTATGAATTAGAGATAACAAGTGCTGAGATAATAAGACCTCAACCTACGTGCGGTGTAGTTGGAAACGACATAAATTGCTCACATAACGTTTGAAAAACTATATGTAAGCATTTTATTACTGCAATACCTGATAGTAAAATCGGAATCGTAACGTCCATCAAGCGAATAAATCCCAGACAACAATGTCATATTCATTTCACACTGTATTCGCAGTTTTTGAAATTAGTGAACACACTGTGGACAATTCTGGTTTCAATAGGTGGAGGCACTTCAGAATAAAATATATGTATGTAGATAATTATAATAAGACCACCCAGTAAGAAGCTCCACTTCCACTTAGCTATAAACAGAGGATATCAAAGAGTTACAACTACAATTCTTATTTTTCACAAAATGAACTCTGGGATAGCTGTGGTTCATTTACTTGTATTCACTTCAATTCATTCATACATTAAAAAAAATACAAGTAGGTGCATATTATGTAGTTAATGCATAAAAGAAAGATTGTACAATTCCTGGCTGTTCTCTGAACTTCCAATTTATCCAAGGCGTAAAAACCCTCCGCACCTTCGACTTCCGCCAGAAAAAGCTCTTCCCGCCCCCACAATTACGAGTAATTCAATTAAAAACTTAATAGCCCCAATAAAATATCATTTAATCGTATGTCCTTTATTACTCACAATTAAGTCGATATAATCAAACCACAATTAAGGGATGTGAGCTTCACCGAAAATGACAACGCTAAATTGCTTCGAACTTTTAATTCGTGGTGAAAGAAGTTAATCAAGTATCGATAAACCCCTTTCAGTGTATAAAAAACCGTCTGCAAAAGTTGAAAGAAGCCGTGGCAAGGAGGATTTGAATTTTTAATTAAAATCCTTTGAGGAAAGCTCCAATGAGTAACGACAAACTTTGATCTTTCACACTGACCTCGTTGGGAAAACATTTGGATTTACACACTTGTGCTATTTATGGTATAAAATGTTGTTATAAATGCAAAATTGTGTATGTAACTTTGTACAAGGATCCGCCCTTCACAACTGGAATGTTCGGCCATGTAAAAGATTTTTTAGTCCTAATTTCATAAAATTTATTAGATGATTTAGATCATTCTTTAGTACCATTCTCTTCTAGGAAATTGGCGCTAACTAAAATCATAATTATAAGTATGATCTATTGAAATATGTAACCTCACAAAACCACCCCATTAATGGTGGTTAAAAATTGCAACTCCTTAATCCCTAATGCTCAATATCACTGGCACATTCACCCCAACAAAATTTTGCATGACACTAACATAATTATTATTTTTATTTTTTACTTTTAAATAATACACCTATGTAATGTGAGAATTTCTAATAATTTCAAATAGTATTATTCAGTACGTTTTGTTAACACTCGTAAAAGTTAACACTGTAGTAAGTGGATAGGTCGTAAACATAAACAAAATAGTATATAATTATTCTGTAAAATAGTTTTGCAATAAATGACTGTAGATAAAATATTTGTTATAAATATCAGCCGAATTTTATGCTGATGAATGTTTTGGTTGCTGTAGAGAGAAGTGATGAGCAAGAATGAACAAAATTCTTTTTACACAATGAAATAATAAAAACACTAATACAAAAATTATCACAATTTCCAAAACAATGAGAGCTTTATATGCCCAAACAATGCATTTTTATGTTCTATTTACATAATCATTTTGTTGACCTCTGACGATCACCATATTGCATCTGTTGTTTCTATTAGCACAAATAAATATAATCGCCGTTTCATTCTGCTTAAATAATTAAGATATGCTTTATGTCTGATAACAAAGATCGCACATCCGGAAGAGGGTGTAGGCACAGAAAATCCTTTCAGTAAATAAACATCCTTAATTAAAAATAAAATCACTGGGATGCAACGTGCCACCAACAAATAATCAAGGGTTAATACATCTTCCCCACTTAACGTGCCCAAGACAGCGTTCAAAATATTTTAACTTCCTCAAAAAACTTTCAGAATTCCAGGACGCCAGGAGAATTTAAATTTTTAATCAACCTCCTTTGACATAAATGTTGCTGAACAACGACAAACTCTGATGGTTCACACTAACCTTCCTCAAAGGCGTGGAAATATCCGAATTGACACACTTGTGACACAGAAAACCACCGAAAGTTTCGACGCTTTACGAGTCGAGAAAAGCACGTTAGTCGGTCGTTTTTGTAGCGAGCGGTAAACGTCCAACTTCTGCGCGAGTCGTTCACGGACTGACGGCGGTCTCAACTTCACGGTTTGTTCTTGGGTTGCACTGGTAACAGATGCGCAAAGGCACATGGACTCGGAAAATCGGGAGTTTTCAGCGACGAGACGAGGGGCTGTTGGAAATAGGCAGTTTTACGATTTGTTGGGAATTTTGGGGAGCATCGCGACGTGGGAGGAGACGGTTTGGCAATAAATTGCAGGCGACAATCAAGGAAGGATAAGAATATAGATATTTGCGGTTTGTGATGGATTTTATTGTGACTCATCATTCAGTGTGAAGCGAGGAAAAGTTAACAGAAGGGTTTTTGTTGTAACTATTGCAGAGGAAAGTTCAGGGTCGTATGAAATTAAATTCATTAGTGTGTTGCAGGAAATGTTTACAATAGGAATGCCAGTGGTTTTAGAATCTAGTAAAGTTTTCGATGTTACTGGGACAATAATTATTATTATTACATATCAAGTTTATTACAGCAGAATTTATTTTGCTCAAAGAGGAGCATAGGCGTTTGTGAGCGATATTTGAAAAACATTTGAAAATATTAATTTAAATTTGCTCATCCAAATTTAGTGTTTGAAAAATGTAACTTTTTCACTTTAACTGCAAATTTTCACTTGTAAGAATTTGTAGTCAAAATTAAGTGTAATTTGGTATAAATTATATCTTGTATTTACATGAGTGCTTCGAAACTATCAATTTGTAATACGAAAGTTTTTTAATGTCCCCATGCGCAGCAGAGGGAAATCTGTCAAAAAATGACACGAGTATTGCGTTTGAATCAACTTGAGTATTACAACAGATTGTTTCAGAAGCACGAAAGTAATTCGGTAAAATCATTTCATGAATAAAGTTTACATCCACGAAATGCAAAATAAAGCGCAATTAAAATTAGTAGAACATAGATTCGAAGATGGACACCTTTTCAATTTTGAAAATTATAAAATTCTTGATACAGAACCTAACAGAATTAAACGTAATAATAGCGAGATATTCCACATCAAATGTCATAACTGTGTCAACTTTAGAACTCATACGAGTAGATTGAGTAGCCACTACTTATGCAGGGATAATAGAAAAAAATAAAAAAATAAAGTATGTAACACTAAATCTTGAGATTGCGCATTAATTATTATTATCAGTTGACACTGTTCACAAAATGGCGAAACTGTCTTTTCATCAAAATTTTTATTGTGTATTGTTTAATTTTAATTTGTAATTTTTTTTAAGTATTGTAATAAGATGTAAAATAACACAATTTCTCCTTTATTCCTTTAACTCAATATTAGTTTTTTATTCTTTCCCCGGGTACCCCACGATTTGAAAAATTTGAGTTGGTTATTTATACAGTACACCAGCGTGGTCGGAATGGGTCATAAATAAGTCGTAACGCAACCACAAATCCACAAAACCTCTCCTATGCTCCTGTGTGCATTTGTCTTTCTCAAATATGCGCTCTTTTTGAATCAACCAATGGCAATGTGTTAGTTGAAAAACGCGGGCAAGGTGGGCGTTTTTATTACTATATCTGTTGGCCGACCACGATATAATATTCAGCGTTTCCCTGGAAATAAAACATTTGAAAAATACTTAATTCAAGAAATAAAGTCTTACGATTGGTCGAAAAAGATGATGAATGAAATAATCTAGTTTCTCCAATTCTGTTCAAGGGGAAAATTCATATAAAACGTTAGCAACCAGTAGCATTGCGTTACAGTGTAAATTTAGCAGCTATTTCAATTTGCAGTAGGAAAATTGAGTTATCACGTCAATTAAATCCTCGTCAATCGATGAATTGTCCACTCGAAATTTATTCGTAATCCCTGTTTTTTTATTTTTGTTTTGTTTTTACCTTGCTGGATCAACAATTGGAATAATTGTTATCTATACCACGAGTGATTTTCGAATTTCCCTGGCTAACCCGGTGACCAACAGGTTTATTATCTAGGTTACATGGAAGTCTTGCGGCAATAACCTCTTTAGTCTAACGTGGATGTCTTTTTGTCCCAGGGAGTAATATACAGCACTTGAATATTTAGAAACCGGGTGGTGGGCTTTTGAATACCGACTTCATGTGTGTTCACCGATTTCTTCGTCAATTATGGACCGATTTATAAAATTCTTTTTTTATTTGAAAGAGTATACTTCCAGATTGGTCCCGTTGTCATAATTTCCGGATCTGATAAGGGAATCTCATGGAAATCGAGAAAAATCCTGAAATTTTCGCTCCCTTTTATTAACAGACTTCATGTATGTTCACCGATTTTTTCATTTTTCCTGAAGCGTCTTTACTAGGTCTACTTATCACTTAAAATTGTAAAAAAATTAACTTTAAAATAAAAGAGAACCTACTTCAAAAAGTGAAAAATAATAGAATACATGTATTAGTACATGTGCCACCTAATAATCTGTTCGGTGACAAGCCAAATAGGTAGCGGATAGATAAGCTGCCCGCTCCCGCCACATCGCAAGTCTCCCGATGCGCGTACCGGAATGCGTGAGTGGGGGTGGGGGGCTCGTGCTGAGCAGTACGACCCAAACGGCAGACGTCGTTGACGGTCGAATGAATTTTTTATGCGTTATAACGTTGTTGATATATTTGTATAATTACAAATTTGTAACCTATTTGGCTTGGCACCAACTTCAAACAGATCATTAGGTAGCACATGTAATAATACAATCATGTATTCAACTATTTTTCACTTTTTGAGGTCGGTTCTCCTTTTTTTTAAGTTAATTTTCTTGCGCACAAACCAAGGTGCGTTGATAATCGTTCGCAGAACTTTATTTTGTAATCTTTTTATCATAAACTTAATAAAATTTCGCATGCATACATTAACAGTTTCATTCGTAAAACATCACTGCACATTTTATTTTCCCATGTGCGATGTTCTATTAATTAAGGAATTAGATTAAATTCATATTTAGCATTATATTGAGGAGGTGGCCTTTCTCCATGTCTTTAGAGAACCCCCTCAAGTTCTTCAAGTTCCCTCAAGGTGTTTTTGGGACAGCGATCCTCGCCGAGTATTTGAAACCTTACCTTACACAGGCCTTCACAGTGGCAGAGCACATGTAGGGCTGTTTCCTCGTCGTCCTGGCAAAATCTGCACAGTTATTTGCCACTATCTTCACTTGCGAATTGATATCTGGATCGTTTTCTTCGATTTTTTCCAGGTATATCCCGGCTCCAGTTCCCCTATCACTCATCGAGCCATCGGTACCGTGCCTCTGACTGATTGGTTTTTGCCCCCGATTTAGCCTATACATTTTTCTTGCAAATGGTACCACTGTGGTTGTATTGGTCTTGACCGATAGCACTCTTGCCCGGGCTACCAGTAAAACCACTCATGGTTGTAGGGTGACACCTAAAACCTAAAAATGCACAACGGAAATGCGTGCATTGCATCCAGCAAACTATCGTGGATGCATGGTGGCCAAAGAATTTCAAATACTCAAGAACAGACAAACCAAGAAGCCTAGTCCACCACAACAGCAGCAAAGAAATTCTCAGCCAAAAACTGTTTTACAAGCAACAAGCCATAACAAAACTACCCATCTAGCTAAAACCAGCAACGAAGAAGCCAAGACAAAAAATTTTACCTTTAACGCCAGAAACTATAGTCAAGCAGTAATGAAAGAAGGACGAAGCCCAAACATTGTGTCCACTCTACAGCAAATTTAAAAAAAAAATGGAGAAGCTAGAAAAGATGGAAGAACGCATAACTAAATTGGAATATCGTACCCAAGGAGCGATCCCCGAGAACAAAAATGGCTGGTCAACTCAGAATAATTGAATGGAATTCCAATGGATTGTTGCAACACCAGCAAGAGTTGCAAGTAATCCTTGATATAGAAAAAATTGATGTATGCCTTTCTGAAACCCATTTCACCAAGGAGTCACACGTCAAATTCAGAGGATATAAGGTGTACCATACTATCCACCCAAATAATACAGCAAGAGGTGGAAGTGCAGTCATCATAAAGGAATCCATATCTCATCACCAAATGTTAGGTTACCAAACTGATGCAATACAAGCCACAACTGTTTGCGTCCAAACTAAAACTTATGAGATCAACATCTCGGCAATATACTGTCCTCCAAGACACGCTATCAAAAAGGAAGAATACATTGACTTTCTAAATAGCCAATGACGTAGATTCATAGTGGGAGGTGATTTCAATGCGAAACATACCCACATCAAGACTCACCACAACCAAAGGAAAAGAACTCCTTGAATCATGTAATCAGCTAAAATGTGAAACAGTGTCAACCGGTAAACCTACCTACTGGCCCACAGATCCAAATAAAACACCTGATCTTATAGACTTTTTTGTGATCAGAAACATTTCTTCGAATTACCTGCATAGTGAGGAGGCATGGGACATGAATTCGGATCACTCACCCATTCTTCTAACATTAAGTGATCCAGAAAGAAAATCCTCCAAGACTAGTCAACAAACTCACTGATTGGCAAAGCTTCAAAATTAAACTTGAAGAATATACTGAACTATCAGTTCCCCTAAGGACAGAAGAACAACTAGACAAAGAAGTAGAATTGTTTACAAAAACATACAAAAGGCAGCTTGGGAAAACACCCCGGAGTTAATTCGGAGAACAAAAGGTAACAACTACCCGAAAGGGATTAGAGAACTAATCATCGACAAAAGAAAACTTCGAAGAAGATGGCACCAATCAAGGGCACCTGCAGACAAGACAATTTTGAACAATGCCACACAGCAATTGAAGAGAGAAATTCAACGCATAAAAAGTGAAGCAATCAGTGAATACTTGAGTGAGCTGACTAACAGTAATAAAACCGACTACTCGCTTTGGAAAGCAACTAAACGACTAAAGAGGCCTACGCAGCAAAACCCGCCAATACGAAATGCAGACGGAAGTTGGGCACGCAATAATATGCAAAAAGCCTGTAGATTTGCACAACACCTAGAAATGACGTTCCAAACAAATGGAGATGAAAACCATCAAGAATGGAATAATCCGATTCAAGAAGAAGGGGTTATTCGACCAACTTCGACGAAAGAAGTTGCAAATGAAATTAAAACAAACATCAATCCGTCGAAAGCTCCAGGTTTGGATCTTATCACTGGAGAAGTTTTAAAACAACTCCGAAAAAAGCTATTGTGAAATTGACTAACCTCATAAATGCGTCATTTAGACTGAAGTATGTAATTGTGGAAAATAACCGAAGTTATTATGATTCAGAAACCAGGAAAACCTTCACATGAAGTCACTTCGTATAGGCCGATATCACTACTCCCAATGATATCGAAGCTTTATGAAAAGATACTTCACAGGAAATTAAAAGAAATAATTTCAGAGAAAAACACTCCACTATTGACCAAGTACACAGGATCACAGAGAGAATTGAAAAATCATTAGAAGAAAAGAAAGTTTGCTCAACCGTTTTTCTAGATGTTGCACAAGAATCAAGCAGGAAAAAGCTTATTTTGAACTGAAAAAAATTAAAGCAGGAGTGCCACAGGGTAGCGTACTGAGTCCTGTCCTCTATTTACTATATACTAGTGACATACCTAAACCTGAACAAAATACAATTGCCACTTTTGCCGACGATACAGCAGTTATGGCAGTTGGAAATAATCATGCAGAAGCGGCAGTGAAACTTCAAACCTCCATTGATAAAATATACACCTGGACAAAAACTTGGCGTATCAAGTTAAACGAAAGTAAGTCCGTACATGTAGACTTTACCAACAAACGTCAAAAACATATACCGATAAGGATCAACGATACCCAGATACCACACGCTGACTCTGCAAAATATCTGGGAATGAATTTGGATGCTAGACTGCGTTGGAAAGTTCATGTGAAAAAGAAAAGAGAAGAACTAGGGTTAAAGCGAAAAAAGTTGCGTTGGTTACTAGGCAAAACTTCCCAGTTATCAACATATAATAAATTGCTTCTCTACAAGCAAATTTTAAAACCTATTTGGACCTATGGCATCCAACTATGGGGATGCGCTAAGAAATACAACATAGAAGTTATTCAAAGATTTCAAAACAAAATACTCAGGGAAATTGTTGATGCACCATGGTATTTCCAAAATAAACATCTTCATAGAGATCTTGATGTGGAAACCGTTGATCAGACAATCGTCAAGTTCGCCAAGAGTCATGAGCAGCGACTACTTCAACATGTGAATATGGAAGCGACCCAGCTCCTTGATAACACAAATCAGACGAGAAGCCTCAAAAGGACCAAACCTTATGAGTTAGTGAAGTGAAATTAAAAGCAGTAAAATGCGAAAGTTACACGCCAAATCATGTGTAGATTAAGTTTTAGAATCTAAGTATTACTACTGAGTAAATTCTTAGTTTAAGTTTTCTATTAGTATTTTGATGAGATTCTGATTAGATTGTAAAATCAACAAGACACCAAAAAAAAAAATAAAAAAAAATTGGATTTCGTCGATTTGGTCATTTGTACCTATACCCGAGATATTGATAGCCTTTTTGGGCTAGCTTGCAGATTAAGTCATTAAGGCATTCACTATGGATACATTCTGTTGGCTTTCCCGGCTGGTAGGCGTCAGTACACGTTCGGTCATTGGTCTTCTGATGGGTCTGAATAACTTTGGTGTATGTTCTACTAATCTAACTTTGGTAGATAACTTTCACCGTTCGCCACTCTTTTGGCACATAACCCCGGGCCATTCTGACCCTGCAGATTTTGCACATGAGTGGGATTAAAACGTCTTTAACCCTCTGCAGGAGTACTGTATAGATCCCGTCCTCTCCAGAGGATTTCAAATAATTTCAAATTATTTAAATTTGTTCAGACAACTGGTGTTATATAATGTAAATATGCGAGCCGGATATGGTGGTCGCTCCGTTTTCAACCCTTTTAGATTTATTGATGCTTTTAAGACCACAAATGGTCGGATTTTCCAACCATTGGGAATCCCGACCCATTTCGACCACCGGACACCTATTGTTCTGTGGTGTATATAAGATATAATTTTAGTTTTAGAAAATAGTGTTGTAACAGAAGCGAGTACCAGAGGGTACGTACGACGGCCAACGTAAAGCCGAATTTAACAGACTACAAGAACAGTCTACAGAATAGAAGAGACTACAAGTTCAGTATGTGCAGCATCTAACAAATTCACTAGCATTCAATCCACAGCGATTAACAACTGGTTTGACAACTTCGGTGGCAAGTTTCCATTCTGTTCTTGAGCATTTTCGGTTCCTCTTCAGACTCGGTATGTTCTTCTGCAGTCGATAAAATCTATGACTCCGGAAAGTGGGCTTCGGTAAATTCTCTTAGACTTTCCTCTGCCGTTTTCGTGTAGGTTCCATCAGTTTTCTTGAGAAAACCAACCCTGTTCGCAGCGCAATCCTTAACTATAACTTTAGGGATCCCAGAGATTGCAGGAGTTTGTTTTCCTTCAAGAATTCCTTTTGGCTTTTCGGATTACTTTGTTATACTGCGTCAGTGTTATTTTGGTTGTATTCCAGTCGTGGTTGACTTTGGATGTATTGAATACATTGGCGGCCCGTGGTTCATTTTACAAGAGGGTCATTTCGAATTTTAGCTGTATGCTTATAAGGATACGTAAATAAGGATACGTAATAATGCGTGTAAAAATAGTATATTATTATACAAGTTTCACAAGACGGTTGATTGTAGCACGAGTAGTTTGGGGCACGACGAGCGCAGCGAGAAGTGCTCCAAAGGCACGAGTGCTACAATTACGGCTTGTGAAACGCGTGTAATATACTATTTTTTCGAATTTGGCTTTATTTAATTAAGAAAAACTGAAAATTTGTGCTAAATTGATGACTTTGGGACTTTTGAATAACACGAGTGGTATTTCAGTATAATTGCTAAATGACGTTTCTGATTTGGAGGTTAGATTTGGAAACTTTTGATTATGCAGACACAAGCTGTACCTCACGTTACTTCTCTTTGGTTTATTTTCGTTCACATCTGTCATATAGCGCGATTACTTGACTTTTATAACGTCGTTGTCGCGGTCACATTGCATTTCTGGGAGTGGACGACCATTTGTTTTAAGCTCCAACGGTTTCTCGAAACTTAAATAACTAACTATCCACACGATGAAACACTAACAGCCAGTCAGCTGACAGAACTAAAGAGGAACACCATCCTACCTCCTACAATAATCTGTTAGTCGGACGTCCGACTTTCTATCTTTATTTCATGCATGAAATACGTCGGTTACAATAAAATACATGATTCGATCCTACAATGAGACACTGGGCTGTTGACCGTTAGGGCGGTTGTTTTTTTGTTTGGTACAATGTAGAAATGCAATAGCTTTCTTTTTGTCGCACTCCTTACAATTGGCTACCAGCATTCGCTTAACGAGAGCATGAGTCGGCTTTGACCCAGGCGAACTCGACAATCTCCACGCGTGTATAAAATTCTTCGCGGCAACTACAAAGCTAAACTCAATAGATAATTTATATGAAAATCGTACGACACTAATTAAGAACCAATAGAAAAATTAATTTTAGTATGGTTTCCGAGACAACAAAAAAATTTCTTGATAATCTTTTTTAGGTTGACTAACCTAACTGAAATTATTAGGCGATAATTTTTTGACATTCACTGCCATCATAGTGATCGTCAAAATATAAAATGTTTCAGAAATTACAATTTTATTTTTGAAATCAATACAATACATATTAATTAAAATTAAACACAATTGTTATATACGTTTCCTCTGTAACAATAATCAAATAAAGTGGTAGCAGTAGAAGATACATTGATACCATCAGATAAGGATCCCTTTTCACACCTCATGCTTTGGATGATTTTCTTATGATAGTCTGCATCCATTTGCAAATATGGTCTAATTCAGTGAACATTACTATGCCCTGTAATTTTAATGAGTTGCTCATCTCCTACTCTTTCTTTCGACAGATTTGAGACGGCGCGGCGCTTGCTCTTACGGAATGAATTTTTATCTTATATCAATTCCAATCTTCTGAGCCGACTCCTCCGCGCCATGCCAATTCATGCCCAGTAATAAGAAAGAGCTTTCTTTGCAAATATGTTAGAGTATTTTCGTCCCACATTTTGACCATTTTTGTTAATTCTTCATTAGTTAAAGCTGCTGAACCTGATTTTTGTTTCGCAAAATCGGCTTGTAACTTCCGTCTCTTTGCATCTCCGGCAGCTCTAGCAGAACTAAATTCTATATCTACGAAAGGATCGAATTTGACGTTGAATTCTTTGAAATATCTTTCTTGTAGTTGTTTGGCTGTCGCATTCCACATTAATTTCATTTTACAGCTTCCTTGTAATCTTCACCATTTATTCTTTTCATATTATAACCTCAATCTTTAAAAATTTTCGCTAATTTATCTTTCGATGTAGATCCATCCAGCTTTTAATTTCTTGCCTCACAAAAGGTCAAAAACTGGCACCATACAGAAAGTTTACTTCTTTTTGTTTTTTAGGCACTGCAATATTTGCTAAAGATTCTGTACGTGTTCTGTACCAGAGCGCGACATTTTTCTGGCCGTAACAATTTTTCGTTTATGTACAACTTACTATGGATACATTTTTGATATCACTCGATATTTTATTTTAGAGTAAAATTTAATTTTTCCTTTTTTACCCGTGTCGTTACGATTTTCTTACCGAATCTACATTCGAGCATTAATTCATGTCCGGTAATTTTCTTATCGTGCACAGAACAACGTAATCGGTCCTCGCGTACCGCCCGCGCCGATTAATACCGATGTTCTTGTGCACTCTAAAAAATTACCGGAAAGAGTTAATGCTCTTATGGGATTATAAGTGAAAATTCAAACATCATTATTTAATTGCAATAACTATATTATTATATTCCACCAAATAAAGAGTCTTGATACTGCCTTTTTCACTTTTTTCTTTTGGGAGGTCATAAACGAGCTGCCACTGATTTGAATACTCTTCTGACCTGACCTCTCAGGCTTGGGACAGAGGGGCGTAGTTACCATAGGGGCCCCCTTGGGACTGGGGCGCGTAGCTACCATCTAAACCGCCGGGGCCGTAATACCTACTACGTACTCTCAAAAAGTCATGTCGATCGCTTGTTCTCTGAAAAACAAAAACAAATCTATCCCACGGGAACCGTACATTTTTATTATGCTATTCCACACTATACTTTATCTGTGCCGTATGTCTGTCAGATCCGTTAAGCCCTTCTAACATGATTGAGCAACAACATCCATCCATCCATCCAGTCATCCAAGCTTTCGCATTTATAATATTATGCCTATTGTTCCTCCGCAGTAGGTGAGCTTTGTTACTGTTAAAACATCTGTATGGAGCGCAGTCATCATGTTAGAGCTCCTGAATTAGTGTACAGCTTAACTTATTGCTGTGTACTACCGTGAGATCATTTAGATTATAAATTAGAGTAAGCTGTGACCTTTAAATTAGGTTGGCACTACTAACTAATTTAACATGAAAAACATAAACGTCACAATGTTTATGATAACCTCAAATTTTACTGTCAGTATAAGCTATCAGTCAATTTGCACGCTGGGCCATTGGATAAAAAAAAAACACGCCTACTCTAATTTATAATTTAAATGATCGCACGGTATATATGCTCGCGGTCTCCAGGTCTTCGTGTAGTATAGTAGTTGACCTCTGTAGCAGGAGAGCTACATGGATGTTCCCCTATCAAACCCTCTGCCCACTATAGCTGATGCAGTCTTCGTGTGGTGGAAGTCCGCCTATAGAACCCCGATCCCCTGCACTATGATTGAGGCGATCTTGGAGGACATAGAAGTGGCCCCTGGTTCCTTTTTTCTTCCCGTGACCATCTTGCCTTTCCCAGCGAACTTTTTCCCGGTCGGGGGCTCTTTGCTTGTCTCCTTCTCGGACTGGCATTCTTGTGTTGTCGTGATAGAGGAGGAGGCCGTTAGAATGACATCATCCTTCCTCGTCTCCCCCTCCTCTGACTTTTTCTCCTCCCTGTACGGAACTTAATGTGTCCCGTGCCAAAATAAGGGCTATTTCTACCTTCCTACCTGGCCTTTGGCATTGCCGTTTATCCCCAAATGAAATGTGTTTTTAGACCGTGGTAACCTACCCTCAGCCTTGCCACAATCTGTCTTTGTAAGGGTCTTTCGCCGTCGTGGTCGTTCAGCATATATACCGTGCAGGAAACCGGTTTTGAGATCTCCTCTTCCAAAAGAGTCTTGCGAACAGTGCCCTCCCGAGTTTTCAACTGCATTTCGTTGGTGCAAGTCATCAATATGTACCCTGGTCTAAAGGTGCACTTTTCAAAGCGCACCTCTAGATCTTCAGGATCCGCCTCTTCCAGCTTTCTTATGATCGCCCTTTGGACAGCTTCGAGCCTTTCCTTTGTCATCCGGTTTGATAATGGGTGGAGTGGTCCCCTCTGATCTTTACCTTTTCTTCGGGTGTTTTGGTTTCGTTGATGCCTTTGTGGTAGTGACCTTCAAGAGATCTTTCCTGATGACCAGCCTTTTGGCATCAACGTAGTTCTTGCCTTGCTTTGTGTGTTTCGAAGCTCTCGAAGGATAGACAATCCTGACTTCCTCCAGGGAGTTGACTCTTGTATTGGCCTTAGGGGATTTCGGGCCAGAAAGGACATTTTAAGTCTCTTGGTTCGATTTCTTTTCTTTTTGTTTTTTTTTGCCTGCAGTTTTTATTTTTGGTGCTACAAGTAGCTAGCGAAAATAAAGTCCGTTCGACCAGAGTCCCACACAAGGGGGCGTCACCTGGTGTGACCAGGGGCATGTTTACGACCGCACAAACCCTGCGACCATTCAATCCTTAGCACGTTGTCTTGACTTGGGTTATAGTCAGGTTAAGGACTTGTAATGCAGCGGAATTTCTCCTGGCTGCTTTAGTCTCGTTGACCGTTCTGATCATGTTGCCAAGGGTTCACTACCTGGGGATGAGAGAAGCGTTCCTATTGTCTCCATTTTGATACTTTAATAACATTTTTCTACTTTGCGTTCCTATTGAGACTATTATAATATATGTTATAATAATTATACTAAAAATAGTATAAAATATTTTTTTTAATATTGGTAATCTCTCTGTCTGATCTTGGCAATCCTAACCTATACTTCGCTGTCAATGATGTATGAACGTGAATTGGCATTACTATTTTTGCCACTTGTATTGGAACTTCACGTGCATTTAGGGCAAGCGATTTTGTTCGGGGAGGTGTCCAACAAGCTGGTAACACTTGTCGCCTTCTTGGCGCATTGGTGTAAGACGGCGTCTGTAGGTTTTACATGTCCTGGATGGCTCGCCTTGACTTTGTGTGTGGACGCCGTCAGGAAGGTTTTTAATAGTATAAGACAACATTGTGGCGTTGTAGCTCAAAATACATACGGTAGAAAAATGTTTTTGGAGATCGTAGAGAACGTGTTCTCCTTCTGCTAATTTTCAAATTCGGCGTATGTTTTTCTATATACCTCGCGTGACTTTGAAGGTAGCAAATTGCCTATCGTATTTTCGCCAAAGGCCGTATTTCTGGGGGCGTACATTGAAGAACTTCAGAAGTCATTTTTGCCCTAAACCCGTGCGTGCGACAAAATGCTTCTTATAAAACTCGTATCATAATATACTATAATTATATAATAGACATTAATGCATGAAACATTTTTCGAAAATTTTTAGGTTGGCAAAGCGTGATTATCTTGTCACTTATGTCAGTTTATTAAATAACAAAATGTATCAAAAATAGAAAGCGACGGCACAAAAATGCCTAAATCGATTAAAGTAAAAAAAATTGTTTAAAAACGGCTCAAAAACGGCAAATTACAAAAATTGCATAAAATACTCGTTTCATAAGACCTTGAAAAACTCATTCTTTAAAATATATCGTGGCCACGCCACTCGTTTTTTAAACTTGAATTCGTGGTTTAAGACTGGTCTTATGAAACTTGTTTTTTCATTATATTATTCCTATTATTCAAAAAACGTGCTAAAACATTGAAAATAATTCAGTTTCTTTACCTGCAGCGATAATTATTACTCACGAACAATCGGCTTATAAATTATTTCCAGTTTTCCAATAGCTCACGCCCATTTCTGTATCTATGTATTCAATAATGCGATTCAATTACTAATTATGCTAAAAGTTAAAGCAAGTGACCGAATCAATTTGAACTGTGTACAAAAGCAATTTTTAGAATTAGTTATTGATCAATTATTGATTATCAATATGTGCAGGTGGCAGGACAATATGTTTGGAATCAATATTAAATCTTTATATACCTGCCTCTGCATTAATAGCTAATCGATAAAAAATTAATTATTAAACTTAAAGTATTTCCGATGTTATTGAGGTCATCTTAGAAATGCCATATATGATTCAAAAGTAACGAGGCTGTTGAAGATGGGATTCACGCAAATTGTAGCTACGTAATTTTACACATTGAACTAAGTATGTACATCTAGTAGGCTTTGAACATTACAATTCTCCATATAAATAAATGTAAATTTTGTTTTCCACAGGCACCATGATGTGTGAATCATTTATGACGACCCGATATAAATTAACTTTATATTGCCTACTAAATGTTAAAACTTTATTGTTTTTAAAAATTGACAACGGTCTTTCTTATAATATATAAATTTTTATACTAAGTTTTATACTTAATTTTCCAGAAATTATACTATGTAGGTCTAGCGTGAGAAATTTTTGAACCATTTACTCCAGATGAAATTGCTCACATCAAGTAAAAATGATGGACATGCGTAGGCGTTTTCCATTTTTAATTCCCAGCTGTGATGAATAGATAAATCAAAAGCTTCACATCTCTCAACCGCTGGACAAAGTTATGTCGTTAATAGTTATTTTAGGCGAGATCCCACCTTTATAAATATTTATGCAACAAGTGTGTAAACTTAAGCTTTTGACATGAATTTGAGTATTTCCCGACAGTTGCGAGTTTACAAAATCATTAGTAATGAAATGTCAAGCTTGTTTTCAGATGGCTAGTTTTTTTTTATTTGGTTCCTCATATAACTTGATATGGCTTGATTTATAATCGTATGGCTTGATTTTTTATTTTTATAATTTTTTCTACTTTGGTGTCACAGTGTTCATTGTGACACTAAAAGTAGTTGCACAATGGAACTCATTATGCAACTGTTTTTGTTTTTGTTTTTTTTTATTTGATACGTCTTACGTTGGTATTGAGCATTTCTAACCAACTCCTGTCGAAGTCAAGACAAGTGTCAACTTTCCAGATAAAAAACATAACCACCAACACAACCAGTACTATCTACCTGATTCTAAAAATCTCTAGAATATTTGAAAACCAAATTTTAACATTTACATGAAATGAAGAGCTAAAAAGTAGAAAAAATAGTATATTACCTCGTTTAACGAGGCATTGTGACATTCGTTCTATTGTGACCTACTCATGTCACAATGAAGCCTCTTGTTAAAACTCGTATAATAATGTACTATTTTGTAAATATCATTAGCAACAACAACACTATCATGAATACTCAGAACTGAACTTATCGTCAGCCTCGTTACAAAAGTATATGTATTATTTTAAAAATTTAATAAAATTAGACTACGTGTTAATACGTGGATCTCCTTCAAGTCCAAGAAATGCTGTGTTTTGCAAGTTTTGTATATTTTCTGTAATATCTTTACTCACTTGCTCATCTATATTTTTTTAAAGCTGGACTTGATGAAATCTATAGTAAAAGTTCTGTACAAACATACAAACAATGTGGATTTTTAAAGGGAACTCCGAAGATGACAAAAACGTCGTTGTCGAAACGTTACTGCATTAGAAGAGTCAATTTTTGGTGTTTGTTCGGAATTTCTTCGGAGTTTGTTAGTCCATCTTCTATTTATGCAATTCTTATTTTGACCCTGTTCATCAACTAGTAGCTGTTTCTCTTTAAGTGCTTCTGTTGATTTTTGTCTTTCCACAATTATTTTGTCGATATAACATCGGCAAGACCAACATCAAAACAACAGTAAAGATTATATTATATTATTTTTGGTTTTTATTCTAATGCCAACAAATTGAGAACCAATTTCTATTTCATTTCTCATATTATTACCTTTTTAAATTTAAATTGAACAAATTATATTATGTATACAGGATGTTATGGAAGTCCTAGCACAAAATTTAACCACAAGTAGAACTCGTCAAAATAAACATTTTCTCTATTTACCACTTTGCTGAAATCTGCAATTTTTTGAACAATTTTCTGACCCCTTATTTCACCCTCCGCCTATGACTAAGTGACCTTGAACCAACGCCTGAACGCATCAGAGAGTTTTTGCCGAACGAGGTAAACGCCTTCTAACTTTTTTGGGACAAAAAATTTGTCGTTGATAGTAAATTTTAGTTATCAGTTGTGTGGCGCCGGCCGCTATGTAATGAACTGTGCTCGATTCTTATGCAAATACTAAGAATTTATTCATTGTAATTTCCACGAAAATGTTTTTTTCTATGGTTCAGTTTCTATGATGTTAGTGTTAGGTAATGCAAATTTTAATGAAGTCCGTCGCATATAGCTACAAAGATAAAAATGCATGCGAAAACAATATGAACTGCGGGGAAAACGATGCATGCTGCAAACCTAAATTATTTCGCAGATATCCCATATTCTGCCTTGCGAACCGTCGTATCGGTGTGTACAGTTACATATCCCGCAATGAAATTATGTCCCGATCCCGATCCCGGAGTCCCTCCTTGGTGTGAGCAGGCCTTTATAGTCGCGTCAATGAAGTCTTTTTCTCGGAAGTCCTCAGAAACAGCTCCGATTTTGATGTTTTTTTTTTAATATTTGCTTTTATTATATTATTTATAATCAGAAACCTTTTGGAGCGGGGACATAACTATTAATATTATTTAAACAATATGTATGATATTTATCTAAAAAAAAAAATAGTTTTGCGTTTTTTTTAACAGACTTCAAAAAGGGAGGAAGTTATCAACCTCAGAACATTTATATATTTATATTTCATTTATGTTCACCGATTTCTTCGTCAGTTGTGGACCGATTTACAAAATTCTTCTTTTATTTGAAAGGGTATACTCTTAAGGTGATTCCATTATTAAAAAATCAGGATCTGACCAGGGAATCCCATGGACATCGAGAAGAATACTCAAATTCTCGTTCCCTTTTATTAACCGACTTCATGTATGTTCACCGATTTCTTCGTCAATTGTGGACCGATTTTTAAAATTCTTCTTTTATTTTAAAGGATATACTTTTGAGGTGGTTCCATTATCAAAAAATCAGGATCTGACCAGGGAATCCCATGGAAATCGGGAAAAATACTAAAATTTTCGCTCCCTTTTATTAACCGACTTCATGTATGTTCACCGATTTATTCGTCAATTGTGGACCGATTTTCAAAATTCTTCTTTTATTTCAAAGGGTATACTCTTAAGGTGGTTCCATTGTCAAAAAGTCAGGATCTGATCAGGGACTCCCATGGAAATCGAGGAAAATTCTCAAATTTTTCCTTCCTACAAGTATTGATGAACAATTTTTAATTATTTTATTTATAAATGTCTAAAATAAATAATCCACAATTCATAATAATTTTATAATTTACTTTCGTATATTATTTGTAGAATAAGTATTGAAAAACAAATTTTTTTATATAAATATAATAAATAGTGTTTAAACAATATAAATAATTATTTCCCAACTTCAAAAGGTTTCTGATTTTGAATAATATATAAAAACAAACATTCACAAAAAAATAATTAAAATCGAAGCTGTTTTTGAGGACTTCCGAAGATTGCCTGTTTTATGTATTTATTGACGCGACTATTATCCCTGATGTAAATTACAGAGTTTATTATTACATACGAACCTACTTCAATATTATGCATATTATAGTAGGTTAGTACATATTTCCATTTAAACAGTTTTTATTTCGATTCGATTATCGGGTAAAGTTTTTGTGGATTCCTCACAATGAATGAATTTGGGGCCATAGGCAGGTATTGGTTTTAGGGGTTAATTTATTCTTAATTAACTCCGTAAGGGAGCGTTTGCGAAAAAAATTATAGATTTTTTTTTGACGAGTTCTACTTGTGGTTAAATTTTCTGCTAGGACGTCCATAACACTCTGTATTGAAAAAAGTGTTCAACATAAGAAAGACCAAGACTTACACTTAAAAAAAGCGGCGGGCGGGTTAATGCCCTTTTTCCACCGATTATTTTCTATCCCACTATCATATTCATCTTTTCAAACAGAACTTAATAACATTAGACAAATTGCTTTAACTAAAATGGATATTTTTTAGATACAATAACAAATTTAAATGCACACACCGCTTAGTTAGAAAAAACAGCGTCAAAGTTAGTCAAAAACAGCGTCATAATTTAACATTCTTGGTAAGAACCCCACTGTAATTCCTCAATTGTATCATTAATCTCTTCTAAATTAGACTGAAGATGGGAGTAGTATTCTCCCGAAACATGTCTCCTTTGTAATTTAATTTGATTAAAGTTTGTGGAAATTGGCTTGAAAAAATTTAAATTTAAATTTACTCCACTGATTCATCGACATTCTTCCCGTTTAAAAATAGCCTGTTGATTAAAACTGCAAAGGAATTATTCTAATAGCATCTTCGTAAAATCAAACGCTACTCTACCTGCTTTTAATTAGTAATTTCCCCTAAAATACCAAAAACAAATTTAAAATTTATTAGACCGACGCACGTTACCAACCACCAAAAGGGATCCAGACAATTATTTTGGCTACAATATTGGTATTGTAAGTTTATCCAAAAATCAGGAAATTTAATTGTAAGAACTGACCAGTTATTATGCTTCTTATTAAGATAATTTAAGAATGTCCTGGGTCCCTACAAATTCAAACAAGCTTGTTTCACTTTATTTTTTCAGTCTAAAGAGTATGAAAAGGTACAAACAAGGGACGGAACAAACTGCTGCTTACATAGTAAAAAAACACTAGTAAATAACAAATTTAATAATAACTATTTTCTGAAACAATGTGTATAAACAAAAATTATACAAACCAGTGTGGATTTGGCTCGAAATTTTCTAGGATTCTCAGACACCAACAACAGCTTCCGTAATTAAAAAAATGATTACTATTTTTATTATTAACAACGACTAAATTGAAAAATTACGGTTTCATATGAATTTTGGATGAAAATAATGCACAATTATTTTTATTCCCAATATTTTATTAATTGTTATTCCCAATATTTGAACAACCATTAAATGTATATTTATTTTTCGTAACTCATGAGGTGTACGTTCTAAACTGTATTGGAAATTTTAAACAGTTCTTTGGCAATTTAAGTCTTATTATTAATTGGATTTTTGATGTATCTCTCCGCATTGGAAATGGATTTCCCCCCGTTGTGCCTCTTAATTATGTCACTCTCAATGAATTTCCTATCTCATTTATTTTCTGTACTGGTAAATGTCGATGACTGCAAGAGAAGAATCTTAGGGTAACATATTTGAATTGATTACACAACTGAATTTTCAGCAATCGCAAATTTTATTATAATTATATATTGATTTTGTCTTAGAAATAGACAACAACTTTAACATCATTTCTCAAATTTACTAACTCGTCCTTACGATAGGCACCATAAATTCCAATGATCGAATTAAGCTCTAAATTAAATTTTTCATGAAACTTATATACAGGGACTGTAATAATAAAACACCCTCTGATAGAGTAAATACTTTGCATCAAGATAAAAAGGTGTAAAGTAATATTTATTGATAAACTCTTCAGGCTGACGTTTTTGAAAGATACTCAAATTCTTCAAAAAAAAAAATTAATCTTGGTTTTCGATTTTATGGGACCCCATACTTCATGACGAGCCATTGAAAAGTTTGTTAAAACTGAACTTGTTGAAGCACACAAACAAAAATATATCTACTTTTAAGAAACATTTCACAAAGAAAAATGTCCTCGTCAAATCTCGCATCCACCATTTTTCACACTTTTCCTCCTCTCACTTCTGGGAGAATTTGTGAAAATTATTCCATCATGATGACAAAAACAACTTATTAAGTAGAACAAAAATTCCCTCAGGAGCATTCAGAATAATTCTGAACAGACACATTAAAAATATAATAATGGAAATTGTTCATAAGAAAAAAATTGTCCAGCAAAAAAATTCTCCTTCACATCGTGTTGATAAAAAATTTGAACTGACAATGAGTGCAATCAGTGGACTCGGTCTTTCGGTTTCCAGCTGCGGGCGACACGGTAAGGAACATCTCCGTCAATTTTGGGCTTCTGTAACGGGGTTACAGAGCAGATCGTGCTAATACGGATTTACGGCGGGTACCGCAATTTTGATGATTGTAATTGGCCGAATTGTTGCCGTGAAGACGTGGTTGTAACTCGAAAAAAGGGATAAGATCAATCTTCTTGTACTGTGCAGATATTAACTATTTCTCCAATTAATTTAGGCAACATCGACCATCGGGCAGTAGAAGGAAGGGGACTAAGGTGGTTCAAGAAGAATTTCCAAATTTTGTCGGAACTATATGCAGTTTAAAAAAACCTTGAACAGAATATTGAATTAGTTTGTTACGTGGGGTCCCAGAAAAACGTACAGCAGAGGTTTTTGCCCAAGTGGAACAAATAATCGAAAATAATCCAAAAACATCTATCCGACGACTACACCAACAAGTGAATCTTTCCATTGGAACAACACACAAAATGTTTCACAAAGATTTGTTATATATTGTTTAAATTCACATATTTCACCTTTATAATTAATTATTGTTAAATTTCTTATTTTCGTTGTTAATTTTTATTTTTTCGGGGTGTTCGGATTTCACTTGCGGACAGTATAATTATTATGGTCAGAATTGAAATTAATGAGTTATAGACCGAAGAAATAAAAAATTAATTAAGAGTTTTTATCGAAGTTTATCTATTGGATCTTGAAGGTTGTTTTCAACATTTGGCAAGTAACAGAAGATGTTTGGAATTTAGTTTGAAATCTCTTCAAACGTGGTAAATAAAAATCAAATTTCCGTATTGTATTGTTTTTCTAGTTCGCGTATCTAAAATTTGTCTAAACAGAATGCCTAAAAAAAACATGCGATATGTGGACCAAAATGTGTTGAGGTAGTCGTGGGAGAGAAGCTACTTAGGCTGTGGAAGAAGTAAGTCACGAGTCGTTCTGTGATTGATGTGTTAAACAATGGATATTTTCATTATGCCGTCATTCGCGCCGCCACGGTCTTCTGCTCCATTAATAATAATAGAATCAGCACCGTCTTGACTTTTTTTTAGGATGAGGAAGCACCGCAGGTTTAGAATACCTCGTTCGCGTCTCAGGTTTCACATCAAGATTCAAGAGAGAAATTAATGAACTCGGGAGCTGTTGGATGTGCTACCTGAAAATCAATTAAAATTTTCTTCGTTCAGATTCATTAGTTGTGTTTAAATTAATGATTCGGTCAGGAGCATTTTATTGTATGCAACAAGCTTTTATCTGGTTCATCGAACTCGGCGTAATTAAATGATAATAGCAAATAGAATACCACATGTTATTAAAAGATAAAATGAAGCAATTTAAAAGCCGTTTTGAAGAATAATCCTCTTATAAATATATAATTCTGTCTATTACTGCTTAATAGTGGATCTCATCAAGTTTTAAAATAATTAAATTGCATGATTTATTAATCCAACTAAAGCGGCTTTACGCTAAACACTAGTTATTGACGGTTTGTAATTCGAGACATAAATTAAGGATTCGGCATTTTTGTTCTCTTTGTCAAAGTTCCGTATTGATTCTTGCTGGGGTAGATTGCTACGAAATGTGCCTGTTCATTTTATTATTTATGGTGTCTATTATGTCAATTTATAACAGATACTTTTCTATAATTTTGCACCAAATTACGTTTAGATTATACTTATTGGTTAGAAGATATTTCCAGTAGCAGCAGCTAATTACGAAAAAATACTAAGAAAAAAGATGAAAACGTGGTGAATAAATAAGCAGCGAAAACAAAATTGTGATACTAAACACATCACATCATTTTATAGAAAAGGGCACGAAATAAATAAAGTAGTAGATCATTACAAACTATTTAATTGACAAAAAAAGGAAAACGGATTAACAGATGTCCAACTGTTAACAAAGTTATATATAATTTATGTGAGATTCGACCTAAAATAGTAATGAACAAAATAAAATCCTATACGCAATTAAAATGTAACATTAATTGTACCATGTGATCATTGAATTTAATTGCAAGAGGCAATTTTTAATGAATGCAACGCTATAATAACCTTTCAGATGTTGGAAACTGAATTTAAAAATATGAAACGGAGAGTGAAAAGCTGCATTGAAGCTGGGTTAGAACACTTTGAACATTTGCTGTAATTCTCAATAAACCTACATTCTTTGTTAGTGTTTTATTTTCTTTAAATTAAAACAATTTAACATGAGAAACATAAACGTCACAATGTTTACTATAACCTGAAATTTTACTCTGTCAGTCAATTTGCAGGCTGGACCACTGCATAAAAAAAAACACCTACTCTAATTTATAATTTAAATGATTTCATGGTACTGGGTGTATCAAAAATAAGTAGTGTTCCCTCAAACAAGATTCTCCAATTTTCAGTCCAGTACTTACTTAACAAAAGCGACATTTATTCCCCAAGAGATCCCTTCACACGTTTGTTTAAAAAGCGCAAATTTCATCACAATTTGCTCTCAGATCCCAGTTAAGCAGCTATAAACGTTTAGTACTCAAACATCCTGTCATAATTTGAGTTTACAGTGACATTGTCACACCGTTGACTTAACGCACGCAAGCCGTGCTTTTAACGCTTTGCCACTCGCCACACATTCTCTTGTTGCTTATCAAAACTGAAACGAACCAGATTGACTTTTAATGATTAATGAGCGTCTGCATCATATAACCAGAATTTTATTTGTGTACGGGCGTCCTACCTGTCCATTAATATTATCGTATTTTACAATGTAGTATAATCTGAAATTTGTTCGAGGATATCTTTATGTTGGTTGCAGCGGCGAAGGAATAAAAGCTGCAAGAATCGACTTTATGACAAAACACAGATCAGCACTCGAGTACTATCTAGTAGTGCACAGCTTCGGTCTAAAAGCATTTTTAAGTAACCAAAACACTTTTAAAGATATCCTCAGTCAAGTGCGCCGTTTCCGACATGTGGTGGAGAAATATTTCGAGTTGTAATGACGGGAAGGGCGTTAAGGACGAGCTCATTCATAAATTTCGACGAACGAGGTCCATGTAGGTGCGCAGTAGCTTCTTTCTGACAAAGTACAAAAGGCGTATGATAATAAATTGTTTTTCCATGATATGCGATTTTTGATTTTTAGTTTTGAATACCAGAGATGTAAGTGCATGTAAATTTTAATGTAGTAATAAATTATTATTTATTTATCTTTTATTCAGTTTCCATGCGAATTTTGTGTGGGTTTCGTGGGAATTTGTTAAAGCTCTCTAACTAAAAATTCAAACTGATTGGCCCACAACGAAATTTAACACTAGCACATTATACTTAATTGGTTGCTGTCGCGGCTGGCCGACTGGACATTTGAAATACGTTCTAGGTCAGTAATAATAAGTTTCGTCTATGTCATGGCATAATTCAAATATTGGGTTACAGTGCTCATGTTACGTCCTAGTATTCTCAAAAGGTCTAAATTACAGTTAAAGCGTCGTATGCAATTCACGTTGAAAACTGCATCCCAAAAAATTCTGTTCATATCCGTGCAGATGTGAAAAATGTTTCATTAGAGTCGAGAATTCTAATAATTATTGTCGGACCGAGTCGACAATTGCTGGATATTGCCGTCGTTCAATTTCAAATGGCTCAAAAAATAATTTGTGTTTAATAACAAAGTGATGTGGCAAACATTTCTACTCAAGCGTACCCAAATTAAATTGTCTGCACACCTTTGACGTTAAAAAACAATTTTATTGATAAAACGGACTCTAATAGAACAAATGATGTGTAGATGCTACATATAGACCAGACTGAGTTCTACAGGGAAGCGAGCAGTATATGGATATATAAACTAATAATACCAACATGAAAAATCTAAATATAACTAAACTATAAGCACTATTGCACTATGATGTCTTTGATCACAAGTACGTAACTCCCATATTTATCTTGTCTGTTTTTTTTCACGTAACTAAACAATTTTGCAACTTCTGAAAAGTTTGAAACCGATTTATTACTAACGAGTTGTGAATGAATGAATTTGTTTAAACCTACAAGCAAAATTTCGATGAATCAGTCATAGACACTTATTCGCAATATTAACGTTTCAGTTGGTAATAATTTCAGACAAAAGTGTAGTTTTACAAAATGACATTTGTAAATCCAATGTTCCTTCGGTTTAAATTTATATGTAGCTGTCAACCATCTGTCATCAGCTGACAACCGGATAGAAGGCTTATTAATCGTGATGTAAACTGCATTACTGCCAACTATAATTTTTTATCTTGACCATTCAGTAGTTTTAATCTGCCACAGAAATATGTAAACTGAAAACATTACCTACTTTTTGTAAAACCCGATGGAGTAGTATACGTTAGTTAAAGGATGACTGACAAAAAACTTTTTCGATTTTTAGGTGAAGAAACCTGTAACGCTTTTTATTACACATAATTATAGCATTAAGATGAATAACAAAAAGTAAGTGGATCTGATATGAGCTTATTTTGTCAGAAACATAACACCAAATATTTTATTGGACGTAACGATAATGTTTGGGACAATTTTCGAAGATAAAAAATAATGCAGTGCAATTTCCAAAAATAAAGATGGCTGTGCTTTGTCAACAGTTAAACGTCAAAAATTGTTTTAAAGAGTATAGTGATACAGTCTCTAAACCGATTTCATCTGATGTATCATTCAACAAATCGGTTTAAAAATTACCAAAATATTTTACTGTATTTTACTGTTTTTGTCAGTCACCCAGTATAATAATAAATCTGTTTTATTGGTACTTGTTTAACAGTTTAAGTTTACCACTGGAGTACCAGAAACTGAAGTGAGAGGTGAAATTCAGGGCCCACGAAGACCTTTATCTGCAGCGGCTCCTAGTATTTTGCAATGTTCAATTGAAAGGAGAAGTTGAAATAATCAAACTTGTCACACAAAAGTCACAAAAATCCGGACGTAAATACCAAACTAAGAACCGCCAGCGAAGCGACATTGACACAGCGGAGCGCACCGTCGATTCGCTATTTAAACAAGACCGTGCACCAGAAAATTAAACTTATAACTCGCCCCTACGACCACCCCCAACCCCCGACCTTGTCACGCCCGACAGCGCCCTTTTATCGATCCGGAAACCACCGAAAATAAATACTTACAGCGGAGAAGCGCGTCCCGGACGCCTCCGCTCCGGAGCCAATACGATGCCCGGAACCGCTTTTACTCCGGAGAGAAGATAACACGAAGATAAGACCCTCACTCCTCCGCATTGCGACAAGTAGTGCGCATCATGTTACGTCATTATCACCCCATCATCGGTCTATAAAAGAGGCTGCGCTCCCTTAGAACGACAATAATGAGTCGTGCCCGCTCCGAGGAACACCTACCAGGAGGGGGGCTCCAACCATCCTTCCCACCTCCCTTCTACTCCTCTCCGGTAACTAGCCTACATAACACCTTATCCCGGTTTTTACTAGTCTTTGGAAGGTTGGGTTCACGCGGGAGGATCCCAGGGTTTCAACGCTGGCCAAGCTTCCAGACCAAACCAGACCGACTTGTTTTCTGCTGGCTAGTCCGGATGTAACCCGACCTCACCATCCCGCCCCGCAAACCAGTAAGTCGAGTCCCGGGAGACGCCGATAAACGTATACTAGAGGGTGTTCCGTAACTTTTGTCATCGACCGCCAGGGATCCGAACTAACCGAACCATCAAGGGGTGGGTGCATCAAGATCTACAGGGGGCATCCTATCTTTGGTCATCAACCGCTCGGGTTCTGAAACTCATACCAACCGAACCATCGTATTCAAGGGGCGGCTACGTCGACGTCAACAGGGTGCATTTTAACTTTTGTCATCAACCGCTCGGGTTTTGAAACTCGTACCAACTGAACCATCGTATTCAGGTTGCGGCTACGTCGACATCAACAAGGTGCATCGTAACTTGTGTCACTACCCGCGCGGGTCCCGAAACTAAACGAACCACCGTATAAGGGGGGCGGGTAAGCCGACGTCTACAGGGTGACTCGCAACTTTTGTCAGCAAGGATTCATTAACCAAAACGCCCAGATTCTGAACCGCCATAAGCAGGGTGCAATTCGACAGGGGTGTACAGGGGGAACCTCAAGTTTCGTCACCAAGTTACCACCGACCAAGTCATTAAACTGTGTAAATATTCCGTAAATAATTGTAAATAGGGGAACATTAAACGCTAACACCGAAACGGCTTTATTATTCCCTCCCGCCAAACTAGACAGTTGACCTCTGGATTTCTGTACTCCGACTTTTCGCTACCCGTGGTCTCGTGGAGCATACCACGTTAAAAAACTGCCGCAATCAAGCGTCACACAAGAAAACAAAACAAATCTTTTAGAGAAATACAGAAGAAGATTGTAAATCAGCAACAGCTGAGGATGTAAAGACTCAATTGCTGGAGTCTTTAATAAAAAGTATATTTTGACCTAAGAGCAGAAAGTTGGATATAAAGGCCGAGACGAGGCCGTGGCTTTATATTACATACATATACCTATTTCAGAGTATTTTTAACCGACTTCAAAAAAGGAGAAGGTTATCAATTCGGTTGTGTGTTGAGGGGTGTGAGGGAATTTGGTCCCCTCAACGACACTTAGACCACACCGCGGGCCCATTGTGTCAATTCGGTTGTATTTTTTTCTTGAATGTTTGTTACCTCAGAACTCCGTCATTTTTAAACCGATTTGTAATAGTAAATTACGTATCTAGGCCGGAAAGTTAGCGTTTGCTGGATGAGTCAGCAAATATGTACCAGGACAAGTCGCAGACGACTTTCGACGATTTCCGGACGTGGTGCGTACAATATTTGTTGGACACCCGTGAGTAACAGAAATCCCACAAACATAATCCCTTTTAAACCGTAAGTGGCCGGTTTGCTCGACTATAATCATTATATCTAGTAGTATTACAACCTAAAATAAACGTAATGTCCTGTCAAATATTTGAGGTATGGGTTAAGACACATAAAATGCAGTTATGTCCCAAAAATCATATAATGATTAAATAAACAGAGATTTCATTCGAATTAAACAATATTAAATTAGACGCTGGTTGAAATTTAATTGACAAGTAACAAGTATATGAAATAAAAATTATATGAATGATGAAAGTAAATGTAACAAATTGAAAATACGACTATTATACCATTCTTAAAAGATTTAATTACATTGGAAAGATTAAATTACGAGATTAAGTGCTAAGTTGAAATTTACAATTAAACTGACGCGATAATAAGAAAAACTAATTGGAATGTTTAACAAAAAATTATCTACTACTTATCTTTAATGAGCCGGTTTTCGACGGTTTCCAATATCTTCTCTTTGTGATCTTGGGAGACAATCTTGTGGATTTAATGAGAGTCCACGTCTGGATTACGCAAGTCCAGAAAGTCACGTGAGGAAACTACTCAAACGTTATTCTACTTAAAAGTGAAGCATGAAACAATCCCTTCTGGTGAATGCTGGTGTTCTCCTATTTGATTGAGAGAAAAATAATCAAAGTCTGCACGCTATAAAGAAATTTTTCTTATCTTTTTTTCTCCCCGAATCCAACACTTATTCGATATATCCCCTAAGCGATTCAATTAAAAATTAATTGGACATCTCTGCTGTTTTACTCCTTACTTTGACAATATTTCCTAAATCCAAATTCTTGTTTAGGACCGACGAAACGGTAGAGATGTTACTTCGATTGGTGTTGATTCGAAAAGAAAGACGCAAGTTTGTCGCGTTGAATGCAAGAAATTTTACCGTGCTTTTTTGTGCGTGCGGGTTATCTCTAATCGCTGATTTGTGAGACCCCGGGAAAATTAAAAAATTGTAACAGTGGTTACAAACGTCGTAAAAACATTCATTTTGCAAAATAAACAGCAGTTTTCGTGAAAATGAGTGATGAAAGGGATGCAAATTACATTAACGAAGCCGCTCAAGAATATTCCAACAATTTGCTGCGAGCTACTACGCGGGAAAGATATGACAAAGTCTATGATGAGTTTGGAACTCGGTGTATAAGGAAATAGGTAAAAAACATAACTGAAGAAGCTGTAATGGTATACTTTGGGGAAAAGAAGCAAAAGATCGTGGAGAAGCTGCTTCTACGAGTAAATTAATCCTTTTAGAAGACGATCCTGGTATTGATGATCCTGTTGATGTTCCTGTTGATGTGAGTGCTCAAGATGGTACGAGATCTGTATATTCCGAAAGACTATCGAATGTGATTAACGCGAGCAGTGCAAATACTTCCTTTATAACTGCACATAATTGTAACAATTCAATAATATTATAAATAAAAACATATCTAATACAAAATACTTGAGTTTTTTATTTTATTTCATACTGTGTCATATAATAGTATATTATTTATCTAGAACGAGAAATGAAGTTTAAAGTACGAGCAAGTTGTTTACTTGGAAGTACTTGTGAGTACCTTTAAAAACACTTCTTCGTTCGAGGTAAATACAACGTTTTATTTCATACTGCAAGTTTAATGAACTAAGTCAAAATAAAAAGAAATGTTGTGTGTTTATCTCGCACAAATTATTCGTAATAATTAAATATGCAGCAACTAACATTCCCATAGTAACAAACGTTTGTCAAAAATGACAACGCAAAAACTGAGTCACGGTGAATGGTTTTGGATATTTTATTCGATTATTCTGTTTAAAATGGAGAAAATTGAGGTGCCTCAAGACATTGTAGATGAAGCAGATCACGTGAAGAACAATTTGATGCCACAAAAATCGCGGGAACAATGTAAGAAATGATTGACGTATAATTTTAAAGTACTAGGACTTTAAAATTTTTCTTTAAAGTACTAGGACGTTAATGTTCCACTTTTGGTATCAAAAATAATCCGAAAAATGTAACTTTAGATACAAGTATGAAATAAAAAAAATACAGCCAACAAATCAAGCTGTTGTCATAGATACTCAATTCATGGATGTTTAAGGCCAAAGCCGACAACATTTAATAGTCCAGTGTGCGAGAGAGACAAAATATCGGAAAAGTTTTCCTTAATTTTTGAGGAAATGGCTAATCCTATTACAAGTTTGAATACGGAGTTCAATACAAAAGGGTGGTCTACAGGGAGCTAGTTTTTCATATTTTCGTTATTGATAAAAGAAAAAAGAATAACTCCAAGAAAAACACTTTCTAAAATTAATTTGAAAAAATGAAGGTATACATTTTGTAGAGCTACAAAAATAAGTAATGTTTACCTTTTATACGTTGAAAACCCGACAAGGGAAACCCTTCTAAAACATGATTACCTACATATGTGATTTTTTTTAAAACAGCGTCACCTGTTTATAACTGACATACTTTTGGTTGATTCTTTTTTGTTTTGTTCCCGGCATGAAAATAACCTATTGAATGTTTTCAATTGAAAAAAAAAACGGGAAATTGTAGAGAAAAATCTGGAAAGGCGCATCCCAGCTTAATTTACACTGGTTTTTACTTTTGTGTTGTCTTACTCACTTCATTATTTAAAATAAAAAATAAAACAATCTGGATTACGTTTCCTGTAAGAGAACACAGTTTCCTCCCGGCCGATAGAATTTTCGGCCGTCTGGAAAATGTGCGAAAGGAAACCATTACAAATAAGGAAGACTACTTCAACATATACAAGCAATTTGATTTAGTGAAGAAACAGGGAACCCATTGAAACCTGAAAGACATCAAATCTTTGGAGAATGACTTAAAGAAAATAGTTGGAATATCCGATTGCAAGAGAATTAACCTATCCAAGTATACCTACAGCAAGAAAACAAGCAACTACTAGCAAAGAGAAGTGTTTTGAAAACTCTAGATACGAAAGTGAATTTAAGGTACCGAAGAGCATTCTGAAGATAGGCAAAACAGACAATAATGGTTCTGTAAAGGAAGTGGAACAGAGGCATTCTATTCCTGATTACTTTTACAACAAGAATAATTTGGAAACATCTGAGTCGAAGGCGATAATCTGTCTTGGTACAAAAATATCTTTTCCAGATCCATATAATCTGGAGCAGATTCAAGAGGAAGATGATGAAGCAGTTGATGGACATTGCTGAACAATGTAATTGTTTAGACGCTCATTGTGGCCTTCATATCTAAACACTTTTACTCGTATATGCGTATGGTTCTAGATTATGCTATTCTAAAATTTGGCAGTTCTTATCAACTACTGATCCACACACCAAAAGGTAAAGAAAATAAGCAACAAACCGTTAAATCCATATACCGTTTGACCCAAACGTGCCAAAATAAGTTAAATTCAATGCTTTTTTGACAATAACTGAAAATATGTAATATTTTTTCTTGAAACTGCAACCCACGGATCTAAAAAATGCCAAGTGCCCAATATCCGTAATAATATGCAATACGTGTTTTTTTTATGTCAAACGGCCTTTGAGTGGAAACATTTTGTGGATTACAGAATTAAAAAAGTTATCCCGTTTTTGCTCAATCGCTCCTCAATTGTAAAATAAAAGTCCAAGCAAATTAGACGAAAAAACGGCGAATAGAATAACTAATTTATAAAATATTGAAATTTTGGTTATGACTCCCAACCGGGACCCAAATAAAATTCCGAAGAGTTTCCACTCCCCCGGGGAGCTTCATTCCGTTTTGCCCCCGAGCGGGACCTCATGAAGCTTTTATGCATTTTTCTGGTAAACGGTAGATTTAGATTAGGTGTTAAGGGGTGTGAGGGAATTTGCTCCCCTCACCGACACTTAGACTACACCGCGGACCCATTGTGTCACCACCTCGCATCCCTCATTCCTGTCTCTCATCCAGCCATCCGAAATTATCGAAAAAAGCTAGGATGGTTCCAGGCGAGGTACATCTCAAGTTGGCTCAGCTGGGCCATGTCTTCCCCAGTATGGACTTTCTGGTCGAGGCGAGAGCCGGACATTCGCGTAGGATATGTTCGACAGTCTCTTCCTCCTCTAAACACCCCCTACACGTTGGGTCGTTGACCACCCCCATCACGTGGAGATGTTTATTTAGCCTGCAGTGACCGGTCCAGATGCCCACCAAAAGGCGGAGTCTGTCCCTTGACAAACGCAGACAAGACTTGGCTTTATTAAAGCAAAGATTTTTGATAAAAATCTTGCTTTGTCTGCAGCCTGTTGTCGTTTCCCATCTAGCACAGTGTCTAGAATGGGTGTCGGTTTTGATTTGGTTTGAGAGGTAGCGGTTAGCCGGTCGGATGGGCGGTTCGGTTCCATACGGTGTTCCCGTTACACCCTGTCGAGCCAGCTCGTCGGCCCTCTCATTCCCCTGATTACCGTTATGCCCTCGAACCCATCTTAGCTCAACGACATTGTACATTGGTAAACGGTAACTCCGACGAGAAAATGTTTTCGGATTTATGTTCTGCATTCAATTCTGCATGAAGTTATTATCTATCTCCTCCCCAACGCTTATAAATGACGTTGGAAAATGTTTATAGTTTTCAGCGCGAAGGCAAAAATTAGTCTACTCCCGTTTTTTGACCAATAGCAACTTATTGCAAATGTTTTATTCAATATGGACCTTGTACAGAAAATACTTTTTTACAATTTTGTTTCTATACATTTATTAGTATACCTATACTCGTATTAGTAATTTTTGTTTTAAAAATGTCACTTCGTTAATGATGTGTTCGGATTCTATTTGAAAAAATTCTTATATTTAAAATTTATAAGAAAGTCGTTGGGGGCTGCGGAAAATTCTGTATATGGATACCCATCCAATCCCACACTTTTTCGATGGGCGATAAATCTGGCGACCCAGGTGGCCAAGCTCCTCTTCTAAAAACCTCATAGAGGTTCGCGCAATATGAAGGCGGGCGTTATCTTGCTGGAAAACACCATCTTCAATCCCCCCTTACATAAGGAAGAACAACGGGCCTTAACACAACGCGCGGATGTCATTGTGCCACGCATTACGATTAGAGGAGAATTGCTACCAAAAGCAATAGCTCCCCAAACCATAAGTTCAATGGTACGGTGGACGTGATACTCAACAGCAAACTCGGCATGACGCCGTTCTCCTCGTCGTGCCCTGACTCGCCCTCTACCATACTGACCCCCAAACAGAATGCAGATTCGTCAGAAAAGGCGATGTGATGCCCAGTTTCTGCGTTCATTGCTCCAGTCCAGACGCTGACGACGGTGTTGAGGCGTTGTGGGGCGGCCGAGACGCCGACGGTAAGAAGTTAGGCCCATTGAACGTATTCTGTGGTAAACGGTGCGAATCCGAATGGGCCTTCCTATTGCTGCAAACCAAGCATCAGCAACTGACCGAGTAGACCTAATGGGGTTCATTTGCAGTAATAATGTCTATCAATTTCTCAATTTCTTTTTCAACTGTTAAAAACGTAGATCTTAAAAAAAAATTCAACATTGTCCGAATCATATGAAACTTTAATCGTTTGTTATGGACGATGCCCCCAATATTTAACCAAAGTATCATTTTAATAAAATATTTGTTTCGTGTATTCGGATTTCACTTGCCAGTATATTTGTTTTGTAATGACGAAGAATTGGTAATTGAAAAAGATATATGTACCTAATCCAGGAAATGAGCCTTACATTCAGACGATCATAGGTAGATATATTGTAAATGGCCGTCACTTTCTGAAGGAATTGCGAACATTGGAACACCATCGCAGGTCCTGCTTGAAAAGCAGTGATGGCTACTTTCAGCTTGTTGGTAGTTCATGTAAAGCGCTTGTATGGAAATTGAAATTTTACTGCATAATTTTTTTTTTTTTTTCAAATTTAAGGCCAGCCTCGTATCACTGGACGTTCATATTCATATTCATATTCGTTCTGTGGACGAAAAAAGATTTTCATATAGAACGCATTCCAAGAAAATTTTTGGGAAGATAAAATGGAGGTTCAGCTGTCAATTTTTTTTTATTAAATGTTTTACTTCCTGAAATTATAGATGTTCGCGTTTGTAGAAATATGCCTATACGTGAGCCATCTGTATTGAAACAATTAATAAACGGCAGATTATATGCCAAGCGCAAATATTTTATTTTTTGCATATTTTGATTTACACTTGAGTTCGCCTGAGTGACAAAAATTTTAACAAAAAAATTTTTATCTGTAGGGGGACTACTTTGAGGTACATTTCAAACTAACTAAAGTACCTCCTCCGCACTCCCACCCTTAAATTTTAAATAGGGAAAGTGGGGCATGCGACATATTGAAAAGATTTTTTGATTTTCTACATATTGAGTGGTGTATTTTTCGCTTCTTGTGGGATGGAAAATATTTTTCCTTGAAGATATATGCGGAATATCAATTTTGCTCAAATTTACCGGATAAATGGCATTTTTGTAGGAACAAACACTCCCAATGATGATGCCATTTTTTTTCACACGTAATTTTTGAGTCAGGGGAAAATAATTGAAGAAAATATTTGTAAGTGGAGTAACTTAAAGTGGACAATTTTCGTTGAGACAGCGTCTATAAGTATACTTAATTATGTGGACGAATTATATTGATTAGAGTTAGTTAACACTAATTAGTGATTGCACATTTGGCTATACGCATGCATATTTCATCAAAAGTTTTTTATTTCTTAAAAAACATACCGACAAACCACAAAATTATTTGCTACAGTCACAGATCTGCTCCATCTGCTTTCCTAAATGCAGAAATTTCCAAATCTTATTATCTTATTCATTGCCAATGGGACGCGGGTGGTTCCTAGTAAATCATCGTAAATAATATCGTAAAAATAAGATAAATAAAAATAGGGTACTTTATTTTATCATTTGGATTTAAAAAATAATTTTATCAATCATTGCCTGCTGGTACTGTCGCAACAGCGTTTTTGATAGTAAGAGTTGCTGTCTTCTGAATATTATACTTATTTTACTTATGTTGTCAGACGCTGCATCCTACATGATAAAAGCAGTTCAAAATCTGTTTATTTTTATTATTGTAACATTATTCATACAGCCGCTGTTTGAAATTGTGAATTTTCCTTTTCTGAAGGGCAGAACAATAATTATATAAAAAAAAGCAATAATTATTTATTATATTTTGAATGTACAATAAGATCTGATTGTTGTTGATTGTTGTTACGATGCGTCAAGGACGTTTTTTCAAACACGTTTTCGGACCCCGTTTGTCGTCAGATTTTAGATCTAAAAGAAGTGTTGGTTTTCATTGAAACAGCTCTAATAAACGTATACCTTAGATTTTCGAATTCCTCAAACCATCACCAAAACAAAAAGAAAAAAATTTTTAATTCTTTTTATAAATTGAAAAAGCGAAAACTAGCTCCCTGTAATTTGTACTTCTTAACACAAATCCGCCGTCGGATCTTCAAAAAATTCTATAACTTCGTTTAAAAACTGGAAAAACTTTTGGCCTGTTTGGCCCGCCATCTATTGATTTTGAATCATATTAAAGTGTCGTAGGATTTGCCTTTAAATTCTGAATTCCAATTTCATTTTTTAAAATGAAAACAATGATTTAGTATCTGTAGCATGAAATAAAACGCATTACGACATACCTACGTCCGGAAACTTTTACAGTAACTTGTCTCAAAATTCCAGACTTATAACGTAAATTAGTATTACAGGACTAGTCCTGGAAGGAGGTACTTTCCGGACAATAAACTGTACTGTCATGAATGCCCAAAAAATTCTTTTTTTATTTGAAAGAGTATACTGATAGATTAGTCCCATTGTCACCAGGTCAGGATCTGATGAGGGGATCCCATGGAAATGGAGAAAAATCCTCAAATTTTCGCTCCCTTTTATTAACCGATCTTCGTCAATTATTTTGGATCGATTTGTAAAACTATTTTTTTATTATTGAAATAGTATACTTCCAGATTATTGTATTGAATTATTTTTCACTTTTTGAAGTCGGTTCTATTTTGTTTAAGTTATTTTTTTTACAATTACCTTATTTGATACACCATGTGTTAAATCGGGTTAAAATAGTGAACAAGATACAGTGTCAAACCTTTTTATTAGTCACACTGACTGTATAAACAATTTGGTTTTTTACCGAATCACAATATCTGAGCTGAAAGACATGATGGCAACACTCTCGAAACAGAATGAAGAAAGCGGAACAAAAGTTAGAAGAATTTACAATCCATAATGGTTTAAGCCAAGGAGATCCCTTATCAAGAGTCCTATTTAACTGTCGTGTAATGTACTAGTCAACCATCGTAGGATGGCAGTTGGCCGCGCAGAGAGGGAAAAAGTTTCGTCGCTGTTAGAGAGAGACGCAGTGAGAGTGGCTTTGACCACTGCGCATCAACCCTCACATGCCATGCTTACTTTGCTGAGTAGTAAAATATAATAAGGTCTCTCCCTACTTACATTCTATAATATTTTCTATTTTTTATACAAAGTTTTTGTTTACTGGAATCATGAATTCAGAGTACCTGCAATTTACTCGAAATTATGCTTACATAATACCATGAGATCATTTAAATTATAAATTAGAGTAGGCTGTGAAATTTAAATTGGGTTGGCACTACTACCTTTTGACAATTTGATTTAAAATTTGAATGTCAAAGTGACTTCAAAAAAACGGCAACAGAATGGTGAATAGAAGTATTCTATAGAACGCTGTGTTAAAGGCTTTTTGAATTGCCAACCATAATTTTCCTGCAGATTATCAAAAATTAGTCCAACATTTATAAATGTGTGGCAATATTTCGTCAAGTTAGTGTGGTCTAGCGGAGCGTGTGGTAGTTTTATGATGATCGTGTCATTCAATTTCCGCCTCGAAGTCCGGATGCATGCAACGCTATAATCTTTCAAATGTTGGAAAATGCATTTGAAAATATGAAACGGACAGCTAAGAGCTGCATTAAAGCAGGGGGAGAACACTTTGAACATTTGCTGTAATTTTCAATTAACCTACATTGTTTGTTAGTGTTTTATTTTCTTTAAATTAAAACAATTTAACATGAGAAACACAAACGTCACAATGTTTACCATAACCTCAAATTTTACTCTGTCAGTCAGTTTGCAGGCTGGGCCATTGCATGAAAAACCGCTTACTCTATTTAAATGTTCTCAACAAAAACAATCAAAGAGGCCAGAAACAGACAAAAGAGACAAATGAGCCAAAGACACCAAAAGGCCTAAAGAGCCAAATAGATAAAAGGTACAAAAGAGACAAAAGAAACAGTAGAACCTAAAGAGACAAACAAATCAAAGAGAGTATTAAGAAACTACAGTGACTACAGATTTTAAAAAGACAACACAAACTAATTAACCAAAAAGAGAAAATAGCCATTCAAGGAACTTACAGGAACAGTGATATTACTAGCTGACCCGGCGAACTTCTTAGCGCCTCAGAATCAATAAATGTTGTGTTAAATTATTAGGTGAATTGAATTAATTTTTTTTATCAAAGGATAATACACACAACGCCGTCTACTGGCATTACCGGAACCAGATACAACGCCATGTTCATTTTTGTTTCTGTGATATATTTGAGATAGCGTTGTACACGGACTCCATACAAAATGTATGAGAAAATGAATTTTCTTCATAAATTTTTTTCAATCCGTTCTCGATATCATCAAACAATTTGTGTGTGGGGTCCACGAACGACAGAAGTGAAACTTCTGGAGTTTACTGCTTAAGAATTGATTTTCATTTTTAAAGCCCGGTATGACAAATTTTGGTTGTCGGCGTTTTTGTTATTGTCGTTGCCCTGTCCCTGGGCCCAATGTACCAAGGGCCCCCTCTGTAATTTTACCAATATTTTAATAGTTATTCTGTTTAATGCTATCCAACAAATCAAAGATCATAAAAATCTGTCCAGCCGTTCTTTAGTTATAAATGGCGTAACTAATCCAACTTTGTTTTTTATACAATACTTACGGTGCTAACAATTCGCATATTCGGCAACGCAAAAGAAACAATGCTGGGCTCAACCGCTTTTTGTTTTAGCACTTAAAGAGACCAAAGTGACTAATGATACCAAAGAAATGAAAGAAAAAAAAAAAGAGACAAAATTATAAAATTTTGGATAAAAAAAATAACATGTACAAAAAAGATCAAACAGATTAAAGTGACTAATGGGACAAATTTTAACTAAAGAGACAAAAGGCACAAAAAAAACTAAAGACGTAAAAGATAGAAATGAGATGAAAAAGTCAATAGAACCAAAAAGATCAAAGCGAGTAAAATCACCAAAGAGACTAAGTTGACAAAACACACGGGAGAGACCAGAGACACTAAAGACATGAACGAGAGGAAAGAGACTAATAAACTAGTGAGCAAAAAACCCAAGAAACTAAAGACCAAAATTAACAAGGACATCATAGCGTGAAACAAAACAAAAGAGACCAAATAAACCAATGAATATGTTGCGCAAAATGCTTGTTTTGAATGTTATAGGCAAGAAATAAAAATATAAAGGTTGAAATTCGTGTTCAGCCCCCGAAATACATAAGTAAGAGCTACTGAGAACAAAACTTTCCACTTCGACCCTTTTAAAATTTTCTCTTTCATCGATCTGATATTTTGATTTTGAATTATTTGCTATTTTGATATTTCATTAATCTCATATTTTGATTTTAAATTTACTTGCTATTTTGATTTTTCTTTAATCTGATATTTTGATGTTTACATTAAATTTCGTTTAATTCAATATTAAATTTCTTTAGTTGGCTCTTTTGTTAATGATATGTTTTAATAAAAATTTGATAACTTAGATATTATGTCGTTAATTTGACATAACTATTTCGTACATTTTATACTTCGTTCTAATTTATTTTGCCACTTTCTTAATATTCATGGTTGGTTATAACGCAAATTTGAAATGTCTTTGATTTTGTATTTCGTTGATTTCATGTTATTACGGTCATGTCTTATGTCGTTAATATATTTAGATATTTCATTATATTTTTCACTTTCGTTGAGTTACCATTTTGATATATAGTTATTTTAACACTGAGATTTCATTAATTTAATATTTAAAAAATATATATAGACTAGCTGACCCGGCGAACTTTGTACCGCCTCAGAATCAATAAATGTTGTGGCAACTTATTAGCTGAATTAAATTAATTTTTTTTATAAAAAGATAATGCACATAACGCCATCTACTGGCAGTACCGGAACCAGCATACAACGCCATGTTCATTTTTGTTTCTGTCATGTATCAAAGATAGCGTTATATACGGATTCCATAGAAAATGTTTAAAAAAAAATTTTTCTTTCATTTTGCTGATGTTTTAATAGTTATTCGCCCTCGAAAAAGTCAGTCAATCGATTCTCGAGATATTATAAAAAAATGTGTGTGGAGTCCACGCGCAACAGAAGTGAAAGTTTGGAGTTTACTCCTTAAAAATCGATTTTTATTTTTAAACCCCGGTAAGACAAATTTTGGTGGCCGGCGTTATTTATTATTGTTGCCCTGGCTTTGTTATTGTCGTTGCCCTGTACTTAGCTCCCCGCCAACTGTAATTTTTCCGATGTTTTAATAGTAATTCTGCTATTCGGGGCGTAGGCAAATCTAACAAATTAAATATCATAAAAATCGGTCGAGCCGCTCTTGAGTTATAAACCCAAGGGAGCCCCCTGAGTCCTCTATCCATGTTTTAATAGTTATTCTGCTATTCGGGGCGGAGACCAATCCAACAAATCGAAGATCATAAAAATCGGTCCAGCCGTTTTTGAGATATAAACCCAAGGGTTTCCCCTGAGCCCCCTGACCATGTTTCAATAGTTATTCTGCTATTCGGGGCGGAGACAAATCCAACAAATTAAATATCATAAAAGCCCTTCTTGAGTTATAAACTCAAAGGGCCCTCCTGGGCCGTAAACAATACTTTACGACCTATTCCCATATCTACCAAATAAACAAACAAAAATTTCATAAGAATCGGTCTACTCGAAAAATTGGTCCAGCCCAAGGGGGCCCCTTGGGCCCCCATGTTGATGTGAAAAATAGCTAACCACCTACTTTCATACCTGCTAAATATACACAAAAATATTTCATAAAAATCGGTCAAGCCGAAAAATCGGTGCAGCCCAAGAGCGCCCTCTGGGCCCCCATGTCCATGTGAAAAATAGCTTACCACCTATTTTCATATCTGCCAAACATACAAAAAAAAAAACATACGAATCAGTCGACCCGAAAGATCTGTCCAGCCCAAGGGGCCCCCCTGGGTCCCCATGTTTATGTGAAAAATAGCTAACCACTTCTTCTCATACCTACCAAATATACAAAAAAAAATCATAAGAATCGGTCTAACCGAAAAATCGGTTCAGTTCAAGGGGCCCCCATGGGCCCCCCTGTCCATGTGAAAAATAGTTTTAAACCATCCCTGGATTATGTCGAACAAAACAAAACAAAAATTATTCAAATCGGTAAAGCCGTTTTTTAGTTTTAGCGTGACATACGAACGGCGATTCATTTTTATATATAGAGATGAGTCAGTCATAAATTAGTTGGGGAAGGGGTTTACCATTCCTATGTTGCCTTGTAAGGTGGTGGTTTGAAATTCTCGAAATTATGTTGTTAATACTTAAGATCGATTTACGGAACACATTCACAAAGAAACAAAAAGTTTTACTACAGTTTACTACTAGGAGGTTAAAACAATTTCAATAAACTTTTGCCTACAATGTATTGAAATAATTATAGGCTTCTATTTTCAGTATGCAACAAGTTCACACGATGTTGAGGCTTTGAGGAATGAAATTAACAATAATTTAATTATTTGTAAACTGCTTTGTACATTTTCTTGTACTATATTGGTTCTGAAACATTTAACATTAAACATCGGGAAAGGGTTCAAATCTTTACTAATTTAAAAGTTAAATTTCTTTCAATCTTGTGTGGGCATAGAAATCCTTTTTAGAGTAGCAGCATGAATGATATAACTCAGTAGCTAAAATTTTGTTGGCATTTCGCCAGCTTCAACATTATAAATGAGTTGGATTCACAGCGTCGATTATGTTAATTACGCTAAATAGAAAAGTGCAGACACTTAAATATTTTAATTAATCTTAAATAGTGTACATAATTAATAAACATGAATAATCCCACTTGAGTAACAAAAATTTTTAAGACAATATTGCTTACTGAAAAAAGAATAACAATTAGTTCATAGCTTAATTTTTTGATTACGTGACCAAAATGGTATAAATATATCACCGTAGGTATTTAAATTGACAACTGTTTAAGCCCCTTAAAAATGTGTTGACAACGCACTTGTATCGAAATATACATTGATGCATCAGTCTTATCTTGAATATGCAAATTTAGAAATAAAAACCACAAATCTGAGCTATTTTTCTGCATAATTTCAAACCTGTTACTGACTGGAGGCAAAGGAGGTATTGGTCCATCATTGCTACCTAGATGTCTATCTGCTTTTACAAATTTTACGTCCTAGAATATTAAACTGCAACTTTGCTACGAGACGTAGTCATTAGTGCATGCACTCTTCGAAATAACGCCATGCAAGAACTCCTTAATAAGACGTCCAATTTTCGCAGTTAATTTAGATAAAGCGACAAATCCTTCCCTTTTTGAAAGAGAGGAGCTTAATTAAGATCTCCCGAATCGATGTCTTCGTCTTAATCAATAGAACGTTACAATTCGTCATTGTTGAACGGCACTTGCGAAGAAGCTCAAGCAGCATTGTTGTCGTCAAGTGAAAATTCGAACTTTAGTCGGAAGACTGCACTCGAAAGTATAAAAGATGAGCTTAGCATCAATTGTGCAGTTAATGCTTTCGGAAAACTGACTGTGTGTCATATGCAAGTATTACGGCTTTCCTCTGCTCTCCGTGTATTTGTGCAACTCTCCTCTGGTGCTCTCGTGGAGGAACAATCGCTCAAGATGCGACCGACGAGGCATTACTTGGTGGATTTGAATCCACTTTACGGATTAAAACCGAACCACTTTAACTACGCTTTGTCGAACATGGCGTTCGTCTGCCTTCTGTGCCGGAATACACTTTTATGGAAATTCTTTGTCAACACCGTTTCGGATCCTTATAATCCTTCGCTTGACCATAAATTGTTAAGCTGTTTTGTAATTTTAAATATTTTATGTTTTGGGAGAAGACGAGGGTAAACTCTGATGAGATCACATCAGTCAAGTTAATACGAGGCGGTTTTTCTCCTATGCTGTGTGAGTTGCAGCTTGGAATTTTCTATTTGAAACGGGTGAAAAATGTCCTTGATTTAAGGTAGGGTATAAGTTTATTCATTACAGGAACAATTTTACGTTTTAAAATAATAATATAATGCTTTTGTAAAATGGATTTTTTTTGTTTTCCCTATTTCATAATTATTCTTTTAAGGTATCAACCGTGACTGCCACCGTGTTCAGGTTGGTAGGCAACTTTGTCTTTAGTTTATGGACTTGGAAAAAAAAATCTTCAAAATTAAAGAAAAAACCGCTTAATTTAAAACAGGTTGATTAAAATGTTTGCCTGTTTTAGTTTTCTACAGTTGTAAGATAAGCAAAACCAGTCTAGACCAAAAATATTCCTCTCCAAACAACTTAATATAGAAAATCACCTCATGGGCACCCCATCTAGGGACACACTGTGTAATTAAGTTGTATCATTTGGGCATAATGCCTGTAAATACTGATATTTAAATGAATAAATAATACAACCGTTGATTGTAGTATCCAATTTGATCTGGAATTTTTGGATTCGCTACTTTTCATCTTTCATTTCCCGAAGTTTATTAAAAAACGCATTTCAGTGCGAAGTTCTGCGTGCCTTCAGTAAATAATGTCCTGAGACCATAATTTCCCTTGTTATTCAAATAAACATGTGTCAAAAATATTAATAACAGAATTCAATTTAAAAAGAATAATACAAATTTTTATAAATATTAAATGAAGAAAAATGACACATTTTTTAGGTTATGTCAACTCGAAATAAATCAGTAGCTATTAATTAATGGAATTAAATATATTGGCAACGCTTAAAACAACAATTTGGTACACGTAAGATTTATTTCAATATAATAGAAATATACATAATTTCACTATTACAAAGAAAAAAAATAACATATTTTTTACGTTATACTACAATTCAATCAACCCTTGGAATATTCAACCACTGTTCCTGTAAACATTTATAGTGCAATTAATGCAATTAGTAGAAGTGATTCCTGAACCCCCCACAGTAATGGGTTCAGTTATGGACTGTGCTAACGGTGTGGAATGTGCACTTTCCAACTTGCTTTCATGTGGATGGGCCGGCCAGGTCTTGGTTGCATTAATTTTTCTGCTACATTAGTTTTACTTTGTAGAGAATCGTCTACGTAACTTTCGGCTACGCTTGATGACTTACAATTAATTGGTCAATTATTGTTATAGAAGCAATGGCTTGCTTTGTTTCATATTTTGAAGTCTAATTTCATATTAAATCAATTTTAATTTATTTATCCAACACTTGTTTATTATGTAGTCATAATAACGCCGATTTTGAATGGATTATGTGACTTATGAAAATAATAAATAATTCAACGGTTTTCTAATTTGCCATAGCAACCAGTTCATAAGCCAACGTCAAATGAACGTCAAAATTTTTTGGGTTTTGATGAATGTTTAAGAACTGTTACAGGAGGGGGTGTTGGATAAACCTATGTATGACACACGTGTCTTAACAGCAAATAAGTCACTCAAGAAAAATTTGCCACTCGAGCAAGCTCTCGTGGCTAAACATTTCTTTCGTGACTTATTTGCCTTATAAGACACTAGTATAATAAATAGCTATAATCGTGGTAATGTTTGTTTCAAAAAATATTGTACAATCCTCATGCGTGAACAATTTTCCCGCGTTCACGCAACTGAAGGCACCCGCTCCTTCGTTGCTCGTGCTTCAAAACTGCGTCCAAGCGGGAAGATTGTGTTCCCGCACTTGGTTTGTAAATTACTATTTAAGGTGACAAAATTTTATTACCAAGTGTGCGACAGAGACAAAATATGTGTAAAGTAATCCCGCTTTCTTTCAGAAACAGTTCAACCGATTTAAAATCTACAAATGGGGTTGTACTCAAGGTCTTATGCTGATTCACGCTATAGTGCTAAAAATTTTAATTTCTATTTTTTTTTGAAAATTTTGAAAATTTTTTGGTAATTTTCTAGAATTCCAAAAATTTCAGGTAGACATTAATCCGTTTTAAAAATTACAACATCGTAAAGAGGGGACCCAAATAAAGATCCGAAGACTTCCCACCCCCAGAACCGCCCCCGAGAGTCACGTCATGAAGCTATTGTGAATTTTTCTCGTAAACGGTAACTCCAACGAGAAAATGTTACAGAATTTATTATGTCCTCCACTATATTCTGCATAAAATTGGTCTCATGAAGCTTTTGCCTATATCCCACCCAACGTTCATAAATGACGTTGCAAAATAGGTACAGTTTTCAGCGCGACGGCAAATATTAGTCCACCCCCGTTTTTTGCGCCGATTATCTCAAAATTATATTTAGTGGGAGCAAGAAATATATAGAAATAAAATTTTAGAGCAGGTTTATCCATATTGAGTAAAACATTTGCAATAAATTGTTATTGATCAAGAAAAAATATTGTTTATACCTGTGCATTTTCTTTCTTGAACCTCAATTAACTAAACTTAATAAATCTGCATTAATTATTATTATTATTATCATATCCTTGAAGAGGTTGTTTGCGAATATTTCATTGGGAAAACTCCTCCCTAGTCGTCAAATATCGGTAAAGGCGTTAGGGGAGAGGTGCAAAAGGGGTAACGCCCATCTATCCCCAAATTAAACTTTTTAGGAGAAATAATTTATAACGTTTTGAAATTTTGGTTATGAGCTCCCAGCAGGGTCCGAAGAATTTCCAAAAGGGGGAAAGCTTCATCCCTTTTTGCCCAAAAACCCGCCCCATCTGTTTCCAAATGAGACTTTTTTAAAAGAAATAATTTATGCTTTGAAGTTTGGTTATGGGACCCAAATAAAGATCCGAAGAGTTCCCACCCCCTCGGGGGTAAATAAATAAATATATATAAAATATAAAATAAAAATAAATCCGATAACATTTTCTCGTCGAAGTTACCGTTTACGAGAAAAATGCAGAAAAGCTTCATGGGGTCAAGCTCGGGGGCGCCTTTTTGGGGAGTGGGAACTATTCGGATCTTTATTTGGGTCCCTGTTGGGAGTTCATAACCAAAACTTTATAAATTAGTTTCTATTCGGCGTTTTTTCGTCTAATTTGCTTGGACTGTTTGTAGGTAATCTATATAAATAAAAATCAATTGCCGCATGTATTAAAGAGCATCACTTGAGAACGGCTCGGCCGATTTGCTTCATTTCTTTTTGTTGTATTCATAATTATTAGGACAAGGTTTGTATGGAAGAATTTTTTTGGAAAATCCACCGGAAAATTGTAAAATTCGGAAGAAATTGAAAGTCTTTAACTCACGATTCGAATGATGGATATGCGTAAATCTTTTTGTAATGTGCGATAATATTTAGATTTCGAGTCCTAACTTGTAAATTGTAATGGCAAATAGCTACAAACAAAAATCATCGGAATAAAGCTTGTCGAAAAATTGCCACTAAAATAATTGTCCTACTGGTTGTTGATTTTAAAATTAAACATCTGATTGGTTGACAAAAGCACAAGTTAAATTGTCAATAGTAATAGCACGAGAGGTCAAAATATTGCCGACAATAATTTTTTCGATTCAGATACGAGTTTCTATTGCGACGAAGATAATGACGAGTGCTTGCACGAGTCTTATTTTCTCGAACAACAGAAACGTGTCAATTTGAAGAGCAAAAATTGGCGTCGATATTTAGACCTCGAGTCCTATTTGGCTTGACAATTGAACTTGTAAATTGTAATAGCAAATACATAGATACAAAAACAAAATTTTGCTAGAATAAAGCTTGTCGAAAAATTGCCACTAAAATAATTGTCCTATTGGTTGTTTATTTTGAAATTGAAACATCTCATTGGTTAAAAAAAAAACAAGTTAAATTGTCAGGAAAATATAATTCGAAACAATTACAAGGGAATGTCGAAAAATTCGGACAAACTGCAAAAATTATCATTTTTTTATACAGTCTCGATCATAACTGAGAATAGGAACGGCATATTTGGTTGATTCTTTTTTGTTCTGCTCGTTATGCTCCCGAGATGGAAATAACACATCACAGCCTAAATTAAAAAAAAATCATTTTTGTTCTTACTTTTGTGTTCAAAAAATCATCAGATTATTCTGTCCAAAAAAAATATATATATATTGAAATTTGGACAGGAGAACGTCTGTTGGGTCAACTAGTAAAATAATAATTATACAGTCAACAGTAAGGATGTATTGTATGGTGTATTGCTTATGAAATTCGTAATTCAGAAATATGGTGCTTATATACTTGGACCTATAGTTTTTGAGATACCGATTTTTAAACTTCGGCTTTACCACCTCGAATAAGATTTTGCTCGTTGATCCGCGACCAAAATCCTAGGCCATTTCATACAAAGTATTTGATAAGCGCGTATTATTATTTGATAGATGAAATGTTTCTATCCAAAACATAAAAATTACGTAGCTTTCAGACTTGTAATAGTTATTTACGGGAAAAGCCGTGTAAATTAGTCTTTACGGGTGAGCCGGGAAATTGTGGTTCGAGCGACGAAGGAGCGAGACCCATAACCCGGCGAGCCCAGTAAAGATTAATTGCAAGGCGAATCCCGTACCAACTTTTATTTCCACCTTAGAGTTAGTTGTAGAGAGGCCTCCAATACCTTTCAAATGAGGTATCACTGACCCATAGTGCCATTTAAGATTTTGAGGCTAACAGCCCCCTCGCCAAGAGGGCGCAATGCTGGAACTTGAAAGGAAACTGAGATGTGCCCCTAGCAAATAAAATCGACCTATTCGGGAATTTCTCAATCCCAATAATAATCAATTCGGAGAGATTTGGACTGGGGAGTTTTAAATGGGACAGCCTGTATAATATTGATTGAAATTAAAATATGGTGTATTTTTATGGTTAACAAAAATAAAAATCACCGTCAGCTGAATGTTTGTGGGTATAAAGATCGTCAGTTCATTTGCAACGCTCAGATGCACCGACCGCGCAGCATTATTTCTGACGCTGACTGACGCTCTTAGCCCCGTTAAAAATACGACTGACAATTTTATTTATTATATTAAAAGCATAAAAATCCAGCTGCATAAATTTAACTTAATACTTAGAAAAAATTAACATGGTTCATAATAATATACGTGACTGACGTATAATGCAATACAGCTGACGATTATTTTTTAGTTAAAGATGATCTGAAAAACCATCTCATGAATTTTTGTGCGGTATCAATACACTAAAACCAATTTTTTTTTTACAACTTTCACATGCTGTCGCTCCTAGTTGCACCGCTACTGAAGCAGCTGACGTTTAGAGTTCTTAAATATTAAAGGAAAACTATCATTGTTATCATTTTCAGTCGGTATCAAATGACTTGTTCAAATGCTACGCTACCTCCCGTACTATTACATTTATTCCGATTGAACCTTCTTAATTATCAAAATGGGCGGTTCACCAAGTAACAGTTAAGAGTGGAATTGTTGGGGGGTATAAATTTTAGTTGGGACACTCTGTATATTATGATACAAGCGCTACGACTTTCCGAATACGGCTATGATCCGAGTGGAAGTGAGTGTTGCTGGAACCGGTTCTGCAGTTCAAGCTTTAGAGCCTTCACCCGTCTTAGGTTCTTGGCGGGGCGGTAAACAACAAAGGAAAATTTTCAAAATCGTTTTTCGACGGGACCATTTGTGATGTTAAAATTCTGAAAACACAGAAATTTTTGATATTTACAGGACATAAAAATGTAGATTTAAAAAAATGCTCAGTTAAGCAAAAATACAAAAAAGTTTTTTTTTAAATGTTTCACTTTAGCGTGAAGTACACATATTTACTTGGTCCAATAATGTTTTTATTTTTAGAATTGAACAACTGGTTCCACTTTAAATGCGGGAATTCTTTCAGCGCCATCTCGCGTGCCGGATACACACTGTTTTATCGTCACCTTTAGCCTTAAATAAAACTTCACAAATTTAATGCGATGACAAGTTAAAACAAATTACCCAGCCTACTATTCCATTCTTAAAAAGTTCGTTTTAGCCACCTAATTTGTTTGTTAGAAATATGCATTTTTTTTACTTTTTAAAATAATATATGTAGTATTCAAACCTTGCTAAGAAAGTGCCCGCGGTCTGCAAAAGAGCACTTTCTTACCTTGGTTTGAAATATAGGTACTATTAGGGGTGTATTTTGTCAGACATTATAGCAATTCTAGATTGGTTGAATAATTTTGTATGGCTTTTTTCCTTTCAAAGTATTAGATATTTTTTTGTAAATAGTGTATTTTTAGGGTACATAAAGGGTATTAAATGAAGGTCATTATTATATATGTAATTCTGCTTTTACTAAATGGTGTTACACATAAATGATCTTAAAATTAATTTAACTTTTAAAAAAATAAATAAGGTCACATGCACATTTCTTATAGTTAATTCGTTTGTAGAAATCACGGAAGGAAATAATCCTAGAGAGATATCAAAAATAATTATGTTACCTATTGTATCCAGTATCCAATCTTACCTTAGGACTTCCCCTTTGATAACATTTGTGCACAAGCCAGGCTGTTTCACAAGGATCAGATCCAACTAAAATTTATTAAAACGTGAAAAGGGCCAATTTAAAAATTTATATTTAATTACCGTCTGTACATCCTCTGACTATAGAGATAGTAGTATCATCTTGCGTTTCAGGAGGCATAAGCGCAATAATGGCTTCATTGTCTATTCGACCATCGTCAGTCATCTGAAACGCAAATAATTATTTGTCCGTGCTTTGTTATTCCATTGGACAACAAGAACACAAGTTACTGATACATCAATATATTTATGTAAGATGTAATTTCGTTTTATGATCGCAAGCACAAAAGACAAATAATGCAAACTTTAACCTTAATAAATACAATAAAAATACAAAATTACTTACACATCCCATTTGATCACATATACATTTGAAGTAGCATTTAAACTTTGGATCGTCAGCGAAGTCACCTTTTCTTGCGTTGACGATCATGGCTGCAACCTCCAACTTTGCAAGTACCTACATAGTTTAAATTCCTCATAACTTACCTTCATCAGTTCCTGTCTCGTCCACGCAGGTTTTGTGTAACTTGTCGACCACTTCCTGCATTTCATCACTTAGACCCTTTGAAATACAATTTCAATTTGTTATTTAAACGTTTTAATATTACTTACGAAAATTTTGTTTGAGCATGAAACCAGCACAAAACAAATTACTACAGCTTTTTGCATTGTTACTGTTGGTGTGTTCTATCTGTGAAAAGAGTAAATACTGAACAGGAAATTTTATTCAATATTTATTTATAAAAATTGAATTCTGTTGTTAGTAATTTGACACATGTTTATTTGAATAACAACGGAAATTATAGTCTTAAGACATTATATTTACTGGAGGCACGCAGTACTTCTCGCTAATATTATTGCGGTTGAATGAGTACATGTGAAAGCTTGTTTACCTACATCCTTTGGAAAAAATTGGAGGATTTTATCTAAATTATGGATGATATGTACACTAATTTCATTCATGAAAACAGGATGTCCCATTCCGAGAACAGCCTCAGGATGTTAAGTACATTATTATATAGAAGTATAAACGTTAAAAAATTCTTCGTATATTATAAATTTCTTAATGGATATGAAAATGGTCTACAGAGATGTAGAATTTAGACGTTGTAATGAACACCACTTCATTTAATTTTGTATTTCATTGTAAGTAAATAGCGGACTTTATCGGGTTTTCACAAATTTCCAGGCTTTCAGTTTTCAATTCGCCGTTTTCAGCTTTCAGGTCAGGTCAGGTCAGGTCAGGTCAGGTTTTCAGATTGCCAGGTAGCTTCTCACGTTTTCTAATAAATTGTCAGGTGCTTAGATCTCCAATTTTTCAGTTATATAGTCTGAAGACCTAAGATCTTGAAAAACTAAAAACCGCCAAAACCTGCAAAACTGCAGACCTGAAAACATACAAGCCTGCAAAATTTAAATCAAGGTTGTCATTTACTGAGAGATAATTTTCTTCCGTTGAAGTGAGATAAAATTTTTTGTGTTGGCTGCGAGATGGTGTAACCTCGTGCAGAATAGTAGGTGCCTGGGTCTGATTTGGTTTGTGATATTACAGTGTCTTCTGTGTTATTCGAAACAAACTGAATATTGGCCTGGGTGGCCATGTCTCTTTACAATAGGGAGTTTCGCCGTAATAATAAAATACCCATAAAAAAAGGACCCACTCATACCGAGGGAAAACTTAAGACTTGAATGCGCGGAAGACGGGGTACAGTTACAGTTGTAAAACTTGTTAAATTTCTCGACTGTACTCGAGATTGTGGAATGCGCAAGCAAGTCAGCTGAAATCTTTATTTTTTGCATGTGCAATTAAAACCGCGCAGCGATTTTTGTTTCCGATTCATTAGTGGCGAGTTCAATATAGTTCCTCATAGTTTTCGACCAAGTTTGTTTTGTTTGGATTGCTATGTTTTTTTTTCCTTCAATTCCGATAAAATTAGACAGCTCTCTCAATTTTTTGAAATTTTACTAATTTGAATGTTAGCGCCGGCTTTTTTATGTAACCTATTTATTAGGTATTTGATAACGTTGAAATCAAAATAAAAAACTCTATGGGATAATAAAACATTAAAGAAATATTGATTACGTTATAAATGTCAAAAAAACTAATGAAAAAAACAATTGCACACGTTCCTCGGATGCGCTATAATTAACACTTTTTAAGTTTTATTTCTTGCGCAAACGGAGTTACTGTATTAAAAAACAATAATTTAGTAAGGGTTTCAAAGAATTCATTGACAAAGTAAAAGTGTTACTTTATCTGATTAAGCAGATAAAATAGCAATTTATAACATATAATTATAACTAAAATAATATTATAACTAATCATTATGAAGTACCTACTTATTTATTTGCATAAACTTTTAGAATTAAACTTGAATTTAAAAAGGCTTCTTTCGTCTAACTGTTCGTAATTATTTGTCTCACTGGTCCCATTTCTGTATAACAGAAACAAATACAAATATGTAATGTATGTATGAACACATCCGGCTGACTAAATCCGGTGACACCAAATGGGACTTTAATAAACCGCTACTACTAAATAAATAACTTTATAATTTGTTTTTTTTTTTGTCCCTTATTTCAAACCAAATGCATCGATAGCGGCTTTTTTTCTTTACAGATAATAATAATCATTCATAATTATTTAATGGTAGCCCCAGAGAACACAGCTTTTGAAATGCGCGTTAGGATATAAAGAAATACAGTGTCCTAAAACTCGCTCCCCAGAGCTAACTCGGCGATTCTATATGAAGGGTCTCAGTGCAAATAACAAAAACTCTCATGTCGTTAAAAAAATTGATGAGCGTTCAACTAGATAAAGGTAAATTTGGAATAGTTTTGAATAGTCAGTGCTTCCAAAATATGTAATAATTTTGCCTTCAAATTCTTTGTCCACTGTATAATGAAAAATCTTAACATATACAGGGTGTTTAAAAATTGCCGCACCAACGCAATTGTACGTTATTTAGGACCATTTGGTAAGTCAGAGAAAAATATTACAAAAATTCTTGGTGTTCATTTCTTCTGTGTATGTGGGTTTCTTTTAGGGATCTTCGAATGTTCACTACATCTATTTATTATCAGTAATTACACCTAAATGCTGCTAAAGTATGCGAAACAAAATATAGATCAATAATTATTTGACGCAATACCTTTGGTCTTTAACATAAATGTATTTAAACGCATCTTACATTATCGAGATTTGTGCAAAAATCAATGCGGCAACATTTTAATATAACAATGGATATTTTTATGCAACAATGGGATTGTATGCATAGTAACAAATTTTTCAGATTTATTTAAAAAAGTCACACTGAGATTGTGGGATGGATGACGTGCCTCTAACACTTCTATTAAGGGATATGTGAATTCAACTGGATCAAGCACCAGTTGATCATCATCCGGTCCTGTGATGGTCTGGCCATGCTTAGCGATGAATTGGGAGAGATGGCCCAGCGCGTTAGCTCTCCGTTCGCCCGACCTTAATCGTTTAGATTTTTTCTTTGCGGTCATTTTAAATCGTTGGTTTACGTAACACCACCTAAGAGTCGTGAAGACCTTCTCGCAAGAATTTTTGGACCCACTGAAACTCTAACCAAACAAATACTCGAACGAGTACAGGCCAATATTGATGAGAGACGAGCAAACGTCTTCCGGGCAATGGTCGACAATTTGAACATTTGCTGTAAATTGTATTTTAATGTTCTGTTAAATAATACATTGTTCCTTCAATTACTGTTATAAAAAATTAAATACTTCCAAAATAATTGACAATTCTCAACAATTGTTACAATTAATTCCAGTACCTGAGAAAAGCATTACCTTGGTTACTTAACATGCCAGTACAATACAGTAATTGTTCATTGCAATTTCGTCAGTTGCTAGATTTACTATAAAAGAAACCTTCAGCCACATGCGCATCTAACACCAATTTTTTTTTTATATTTTTCTATTGCGTACTCTTTGCTTCTGATCACTGTACATTAGTTTGGTGCGGCAATTTTTAAACACCCTGTATGTGACATTTCTGTGATACGAGTCATGGTGTTTAGTATGTGCGATTATCTAAACAATGTATATCACCGCAGGACAATGTGATATACACGTGCAGAACAAGATTATATGCAAAACGTTCCCCAGATCACTTCCATACTGACCATAGAACTATTTTGCTTTCGCGAACTAGAGTAATAGAGAGCGAATATTATTGGAGGTCCTGTTAGAAATTTACAAACTGCAGCTAATAAAAACGTTCACTATATTACACTTGCAGTATTTAGGTTGTGAAGAATGTCAAATGTGACGTCAGATGATACAGTCGACCAAACAAATTAAATCTAATCTAATATAATTAAAAAATAAAAATAAATGTTTGTTTGTTTGTTCGTATGTTATGCACTCCTACACCGGTCAAACGAGCGTTATGAAATTTTGATAACAAATAATATTCGCAATGGGGAGTAAGATATTGACGACCCCCATGGGTCACAAAAAATATTTTATATTTCACTGAATCATTATTTGTTTTTTATACCTTGACAACGAGATATACTAAGTAGGCAATAATGCTCTAGGTTGTATAAATCATAATGCCCGCTTATTATGCTCTCAAAAAATTTAACTTATGGTAATGGTAATTTAAATTATGGTATTATTATTTATTTAAAGTTAAAAGTATAATTTGTAATGTAGCGTTTACGGGTTCACAAAACTATTTATTTAAACAAACTATGTACAATTTATTTCAACACTAGACTATTTACAGTTATAACAGCACAATTATTTATTTTAACAGTCACACGGATTAAGTAGCTTATTCGCACTTCTTCATCGACGCGATTCGACTATACTGATCATGCCGCAGTCGTTCTCCCGTCCTATTTAAAGCGGGAATTCGCTTTCTGGTCTCTTCGAGAATAGAATATTCGCGATCCTACGGATTTACGATTAAATCATCACTCCGCGATTCTTCGAGAACGTCACACTGCCCCCTCCTTAAAGATGTTTCGTCCCGAAACGTCAAAGCAGTCTCATCGTGGCGAAACCTGCAGTTTGCTCCTTTTCTGCACCCAGACGTTCTATGGAAGTAACAATCGACAGTCTTACAGTTCGTTGGCCTTTTTGGGTTGTAGCAATGCACTAAGATCTCCACTCCCGTGAAACGAAAGAGCACTTCCAACATACTTTGGACTAGCCTCCAATCCAGGCAATCAAATCCACAGGCGATCTTCGGAATTGCTAATCTCCTGATACCTTGAGAGAGAACGGTTTCCCTCAACACACATAAAGTATCCCAAACATTTTGGTAGGTAGCCTTCTCGAACGTGAATTGCTTCGTGACTAGATAGAAGATGTTCCTTCGTGAATTCTGCCGAGTGCAGAATAGTAGTAACCCTCGAACTTGTGGATTTTACTTTCAAAGCTTGTCGAGTCTGCCAAACTTTCTTTTGAACACAGTGGCGATCCCTTTTGACATGTTCAGATCTTGAGACACACAATGGACTAGTAAATAGTTTTCTGGAGCTTTAAAAATGTCTTGATGTACTTCTTGGGTGACTCCAAATCGGGACTTATAACTTCCAGAATGCAGAGACATAAACCCTTCAAATGACAAGTCTTCCACTGGCATCAATTGCCGCACCTGCTGGCCTTGCTGACTGTCTTCGTTGGTTTCATGGTATGGTGATAGACGATTAAAGTTGATGATCTTGGGTTTTCCGTGTGGCCTTTTCCTTATGCGGTAAACGACATCAGTAATTCGGTTAAGAACTTCGTACGGCCCTTCCCAAGAAGTCTGTAACTTTGGAGACAAACCCCGGCGTCGTCGTGGGTTGTACAACCACACCAAGTCGCCTGGCTAGGTCTTCACCCGGTGGGCACCCAAATCGCAAATCGCAGGGAAGACGTAATTTGCGACCCATCACTATGCTAGCTGGTGTCTGTCCGGTTGACTCATGAACGGATGATCGGTATGCCATGAGGAATAGGTGAAGGTAACGATCCCAATCACTTTGATGGTCAGAGACGACTTTGGACAAGTATCGATTTATCGTCCTGTTCATTCGTTCCACCATTCCATCAGACTGCGGGTGAAGCGGTGTTGTTTTTGTCTTCCGAATATTCAAAGTGCTGCTTATCTTCTGAAACAAGGCGGATTCAAAGTTTCTACCTTGGTCGGAATGTAGTTCCAACGGCACACCAAATCGACAGATAAGCTCTTTCACAATTACATCGGCAACTGTGGCAGCTTCCTGATTCGGAATGGCATATGCTTCCACCCACTTGCTGAAATAGTCCATAACTACAGCAATGTACTTATTTCCGTCATCTGTTTGGGAAAACGGACCAGCAATGTCCACGGCCATTCTTTCGAATGTAACAATTATTTATTTTAACAGTCACACGGATTAAGTAGCTTATTCGCACTTCTTCATCGACGCGATTCGACTATACTAATCATGCCGCAGTCGTTATCCCGTCCTATTTAAAGCGGGAATTCGCTTTCTGGTCTCTTCGAGAATAGAATATTCGCGATCCTACGGATTTACGATTAAATCATCACTCCGCGATTCTTCGAGAACGTCACAGTAAATAAAGATCCACCCATTGAACAATTTGTTAAATCTATACTATTTGTTTAAATGAAGAAACCTTCAGGCATCAGTTTTACCGAAAATTCTATTTTCGCTGGACGTTCCAGTTTCACGGGAGCTTCCAACTTCATAGATACAAGCCACAGCAAACTAGGGAATTTATCAAATTCAGTGAAACGTTGTATGCACCACGGGCATAACTCGATGTTTATAAATCTTGGGCAATTTAGAAAATTTCGGGCCGGAGGCCCTCGAATTTGTAAACTGTTGCCCTCGAATATAAACATCCTCATTATGCCCTTGGTACACAAATATCTATTATAATGTGCAAACCAGATAAAAATGTGAAAATGTGCCAATTTTAGACATAAATAATGTCACTCATCCTTTGTCAAAAACATTTCACAAAGGGGGAATAGTGTGGTGAAGTCCAGGGAGAAGTGCCAAAATTAGTTTAAAATACTTAAAAATGCCAAAAAAGGAAAATCAGCTGTTGGAAAATCAACTAAAAAATCGAGACAATTGAAAGTCAATAGGGAAGCTGAGACGCCCGACCAACGTGAAAGTCGTCTGGAGGAAAGAGATTTCAGATCAAAAGCTGCTGAAATACCTTGACAACATAGCGCTCAACTCGAAAACGATCGAATCAGAGTTTCAATTTCAAGAGCTGCTGAAACGCCTGAACAACATAGCGTCCATTGAAACCACCATTTTCAATGGAAAATGTGCTCATCCCATGCATACCAATGGTTCCACCGATATGCCTTTTGAATTCAAACGGCTTCAATTCCCAGTGCGCCTTGCTTTACCAATTACCATAAGCAAAGCCTAAGGATAGTTAGTGAGTGTTGCTGGGGTCCATTTGGGAAGTCCATATTTCTCACATGGCCAATTATATGTTGCTTGCTACAGACAGAGAACACCGAAAAACTTGTTATACAGGGTGGAAAGTTTAACTGGAGTAAATTCAGTATCTTTACTGCAATTGATTTTGAGAAAAATTCTTGAAACACGTCGATTTTTGTTTTTAAATCGCCACTTTTTAGCCTGATCAGCTTTCTTTTGTTTTTACTCAGGGGGCTGTAACGATCCGGATTTTTTTTTTCGAATGGGAAGATATGTCAACCGACACATCATTGGAAAGCTTATAAAAAAGGAGTTCAACGATATATTTTTTTACTTTTCCAGCTAATAATGTAAGAAGAAATAAATAAAAACAACTTTAATCTATTTCTTTCTTGGTAGGTTTACTGTTTGAAAATTGTAGGACTTGCATTTAAAAAATCTCGTTTTAGGTAAGTATAATGTTTTTTTAATGTAACAGATGTTCAATATGTTCACCAAGTCTTTCTTGACAAAATGCAAGACAATAGTAAAACCCATTTCTTACATTTTACAATATTTCTGAAGTGATTTGCTGAATTTCATAAGTAATACGTTGTTGAAAATCTTCAAGATTATCGGGTTTTGTGGTGTAGACTTTACTTTTAAGATACCCCCACAAAAAAAAAGTCAAGAGGAGTGAGGTCTGGTGGTCTTGCTGGCCATTCTATTGCCCCTCTTCTTCCGATCTACCTATTATGAAAAATGTCGTCCAAATAACGCCGAACGGATGCAGTATATTGCGGTGGAGCTCCATCCTGTTGATACCATATTCTCTCATGTGGAAAGTTTTGGATCTAATTCATCTCTAAATTGGTCCGCCAGAGCTGGGCGAAGCGTTTCTTGAAGAAACGGTAGGTATTTTTCTGCATTAAGATTATCAGGAAAGAACATTGGTCCTATGATCCTAAAACAGTTTATAGGGTCTTATTCTCAGATGAGATAGAGATATATGAAACAAAACACATCCTTGTATTCCTTTTTTTTATGAGCTTTCCAATGATGTGTCGGTTGACATATCTTCCCATTTTAAAAAAAAAACTTAAAGGTGGTTACAGCCCCCTGAGTAAAAACAAAAGAAAGCTGATCAAGCTAAAAAGTGGCAATTCAAAAACAAAAATCGACGTGTTTCAGGAATTTTTCGCAAAATCAATTGCAACGATGATACTGAATTTATTCCAGTTAAACTTTCCACCCTGTATATGCGCCAAATGGGAAAATCAAAAATATTATTTACCCAACTGCTTTATGGAAAAAGGGAAAAAATAAAATAAAATACATATTTTAAGATACTATTCACTAAAAAGAATGTGTTTTATTATTTTGTCTGTTTCCATGTTCCGAATAGGATCCTACACCGCTCAACGGGTCGATATGAAACTTTGACCACAAATCCAATAATATTTATCAAGAGTGTATTGTTTACCCTTCGTGGTTGACCTGTTCGTTGCACCGGTCAAATCGGATGAGATATGTTTTACTTTATTTTTGGGGCGTAGCAACGCGCGCAGGGTACCAGCTAATACAGTGTGGAAATTAAGTAACGCACAAATTCAGTAATTCCGTTGATATTAATTTTTTGGAAAAAATCTTGAAGGGGTATAGCGATCTTAACTTCAGCAAATATTTTCAGCCTATTGTCAGTTTCTTACGTCATTTGGTTTTTATGTTATGACGTCATCGACTTTTTTTTTTAATGACGACCTATATTTTTTATTATTGATTTTGGTAGTACTTTTTATTCCGTTTCCAACCGTATAAAATTTTCAATATGTTATATTTGAAAAAAATCGAGAAAAACAGTCTTAAAGTTCAAATATTAAAAATTCAGTAAATTGGGAAAATGAATGTATCCACCTAAGTTTGACGGAAAGTTATCGACGACACATTCGTTTTTATTTTGAAATTATAAAAATAGTTGAAAAATCGGACTAGAAATTTATTATCTCCTCAATTCAAAGTTAGTAACAGCGATAGCTTTGTGAGACAAACATTATAATAAAAAGAAACTAAATTGATTAACCAGAAAAAAACTAGCAATACCATAAAACACAAAAATAAGCAAAGCGATAACAATTGTTAAATTACATTTACACTAAATCTTCAAATTGACGACCCAGTACCATCTGACAATACCCAAGACGATTATAAAATTCATTTCTCACATTCTGGATAGTTTGAGGCGATATTAACCTAATCTCATGTTGAATTCTTTGCCTGAGATCATCTAAATCATCGATTGGTGTACACTTTACTTTTTAAGTACCCCCATAAAAAGAAGTCTAATGGCGTTAGATCAGGAGACCTAGCCGGCGATTCCATCGGACCTTTTCTCCCAATCCATCTTCCTGGGAGAACTTGATCCAAGTAGCGTCGCACATCAATTGCGTAATGAGGCGGAGCGCCATCTTGTTGTAACCAAATGGTATTATTTTTGAATGATAATTTTTGAACTTTTCAAGTTTTAGAACTGAAGTCTGGCTTATATTGTGGTCCAAAGCAATGCTTCTACTAGTTGCATGTGGATTGTTTTCAATTTCTAGTAGCACATCAAGTTGTGCATCTTCATTTAATCTCGCCGGACGTCGAGTTTTTGGATGATTTTTTACAACGCCATGCTCCCGATTTTTTTTTAATCCTACTAATTGTTGATTGATTTATGGACTGATCCGGGTATTTTTCTCTAAAAAGTTGACACACTTGATGTGTTCTAGCTCTGTCGCCATAACCAATCATGATTAACACTTCGATTCTCTGTTTTTCGCTCAATTGTAGGTACCATTTTTATTAATAAAATAATTTTTCTAATTTAGAAAAAGCAGAATAATAACACTTATTTTATTGTGACATTTACAGATTGTGTAATTCTGATAGCCGTAACCAATTTTTTTGTTTTTACATCGGCAACTTGATAAATTTTCCCAATTTAAGGAATTTTTAATATTTGAACTTTAAGACTGTTTTTCTCGATTTTTTTCAAATATAACATTGAAAATTTTATACGGTTGGAAACGGAATAAAAAGTACTACTAAAATCAATAATAAAAAATATAGGTTGTCATTTAAAAAAAAGTCGATGACGTCATAACATAAAAAACAAATGACAGGAAACTACTACTACTACTACTACTACTACTACTACATAGGAAACAATAGGCTGAAAATATTTGCTGAAGTTAAAATTGCTATACCCTTTCAAGATTTTTTCCAAAAAGTTAATATCAATGGAATTACTGAATTTATGCGTTACTTAATTTCCACAATGTATATAAAAATCAATGCCAATTTTTGTTGTAATTTTATAACTCAAGAACAGCTTTACCGATTTGAATAATTTTTGTTTTGTTTTGATCGACACAATCCACCGATGGTTTAAAACTATTTTTCAGATGGACATGGGGGCCCAGAGGGGCCCCTTGGGCTAGAGCGATCATTAAAATCGATTCTTAAGGAGTAAACTACAAAGTTTCACTTCTGTTGCGCGTGGACTCCACACACATTTTTTCTTTTTCGAATAACTATTAAAACATCGGAATACATGGCAGAAACAAAAATGAACATGGCGTTGTATGCTGGTTCCGGCAATGCCAGGAGATGGCGTTGTGTGCATTATGTTTTGATAAAAAAGTGAATTCAGCTAATAAGTTAACACAACATTAATTTATTGATTCTGAAGCGATACAAAGTTTGCCGGGTCAGCTAGTTATTTATAAAAACCAGCCATCATTCTTGTATTAATATTTTTTTAGTAAAGAACAACAGGTGTAGAATGAATTTTGAGACATAGGAATTTTATACGTAATGTCAGCATGAGGTGACGTCAGAGCTGATGCCACACCGTATTATAATCCTAATCTTCCACAGACGACAGTGTTGGGCCAGCAAAATTCCGGTGAAAACCGGATGGGTCGAGCTCGCCTCATTGCTCAATCGTCATGGGGTTAATGGTATAATGGTTACAGTCATGGGTAAGGAGAGGCTGCTTTACCACTCTTACTGCCTGAGCATGTTGATGTTGTTCAAAGACTTACCTGAGCAGTAAGAAAGCCCTTAAAGTCGTCCTATGGGGTGTCGACTCCAGGATGATGGCAGAGAGCAGAGAGCATACCAATGAATATGGTAATTGTAGAGGTTCCAAAAGCGGAACGCCACATTTACGAGCTCCAGGAAATTTGCGGATGCGCCATTCATCCGGAACCGCTAAGAAGGCGCAATTCTGATGAGCAATGTTTTAACTACCAACAGTGGGGACATCCCCAGAGGGGTTGCAAAGCCAAGACAAAATGCTTCAGGTGTGCAGGACCTCATAGAGTTAAAGACTGTGACGAGAAAGAATGTTTGAACTGTGGGGGTTTGCACTAGGTCAATTTCAAAAATTGCCCCAGGAAACCAAGCATCCCGTCGGCCCAGTCGCTATCCACACTGTGGCTGCATTCGCTAAGAAATCTTGCGATAATTGGGCGGTATTTGAAAAGAGGACCCTCCATGGTTAAAAGAATCAAACCGCAAATGCAAATGGCCTCCGTAATGAAACGAATGATCTCTGAGACTCATCTGCGCTCAGCAAACAACCCGAAGAAAAGCAATTTTGTCATGCATCGCAATGACAGGGCAGTGTGCAGATTCCCCAGATCCAGGGAGACGGCGTTGCAAAACACCTGGAGAACAGTCAAGTCAAGAAGGCACAAGGACCGGACAGAATCAACAACAGGAATCCGTCATTCCTTCAATAGATGGAAACTGGCAGACGTCGTCTTCATCCCTAAAGAAATGCTGAAAAGGTGAATTTGCGGAGAGGGAGCTCAACGTCATCTCCGACGAACAATTAGGCTTCCGGGAACAACAGTCGACAACACAGCAGGTCTTCAGAGTGGTTGAATTTGTCACCGATAACTTTAACACGAAGAGGAGCATCGGAGCATGTGGCAATGTGGCAAAAGCATGCGACACAGTCCGGAATGAGGGGCTTCTCCGTAAGCTTCTCGTAGCCGGATTCCTCATCAGCTTAGTGAAAATCATTTGGTCGTTCCTGGAAAACAGAGTTTTCCGATCGAAGATTGGGGAAGAAACGTCGGGATTGAAAAGATGAGGTTCCCCAGGGGCCGCTCCTCTCCCCCATCCTCTTCAGCTTCCTCACGTCGGACATGCCGCCTCCAGAGAATACAGGAACTTTACGCGGACGACACTGCGGTCCTCGTGAGAAGTGGTAAAAGCGACGATAGCGACTTGAAGCACTGCCATTCTTTTTACGAAGAGGCGGGACAGCAGCAGAAGGTTCATCCGACCAGAAGGTCAGGTCACCATGTCACCATACTATGGAAGACCAAGGCCCAATACCTGGGGGAGATCCTGGACAGAGGCATCCAGATGGGACATCAAGTCAAGAGGACCTCCCAATAAACGAAAGGTCTGACGCGGAAGCTTTACCTCAAGTTTTGGCGGCCTCCGGCTGAGCATGGATTGTAAAGTGTCACTGCACAAGACCATCATGAGACCAGCAATCATATACGCGTCCCCTTCTTGGGATTTCGAATGGTTCGTTCGAAACACCCAGCTTCACAAAAAAGCAAAACTCCTCACCGAGGAACTCATGCGGAAGACGTAAATCATCTAAATAAAAAAACAACAAAAAAAATTAAATCAACATATAAATACTGATATATTCAGATTCAGCAAAAAATCTAAATTAGCAAAAGCTCAAAAAAGAATTCGCTTCTGGGAGCTTTTATATCAACTGTCAATAATTTCTGCACATTTTGGAATTCTGAAATAAACATTTGAGCTTCCTTCCATTCAAAAGTTTCATAAAATGCACCGGACCATAAAACACGAAAAGCTAATAATTTGTGATTTTGAAAGTTCGAAACAAAACTAAACACAACAATTAAATTTATTTCTAGGACGAATATTTTTGAGATTCTAGATTACTCCAAAAAATCTAAATTAGTAAAACCTTAAAAAACAAAAAGGTTTTTCACAAACTTTCAGTCTCTACTTGACTAAATAAAGTACTATGAGCTTTTAATTTATTTTTATTTATTTACATTCAAACTCATTGCAAAAAAATTTATTTGTCCATGGAACTAATTTATTTTATAGATCGTACAACAAAAGCTTTGAATATTTAACATGTTTGACGTCGTTTTTAACTAAAACGATAAAAATAAATTGCAAAAATAATAAATCGGTGTGACCATGTTAAAAAGGTAAACAATGTATCGTCAGAATTTAAAATTCTATATGTACATTGCGATACATGTAATTTATTTAAAGGTAAAATTTTGCTTTTACACTGCTGATTCATTAAAATTACGACGTAATTGCATTATTGACTGTCGCTATTCCAAAATTATTCATATAGGGCGAAGTAGCTCTTACTGCTGAAATTAGACCACTTCAGGTTTGTAGAGGAACTGTAAACCTGAAAATCTAAGGTTTGAGAACCTGACAATCTCAAAACCTAGGAACATGAAAATAAACCGTATTTACTTAACTTTTTACTGGACTACTTATCTGTTTCAGAAAGTACTAATTATTACTTTTACTTTCATTATATGTATTGGGTAAATAATGAGAAAATATTTACTTTACTGTTTTCATAGAAAAAAACTGTCAACTAAATTGATAGTGATGCCCAACTAAGTGGAGGTATGTAAACGAGTTCGATGACAAATTAAAATGAGTGCTAGAATAATTATTATGGGATGAATTTTATTCGTCGAAAATAATATGCACACAAACTCTTCATTTGATTATTTATACTGGCAACGTGCCATCCAGCTACTGTGTAATTTTTGTGTCACCCTGCCTGCTCGCACACAAAAGTTGCAACCCTCGTAACAAAATCAAAAATTTACCAGAAAACCTACCAATTAATCCAAAGCTTCCAGTTAAGCTAATTATCTACTTTAATTGGACTTTATTGTGATGTACAAGGGTTCCCCTTTATTGTGGTCCTAAATGAAAAAATTCTGGAAGATAATTATTTCATTAACGAAAAATAATGACGGCGACGCATTTAAAATTCCGTTTAAGTCCGGATATCCTGTCAGACGTAGAACGCGAAAGCACAAAGCTCATTGTAATGAAGTTGTTTGCACAATGTTGGGATACGCTTTTGCTGTAATTACAATTTTCTTTCGCTCTCATCGCACTTTATTATATGGATCAAGTATCACAGATATTATTGGGTGGTTTAATTATCGATTTTAGTTCACAGCAACGTTAGTAAAATCAATTAAATTACATTTAAATTAACGCCGGACTAGATTTTAATTAATTTACACAATTGCTGCTGTTTGACGGGGAATTGTGTCCTTATCAGTTTCAATTTGCTGCATGTTTATCGTGTTCGGTAATGAATTAATACCAGTCGTGTTGGTCGTTCCAAAAAGGAAACACCCACAAATTAAAATATTATTCTTGTACAGATACAATGTTTAATGTACTAATTATTATAAGTCTCGCTATCGATTCCGTTATACGAGCAAAACAAAGCGGCTAGTGTTTTATTTAGAAAATTTGAATTATTTCATACTTAGGTGAGCAGAGTAATAAATTTCCTGTTAGGTGTTTAGTTTTTTATGAAGAGTTTATTGAAACGGGTTTAACAAACATATGTTCGGTAGTGCAACGTAACTCCATCCGCATGTGATTTAATGAAATATTAAGTTACCAGTAGTAAATAATGTGACAAGTTGTTTGCGTTGTGCCTTCATTAAAATAAATTATGAGGAAAAAAACTTTTTCGGATGAGCATACACTAACTGTAAACAAACCGCAACAGGCGTCACTCAATAGTGTTTTTTTCTAATTTTTAATTTAGAGAATATCGATAACCGTGATGCAATAACTTTTTGTCATTTCTAGTTTAAATTATAATCTGAAAAGAATAATTCAATTATAGTAGAGCATTCTGGGGTAAACACATGCATATTTGATTTATAATTGCATAAATAATTGGCCTTTGTGTGCTATCACATTAACTTTGGTCCACGAGGGACCTGCATTGTGAAGCCATTTGTGTACTTTACCTAATTTTCAACGGTTTAAATACGGTCAATAATTAACACTTTTTAAATTATAGTTGGACAGTTTATGGGGAGCTGTGTTACGTCTTTATCTGATATTGAACGGTCATGAATTATAGAAGATGTTTAAATGAATAGGTATGGTAGGAATGAGTTATTGATATGTGTACACGTCATCAGTCAATTCATTTTTTCCGCGACCAACATTAAAACAGTAATAGTTTTCCTACCACGGTCATCAAGCTGTTATCAATTTTTCAGAGGACGATTTGCTTGTAATGTTTTTACGGCCACTTAAAGCCACATGATCACCTGATGACATTTGACCGCGGACATCTGCAATACCGTGCTTCAAGGAAGATTGTTTACGATTTTGTTTTACGGTTTCCTATACGCTTTTTCGTAATTCCGTTTATAGTACTGTGTGACATCTGCATTTTAGAATAAAATCCTATTAAAGACGGTGTTATTACCCAGGAAATAAATTTTCCACCAGAAAATTGGCGGTACAGTAAAGTAACATTCCAGATTTCAGACGTAGACAACTCAGACAAAATCTATTTAATATTACGCCATCATATAAAAATTGCACTTGAATACAGAAACAGAATTAAATCCCTGCGAAATAATATTTAACCACGTATCCAACAACTTCAGATTTGCCTATTCGCAATATTAGGAATTTCTACTACATGATTCACCAGTTAACCCGGTTATTAGCTTTAATAATCTGAAAACTAAGTTTCCGTTTCTGTTTAGAAATGGAATTTACAAAAAAAATGTTTATACACGTGCGATCATTTAAATTATAAATTAGAGTACCTAGCCGGGTTTTTTATTATGCAATGGCCCAGCCTGCAAATTGACTGACAGTAAAATTTGAGGTTATCGTAAACATTGTGACATTTATGTTTCTCATGAAAATAAAAGACTAACAAATAATGTAGAATAATTGAGAATTACAGCAAATGTTCAAAGTGTTCTCCCGCATCTTTAATTCAGCTGTGAACTCCATTCACCAATCTGTTGCTGTCTTTTTGAAAAGTCACTCTGACCTTCGAATTTTAAATGAAATTGTCAAAAGTTAGTAGTGCCAACCTAATTTAAATTTCACAGCCTACTCTAATTTATAATTTAAATGATCGCACGGTATGTATATTTATTACCTTTTCAGGTTTGTAAAGTATCCGATTAATACATTTCCCATAACTCAATAAAATAAAATATAATATAATTAATAACTAAAACTAAATAAAACAATAATTCTACACAATAACTATCAGCTTTTTATCCCTCCCCACATTCACCACTCAACCTTCTTCATCCATTCGATCCCTCTTCCGTCCTCATTCAAAATTTCTTCTCTACTCTCATCTATCTCTCTCTCTCTCAATTCTACGCATTCCTTGAACAAATGTTCTATCTCCTTTTTCTCCCCACACATCCTGCATACTCTATTCCTATCCTCACTCCAATATTTATTCTCTCTCTCCTCATTTCCACATCTAAATCTTGCTATTATCACTCTCTCTTTTCTACTCTCTCTTCCTAGGTACTTTGGCATTTCTTCCGTTATTATTTTTTCATACTTCCCATTCTACCTAGACTCCATAATTCTCGTTCTTCGTTCCTGCACTTGCACATCACTATCTCTCTCCACTAATTCATCTGACATTACTCGGCCTCTCTCTCGCATTCTTTCTATCTCCGCGCTTGCATACCCGTTTCTTTCGAAATATGCCTCCCCCTCTTTCTATATCTTCTTTCCTATTTCAAACACTCTTTCAAAATTCTGCAGTCTCCTATCTCTATCACTCTATCCTCAAATCTTATTGGTCTCTTTCGTGTATCTATTTTTATTCCATCTCTCTTTGTTTCGTCCATCACTTAGATCACCCAGATGTCCTCTCTCTCTACTCCTAGCACCCATTTCAAATATTTTCCTTGTACCCCTTTCAACCCTTCTTGCTCTCTCCATCTCCATATTTCCGCTGTATACATCATGACGCTTTTCATCAGACTATCAAACATCATTACTGCCCTTCTAAAATCATGTCCAAATTTTGTCTCTCTTATTCCCCATACCGCTCCTATTATCCTATTTGCTTTTTTCACTAACTCTCTCACATGTGCTGTTGCTGTGTTTCTTTCATTCATCACATAACCTAACTACTTAAATTCTTTCACTTCTTCAATTTTCTCTTTCTCCCATCTCCGCTTATTTACTTTTCTCCTCCCACCCCCTTTTCTAAACACCATCATCTTGGACTTTTTTACATTCACCGTCAACTTTTTCTTCCTCATATATTTCTCCATGCTTCCTATCAGTTCTTTCATACCATATGCCAAAGACCAAACTTTTTCTTTCAGGTCCACAAAGAATGCATATATCTTGCCACCCCTCTTTTTTATCTCATTTCCTACTATGTGATTCAAGATATATACATTATCCATGGTTCCTCTCTCTACCTTTCCTAAATCCCGCCTGCCCGTCTGGTAACACCCCCCGCTTATTTATTTCCTTCATCAGTCTTTCTTCCACAATCATCGCGTATACCTTATAAAATATGCCCCCTATAATTACTGACTGTATCCTTTTCTGATTTCTTATACAGGCTGTCCCATTTAAAACTCCCCAGTCCAGATTTCTCCGAATTGATTACTGTGATTGAAAAATCCTCGAACAGGTCAATTTTATTTGCCAGGGGCACATCTTTTCAGATACTTTTCAAGTTCCGGCGCTTCGCCCTATTCGCTAGGGGGCTGTTAGCCCCAAAATCTTAAATGGCACTATGGGTCGAGCGAAAGAAAGGTATTGAAGGCCTGTCTACAACTAACCGCTTACCTTTCAATTTTGTAAAAATGATAGTTTTCTATTTTCAACATAATCCAGATTTTCTCATGCTGGGTCCCATAGAAACCACAAAGACACATGTAATTGCTGAAATTAAACTTTTGTGTCATTACGTTGTTGCTTTTGATTGCTAAATAGCGCAAGGTTAAAACTGAATGTAGAGTATACGACACGATTATTTTTCATTAAATGATCTAATTAACGTAATAAATGTTGGATATGGCCACCATTCATTTCTATGCAAAAATACAGACGATTTTCAAAACTGTACCTGTTCCCCCAATTCAAATTATTATTTTAAAATTAAATTTTAAAATTATTTATTTATTGCAATTTACAATCTACTCAACTTAAAAAAGAGTAATTAGTAAATATTAGGTAGGAGGAATGTCTTGAGGCAGGGGTGCCTCGCTGGAGATTTTTACCTAGGTAGATTTTCTGGCCATTGCCTAGTCTTCTTTCCACGGGTTGGTGGTAGAGCTCTCTTACCAACTGGTTATTATGTTGAGTACTTCGATTTTTATACCTGTTGGGATTAGTCGGAACCACTTCCATTACGAAAAGGATATTCAGGTCATCGTGAAGTGTCTAGTTTGAGACGTACCATGGGGCGCCAGCTATCATTCTAAGCATTTTTGATTGAAAGGTTTGAAGAATTTTTATATTGGATGGTTTACTACACCCCCAAAGCTCAATCCCATACGTCAAAATTTGTCTCAATATCACCTTGTATATAAGTCGCTTGTTTTCCAGGGATAATTGTGATTTTTTGTTGATTATCCAAGACATGTTTCGTACTTTGAGTTCTAGTTGGCGTCTTTTAGCCTTTATGTGGGCTTTCCATGTTAGCCTCTCGTCCAGATGGAGCCCAAGGTATTTTACCTCGGCCTTGACAGGTATTGGAGTGCCATTTATGTGTACTTGTGGACAGATGCTATGTCGTTGGTTGGACTTGGTTGGATTTACCTTGATTCTCCATTGCTCCAGCCAGTTTTCAAGCAGGTTGAGGTGATGTTGTAATTCTTTAGTGGCCCTTGATGGATCACTGTCTGCCGAAAGTATTGCAGTGTCGTCCGCAAATGTTGCCGTAAGTGTATCATTTGTTACTGGGATGTCGGCAGTATACAATAGATATAGAAACGGCCCCAAAACACTGCCTTGTGGGACTCCTGCTTTTATGCTGTGGAGATTAGACAGTTCATCTCCAAACTTGACTTGAAAATGCCGTTCGCTCAGGTAAGATTTTATAGTCAGATACAGTTGGTCGGGTAGGTGTTTTTTTAATTTGTATAGTAGTCCTTTGTGCCATACCTTATCGAAAGCCTGCTAGGTGTCAAGAAAGACCGATGTACATATTTTCTTTCCTTCGATACTTTGTTTGATTTCGTTGACTATTCTATGGCACTGTTGAATTGTAGAGTGACTTTCTCGAAATCCAAATTGGTGTGTGGGAATTAGACCTTCTATGTTCACTATTTCTTCCAGTCTATTAAGTACAAGTCTTTCAAATATTTTGGACAGTACAGGCAGGAGACTTATTGGTCTGTACGAGCTAGCTTCTGTGGGGGGTTTTCCAGGCTTGGCAATGATAAGAATTTGAGCGTATTTCCACTGCACTGGAAAGTAGCGAAAACGGACGATACTGTTGAAGATGTTTGTCAGCAATACGATGGCTTTTCGTTGAAGGTTTTTTAATACAGTACCATTTATTAGATCGTAGCCTGGTGCTCTGTGGGGATTGAGATGTCTTATAATTCTACCTACTTCTGCTGGTGAGAATGCTCTAACTGGTGGTGATAACTGACAAGGAGAATCCAAAGATGCCTCCATTATGTTATCGTTGTTGTTACTCGGATGTGGTGTAAAAATTGGTCTGCCTTTTCTGCATCTGAGCGTGCCCAGCTTCTGTCTGTCTTTCTAATCGGTGGTATAGCCACTATTGGTCTTTTGAATTTCTTTGTCGCTTTCCATATCGAGTGATCATCAGGTGTTAGATTCTCAATATATAATTTAAATGTTTCGTTTTTCGCTTGCCTTATAGCTGTTCTCAGGTTGTGTGTTAGTCTATTTAGTTGTGTTTTCAAAAACAATTGTCTGGATCACTTTTGGTGGTAGATAACTACTTTTAATCAGTTTTCAATGAGTTTACTCATCGCCCTGATGATGCCAACATTGTTGGCGAAACGTGCGTTGGCAGTTATAATAAAATTGTTTTTGGTGTTTTAGGGGAAAACTGATTAAAAGTAGTTAGTTGTGTTTTATCTAATGGGTTTCTAGAGTTTTGCCATCTGCGTCTTGCCCTCCTTTTCTCAAATACTAAATTCTTGATGTGTAATGGTACATTATGCGTTTCCGGGATTATCTTTTTCCTTTCTGGTGTGGAAACCCATGCGGCTTCTTGGATCAGGCTAGTTACGTATTGTACTGCATCTTCCAGTTCTTGATCCTTTTTTAGTCTTACGTTTATCTTTAGTCTATCCAGTTGGTATTTTTAGTGCATAGTCTTGGTGGTGGACTTTTCCAAATTGGGCTGGTACTTAGTGTAACTATGATTGGACTGTGGTCCGATTCTAGGTCCAAGTTTGCCACAATGTTACTGTATACAGGCTGTTCCATTTAAAACTCCCCAGTCCAAATTTCTCCGAATTGATTACTGTGATTGAAAAATCCTCCAACAGGTCGATTTTATTTGCCAGGGGCACATCTTTTCAGATGCTTTTCAAGTTTCGGCGCTTAGCCCTCTTTGCGAGGGGGCTGTTAGCCCCAAAATCTTAAATGGCACTATGATGTGCCCCTGGCAAATAAAATCGACCTGTTCGAGGATTTTTCAATTACAGTAATCAATTCGGAAAAATCTAGACTGGGGAGTTTTAAATGGGACAGCTTGTATATGGGGTTTTTTCCACTCCTGGGAAAAATCCTCTCCTTTCCACACAACATTCATTATCTCTAACAACCGAAAGGAGAAATAGCGATGGTCATTGAAGGAATCCTCGTCGAGAACCCTCCAATCCTTCAGCACCATCCCCCCACCCAGTCTAGCGAAGGTTACGTCTATGACAGACGACCGTGTTCCGCCTGTTGCCATGGCCTCAAAGGTTGCCTGGTTCCCGAGATTTTCAACCTCGAGTCCCAGGCTCGCCATGGCTTCCTCCAGCACGGTTCCCCTGGAATCGGTAACCGACGACTCCCACGAAGCAGACTTCGCGTTGAAGTCGCCGGCCACCACCAGGCTCCCCGTGTGGACCCTCAGTGCCTCCGTCAACCTGCCCACGTATCCGCTGAACTGCTCTGACGTGCAGTTCGGAGACACATAGCAGCTGAAGAGCACCAGGCCGGCCGCCCTTACCCAGACATAACCTTCGCCCTTCCCGCTAGCCGTCACGCTGTCCTCTACTCTGATCGCGGCTGCCCCTCCATCTGCGACTAGCCACCCGTCCCTACCGACCCTCGCCAGATTGGGCTCCTGGGCCAGGATGCACTTGACACCCAGGCCCAAGGACACCCTCTCCAGCACGTCGTGGGCGAGGGCTCTCCGTCCCAGGTTAATCTGCAAGACCCTGCACACCATTGCTGGTGCCGGGTCCCGCAGCCCCCTGGGCCGATCCTCCCTTGATGCCTCTGGAAAGCCACCACCACCTCTTTGAACCGGGGGCACCTCATGGACTCCGCCTTGTGCCCCTTCGCACCACACAGGTAGCAAGCCTCCTGGTTGGTGCAGTCCTTGACCCTGTGCCCCGATTCCTCGCACCTGTGGCAGGCCTCCACACCTTTATGGACACACTCCTTGGCCATGTGTCCAATCCTTTTGCAAAGATGGCATTTTGGGAGCGCCACCATCTCCCTAACCCGCCAGCGGTTCCATCCTGTTCCAATGCGCTTCCTTGGTCAGGAAGGCGTGTTTCTCCCCTCTGACATTTTCCTTGGCATTTATCCTGACCTGGACCTCTTCGCCCTCCACGGTCGTTCCCATATTTGCCAATTCGGACAGCACCGTTTTTTTGACCTCCTCGACCTCCGTGGCCGGGTCCAGGTCGAGGAGCATTACCGTCTTCTTGGCCACGCGGTGCTCCACCTTGGCCACCTGCTGGAGCTTCTCCGCCACCTGCGTTCGGAAGTCCTTCCTAGCCTCCGGGTCCCTGATCCTAAATTTTACAAGGGCATCCCCCTTTTGGGTTTTGGACACCCTTGTCATTACCACCTTGTCCTCGCTAACACCACCCTTCAGGCTTCGGATGATGTCCGCATAAGTGGATCCCTCCGACCTGAGGAGGATAGTCTCCTCGGCATGGCCGCCACCGTCTACACGGCTGCCTCGGCTGCTTCCAACGCCATTGGAGTTCCCTCTTCTCCCATCCAAAATGTCGATGGTGACATCTTCCTCCTCATTCCGCAGGACCACTTCCAGCAGCTTCCTTATCGTGTGTATGTTGGCCACGTCCGTGACAACACACACCGCCCTCTTCCTTTCATGGCATTTCGCCACGTTCAGTAGTCCTCTGAGAGCTTTTCTGGTTGCTACTGCTCCCCCTCCCATGTGCTCCTTGTCCTCCAGCAGCATCACATGAGTGAAGCTGGAGTCCTTTTCTTTATCTTCACCCCCCGCACCCAGGAGGCTATTTAGAGTTTTGAGGGTGTAGGCTTTGCCCACCTCCATCTCTCCCTTCTCCACCATTCTTCTCATCCTCGGGTGGTCCCTCAGCATTTTTGCGACCGTAGGGTGCTTATGTCCTTCCTTCCCCAGCTTATTAAGAAGCTTGCACCTCTGGTACACCTGTTCTGGCCAGCTTTCCCCGATGAGCTTCCCAAGTTTGCCGTCGCTCAGGTCCTTGTTTAGCTCCACTTGTATTTGGTGGACCCTCATCAGCGTGTCCACCTCCACCTTTGAGACAGTCTGCGTGCCCATGCTCCTAGCCGTTTTCATACTTGCTGCAATCTCCCCCGGGGTAGTCTGGCTTTCGACGTCATAGGTCGGCACATCCACCTTCTGCCACCTATGACGGTCAATCCATCCCCTAACACTATCGTCCCTAAGGACCTCGACGTTCTTCCTCAATTCCTTAATGAGGTCCTTTATTTCGACCTTAGTGTTAGGGGTGTCGTCCAGCCTCTTCCCCAGGGCAAGCACATTCCCTATGATGCTATCCATCGTTTTCAATAGCCTTGTTCCGATGGGGTCACGTACCTTTTTTATCAACCAAGTACACCGGCACGGTATAGCACCTTAAGATTCCGTGGGACTAAATACACCAGGGGTGCCCAACGTCCCTGGCGGTTTTAACGACTTTACTCTCGGTTATTTATAGAGGTTTTTCTCCCCGCGGGACGGCCAACTAAAGCAAGACCCCCGCTTCGGGAGACTCTACAACGTACCCCCAGTCGCGCTCAGCTGGAGGTTTTTGAAGTAGAGGCCCGATTTACGGTATTACGTAGGACACGCTCCTCTCTTACGTAGCTCGGTATCCCCGGGATCGCCATTTCCCGATCCACCAGCTAAGCTGAGGAATCCCTGGGGAGAAGGAAGGGGGGGGGGGGAATAGACGAAAATGAGGGTTGTAAATGAGAAGGTACCTAGCGGTCGGAACCCCTAAGGCGTCGGCACCGAAAGAAGAAAGTCAGGAAAAGACAGAGGCGACTCTACACCAAGATCTGAAGATTCCCAAAGAGTGTAGAGCCATAGGTAGAAATGAAATATTTTGAGAGCATGGTCCGCGGTGGGGTTTTTGGGGATCTATCAGTGTTTTTAGGCACGTCCAATCCCCTTATCACAGCCACTAACCATTCGCACAAGTACTCCTGGCCGTTCCCTTATCCGCCACCTAAGGGACGCATCTGGTAGCTAGCTCTCCATAGCCCCAGCAACTCACTGAAGTACTCTCTCCATTCCTCCATAGTAATTCCATCACCCACTCTCTCGCTTCTGTCTTTATATCCTTCATCTTTAGTTCTTCTTCCATCTGTTTCTTTTGCTTCGACTCTTTGCATACTAATTTGTACCTCTTGCGTGCTCTCTTGTACTGTTCCTTAGTTGCCTATCTTTTTTCCAATCTCTCAATTTCCGTCTTGCTTCCTACCACTCGTTCTTCCACAGCCCCATTTTCTTTCTTATCTTTGTCTTTTTTTTCTTCTGTTGCGTTTATTACTTTATCGCTCAGTTCCCTCACCTTTTCGTTTATCTCTGCTTCTTCGTATTTTACCTCCCTAACTTTTGCTCTATAATTTTCTTTTCCTTTAACTATGATATTATTAAAGTAATATCATACTTAATCATCATATTATCATAGTAATAATAAATATTATTTAAGTATTAAGTATGATGACACGTACTGCTAGAGTACGTGTTCATAGGAGATGACGTTGAGGTACCACTATGTGTGCCAGTCTCGAAAGAGGGCAAGCCGGAGGGGAACAGCGAGGCCGAGGTCATGCCGCCGCCTTCAAAGCGAAACAGACAGAACAAGAGCACGGCACTTGTTCTGAAGAAAGATAAAGCCACATACGCGGACCTTGTTAAGGAGGTCCTAGCAGGTTTGAAAGAAGTATACTGCAACATTAGCAGTACAAGGAAAACCAAGGATGGAAATCTCCTCTTGGTAATAGAGAAGGGCGAGCAGAACGCCTAGGAGATTGGCGACAAACTAACCTCAAAGATCGGGGGCTTGCATGTGAAAGTTTAGACCAGAGGAAAAGGTGGGGACCGCGTCTTGCATGTCAAGGACCTTGATGCGATAACCACGAAGGAGAAAATCATAACGCGATAACCACGAAGGCACTTGGAGAGGTAAAAGATGCCACCAGCATCAAGGTGATGTCGCTCCGGGGAGCGTATGGAGACAGCAAGGCGGCCACGATCAAGGCCCCCAAGAACGCATTCAGATGGGTCTGGTCAGGTGCAGGGTGAGAGAAAGAACAAAGGAACTTCTCTGTTACAGGTGCTGGGAGTCCGGGTATCGCGCCAAAGAGTGCAAGGGGACGGACCGCAGTCAGCTGTGCCGAAAGTCGCGAGAAATTGCGACAAGTAGACGTACTGCCCCGTGTGCCAGCAGGGAATAGGGCAAGAAGTGTGGCATGCACAGCGACTCGCAAATGGCAGCGGCGCGGGAGGGATGAGAAGCCGCCTTGAAGTTTGTTCAGGTGAACTTAAATAGGTGCAGGGCAGCTCACGATTTAATAGAGGTGCACTGCGGAGGAAGGAGGGGTGCATGGATCGAGGCAGTGATGCCGCCATAGTGATCAAGAATCGGAGCCTCAGCCAGGAGTGATCAAGAATCGGGTAGAGATGTGGGCTTCGTGTGGATGGAGTTCGACGAGTGGACGATGTACAGCTGTTACATGTCCCCGAATGCAGAATTCGAAGAGCTGGAGGCAGCTTTGGATCGACTGGCCCACAGCCTAGAGGGCCAGACTAAGCCGTGTATCATTGCCGGTGACTTCAAAGCTAAGTCGACGGAATGGGGAGGGACGAGGCGAGACCGCAGAGGGATCGCCGTGTCGGAATTTGTCCACAACGACGGAGAGAAACCGATGTTTATAAAGGGAGTATATTCTTCCTTTATTAACTTGACGCTAACTTCTGTCTTTTTTGCAGGCAAATTGACCAGATGTGAGGTCCTCGACGAGGAAGAGTCTCTCAGTGATCGCAGGTACTTGTTCTTTACGGTTGCGGGGCGGGGGTCCTGGATGGAAAGTGGTTAGAACGAGAGTCCATAGTTCTTAGTTTTGAAAGGGAGGCTGCGGCTCGTTCGCTGGCAGGCAGTCTCGAGTTGACGCAGGCTCTGACGGCGGCATGTGACAGCGTGCTTCCCAGGAGAAAGCGTCAACAAAGCAGTGCCCCGAGACAAAAACCGGCGTACTGGTGGATTGACAAAATCGCCGAGGCGAGGAACCAGTGTAAGGCTGAGAGGCGCAGGCTGACGAGAACAAATCGCGCGCAAGCGGAAGATGGGAACGCCACAGTGATTGCTGAGGTGGAGGAAGGATACAGGTCCAGTAAGAAGAAAAGTAAAAGAAATTGGTCGAGGAAGTACAGAAAGACCCATTCGGACTGGGTTACAAGATAGTGACTCAGAAACTGAAGATCGACGACGGCGGGGCGAATGTTCCGTTGACGCCGCAGTTCATGTTACAAGTCGCGGAGCAGCTCTTTCCGAGGCATCCAGTGACAGGGTGGAACGTTGAATACGGCGACATAGCCAACGCAAGAGATTTCGAAATCAAAGAAATCAAAAAAGCCGCCCGCAAGTTGCGACCCGGCAAGGCACCAGGACCTGACAAAATCCCTTTGGAGGTAGTCAGAGCGATTGCAGCCGGCGGGGCAAGGTGTACAGCGGCCTGTTTCGTGACGGGATCTTTCCCAAAAAGTGGAAAGAAGTAAGACTTGTTCTGTTGAAGAAGCCAGGGAAAGGAGGAACGGCACCGAAGGACTACCGTCCCTTGTGCTTCCTTAGTGTAGCGGCCAAAATCTATGAGCAGCTGATCCTTCGGCGGCTCAATGAAGAAATAGCAGAAAAGGGCAGGCTCAGCGACACCCAATTTGGGACGTCACAGCGGCAGTGATGGAAACGGCGATGTGGGCGAATTCGGGCCGAACCAGGGCGAAACATCACATTCGACGTGAGTGATCGGAGAGAGCAATCCGGCTGGGAGATGGAGGAAACGGCGTCTTCCGAGTGACGAGCGGGGTCCCACAGGGCTCGGTTCTTGGGCCTACCCTGTGGAACATTGCGTACGATGGGGTGCTTCGCCTCCGACTGTTCCTAGGGGCGAGAACGGTGGCGTACGCCGATGATTTGGCACTGGTGGTAGCGACGAGCCATCTTCGCGACCTCCAGCAGACGGTGAACAGGGCGATCTGACAAATCGGAGCCCCAGCATGGCTCCTGAGAAGACGGAATCCGTCCTGTTGCTTGGCAGGAGGAGGGTGCTTGAGGATGTCATCTTCCGAGTCAAGGGAGTCGACCTCAAGCCGCAGAAGGTGGTGAGGTATCTCGGAGTGGATATCGACCAAAGAATGTTGTTCGTGCAACACTGCATTGAGGATCATTTCGGGATACCGGACAGTGTCGACGGATGCGGCCCTCGTGATCGCGGGGTTTGTGCCATTAGACCTCCGAATGAGAGAAGGTCGAGAGACCAGAGAAGGGGAGAGCACCAAGATGGAAGCTCGAGAAAACAGGTGATCTACTGCCTTACCCAGGTGCTTTCCGGCCACAAGAGTGCCGAAGACGACAGATTCGTGATTCGCGACTGAGAGCACAGATGCTGTCTGGAGATAGGACAGTTCTCACGCCAGAGAACATGGTGAAAACAGAACATCTTCCAAGAGAAGGAGAGAAATGGAGGCGGAAGATGCGCCTGATGCCGAGAAAGGGATGACGGCACCGACGGCCGCGATGGAACGAAGGTGTCTGCCCACGGCGGACGGAGGACCTGCTGATTCCGGGGGACAAAGCAGGAGGAAAAGACAGCCCAGTTAGGACGGAATGCCGGGTGGGGGAGGTTCCGGGAGGCCACTTGTCTGGTTAGCTACGGCGCCAGTCCCAAGCAAAAAAAAAGTTCTTATTAAGTATGTCCCACCCTCTTTCTTCTACCAAGCTAATCAGTACTCTCCCTTCTGCGTTTTTGTTTCCATCTTTTGTTTATCTTCCTCCTATTGTTGCTTCTTCAATTCTTCTATTAAAATCCCCCCAATCACCAAAGTTCCTTCTTCTTGTCCTTTAACTCGGTCTTCTATTATGCTCTTCATTATCTTCATACTTCTGCTATACACTGTTACAGTTCTCCATTTTCTCTGTTTACTTTTCACCGTTCTTTCCATAATCCCTCTTTCTTCTTTGGCTTCATCAGTTCCATTTTCTTCTTCCAGTCCTTCTTCCACCCCCATTATTATCCCACCTTTAGCTCTCCCTTTCTTGCTTTCCCTCTCTGTATATTGACACTACCACTTAAACTCTTTCGGCATTTCTTCCACTCCCAAAACTAATTCTCTTTGTTTTTTATTCGTCCTACGTTCCAGAATACTATTCTTATTTGCTCCTTTTCTCCCTTATTCCTCTCCGTATTCGTTGTCTCTTTTCTGCCCTGTCGTTTTTTTCTTGTGCTCTTATTCAAAAATTTACTGTATCTATCTACTGTATCCACTTAAGCTCTTTTCCCTTTATCCATATCTTTTTATAACCCACTTTCACCCGCTGTCCTTTTTGTCGCTCTTCTTTGGCTATCGCTTTTAATTCCTTCTGTATATCTCTTTCCTTTTTATTTTTAGTTTATTTCTATTTTCCATAACTCTCCTCTTTTCGCCCTAGCTCCCAATTTCCACCAAAATTATTTTTCCTCAATTTATTTTATACATCTCTCTCACCGTCACTTCTACTTCTAATCCAGCCTTGATCCATTTTTCCAGTTTCTTCTCGTTCTCGGATTCCTCTTCGTCTAGTCCCGTTACGACAATATACTCCTTTTTTCTGCTTTTCCATTTTCTCCTCCAATTTTTTCATTTATTCTTTTAGTTCCATCTTTTCCCTTTTCCATTTTTCTTCGTCCTCACGCATCATAATTTTCAATTGTTCCAGTACCCGTTTCATCTACCGATTCTCCTCCTCCATAATTTTTTTCACCATCTCTTTAATTTCCTCACCCATTGCCTTTTCTTCCGATTCTCGTCCTTCTTATCTTTTTCTTTTATAGTCTTCGTCTCTCTCACTAACACTTTTTTCATTCTACCTCGTTTTAGAATCGAATCCCACCACAGTAGGTATGTATTAGATGCATTAATTAGACTAAATACACGTTTTATTGGAGAGTCGACACCATACTATTTATTCAGAGAGATTAGAAACTAAAGTAGTCAAAGTTCGCTATGCACGAAAAGCCGTAGTTTGTAAAATTATTTATTAAATGTCAAGTTGTCCGTGTTAAATTTGACATATAAATGGTCAACTTTGATTACTAGTTGCTGCTCGTTTCAAAGCATGCATGCAGTTAAAATTGGTGATGTTCTAACATAGGTACATCATTAATGACGTTTACGCACGAATTTTTTCGCTATTCTGTTTAATCAAAGAATATTTCTCGCGTTTCGGCAGTGTTTTCTTATTTAAATCGAGGATCAAGCGCGACGTAACATTTTCTTATACATATAGGGTCGAAGGCATTCAACCTGCTGAAAGAGATTTCAAAAATTTAAAAGCGTGTTCCACATGTTTAATAAAACATAAAGCAAGAGACGCCACTGGCTCCCAAGCACGCTTCAATTCATTCAACAAACTGAAATTGTGTCTTTTCTTGCGAGCTGGAATCGGCCAATTTATAACACTGGTGTTTTCACTAGGTATTCAAATGGAGAACAAACACAAGACGAATAACACTGCGGAGTTCTTTGAAGGTATGTATTTGTAATTTTTGTAAGAAACATGAGCTGCAAAGGTCCGTTACGATTGATAAATTTTGGTTTGCTTGTTCGCGATAATATGCAGAAATGAGACTTTTCATTAGAAGTAGAAATAAATAGAAATCCTCCACACTGTTTATAACCATTGTATAAATTTAACTTCACGAGACACGATTTAATAATGCGGGAATTGAATTTTCCGTCCAGTTCCACCAAAACTAGTTTGAATTTTGGATTGAGTGAATAATGGAATAGTATACAAAATTTTTAAACTTATTTGATGTGTAACATCTATAGCCACGATAGGGTAGTAAAACCGATCGAATGTCACCCCGCGCTCTCTTCTCCCATGTGTGTGCGAGGAGTTCGTGTCTAAGTAATTTCCGAAACTTCTGGTTATCGGATTTCAAAAATTATTTCACCAATATTTAGAATGGACCTTCAGGGTGGACATAGGCTGTAGGGTGGACATAGTTCCGTTATAATAAAAGGGCTTCGTGGAGATCACTTTTCCAAAGTAAGTCGACGAAAAAAGGTTTGAGCGACGGACGCTACGTTAATGATAAAAGATATACGAGTGCTTTCTATAAAAAAGTTGTGGAGCTTAAAAAGGCCTACAAAAAAGTCCTCCACGACATTATATCTATATGTTAAAGTTAATTCACAAATTGATAAAATATGAGTATTCCTATGTGAAAACGAATACACACTGCGCGTGTGAGAAGCCGAATCTCCGAAATCTTCTATTATTGTCTTCAAAAGAACCTTGTTTGAAGTAATTAATGATTTTAAATCAGTGGCAGTATTATTGAGTTTAAATATGCGTGACAGTGACGATCAAGCGGCCAATCATTTCATTAATACCGTCTAATACACCTTCAACAGCGACTATTACAGAAATCACAAATTATATATCAAATAATATTCCGTAACTCCATTGTAAAGATGTCTATATTAATGCATAGTATATTTCAAACCAAAGTGCTCCCTTGCAGACCGCGGGCAGAGTTTGTAATTGTTCAAGGTTTGCAAGGGCACTTTCTTAACAAGGTTTGAATACTATTTTTCCCCTACCGGCACAACTTCGTTGAAAAAAGTAAAAATATGAATTGAAACGCCAAGTTTTTATTGAAACCATCCATGCACTCAAACAACCATTAAATTACTTATTTTCAGTCTGAATCTACTGAAACTATTCGTCGAAATCAACGCAAAATGCTTTTAGAGCCGATATGATTAATCCAAAAATCGTCCTATAGCTGGGTCTTAGCTTCCGCTTGCGCTCCCCTCCCGGTCTAAAATATCCCCCCCCCCCCCACTTATATATTGCGTTTTCGTGTCGGGTATTTGCCGGGTTCGTGTCGGGTTCGTGTCAGTTTGCGGCGCGCTTACCCCATACAAAAACCTTACACCGTGGGATAAGAAGTTTCACTTCAAATGGTTTCGTTTCACTCGTGCTTTTTTAAACCCCTGGTGCTGCAAAACGTCGAATTTATACAGAAACTCGTATAATAATATATGTACTATATTTGTCTTTTATTTATATTCTGTATACAGGGTGTTATGGAAGTCATAGCAGAAAATTTAACCAGAAGTAGAACTCGTCAAAATAAACATTTTTTCTATTTACCAAATTTTGCTTTTACATTTTTCTGGCCCCTTATTTCACCATCCGTCTATGACTACATGAACTTGATCGCATCAGAACGTTTTCGTCGAACGAGGTAAACACCTTCGAACTTTTTTGGGACAAAAATTTTGTAGTTGATAGTAAAGTTTAGTTATCACTTGAGTGTCGCGGTGATAAGTATTGTTATGGCCTGTGCTCGATTCTTGTGCTCGTTGATTATGGCAAATTTTTTTCTCCATGCCAGATTTCGTTTTAGAAATTGAATCTGAAATTAGTATTCGAAAATGTGCTTCGAAGTGTCGGTGTGTCAACATTAATCGTTTACCGCACGTACATCTTCAAGGATTATCCCTGATGTAAGTTAGAGAATTTATTATTACATGCTAACCTACTTCATTATTATGCATATTAGATAGGTTAGTACATTTTTCCATTTAAACAGTTTTTATTTCGTCTCGTTTACCGGGTAAAGTTTTTTAGTATTCCTCAATGAACGTGGATCCATAAGCGGGTATTGGATTTGGAAGTCAAACTATTCTTAATTTTAACTTCGCAAGGGAGCGCTTGCGAAAAAAAGATCATATTTTTTTTTTATTTTTACGAGTTCTATTTCTGGTTAAATTTTCTGCTAGTACTTCCATAACACCCTGTATATTATTATAATAAGAATAATAATAATTAATTAAGTAATTTCAAGGTTATTTTATTTATGCGCCGCTAGGCGGCTTTCTTGCCTTGGCAGAGAAATGGTCATTTGTCATAACTCACTGACGTATTAATGTCACGTTTTTCTGACGTTTGAAGAAAAAAAAATATTTATTTTATTAACGAAACTATGTTTTTATTTATTTTACTCCATTTTTACCTATTGGTTTACGTTAATTATAATTTTTTTCAATAACCATCAATTTCGATGTTTTACATCTGCTGGGCTTAATTTTTTTCTAAACAAAACTTCTTACAGTAAAGGTAATCCTATTTTTTCGTTTGGCTCAAATCATAATCGTTTTCATGAAATATGTGAAAAACTGTTTCGCGGGCCGTTTCACTATAACATAGCGGTAAACAATTTACTTTTCAATGAGGTTCATGATTATTGCATTTTCCAAGAACCTCACTCGGGTATATTCGGTAAATTTATGGTTTACATTTTTTTAATTATTCTTGTGGTGCAATAGTAATTGTATTTAGTTAGTTTGTAGGACATTAAATTGTAAGTATAAAATTTATCAATTAGTATATTAAGTAAAATAGAACCGTAAGGAGAAACGGTGCTAATGTAATAAACGTAAGTTTAAAAAATGAATTTTTAGGTTTAAAAAATAAACTGAATAGTAAGCAAATTGATGTTAGCGTTAGCAAATAAATAAAATAAATTATTGTAATATAAATAATAGTAATTTATTATAAGTGTTTTAGATAGTTTAAGTTTAATTTAAGTTTAATTCTTAAGTGGATTAAGTCCGTCTAAGACACGTATCCAATATAATGTTTTATATAAAATTAGAAACAGCAAAAGTGAATTTAAAAAAATCATGTTAGTACATAATTATCTGTAAAATAAAACGTATAGTCGCGTCAATAAATACATAAAACAGGCAATCATCCCAAGACCTCAAGAACAGCTTTGATTTTTTTGTGAATGTTTGTTTTTATATATTATTCAAAATCAGAAACCTTTTGAAGTGGGGAAATAATTATTTATATTGTTTAAACACTATTTATTATATTTATATAAAAAAATTAGTTTTTCAATACTTATTCTACAAATAATATACGAAAGTAAATTATAAAATTATTATGAATTGTAAATTATTTATTTTAGACATTTATAAATAAAATAATTAAAAATTGTTCATCAATACTTGTAGGAAGGAAAAATTTGAGAATTTTCCTCGATTTCCATGGGAGTCCCTGATCAGATCCTGACTTTTTGACAATGGAACCACCTCAAGAGTATACCCTTTCAAATAAAAGAAGAATTTTGTAAATCGGTCCACAATTGACGAAGAAATCGGTGAACATATATGAAATATAAATACATAAATGTTCTGAGGTAACAAGCATTAAAAAAAAAAACATACAACCGAATTGATAACTTCCTCCTTTTTTGAAGTCTGTTAAAAAAAAAACGCAAAACTATTTTTTTTTAGATAAATATCATATATATTGTTTAAATAATATTAATAGTTGTCCAAATGTCCCCGCTCCAAAAGGTTTCTGATTATAAATAATATAAAAAAAGCAAATATTAAAAAAAAACATCAAAATCGGAGCTGTTTCTGAGGACTTCCGAGAAAAAGACTTCATTGACGCGACTAGTAACAGGCTTTATCATAACTACTGGTTGTTATAGTACGTTATAGAAGCTAAAGAACATTTTAAAAATGCGTTTGGCGATTTTTTAATGATTGGAGAGAAAAACGGCGGATAATGACAATCACTGAAGAAATGGTCATGCTCTCCTATTTCCTAAATTTCAAAAATAGGTATGAAATTTCAATTGTTTGGTCGAAGTATTCAATGGTAAAGGCTGCTTTAAAGGTCTATAAAAACGTAGATATTGGAAGATATTATATGTCATTGCATATCTAAAGGATACAAGGACAAAAAATTTGCAGTTGGAAAGAGCGCATTGACGGAACCGAAGGGAAATATGAAAAAGCGAAGAACAATAAGTTAATGTTAATTGTTATATTGCTTTCACCCTATTATTGTTAAATTAATTTTTTGTTTTCCCAGGGATTAGGGCAAGAAGTAACAGAAACTAGGTTAAATTGTCGACATTTCGTTGACCATTTCTTTCATCAACTTCGTCAGGGTTTTATAACAATTTGACAATGACTACAGTAGTCATTAGGAAAACAAAAAATTAATCTTTTGTTTTTCATTTACGCCCTTATTTTGAAAGATATCAAGACAGCCACACGATACCTTCGCAATTTAAAATTATTAGAAATCATGTACAGAGTGTTCTAATATTAATAATATACTAATGTTTTTTTTTTTTTTTTTAATGGAATGCCCTGTATATTAGTTGGTGAATTGAGTTATGAGGAATTTTAGGTCAAAATTAGTACTTTTTTAAAAAATTGCAGAAACCATTGCAACAGAGATAACTGAATACTTTTCTGCCAATAATTTTTTATAGATCCAATCTTTAATACACACTGATTGAAAGTCATCTAAATGGATAGTTCTATACAGAGTGTACGGTTTCGCAAAATGTATATATAATTACTTTTTTTTTTCAAATGGAACACCCTATATCCCATTGTACCACCAAACGGCATTTTTAATAAGCTTTCTGTCAATATATGATTTGGCAACTCATTGATGCCATTAAATTCTACGATTCAATGTTAAGAGGGTTCTCCAGTGGCAGGTACATTTCTGCCGGCCGAAGCACATTTTCTCGCAATATCTTCTTTTTAATTTACAAATTTAAAAAAATCGCTCTGTAGCTGCAAAGATCTGTATTTTATCAACACGCCCACAAAATTTCAACGAAAAATTATTATTATTATGGTATTAGCGATCGGGCAAAGGCCTTGCCTGTTTTGCCCGCGCTACCGAGTGTGCCAAGTCTGATTAGTTTGGACAACAGTATGCGTCATATTTGGTTTTAAAACTTGTCGTAGAAGTGCATTGTATGACTTCGGCGGGAAGAGAGTTCCACCTGTCAAACACTCTGTTCGTGATGAAGCTCCCCCTGATCGTGGTACAAAATTTATCTTTGGATAGTTTCCAGCTATGCCCTCTGGTTCTTCCGAAATTATTAAGGTCAAAGAGATGTCTTATGGGGGAGTCAGGAAGCACGAGTGCCTGGAAGGTTGTTATCAGATCTCCCCTTCTGCGCCGTTCTGCCAATGTTGGTAGTTTCATCAGCAAAAGCCTGTCCTGGTATGAAGGGCGAATTCTACCAAAAGGTAACCTGGTGGCTTGTCTTTATGTCGCGTTTAAGCGTCGGAGCCCAGACGCAGTTAGCAAATTCTAAAATCGGCCGCACGTAGGTTTTGTATAGTTTTACAATAGTACCAATACTACTCTTTGAAAAGACCTTGCTGAGGAGAAACAAAATTGTGTTGGCTTTCTTTGTCACACGCAGAACGTGCTCCGACCAAGAAAGATTAGAGGTGATGGTGACACCCAGATCTACACAAGAATTCGTACCGGATAGCTCCACTTGACCAATGAAGTATTTGTGTCTGGTATTTTTGCTGCCAAGATGTAGAACAGTGCATTTTTCCGGATTGAGTGGGATCAGCCAATCCGAACTCCAATCTTCAAATCTTCAAAAATAAAAAAGTTATATTCAATTGCACATTTCTGTACATTTTTGCGCGCCGTTGAATATAACTTTTTTATTTTTGAAGATTTGAAGATTTGAGTTCGGATTGGCTGATCCCACTCAATCCGGAAAAATGCACTGTTCTACATCTTGGCAGCAAAAATACCAGACACAAATACTTCATTGGTCAAGTGAAGCTATCCGGTACGAATTCTTGTGTAGATCTGGGTGTCACCATCACCTCTAATCTTTCTTGGTCGGAGCACGTTCTGCGTGTGACAAAGAAAGCCAACACAATTTTGTTTCTCCTCAGCAAGGTCTTTTCAAAGAGTAGTATTGGTACTATTGTAAAACTATACAAAACCTACGTGCGGCCGATTTTAGAATTTGCTAACTGCGTCTGGGCTCCGACGCTTAAACGCGACATAAAGACAAGCCACCAGGTTACCTTTTGGTAGAATTCGCCCTTCATACCAGGACAGGCTTTTGCTGATGAAACTACCAACATTGGCAGAACGGCGCAGAAGGGGAGATCTGATAACAACCTTCCAGGCACTCGTGCTTCCTGACTCCCCCATAAGACATCTCTTTGACCTTAATAATTTCGGAAGAACCAGAGGGCATAGCTGGAAACTATCCAAAGATAAATTTTGTACCACGATCAGGGGGAGCTTCATCACGAACAGAGTGTTTGACAGGTGGAACTCTCTTCCCGCCGAAGTCATACAATGCACTTCTACGACAAGTTTTAAAACCAAATATGACGCCCTTGGTCGTGGCCACTGGCGGACGGTCGCGATTTTGTCCGGATCTGTTTGTACTCCGCTGGGCGAAACCACATGGCCCAAGAACTTCACTTCTGTCTGGAACAATCGGCATTTCTTGGGGTTGAGCTGAAGGTTGGCATTCCGCAGGCGGCTGAAGATCTCTTCCAAATTTTTCAAATGTTCTTCGAAGTTTTTTCCAACTACCATGACGTCATCGAGGTACACCAAGCAGGTTTTCCATGTCAGCCCTAGCAGAGCCAGTTCCATCAACCTCTCAAAAGTGGCTGGAGCGTTGCAGAGTCCAAATGGCATGACGTTAAACTGGTAGAGACCGCTTCCAGTCGAGAACGCCGTCTTCTCTTTGTCATCGGGGTGGATCTCAACTTGCCAGTAGCCGCTCTTCAAGTCCAGGGTTGAAAACCACTGCGATCCCGACAACATGCTTAGGGTGTCATCGATACGTGGCAACGGATAGCTGTCCTTCTTAGTTACATCGTTCAGCCGTCTGTAGTCAACGCAAAAGCGAGTGGAACCATCTTTCTTCGTTACCAATACAACTGGTGACGACCACGGGCTTGAGGAGTCTTCAATTATTCCGTCTGCTTTCATTTTGTCCACCATCTGAGCCACCTCTTGGTGTTTTGCAAACGGAAGTTTTCTTGGCGGTTGTCGGATCGGAGCAACATCTCCTGTGTTGATTCTGTGCTGCACCATGTTGGTTCTGCCGGTGCTTCGGTCTTCTGTAGCAAAGATGTCAGTCTCCTTGCGGATAAATGCCATGGCCTTCTCTAATTGATGATTCGTAAGGTGTTTCCAGTCTTCTAGGAAGAGCTTCTCAACACTCGTTCGTTGAGCCTCTTTTCTGTTACACCCAACAGGTTGTTCTTCGCAACGGACGACCCGTAGTACAGGATGGTATAGTCCAATCGTCTGCCCCTTCTGTAGTGTAACACGACTTTCGCCTAAATTCGCTACACGGATAGGAATTCGTCCATTAGCCTCAACGAGTGTTCTTGCTACCATGATCTGTGTTTTCTGTGTCACGTCCGGGTTGGTGGTCACGTTCGGTTCTATTATTCCAGTCCGGTATCCCCCGGGGTCTTCTTCCAACTCTGCCAGCACGATCTGTTCCGATTTCTTCTGTACACGGACCGTTTCGGAGACTATCACTTTCACTTCGTCGGCGGATGGTATCGCAGAGTGCAGGGAGATTTCTTCGTTGCCAACTAGCAGCATGCGATTTTTGATGTCCAACACGAATCCGAACTTCTTCATGATGTCAAGACCCAAGATGAAATCGTCCACTATATCAGCCACAATAACCTTGTGAACGAACTCGAAACTCCCCAACTACAGCCTTGCCTCAACTTCTCCGAATACTCGTGCTGCTTCTCCCGTTGCTGTTTTTAGCACCAGGTCGCTCTCTGCCAATTGGAAATCTCCCAGCGGTTTGAAGATGTCTGGTCTTCCGATCGAGACGGTCGTGTCGACGGTCATAGAACAACCAGCTCCGTTGATTCGACCCTCGAGCAACAGACTGTCGTACCTTCTTCGTAACTGCGAGACGGAGATAACCCTAGGGGCTTTTGTGGAACCAGCTAGCACACGCCCCAAAGCGCTAGCTGGACTTGACTCCGGGTTCCTATGGGTCTGCTCCGGTGACCTCCTTAAACGGCAGTCTCCTCTTAGGTGGCCCACTTTCCCACAATTAAAGCATCTGGGCCTAGTTGTCGTGCTTCCGTGTCGCATTTCTTCCAACAAGGTTCTTATCATCTCGCTCATCCCTCTCAGTAAGTCGTTTCCATCCTTCGGGGGTTCCTCAGTGGTTACTGCTCGCAGACGGTGAGCCGCCGGACGACAGGCGTTTTTACCCGCTTTGAACTCCAGGGCGTGCACGAGGGCGTCGGCACATTTTTGATGTCTACCTAACCTCAACATTTGCTGCAGCTCACTGTCGCGGACCCCATCAATAAACGCGCTTGTTCCAAGTTGGTGGTGGAACTCGCTGAGGGCGCTTGGGTAGGTCAGATGTACCAGTCTCTCAACGTCCGGCGCAAACTCCTGCAGGCTTTCGCCATTCCTCTGAACTCGTGACTTCAGCTGCAACTGGTACACTTGGTTCAAGTGGAGGTCTCCATACCGCAGCTCGAGAGCGTTGACCACGGCGACGTAGTTCTTTTGTTCCCTCTCCGGGACGGTTTGCAGCAGCTGAAGAGCTTGTCCTCGCAAGGATAGCACCAGTGCAGTGGCTTTCTCTTCTTCACCCCAGTTGTTCATTTCAGCCGGTGCCTCGAATTGCCTCCTGTACATAAACCACGAGGTCTGGCCATCAAAAGTCGGAGGTTTTAGCCTTTGTGATGACGGATCTGTCACGACTGACTGTCCGGTTGTCATCCTTTTCAGCTTTGTTTCTATTTCCTTGACTTTCTTTTCCAAATCTTCTTTTATCCCTCTTACGTCTTCTTTCATTTCCAGAACTTCTTCTTTTACAACTTCTTGAATTTCTAGAACTTTCCTTTCCACAACTTGAACCTTCTCTTCCACGTCTTTTTTAAAAGTGTTTTGTAAAATGTCAAGCTGTTCGAAAATCCTCTGCTGTTCCTCTTGTCGTCGATTTTCTTGCTCTTCTTTTTCTTCTTGTCGTCGCTTCTCTAGTTGTTCTAAAAGTGCCATTTGTTCTTTCCTTTTTTCTTGTCGTCCCTTTTCTTGTTCTTCTCTTTCTTCTTGTCGTCTCTTTTCTTGTTCTTCTCTTTCTTCTTGTCGTCTCTTTTCTTGTTCTTCTCTTTCTTCTTGTCGTCTCTTTTCTAATTGTTCTAGAAGTGCGGCCATTTGTCCTTGTAGAGCCTCCATGGTTTTACTTCTCGTGACTCTTCCAGAAGGTTGCTTTGACATGCGTCACGTACCGGTTGGTTCGATTTTTCTTCTTTTTTTTTTACTTCCGCTTTTTTAAATCCCACTTCTGACACCAATGTAACGTAGCCTGAGCCGGGCGGGTTCGAGGATTTAAAGAAATATTCTGGCGCACACCGTACTTACAAACTTTTATTAAAAAGACTACTAAGACTAACTTTTCACAATGTACAGACTTTCACAATATCACGCGCTGATCACTTGTTCACGATGCTTCCAATAGACTGACTGCTCCGTTGTTTGATCCCTTCTTATACCGCTCGCTTCGTTCTGGATTTCTTCTATTCCCGGAATCATGAGATCATGTTTTCCGACGCAATGGATTATTCCAGAATAATGAGATCAGTCTCTTGTACGAGCGTGGTGTAGCATGAGATCACCGCCACAGAGTCTTCTAGACTTATGAGAGCATCCCATGTGAATAATTATTCCCAGACGTTCTCATGTGGACTATTCCAGATTAATTAAGTTACCCTACGTGGTGAGATCATCATGACATCATCCGCTTCCGGGCCGTCGCGCCGTCGTCTCAGTACATTGGAAATAATAGTCCTAGTTCCGATTACTACGGTATTCTTTATCGCTCTTATTCTTAAGATTTCCGGTATCGTGGTCTGCAAGTGCACATCTTCTTTGGCATCTCCTGGAAGCATACTTTCCATATCTATAATATTTTCCTCCTCAGCTATTCCTTTCCCATATTTGTTCTTTATTTTTTTACATTTTTTCAACATTCATTGATGATTATATGCAGGTGTCCCAGAACTCTCGCTCCCCAGAGATAAGCGGCGGATGCCGATAATAGTGAGGAGTAGAAAATGCGCAAAGTAGTAGTTTTCGTAACTAGTGTTGAAGGTGAATTTTAATTACTCTTAGTTTGAACTTTGATGTTATTTTATTGTTTCAACTACCGACATGACGAAAGTTGAGACAGTAAACAACAACACTAGTAGGACGGACGTCCGACTTTCTATCTTTATCCCAAACATGCATTACGTCGCTTAAGATAAAGTACATGACTCGATACTGCAATCAGACAGTGTTGGACCGTAAGAGCGGAAATGGGGCGTCTTGTTTCATTGTTTAGTACAATGAAGGAATGCAATTTGTTTTTGTCGCACTCGTTACAATTGTAAAAATTTTGCTTCAATGCACAATGAAAGTTCTTTTGTTAATTCATTATACTTACTTTATAAAAGTTCTTACAGCTATTGTCAGGTGACTGAAATCAGAACTGTTGTGATATAGAAGCGGAAGTGTTGCGATATATTTCACATTGTAACTGTGGTGAGAATGCCAACTTTCAACAAGTCGTCTAAAAGCTATTATTTCGTAACTATTGACTCAATGAGTCTTCTACTGTTTAACATAATAATTAATGGATTAATAAAGACGGTGCAAGAACAAAGAGGATATTAGATAAAAATATCAGATGCAATAATTCCACATTCATCTAGAAAATTTAACAGGAAGATACCTCCTCAAAAACGGTTGTGATTGCGAGGAACAAAATGTCTAGTGTAATGGTTTGGTAAATTTTGTTGCAGTAGTTTCTATAGAATGAATGATCTTAAATTCAGATTCGAAATCCGCAATTTCAAATTCATTCCAATTGAGAGGCGTACTGGTCAGCGAACACGAGCGTGAGACGCGCCAACGCTGAATATACAGGCTGATTCACGAACATATGCAAATGTTTGTACCTGTGATAGTCCCTAAAATAAAGAGACGTAAAAATATAAAAAAATATTTAACTGTAAAAAAAACAATATATAACAAATATAATATATGTTATATATAATATAACAATATATGGCTTTAAAATTTACGCACAAATCGGACACCGCTAGTATGATTGAAAAACTGTCAGTAAAAAGGTCCTAAACAAAAAGGAATTTTTTGCTGCATTGAGAGCGGTGATTTTGTTATATTGCGTCAGCTGCGAGCGTGTACAAATACGTCATTAACGTGTATTGTTTGCCCTAATTCTCTGCAATACCTATGAAAATGGAACATTTGAAATTATTACACAAAATTCACAGCTCGAAACTCATTCGGTGCTCTCTGCGACTGTTTGACCACAGACTATTATTTAATGTATTTGTAACACATATTACATTATATAGATTTTAGCTTTCTGCTCTCCTTCTCCGTAGAAACTTTAACTATGCCAAATCTCACTCCTCCGTGCGCGCAATATGGTTTAAAAGAGGTACAAAAGTTTCTCTTCACGTATTAAAATACAAAGTATGGTATAAAATTCATTATAAAATTATGTTTATTCTTATCTGTTAACAATATTCCTCGGACAGGTCAATTCAATAATTTTGTAGTGGAGTTTCGTCCTCCTCAAGACACATCCTGCAATCAGGGCACCTTCTATGAACGTCCGCGACGGCATATGTCTAGGAACGTCAGTCAAATGGGCGTGGTGTTCATTGTTGATATAGCCCTGAATCACCCTTTTTGCGGTCTCATATTGTGCGATCCCACGAGAGGGGGATGTGGGTCTATCACAGGTTTTTTCGGCTCTTTTGCTTCCTTCAAATCTTTGTGTTCTGTCAGTTTCACCAGCACTTCGAGACATCCTTTCACTACTCTGAAGCGTACTTCGATACTTTCCAGAGCTTTTAGCACTGCCTGACTGTCGGTCCTAATGTGTATCCGCCTGTTTGCACAGCCCCTTTTCACTATTTCCCCGGAAAAAAAGTTAATTGCAGTAATTTCTATCTATAACACGGTTGCCCAGGAACCCAGGTTAATGCTCATGTCATCTCCTGGTGCTTCTCCAGCCACCTCTGCTCCAGTGCTCTTTGTTGTCTTGGACCCATCCTTCTACCAGATGAATCCATGGTTACTCCTCAGTTTCCGAGTATCAACCCTCTCCTCCCTTCCCGGTATGATTACCCCGAAGGGTTTACGAAAGTGATATTCGGTCGTGAGTCTGTCCGATTGCATGCTCAGTAAGCAATCGTTCCGTATTTCTTCAAACATCTCGGTATGGTATCCCCTTCTGACGTGAGTCTTACCATATCCGGCAATTACAAGCCGGTATGCTGCCTTTGCTAACTGTTGTTTTCAGCACTAATGAGGCAAGATTCACGCGAGATGGTGCCCAAAACGCTGTTGTCCAAAGGAACTTCTAGGAAAAATTTTGTCTCGATCGGAATTGAAAAACAACAAATTTAATATGGTTCTTACAAGTTCTTACACTCTTCCCCATAGTGCACGCATAGGGTAGTTAGATTATAATAATTGCCAAGAAAGCTGGATTGGAAGAAATGGCCCGATATTGTTGCCTCCCTAACATTCTCCAAATTTAAATCCATATGATTTTTTCGTGTAGGGCCACATGAAATAGTTTGCTTATGCGGAACCTGTGGATACAGTAGAACAACTGTTTTGAGTTTTGGATATGTCGCAGGCAAATAGTCATTTTAGGAAAGTAGCTATTGTCTAGGCAACTACCAACTGTCTGGGCAAATAGTTTTTTTGACTAGTCAAATAGTATATGACGGAACCGTTGTTGGGCATATAGAAATAAATAAATTGTATTGTATAGAAACAGAATTTTTATTGAAACTTTTTTTAAGTAGATACCTAAACCGACCGGACTTCTTATGCTAAATGTATGATGGCACTAAATTAATAATAGAATAAAAAATAAATAGTAACTGTAGTAAGCTGGTAATACGGTTAGCGTTCTGGTGTTAAAGCAACTTTAAATTAATACCAAAATCATTGACATTTAATTATCTAAAAAAAATCTGTACAAAAACTAAAACTTGATATTGGAGTAAGAACATAAAGCCGGGTCCAAACTGAGTAATATTGTTTATAACTCTGTTATGAAACTTTTGTTTAAAACATAATCGCGTCCACACCAAGATGGATGCAGAAAACTAACTACTTGCAGCAGCGGCGTGCGTAATTTTGCTTACCAAGAGTAAGAAAAAACACTTTACTCAAAGACACACTGCAGAACACTGATCGGTTGTTGACATAAAATATAGCAAGTCTAGACGCGTTTGGAATAGCAGTGCTGTATTATAACTTCTTTTGTTCTGACCTTTTTAAATCGGATAAGTAGCAGTTTTGGAGATTACACGAGCTGCTCGCACACCCATGGGAGAAGAGAGCGCGGGTGGAGGATATGACGCCGTTTTACGTGACGACATTCGAATCGGTGTAACTCCTATACCGCGGATATAAATGTTACGCATCAAAAAAAAGGACCACAATTCTGTATTATATAAGTAGGGACTAACGTAGCACGATCGTATACTACTTGTTAGGCAGTATTTTTTTCGTTTAACACATTTCATCGTTACTCAGGTCTATCCGAACAATAAGTTCTTGCGACTACTCCTATTATTATTATTATTATTCTTAAGGGGCGCGGTTCAGACCCCGCTGCACTGAAGTTTCAGCTTATTGTGCCCCACTTAGCAAGCTTACTCCATAAGGCCTGTGCTGTTGATGAACTTCAGCACAGAATCTATGGGCATATGTTTTATGTCATTCGGTTCAACATACGTCAACCCGAAGTGTCGAAGCCTCCCCGCCTCAAGCGCTGGACACTCGCATAGTATGTGTAGTGGAGTTTCTTCCTCCTCCCTGCACATCCTACAATCAAGATCTTGCTTCACCCCGATTGTGGTGAGGTGTTTCATGAGACAGCAGTGTCCCGTGAAGAGTCCAACTACCTTTCTCAGTTGTCTCCTGCTCAATCTCAGGATTTCTTCTGACCGCTTTTTTGACGGGCCTTCCATGAACATCCGCGATTGCCTCTGTCCAGGAATGTTATTCCAATGGATGTGGTGTTATCTGTTGATATAGCCCTGAATCATCCTTTTTGCAGTCTCATGTGCGATCCCACAAGTGGGCTCTGGGCCTATCAAAGGTGTTTTCGCTCCCTCTTTGGCTAGGAGGTCAGCTTTTTCATTTCCTTCAAATCCCTTGTGTCCCGGCACCCACCACAGAGTCACTCTGTTGTGTTTTGCCAGTTCCACAAGCGATTCGAGACATTCTTTCACAACTCTGGAGCGTACTTCGACACTCTCCAGAGCTTTAAGCGCTGCCTGACTGTCAGTCATAATGTGGATCCGCCTGTTTGCACAGCCCCTCCTCATTATTTCCCCGGCACAGATGTCAATCGCAGTGATTTCTGCTTGGAACACGGTTGCCAAGGAGCCCAGGTTGATGCTCATGTCATCCCCCGGTGCTTCTCCAGCTACCCCTGCCCCAGTGCTCTTTGTTGTTTTGGACCCATCCGTGTACCAGATGGTTCCGTTGTTATTCCTCAGTTTCCGGGTATCGACCCTCTCCTCCCTTCTCGGTATGACTACCTCGAAGGGTTTACAAAAGTCATACTCTGTCCTGAGTCGGTCCGATTGCATGCTCAGCACGCAATCGTTCCGTATTTTCCCAAATATCTCGGTGTGGTATCCCCTTCTAACGTGGGTCTTGCCATATCCGGCACTTACAAGCCTGTATGCTGCCTTCATTGCCTCCGATTTCACCAAAAGGTGTAGCGGAGGGAGGTTCAGGAGCACTTCCATGGCTGCGGTAGGCGATGTATTCATTGCTACCGTTATTCCAAGGCAGGCAAGTCTTTGCAGCTTCCCTAAAAGCCTTGTAGCGTGCTTTCCAGACGCCTTATGCCACCAAATTATCGAAGAGTATGTTACCGTGGGAATTATGACCTTGGTGTAGAGCCAGTGAACCATTTCTGGTTTTAATCCCCACGTCTTTCCCACCATGCCTCTACAGGCCCATAGGGCCCGAGTAGCCTTGGTGGTGATGTATTCTAGATGGGGTTTGAAACTAAGTTTGGTATCTAGCATTAGTCCCAAGTACTTGACTTCTTTCCCTATCCGCAATTCTTTTCCCCACAGTCGGAGCCTCTTCAAATCGATGAGATTCCTCCTTCTTGTGAAGACCATGACTTCAGTCTTATCGGGGTTAACCGACAACTGTTTCTCAGTGCACCATCTCTCGACGACTGTCAGAGCCCGCTGCATCATTTCTGATACAGCCCCTCCGAACTTGCCGCTTACGAGTATGGTGATATCGTCCGCATAACCTTGTGCGTGAACTCCTGTCTGCTCCAGGTTCCCCAGGAGGTCTTCGACCACGAGTGACCACAATAAAGGCGATAAAACGCCTCCCTGTGGGCATCCTCTGGCCGCCACCACCCCCCTAGTTACCGGGCCGATGATGCATGAAATCTCTCTGCCTTTTAAGGCCGAGTCGATCCATTCCACTACCACAGGGGCTATACCCCGCCTCTTAGTTGCTTCCGCAATAGAGTTGAATGAGGTGTTATCGAAAGCACCCTCTATGTCCAGAAAGGCCCCCAACGCAATCTCTCGATTTTCCAGGGTTCCTTCTATCCTACGAGTAAGCTCGTGGATGCTCATCTCGCATGATTTTCCAGATTGATAGGCAAACTGGTACCGATGTAAAGGGGCGTTTACCAGAACATCGTCCCTGATATACCTGTCAATCAGTTTCTCCAAGGTCTTAAGGAGAAATGATGTTAGGCTTATTGGTCGAAAGGATTTCGCCCGGGCGTATGATTCTCGCCCTGGTTTTGGTATAAATACCACTTTCACTTTCTTCCATCCCATTGGCACGTACTTCAAGGCCAGGCTGGCCCTGAGTAATGCGCACAGGGGGGAGGCTAATTCCTCGAATCCCTGTTGAAGCATCAGCGGAAGAATTCCGTCGATTCCTGGAGATTTGAATGGTTTGAAAGATTTCACTGCCCATCCAAGTCTTGTTTTGTTAACCAGCCTATCGGCAAGTTTCCACTCCTCCCTGGACGCCCGATGACTCGGTATGTCTAGGTTTGGAGTGTTTGTTGCATTTGCCGAGGATACACTCCCCGGGAAGTGTGTCTCTAGAAGGAGTTCCAGAGACTCCTCACTCGATTCAGTGTATCCCCCATGAGGTCTTTGCAGAGTTCCAATCTTACCCCGATTGTCCCTCAGCAAGGCTTTCTGGAGTCTGGCACATTCCGGAGTTCTTTCGATCTCCTCACAGTGCCTTCTCCATGAGGTGTTTTTCGCCTCCCTCACTGCGTAACCATATTCTAGACGGGAAGTCTTGTATTCTTCCCATCTCCCAGTCCTTTTGGCCCTGTTAAACAATCTCCGTACCTCCCTTCTCATCTCGGAAAGTTCACGGTTCCACCACTTGGTCTCCCGTTTGACCTTTCTCTCTCTGAGTGGGCAGTTGTTCTCATAAGCTCTCCTTATGGCTGCTGTAATGCATTCGTTCATTATTTCAACTCCCGCCGGAGTTTGAGGTCTCGAGGGACATTCTTCCAACCCCTGGACTAGTTCCTCTCTGTAGAGTTGCCAGTCACAGTTTCTTGGATTTCTGTACCTTTTGACCGTCTCCGGCGGGGATTCAATATCGAATCTTACGTACCTGTGATCCGAGAGCGTAGGTTCAGATGAAACATGCCACTCACGAATAACTCGGCACACGAACGGCGTACCTAACGTTATATCGATAACCTCCTGCCTTGTCGCGGTGATAAAGGTAGGTTCGTTACCGCGGTTTACTACTTCTAGCTTATTACTAATAATAAATTCTAAAAGTGACTCACCTCTTCTGTTGGTCCCTGAACTTCCCCACACTATATGATGGGCGTTGGAATCACAGCAGAGCACTAGCTGCGTGTTGGTTTCTTCGCAGTATTCTACCAGTCGTCTAACCTCTGGTGTTGGGGGTTGTCCCGCTTGATCGTATGGTAGGTATGCGGATCCGATTATTATTTCTCTCTCGCTTCCTGCCATAGTGATTTTTATCTTGCCTGCCATGAGGTCCTGACCACTAAGCCCCCACATTGGCAGTGTATTCGTTTTTGTCTTTGCAAGTATGCAAGTTCTTGGATGACTTCCTCCTGGTGCTAAGAGCTCCCATTCGTTCCCCATCCTGAGTCCTCTGATCTGGTCCCTATATACCCATGGTTCCTGAATCAGCACGATATCAATATCGCTATTAGTTATGTATCTTTGCAGAGCAGCTGACGCCGCCTTGCAGTGATGCATGTTTATCTGTAAGGCCTTGAAGATGCCCACGTTTTTCTTCATCCCCTCGGATGACACAAGGGTCCTATTCGGCCCCTTGTTCGTCTCCTTGGGATTCGGGTGTCGGATCGGGAGTATTCCTTGCGGTCCCCCCCTCCTCAACCTCCATCCCTTCGGATTCTTGCCTGCCTCTCCCCAGGGCTTTAAACACCACCCTGGAGAGATTCAGGTATGGCCTGCATTGCAGCTCCTCCCGGATTTTAGTCCAGGAGTGCTCATCCAGTAGGATGATAAGTTGCTGTCCCCTGGGGTCCAGCCTCCTATTCACTACTGACCAGCTTTCTGTCTTAAGACCTGGATTTTGTGTCTTAAAACGCCGCAACACGACTTCCGGTTCCTGTTCAGGCCCCGGAATCCATGCCATCACCCTCACGGGTTTCGGGACGTCCTTAGCGTCGACAACACTAAGTTCCGCCCCTTCCCAGTCCGCTGGTCGGCGCAGGAGGCGAGCAGGTAGCCCCCCCGGAAATTTACGGCGGAGAACCTGGGTGCAGGCTCCCCTTCTTGTATTTCGTCCAGAGCCTGAATCAGTGCGGTTTTGATCAGATCCGCCTGATCCTCGCTGAGGACGTTTGCTGGATATCCATGCGGCAAAATTGCCATCTGGATATCCGACACGGCCGCCGCAAATGATACAGTGGGCCTGGTAGGCCCACCCCTCCTTTTTGGCGGACGTGTTTTGTCGCTGGGAGTGCCCTCTGGCAGTCGTCGGCGTTTTTTGCCCCCGACTGCCAGAGAATTCCCCCTGCTTCCGGTACTGGTTCCCGGTTCCGCAGTCGAGCTTGTGCCCGCTGTAGAGCCTGGGGTCCTTGCGGCCCCCTGTTCACCAGCAGGTTGCAAACCCTTCTGTTTTTGTTTCTGGAGCCGTCTTTTGGCAGCTCCGGACAATCTCCTGGGTGGATCCGTCCTTTCGGAACCTCCTCCCAGGGGTGTGTTTGGTTGGTTTTCGTTTACTTCGGTATCCATAAATGGTCCCACGAGTAGGAGGGAAAGGGTGGTCACTATGCGCAGTGCCCTCTGTACGCATAGAAGGCTACATACAACAGGGTTCGCCTGGTGCCCTGAGGTCTGCCGCTAGTGGCCGAGCTGCCCCCCGGCCATGCATCTTTTCGGCGCGCGCAATACCTTAAGATTGGGGAGGTTTTTATAGTGGTACCTCATCCACGCGGCCAGACAATGAAGCCAAGCCCCCGTGCCCCCTGCCTGCACTACCCCCACCATGTGTGGAGGGTCGTTGCACAGGTCAGGCGGTTTACGGTATGTGTCGCGAGCTGGTCCGCGGCGAGAGGCTTTCGTTCGGCGCAGCAAGGGTTTTAGACCTTGGTCCTCCCTACTAACCCCCCACTAACTAAAGTCGGTGAAGACTCTAGCCATTCTCCTATCCGCCACCTGGAGACGCGCCTGGTAGGTAGCTCAACCCCCAGGGACTACTCCTAACTCGATCGGTCACTATAATCAGGTGGTGTGTATGTCGCAGGCAAATAGTCATTTTAGGAAAATAGCTTTTGCCTACGCAAATACCAACTGCCCTGGCAAATAGCCTTTTTTATTATTAATTGCTAAATGACTAGGCAAATACTATTTAACTAGTCAAATAGTATTTGACGGAACCGTTGTTGGGAAAATAGGATCCAGTCGATAATATTATTCAATAATTTGTGGTTAAATGCGTATCATATATTTTTAATTTTATTGATATTCTTTAAGAAAAATCTATTTCATTAAGAGGATCCTGCGCCCCTCAGTCAATATTTTCATGTCAGGGGTTTTCAAGATGCCAATGCCATCAGCCTTCAAAAAGTTGATGCAATTCCAAACGATGTAGTGCTTGTTTCAAAGCTAAACATTTGTGCAACAGCAGGTGCCATTCCAGCAATACTTGCCAAAATAAGTAGCTTTAAGCCGGGTCCAGAGCTATAATATAACTGCTAGATAGCAAAGTTATATAACATGTTACTGAAATTTACGCTAATTGTATCAGATTTCTTTGCTATATAACTTGCTAGATGTTATCCGTCTAGAGTCGGTAAAGCCCGAAAAGATCAGTTATAATATAGCATTGCTATTTCAAACGCGTCCAGACTTGCTATATTTTATGTCAACAACCGATCAGGGCTGTACAAGTGTCTTTGAGTGAAGCGTTTTTTCTTACTCTTGATAAACTAAGGTTTACGCGACTATGTTTTAAAAAAAGTTTCATAGCAGAGTTATATAGCAAAGTTATATAGCAATGTTACTCAGTCTGGATCCGGCTTTATGTTACTCCAATAAATAAGTTTTAGTTTTTGTACTGTTTTTTTTTATATATGTAATTTTATGCAAATGATTTTGATGTTAACTTAAAGTTGTTTTAACACCAGAACGCTGACTTGACTGTATTAGCAGCTTACTAAAGTTACCATTTATTTTTTATTCTATTGTTAATTTAGTGCCATCATATATTTGGTATAAGAAGTCTGGTGGATATAGGTATCTACTTATTAAAAAAAGTTTCTATAAAAATTTTATGTTTCTATACAATACAATTATTTATTTCCATATGGATACTATTTGCCCAACAACGGTTCCGTCAAATACTATTTGACTAGTCAAATAGTATTTGCCCGGTCATCTAGCAATTAATTATAAAAAAAAGCTATTTGCCCAGGCTGTTGGTATTTGCCTAGGCAAAAGCTATTTTCCTAAAATGACTATTTGCCTGCGACATGTACATGCGACATGGTTTTAATCGTCATTGTGATTTAACTTTTTTAAGTTTACTAATGTGTTGTAGTGAGTAACGTAATAATGTGCACTCGCTTAAGCTTTATTTAATACCCAACGACACAATTTAAAAAAATACTAAGTTAACTGACTGATTTTGCTTTTCAGCTTGTATTAAACTTTAAATTAATGTGGAAAGTACTGTAAGAAATTATCCATCCTTACACACACTAGAAAAATAAGTTACCTGAAACATAAATTGAACTCGATTGAAAGAAACTAACAAAATCTCTAAATTTCCAACTTAACAACATTACTTTTCAATTTCGAACAATGTCGAAATCATCGTCTCGAACTTTTGCGCTTCTTCAGCTGTAACTTTTGCACCCTATATGGAGGGTTGCAATCGATTAACGACAGTGCGTTACTGCGTTATGCTAACCATGGGAAAGCCAGGATGTGGGAGGACGACTGGAAAAAAGCTAATGAATATTTATGCGATGCTTGCTAAGCTCCGATGTTGGAGCCTGTTGCGGCTGCCAAGACAAAGTGCTACAAATGGTGGTAACGATCAATTACTTACCAAAGGGACGAGTCTTATGTCTGGTGGTCACAATGGCACATCTTCCATGAAAAATATTTTTTGGTAAAAAAATGGAATTTTATTAAACGTTCTCTTGGGAACCACTTTTCAAACTCGGGAGGACCGGAACTGTAGTAGTGTAGGTGATATGTCTTCATAATTTATTTATATACACACTTACATAATTATTATTAGCTGAAACGATGTACCCAGGTCCCTAAAATAGCTTCGGTCTAATTTTCAGATGTGTCTACACATTTGGCCCTGACTTATAAAAGAACTGCTAAGAATCCAAGTTTCCCTACATTTTTATGTATGTTCTTATTACCAACAGAACAAGTCTTACGTCTGGTGGTCACAATAGCACATCATCTGTTGTAAGCCGACATCTGAAATTCATTAAATTTTTCAGTGAATGAGGTGCAACTTCATCGAGCGTCGTCACAGCGGGACCACCCTGTCAGTGTCGCTTATTTACGGCGCTTTTCGAATAAAGCTCATCTAAATAACTGCTATTATAAACATGTTCTTTGTCTCGGATAAAATAAATGCCGGTATAAAAAGCATTAATGAAGGACTTGTTGTGTAAGACGGAGCAAAACATACCACAACGAAACACATGAGCGCATAAACTTGCCAAAACATCATAAAATTTTACAGCAATATTATTAAATACTTGTGTTATACTGAGAAAATTATTTAAAAATTTTTATTCGCCCTTAAAACTTTGTGGCGCCGTCGTTCTGAAGATACCGAATAAAATGGGTCGTAAAACTAGACGCAAACTTCGCGGACAGAGAAAACGGACGTCATGCGACATGAATTAAAGTGAGAGCAGAGGTGCTCATAACTGGCTTTCCTGATGAAATTAAACAGTCCGTTTTTTGAATTTACGCGAATGTCGCATAGTTGGGATTGCTCAAGGACAGTTTTATTTATTAATTTAACACATACTTCCGGAACTACTCAAACTGTCTAGAACTTTTGGACCTTGATTTAGAAATTGCAAATAATTTACTACGGACTTCAGAAGGTCCTCCGGTGGGTTTCTGGAACATTAACTATAAGGTAAAATTTAATATAATAAGGGCAAGCTTAGGGGCGGAATTGATGGTTGACGATAAAAGCCATAGATTCTACATTTTACGACAGTTAACAATAGCTGCTGGATTTCAGTAAGCACATAAGTTAGTAAATCAATAATTATATTACCTCTGGCCTTCATGATCACTTATAATGACGCAATCGCCATATACACACAATTAAAGCTATTCACCAACTATTGGCACCACTGCGTCCCCAATGAGCCAATTACTCGTTACTTTAAAGAAATTATTGAGGTCGCAGCACCAGTGGAGTTTACATAATTTAATGGTAAGGGAGGAAGTGATAATTTCAGGCGAGACGGTACATATAATTAAGATTAAACTTTCGTAAGTTCGTGATTCTGGATAAGAGGCTTGTAAGAAGAAAGCTGGCCAAGAAGAGGAATGAAACATAGAGAATGTGAAACGAATGTGCAGAGAAACGAAAGTTAGTTAGAGTCGGAGTTTGCGTCTGATGTCGGTCAGATTGGACACAATTTTGGCGATGGGTACATAACCTAACGTTTGTTTTTAGTACTTAAATTGTTTCTCCATAACTTCTAGTCCGGTAGCCAAGTGGCTTGAAGGACACTGACCGTGTGGTCTATTGTTGTTGACAAGTGTCATTATATCACACCGGTGGCTTTGATAAAAATACCAAGGAGGATGTTAATATGTCCCTACATAATCCAATGTAGGAAACGGTTCCTTAGAATCTGCAGCGCCTGCACGTTAAAGATGCTGGGTTACAACAACTAACTTAACCTATAAGAAATCCTTTGGAAAAATTCACAGGAATGTGGCAGAAGTTTGGAGTGATGTTTTCCGAAGTTCGGCTAGAGTTGCCCTTTGTCAATTGCCCATTGATGGAGCCACCAAAGTGGCATTTGGAGGTGAAAGAAATCGGTCTAAGAAACAAATGTGCTGACAACTGTCAGTTCAGGCACGGATTTGCATACGGTTGTTTGCTAGCTGAGGAGGCCACACAGACCCTGACAACAAAGTTGCAAATTGAGAGGATCTGTGAGGCTTCTCGTTTGTTTGCGGATGTCCACTATGAACAGTTGCAGGTGCGACGTGGAATATTGCGGGTAACTTTGAATAAGGAGTTATCAAAAACTCTTTCTGAGATGAGCGGAGACGGGTGGTTATTTGGGAGAAAATTAAGGTAGCCAAAGCCTTGACTAGGACTACTGAAGAACTGAATGTATCTTCAGTTCCAAAGACGGTGCTGGGGAAAAAGTCTGCTGTTTTTAATTACAGGGGTCCACCTCGTCCCTCGTTTTATGCTCATCGAAGTGGATCCAAACAACAATTATTCCAGGTGCTGAGAACCACTGGGGACGTCACCCTTTCGGGAAGGTGGGAGAGTGGACCCGGTTACCGGACTTGTAAGAAAATATTCAAACGTACAGTAAAGGAAAGTAAAGGAGTAAAGTAATCTCAAGGAAGAATCTAGAGCCCCATTAGCTCTAAAGTGAAATTTATAAGTGACTGGTGTCGCATTAGCGTTCATCAAGAAAGCGCACCAGCACCAACATCACATCAGTTCAAATCACCAGGCGAAAAAGAGCGGAAAAACAACATAGTCCAAGAGCCCGCTGCAAAAAACCTGGCCGATCGGGTTACAGGGTGGAATGTTTTTTAAATGTTAGTACTCACATCAAAATTAAGAAAAACCATGGTGTGCCTGGGCAGAGTCTGTTCACAAGTTTAAGGGGGCCAAGAACTCAAAGATTGTGACAATTCAACAAATGACAAGGGAAAAGCTTTGAATATGTAAGTGCAGCTTATATACCAGTGATGTTTCGATTACACTCGTCGGCGTAATAGCCTACCTCAAAGAGTTTTTGCTTTCTACCCGGATACTCGGGATTCGATTCCGCCTCATGTACGTATTTTTTTTTATTAAAAAATCTCTTTTTTACTTTAATTAATCTAATACTTAAAAACAATTTAAGTTTAAAATTAAACAATTAAGTATATTTTATGATTCCCATGGCATCAGAATCTAAGAAGTTTGCGATTTTGTTTTAATAATAGGTACATATTTTGAATTTTTCTTTTGGTTTAAATTTAAGACCGGTGTTGCTTATCTTGACGACTTTTTACTTTTGGGTATCTTTTACGCGGTTTGCCGGTGAAGAATGTTCAACAAACATCAGCCTTGTTGAAGAGACTCGAGTTAATGATCCATCCGGATAAAAGTAGACTTGCTCCCAATAGGGTGTGTACCTTTTTGGGTTTCAAATATAATTCGATAGAGATGACGCATGCCGATGATGAAAGAATTGTTAACTTCAGTTTTACAAAAACCAAAATTAAAAATCAGGGAGATGAGCCGCTAGTCGTCAGTCAAATTTTATCAAATCAAAGAAATTATCAGATTTGGAGCCCCTAACCTTCATAAAAAATGCCTCCAAACCACAAAGAACTCGCACAGGCCCGTTCTTTTCCTTTGTGATCCGCGGTGTGGACCTTGACACCGACAAACACAATATCCTTGTGGCCCTGAAAAATCTTAATCTCCCCATCCACATAATGATTAGAATCAAATCCCGCCGCGCAAACAAGTGGACCCCCCTTTTCCGCGTCATCACCGGAGCCACAAAAACCCTCAACCATATCCTAACCCACGGCATCACAGTTTTCGGCAGGCGCCATCAGTGCACTTGTTTGAATGGCTCAAACCGCCAGCCCTCGTCCCAGTCCAATGCGCCAAGTGTTACCAGCTTGGGCACCCCAAGACAGAATGTCCCAACAAAATCGCGTGCACGTAGAGCCACCCCCAAACAAGTGCCAACAATAGTGATTCACATTGACAGCCACTTGGACTTGACAGCGAAGTATAGGTTAGGATTGCCCTGGGATTGCCAAGATTGAAAATTAATTAAACTATTTTAGTATAATTATTATAACAGTGATTATGTCTATTATGACACGCAAAGCCTCAGTACGAACTCAAAGTAAAAAAATATTTTTAATAAACTTTTTTACAATGGAGTTACGGAATATTATTGGATGTTTATTCTGTGATTTCTGTAAAATAGTAACTTGATCGTCACTGTCACTCATTTTAAACTCAATACTGTCACGGATTTAAAATTTGTAAGCACTTCAAACAATGTTCTTTTGAAAACAATAATAGAAGATTTCGGATATTCGGATTCTCACACGCGCAGTATGTATTCGTTTTCACATTAGTCCATATCCAGGCAATGGAGGGTTTTTGATCGCAAACGGTCGGACAGAAATGAAATTTGGTGGGATGGTAGACCTAGGCCTCCTGATAGTACACCTAAGTTTAACACTGCACCGCGACGCTTTTCGGAAAATAGCGCCCTATCGAAGTAAGTAAGTGCTATCGAAAAAAAAGTTCAAATAAAATAATAAGTAGAGAACAAAATTGTGCATACTTTGCGCTCAAAACTATACCCATTTTCCAATGTCATTGATGAGCGGTGTGGTTGGGTGGCAAAAACTTCATGAGACCAATTTTATGCAGAATTTCATCTGAGATTTTTCAAAATGCGTATTTTTATTAAAAAAAAAATACTTAATTGTTTTTATTTAAGACTAGTTAAGAGTAGTACATATTTAAGACTACTATGAACGTAGTCTAGAATCACAGTGAGAAAATCGAACAATAAAATACTTAAGAAGGAACTACTAAAATTCTTGGTGACGTTCGCATAACCGCGATAATTGTAGATTGTTTTATTAGGAGTAAAAGTGGGACTTTTCATGGCAAGTCTGTAGGTTTGACGACGGAGCGCGCAAGGCCGGCAACTACAGACGAGCCACGAAAAATCCCACTTTTACTCCTAATAAAATAAAGTACGGATATGCGAACGCGAATTTTTCACGTCGCTTCAAGACATTTTAAGTCATTTCAAATCGCTTAAATTTTCTTCAAGTCGCTTCAAGTCCATGCAAAATGTTGGCAGCCCTGCTAAGAAGGGCATCCACGCCATTGAGGACTCCGTTCCGTTCTTTTGGAAAGTGCACATCATCCGGCACATTTACATTCAGTTCAATTTCATGTTATAAGAAGTATTATGTTTTGTTAGTACACGGTTTTATTACAATACACTTTGGAGAAAAGCAAGACTATTATTTCCCTCCCGAAGAACAAAACATAACAGTGGCGACGAGGTATTCGGATTGTGAACACAACAGTGCCGAAAAAAACCAGCAAGGGTACATCTCGATCGTGACAAAATGGCGGAGTTAGAAAAAGTGATGGCAAAATTCATGCAGCAACAACAGCAACAACAACAGGCGCAACAGGAGTTTTTCCAAAAACAACAGCAGGAGTTAATTCGGCAATTTACCACAGCGATGCGACAAACGGGAGAAAACATGGAAATGCGAATGGAGTCCCTAACCAACAGCCTCACGGAGTTCGTTTACGACCCAGACAATGGACTCACTTTCGACGCTTGGTACACACGGTTCCAGGATCTGTTCGAGGTCGACGCAAAAGGGTTGGACGATCCTTCAAAGGTTAGGCTGCTTTTGCGTAAACTGAACACCACTTGCCATAGACAATATGCAGATTATCTCTTGCCTCAAGAACCCAAAGACATTAACTTTAAAGAGACAGTCGATAAATTAAAGCAAATGTTTGGGCGCAAAATATCTCTTTTTAACACACGCTACAATTGCATGAATATGTGTAAGGCTCAGCATGAGGATTTTGTGGCGTACGCCAGTAATGTTAACAAAAACTGCGAGGAGTTTAAATTTTCCAGCATCACAGTCGCACAATTTAAATGTCTTATTTTTATTTGTGGTTTGAGGGCACCCACGGATGCAGACACCCGAACAAAATTGTTGAACTTAATCGACAGTAAAGCAGATACTATCACCATAAATGATTTAGTAGTGGAATGCCAGAGGTTAATCAATTTAAAAAACGATGCCAAAAATCTAGTCAAGATGGATTCAAAGTTGCTATCGTCAAAGAAGCAGCGTACAAAAAGAGAAGTCCCACACAAGTGACATCAAGATCAAAGCCAGCTCACCAGTCAACTTCAAAGCCAACGCAGCCCAGGACGCCGTGCTGGTTCTGTGGTCAAATGCACTTTTCAAAGAACTGTCCATTCAAAACGCATGTCTGTAAACAGTGCAACAACCAAGGCCACAAAGAAGGGTACTGCAAAGCTGGGAGAAAGGGTCAGCAAAAACAGGGAATGACAAGGGTTTCACAAACAAACACCATTTCAAGTGTGCAACATGTGAAAACATCGGCAAAACGCAAGTATATGTCAATATTCATAAATAACATGCCGTTAACACTGCAGGTAGATACGGGTCACACCTCACATGTAGCCAAGGACGCATCAGGCAACATCCTGGATTTAATCAGCGAATTTCATTGTGAAGTCACCATCAAAGACTCCACACAAAAACAACGTTGTTTCGTAACGAGTAATCCCGATCTAAACATTATCGGTTTAGACTGGATTGAATCATTCCATTTATGGGACCAGCCATTTAACACGTATTGCCATCAAATCGCTGTATCCCACAAAACAAGCAGGGTAGAATCGCTTAAGCAGGAGTTTCCAGAAGTATTCAACGAGCAATTGGGACGATGTACAAAAACTCAGGTAACATTATACTTAAAGCCCAATGCACGTCCAGTTTTTCGAGCTAGGAGACCCGTAGCCTACGCTATACTTCCTCAAGTTGACGCAGAGCTTGACCGACTAGAACAAGCTGGCATCATTGCACCAGTCAATTATTCCGATTGGGCAGCCCCAATCGTCGTGGTCAAGAAAATGAGCAATCAGATCCGCATCTGCGCCGATTTTTCCACCGGTTTAAATGAGTCACTGGAACTCCACAGACACCCATTACCACTTCCGGAGGAGATCTTTTCAAAATTGACTAATTGCAACATTTTTAGTCACATTGATCTTAGTGAAGCTTACTTACAGGTGGAGGTAGACGAAAATTCCAAACAATTTCTCACAATAAACACACATCGTGGTCTATACCAATATCAACGACTTCCGTTCGGGGTAAAGTCAGCCCCTGGGGTTTTTCAACAGATTATGGATTCAATGATAGCGGGGTTACCTAAGGTCGCCGCCTATCTGGATGATCTCGTAGTAGGAGGAAAAACAGAAGAGGAACACTATCGGAACCTAAAGAAACTTTTAGAAAGAGTACGAGAGTACGGATTTCATCTCAAGATGGAGAAATGCAATTTTTTCACAAGGCAAATCAGTTATTTGGGACACATCGTCGATGCAAAAGGCCTACACCCAGACCCAGCCAAAGTGGAAGCAATTATCGCAATGCCAGCTCCATCAAATATCACTACTCTACGTTCTTTCCTTGGTGCTATCAACTACTATGGCAAATTCATCCCCAGAATTCATGTTAAACGTCATCCATTGGATCAACTACTACACAAAGATACTCCATGGCAATGGACAAAAACATGTCAAGATGCTTATGATCAATTGAAAGAGATTTTGACATCAGATCTATTGTTAACTCATTATGATCCAAGACATGAAATCATTGTGGCAGCTGACGCTTCAAATTATGGTATTGGAGGTTGCATACTTCATCGGTTTCCAAATGGAACAATCAGCCACGCATCTCGCACACTCACAGTAACAGAGGCAAACTATAGCCAGATTGAAAAGGAGGCTTTAGCACTTATTTTCGCAGTCACAAAATTTCACAGAATGATTTTTGGAAGGAAAGTCACATTACAAACCGACCATAAACCGTTGTTAACAATCTTCGGCTCCAAGAAAGGTATTCCAGTATACACCGCAAATCGTTTACAGCGATGGGCACTCACACTGCTTGCCTATGACTTCAACATTGAATACGTCAACACCACGGAGTTCGGTTATGCAGATATGCTCTCTAGGCTCATCAACCAACATGAACAACCAAACGAAGATTATGTGATTGCATCTGTCAAATTAGAAGAAGACATCACACGAACATTTGAGGTAGCGTTAGAATTCACACCGCTTTCGTTTCAAGAAATCAAAGAAGCTACTGCCAATGACGCAACGTTACAAGAAGTATTGAAACATACACGATCGGTATGGCCAAAGAAATTGGAAACAGAACATTTGAAGCCATTCTTCAATCGACGCCAATCTTTATCAATTGTTCAAGATTGTCTTATGTTCAAGGATCTGAACGCTATCAAGCAGCTGTTTTGAAAATGCTTCATAGGGGACACCCAGGCATGGAACGAATGAAATTGTTAGGCCGTTCTTACGTCTATTGGCCCGGCTTAGATCATGACATTGAACAGTACAGTCGTGCATGTGACAATTGCCAAAAAGCAGCTAAACTGCCGACCAAAGTTCCTCTACAGTCTTGGAGCGTTCCATCCGTACCATGGCAAAGATTGCATTTGGATTTTGCGGGACCTATTGATGGAGAATATTTTTTGGTCGCCGTGGACGCATATTCCAAATGGCCCGAAATTTACCCCACAACGAGTATCACCGCACAACGTACTGTGACTATCCTGGAAGACATCTGCGCTCGCTTCGGTCTACCAGAAGTTATCGTCACGGACAATGGCACACAATTCACATCACACAGTTTCCAACTTTTTTGCAACAGTCATGGAATTCTACATTTCAGAACGCCTCCATATCACCCACAATCCAACGGACAGGCAGAGAGGTTCGTCGACACATTCAAACGAACCATCAATAAAATCAACAGAGGAGAGGATATTATCGCCATCGCACCACGCTAAGTCTTCTCTTACCAAAAATGAATGAACCATCCTTTACGCCCCAAGGACGTCAAAGACAACAGGAAAACCAATTTAACCGCAAACATGGTACAAAGAAGAGAGAATACAGCGTAGGATCTGCAGTATATGTACAAACTTATTCAGGAAATAAATGGACCTGGATTCCAGGAGAAATCATTGAACGAGTAGGAACAGTCATTTACAATGTGCAAATCTTCGAGGCTAGAAGACGACTGATCAGAGCACATGCCAACCAAATCAGAGCCAGATACCCGAAGACGGTCGAGACGCCCCAGGAGATGACACCATTAAATACACTGTTGGATGACTTTGACCTACCCCAAGAACCAGACAATCTCCTTCCAGAGGCTCCTGACCGAAACGAGCCTATTCTAGGCCCCAGCACACCTAACCAGGAACTTCCTATTACACATCCGACCACACCTAATCAACAAAAAGACTCTCAATTCTTTCAAGTCGCTTCAATGTATTTCAAGTCTTTTCAAGTGGCTTCCAGTCTCGTCAAGATACTATTTGAAATCTTCCCATGTCGCTCCAAGACTCTTCAAGGATTTCTTCAAACATTTCAAGTCGCCTCAAGTCCCTTCGAAACATTTCATGTTGTTTCAAGTCGCTTCAAGTCTTTCAAGTAGTTTCAAAATATTCCAAGTTCCTTCATTTCGTTTCAAGTTTCCTCAAGTTGCTTCAGGGCATTTTAAATTTTTTAAAGTCGCTTCCAATGCTTATCCTTTAAGATATTTCAAATCTTCAAGACATTTCAAGTCGCTTCAAGTTTCTTCAAGTCCCTTTAAAATATTTTTAAGTCATTTCAAGTCCTTTAAAATCTTCAATTGCTTTCAAAACATTTCAAATTGCAAATTTCTCCGAATAGAACATACTAATTTTTTGACGGGTCTCTCAAATTTTTCAAAGCACACGATTGGTAAATTGAGCGGCAGACAAAATATTTCATCTACGCAGCAAAAATGGTCAATTGAGCGACAGACAAAACACTTCGTTTGCCTAGGCAGCAAGTATAGTCAATTGGGCGGCAGACAAAATACTTTGTCTGTCTATGCAGAGAAATGCACATTTGTCATTGCCTATTGACGTATACAATGTCACGTTTTTCTGATATTTTATGGAGAAACATGTTTTACTTACATAATTTAACCGCTTTCTCGCAATTTTACAATTTCTTGTGGGAAAAAAAATTACCTGATTTTTGACAAGACCCTCTCTCTCCCCCACGTGAGATTCTGTGAGATTCAGCTCGATCTACTCCCCCCTTCCTAAACGCTTCATGACGTCACGTTCGGTAGCGGTTTTTTGGACAAAAGGGGATGAAGCCCCCCCCCCCGGGGAATGGGAATTTTTCAATTTTTCGGATTTTTATTTGGGTGCCTGCTGGTAGTTCATAACCAAAATTTCTAAACTTTCTTCTAAAAAGTTTAATTTGCTTGGACTAGATTTTCATTGACACATATCACGAGAACGATTCAAGCTAGTACCTTCCTAGGGAGTGATTTTTGTAAGAAATTTTATCAGCTTTCATTTTTGTTTGACATCTACAAACTCGAAAAACATTCCTTTCTGAAAAAAAAAAATGCAGAATTATTTGAAATCGATCTTCGTTGTAATCCGCGGTGAAAATTTGATTTTGTTGGAATTTGCAAATCAACCCCAACTTTGGCAACTCGTAAAACGGAAACTATTGGTCGCAAACAAAAAATGAATAGAACCAGAATTATGCACAATTTTCAACGTACCTCAGTGAAGTTCAGTTTTAATTATATGTACCGCCGCGGTTACTCCCTCGCTTACCATTAAATTATGTAAACCTCCCCTGGTGTTGCGACTCCATTAATGGCTTTAAAGTAATGAGTAGTTGGCGCGTTGGAGACGCAATGGTGCCAACGGTAGTACCAGTTGTTGCAGGGCGTTAAGTTTGATTTGCTTTAATTGTAAATATCTGGTGAGTAGGTTTCAGGTGTACTACATTATAAGTGATCATTTCAGGCGAGACGGTACATATAATTAAGATTGAACTTCACTTGGCCAAGTTCGTTTAATTTTCTACATAATTATTATCATGTTTTAGTCCATTTCAATTATATTCACAATGGTTAAATTCAATTCGTAAACACAATGATCAGCTCTGTTTTTCCTCTCATTAATTTAGTACTAGTGGCTGCAGAAATTGTGAAATGTTTCACCCATTGTTATTTTAGGTGTAGTTTCCATTGTTTCATTTGGGATGTACATCCAGGAGGATTATTCAAAGTGATCTTTAATGAAGTTATTTTTGTGAAAAGTAAATTTAAAATTCCAAGTTGAACATCCAAAGTGACAAAATAATGTAAATTGGGTCAAAATTAATACTTTTTTACCAAACCACACGTTACATCGAGCATTTTTTGTCATAGTTGCTTTGAACCTCAATTGAGTGAATTACGTATAAAGATTTTAATTAAAACGCATTAACCAGTGTAAACCAATAGGATCGGTTTATGTCTACCACTCTAGATCGCTATTTTCCCTTTATGTCTTTTTTTTACTTTTAATCAAAACAATCAGTGTTAGTTGCAACAGATTTATGGAAACTTCCATTCGTAAAAAACCCAATTTGTAGAACCCCCTTTCAAGCAAGCTAATACATCTTCCAGTGACGTGTGACATTTTAAACTAAACATTGTCACATGTGGTGGGCAGAAGACACGAAAGACAACAAGATCGCCGTAAAAGCGTTTTGAATTAATAAGAAAAATGGCTCTTTCGATTCGGTGTGGCGTATGAAGTTAAAGCGGAGGAAGCACGGTCACGCTGCATTTAAGACTATGAAAATTATCGTCTAAATTTAAATGTAGGGGAGTCAGACGGCCACTTCGCGACTCTGTGGGTATACTTCAAGTCCCATGAGGTGGCTACGACTCATTGCTTGAGTGAGTTATGATAGTTTGCAAGCAGTAGCGGCTCGTTAGATCGTTTCGTTATGAAAAATATTTCTTACAGTAACCACAATTATTATGAAAATGATGCCTAAGGAAGGATTTATTACACATGTTAAATTAAAAACAACCTCATACATCGAGTAACGGTAATTGTAAAAAAATGTCACCGAAGAATCTGCCAGAAGATTTAAAGTTTACATTAAGTTTTAAACTAAGGTAAAGTGTAGAACATTTTTTGGATTTTTGTGCGAATGAACACGAATAGCGACCCAATACCTACTAAATTGACTTAAATATAATTTAACCTGTCACACTCCATTTGTAGAGTGTAAACATAAGTGTTTCTTTAAGTGCCATTAACATTCCACTTGTCTTGTTAAATACAACTTAGTGTGTTTGGAAAAGTTTGCTGTTGAACAGTTTTTTGTTCTATAAAAGAAAACTCACATGGAATCAAAAACTTACAATTATTAAAATAATTCTCTTTGTGATTTTCACCCCACGAGCCGGCACTGGTTGTGAGAGAACGCATAACGGACAAATTGCGCGGAAATCGCGAATGAGACGAATGTCGTCGCAGTCATTATTAAAATCCGCCCTTATGGGGGCACCCAGCCGAAAGCAACCGTACGAAATTCGATACTCGATCATTTTCCAATTTAAATTCGGGTGTGTGGAGCCCTCATCAGGGGCAAGATGACGAAGAAGAAAGGAAACTTGATACGTCCTCTGCCAACCTTTGTACAGGAACCCTTCGAGGGAGAAAGAGTCGATTAAGGATAGGACGGAATGCTAACCATGGGAAAATGCAAAGATGTGGGCGGAAAACATGGACACTTTACAATCTTCAATTAACGTGAATTCTTAACATACACAAGTTTTAATTACACGTGTGTACTTAATATGCTTCACATATTGTACATGCTTGGAATTTTAAGAATAATTATTTTCAATTATAATGTTATTATAAAAAAGTTGTCACAGCAGTGTGGTCAGTTATTAGAATTTTTTTCTAAAAGTACCACGAAAACCAGTTCAGTTTAATATTTTATGGGCAACTATTCATAAAAGGGTCAACTATGTGTTTGTTTAATGTCCATAAAATAATATTTTATTGCGCAACTATCATAAAATGGATTCATGTCACCCAATAAAAATTTATGAAAGTGCATTATGTACAAATCCATAAAGCATTAATATTAATTATGGTAATTATTGTTGTGGAACTGATGAACTTTGCCCACTTAGTTTCTTGGGGTCATATAAATTAATTTTGTTCGATAGGTGAAATGGAGACTGTTTTCTTCAGAAACCCGCATTAGACACTAGACAGTGAATATTAATGGCGTGAAAGGTAAGACATAATAAATTGTCCTGGTTGGATTGAAAATAGTTATTTATTTACCAAGTCAGTAAAGTGAGTCTGAACGAGCCTGAGATTATGAACCGAGCGAGCAAAGCGAGCGAGGCGAGTAACAGGCGAGTTCGATAAAGACACTTTACTGACGTGATGCATACAAACTTTTATCGTTAACCGTAAACATTTATAATAAAAAAAGATTTTATAGATTTATTGTTAATAACACATTTCATTATGACAAGTATAAATATTAAACAAAAAGAAGTAATGGTTCTGGTAAATGCAGATACTTGGCAATTTCGTTTGCTACACTTCCAATGGTATGGATTTCAACTGGTTGATAGGTTAGGAAAAATCGGTCGTGGGGCGTCTGCTTAGGACGTAAAGCTAAATATTTGTTAAATAATTCTATGGAATTTACTTTTCCATCAAATTCTGAAGTGATCACAAATAAATAATAAGGCCTGTTGGTCTTTGTTTTAGTTATACCAACAACCAAAATTGTTTCTTTGTTCTGGTGCGCGTAAATCAAAGTTGAATGATGGTTTAAATATTTATTGATCGCACACACTGTATATTTTGCCGATCTCTCGCATAAAAAAATGATAGACTTAATGCTTGACTGAAGTCTCCATGCAAGCTCTGAATTATAAGTGTCGGGTTTACTCGAAAACTACCACTGACGTAAACTAAGAGGTGGGGGTATCGAAACACAAAAAAATTCAAATTGACATAAACATAATAACAAACACAATGGGGTCGTCCCACAATTTTCAAAAACAGCTTTTCTAGAAACTAGACGGAAACATATTCTACCCCTATTTTTTTGTTTATTCGAAATCAGGCGTTTACTAGGTAAAAGAAAATCCGAAACATTTGTCTTATTTGAAACGCGCGCCTTTCTGTGACGTCAACACGGGAAAAAATTCACCAAACAAAATTCAAAGTTACTAGATGGGCGGACAAATGAGAAGCGTTAGCACAGTCCATGACTGAGACCATTACTGGGGGGGAGGAAGAAGGGGTGAATCTTGGGTGTACCAAATCGTATTTTAAATGTTGCCAATGGGTTTAATTGGATTAATTAATAAATTCAAAAGTTCATCATTACGGCAGGCCCCAGCAATGCCAAACACAACACAAATCTAAAATAATGACTACATTCATATCAAATTGGTTTTGAACAATTTTCAAAAATTACCTTCATCATCAAGTAGATTTCATCTGGTGCATTCAGTAAAAATGTAAGTATGTCTTGTTGTGAAAGAGATTTAGACTTCTTTGGAATATGACTTCTTCCTTTTTGTTTAAAAAAAGCCGAAGTCTTTGTATTTACTAATGTCTAGATAATTCTTTGCTGAAAGGTTTGCTTTCACCATGGAATAATACGACCACATTGAAGAAGGAGAGTTTTCACTATATTTTATAGTTCCATGCTTTTTGCACCATTCTTGTGGTAAAGGTTCCAAAGACGTCTTTTCTGAATTTCAGGCGGCGTGCACTGCATGTCTTCTTTCATTTTTTTTATATAAATAATTCGCGACCAAACTTTTACTCTTGGAATCGTGACAGTGGCAAACGATTTCTGTTTAATGTCATAAAGTCATGGTTATGTAGATACATACATATTAGCGGCAGGTAAAGTGTTTGATTTTTACAGTAAAATAAAGCGTTTGTTTACTTCCGCAAATCGCTATAGTAATGTATGGCTGTATTGACGGTTGACGATAATAGCTATTTATGTAACAAGGCAGTAAAGTGACTCTTTATCGAACGAGTTTGCAGATTGCGAGACGAGGCGGAGCCGAGTCGAACAAGCAAACGAGTTCGATAAAGACACTTTACTGCCATGTTGCATACAATATTTTATCGACTACCATCACACCCCCGTTTACGAAATTTGTATTTTAGAAAGTACATAATTACATATTTCAATATTGGAACATTATGATTTATTATATATATTCAATGTGAATGTACAACCAGATGGATTGTTAAAATTGATACCAGACGTTGAAGGAGCAGGTATTGAAAAATATTTGGAAGTGCTTGTTACTATGTTGTTAATAGGAGTATTGTTCTTTTCCATATCCTCGCCAATTAAAAAAGTATTTGGATTTTTCTCCAATTCAGAATTTTGTAAACCGCCAAGAATTGTTTTTGCAATTTTTGTTTTATTCAAAACCGACTCTTCCACGTAGGATTCAGCAACTGAATCACTTTTCCAACCACCATGACGCTTGAGATTCTCTTTACTGCCACCGGCATTGGCAAATAAGGTGGCGGATGTTCTGCGAAAGTAGTGACCAGTATATAATGCAGCATCAGGTAAGTTAGATAACTTGCAATTTTCCTTGGAATACCACCAATGCTATGAATGCCTACTGGCTGTGTTGTACATTTTCCTTGCCTATATGAAAGAAAAAACCTTGTATTGTCTACATGAGAGGGACGCAGAGTTAGATATCTCTTGTATACTCAATAGGTTTGATTCCTCCTTCAAAATCAGCAGTTACAATGAAGGTCCTAGGCTTATTTGTTTTTGATTTTGTAATATGTATAATAAGAATCGATTCTTTATCCTCTATATCATCAATGCTCAATTTAATCAATTCGTCTGAACGACAAGCTCCAGCAATTCCAAAAATTGTACAGACCTAAAATCATTGAAAACTGAATGAATACAAAATATAAACTCTTCCAATAGCACTGTGGATTAAACTTCTTCTTATTTACGAGTAGATAATGGTAATTAAATGGAACCGATTAATTAGTTTTTACACTTTAAAATATTTGTAGTAAGTAGGCCCAGTTGGAGTCAGGTAAAATACTTTACCTGCCTTGACAGACAAAGAGACACTTTCTCTACTCGAATCAGTACGTCAAAATTGTGTTTTCGCTATGGTAGTGGATAAATATAATTATAAGTACATAATAATATGTAGTATACAGGCTGAATCTAAGCATGTGTAAAATTTTACTAATAAAACATTCCTTGATAACATTACCAGTACCACAAATTAAGTGACTTTGATAAAGGTGGAATTATTGGTATGCGCAAGGGTGGTCTTACGTACCGTCAAATTTCCCTTCGTTTAAAAGAATTGGGTTATGTTTGAGGTAGTCACCTCTACTATTCATTAGTAGTAGCACAACAGCACTCGTTACGTCGATGACATTCTGCAGTCTTTTCTTTTGCCTTACATAGCCAAACCTTCCTCCCAAACCCCACACATTCCAGCAAGTCGACGCTCGCCCACTATAGAACGGACAACAATGGACTTCCTGGAAACATCGGGATCAATGTTTTGTGGTGGTCTCTAAGATCTCCCGATCTAAGCTCGACAGAACATGTGCGGGATATGTTTGGGAGAAGACTAACGAATTTACAGGAGTCTCCACAAACATTGGCTCGTCACCAGAAAGAAATTCAGGTTGCTTGGGATCTTATCTCATTCTTTTGATGCCAAGGCTTGTGGATAAATACATAAGAAACCGCGGTCGTATAGAAAAAAAAAATTAATTATTATTTCTAGGTGTTGCACTTCTAATGTCACTTGGTATATTTTTTGGAAAATTAAATCTCTTAAATCTTGCTCTTACTCATACCGATGAAAGGTTGACACAATTTTATTATCAAAAAAAATGTTGAATCAAGCTCACTGGCAAATAAAAGAGTAAAGTGCGCTTGGTGGAGCACTCACCAGGAGTGAAACTTCTTACGCTATATAGTATAAGTATAATATTTTTAGTTTTATAGGTTTTAGTTTTTGTTTATAAAGTTTTTATTTATGTGATAATATTCCAAGTTATTTTAATTTTCAGACACATCTGAATTTACTGCGTTTGACGAACGTAACGTATTCACCGCCGTTTGTTCTCCAAGTTACCAGCGGCGCGGCGCAGCAGCGGTATGCGTCACCACGGATACGAGTTGCATTGCCACAAACTTCGTAAAGCATCCGTCCATTTACCGCCCAAGTCTGAGACCGTATATAGAAGTTCCACTTCAAAACCGTTTATTTATAATTAATAATTTTAATAATTTATGAAGACCCGATACTATAATGTATACCTCGATATATACTATAACGATACTATAAACGATTTGCCTACCTACTATTTTCAAAAGCTTTGTGTGGACGATCGTGTTCCAGAATTTCATTAACATCAAAATAGTCACAAAATATCTACTACTTTTTTCTTCTTCTCATTGTGCCGTCTCCACGCAGAAGTTGGTAGTTGTTACACGTCGCATGGTAACATCCCGCGCAAATACGTAGTTTCAGTTTTTTAGAATAAGACACTTGTATAATAAATGGCTATTAATTTGGCGAAACTTGCTCTGCATCCTAGCATTATAATTCGCATCTATGAATTAATTCGGTCTGCTGCCATAATGTGCTTTACAGGAAATATAAAGCCGAAACCAAGTGGTTTAGTTAATTGAGTGTGAAATATCTTTTCAGCATGTCTTGTACAACAATCGACCGTTTACTGGTATATACCACTTACTAACTACTAATCAGTTTTTAGTATTTCGTAACTGAACCACAGAATAATAACAATACAGAAGCGACGCAAGAGAAAGATCATCTGAAGGAAGAACGAGATGGAAATCACAACCAGGCTAGGGTACGCGCACACGTGATCATTTCGTTTAGGCTACAAGCACACGGACAACTGCACTTTGCATTCTGCCAATTATTGAATTAATTTCAAACATTCTAATAGTGTTACCTCTGAATACTATTTGTCAAAGACTCTTAGGAAAGTTGTTTGCTTTTAGGTTTGGTATTGCTTGGTCTTAGAAGCCCATTAAAACGAGAGGTATAGAGATAATGTTTTCAAAATACCCCATATTAATTAAAAAAAAAAAAACAGGACAGTTTTATTATATCTGATTTCAAACAAATAAAAAAAAAATTCATTAATAATAAAATGTCGAAATCCTATATGGATATGATAATACTTGATTTGTTGTAGATATTCAGTGTCCAAAATGTCCCGAAACATGCGAAAACTGCTGGTCGAGAGCTTCTACTCATTCTTTAGAAATCATATCATTAACACTCATACATTCCTATTATTTATCATGTATCAATCACTGAGTTAATGTGTTGACAAAATTGACCTGTTCGAGCGTTTTCTTCTGAGTCTTTTGAATTTGGAATTGTTGGGGGGTACAAATTTTAGTTGGGACACCCGATATAGTGTTTGAAGCTTCAGAAATTGATTTTCTGTACCTTACCTAATAATGGAATTTTTTCACTACTAGCTGTAGAATGTACGATTATATAGTTTGTAGAGGAGGTGTGAAGTTGTTTTTCTTTCCTAGTAGTTAATAATTTTTTCATTATTGACCAGTAGTTAATAATGGGCAGAGACCGGATTTGATGCAAAATGCATATCGTTTATTATTATTTTATCTACCTACTTAACAACAGCGCCCTTCGATTTTCACAAATTCACCAGTTGCAAATATTAATTAACTGCAATTTAAGCAAAAAAACGAAGTTAAATTATTACAAAAGCACAGGTATGCATTGTGCAGGTTTTTACAAAAATCCGGTCTCTGACGGAGAAATGTCAGAGAAAAAATACATAACCTTTATTTTTGATAAAAAGTGTCTAGCGGGTGCCAGTCACAGTTGATCTTGTCCAAATTTCGAGTTTCACGTACAGGAAAATATGGCCTTCTTGGAGTAGGTTTCTTTAAGGGGTTGAGCGCGAAGCGCGAGTCAAAATTTGCAATGATCCACGGAAAAAAAATGTTCACAGACGGCAACGTCTATTCAGGATTAACTGTGACCTGACACCCGCTAGACAATTGTATTTTTGATGCTTTATTTATTTAACGATTTAAGCTGCTAGTAGTGAAAAAAATAATATATAAACCACGGTAGAGAAGCCCTTTCTCAGCTTCGCAACTTAATTCCCTCGATGCTTCGCATCTCGGGAATTAATACTGCTTAGCTGAGAAAATTATTTCTCTACCTTGGTTTATAATATACTATTTCTCTCCTACTAGTAGATAATAAAAACGATATTGACGATGTTGGTATGGTTACTGGCGTACTTGATGTTTTGACTTGACATTTGCTGTCATTATTAATGATAGGTCACAGCTCAACAATTTAGTACTGAGGAGTTGGAATACTTGCTTTTCATGGATTAGTTAAATTCGTTCTAACCTTTCGCATTATTATGATTATAATTTGAAGAAAAGTTAAATAAATGTGCTAGTAGTGAAAAAAATAGTATATAAACCACGGTTTAGAAGCCTTTTCTTAGCCTCGCATTGTTATTGCCCGCGATGCTTCGCATCTTGGACAATAAAATAAGCTCGGCTGAGAAAAATTGCTTCTCAACCTTGGTGTATAATTACTATTGTCCAACAGTTTCAATTTAGGTGTTTTTTACGTTGGTTTTGAGTGACTAAACAGAAACTACGTTAAATTGCCGACGTTTGGTTGACCATTTTTTTTTGTCAACTTCTTCAGGGCTCTCTAACGGTTTGTTTAGAAAATAACAATAATAGGGTGAAAGGAATATAACATTAATAGTAACAATATTAAAACATTCAATATTATACCTAACTTAATTATGTCAAGAGACCAAAAGCAGCTAGAATTACTACTGTAACCTTCAGGTCAAAGATCATATAGACATTTAATAATAATAAAAAAAAAACTAATTAAAAAAGTCAAAATTTCTTTCATAAATATTGTATTCACTACACATATTGTACATTAGCGAGTATTTTACTATATTAATGCGAGGTATTGGTAACTAGAAAAAGACATCCCACCCCGCACCGGGATCCCACCCTGGGCACTAAGAAAAAGAGTTTGCTAACCAGAACTGGGCAGTCAATTCGAGAGTGAACCAGCTTTTCGAGAAAATTCAAAATGGCCTTGGTACGTCTACCATTCAAATCCTCGAATTCAAAACGATCCAAGAATGTAACATGAGAAGATCCTCTCATGGGATATATACCATCTGTTCTAAATGAAAAACGGGGCCCAAACATAAGCAAAATATAAATTCTTTAAACAATTGAGATCTCTAAAGTCCCTAGAATAAATCCCAAAGACGACATGGCACTAGAACAAATGTTACCAATATGTTTTCCGAAAGTAAAATTTGAATCGAAGGTATAACGCCCAAATCACAAAAAGACTCCACTCTATTCAAAACATATGAGTATAGATTATAAACATACCGTAGTATAGATTTTTATTAGTATATTACATAATGTGACACTTCCTAAAATTTGGTGGAAGCATATTCTTGTTCCTTCATCGAAGAAAATCATTAAGATCGTTTTGTAATAATAAACAATCATAATGCGAAGATTTTTCTATAGATTTTTATATCGTCAATATATAATAGAAAGTTAGAGCTAGAGTTCAGAACAGCGTCATCGTTGCGGTACTCCAAAAGGAACATTAATATATTGTAACGTATAGCCTGAGCCGGGCGGGTTCGAAGATTTAAAGAAAATTCTGGTGCACACCGTAGCTACTAACTTTTATTAAAAAGACTAACAATAAAACTAACTTTTCACTATGTGTAAACTTTCACAATAACACGCGCTGACCACTTGTTCACGATGCTTCCAATAGACTGACTCGCTCTGTCGTTTGATCCCTTCTTATGCCGCTCCTGGCGTTCTCGATTCTTTCTATTCCCGAAATCATGAGATCATGTTTTCGACGCAATGGATTATTCTAGAAGAATGAGATCAGTCTCTTGTACGAGCGTGGTATAGCATGAGATCACCGCCACAGAGTCTTCTAGACTTATGAGAGCATCCCATGTGAACAATTATTCCCAGACGTTCTCATGTGGACTATTCCAGATTAATTACGTTACCATACGTGGTGAGATCATCATGACATCATCCGCTTCCGGGCCGTCGCGCCGTCGTCTCAATATCTAGATACTAGCAGTTGCCCGCGGTTTTGCCCGCGAAAGTTGCGGTCGGCTTTACTGGCGTTTATATTTGGAATTCGTGCAACCGCTCAAAGCAGTTTTTAATAAAAAATAAATAAATAAATAAAGGTAATTTTTTCGTTAATCACGGGACCAGTCTTTTTAAAAGGGGAACCTACATCCGAATTTTTACATATTATAATGTTGCACTGTTTGTTTTGAAGTTAGCAGAACTCTGAGGAAAACTACCCTACGCATTTACACCCTTTTTTTTGCGGTTACACCTTATTTTTAAAGTGGAGTGCAAGTGCCAATTCTCATGCCTGTAACATTCTCGATCTTCAAGTCATAGGAATTTTGAGAAAAATCACTCCACATTTTTCTCTTTTGGTATTTTTTTTTTTTTTGGAGATTCGTTAAACACGGGTCCGGTCTTTTTTAATTGGAATCTAGATCACAATTTTCACCCTCCCCATTTACGCTCTTTTTTCGCGGTATGTAATTAAATTTTTGCAAAATCGTCAAACACGGGTCTAGTTATTTTAAGATGAGAGTCCAAGTGCTAATTCTTATGCTTGTAACATTCTCGACCTTCAAGTTATAAAAATTTTGAGAAAAATCAACCCCAAATCCACACACCCCTTTCCCGCCGTTGGTAATTTTTTTCTTGGAAAATTGTCAAACACGGGTCCGGTCGTTTCTAAAAGAGAATCTAGATCCCAATTTTCACGACAGTGATACTGTCAGTTTTCAAGTTATAGAAATTTTGGGTAGAACCACCCCTATTTTTTTTTGGGGTTTGTAAATATTTTTTTGCAAAATCGTCAAGAACGGGTCTATTTATTTCAAGATGAGAGTCCAAGTGCCAATTCTGATGCTTGTAACATTCTCGACCTTCAAGTTATAAGAATTTTGAGAAAAATTACTCCCCAATTCACCCTCCCCTTTCCCGCCGTTGGTAAATTTTTTTTTGGAAAATCGTCAAACACGGGTCCGGTCTTTTCTAAAGAAGAATCTAGAGCCAAATTTTCACGACAGGAATACTGTCAGTTTTCAAGTTATAGGAATTTTGGGTAAAACCACTCCTAATTTTTTCTCGGTCGGTAAAGAAATTTTTGCAAAATTGTCAAACACGGGTCTAGTTATTTTCAAAGCAGACTCTAAATCCTAGTTTTCACGTTTTTAGCATGCTGAGTTTTCGAGTTATGAAAATTTTGAGAAAAACGGTTTTGCCCCTTTCTCCCCCTTTTCCGCCGTTTGTGAATAATTTTTTGGAAAATAATAATCAAAAAGGGGTCGAGTTATTTTCAAAAGCGAGTTCAAATACAAATTTTCACGTCTCTACCATTTTTGGTTTTCAAGTTACGTAAAACCTTAAGTGACAAATTGATTCCATTTTCACCACCTTAGACTTGGAAATTTCAAAAATCCTTTCTTAGTGCGCCTATACGCCCTAAAAACTACGTACCCACCAAATTTCACATTTCAAGACCCAACGGTGTGGGCTGTGCGGTGATGAGTGAGAAATCAGTTTCGCATTTATATATACAGGCTGTCCCATTTAAAACTCCCCAGCCCAGATTTCTCCGAATTGATTATTGTGATTGAAAAATCCTCGGACAAGTCGATTTTGTTTGCCAGGGGCACATCTTTTCAGGTTCCTTTCAACTCCCAGCATTTCGCCCTCTTCGGGAGGGGGCTGTTAGCCCCAAAATCTTAAATGGCACTATGGGTCGAGTGATGACTCATTTGAAAGGTATTGAAGGCCTCTCTACAACTAACCACTAACTTTTCAATACCTTGCAGTTTTGGCCGTAAAAACGATAATATTCTACTTTCAAGATAATCCACATTTTCTCATGTTTTGTCTCACAGAAACCACAAAGACCAACATGTAATTTCTGAAATTAAATTTATTGAAATTTTTGTGTCATTAGGTTGTTGATTTTCATTGCTAAATAGCGAAGAAGGAGTTAAAACTGAATGTAGAGTATGCGACAATATTATTTTTCAATAAAATGATCTAATAACGTAATAAATGTTGGATGTGGCCACCATTCATTTCCATGCAAAAATACAGACGATTTTCAAAACTTTTTGTGATGTTACAATTGAAGGGTGCAATGCATAAACCAGTCAAGTCCACTTTTTGCCCGAAATTAGTTAATGGTATATTCTTGCACAGTTTTAAATTCTGAATTATCTGCAAGAACCGGTCATGTCCAGGACTTGACTGGTTCTTGCACAGTACTGATAATAAGTAGTGTCAAATGTTGCAAAGTTCAATCTGCGATAATTTTTAAGCGACATTCTTTAATAATAAGTGTGCGTGGCACATAATAAAAATTATGTGCCACAGTGGTTTTACGAAGATATTGATGGTATCAGATCAGATATCAATGGTTTTACGAAGATAATGAAAATTACCGTAGAACCTTTTTATCAGATAACAATCAATCTTCAGAATTTAGTGATAATGAATAAGCGAAAATATAAAAATATAATACAAAATATTTATTTTTAGTTTTTACTATTGTCCTCCATTCTTAAAATTCAATAAAAATATCATTTTAAATGTTTGATTAATTTTTGTTATAAATTTTTTTTGTAAATACTTAGCATAAACCAGTCAAGTCCATTAGTTTTTTCGTTATACTTAATCTACTTTTTGCCTTCCAACTTTTTAGTAGTTACAAATGAATGATAAATATACATTCAAATAGGATGAGATACCAAAAAAAAAATCTAAAAAAAACACTGACCGCAAAACGTTTTTTGTCTCTCCTCAACATTTTACCGAAATGGACATGACGGGTTTATGCATTGGACCCCTCAATTTCAATAAGCCTAATTTCAGCAATAACATGTTTGTCTTTGTGGTTACTGTGGAACACAGAATGAGAAGATGTGGATTTTCTTGAAAATAGAAAATTATCGTTTGTTGCGGTCAAATCACCAAAAGATTAAAAATTAAGCGATTAGTTGTAAAGAAGTCTCCGATCACTCGACCTACAATGTGTCCCTGGATGGGGTGCCCATGAGGTGATTTTTTCTAGTAAGTTGTTTAGAGAAGAATATTTTTGGTCTTGACTGGTTTTGCTTGTTATAAAATTACAAAAAAAAAATATAAAACATTGCAAATCATAGTTGATATGTTTTAATTGGGGGCTTTATTCTTCGAATAGGATCGATTTTTTGTCCCAATATTTTTGATAAATCTAGTATTTAAAGCCGAACACTGCCTAGCAACGCTTAAAAAATACCATTGAAACTTTATGAAACTTCATTGTTGTCAAAAAAAATCGGAATACTAATTCATCAGCAAAGAATTTTTTTAATTCAGTGTTACGGTCTTGGCGACCTATCATATCAACACGTAATCCAAGAATTTCAAGAAAAAATGCCTGGGGTTCATTTGAGCCGCAATGGATTGTTCAAATTGTTTTGTTAATTATTTTACTCTAAATAAGGTATCAGCCGTGACTGCCACGGTGTTCAGGTTGCTAGGCAACTTTGCCTTCAGTTTATGGACTTAAATCTTCAAAATTAAAGAAAAAACTGTTTAATTTAAAACAGGTTGAGTAAAATGTTTGACTGTTTTAGTTTTCTACAGTTGTAAGATAAGCAAAACCAGTCTAGACCAAAAATATTCCTCTCCAAACAACTTAATAGAGAAAATCACCTCATGGGCACCCCATCCAGGGACACACTGTATAGTGCCATTTAAGATTTTGGGGCCCCTCGCGAAGAGGGCGAAATGCCGGAACTTGAAAGAAACATGAGAAGATATGCCCCTGGCAAACAAAATCGACCTGTTCAAGGATTTTTTAATCACAATAATAAATTCGGAGAAATCTGGACTGGGGAGTTTTAAATGGGACAGTCTGTATACTAGCAGTTACCCGCGGCTTTGCCCGCGTAGGTTGGGGTCGGCTTTACTGGCGCTTATAACGAGCGTTCAATAAAAAACCTGGTTAGAGTAGGCTTTGAAATTGCGTTTTTGTTTTATTTTTTTTTACAGTGTAGAGCTTGACTGATTAACACGAAACTCTCCATGACAGATAACATAACCTCAAAATTTTAGAGAATCTGCAATATTATTAATGATTAATCTTAAAGAAGTGTTGACAAGTGTTTTAGGGTTTATTGAGAATTTTACAATCCCTTAGGACACAAAACAGTTACAGCAAATTAATGGTGAAAATGTTTTCGATATTTCTTGTGCTTTTTTCTGATCCCATTAAAAACAGTTTGCAAAAAATCTTCAGTTTCATATTTTTTCTTAGATCGGCTATGGATGCTTGGTACATGAAATTTTTAATATGCGGCCAAAGGAAGAAATCACTTGCAGTTTCACTTGTTACTTTGCCATATTTAAAACTCAAACTTGTTCTCTTAGATGCGCAAATCTGAAAAGTATGGTTAGGTAGAAGTTTTAACTCTTGAGTTTCAGAACCAAAAGACAAACCTTTTCTTTTGCAGCTGTTATTAGATCAGAGTGCGCCTCACTAAGTTTCATTAAGAAAATGTAGAGCATAATATGTAAGTGTCTTTAGTCTTCTATGCTTCGGAAATTCTATCTTTGATGACACTTTCACCTACCGGTCAGCTTTGGCACAACTCACGCATTTTCTGATATGTTGGGACCGTCTTAAATTCATGTTTTCGTACCATTTCGTACTTGCAAACAAGATTTAGGAAACGGCTGCTGTAGCGACTGTCACTGCAACGTCCATAACAGCAGTGCTTTGTAGCAGCACCTTTCCCCGGCTTTTGGATCACTTGCCATCTTGCTAGTTGCAATACTTAACTCGAATTACAACGAAACTTCCAATGACAAAGCAACAATGTTTCAAATATAAATTTCAATAACAATTTGTCCGAATTTATTGCTGGTTGCCTAACCTAAACTGAATTAAATGACAAGTTAGTTTTTGTAACAATTGCAATGTACACTGTTATAAAAATGCCCAGCCTCCTCTAACCAGGTTTATTTTTGAACGTTCGTTAGATATGACCAACATATTTGACGCACTGCAATCTGTCAGACAAGTAGGAACGTATTAAGTTGACCAAAGAGAGGGAGAAGCCAAAGTTAGGTAGCAAGCAAGATACCGGCTTTAGAAAAATCAGTGTAAGCTACATTTACTTGGTGTCCAACATTAAAACAATGCGCAATATACTGGGTAAAGTAGAGCGACCACTAACAAAATCGTGCTGAAACTCCGATAAGTGTTCTTGACATTGAAAAAAAAAACATTTAATTTTTTTCTCGAAACATTGCGAATATTATTTGTATCAAAGTTTCGGTTGATCGGTGTAGGAGCACATAAAATACGAACAAACAAACAAATATTGATTTTTATAATTATATTAAATTTATTCTAAATATTGTAGTGTTGTATAGTACAGAATTAAAAAACTTTCACGACCATAAATTCTACAAATCTGTACTAAAATGATTTCAGTTTTATTTACTATACAAAGTTACCTGTAATCCTTAAAGTAATGGAGGTTTCATTTGGAAGTTGATTTATTATTACTTAACTTTCTCGTGCGTAAAACTAGTTACCAGACGTTAGACGTGAGTTATGTGGTCTTCACGTTTGCGTAATTCCAGTGAGGAGAAACACGGACAAAAAGTTTTCAAATTACACGATTACAATAATTATTATAATTATCTCAAACTTCTCTTTGGGTATGTTTCAAACTATAATTTTATTGCTACCCGCGCTATTACAAAATATTAAATTTTCAGTCCTAATATCATCAAAGAAACATAGTTATCTGTTCCAAGTCAAATTCTGCCCTTGCGTTTCCATCATTATGCCGTTAAACTGACGCTTTGAGCTTATGAATCACTAATGAGAAAATTACATGGCACATATTTGCTTCCTTTCCGACTAAACTTCACTAGGTTGCCAGTTATGTGTACAGCTTTCAGAATTTCAGAATTCTGAACCTTTCATAAAATATTCAGAGCCCGGAGTTATCCTCAAAAGATGCACTTTGCATGTTCAAATAGCATTTTATATACTTAAAAAAACATGCGAATATTAAAACATCGTTAAATTTGTTGAAGAATGATGCAGAACAAACTAATACAATATCAGTGTTATAAGAAAGCGAAACGGTGGATTAAGCGGGGAATTAGACATCTGTCGATTCCGACATTACTTATTCATAAGTAGAAACAAAGCTTTCACGGCAATAATACCGCATGGCGACCCTATAAACCCCAACCCCCTATACACCGGTTCTAAATACAGGAAAATCCTATCGCTGCAACGATCAATGCGCGTGTGTAATAAAGGAATTGCATAATTGTTGGATAACGTTCGTTATTTATTAAACGAATAGTTGTAGGGACGATTTCCGTGGCGTTAAATACAAGGGGATCAATTAGTCAGTTGCTTATCGATGTTATCGCCTATACGGAAATGTTAAACAGGCTTATCACGTCACCATTGTAATTATTTTGGTGATTTAAACAAGACATATTGTACATAATAACCGTAATAATACATCAGGTTTTAAACATAAATCAAGGTATTGAAAGAACAATAAGCACTTTCGTAATTTTACATACCTACTTACTTACCGTCTGGTTAGTGATAACGCACAATATGGACGTAAAATTAAATATTAAAACAAAGCAACATCAATGGTAATATTTCTAATTTATGTACCTTTATGTTTTAAAAGACCAATTTATAAGTAACTTAAAAACTTACCAGTAAATAAAGAATATATAATTATGTATCGTAAATTTCATAGAAATATAAAGTCGGGGTAGATAGTGGAAGTATGTAATTTTATAAGAAGTACATGTGAATGACGTTCATAAAGATGCTACATAGTTACGTATACGTAACGGTTTTATTTTTTGACTCTCCACTTGGTCCAGCGAAGTTCAAGGGCCTTTAGGCCGTTCCTATAGGCCGATGCTTCGAGCTTTTAAAAATACATGTTTGTGCTCTCTATCACTTCCACATTTGACCCAAATTTTTGTTTTTTTTTTAAGTTGTAAATAAACTAAAGTCGGATTCACTTCATGAATTTTCGCCATTGAAACTTATGACAGGGTACATTATCTTGATGAAAAAGCACTTTTTTTGCTAATCCAGTTTTGATAGTATTCCCCCATTAATCTTTTTACCTTTTGTCAGGTAATCTACTGAAAGAATTCCTTTTGCATCTCAAATCACGGTCGCCATGACTTTACCAGCTGATGGAACTGTTTTCGCCTTCTTTGGGACTGGTTCTCCTTTTGCCGTCCGTTGTTTTGATTGGTGTCTCAGGGGTATAATGGTGAATCCAGGTTTTATCTACCGTTACAAATCTGCGCAAAAAATCCATTGGATTACGCTCAAACAGCGACAAACACTCCTCTGATACGTTCATTCGGGTAAGTTTTTGCTCAGGTGGGAGTAATCGTGGCACCCGTCGCGCAGAAAGCTTTCTCATACCCTAGATGTTACGTAATATGTGATGTACTCGCTCTTTAGATATGCCCACAGTGTCAGCTATTCAAAATTTGTGTGCCTCGTATCGCTGAGATGAGTGACAAAGTTTCGTGCTACATCTGCGGCAATTTTGCAGTAAAGAAAAGGCGGTATTGCACCAACTGTGGGCTTTATGTCCACCCTAGCTGCTCAGACAAGAGCAACAAAAGAAAATGCTGTGAAAATATGCATCTTACCAACGAAAAAGAAGATAAGATGGTTGTAAATAGTAATGGCGGACGTACTTGTGCGGCTTCCTCCGATGTATCTGATGACGACGACGAGCTCAACCACTCCATCATTGAAAAATCCATGGAATTCGAAAATGACATCTTGAAGGATTTGAACAAAGAACTTAGGCAGCAAGTAACTACATTAAAAAGTAAAATACAATAATTCCAAGATAGAGCCACCTCCGGGATCAAACAACTGGAGGACTCTATAACTACACATGAAACGCTCGCCGACATAACACTACGCACTCAACAAACTATTAACGACAACTTCAAGATTATGTTCTCGGAAATTAAAGATTTAAGACTGCGAATAGGCAACATTGATAAGAAATTTACAGCAAATAATCACACTTTAATAAAAACCATTGACAATCCGAAAAAAAGTGCATTCCAATAAAAACCAGAGGGAATTCCAAAGCAGGGGTCTACAACCTCGGAAATTGAAATGCTACAGAGGGAATTAATGAAAAACTTGATCAATCTAGCCCCAAAGCCAGAAAACACCTCTACAGCAGTTAGCATTACAACGACTAAACCCGACAATCCAGAAATTCGTTTAAATAATAAACCATCCAAAGGAAAAGGAAAGCTTAAACAGCAACATACCAAAGATGCACCACCTCAGGGGTTTCATAGCCGAGGCAATATGAACCCACCCACCACCTTAAAGAAGAGTGTCGACGTGAAAGGTAAAGACGACACTTTCAAGTAATAGAGCGCAAGAAGAAGAGGCGTAAAGTTTATATTGGGAAAAACTCCAATGAAGAAAATGTATTTCAACCTCCAAGCCCTCAACCCAAAAAGATCTGGCTCTTCCTGTCTAGAGCCAAAGACACTGTGGATGAGCAGGTAGTAACAAAATATGTCATGAAAAAATTAAACAAAACCCAGTCAGTTTTTTAGAGAAAAATGTTCACACAGTAACAACACAGAAATAACATTATCCAGAAGTTGTAGAAACAAAAATAGTAATTTAAGGATACTTCACTACTTTTGTAGAGAAAACATTTTGCATGCTTGTACGCCAAAAAATGAAAATAAAATATCTACTGAAATGCATTGTGAGGTATGTGCTATTGAAGTCAACAGTAATATTTTGCTTATTACGTTCTATAGATCTCCTTTAGGGGACTTTCAAATTTTCATAAATAAATTTTCCTATATTTTAAATCTAGCACTAAACTGCAAGAAGTTTGTAATCATTAATGGTGATTTTAATATAAATTTTAGATCAAACAGTTCTGATACCCAATTGTTGCTTGACACTTGTGCAAGCTATGGATTCTATCCAACAATCCGCGACAATACGCGGGGACAGTCTTGTCTAGATAATTTTCTAATAAATATGACTAACCTGAGCTTTACAAGTGGGGTTTTAAATTGGAATATTTCAGATCATAAACCTATTGCCATATTATTGAGAGTGAATTTTGAACAGAATAATAAAATAAAAATGACTACCTCGCCCATTACTGAAACTGGGAATTTTTAGAGAACGATGAATTACACGTAGAGGAAAAAACTGATAATTTTGTAAACATATTACTCGTAGGACTTAAATTGGCTTTTTATGTAAAGCCAGCGGCGGGAAAAACAGTAACAACAATTGGTTTAGTAGGAAATTGAAGCACATGAAAGAAAACCTTGATTTTCTATATTATTTTTCAAGAACTTCTGACAATCCGCATATTCATGAATATGTTAGGAAATATAGAAAAATATACAGGGTGATTTTTTGAAAACGATTAGGAATATCTAGAAAACAAAAACGTTATGAGCAAAATGCCGAAACCGGTCAATTTTGGTTGTGAGGGGGACACTGACTTAGTGTAGTTTTAGACCTGTAGGTGCACCCCCTTGGCCGGGGCAGCAGCCTCCTCAAAAATCTTAAATGGAACAGGGGCTTAAAAAGTTTATTTTTTGAAAGGTCCATTTAACCTCTTTTTGACTATGTAGTAGTTTTTTATTTCTACGATTAGTTAAATTTCTGGGAGTTCTACTTGACCCGATGCTCAAGTGGGATATCCATGCAGACTATATTTCTAAAAAAAATTGTAAAGGCATCCATGCCTTAAGAAATTTATCTAATAATGTGTCCCGATCTATAATGGCAACCGCCTTCCATGCTTTAATACAATCCCATTTAACTTACGCGCTTCTTGTTTGGGGTCATTCTAGTAGTTCTAGCAGAGTGTTTTCTCTACAGCGACGTGCAGTTAGAATTGTTGCTGGCCTGGGCTACAGGGATGATTGTAGACATTGTTTCTCACAATTAAAAATACTTACCCTTCCTTCTTTATACAGTGTGTCCCTGGATGGGGTGCCCATGAGGTGATTTTTTCTAGTAAGTTGTTTGGAGAAGAATATTTTTGGTCTTGACTGGTTTTGCTTGTTATAAAATTACAAAAAGAGATAAAACATTGCAAATCATAGTTGTTATGTTTTAATTCGGGGCTTTTTTCTTCGAATAGTATCGAGTTTTTGTCTAAGTCCCAACATTTTTGATAAATCTAGTATTTAAAGCCGAACACTGCCTAGCAACGCCTAAAAAATACTGATACTGAGGAAGCGGATGATGTCATGATGATCTTACCACGTATGGTAACGTAATTAATCTCGAATAGTCCACATGAGAACGTCTGGGAATAATTATTCACATGGGATGCTCTCATAAGTCTAGAAGACTCTGTGGCGGTGATCTCATGCTATACCACGCTCGTACAAGAGACTGATCTCATTATTCTAGAATAATTCTTTGCGTCGGAAACATGATCTCATGATTCCAGGAATAGAATAAATCGAGAACGAAGGGAGCGGTATAAGAGGGATCAAACAACGGAGCAAGTCAGTCTTGGAAGCATCGTAAACAAGTGATCAGCGCGTGATATTGTGAAAGTCTGTACATTGTGAAAAGTTGGTCGTCTTAGTAGTCTTTTTAATAAAAGTTTGTAAATACGGTGTGCGCCAAAATATTTCTTTAAATCCTCGAACCCGCCCGGCTCAGGCTACGTTACATTGGTGTCAGAAGTGGGATTTAAAGAAGCGGACGTAAAAAAAAAGAAACATCGAACCAACCGGTACGTGACGCATGTCAAAGCAACCTTCTGGAAGAGTCACGAGAAGTAAAACCATGGAGGCTCTACAAGAACAAATGGCCGTTCTTCTGGAACAATTAGAAAAGAGACGACAGAAAGAAAGGAAAGAACAAATGGCACTTCTAGAACAACTAGAGAAGCAACGACAAGAAGAAAAAAAAGAGCAAGAAAAAAGACGGCAAGAAGAAAAAGAAGAGCAAGAAAAGAGACGAAAAGAAGAAAAAGAAGAACAAGAAAAGAGACGACAAGAAGAAAGGAAAGAACAAATGGCACTTCTAGAAGAACTAGACAAGAGACGACAAAAAGAAAAAGAAGAGCAAGAAAAAAACGACAAGAAGAAAGAAATGAACAAATTAAACTTCTGGAACAACTTCACGCAGAAAAAGAAGAACAAGAAAATCGACGACAAGAAGAACAGAAGAGAATTTTCGAACAGCTCAACATTTTGCAAAACACCTTTAGAGAAGACGTGGAAGAGAAGGTTCGCGATATTCACAAAGTTGTGGAAAGGAAATTTCTGGAAATTCAAGAAGGTGTAAAAGAAGAAGTTCTGGAAATGAAAGAAGACGTAAAAGGGATAACAGAAGATTTGGAAAAGAAAGTCAAGGAAATGGAAACAAAGCTGAAAAGGATAACAACGGGACAGTCGGTCGTGACAGAGCCGTCATCACAAAGGCTAAAACCTCCGACTTTTGATGGCCAGACCTCATGGTTTATGTACAGGAGGCAATTCGAGGCAGCGGCCGAAATGAACAACTGGGGTGAAGAAGAGAAAGCCACTGCACTGGTGTTATCCTTGCGAGGACAAGCTCTTCAGCTGCTGCAAACCGTCCCGGAGAAGGAACAAAAGAACTACGTCGCCGTGGTCAACGCTCTCAAGCTGCGGTATGGAGACCTCCACTTGAACCAAGTGTACCAGTCACAGCTGAAGTCACGAGTTCAGAAAAATGGCGAAAGCCTGCAGGAGTTTGCGGCGGACGTTGAGAGACTCGTACATCTGGCCTACCCAAGCGCCCCTAGCGAATTCCACCACCAACTTGGAACAAGCGCGTTTATTGATGGGGTCCGCGACGGTGCGTTGCAGCAAATGTTGAGACTAGGTAGACATCAAAAATGCGCCGATGCCCTCGTGCACGCCCTGGAGTTCGAGGCGGCTAAAAACGCTTGTCGTCTGGCGGCTCAACGTCTGCGAGCAGTAACTATGGAGGAAGCCCCGAAAGACGGAAACGACCTGCTGCGAGAAATAAAGACGTTGCTTGAGGAAATGCGGCACGGAAGCATGACAGGCAGACCCAGATGCTTTAATCGTGGGAAACTGGGCCATCTGAGAAGAGACTGCCGTTTAAGGAGGTCACCGAAGCAGACCCTTAGGAATCCGGAGTCTAGTCCAGCTAGCGCTTTGGAGCGTGTGCTAGCTGGCCCGACAAAAGCCCCTAAGGTCATCTCGGTCTCACAGTTACGAAGAAGGAACGACAGTCTGTTGCTGGAGGGTTGAATCAACGGAGCTGGCTGTTCTATGACTGTCGACACCGGAGCTACCGTCTCGATCGGAAGACCAGACATCTTCAAACCGCTGGGAGATTTCCAATTGGCAGAGAGCGACCTGGTGTTAAAAACAGCAACGGGAGAAGCAGCACGAGTATTCGGGGAAGTTGAGGCAAGGCTCGAGTTGGGGAGGTTCGAGTTCGTTCATAAGGTTATTGTGGCTGATATAGTGGACGATTTCATCTTGGGTCTTGACATCATGAAGAAGTTCGGATTCGTGCTGGACATCAAGAATCGCATGCTGCTAGTTGGCAACGAAGAAATCTCCCTGCACTCTGCGATACCATCCGCCGACGAAGTGAAAGTGATAGTCTCCGAAACGGTCCATGTACAGAAGAACTCGGAACAGATCGTGCTGGCAGAGTTGGAAGAAGACCCTGGGGGATACCGGACTGGAATAATAGAACCGAACGTGACATAGAAAACACAGATCATGGTAGCAAGAACACTCGTTGAGGCTAATGGGCGAATTCCTATCCGTGTAGCGAATTTAGGTGAAAGTCGTGTTACACTACAGAAAGGGCAGACGATCGGACTATACCATCCGGTACTACGGGTCGTCCGTTGCGAAGAACAACCTGTTCAGTGTAACAGAAAAGAGGCTCAGCGGACGAGTGTGGAGAAGCTCTTCCTAGAAAACTGGAAACACCTTACGAACCATCAATTAGAGAAGGCCATGGCATTTATCCGCAAGGAGAATGACATCTTTGCTACCGAAGACCGAAGCACCGGCAGAACCAACATGGTGCAGCATAGAATCAACACAGGAGATGTTGCTCCGATTCGACAACCGCCAAGAAGACTTCCGTTCGCAAAACACCAAGAGGTGGCTCAGATGGTGGACAAAATGAAAGCAGACGGAATAATTGAAGACTCCTCAAGCCCGTGGTCGTCACCAGTTGTTTTGGTAACGAAGAAAGATGGCTCCACTCGCTTTTGCGTTGACTACAGACGGCTGAATGATGTAACTAAGAAGGACAGCTATCCGTTGCCACGTATCGATGACACTCTAAGCATGTTGTCGGGATCGCAGTGGTTTTCAACTCTGGACTTGAAGAGCGGCTACTGGCAAGTTGAGATCCACCCCGATGACAAAGAGAAGACGGCGTTCTCGACTGGAAGCGGTCTCTACCAGTTTAACGTCATGCCATTTGGACTCTGCAACGCCCCAGCCACTTTTGAAAGGTTGATGGAACTGGTTCTGCTAGGGCTGACATGGAAAACCTGCTTGGTGTACCTCGATGACGTCATGGTAGTTGGAAGAACCTTCGAAGAACATTTGAAAGATTTGGAAGAGATCTTCAGCCGCCTGCGGAATGCCAACCTTCAGCTCAATCCCAAGAAATGCCGATTGTTCCAGACAGAAGTGAAGTTCTTGGGCCATGTGGTTTCGCCCAGCGGAGTACAAACAGATCCGGACAAGATCGCGGCCGTCCGCGAGTGGCCACGACCAAGGGAGAAGCACCAGCTGAGAAGCTTCTTGGGCCTCTGTACCTACTATCGCAGATTTGTCAAAGGGTTTGCTGACATTGCCAAGCCTCTGCACAGACTCACGGAAGACAAAACTCCATTTATCTGGAATAACGAGAGTGAAGCAGCGTTTAGAACTTTGAAGATCTCGCTGTGCACAGGTCTTATTCTGTCTTACCCGAGAGTAAAGGGGCGGTATGTCCTGGATACAGACGCCAGTAACAATGGTATCGGGGCAGTCCTTTCGCAGGTACAGGAAGGCGAAGAAAAAGTCATCGAATACTATAGTAAGGTGCTTTCTAAGCCGGAAAGAAACTACTGCGTTACGAGGAGGGAGTTATTGGCAATCGTAAATGCAGTAGGACATTTTCACAAGTACCTGTACGCTCAACACTTCAAAATCCGAACGGATCATGCTGCGTTGAGGTGGCTGGTAAGCCTTAAGAATCCAGAAGGACAGACAGCCAGATGGTTGGAGAGGCTCCAGCAGTATGATTTTGAAATCGAACACCGACCAGGCAGATCACACCAGAATGCGGACGCACTTTCTAGGAGGCCGTGCCGGAGTGACTGCAAACATTGCAGTCGGAGAGAGGCATCCAAAGAATTCGAGGGCGTAAAGAGATTGGTTCTGCAACCTCAAGATGGGTGGACAACAGCGGAGATGAGGGCAGAACAACTTGGAGATAGCGAGATTAGTGCAATTTTGGAAAGCAAAGAGAACGGAAATCAGAGACCACAATGGCAAGACATTTCGGACAAGAGTCCTGCTCTCAAAGCACTATGGGCCCAATGGGCTTCACTGAAGGTGGAAAATGGCCTGCTGAAGCGAGCATGGGAGAGTGCAGACGGAAAGTCGGTGACGATGCAACTGGTTTTGCCCAAGTGTCGCCTGAAGGAGGTCTTGCAAGAAATCCACGGTGGAGTGTCCGGCGCACATCTGGGCGTGAATAAGACCATGGGTAAAGTCCGTGAACGCTTCTATTGGGTGAACGTTCGAAACGATGTCGAGAGCTGGTGTCGAAAATGTGACACTTGTGCGGGAGCAACGGTCCACAGACGCGTAGTCGAGGAGCCATGAAGCAGTACAACGTTGGAGCACCATTCGAGAGAATAGCCTTCGACGTAGCAGGTCCGTTTCCTACCACTGATTCGGGAAACAAGTACATCATGGTGGTCATCGACTACTTTAGCAAGTGGCCGGAAGCCTATGCCCTACCCAATCAAGAAGCTGTGACGGTTGCCAGGGCGTTGGTAGAAAATTGGATTTGCCGCTACGGACTTCCACTGGAAATGCACTCGGACCAGGGGCGGAACTTTGAATCTGGAGTGTTCCAGGGCGTCTGCGAACTATTGGGCGTGCAGAAGACAAGGACGACACCCCTGCATCCTCAGTCGGATGGAATGGTCGAGCATTTCAACAAGACTATGGAACAACACTTGTCCAAGGTGGTCGATCAACATCAGCGGGACTGGGACAGGCGTCTACCTTTGTTTTTGCTGGCGTACAGAGCGGCAATTCACGAGACGACCCACCAGACACCGGCGAAGATCCTGTTTGGACGGGAAATGCGTCTACCATGCGATCTGGCTTACGGATCACCGGGACAAGAGCGGAAGGACGTGGGAAACTACGTAGACGAACTACAGGAAGCCATGTCCAGTATACATGAACTAACGCGTAGTCACATTCGCGTGGCGAGCGACCGGATGAAGACGCGTTACGATCTGAGGGTGAATTCGGCAGGATTCAGTGATGTAGACTTGGTATGGCTGTTCAACCCTCGGCGAAAGAAAGGTCGCTGCCCAAAGTTACAACCCAGTTGGGAAGGCCCGTACACGGTTGTAAAGAGGATCAACGACGTAGTGTACCGGATTCAACGCAATCCCCGAGCCAAAATGAAGGTGGTTCACCTGGATCGTTTGGCACCCTACTCCGGAACCAATCAACAAGATTGAAGTAGATTGTTCGGGACGAACAATCTTTAAAAGGGGGGCAGTGAGACGACGGCGCGACGGCCCGGAAGCGGATGATGTCATGATGATCTCACCACGTATGGTAACGTAATTAATCTCGAATAGTCCACATGAGAACGTCTGGGAATAACTGTTCACATGGGATGCTCTAGAAGACTCTGTGGCGGTGATCTTATGCTATACCACGCTCGTACAAGAGACTGATCTCATTATTCTAGAATAATTCTTTCCGTCGGAAACATGATCTCATGATTCCGGGAATAGAATAAATCGAGAACGAAGGGAGCGGTATAAGAGGGATCAAACAACGGAGCAAGTCAGTCTTGGAAGCATCGTGAACAAGTGATCAGCGCGTGATATTGTGAAAGTCTGTACATTGTGAAAAGTTAGTCGTCTTAGTAGTCTTTTTAATAAAAGTTTGTAAATACGGTGTGCGCCAGAATATTTCTTTAAATCCTCGAACCCGCCCGGCTCAGGCTACGTTACAATACCATTGAAACTTTATGAAACTTCATTGTTGTCAAAAAAATTCGGAATATTAAGCAAAGATTTTTTTTTAATTCAGTGTTACGGTTTTTTCGACCTATCATATCAACACGTAATACAAGTATTTCAAGAAAAAATTCCTGGGGTTCATTTGAGCCGCAATGGATTGTTCAAATTGTTTTGTTAATTATTTTACTCGAAATAAGGTATCAGCCATGACTGCCACTGTGTTCAGGTTGCTAGGCAACTTTGCCTTCAGTTTATGGACTTAGAAAAAAAACTTCAAAATTAAAGAAAAAACCGCCTAATTTAAAACAGGTTGATTAAAATGTTTGACTGTTTCAGTTGTAAGATAAGCAAAACCAATCTAGACCAAAAATATGCCTCTCCAAACAACTTAATAGAGAAAACCACCTCATGGGCACCCCATCCAGGGACACACTGTATATATATCAATGTTTGGTCTACGCAAAATATAATATCTCATCTTTTGAAAGGCATGAAAATGTGCATAACTATGCAACAAGACAAAATGAAAATATTTATCTAAATTTTCACCGCTTACACAAAAGGCACGAACTTTTTCGGTATTAAATTTTATAATAAACTTCCATTAAGCATGAGACATTTGCCTGACAGTGAATTTAAAACCAGACTGAAAACATTCTTAATAAAAAATAGTTTTTATTCCTTCCAGGAATTTTTAAATTACGACTTTTAACTGTATGTTTAATTTGTAATTATGTATTTGTATTTTATATGTTATGTATATCTATTTACTATGATGACGACTGTATGAGGTGTCTGTACTTCTAAACAGAATAAAGAAATTATTATTATAATATTATTATATTTCCATCAACTTCAATCGACGGTCGCTCAAAACCACTTTGTGGACTATGAGGACTATTTCTTCCTTTGTTGCCGTTTTTGACCTGCCTGGATTTGAAATACTTTATCACACTTCGTATTTGAATTTTCACCATTCTTTAAAATTATTAATTCCTGATTATCTTTTCGAGTGACATTCAAACTGCACCTTATCTCATTTTGGAAAAAAATGTGACTTGTCGGGCTTTGCATATAAGCGACTGATTTGTGCACTTGACAAAATGATTTTAAATATTTTTAGAACAGGAGAAAAGAGGACAACCCATTAATGCCACAAATGCCACAAACGGGAGACCAACTCATTCGCCAACATACTAAGAAAATTCCTGTACTTCTTTATAACCAAAAACATTTCCATCTATTATGTACTCATAATAACCTTGAGTGAACCAATTATCCAAAACCAAGAAAATACAAGTCCATCTAAAAACTCCTGAAACCTGGATCTGGACAAACTTTTCAATGATATTCAGTGTGGGAAAACTAAAGAAATTAGAAGAATCGCAAAGAAAACGCAAAAGGAACATGAAACTAATTAGGGGAGCTGATGTTCCCTTTGCGTTTTTTTTGCGATTCTTCTAATTTCTTTGGTGTTTTCTTTAAACTAATTAGGCGAGCCAGTAAAAAACGCTAAATATGAAAGTTGTAGAGTATTCTAAAATCCTTCCTAAATCCATTGTCACTTCGATGGTACGTTCACAGTTATTCACTTCGACGCCAAACTTCCGAAATTCTGTTTTTGCGGATCAACAGTTGCTTCCTTTTTATCTGATCCTCAGGCTCTTCCAGTACACGTTTCAGGACTCAAACTTCCACGACAATGAAGGCCCACTGAGCCCAGTATGATTTTACACTGTGTGAGTATTGTGCAATTTTTCCCATGTCGGTCTCCGGTCTTCTTCTTCTTTCCTAGTACCAATAGCAAATCCGGGTCGTTCTCTTGGTCTTCTAGAGTTTTTTCAGGATCCCAACGTTCGTTTATAACTTTCGTAGAGGGATCCTTATCTACAGCACGTCGGCAATGACTGCAGTTTTCAAGATACGGTCTTGTTGATTTCGATCTTCATAGCTACTCGTCTTTCGATTCGAGATTTTTGAAGCTTAGAAGCCACTTCAACACTGCCTGATCCGTTTTCCACAATAATTTTTTCCCGTAGAGTTCTGGCTGTACAAGGTTTTGTCGTCCAGCTACAGTAGGAAAGTTTTTTACAATAATTCTTTCAGCATTACTCTTTCTTACATTGCAAAGGCCAAACAGCATTATATCTAGACACAGACCTGTGCCAACGATAAATGCTGTTTTCTTTTTGTCTCCAGGTGCGAGGTTAACTTGCCAGTAACCGAATTCCAAAGTCCAAAGTCGAGAAGATCTTCAACCCCGCCGAGGTATCGAAGGTATATCATCAATTCGGTGGATAACTGTACTTTTTCGTCACGTTGTTCAGTTGACGATAGTCAACCCAGAATCTAGTTGATCCATTCTTTTTCTTTACTAAAACAACTAATAATCGTGTCGGCCTCTTCCTTCTTGGCAAGAGGTAATCTTCTATCAGGCTGTTTAACAAGTAGCACATCCCCAATGTTGATCTGATGCTTAATGACATCGGTTCTATCTCTTTTATCCTCCTCGGTATCGAAGATGATGGCTCACGAGTACATTCAGCCGCCTCCTTTAGTTATCATCGAGTTCCCCCGACGATGTCTTTAGTGATTCTTATTTGGCGGATGATGAATTAAATAGGAAATCAATACTCGAATATAGTCCTTTTCTTCAGGATTAAAGCGTAGAAGTTTACATTCATCACTCTTATTGGTACTAAACCAGACGTACGCAACAAACTTTTGCCCAGTAGCAATCCTCGATCTTATTGTTATTACATCATGCTAAATCTTCGCTAGCAGCGGAAAGCGGTACTCCCAGTTGTGACAATCACATTGACTTCTCCGTGGGTGGTAGCCGAATTAGCACCATTATCGGTACAGTCTCCAATTTGTGGGTAGTTTGTCGGTATCTAAAACGTTGGCTCTTACAATCTCGTCGTCGTAGCTCCTGGATCCACCAGCAGGGAACATGGCCTTCTATCCACAAATGCACTGTTAAGTTGGCTATCTCCTTCCACACCTCCAACACTTTATGTTTTTCTTCTTTTCGTTTGGAACAACATCCTTCAACAGCATCCTAAGTGTTGCTTTCAGTTTTTCGTCCATTCCATCCGTAACCTCTCCTTCAACGATTCGAATTGGGGCTTGATTTCACCAGTTTTGCCGGGCAAGCTAATTACTGTTTCGTGTCACAATCTCGAATGCCGTCTACAAAAATCTGCACCGCAGGACTTCCTTCGCATCCTCTGAAGCATTCGGGAAAGCTAGCCCAACCAAACGTGATATGTCTGCTTCAAATTTTTGTAGTGATTCGGTTGGCTTCTGGAAACGGTTTCACAGCTGATAATAATTGCCCACATGTGCAAGGTGTGCCTGTCCGTAGCCTTTGTTCTGATAGGATTGTCTGTCACACGTCGCGTCGGTTGCGTCATGCCAATATCAAGGTCATGGATTTATCGGCATTAGGCGTTGGCTGCCGCTGCTGCTTCGAACTGCAGGAGTTGTACCGTAGTAAGTAATGTCAAAATTTACGCAGCTTTTGCTTTGGCAATTTTTTCTCTGGTGCAGCGCAGCCACATGCTGTAGCGTAGTAAGTATTGGCAATCTATAGAAGTGCGTTTCATTGGACATTGTTTACTGTAGGCAACCACTACCAGTAGACTCGTTTCATTTCGTCTCTTCGAATGAGTACAGAAATAAATTTACTGTTTTTTAAGAAATTTTTAAGAAATTTGGTAATGTATGCCCAAATACCCAAATAAATCCAACGGACAGGCAAATAAAACATTTTACTCAAAATGGAGGTAGGTGATGGACTGTGAAGTTGTGCGTTAGGTAATAAAAATAAATTCAACGGACAGGCAAATAAAACATTTTACTCAAAATGGAGGTAGGTGATGGACTGTGAAGTTGTGCGTTCGGTAGGTACCTCAATAAATTTGACTCTTGTAGACTGGAAAATTTTGGAGGTAGAGAAGCTTTTGATATATTGACTGTTTTGAAAAAGGAAAGGAAATACTATGAAGGAAAAAATGTTAAGGTCATCATGCAGGAAAATCCAATAATCATTGTTATGTGAACTCCTGTCATAATGAGAGCCTATTCTCACGAATTTGCACACGAAATGGTATTTGTCGATGCAAGCGGTTCTTGCGACCAAACAAGTAACTGGGTTACATTTTTCTTCTCTGCAACAAAAGTTGGAGCCATCCCACCTGTTTGCATACTACATACTGAGCAAACTGAAGATAATTACACGGAAGCTTTCAAATTATTGCGAAATTCCTGGCTGATGATGGCTTTGGAAACTATGGTTTTCTTGGGATCTTCATGGCCGATGATTCTGCGGCAGAACGTAATGCGCTGGAAACAGTTTTTCCCGAGTCTCGCAAATTACTCTGCATTTTTCATCTTTTTCAAGTTTTTTGGCGTTGGTTGTGGGACAGCAAACAGAATATTGAAAAACAAGATCGAAAAGATATGACCGCTGGAGGAAATTGCGCCCTGGCTTGACTGAAAAGGGCCTACAATCTGGACGACCTTCAGCCCTTGAGACCAATCAACCAAGAAAACACAATCTTGGACTGATCGTCGATTCTAATAAACCGAATGCAAAATCGCACTAAAATTATGAATTGTTCTAATTCTTCTACTAGTTGTTGAAAAAAATACCATAAGTAAATGTTCAATAGACAAATGATGTCTATTATTATAATTAGAATAATACCTAGGAATTTGAGAATACTTTTGTTGCAGTAGAGTAAACAATGTCCAACGAAACGCCCGTCTGTACATTGCCAACATTTACTACGCTACAGCATGAGGCTGCGCTGCACCGTAGTAAAGATTGTCAAAGCAACAGCCGCGTAAATTTTGCCATTACTTACTACGGTACAACTTGATGCTGCGTTGCACCGTAGTAAACAATGCCTTTGAGCTTCCGGGGCGCGCTTCTTCACTTCAAAATGATGCTAAAGCCATTCCGGTACGATGGTCTCCGGGGGTGGTCGTAGCAACTCCGAAATAGTTTACTTCCTTACGGAGATGAAAGAAATATTCGGCTACGACATTGGGAAATATTCTTTTCGACGATTTAAAGGTTTTAATTTCGGCTTATCGAGAGACGTATTTCGATTGCAGAAATCTTTATTACACTATGTAGTAGGTTATACCTTATATCATATTGATACAAGACTACATTATAATTTTTTCTGTAATTATTTAATACTTTTTCTTATGCGGATGCCGCCATTCCAGACTCGCTACGTTGTCCGGAACCGCCGCTACTCCGGTTAGAAGAGGACGCGCTGACTACGGCAGTGCACCAGACCGCTCGCGTCATCCAACGTCACCGTCTCCCCTCCAAATTTTCTATAAAAGGCGCTCCGTTCTTATGCGAGAGACAGTGTGTGTACCACCCACCGACCGGTAAAGAACCAGTGAGATTGCTCACTCACTAGACCAGTGACCAGTGAACGATCCGGAACAGTGAATGGTGACCACTGCACCGATCCAGCACCTGGAATCCACCTACCAAAGATCCAGCCACCTACAGCCATTCTGCTGCACCCCTGCAGACCAACTTCCTGAAGGTCGTGTGAGGAATCCGATTCACACTGAAGAGTCCGAGTAGCTCCTCGGTCGACGATCGACTTCCGACACAGTTCGAGCACCGGGGTAGCCGGACAGGTCTCTTCTTGGCAATGCTCTCGGCCAACCGTCCCTTCTTGAAACCGCCACCTAGCGACGCCACTCCATTAGGAAGGCGCCCTAACCTCGATTCCCCGTGAATATATATAGACAGACATTGTAAATACTTCCCTGTACATATTGACCCCTCTGTATAGAAATTGTTAAATCCACTGTATATAATGTAAATAAAGTTCGACCACCGTCATTGTACTTGATTTACTCGCCTATCGCCAAACTAGACAGCTGACTAAATTTTGCCGCGCATTCACCACCCAGACTCAGGAACCATTCAGCGTTCTAGACATAACCCGCATGTACAGAAAAAAGGCACGAGATTTTTTGCAATGCCGCGCGACGAACCTACAGCCTTCTTTTTCGATCGACATATGACCGAGGTAACATCTCATCGTAATTTTTCTCCTGGACAAGAGTAGGTCTAGAAAATCACGTAAAATACGGATAATACGACTGGGGTGTTCAGTTATTTCTAAACGAAATCGCGTTAGCGGATAAAATCGATTAGGTGTCGATTCGGGGAAAAAGAGGTAAGAAAAACTACTTTATTACGTGCAGACCTTGACTGTTCTCTTTCAATCAAATAGGCAGATTCACCAGCATTCACCGGAAGATTTGTTCCTTATACATTTGACATTTGGAATAGCTGCTAAATATTTCCACTCGAAATTCTTTCCTGGACTGACGTAATCTTCACGTGGAATCAGGGTTAATTTCCCAGGAATTGCAGAATCGCAGGAGCGCAGGAAAGTAATTGTAAGGCACCTCCAAAACCAGCAGGAAACCGTAGTATCGCTCAGAATATAAGTAGGAAGTCATTTTTTTTTTTTTGAGTTATCATTTCTTCTAGTTTTTTATTAGCGTGTCATTTAAAAATTGTAAACTTCAATCATCATTTTAATGTAATTTAACCTTTAAGAGTAGTGCAATAGTCATAATTTAACTTGTCATATTTATATTTCAGCTTTCATATAGTTTTTATGTAACCAACTTGTTACCAGTCAATTTAATTTCAATCTTCACCACGTTATTTTATTATTGTTTAATTGTAGAAAGTTCTTGTATTTAATTTAATTGTTCATTATATGACTTTTGTGGACATTACTGTATTTTTTTGTGTCACCGTTCAAACTTTACAATTTTGTTGGCGCGTTACAACAATTTAGGTTGTAATACTACCTATGGTCCCATGGAGCATACCACGTAAAAAACTGGCGCTCGAGGCAACCCGACCGTAGAAAGCGTCACAATAGCAATAAGGGTTTTAACTTAAATTTGATCTCTCGTAATCATCGTTTTTGTATTGGTTTTGTGAAATGCATAATGGAGAAAGTGGTACATACTAAGAGGACAACAGTTTATTCACTTATGGGAACAATATAACGGGTGTTTTTTTTTTTTTAATTTGGCGTCAAAGTTGGCCATGAATGTTTAACTGTGAACGTGCCATCGAACTGACAATTATTAATTTCCTCTTCGATAAAATTAAGATTTTCTGAACAACCGCATGTTTTGTGAATTCACATAACCGTCCTTTGTAACCGTCAAAACCAGGCAAAAAATTGTGGCCTGTTCACATAAACTCAGTCAGCGCCAACTATGACGCCAAATTTAAAAAACACCCGTTAGAAATAATGGGTTCAATAATGGCCTGCCGCACTTTTTTATAATAAGTACGTATTTTGAAAATGCGTTTCTAAATTTTTTTTCCAATTGAAATCTTAAAAAGTCCTCGCGATTTTTGGCAAACAATTTTAACTTTTCTGTTATCTTCAAAGAATAAAATGTAATTATCTCTGCAGTTTTGCAGTTTCCCTATCTTTGAATGCGTGAAAATTGCGGTATCCAAGCCCTTCGGCAGTGTCTTTAGCTTTACCTTTTAATGTAGGTCCTGATATAGGGATCCCTTTACTTCTTGCTTTTCCATACCAATCGTAGCAAATTTTATCCAGATTACTTCCTGTCTGCCATTTTACTTGGTATGTAATGTAATGTACTGATGATTTCAATTTTCTCTTTTAATGTTAAAGAATTTGTCTTGTACCAGTCATTGTGCATTAGTTTGTGGATTACTTCGTAATAACTACGTGTAGAAATGCAGAAATTGGAGTAGAAATGCGATACGATTAATTCGGTATTTCCCCAACATTGTGTTGTGGTCGATAGTGCTGCTGAGGGCGTTTAAGAGGGCTTTTGCTAGAAAAACTGTTGTCCGCGTCCCTTCTACAAAATGTCCGCTTAAAAGAGCTTACTTTATTAAGAAAATTATATACATCGATTTCGTCGCCGCAAAATTGCACCAGAAATAAAACTTAAAAAGCATGGGGTAGGGTTAATTATAGCGCATCCGATGAACGTATATAATATTTTTTTTCATTACTTTTTTTTTTTGAGACTTATGATGTCATCAATATGTTTTTTTTTTTATGGAAACCTATGTTTTTGATTTTACATTCGCATAGAGTTTTTTATTCTGATTTCAACCTTATCAAATACTTAATAAGTTACATAAGGAAGAAATAAATAAAAACGGTGCTAAAGTTGAAATTAGTAAAATTTCAAAAAATTAACAGAGTTATGTAATTTTATCGGAATTTAAGGAAGGAAAACATAGTGATCGTTCAAAGTAGGGCTAAAAAATTAACAAAATTAACAAAAAAACTATTGATGTGAGTTATAAATTTTATTAAATTACACCAAATGTTCAAACTTGATGACCCTGCATCATCTGACAAAATCCAAGACGATTATAAAAAGCAGCCAATAAGTTTTGAGTGGTTTAGGGAGTTATTAAACTTCACTCATGTCGTATTATTCTTGCTGTAAGATCATCGAAATTGTTGGGTCGGTTTTAATAAACCTTAAAAATCTAATGAGGTTAGATCTGGGGACTTAGCTTGTCCTTCTAGCGGACCTCTTCTTCCTAGCCATCTTCTTAGGAACACTTTGTCCAAATAACGCCGCACCGGGTGTAGTGTGATGGAGCACCATCCTGTTGCAACCAGATATTATTATTTAGAAGTTCATTTATTATTTAATCAGAGAAAAACAGTTTAGACACAATTATTTTGTACCAATTCAGAACTTCAACGTCAACATTTTATTGTTATCTTTACAGTTTTTTCTTAAATTCCGATAACATTAGACATCTCTATTAATTTTTGGAAATTTGACTAATTTGAACTTTAGCGCCATTTCAATTCATTTTATCCTTATGTAACCTATTAAGTATTTATAAACCCGAGGGGCTGTTAACTATGGAATTAGTTGTACATCTTGCGAGAATTAATTCCGAGTACTATCGGAATTGCCAGAATTAGTTTGGAATTACATGGAATTATTTCAAGCACTCAAAATTATGGAAGTACTTGTGATTACAGGAAGTACTCGTGAATTACTGGAATTACCGGAATTACCCTAGAATTACTGGAATTACCTTCAAATAATATGGAATTATTCTGGAATTACATCCAGGTTTTATTTTTACTACTGGTCGTCCAGTGGTCAGAATCCGACCGTAATCAATTAAATTTGTAAGCCTGAACGTAATTGGGGTTCTTTTTTTAAATAGTAGACACATCTATAATCATGGCAAATAATTATATTTTTTTAATTTTGTTTTATTACGTCAGCTGTGAGCGTGTCTAAATGTCATTAACGTGTGCAGTTTGTCCTAATTCCCTGCAATACATATGAAAAAGGAACATTTAAAATCACACAACATTCACAACTCGAAACTCATTCAGTGCTCTGTGAGACTGTTTGACCACAGACTATTTATTATTTAATGTATTTGTAACACATATTAAATACATTATACACGGTGTCGCAAAATTAGTGTATTCCGAGTTCGGAACGTTGTAGCGCATCATCCCAGAAGTAAGAAGAAAATTAATAAAAAATATAGAGGAACCCCGTTACCAAAATATATAGGACTCAAGGTCTAAACTTTGGATCATGTTTTCTTCAAATAAAAGCAATGAATTTTTATTTATACTTATGGGTAGGCTACTCATATAAAATAATAATTCAAGCACTATGACCCACCTTCCGCCGCGACCTCACACTTGCGCAGTCAATTACAGCAAATGTTCAAAGTGTTCTCCCCCAGCTTCAATGCAGCTGTTAACTCTCGGTTTCATATTTTCAAATGCATTTTCCAACATCTGATAGTAAAACTATATACAATACGGTGTTTTTGAGATACGAGAATATGAAATAATTTAGAACTGCCAGGTCCGGACTTCGAAGCGGAAATTGAATGACGCGATCATCATAAAACTCGTGAATTCGGTCCATAGTTTCCCTTGTCCTGTAAGCTGGTGCATTATCCTGCTGGAAGTACCGATGTAGAGGCTCGCCATCATGAAGGTTTTGGAAAAAAGGTTCGAGTAAATTATTGCAATATCTCTCGGCATTTACCGTTCCTTCAAAAAAAAACAAAAAAAAAACAGGTCCAACTATACGTCTTCGAGAGACCGCCAGCTAAACACCAGTTTTTAGAAAATGGATGAGTGGGTCTTCTTGGTTCCGAACACGTGGCCTTAACAGTTTCCCAATATTTAATGATGTTGCACAAATGACACTTTGGTTGGCTGAATTATCTTGTAGAAAACGCTTGTATACGTTGTACCAAAACAAATTAGTTTGAACTGTTTTTACTATCTCCACTTTACATTAATATTAAGATACAATTTTGTCATTAACATGAAGTTAATGCATTGGTATTTCTAGATCATTTAACCTACCGGCATAGAGATACATTGCCATATTTTCTAAAGAGATGGGTGGCTATTTTATTGTTAATTTTGGAAGATGGATGGGTGGGTCTGCTTGGTTCCCAGCACGTGGCCTTAACAGTTTCCCAATATTTAATGATGTTGCACAAATGACACTTTGGTTGGCTGAATTATATTTCGTATTGCCGTTCTCGAATTACAAAGTAGAACTTCTTGTAGTCGCAATTTTCGGAGCCCGGGTGCACGATTATTTTAAAAGCAAACTCACTATTTCCCCTCCCCACCTCCGGTAGTCCACTCGCCTTGAAAGCTCATTGCAATTTTCGTGCTTGCTGTGGTGAGACGTGTTGGGTTCAGCTCTACAGTTCAGCGAGTGACATGATGGCCGCAAAAACACAAACTAAAAGCGCTTCTAGAAGATTTGCTAGCTTCAAGTGAGTACCTTTTTTGTTCTCTGTTAATGGAATGTTCTGTTACAGTACAGATTAGTCGATCCCTACCTCCCTGACAGTAGATAGTTTCCCACTGGAAACTTGCATAAACTTCTTAGTAGGTACCCACTGGACCTATTAGGTTTATTGCAGTATCTACTCAATCAGTTTCCCACTGGAAACTCGTATTAACTTCTTAGTACCCACTGGACTAAGAGTTGATACAATTTTTATACAGTAGATAGTTTCCCACTGGAAACTTGCATAAACTTCTTAGTAGGTACCCACTGGACCTATGAGGTTTATTGCAGTATCTACTCAATCAGTTTCCCACTGGAAACTCGTATTAACTTCTTAGTACCCACTGGACTAAGAGTTGATACAATTTTTGTAAAATGTTTTCCCACTGGCACATTGTTTACCCTTATTCCCACTGGAATAATCACATACTAAGTAGTACAGTTTTCTCTCACTGAATATTCTGTTATCGAGTGCTTTTTTATTTGTACTATGCATTCTATCGAAGTTACTTACCGGGCGAGCAGATGGCCGACCTTGGCGCTTTACAACAAAGTCTGCCGCTTCCAACACATCGTCCACGCTGACGTTACTACTTCCTGTCGCTTTACGAGTTCTTGGAAGTTTAATTTATAAATTTTGTTTTTCTCTGCTCTTAGGCGACTCAAAAGCCTCGCAAGCAGATAACGAACCTCTCGCCGATTTAATCACACCAACGGAAACCCCATCCAACGGTTTACTAGCCCTTTTGGAAAAAAATCGTCAACAAATAAAACGGGACCTGAAGTTCACACCGACGTGGCCGAATGGTTATCAGTTTTTATGGTAAAAGGCTTGGATCGGGAAGCTCGAAAAGTCGCTCTTGACGCTTACCCCCCATTGAAGAATTGTGAGACTCTGATTCCACCTGAAATCAACCCCGAAATTCAGGCCTGTGTCCCCACGCAGATTTTGCGCCAGGATATTTTTCTTGTACGACTACAACGTCAACTGGCAAGTGTCATCAGCGCCCTGACTATTCCATTTAACAAGGAATATGAAACTCTTAAGAACAGTACCGCTCCCTCTAATCAACAGTAGTTAGAAAAGCTAGGAGATCCCATGAAGTTAGTAGCTGACGCCTTTTACTCACTGTCCTGCCATCGGCGTTACCAGATCATGCCACACTTGGATCAGTCGATCAAGGACATTCTCGAAAAATGCCCAATCGATACGCTCGTTTGGGAAAATTTTTCTAGAGCAGTTCAAAACCTCAAAAGAAGCAAAATGTTTTGGTGCTTCACTAAAAAAGAAGCAAAGCAGACCACCCAAGTCTACCTCTGCGCCAATACCGCCAGCTCCAGGCTCTTCGACTGGACATCTTCAGGGCGCGGCTACTCCCACACAACGTAAGGCTCCATTTTTAGACTTACAACCAGAAACCTCGTTTCAAAAAAGAAGAGGAGGGGAGGGACACAACCAGGAAGCGACAATTCCGATGTTAACTCAGCAGGTACCACAAAATTATGCTGGTCGACTCTCTGACTTTGTGGATAGGTGGTCCTTTTTTAGCCAGGACCCTAAAATATTAGGTTGGATTACTGGTTATAAAATACCATTTATTCAGAAACCTTTTCAAACAATTTTACCAAAACACATTGTTAGCATTGACGCAAAGACAATTATTACAATTAAGGGAAAGCATTACAAAACTACATAAAATAGATGCAGTTTCAAAAATCAGAAAAAAATCAGGCCAGTTTTTATCCCCATTTTTTCTGACTCCAAAACCGGATAGAATTTCAAGATTTATTCTAAACCTCAATTCTCTAAACCGGTTTTTTCAACCCCCTCACTTCAAATTAGAGGATTACAGAACAGCATTCAGATTGATTTATTCCAATTGTTTCTTTACACTATTGGACTTAATAGATGCTTATTATTTGGTTCCAATGGATCAAAAACACTTATTTTAGATCTTATCGCGAAGACAGTCGAAAAAAAAAACTGTTCTATACAAAAAAACAGTGTTTTTTGAAACAATCAAGTATCACATGGCTTTTGGTATGCAGACGAAAGCCGTAAACATATCAATTACTTAGAGTTTTTAGCGGCTTTTAATGCATTAAAATCATTTGCATCAAAATTACGTGATTGTTCTGTTCTCCTTAGAATCGACAATGTCACAGCAATTGCTTGTTTAAACCGCATGGGCAGTGTTAGATTCAAAAATCTTAATTTAATTACCAGAAAAATCTGGGAATGGTGTGAAAACAAAACTAAAACATTATGGTAATAGCCTCATATATTAATACTAAACAACATTCACGCAGACAAAGAATCCCGCTCGGTGTCAATTGAAACAGAATATGAACTCTCAAACGAAGTTTTTCAAAAAATTTGTAAACAATTTGGAACACCAACAATTGATTTATTTGCAATGCAATTAAATGCAAAATGCTCACGCTATGTTTCCTGGAAACCAGACCCAGACTCTTTAACCACCGACGCATTTACAATATCCTGGAGGGGACATTTTTTTTAATGTTTTTCCACCCTTCAACCTTGTAGCAAAATGCTTACAAAAAATTATAGAGGGAAAATCAAAGGGTATTATAGTGGTCCCTAGCTGGGCCACTCAACCCTGGTATTCTGTGTTTAAAAAATTACTTACAAGGGAACCGTTAGTTTTCATACCATCTGACTCTCTGTTATTCTCCCCTTTCAGGAAATACCACCCGCTTTGGCGGAACCTTTTTCCTGGAGGCTGGGATTGTTTCGGAGAAGCGTTTTGTCGAAGGGGCTCCCAGTAGTGGGACTCAAAGCCATTATTTCCTCACTAAGCTCAGCCACATTGAAACAATACGCCTTATATTTAAAAAATTGGTGGAATTTTTGCACAACTAAAGGTCACGACCCCTACGTTTACTCTTTAGACATGGTCATAACATTTTTAAGCGTTCAATTTCACGGGGGATCTTCCTACTCTACAATAAACTCTCAACATGCATCCCTCGCTTTAATTTTTACAATATAAAATTCAGACAAACCCATATTAAAGAGATTTCTGAAGGGCATCTATAATCAAATACCCTCAAAGCCAAAATACCAGACAACCTGGGACCCACAACCGGTTTTGGTACACTTATCAAAACTACATTCCTTGCCTACAGTTTCAATGCCATCTTTGACTTTAAAACTTGTCACCCTACTTGCTCTAGTCACCGGTCACAGGATACAAACTTTCGCTAGCATACGGGTACAAAATATTCTCCGTTTCTCAGATGGTATGGAAATCTGAATTCTCGATAAGCTCAAGACTTCCTCTTCAAAAAGTTTTCAGCCCATTCTTGTAATACCATACTTCAAGGAGAAACCAGAACTTTGCTTAGCATCAGTTATTGATCATTATGAGGCTCGCACCAAGGATATACGCCCCCCAGACTCAGATTTTCTTATCCTAACGTATAGAAAACCCATTCACGCAGTTTCCACACAACGTTTAAGCAACTGGATTAAGAAAACCTTACAAGATAGTGGTATTGACACTTCCCTTTTTTCCGGCTACAGTACGAGGCACGCTGCCACCTCAGCAGCGTTTAGATCAGGGGTCTCAATTGAACAAATTCGGCGTACCGCCGGCTGGACTCAACAGTCCAATATGTTTGCTAGGTTCTACAATCGTCCGCTCTGCACAGACCCGACCAATTTTGCAAAAGGGGTTCTTTCCATGACGGACAGATAAAACTAATATTGTAAACCTTATTTCTAATTTTCTATAATAATATGTATTTTATAATTTTTTTATAGGTTCCTGTCATTGAAATACTCTTTCAATAAAAATCGTTCTTTGAGGAATCTAAATCTTTTTTCCTTTAAATATCTACAAGAAGTTCTACTTTGTAATTCGAGAACGGCAATACGAAATATAATTAAAAGATCAATTGACTTACCTTAAGAAAAATTGATCCGAATTATATGAGTATTGCCGTTCGAAGGATTACAACCCGCCCATGTTCCCCGGCCCTTGTGCCGATTTAGATTCAGAAATTGCAATGGGCTTTCAAGGCGAGTGGACTACCGGAGGTGGGGAGGGGAAATAGTGAGTTTGCTTTTAAAATAATCGTGCACCCGGGCTCCGAAAATTGCGACTACAAGAAGTTCTACTTTGTAATTCTTCGAACGGCAATACTCATATAATTCGGATTAATTTTTCTTAAGGTAAGTCAATTGATCTTTTAATTATCTTGTAGAAAACGTTTGTATACGTTGTACATTTATTTCATGAAAACGGTTATGATTAGTGCAAAACCAAAAAATAGGAGTACTCTATTTTAAGCAGTTTTATTTATAAAAAAAGTTTCAAAATTTTGTATACTACTCCATTGAATGAAGTGCTTCATCTTTTGTTGGAATTACCGGAATTACCTGTTGATTGCCGGAATTAGTTACTTTTGTGGGAATTATTTCCTGATTATTGGAATTACCTACGAATTACTGCGATTACCACGATTACATGCGAATTAATTCCTCGAATCGGAATTACCGGAATTGTTTGTGATTACATTGAATTAATTCCATGTGGAATTAGTTGTACAATTTTTTTCCAAGTTCACACCCCCTCGTATAAACCAGACTAATGTTCTTAAATCCAGGTGGAGTAAATTTAAATTAAAATTTAAATATATCTAAGTCGAACTCCAGAACTTTAATAAGCGTAAAAATTACAAATGCAACATGTTTCGGCAGAACACTTCTGCCATCATCAGCCCTTAAAGAATATAAAAAATTATGACGTTGACGTATTTTTTATTTTTTTTTATTTTTAACATTTTCTGCCGAAACATGTTCCATTTGTAATTTTACGCTCATTAAAGTTTGTGGAGTTCGACTTAGATATACATATTAAATTATATTATATAAAAAAATATTTATATTAAAAATTATATACTAAATTTTTAATATTAAGTATTTGATAACCTTGAAAGCAGAATAAAAAACTCGCGAATGTAAAATAAAAAACAAATGTTGCCAAAAAAAAAAATTATAATTGTAGAAAAAAGGCCTAACCCTACCACATGGTTTTTAGGTTTTATTTCTAGTGCAAATACTAACGGAGTTACTGAATTTATTCCTTTCTTAATTTCCACACTGTATAAATATTACCACTTAATGTGTTTCATTTGTGAGTTGTCAAACCTAACCTTAAAATTTGACGTTTTTTTTTCTCATTTTACGTGAACGATTACAAAAAACACTGTTACTTTTCAGGGACTCGGGATCATTGTAACACTCTGCTAGCGCCCCGTGCTTCAAAAATTCGGCCTCGCACTATACACTGAAAACAAATGTTGGCGAATGGTTTTGACAATTATCATAAGTGCTTGAAAGGGTGAAATTAAAACATTGAATGTGGGAATGTTAGTTACCCCATATTTAATTATTACGAATAATTTATGCAAGATAAAAACTCAAATTTTTTTTTAAACTTGCAATATGAAATAAAACGTATTTACCTCGAACGAAAAGTGTTTAAGTACTTTAAGCTTCACTTCTCGTTCTAGATAAATAATATACTATTCATGGACGTGTTTTTATTGAGCATCACAATTTCAGAACTTAAAATGGCAACAAGTATTTGTCATTTAGATTTGTAATAAATTTAACCGATGACGAATCTTCTAAATTCCGTCTAATGTGTGTCGCAGCTGTTCTCTGAAAATTAGTCCTGTAAAGCTGACCCGAAAAGGAAACGCATAAATATCTCTTTGAATAAAAGTATTCCAATTAGCTTACTATCATCATTAAATATTGTCTAATGTAATTAACTAAAGTTGAATAAGAATAATACAGTACACAAAACTACATGATGCCTCCTAAAAATACTTTAGTCTAGATACAAATGTGTGCATAAAAATAAGTATGAATCCTCAAGAATCAAAAATATGTTTTAAGTAAAAAAGAATTTATTGACAAAGTTTAATAATAATTATTATAATTGATTATGTTACAGAACGTAGATAGAATAGAACCACAACCACAATTTTCGTAATTTCTGAGTTACGACTGCAGTGCAATGCATAACGTTAGTTCTTGTTGACTCGAACATAATTTATAATGCAAACACATTTGCGTCCTAATAATTGTTATTGAAGAGAATTTAGTTATTTACATGCTGTTCCTACAAATGCATATTATTGCTGTAACTCACGTGTAAAAAATGATTATGCATTAAGTAATTTTGATGTAGAAACTCAATGTTTCGGACTACCAAATATCCAAACTTTACTCAAGACTTGCCTACTTTTTGTCAGACAGAGAGCTTTAAGAATAATATATTGGCAAGCTCTTGATTATTTAAAAGATGTTGTACCTAATTAGTTTTATGGTTGTTTTAATGATTTGCAGATAACATATCAACGTTCGTCGTACTACACACTTATATTTAATGAAGGTAATTAACTAAGCTAACTGGTCTCAAGAGTAGCCCAACAATCTATAAATACTTAATTTTCTGATTAAAACATTAAAGAGTTACCTCAATTAGTTTGTCGAATTTCACCTCTCTTATATATTTATTTTCCATTAATATTTCAAAAGACGTTTTGAGATTCAATTTCATAAGGCGAAACAGGAGAACGATTCAGCCCTTGCATGTTAAACTATTTCAATATTCCTTCATGTCTGAAGCACAAAGTTAAAATGTCATTAATTTTAAACAAGTCAGTAAGTAGATTTGAATTGAAAATAACTCTAACTACTCGAACGAGGAATAAGTTAAACTTCACAAAAACTAAGTAAATTTGTTTTAGTGAGTTGTTCCGCGAGTAGTGTGGAACGAAAAGGAAAGATTTATGGCCTTTCTCGAAATCTACCACATTTCTGATATTTTCATAAATACTGTGTGAACTTTGGAGAAATGTAAACGGTGCAGCAGTTCTAATAAAATATTTATTCAGTAGCACGATCATAACACAGACATTTCATATTTATATTAACAACTTTATGTGAAGTTCGAACAGGAGAAATGATACGATATTAAACACGCTTGTATTCTGCTGCATACATAAAATATAGTTTCCAATTAAGTTCATAAATATTTAAATAGATTCCATTCCACAAAATAAAATAAATCTTCTGCTAAACGAAACTTTACCAAAGGTAAATTAAATCGATATTTTGATTCGCACTTTTTTGAAAGCTCAACTACATACAGAGTGATTATAAAGTTCCGCACAAAATTTATAATTTAGTCATGTAATGTTTTTGCGAAAAACGCTCGAACAGGTCGATTTTTGTTTTAAAATTGACATCTTTTGACATATATTTTTTTAAATGACAACCCCCAATTTTTTTTGGGTTTTGGATACACTTTTCAATTCTCTATATCAATTCAGACTTTGCAGAATGTAAGGATTAACTAAACTAATAAAAAATAAATAAAAATATTTCTGCACATAATTCCAGGACTACCCTAGTACATCTTCCATCAATACTCTGTTCGATCTACATGAATATATTTTTAGTCCGATTCCAACACTGACAAATGAGAAAAGTATTATGTATTAAGTTACCAAGGCGCGGTTTCTTCTCATTTATTGTGCAACTTGACACCGAACAGAGGCAGACTCAATACAATTTTCTTTATGCGCAAATAAAGCCAACAAATTCGTTTCTGTAAGTTGTATCTTTGTTAGACCTATTCACTTTGTTCACGTCTTAAGGACCTCTCACAATGCTGTGTACAGTTTCTTTGTGTTTATCGCGCAATCCACTGCATGCTCTTTTCACAGCCGGAGCTATTATAGACAAATACAAGGCAGGTGATGCAACTGCACATAATGGAAATTTGTGTGCTAAGCATGTCGACTTCTTTGTAGGAGACTGAGGCAGAATGAGCCATTGAAGGAAAAAGTGCTAAACGCGAGGGAAATATACAAGTTGGATAAATGTTTCTTTACTAGGTGCCGATATTAAAACGCTATGACTAAGTAACTATCTATAAAACGGTACAGGATAATTGGATCATTAAGGTCCGGAAATGACTCAAAAATTGATACCTAAAAAAGATGACTTGACATTTTAGTCTATAGTTATTATTAGTAAACACCCCTTCAAATTATATTTTTTATTTTCGAATTTGCTCTAAATATGTTGAAAATTATTTTAGAATTATTTTATTGAAAAAATGTTAATTCACGTATATGGAAAAATATACGGGGTGTTACGAAATGATTTTCATCTATTTGGATTTTTTTACATGTACATTTTTCTATGCCGCTCTATTGTTTTTGCATTTGCTAATTCTGTCATTAATTTGTGAGAATTATCTGTGATATCAAGCTTAAATTGTCACAGGGGTGCGAGGGGAAATTATGCACGGACAACTTATCTATGAACGTCCTGAACTGGTTCTGAAATAAACTTTCCATTCTGTTGATCGACTGGTGTAAAGAAATGGTAACAGAACCGTATTACAAAAATGTAGATTGAGTTGCGAGCACTTATCAAACACTGAACAAATAATGACAAGAACACCAATATAACACGCTACAACACTAACTGTAAGAGTGTTAAAGTTTTGGTTTAAATACGGCTCTGCAAATTCAGACGCGTACCCGACATAAAAAAAAAACAGTCTTACATTCGATTTGCCAGAGTCAACTAGGAACAGGAAAATGAAACCTACTTGTCCCGCAATGTCTCAATTCCTTAAAAAAATAGCCTCCGGGAAGTCAGTTTTCGTTTATTCAGATTATACACTTCATTGTCATGGTAAACCTGAAAATCATTTTGTAACAACTTGTAATTTGAAATAAAGTACAAAAAATTAATAAATACCGATCAATAATAATTTTTATGACATTAATATGTATGTATCTAGATAACCATGACTTTATGACATTAAACAGAAATCGTTTGCCACTGTCACGACTCAAGAGTAAAAGTTATTTATATAAAAAAATGGAAGAAGACATGCAGTGCACGCCGCCTGAAATTCAGAAAAGACGTCTTTGGAACCTTTACAACAAGAATGGTGCAAAAAGCATGGAACTATAAAATATAGTGAAAACGCTCCTTCTTCAATGTGGTCGTATTATTCCATGGTGAAAGCAAACCTTTCAGCAAAGAATGATCTAGACATTAGTAAATAAAAAAACTTCGACTTTTTTAAAACAAAAAGGAAGAAGTCATATTCCAAAGAAGTCTAAAACTCTTTCACAAGCAAACATACTTACATTTTTACTGAATGCACCAGATGAAATCTACTTGATGATGAAGGTAATTTTTGAAAATTGTTCAAAACCAATTTGATATGAATGTAGTAATTATTTTAGATTTGTGTTGTGTTTGGCATTGCTGGGGCCTGCCGTAATGATGAACTTTTGAATTGAAAAGTAAATTACATAGAAACAAAGAAACGGAAAAGTAAAATTCATAGAATAATTTAACAAATATTTAGCTCTACGTCCTAAGCAGACGCCCCACGACCAATTTTTCCTAACCTATCGAAATCGCAAATGCATAGTTCAACCAGTTGCAATCCATACTTTTGGCGAAATTGCAAAGTATCTGCATTTGCCAGAACCATCACTTCTTTTTGTTTAATAATTGTACTTGTCATAATGAAATGTTTTAATAATAATTTTTTATATTCTTTAAGGGCTGATGATGGCAGAAGTGTTCTGCCGAAACATGTTCCATTTGTAATTTTACGCTCATTAAAGTTTGTGGAGTTCGACTTAGATATATTTAAATTTTTAATAATGAAATGTGTTATTAACAATAAAGTTATAAAATCTTTTTTATTATAAATGTTTACGGTTGACGATAAAAGTTTGTATGCATCACGTCAGTAAAGTGTCTTTATGGAACTCGCCTGTTACTCGCCTCGCTCGCTTTGCTCGCTCGGCTCATAATCTCAGGCTCGTTCGATAAAGACTCACTTTACTGACTTGGTACATAAATAACTATTAAACCACCAATATACACTAATCAAAATGAAAAAGGAGCCACTTTTAGGAAAATGAATTTTTTTTATTGGAATGATTTAATATGATAATTTGTTGATATTCCAATAAAGAAGACTGTTCTCTATAAATTAGTAACAATCTACTGTAATCTACTCGTGGTGCTTACATGAAAAAAATTAAACTATAAAAATGTGCGGTGAATTTCTTTATTGTTCAAATGAAAACATTTTGAAAAAGTAGCCAAAGGACAAAATTAATATCGGGTATGGCCTTCTCTAACCCGCAAAACTTCCGCATAACGACGGGACATACTTTGGATAAAATTTCGAATAACTTCAGAAGCCATGGCCTCCCATTCTTCCAAGAGGATTTCTTCAACATGTTGACGGTTCCGGAGTCGCTGAAGTTCCTTCAATCGCTGCCCAAGTGTATTGAGGTCTGGACTCCGGGCGGACCAATCCATTACTTGAATATTGTGGGTAACCCAAACCATTATAAACCCTCCGCCAAATGAAACTTTTTCTTCTATGGCACATTCTAAATACCGTTCTCCTGGGCGTCTCCACACTCGAACTCGTTCATCTATGTGATGCAAACAAAATCTGGATTCATCAGCGAACAGGACGTTGCTCCATTACTCCAAGTTCCAGTCAACATGTTCTTGAGCAAATAACCTTCCTGCTCTACGCTGCTCAGGACTTAAGGGGGGTACTTTTAGCTGGTCCTCTGGCGTTAAACTCACGTTCATGAAGCCTGCCGCGTATTGTTTAGGTACTTATTCTGGTTCCTGTCGTCTCTACCAGCTCATTTTGGAGCGTCGTAGCTGTACTTCTTCGTACTCTAGTGGCCCAAAGCCGTATCAAACGGTCTTTTCTTACGGAAGTTGCCCTTGCACGAGGCGGATAAGGTTGTCTTCTAAGTATACCATAGATTTAGTACCGTATCCAAGCCCTATTTATAGCAGCGCGACTAATATTTAAGATGCGGGCTACTTGTCGTCTACCTCTGTTGATAAGATAACTGTTTTGCTCCAAACCTATATACTCGCAACTGTTCACTAAATGAACACAAAATTTTATCGGGGTTTTTCGTCATAGAAATAAAATATAACAAAATCAAGTGATTGCTCTTTTTTCGTTTTGATCAGTGTACATAAATTTAATGGTCTAAATCTCAATAACAAACAAAATAATTATTGTTTACTGACGTTTTTTGTTAACGAGGATGCAGAACAAAGGAATAATCTTCTTCTACTTCTTCTTTCTTCTTTTCCTTATGCACCGAAAAAAAAGATTTGTTACGATAACTCACATTTTAGTACTCCCAACAAATTTTGTTTGTGGAAATAGCCTCAACAAAAAAGTTTGTTGTCCTAACAAATTTTATTTGTTATCAAAAATTTGTTGCGTTAACAAACATATTACTAACAGCAACAAACACAGAATTTGTTGTGTTAACAAACCTATTACTATTAACTACAAACACAGAATTTGTTGCGTTAACAGAAATACTACTCACAGCAACAAACACAGAATTTGTTGCGTCAACAAACATTATTACCAACAGCAACAAACATAGAATTTGTTGTATTAACTAACGTATTATTTCCAGCTACAAAGACAGAATTTGTAGTATTAATAATTTTTTTTAGTTTACTAAAACCGTTATTGAGACACCGTGATCTATGAAATCCTTGAAAAACTGAAACTAAAATTCCTTTAATTTATTTCATACTAAAATTGAACAATAAATAAAAACAAGCAAATAAGAAACTTTACACTGTATATAACAATTTAAAAGTATCACTCACTATTGGTGTTGTCACTTACAATCGTAATTTTAGAAAAAAAAAAGTTTTTAAAAAATTACTTGTCTTTTTTAAGTTTGAGCTTACTTACCTTAAACAGTGTCTTAATTCTTTTAAATCAGCAACTTTGTTGCAACAATAACAATCATATTTGACATCAGAAATAGATATTAGCATTTTTTTGCATAAATAACTTAAAAGTTTTATATTAGCTATAATATATTTACACTATATTAGAAGATGGATTCACTAGTAAAATATGCTCATTATATTTGCTATTTATTTTATAAAATAAAGATTACAAAAATTCAAATATTGTAATGCAATTATAAAAATGTATATATGTATACATACATAGTACATACCTATAAAAACAAAATAAATCAAAAACAAAATTTAATAAAAAATTAAAAGAAAAAATACTATAATAAAAAAACTTACTGACTGTTTCTCATTGCAACATAAGAATTTCTATTGAAATAAATAAATAAACTGAAACAAAATAATAAACTTACTAAACTATAACCTAGTTTAGTTTTCAACGCTGGGGATATGTTTATGTAGTCACAAATAGATATATTTATATAGCTTAATCGTTGTTTATATGTGTTTTGGCCATTTTTGTATTACTTCAGTCCATGAATCTATACAATTCATTAGCCACTTCACTTCATCTTCTTCTTCTGTCAATAAACTTGTAATATTATCTACACAAGAAAAAAATAATAGAAATAATAACTCGGCATTAAATAATTATTATTATGTACCTGAAGTCGCACAAATTACTTCTTTTTTTCCGAAGTGAGGAGGATTTAGGAATAAGTCCATTGGTGTGTAAATTTCTCCGACTGTTATAGTATCTTCGAAATAGTTTTCAATTTTTCTCCACCCATTATTACTTGTCCTTCTCAGGCTTTGTGAAACATACACTTCCTACAATTTCCGCAATTATTATTAGTTTTTTTAAATAGATTGAAATACATACCTTGACTTCTGATGGAAACAGTCCAACTACTGCATTTTCCAGTAAAACAAATTTGGCACTCGACAATCTAAAAACAAACAATTTAAGTAGAAGGTCGGTCAACTTGGCCCCCGACTTTTAATTTTTTAATATTTTATTATTGTAATCAATTGTGCTCGTTTTGTGCCCAATTGTGCCGCTGTTTGTTTCAATTGTGCTCCTCTCTAAATAACAAAAAAACGCGAAACAAATCCGGGGGCCAAGTTGACCGTCAGCCCCCGGTTTTTTTACGTTTTTTAAAAAATATTAGGCTTATTCAATTGTGCTCGTTTTGTGCTCAATTGTGCCGCTATTTGTTTCAATTGTGCTCCTTTGTAAATAACAAAAAAAACGCAAAACAAATCCGGGCATCAAGTTTTTTTTTAAATATTAGGCTTATTCAATTGTGCTCGTTTTGTGCTCAATTGTGCCGCTGTTTGTTTCAATTGTGCTCCTCTCTAAATAACAAAAAAACGCGAAACAAATCCGGGGGCCAAGTTGACCGTCAGCCCCCGGTTTTTTTAGGTTTTTTTTTTAATATTAGGCTTATTCAATTGTGCTCGTTTTGTGCTCAATTGTGCCGCTGTTTGTTTCAATTGTGCTCCTCTCTAAATAACAAAAAAACGCAAAACAAATCCGGGGGCCAAGTTGACCGTCAGCCTCCGTTTTTTTTACGTTTTTTTCTTTAATATTAGGCTTATTCAATTGTGCTCGTTTTGTGCTCAATTGTGCCGCTGTTTGTTTCAATTGTGCTACTTTGTAAATAACAAAAAAACGCGAAACAAATCCGGGGATCAAGTTTTTTTTTTTTTAATGTTGGGCTTATTCAATTGTGCTCGTTTTGTGCTCAATTGTGCCGCTGTTTGTTTCAATTGTGCTCCTCTGTAAATATCAAAAAAGAAACGCAAAACAAATCCGGGGGCCAAGTTGACCGTCAGCCTCCGGTTTTTTACGTTTTTTTCTTTAATATTAGGCTTATTCAATTGTGCTCGTTTTGTGCTCAATTGTGCCGCTGTTTGTTTCAATTGTGCTCCTCTGTAAATATCAAAAAAGAAACGCAAAACAAATCCGGGGGCCAAGTTGACCGTCAGCCTCCGGTTTTTTTACGTTTTTTTCTTAAATATTAGGCTTATTCAATTGTGCTCGTTTTGTGCTCAATTGTGCCGCTGTTTGTTTCAATTGTGCTACTTTGTAAATAACAAAAAAACGCGAAACAAATCCGGGGATCAAGTTTTTTTTTTTAATGTTGGGCTTATTCAATTGTGCTTGTTTTGTGCTCAATTGTGCCGCTGTTTGTTTCAATTGTGCTCCTCTGTAAATATCAAAAAAGAAACGCAAAACAAATCCGGGGGCCAAGTTGACCGTCAGCCTCCGTTTTTTTTACGTTTTTTTCTTTAATATTAGGCTTATTCAATTGTGCTCGTTTTGTGCTCAATTGTGCCGCTGTTTGTTTCAATTGTGCCACTTTGTAAATAACAAGAAAACGCAAAACAAATCCGGGGATCAAGTTTTTTTTTAAATACTAGGCTTATTCAATTGTGCTCGTTTTGTGCTCAATTGTGCCGCTGTTTGTTTCAATTGTGCTCCTCTCTAAATAACACAAAAACGCAAAACAAATCCGGGGATCAAGTTTTTTTTTTAACATTAGGCTTATTCAATTGTGCTCGTTTTGTGCTCAATTATGCCGCGGTTTGTTTCAATTGTGCTCCTCTGTAAATATCAAAAAAGAAACGCAAAACAAATCCGGGGGCCAAGTTGACCGTCAGCCTCCGGTTTTTTTACGTTTTTTTCTTAAATATTAGGCTTATTCAATTGTGCTCGTTTTGTGCTCAATTGTGCCGCTGTTTGTTTCAATTGTGCTCCTGTGTAAATAACAAAAAAGAAACGCAAAACAAATCCGGGGGCCAAGTTGACCGTCAGCCTCCGGCTTTTTTCCGTTTTTTTTTTTTTTTTTTAATATTAGGCTTATTCAATTGTGCTCCTTTGTAAATAACAAAGAAACTCGAAACAAATCCAGGGACCGATTTGACTTTCAGCCCCAAGTTTTTTTTGTTTTTTTTTTTCTCATTCAAAACAATTTAAAACACGTTGCGAGGACAAATGTGTTTTATTATTATGTAGATGTTAATTAGGAGAAAAATGATTGGGTCTTTTATGTTGGCCCTCTTAAAGCCGAAATTTTATTTTTTAACCTATGCACCAAATTGTGTTATGATTGTGCCGAATTTTTCTGCAAATTTCATAAATTGTGTTGTTTTGAGGTATGCGATCTTAAAGGATGAGCAATTGTCCCGAATTGTGTCGTTTAAACGATACATTGCGCTATTTTAATTACAAAGTTAAAGCCAAAAACCTTGGGGTGGATTAAGACAACATTCACCTGTCATTAACTTATTACTTTAACTAATAAATAATTTGTTTGTTAAAACTACAGTAACAATTGTTTCTAAGAGATGATTAAGTTTAACGGAGGTTTGTGATTTCGGACCTAAGAAAAAATTACGAGAGAGAACAAAGAGGGGTGAATTTTATCAATACACCTTTTTTTTGCTGTAACTTTGTTACTAAAATATCACAATTGCAAGTTTGTACATTCAAGTTGTACAATTTACCACAATTGCAATGATTTCGAATGAAACATTAAATTTTTGAAAAAAGAGTAAGGGATGAATTTGGACTTATTCAATCCAACGTTTTTTTTGCTGTAACTGTGTAATTAAAATGGTACAGTTTTATCAGTTTATCGTTCACACGGCACAATTCAGAACAATTGCTCTCCTTATTTTATATACAAAGCTTGTTTATTTCAAGTGTGAAGAGATTGAAAGATGTTTATATTAGATCGTAGTTTGTTAAGTGATGCCGGTCTGGGTCTGATTTCGTTTTGTTTGTGGCTTAGTCTCCAATTATGCTTACTTTTAATTCTTTAAATATTTCAACTGATGTAGAGGAGAGTAGGATAACTTTGAATATTCGTTTTTTAAATTTCATCTCATACCTAAGAAAAAAAAACAATTAATATACTAATTAATAATTCAAGCCAAAGTCAACTTGGCCGCCAATTTTGTTTTGAGTTTTTTTGTCATTTACAAAGGAGCACAATTGAAACAAACACCGGCACAATTCAGCATAAAACGAGCACAATTGATTACAGTATTAAAAAATTAAAAGCCGGGGGCCAAGTTGACCGACCGGACTTCAGACAGGTTCAGTAAATGTCTTGTGGATCCGACACGTTTATTAAAATTTGAAAAACTACGTACTACTTTGAACAATATCGGTATAAAACATTAATTCAAGATTAAACTGAATTAAATGGTGACCAAAATCTGCTTTTATATGTCTGTTTTACTTTCTTATAACCTGAAAAGATATTAATTGATCAACATGTGATTTCGTATTTAGGAGAATTCGCGAATATTCCTAATATCATATCAACGCGGAAGGAGAATCAATGATATTGATAAGGATGATGATAAAGAGATGATTCGAACTAAGACCAGGCGCTGTACGAAAACATAATGACTGTTACATAACTAACTATAGAATTCGATACCTAATTATTAAAGCAATGCTCATTATTGGACTCGTTGTTAATTACATATCTAACTATATAAAATATAGTAAAAAAATTGACGCTCAGCCCAACCAAAATTTTCGATATAAACAAAATAATTATGCGATCTTAAAGAAAAGCAGTTATTCTGAATTGTGCCATTTGAACGATAAATTCTGCGACTTTAATAACAAAGTTAGAGCAAAATACCTTTAATGGATTAAAATAAAATTCACCCCTCTTTGTTTTTTTCTCTCGTAATGTTTTCTTATGAAATTGTATTTTTCTGTTATTTTATGCTTTTTAGACTCTAAATAGATTTACATGTAAGAAGTATGCATATGCCACTTTGTTATGCTCACGTTAAAAATCATTAAAAACCAAAAAATACAATTTTCTAAGAAAATGTTACGACAGAAAAAACAGATGGGTGAATTTTATCTCAATCAACTTTGTTTTTCATTAAATAGTACAATTTATCGTTCAAAAGGCACAATTCAGCATAATATTGCTCTCCTTATTTACTATACAAATCTTGTTTATTTCAAGTGTGAAGAGATTGTGAAGTGTTGAATGTAAAGTGATGCTGTCGGTGTCTGATTTCATTGTTTTTCGTCGTCCCCAAATTTGCTTACTTTAAATTCTTTAAATATCGAAACTGATGTAGGGGAGAGTGGGATAACTTTGAATATTCGTTCTTTAAATTTCACGTAATAACAAAGCAATGTATCTATCTGTATCATAATATTCTGTGTTAATAGTTCTCAAACATCAAGTTGACAACAATGTTATGGTCATAAAATAGACAAGAAATTGACAGGTTGTTACCGCTTTAACTAGCATGGTTACGAATGAAAAACGGTTTTATCTCAAATTTCACAGAAACCATAAAGTCTTGAACTGTTATTTCAAAAGATGACAAGTTAAAAACAATGAAAATCTTGAACGTTGCAGAACTAGCAAAAAATTTATGGAGGGGGGCTGCTTCAAATAAGTACGAATTTCTAAATTTTTACATCGATAATAAAAAAAAGCATAAAGCTTGGAAACACTGGAGATAACTGTGGCAACTGTGGGTTACGGCTAAAAATTTCATTCAAACTTACTACATACGTAATAATATTTTACATTACGAGTGCCGAAAGAAACGAATAGCACAAAACGAGCACAATTGAAAAAGCCTAATATTTAAAAAAAAAAACGTAAAAAAGCCGGAGGCTGACGGTCAACTTGGCCCCCGGATTTGTTTTGCGTTTCTTTTTTGTTATTTACACAGGAGCACAATTAAAACAAACAGCGGCATAATTGAGCACAAAACGAGCACAATTGAATAAGCCTAATGTTAAAAAAAAAACTTGATCCCCGGATTTGTTTTGCGTTTTTTTGTTATTTACAAAGTGGCACAATTGAAACAAACAGCGGCACAATTGAGCACAAAACGAGCACAATTGAATAAGCCTAATATTAAAGAAAAAAACGTAAAAAAAACGGAGGCTGACGGTCAACTTGGCCCCCGGATTTGTTTTGCGTTTCTTTTTTGATATTTACAGAGGAGCACAATTGAAACAAACAGCGGCACAATTGAGCACAAAACGAGCACAATTGAATAAGCCTAATATTTAAGAAAAAAACTTGATCCCCGGATTTGTTTTGCGTTTTTTTGTTATTTACAAAGTGGCACAATTGAAACAAACAGCGGCACAATTGAGCACAAAACGAGCACAATTGAATAAGCCTAATATTAAAGAAAAAAACGTAAAAAAACCGGAGGCTGACGGTCAACTTGGCCCCCGGATTTGTTTTGCGTTTCTTTTTTGTTATTTACACAGGAGCACAATTGAAACAAACCGCGGCATAATTGAGCACAAAACGAGCACAATTGAATAAGCCTAATATTAAAGAAAAAAACGTAAAAAAACCGGAGGCTGACGGTCAACTTGGCCCCCGGATTTGTTTTGCGTTTCTTTTTTGTTATTTACACAGGAGCACAATTGAAACAAACCGCGGCATAATTGAGCACAAAACGAGCACAATTGAATAAGCCTAATATTAAAGAAAAAAACGTAAAAAAACCGGAGGCTGACGGTCAACTTGGCCCCCGGATTTGTTTTGCGTTTCTTTTTTGATATTTACAGAGGAGCACAATTGAAACAAACAGCGGCACAATTGAGCACAAAACGAGCACAATTGAATAAGCCTAATATTAAAGAAAAAAACGTAAAAAAACCGGAGGCTGACGGTCAACTTGGCCCCCGGATTTGTTTTGCGTTTCTTTTTTGATATTTACAGAGGAGCACAATTGAAACAAACAGCGGCACAATTGAGCACAAAACGAGCACAATTGAATAAGCCTAATATTAAAGAAAAAAACGTAAAAAAAACGGAGGCTGACGGTCAATTTGGCCCCCGGATTTGTTTTGCGTTTCTTTTTTGATATTTACAGAGGAGCACAATTGAAACAAACAGCGGCACAATTGAGCACAAAACGAGCACAATTGAATAAGCCTAATATTTAAGAAAAAAACTTGATCCCCGGATTTGTTTTGCGTTTTTTTGTTATTTACAAAGTGGCACAATTGAAACAAACAGCGGCACAATTGAGCACAAAACGAGCACAATTGAATAAGCCTAATATTAAAGAAAAAAACGTAAAAGAAACGGAGGCTGACGGTCAACTTGGCCCCCGGATTTGTTTTGCGTTTCTTTTTTGATATTTACAGAGGAGCACAATTGAAACAAACAGCGGCACAATTGAGCACAAAACGAGCACAATTGAATAAGCCTAATATTAAAGAAAAAAACGTAAAAAAAACGGAGGCTGACGGTCAATTTGGCCCCCGGATTTGTTTTGCGTTTCTTTTTTGATATTTACAGAGGAGCACAATTGAAACAAACAGCGGCACAATTGAGCACAAAACGAGCACAATTGAATAAGCCTAATATTTAAGAAAAAAACTTGATCCCCGGATTTGTTTTGCGTTTTTTTGTTATTTACAAAGTGGCACAATTGAAACAAACAGCGGCACAATTGAGCACAAAACGAGCACAATTGAATAAGCCTAATATTAAAGAAAAAAACGTAAAAGAAACGGAGGCTGACGGTCAACTTGGCCCCCGGATTTGTTTTGCGTTTCTTTTTTGATATTTACAGAGGAGCACAATTGAAACAAACAGCGGCACAATTGAGCACAAAACGAGCACAATTGAATAAGCCCAACATTAAAAAAAAAAACTTGATCCCCGGATTTGTTTCGCGTTTTTTTGTTATTTACAAAGTAGCACAATTGAAACAAACAGCGGCACAATTGAGCACAAAACGAGCACAATTGAATAAGCCTAATATTTAAGAAAAAAACGTAAAAAAACCGGAGGCTGACGGTCAACTTGGCCCCCGGATTTGTTTTGCGTTTATTTTTTGATATTTACAGAGGAGCACAATTGAAACAAACAGCGGCACAATTGAGCACAAAACGAGCACAATTGAATAAGCCTAATATTAAAGAAAAAAACGTAAAAAACCGGAGGCTGACGGTCAACTTGGCCCCCGGATTTGTTTTGCGTTTCTTTTTTGATATTTACAGAGGAGCACAATTGAAACAAACAGCAGCACAATTGAGCACAAAACGAGCACAATTGAATAAGCCCAACATTAAAAAAAAAAAACTTGATCCCCGGATTTGTTTCGCGTTTTTTTGTTATTTACAAAGTAGCACAATTGAAACAAACAGCGGCACAATTGAGCACAAAACGAGCACAATTGAATAAGCCTAATATTAAAGAAAAAAACGTAAAAAAAACGGAGGCTGACGGTCAACTTGGCCCCCGGATTTGTTTTGCGTTTTTTTGTTATTTAGAGAGGAGCACAATTGAAACAAACAGCGGCACAATTGAGCACAAAACGAGCACAATTGAATAAGCCCAACATTAAAAAAAAAACTTGATCCCCGGATTTGTTTCGCGTTTTTTTGTTATTTACAAAGTAGCACAATTGAAACAAACAGCGGCACAATTGAGCACAAAACGAGCACAATTGAATAAGCCTAATATTAAAGAAAAAAACGTAAAAAAAACGGAGGCTGACGGTCAACTTGGCCCCCGGATTTGTTTTGCGTTTTTTTGTTATTTAGAGAGGAGCACAATTGAAACAAACAGCGGCACAATTGAGCACAAAACGAGCACAATTGAATAAGCCTAATATTAAAGAAAAAAACGTAAAAAAACCGGAGGCTGACGGTCAACTTGGCCCCCGGATTTGTTTTGCGTTTCTTTTTTGTTATTTACACAGGAGCACAATTGAAACAAACAGCGGCACAATTGAGCACAAAACGAGCACAATTGAATAAGCCTAATATTAAAGAAAAAAACGTAAAAAAAACGGAGGCTGACGGTCAACTTGGCCCCCGGATTTGTTTTGCGTTTTTTTGTTATTTAGAGAGGAGCACAATTGAAACAAACAGCGGCACAATTGAGCACAAAACGAGCACAATTGAATAAGCCTAATATTAAAGAAAAAAACGTAAAAAAAACGGAGGCTGACGGTCAACTTGGCCCCCGGATTTGTTTTGCGTTTCTTTTTTGATATTTACAGAGGAGCACAATTGAAACAAACAGCGGCACAATTGAGCACAAAACAAGCACAATTGAATAAGCCCAACATTAAAAAAAAAAACTTGATCCCCGGATTTGTTTCGCGTTTTTTTGTTATTTACAAAGTAGCACAATTGAAACAAACAGCGGCACAATTGAGCACAAAACGAGCACAATTGAATAAGCCTAATATTAAAGAAAAAAACGTAAAAAAAACGGAGGCTGACGGTCAACTTGGCCCCCGGATTTGTTTTGCGTTTTTTTGTTATTTAGAGAGGAGCACAATTGAAACAAACAGCGGCACAATTGAGCACAAAACGAGCACAATTGAATAAGCCTAATATTTTTTAAAAAACGTAAAAAAACCGGGGGCTGACGGTCAACTTGGCCCCCGGATTTGTTTCGCGTTTTTTTGTTATTTACAGAGGAGCACAATTGAAACAAACAGCAGCACAATTGAGCACAAAACGAACACAATTGAATAAGCCTAATATTTAAAAAAAAAACTTGATCCCCGGATTTGTTTTGCTTTTTTTTGTTATTTACAAAAGAGCACAATTGAAACAAATAGCGGCACAATTGAGCACAAAACGAGCACAATTGAATAAGCCTAATATTTTTTAAAAAACGTAAAAAAACCGGGGGCTGACGGTCAACTTGGCCCCCGGATTTGTTTTGCGTTTTTTTGTTATTTAGAGAGGAGCACAATTGAAACAAACAGCGGCACAATTGGGCACAAAACGAGCACAATTGATTACAATAATAAAATATTAAAAAATTAAAAGTCGGGGGCCAAGTTGACCGACCTTTAAGTAGATATACTGTAGTACTGTACCCTTATTTTTTGCGACCTTCAGGGTGAGGTTTATTTCTGAACATTGGGTATAAAAATAGTATGTTCATTTTAGAAAGGTTTGCAAAGACAATAATTTTAACTTAATCATATATAATAATAAGATAAATAAAATAAAGTTACTTTGTACAAAATCTAAATGCTTGGAAATGTATAATATTCGGGCCAAGTGCCATTGTTCCAAATAAACGGGTAATTATGCTGACTATTTTAGTTTTCCTTTTAGTTATTGCATTGAAAAGTAAACACGTCTTCCGAGAAGCAAAACAAGATAATTTCGTTCTTCCGAGAATATATGCTTGGGGTCGCCTGACAACAAACCGAACGTGATATATCTAGGAATTAATTTCTTAAAAACCAGAAATGCAAATTAATTCAAATTCAGGAGCAAATTCAAACCAAAGCACAAAAAGATAATATGATTGTTGAAAGTTGGGGGTTGACGCCTGAAAAGCGCCACGCCAGTAGTTTTAATTTCGGTTACACCGAGACCACAAAATAAATTTAAATAACAGCGTCATAATCCATCACCTTTTATAGGTTAATTATTGCACTGTACAATACCTACCTACCTAAGTTATCACAAAAAAAAACACTGCCCAAAACAAATAACACAACCACCTGATCCGATCTAATACTGACACATGGATGCAATCTGCATTCGCAACCGAAAACTAGACAATAGCGGTCCTTCTCTTTCCATTTTAGTAATTCCAGGAAATCTTCTGCAGCTACGCTTCTGATTGGTGTAGATGACCGGGAAGCAACACCAACATCTTTTTTTGTAATGATAGCAAACTAGAATTTGTTGTCACTACAAACGCTTTGTTCGACATAACAAATATTTATGTTACTTGTGGCAACAAACACGTTTTTGTTAAGTTTTGTTCTCCTAACAAAGCAATAAAAAGAAAATCATTTCAGATAACAAAGAATAAGTTATGACAACAAATTTTTCTCCTACAAATTAAAATTTGTTGTCACAACAAATTCATTTTTTTCAGTGTGGCCTATCAGGACGTCCCTTTTTCTCTAGATGATCATTGTTTCTTTGAACGTGATGACTTATGTCGATTTAAGTCTTATTTGTTACTTTATGTTGACTCCTGGTTTAGTAATAAATTGTCCTATAAAATCGTACTTTGGCCTGTTTTGGTGAATCTTTTCTTATGTTATTGACTTGTTTTTGCGAGTTTGAAGGTCAGAACATTTTACAATTCATTAATTATTCATTAAGTATGAACAATACTTTAACCATAGTACGGAAGATAGTGGCTTTACTAATGAAAATAAAAACAATGTTTTGATGTCATCATATATTACCATCAAAGCTGCATCGACTAAAATTATTTTTAGCTATATTTGGTGTTTTACTATTCTTGGGCTGTACTCAACTTATTTTTATTTTTGAAGTGAAAACTTCTTTAGCGGCGGTGAGAACTTTTTGACGCATCTGCATTGCTTCAAAAAAAATTGGGAAAAGCTTTGATGATTTGCCAATGATTTTTAGTGGAGATTTCAACATAAACTTTGCAGACTATCAAAATCAACAATTAATTGAATTTTTAAATAATGAATTTGGTTTAACGATGTCAAATGATCGCAATCTTAGCACAACGAAATACAAAACTACTATTGGTGCGGTCTTTATTAGACATTTAAATAGATTTCGTTCGTTTCTTACTTCAGCTACCATCAGTTTTAGAGATTGGCGATGATGATGCTGGTAATGATTGTGAAAGAGTCGTTGAAATTATGGATAAAAGTTGATTTTTCTGAGAGATAAACTTTTTAATGTAAAATAATATTTGTAATAGTTCTGAAGTGTTAAATTTTTAATGTAATATAAATTGTCATGTTTGTGTACGATACTGATAAATAAAGCAATTCGTGCGAAATTATTCCCTAACCATTCCAAAATATTCAAAAATGCACAACGTTAATGTTCAACTCCCGGAGTGCAACCCGTTGTTTTTTTTAAATGGAACCCAATTTTTTTTTCATTTTTTGATTTGCTGTTCTAAATGCTACAACTGCATTCACTTTTGCTAAATTTGGAATACAAGGTTGCCAAGTTATTAATTTTTATGTGAAAATTTTTGAAAATTCATGTGATGATTTAAAATTCTGTATCAGCATTACTATTAAATATTTAAGATTGAAATTTGGCATGTCGATAAACAAAGCTTGAGTCTTTCTGACGCTGCTAATACAATTGAATGTTATTGTACAGGGGGTTCACAGGAACCGATTAATTTATGCAATATTTGGACATCCATAACTTTGTTATTTATGGTATTTTAAATGGAGTACCCCATATTTTTCTAAGGCTGGATAACCCTATTAATTATATTGTACTTTTGTTAAACATATGGTATGTCTAATACGTGTACTTATTGAGATAATTAGACTTATGTGGAAATTGCGACAATATCTGTATTGAATTCACAAAGTGGGTTTTTGAAAACATTTTTATAGCAATACGAAGTGTCAAACAATGAAGTTTTGATTTCCTTTCGTCCGTTAATAACGTGTATTGGTGATAGTATTTCTAAGAATCTATTATTGAGTCCTAATTGTAGTCAGGAAGAACTTATTGATATGGTATCTTCCTTGGGTGCAGGAAACCCAAATCCATTTCTGGCCTCTAGAATGTATCTTCAACAATTTTCTGAGCAAAGGCATCCTAGGGTTGAAGCATTTTGAAAACTTCAAGTGAGGTTTGAGAGAACAGGACAAGTCAACCACCCTTAAGAAACCAGAAACTTTCGTCCTCTTCCCGAGTAACACTTTTCACGCAATTTTTTTTTTCGTATTTGATGTCTACGAGTTAGATCAACCCCTTCCGCGCGGCGCACAGAAAGTCGTACTACTGGAAGGTCACCTGGCCATAAACCGCAGCAATCTGACCATCGTACAACCCGCCGGTACCTTGATACCAAAACTGGTCTCCTCCTGCAGGTGGTTCTCTACCTTGTCTCTTCCTCCTCGGGTCGGTCGGGGACTCTTCTTCCTCTTCGGGTCGATAGGGGCCTCTGGTGTCTCTCTTCCATTTTTCCTCTTCCACTTCTTTGCTTCTTCCTGGGACGGTAGGAGGACAGGATCTGAAGATTTCAGGGTTCTGTTCGGTCTTTTATGAAGAAGTTGGAGGAGCGCCGATGACGTCGGCATCATGCGTGCACTGAGCGCGGGGAACTAGACGCTGCGTTTGTTATGTTGTTAGGGCGACGGTGGTCCGGAGCGGTGGCGAGAGTTGGGGACATCGGCGTCGGAGGCACGCTAATTCATTTTATTTCGCCATGTTAACGGTACGATGTAGCGTGTGGCGTTCGGCGTCCGCCATGGAGAGTGAAGCGTTCGTAACGGATGTATTCGTATCTCGGAAAATTCGGTAACTTCGTTATAACCTTTTTAAAAAGTGAGCGTCACCAAATTTTGCTCTAATGTCCGCGGCTCTCATTAATTACTCAAACCTTCATACCTCTTTATATCTCTTGCAAAAGATTTCCCCTGTAACCCTCTGTTTTTTAGTTCATAAGATTTGAGAATTTCTGGTGCCAGTTTGTGTGTAAAGAAACAAAGTAATCAGAAACATAACCAAAAATTATAAATAATCATATTTGCACGAGATCAGTGGAAGGAAAAGACAAGGGCCCTAAACCTGAACGTAGATTGTTCGGTCTCCAGTAAAGGATGGGGCGATTCCGATTCGAGCAGTTGAGCCGAACGGACGTGTTTTGCCTGAAAACCTGAATGCCTGAAAAGAAAGAAAAATGGGACAGAGAAAAGATGGAACTAAAAGAAAAAATGAAAAAATTGGAGGAGAAAATGAAAGAGCAGGAAAAAAGAGTGAGAAAAAAGAATATTGTAGTAACGGGATTGGACGAAAAGGAATGCGAGAACGAGAAGAAACTGGAAAAATGGATGAAGGTGGAATTAGAGGTAAGTGACTGTGAGAGAGATGTATAAAATAAAAGGAGGAAAAATGATTGTGGTGAAACATTGGGAGCTGGGGGGAAAAGAGGAAAGTTATGGAAAATAAAAGCAAACTAAGAGAAAAAAAAGGAAAAATAGTATACATAGAAGATGATCTGACAAAGAAGGAAAGAGATATACAGAAGGAATTGGGGCTTGGGAGAAGCTAGCTACCAGGCGCGTCCCTCACGTGGCGGATAAGGGAATGGCCAGGAGTACTTGTGCGAATGGTTAGTGGTGGTGATAAGGGGATTGGACGTGCCTAAAAACACTGATAGATCCCCAAAAACCCCACCGCGGACCAAGCTCTCCAATCTATCTCTTCAATGTCTATGACTCTACACTCTTTCAGAATCTTCAGATCTTTGTGTAGAGTCACCTCTTTTCTTTTCTCGGCTTTCTATCGGTCTACCTAGACCTTTTCTTGATTTTTCGGTTCCGATGCTATTAGGGTTTTCCGAGGGCTAAGAACCAGCTGTAATAAAACATGTCTTCTTCCTTCTTTCCTCTGTCAAACTGGGGCTAGGGAGGGCTAGCTACCAGGTGCGTCCCTTAGTTGGCTGATAAGGGGATGGCCATGAGTACACGTTGCGAATGGTTAGTGGCGGTGATAAGGGGATTGGACGTGCCTAAAAACACTGATAGATCCCCAAAAACCCCACCGCGGACCATGCTCTCAAACTATTTCTTCTCTTTCTATGACCCTACACTCTTTTGGAATCTTCAGATCTTAGTGTAGTGTCATCTCTGTCTTTTCTTGACTTTCTATCGGTCTCTCTAGATCAGCTCTTGCTTTTTCGGTTCCGACGCCTTAGGAGTTCCGACGGCTAGGTACCTTCTCATGTACATCTCTTTTCCTCTATCCCCCCCCCCTTTCTTTCTCCCCAGGGATCCGTCAGCTCAGCTGGCGGATTGGGAAATGGCGAACCCGGGGATACCGAGCTACGTAAGGGAGGAGCGTGTCCTACGTAATACCGTAAATCGGGCCTCTACTTCAAAAACCTCCAGCTGAGCGCGACTGGGGGTACGTTGTAGAGTTTTCCGAGACGGGGGGCTTGCCTTAGTTGCCTTAGTGGAGAAAAACCCCTATAAATAACCGAGAGTAAAGTCGTTAAAACCGCCAGGGACGTTGGGCAGCCCTGGTGTATTTAGTCCCACGGAATCTTAAGGTGTTATACCGTGCCGAAGGGATGAATGGCTCCACGTCAGAGAGTCGCAAACTGTAACCACCTGGGACTGGAGGCCCCCCGGGTGGAAGATAAGTCCTCTTCCCTGGAGGATGGGCGTCACCTCCAGGGCGACTGACTTTCGTCCCATGATCGTGGGAACAGATATTAATATGAGTAACAATAAAACACAAACGAAAAAGACAGTAGGCAACATTAAGCAGAGAAGGCACAGCAACGTTTCGGTCGTTGAAATGGTGCACAGTGAAACAGAGACAGTCGACTTGCAAAGGGGCTGGGAGGCCCCCAAGAGGAAGAGGATAGACGATTTTTTTGAGGGGGGTGTTATGAAAAAGGTGAGTGACCCCATTGGTGCGAAGATCTTGGAGGCGATGGATAACATCACCAAGAACGTGCTTGCTTTGGGGAAGAGGCTGGATGACACCCCAAACACAAAAACGGAGATGAAGGACCTCATCAAGACGTTGCGCAAGAACGTTGAGGTCTTCAAGAAAGACAGCGTCCGACAATGGATCGACCGTCACAAGTGGCAGAAGGTGGAAATGCCTACCTACGACGTCGAGTGTCAGACCACTCCTGGAGAGATTGCTGGTCAAATGGGGACATCGAGAAGCGTGGGCACTCAGACGGTGTCAAAGGGGGAGGTGGACACGCTGATGAGGATCCACAACATCGAGATGCAAATCAGCAGGGACCTGAGCGACACCGAACTCGGCAAGCTCATCGGAGAAAGTTGGCCGGAAAAGGTATTTAGAAGGTGTAAGTACATCAGCAGGATGGAGGGGGAAGAAAGGGACGTTGTCTACATGTTGGGGAAGGAAGGTCAGAAGCATCCTATGGCAGGTAGGATGCTAAGGGATCACCCAAGGATGAGGGAAGTGGTTGAGAAGGGTAAGATGGAGGCGGGTAAGGCCTATACCATCAAGACCCAGAATAGTCTCTTGGACGCGGAGGGGGCAGAACAGGATGGTGACTCCAATTTCACCCACATGATGCTGTTGGAGGACAGAGAACAAATGGAGGGGGGAGCGGTAGCAACCAGGGAGGCCTTAAGAAGGATTCTGGACGTGGCGAAGCGTCATGAACGAAAGAGGGCGGTGTGCGTCGTCACTGACATGACAAACTGCCATATGACCCGGAAGCTCTTGGAGGTGGTGCTCAGGGGCGAAGAAGAGGGGGTCACCATCGACATTCTGGATGGGAGACGAGGGGGGCCCAATGCTGTTGGGGAAAGCCGAGCAGGAGGCGGAGGCCGTGCCGAGGAGACCATCCTCCTCAGGAAGACAGGGGAAAAGGGCGGGTCCACATATGCGGACATAATTAGAAGCCTGAAGAACACGGTCAGTGCCGAGAAAGTAGTGGTCACAAGGGTGTCCAGGACGCAATCTGGGGACGCCCTTATTAAGTTCAAGTCCGGGAGTGAGGAGGCAAGAAATGCTTTTAAGGAGCAAATGAGGGTAAAGCTCTAGCAGGTGGCCAAGGTCGAACAGAGGGTGGCCAAGAAGACTGCCATGGTCCTGGACGTTGACCCCACAACGGACGGAAGGTGGCCACAATAGTCTCGGAACTGACCGGACTGGGGATGGCCTTGAAAATCCAGGATATCGATGTCAGGATCGGAAACAAGGAAAATTTGAGGGGGGAGAAGCATGCCTTCGTCACGGCACGGGCTGGGGCCATGGATGCGCTCTTGGCGAAGGGGCGCATAGGAGTGGGGTGGAATCGTTGGAGGCTGAAGGAGATGGTTGTGCTCCCGAGATGCCACCTCTGTAGGAGAATTGGGCACATGGCCAAGGAATGTGCCCACAAGGGTGAAGAGGCCTGCCACAAGTGCGGAAAGCCGGGGCACAAGATAAGGGACTGTGTCAACCAGGAGGCTTGCTACCTCTGTGGGGTCAAAGGGCACAGGGCTGAGTCGATGAAGTGCCCCCGGTACAAAGATGCGGTGGCCGCCCGGAAAGGCGTCAAGGGAGGATCGGCCCAGTGCAGGGTCTTGCAGATTAACCTGGGACGGAGAGCCCTCGCCCACGACGTGCTGGAGAGGGTCTCCTTGGACCTGGGTGTCAAGTGCATCCTGGCCCAGGAGCCCAATCTGGCGAGGGTCGGTAGGGGCGGGTGGCTAGTCGCAGATGGAGGGGCAGCCGCGATCAGAGTAGAGGACAGCGTGACGGCTAGCGGGAAGGGCGAAGGTTACGTCTGGGCAAGGGCGGCCGGCCTGGTGCTCGTCAGCTGCTATGTGTCCCCGAACTGCACGTCAAAGCAGTTCGGCGGATACGTGGGCAGGTTGACGGAGGCACTGAGGGTCCACACGGGAAACCTGGTGGTGGCCGGCGACTTCAACGCGAAGTCTGCTTCGTGGGGGTCGTCGGTTACCGATTCCAGGGGAGCCGTGCTAGAGGAAGCCATGGCGAGCCTGGGACTTGAGGTTGAAAATCTCGGGAACCAGGCAACCTTTGAGGCCATGGCAACAGGCGGAACACGGTCGTCTGTCATAGACGTAACCTTCGCTAGACTGGGTGGGGGGATGGTGCTGGAAGATTGGAGGGTTCTCGACGAGGATTCCTTCAGTGACCATCGCTATCTATCCTTTCGGTTGAGTACCGGTGCTGTCCGCAGCGGACTCAGAGCCGTCCAGGGACCTGGCTGGATGTGGAGAGAGGGGCTCAGAGAAGCTCTGGCCAGAAGGCTGGTAGGCATGCTCGACGGCGAGATGAACCTCTCGCCGGAAGAAGCAGTGCGGCGTTTGACCGTCGCCTGCGATGAGTGCCTGCCTAGGAAGATCACCAGGGCCGGGAGGAGGCCTGTCTACTGGTGGTGTTCTGAGGTCGCGGAGGCGCGGCGGAGGTGCATCGCTTGTAGGCGGAAGCTCACCCGTGCTAGGACCGAGGAGGCGAGGACCGCAAGGCTCGTTGAGTATAGGTCCGCCAGGAAAGCCCTTAGGACGGAGATTGCTGCCGCCAAGGGACGTGCTTGGGACAGGCTGATTGATGAAGTCCGGGGTGACCCCTGGAGACGGGCCTATAGGATCGTCTCCGGGAAGGTCGGGTCCAGACTGGTGATAACCGAGGAGGAGGAGGAGGAGGCCATCGGCCGACTTTTTCCAGCAGCAAACCCTCCTCGATGGGAAGACCCTAGGGGCACTTGCAGCGTTGGGGATGCGGCGATCGCGACGGTGGAGGAGGTGCAGGAGGCATCCAGGGGCCTCAGGGGGGCGGAAAGCCCCTGGGCTGGATGGCCTTTTTTTTTTTTGATTGGAGAGAGGGGGAAAATACAGTTACGTACCTCCAGGCTCCAACGCTCAGGAAAGCCTGGAGAGTGTGGGACTCCCTGGCGGATGGTCGTCCAGTCCTACCCACTAAAAAACCCCTCTCAATGGAGCATTATTCCACCCCCGGAACCGCCGTTTGGCATTACTTCAAGGGTGGTACTCCCCCTACCTCATACCGAGGTTCTTCCGCTCCCTTTCCATGGCTTCCTCCCGCCGCATGATGTTATCTACCATGCGGACCACCACTTCCCATTCGGACTGGCCGGTGAGCATCCCCCCAACGAGGTTCTCCTCTTCCGGCCACCAACCCAAGGTTCTCCACACCTCTAACCGCTCACCATCCCAGGCCTCGCAACGGAACAAGGTATGTTCCGGATCGTCCGTGTCGTGGTCGCAGAACCAGCAGGCCGCCGATGCCTCCTTGCCTATTCGGACAAGGTAGCTGCCGAAACATCCGTGTCCGGTCAGCGCTTGGGTCAGGTGGAAGTTAACCCACCCATGACCCCGGCCAACCCACAGCCGGACGTCGGGAATCAGCCGCCTTGTCCAGGCACCTTTTAACCCGGTTTCCCACCTGGCCTGCCACGATTCCAGGAGTGCCCTCCTGGCTTCAGTGGACGTCCGTCCCTCTCTCCGCTGCTTTCTCTCCAGGATCAGCAGGTCAGAAGGTGGTGTCCCGGATATCACCCCCAGCGCCTCGGACGACACCGTCCGATACGCGGAGGCAACCCGTAGTCCCACCCTCCTCTGGACCCTTTCGAGAGCGGCCAACCCGGTCTTGGTTTTTGCGGCCCGCCCCCATGTAGGTGCTGCATACAGCAGTACGTTTTGAACGACCACCGCGTACAACACCCTGAAGCGCCCGTCCGCGCCCCTCAGGTTGGGCATCAGCCTGGCCAGTTTCCCAGCCACTGCTTCCGCCTTCCTTGCCACCCTCTCCACGTGAGGAAGGAAGCTCATCCTTCTGTCTAGGTCAACCCCCAAGTACTTCATACTTGGTTGGACCCGTACTTGGGCTGGATGGCCTGCCTGCTGAGGTCGTAAAATTGGCCGTCGAGGTGGCCCCTGCTGTGATGACGGGGGTGATGGGATCGTGCCTGAAGAACCGTGTTTTCCCAGCGGTTTGGAAGGAAGCAAAGGTGGTGCTTATACCAAAGGGCGGGGGGAAATATAGGCCTATTTCTCTCATAAGCACTGCGGGTAAGCTGTTGGAAGCCATCATCCGGAACAGGATAAGCCGGGATCTGGAAGAGAGGGGCGTGCTGTCTGATCGGCAGTACGGCTTCAGAAGGGGCAGGTCGACCATGGATGCCGTGAAGGACGTGCTCGCATACGCCAGGGTGGCGAACGCCGGCACTTGGGGTCGTAAAGACTTCTATGCCGTCGTCGCCGTGGATATCGAGAACGCCTTCAATTGTGCTTCATGGGAGGCCATTGCGACGGCCCTGGAGGGAATGCGGGTGGAAGAGGGCATGGTGGCCATGGTCAAAAGCTACCTGTCCGACAGAACCATCCGCTATGGCGGGGCCAACAGGTCGAGGAGCGTGGGGTGCGGCGTTCCGCAGGGGTCGGTTCTCGGACCGCTCCTGTGGAATGTGCTGTACAACGGCGTCCTCGAGCTAGAGCTGCCGGTGGGTGCGAGGACCGTTGCCTTCGCCGATGATCTGGTGATCATGGCAATGGCTCGCACCGAGGAAGAACTTCGGCGGATGGTGGAAGAGTCGGCAGGGAGGGTGTTGGGTTGGATGGAAGACCATGGCCTCAAGGTAGCTCCTGCCAAAACCGAGGCAGTTTTGCTAGTCGGAGGTAGGAGGATCGGGCTGAAGGGCTTCCGAATAGGGGGCGCTTTTGTCCGGGTCCAACCGAGTATTAAGTACTTGGGGGTTGACTTGGACAGAAGGATGAACTTCCTTCCCCACGTAGGGAGGGTATCTCGGAAGGCGGAGGCAGTGGCCGGGAAATTGGCCAGGCTGATGCACAACCTGGGCGGGGCGGATGGGCGCTGTAGGGTGCTGTATGTGGCAGTGGTGCACAACGTGCTGCTGTATGCGGCGCCCGCTTGGGCGCAGGCCGCTGACACCAAAACCGAAAGGGCCGCTCTCGAGAGGGTGCAGAGGAGGGTGGGGCTACGGGTAGCCTCCGCGTATCGAACGGTATCGATCGATGCGTTGGGGGTGATCTCCGGAATACCGCCCCCCGACTTGCTGATTCTCCAGAGGAAGCAAATGAGAGAGGGACGGACGTCCACCGAGGCCAGAAAGGCACTGATGGACAGATGGCAGCAGAGATGGACAGAGGGAAGGAAGGATGCCTGGACAAGGCGGCGCATTCCCGACGACCGACTGTGGGTCGGCCGGGGTCACGGGTGGACGAGTTTCCATGTGACTCAGGCGCTGACCGGACACGGGTGTTTCGGGAGCTACCTTGCCCGGATAGGCAAGGAGACCTCCCCTGCCTGCTGGTTCTGCGGCCATGATGTGGACGATCCGGAACATACCCTGTTCCGGTGCGAGGCCTTTGATGGAGAGAGGTTGGCGGTCTTGAGGACTCTGGGTTGGTGGCTGGACGAGGAAAACCTCATTGAGGGGATGCTCGTCGGCCAATCCGAGTGGGAGACAGTGGCCCGCATGGTGGAAAGCATCATGCGGAAGAAGGAAGTGAAGGAGAGGGAACGGGAACGCCTCCATATGAGGTGAGGTGGGAGTACCACCCTTGAAGTAATGCTTAACGGTGGTTCCAGGGGTGGAGCAATACTCCATCGAGAGGGGTTTTTAGTAGGTAGGACTGGACGACCATCCGCCAGGGAGTCCCACACTCTCCAAGCTTTCCTGAGTGTAGGCTGAGAGTGTAAAAAAAAAGGAATTAAGAGCGATAGCCAAAGAAGAGCGACAAAAAGGACAGCGGGTGAAAGTGGATTATAAAAAGATATGGATAGAGGGAAAAGAGCTTAGGTGGGACGAAGAAAAGGGGGAGTTAGATACAGAAAATTTTTGAATAAGAGCACAAGAAAAAGACGACAGGGCAGAAAAGGGAAAATAAATACGGAGAGGAATACAGGAGAAAAGGAGCAAATAAGAATAGTATTCTGGAACGTAGTGGGAATAAAAAAACAAAGAGAATAAATTTTGGGAGTATTTGAGAGAATTTGACGTAGTGGGAATGGTAGAAACGTGAGTGGAAGAAGAGGGGTGGGAAAAATTGAAAAAGAGAATGTCGAAAGAGTTTAAGTGGAGATGTCAATATGCAGAAAGGGAAAGCAAGAAAGGGACAGCTAAAGGTGGGATAATAATGCGGGTGAAAGAGGGACTGGAAGGAGAAAATGGAGAATTGTAACAGTGTACAGCAGAAGTATGAAGGAAACGAAGAGAATAAACGAAGAGCGAGTAAAAGAGCAAGAAGAAGGAACTTTGGTGATTGGGGGTATTTTAATGCAAGAATTGGGGGAAAAGGAAGACTGATAGAAGAGGAAGAAGAAACAATAGAAGAAAGATCAACAAAAGATGGAACAGAAAACGCAGAAGGGAGAGTACTGATTAGCTTAGTAGAAGAAAGAGGAAAAAAGAAAAAGCAACCAAGGAAGGGTACAAGAGAGCACGCAAGAGGTACAATTTAGTATGCAAAGAAAAGAAGCAAAAGAAACGGATGGAAGCAGAGCTAAAGATGAAGGGTATAAAGACGGAAGAAGAGGTATGGAGATACATAAATAAGGAAAGAAAGAAAAAGAGAGAGAGAGTGAGTGATGGAATTACTATGGAGGAATGGAGAGAGTACTTCAGTGAGCTGCTGGGGGGTGATGAAAACAGAAAAGAAAAGAAAAAGAGACAACAAAGAGTGAAAGAAATAGAAGAGATAACAAGAGAAGAACTAGAGCAACAACTAAGAAAACTGAAAAGAGGGAGGGATGGTATACAGAATGAAACGTGGATATATGGAACGGAAAGGGAAGTTGACAGGTTGTTAGGGATAATTAATGGAGTGTGGAAGGGAGAGGGATTCCCTCAAGAGTGGAAGGAGGGGATAATATGCTATATAATATGATATAAAAGAAATAATATGAAACATGGAGAAATATATGACGAGGAAAAAGTTGATTGTAGAGAAATCCAAGATGATGGTGTTCAGAAAAGGGGGTGGTAGATGAAAAGTAAATGAGTGGAGATGGGAAAAAGAGAAAATTATGAAGTGAAGGAATTTAAGTATATGGGTCATGTAATGAATTAAAGAAACACAGCAACAGCACATCTGAGAGAGTTAGTGAAAAAAGCAAATAAGATAATAGGAGCTGTATGGGGAAAAGTAGAGAGAAAATTTGGTGAAAAGCGTGATGATGTATGGAGCGGAAATATGGGGATGGGGAGAGCAAGAAGGATTGGAAGGGGTGCAAGGAAAATATATAAAATGGGTGCTAGGGGTAGAGAGAGAGACAACTATAGTGATGGAGGAGACAAAGAGAGATGAAATACGAATAGAAGCAGGAAAAATAGCAATAAGATTTGAAGAGAGAGTGATAGAGAGAGGAGAGTGCAGAATTTTGCAAGAGTGTTTGAAAGAAAAACGGAAAGAAATAGGAAAGGGGATATGGAAAGAGAGGGAGGCATATTTCGAAAGAAACGGGTATGCAGGAGCGGAGATAGAAAGAATGCGAGAGAGAGGCAGAGTAATGACAGATGAATTAGTGCAGAGAGATAGAGATGGGCAAGTGCAGGAAAGAAGAACGAAAATTAGGGAGTCTAGGTACAATGGGAAGTATGGAAAAATAATAACGGAAGAAATGCCAAAGTACCTAGGAAGAGAGAGTAGTAAAGATTGAGTGATAACAGCAAGATTTAGGTGTGGAAATGAAGAGAGAGAAAATAAATATTGGAGTGAGGATAATAATAGAGTATGCAGGATGTGTGGAGAAAAAAAGGAGACGATAGAGCATTTGTTGAAAGAATGCGTAGAATTGAGAGGGAGAGATGAGAGTGGAGAAGAAATTTTGAATGAGGACGGAAGAGGGATCGAATGGATGAGGAAGGTTGAGTGGAGAAGAGGGACAATAAGGGGGAAGGAATAAAAGAAAGAGTTATTGTGTTGAATTATTGATTTATTTAGTTTTATTTATTGTATTATATTTTATTTTATTTGAGTTATGGGAAATGTATAGGATACTTTATAAACCTGTAAAGATAATAAATATACATACTACTACAGTAACGGATGGGGCTTAACTAGAATGCAATGCGTTACTGGATACAGGCCGTTTCAAAAATAAGTATCTGCATCTTCATTGATGGCCAGGCATCAATGAGGGCTTTGCATACGAGCAGGCACTCATCGAAGCTTGTTTGGGAGTGCCATAACGCATTACAAGGACCAGCTGGGAGTAACAAGAAAGTTGGGCTGTATGCCTACTCACGCAGGCCAAAAGGGTAAAGAAAGGGCTAATCTGTTGGCAAAAGTAGGCTCTGAAGAGGGCTTTATTGAAGCTTCCGATTCCCAAAAACCTCTAGAAGTGGATACAGACACAGCGTTGTCACGAAAAATACTTAGACAATGCTTAAACAACCCATCCCCCTTCTTAGCAGAATTTTTCATGAAATAATCTTATATTCATAAGTAGTTTTATAACACAAGATTGATTTAATACATTTGGATAACGGTTAATAACAGTTAATAGTTATTTAATAAACAACTGTGTTAATGAAGGCGATTAATAATCGAGGCTGCATAAGCACGAGCGACCGTAGGGAGCGAGTGTCTTTAATTGTCGAGATTATTAATCGCCCATTAACATACGAGTTGATTACAATATTTTTTCGTTGACCGAAACCTTTTTAATCTGGGGACAAGAATCCGTTTCTAAATTTTCAATTCATGAAATAATTGTCACTTATGCCATAAACATAGTTGTCTATGAAAACTCTATAAACTATTGTGAAAGTGCTGTTAATTTGTGGAAGTTTATAAATGGTGCTAGAAAATCCTAAATTACCACCGTCTGCAGTATTGAATAAAGTTTCAGTTTGTTGTCAGCGAAAAGTGTAACGACTAAGACAAGTAGCGCAATTGCATACAAAACTGACACACGCAAACGGGTGTGTGGTGAGAAGCGCGGATTAAAAATCTACAGCGTACGGGTTCAAATCCCGTAAAAGCAAAAAAAAAAATCTATGAATTAATTATTGCAAAATTGTGCATTATATAAAAATCATGCATTAATATAAAATCGTTCAATAATGAGGGACATTAACGATCGATCTGTTAGTCAAAATCAAACGTTAAATTGGCTCTTAATAATAATCGGTCAACAAAAAAAAATTAAAGACATTCATAATTCCCAAAATCAGAAATCAATTGCGCGGGTAGAATGCAGATAACCATAATCAGTTTCAAAATAGACCAATCAAAAGGGTATGAAAAGTCATATCATAGTAAAGTAGTAGTAAAGTTAGACCACAAAAGACATCTTGGGTAATAAATTACACTTAAAGGGTTATGAGTAGCTACAAACAAGACATAATCGAATAGATTATTCAGATCTGACACAAACAACCTTTACACAAGTGCTTATGTTAGTATGTAATAGGTAATAGGAAATACTAGTAAAAAAGGTCTTGACATAATTAGGAAGAACTGCTGTAAAGAAAAAGACGATTCTTATCATTAGTTCTACGAGAGTGTGACTCCATGTTTCAATTCAACAAACGTATGTGTATTTTTGTGATTATTATTGAAGCTTGAAGTTATAAACTACAAGTAGGTAATCGGCGAACAATACAGTACACGCAGATATCGAATATCACCTGCATCCTACGGACGGTGCTGTTTCTTCTTAAAAGGAATGTGTGCACACATATGGGAATCTAGTATTGAAAAAAATATTGTTAAAGCATTTTTCCAACTTTTCCAGAATTATTATTTGACTGATTTCAGCGTTTTACTGAAAATCTGATTTTTGATACAGATAGGTATAACGTAACAACAGATAATAGTAATTTATTTATTAAATTTTTAATTTCCGCATTTTTTAACACTTATTTTACTGTTCATAGACGCTTATCTGGTATTACCTACCTGTCTTCAGCGCACATCCCTGTCTGAAACTAGGCTTAACGACAATGCGAATTTCAGACAGCGGACGACGTCATCTCCGAGTTGTTGTCCCAGACAGGATTTCTCTGTGTGCTTAGAGAAACAACGAAAAAAGCTTCATCTATTCTGCAGCGACTGGGTGTAACTATGGGGACCGTAGTAGCTACTAATGGGGCAAATAACTTAGAACTACAAAAACCCCTTAGATTTTCAAAAGTTAGAGAACCGCCAAAAAATACTTGGAGACTGCCTTTGTTTCTGCAATCACTGGGAGACGGCGTCATGGCCTGCTCGCTACTAGCAGACTCCATCTTGATGTAAGGATAATAGCATGTAAGGTTAACCTCTCGGGTATATTATACTAACGAAATAAGAGGAGCATTCATCGGTTAAAAATTAAAAATTATTGATATTTTAATACCGGATAAATTCTAAATTTGGCAAAATATCATCTATTTGTTTTGATCAAAGGTCATTACTGTGTACTAGACAAATTATTATCAGTTCTTCTAAATCAGCAATATATTAACAAACAGCAATATATTAAATTTGATACTTAATCCCACAAAACAAATTCTTATTTGCTTACATACCATAAGAAGATGTTATGAACTGATGAGCAGTCAAGTTAATTTAGGTTAACTACAAAACAGGCAAGTAATTTAGTAGATTAAAAGAACAATAACAATAAATAACAATTAAACTATACAGTTACCCACAATAGAGGCAAAAATCCCAAAATAAATTTCCATCGTGTCATCTTGACCGGAATGACCCCGCTCTTAGCAGGAGATCCTGCATCGAATCTTAACTCACTGTTGGAATTTTAATTAATTAAAAAAATCATGGCTAAGACGGAGATTCAGCACGCAAAAAAATTAATTGTTTGCTGTAATTAGGCTTTGAATAAAACAAAGGTGTTGGAGGCTGTTTAATTAAGCGGAGGATTTATTTAACACTTCGCATTAAAATTAATTAATGAAAGCTTGGTTTCGACGTTTGTCTTTTTCGGTCGATTGTGAAGAGATAAGAACAAATATAAGGAAAGCCGAAATCAGGGTACTGAACCGAACCGAAGATGTTGACGGACACAATACCCTAATAGCCTCAAACTGGAGACAAACATGTGTTCTTGTGCTCTCCAGGTAAGTGCGTCGTTATGGCCCTTTATTTGTACGAAAAACAAGCCGCCTTTTCTCCCTTTGTTCGTCGCTGGCCGTGTTGCTTTTCTCAAATTACTGTACGCACTTTTATTATATGCTGAGGGATTTAGGTTTCCAAGGATGAAGACATAAGAAATAAATGGAAGTGTGTTTGATAACTTCATTTACGACCGTTACGTTCGATTCAGCCCGGCGTGGATATAAAAGCTGCAATGATTTTATTAATTTCGTTTCGTTTGACTTAATTGTATTTTTACTATTCATTTTTATTACTGTATACTTTTTGTAATGAAAAAATTTTCCTGGAAGAATGTGGGTATTCATTACTTTCTTAAGTAGTAGTCATTGACGTATAATTTTACCCTTTTTCTCTTATTTTCATCGTCAGTATCTTTTTCTTTTAATTACTTAACCACAAAAGTAGCAATAGAATGTTGTTTATGGTCATGCAGTTTTTGAAATAAGTGTTATTTATTGTCACTTACAATACAACAAGTCGTTTGAATCTTGCCGGTAATTTTTGTCAGTCGGATTTCGAGTAGCTGTTGCAACGACAACGATCTAATTGTCGATTGTCTAAAAGCAGCAGCTACGAGTCAGTTGGACTGACAAAAATTACCGAAAGATTCAAACCACGAGTTTTATTTGATAAGACAATCCAAAGAATTTCTTTCTAATTCGTTTTTGAATGGTGAGCTTTGATCGATTTGCGTAACAACTATGTAGGTGAAGTGGTCAATAAAGAAGAATGAAAAACAAAAATTAAGTTGAAAACAGTTCGTCGAATTTAGTATTAAAAACAGTTAAAAAGAAGAGCGTGACCAGTAAAAATAGATTTGGCGTAAAGACCATTGCAGAAACCGAAGAATCTGTACAATCGTCAATTTCGTGTACCACCAAGCGCTCCCAAAACTCAGATAGGCTTTTAGAAGAAATGCTTTCGAAGAGGGGACCTAATATCAAAACTGACAGATTGTTCCTGACTGAAAATCATTTTTGGAATAAACTTAATGGGAATGGGTGGTTTAATAAATGCCCCGTAGGCATCATAGAAATCGCCAAATGGACAAAACAAAGTGCCGACAAAGCAGGATTCGATATGAAACGGATTAAGGTCACAAATCATTCAACAAGGTCAACTGCGGTTGCCAAATTGGCAAAGGCCGGCGTATCGGCACAAGAACTGATTAAGATGACTGGCCACAGCAACGCCGCATCGATTTGTCCATATTCGCAGATAGACCATTAACATAACGCAAATATAATTGATAAGCTTAGGAATCAAAGAACAGAAGGACCCACCGATACTTTTGCAACTTCCAACACTGCGTCGGCGGCATCCCTATCTACTTGCACCATCACAGAGGAGTAAATTTCTTCGAATGTTACAAAGGAACAAATTGTGTAATAATTTTTTTCAAATTATTGTTTAAAATTTAAATATATCTAAGTCGAACTCCACAAACTTTAATAACTGTAAAATTACTAATGGAACATGTTTCGGCAGAACACTTCTGCCATCATCAGCTCTTAAAGAATATAAAAAAATATAATTTCTGTGTTCTGCCGAAACATGTTCCATTAGTAATTTTACAGTTATTAAAGTTTGTGGAGTTCGACTTAGATATATTTAAATTTTAATTTAAATTTACTCCACCTGGATTTAAGAACATTCTTCTGGTTTATAAATTATTGTTTGTTCATGAAAGTAGCGAATGAATGCGGTGAGCAAGTGAAGAGCAAGACAAAGGGATTACATTGTCACTAAAAATTTATGTATGTTATAAATGTTATAGTTCCACCATTCTTTTAACTACTGTAATACTTTAGTTTCAACTACTATTTTTCAGCAAGATAGTATAGATATTGAGAAAGTTTAAGAAATCTTTTTACAAGAACAACATTGGCATTGCTCTTTATATTTTTCCTTGATAAATATAAACGTTAAACTTTAAAAAACTAGGAAATATGTATATTACCATGCAGAAGCAGAAGGAACAAAACTTTTTTAAAACGCTGGGGTTATTAAATTATGTAATAAAAATTGTGCTGGCTCATTTTAAATAGTAATATCTAAAAAAACTAAAAGTGGAAGAAGTTCTAAATATTACCCATTTGTAAGCGTCTTAAACTAAAAAAAAACTGTTGTAGGGAGTTTATTCGCGAAGTGCTATACAACTTGTGTAATTAATTAACCCAGGAAGTTAATTTTATTAGTCTTGCTTGTATTCGTATTTTTGTTATAACGCAATTGTTAAAAATACACATTTACAAAAAAAAAACAAATTTAGATATTTTAAATATTGTTCTGAATGTTTTATTATCTCCGCGCTAAACTGACTACACATACAACAAAAGTTCTGAATATTGATGGTTGGAAGTGTGTCACAGGCAAAAGCCAATTCAACTTTATTGGATTATTCATAATAATCAAATTAATATGAAAATTTCAAAATATGATTTGGAATATAGCTATGCTGCTGAAGTTTGGTCAGCTATTACATTATGTTTAAAACGCATCGGTTTTTTAATCCATAAGAAAAGTTCATCTTATAGTATATGTATTAAGATACGAGTTTTATTAGAAGCAAATTTTGTCGCACGCACGCGTTTAGGCAACGACGAGCGTAGCGAGGATGAGTAAGTGCGACAAAATGCCTTATAAACGAGTTATCATACAGTATTTTTTCTACTTTGCCACTTTTGAAACCAAATAATCAAATTTATCAATTTTTGCGATGTGCATTAACGGCAGCTATGAGAAAGAATTAATTTGAAACGTCAGTACTCGTATTTTAGTTCTTCTAAAAATGAATTCGAAAGTTTTTCAATGTACGCCCCCAGAAATGCGGGCTTCGGCGAAAATACGATGGGCAATTTTCTACCTTCAAAATTTCACGAGGTATATGAAAAGACAGAAATTGGCGGAAAGAGAACAAGGTCTACAAGGTTCGGAAAAGATTTTACTACCGTATTTTGACCTGCAACGAAGCCGTTTCGTTGTACTATTAAAAACCTTCCTGACGGTTGCTATCCAAACCGCCAGCCCCCGTCTCACTTCAATGCGCCAAGTTTTACCAGCTTGGCCACCCCCACACAGAATGCCCCAACAAAATCGCTTGCGCCAAATTCACGTGAAGTGCCAACACAAGTGTCAACCATTATGCCAATTTACAGCAGTTGACTTGACTGCGAAGTATAGGTTAGGATTGACAAGATCATTCAAGTTTGTTAACATTAAAAAAATAAATTATACTATTGAAAAAATATCATCATTATTCATGGGAAAGACGACGCGTAAAACAGTAAAAGGGGTTTGTGTATTATTCAATAATAATTTGACCGTAAATTTTAAAGAAAAAGTTAATTTTGTGAAGACCCAATGTCAATATTTTAAATATTTCTTAATTAACACTTGAAACTCATGTAAAATAAAGAAATATGGATTTAGGTACTATTTTTTATTGTCTAACTTTTATTCAAAAATTTTTGCTTTATTAAGTTCAGAACAAATCCATTCCGAAATAATACATTTCTTTCTCAACTACAAATGATAATGAAGAACGAAATTCGGGTGTCCCAAAACTCAATACCCGGAGCAAATTCGTCGATTCTTTATGATGGGTCAAAGTGTTGTTATGCTGTTTTTAAACGCGGCGTTTATTATTTAAGAAATTACAATGATACTTTGTTTTGGCGGCGGGAACTCCTGTGACGGCAACCAAAACGGTAGTTTTCCCGGTATCAACAGCAATTAAGTGGGGCTACCAATAGTACGTACTTCGGGTTGCTGGTACTATGGTCCATTTAGGGAGAGATAAAGTTCATTCCGATGGCGGTGCCTTTGGGCTTGAGGAGTTAAGCCCTTGATACCACAAAATGGTATCATCTCCCCCTCGTCGGGAGACGATTCCGCAAAACTATATCTAAAATAAAACTTTTTGTGATAACTGAATAGAGAAGCGTACCCGCAAAGAAAAAATGAAAAAAACGAAAACGTTTCTAAAATTTGCGTTAATACATTTATTTCTCGCTTTGGTTTTGCTTAAAACTAACAATTTCTGTGTGTGTGTGTGTGGGTGCTGCTGAGCATTAAGGCCTTTTCAGAACATGACTCTATATACATAATTCTAATGGACCTAATTATTACATTTCAAAGCTTAAGACTAATACAGTTGGTGGCTTTTCGTATTACAATTATTACAAAAAGAATTTGAGAAAGAAAGGGGGTTCGGTTTGTGAGGGTGGCTGTCTTGTTCTGTCCTTTTCTTGAGTTCACGAGTACCCTCCGTGGGCACTCTGATTGGTGGTTTTGTCCTGGTGATTCCGGGGTGTGCACGGTTGCTGCCTGAGCAACCTGGGGGTCTTCTTGGTGCTGAAAGGGGAAGAAGAAAATGAGCTGGGGCGGTAGGATAAGGGGTTGTGTGGGTCTTTTCCGGGTTTGGGGATCATTATGGTGTGGGCTTTTTTTCTATGAAGTAGGGAAGTAGACGTTGGAGAGACATGACGGTTAGTGCTGCGATGGCTGAGTGTGGTAGGTTTTTGAGTAGGATGGGTTTTATTTGGTTTGGACCTGGGGTTTTGCTATTTTTCAATTTGGTGATTATGGAGGATACTTCTTCAGATGTTGTAGGGTCAGTAGGTCTTTCATCCTGGAGTGGGTAGGGTAGAGATTTTACTGGGGGGATGGTTCTAAAGTTGTTGAAATTGCCGGCAATTGTTCGGAACTCGCCGTTGAAATTGGGGTCAGTTGGTGGATGTTGGAGAGAAATTGGGCGAAGCAGTTGGCTTTTTCTGGGGGAGTGTTACAGTTGTATGTGTTGTCTGTTTGTGGTTTGAGAGGAATTTTTGGCCTGTGAGAATTCTAAATTTGTTCCAAAATGTTTTGCCTTCTTTGTAATTTAAATTTTCATAACTTTGGGACCAAGTTTGTTCTCGCTATTGATTTAAATCTCTTCTAATTAATGCGTTGAGTCTGTTGACTGGGTTTTGAGGAATTGATGCGGTTTCGGACAAATTCTCTATAAATTTTCCGTCTTTGTTTAATTAATTTTAGCATTTACGCGGGGATGGGTCTGAAGTTGGATGGGATGTGTTTTGTTTTTATGGCGGAGTTTCGATTGTTGAAGATGGTGTTAGTGAAGAGTGCATGGGTTGAGTGTCGGGATGTGGTTGTAAATGAATTGTTTGAAGTGGGACCAGTTTGCGTTTTTGAAATCGTACATTTCGGTGAAGGATGCGGGTGGTGGTCGACTGTCACGGAGGAATTTTGCAGCTAGGGGGAGGTGGTCTGAAATGACCGTAGTGCCGATGTAGGAATTTATGTCGAAAAATGGGGTAAGTGATTCTGAGATTATTATGTGATCTGGAATTGAGCATCCATTGTGATTGATGAAGTCTGTGTGCCGTGAATTGAAGTCGCCTAATATGATTGAATATTGGAGATTGGATGCATACAAAAAGAGTAGTAATAGAAGATGGAAATGGTTTTGTCGTCGATGACAACATCATCGATGGTCACCTTTAGGTCGGAAAGGTATGCAGGAAGTTGGTGAGGTTTTGAGACGATTGAGTTTGTGACAAGAAGAGCTGTAGCTCGGGCGTTGTTCAGGACTGAAGGTTTGTGAAAGCAGTTGAAATTTGTGATTTTTATGGATTTGTTGGCGAAGGTTTCCGTGATGGCTAGGATTTTTATTTTATCGGAGTAAAAGAGTTGACTGTGGGGATGTTAATGTTGTGGTTGGATTGGGGGTCAAAGAAGGTGGGGCCCCTGCTTGGACTAGCGGGGGCCTGGGGAGCGGGCGGTGGAGCAATGGAAGTAGCTCGTTCGTGCGAGTTTGGAGAGTGAAGCAACTACTCGAAGGTGAAGTAGATGCGGTTGTTTGAATGGTTGATTTTTGTGGTGAGATTGAGAATTTGTTTGGTGGAGAATTCGATGACCTTGTCGTTGAAGGGGAACAGGTCGTAGAGGACGTTGGTAAGGATGGCGACAATTTGTTTGTAAGTGACGACGTGGGACGTGGAGGTGGTCGAGAGTGAGTTCTTCGGGTTCCGAGGGGAAGGGGTCGGTGAATTCCTTAGGGGGTTGATGATTAGGGTTGGAGCAACTGGGATGTTCCTGGACCATGCAGGGTGAGAGCCACTGCAGAGGAGGCACTTGACCTCGTTGTCTCTGACAGTGCAGGAGTTGGCGGGGTGGTTTTCGGGGCACTTGGGGCATGCGAGTTTGTTTGTGCTAGAAGCACTTGGCACACTGCATTGGAGTGGGAGCTGGGGATTTGAAGGTTCGCATTGATGGTTTTTTCCGAATGCGTCGAGGCCGTGGTCAACGGTGTTGGTGGAGTTTGTGATTATTCGGATAAGAGGGGTTGGCTTATTTGTGGCTCGGGAGAGGATGCGCCACGATTTGAGGACAGTGAGACCGAGGTCTTCGATAAGTTTTTTGATGTCAGTGGTACTGATATCGAGAGAAACGTCCCGAAGGACAATTGAAAAATGGGGGTTGGATTTGCGGCGCTGTTCGGGGAGGCTTTTGGGAGCAATGGGTGCGATGGTGGTGTTGGGGCATGGCGGATCGAAGTCTTGTTGGGAAATTGTCGGTAGGGGTTTGTTGGTTATTAAAAGGGCCGTCTTGTTCCAATTGACGACCAGGGTTTTAATGTTTTGTAGGTTAAAGGTTGTTGTTAGAAGCGTGTAGAAGCCTTTTTGGAAAGCAAAGTTTTGCTGGATATTCTTAATGGGGTATTTGGATTTAGGTGCAGGTGATGTTGGTCTAGAATTGATGGTGGATAGCCTGTCGGGAGAATTATTTAACTCACCGGGTGTCATACTGGAGGAGTCGGAGGCGGAAGATGGTCGTCTGCTGGAGGACGACATGTTTGAGGGGTGCTTGGTTGGAAGAACCTCATCGGCGGTACGCGATTTTACTTGACGGGGCGGACCGAGGTTACACTTTGTCATACACTTTCCGGGGCTGCACATTGGCGCAAAGCACCCTCAGAGAGACCTTTTTGCTTTGCTTTGTTTGTGTTGTTAAAGATGCGTGCCGGATTCCAGGAGGCCGAAATTATGAAGTTACCAGTTGGCAACTCTGGAATGACGATTTCGGAACCTGAACGCAATAAGAACTGACCAAGAACAACAACAGACAAAAAGGTGGAGACGTTCCAGTAACATTTCACTTTGTTGTGTTAACTTATTAGCTAAATTCACTTTTTTATCAAAACATAATGCACACAACGCCATCTTCTGGGATTGCCGGAACCAGCATACAACGCCATGTTTATTTTTGTTTCTGCCATGTATTCCGATGTTTTAATAGTTATTCGCCCCCGAAAAGAAAAAGAAAAAGAAGAATGTGTGTGGAGTCCACGCGCAACAGAATTGAAACTTTGGAGTTTACTCCTTAAGAATCGATTTTCATTTTTAAATCCCGGACGACAAATTTTGATGGCCGTCGTTATTTGTTATTGTCGTGCCAGGGGGGCTTTGTTATTGTCGTTGCCTGTACCAAGCTCCCCGCCCCATGTAATTTTTCCGATGTTTTAATATTAAATTTGCCATTCGGAGCGGTCCAGCCGTTCTTGAGTTATAAACCAAAGGAGGCCTCTGAGCCTCCATGTCCATTTATTAGTAGTTATTCTGCTATTTCGGACGAAGACAAACACAACAAATCAAAGATCATAAAAATCGGTCCAGATGTTCTTGAGTTATAAACTCAAGGGTTCCCCCTGAGCCCCCTGTCCATGTTTCATTAGTTATTCTGCTATTCGGGGCGCAGGAAAATCCCCATGTCCAATGTGAAAAATAGTTTACGACTTATTCCCATACCTACCAAATATAAAAAAAATATATTTCATAAAAATCGGTCGAGCTGAAAAATCGGTCCAGCCCAAGGGGGCCCCCTGGGCCCCCATATCCATGTGAAAAATACTTAGCGACCTGTTCCCATACCTATCAAATATACAAAATCAAAAAATCGGTCCAGCCCAAGGGGACCCCCTGAGCCCCCATGTCTATGTGAAAAATAGTTTACCACCTATTTTCATACCTACCAAATATACAAAAAAAATTCATAAGAATCGGTCAACCCGAAAAATCGGTCTAGCCCGAGGGCCCTCTCTGGGCCCCCATGTCCATGTGAAAAATAGCTTACCACTTATTCTCATACTTATCAAATATACAAAAAAAAAATTATAAAAATCGGTCTAGCCGAAAAGTCTATCTGGCCCAAAGGGCCCCTCTTGACCCCCATGTCCATGTGAAAAATAGTTTTAAACCATCCCTGGATTATGTCGATCAAAACAAAACGAAAATTATTCAAATCGGTAAAGCCGTTTTTGAGTTATAAAATTACAACAAAAAGTGGCATTGATTTTTATACAATGTGTCCATGAGGTGATTTTTTCTAGTAAGTTGTTTGGAGAAGAACATTTTTGGTCTTGACTGGTTTTGCTTGTTATAAAATTACAAAAAAAAAGATAAAACATTGCAAATCATAGTTGATATGTTTTAATTGGGGACTTTTTTCTTCGAATAGGATCGAATTTTTGTCTAAGTCCCAATATTTTTGATAAATCTAGTATTTAAAGCAGAACACTGCCTAGCAACGCCTAAAAAATACCATTGAAACTTCATTAAACTTCATCGTCAAAAAAATTCGGAATACTAAGTCTTTAGCAAAGAATTTTTTTAATTCAGTGTTATGGTCTTGGCGATCTACCATATCAACACGTAATCCAAGAATTTCAAGCAAAAATTCCTGGAGTTCATTTGAGCCGCAATGGATTGTTCAAATTGTTTTGTTAATTATTTTACTCGAAATAAGGTATCAGCCGTGACTCCCACTGTGTTCAGGTTGCTAGGCAACTTTGCCTTCAGTTTATGGACAGAAAAAAAATCTTCAAAATTAAAGAAAAAACTGCTTAATTTAAAACAGGTTGATTAAAATGTTTGACTGTTTTAGTTTACCAAAACCAGTCTAGACCAAAAATATTCCTCTCCAAACAACTTAATAGAGAAAATCACCTCATGGGCACCCCATCCAGGGACACACTGTATATATAGATAACTTCTACAGCTATGTCGAGCATTCACGTCGACGATCCTGGCACTGGTTTTCTACGGTTATTTAGCTATCTATCTATCGTGTACAGTAAGGTAGCAGCGGATTGAAGTTTTAAAAACCCGATTGATGCAATTGATGGATAGGAACTAATAATATACTATTTTTTATGTTTGAGAATTGCGCCTAATAGTACGTACAATTAATATTTGTTACATTCAAGTTTTTAGGAAATAAATAAATATTCTATAATAATTATGTTTTACTTACAAGACAACTCCAATAAGCGATGGGTTCTAGACGACATTGCAAATCTTTTTATGAAATATTATTATTTCACTATTCACGACAAAACAGCACAAAAGCTAAATAGTCACTAACAGAACCGTTGGGAAATTTGTCCCAGATTTGGGTAACCGTTAAAAAACCGCGGAAATACATATTTTTCAATTGGTTCCACCACCTTCATCCACTTGTCACCGCCCTCATTTAACGGTGAAATGCATAGATTTCCGTTCATCGTATGTACAATAATTTAAAAATCATAGAACCGTTATAGAACTTAGGATAATACGGGATAATATAGCACAGAATTATATGGCACATGTTAAAGTAAACTTCCAGTTACGACATAAAAGAGAGATCAGACGATGAAAGGATTCCCAAAAATAAGTTTTCGCCCTTTAAAAAATACATTTTTTGACTTTAGTGACCAGAAGTTGAAAGAATTCGGTTTTCTCTATAGAATGGTATTAAAAACTCAAAATCGACAAAACTGAAGTTACGATGTTATTGCAGTCACATAATTGACGTTTATCATTTGACAACCATTGCGTTATTGACAGAATTAGCAAATGCAAAAAAAATAGAGCGGCACAGAAAAATTTACATGTAAAAAAAGCCAAAGTTAACTAGATGAAAATCATTTTGTAGCACCCTGTATAAGTTGTAGTACCAGAATTATCATTCAAAAATAAAAACAAGGTCATCAATAATTTCACTCCTTTATTTTGTTCATGAGTAGCAAACTCTAACGGCTTGATTCAAACTAGAAACAACTTGGAAAACTGCAGTATTCTGGAAAATATTTCCCTGATAAGACAATTGTATGCTATGCTAAAGCGCTCGAAGCAATCGCATTTAAATTTAACTTCCATGAAATTGCGGAAATTTTTCTTATTTCAACTTCTCGCATCTCTCGTACATGTTAATTGAAGTGCATCAATTTTGTGGAGACCCGCAGTTACAATGTAAACTTTAAAAGATAGTTCCTGTACTTACTATATACACACATAAACCGCAGTTTCTCCAAATGAAAGCTTTCATTACGTATACAGTGGCAGATGTTTAAATTTGGAAAAAATGTACATATTATGAGAGTGCACTTTTCAAAAGCACTACCTATTTACCTGAAAAAAACTTTCTTGGCGCTAATTGAAACACAAACTGACTTAAAAGTGAAATTTATAGATTTTTAATCAGAAACACCTGGACTTCAACGCCGTTCACGAGCCAGGAATGAAGTGTTATTTATATACTTTAAAAGTAGACGTTTTGACAGGTCGTCGCTAAGAATTATGCTTAGAACTACAAAGTATGCTGTCAGTCGAGTGTATAACGAGATACAGCAATTTACAAAACAAGAAACTTCGGAATATTTTCAAGAGTTTGCTCATGTCCGCTCATGCTCTAACTTCTGGCGAATAATTTAAATTAGTTATTCTGGGGGAATCAGTTCTTCTTTCTCCTCGGGGAACTCGTTATCTTTTTAATTAAGAGAGTTTAACCCATTTTTAATTAATCCGAAACACATGTTTTCTGCTTAAACACAATGACAGATTTGGGGGAAACTCAAGACAACGTTCTTTAAATACTTTAATACTTGATTCAATATTTGAACAGCGGGGGTTCGTTTGTTCTTTAACCAGAATTACGGCGTGAAACAACAGGAAATTTATCGTGCCTTCACAATTTAATATACCGTATTTTGACGTAAGCACATGTTGTAAATTATTAAAACAGAGATTCTTATTCTAGTGTTTGTTAAATTATGTACCGAGTTTGAGAAATATAACGGCATTCTTTACTTCAGTCGTGTAATGAGCTATGATGAATTGTGGAGGAAGAACTGCTAGGATGACACATTAGAAAATGAATTTCGAAGAAACATTGCTTCCAACATCGGGTTTCTCGGAATTCTATCACAGAACATTACTTGTTAGACATGGAAAGTATTAACAGAATAAAACAAAATATGATAAATTGTTACTGTCACACGTATGGGAAAACATTAAATTAATAATTGTGGAGTGCCGTAACTGTGATGCATCATGAATTATCTTGATAGATATTTGCAACATGCAAAAACAAGCAAAACCTAACTGTTTTTTTCTAATATATACAAGCACTTTTTTGATCAAAATTATTTTTTATTATAGTAAATATGTTATCCAATTATGGTCAATTTTAAGTTCTAGATTTTGCGACATGTCGTAATACGTGCAGCGACGCAAATAATTGACAGTCTAGGGACTTCCGCCTTGCTGCATCATTTGACGACTGACATTTCGAAATTATTGCGAATTAAAATTCTTCTTATCCTCAACAGAGACAACCTGTCTAGTTGTGTGTGTCGTTAGTTATTTTTTTTTTTGATAATTGTGAATAGAGACTTCGGCAGGACAATGTGTTTGATACCTACCTTGATGGCCAACACTGCGTGGCACTTCTTTCTGCTGGACTGGAGAAGTTCAAGTATTTAATATCTAAAACAATCTAATGAATGCTTTAAAGGACTGGCTTTTTTCATGTATTGAAATTGACATTAAATCCAGAAAAACCATGTGTATAAGTGGGGTGGGTATACTATAATACAACGTGTTTCAGAAATAAGTACATTAATTTTAACTGATAATAAAACTCGTCAAGAGCAACAACTTTTCTAAATATATATTTTTTGTAAAAGTTCTAGTTATCGAGTTAAAATTATTTAAAAATTTGTCACAAATTTTATTGCCCGCCACTGGAGACTAGACTATCTGGCCGACAATGATGATCAATTGATAACCGAAGCCTAGTAACGACAACATGGAGCAAATCTGACGCACAATGTCCAAATGTCTGTCCTAAATGTCAATAAATTGAGTGGCATTTCTCTCTAAGGTGTCCTCTCCAGCAAGCAGGTCTGAAGAATGAAAAATACAACAGAATGTCACTTTTCCCGTCATTACTTCGTTCAGGTGTTAAATATTGCCTGAATTTATTAGATATCTCCAGATTCTGTGTTGATATGTCCTGAGACAATACGCATGGTTGAGGTTTTGTGCTTCGTTTTGTGCCTCCGATTTTCAGGGTTATAAAGTTGTAAGGTAGCTAAGTCTAGTCTTCAATTATTCCAACAGTGTCCAGCAGTGCAGGGCCTGTGAGCAATTTATTACCATCTGCACCCTATATTGACCAAGATACCAACACGAAAGACCATGACAGTTGAGAAGTAAAAATGAAATCATTAGAATGTGTTTCAAATCGCCATGCATTAACATCATGCTGATGTACATACCAACACTACCATCAATGTGATTTTGCGCCATTAATGGATCCAGAGAGAGTGTCGTGATTATTGTTATGTTTTAGTAAATAAATTTGTAGGTATACCTAAATAAAGATTTTATTTTTAAAATTTGTTGCAAAGAAGACGAAAAATGCATTAAAGAAATCACCAAACAAATCAAAACTCACTAAACGAAATCCCGAACTAAATTGATCATAATAAATTTTCAAAGTGGCCACCATTATTTAGAATGCAGGCTTGAAGACGCCGACGAAATGATTCTTCCACCCTTTCTAACATTGCTCTGTTGTTGCGAATCATTGCAGCGGCATTTTCCACCCGTTCTTGCAAAATTTCAATGGTATCAATTGGGGCCGAGTATACCAAATCTTTCATGTGGCCCCACAAAAAAAAGTCGCAGGGATTCAAGTCTGGCGATCGGGCAGGCCAAGCTATAGGACCATTACGTCCTATCCAGCGTTCAGGAAAATTGTTATTTAGCCAATCGCGTACAATGCGTGCATTGTGACATGGGGCACCATCGTGAAGATACCACATGCTTGCGCGAATTTCTAAAGGTAAATCTTCTATTAACTCAAACAATACGTTGTTCAAAAAATTTAAATATCCTTCCCCATTTAAGCGCGGTGGCATTATGTGAGGTCCAATGAGCCGTCCATTTATGATTCCCGCCCACACATTAAGAGAAAATTGATGTTGAAAATGATTTTCTCTAACGGCGTGAGGATTTTCGTCTGCCCAAATATGGGTGTTATGACTATTAAAGACACCTTCACGGGTAAATCCAGCCTCATCTGTTGTTAACAAAATAGATAAAAAGGTTTCCTGCATATTTATTCTGGCAAGCATCCACTCGCAAAATTGTAGTCTGCGAGGTAAATCTTCAGGTAGTAAGAACTGCACTTTTCGAACATGATAAGGATACAATTGTTGTTCTTTTAATATTCTCCAAATTGTAACATGTCCTACTCCGTGTTGCGCCGCCAGTCTTCTAGTGCTAATCCCAGGTCGAGCCTCAACACTATCTAAAACGTCTTCCTCGATATGTGCTACTCGATCAGGACGTTGTCTACCACGATCGTAAGCTGCAGCCTTAAAGCATCCGTGTTCCCGGAGATGCTGCATCACTCTCACAAATGTGCGAACATTCGGAATGCGACGATTTGGGAACCGTTCCCTGTAAATGCGTTGGGCTAAGGCTGCATTTCCGTCGCTTCTACCATAAGTGAACACAATATCCGCATATTCTTCATTTGAAAATGTAGGCATTGCACAAGATTAATAAGAACTAGTATTTAAATTTACACTTTTGACAAAGATGACAGAAAAATAATTTTCAAGTCATCTATTTGACAAAATAGTAATGACTGCTTCTAAGCAACTTAACAAAAAAGAAATTATTTTGCCCATTGTTAGTGCTTGTGATTAGAACAATACATAGAAGACTCGTGAATTTATGGGGAGGAAAATTAAAAAAAAAATAGACAATTAGGAAAAAATGGTACAGAGAAAAAGTGTTTAACTTGACGAGTTTTATTATCAGTTAAAATTAATGTACTTATTTCTGAAACACGTTGTATAATTATCATTTGTCTGATTTTCAATACATACTCCTTGTAGACATTTTAATCTTCTGCCACCTTAAAAAAGCTCCAACATAAAGTCCTATCCAAGAAGACATACAAAAAATGAGAATTATTTACCTAAGTAAAACCTAATACCTGTATGTTCATGTAGCATCTCTATGCTTCAAGACCCTCCAATGTTTTTTCATTTTGTACCTAGCAGATACAACCGGGTGGTTGCAGATGAATTGTGGGAAACCGAAACAGTGTGCAAGCAATCCCAAACAACGGGATACATCACCAAAACAGTTATTGGTTTAAAATTTGTACGCAAATCGTTTACCGCATTCCAAACGTAAGTGGTCTCAAAACTATTAAAAAAATTGTTTCCGAAAACCTACCAAAACTTGTATTTTCTACCAAAATTTAACTAATTTACCACTGTCGCAACTCAATTAAGGCACCTCTTGAAGTGTTGCAAATCGCTGCCGCAACTGGCTTAAACCTGCATACCCACGAAATTTTTGAAATTTGAATTTGAATCTCCTGTTCAAGAAACTGTCATTACTGGTACATGGCCTACAAACCAGTGTGCATAAAGGGCTGTTTCTTGGAAGTCAGAAAAAGGAGTGAAATATTTAACACTAAAAGAATTAAAGAAGTTAATTTTGAATTTGCAACTAAAAATAATAACAGCTGCTGATAAATGGATACAGAAATTTTTAAAACGGAATCAACAGACATGGCTCAGAAAGCCTGAAAACATCCCGGCTTCTAGGGCACAAGCCTTTAGTAAAGACAATACTGTTTTATACTTTAAATATCTCAATGAGGCTATGGAAAAAGTTTCCACCAGAAAATATCCACGTCCAGGAATCTGTACAGTTCAAAAAGGACCACAAAAAGATTTCGCCATAAAAGGACGAAAGTAAGTTGGAGCCTTTATATGTATAGCAAAACTTGTTGTCAACAAAACGGTTGGATGTGTTTGGAACATTTTCTACATTACTCTAAAGTAGTCTAAAGCTTTGTATGAAAACAAGGTTTTCCTCTTTTTGGACGGCCACGGTAGCCACAAAAACCTAGAAGTGCTACAATACAAAAAAGATAAGCTGACTTAAGCAAAATCCTGGCGGAATCGTCACACATTTCCAAGTAGCTGGTCTTTTCAATAAAATTTATTTGAGCTGCTACACCCGCAAATGCAGTACATGCTTTTCCCAAAATAGGAATTGTTGGCCTTTGACGACAACATCTTTCTAGAGTGGATGTTCTAACCCTCCTCCACCACTGATAGACTGTTAACCGAACAAGACCAATGTCAAAATGATCAAGAACAATCACGACAAGGAGGCGTAGATGTTCAACTGCCTAAATCAGGCTCTGGAACACCAGATCCTAATGAAGTTGAACCTTCAACAGCAGGATTTCCTAAATCCAAAACCACTACAGAAAGATTTCCTTAACACAGGAAACGGAGGTGTAGTAAAACTATCTCCATTGCCGCAAACTTCACCAGGATCTTCGAAGAAAATATTTAGAAAACCTAGCAAAAAGCGACCTATAAATTCTATGCCAGACAATGATGAATTAAAAAGGGAGGTAGAAGAAAAGGCAAGATAGTGAAGGAAAAATTTATCAATAAAATAAATAAAAAAATTGGTTGAAGAAAAAAAGGACGATGTCAGTGACGATGAAGAGGTTGAAGTCGTTGATGACGATGAAGCCGATGCTGTGTGTTTATATTGCAATGATGTATCCTCTAAGTCGAAAACAAGAGAAATGTGGATTTCATGTCCGAAGTGTCCGAAAAAAGAATCAAGCAATTCATCTGCGAACTTAAGTTTTGGCTTGTTGCTTCCCATTTCGTTTATTGATTTGTTTTGCTACAAGTTGTAGTCTTTTATTTTAAATATATTTTATTACTTTCATAATAACCCGCTAATACTTAATAAAAATAAAAACTACAAAAAAACTTACGGTGTGCCATCTTAAGAAGAGTAGGGGAAATGTGGTGAAGATGGCACTCTTTTAGTTTAGTTTATTATTATTACGTGCTATAATACAACGTATTTTACACATGTCATAAACAAACAAAAAATATAGAGCAAATATATTATACAATATACAAAATAATAAATTTTAATCCAGGGTACCAGTCAAGGATATCATAGTCTAGATAAATGTTCAAAATACACTGTAATTTACAAAATATATATTTTTATTAATTTTTAAAATTTTAGTTCAAGGGTGCCATCATATCAACTGATTTGATATGATGGTACCCAACATAAAAGTACGTAAATAGTATAAAAATTAACGCAATAATTATGTTGTAATTCTATCATGCGTTCAACAAAAAACGACGTCAAGTGTGTCATGGATTGCATTTCATCACGCACCTGACCGACAGAAATGATATGCAATCCATGGCCCACTTGACGGCGTTCTTTGTTGAACGCACTATAGAATTCGGAGATATAGAATTTAGTTCTGCTAGAGCTGCCAGAGATGCAAAGACACGGAACTTACAAGTTACTGCAAAACGAAAATCAGGTTTAACTAATGAAGAATTAACAAAAATGGTAAAAATGTGGGACGAAAATACAATTTTTACGAAAACCACTCAAGGGAGGACAAAAAGACAGCGGACAGTATATGGTTGACTGTTAATACAAGTTATCCAGACATTTGCCCAATACGGTAAGTTAGAACATCACAATGTAGGAAAATGGCATGCAGCAAAAATTAAATTAGACACCAAAATTGTCGGCAAAAATTAAATTTTTCACCAAAAATTGTCAGCAAAAATGAAATTAGACAGCAAAAATTGTTGGCAAAAAATTAAATTATACAGCGAAAACTGTCGGCTACACTTGAATTTTGCCACCAAAAATTGTCGTATACAATATTCTAAGGGTCAGGCATATAGTCGAAAATTTTCCCGACCTGTCTGGCAAGTGTTTGAAAGGAAACATTTGAAACAATATTTGTTCAGACAATCGCTCGAAAAACATTAACAAAAAATTGAAACGTCAAGATCTCATAAATCATGTCATGAGTTGGTTGCCATGGTGGTTGACAATATCCCTGAGGAGATTTTCGCTGGCGGGAAATTTTCGCGAAATTCAAATTTGATTGGTCGATTTCAAAAAAACCTGACGTTTAGATTGGTCCGACATATCAGTTTGACAGGTGAGGGCGATTGTCAGCAAAAATGAAATTAGACACCAAAATTGTCGGCAAAACTTGAAGTACCATCAAAAATTGTCATATACAATATCCCAAGAGTCAGGCATATTGTCGAAAATTTTCCCGACCTGTCTGGCATAAGTGTTTGTTGCACCGAAAACTTCCCAAGCGCGCAGCGCGTGCAGACAGAGAGTTTAAACAATATGCCTGACCGAGGGATATTTGTTCAGACAATCGCTCGAACAACATTAACAAAAAATTGAAACATCAAGATCCTATAAATCATGTCATGAGTTGGTTGTCATGGGTTCCAGTAGTAAACAAAGTTTTTCCAAAACGAAAAATTCGAAAAGCATGGCTCTCGTTCGATTTGGATCTGATTCCATACAAACAATTAACGAGGAAGTTAAGAAATGTGTGCCAGTCAACACCATGAAATCACGAAAATCCGTATGGTCGCAGTTTAACAAGTTCTGTGCCGAAAGAAGGTACGATGTCACTACTCGAGCCTTACCAGCGAAAGCATTGAATGAAATTTTGATGGACTGGGGATCTAACATGAGGAAAGCAGATGGAAGTAACTATAAGGATTTCGTGGTTACACAAATATGGAATTGTACAGCTAAGCAGATACAGGAAATGTATTATGAAACATTTAACGTCAAAATTAACCCCTTTACTGACATCGATTTCAAAACCTCCCGACAAGCTCGAGATTCAAATAGAAAGAAATGCTAGTTAAACCTCGATTTGAGAAAAGTAAGTGCAGCTGCATTTTCGGAATTGGAAATTCAACTGTTGATAGAAGCTTGCGATGAAGCTACGCCGGATGGAATACAGAAAAAGTTTTACCATATTGCGGCCCACGAACTTGCCTGGCGTGGCGGAGAAGCCACTTATTGCTTGGTCACCTACTTTCAAGAAGAACGGGATAATAAGAGTGTCTATACATACTGGAAGGATTGAATATAATCCGATCATTTCTAAGACTGCGCAAGGAGGTGCGAAAAGGCTCACAGATTCGAAGTGGCTAATAGAAAACAAAAATAATCCTTCGATGTGTCCAGTAAGGTATTATTTTTACAAAAGCGTTGCAAAAACAAAATTATTAACCACTATTAATTTTTTTACAGGTTGCTGAGAAGGTTATTAGAGAAAAGAGGTAGAAATATAAAGAGTAACAGATTATTTCTTACTCCAAATCCTGACTTCAATCCGAACACTCCAAATTCTCCGTGGTTTAAAAATTTTCCTGTTGGAAAAAGTACTATTTTAAAATGGACAAAACTTGTCGCAAGAGGCATTGGTATTGACACAGGAGTTGTTAAAATATCCAACCACTCTCATCGATCATGGACAATCTCCCATTTGGCAAAAGCAGGTGTTCCTGAACAATCTTTGATTAAGATATCTGGACATTCAAGCAGCTCTATCAAACCATACTTGCACTTCGATCAGGAGCATCATGCAAACATCATAAAGGGACTCAGAGTTGATAAATAATTCGACAACTGCTACCGCGGTAACTGAAGCAAAAAGGACGGACTCGGGAACAACTGTGATTTATAATAATTGTACCTTTAATTACAACAATTATTAGTTTGAATCCCTTGTGTTACAATACAGTATTCATGGAACTATCATTAATTTATGTATCATCCTGTTTTATTTTCAATAAAGGGCAAATTTTAAGTTAGGTCACATTAGGTCTAGAAACCTTTGCGGGGTGTTTTCGACAATTTCCCTAGGGAGATTTTCGCAAAGCGGGAAATTGTCGCGAAATTCAAATTTGATTGGTCGATTTCAAAAAAACCTGGCGTTTAGATTGGTCCGACATATTAATTTGACAGGTGAGGGCGATTGTCATATATAATAGCATAAGTGATAGAATTTTGCCGACAAAATTTAATGATTATTAAGAAAGTTTGTTGCTTGGCAATTTCGCGAGTGACATTGACATATAAAAATTATATATAGTTATTTTTTGTCAATGTCACGAGCGAAATTGCCCAAAGCACCAAACTTGAGTAGAATAATCTTTCAATTTTGTCAGGCAAAATTATATCACGAATGGTATTCGACATGACTATTTCATAAATAAAAATTTAAACAAGAAACACAATTTCATTATTATATTAAATCGTCGGTGAAATGTGTTAACCTGCTAACTCCATTTGAGAAAATTTTAGAGGAGACTATTAAAACGCTTGTATTTCGGAGCTTATATTAAACTATTTGGAGATTTCAGGTATTATTCAGACAAAATGTTTTATGTTTTTTCTCAATAATACCTGCTGTCTCCAAATGGTTTAATATAAACTCCGAAATTCAAGCGTTTTAATAGTCTCCTCCAAAATTTTGCCAAATGGAGTTAGCAGGTTAACACATTTCACCGACGAAATGCAAATTTTAACAATTCCAAAATATTTCTTATTTCTTGCCTATGTGAGAAGAACAATTATAATAATAAACATTTTCTTTTACATTCTTTGCATTCTACATCCTTAGAAGTTTGTTTGGACAAGTCATTACTGTTCCCTCTCAAACTACTAAACTGTCATGGTGAACTGCGTCAAGCTAAAGATAGGGTTTTAATTACTTGGTGTTCTCCAATCTCATTTTTGGCCAAAACAGCAATTGCAGAAGATCTATGAGAATGATTTGTTATTTTTAACTTCCTGGCGTCGAATCCAATATTAAGTGCAGATTTGCAGATTCTTTTGTCCAGGGTGTTTGTGCCTATTGATGAGTTCTTAAACCACAAACGACTAACATGAAAAAAATTTCTTTGTAACCCTTCCGGATTTCCTTCATTACAGCTGTTTGCCATGGCAATTCAAGAGCTTCGACAATCAATTTCCGTGTATCAGAATTTTCCTGAAAAAGTTATTTTTGGCATCATGAGCATTTCTAGCTTCCTTAAAACAGATATCGGAACATCTGGACCATTAATGCTGTTGTGTTCCACATTGATTTGACACTAGTTTCATTGTGGTTTTCTTCGTTCTTCTTTTTCATGTTGCATGCCCAATCTTGTAATATTTTTGCAATTTCTTCAGGTGTTAATTTTCGAAAGTAAATTATAATGCCGCTGCTCCTAAAATTTGGTAAACTGTTGCCACACTGACGCTTTAGTTTTAATCGTATTTAGAGGTACAATGTTAGAAATGTTTTTTAATGTTTTGAATTATTGATAAATCAGCGAATCTTAAATATTTGAAGCAGTTAAGGCCTGCTCAAACCAAAGCGGGACTCCGGGACCGGGACCGGGACCGGGAGCGATGCGAAACGTGCGGGAGCGGGACGATACTTGCCATACACACCGACGCACGAAGCACTTACGAAACAACGTTATTTGTAATGGTTTGGTAGCCTTTAAACCTAAATTAAAAAATCAAAAAATATACATGTAAGTACACAAAATCAAAGTGTTGTTGTTGAAAGCGAAACTATCATCAATTTTCAAATGCGTGCCATTGGTCAGAAGCGTCGTGAATGGTATCTAAATTTTTTTTTCTTTAGCATTTTTGTTTGATTCTTATTCAATTTCGTCATATATGTTGTTCTTTCTCTATTATTTTTATTTTCCGTATGTGACAGATCGAACAAAATAGGATATTTTTGTTTCACTAAAATAACCTTTTCAGTAATTTTACTCATTACTAAATATTATCGCTCACTATGTGACCCCGCGTAGCTATAAAGATAAAAATGCATGCGAAAACAATGCGAACTGCGGGAAAAACGCTGCATGCTGCGAACCGAAATTATTTTATTATTTTATATAAAATTGTTGGCAAAAAAATGAAATTATATACCAAAAATTGACGACAAAAAATGAAATTTGCCACCAAAAATTGTCAGCAAAAATGAAATTATTATCAAATAGCCAAATGCAACCCACAAAAAATTCACTACCACGAGATACAACCAGCAAAAACTGACGAGAAGAGACAGACAGAAACAGCGTTGAAAAATTGAAGTTGGACCAACTTTGTCGTATGTTCCGTATGTAAAGTGACCAACTTTTTATGTCTGTAACGAAGTTACCGAAGTTTAAAGACACACTGCCGGAAGCGCCAACTTCCACCGCCTCCCCACATAAAACTCACCTCCGCCACCGGCCGCCGCAGTTCCACTCCGGAAAGCAGCCGTATAGACAAGTGATCGACGGAGAAAAGGACACAATAATGAGTTAAAGACACCATGTTTATAATAAAGAGTTACCAGGATTAGACAGAAAGAGAAAGAGAGGGACAGAGAGAGAGAGAGAGAGAAATCGTGTAAATAGTAGTTATAGGGATCGTGTAAATAGTAGCCCTAGGAAGAGAGAGACACTGTAAATAGTAATTAATAAAGACCGTAATACCGAGCGGTTGTTTTGATTCCTTCCCGTTAAACTCGACAGCTGACCCCCGGCTTACCGGTCTCCGCTTACCTACCCGTGGTCACGTGGAGCGTACCACATATAAAACTTGGCCTCGAGGCAATCCAAGCGTAACAAGCGTCACATGTCTTATGTTTTTTTGGAAAGCTAGGTTATGGACTGAATCATATTTACAAAGCCCAATGTTCATACTACCGTATTCGGCAAAATATATAATACATGCGACTACAAATTTGTGCAATTAAACGATAAAGAAAAACATTTGTATTCACAAATTTAATAATTTCGATGTAAGAATTTGCAGAAAATAGACTGCAGCCAATCGGAAAGCATTACGCCAGCAGCGATCAGGTTTTTCCGGTCGCAGGTATAAAGGCATGTCACTTTTCGATTGTGCGGCAGTTCTATACGGACCTCGCAAGAGGCTGAATAAAATACATAAAACCCAATTGATGTCTTCCTCGAGAAACCCCTAACACCCTGCTGGTCCGGTGGACCACAACGTTGGGGCACAGCACAAGGTCGAACATCCTTTGATGTCGGTTGTTGTCTTTGTCGCCATTTCCACCACCGAGGAGCCGAGGACCCTACTCCGTGACCTGGAGGAAACCCGAACCCTACGACAATATGACCCCATCTAGGGCGCAGCCATTTATAACACCTATTTATCATTATTTGCTGATGATACATGCGCTGCATGTTCGGGTGCAAACATAGAGGAATTGAGCCGCAATGCTAACGATACTGTCAGCACTATGCAAATTGACGCAATTTTAAAAAAGTTATCCATCTACTGTTTTGTGATTTGGCAACTGCGCACGAAGGTAGACGTGACTCTGTTAAAGCTATATTATTTCTCCTATGTCCAGTCGAGCTTGGGCTATGGAATACTGGTTTGGGGTAACTGTACGAGAGCAAGGGAAGTATTTTTCGTCCAAAAAAGGATCGTCAGGACTATGCTGTCAAAGTCCCGGCTGTGCTCTTGCAGGGAACTGTTTCCCAAACTTGGTATACTCACTTTTCCAAGTTTACTTCTTGATAATTCAATAAAGTATGCCAGAGATAGTCTGTCATTCTATAGCCAAGTTGGTGACAACAGTCATATACAGTTTTAGGCATGATGGGATTATTATTCCTCATCACCGCCTTTCACTTGTAGCAAACAGTCCACTTGTTTTGCCAATTAAGCTATATAATAAATTGCCGACTGACATTAAGAAGACTCAAAATAGGGTACAGTTCCTGCGTCAAGTAAAAAGTTTTCTGCACAGTGGTGTTTTCTATTTCTTGGAGAAGTATCTTTCATTCTGAATTGCAGCTTCACCCACCCCTAACCTTTATGTTGAATTCTTGTTGTTATATATGTCATGATTGTATATACACACTTACATGTTTTTTTGACAATACCCGATACTTACTTGTAAGTCTTATGGGAATAAATGATTTTATTTTATTTTTATTTATTTATTTATTTATCTTGTAGAAACACTGCACTTTCACAAAATAATTATTAACACAGTTATAAACTTCGGAAAAATCCTCGCCAAAATTACGCGCCAAACAAACTTGTGCAGATGCCATAGCAATGACAGATAATGAGATAATGGTAAAGAAAACGCCATGGATATAGTGATCTAACGAAAATAAACAACTGCTTATATAGAATAATGTTTCGACACTCTCTCTGTTTCACAGTCGGCGAACCTTTGTATAGCACGTTTCCATGTCGGAAAGCAGAACAACCTTAGCACAAATTCGCCCAAAATTCCCTAGTTTGTGTACAGAATGGCGGCGCCCATATAAGGGTCATTTTTCGATTACTGCGTCTATGCTATTAACAGTCCATCTTATATACAAGTTCGTGGGGTTACGGCATTACCAGTAAATGTCAATTTTGATAAATGCAAATAAATAGCGCCATCGTGTCTGGGGTGCCATCATATCGATGACACCCTTCATGTTTGATGGTTTTTGGTTCCACATACTTTTCAAAAAAAGTATTGAATGTATTGAAATTTTTCAATTCGATATAATTGCTTATAGATAAGGTTGTAGTAAGGTGTTAAAGTTAAGTATGCCATCATAAGCAAGTTTCCTCTATATTCATATTCACCTAAATGATGCAATTAAAAGTGACTAAGGTTCCAAATTTGTATAAGCGAAGGAAGTAGCCGAATTTAGAATCGGCGCATTTGCGGCATCCATCACTTATCATAATAATAATATGTCGCAATTTGGAACTTGAAACTGACCTGCTCTCACAATAAATAAGGTTTTTAGAGCAAGAGATCCTTAATGCAAGAAATTATTTCAATTTCAAAGTAGCGTTGAGAAAACACAAGTAGCTAAAATTAATAAGCACTAATTTTGGAGGTATGTACATACTTTCCTTCAAGCTTGTCGTAAAGAATTAAAGACTCCATAAAACACACTTTAGCATCTGCTGACAGTCCAATTTGAGGGACTTCATGCATGTGAAGGAAAATGTGAAGATTTATTATGGAGGTAAAAGACAGCAAGGCAGACGCCAATTAGTGGGAGCGGAAAGACTACCATATTGTTTCTCATTTGGTATAACCCTCGCTGCGAAAAAAGATGGCAAATATATGAATATTTAATATAAAAAAACACAGCTACACGCACTATACATTACACGAAGAGATAGAGCAATGCATCATTTACATCGATGAATATTCTGCTTATTTAAAAGTTTACAAACGGAATTCAATCATTTTGTTAAGTGACATTAACATTGTTTGCAATAGTCAACGTAGTTAATTTGTTTATGTACTTAATTTCGTTGGCAGAGGCTGCACTTTCCGATGACAATACCACAATCCAAATTCCACTCTTAATTATTACACTCCACTCTTAATTGCATTTAATTTCGTGAAGTGGTCTGGATCAACTCGCCATCACGCATTGACCCTTCGGGGACATTTTATTCAATTTACGCCGATATTTAACAGATTTCTTCTGGATTCGCTATGCGGATGCGACCCGTAATTGTGTTTACAAATACCCGCCGCGATGGCATTAATTAAATTTTGACAATTCCATTCGTTTAATGGAAAACGTCTAATCTCAACGCAATTGTATGAAATTTGCATTATTCAGATTCATTGTTTATTTTCTGCTAGATTTATGCATTGTGTCGAGGTTTATTTTTGATAAATGTTTGTTTATGTCATTCGAAAGTAACACTGTTTGTTGTAGATGTTTATTTATTCAAAAGAGTTTAGTATGTGGCGATGTTAGTTTGGAATTAATTTAGAGGGAAACTAGGCCACATCGTTCTGTTCACAAAAGGGAGCATTTTCGTCGGCGTATTTCCCATACCATATTAACCTAATTAAAATTAATTAAATTTTTTATAAAATTTATTTATAATAAGTACATACAATAATAATAATTTGCAGTTTACGCACGTCTGCATAATTTAAAATAATATAAATTTTGTGTAAGCAATGAAAAGAGACTTCACTTATGCTTGTCAGGATTCTATAAATAGAACAGAAATAGAAGAACTAGAGGAACAAAGGTAAATAGCGCTCTCGACAAAAAACAAAATGAACAACTGCCCTTTTTAAATAAAGCACTCTTCAAGGTAAATATTAAGAGAAAATTTGCAACAAGACGAAAACAATGACTTTTTTCTGTAAAAATTCTTAAGGCGCTTCTCTCACCCCATGTTTGCAGTGTACATTTATAAAAATCGCTGTATTGTTAATTACTGATCAATAATCTTCAAATTTTGAATAGGATTGCTTTAGAACCTACGCATATTTTTTTTTTTCAAAACTGTTTTGGTGAATATGCAAAAATGTCGAACTGAACACATGTAAATTTTGTCACCATTTTATTGACACTTACGAATTTAAAACCTACCATGAAACATGCGTATCGCCTTGACTATAGTTTTTTCTTATTGTTTGCTACATTATTGAAGATGGAAGCGCAAATACAACTATGTAATAATGTTTTAAATAAAACCCTGTTCTGTTGATTTCTACGTCAAGAAAGTAGCTCCACCTATACAGCCATGCTACAAATACGCCGTGTACAGTGCGACTAAAATCTTAGACCTATACCACAGTATCAAAATTATGCGGGACGGAGAGCCTCTGTTATCTTAGAACTTCGCGGCCGTAAAAGTTTGCTTTTTTGGACGCATCTTTTGTTTGTGGCCGAGGTGTGAGTCGAGGTGCACACGACGTTTTTTAGGCAAAACTAGAAATGAGCATTGAAAATGTCCCAAAGCCGAAATATTCATTCCTACCTAGTATTGCGCTTTCAATTACACCTATTTTTTTTAACAGATCGGTTGGTATCTTATTTGATTCGTTGATTGATATTTTTATAAAATTTTGCAATGTGAGGAGTCTATTCTTTTCGATTTAATTAACATAGATAATTACATCACTAATAACAGAGCAACAAAACTTCGCTGGCAAAAGAAGCAGCAGTGTGTTAAAAAAACTTTGCATCGCGAAGCCCTACGACCATAAATTCCCTATAATAAAGATAGAGTGCGTAAACCATTTACTACGTAACTACTGTAGTAAATTGAGACGCTATTTTTCTCAAGGAAGCAAGGAAGGTGAAATCAACAGTTCCAGACATGATCGAGTCTGGCCTTTTTGACGACATTGAGTCGTGTGGAAAAAGAATTGTTCAAAATGTGCATAGTCTAATTTTGAATATGCAAAATAATGCAGCAGAAACTTATAATTCTATCGTCTGTAAATTTATAGGGGACAATTTCAGATAATAAAAAAAAAAACATATATACAGTCGAATAGAGAACCTCCTCCTTTTTTGAAGTCGGTTAAAAAAGGAAGAATATTTTGTCCTATTGCACAGGAAAATTTTGTAGTCCAGAAAAATTCGCTAAAAACTTTATCGCGGGATTGAAAAGAAAGCGCGAGTATAATAAAACTCGCAGACTTATTTCTACGAATTAAGAAAAGAAAGACTGCTGCTCCACTCGATGAAAATTACGGTCTGACAGAAATTCATCTAGATGAAAACGAATTTCGAAAGATTTCGAATGATGTGAAGAAGAGAACATGAAGCAAAAGCACTTTGAAAAAGACTATGGGGTACTTGTGTGTGAGTGCGGACTCTTTATTGACAAGGAAAATTGTTTTTTCGGTGCCAGTCCGGATGGAATTGGATCAAGATCATATTGTGGAAATAAAATGCTCTTGGTCCATTCGAGACTTAAATCCCCAACAAGCGGTCAATGAAAAAAAAAATAATTACTTAAAAATAGACCAAAATGGGGACGTTAAACTAAAGCAAAAAGATAATTATTACTTTCAGGTTCACAGGCAAATGGCAATTACTGGTGCTAACAATTATTGCTACTTTGTTGTATGGATTGGATCTATTGGAATTGTTGTAGTACAAAAAATTTATTCCATAGCAATTATTTTGTATGTTCTTTTGCAGATTGAAAAAGATAATTATGTCCTTTTGGGACAACATTGTGCCAAAATTTAAAAAATATATATTTAAATGTAATGGCCCGTGAAATACTAAAAAATAGTTGAACTGTTTCTCCCATTACGATGTCACGTTCTCATTCGACTGGTTCATCAGACTTATAGTAATTTTATGGACTCCGGTCAATAATACTTTTATAATCCCGAATGTCGTCTCGGGTGGTGGTTGAATTTAGAATATTGTATTTGTATTGTGCTAGCATTTGGGTCGTTAGACAGGTAAAGGTTTATGACCCTTTGGCTGTGCTTTCTGTTTCACAACTGGCCGCTACAAATATTTCTGAACAGAAAGCATTGTTTCACAGAATGTACTTTTTTCTGTGTCTCGCGTGGATTTTTGTTTACGTCCTACTACTTATGTCACACTTCGAACTTCACTCTCACGCAGTAGTTGCTCGTCCTTGCGAAATACCCCTTAAATTGTTTATTCTACATAACAGATAGATATCAACAATGTTTGGAACTACATTGGTGATAACATCGCAATAAAAGCGTCGTAAAATATTTATAACAAGACTAAATTATTATTATCCACATACACAAAATCTTATTGAACAACTCACATCAAAATGAGTTAAAACACCATAAAATGAGTGTCTAGTCGTAAAAATAAAACTTTGATAACTGTTTTAAAGTGTTGACTTACTCCACAATGGAATAAATTATAAAGTATCGCTTTAACATGCACTTCATTTGACGTTTTATTCGTGTCCAATTGGTATTTGTGTGATTATGACTGGACGAAATCACCAAGCAGAGAATAACTTTTAGGTTTATCACCTACATATTTGCCAAAACTGAATGACACAATTTTTTACCACAAATACATTTGGTCGACTCACGATGTGACTCATTGATACATTGAATATTCAAAAATTGGTTGAGGCGGCATACTAGTTTTTTCATGAATTTACAACTGCTATTAATCAAATACACAAATGTTTAGCTCAATAAAAATTGTCACGTACCTTCATAACGATTTGAAATTGATGGGTGGGGTAATTACTTTATAACTGTATAGACACCATTTATATAACGTTAATTTATGCAAACGTGAGCCCATTTCCGTGAGATAAAATTGTCTTAATAATAAAGACATTTAAAATAAAAAATTCCACCTATTTATTGTTCTCATGTTAATTTCATACACTACACGACGTTCAGCCCATGTTCACGTCGTCTTTATCTCCGTGATGAAGACGTAGGTGGGCGCTTATTTAATGTTAATGTAATGAAGAGTAAACATTCCTGCAATTGCTCTAATGACTTCATAATTCATTTATAAATGGTGACTCTCGGTACATCTTAAAATTTAAAAATTTAGGTTAGTTACATTGTTATAGACTAACCAAGTGTTTTACCTGTTTTTCATGTTAACGACATCTGACCTGTGCCATGAATACCAAACAATATGTATATGAAACACCGATTGTGTTGACATTACGTGGTCTACAAGGCTCAACATGCATTATTATCGCAGTCTTTCAGATAAAATCGACAATAATGGAATAATAAATGTGGTCGACACGCAATGGACAATCGATTCAGATTAGTTAAACCAACAGAATTAAATAATGTTGTGCAGGTATTAGTTGTTAATCGCCCAGTAAGCTAATTTATGAGGACCTGAATAGAGTTTTGACATTCATTGCTAATATAGGGAGATTACGACCGTGCAGAAAAGACTCACTGTTAACGGTTAATTTATATGGCTATGTCGCTATAAAGTTTTTCTTCTCCAAATTAAATATGGATGAGACGTAAAACCTGGGTTGTAAAATGATACGATAAACAACCGACAATAGTTTGTAAGCTTCGTTTCAGTTGGAATTAAAGTGACATAAAATGTGATAAAATTGATGTAGCAGCAATTTCAGCGTGTTTGCAGATTATACTTTTACAGTAAAACAAAGGAGTGATGTTTATGAGAGCAAGGAATTAAAGATGTTTTTTGAATACATGACTGAACAGCTTTCTTTCACTGATGTCCTATCACATACACTCAACAGATTAAGAAATGTATTGTCTCACTTTCAAGATTTCTAATTCATAACACTTCCAAATTTTGGAATACGTATGACAAATCTGGATGACAAATGTACATTATTATACGAGTTTATTGTGACATGAGTGCTCCAATAGAACGAATGTCACAATGCCTTGTTAAACGAGTGTAATATACTATTTTTCTACTTTGGAGCTCTTCGTTTTATGAAAATTATAAAATTCTGCTTTTTAAATATTTTAGGGATTTTTAGGACTACGTAGTACTCGTTGTGTTTGTGGTTATGTTTTTTATCTGAAAAGTTGACACTTGACTTGACCTCCACATGAGTTGGCTAGAGATGCAAAAAAAAACAACAGTTTCACAATAAGTCTTTATAGTCCAGGCAATGGAGCGTTTTTGATCGCAAAAGGTCGGCCAGAAATAAAATTTGGTGGGATGGTAGACATAGGTCTCCTGATGGTACACCAGAGTTTGCGACCTCGGGGGCTTGCCGCTCGAAGGGTGGGGGTGAAAACACTTCACCGCGACGCTTTTCGGAAAATAGCGCCGTTATTGTAAGTGCTGTCGACAAAAAGTTCAAATAAAATATGTAGAGAACAAAACTGTGCATAATTTTGTTTCTATTCATTTTTTATTTGCGAACAACATTTCTTGTTTTCGTTCTACGGGGCGCCAAATTTGGGGTTTGTTTTACACCGAAAATCGACTTCAAATAATTCTGCAATATTTTTATTCTGAAAGAGCAATGTTTTCCGAGTTTGTGGATATCTCATTTGATGGATTTGGTTACATATTACAAAATATATGAATTTTTTAATTGTGTCTACTCCAAAATAGGTTTAAAGTCGAACAATTTAGACTTTATGATGGGGTATTGATATATTGTTAGCCTACTATAGAAGCAACTAAAATTTGGAACTCAAAATATTTTATTATTCAACGTAGTCTCCTCTTAAATTAACATATTTTTTACAGCGATCCTGCAGCGCCTCTAACCCTTTGAAAATTTTTTTTTCTTCTTGCTCCACAAAACAGCTTTCCACAGCTTCTATGAATTCTTCATTGCACAAAAATTTATGTCCTTTTAAAGTTTTTTTTTCAGTCTAGGGAATAGATAATAGTCTGAGGGGGCTAGATCTGGACAATAAGAAGGATGATCCAGTAATACAAACCCTAAATCCCGAATTGTATTCATGGCAATGTGCGATTTGTGCACAGGTGCATTGTCCTGCAAAAACAGCACACCTTTTGCCAACATACCGCGTCTTTTTTCTTTAATTTTTTCTTTCAAGATGATCAATAATGTGGAATAATAATCTCCGGTTATTGTTTGGCCCTTCTCTAAAGAGTCAATCATTATTATTCCACGAGTATTAGTCCAGGGAATGGGGGGTTTTTGATCGCAAAAGGTCGGGGAGAAATGAAATTTGGTGGGAGAACTAAATTTTGCATAATTTTGGTTCTATTGATTTTTTGTTTGCGACTAACACTTTCCGTTCTACGAGGCGCCAAAGTTGGGAGTTGATTTGCAAATTCCAACAAAATAAAATTTTCAGCGCGGATTACAACGAAGATCGACTTCAAATAATCCTGCAATAGTTTTTTTCTGAAAGAGCACTGCTTTCCAAGTTTGTGGATGTCCCATTTGATGGATTGGGTTGTATATTACAAAAGATATGATTTTTTTTAAGTGTGCCTCTCCCTACTCCAAAATAGGTTCAAAGTTGAAAAATTCTTAGGTTTATCGCTTATAACTCGAAAACTGTGTGTCCCACGTAAATAATCATTAGAACAAAAATTAAAGCTGATCAAATTTACTCCAAAAATCACTCCCTAAGAAGGTACTAGATTGAATCGTTCTCGAGATATGTGCCGATGAAAATCTAGTCCAAGCAAATTAGACTTTTTAGAAGAAATAATTTATAAAGTTTAGAAATTTTGGTTATGAACTTCCAGCAGGCACCCAAATAAAAATCAGAAAAGTTTCCACTCCCCCGGGGGGAGCTTCATTCTGTCCAAAAAGTCGCTCCCAAACGTGACGTCATGAAGGCTTTCTGCCTCTTTCTCGTAAACGGTAATTCTGATGAGAAAATGTTACAGGACTTATGTTCTCCATTAAATTCTGCATCAAATTAGTCTTATGAGATTTTTGCCTATCTCCCACCCACCGCTCATCAATGACGTTGGAAAATGAGTTTAGTTTTCAGCCTGAAGGTAACCTCCGTGTTTTGCGGCGATTATCAGGAAAGCCACTATGGGAGCAAAAAATGTATAGATACAAAATTGTAAAGCAGTTTTTTCTGTTCAAGGTCCATATTGAATAAAACATTTGCAATAAATTGTTCTTGATCAAAAAACGGGGTTGACTAATTTTTGCCTTTGCGCTGAAAACAATACTCATTTTCCAATGTCATTGATGAGCGGTGGGTGGGAGATAGGCAAAAACTTCATAAGAACATTTTTATGCAGAATTTAATGAAGAACATAGGTCCTAAAACATTTTCTTATCGGAGTTACCATTTACGAGGAAAAGGCAGAAAGGCTTTATGACGTTACCTTCGGGAGCGGTTTTTTGGAGAAAAGGTGATGAAGTTCTCCCAGGGTGAGTGGGAACTCTTCGGATTTTTGTTTGGATGCCTGCTGGGAGTTCATAACCAAAATTTCTAAACTTTATAAATTATTTCTTCTAAAAAGTCTATAGTCCAGGCAATGGGTACAAAAAAAGGTGTTTTATTCGCATAAGGTTGGACCGAAATGAAATTTGGTGAGATGGTAAACATCCACAAACTCAGAGAGCATTGCTCTTTCAGAAAAAAAATACTGCAGGATTATTTGAAGTCGATCTTCGTGGTAATCCGCGCTGAAAATTTGATTTTGTTGGAATTTGCAAATCAACCCCAAAATTTGGCGCCCCGTAAAACGTAAACTGTTGGTCGCAAACAAAAAATGAATAGAACCAAAGTTATGCACAATTTTGTTCTCTACATATTTCATTTGATCTTTTTTTCGATAGCACTTACAACAACGGCGCTATTTTCCGAAAAGCGTCACGGTGCAGAGTTTTCACCCCCTCCCCCCCCCTCGAGCGGCAAGCCCCCGAGGTCGCAAACTCTGGTGTACTATCAGGAGACTTACGTCTACCATCCCACCAAATTTCATTTCTGTCCGACCTTTTGCGATCAAAACCCCCTTTTTTGTACCCACTGCCCTATCCCAAAAAACTGAAGCAAGAATTTTTCCAGCGGATTTTTGGACTCGAAACTTCTTTGAACACCACTGTGCGTCCACTCCATCGACTGCTGCTTCTGGGTCGTAAAAATTTACCCAAGTTTTATCCATAGTAACAACACGGCTCAAAAACTCTGGATCTTCTTCAAAACGGGTAGAGATTGAGCGCGCTGCTTCCACTCTTGCTCGCTTTTGATCGGCATTTAAACATTTGGGGATCCATTTTGCAGAATTTTTTTTCATATCTAAATCGACGTGAACTATATGATCATACGAGATCTTTAGTGTCTCAGCTATATGCTTCAGCCCAATTCGACAGTCATGTCGTGAACTGAGTCAATATTTTCGGGAGTAGACACCGAAATCGGTCTTCCTGGTCTCTTGTCATCTTCGACGGAAATGTTTCCTTTTTTGAAAGACGCAATCCAATTTTTCACAGTCGAGTATGAATGGCACTGATCACCAAGTGCTTCAAGCATATCTTCGTAAATATCCTTACCCCGTAACCCCTTTAAATACAGGTACCTAATGATGGCTCGATACTCCAATTTCTCAATTTTCACATTGGGGGCCCACATGCTTTCTCTCAAATTTTACTGATCAGCAATGCTTCAACTTTTTGAAGTGAAATTTTACAATCACATTTCTAATAAGTCATTATTAGTTGCCAAAGTAAAACGATTTTTTTTCAAAGGAACGGCCAAGGCTAACTAGATATCAATACCCCCTCGTATATCAAAACTATGTGTCCTACGTAAAAAAATCATTTTGACAAAAACTAAAGCTGATAAAATTTCCTACAAGGCTCACTCCCTAAAAAGACACTAGGTTGAATCGTTCTCCAGATATGTGCCGATAAAATTCTAGTCCAAGCAAATTAGACTTTTTAGAAGAAATAGAAAGTTTAGAAACTATACTCATTTTTCAATGTCATTGATGAGCGGTGGGTGGGAGATAGGCAAAAACTTCACTAGACAAATTTTATGCAGAATCTAATGGAGAACATAAGTCTTTCTCATCGGAGTTACCGTTCTGGACAAAAAGGCAGAAAGGCTTCATGACAAAAGTGGATTAAACTCCCCCCCGGGAAGTGGGAGTGGGATTTCTATTCGGGTGCCTGCTGGGAGTTCATAACCAAAATTTCTAAACTTTATGAATTATTTCTTCTAAAAAGTGTCCAGGCAATGGGTACAAAAAGGGTAAACATCTACAAACTCGGAAAACATTGCTCTTTCAGAAAAAAAAATTGCAGAATTATTTGAAGTCGATCTTCGTTGAAACCAACACAAAATAAGCCGATATGATTAATTCACAAATCGTCTCCTTGGGTCCTAGCTGCCGCTTGCGTTTCCCTCCCAGTCTCAAATATCCCAACATTGCATTTTTGTGTCGGGTTCGTGTCGGATTTGTGTCGGGTTCGTTTCGGGTTGCGCGCTTACGCCGCGGCATAAGAAGTTTCACTTCAAAACATAGTTGCGTTAATAAAATAAATCTACTTTTTTTCAAACATCAGAAAAACGTGACATTGCGTACGTCAAAAGGTAAAGACAAAGTCAAATGGCCATTTCTCTGCTATCACAAACAAAGTCGTCTGGTAAGTAACCTTGAAATTACTATATGCGCCGCTGGTGGTCAGTCAATTTTCATCAAATCAAAGAAATTGTCAAATTTTCGGCGTTTAAAGAAAAGTAGAATGTTTTATTAGAAGAAAAGTGGCTTTTCGTGGCTCGTTAGTATTTGTCAAACCTACAGACTTGCCACGAAAAGCCTCACTTTTGCTCCTAATAAAACAATTTACTATTTCTTATTATTCTTATTATAATAATATATACAAAATATGAATACAAAAGAAATAATAGTAGATTTTATTACAAGTGACAGAAATGCTTCATTGTCAGCGAGTGAGATCTTTGAATCACGAGTGCCATACACATCTCACGAGCTTACAATGTCATTTCGGTCACGTGTAAGATACGACGTTTTATGCCCGACGTGTAATTTCTTGTAAAAGTTAAAAATCAAAAAATTAATAAAAGTGTCAAAATGACGTTTCAAAAAATTATTCATGTCTTACCATTGTGTAACCATAGTAATTCATCCCTTTTTATCATTATATCACTTGTGAGAGAAATACTCCATTATACCTTTCCTTTTGCGTGGCAAAAATAGACATCTAGATGTTAGTCGGGTATAAATATTTTTTATCAGCTAACGTCACAAACGTGACAACTTATGTGTCTTCATTGACATTGTAAAAGTGTTACTTTTTCTGATTAGGCTCATAAAGTAGACAAAAGGTGACACTTATACCTTGTCAATGAGTTCCTCCGTCTCAAGGGGGCCTTTTGAGGGCCTCCTTGTTTTATTTACCGTAACATTTGTATCAGAAAATAATGAAATAAACTAGATTCCTACCATCGTCTTTTTCACTTTCAGACGTGTGCTTATAAAGGTGAGGCACACAACAATTTTTTTTATCTGAAAACGTCTGAAAGTCTTTATAAGCACATGACTGAAAGTGAAACTTGCCAAGACGATGGTAGAAATCGAGTTTATTTTATTATTTTCTGATGCAAATTTTACTGTAACTAAAACAAGAAGGCCCCCAAGAGGCCCCCTTGAGACAGAAGTGTCCGCGGGGCCCATGTGACAGGAGGTAAGATGGGGCCTTTGAGAAAGTGGGCGTAGGTTCCAAAGGGGGCCCTTGTGGGAGGGGGGCGTAGCTAGCATCAATGTTCATAATTCAATCAGAATGCTTTGTAACTTGCACTGTTTGTAGGACAATTTTCCATGTTGGCAGCCATTATTTATCTCATATTATTTTATTAGTAAAATAATGAAGTTCATTATTGTTCTAGTAACACAATGACGTCATTCTAAGTAGTGCGTTAAATACAAAAATATAAACATTTTGATACGCTTGAAGAAAAACAATAATAAAATATTTCGGAGATTCGGCTTCTCACGCAGTCTGTATTCGTTTTCACATAGGAGTAGTAATATTTTATCAATTTGTGAATTAACCTTAACATATAGACATATGTCGTCGCGGACTTTTTATACGTAAAAAAACGAATTCTCGCAACAGACTTACGTTGTAAAAGTGGTCTCCACGAAAAGTCCTTGCCCTTGTCCTTGTCGGGATAATATACAGCCTATGTCTACCTAGAAGTTTTGGAAATCATGGGAGAACAGAGCGTGGAGTGAGAGGTGGCGCAGCTATCGACGTTACACATAAAAAAAAGTTAGACAGCTACATATTCATATAGTATGATTCATTTAAGTACAAAAGATAGTGGTCTAATCAGTACAAACAGAATGAAATAGTTAAAAAATCTGGATAATAACTGCAACGCAATGTCACCTATCAACTAACTCATTTTGGCAGCAATTGGAAAGCCACTGTTAAAACTAATGAAGCAACATTTGAAACGTATAATTGGGAATCACTCACCGGTCAAATTGAAACGTGTTAATTTTCAAACATTATAGCCAATTAGTAACGATGTAACATGGTCATTTTTAATATTCAGAGGTACACCAGTGGTAGAAATTAATTGAATTAAATTAAAACTAAGTGAATTCACATAATCAAAGAAGACTGATATTTTCTCTAGTGAGTTCGTACCAAGACATTAGGGAATTCGTCGGGAATTTTTAACATCTGCCAATAAACAAAATTATGCCTTTTAATAACAAGAAGTAAACAAATAGTATCCCAAGGACAATAATATAATAATAATGGATATTAAAGGCAAAAAACAACTTGAACCCGAGGATTCCATTGACATTATGGGAATTAGTTCTCCGTACAAATTAATAAATTTCAGTGTCAAAAATTTACAAAACAACGAATGACAAATGCGTTGCAAATATTAATTTCGTCGTCAAATTGTAATTTTTTGTCTACCGAGGTAGTAAAATTGATCTTTTTTGTGCGCATCTGTTGTTTGTGGCCGAGGAGGCAATTCAGATAAGGCCAAAAAAGCACTTTTGGCCGAGGTGCACACGACGCTTTTTTTTTGACAAAAGAAATATGTGTACAAAAAAGTAAAACTTTACGGCTCCAAAAAAGCGGCCATACAAACACCTTTTTGGTAATCATCGTCTAAAAAAAAATTACGACCAAATTTTTGAATTCATTTGTGATCATCGCCTAAAAAACGTCGTGTGCATCACCTAAGCCAAAAGTTCTTTTTTGGCCGAATCTGCATTGGGTCCTTGGCTCACGCCTCGGCCACAAACAGCAGATGCGTCCAAAAAGCAAACTTTTACGGCCTAGGTACACAAATTACTATTTTCGGAATCATCGCCTAAAAAAAGTATTTATCAAAACTATGAAAATTAGATTTATAGTTCGACACTGTCAGAATTTTCAAATTTTCGCTTGTGTAAACACTCTCTGTCATGCAATAATTAAATGTCAGATAAACGTCACACTATTTTTATGCATTTTAAGCAATTTAAAGACTTGCCGGGTTTGTGTCGAACTGTAAAACGTTGTATTACACTCGTTCCTGTGTACATTGGGGGCCTTCCGGCACTCGGGGCTTTTTGAACCCTAGTGCCGGAAAGCACCCAATTTACACAGGAACTCGTATAATAAATAACTATTTTGCTGTTTTTTTGGAAATTTTACGTATTAATTAAATTTCGTCTGTGTTCAAAGTGCTGGTCACTTCATCAAAGACTTTGGCACCTCCAGTAGCAAAGAATTTAAGAGGTACAGTTACGGCCACGGAATTTTGGCCGTCACTTATTATTTATTGTCATAACATGTAAGGCGACCCTTAGGTATTCGTAACCTAACTTTCTACTCTTTCAAAGACTTGTCATTTTGACACTGACTCACTCGCATGAAAACACTAACAGTGTCAAATTTTTATATTTCAATTTCAAAAAGTCAATCATAATGACAATAAAGCATGGACTACATCCATTTTCTTTTAATTGACATTAACGTGACGGATAAAATTCCATGGCCGTGACTGTACCAAAACTTAACCTTTAGAAATTTTAAAACACACCTAATATATTTTTCTTTAGATTCTTTATGACATTCTCGACGAGTTTAAATCAAGTTCTACCTCAAACATGACAGTGGAAAACAAATTACCATATGAATTACCATGAGGTTCCCATAGAAATTGTTGTAAAAGTTTCCTGTTGGAGTTTCAAGAATAGGTTTTTTAATTTTTTTTTTATGGGAAAAAAATCTAAACTCCCATGTTTTCAAGAATTACAACCTGGGTCCCAACTAATGCATACAATAACATAAAAAACATGACTAATAAAATTTATTTTCTTGCCTTCCGGCTTTGAAAAGTATTTCATTTTTCCCATACAATAATAAATATTAAGTAAATAAAACCAACTGTGTTCCTTCTTCTGTTTAATACTCCTTTCATCCATCTTAGTCCTTTCCTTTCTTGACAGCACTTTCACGTCTTCTCTTTCCTCTCTCATCAGACTACATTCTTTCATCATGTGCTCTATCGTTTACTTCATGAAATTTATTCAGATTTTTATTTAATGTTTAGATATATGTAAATAGTTGTGAATCATTAAGTTTAATAATTTTCAATCTATTTTAAGGTATTATAATTATAATTTTTGGTTAAGGAACCACGGGTTTTAAATGAAGGTCCTTATTAAATAATAATTCGTCTTTTGCTAAATGGTGTTACACATAAATGATCTTTAAATTAACTTAAAAATTAAACCAGTGAGTAAGGTCACATGCAAATTTGTATTTAGTTAATTCGTTTGTAGTACTCACGGAAGGAAATAATCCTAAAAAGATATTACAAATATGTTACCTATTATATTCAATATCCAATCTCACCTTAGGACTTTTATTTTGAAAACATTTGTTTACAAGCCAGGCTGCATCACAAGGGTCGGATCCAACTAAAATTTATTAAAACGTGAAAAAGCCAATTTCAAAATTTATATGTATTTAATTACCGTCTGTACATACTTTCATGATAGGGGCCACAACATCTTGGATTTCAGGAGGCAAAAGCGCAACAACGGCTTCTCTGTCTACTTGACCATCGTCAGCCATCTGAAAAGCAAATAATTATTTGTCCATGCTTTGTGATAGATAGGTGTTATTTACATCAATATGTTGACATAAATAATATAATTTCGTTTTATAATCCCAAGTAGAAAAGCAAAATTTATCATTTTTGAGGCAAATAATAATATTATGAACTTTTACCTTGTCAAAAAAAAAACACAAAATTACTTACACATCCCATCTGATCGAACAGACATTTCAAGTAGCATTTAAACTTTGGGTCGTCAGAAAAATCACCTTTTCTTGCGTTGACTATCATGGCTGCAACCTCCAACTTTGCAAGTACATAGTTTAATTTCCCTATAACTTACCTTCATCAGTTCCTGTCTCGTCCACGCAGGTTTTATGTAAATTGTCAATCAACTCTTGCATTTCATCACTTAGACCCTTTGAAACACAATTTCAATTCGATATTTAAACGTTTTAATATTACTTACGAGAATTTTGTTTGAGCATAAAACCAGCACAAGACAAATGATTACTCCAGATTTTGGCATTGTTACTCTTGGTGTGTTCTATCTGTGAAAAGAGTGAATACTGAACAGGAAATTTTGATCAATATTTATTTATTTGGATTTTTTTAATTGAATTCTATTGTTAGTAATTTGACACATGTTTATCTGAATAACAACGGAAATTATAGTCTTAGGATATTATTTACTGGAGGCGCGCTGATATTATTGCGGTTGAATGAGTACACGCCGTGAGAGCTTGTTTACCTACATCCTTTGGAAAAAACTAGCTGATTTTTTCCAAATTATGACTGATATGTACATCGATTTCATTCATGAATACAGGATGTATATGAAAATGGTGTACATATAATTATGTAGAATAGAAACGTTGTTATTAACGCCACTTCTGCTGATTTTGAATCATTTTAAAGTGTTGTAAGCTTTACCCTTTTAATCTACATTAGCAAAATAGGACTTCAACATAAGTTTATTTGAAAACTTAGTTTCGCGTTTACTTCATAAAATTAATTTATATTTTTGTTTAATGTTTGTGAATTATTAAATTTAATCTATTTTAAAGTATTAGACAATTTTTGGTTAATAATGCATTTTTAGGGTACCATTACAACCTAAATTGTTGTAACGCCCTGACAAAATTGTGAAGTGTGGGTGGTGACACAAAAATACAGCTATGTCCCCAAAATCATATAATGAACAAATAAAATAAATGCAGGAACTTTCTACAATTAAACAATAATAAAATATATAACAAGTTGGTTAAATAAATAACTATACGAAAGATGAAAATGGAAATATGACAGTTAAGTTATGACTAATGCACTAACTACACTTAAAGGTTAAATTACATTAATATGATTACTGAAGTTTACAATTTTTAAATGGCACGCTAATAAAAAAGAACTAGATGAATTGATAACACAAAAAAAGTATATAAAGAAAAATTATCTATTACTTATCTTCTGAACAGTATTACGCTTTCCTGCTGGTTTTGAAACTGTCCTGACAATTTACTTTACTGCTTCCTTGCGAATCCTGCGGGTTTGCGATTTCCTGCGATTCCTGGGAAATTAAGCCTGATTCCACGTGAAAACTTCGTGCGTCCAGGAAAGAATATTACAGCTATTATCCCAAAAGAAGGCGATACAAGAAAGATCCTCGATAAAGTGCTGGTGAACCTGCCTATTTGATTAAAAGAGAATAGTCAAGGTCTGCACACAATAAAGTAGTTTTTCTTACATCTTTTCCCCGAATTGACACCTAACGATTTTATCCGCTAACGCGATTTAATTATTGAATTACTGAACACCTAGTCGTATTATCCGTATTTACGTGATTCTCTGGAGCTATCCCTTGTCAAGGAGCAAAATTTACGCTGAGATGTTACTTCGCCAGATGTCGAACGTAAAAGAGAAGGCTGTAGGTTGGATACGCGGCACTGCAAGAACTTATCGTGCTTTTTGTATATGCCGGTTATCTCTAGATGCGCAGCAAAAATCAAATTGTAACAGTACATAGAAGGTTTTAAGTGAAAGTCATTATTAAATAATTGGTGTTTTACTAAATGGTGTTACACATAAATGATGTTAAAATTAACTTAACTATTAAAACGTGAGTAAGGTCACATGCGCACTAATTTGTTATAGGTAATTCGTTTGTAGTAATCACGGAAGGAAATAATCCTAAAAAGATAATACAAATATGGTACCTATTGTATCCAATATCCAACCTCACCTTAGGACTTCCCTTTTGAACGCATTTATTTACAAGCCAGGCTGCATCACAAGCATCGGATCCAACTAAAATTAATTAAAACATGAAAAAGCCAATATAAACATTTATATTTGATTACCTACCTTCTGTACATGCTCTCATTATAGGGGCCATAACATCTTGCATTTCTGGAGGCATAACCGCAATAGCGGCTTCTCTGTCTACTTGACCATCGTCAGTCATCTGAAAAGCAAATAATTAATTATTTGTCCATGCTTTGTCATTACATTGGACAACAGGAACACCAGTGACTGATAGATGTCATCAAGATGTTGATATAAGTAATATAATTTCGTTTTATAATCCCAAGTACAAAAGCAAAATTTATAATTATTTTTGAGACAAACAATAATGCAAACTTTTACCTTGTCAATAAAAACACAAAATTACTTACACATCCCATCTGATCGAACAGACATTTCAAGTAACATTTAAACTTTGGGTCGTCAGCAAAGTCACCTTTTCTTGCGTTGACTATCATGGCTGCAAACTCCAGCTTTGCAAATGCATAGTTTAATATCTTTATAACTTACCTTCATCAGCTCCTGTCTCGTCCACGCAGGTTTGGTGTAAATTGTCAATCAACTCTTGCATTTCATCGCTTAGACCCTTTGAAACACAATTTCAATTCGTTATTTAAACGTTTTAATATTACTTACGAGAATTTTGTTTGGGCATAAAACCAGCACAAGACAAATGATTACTCCAGCTTTTTGCATTGTTACTGTTGGTGTGTTCTATCTCTGAAAAGAGTGAATACTGAACACGAAATTTTGGTTCAATATTTATTTATTTGCATTTTTTAAAAATTGAATTCTATTGTTAGTAATTTGACACATGTTTATCTGAATAACAACGGAAATTATAGTCTTAGGATACTATTTACTGGAGGCGCGCTGACATTATTGCGGTTGAATGAGTACACGTGAGAGCTTGTTTACCTACACCTATGTAAAAAAAATGTCTGATTTTATCCAAATTATGAATGATATGTACCCACATTGATTTCATTCATGAATAGAGGATGCCTTATTAGCAAAACACCCTCAGTATGTTAAGTATGTATGTACACAGTGATCATAAAGTTCCGCACAAAACTCATAATTTATTTATGTACTGTGTTGGCGAAAAACGCTCGAACAGGTTGATTTATGTTTTTAAGTTGCCATCTTTTGAGATAAAATTTTTGTTGATGACGTCATCTGTTTTTGAACCATGACATCGTCATCAATTTTTTTAAATGGCAACCCCCAAGTTCTTTTTGGGTTTAAATACGCTTTACAAATTAATAAGATTTATGTTTTTTTTTTCAAAATTGAAAATTGTAAATAAGCAGTACCTCATCACCTCATAACAAATATTCTTAATTGCTTATTATCTGACCATGTAGATATATCCTTGCTATTATATTTTCCCGTAGATTGTGTTAATCCAACAAAGTTTAAGACTATTAGGCCAATAACCCCTGTAGGTAAATTTAATCTATATTTATATCCATAAATTAGAACTTTGTAGATAACCTATCGGTGGATATTAACATAAGATTTGATATGTTCAATGGGGTTGTTCAGGATGCAATACTTCTTGCTTTTCCGGAGAAACGTGTTAAGGTATTGGTAGACGCAAACATTAAAACAATGTGATTTGATAAAGAGTTACAGGATGTAGGTACTCAATTACGGATCCTTGACGATAGTTGCAGAATCGATCAAACATCGGGCTCTAGGGAAGCAAGAAACAAATGTCGACATAGGTATCGCGAATTGAACAAACAAAGAGTTATACAAAGAAAACTATCGAATCTGCCACAGACAAATCTAAGGCAGTTTGGTCTGTGATAAATAGTTTAACTCACGACCTTCTTGATAAATTTTCTCTTTAAACCGGCCTGTACCATTCTTCAAAATTGCATTGATTTTTTTGAAGAAAATTATTGTACAGAGGGCGCTACTTACCCGGCGGTTTTGCGCCGCAATTTAAATTTTGACATTTGACCGTTACCACACAATGTCAAACTTTCGAACAATCTTTCTAAGAGAATGTCTACAATCTAACGTTTGTGCTTTTCTTTTTCTGCAAAGAAAAAACTATGAAGTAAACAACGCATTCCTTAATTAGGTATGTAACAGTTATTCGTGGGCTACATCCTACAGGTACGTATTTTACAATTTTTCATACCTACAAAAATTTGATTTATCAAACAAGTAAACATAAGTGGGGGGTATCTAAGGGTCCCCCTGTCTTGTATGAGGGTCACCAGAGAATTATTGCCAGCATCTCTTGGTAAATTATTCAGATAAGCTTTACAAATTACTCTTTCTTAAATTGTTCACAAAATGTAGCCTTCCAGAAATGCTACAGACGCAGATTCTATCATACTTTGGGTTAAATAAAAAATTTCAAAATTTGAATTCCAAGAATTTGTTCCTGAATGTGTATTTGTTATTAAATGAATCTGAGTATTGTTTTCAGCTTCAAGTTCATGGAGGTGACCGACTTGGCTTAAAAAATTACAAGGCTCTGAAGCATTTACAGAAGTGGCTGTCTGTACAAGACCACAAATTATTATTCATTTTATGGTATGGTGAGCAGCTTGGACATCAGTGACATCTTGGAAACCACACCTCATACAAAGAGTGCTGAACATGGCTTCAACAGCATCAGAACGACATCCTCTTGTCAGAACATAATAAACCCCAACATCTTTAAGTAAACACTGGATACACTCTGAAGTGCTTTTTGCGGTGAATTTTAAGGCCTCCGCCTTCTCTTGTGTTAATCCTATCCTATTATTTTTTTCAGGGTAATTGAATGTTATTTACACAATGTGAAACTCCATTTTAAAGCCAATACAACCAAATAAGATGCACAGTTCTGATCTGTCTTATATATTGTGTTTGATCACTTACATCATGCAGTTGGAAAAAGGCATACATCATCTCCAAGAATTGGACTGTTGCCTCAGATCATGAGAACTTTGTCTTTGTGATGTATGGCTAAATAATTTAGAGCAGTTGTTACAGGGGGTGCAAGTATTTCCACAGCTCTACGGATGTTCATTTTTTCCATGTTTGAGAGGTAAAGGTGTTTTTTCATTTAAAAATTTAAGGGGCTTTATAAAAGAATTAAATGTGAGCGAAAGGTACCCTCAATCTGATTAAATGTGAAGTATTATTTGTTTGATTATTTCCTAATTTAAAAAATCGCGGGATTTTGCCTAAGGTCCCTAGATGAAAAATTCTCCGCCATCAGATATTTTTCATGGAAATTAAGAGGGATAGACATAGGATGAGTTTTAATGTGTTAGAAAAAGATACAAGAATCTAGGGATTTTTATCGATTCGTCAAGAATTTTAATGACATTATCCGGATTTAAGGTTAGGGTTTCAATATTAATTTGCTGATTATATGAATTTATACCAATACCAACTAATCATAGAAAAATAGTAAGAAAACGATGGGTTGGACCGAAGAAATTATCAAGGCTCCAAGGCCTAATGCAGACAGCCCTCGATCGAGCCCTTTTTCCAAAATCATCAACGACTCGTCAACCGTGAATTTACCAATCTTCAACCTCCGAGTCTTCAAGTGACAAACAAAATAACTACATAATAATAACAAGTGGTATTTTAGTGTTATTTATTCAATTATTTTTGTCTAAATAATATTTTGTATAGCCCGGCCTCATCCCAACGCTTCTACTTCCACATCAAGTTGATTATGGTTTCTTTAATTCCTTCTTTATTAACTTCTTTAAGCTTGAGCCTTCAAAGATTGGCTCCAAATGTAAAAAAGGCTTTTTTAACACTATGCTTACAACTTTCGTAAATGGGGTAAATTACCCCCTCTATCCACCCTACCGGAAATCCTTCTACTCTCCACACCCCATTCATTACCTCCACTAGCCTCTCTAGCACTCTTCTCGTCCCATACATCCACGACTCATTCTGTATTCAATCTCTCCCTGGTGCCTTCCCTTTCCTCAGTTTCTTCACATGCCTCTCCACCTCTTCCATTGTAATTTCTTCTCCTTCAGGTTCTACTCGGTTTCTCTTCGTCTCTATTTCCGTTTTCTTTTTTTCCTTTTCTGCCTCCAGCAGTCTCATGAAGTACTCCTCCCACTCATTCATCGTTATCTGCTCGCTCCCATTTTTTTTTTCTTTCTCTCTCTATTAATACAGTTCCATACCTCCGTCTCTGTTCTTATTGTTTTTATCTCTTCCTCCTCTCTCTCCTTCTTCTGCCTCTTCTTCTCCCTGCATGTCTCTCTGTATCTTCTTTTCGCTTCTAAAAAGCCATTTCTGTTCCCTTTAGTCTTTCTCCACTTTCTTAGTTCTTTTATTGCTTCCTTTTTACGTTGCTCACACTCTTTGTCCCACCATTTATTCTTTCTTTTTGTTCCTCCACCTCTTACTGTTATTTCTCTTTTTGTCGCTGCTTTTTCCAATATTTCTACCAAATCTTTCTCCATTTTCCCTACTTCTTGTTCTTTAAATCTTGCTTTTTCCAGTCTTCTCTTATACTCTTCCACCTCTTGCTCGTCCCATACTTTAATTATCACCTTCCGCATTTCCTCTATTTTTTCTTCTTCTCCTCTCTTCTCTTTCCTCCTTCCTATACTTATCTCTATAGGCAGATGGTCTGACTCTACTCTTTCCCCTATTCTGAATTCTTCTACTTCTTCCCATGCTTCTTCGTTTACTATTCCGTAGTCTATCACCGTCTCTCCTCTACCGCCTATGTAGGTCCATTCTCCTTCTTCGTTCCCTTGTTTATTTCCATTCAGCACTTCCCATCCTTTCTCTTCTATCCATTCCATCAACTTCTTCCCTTCCGCGTTTTCTTTCTTGTTTTTGGATTTTCTTTTTCCCTCTCCTCTCTCTTCTTCCCAATCCCTGGCTCCTCTTTCCCCAATTCTCCCGTTAAAATCCCCTCCCAAAAGTAGACATTCTTCCCTGTTGTCTTTTAATGTTTCTTCTATCTTGCTTATTGTTTCTTTCATCTCTTTGCTGTACACTGTCACTATTTTCCACCATTTACTGTCTATTTTAACGTTTCTCACCATGTGACCTTCCTCATCTCCCTTCTTTTTAGTATTCTCTTTTATTCTTTTTTTACCCCTGCTATTATTCCCCCTGCTGCTCTTCCTTTTTTATTTCCCCTTTTCGCCCCTTGCCATTCCCACTTGAACTTCTTTGGTAACAGTTTTTCTATTTTTTCCCAGCTTTCTCACCATGTTTCTGTTAATCCAACAATATCGAACTCCTTCAAATAGTCCCAAAAATCTTCTTCTTTTTTCCCTAGTCCCGCTACATTCCAAAATAGTGCCTTCACCCCTGTTTTTCTCGTTACCTTCTTTGATTTCCGCCTTCCTTCCTTAGTTTCCCTCCTACTTCCTTCTTTATTTCTTTTTTCCCGTTTCATTGTCCTTTTTACTTTGCCGTTGTCCCCCTTTTTCCCTCCTCCCCTTCTTCTTCTTATTGGAAAACCTTTAGTCTCTCTCTCTTTTCATTCCATCTCCATTGCTCCCCGTCTACTATTAATTTCCTGTATCCCACTCTTACTTCTTTCCTTTCTTCCCTTTTTTCCTTCGCCATACTTCTTAGTTTCTTCTGTAAATCTCTTTCTTTCTTTGTGAGGTCGTTGTCTATGTATATCCCCCTTGTTTCCCTCTTTTTCCTTAATTTTCCTTTTTGCTTCATTATTCTTTTCTTCTCACCCCATCCCTCCATCTCCACCAATACTTGATCCTTGTTAATCCTGTAACAATCTTTTACTTTACTATCCTCTACATTTTCCTTCAAAAACTTCTCTACATCCTCTTTTTTTACATGACTTTTTCTTTCCCCGTCCCATCCTGTTATCACCATGTTGTTCTTCCTCTTTCTTCTCTCTTCGATTTCCATTCTCTCTTCCAGCTTTTCTACTCTCTCCTTCCACCAGTCTCTCTCTCCTTCTCATCTCTTCTCCTTCTGTTTAAATTCTTCTCTCTGCCTCTATCTCACTCTTGAGTTCCTTGTTTTCTCGTCTTATTTCTTTCATCTCCTCCTTCAACTCTTGCAACAGCTCCAATATTTTTTTCTCCATCTCTGTGTCCGTTTCCTTCTCTTTCTCTGATGTCTTCTGTGTTTTCTTTACTCCAGGAGACTTCGCCGTCTTTTTACTTTTTTGAAAAAATTTCTCTTCCTCCTCTTCTTGTTTTTCTGTTCTACCCTCCCCTTTTCTCTTTCTTTTCCTATCCTCCAGGTAAGAGTCCAGGCTTCCCTGACTGAGCGAGCGGTTTCTATCGTCTTTGTTCATCGGCTTCCTGTGGCGCCTCCTAGATGTCGTTATCTTCCGGCTTCGCCGATTTATTCTTTTTCCTGACTATATCTCCTCTTCTCTGCCCAATTCTTTCTTCCTACCTTTCTCTAATACCTCTTCTCGCTTTTCTCAATATCTTCTCTAATTTTTTCTTTATATCACCTTCTATTTCTCTATTTTTCGCTACTTAACCTCTCTACCACATGTTTACCTTTAGCTCGGTAATACCGGAATCCGGTCTGTGATAAATAGTTTAACTAATAAAAACCTAAGGAGACATGACTGGGACAACCAGTGTAATTTTACTAGTGATCCTTTTAATGAACATTTCACATCTGTATGTTTCGATTTGGCTAAGTCTCTACCTGGTGCGTCTCCTGACCCTATTGTGATAATGAATAATTCTTTTGAGGGTAGAGGCAACAACTATTTTGACTTCACTAAAGTGTCTAGTGCTGTCGTTAGGGATGTGATCGACAATCTGAAGAATCGTAACGCAAAAGACTTTTGCGGTATAAACGTCCGTAAAGGACTTTATCATATCACCCCTAACAAAATTAATCAATTATTGTATAAATGACTCCATCTTTCCGGATTGACTCAAACTCGCATCAGTAATTCCAGTGCATCAAAAGGAAAATATCAATGACCCTAATAATTACAGGCCGATATTACTTCTTCCGGCATTCTCCAAAGTATTAAAAAAGATTGTTTGTAATCAGTTATACACCTACCTCGAATTGAACCATGTCCTTACTGACAGCCAGTATGGCTTCCGACGTGGGCGTAATACAACTGAAGCCATTATAGACCTAATGGGTTTTGTTAGAGAATGCTTGGAGAGCAAGATATTCGGCATGGGATGCTTTCTGGATCTATCTAAGGCCTTCGACTGCGTTCCTCACATTGATCTAATACGGAAAATCTATGTTTATAACATATCACAAAAAAAACAAATACAAAAAATTACACATAAGGCTTGCATCGCCTTTTGGGGAGGTGCAGGCAGCTATGCGAAAAGAACTGAGGATTGAGTCCAAAAATGATTCTTTGGCTATACACAAGGGTAGTAAGACCCATGTTAACCTATGGATCAGTGAGAGCCATGAGAACCGCTCCTTCAGCCGCACTAGAAGTCCTGATGGACCTGCCACCACTACACATCCACATTCAGGGAGAAGCTGAGGTCGTCATGTACAGACTAAATCAGGGGCAAAAACCCATGAGTCAGAGGCACGGTGGGGCACACCTAAAACTCTCGGAGGAGCAAGAGAGGGATACCGTTCTCGGGATGCCCAGTGATGCAATGACTCCACGTTTCCACTTCGAAAGAAATTTCAAAGTCATTATACCAGAAAGAGCAGACTGGGACAAAGGCCCCTCTGTCAAGGCTGAACTAGTTTGGTACACCGATGGCTCAAAGACCGAAAAGAGGACTGGAGCCGGGATTTACGGAGAAAAATCTATGTAAAAGATCCAGATATCCATAGATCAATTTGCAGTGATTTTTCAAGGGGTTATCAAGGAATGCCGTACAAGGCAAAACGATCGCCATATCGTCGGCGATACTGCATAACCGCGGAACTAACAATATCATAACCGCGTAACTGTTAGGGGTAGCAAAATTAGAATTTTGCGCCTATTAATCCGTTGGCTGTAGTTACTTATTGTCATAAATTAAAAGTCTGATCGTTTTGTTATCTACGATAGGGCTCGGTAATCACGATATAGAGTTTTAAAGAAAATATCTTAATTTTAGTGTCTCCTGTAAAATTCGTCATTTCGCAGTTACGCGGTTGTGACTTTAGTAGTTCCGCGGTTATGCAGTATCACCGACGATATACTCTGACAGCCAAGCGGCATTAAAAGCAATCCATTCCAGATAAATTCACGGCAGGTATGGGATTGCATCTCTAAAAGAAGTGGGCTGTAGGAATAGATTAATTATTACTCGTTGCCTGGGTACCTGGACACGCGGGTTTCAAGGGTAATGGCCCGGAACAATTTTGTGGCATAAAAAGAAGTACCGTCAGGACTACAATAAACAGGTGGATCCGTACAAAATCTCAGGAATGGTGGGAGAAAACCCCACGACAGAGACACGCAAAATGCTTCCTTAAAGGGAGAAAGGGATTCACTTTGTGAGACTGTCCTAGATCAAAATTTCTTTTAATTTAATAATAATTTTTATTCACAAGACTCAGGCTTAGCAATGGGTTCTAATTTGTCACCTCTTTTAGCAGAAATATTCATGAATAACTTAGAAGATCAGTTTTTAAGTTCTTCTCCCTTTAAAGATCATTTTCTCTTTTGGTACAGACGATCTGATTCTGAACTGGATAACACACTAGGCTACTTAAATTTTTTAAACCAATCCATTAAATTCACCGTTGAAATTGAAATAAATTCCAAAATTCCCTTTTTAGACTTGTTAATCACTAGAAATAATAATACTTTTAAATTTGACATTTATAGAAAACCTAGTATCACAGATTGCGTAATACCTTTTGACTCTTGTCACCCTGTTTCCCATAAATTTGCAGCTTTTCATTCCTTTTTCCACCGATTATTTTCTATACCGCTATCAGATTCATCTTTTCAAACAGAACTTAATAACATTAAACAAACTGCTTCAAATAATGGATATTCTTTAAAAACTATAAGTAAATTATACTATAGATGCTATAACAAATTCAAATACACACACCACTTGGTTCAAAATCCTTCAGAAACAATTTCCTTTTCAAATTCATTAACATACTTTGATGTCTGGTGTCTCAGAGAAACGTTCTAAAATACTTAAGTAAAACGGTTTTAAAGTTTCATTTAAAACAGATAACAACTTATCCAGATTTTTTATTAAAAACCATCAAATTCCAAATTAAAATTTAAATATATCTATGTCGAACTCCACAAACTTTGATAACTGTAAGATTACTAATGGTACATGTTTCGGCAGAACACTTCTGCCATCATCAGCCCTAATTTAACAAGAGATTAATGATACAATTGATGAATTACAAGAGGGGTTCTTACCTTAAAGAATATAAAAAATTATGACATTGACGTTTTTTTTTTTTGTTTGTTTACGTTTCTACTTAGGCCTTAAAAAAAAAAAATTACGTCAATGTCATAATTTTTTATATTCTTTAAGGTAAGAACCCCTCTTGTAATTCATCAATTGTATCATTAATCTCTTGTTAAATTAGGGCTGATGATGGCAGAAGTGTTCTGCCGAAACATGTACCATTAGTAATCTTACAGTTATCAAAGTTTGTGGAGTTCGACATAGATATATTTAAATTTTAATTTAAATTTACTCCACTTGGATTTAAGAACATTCTTCTTGTTTATAAATTCCAAATTGATTCATAAATGCAATAAAGGCCGGAAATTAGATTTTCTTGAGACTTTGGAAATAAGGAAAGCCTTGAAACTGGAAAACAGATCTTGTTTAAATGAACAGAATAACTTCAATAATCTCATTATTAATTCACTATTTTAATTTTTCACCACTCAAACAAACTTACCAGATTCTCTTTGATCCATTTTTAATTTTTACATTTTATAAAATTTTGTTTTTACGAAATCTTTTAAAAACCATGCAACCCTTTGAAAACGTCAAATTTAATTCAAAATTACGTCAACGTCATAATTTTTTATATTCTTTAAGGTAAGAACCCCTCTGTAATTCAATTGTATCATTAATCTCTTGTTAAATTAGGGCTGATGATGGCAGTAGTGTTCTGCCGAAACATGTTCCATTTGTAATTTTACACTTATTAAAGTTTGTGGAGTTCGACTTAGATATATTTAAATTTTAATTTATTCTTACTCCACTTGGATTTATCGACATTCTTCTGGTTTATTTTAATATATATTTATTATTTGATTATTTTTTGAGTATTATGTAGACGTTTTATATGTATTATGTGTTATTATTACAAATTGAATCATTACTTAAAATTAAGCTTAATTCTAGAAAGTCATAATGGACTTTTTACCGGGTACTAGGGGCAAAAAGTCCATCACTGTGTTTCTACGAGGGGCTAATGTCACCGTATTTTTAAAATATTTTTTTCTTTCGGTTTTTTGGGTTTGTCTTTTTTTTCCCTTCTTCGAGCTATTTTGTTCTTCAACTAGAGCATTTATAACTACCGGGGTAAAAAAGTTCCTTCAAGGGACTTTTTGCCCCAGTCATGTTTTTATATTTTGTCAATTCAAAAGTAAAACGATAATCAAATCAATGTAAAACAAGCATTGTTAATTAATAACTAAAATAATAGACTAACCATTAAAACTTACCTAGTTCGATTGCATTCAGCGGGTCAAAAAAAAGGACTAAGTAGAAACGTAAACAAAAAAAAATATTTTAGAGGTTCAAAACAAACAACGACGTTTACAAACGTGTACGCAAAGTGAGCGATCCGCGGAGACTGGGGGGCTACCCCCTACTTCCGCTCAGATAACGCTCTCCGAATACGACAATTACAAAGTAAAACTATGACGTCTTATATTAAGAAGTCACTGTGGGACTTTGTGGCACACGGACTTTTAGCCCTGGGCTACCCCACACCATCGAAATAAATTCACAAAAACAGTTAGAGAAAGAAAACTTATTAGATATGAAAGGAGAAATAAGTAGGTATTTGCGTACTTTGTATTCTACACTATTTTACTTACTTAAAAATCAGAAAATAAAACGAACTAAAAAAAACAAATGGAAATATTAACAAGAGAAACTATATAACTAAAAGAATAACTATTATTATATTAAAACTAACCAAAAAAAAAAAAAAAAAAATCTGTTAAATGGATTTTTTGATGCGGTCGACAAACTCGGAGAGATGGGTGTTGAAATAAATCAGAATTTGTTGGCAATCGTCAAGTCTACCATCAAGTTTTGAAAACTTCAGATGTGCTATCGAATCTCGAGATGAATTACCCAATCCCGATATGCTAAAAAATGAAGATATTTGACGAAATACAAGATAAAAATGTTTCAAATCTCGATTTGAACATAGCTGACAACAGTTCTATAAAAATTACTTCTACCGGAATTGCTTCTTTTACAGACTTGTTTTTTGGTTTCTTTGCAAAAATTTATTGAAATTTGGAAGCGCCAGCGTTTGTCGAGTCAAAAACTCGAGAATGCCTCTACCGATTTTGATCAAATTTCTTGTGTGTGTTTGAGTGGGTCCATGGATGGTTTAGATTCACACCTGGGTCCGGTAGGTGGCACTGCAATCGGGTTCTAGGTGTAAGGTCACTAGATAAAGAATTCTCTTTCTAAAGGTACCGCCATCAGTTATTTTTCCTGGAAATTAAAAGAAATGGATATAGGATGAATTTTAATGTGTTAGAAAAAGATGCACGAATCTAGGGATTTTTATTGATTCGTCAAGGATTTTAATAACATCATCCGCATTTAAGGTGATGTTTTCAATATTTGCTCATTGCAAGCAAGTTTTAGCTGGTGTCTTCTTCCAGAATTATGGTTATTTACGACATTAGGCGGCGGTGGTATATTCTAGCATAATAACCTAAACCATGTTCTATCGGGTGTCGGCATTTTTTTACACTTTTTTGGTATCCATTTTAAGCCTATTTAAAGTGTTAAACATAATGAGTTTTTGACTCAATATTGATTGATTGATGGATTGATCGCTTTCATTGGATTCCGACGCACACTTGAAAATTTTAGAAAAAAAAACTTTTCCAAGAATATTTTACAAAATCAAGTTGAAAAAAAATAAATAAAAAAAATATGTGTTGCTATTTAAAAAAAAAAAAGTTGACTACATATCTCTTGACAAAAATGACTTATTCAAAAAAATTAAGCATCAGACTCTATTGTAGCATTTACACACCTGTCTTGCACGGTTTTTGAATTTCTGAAATCGGATTATTAATAGCAGAGTTATAACGTGGTGCGTTTTTCGTAAGTCAACCGGTATATTATATATATTTCATATATATTAAATATGTATAAACATTGTTGGTTGAAAGTATAGAAACGCTGCTTATTTAAAAACAACTAATCATCGATTGTCCTTTTCTGAAACGCAGGACAATTATTATATAAAAAAGCAATAATAAATAAAACTTATATTACTTTTTTTTTTTTGAACGTACAATAAGATTTGCTCTTGGTGAAAACTTCACCGCCGACCGGTTTTATGATCGCACATTTTCCTATCAGAGAATGTCAGTGTTGGTTTTCATTGGAACAGCTCTAATAAACATACACTTTAGATTTTCGAATTCCTCGAACCATCACCAAAAAAACTTTTTTGCTTTGTTAATTCAAAAACAGAAAACTAGCTCCCTGCAATTTGCACTTAACACAGATTTCCCGTCGGAAAACTGGAAAAGCCTTCGGCCTGTTTGGCCCGCCCGGTCGAAGTACATTTTCCCGCAATGTTGGGCGTGTTGATAAAATATAGATTTTTGCAGCTACAGAGCGATTTTTTGAAATTTGTGAATTAGAAAAAAAAGATATTGCGGGAAAATGTACTTCGAGCAACAGAAATGTACCTGCCACTAGAGAACCTTCTTAATCTACATTAGCAAAATAGAACTTTAACATAAGTTTATTTGAAAACTTAATTTCAGGTTCACCTACTTCATAACATTTATTGATATTTTTGTTTAAAATGTTTAAATATAGTTGTAAATTATTAAGTTTAATCTATTTTTCCTAATTTGTTGTTGTAACAAAGCTATTAACGCACTCATTTTGAGTGCGTTAATATTTCATTAACGCACCCAAAATCTAGAATTTTTGTTTCCATTGGTTAGACACACTGAACCTTGCACTGAACTAAATCTCAGTGTGATTTTGTGGTTAAGGTTCCATGTAAGTCATCTCAAGTATACGTCAGGTACAGAAAAATCAAAATTTAAAAAAAATTCTTAATTACCAAAATTGATTTTATTTGTTAAAAAATGAAATTAATATGCAAATTAGGAAAAATAACATGAAAAACTCGTTTTGTAAAACTTAAGAGCACTCGTTCTTTACAGATACTCCTGCCTACGGCAGTCGTGCTGCAAACCTGAACTCGTGTCTTAATATAAGTTTTACAAAACTAGTGTTTCAATATACCATTAAAGTTGTACCAAACCTATCAAGCGAAGGACCACCTGGACCACCGGATGTGACAAAATGTCACTGGAAAACAAACCTCTCGAAGCAGGGTCGGCCGGATTATCGCCGGAACGAACATGTCTCCAACAATTTGGAGGGACGCGATCATGAATATAGGCTACGCGATTGGCAACAAATGCCTTCCAGCGGTGCGGGAACAAACGAATCCAGGACAGCGCAACAAACGAGTCTGTCCAGGCATGTACACTTTCAAAATTTACGACCAAGGCGAAGACTCTGAGTACGAAGGCAACTAACTTTGCAAGCAAAACGGCCGCACACAATTCCAAGCAAGGAATAGAAATAGTTTTAAGCGCCGCAACTTTAGATTAAGACGTCAAGAAACTAACCGCGGGAGAACCATTAGAAATATAACGAACATACAACACACACGCATGCAACTGGCATTCTAGGGCTGGCGTGTGAAAGAGTGAGCGAGGTATTTTCAAAGAAGACAAGCAACTCGATTCAGACTTTAGACGTTGCCATTGTTGGCAAATGTCGTTGGAAGGAGTGTCATCCCAACCCACAAACGCTGGATAAAATGTTTTATGAGAAAAGACACGGGACCGATGAAACCTAGAGGATCACAGATGCGCGCGACTTCTGACAACATAGCCCGTTTGGTGCACACCCCATCGAAAGTTTTGACAATGAACGAAAAGGAGTCTGAAAGAGGTTGCCATTCAAGGCCCAAAATCTTGGTAGTAGACTCTGTCATGGAGTCGAAGGTTGACGGACTGGTTTGACAGTGCGACTCAGGGATGTCCTCCAACACGGACGAGCAATTGCTGGTCCACTTTCTAAGTTCAAAGCAGCCAGAATGAAACAAATTAATGAGTTGTGTTTTCAACTCAATAGCGGCCTCTACCGAATCACTCGCACAAACCAGGTCATCAACATACAAATCGCTCTCCACAGCTCTTGCAGCTAGGGGATAAAGATCGCCAACCTCCTGAGCGAGGTGCAATAGAGTTCGAATCGCCAAAAACGGAGCGGATGAGACCCCATAGGTGATGGTGTTCAATTGATAAGTCTGAATGGGTTCTGAAGGGGAAAATCTAAAACGAATGAGCTGATATTTGCGATGTTCTGGGGCAATCAAGATTTGCCTATACATCTGACGAGCATCGCACGTGAAGACAACGGGTTTGGACCGAAAACAAATCAAAATCGAGCCGATGTCATTTTGCAATTTGGGGCTCACTAGAAGGACGTCATTCAATGATAAATCGTTCAAATCCTTTGCAGACGCATCAAATACCACACGAATTTTCGATTGATCACCCTCGGTCTTCACCACGCAATGATGTGGAATGAAGTATGAACCAGGAGGTTCCGAAACTAATAACGACATGTGATTCGACAGAAGATAATCTCTCATGAAGTCAAGATACAAACTACGAAGTTCAGGTTGAGTGGTGAGACGACGTTCGATAGCTAGCCACCTACGATCGGCGCGTGCTTTCAAATTTTCAAATGTGGGTTCGATCGCCTTAAAAGGCAACGCGACGCCGAAACGACCCGAAGGTTCCCGAAACACACTACGACAAAACGATTCCTCAGCTTGTTTATCCTCTGGAGAATAGAAAGATTCTGTAGGGATTTCCTCAATTTCCCAAAAGGCTCTCAAAATATTTTCCAAGGGTGACCCAATAGTCACGAAAAATTACTGTACACCGGCAGTGGTCGAAGTGGGTTGCTTATAATCTCCAGGAATGAGACCATTTTTGAGGATAGCACCGTAGAGATCCGCGCCTATAAGAATATCTACTGGACCGGGGATATTCCATCGAGGATCAGCCAATTCCAAATTTTTGAACATGTCAAAAGAGGGGTCAACTAAAGACACGGTTGGTAAATTTGAACAAATATTCGACAATACGATCGCATCTAGAACGAAAGTAGGCTCCGACGCTCCAATTGGTCGGATTGTGCACGTGGTAGAACCATGTGGTTCCTTAACGTCCATATGGCCAAGACCGGATATGGAAACTGAAGATCCCGACCGTCGCAGACCGAGACGTTTACGAAAGCGTTCGGTAAGGAAGCTAGCCTGGGAACCTGAATCACATAAACAACGAACAACTTGAAAATTGCCCCATTTGTCTTAAACTTCAAGGGAAATTGTGGCCAACAACACGGTACTATTAGTCTGAGAACCCGTCAAGGCAAAACTAGTCTCTTTCGTAAAGGAGGACGTGACGACGTGCACCGTTTGATCGCCTGTCGCAGTCGAACCAGGAAAAGAACGGGCTTGACCCGTTTGCTTCTTTGGAAAATGCAACAACGAATGATGTTTCGCCGAACAATGGCGACAAGTGTTTTTAGAAGGACAAGAAGCGACAGAATGTGCAGATTGAAGACAGTTGAAACAAAGCTGAATCTTCTTAACAGCACTCAAACGATTATACGGAGTCAAATTTGAAAGTGAAACGCATTTGAAAATATTGTGCAAGTTCTGACAATATGGACACTCTTGCGACGATCCCTTCTTTTGATGTTGTGCTTGTACATTCATTACCAAGCTTTTTGGATGCGAGGATCTTAAAGAACGATCAGAACTATTAGATTTGGCAGCCTGAAACGAAGCTGAGCCACTAGGTATACAATAGTCTCCAGCGCTGCACATTGTTTCAACACGAATTCCTTTAAATCACAAAATTTTGGAATGTCAGGCGCATCCGATTGCAATTCAAACCGTTTGCGGGTTGCCAAATCCAATTTTTCCAACAATAAATCAAATAGAATAAAATCCCAAGATGCTACATCAAATTTCAAATTTTCTAATATTGACAAGTTTTCCGAAAAAACGTCCATCAAACGTCTCAACTCTTTTGAGTTCTCTTGCTGAAGAGCAGGATAAGACTTCAAAGCTCTCCAATGATTTGTCGCAATTATACGCTTGTTCGAATACCTCCGCACCAAAGTGTCATACGCTATTTTGTAATTAGCTGCCGTTAAAGGTATGGATTTGATTAGAGTTAACGGCTCGTCAACTAGTGACAACACCAAATACTGGAATTTTTCTATGTCTGACAATTGTGATTGGTTGTGTACTAAACTATTATACAGGTCGATAAAAGTTTGCCACATTCGATGGTCTCCGTTAAAATTAATCGGTTGTAATTTTGGGAATCGTACGTTCGCTTTAGGCGCAGCTACCGAATTGGAGTCCGCCTCTACCACTGTACTGGGGAATAACTCCTCCGTTTTTGCTAATATTTCGAAATATACGGCGTCAATGGACTTCCTCAACTCGTCCTCCGGGGCTAATTCCGCTGGCGCCGTGGCTAAAAGAACCGCGAGATGGGCGTTATTAAATTTTGAACAATTTAGTCAACGTAGGATCATTTTCGGATGTCCCAGCCAATTGTCCAATTTCACGAAAACGTGCCATTGCGAGTTCACGTGCTAATATAATTTCCTTTTTAGGAGCCATCTCGAAAAAAGAAATTCAATAATTTAACAAAATATTTAGGGGCCTGAAATGGTTCAATCAGGACCTGATCGCTAAATTTCAATTTCTAAACAATCCGCGAAACGATTCACGCTTCCGACAAAAATGATAAAACGCCGTTAGAAAAAGGCTAATAAGAACTATGCATGAACCGTCTTATCGCGCCCTCGAAAAACCCGGTCCGACACGTGCGAACAGCTAACAATAAATAATATACGAAACTTCTGGAAGCGAGCGGGGGATGAGTACTTATTTATTCCAACAATTTATCAACAAATACTTTAATATTTCCCACTATTAATAGCGCAACGGGCTCGTAATGAAACAACAATAATTATTACAACTGTGCGCTACCACAACAACAAGTACCTGCACCAGGCACCGGCTAAACAACAATACAATCTAAATTCCAAACTCAACAACAAAAGGACAAATATATCCACAGAGCGACTCAAAATTCGGCTCGAAGTACCAAAAACATGTACCAAACCTATCAACCGAAGGACCACCTGGACCGGGAGGCCAGGAAAATAAAAACCTGTTGAGTTTGGAACTATGTATTGAACTATTTACAAAATTAATTAATCGCTATTAAGCGCGAAATGATGGTGAGCGATCCTGGGAATGCCGAGTGGTGGCAAGTAGGTACTGTAGACCCTTGGAGGAGGTGTCGATTTCCCGTCCTCACTGCACCAGATCTGTCGAAGTCCCTTTTCTCGGGGTTGTGTGGTTTCTTGCGATCTGTCTATGTTGGCGGTTGACTCGCTTCTCTCTGTCTCGACCCTCTCCACGGTCCACGCGACCCCCGCTGGGACACGTGACTCTACCCCACCCACTTCGCTGTTGGCAGGGAAAAACTCGGACACAATGCAACAAGGGGCGGAAGGAATTTAAAGGAAAAGGGAATACCAAACAAAAGTATTAGATAATTTTTGGTTAATAATACATTTTTAGGGTACATAAAGGGTTTTAAATGAAGGTCATTATTAAATTATTCGTCTTTTACTAAATGGTGTTACACATAAATAATCATAAAATTAACTTAACTATTAAAACATGAGTAAGGTCACATGCGCATTTGTTATAGTTAATTCGTTTGTAGTATTCACGGAAGGAAATAATTCTAAAAAGATATTACAAATTTATGTTACCTATTATATCCAATATCCAATCTCACCTCAGGAGTTCCCTTTTGAACACATTTGTTTACAAGCCAGGCTGAATCACAAGGATCGGATCCAACTAAAATTAATTAAAACGTGAAAAAGTCAATTTAAAAATTTATATTTCATTACCGTCTGTACATGCTCTCATTATAGGGCCCATAACATCTTGCATTTCAGGAGGCATAACTGCAATAGCGGCTTCTCTGTCAACTTGACCATCGTCAGTCATCTGAAAAGCAAATAATTAATTATTATTTGTCCATGCTTTGTTATTCCTTTGGACCAGTGAATGATAGATAGGTGTTATTTATACATCAATATGTTGATATAAATAATATAATTTCGTTTTATAATCCCAAGGAGAAAAGCAAAATTTATCATTTTTGAGACAAATAATAATGTAAACTTTTACCTTTTACCCAAGTAAAGAAACACAAAATTACTTACAACTCCCATCTGATCGAACAGACATTTCAAGTAGCATTTAAATTTTGGGTCGTCAGCAAAGTCACCTTTTCTTGCGTTGACTATCATGGCTGCAAACTCTAACTTTGCAAATACGTAGTTTAATTTCTTTATAACTCACCTTCATCAGTTCCTGTCTCGTCCACGCAGGTTTTGTGTAAATTGTCAATCAACTCTTGCATTTCATCGCTTAGACCCTTTGAAACACAATTTCAATTCGTTATTTAAACGTTTTAATATTACTTACGAGAATTTTGTTTGGGCATAAAACCAGCACAAGACAAATTATTACTCCAGCTTTTTGCATTGTTTCTGTTGGTGTGTTCTTTCTGTGAAAAGACTGAATACTGAACACGAAATTTTGGTTCAATATTTATTTATTTGGATTTTTAAAAAATTGTTAGTAATTTGACACATCTTTATCTGAATAACAACAGAAATTATAGTCTTAGGATATTATTTACTGGAGGTGCGCTAATATTATTGCGGTTGAATGAGTACACGTGAGAGCTTGTTTACCTACATCCTATGGAAAAAAACTGGCCGATTTTATGCAAATTATGAATGATATGTACATTGTTTTCATTCATGAATTCAGGATGCCTCATTTGCAGAACACCCTCAGTATGTTAAGTTTGTATGTATATTATAGAATTGAGAGAGTAATGTGAACACACCGTTAAACAAATCTATTCACGACGTTTATTGCAAATTTCTTAATGGATATGAAAATTGTGTACATAGTGATGTAGAATAGAGACGTTGGTATTAACGCCACTTCCTGGAATTAAGGAAATATGGTAAGTCTTATGTTCAAGCCCGATTTCATTGTAATTAAATAGCGGACTTATATCATACATCCACTGGCAACATGATAAAACATTTATGAAGACCCTAAAATAGGTACATTTAATATCAGAGGTTTCAATGAAAAAGAGAACGAGCTAAAGTTCTCAGGTTCTAAGGTTTTCAGGATTTCATGGTTTTAGGGTGTCAGTTGTTTCTAATCCATCTAACAAGGATCCTTCACAAATGAAGCATTCCCGAGACATGTTACGCACATAATAACTCAAACATTCACGTAAATATTGAACTGAAGGAAAGTCTCCTTTTGCCGACTAACTGACAAAAACGAAAAAGTGGTCTATATTGAGAACGCTCTAGCGGTCATCCAATTAAAGGGAGAAACAAACGTAATACCACATTGTTGTAAGAAATTTTGCCTACTATAATTTTCTATATAGTGGTCTTTTCGTAAAAACGCTTCGTTTTCGAGTTATGAGCAAGAAATTCGAAATAGTTCGAAATTCTCGAAGTTTCTTGCATCTCCTGCCCCAGTAAACACAACCACGTGAGAAAAACGTAAAAAAAGACGATTACCAACGGTTGTATAGACGTTACGATGTCGCTGACTTCAACGTTACTTTCGACGTGTAAATATGACGTGTTTATAACGTCTAGTAAAATACGTTTTTTTTTAAGTGATTTTACCACGTTGTTAAGACGTACTGATTTTTCGTAAACAAAACAACGTGAAAAAAATAGACGTTACGATGTCGCCGAAATCAACGTTACTTTTGACGTGTAAAAATGACGTGTTACAAACGTCTGATAAAACACGTCTCTTTCAGGTGTTTTTACTAGGTTAAAAAGACGTGTTGATTTTCTGAATTAAACGTCATTTTCAATGTCTCACAAAACTTTCTGTAAACGTATTTTAAAGATATTATAAAATACGTCTTTTTTAGGTGATTTTAGGAAATAAGTATATTAAGATAGTGTTGATTTTCATGACATATATTTATTATAAAACAAACAGAAAAAATTGTTTTACAAAAGTTCAAATCTATTATAATGTATAAAGGTGAATAGAAAATATGAAAATAATTACTAAAAACTATAATATCAACTATGTACTACTAATATTATAAACTATATAACTAAAAAAACTAAAATAATTATTATGGGCTAATTGTAATAATTAAATTAAATAATTTTTTTCATGACTCGGATTGTGTGTTGCTCGACGTGCTGGGTCAGTTTTGCCAATGTTTGCGCTACAGTTGTCTCAAAATCTATAAGAAATAACTATAAGTAACTATTGCAAAAATAAAAAAAATCCTTACTAGGTATATGAGTGTCGTAAATGATATAAAATGACACAATTTACCAGGATATGTTAAAGCTGGAGAAAATGCTGACATTGGCGATGTATAAGACGTCGTCGGGGTACAGCAAAAATCCTCTCCAAGGTTTACAGTTCGACGCCACTTACTATCAAAAAGAGACTCATCACCAAAAACTTGCTTTCTTGAGAGACTTTCCACTGATGAGTTGTTTCCTCTTTGCAATTTCCCCAATCTAATTGATGATGTTGTTGGCCTTTTTATCGTCTGTGTCATAATCCTCTGCAAAGAAGGTCAAAAATGAAAAAAAATATTCAATTAGAAAAATCATAAATATAATATCATATAATTATGTATATAACTGTCTTAAAATAAATCTTAAAAACCTTGTAAGAAGGCCAAGTCTTACATGGAGTACCACTTTTGACGAAAGTCATAAAATCGGTACACTTGGTACACGGGAATAACTTTAAATTCTGGTTAGTAATATCCATAAAAAATGTATATTTAGTTAATACTTTTAAATAAAATACTGTACTACTTACCCTTAGGACTTTTGGAAGCTACACAAATGTGAAAACTTGGTAAGGCAAACGAAAACGAAACGAACTGCACGATCTCAGACGAAAAATGAAAATGAACAAAATCGAACGAAGCAATGGCCAAGCACAGATGACACATCTAGAAAGAATTCCTTGGTTTCGTTTCGTTCGGGGTGCAAGGCGCAATAAAAAAGCTGTAAATCACTTACATTTTTGTGTCTTGAAAGCAGCATGTTTGTTTGTCGCCAAAACAAATTCGATAAGACAGAAATTTTCATTGATAGTACCATTGAATATCAATACTCTAACTACTCTGACTAGAGTATTGATATTCAATGATATTACTGATCTATACGTTTGGTTATTATTTATTTTCGACAATAAAATTACGCTCGCGTCGTCGGTTCCTCAGCCTTGAGCCCCCATCATAAACCAATATCCGTTCTTCTCAAAATTCCAGCCCCTAAACGGTAAAACTTCTCAACGTATGTTTCAAATTGTCCCTTAATTATACCTGCTTTCAATTTCGTTTTTAAAAACTATTCATTCCCTGACCAATACTAAACTCTCAAAAGAGATTCGTTGTTTCATTTTTAATCTTTTCGCTGGTCTTTTGACACCTTCACTTACTTCGCAGTGTTTCACATTACCAGACATTACCAATATTTATTTCGTTGAGTAACCGTAATAATTAAAGATCTTAATTTTTGTTTTCAACTTTAACAAACACATTTAAATAATATTTGTAAGTATCTATCTACGTAAGTAAATATAGCTACCTACATTGAATTATTTCTTTGCCGTTGGGCTAAAGAGCTTTTGTAATTTTTTATAACATTAACACCATAATAGAATAGGGAATGTCAATTTTATTTTTAAATTTTAATTTAATAATAATTATATGACTACTTTTAATCAGTTTTCCCTAAAACACCAAAAACAATTTTTATTATAAATACCGACGCACGTTTCGCCAACAATGTTGGCATCATCAGGGTGATGAGTGAATCGGAAAACTGATTAAAGGTATTTATCTACCACCAAAAGTGATCCAGACAATTGTTTTGTTTTGAATAATTATATGAATTCTCAAAGAGCGATTGTTCATCTCTATTGCGAACTAGGCGGGCGAGATGATCTTAAAACATTTCAACCACGAGAAAACGTCAAACTTTCAAGGTTGTTTGGGTAAAATTCGGTATGCCAAATGTTTACAAGAGCTAACTTAGTTGTTACCATGTTTCGTAAAAATTATGAAAGAAATGCTAGCCTTACCAAATATTTCTAGTGTTTCTACTTTTAAATTTCATAACCATTTTATTTATTTAAAATGGCTTCTAAACTTGGCGCAAAAACCGCCCATATGGAATCTGTAAAAGACGCCAATAGAATGCGTTCCTTTGTAGTACATAAATTAAAAATAATTATATGAGTATATAAACACGTGAATTTATTGTAAAAATTTCATGAGAAATTATTAATGTCAGAACTGAACGTCAAAAATTACTTATATTTTACCCACATTAATTAATTTCTATGCTTCTATATTTGATTTTAATCGTAATTCATATAAAAAATATAAATTAAGTAGGATTATTATAACGAGTGAGCAACAAAATTCGTGATCGTAGGAGCCTCTGAATCCAAAATTTTGAGTCGATTCTTGATCGATACGATTGTGTAAAAAGTCATCGAGTAATGTGAATTGTAAACAGTAAAGTAAAAGAACCGATATAGGTTTAGCCAACTGCGCTCACGAATTTTGTTGTTCACTCGTTACATTATGTATTTTAAAATCAACATTTTTATCTTTGAAACCCCTTAGTGACTTATAAACTTGACCACAAAACACGCCTAATAATATGATATGGAATACGTTCTTTCTAGTGTTTATTTGCCTAGAAAAACACGTATACTTAAAATTTCACGAAAAGTAAACGGCGCCAAAACACGCCTCGAATGCGTTTTTATTTGTAGTATAGATGACTAGAAAAACACGTGTATTTAATGTTAAAATTTTACGAGAAATAATAGTCAAAAATAATAATTTAGACTTCACCGCCATTCGTTCTTTTCTATTTTATATAATTTGATTTAAGTTATGATTTAAATAATAAATATATATTTTTTAACATGATTTTTTATAAAAAAAAGTAAATTGAGTTAAAGTAAAATACAATGATAAAAAAAATAAGGGAAGTAAATTGAAAAACCTCCTTTTAAACACAAAATCCTATTAGGCTACAATATGATGATGATCTTTTATACTCTGCTGGAACTCTTTCACTCCTTAGGTATTTTTATTTTTTATTTGATTAGAAAAACATGTGTACTTAATGTAAGAATTTCACGAAAAATAAACGACGACAAACACGCCTATATGACACTAGAAAAACACTTGTATTTAATGTAAAAATTTCACGAGAAACAAACGTCAGAACTGCACGTGTAAAATAACTTATATTTTATCAACATTATGTACCTTTCGTTGATTAACAATATTGATTAAACGTCTTTATTGCGTCATATATAATATTTAAAAATTACGTAATTTTTTAACGTTGAATTGTCGTAATTTGTAGATACGTAGTAAATATTTTATTATAAATCAACGTTGAATTTACGTTATGTAAAATACGTTGAAATAAAGTTGAAGGTATTACCAAAATATAACGTGATATTTTCAACCATAAACGTGTTATCAATCACATACACGGCTTTTCCACGTTAAAACAACGCGCATGTGTCTACTGGGATGGTGCCTAAAGTCGGATTTTTAGGATACGTGGTTCAAGATGAACAGGTTCAGCCTTCATCTGGAAAGGTTGAGGCAGTAAAGAGGTTTCCCATCCCAAAGAACATAAAAAATGTTCAGGCAATCCAATCTTGAAAAATTATACTAGCTACGAACTAGAAAGAGGTTCTCGCTATTATTTTTGCATTGAAAAAGTTTAGAAGCTATCTGCTTGGTATATCATTCAAAATTGTGACGGACTGTGCAACTTTTGAACAGACCATGAAGAAGACGGATTTTGAACACACGAGTTGCAAGATGATGGGCGATTGCCATCACCGAGTTCGACTATGTTCTGGAGCACCGAAACGGGAGCAGAATGAAACATGTTAATTGTTTAAGTCGAAACCCTTTGATGATCGTCGATACCAAGAATTCGGTTTCATGTTAAATGAAAAAAAAACTCAAGACGATGACGACGAAATAAAAACATTAAAAGGCAACTGTAAAACCTGACGACGACTACTTCTTAAGAAAGGGGATACTTTACAAACGTCAGGAAGGACAAGAGTTACTTGTAGTCCCACGAAAGAATTGGTAAAAGAACGGTGACTGAACAACTGAAACAAGAATAAACTAAAAGAAAAGAGTACAAACTCTTTTGGTTGATGCAACTCGCTGAGTGGAAAAAAGGAAGGTTTCCTCAACAGCTTGGATAAAGGAGACGCTCCACTTCAAACGTATCATTTAGATCATACTTCACTACCGTCTACGAACAAAAATTATAACCATGTATTCATTTTCAAAATTCTTTTGTATTTATCCACCCAATCTACAGGAGGTGTTGAAGTGAGTAGAAAGATTGAATCTCAGAAAGCAATATTTGAAAATCCCGATAATGTCATAACGGACAAAGGAACAGCTTTCATTTGTCAAGAGTTCGAGGAGTACTGCCTCGTGCCAACGAGCAGGTAGAAAGGATTAACAGAACCATCAAAGGAGTTTTGAGTAAACTCGCCATCGGAAATCCTGAAAATGGTACCAACACATAGACAATCTCCAGATGATCCTTAACTCGTCATTCCAAGGGTCTATTGGAAGAACTCCATTTGAAGTACTTTTCGGGGCAAAAATGAAGCGAAAACATGATTTGAGACTACTAGAACTGCTTCAAGAAGAGGAACTGGACGACTTCTTTAGCCGACGAGACGAGCGAAGAGAATCTGCAAAGCAGCAAATTCAGAAGATTGGAGATACACGAGATGGATAAATGTGTGAGAGACCGGAAAAATAGTTTTCCGGTCTCTCACACACTTATCCATTTCGTATATCTCCATCTCAAACCGAAAATAGAAACTTACAACCGTCAGTGAAAGGAGGCCAGCGCACATGAAGAAGGGGATCTCTTCGCGCAAGGTGGTCCGGGTTTAAAATTAAGGAGGAAATTCTTGGGCCCTTAACGCATCACGAGGGCAAAAAGTCACAATATCTTTGACGTGGTAAAAGTGAAGACAGCACAAGTTACGAAGATCAGGAAGGCGGAATCTGTGGGGTTTCCGAGGACTCTCTTGTCTTGGGTGGAGGGGCGTCTACGGAGCGCCAGTTGAGTTGAGAGAGTTTGACGTTCGTGATTACAGACACCCTTTTAGATCCGGTCTAAAGTTTTATTTTCCAGTTCGTGCCGGTGATGTTAAGTGCCCTAGACAACAACCAAGCCAGTAGCTTAAACTAATTGACATTTTACAATAATGCATTTTTATTGTACATAAAGGGTTTTAAATGAAGGTCATTATTAAATAATAAGTCTCTTACTAAATGGTGTTACACATAAATGATCTTACAATTAACTTAGCTATTAAAAAATGAGTAAGATCACACGTACATTTGTTCTAATTAATTTGTTTGTAATAATCAAGGAAGGAAATAATCCTAAAAAAATATTACAAATATGCTACCTATTATATGCAACATTCAATCTCACCTTAGGATTTCCCTTTTGAAGGCATTTGCTTACAAGCCAGGCTGAATCACAAGGGTCGGATCCAACTAAAATTAATTAAAACGTGAAAAAGCCAATTTAAAAATTTAAATTTAATTACCGTCTGTACATGCTCTGACTATAGGGCCCATAACATCTTGCATTTCAGGAGGCATAACCGCAACAGCTGCTTCTCTGTCTACTTGACCATCGTCAGTCATCTGAAAAGCAAATAATTAATTATTTGTCCATGCGTTGTTATTCCATTGGACAACAGGAACACCAGTGAATGGCAGATAGCTGTTATGTATTTACATCAATATGTTGAAATAAATAATATAAGTTCCTTTTTACCTTGTCAATTAAAAACAACACAAAATTACTTACAATTCCCAACTGATCGAACAGACATTTGACGTAGCATTTAAACTTTGGGTCGTCAGAAAAGTCACCTTTTCTTGCGTTGACTATCATGGCTGCAAACTCCAACTTTGCAAATACATAGTTTAATTTCTTTATAACTTACCTTCATCAGTTCCTGTCTCTTCCACGCAGGTTTTGTGTAAATTGTCAATCAACTCTTGCATTTCATCACTTAAACCCTTTGAAATACAATTTCAGTTCATTATTTTATTTCATACTGTCCGGTAGATGTTCCATTAAAGGATCAATTTGCGTCCGGTAGGTGAGCTATTACAGTATCAGAGCCGGTAAGTGTCGCTAGGCAACACTTACCGGACAGTTTCATCTTTATAAATCAAATCTGACATTAATCTGACATTTGCACACGTATTTGTCAGCTACTGATGAAGATTTTCACAAAATGTGATTTTTTGATTTTTGAAATAAAATAATGAAGAACAGGCTTACAGTATGAAATAAAATACATTACGATACACGTCCGGTAGTTACTTGTAACTCGTTTAGACATTCTTGACTCGGCTCCTAACGTCGCCTCGTCCATAATGTCTAACTCGTTACAAGTAACCTACCGGACTTGTAACGTTAAATACTATAAACGTTTTAATATTACTTACGAGAATTTTGTTTGAACATAAAACCAGCACAAGACAAATAATAATTACTCCAGCTTTTTGCATTGTTACTGTTGGTGTGTTCTATCTGTGAAAAGAGTGCATACTGAAAAGGAAATTTTGGTTCAATATTTTATTTATTAGAATTTTTTAAAAATTGAATTCTGTTGTTAGTAGTTTGATACATGTTTATTTGAATAACAAAGGAAATTATAGTCTTAGGGCATTATTTAGTGGACGCACGCAGTACTTCAAACTCATATTATTGCGCTTGAATGAATACACGTGAAAGCTTGTTTACCTACATCCTTTGGAAAAAATTGATATGTGCATTGTTTTCATTCATGAATACAGGATGCCTCATTTGCAGAACATCTTCAGTATGTTAAGTATATACAGGGTGTAAACATTTTGCCAACGCTTAATAGAAATACGAGTATCTCTGGACCTATAGAAACAACTAGTCAAAGTCGCTTTTTGTCTAAAATGTTTCGTTGAAGAACTTTCGTTGAAGTTGACCAATTCTAAGACAGGGCAATAATTTCTTTAAAAAGTTGTATCAAGTCAGTTTTTGTCTGTTGTTATTGTCAAATTTGACGTTTTGACATTGACGCCACTGAACTAAAACTTCAAATTTAACAATAACAATAATTGAATAATAATAACAATAATTAATCTAGGGAATTTCGCGGCGGTTGGCCACAAAAAAATTAAACGTCAATACTCGTATTTTTGTCTTTCCAAAAAGTTCTGAAGTTCTTCAATTTACGCCCCCAGATACGGGATTTGGCAAAAATACATGTATCAAAAGCGTGATAGTGAATTTTAACCCATCTGACGACCTCCAAAACGTCTCTCAGCCATGACTGAAGCCCCTAACGTCACAATAACCTAACCACAAACAACTCGCACAGGCCGCCCGTTCTTTTCCTGTGTGATTCACGGTGTGCACCCTGACACCGACAAATGTCTCGAACCGAATCCCGCCGCACAAACAAATGGACCCCCCTTATCGGCGTTTTCACCGGAGACACAAACACCCTCAACCATCTTCTCACCCATGGCATCACAGTCTTCGGCAAGCGCCATCAGTGCACTTGTTTGGATGGCTCAAAGCCAGCTTGGCCACCTCCAGACAGAATGCCCCAACAAAATCGCGTGCTCCAAATGCACGTGAAGGCACCCCTCCAAACAAGTGCCAACAATAGTAATGCCAATTCACATTGACAGCTGTTGACTAGCCACTTGGACTTGACAGCGAAGGATAGGTTAGGATTGCGCTGGAATTGTCAAGATTGCCAATATTAAAAAAAATACTATATACAGAGCAAAATCTAAAAGTGTCACTGCTCAAAACTAAAACTGTCACTTTGGAAAAAAACTCGTTTTTTTTTTTGATTTTCATCCGATCGCTACAAACCTTCACAAGATCACCCACTGGGCTAATCTGAAGAATTGCCTAAAAATTTCATCAAAGTCGGTCCAGCCCATTCATAATGTTACCGTAGCAACAATCATCCAACATATCCAACAATATCCCAATTATTATTAAACAAAGATTACAGCGTTGCCTATTTGAACTTTTTCTTTCATGCCTTTTTTTTTTAAACAACTGATGCGTCAGCAGCTATTTTGGAAGATTTGGGAACTGATTAATTAATCGAGAATATACAGATGGGCATTTAAATATTGAAAAAAAAAACATTCTTAGATGCGTTTCTCTTGTATATGTAGTTATTGGAAACTTTGGAAAGAATAAGCCTTTTTAGCCTACAGCTCTCAAAATAACAGTTCTTTTTTTCAGTAGGAATAAAAAAAAATTACAACTTTTTATTAAAGGAATAAAGAAAACCAAAGAAAATAAGAATCGAAAATATATCTTTATTGGTTGTGTATAGCTGTATTTACAACACAATTATGGAGATTATTGTACGGTTTCGTCAAACTACCAAATTATTTAAGAGTTTGTGGCACATTAGAAATGTGTTGTCCACAGGTCAGTAGGGGAATTGGGTCGTTCAAATTTTCTATTCTCTCATTGTTTTTGTTTGTGTCTTATTTTTTAACGTTTCTATTCAAACACCTTTCGAGGGCTGAACCCCAACCAGAAAGTGACATGCCTTTATACCTGCGACCGGGAAAAACCAGATCGCAGGTGGCCTCCTGCTTTCTGATTGGCTGCAGCCTATTCACCCCAAAATCTAACATTAATTGTACTTAAATCTAATTAAAACTATACTTAATCTATAGCGCGAGCGCCTAACCATTAATCTAAACTAATCTAACCCAACCACTCGTGACCGCATGCGTGGAAACATCGAAATCGCGAGAGCGTGCGCGGTGGGCGTGACGGAGTGGGAGACAGTGTAAAGTTAAACTCTCGGTGGCTGGCGCCATTTCCACTCCGTCTACCGTCCTGAACACACGCTCGCTTCATGTTGCAGTTTTCATGTTATGTCGCAACCGGACGCATGGTGTTTTATATTAATCTATTCTAAACTTAAAATTAACACTATCACTACACTACGAAAAATCTGGCCGCGAAACACCATCCTACAACAATATCGTATTTGAACGAAGAAGGAGAACTTAATTAACGTAAACTGTTAATATTGACGAAACTACAAATAAGAAGACGGACGTTACAATCTCTGTTCAAATATAATACAAGAATCAAAATTAGAATTTAACAATAAAACAAATTAATTATTATGTTCCTTAAGTCTATATAAAAAGATTTGATGTATATAACACTCTAAAATTTGCACTTCTTGCATTATCACTATATTCGTATCAAAGTTTTGAATGTAGTGATAATAAAAGTTTTGAAATATATTGACTCACAACGCGAACAAAAACAGTTTTTGCTGCTCTTGTAAAACTAATCAGAATGGAGTTACACAAATTTCGGGTTTTAACGACAAAATGTCGTTTGCGCAATGTTGCCGTATTGAACAAAGTTTGTAACGAAGTTCCGCGAGCAACGGGCGCCGCTCGTTAGCCCCACCCGCTTGTCTCTTTGCCACGTGAATAAAACCGAGCGCAACACTCCGTGAAATCGCATCTTTCAACTCGCCAAAAAAATACTTCTGGGCATCGGACCGGAATAATTCTTTCGGTCTGGTCATCATAATATTTGCCCGCTGCAAACGAGACCATCCCGGAGTCGCTACGACCACTCTTGTAACCCCGAGCCACGCTCTTGTCATCGCATCGCTTACGTGTAAAAATAAATGCTTAATGTTGACGTATCGGAATGGTTCTTTCACTCCCGTGATCGGAACGAGAACGCGCTCCGGGTCCCGTGGTTCCGGAGTTTGTGCGCTGTCCGGATTCACCGCCGCTCCGGCAGAATAGGACGCTGAATCGTATAGCGATGAAGACCTTGGATGAGTGAGTTCCTGCCCTCTCATCTACCAGCAGCAGACCAGAAGGACCGGATCGACCACCGTAGGAAACAGTAAGGTAGGGGACCTCCTGCTGCCCGCTCGTCGTTTCCTTCTCACCGACCTAAAGGGGCCAGCCCAGGTATCTTTGGTGCCGACCTGGTGGAATGGGGACAGCGCACGTGCGGCGGATTCTTCCGAGAGGCTGTCCAGGTGTCTGGTTTACGGTGCACCTGCCGACTGACCACCGAGATACCCGGACGGGTCCTTCTTGGGATCCTATCACCCGAACAGAAGGGGTCAGCCTTGGTATCCTTGGTGACGATCTAGTGCAACGGGGGTTGGGCGCCTGCGGTGGCTTCTTCCGAGAGGCTGTCCAGGTATCTGGTTTACGGTGCACCTGCTGGTCGAAAACCGAGATATCCGGAGGTCCGACCCTGTTCTACCCCACCTCCGACCCCGAGCGACGCGGCGGGAAGTGTAGGGCACGATTGTTTGGTCCCCGGAAATCTGTTTGTAAAAAATGATTTAAAACCGTATTTATGAATTACTACGTGAAAACTAGAGCGAAGGGGGGGGGGGGTCCTGGCATATACCACGGGTGGTCACCGAGGGGGGGAGGGGGTAAAAAATGGTAAAAAATGGGTCACGTAGTATGGATACGTTCCCTAATAAGTTTCCTGGCTCCTCATTTAAAACATTCAAATACGCCGCGCCAGTTAAACGAGGTGGCAAAATGTATAGATTTATCAAATTGTTGCCAACCATCCCATAAACTGCCTCGTCGGTTTATAAGATTTTACAAACAAAACGAGTATCTTCTTCCTTTCTTTGGAGTAACCACTCACAAAATCTTATTCTTTGAGGGGGGACCTCAGGTTTCAATGCCTGCATTCTTTGGATCTGTTTGGGGTGGAGGCCCTGTTCATTTAATGTTCGCCACACGACAAACGGCGAATCACACACACGATAAAAGGTTGTTTTATGCTACTTCCTGGTTCCTTTTCAATGAGGTCTGGCTCAGCGTCCAAAATCCTACGTTCCGCATCCCGAGCATTTCCTAAGGCTCTTCCATACAACAAGACCATGTCGGTCATCTCAGCATTTGTATAGCTTCCATGTAGAACAATAATTATGACGGCAAACTGTGACACTTCAAAAAACTCAAATTTACCTGTTACTATTGTTGCTAAGCGAAGGAGAGGACATTTTTAATCACCTTTATAGAGCAAGAGCCCGCTGCGAAAAACCTGGCCGATCGGGCTACAGGGTGGAATGTTTTTTAAATGTTGGTACTCCCATCAACCTTAAGAAAAACCATGGTGTGCCTGGGCAGAGTCTGTTAACAAGTTTAAGGGGGCCAAAAACTCAAAGATTGTGACAGTTCAACAACTGACAATGGAAAACTTTGAATATGTTAGTGCAGCTTATATACCAATGTGATGTTTCGACTACACTCGTTGGAGTAATAGCCTATCTGATAACGTTTTTGCTTTTCGTCCGGATACTAAAGTTTCGATTCCCGCTCATGTACGTATTTTCTTTTATTAAAAAAATCTTTTTTTTTACTTTAATTAATCTAATACTTAATTGTTTAATTTAATACTTATATTGTTTTTAAGTATTAGATTAAAGTAAAAAAAAGATTTTTTAATAAAAAAAAGTACGTACTTGAGCGGGAATCGAAACCTGAGTATCCAGACGAAAAGCAAAAACGTTATCACATAGGCTATTACGCCAACGAGTGTAGACGAAACATCACATCGGTATATAAGCTGGACTTACATATTCAAAGCTTTTCCCTTGTCAGTTGTTGAACTGTCACAATCTTTGAGTTCTTGGCCCCCTTAAACTTGTTAACAGACTCTGCCCTGGCACACCATGGTTTTTCTTAAGGTTGATGTGAGTACTAACATTTAAAAAACATTCCACCCTGTAGCCCGATCTGCCAGGTTTTTTGCAGCGGGCTCTTGAACTAACACGGGGGATTTTGACCAAATTTTTAATGATTTTTATCTCGAAAACGAAAAGACTTCTATTACAAAAAATTTTTGCCACCGACTTCCACTCATCGTGACCAGTTACCGATTTTATTTTTGACATGCATTTCAATAACACCCTGTATATTAGTAAAATAGGACTTCAACATAAATTTACTGATTTCAGGTTTACTTCATAAAATTTATTCAGATTTTTGTTTAATGTTTAAATATAGTTGTTAATTATTAAGTTTAATCTATTTTAAAGTAGATATATATAATTAGATAATCTTTGATGAATAATGTGGGGTTTCCGAGAACCCTTGGGTCTTGGGTGGAGGGGCGTCCACTTAGTGCCAGATGAGATCAGAGAGTTGGACTTAAGACGTTCGTGAGTACACACACCCTTTTCGATTCGGTCTAAAGTTCTATTTTCATAATTGACATTTATCTTTACTTTTTAATTTGTTTTTTCATTGAATTTGTTTATTCGAACTTTTGTTTACACAAAACAACTACAAAAATTGGAAACTCGTCCGGGATTGGATTGTCGTGGCAGTTCTGGCATTATAGACTGTGTGCTGTGTAGCAGAATGCCCGCCATTGCCCGGGTTAGACCACCAATATGCTGTAAATCTTAGAGAATACCAGCATTTAGATTTGGGTAATTATGAGGTATAGCTTTGGCCACATAAATCTCGTACAACCTCATTTTGACATCATCATTCTTTTTCCAATAATGTTTGTTGTAAAACAAATTTTGACAAAATAACATGAATTTACGTAAGTCAAACTATCACATTTTATTGAAATGAAATTTGTAATAATTAAAAAGCATTTATATTATAGTATTAATTAAATTAATATTATATTATAATTTATTTTGTACGAGATTTATAGAAAATTAGAGTTGTAGAAAATTTGGATCGCCAGATTCGGGAAGTAGTAAACCAGGTAAATGATAGACTTGAACTTGGACTTTAAATATTGGTATCTAGTTAGCCTCAGATACAATTTTTGTTACCCCAAATCATATCAATTGAAAAGCATTGTAATTTCTAACTGATGAAAGAAAAATACTTGATCTAATATGTGTGCCTGATGAGAAAACCTCCGAGTGGTTCTGGTGGATCCCTCATAGGTTCCAGCTTTACTTCGCCATTATTGCAGCACATGCCCTCCTTCTGTTTTCCATCGAAAAGATTTTAAATAACAACAAATTTTAGACATAGACCCAATAATTACGTCCGAATAATGTTATAAATTGATTAACGGTACTTGCCGATTGAACGTCCTATCCAATCCAAGAATTTAAAGTTGCGCTCACATCTAAAGCAATCCTGAACACATCCACAATAAATTTTAGCACCTCTCCCTCCACTTCAACACACAGTTCCTCCCTGATTTTGCCGAAGACTGATGAGTGACATTTTATGTCTAAAACTGTCAGTGTGATATTTTTATCTGACAGTTTTCAATTCAATTCAATAGTTTGAACTTTAAATATTTAAATATTTTCTTTTACCAAAAAGGGGTGACACATTGGAGTCGTGAACCCCCCTATGTTACTCCCCATTGCGAATATTATTTGTAGTCAAAATTTCATGACGATCTGTTCACCGGTTTAGGCGCGCATAACATACGAACAAACAAACAAACAAATATTGATTTAAACCAGAAGAATGTCGATAAATCCAAGTGGAGTAAATTTAAATTAAAATTTAAATATATCTAAGTCGAACTCCACAAACTTTAATAAGTGTAAAATTATAAATGGAACATGTTTCGGCAGAACAAAGTAGAGAATTTCTTAAAATCTGGTGACTTTACAAAACTCAAAAATGATCCTACTTCAGAATTTGTTTCCAACCTTAAATCTACGCTCAAAGACCTTTCAAAAACTGTTAAATATTTTGACCCACAAGCTTTCACACTAATACCCATGAATCCTTGCATACCTAGACTATACGGTCTACCTAAAATACATAAAACTCAACCTTTTTCCATTAGACCAGTAGTTTCTTTTGTCAATTCACCTGTATCAATACTTTCAAAATGGCTTAATACAATTCTTAGACAACATTTCGATTTTAATAACAAATTTGCAATAAAAAACTCAATAGAACTTTGCTCCAAAATTAGAAATTTCCAAATTCCATCCGACACTAGACTTGTTTCATTTGACGTAGTTAATTTATTCCCCAGCATCCCACCAAAATCTTGCTTATTAATTTAAAAAAAAACTACTATTTAATTCTAATATGCCAACCATACATGCACTAAATTTACATTCACTTTGTGAGACTGTCCTAGATTAAAATTTCTTTCAATTTAATAATAATTTTTCTTCTCAAGACTCAGGCTTAGCCATGGGTTCTAATTTGTCACCTCTTTTAGCAGAAATATTCATGCATAACTTAGAAGATCAGTTTTTAACTTCACCATTTAAAGATCATTTTCTCTTTTGGTACAGATATGTATTGATATTTATTCAAAGGATCTGATTCTGAACTTGATAACGCACTCAGCAACTTAAATTCTTTAAACCAATCCATTAAATTCACCGTTGAAATTGAAATCAATTCCCAAATTCCCTTTTTAGACTTGTTAATCACTAGAAATAATAATACTTTTAAATTTGACATTTATAGAAAACCTAGTATCACAGATTGCGTAATTCCTTTTGACTCTTGTCACCCTGTTTCCCATAAATTTGCAGCTTTTCATTCCTTTTTCCACCGATTATTTTCTATACCCCTATCAGATTCATCTTTTCAAACAGAACTTAAAAACATTAAACAAATTGCTTCAAATAATGGATATTCTTTAAAAACTATAAATAAATTATACTATAGATACTATAACAAATTCAAATACACACATCACTTGGTTAAAAATCCTTCAGAAACAATTTTCTTTTTAAATTCATTAACATACTTTGGCGTCGTATCAGAGAAATGTTCTAAAATACTTAAGAAAAACGGTTTTAAAGTTTCATGTAAAACAGATCACAACTTATCCAGATTTTTTATTAAAAATAAAGATCCATTAGATTACAAATCATCATCAGGTGTATACAAATTAAACTGCTCTTCTTGTGAGTCATTCTACATAGGTCAGACAGGTCGCAAAATATCAGACCGTATTAAAGAACATTTCAGGCACATCTATAACAACACAGATCCTGATTCTCCACCATCAATACCTTCTTCTTTCGCCAATCATATATTAATAACGAACCATAGTTTTTCACCATCAATCAAATTCCAAATTGATTCATAAATGCAATAAAGGCCGGAAATTAGATTTTCTTGAGACTTTGGAAATAAGGAAAGCCTTGAAACTGGAAATCAGATCTTGTTTAAATGAACAGAATAACTTTAATAATCCCATTATTAATTCACTATTTTAATTTGTCACCACTCAAACAAATTTACCAGATTCTCTTTGATCCATTTTTAATTTTTACATTTTATAAAATGTTGTTTCGTCAATGTCATAATTTTTTATATTCTTTAAGGTAAGAACCCCTCTGTAATTCAATTGTGTCATTAATCTCTTGTTAAATTAGGGCTGATGATGGCAGTAGTGTTCTGCCGAAACATGTTCCATTTATAATTTTACACTTATTAAAGTTTGTGGAGTTTGACTTAGATATATTTAAATTTTAATTTTAAATATTGATTTTTATATATTAGATAAAGGGTCGTTTTTTACAAAATGGTGTTATAGATAAATGATCTTATCCATAATACCGCGGTTCTTTTTTTCCAATCTTATTTGTCTAATCGTCGCCAGCAAGTAGTTCTTGGAAACAATAGTATCTGAATTAGGATTAATTTGTCACTTCAGGAGTCCCTCAAGGGTCCATCTTTGGACTTATTCTATTCACAATTTACACCACGGAACTACCATCACTGACGTCATCCGATGTGCGTGCATTTGCGGACGATTAACAAATTAAGTAGCTTAAAGTCAATGTTTAGTGACTGGGCATGTGAAAAATTAAACAGAGATCTAGAGGCTATATCAAAATACTCTAGTGAGATAAATCTAAAATTAAACTCTAAGAAATGTTGTGCTATATGTTTTGCTCCCAAGAATTACAAAAATGAGATGGACGATAAGTTTGACATGAGAATAAATAATCAGAGAATCACAGTTAGCAGAACAGTGAAAACTTAGGCTTGGTAATAGATGATGATCTCAGATTTCGTTCTCACGTCTCTAGTATCATAAAAAAGAATGTTATGTGTCGCTTAAACTGCTGTAGGTACTCGAACCGCCAACTCTTAAATTTTAAGTCAAGAAAAAAAATGTGAATCCTTTATCCTTCCTTTGATGTACTATTGTTTTGTAATTTATTATCCTTGTTATGACGGTCATGACAGATATCGTCTACAGAAAATACAGAATAATTGCTCTAGATTTATATACGGCCTGCGAAAATTCGATCATGTGTCTGTTAATATCCAAGGACTTGGATGGTTGTGAATCGACGACTTATTTCAATTTTTTGTGTATCGCTTGTTTCTTACAGGCACGCCACCATATCTGCGACAAAAGTTTCACAGCAGCAGCAGCACACAGATGGTTAGCACTAACCTTAGAAATGTCCAGAATCTCAGTACGCCGAGATTTAGAACCACCACTTTCCAAAGATCCTTTTCATACAATGTTATTAAGCTCTATAATAAGTTTATTGATTATTTTGCCACCAATACGACTGTGAACAGTTTTCGGAAAAATATTAGGATGCATCTACTGCCTAAGAAATAGGGGATTAGGTTTTCTAATAGAAAGCTTTCTATTTTTGTTATTTGTCTTTTTTTATTACTGAGTTTGTCTGTAGCTAGATTTCGCCCATAATGTAGAAACATTATTTTGTTTGTAGTTTCTCAAATAAAGACCTTATACTATACTATATTATACTATCTTAAAATTAACTTAGCTATTAAAAAAAAATAGTAAGGTCACATGCACATTTGTTATAGTTAATTCGTTTGTAGTAATCAGAGAAGGAAATAATCCTAAAAAGATATTACAAATATATGTTACCTATTATATTCAATATTCAATCTCACGTTAGGATTTCCCTTTTGAATACATTTGCTTACAAGCCAGGCTGCATCGCAAGGATCGGATCCAACTAAAATTAATTAAAACGTGAAACAGCCAATTTAAAAATTTATAGGAGTATTTCATTACCGTCTGTACATACTCTGACTATAGAGCCCAAAACTTCTTGCGTTTCAGGAGGCATAACAGCAATAGCGGCTTCTCTGTCTACTTGACCGTCGTCAGTCATCTGAAAAGCAAATAATTAATTATTTGTCCATGCTTTGTTATTTCATTGGACACCAGGAACACCAGTGACTGATAGATAGGTGTTATTTACATCAATATGTTGATATAAATAATATAACTTCGTTTTATAATTCCAAGTACAAACTTTTACCTTGTCAATAAAAACACAAAATTACTTACACATCCCATCTGATCGAACAGACATTTGACGTAGCATTTAAACTTTGGGTCGTCAGAAAAGTCACCTTTTCTTGCGTTGACTATCATGGCTGCAAACTCCAACTTTTTGCAAACACAGTTTAATTTCTTTAATATCTTACCTTCATCAGTTCCTGTCTCGTCCACGCAGGTTTTGTGTAACGTTTGAAAACTATTTACGAGAATTTTCTGTGAGCATAATACCAGCACAAGACAAATAATTACTGCAGCTTTTTGCATTGTTACTGTTGGTGTGTTCCATCTGTGAAAAGAGTGAATACTGAAAAGGAAATTTTGGCTCAATGTTTACTTATTTGGATTTTTAAGGAATTGAATTCTGTTGGTATTTTGACACATGTTTATCTGAATAACAACGGAAATTATAGTCTTAGAACAGTATTTACAGGAGGCACGCCGTACTCATATTATTGCGGTTGAATGAGTACACGTGAAAGTTTGTCTACCTACATCCTGTGGAAAAAATGGCGGATTTTATACAAATTATTATCAATCAGTCGCGGTCACAGAATTTCGTCAATAACTTTAATGTCATTTAAAAAAAAGGATGCTTTATTGTCATTATGACGTCTCTAAATTTTCACATTGAAGGAGCTTGCACCCAGGTTCTCCGCCGTAAATTTCCGGGGGGGCTACCTGCTCGCCTCCTGCGCCGACCAGCCCACCAGGGAATGGCTGGTGCGGGTGGTCACAGGTAGCGTACCCTGGGAAGGGGCGGAACTTAGTGTTGTCGACGCTAAGGACGTCCCGAAACCCGTGAGGGTGATGACATGGATTCCGGGGCCTGAACAGGAACCGGAAGTCGTGTTGCGGCGTCTTAAGACACAAAATTCAGGTCTTAAGACAGAAAGCTGGTCAGTAGTGAATAGGAGGCTGGACCCCAGGGGACAGCAACTTATCATCCTACTGGATGAGCACTCCTGGACTAAAATCCGGGAGGAGCTGCAATGCAGGCCATACCTGAATCTCTCCAGGGTGGTGTTTAAAGCCCTGGGGAGAGGCAGGCAAGAATCCGAAGGGATGGAGGTTGAGGAGGGGGGGACCGCAAGGAATACTCCCGATCCGACACCCGAATCCCAAGGAGACGAACAAGGGGCCGAATAGGACCCTTGTGTCATCCGAGGGGATGAAGAAAAACGTGGGCATCTTCAAGGCCTTACAGATAAACATGCATCACTGCAAGGCGGCGTCAGCTGCTCTGCAAAGATATATAGCTAATAGCGATATTGATATCGTGCTGATTCAGGAACCATGGGTATATAGGGACCAGATCAGAGGACTCAGGATGGGGAACGAATGGGAGCTCTTAGCACCAGGAGGAAGTCATCCAAGAGCTTGCATACTTGCAAAGACAAAAACGAATACACTGCCAATGTGGGAGCTTAGTGGTCAGGACCTCATGGCAGGCAAGATAAAAATCACTATGGCAAGAAGCGAGAGAGAAATAATAATCGGATCCGCATACCTACCATACGATCAAGCGGGACAACCCCCAACACCAGAGGTTAGACGACTGGTAGAATACTGCGAAGAAACCAACACGCAGCTAGTGATCTGCTGTGATTCCAACGCCCATCATATAGTGTGGGGAAGCTCAGGGACCAACAGAAGAAGTGAGTCACTTTTAGAATTTATTATTAGTAATAAGCTAGAAGTAGTAAACCGCGGTAACGAACCTACCTTTATCACCGCGACAAGGCAGGAGGTTATCGATATAACGTTAGGTACGCCGTTCGTGTGCCGAGTTATTCGTGAGTCGTGTTTCATCTGAACCTACGCTCTCGGATCACAGGTACGTAAGATTCGATATTGAATCCCCGCCGGAGACGGTCGAAAGGTACAGAAATCCAAGAAACTGTGACTGGCAACTCTACAGAGAGGAACTAGTCCAGGGGTTGGAAGAATGTCCCTCGAGACCTCAAACTTCGGCGGGAGTTGAAATAATGAACGAATGCATTACAGCAGTCATAAGGAGAGCTTATGAGAACAACTGCCCACTCAGAGAGAGAAAGGTCAAACGGGAGACCAAGTGGTGGAACCGTGAACTTTCCGAGATGAGAAGGGAGGTACGGAGATTGTTTAACAGGGCCAAAAGGACTGGGAGATGGGAAGAATACAAGACTTCCCGTCTAGAATATGGTTACGCAGTGAGGGAGGCGAAAAACACCTCATGGAGGAGGCACTGTGAGGAGATCGAAAGAACTCCGGAATGTGCCAGACTCCAGAAAGCCTTGCTGAGGGACAATCGGGGTAAGATTGGAACTCTGCAAAGACCTCATGGGGGATACACTGAATCGAGTGAGGAGTCTCTGGAACTCCTTCTAGAGACACACTTCCCGGGGAGTGTATCCTCGGCAAATGCAACAAACACTCCAAACCTAGACATACCGAGTCATCGGGCGTCCAGGGAGGAGTGGAAACTTGCCGATAGGCTGGTTAACAAAACAAGACTTGGATGGGCAGTGAAATCTTTCAAACCATTCAAATCTCCAGGAATCGACGGAATTCTTCCGCTGATGCTTCAACAGGGATTCGAGGAATTAGCCTCCCCCCTGTGCGCATTACTCAGGGCCAGCCTGGCCTTGAAGTACGTGCCAATGGGCTGGAAGAAAGTGAAAGTGGTATTTATACCAAAACCAGGGCGATAATCATACGGCCGGGCGAAATCCTTTCGACCAATAAGCCTAACATCATTTCTCCTTAAGACCTTGGAGAAACTGATTGACAGGTATATCAGAGACGATGTTCTGGTAAACGCCCCTTTACATCGGTACCAGTTTGCCTATCAATCTGGAAAATCATGCGAGATGAGCATCCACGAGCTTACTCGTAGGATAGAAGGAACCCTGGAAAATCGAGAGATTGCGTTGGGGGCCTTTCTGGACATAGAGGGTGCTTTCGATAACACCTCATTCAACTCTATTGCGAAAGCAACTAAGAGGCGGGGTATAGCCCCTGTGGTAGTGGAATGGATCGACTCGGCCTTAAAAGGCAGAGAGATTTCATGCATCATCGGCCCGGTAACTAGGGGGGTGGTGGCGGCCAGAGGATGCCCACAGGGAGGCGTTTTATCGCCTTTATTGTGGTCACTCGTGGTCGACGACCTCCTGGGGAACCTGGAGCAGACAGGAGTTCACGCACAAGGTTATGCGGACGATATCACCATACTCGTAAGCGGCAAGTTCGGAGGGGCTGTATCAGAAATGATGCAGCGGGCTCTGACAGTCGTCGAGAGATGGTGCACTGAGAAACAGTTGTCGGTTAACCCCGATAAGACTAAAGTCATGGTCTTCACAAGAAGGAGGAATCTCATCGATTTGAAGAGGCTCCGACTGTGGGGAAAAGAATTGCGGATAGGGAAAGAAGTCAAGTACTTGGGACTAATGCTAGATACCAAACTTGGTTTCAAACCCCATCTAGAATACATCACCACTAAGGCTACTCGGGCCCTATGGGCCTGTAGAGGCATGGTGGGAAAGACGTGGGGATTAAAACCAGAAATGGTTCACTGGCTCTACACCAAGGTCATAATTCCCACGGTAACATACTCTTCGATAATTTGGTGGCATAAGGCGTCTGGAAAGCACGCTACAAGGCTTTTAGGGAAGCTGCAAAGACTTGCCTGCCTTGGAATAACGGGAGCAATAAATACAACGCCTACCGCAGCCATGGAAGTGCTCCTGAACCTCCCTCCGCTACACCTTTTGGTGAAATCGGAGGCAATGAAGGCAGCATACAGGCTTGTAAGTGCCGGATATGGCAAGACCCATCACGTTAGAAGGGGATACCACACCGAGATATTTGGGAAAATACGGAACGATTGCGTGCTGAGCATGCAATCGGACCGACTAAGGACAGAGTATGACTTTTGTAAACCCTTCGAGGTAGTCATACCGAGAAGGGAGGAGAGGGTCGATACCCGGAAACTGAGGAATAACAACGGAACCATCTGGTACTCGGATGGGTCCAAAACAACAAAGAGCACTGGGGCAGGGGTAGCTGGAGAAGCACCGGGGGATGACATGAGCATTAACCTGGGCTCCTTGGCAACCGTGTTCCAAGCAGAAATCACTGCGATTGACATCTGTGCCGGGGAAATAATGAGGAGGGGCTGTGCAAACAGGCGGATCCACATTATGACTGACAGTCAGGCAGCGCTTAAAGCTCTGGAGAGTGTCGAAGTACGCTCCAGAGTTGTGAAAGAATGTCTCGAATCGCTTGTGGAACTGGCAAAACACAACAGAGTGACTCTGTGGTGGGTGCCGGGACACAAGGGATTTGAAGGAAATGAAAAAGCTGACCTCCTAGCCAAAGAGGGAGCGAAAACACCTTTGATAGGACCAGAGCCCACTTGTGGGATCGCACATGAGACTGCAAAAAGGATGATTCAGGGCTATATCAACAGAGAACACCACATTCATTGGAATGACATTCCTGGACAGAGGCAATCGCGGATGTTCATGGAAGGCCCGTCGAAAAAGCGGTCAGAAGAAATCCTGAGATTGAGCAGGAGACAACTGAGAAAGGTAGTTGGACTCTTCACGGGACACTGCTGTCTCATGAAACACCTCACCACAATCGGGGTGAAGCAAGATCCTGATTGTAGGATGTGCAGGGAGGAGGAAGAAACTCCACTACACATACTATGCGAGTGTCCAGCGCTTGAGGCGGGGAGGTTCGACACTTCGGGTTGACGTATGTTGAACCGAATGACATAAAACATATGCCCATAGATTCTGTGCTGAAGTTCATCAACAGCACAGGCCTTATGGAGTAAGCTTGCTAAGTGGGGCACAATAAGCTGAAGCTTCAGTGCAGCGGGGTCTGAACCGCGCCCCTTAAGAATAATAATAATAATATCTTAATCGCTACACATGATTGCCGACTTTTCGCTGACGACAAACTGAAACATGCATTATCCAAAACTGCAGACGGTATGTGTGGTCTAAAGCACACTCGTATTTTTTTTTATTAGGTGTTCATAAAAATCATAAAACTATAATAAGAAAATTAAATATAAATTTTGAGTTAAAAAATTCATTTCGTGAATTCGGCCTTACTGTCGATTTCTGTAATTTTTGCACTAACCAATACCAACCTTATGAAGCAAGTGCCCCTCCTAGACGTAGAAAGTAAAAAAAAACAGTGTATCGAGGAAAAGCGGAAAATTTGTATCTATAAGCAAGAAGAATTAATATTCTCGTTTATGGACAAAAATTACATAAATGCTTATGAATTTTTATCATATCAATTGCCGTTACCAATTTGCGCCATAAGTTCATATGGTACATATTTGTTTACATTGTGTGTCTTGTATTCAGTGTCTTGTTTTTTCAGTTTGCGCTATTCGATATTTATTTGTTTGCTCATTATGAATATTGTAACGATGTATTGTGGGTCGTGACGAGTCATGTTTATATAAACAAGGGGGTTTTGAATAGGAGCAAGTAGCCCTAATGTGACTAGACAGAAATATTTATTGGCTACCATTTTAGGACGACGGCAGATATGTAGATATAAATATGTCTTGACTCGTGGCGCTTTCGATCTGCACTATTCTTCTGGTAGCAATATCTTGACTTCCAGATTTATAACAATTACCAATCTCAGAACAACGAAACACAACATGAAAAGTTTGAAACACTCTTGGAAAAGTCGTGAAAGAATAGTACCAAGAGTGAAAAGCTCTCTGTACTTCCGTTCTGAAACACTAGGTGACTGCAGGCAAATTCAGTTATAACTAACCTTTAAAAGACCAGTTCTAAGTTCGTTATAGCATCTTTTATATTATTATTATTATGTTATTATCGTTGAAGTAGTCATAACAATACCTGCAACTGGGACATTTGCTTGCAGTCATTGGCGTGTTTCCCTAGGATTTTTCAAAAAGATCATAATAAATATTATGAAAACCGAGATATAAATAATATTTTTTATTATACCCGCATCAGAATCGTCGTTTAAAGCACGCCTGAGCGTACGAATACATGCGATTAAAGCACGGCGAGCTTTAAAGGTTGTCAAGAAAATATAGGAATCATTATTATGAATTTTTTTCTTTCCAATATCAACTGGATTGCGGTTTTGCACTCTACAAATATTGATGTCGCTACGAACCAGTTCTATAATTATTTATATTCTGCTCGTGACAATTTTGTACCTTTGAAATGTAAGCGTTTAACAACTTATCCTAAGTGGTTTACCAATGATATTATTAATTTAATTAAAAACAAAAAAGCTATTCATAAACGTTTCAAGGAATCAGGTTTAGCTAGAGACTATATAATTTTTCATAAACTAAGAAAAGATTGTAAAGAAGCAATACGTGATGCCTATTATAATTACTTATCTGGCATTGAGAATGATATTTTCATAAATCCTAAAAATTTCTGGAAATTTATTCGGGAAAGATCCTCTCGTTCGGAATTGTCTACGCCAATGGTACTAGGGGATACTGTTTTCTCAGATACTAATCAGATTTGTAACGGTTTTATCAAGTATTTTTCCTCTGTTTATGAAAATTCCAGTAGTGATGTGCAGTCTGAGTTCGTATCCGAGACAACAGTAAATTTAAATAATATCCATTTAAGTGTTGAGGACATAGAAAAGGCTATTAATAATTTAAACATAAACAAAGGTCCTGGTCCAGATGGTATACCCCCTTTACTTCTTAAAAATTGTGGGAAATCCATAGTTCTACCTCTTTATATTCTTTTTAACTTGTCGCTTAAGTTGGGTGCGTTTCCTTCCTTGTGGAAGCATTCATTCATAACTCCAGTGCATAAAACCGGCTTAAAATCAAAAATAGATAACTATCGTCCAGTTTCAATTTTATCTGCAATATCCAAGCTGTTTGAATCTATTGTTTTTGATAAATTATTCCCGCAGGTAAAAAATTTGATAGTGCCTGAACAGCATGGATTCTTTCAAAAGCGATCGACAGTAACTAATTTGCTGTCTTATATTAACCACATTTTTATATCTTTTGGTGGAGGTCTCGAAGTTCACTCAGTGTATACTGACTTCAGTAAAGCGTTTGATAGAGTTGATCACTCAATTTTGTTACATAAATTAGCCGCTTACGGTTTTTCTGACTCTTTACTGAAATGGTTCTGTAATTATTTGATGAAGAGGACCCAACAAGTGAAGATTGGCTCCTGCCTGTCTTACACTGAAGGTGTACCTTCGGGGGTTCCACAAGGTTCCGTCCTTGGTCCATTGCTTTTTTCATTATTCATTAATGACGTAGGGTGTAACTTCAGCAGTAATTTTTGTATATTTGCAGATGATTTAAAGATATATAGAACTATTCGTGGTCCTAATGATATTGCAGAATTGCAATCTGATCTTATTCACTTGTGCAATTGGTGCAACCAAAATAAAATGATTCTAAATATCAGTAAATGTCAAGCTATTGTATTTAGTAGAAAAATCTTACCCTCATCTCCCTCTTATTCTATCAATAATTTTAATATTACTTTCAAGAGTAACGTAAATGACCTAGGTGTTTTAATTGACAATAAGCTGAATTTTATTGATCACTATAGTCAAATTGTCTGTAAGGCTAATAGAGTACTGGGCTGTATCAAACGCTTCGGAAGCATATTCAGGAATGTTAACACATTAAAAATACTTTATATCACTCATGTAAGATCTGTACTGGAATATGGCTCTATTTTGTGGAATCCACATTATAAGGTTCATGTCAATCGAATTGAAGCCGTGCAACACAGGTTTATTAATTATATTAGGTGGAAGCTTCCCCAAGCCTTGGAAAATGATTATGGTTTATTTTTAAGTTATCTTTCACTCCCATCTCTTGTCAACCGGAGAAAATATCAGGCACTATGTTTTATGTTTAAATTATTAAATAACATGGTTGACGATCCTGCCATTTTGGCCCAATTCAATTTTCGGGTTCCAAAATACTCCAGTAGGCTGGTACACATATTTGTTCCTAACCAATGTAATAATAACTACCTACTATTCTCGCCAGTAAACACGATAATGCATGTTTGCAACGAATATTGCTCCTCATTAGACTTTTTTGACTTGTCATTTGTTGTTTTTAAGAATAAGCTACTAAAACTGTTTTAAAAATGTTTATAAAATGTATAATAATGTAATTTATGTCTTTTTGAGTTGTTACTGTTGTACTATATATTTTTTATTTTTTTTACTTTTCTGTGTGATTGTAAAGGTAATATTGCCGTTAATAAATGTTATTATTATTATTATTATTATAACTTCATCAAATTTGAAAACTTTTCATATTCCTTCAGGTATGGGTCTTTTGACTTCGATGGTAGTATTTTGGATTCCGCTTGTTCGGCCAATGCTTCTATATCGGGTGAAATCTCGTTTTAACTAATTTTTCCTCGATTTTTGCTGACACGACTAAATGCAATGACAGACGTAGACGCGAGAAAAACGTAAACATTAATTGTCGTAACTAATGGCAATATTATTACGCCATTTCGATTTATCACGACAAAAAATATTTCTAAGTTTTTAGTGCTTAATTTGTTTCCAGTACTGCTGGTATAATAAAAAATAGCGTAAAGTATTCGTGGATAACAAGGTCTTTAAAACACTTGCTCTATTTCGAGCACTCCCGGCTACGCCGTCGTGCTCGAAAACTCGCGCGTGTTTTAAAGACCTTGTTATCCACTCATACTTTAATATACTATTATGCTTATTATTGCACGCAAATGGAAGGTATAATGTAGCATTTTACTCACATGTGATATAATGTTAAAAGGGGTGCATTACTATGGTTACACAATGGTAAGATATTAATTATTTTTTGAAACGTGATTTTGACAATTTTTTTTTTATTCAATTTTGACAGTTTAAAGTGACCTTATTAACTCCATAACAACCGTTACAAGTAGGCAATGATTCACTAGTGAAATTTTATGGATTTTATTCACTAGTGAATTAAAAAAAAGTTTCAATGGAGAACAACATATTTTTATTATTTGTACAAATAATAATAATAATATATCTATATATTTAATATAAAAGTTGCAGTTATGTAAATTACTAAAATTTATAACAAATCGACGATAAACGGGCAAATTTATGTCTTGATGGTTGATTCTTTACTTGACACCGCGTTTGACCCAGAAATTTTATTATTGAGATAATCCTCTATGTATCCTTCCACAACACTATTTGAGCGCCAGCCACCGTGTCTCTTTACATCTGTTATATCTGCCCCAGAGACCATTAAATTGTGCAATTTTTTGGAGAAATGTTAAAAATTATTCACTCCTACGGGTTGCACCATTTATGTGAAATATTTTCAAAATTTAATAAAAACATATATATGGTGTTTTGGAAGTCCTAGCAGAAAATTTAACCACAAGTAGAACTCGTCAAAATAAACATTTTTCTATTTACCACTTTGCTGAAATTCGCAATTGTTCTACATTATTTGTGAGTCTTTTATTTTCTTTAAATTAAAACAATTTAACATGAGAAAAATAAACGTCACAATGTTTACGATAACCTCAAATTTTACTGTCAGTCAATTTGTAGGTTGGCCCATAGCATAATAAAAAAGCCGCCTACTGTAATGTATAATTTAAATGATGCACGGTATGTGGTCAAGTGATTCCGCAAGTGAGGATGAATATTTGCCTAGAGAATATCGATTTAATATAAAGAAAGACGCTTTTCTCACTGATAACGAATTCAAAAATCGTTTGAAAATCTCCTTCGGGATATTGGACCAACGCTTGCAAATAGAACAGTTCGATGGTATGGATTGACATTACCGCAGAAGACATTAATTGCCCTGCACTGGTTAGGGAATGGAGGTCAGTACCATGGTGTTTGCGATATGCATGGGGTATCAAAAATAAGTGTGTGTAGACGTTGTTAATGAGATAAAATTCGACGAAATAGAGTCATGGCTCCATAATATGTTGGATGTTGTACAAAGATTTCCTGCAATACAAAAGTAACAACCATATATTAAATTATTATTTTTTCTTTAAGAACTACAACTCACTCTCGTGTTCAATCCGCTTTCAAAATTTTTTAGTCAAAAAATGGTTGTCATTCTAATAGCATTAGTCAATCAGTCAGTTGTGGATGCTGCGGCCCACCCGTCCACCGCATTCACATGGGGTGCCATGAACGAAATGGTTTTTAGTCACAAAAAACAACTGTGGAATACAAGAAACGAAATTTGGATACAATATGAAAATGGTTGTCATTCCGAATCAGTTTGTCAACCATTGAGTCAAAAATGTAAATTTGAGTATATATTTTGTTGTAAAGCCCAATTTGGATTGATTTTAATTTTTCTGACGGACTGCACTTGAACGCATCAGAACGTTTTTGCCGAACGAGGTAAACACCTTCGAAGTTTTTTGAGACAAGAGATTTGTCGTTGATACTAAATTTTAGTAATCAGTTGAGTATCGCGCCGCTATGTATTGTTATGTGTGCTCGATTCTTGTGCTCGCTGATTATTTTATTATGATTTCAGACGTCCCAGATGTAATCGCGTTTTGGAAATTGAACCTGAAATTTTTAAGTATTCGAAGATGTGCTTCGAAGTGTATTCGAACTGTCGGTATGTCAAGATTTATCGTTTATCGCACGTAGAACAACAAGGAGTTTATTAGAGATTTTATCATTACATGCTAACCTACTTCAATATTATGCATATTATGGTAGGGGAGTACATGTTTCCATTTAAACAGTTTTTATTTCGATTCGTTTATCGGGTAAAGTTTTTATGCCTTTCTGACAATCGATGAATGTGGATCCATAGGCGGGTATTGGTTTTAAGAGTCAAAAAAAAATTCTGCTAGGACTTCCATAACACCCTTTATACGATTGGTGAATTAAACATTGTAATTTACTCAAAGATACATCTTTATTCACTTGATGTATAATATTTATTTATTTTTAACGTTTTACAAGAAATTACGAGTTGGACATAAAACGTCGTATCTCACACCTGACCGAAATGTCATTGTAAGCTCGTGAGATGTGTACCGCTCGTGCTATCTATCGCACTCGTGATTCAAAGATCTCACTCGCAGACAATGAAGCATTTCTGTCACTTGTGATATAATCTACTATTTTAGTGCATTTGAGAGAAAAGCTATACATGAAATGACCAATTATATAGTTAAAGTACTTTAAAAGCGTTTGCATTATCAGGAAAATCATAATTTATTCTTTAGAAATATCCTTTTATGTGCCAATGAGTTTGTGTAATCTGCTTAAGGCAATGAAGAGTTACTGGTAAATATCAGTATTAATGATCATAAAATTTATGTTTATTACGTCACTTATCTTATTCTTTACTCTCAAAGTTGTAAAATTGTGTATTTTATGAATACACACCTTTGCGGAGCTGCAGACCATGAATAAATATATTACAATAATAATTATCGTTTAAGTTTGTTTAAAAGTTTTTACTGCAAGTGTAAATTGAAAACTTCAAAAAATACTGTCCAAGCTGCAAAACTGTGGAAAGCCCAGCTTTTCACCACGGTGTAGCAACCAATACAGACTTTACTGTGCTACGGTTACAGTTATTATTGCAGTATATTGACTTAAAGGCTTAACAAAATTTTATTGAAAAGTCTGGTTTTGTTTGTAATTTATAAGAGATTATAATGTTAATAGAACCCATTATTAAATTGAGGATAAATGTTGGGGGATCATTTTTGTCAAAATCTAATTAAAATTGGCCACAATTTAACTGATTAATTTTACATGCGCTGAGATTACATCAAAATATACATTTTATTGCAATTTACCTCTTCTTCCTCAAAATTACATCAATTCCCTCTTTGCATACAAAGAGGACCACTTCCACCAAAATTAGACCTTCTTTCTGTAGCGAACAAAGCGAAAAACTTAACAGATTAGTTCCTCCCTAAGACTCGTTCCCTCGAGAAGTCGTTCTTTCTGCTCGGTTGCTTCTTGTCGCGTCGGATGACCACATCCAGAGATTTCAATACCGGATTCTCTATATCTAACGACGCAAACATAATTGTTATATTCCCCAACGAAACTTTCCCTCCTACAACCACCCAACCCGACTCGACAACGAAATGAATGGAACCTTGGCGAAAAATCACTTGCTCCACGTTCTCCTCTTCGCACAACACAAGAGCGGTGATTGCGGTATTTCAATTCGCATTTATAGGAATTCACAATGCATAATGACAAGATAGCTATCCGATTGGGAGGTCTTTCGCTCTCCTCTTCACTAAATATGCCATAATTACAAGCTAGCGTTGATGATGTCCCTGTGATTTGAGGCGAGGGACAAAGGGCGCTATTTGGTTTATAATTTCGCCGCGTGAATTTTGTTTAATCACGGCGCTATTGTCGATGGGAATTAATTATAGAGGAGGAAGCGGAAAAATACACCTGAAAGGACGTCATCGGACAAAGCATGTCTCGTGACGTGTTTGGTGCCAGGGAAATAAGGATACATAATTTGTAATAGCGACACAACATACTTGGACATGTAGTCATATTTTTTCAACTTCTTTTAAATTTAACAAATGACTCTAGAAATGACTATCCTCCAGCTCCACGTTTTATTGACTTTATTATTGCTTACTTTTATATTGTGGGCCAAAAACGAATTAATTTACGAATGTAGATAGACCGACCAAATTTAAGGAAATTTCTTTAAAATGTCAACGGAAAACATTATAGTTTTTCGCAGTCTGGTAAAAAGCAAAGCAAGTAAAATAACATTCATTTTGAAATGTCGCCAACTTAAGCAAAACGTAATTAAAACTTAAAATTGCAATTACAGTCGGCGTTTTATCCAGCTTTGCATTTAAATTCCAAATAGGAACCGCCCCGACTTTCATATCGAATCCTCATTGTACTTAATCTAGAACAAGACACACCACGTTCGCCAAGCCTTGGATATTAAAGCCATTGTTAAGGTTATCTCCCGTATTGATCCTTTTTTTAATTTCGCCAGGCTTTGCATAAAAAATCAACAGATGAGGAGGTACATTTGGATTATTTTTTTACCACGATCCGAAATCTCCTGTTCAATATTCCATCCGTGCTTTTCTCAAATAAAAACAAATAAAAGAGCACGAAACATCAATCCCCTTCCTTGTGAAAAATTCATTGCAATCTAAGGTTTAATCTTGGCAGCTGGATGCTGTCATTTGTCAGCAGGATGAGTCGAGTATAATTCACACCAACCGGGAACAAAGCTACATCTTACTTTCAGCCTAAGGAAAAATAGAATGAAACCCGAGTGGTCCAGTTTTAATAGAAATTCGTCAAAATCTGGTGTTGCTGAGCCGTGATAAGGAACGATGACAAAGGAGATGAAGATAATGCACGCACCGCATGCTTCGCATTTTACGGATGGAATGATAAAATGTATTAAAGTTGCTTCACACCACCGGTGCGTTTAACTTTTCCAGAGATTTCATTAATAACATTCAATTTAGGAAAATTTACGCTTATAAAAAAGTTAAATTGATATTCCCCTAAATTTTAGAAGTGCGTTTTTAGATGTTTCTAAATACTCACACAATAAAATGCCTGACTAACTACCGTGCGATCATTTAAATTATAAATTAGAGTAGGCGGATTTTTTATTATGCAATGGCCCAGCCTGCAAATTGACTGACAGCTTAGACTGACAGTAAAATTTGAGGTTATCGTAAACATTATGACGTTTATGTTTCTCATGTTAAATTGTTTTAATTTAAAGATTTAACTGATTTATAATTAATCTATTAGCGAATTCGGAGGTAATGATAAGATTTATTTTCAGGCCTTCCGGATTTGAGAATGATTCTATTTTACCATTCAATAATAAATATTAATTAAATAAAACTAGAATAAAACAATAACTAGTTAAAATAATTTTAATTTATTGCTGTTTCTTCTGTTTTTTTCTGTGTTCTTTTTTCTATTTAATACTCCATTCATCCAGGTTATTCCTTTCGTTTCTTCTCCTAACAGTACTTTCCAGTCTTCTCTCTCCTCTCTCAGCTACTCACATTCCTTCGTCATGTGCACTATCGTTTTCGCTGCTCCTTCTATGCACATTCTCTACTCTCTCGTTCCAGTAGTTCTTTTTCCTTTCTTCGCTATCACATCTAAACCTGGCGATCTTTTCCACTATATCTTGACTCTTTTATCCTCGTTCTCCTTTCTTGCTTCTGTACATCTAGGTCCGTCTCGACTACCTCTCTCAGTACATTTGTTCAATTATTTCTTCGGCTCTCTATTTCCTCCACTTCTCTCATAGTAATTTCTTCTCTCTTTTCCTGAGTTTTCCGCCTTCCCATTCTTTATCTCTTTCCTATCTTACATTCTTGTAAGATTCTACATTTCGTTCTTGCTTTTAATCTCTTTTCAAATCTTACTACTCTTTTTCCTGCTCCGTACATCATGCATGACACTCTGTACTGACCTTTCGTAGATCAGCCCTCTCTTTCTTATGCCGCGACAGAATTTTCTCTCGCCTATTCCCCATACTTGTCCGACCACCCCGTTCGCTTTTTTGCCAGCTCCTTTATATGTTTTTCCTCGTTAAATGTGTAGCCCACGTATTAAAATTCTTTTATACCCGACTAACATCTAGACGACTATTTTTGCCACGCAAAAGGAAGGTATACTGGAGTATTTCTCTCACAAGTGATATAATGATAAAAAGGGGTGAATTACTATGGTTACACAATGGTAAGACATGAATAATTCTTTGAAACGTCATTTTGACACTTTCATTATTTTTTTGATTTTTAACTTTTACAAGAAATTACACGTCGGGCATAAAACGTCGAATCTTACACGTGACCGAAATAACAATGTAAGCTCGTGAGATGTGTATCACTCGTGATATCGCACTCGTGATTTAAAGATCTCACTCGCTGACAATGAAGCATTTCTGTCACTTGTAATATAATCTACTATTGTCCAACAGTTGCATATTTTAGGTGTTTTATACGTTAGGTTTGAGTGACTAAAATCAAATTTCAATCACTAGTGACTAAATAGTAGATTATATTATAAGTAGACAGTAATGTTTCATTATCAGCGAGTGATCTCACAAGCTTACAATGGCATTTCAGTCACGTGTAAGATACGACGTTTTATGCCCGACGTGCAATTTCTTATAACGTTAAAAATAAAAAATAAATAAAATTGTGAAAATGACGTTTCAAAAAATTATTCATGTAATACCATTGTGTAACCATAGTAATCCACCTCTTTTAACATTATATCACTAGTGAGTAAAGTGTTACATTATACGTTCCATTTGCGTGGAAGAATAAGTCATCTAGACGTTGGTAGGACATAATAGTATATTGAGACACTAGTTTTGTAAACCTTATATTAAGATACGAGTTCAAGTTTGCAGCACGACTGCCGTAGGCAGGACTGCCTGTAAGGAACCAGTGTTCTTTTTCTGTACCTGACGTATACTTGACATGACTTGACATGGAAACATAACCTCAAAATCACACTGATATTTCGTTCATTACCAAAGGAAAAGAATCTAGATTTTGGGTGCGTTAATGGCTAATTAACGCACTCAAAATGAATGCGTTAATAGCTTTGTTACAACAGCAAATTAGAAAAAAAATATTTTTAGACGACCGCACATGAAAGTAACCATGTAGACCAACCGACCCACCTGGAGATCCTTCCTTGGCAACAGCAGGTCACTTTCGATCCAACCGTTATTGTTAACATTTGTGTCATATTCATTAATATTTAATGACAGTTTGTTCAAAATAGGAATGAATACATTAGTACAAAAATCACAAACAATATGAAAGAAAACAAGGTTCATAAGTATAAACACCGACACTGATGATGATTGCAGTATTTGCACGCCACCGACAATTTTCATCAGATGATCAGAATTTATTACAAAAAGATTTTAGTAAATATTGTATAAATATAACTCGTGTAACAATATACTAAGTATTATGAGGTTATTTCAGAACAGATATTAAATAATTATCTATCTTTGAAAAGCAACAATTATCTTACAATGCATTTAACGACTTAAACAAGAAATCTTATTTATTAAAAAAGTTTTGAGAATGTAAGTGTAATGTTGGCAGTTCAGTCAAAAAAATTGTGTTTATAACTTGTCCGAAAGTAGACATATTATTGCTCATGTGATTTTCCAGTCGGCTTCACCTCGTTCGTCAAACTTCGCACTCGCATGTTATGTCTTATTTTCGACACTAATTACGAAAACTACTATTTACTCACTAGTGACTAAAAGTGCAATACCATGAATATGTTTAAATGTCAGTGTCAAGCAATGACAGGCAATGTCTCTTCAAAAATATCACAAAACGACAAAACGTCGTATATCACACGTGACCGAAATGACATTGTAAACTCGTGCTATCGCACTCGTGATTCAAAAATATCACTCGCAAACAACGAAGCATTTCTGTCACTATTAATCTACTATTACTTTTTCGATCTCTTTTTCTTTCCACTTCTATTCTTCATAATTCTTCATTCAAAAATCATAATTTTTATTTTCTCCACGTTTAATTCTAGTTTCTTTCTTTTCAGGTATCTTCCCAAGCATCTGATCAATGCCCATTCTCCCGTTTATCATTACTCTGTTTTCCGTTTCTAGGTATATTTTCTCTATTCTGTTCACTTTCTCAAATGCTCCTATAATTTCTCTCTATTTACACCGTCAAAAGCCGCTCACAAACAACGCGTTGTGACGCTTGTTTACGGCGGCGATTGCCTTGAGCGCCATTTTTTTAGGTGGTATGCTCCACGGGACCACGGGCAGGTCAGGTCTGGTTCGGCGGGAGGGAAAAATAAATTCGTCTCGTTGTTACAGTTTATTATTTACCCTAAGTACAACTATTTACAATATTTACAAGTTCGGTATTCCGTAACTCGCTGATAAAGTTTAAGGTTCACCCTGTATACTTCCGTGCAATCGTTCCCTGTATTCGGCTGTTCAATGTCTACACGTTTCGGTACGCGAGTGCTCGGAGACAAATGTTACGGTTCACCCTGTATATAACTGAGTACCAGCCCCTTGTATACGGCGGTTCAATTTTTACAAGTTTCGGTACCCGAGTGATCGGTGACAAAAGCTACGGTTCACCCTGTAGAGGGCTGCGGACCCTGTATAGAAATGTAATTTCCCCGGTATGCAATTTTTAATATTCTCCTGTATACGACGCGGTCGACACGGTTCGACAGTCACGGGCTTACGGCGGATTTTGCGATTCATCCTGTATGCAGTGTAACGAAGTCACTGAATTGTCTGAGAAATAGCACACAGCCCGCCACATTCCGTCACGATCGGTCCATTCCGCGAGTCGCCGGCCGCTGTCCCGTTACTGCGAAGAGGCCGAGCACCCGACGCCCAAATTCGAAACCTTTCGCGTCTCCGACAAAATGCTTTCGGGCGGCGTATCGGGATAATTTGTTCAGTTCCATAATCAGAAAAATACCGCGCAGCTAACGAAACTATCCTGGAGATAAAAAATACTTCCTAGTGTTGTACCGGGATGATTGTGGTATCATTGTAATCAGTGAAAAAGCGCGTTCCTGGTAGCGTCATCCCGAACTTGTTTTGGTTCCCGGAGCCGAAATTACCGCGTTGGAAAGAGTGATAATACTCTCTCCCTACTACATTGCGCGCACATCATCTCATGAAAAGGTGAGCCGACCTTCTCTTGAAGCAGCCGTGATCAGTGCACCGTCCACCCCGGAAGCAGAAGTACCAAGCACCGTCCCACCCCGGAACGAGAAGGAGCCAGCAAGGTAGGAGCTCCAGGCCTCTCCACCTCATTTCCCGGAACCTTTCCCACTGTCCAGCCGCCACCGGCCATCGTAACTAAAGCGTCCCGACGCCACTGGTCGCACGGAAACGTAATCTGGGCCGACAGGGGGTTTCGACTCCTCGGCTGTTCAACCGACTGTGCACCGGAAATATCTGCCGGAATCCAGCCCGTAATATGCAGCGTAATATGAATAACTGAGAGAGTCGATAACTTTGTATGTTATGTTGTTATCATACGGGTGAACAATAATTGTAAATAGTGTAAATATAGGAAGGACCACAACCACGTGAATTATTTATTTCTCCTCCCGCCAAACTTGACAGCTGACCCCGGATTTTCATACTTCGGTGTAGCTACCCGCGATCCCGTGGAGCATACCACGTTAAAAAAACTGGCGCTCGAGGCAACCCTTTCCGAAACAAGCGTCGCGTCTTGCTGACCCGCGGGGCTGGGTAGTGAGATCGCGGGTGGTCCGGGCTAGCCAGCAGAAAAAGATAGTTTGAAGCCAACCTCCAGTAAATACCGGGATACCTAAGGATACCGGAGAAGAATAGAGAGAAAGCGGGTAGGATGGTTGGAGCCGCTACCTTACTCAGCTTCTTCTTCCTGGGCAGCTTCGGTGCACTGTTTCCTTCTGGGCTAGTCTTCTCTGGCAAGGGCACGACTGATCACTACCGTTCTAAGGGAGCAGAACATCTTTTATAGAGACGTCGGTGAGGAGATGATTACGTAGGCTAATGGGCACGGCTTGTCGCAATGCCGAAGAGTGAGGGTCTTATCAATATGTTTTTCTTCCCACCGGCTCCGGGCATCGTATCGAATCCGGAATGGCGGCGTCCGGAGCGTGCTTCTCCACTGATCACCTTGATGTAAGAATCATCCCGGTACGACACCCGGAAGCATTATTTTATTCTTGACGGGATAGTCTCATTCAAAGTGCGTTAATTTTTCGATGACGGAAATGAAAGAATTATCCCCTTGTGACACTGTAAACTATTTTTCCCGGCGAATTTTATGTTTTGCAGGTGCACGACCTTGCTTAAATAGCGAGTCGACGGGCCGCTCCACCGTGTGAATGTCGCTTCGCTGATGGTATCTAAACTCGGATTTTTCGGTAACTTTATCTATTAGGTGTTTCAAGATGTACACGTTGCCGATGGTGTGTCTCCCTTTTGTGATGTAACAAAGTTACTAAATTTTCCGAGATTAGAATACATGCAGCGACGTTCGCCGTCACGATCGGTCCATCCCGTCAGTTCGCCGGCCGCTGCGTCACTGCTTGGACAAGGTCGTGCACCCTACGCCCAAATTCAAACCGTTAACATCGCGAAAAAAAATACTTCTTAGCGTTTCAGCGGAGTAATTCTTTCACTCCAGTTATCAGAAAAATATCGCGCTGCCAATTAAACTATACCGGATCCGTTATGACCACTCCCAGTCACCGCCCCTTGTCAGATCGGACCACGCCCTTCTCAACGAACCAGTAATCTGTCGAAAATAAATGCTTTCTGGTGTCGTACCGGGGTGGTTCTTACATCATGTTGACCAGTAAAAAAGCTCGCTCCGGATACCGCCATTCCGGAGTTGCTGCGGTGCCCGGACCGCCGTCGCCTCGTTGCAAAGAGGACGCAGGACAGCCCGCGTGCATCAGCCAACGTCACCGTTATCCGTCCAGCGTCTCTATAAAAAAAGCTCTGCTCAGCTGCAGAAGCCAGATGTGAGTCCGTGCCCTTTCCGAAGAAGTTCCAGTCCAAGAAGGTGAGCACCAGCCGACAATCCTCTCCATTCGTACCTATATTCCTGGTAATATCCCGGGTCCGATTAATATCCGCACGCGTTCCCTTCCGGTCGTTACTACTACGTTTTCTAACCACCGCTTGCCGGGTAAATTCCGGCACCCTCCTCGGTTGTATGACCTCGGGGTACTCTGCTCGCGAGCCAGCCAACCGGTAGCCCTTTGGTGGTGACGCGTTCCTTCCTGTAGCCACTTCCGGTTAATAAAAATAATAAACTTAGTCTTCTCTTTGTTTTCTCCTGTTGCTTTTCCGACAAGTCGAACACCTTCTTTTCAAAAATTTTGCAGTTGCCCAATGTCGTCGATCCATCGCCTCCAATTTCCCTCTACCTGAAGTTTCCTATTGCTTCCCTTTCATCTTTTTCTGTATTTCTCTTTCTTCAATTGTTAAATCGTTATTTATGAAGATGTTAATTTGGTCCTGTCCTATTTCTCAGTTTTTGTTTGTTTCTCATGACGTTCTGCTTCTGTGCCAGTGTCTCTATTTTCGCAATATCATCTCTTCTCACTTTATAGCATAGGCCTCTGTTATCTTCTTCTGTTTTCAATTTCTCTTTAGCCCACTTCTCGACTTTTTTGCTCATACTTTGTGCCGTCTCTTTTAGTCTCAGCCATGTTCTTACTGAGGTGTTATTTTTTAATTCGCCTCTTACCACTTCTCAACTCCTTTCTTTCTTTCTACCTTTCTTTCATGTTTCTTGTCCCCTTTTCGTTGCTTTCTTCACCTTTCTACTTTTTATTTATTTTATTTTCTTGAATTCTACACGTATGTAACGACCTAATGGGGTCGTCTCCCTCAATTAAATTTGAAGAATTCCGGTATAGCATATCGTAGACTATATAACATGCGGCCCTAAAAGTGTTTTGTTGTTTCATAAAGTTGTTTTGTGAGATAACAGAGCGTAGCAAAAACCGCAATGTCGGCTAGCAGTTTCAAACGCCGTACATTTACCGCTTCTTGTCACGTCATTTCATTTTCATTGGTTCGTGTGCTTCTCATTAGTCTGGACGTCTAGTAACCTTGAATTCTGTCTGGTGAATTTTGCCCGTGTTGACGTCAGAAAGGCGCGCGTTTCAAATAAGACAAATGTTTCGGATTTTTTTTACCTAGTAAACGCGTGATTTGGATAAACAAAAAATAGAGGTATAATATTTTTTACTCTAGTTTCTAGAAATGCTGTTTTGAAAATTGTGGGACAACCCCATTATAACAATGTGTATCCAAAGAGTTTCTGAGGAACCCCTAAAATGCTGAGGAATTCTAAGAAAACCTAAAAAAATATTAAAAAGTACCGAAACGTTCGAAAACGTTGATAATACACTACTCACATAAATTTAAGGGACAAGAAATAAATCCAAATTTTTCGGTGATTTTTGATGAGCTGTATTTAAGTGAAAAATGGTCGTATCGAGGATTTAAAAAAGCATTTTAAAGCTCCAAGTTTCTAGTTTTCCGATGTTTTGGCCAAAAATTTTTAGGAGCCATGTTTTCCCAGAAATCCAAAAAAATAGCGCGTGAATTTTTTTTTACAAAATTTGGCCTTCTTCCTTTTTACTCCACGGGTTCGGAGAAATTATTTCGGGTTGAACCATTGTATGAACCGAATAGCCTGTTTATTCAGCTTCAATTTCCTTTTTTTAGATTGTATCTACGACCATTTTTCGCGGGGATATCCGATATTAAACGAAAAGGGATCCTTTTGCCTTCAACCATCGATATGTCAGCAACCAATGATCTTACAGGAATTTACAAATTTGCTATGAAATCCTATCAAAACATTTAAGAAAATTTTTTTTTCCACCCACAATATCGACTTGAAAACAGTTCAAAGAATCGGCTATTTTCTTTGTTTTGGTAAATCGATCGTATCTTCACAAATATTGATAAGGAGGCTAAGAACCTTAAGGATTTTTACACCTCAATGTACCCCCAATAGCCCTGCGAAACGGCAAATCGATCCATCGAGCGGTTTGTTTTTCCGATTGATCAAAGTTTACGAAAAAATTAAAGGAGCAAGATTTTTGTTTTTAAAAATCGTGCAATCTGCATACAAATTAAACTTTTTTCACAATTTTGTATCTGCTACTGGGGAAACTTAAAAAAAAAAAAATGTAAATGAATTTTTTTTTTTGCAAAAATTTTGATTTTAAATTTGGATATCAACCGCCGGCATTCGCGTTATCCAAAGCATACCACGTGGAAGTTGCACGGTCGGATTTATGCTTCATGTTTGTCGTGTGTATGTGTAGTTCTTCCAGACAAATGAGACCCTGTGGTTCGTCAATTCCACAGTATCAGTATATTCTGTTAAAGCTATCAGATCTGCCTGACTCACATCAGACCCACCCTCAGCACCGAACAAGCGGGCGGGTGGGGAGGCTCTCATCACCAGCACACAAATGCCCCGGCAATGGGAACCGGATGGAAGGGATGTGAGGAGAGGATGACCCTTGTCGTTTTCTAGGGGCCCCCAAAGCGATGGGGGCAAAGGGAAAACGAGGAAAAACCGCGTCCCAGACCGAGGTCCGGGAACAGATGTTTCAACCAACCATCCGGGCTGGTCTAAGTTGCTAGGAGGACGACTTAGCGGCCCCGACGACCCATCCGAGTAGCCGTCGAGGCATTGAACCGGCACCAGTTCAACCACGATCCCTGCAAGCAGATCGTCGTGTATTTGGCCAGCGAGCTCTCGACTATTCCCAGCTCGCGCAAGGAAGTTGCCGACTCACCGGACCAAACACCCCGCCAACTGATGGTAGCGCTGGCGTATGACGTAGTCTGCTGTGTACTGACGTCCTCACTGGTTGTCTTCTCACCACTCACTTGGTCCAAGTACCGATGTAGTTGGGCTTCATCCCTGTACTTGGCGACCTTTCTCCGATGCTCCGCGTTGAGCGAAGGGGCCAGGGCTACCACTTGGACATCTACAATAGCTCTTCGCCCAGGGCGTGTCGCTATAATGTCCGGTTGTTTCATCCCGATATCCGTCCGTACGCGCACTTCGCGTCGTACGGTCCAGCCCGCTGCCTCGAGATCATTGGCGAGTGCCCTTGCTATGCAGTCATGCCGTTGCAGCCGACCCCCGTGGGTTCTATGACATACCTGGATGCAATGCGCAGGGGTCTCAGGTCTTTGGCAGCCTCCCCTGCAGGAGACATCCAGGTTTTCACGTCTTCCCCGTGAAGTACGAACACGCGATGGCAGCGCATTAATGTAAATCCAGTGGTAGTGTATCCAGTCTTTGGCGGGGATGGCACGATTGCAGGACCTGAGCCATTGAGTGCTAGCACTGTCTTCTGGGATTTCCTGCAAAGGCCTTCCGTCGCACGACTCATACAACCTACCGGTCCAGAGTTCACTCAGGCCGCTATTAGCAGCGTTGTCACCGCCAGGTACTTCTCTGATGCGGTCCCTACACCACCGTAGCTTTTGTTCTACGTATAGGGACCTCGCGCAAACAGATATATACCCTACGGTGCTCAGCTGCATCCTAGCGTATCGCCTCAGTCTTAGCATTGGAATGAATCTAGATAATTCGGGAATCTCCAACCCGCCAGATTTTGTTGGCGCGTGGAAGTATCCCAAGGGCGTATCGTGGGGCAAGGATATCCACTTCCTGACATACCCCCTCACTAGCCTGTCCAGCTTGCGTTGTGCACCTACGTTCATACGTCCAAAGACCCAGGCATGGTAGTACCTGGGCAGGAGGTACGTACGCAGTATGTTGTGCATACGCTGCTGTGGCTTCAGGGGAGCGCGCGAAACTCTCTCGAGCTTCTCTGAGATGTCAGTTAGTCTACATCCCGCCACTCCACTACCCTCGAACTGTACTCCAAGGTACTTCCAGATTTCCTTCATGGACGTTTGAGGGATCAGTATGCCGCCCACCTTAAAAGTCGGACTATTAAGCAACTTCACCTTCTTGTCCCGTCCGGAAGCTACCAGGGAAACAGCACGACATTTCGCAACGTTCAGCTGGAGTCCAGCCGAAGCGAGTTTGTTGGCAAGCCTCTCCAGGTTCATCTGGAGGCCTGCCGCGGTGGACGATACCAGGATGATATCGTCAGCAAAAGCCAGGGTGCGTATCAGCTCGCCACCCATGTCGAATCCTACGTCTGGGGAAAGGTTGTTCAATGCTTGGTCTAGGACCATATTGAACAATATTGGTGAAAGAGGGTCTCCCTGCTTACTCCATAGTATCTTGTGTTGCCGCTTCTACTTCTAATCACCGCGTGCAACCTGTCAGGCATATTCGAAATGCAATTTCGAATCATTGCCTGCGGAATTCGTCGCCAAATTTCAATTAACGCGCGCTCTAGTGCACTCAAGTTCCGTAAAAAGGGATAATTCTGGCGCAATCGACGTCCCATCATATCCCAGACGTGCTCGATGGGGTTGAGATCGGAACTCATGGCTGGATGTCTCAACAACGTTATGTCGTTTCTCTCGAAAAAGCGACGGGTTACATTCGCTGTGTGAGGGCGAGCATTGTCTTGCATGAAGATGAATCCCCTCCTATTTTGTCGTCGAGGCAACACAACGGGTCGCAAAATTTCATCAATGTAGCGCCTAGCGTTTAGATTTTGGCGGACAATCACTAACGGAGTTCGCGAAAACCGGGAAACTATTGGGGGTACATTGAGGTGTAAAAATCCTTAAGGTTCTTAGCCTCCTTATCAATATTTGTGAAGATACGATCGATTTACCAAAACAAAGAAAATAGCCGATTCTTTGAACTGTTTTCAAGTCGATATTGTGGGTGGGAAATTTTTTTTTTCTTAAATGTTTTGATAGGATTTCATAGCAAATTTGTTCCAGTTTCCGAAACTGCCTCTCAATTTCCTGTAAGATTATTGGTTGCTGACATATCGATGGTTGAAGGCAAAAGGATCCCTTTTCGTTTAATATCGGATATCCCCGCGAAAAATGGTCGTAGATACAATCTAAAAAAAGGAAATTGAAGCTGAATAAACAGGCTATTCGGTTCATACAATGGTTCAACCCGAAATAATTTCTCCGAACCCGTGGAGTAAGAGGAAAGAAGGCCAAATTTTGTAAAAAAAAAATTCCAGCACTATTTCTTTGGATTTCTTGGAAAACATGGCTCCTAAAAATTTTTGGCCAAAAGATCGGAAAACTAGAATCTTGGAGCTTTAAAATGCTTTTTTTAAATCCTCGATACAACCATTTTTCACTTAAATACAGCTCATCAAAAATCACCGAAAAATTTGGATTTATTTCTTGCTCCTTTAATTTATGTGAGTAGTGTATAAAAAAGTGAATCATGAAAAATCTTGAGGAATCTCCAAAAAGTACTTAATAGTTCCAAAAGGGTTCATAAAGGTTTTAAATAGTTCTTGAAACTTCTAATCAATTTTTGAGGAATAAAAAACGGTAGAAAACTGGCATGTTTTTAGAAAGGAGTTACTTTTTTTTTAAGAGTACCAATTCTTGAAGTTACAGGCAATTAGCTGTGTTTATTTGATAGTTAATTGTCATACTAACATCCAATAATGCCACCAGTTAGAAGACAGGCCTATTATCAACAGTTAAATTCGGATAAAAGAAGCCGAATTGTTGGTCGGTTTTTCATTCCGCGAAATTGCTAGACGTTTAGGAAGAAAAAATATTGTAAACATCATCTGCTGTTGGACAGCATGGTTTCGAGAAGGCAGATAATAGAGTACCAAAAGCTCTGGACGACCAAGAGAACTTCAGTATATCGTCGCATTCGTTCTTTCGGTCTGATTTCTTACAGACGGCTGATAGGGCCTCTTACTGCTCAGCATCGCGCTAGAAGACTAGAATGGTGCAATGGACAAGCGGACTGGGATGAGGAATGGAACAGAGTCAACTTTACAGACAAGACTCGGTTTTGTTTTGGGTTCACGACGGTCGTAGAAGAGTAAGACGTTGACGTGAAGAACGCTGATTTTTAAGATTTGCTCTAGAACGTATATATGGTATATTCCCATAAGATAATACTGGTTCTCATGTGGCAGCAGAGACTCTACAGTTAGAACTACCAAGATTAATGATCTTTTATGGCATTGTGTATAAAGAAAATGTGTGGATAGGTTGAAGACTTGGAATGCTACCTAACCCCCAGATAACCATAAGACAACTGCGTACCGCTGTTCAAAGAGCTTTGGATGAACTACCCTAAGATTCTATAGTATAGAGACTGATTTAGAGCATGAATAGGCGATTAGCAGAGCGCATTCTTCTGGGTGGTGGTGTAACACATTATTGAGTATTTAGCTTAATAAAACTTCAGTGAATCCTTAGTTCTGAGGAATTCTGAGGGATACTAAGACATTCTGAAAAATTCTGAAGAGCACAAAAAAAATGTGTTGGCTTACAACCAAAAAGATGGATTCCTATATTACCGACCGTCACGACAGCACGTGGAAAGAAGTGTCGAGAAGAAAATTGAGAAAAATAGAGCAAACAAAACAGAGAAAACCGAAGAAGGCAGCAGAAAAAGCAACATAAACAAAAGGTAGGAAGAGATAGAGTGCGAGGAGTGGAGAAAAGCCAGAGGAAGAAACAGTAACGTCAACAAAGAACGCCGGCAACCAACAATACACGGTACAGTATAGAAGGTTGCGGACCGGTATGAAACAGGAAGAAGAATTCAAAGAAGATAAAGAGGAAACCAAACGAAAAAGAGACATAGAAGAAAGCCCAGTAGCCTTTTAAAAAAGTAAAAAAACAGCAAGATCTCCAGGGGAAGAAAGAACGCAAAAAGAAGTGGAGAAGAAGATGGAGGAAATGACAAAAAGTATAATGGAAGACCTTAAACAAATCAAAGAAGACACAAGAGAGACGAGGAAAGAAGTGAAAGAGCTGAAAAACGACAACAGACAGCTCAGGGAAGATATGGAAGAACTAAAGAGAGAAGTGAACCAACTGAAGAAAGCGATGGAAAAAAAATAGGAAAAATGGAGAGAAGAGAAAAGTTTACTAGAATATAAGATAGGACAGATGGAGTCGAAGATGGAGGAAAAAGAAAGAGGTGAAAGAAGAAATAACATAGTAATAACAGGGCTAAGACTAAAAGGGACGGGACAAAACATGAGAAAAGAAATCGAGAAATGGGTTGAAAAGGAGTTGGAAACAGAAGTGAAAATAACAGAGGCCTATGCGATAAAGGGAGAAGAAATGGTAATAGCAAAAACTGAGAGTTGGGAACAGAAGCTAAACGTCATGAGGAATAAAGAAAAACTTAGGAATAAGACAGGACCAAAAATCTTTGTAAACAGCTACCTAACAAGGAAAGAAAGAGAGATACAAAAAAAGATAAGAGAGATAGCGAAGAGGGAAAGGGAAGAAGGAAAGACGGTAAGGGTAAGCTACAGGAAACTGCAGGTTGAGGGAAATTGGAGGAAATGGAACGATGACACCGAGCGACTGGAAATTTTTTAAAGGAGAAAGGAAAAAACCGGGAAAGAAAAAGCAGACAGAAGGCAAAAAAAAGAAGGTGCACGATTCAACGGGAGAACAACAGAAGAAAATAAAAGGAAGAATAAAATTGGTATATTGGAATGTAGCGGGGATAAGAAACAAAGGAGAAGACTTCTGGAAATACATAAGCGAATTTGACGTAATTGGAATGGTAGAAACGTGGGTAGAAAAGGAGTAGAATAAGATAGAAGAGAGAATGCCGAGAGACTATGTATGGAGATGTCAAGCAGCAGAAAAGAAAAACAAGAAAGGACGAGCGAAAGGAGGCATTATCACAGGAGTAAGGAAAGAAATTCAGGACAAAATAAAAACAAAACAAGAACTACAGAGAACTGGAATAACAGAAAGAAATCTAAAAATAGGAACAAAAAAAGTTAAAGTAATCACGGTATACAGTAAAGAGATGAGTAAAACAAAACAAATGTTAGAAGAGACCATAAGTGAGACAGAAAAAAGAATTGTAATAATTGGGGGCGACTTTAATGCTAGAATTGGGACAAGATTAGGAAGACGGAATAATGAAACAGAAGATGCGGGAAGAACATCGAAGGACAAGACAGAAAATAAAGAAGGAAGAAAAATGATCGAATTTATAGAAGGGAGAGGATACGAGGTACTGAACGAGAACTGGGAAGAGGATACAGGAGAATTTACGTACGTGGGGCCGAGAGGAGAATCAGTGATTGACTACGCAATAGTCAATCAACATGCATTGGATGAAGTAAGAAGATTCGAAGTGGGAAACAGAGTGGAATCAGATCACCAACCGTTAGAAATGGAAATAGCCGGAGAAGAAATTAAAAGAAAAAAACCTGAGAAAGAAACAATTATAAATACAATCTGGGAAGAAGAAAGCATACAAAAGTACAGAAGTGACATGTTGAAAGAGATAAGAAAAACAAAAGACACCGAAACAAGAATGAAAGAACTCGAAAGGAGAATGAGAGAAGCGATGACAACAAAGAAAATAGAAGTAGAAGTGGGAGAAAGAATGGGAAGAAATAGATGGTGGGATAAAGAATGCAAGGAAATGAAAAGACTTGCCAGAAAGCAAATGAGAAAATGGAGAAGTGGGAAGGGATCGAGAGAAGAATACCGGAAGCAATTAAAGAAATATAAAGACACTTGTGAGAAGAAGAAGGAAGAAAAGAAAAGAGAAGAAGAAGAGGAAATTAGATCAAGCAACACAGAAGAAGAAGTTTGGAAATACATAAACAGAGAACGAAAAGTGAAAGAGTGGGCAGACGAGAAGATAAGGATAGAAGAATGGAGAGAGTATTTTAAAGAATTACTAGACGGAAAGGACGAAACGGAAAGAAGACAGAAGGAAGGAGGACCAAGAGAACAAGAGAAAGGGGAAGAGATTACGAAGGAAATGATTAAAAGGGGGATAGGAAGAATGAAGAAACGAAAAGTGGCGGGAGAAGATGAACTGCAAAATGAAGCGTGGATCTATGCAACAGAAGAAATAATAGAGATAATGAGGGAGATAGTAAACGACGTCTGGTAAGGAAAGGGGCTACCAAGCCAGTGGAGGATGGGGCTAGTGTGTCCGATACACAAAAAAGGAACAAGAGAAAAGGTGGAGAACTACCGAGGAATAAGTCTGCTGAGCACGGCGTACAAGATCTACGCAATGATACTGGAAGAGAAATTGAAGGAAGAACTAGATGAAAAAGATTTGTTCCCAGATGGACAAGCGGGTTTTAGGAGAGGGAGAAGCACCATCGATAACGTGTACATCTTGAAACATCTAATAGATAAGGAACTCGATAAGAAAGGAGGGAAGATGTACGCGCTGTTTGTAGACCTGAAGGCGGCTTTTGACAGTGTAAATAGAGAGAGATTATGGGAGTACCTAAGAGAGAAAGGAATCAACGAGCAGCTGGTGAGCAGAATAGGGGAAATTTACTTAGAAACGGGAAACAAAGTAAAAGTAAACGGGAAAACAAGTAAAAGATTCTGGACGACGAAAGGAGTAAGACAAGGATGCCCACTCAGCCCCAGTCTATTCGCGGCATATATAAGCGACCTGGAAGAAAAACTAAAACTATCACAGGCAGGGGGAGTGGTGGTAGGAAAAACGAAAGTCCACTCGTTGGCATACGCCGATGATATGGTATTAATAGCGAGAGAGGCCAAAGAAATGAAGGGAATGATAAAATGCCTAGGAAGATACCTGAAAAGAAAGAAGCTAAAATTAAACGTGGAGAAAACAAAAATGATGATTTTTCAGAAAGGAGGCAGAAGAAAGAAGGAAGAATGGAAGTGGGAAGGAAAAGAACTAGAAAAAGTAAAAGAATTTAAATACTTGGGTTTCACCTTTAACGAGACTAACAACAAGAAAAGTCATATAAAGGAACTACAAGGGAAAGCGAACAGGGTGGTAGGTCAAGTATGGGGAATAGGCGAGAGAAAATTCGGACGAGATATAAGAAGGAGAGGACTGATGTACGAAAGGCTAGTACAGAGTGTAATGATGTACGGAGCAGAAATATGGGGATGGAAGGAGCAGGAAAAGCTGAAAGCAATCCAAGCGAAGTACTGGAGATGGGTACTAGGATTGGACAGGGAAACGCCAGCATATATCGTACTGGAAGAAGTAAAGAGAGACAAGATAAGAGTGGAAGCAGGAAAAAGAGCAGTAAGATTTGAAGAGAGAATAAGAGAAAGAACGGAATGTAAGATCTTGCAAGAGTGTTGGAAAGAGATAAAGAATGGGAAGATGGAAAGAGCAGGAAAAGAGAGAAGAAAATACTACGAGAGAAATGGGTATGCAGTGGAGGAGGTAGAGAGGCGAAGAAATAATGGAGTAAATGTACTAAGAGAGATAGTTGAGGTGGACCGAGACGTACAGAAGCAGGAAAGGAGAACGAGGATAAATGAGTCAAGGTATAATGGAAAGTATAGGTCACTAATCACGGAGGAATTGCCGGCATACCTGAGAAAGGAAAGCGAGAAGAACGATAAGAAAGTAGTAGCCAGATTTAGATGTGGAAACGAGGAAAGAGAAAACAAATACTGGAAAGAGAGAGACGAGAGAGTGTGCAGACTATGCAGAGAAGGAGCAGAAACAATAGAGCACATGATGAAAGAATGTGAGGAGCTGAGAGAGGAGAGAGAAGATGGGAAAGTACTGATAGGAGAAGAAGGGAAAGGACTAGGCTGGATGAAAGGAGTTTTAGACAGAAGAAAGAATGTAGAGAAAAGGGGGGAAGAGATGGGAGGAAAATAAAATTAATTTAGCTATTGGTGATGTTTATGTTTTATAGTTTTATTTAATCAGTATTCAGTTATTTAGCATTGTATGGGAATAGGAATCCTTTTCAAAGCCGAAAGGCAATCCCGGAAATATATCTTATTATTATTACAACCAAAAAGATTAGATAATAATAATAATCTTTTCATACGATAGTGTAACGGAAGATGTATTTCTCAGTCAGTAGGGATTCATATCATCGGAGGGGTTCCAAAGAAAATTGACCAGTATTTAGGTTTAGCAAATCCTGAGATTTATACCGGACATCGGCTACGCTACTAGCAGATGCTGGAGTTGAAAAGACACGAGGGTTGGAAGAGCTCTTCAGTTGCGGAAAAATAGATTGCATTATTAATGTTACTATAAAATGCTTAGATTTATCAAATTAATGTTCACTTTGTTAATAAGAAATGAGTATTCAGTTGTTTTATTTTGTGTGAATCCGGTAAAGCTTTTACCGGACTAGTACCGTAAAGACTCATTTTCCGGACCTGAAATCATTAATTACTTCTTTAACTCGCCGTTTGACAAAAAAAATCTCCGTAACTTGTTTCTATAAAACGTCTAATAAAACGATCCGAACAAGTCCTGTTGATTTATAAACACAACACTAATTAACCCGGCACGGAGCATCTGTTGACCTTTTAATTAGCATTTCCGCCCAGGTATTCGCTTACTCCTAGTTAAAATTCGTAACCAAGACTACCAATGGAAATCCAAGTATCTTGGTTGTTTTATTGTGCGAATTTCCAGGCAATCTATACACCTCGCTTTCATATTTAAATTAATTTCACCGAACGGAATGATTGCGGAACAGCGTATAATTGGCGATTATCGATATTTCCACGTAAATCGGGAAAAAACCCCAGTTCCAACAGAACCGCGCCACATACGGCTCCTAATTGTCTAAAAACGTTTAAATGAAACAGTCTGATGATTGAGTGGCATAGCTACAGTTATTATTATGGTTTATGGTAATAACATTAATAATTTGGTTATTGACTCTTATCTTATCTCTTACTACCTGAAAATGTTTAGGACAGTTTTGATGGAATATGGCTAAAAAACTAAATTCAATGAGCATCGTTGATTAGTACCATATTTACTACAACGTTATATTAACAATTAACATTTTTCTGAACCGTCTACGAGCCAATTATTCCCAATAAGCTCCGAAATGTCTCGACTCGTAATTAAATTTTCGAATTGAGACATTTTCCGGCACATAGTTTAATTTCAGCGTCGAATTTCAATAAGACAATGGCTCTTGAGTGTAAAGCATCGTCAGTTTAAATTACACCGTCAAAGAATTCATTTCAATCGAACAATCACCTGAATTAATCTAGAATTTAAACAAATCGGGCGAACAACGATCGTAATTAAATAAGTTCTTCCAACGGATTGCAAAGGGGTGATCAATGCGCACTGAAAATAATCGGTTTTGTTTTTCATAGTTTCAGCGGTCGGGGCAAAAATCGGTTTTACAAAAGAAGACAAATAAATCAGAGTTCAGCTGGTGAGTGGACCCATTTCCATTAAAAGTAGCGCGTAATCAATACCTGTCCACTCGAGTCGACATTTTCAATTATCAGATCGCGTACCTATCATAAATTTAAATAACGTTCATTACGCATAAACGATAAAATAACTCTCGTACTAATAGTAAATCAAAATTGCAACGATGGAATCTCAAAATTAAATTCGCACTGGAGGTAAGTGGAACGGTGAGGTAGAGGAGTTGGGGTAGACTAAGAGATTTCTATGGGAATTCGAATTTGACTGCGAATTCATAAAAGTTTTATTTTACACACAGAACAATGGGGTAATAAATGACTATAAAATATTTTCTTAGACTGTTTAACGCGGCATCGTTTGTAACGACTTATCGCCTATTCTTCCATACCTACTTCTTTCTAACACGTACTGCATATTCTTTTCGGTTCCTCCATTGTTTCGCTTTTCGTGTTCAACGTCCGTCTCACAGCCTCCCATCACCCCATTTGTTTTCTTTCCTATTTCTTCTACTTCAAACTCTTTCCTAACTAATCACTCCTTCTTCCATTCTTGAATCATGCAAGCACTCGTGATCAACGCTGCTGTATAGTCACTTCTATTGGTTCAACTTTAGTTTTTCTCTCTATTTGGTTTCTTATCATGCTATTGTGACGTTCTGGAACAAACGCGATCAGTGCCGATCTCATCGCCAACTGATTCGACCAAGATTATTCTACAGTTCTGGACGGATCAAGAAGCAGCTTTGCTCTTCAAAAATGACGCAAGAACGGCCGTCTAGTCAGTCGAAAAGTCTGAACTCTACTGAGCGACACAAACCGTGTGACTCGTGACTGTTTAAATAAATATCCGTGCCGTAATAACTGTGATCTGACATGGATAAGTGTTGAATGAGAGACCGGCGCTTGTCGTTTTATGAAGTCGCCAATCATCTCTACCCCAAATTCGCGGTAGAGGTCAGTCATACGTATGTATTTCAGTGCACCAACGATACAGCGCAGCAAGTTTACTGCACGTTTGAGGTTTCCTGTGGCCTCTTGAACAGTTGAACCGGTACCCAAAATTGCAGTATCATCTGCAAATGTAGCTAGGGTCGTAAGTAGTTAAGTAGTGCCGGTTCTGGCCCACTTTGACCTGAATTGACCTTTGGCCTTGAGAATATAGTGCCGGTTCTGCCCCAGTTGAATGACCCAGTCGTCAGAGGACAAGTCTGAACTTGAGTGGAGTTTAGCCTTGAGATTATAATGCCGGTCCTGATCCAGTTTGATGACCCAGTGTTGACCTGAAGTAACCTTTGGGTTGATCGAGACTTGAGCCTAGCTCCCCCCACCCCACGCGCACCTTCGTATAGCTGCCCTCCCATCCGACCGAGTATGCGCGCACATTGTTTATCTTCCTTCACTCTTATACCCTCTTATCTACAAGCTCTTTTATAAATATGCAAGTTTCTTGATTCCAATTATTCATTTGTAACACGCTCTCTTAAGTTATAAACTATTAATCAGAAAACATGGCTTCATTTTTAAAGGAATTAAATAACCACTTTTATTTACAAAAGTTTGTTAGTTTGAAAACATTAGAAATCAATAAAAAATTTAAAATTAATTCTTTTAGTAAGTGCAACACAGTGTACGGCGAGAAGATAGTCGTGGAAACGGATGCTTTCAAAACCGTGTTACCCCATCGATTCACTGCAAAATTCAATTCTCAAGTAATAGAAGATTTGAATAAGGAAATTACAAGTGGGAAGAAGATATACTATCTAATTAGTGAAGGTGCAGTAGGGCAAACAACCAACGTAAAGTTTACTGAAGAATGAAATCAACGAGAAAGAAGGCTTTTAAAGTAGAATTATTATATAAAAAAAAATTAGAAAAGTATCTTAAAGATCTAGATATATTAAAACAAGATATAAACATGTATCAAATACAAAATGGAATTAAAAATATAAAAATATAATGTAGAACGTTGCTTTATAATAAATATATATTTAAAAATGTTGTCGTATTATTTCATTATTTGAATGAGCATACCTTTAATTTTTATATAAAAGAAAATACTAATTGACGTCATAGGCAATATTAAAAGTGGGGATAGATTATATTTAAACTTCAACACATTTTACGAATTGTTTCATATTTAATATTATTTTCAGTGGTGATAGTACAACAAAAAAAAAACAAAAAAAATGTGGCAAATGTATAGCATGGATAAGTGGCCAAAAGCAACAGATGTGAGTTCAGCTGTTCAACGATTGTGGCATCAATTTCATGATTGTTACTTCGAAGCTTGTCATGCATCAGTTTATGATTCCAACTATGCAAGCCCTGAAATATATAAAGAATTAGCAAACAAGTATTCTAATGGAATGAATGATTGTGAGGACTTTTTGGCACAGAAAACTGATCTAAAAGGATTATGTGCTTCTCTCTTTGAACATAAATTACATTTATTCATTGAAGACTTGAAACAATTTTTACCGTACAATCTGGAACAACAGTACGTTGGAGCAGCAGAAAACAATTAATAATAATTAATTAATTTAATATATATATATTTTTCTGAATAATATAATAAAAAATTGTTTTATTGTAGCAGTAATGAAACAAAAACGTGTTAACTTTAGCGAAAATATCATAATATATAATTTGAATGATCAAGGTGAGGACAGACGATCTTATTGGGTTAGTGATAGAGTGCGGTTTGAAAAAAGAATTTGTGAAGTAGAACTTATTCTGAAGCCAATATTAGAAAAAAAAATCAAGAAAATAATAAATACTTATGTTGTTTAACTTGGGAATAATATGTATTAATATAAGTAAATTAAACAATAAATGTAAATTTAAATTGTGTTTTATTCTAAAATTATACTTATAAAATAAAAATAAACAATAATATCTACAATTAAAATTAATAAAAAATAAACAATAATAATTATATAAAATTACAACTAACAAAAAATATAAAATTAAAAAGAAAATGAAATTTTTAGACTTAAACAAGAGTTATTAGACATGCAAAGAAAAACTTACAATTTTTTTAACTCATCCTTTAAATTTAGTGAAATGTTTTTTAAGCTAACGCATTCTGTTTCCAAACTTTTAATACGGGTTGTAATTCTTGATTGCGTATCTATTAACTCTTGTTTAAGCCGACCTATTTCATCCTTATTTTTAAGATACACTAATGTAGTTTTTTTTAAACATTCTCTAAATATGTTTTTAACTTCACCACCACCCTCACCACCCTCACCACCCTCACCATTCTCACCAGCTTCATTTTCACTAAACTCACTCCTAACACTAAATTGACTAAATGGGAAGTCAAGGTTTTCTTCAAGTTTGGAAAGGTCCTTCCTTCCCATAGGAGGCATGGAGCATTCCGGAACATCATTTTTTTTTAATTTTCTTACAGGCTCGTCAGGCTCGCACTCGTCAATCGGTCGTAAAGGTGGTGGTTGTGGTGGTTGATCAAGGGACTCGAGAGCATTCAAGATGTCGAATGAGAAGTCTTCTTCCTCTTCAATATTGAAAGGAATATTGTTTATGATTGTTGGTGGCTGTGAAAAAAAATAAATAAAAAAAAACATTAATAATCAAATTTAACTAAAAAAGAAAAACATTAATACTTACTTGAATCACCACATCTTCTAATATATGCACCTTTGGTGCATTCGTCTCCTTCTTTAAACTTAAACTAATTTTTCTTTTCATTTTGGTGACACAGAAAGCAAAGACCAAATGAAGCGCTTCAAACCTACTAAAGTTTATATAGGAAAAAAATTAGCAACGCATGCAAAATTCATCAGTTCACACGGTAAATAAGGTAAATACACTCCCAAAGGAAGTGTCGTTTATCTTAGGTGAACATACTTTACAGGAAATACTGAGGTGACAAAATGTTAGGGTCAATATATCGCGCAGGAAATGCATTTTTGCAGAATTCCAAGGTGAACGCACTTCAAAGGAAGTCTCATATTACCAAAAATGTAATTTGACACCAAAAATGAAATTTGACACCAAGAAATGAAATTTGATACCAAAAATGAAATTTGACACTAAGAAATGAAACTTGACACCAAATAAATGTAATTTGACACCACAAAATGTTGAGTCAGCAAAAAATGAAACCTGACACTATGAAATGCTGATCCGGCAGAAAATGAAATTCGACACCAAAAATGGTCGAGTCAGCGAAAAAATGAAACTTGACACCAAAAATTGTTGAATCAACAAAAAAATGAAATTTGACACCAAAAATTATTAATTCAGCAAAAAAATGAAATTTGATATCGAAGTCAAAATCACTGTCTCATGTTGCGGTGTCAAATTACGGTGTCAGGTTACGAAAGGAGTAACAATACAATGTTGACGCAAGGGAACGGAAACATGCATTGATAGGTAAGGAGTATGATGATAAAAAAATAAATTGTTTTTTTTTTAACGTAACGTAGAAAAGGGCAAAAGTTTCCTGTGACTAAAGGAGTGGGGATAGAAAACAAAAAAGTATACCAAAAGGTGCAGAAGGACTGAACGCACAAGCGCATATGGTAAACCTGACTTCCTGTTGAAAAGCCTGACGTCCACGAATTTTTAAAGTTTTTTCAAGGTCGTTTACATAAGACCTTATTTGAACCGATTTAAAGGTCTATTAAAATAGAACCGAATAAGCGCAACATGTGGGACTTAGTAAAATTTTCGCTCAAAATTTCGGCCCCCTACAAAAAAAAAAAGAGAAAAAACGAAAAAAAAAAACAGGAAAATATCTCCCACATGTTGCGCATATGCGGTTCTACTTCCATAGATGCGCCGCCCCACTACTAAAACATCGGACGTCTTGGCTTCTTAAATATTTTACTTTCCACTTTACAGTATCACCAGAGCTTTGCTACAAAGTCAACATGTTCATGTACAACGGAACGTTCCTTCTGTTCTCCGCTTTAACGCATAATATGCTGTTTGTCAATAGTCCTCTCAACGTTACGCAAGTGTTAGTTTCATTTCAATGTGATCCCACAAAATATGAATGGTCACCCATGGAGAGATACAATAACCAACTACAGGATCAGCAGATATTTACATACAACGTTACGGGGCAAATGGAACTATCATACAAGCTTAGATTTCTGTTTGGAGATTACGCTTACTGGGAAACTACTCAATGCAAACACATTGCCGAATATTCAACGAATGGTTTGACTGACTACAACAAACTAAAAAGATGTATGAGAAATCCGATGGTCTGGATGTGTACGCTCTTTGTTGTATTTTACCTACTTCTTATCATTGCACAATGTTTGTATTGGTGTTGTTAATTTGTTATTTTAAATAAAATACTTATGTAAATTACTTCTATGTTTTTCTTAACTCTTACTATATGGGAAAGGTGATCAGATGGAAAAAACAGAAAAAAAGCATATTATTAACACTTTATTCATGGGTCAGTCCCAATTGGGTTCAAAGTTTAGATTTAACTCTTTTAAATATGATAGGTCCTCCCACTGGGGACGTTTCTGCTGTTGGTCATGTTCCTGTTCCTGCTGCTGTTGTTTTTGCTGTTCCTTTTGTTCCTGCTGTTCCTGCTGTTCCAGCTGCTCCTGGCGGAGTTTATGCTCCGCCCAATGGCAGCGGTAGATATGATTTGACAGGCGGTGCGCCAACATAATGTGGTAGCGATTGTAGGGACAGACCCTAACGTCCTCTAAAAAAAAAAAAAAAGATTAGAAAACCAAAACATTAAAATTTTATGTTACCAACCTTCCATAGGATCGTGATAAAAAGGCACCTTAACACCATTAATATATTTACTCATTTTCAGCTTTTAGCTTTTAGCTTTAATCAAAAGTTAACTGATTTATTTTAAAGAGAAAACTCTTTATATTAGATTCACCTACCACTTTTTACTCCCACTTTTACAATCCCCTCCTTTCTATACAATAAAACTGCTGACGTTACACATTTTCGGAGAAAAACCGCCTACTTTTTACTCCCTCTTTTTACTATCACTATTTTACGCCCACTTTCTACAATCCCCTCCTTTCTTTATAATAAAACTGTTGACGTTATATATTTTCTCAGCAAAACCGCCCACTTTTTACTCCCTCTTTTTACAACCATTTTTTACTCACACTTTTTATAATCCCCTCTTTTCTTTATAAAAAAAAATATATATTGACGCTAAATATTCTCTGATACTGTATGTATAAATAAAGAAAATTTCATATTAGATGTATTGTGCATCAATTTTTGTACATCGCAAGATCGCAAGATTAAGTGTGGAAACCATGGAGACTGTGACAGAGTTAGCTAAAAATTCGGTGAAATTAGTGCGTGAATATATATCCAAAATTAAATGTGTTGAAGAAGTGAATTCGATTTTGTTGCATGTTAATTACATAATTCGACTACTTCGAAAAGCAATTAAAAACAAAATTCATAAACAAAATGTTTTGGAAAATCTTCTTTCTTTAGAAGCAAATCTCTCTTATTTACAGCATTATCGTCTAAAACTCAAAAAAATGAAAAGCAATATGATAGTCAAAGCTGGGGAAGGGATGTCTGAAAAGTTAAAAAGCAAGATAAATGGATATGTGTCTTGGGAAGAAGTTAATTCATGTTTTAATGGAAGAATTCGTACTGGAATTATTTCCAATTATGATATTAAGGATCCTATAATTTTTCTGAACAGAGCTTTTCGATGCTTTTCTCTTAGAATTAAGAAAGAATTGAAAAAATCAATGTTAAAAATAAACGTAAATTTTACTGCTAATTTTATAAAGCCTCATAGTGGAGATATAGATTTAAAAACATTTTCCACAAAAAGTAATCCTATTGATTCATCAAGAGTTTGCCGAAAAAGATTCTGGATGGGCTTTATATGAAATTTTAGGATTAAAAGTCAATATTAATCAATATGATCCAATTAAATTTGGATATTCCACTTATATTTCAGTTCCAAATTTTATAAAAAATAAACATGCAGTAGTTAATGTTAATAATAATGATAAATATTGTTTTCTTTGGGCAGTTGTTTCATCCCTATATCCCACAAACAAACACTCTGAAAGAAAATCGTCTTATCCGCACTTTAGTCAAGTATTAAAATATGACAATATTGATTTTCCAATTACATTAAAAGATATAAAAAATTTGAAAAACTTAATAATTTGACCATAAATTTGTATACAATAGGACAAAAAAAAATAATTTTACCTTGCTCTCTCAGTGACAATTGCACCAACACTAGCAAAACAATTAATTTACTAATGTTACCAGCCGAAAATATAATATTACACCAATCAGAAAATAATTTCAATGATAATCAATTATTATATCATTTTACCTGGATAAAAAATCTTTCGGCTCTTTTAAGTAAACAGCTTTCAACACATGATCATAAGGTACACATATGCGAAAGATGTCTAAATTACTTTACTAACAAAAATTTATTGCAAAAACATAAAACGTATTGTCAAAATCTCAATAAATGCTCAGTAAGAGTGCCCAAAGAGGATGACAAATTTTTATCTTTTAAAAATCATCGTTTTCAAGAGAAAGTACCATTTGTTATTTATGCTGATCTTGAAAGTATTTTAGAAAATTGTTCCAAAATTGAAGGACATCAATCAAAAATTACACCTTATCAAAAACATGTTGCGTTTAGTATTGCTTATTATTTTAAATGTTCTTATGATGATTCACTATCAAAATTTCGCTCATATCGTGGTAAAGATTGTATTCAATGGTTTGTGAATGAATTAAAGTTTATTGCAGAATATTGTGATGAGATATTTAAAGATATATTACCAATGACAGAATTGACTGCAGAACAAAATTCAAATTTTTCAGAAACTAGTACTTGTCATATTTGCAAAGACACTATTTCAAAGAATCAGATTAGAGTTCGAGATCATAATCATCAAACTGGATCATATAGAGGGCCGGCTCACCAAAATTGTAATTTAAATTATAAAGATGAGAATACTATACCTGTTGTTTTTCATAATATGAGCGGTTATGATGCACACTTTATTATCAAAGAGTTGTCAACATCAATCAAGGGAGCAATTAAGTTACTACCCATTAATAAAGAAAAATATATTTCATTCACTAAATTTGTTGATGGTACTAAAGTTAGTTTACGATTTATTGATTCTTTTCGTTTTATGTCGTCCAGTTTAGATAAGCTTTCAGCAAATTTGCAAGACGATCAAAAATTAATTACTAAGGCTCGTTGTAAAAATTTGAAAGAATTTTCTTTATTGAATAAAAAAGGAGTATTTCCTTATGATTATATAGACTCTTGGGAAAAGCTCGAAGAAAAAAAATTACCGCCAAGAGAAGATTTTTATAGTCGACTCAATGATAACGAAATAAGTGATGTTGATTATTCTCATGCCATAAATATTTGGAATACCTTTAATATTGAAACAATTGGTGAATATTCAGATTTGTATCTTGAAACTGATGTTCGTCTTTTGGCTGATGTTATTGAGGCCTTTCGAAAAACATGTCATAATACTTATCAGCTTGATCCTTTACATTATCATACATTACCAGGTTTAACATTTGATGCAATGTTAAAAACAACAAATATAAATTTAGAACTTCTTACAGATATCGATCAAATCCTTTTTATTGAAAAAGGAATTAGAGGTGGTGTTTCTCAATGTTCAAATAGATATGGAAAAGCTAACAATCAATACATGAAAAATGAATATGATCCAACGGAAGCAAATACATTTTTAATGTATTACGATGTCAATAATTTATATGGAGCTGCGATGTCTGAATATCTCCCGTACGCAGGATTTGAGTTTTTGGAAGATTTTTCCATATCCGACATTTTAAATACCCCAGATGACTCTGACGTCGGTTATATTTTAGAATGCGATTTGGAGTATCCCCAACATTTGCATGATATGCATAGTGATTTACCTTTAGCTCCAGAACATATGGTTCCTCCGATCTCAAAATCAAAAATTCGAAAATTGCTCTTAACTTTGTATCCAAAAAAAAATTATGTTGTACATTATAAGAATCTAAAGATGTATCTCAGACTTGGAATGAAAATATCTAACGTTCATAGAGTTTTAAAATTTAAACAATCACCGTGGTTAAAAGAATATATAGATTTCAACACAAAACTAAGACAGCAGTCAAAAAATGATTTTGAAAAAGATTTTTATAAGTTAATGATTAACGCAATCTACGGTAAATGTATGGAGAATGTAAGAAAGCATAAAGATATTCGTTTACTAACCAAATGGGATGGTCGGTGGGGTGTGCGTTCTCTTATTTCTAAGCCAAATTTTCATAGTTCTGTAGTATTTGATGAAAATTTAACAATTATTGAAATGAATAAATTGGAAGTATGTATGAACAAACCAATCTATGTAGGGTTTTGTATTTTAGATATTTCAAAAACATTTCTTTATGAATTCCATTATGATTATATTTTAAAAACTTTTAATAAAAATGTTAAGTTACTTTATACCGATACTGACAGCTTAATTTATGAATTCCACGTAGACGATATATATAAATATATAAAAAAAGATAGTCATCGTTTTGATACTTCTGATTATAATTTAAATAATATTTATGGAATTGAGTTACAAAATAAAAAAGTTCCTGGATTAATGAAAGATGAAAATAATGGTAAAATTATGCTTGAATTTATAGGTCTGAGATCTAAAATGTATGCATATACAGTTGAATGTGAAGATGATAAAAAAATTGTTAAAAAATCAAAAGGGTCCACAAAATCTTCCATCAGAAATATTACATTTAATGATTACAAAAAAAGTCTATTTGATCGTGAGGTAATTGAAAGAAATCAAAAGCTTATTAGATCCAAAAATCATGTAGTTTATTCTATTCAACAGAATAAAATTGTTCTTAGTCCGTATGATGATAAACGCATCCTTAATTTTCCACAAACTGATACAAAAGCTTGGGGCTATCAATATCATTAAAGGAAAGAAGAAAAAGTGGGGGAAAACGTAAGAGTGGGAATTAGACTGTATAAGACCATTCCACGTAAGAGAATCATTAGTCAGTTAGATACAAATCATGAATTTAAACATTGAAGTTGAATTGGAGGCACATATTGCTTCAGAAAAAGTTTATGTAAGCTATTTGAAAAACGCAATACGTGGATATGAAACGGTTGAATGTAAAAACTTGTTTCGTTCCTTGATTAAGAAAAATGATTATATTATACCTAGCAGTATATTTATATGGATTGCTAGATATGATGCTAACATTTGTTACAGTGAAATTGCTCAATTATTGGACAATAAGAAGAAAATGGATAATTATATTGATTCAATTGTAAATATTTGTAATAAAGAGAAACGTGAATACTTAAGTTTTAGTGAACTAACCTCACTTTTGCAAGGACACTGTTTAGAACATAACTTTTCTTTTATAGTGTATGTTTTAAACCTATTATCTTGCTTTAACTTTGGAGGAGCATCATATATGCTTTATCCTGTAACAAATATAAACAAAAATTATAAAAATCTTCAAACTTTAGTTGATGAGTTCATATGCGAAGCAGCTTATCTGGCTAATTGTAAAATATTAAAAAATTTCATTGTAGCTTTAATTATGAGAAATATAAATTATAAGTTTCAACCCTCAAATATAGAACGACATTGCACCATTCTAACTTGGATAAAGAAGAATATTTGTAAAGGAGAACAAAATCCAGAAAGCATATTGGGATGGGAAAATGGACCCGACTCAGCAAGATGGCCGTCTACAGAGCTAAAAGATTATAAAGAAACATTATCTTTGTTGCAATCTATTTCATAATATTGTAAAAGATGAGATATTAAATAAAAGATTTTTATATTTATATTATGTTTATTAAAGACCTTACACCCCTACTACTGTATCATCAAATACAGAAATACATTACTAAATAATCATATAATATAATAAATTTCATGTAAAATTATTGAATGCAAATTTTAATTAGATAATTCTGGTAACGCTCTGTGCTGGAATATATTTGGCTATACGGTCATGAAGAATTACGCAATAAGCGCTGGTCTTGTCTGGAATTGCAGTGCTTGTTTCGAATTCCAACCGTATAGATACTGGGCTTCTTTTCAAAGCTTCATTTTGCTTGCTACAGTCGATTACTGCTATCGGTGCAATATTTTTGAATTCTTCCGGTGTAAATATTGGTTCACACTCTTTTTCTAAAAATGAGCCTTGAAAATTGATAAACATATCATATAATATAGCAAACTGATTGTTAGCAAAATTTAAATTTAAATTATCATAGGGATACATTTCATCATTGAGATACACTTTAATGTTTGTTAAATTGCAATGATCAAAATGACTGTTATCTTTTGAAAGTTGATTTTTACGATCGGTTTGAAGTCCAAAAAATATGTATTGAGGTTTTTCGATAGATGTTTTAATTGGCCAGGTATGTCTCTGTGTTTGAGGTAATAAGGGATATTCATAAAATTCTCTGCTTCTAAATGGAATGTCTAATTCTTTACCACTAGCTAAAGTATCTATTAATTTTAGTCTTTCCGCATCAGATACAGCCACATGTGGCATCTTCCAAAATATTTTCGTTAATTGAACTTTAACATTTTTTGTTGCGTCCTCATATAGTAAGGAATTAACATCAGTGTTACTTCGAATTAGAACAAGTTCTTGACGTACATTTAAAATAACTTTTTTAAAATCTTCACATAATCCTAGAATTAACCTTAATGATATAACTGCGTTAAAATGTCCAGTGCTTCCATCTATCAATGTGGAAGTTTCTTTGGGAAACCATCCGGCATTCTGAAGCGCGTTGCTTTGATTTTTATTATACGTTGCGTATCCTTTCATAATCGATGCCATACCGGGATTTCGTACTCGATCTATAACGTTTCCTGCAATTTCTAAACGTATTTCTTCAAAAAGTAGCAAAAGTCCATTGTTAACAAATCTAATATTTGGAGCTTCGACTTTTTTATTGTCTTGATCGGTGACTGTAACTTTTCCCTCCATGTATAAAGAGCTGTACCATGGCAATGTATATACATCTTGATGTTCTATGGGAATTCTAATTTCATCGTTGTTGTTGTATGAAGTTGATGCATAAGGTTGATGTGTACGTTTCTCAGCGTAAATGATCAAACTATCAAACACAGCTCTTTCATTTACATTTAAAACTTCAAAATTCATTTTTTATATTAAAACAGTAAATCCAAGTGATCTAAGGAACTGTCTGTTCTTCGATGTTAAACGTCTTGATGTATCACGACGACTGAATACACTCTTTTTATTAAAAGTATTTATATGATTAAAATTGTATTGCTTGCGAGAGTTATTAAAAATTATACCCATTACGGTTTTTTTATGATGACTTTTGGAGATGTAGTCTTACCGTTATGACTTCACCTCTAAAATTAACTAACTGACCATCTTGATCAGTTATTTTAAGGATTATTTCGTTAATCTGCTTTGTATTAATTGGTAAATAGATAACGTTTGATGGTGTCTCAACTATTCTATATCCAGGTGGGACTGTTGGAAAAAACTCATGAATGACGTGAACCTGACTACCATTTCTATATGAATCTATAACAATATTACATTCCACACATAAAGCATTGAGTTTTAGAATTTTAGCTGGAAAATCAGATGTATGAGTTCTATTGGCTTTTAATTTTTTTGGTATAAAACCTAACAAGGTTCCAATAGAATTTTCTTTAGAAAAATCTATGTCACAAGTACATTTTACTTCGGTCTTCAAGGTGTTATTGTTTCCGGATATTGTTAAAACAGGCTGTGGTATTCTTGATATTTTTCTTTTTTTATTGGGATTTTCATATTCTTCAGTTTTATTCTCTTTATATGCAAACTCCACTAATGCATTTCTAAGATACTTATAAATATCATCAATTTCATAAGAACCTTCTGGAATTTTGATATGTGCATCCTTGCCGTATACAGTTGTAAAGTGAAACATGTTGTTTGATTTATCTACATTTGGAAACGAGTTATACGTTTCTAAATTAATCAGACCTAATTCGTAATCACTGTCGTCTGTTAAAGTGATTTGAGGATAGTATTTGCTAGTAAGAATAGAACTTTTTCCTGTTAACGTAAAAGTCATTGACATTTTTGGAGAGGTAGTGTAACTCTGAGAGCGTTTAAGTAACAACTAAATGAATATGCTTTCTTTAAGATTTATTATAGTAGTATAAGAATTGTAGACATAAGTGACCGCAGTTCACACTGTTAAAAGTTTGAAATTTTTCATGATTGTATATTACGTTACAAGTACCGTTGCTTTTTAAATATTTAATCAACTCAAGTGGTGGTCGGAGGTCTCCAAAACTATCAAAATATAGCACATTTTTACCATTTTTTCTGTATGCTGTCCAATGTGTTCCAGGACCTTCTTTGTTATCTAAATTTACTATACCACATTCATTAAAGTAAACATTTTTAGGTAAAGAGTTTTTCATAAACACACCTCTAAAGTTATGAATTTTTAAAATTTTTATAAATTTATATAAATCAATATTAGTTAACGCTCTTTTAGGAAGGTTTATCGGAAGTTTTTTTGAAATTTTGAAGGGGCTAAAAAAAGACCAAGACCTGATTTGTATGGCTTCAAATATAAACCACTTCCTGATTTTCCTAAAGCGATTGATTCCATCGTTTGGTTATGTCGCTGTTTTTCTTTAAGTTGTTGTTTAGCTGCACTAGCATCATTTACAGCTTTCGCAACAGCAGCAGCACCTCCACCTAATGATCCTAAAGCTCCTAGAGCAGCAAAGATAGGCAACAGAGGTAAAAATCCTCCAGCCTTTGGTACTGGGATTACTCGCAAGGGTCTTACTTTCTTTTTGCCTCTAAAAGCCTTTACCTCTTTTATGGCCGCGCTAATAGCATCATGGGTGTTTATAAATTTTTTATTTTTTAACACAGACTTAGCCTTATCTGTTAAATCTCGAAATTTAATTTTTTTTACTTTAGAACGACTTTTACGTTTTTTAATTTTTTTATCTTTGCAACCCATACCAAGTTTTACTTTAGTTTTCATTGCTGCAGCTACGCTTAAAGCGGCTGCTTTTTCACCAAAAGATGCGTCCGATGATCGAAGTCTGTTTTTGGCTTCTTGAAAAAGTTTATCGTCGGCAATATGTCTGTTATTTAAGTCTTTATTTTGACTATAAGCTATGTCGTGTGCTTTACACGCTTCATCTAATTTGTTGATTCCTTGATCTCCTCTGGCTAGTCTTTTTGCTAATTTAGTACCAGGTCCACAAAACTTATATCCTGGAATGTGAAGCTCAAATGGTAAATTGTTTATTACGGAATTTACTAGACCACCTCCACGTAGTGTCTTTTTTGAAACCTTTTTACGACTGAGAACTTTTCTTTTTTTTACCATCATTTATACTTTTATATATGCCACTACAACACTAGCATTACTGAAATAAATTTCTAATTTATCTCCTATTTATACTCTTTGATGAGTCTATCTTAAACCAGTTTGCAAGTAAGATGCGAGTAATACAGCAACCGGTTAGCTTACCCATAAATAACAATGATGTATGTGTTGTGAATAAATATCAACGACATGGCACACTTTTGTCTCCTACAATTCGATCTATTATTGTAGGGCCTTCTAACTGTGGGAAAACGAATCTTATGATTAATCTGATTGAACATCCTAATGGTTTAAGATTTGAAAATATTTATATATTTTCGAAATCCTTATATCAACCAAAATATTCCTATTTGGAACATTTACTGAAACCTATTAAAGGAATGAATTACTTTGCTTTCAGTTCTTTGGAGAACAACATACCACCTCCGAATGAAGTCAAACCGAATTCTTTATTCATATTTGACGATGTTGCATGTGATAAGCAAAATTTAATGAAAGAGTACTTTAGTATGGGACGTCATAGCAATGTGGACTGTTTTTATTTATGCCAAACGTACGCTCACATTCCTAAGCATTTGGTTAGAGATAATGCAAATTTCTTAATACTTTTTAAACAAGATAACTTAAATTTACGACATATATATGAAGATCACGTAAATACGGATGTTCCTTTTGATACGTTTAGAGAACTGTGCTCGTTCTGTTGGAAAGATAATTATGGGTTTTTAGTGATTGATAAAGACAGTGACCTTAAAAACGGTAGATATCGAAAGGGTTTTGATAGTTTTATTGATCCTGAATAATAAAATAATTGTTTCAGTAGTAATAAAATACCTCATAGATAGTTCTTCTGATCAGTTTTCAAGTGTTTTTCAAACAGTCATCAACTAGCAAACCAAGAAGCACAAAGTTAAAATGAATTTAAATGAGACATTATTTACAACAGTTGATTTAAAAAAAAAATTAATTAAAAAGAGAAACGAATTAAAACATAAAATGGAGCTAGTGAAGGAAGGACAGTTTCATGAGGAGAAAAAATTTTTTCCAATTACTAAGCATTTGGAAACAATCGTAGACAAATTAGATGAAAAAAACGTTTTGCATACACCTAACCTTGATGTTGCAACTTCTAAAACAGAGCAGAATGTGAAATCGTTTGATATTCCAAAGAAAGATGTGGATTTAGTAACATCGACTAGCAATAAGATAAAAAGAAATCTATTCCCCAACAGTTATAACACTCCTGCTGTAAGCGATAAAAATCAAAGCAGAATAGTTACCAAAGTCACCAATCTAAAAAATAATATTGAAGCTTTGAAAAATGATTTTACGCCTAGTACATCAAAAGAAACAGTTTTAAAAGAGGAGAATAAAGATGAAATAATTGCTGACTACAATCCCAAACAAGATGTAGATGACTATGGATTTGATGAACTTTTGGATCTATCTGTATCGGAAAGTAGAAATAATTTAGAGACAGTTATTGATACATCAATTTATGAAAAATATTTAGATGAATTTGATGAATTGCCAAGAACTTATATCGATGCTATGTTACATGATAAAAAGAATGAAAATTTCGATCATAGAACTGGAGTCCGACATGATAGCTTTCAAGAAAAATATTTTATTGGTTCATCGGAAATAAATTTTGTTGGTCCTGATATAAAAATATCTAATATGATTTATAAAGGAACACCTGGTCTCTATGAGCTATTATTTAAAAATCACCCTTTACAATACACAGATAAAGACTTGCAACATTATAAACAAATTTTAGACGTTAGTAGTGCATATAAAAAAAATTTTGATCCAAACGAACAGGTATTGGGAACAAGAAATCTCAAATATAAAAACATTATAGGACCTTTAATTGCTGGAGATTGTAAAAAAAGTACCAAAAAAAAGACTGGTAAAGGAATGTTTAAAGAACTTAGTAACAATTCAGTTGACTATATATACTGGGATAATCCAAATGAATTAGTTGATCGGTTGCGTTTGTTAGTTGCCTCTCAAGCAGCAGGTCATACGGGTCACAGAAACGAAATTGTTGCTATAATTGAAGAATTACGTGAATCTGGTATAATAAAGTAAGATGACTCTTGATAAGTTCGGTCGTCATATAGTTAAACATGCTAGAACAGATAGTAATACAAGCACTGACTCAGTTAACATATCAAAATATATGTACTACAACATCATTTTAAATTTTGAATCTAATCAGCTTGTAGATAAAAAATTTATATTGAACTCAGTAAATCCATACTATATTTTTCCTTTAGAGTACGCTTTTATTGAAAATGTAAGATTTTTTAATACAAATGATGAGGATATTGTCACATTAATAAATGAAAAGCAGATTCATAAACATGAATTGCAAAATTTTCCGTTACAACAAAACGATTGTTTGTCATTCTTATTCAATTCAACAAATGATAATAACCTTACATCAAGTTTACGGGCAGAAATTATCATAAAATGTCCTGTTAAATTTGAAGATTCATTAGTTCAGTCTGAGCAAGCAGTATACAAACAATTTCCCGTAAAATAAAAGTAAATATGAAACGTAAAAAAACTCCATTTAAGCCAACTCCAATCAAAAAAGATATTGTTTCGGAATTACATAAACCAGCAAGAATTAATTTCCGAAGACGAAGAGTTATTGTAAAGGGTATCAACGAAACGTTACAGGCAGATCTTGTTGAAATGATTCCTTATTTCAAAGAAAATAAAGGATTTAAATATATACTTGTAGTAATTGATTGTTTTTCTAAATACGTATGGGCTGTTCCTGTTAAATCTAAGGATGCAAATGAAGTTACTGTTGCTATGGAAAAAATTTTGTTATCGCTTTTGATTCTACCAAAAAATTTGCAAACTGACCAAGGAAAAGAATTTTATAATGAAAAATTTAAAAAATTAATGGAGAAATATAAAATAAATCATTACAGTGTGTTTAGTTTAAAAAAAGCATCTATTGTTGAAAGGGTAAATAGAACATTAAAATCCCTAATGTGGAAGCGTTTTAGTTTACAAGGAAATTATAAATGGCTGAATATGTTAGCTATCATAGTAAATGAATATAACAATAGTTATCACAGAACAATTCGCATGAAACCAACACAAGTTAATAAACGAAATGAACAATCCATATTGAAAAATGTTTACACTCACATTAAAATTGCAAACAAACATAACAAGTATGTCATCGGTGATCACGTTAGAATTAGCAAATACAGAGGTACTTTTGAAAAAGGATACACACCTAATTGGTCTAATGAAATTTTTACCGTTAAAAAAGTGAAATTAACTAATCCAACAACATATTTACTAGTAGATGAAAGAGGTGAAGATATTTTAGGTGGATTTTATGAAATGGAACTACAAAAGGTAAAACATCCCGGTGTTTATTTAGTTGAAAAGGTTTTGCGAAAAAAAGGAAATAAAATTTTAGTCAAATGGTTGGGATTCAGCAACGCCCACAACAGTTGGATAGATAAACAAAGCATAACGTAATCAGTCTAATATTTCTCTTACAGCAGCTGTATAAATAGTTGGAGAAACAATAAAGCTAGCCTATTCAAAAAATTAAATTTCTGGCGATGAGGTTTGCTACCGTTGATATACAAGGTTTTAATATTCCAGAATTTATTGTTAAGGAATTAACCATTTTTGATGGACGTACAATTGTACATCATACTTTTAAGCCGACGAAATCCTATCACAGATTAGACGACAGCATTAAGAAATGTGTTCGATATTTAGAGCAACATCATCATATGTTGAGATATCATAGTGGAACAGAAGAGCAGCAAAACGCATCAGATATTTTGAAAAAATTTATTACTGAAAAGGATATTGATGTGGTGTACCTCAAAGGACAAGTTAAGGCGAATTATATACGAAAAGCACTGGAAGAACTATGTCCTAAAATTATAGATTTAGATAACAGAATGAACTCTCCTAAGTTATGTAAAGAAATCCCTATAGGATGTAATAATCACATCATTAGTTCTAGTAAGAATAAAAAATGTATATATTCTTTAAGTAGTGTCAAAAAATTGTATAACTGGATGTATGAATCACTTCCACAATAAAGTTAATAAAACCTTAAATTTATATAATATTTTTTAACCCTCTAAATTAAAAACTGCTCAAAAATTAACCCAAGGTGGGCGTGGGGTGGGGGGAGCTAGGCTCAAGTCTCGATCAACCCAAAGGTTACTTCAGGTCAACACTGGGTCATCAAACTGGATCAGGACCGGCATTATAATCTCAAGGCTAAACTCCACTCAAGTTCAGACTTGTCCTCTGACGACTGGGTCATTCAACTGGGGCAGAACCGGCACTATATTCTCAAGGCCAAAGGTCAATTCAGGTCAAAGTGGGTCAGAACCGGCACTACTTAACTACTGTCGTATTAAATATTCTTAATATGTCATTAATACACTCAGCGGCACAAAATTCGATCCAAAAGCTTTATTGGACCTTACTTATTTAACTTTGGTCTTACCAAGTAACGATTTTAATACGTGTAAATAAATAATTTAAAAAAGGTATAAAACAATTTTAGAGCAAATTAAACGATAACAAATTTTATTGTCCCAAAAACCAATAAAGTACAATTTCGTTTTCAAAATTTAAGTAGCAAGTTAATTTTTTTTTTTTGTAAAAACATTAATCTAAACCCAATTTCAACAACGTGTGTTGCCTCCCCGTGATTGAATTACAGCTGCTATTCTTCTTGGCATACCCTCTATGAAATATTGAATTTCTTGCTGGTCAATTTCTTCCCAAATTTGCTAAATGAGGTCCCCTAAATTTGCAGGAGCAGGAATTCTGCCTCCACATTTCGCGCTGGGCAAATCATTCGTTGAATTTCAACTTCATCCAGGTAATAAGTAAGTGTTAACAATGTGAGTACGGGCATTTTCATGAAATAAAACAAAATTGTCGCTAATAGAGGGTGCATAGGGCATAACATGAGGTTTCTCACAGCGTTTGTTGTTCCTCCATTCACTGTCCCTAATTGTGTGCGACCTTCCAAATTGGTTCCACCCCAAATCTCCAAGACTTGGCACAATATTGCACTGAGCAAATCTTTCTCCTGTACGACGCAATACTCTTTGCCGGCCATCTGGTGATCTTGATCTGGATTCATGAATGAAGAGAATTTGACTCAACTCGTTAATTTCCCAATTATCATGTTTATAAGCAAAACGCAACCGCTCTTTGTGCTGTTCCCCGGTCAATAGTGGTCCATTTCCAAGTCTTTTTGCAGTTAGATCTTCTTCCTCTAATCTTCTTTTCACTGTTCGTTCACTAACAGCTACACCCCGAACATCTTCTAACGCGTTTCGAGCATTAACAACAGTTGTTTGTGCATCTTTTTCTGCCTGATCCACCTCTTCTGGTGTACACCTCAGATTCTCGAAACCGTTCGAGAGCCTTTTGGACACTACATCTGGAAACACCAGGAACTCGTGCGACGTAGTAGATTCAATGGAGTGTGGTCAAGGAAGTAACAAAATTCTTTGACGTGTTTATCGGGAGATATTTTTTTGTTGCTGCGCTTGAAATGATTGAAAGGATACATTATACCTGTTTTAAAATATCTGATCGAACGGAATAGTTACAATAAAGTTTTTATGAAAAATATTGATGGATCGAATTTTGTGCCGCTGAGTATAAAGGCTTCCTTGAGGCAAGCCAGAAAATATGTTCTTCAGTTCGGAATACGAATCTTCAAATTTGATACGGAATTTGCGATCCAAAACGTACGACTTTAGTAACTGGTAATATTGGCCTGGTGATATTGCTCTTATTTTATGAAGCAGTCCTGCGTGCCAGACGCGATCAAAGTCTTGGGCAATATCGATAAATGCTGCTGAGCAGACCCGTTTGTGTTCAAACGTTTTTTGGACAATATTGGTAACTCGGTGTAATTAGTCAATCGTTGAATGCTTACTGCGAAAGCCAAACGGATGAGAAGGAATTAGCTGGTATTTTTCCATTACTGTTTTGAGGCGTTACAAAATTAATTTCTCAAAAAGTTTAGACATAATCGGTAGCAGAGCGATCGGTCGATACGATTCAACTTGCAACGCTTGATTGCGGCGGCGCGGCGGTTGCCTCGAGCGCCAGTTTTTTACGTGGTATGCTCCACGAGACCACGGGTAGCTAAAAATCGGAGTACGGAACTAAAGAGCTCATCTGTCTAGTTTGGCGGGAGGGAATAATAAAGCCGTTTCGGTGTTAGTTTCAGAATATTTACACAATTTAATGACTTGGTCGGTGGTAACTCGCTGACGAAACTTGAGTTTCCCCCTGTATACCCCTTTCTCTGCTGAACTCTGCTTACGGCTGTTCAGAATCTGCGTGTTTCCGTTTGTGAATCGTTGATGACAAAAGTTGCGGGTCACCCTGTAAACGTCGGCGTATCAGTATCAGCCCCCCGTATACGGTGGTTCAATTGTTTCAGTTTTGGAACCCGAGCGGTCACTGACAAAAGTTATGCTGCAATTGATTTGGAACCCGAGCGGTTGATGATCAAACCTATGATGCCCCCTGTAGACGATGATGCACCCACCCCTTGAGTACGGCGCGGCGGTTCAGTTAGAAAAAGTTTCGGAACCCGGGCGGTCGATGACAAAATTTATGCTGCCCCCTGTAGACGTCGATGCACCCCCCTTTAAACACGGCGGTCCGGTTAATAGAAATTTTGGAACTCGGTAGACTTCGGCGCGCTCGCTCCCCGTATACGACGTGATGATTCGATTATCACAAGCTTCGGAACTCGGGCGGTCGATGACAAAAGTTACGAAACACCCTGTAGTATACGTTTATCGGCGTCTCCCGGGACTCGACTTGCAGAACGGTCAGGTCGGGTTAGATCCTGGCCAGCCAGCAGAAAACAAGTCGGTCTGGTTTGGTCTGGAAGCTTGACCAGCGTTGAACCCTGGAATCCCCCCGCGTGAACTCAACCTTCCAGAGACCAGTAAAACGGGGATAACTTACTACAACACTGGTGGCTAGTCGTCGGCGAGTCTGGGATTCTAGCAAAAATAAAATGCTCGGTCTGGTTGGTCTTTAAGCTTGGCCAGTGTTGAACCCTGGGATCCCCCCGCGTGAACCAACTTTCCAAAAACCAGTAAAAACAAAGATAAGGTGTTACAATGGCTAGAAGTGGGCAGGCGTGGGGTAACTAGCAAAGAAAGAGTGAGACGGGTCTGGTTGGTCTGGAAGCTTTGCCAGCGTTGAACCCTGGGATCCCCCCGCGTGAACCCAACCTTCCAGAGACCAGTAAAAACCGGGATAAGGCGTTATGTAGGCTGCTTCTTCTTCCTAGGCGGCTTCCTTCTGGTAGGTCTTCTTCGGAGCGGGCACGACTCATTATTGTCGTTCTAAGGGAGCGCAGCCTCTTTTATAGACCGATGGTGGGGTAATAATGACATAGCACGATGCGCACTACTTTTCGCAATGCGTAGGAGTGAGGGTCTTATCTTCGTGTTATCTTCTCTCCGGAGTAAAATCGGTTCCGGGCATCGTATTGGCTCCGGAGAGGCGGCGTGCGGTACGCGCTTCTCCGCTGGTCACGAAGATGTAAAATTCATTGCGGTGTGATGACCGGAAGTATTTATTTTCAGCGGTTTCCGGCGATGAAAGGGCGTGGTCGGGCGTGACAAGGTTGGGGGTTGGGGGTGGTCGTAGCGACTCGTTGGTCGAGTTGGCTCGTCTCCTGCTGTGACACTGCAAACTATTTTTCCCGGGAAGTTATAAGTTTAATTTTCAAGAGCACGGTCTTGTTTAACTAGCGAATCGACGGCGCGCTCTGCGGTGTCAATGTCGCTTTGCTGGCGGTTCATAATTTGGTATTTACGTCCGGATTTTTGTGACTTCGTTACAAACTACATTATGATCTTTGTCGGGTTTCGGTACCATAATAAGTTCTGATATTTTCCAAGCGTCTAGCACATTTTTAGGTCGTATTGATGCTCTCTTTTGCAGGTTTTTTCGAATAGCTCCTGTAATTAAATCAAAACCGAGAGCCCTTTTGGCATTTAGGTTTGTTCGAATTTCTTCTTAGACCTCTTTTCATGTGACTGGTGGAATTGTATCGCTATACTAAATTGTTTTAAGTTATCAGTTCCATGTTTTCGTTAAAAACGACTTTTAAGATGATCGGCAAACGTGAATGGTTGTTGTGAGTCCAGTTTCGATGCGGCATTCGGATATTGGGTACATGCTTAATTGGGTGATTTAGATATAATGTGGTTTTGAAAGGTTATTGAAATATTCCCAGTCCTTGTAGTTATTAACTAGCGGTTTTAACAAGATATTTTCGCTAATTGTTAATATGATGGGAAAGTGATCAGAGTCCAAATCAAGACTTCCTTCTTTTTAAGAAAATTCATAGAAATATTTTTTACAATTAAGAAATCTAGCAGGACTGGTCATGACTGGTGTTTGTGATAGATGACCCCCAATATGTGTTCTTGGATTGAAGTCGCCTCCCACAATGAATCTTTCAGTAAGCGTTCTGTAACAAAGTTACCAAAAAATCCGAGTTTAGATACCGAGTTTAAGTACCGTCAGCGAAGCGGCATTCTCAAGGCGCGGCGGCCCGTCGACTCGCTATTTATGCAAGGCGGTGCACCTGAAATTTAAACATAAATATAACTCGCCGGGAAAAATAGTTTGCAGTGTCACAGCGGGATAATTTTTTAATTCCCGTCATCGGAAAATTAGCGCGCTGCGAAAGACGCCGACCTTGTTACACCCGACCACCCCCTTTTATCGAACCGGAAACCGCCGAAAATAAATGCTTGCGGATGTCCTACCGGAACGGTTTTTACATTATGCTGACCGGCAAAGAAGCGCGCTTCGGACGCCGCCATTCCCGATCCGTTACGATGCCCGGAGCATATGTCGCTCCGGTGAGAAGAAAACGCATTGTTAAGACCCTCACTCTTCGGCATTGCGACAAGCCGTTAGAATCAGCCTACGTCATCATCACCTCTCCAGCGGGTCTATAAAAGAGGCTGCGCTTCTTTAAAACGGCAGTGAAGAGTAGTGCCCGCTCCGGCAGGCCAGAAGGAAGCCGCCCAGAAAGAAGAAGCTGAGTAAAGTAGGAACTCCAACCATCTTCCACGCTCCCTCTCTATTCCTCTCCGGTAACTAGCCATCGTAATCAGGTATCCAGGTATTTACTGGTCTCCGGGAAGGTTGAGTCCAGACGGGGGGGATCTCACGGTTCCACGCTGCCCAAGTTTCCGGTTCAACCAGACCGGTTTTTGCTAGCATCTCGCACCCTCCGGCACCTAGCCACTAGCCATCGTAATAAGTTGTCCTAGTTTCTACTAGTCACCGGGAAGGTTGTTCAAGCTTCCGGGTTAACCGAACCAATCTTTTCTTCTGCTGGCTATCCCGAACCACCCCCGACTTCACTACCCCGCCCCGCGAGCCAGAGAGATGAATCCCGGGGAACGCCAATAACAGTATACAGGGTGTGCCGTAACTTTTGTCATCGACCGCTCGGGTTCCGAAACTTGTAACAACAGAACCACCGTATAAAGGAGGCGGGTACAACGACGTCTGCAGAATGCACCGTAATTTTTGTCACCGTAACTCGCAGACCGAAACGTGTAGACTTTGAACAACCGTACACAGGGGGCAATTGCACAGGGGTATACAGGTTAAACCTTAAGCTCCGTCACCGAGTTGCCGAAGACCGAACCTATATATTCCGTTAATATATTGTAAATAGTTGTACATAGTCTGAACATTAAACTGTAACACCTAGACGAATTAATTTTTCCCTCCCGCCGAACCAGACAGCTGACGCCTGGAGTACCGTACTCCCCTTTTAGCTACCCGTAGTCTAGTGGAGCATACCACGTAAAATAACTGGCGCTCGAGGCAACCGCCGCCGTAAACAAACGTTACAATCCTTAGAAATTTCATATACTCATCTTTTGATAGGGTATATCTTGGAGGTAAATACAGAGCGCTGGCCGTCAAAACTTGGTTTGTTGAGGTGATTGTTATTGTTGTCGCTTGAATGTTCCGAGTTTTAAATTTCTCTTCTTCGTAATGTTGGATGCTATTTTTAATAAGAGGTTCACTTCCGCCACGCGCTTTGTCAAATGGGTTTCGGCAATAAGACAAATGTCAATGTTTTCTGTGCTCAAAACTGCTTGAAGTCCTTCTTTATGTTGAAGCAGTTCATTGGCATTCCATTTGTCGGAGGGGGTGCAAAGGAGGCCCCGAGCAGAAGGGGTGAAGTCCCCTGAGCCCCGATCGTCGGGTGTTTTTTGGTATGGTTAAGTTAGAGTCGAAACTAAGAAGCGTTTTCTATTTCACACTCCAGGGTGTACTGACCTTCGAGGGGCAAATAATCACCCTAAATAGTTTTACAATGTAGCGCTAGAATTGCCGTTAGATGCGTACCGTTTCGCGGTCAGTTTTGTCGGTCCGTGAAAGCGGGAGTCGACGGTACGAGTGGAGGTTATCTCCACGCGTCCATCAGGTCTAGGTCGCGTTTGCTGAATTCCATGTAGGCCTTCCCAGTGGATTTCTGGAGCGTCCTCGGGGTACTCCTGGCCCTCGTCGCTGTACGGCGACTCGACTTGTTGTTGTTGCCTGTCCCGTTCAACCATGATCTCCTGGTCGTATAAACCGTCATACGCCCTTCTCAGAACGTCCCAGATGTCCTGGGCGTAGGGGTAGAACTCCATGTCTCGTCTCAGACTCTCCGGGATGTCATTGATAAATCGGAGGGCGAGGGCGACGTCGTCCTTCGGGTCTATCGGATTGGTACAAAGCAAGTAGTAGTCGCATTCCCAAATAAAGGACTCGGGGTACAGGCGTGGAGGTGGGTCGGCTGGTGAGTACAGTGTTGCTTTGTCCGACACCTGGTAGAGTCGTTGTGGTTTTCCTACTTGATGTTAGGCCGCAGGTGGTCCCTTACTGGCTGGTGTGGATGGTGTTTGTTGTTTTTCTGGGTGCTGTGACTGACATCTCCAGGGAGTGGTGGTTGAGCCAGAGCGGAAATGGGAAAGTCTTAGCAGCCATGCTAAGATTGCCCCACGTTGGGCGCCATGTGTCAAAGGGGGTGCAAAGGGGGCCCTGAGCAGAAGGGCATTAGATTTAGGCTAACATTTCCTATTTCACACTCCAGGGTGTACTGACCTTCGAAGGGCAAATAATCACCCTAAATATTTCTTCAATGTACCGCTAGAATTACCGTTAGATGCGTACCGTTTCGCGGTCAGTTTAGTCCCTCGTCAGCTTTTCGTTCAACATACAGAAAAAACTTACAACTAAATTTAGAACTACAGAAAAAACAATATAAAATTACAATAAAAACCTAATATGAATATAGCGGTAAAAACCGCCTCAAAATTCAACTATGCGCAGAGTATTAGTCATGACTGATTTTTTGTTATAAATTTTCCAATCAATTATTTTTGGCATCCGATCTGTCGTAATTGTTTCTGTTCCCTTCAGTATCTGACTGTGGGTTGCTTTATTTGTATTTGGGTTGTGGCTTTCTGCAGGCTTGGGGATCGCCGTAGTGGACGGCTCTTCAGTTGTAACATTTGTAACATTAAAATGTTATGAACATGTAATGTGGTAATTGGTATAACTAATAATTATAATTATTGGCTGGTGTAGAAGGCCTAAGGATTCTACATATGCTTGCGGGACTTAACATCTCTACCAGAACATCTAGCGTAGCAAACAACTAAAAAAAGAACGGCTAAAAATACTCTTGTTATAACCTTAACGTCTTACCTTTTTGAACAGTAGATCTTAATTGTGATTTCTTTTTTTTCGGGTCATATTTTTTTGGGTGCCAGCTGTGAGGCGGCTCGAGGTACACGTGTTGGCCTCACCAAACGTTAGCTGAGGTGGCTTATATCTCTAAATTGTATGGCTGCAATTTATCTGTTTAATCTTATCAATTTCCTCTTTTTCTTCTCGTTATTTCTCTTCTCACAACGTTCTTCATTTTCCTCTCAGCCATCGGTAGCATTTCTGTAATGTTTCCCGTAAACTTTCACTTTTTGAACTTGCAGAAACGTTATCTTCTTCCTTTCCAACCTCTCATCTTTTCCTTTTTCTACTTCTAAAAACAAACGCGAATTTAACATCTGATTGACGAGTAATAAGCGGACATACCTGAATTATCGCTAGGATATTAATTCCTCACTGTTTATGCGAAAAACAAACATTTGTAGTTCATTCCATCTAGAACGTAAACAAACAACCACCATGACACTTCGGTACCACTGCGCCCACGCATGCGGAAAATACTGCGGAAGCACACTTGCGACACTGCGCCATACATTCAAATTACATTCAAAATTTCCATTTTTTTTTATAAATAAGTTCAAGTACGGATCGTTTCGCGCCGCGCAATATGCATAGGGCACGGGGATGAGAGAATGGGGCATAACGGAAAAGACGCCATTCAGGTGGTGATCACAGAATGAAGAGGTACTGAGGCGATAAATTTTTGGGTTACCGTTGACATCCCGATATTAAAAGATCCCTGTGGGATGGCTATCGAATTTTAAGTATCGTTGAGTCGCCTAGTGCCGGTTTTACCGTTTATTTTTTCGCCATCCTGTGATTTTTCGTCGACCACGCCGTATCCGATTAAGTCGCAGCGTTCTTTAGGAAATCCCTTTGTGATCAAAGGTAATTATTAGTTTTCGTAACGCCTTTTGTATAACTAACCGCAATCGTTAGGGATTAAGGCTCCCGGAGCGAAAAACCGCCGCCAGTACCGTCGACTACACGTTTCGTGACGTCACCAGTAGCATCTTTGGCCCAGACGAAAGAGCCCTACGTGTTCGGCGTATCTGTGACTCCATGAGCCCTTCGTCATCTTTAGTTCCTGCCAGGTCTCTCATGTCATCTTAGAAGTCGTCGTTCTCGAACCTCCGTCAGATAAGTCTTTTTACAGTACCTATTCGTCGTTTCTTATAATTTTTTTTTACATTTAAAAATTTCACTTCGTCGTTGTTTAATATACCGTATAATTATTAAGGATTTTGTTTTTAAGCATCATTATTTTTATATAAATAAGGTTTAAGTTGTAAAAAATAGCGCTATTTTCATTTATTTTTTTGACATTAAGTGTCAAATTTATTTGTTTATTTTTTTTTTTCAATATAATTCATATTTAATTTAATTATCACATTAACTTTAATTTTTTAATATTTTGTATTTTTCTTTTAATTAAACCATTTTTTTGTTGTAAACTTTATGTTGACTGAGGGCACTTCCACAGTTGGTGTCCCAGTTTTTTTTAAAAACTGTGGTGGCACCCAGTCCTTCCACTTCTCTCAACAAATTTCAACAAGGTAAGTAACAGAACCCGCTCTCCAAAAAAAAAAAGAGCACCGGAGCACGCTACGTAAAAAAAATACGTCACACATTTCTAATTAGAGCTTGTATTGGTGCGTTTTTTTTGACCCGTTTTCATGGTTTCGCTGCTTCAGTGCTTGGAAAACTTCGCATCCACGATATAATTAGCAGAGTGTGATCGACCACAGTGGCAGCACCTTGGTGGCTCTCTTTCTTGTTTGCAATCAATGGTGTGGTGGATGGTGTGTCCGTTTACTGACAGTTTTTGCAATGGGCCATGATGTTACTTTTACGGATGTGTTGTTAAAATAAATTGTAAATACTTGGTTTAAATAAATAGTTTTGTGAACCCGTAAATGTTACACACCATCCCCATTTTTGACTGCTTCGTGGCTTCCTGCAACATAATGTTAAACAATAGGAAGCTAGGAACACAACATTGCTTGAAATCGTTCTTTCAGGTAAAATATTCAATTTCTTCCTCTTTCCTTCAGAGTTCTCTACACTCTTTCTTATTTTATTTTGTCTAACGCTATGACCAGACATTCCCTCATTATTTTCAATTTTATCAGACTTTAATAAACTTATAACAAAAAATCAATTAAGAAGGGTCCTATAATAATTCCATGTTGATACATTAACAAAAGATAAGATACAGAAAATAAAGACCTTAATCAAATAAGCACATGTAAAAGCTTGCGCATATTGTTACAGCCCAAAAAAACAATCCCATTGAGAAACATGATTCATATTATTTTATCTTCAATAACCCATTAAGTGTGGATACAAAAACATAAAGACTGGTTATGATGTCTTAAATATTATCCGAGTAGTTTAAAGTATACCAATATGTATTCCATTAAATTCACATTTCCAGATAGAATTTTTAACAAGTGGGTAATTGAGTCATTTAAAAGGGTCCAACTTCACATTTGGATTTAATTGAACTGATTTATACGAGTATATCAACGAAACGTTGAGAAGAGAATTTACGACGACGCACCCCAGACATTACCAATCGTATTGCTGCGCTAAAACTCGTCCATAAATCGTACCAATTTTTAGCTAATTGAAAATTAGACGCATCAGTCGTAAATGAGAGAACCTCGATGCAGCACATCAGCCTCGGGGAATCACCGTTATTGTTGTATTTACAAGACAAAACAAGACTGTAATTTGCTTTTAGTCTATTTACGTTTAATTTTGCGTCGGGTATAATTTACGGCAATTTATATTAACTACGCTCATTTGAGATGTCATTTTGCCTTCGATACACCTGCGCGCTTATAACAGTCGAGACATAAATTGGAATTTTTTCTGAAAAGATTATCATTTCGTGACGTGAAAGTAAAGTATAAATTTCTTGTTAAATATTATATCAAAAGCGGATGTGTAATAAAACCGAGTGATTCATCTAATTAAACAGTCCTTTGAATACTAAAAGAATTGTCCATATTTGCTTTTATCCAACGTTTTCGACTTTGCTTAAATGCAAAGTTCCAATACCATATTTTTCAATTTTCTATTGACGTGAAACGTTTTTATACTATATCGTTTTAGAAACTATGCAACTGATATAAGTAAAATCCTTGGTCTAATCGATTTTTGCATAACTATAAGAAGGTAGTCAAAATAAACAAACGATCAAAATGTGAAACTAAATAGAACAGCTATAATAAAGTTATTTAGTGGTAAAGCCAATCACTACTTTTCGTTCTAGTTCAATAATTGTAGTGGATACCATTCAAAAATTGTTCTGTATTTGAATGATGCATTTCCATCTGATTGTTGAAAACTTCATTCAGATCGAAGAGATACCTTGCAATCTTAATTTGCAAAATTTAATTAATTAGGTACGATCTCGTCCACCTGGTGAAGATTGTAGTTAATAATATTACAATGTTGGTCCAATCTAACAGAGAAGGTCTTAACCCACTCCAGGTCTTGGAATTTTGAAGAGGCCAATTAAACTACCACGAAAAATTACCCTTGATTGAAAAATTTAAATTATTTTTATAATTAGTTGCGAAATTAATGTAGAAAGTTTCACGGGTTGCATTTTTCACTTCTTTTTTCTTGCTAAATTACACAAATAATAATTTTATTGGGACTATTTCTGGTAGTCTTAGTGCACCCAGGCAGAAAGCACCATTTATGAAAATTCATTATGTGTCAACAAACAACTAACAACCACGACCTTACCCAAATGAAGCTGCATCTGAACTGCCTGCTCCACTCGATATACGAGTTGTGACGTCAGAATCGCTAGCCTTGGGCGGGGAGCGTTTCCTAGAATCGTCAAATTTACTCAAGAATTTTGGCTTGTATTTTTGTAAAAAAAGATTTTGATTTTTTTTATCAAAAACGTGCGTTTCTTTGACAATTAAACTATCGATATGAAAGGATGAAAAAATCTAAGTCGAACCCACAGTTGGAAAAATAATAATTTATTTAAAGGTGAAGAGCGCTTTCGGGATCTGAGATCTTATTTTCTGTGTCACAATGAGCTGTCAGTAGATAACCAAAATATAAAAATTGAAAAGGACAGTTTTTGTATTCACCCGTTATTTAAATAAAAATTAATAAAGACATAAAAACAATCATTAACCTTGAACTCTTAAATGGGTGAAGTCTGATTATTACATGATAAAATATAAAATGCACATGGTGCATTTGCAGGTTGTGAAAAGAATGTTGTTTAGGAAAATTATTTTACTGCTGCCCCAGAATTAAAAATGAATTTTCTATTTATAAATTTGGCTAATCAAAACAAGAGATTATCAATAATGGAAATAAACCCTCATATTTATGAATGCGATAATAAAAGGGCTTTCGAGATGCGTAGGATCCCTCATAAGACTACTGGGTGCTCTATAAAGAATACTTAAGATCTGAGACTGAGGGTCCCATACATCCAATCGATGTAATAGAGGAACTGGAGTATGTCTCAAATCATCTTCGAGATCTCCTAATTTCAACTTAGGAGAAATGCTGTCCTTTCAAATGAAGGGTAAGGAGAGATGTGATGTGATTCAAAAACTGATGTCGAAAGGTCAAATGGAATCGGCTTAGTGAATATGCCAATGATCTGGGCGAAAGTCATGTTACAGACTTACTTTCCCGGATCAAGGGTATGTGACCATAATTTAGATGTGAAAGAAAGACAGAAATATTATCTGCAAAGGACGTCACACGTCTAGTGAGCACCGCTAAAGCCTAGCGGGAAAAAAATTTACCTCTCAAAGAATCAGTTTCACTGCACTACTTCAGAAAGGAACAGAAAAACTGATGTATTTCTAGTTTCTAGTTCTAGTTTCATTTTCCTACACATACCTGAGAGTTGGAGAGAAGCCTTGGTGGTATAAATAAAGAAGCAAATCTGCAGTCAGCGCCTTCCAAAGCTTGTTGTAGGACGTACGTAAAGATGTAGGAATATTGTATATTCATTGACATAGATGAATTTGATAATACCTCATATGAATCTATAGAAAGAGCTGCAAAAATAAGGGGCTAGAAAGCTAGAAAGAATAATGGGTCAGATCCATATTGAAAAGCCGAATCGTAAGTGCGAGTATAAAGGGCGAAACAGCAGCAGTATCGGCTGTCAAGGGGTGTCCGCAAGGCGAAGTTCTATAACCCCTACTATGGTCGATCGTTGCCGATGACCTAATAACTACTCGAACTGAAATAGGCAGGCTTCTACGCTTATGGTTATTACGATGACGTAGGTATAATCATAAAGGGGTAATGTCGGGATTAATGTAGAAAGCCCTCAGTAACATTAAAAAGTGGTGCGCAAAGGAAAGGCAGGTAAACCCAAAGCAAAACAGTCCTTGTCCCATTTACGTGCCGTAATCATTTTTATCAAGAGCTGGAGTGAATCGATTGAATCAAGCATGATTTTACCGTCTGTGAAACATCAAACGGGTTCCTATACGGTCAATCATGTTTTTGATCAAATTGGTTGACCGTTTAGGGACTACTTAAAGCCTAAGATGATCTATTGGTCATACCCAACGTCACCAAACCCATAGTCACCTACGCCTTATTTGTCTGTTGGTTAAAAACAAACGAAAAACTGTGCAGGCCAAATTGCAGAGGCTAGCTTGTTTTGGGATCACAGGGACCATCAGCTCCACCCCCACGGCCGCTTTAGAGGCAATGCGAGACCTATTATTAAACAGCACTATGAGCTCTAAGATCACCGATCTGTCAGCTGAAGAATGTTTGGTAGTGTAAAAAATCCCCCAAGCATCTGGCCATAAATAATCAAGTCACTTTGTCCCTGGCACAAATGGCTTGAAAGAAATGAGCTTGCCAAGAAATGCGCTAAGCAGCTAGTCATTGAACCAGAACCTTAGTATGCAAGATCCAAAGCTCAGTGGGTATCTGACACCAACAGTGGGAATTAGAACTGAAAGTATCCTGCTAGCAAAGAGTTCCTTCCAGTATATATCCACTCGAAAAAGTTCATAACTTATTCGAAAAAGAAGACTTTAAAGCGGGGAACGCATAATATGCTGGTTTCGAATATATTCGAATTTGATATTAAATAGACATGCACAACTTTTTCGATTAAAGTAGGTTCATCCTTTGTAAATATATGTGTCGCAACCCGCAATGACGACACTTTCTCGGTGGTAACGCGATCTGATGCAATGTTATGACGATCTGTTATAAAAATCCGGAATGGAGGGATTGTACAGCATCACGGCACAACAAATAAGATCGCGTCAAAAGCCATCAGAACAGTATGCAGGGGCTTCAATTTGATCACATGCGAAAACTTCTGTCTGATCCATGCAACGTTGCGTTGCAACACAACACATCAGAGAAATGTATAAATAAATAAAATAGGCAACAATACTTTGGTGGGTTGACTGTAACACCCAAAGAAATAGGTTAGCTGCCTTCTAGGGATCTGACAACCTTTGAAAATAAACTTTTCTAGGATATAACTGGATGTTAGGTCATTTACAACAGATGAAATTGGTCGATGTGACGAAAGGCTACCTGTGCTAAGCGACTCCTTGTAAGCTATCTGTTTGTCTACTAACAACATAATATTGATAAGAAGAAAGGGAAAAGAACGGAGAACACTAAGAAGCGGAAAAGAAAGAGAGACAATGGGAGGTATAAAACAGGAAAAAAAGAAAAAACAAAAAAACATAGCAGAGGAAACAGAAAACAAGACCAGACAAGAAGGAAAAAGAATAAGATGGGAAAAGAAGGAGATGGAAGAAATTAGCAGAAGAGAAAGAGGAAAAGAAAAACTGGAGGATAGAAAGCAAAGAAGGCTGAAAAAATATAGGCTAAGCAGAGAGAAAGAGAAGGAAAAAATACAATGAATAACGGAAAAAAACACAACCCAGAAAAAGCGAGAAAAGGAGAAAAGAAAAACAACAAACGGGAAAAAGAAAGAAGAGATAAGAATGGTATTCTGGAATGTGGATGAAGAATTCTTGAAATATATTAAAACATTCCATGTAATAGGTCTAACAGAAACATGGCTGCAAGAAAAGATTGGGCAAAATGAGAAAAGAAGATACGTCTGGAAGAACAGTTTCGCAAAAAAAGAACACAAGAAAGGAAGACCAAGAGGAGGAATCCTAACAGGAGTTAGAAAGGGGTTAGAAGACAAAGAAGATCAAAGAGCGAACAAGCAGGATAAAGGAGGGATCGAAGAGGAAAGTTTGATAGAAAGAAAGATAGGAATATACAAAGAAAAATACAGACTAGTACTAACGATATAAAGCACAAAGATGCAAACTACCAGAGAAAAAATAGACAAGAAGGTAGAAGGCAAAGAAAATGGATATGTGGTAATGGGAGGTGACTTCAACGCAAGAGTGGGAGAAGGGGGGACAGGGAAACAGGAAGAGAAAGAAAAGAGGGTACCAAAAAAAGAGAATTGTCAACAAAGAAGGGAAAGAATTGCTAAAAATGGAAATAAAGAAGGGGATGAGGAAGGAAATCCTACCCACGATAGAACAGTAACAGTAATAGATTATGTGATAACCAATGAGAAAGCAGGCTTCAATAAGATTGAGAACATGGCAGTACAGCAGAGAACAGAATCAGATCACATGCCAATAGAGATAAGATTGAAAGGAAGAAAAAACGGGCAGGGTAAAGATAGTACGGGAGAGCTGGACAGAAGAAAGCATTGAAGAATATAGAGAGAACTTAAGAAGGAAACAGCTACAGGAAACAGAGGCCAGGAAAAAATGGGAAGAGTTAAAAAGGGCGATAGAATCCGCAGTAATAAGAAAAGAGAAAATAACCACACTACAAAACTATAAGAATAGAAACGACTGGTGGGATAAGGAATGCCGCTATTTGAAGAAAAAGTGAAGAGGAAACTTCGGAAACTGAAAAAAAAACCAAACCGAAAGAGAAGAATACATAATGTATAGAAAAAAAAGGAGGGAGTGGACAAAGGTATAGAAATACACACATGGAAGAAATATTTCATGGAACTATGAACAGAAAAGAAGATAGAAATAACAACAATATAATAAGGAGAGAAAATAACAAGCTAAGAAGTCAAAAGACAAATAGAGAAACTAAAGAAAGGAAAAGTTCCAGGGGAAGACGGGATAGAACGAGGCATGGATTTATGGCACAGAAGAAGTATGGGAGAGGCTGACAGAGATTTGGAAGGGAAAAGATTTCCCGAGTGAATTAGCCTCTCCTTATATGCCCTATCTACAAAAAAGCGATGAAGCAAAACCAGAGAACTACAGAGGGATTACACTACTATTTAGACACGGCATATAAGATTTATAGCATCACGTTGCACGAGAGATTCGCGAGAGAATGTGAAGAGAGAAAGATACTACCGGAGGCAGAGGCAGGATTCAGAGAAGGCAGAGGCACAATGGACAACGTATAGGTTCTGAACGACTTAGCAGAAAAACAACTGGAGAAAAAAGGAGGGAAATTGTATAGGATGTTCCTGGATTTGAAAGCAGCGTTTGATAGTGTGGAAAAGGAGAAAATATGGAGGAGTATGAGAGCGAAACGAGGGGACGAGAGGTTAGTAAGAAAAATCGACGAAATAAATGAGGAAACAAGAAACAGGGTGAAAGTGGGAGAGGAACTACACGAACAGGGGACTAAGACAAGGATGCCCTCTCAGCCCAACCCTATTCGCCATATACACTCAACCGCAAAATTAACCGGACATTCGATTTTTGTCCCGCGAATTTGCGAAAACATATATTGATATAGATACACATACGTAAACAATTGAAAGAAATAAATGTTCAATTTTTTGGGGATTTCCCTTTTCACGAGGATTTAGTTTTTGTACCAATGTGGCTTTTAATCGGCAAAGTTTTATTTGAGATAAAAAAAAACCTGAAATTCGTTTTGGCAGCTGTTTCTGGTGTGTTTCTTTGGTTATTCGAAAGAAAGAATTGTTGTGAAGGCGTTTTATTGTGTAATGAGTCCCGAAGAAGCTGCTCAAGATGTTGCTCTACATAATGATGGACGCAGTATCCGATATATCGCTAACTTGCTTGGTACTCCTAGAAGCACGGTATCTGATGCGATACAAAGATTCAGGGAAACTGGCTCTTACTCAAGAAGACCTGGAGAAGGCAGACGACGAGTAACAAATGAAGTGGAAGACCGATTTCTTCGCCTACAAATTTTGAGAGAACTGCAACAGCTTTGAGTAGGAGACTGGCAGATGTTCATGGTACCGTGATTTTATCCGGTACCGTATTAAGAAGGTTGAAGGAACACAATTTAACATCTCATGGAATTTGCGCGAATTCATGCCGACTGGGATTTGGCCGAATGGCGCCAGGTTCTCTTTACGGATGAGTCGCGTTTCGCCCGGTGTTCACCCGATCGTCGTCAAAGACTGTTTAGACCACAGGGAGAAGGATATACTCAGTGTTGCTTTTCTTTGGAAGCTTGTACGGCTCTTGTAACGTTTCAGAGAGGTAGCATCAACGCTGACAGGTACATCAGAGACTGTTTAGAAGAGCAGTGGTAGCAGCAGAATGCAAGGGGCCAGATAGCAGCAATGACTGTGTCAAATGCAGCCAAACATTACATCAAGCGAAAGACTGCAGTAACAAACTGTACTGCCCCTTATGCAAGAAAGAAGGACATAGAGCAAGCAATGCCAGATGCCCAATATTTAGGGATAAACTGGCCACATCGAACTAAGACTTCTGCAAATAAACACGAACAGGAGCTCCGTCGCACACAGCCTAATGGAGGCAACTGCCACGGAGCTACAAATAGACATTATTCTTGCCTCTGCACCCAATCGAAAGGGAGTGAGTGGAATATGGATGACGGATAAGAACATGGATTCGACAGTCAAGGTACCAAACAAGAACCTAACCGTAACAGGGCACGGATGTGGAAATGGCTATGTATGGGTAGATCTAGATGGCCTATGGATATATAGCTGTTACATATCGCCAACCGTGCACATATCTTTATATCTTTATACGATACGCAAATTGTGACATAATATTGGGTGTCGATTTCAACGCAAAATCGACTGAATGGGGCTCTACCAGAGAAAACCACAGAGGTAGTACTATGACGCAGTGGATCGCCGCAAATGGATTAGTCGTGCAGAACAGGGGAAATTGTCCTACTTTTGTACGAGGAGACTCAACATCCATCATAGACATAACATGCACAACGGAAACTCTGGCAGGACACATCGCTGACTGGAAGGTATTGCAACTAGAAACCCTAAGCGACCATCAATATATTTACGTGGAAATCAACAAACCACAGGAAAGGATGCAACAGAGAACAATCAGGAAAAAAAGATGGATGTTGAGCAACCTCAACAAGGAATTGTTCAAGCAGACTATAAAAGACAATATAGACCGCTGCGTATAAAGGGACGCCGCAGCATGTATAGCCAACATTTCTAAGGCTTGCGATGCGGCTATGCCAAAAAAACGCGACAAGAAAACAACAAAGAGGAAAGAGGTTTACTGGTGGTCCGAGGAGATAGCAAAACCGAGGAAAACCTGCATCAAGACAAGAAGGGCCATGGTCAGAAAAAGTAAACAAGGAACTGAGGAAGAATTGAAAGGAGCTCAGGCGGAATACAAACGAAACAAAAAAGATCACCAATCAAAAGATGGTCATTGGAAAAGTTTATGTGAAAGAATTGACAAAGATATATGGGGCCTGGGGTACAAGATAGTAAGAAACAAAATACGCACAACAACGGAGATTGATCTAAACACCAAAAGAAACATTGCAGAGACATTATTTCTTAGTCATAAGGAGGTAACATGGAAGTCGTTCGGGCAAAACATTGCTATACCTTTTAACACCCAAGAACTCAGCAAAGCAGGAAAGAAGATGAAAACGGGTAAGGCAGCGGGCCCAGACGGTATCCCTCCCGAAATAATAAAAATGGTGGTAGAAATGACTCCTGACTTTTTATAGAGCGTGTATAATGAAGTACTTAAAGCAGGTAACTTTCCAAAAGAGTGCAAAAATGCAGACTTGGTGCTTATAAAGAAGCCAAAAAAGCACGAGTTAGAAGTGACATCCTTTAGACCCATCAGTTTACTCAACACAATTGGTAAATTACTAGAGCAAATGATCGTCACAGGAATTATACAGCACCTAGAAGGAAAAAATCAAGACCTCTCGGAAAACCAATACGGATTCCAAAACGGAAGATCTACAGTCCAAGCGATACAGAAGATCTGTGCCAGTGTGGACATAGAATTGAGGAAGACATCTAAAGTAATGAAATTGTGTGCGCTGGTGGCGATTGATGTCCAAAACGCTTTTAACACTGTACCTTGGACCCAAATCATGATAGAACTGGAAGAGAGAAAACTTCCGTCATATCTATTGCGGATGGTAGCCGATTATCTATCAGAAAGATACTTGCACATAGGAGAGCATAAAAAACTAAAGATTACTGCCGGAGTACCACTGGGTACTGTTTTCGGGCCATTATTATGGAATGTAGTTTACGACGGAGTGTTAAGGTTCCCGTCAAAGAGAGAGAAGTTCGCCGATCACTCTATCTCATGTAATTGGTTAAGGAAGTGCTGGTACCTATTATCCAATGGGCAAACTAAACAAAACATCTTAAAGTGTACTATAGTTCAAATGGGTCTCAGATAGGTTCCTTTTCAACCTGCGCAATGTTTTGAGAGAAATGTTTTTTATAGAACGAAATGTTGTGAAATATTGTGGACGGAAGAAAAACAAAATAGGCCGGCTAGTCAAAGGACGACCGCGGCAGATGTGGATCATCGAAATTGATGGTTATTGAAAGAATTTATAATTAAAGAAAACCAATAAATAAATACATGTATGTAGTAAAGTAAATAAAAACAGTTTCGTTAAATAGAAACCATACACGGTCAAATATGTTTGCAAATAAGTGATATTTGAGTATGTTTGGCGTTATTTGTAAACAAGTTTTAGTTGTTAATTTTGTATGGGGCTCCTTTTTACGAGCAGAAAATCTGCACGTTTGTGCTGAAAGGGTCAAATCAATTTGCAAACATATATATTTGCAAATAAATCTGATAGTGTATGGTCCGTTTAATAAAATAAATACAGTAGACTCGCGATTATATATACCAATTAAAACCAAGTTTGTAACCAATATTTTCAGATTTTTTTATATGTAAAATCCATTCTACCTCCGGTACATACACTATTTTTTTTAAATTCGCTAAAGGGATTGTGTTGTATTTTTCACTTGATGTTAACTTTTGATTGGTACAAGGCCTTGAAACTTGAAATTTTTACAGGACGGACATCGGTGGGTCCTTTCTCTTAATTTCAACAACTCTAGCTCTACAATACAAAAATATTTCCAAAATAAAATAATTATCTTCGCGTTTTTATCGATTTTATTGGAGACGGCGGAGTAAATTCTATCATGATCTAACGTCTACAATAAAATTTAGAAAAATGCGAAGATATGTTGTGACGATATTTTTTAATTTAGGAGAAAAATTGGCTTTTCAATCTAAGATAATAGTTCTCCTGGAGTACAAAAGAAAACTTAAAAATGATGCTGGGCCAACACCTCAATTATTAACTATTGAAAGAAATTTTCAGTGTAAACAGTGATTTAGTCTAGTCAAGTAGTTGAAAACCTGCGAAAAATAGTTGCAAGGACCCAAAAATATGAGCGATAGCTCATTCGATTCTGGATTTTATTCTGAGAAAAACTTTTTTTTTTTGTTCCGCAAATAAAAATTACAATAATTGTTATTAACAAAAAATAAGGAGTTTAGTAAGACTGATGGTTAAAATCGAAAATCGGAAAAAAGATTCAAAAACAAGAGGAAATTTCTGATTAAAAACTCCCAACTGCCGGAGTTCTATCTCCATTATTAATAATTTTAATTTAACGCTGAAAATATGGCTCCGCGAAGCCATAACGGGATGCACTCGCCGTCTCTGAAGAGACTAAAAATTTGAATAAATTATGGTGTGTTCTTAATACTTCATGGAATGAGACCCCGTTTGAAAAATCGATTTTACTTCACTTTTCAATAAGTTAGGCAATTGTTAATTTACAGAATTTTATGCGACCTCCGCTTTCAATAAAGACAACAAAATTTTTTCAAAAAATTGACCTATAAATTTTTCACTTCTTGGAGCTTTTCTTATACATGGTGATTTTTTTAAAGGGATCCACCCTAAATATGTAGATAACAAAAACGTTATGTGCAAAATTCTGAAACTGGTCAATTTTGTCTCGTAATTAGTGTAGTTTTAGACCTGCAGGTGCACCCCCTTGGCCGGGGCAGCAGCCCCCTCAAAGATCTTAAATGGAACAGGGGGTTAAAAAGTATATTTTTTGAAAGGTTCGTTTAACCCCTTTTTGGCGATGTAGTAGTTTTTTATTTCTACGATTAGTTTTTAAGAAAACATCACTTTCGTGGCAAAATTTGAAAGTTAAAAAGGTTCATCTTTTTCTGAAAAATCTAGTATTTTCTGAAATAAAAACTGTTTCTTATTCATTGACATTGACAATTATTCAGTTTTAAAGTAAATCTGCATACGTTCGGATGAATAAATGGTCAACTCAGTTGCTGAAAGAGTTGAAATTATTTTTATTTATGGCTCCCAAAACAAATGTGCTAAACATATTCATAAAAGAAATTTCAACAAGATGGAGCTCCACCACATTATGCCTTCAACGTTCGCAATTGGCTTAACAACCGATTGCCGAACCATTGGATTGCCAGACGTGATGCAATTGAGTGGCTAGCAAGATCACCAGGCTTGACAAGTTTAGATTTTTTTCTCTGGGGCCATTTGAAGTCACACAACAAATTGTTGATGAATGCAAGGGAATTCCGCGAGAAACATTTCAAAACAGTGCTCATTTCGAACATCTCTTGTAATAACAACAGGCGCTTAACAACAATGTTGTTCAGGAAAAACATAAACGTGGGATGTGCTACAAAACAAGCGGTTTTCTCAAAAACTAATAGTACAAATAAAAAACTACTACATCGCCAAAAAGAGGTTCAATGGACCTTTCAAAATAGTACATTATTATATACGAGTTTAACAAGATGAGTAGGTTTGGGGCACGACGAGCGCCGCGAGAATAGAACTAAGCTGACCAAACGTACTCCTTTTGGGAGTTTTGTACTTATATTTTATGAGCTGTACTCTGGAAGATAGTTGTACTGCAAATGTTATCCATTTGTATTCGAATGTACTACCTTTTGTTTCTTTAATTTTTCGGCAGACATCATCGGCAGACGCCGAATAAATCATTTTAGAAATAACTTATCTACAGAAAGAATTTCCTTTTAAATATACATATTCAATGGAAAAATACAATGTTAATTAATTTTGTTGTTATAAAACTTTAAATACAGTGGATTTTTTTAAATCACTCTGCATATGTACTCAAGAAGTTCGTGTACAAAAAGTTTTTAAAAGTTAATTATTTTGTTTATAATAATTATTGTTTAAAGTTGAAAAAAAAAACCAGAAAATGTTTAACATATTTTTTTATTACACCTGCATCAGAATCGCCGTTTAAAGCACGCCTGAGCGTGCGAATACAGGCGATTAAAGCACGGCGAGCTTTAAAGGTTCTCAAGGAAATATAGGTATCATTATAACTTCATCAAATTTGAAAACTTTTCATATTCCTTCAGGTATGGGTCTTTTGACTTCGATGGTACTATTATGAATTCCGCTTGTTCGGCCAATGCTTCTATATCGGGTGAAAATTCGTTTTAACTCATTTTTCCTCTATTTTTGCTGACACGACTAAATGCAATGACAGACGTGGACGCGAGAAAAACGTAAACAATAATTGTCGTAACTAATGGCAATATTATTCCGTCATTTCGATTTATCACGACAAAAAAAAATTCTAAGTTTTTAGTGCTTAATTAGTTTCCAGTATTGCTGGTATAATAAAAAATAGCGTAAAGTATTCGTGGAAAACTGGTCTTTAAAACACTTGCTCTATTTCGAGCACTCCCGGCTACGCTGTCGTGCTCGAAAACTCGCGCGTGTTTTAAAGACCTTGTTATCCACTCATACTTTAATATACTATTTTCTACTTTGCTTTCGTACTGAGGCTATTTCAATACGCTTTTGCGTGTCATAATAGACAAAAACGGTGTTGTAATAATTCTACTAAAAATAGTTTTTTTATATTTTTAATACATATTGGCAAATTGACTAGTTTAATATGTAAGAAAAATCCCCAGAAAATAATGATTTAAAAAAAATTCTTAAAAACAATTTTTATTGTTTGTAATCGTTTTTTTATATTTCTAATGTTTAAATAATTAGAAATAAAAAAAAATTGTTTTTATTAAAAATTTAATTGTTCATTAATTCATTGTTCATTAGTAGAGATAGAACCCTAGGAGTTGGGAGTTTTCATCGGAAATTTCCTCCTCTTTTTGAATCTTTTTTTTCCGATTTTTCCGATCACTTATAGTTTTTGTGTTATTGCTAAAAAACTAAACCCCTTATTTTTTTTAGTTTTTTGTTAATAACAATAATTGAAATTTTTATTTGCCGAACAAACAAAAAAAAAGTCTTTCTCAGAATAAAATCCCGAATCGAATGAGTTATCCCTTACATTTTTCGGATCCTTGTAACTATTTTTCGCAGGTTTTCAACTTCTTGACTAGACTAAATCAATGTTTACACTTTGTAGGTATATTATTCCTAACAAGTTCACGAAAAAAACAATTAGAACTATAGTACAAAACACATCGGAATGTTCAAGAACTTCCCCCTTGTGCGTACGAGTCTAAATGAGTATTTTTGTCCTGATTTATGAGAATCTTTTTTACACTATTTTTTGCTCTGAATGTCCAGAGATTAAATAGTGCCGCCGCCGCCGGCCCGTTGCCGAATTGTGAACTATAGACCGCAAGACGCCACCTCGTAACCAAAAGCTGAAACTTTTTATTGCCTTTTTAACTGGGAAACGGACCACAATACATGGCGGCAATCTTGAGCACTTTGGAATGAACGTGTCATTTTCATTCCCGACTCCTGCACAATCTAAGCCATTATTTCAAATGATTTTAGTGGCATACGCATTCAGTATCTTCATGATGTTGGTATTTAGGTGCTAAGGTGGCCACTCAGGAGCTCTGACTTAAACCCCATAGAGCATCAGCAAAAAAAGAAAAAGAAACTATTGCAAGAATGCCTGAAAGAAAGAATAGCAGGAGAGAAGGAAGAAATACGAAAGTATTATGAGAGCAATGGGCTGTGAAGGAAGGAAGTGGAATACAGAAGATACGGAGGAGAATGTATATGGGCAGAGACAAGAGAGAGGGATATTTTATACAAAGAGGAGAGAAGAGAAAAAATAAGAGACGCGAAATACAACGCGAGGTACGAAGAATGGATGACGGAGGGGGTACCAGTATACCTAAAAAAGAAAACTAAAAAGAAGGATAAATGTAAGTATGATAGAAAGATTTAGGTTTGGAAACGAAACGAAGGAGAGTGAATATTGGATGGAAGAGGAGAAAAGGTTATGCAGAATGTGTTGGGAGGAAAGCGAAACAATGGAACATCTGAGAAAGTTAAATGGCATCGAGATGGAAGCAACGGAGAAAAAGGCACGCGAGTTGTTATATGAGGATGGACGAGGAAGAGAATGGATAAAAAGCGTAATACGAAGAAGGGAGAGAAAAGAGCAGCAGTAGAGGAAGGGGAAGAGAACAAGTGTAGAGAAAAGGAGAGGAAATAGGAGAAAAAAGGTTGATTTAATTAACCATGGAATACAGATCTATTTTTATTGTTATTTTTATTTTATTTTTCTATCTATGTATCGATATTATATTCGACCTCGAAAGAGTGAATAAAGTTGTATTACGAGTCTGTAAGCTTCTTCTTTTATATACCGAGATATGGGTTTCCTGGAATGTTTGGCATTGCAGATTCTCTCCACGTGCATAATTTTTATGAAGTCAAACGTTGAAGAATATCTTTCATTTGATACCACCTTAAATGCAAGAGCAATGCCAAAATCAAGAATACCAAGGTCTTGGCTACGGATTTTTTTGCACATCACTGATCTAAACAAAGAAAGACAATAATAAATAACAATAATAAGATTCTTTTAATTCAAAATAAGCACCCCATTTGTTGGTGATTTTAGACACAGAATGAAAAGCACCCTGCTTCTCCTTGATCATGTTGTGTATCGCCTCAATTTCGTTGTCCAAAAATTTTTCTTCAACTCTTCCAAAGTTTGCTCCTTGTCTTCCGACTGTAAGTCGTCTGGAAAACTACAGGTGTCAGTTTTATAGCGGACACACCAACTGGCTTTGGGACACACCATCAGTCTGCTGTCAGTTTTTACCAGACTGACGGACCGTTATTTAAATTACAGTCAATTTGGATAACTAATGTCAAACCGTCAATCGACCTCTCACACGATCAGTTTGGCATCATTCTGACCTAACTGATGGAGTGGACTGACGCCAAACTGACCGTGTAACATCCATCTTTTCACTTTTATATTTTTCATCAGAAAAGAAAACCATGGAAAAAGCGGAACTTGTTTCAGAAGATGAACAGTTGAGAAAATACGCTAAAGTCAAATCACGTAATTATTAACCCATTCTTTTCAATCTGCTGCTTATTCTTGTAGTGAGAAAGTCAACAATGGATGAAGAACAAAGAAGTAGAAATTTGGAAGATGAGCTCAAACAGTGCAAAAATGTTAATGAAATATTACGTTGGTAGTCAAACAGCATCAAAAAACATGACTCAATTAATTCACTTTTATATTGTAGGAAAAGAACAAGTCACTTTAGACTGCCACATGCAGTTCCATAGAATCAAAGATTTAGAAGCCACATTTTCCAGTATAGTCACCTAATTAGAATAACAATACTATTTTTCATTCTTCAATTTTTAGTTGCAAGGAGAACCTCAAGTTACGATAATATTGACATTATTAAAATTCAACAGTTTGAAGAAAAATTATATGACCTCCAAGCTGAGTTACAAATACCACGTAAGTTCTTGCCTATTGAAGAAATTCTATGTATGTATTGCAAAGAGCCTAATTAAGCACGTATTAATAGCAATGTTTTCTCATAAGGTAAAGAAAAAAATTGCTTGCAACTGAAAACTGAAATGAAAAAATATCAGAAATTAAAACAACTACAAGTTGAACGGCGCCTGAGCACGACCATTCATAAGAATGTGACTTTCCAAAAGACCGAGTCGAAGGAAGATATCGGCAAACTAAAAAATGAATATCTGAAGTTGCATCAACGATATGAAGAAAATCTAAAACGCATTAACGATTTGGAAGAACAGTTGAGGAAATGTCAACATGGCAATAAGCAGTTGCGAAGACAACTATCCCTTTTTAACCCAAGTTTGGAGTCTACAACTACTGATAAATCACTTGTTGTTACAATTGTTGATGCAGAAAGAGGAAGAGCAAATGATAAAAAAATTAATAATCATGAGGTAAATGAAAAGGAGTCCGAATTCCACGAGGGTATATATAAAGCAAAAGAATTTAAAAAAATTGACAAACAAATTTCGAAAACTTGGAATAGAATGGACATGTTAAAGAAAGATTTAATGCGGTTACACGAAGCCAGTGAAGCCTCTGATTTGACTCACAAAACAGTTGAGATTGAAATCGCTGATAGAACGAGTATTACGTTCTTTGTGAAAAGAAACCGCGTGTAATGAATTTTTGTTTCAGCAACAAACAACAACTTTCTTCAAAGTAGACAACACGGAATTAGCCTTGCTGGATTGGAAAGAATGTTGCATGAAAGTGAAAGATTTAACGAAATTTATATGATAACGTTCCAAACTTTAGGTAGTTAACAGGTGGTACTATTGAAAAATTGGCACACTTGCTTCTTTACATGTTTAGGTACATCTAGACATTTTTTTATCCTACGGGTAGAGTGAACTTTCAATTTTTTGACTCGGGATGTGCCAATTTAAGATTTTAAACTTTAGAAAAATACGTGGTATTTCGACCCAGAATTTAAATGACAATTTTCAGGAAAAGATATAACATCGGAGGAAAATGCACTTGAAGAGAATAAGTACTTAAAGGACGAAATGAACGCGTTGATCAACAAATTAAACGTCTACGAAGATGAAAACAAACAATTGAAAGACAAGGTGAACCGGATGAAGCAAATTCAAAAGCATTTTATTGAAGAAATTAAAAAATACAAGAACGAAAGAAAAAAGTTGTGTAATTATATTCAATGTGTAAAAAGTGGAGAAACAAGCATATTATATGAAGACTTAGAAAACAAAAACAAAGAAATTGGCAGATTGAAATTAGTAATTGAGGATTTACAGAATCAGATCCGTCTCTTAAAAATAGAATTGAAAGAGGGTAGAGGTGACGAAAAACACCTGCGAAAATTACAACAGGCACTGCGGAAATATCACGACAACAATGAGTACTTAAAGTCACAAATACTTCAACTTGAATCAGAAAAAATGATTTTCATTGTGAACTTATATCCTGGTTTAAGTATTCTCTAGATTGTATCTGTATTTTAATAAGTTGCTGTTTTAGATTTTGAACAAGACGACAATGAAGGTCTGACACTAGAGGAAATTTTGGAATAAGATACTATTATAGAAGACATTAAAATTTTTCAACAAAGAGATATCTACTAATTCCCAAGGGACCCAAATGCACTAAATAGAGAAAGAAATTAGCAAATGTCAAATCGAGAATAAATATTTAATCGGTAACCTGTGAGTTGGGAGCTGAGGTATAAAGAAAGGTGTCAAAAATCTGAGTGACAAAAATATCAAAATTCCTAAAATAGTAGCTAATGGAAAAGCCAAGGAAATTTTATCTTTACAATAATTAAGACAACACAAGAAATAGTAGAAAGGTCCTGATTTCCAAACTAGCACAACAATATCAAGCAAGCATCAATTTATCTGAAGAGGAAACACCAACGGTAGAACACAAATCGTATGAACGACGGGGACTATTTTACACTAAAAAACTGAACACTCTTTTTTAGTTCTTTTCATTTGATTAAATAACTAATTAAATTATTAATTTATTATCCATATTTCCTTGCTATATTCATTCCCTCGTCTTGATAAGAGCATAACAAATTTCCTATATGGAATAAATAATTTAACAGGAAATTGTTTAATAGATAATTAAATTGATGAAATATGTTATGTTTTCCTGTTTAAATTGAGGTATGAATAATGTTTTGATACTTATGTAGTAAATTTCTTTTATCTGATCGATCTACGTACGCTCATCATCCATCTGCTTTACTACATAATTAAGATAATTTATATTTATTATGACTACTAACAGATAATTCCAAGTTTCTATTTTACCTTCAAATCCAATCCCAGCGTTTCTTCCCTTTATTCACTTTCACAAATTCCATAAAAAAAAACATTAGCGAGGTAGTGTCGAAAAACTGAAACGGAAATCAAAGTGAAACACTTTGGTGGCGCGGATGAATGAGAGTGGGGACGCGTGAGAAACGACTAGCTTAGTGGGCCCTGCTCTTTCGAGGGGGGCCCTCGGGTCCTCCTGTCTCAAGGAGCCCCCCTGTCTCAAGAGTGCCCTCTCGGTGCCTTGTTTTAGTTACGGTAACATTTGTATCAGAAAATAATGAAATAAACTCGATTCCTACCATCGTCTTGGCAAGTTCCACTTTCAGTGGTGTGCTTATAAAGTTGAGACACAAGGTGAGATTAACACATTTTTTAGATTTGTCTAGAGTTTAGACGTAACAGTTTGAAAAGTTCGACCAGATTGTTTGTTTCGGTAAGGTAAAAAGTTTAAAATTCAAATATTATTTGCGTTTGAGTATAGAATTAAATTATTCGGGAAAATTCTGTAAACTGAAGTACCACCTATAGCTATTTGGTTATATTTTATTAATCTTACATTATTATATCTGGTTTCAAAATCATAAATTAAACTGAACTAAATGTCAAAAACATTCGATGCTTTCGAATCATCACTGTGTCCTAATCTAAAAAGATATTTATTTATTTATTTCAATATCAAAAAGTCACTTGTTATATACTTTTATCTGATAGATCTCAGAGGTTTTCTGTCTTGTTACCTTTTGTCAATTTTCACTTCACGTTTGGAAGGTGTTGGATCATTGTGAAAACTATATATTGTGGTTCTAGAGAGTTTAAAGCACAGCTAGCTTGCGAGAAGTGATTTAAAGGATTGAGTGCAATAATAAGTCTTTTCTAATTTGCTGTTGCAACAGAGCTATTAACGCATTCCCTTTAAGTGCGTTAATAAACGCACCCAAAATCTAGATTTTTTGTTTTCATTGATAATACACATTGAAACCTGCAATGAACGAAATGTCAGTGTGATTTTGAGGTTATGGTTCCATATAAGTCAAGTAACATCACGTACAGAAAAATCAAAATTTAACAAAATTCCCTAAATGACCAAAATTGATTTATTTGTAAAAAAAATAAGTTAATATGCAAATCGTTGTCCGCGCCGATGACAGTAATTTCAAGTCGTGCCAATCAAAACCTTGCGTTTGGAAAACAGACAAAATATCGCTGGATGTCACCACCTCGCGCATCACGCGTAATAGTGTTACAGAATGAAAAATTAGGCGGGAGTGGAAAAAATTAATTCCAATCTCAAAATTAAAAGTGTGATATAAAAGGAAAAAAGCACCCAGAAGGAATATGGAACACTGGTTTTATTAAGTTTTATCAAAGAGCCGATAATTTGATTGAAATTTTTATTTTATTATTTATTTAATATAATAATTTAATATTTATTTTACAATTTTGCCAACGGTTGACAGTTATTCAATTTTCATGTCTCCTTATTACAGTTTCCATTAAGTCGCTATCCAAGTCCCTCTGGTGACCATTTTACCTATATTGGTACGACTTTGTATTACTGTCAATTTCATCGCCGCGGACAACTATGCAAATTAGAAAAAATAACATGCAAAACCCGTTTTGTAAAACTTAAGAGCACTAGTTCTTTACAACCTGAACTCGTGTCTTAATATAAGTTTTACAACTAGTGTTTCAATATACTATTATAAAACGAGTCTAAAACAATATTTTTTCTACTGTACAATGTTGTCACTTTTGTAACCTATAAAACGTAAGACGTAAATACATAGTAAAGTCATAGAACAGCAACTAATAACAGGTAAGGGATTAACATTACATTAATTTATGGATATTACGATATCCAATATCCATCTTGATATCCAATATTCGATTTCTTCAGAAACGCCGTCAGCTTATTAAAGTTGGCTATATTTACATACTCATAGATAACCAGCATTGGATTCTACCTTGGAGTATTTGGAATAGTGATGAAGAGCTGACTTGTTTTGACTAAAAATTAGTAATATTTTACAAATTATTACAATTGTGTAAAAATAAAGGTTTTGCAATAAGAAACCGACTACATGCAAAAAATAGCCTAATTTAACATCTTGCACTTCATGTTATTCAGTTTGTCACTTCACTCACAAAATTGTTGGTATTCTTTTTCGTATCGACTTGCTGACTTTCCTGTTGTTTCTGTTGCTTTTGAAGAGTTCAGGTTTACAGCACGACTGCCGCAGATAGGAGTGCGTGTAAAGAACGAGTGGTCTTATGTTTTACAAAACGATTTTTTTATGTTATTTTTTCTAATTCGCATAATAGGCATTTCGAGCTGAGCTGTTTATCCAGTTAGCCTTGGCGATAAACCAACGTAAGAATCTATTTTTTTTTACAAATAAAATCAATTTTGGTAATTTAGGGGATTATGTTAAATTTTGATATTTCTCTACCTGACGTATACTTGATGACGTGACTTGACATGGAACCATAACCTCAAAATCACACTGACATTTGGATATTTCGGTCTGTTCAAGGTTCAGTGTGTATTACCAATGAAAAAAAAATCTAGATTTTGGGTGCGTTAATGGCTTATTAACGCACTCAAAATCAATGCGTTAATAGCTTTGTTACAACAGCAAATTAGAAAATAGTATATTACGTATTATGTACAAGTGTACCAATTACATACGAGCGACGAAGGAGCGAGTAATGTAAATACACGCGTACGTTATCTCTTTACAACTAGACTAATGTACTATACTTTTTCTACGAGCATACATTATTGCTTTTAACTCCATCAGGTTGCCTTTTCAAAAAAATAACTTCAAACAGATCAGTAGGTAGCACTTTCCATGGGATCCCCTCATCAGATCCTGATTTGGTGACAATGGGAGCAATCTGGAAGTATACCCTTTAAAAACATAAAAATAAAAAATAAGAATTTTCCTAATACAACCGAATAGAGAACCTCCTCCTTTTTTGAAGTCGGCTAAAAAGATCTTAATTTGGGATAGTTTGAAATATTGAGGTTATGTTTTACTGTTAAAACACTTCACAGCATAGAATACATGGCCCAAAGAGACGAAGGTAATAATAATACGTAGCATGTCTTAATCTATATTTTATTAAATAAATTATTAACTTTAAATTTTAACAAAACACATTATTGCATTTTTACATTTTTTTTTAATATTAACCTTTAAACCCTACCCATCAAAAAACTTTCATTGTAGCTACCCTGGGGTACAAGTGTACCCCAACAAATAAACCCAAAAATTAAGAAAAAAAAAACTTTTATTCAAATTATTTATTTATTCATAACACAACCTGAATCTTTAGATTTAAACAAATCATGGAAACAAGTTTTAAAGTTTCTTGGAGCAATCTGGGCATATTTTTATTTGGTGTTCTGCACACATAAACTTTATGCACACATTGCATGAGGTTTTACTTTTGCGGTTCTTTGACTGTTGACAGAACCTGCATATTTTTGTGGACTGTTGCTGCTATACAGGTGCTTCAACGGGTGTTTCAATTTGAAAAATTCCTTTTATAATTTCGCGGAGATTTGATGGTAAAGTTGGCCATGATAATTTTCCGCGCAACATCGGTTTTATCAGATCTAAGGCCAACGTCTTGAGGTATAGGTGCGTCTATTTTAAAATATATATATATTTTTTTATTCGGATCCTTTTAGAAGAATCATGGAATTAATCCCCACATAATTGAGAAGCCTATAAAAAAAATTGCAAAGTGGCCAGCGACAGCGGTTCGTCTCAATACAGAATATTGATGACAAAGTCGAAATGTCGAAATTCCCGACATATGGAAAATCCAGATATTTCTTAAAATCGCAATATCGCAATAAACCTAAAAACACCTTTTTTTGAAGGGCTGACCACGACATCCGGATTGTATATATTGTCTTTGGTAGCAGGACACTTTTACTACCCTGAGGTACTGCTGTACCCCAATGTTGCAATTACTCTAACAGTTTGAAAAATTAATTAACTTAACTTGCTGCACAACGTGCTTCACACTAACATAGGAAGGTACCCGGGAGACGAAATTGTTCGTGCGCACAGATTTGCTAATATAACTTAATAAAATTTTACTTTGGTACTGTGATACCCCGGCTAGGGTTTAAAGGTTAATGGTCTGGATGAAGCATTATGTGATGGAACAGTTGTAGATGTTGTTTGTTTGTTTTTCTCAACTGTATAATCAAAGTCTCACTGCTGAGTTGAAGCTACTACCTTCATTATATTATTCGCCGTTTCAGTTTGGTTGTAAAGAGAATTATCTACGTAACCCTCCGCTACCGACAAAGATCGCCATCCTCCATGGCACTTAAGGGCTAGTAAATCGCCACCAGCATTTACTAAGGACGTCGCTGATGTTCTACGAAAACAATTGCTTGGATACGCAGAAGCATTTTCTAGTTTCCGATACTGTGCAATTTGCTTTGGGACATTGCCGATTTTATTTATTCCCACGACTTGCTTCGTCCACCTTTCTTTCTTGGTAATTCATGAAGAATTGTGTGATGGTTGCGTCCTTAAGTTTATGGCGAATTTCATAGTATCTTTTACAGACATTACCTATAGAAGGCTCCAGACATAACGAATTTTTTTCTTGCTTGTGGGTATATCTACAAGAAATTTGTTGCCTAGCCGTTTTCAAAAAAGATCTAAACTTAATTTTGCAATATTTAGGTTATTGTTGAAGGGGGTGCAAAGGGGGCCCCGAGTAAAAGGGGTGAAATCCCCTGAGCCCCGATCGTCGAGTGTTTTTTGGTGATGGTGAAGTAAGAGAGAAACTAAGAGTATTTCAGACTCCAGGGTGTACTGACCTTCGAGAGGCAAATAACCACCCTAAATAGTTTTACAATGTACCGTTAGAATTACCGTTTTGCGGTCAGTTTTGTCCCTCACAACTAAATTTAGAACCACAGAAAGAACTTACAAAATAAAATTACAATCAAAACCTAAAATAATAATATAGCGGTAAAAACCGCCTCAAAATGAGCTCCGGTAACATTATGTTTTACTGTTAATACACTTTGCAGCATAGAATACATGGCCCAATGAGACGAAGGTTTGAATTGCTTGCTTATTTCGCCAAAATAGCCCTATAAAACATTGTCAGAAAAAAACTGAATAGGGATGTTTTCACTGGTTTCAGACAAGGGACGCATGCGCGAAAAACGTCGGACAACTACAGAGTTCTGACAGGTACAAGCGTCAAAGTTGTCAAGAGGCTTGTGTTTAGGTACCATTACACTAGCGTTCTATCGTACGTGTTTGGAGCGTCCCGTTCACACAGTCTTTCGACGCGCTAAGGGTGCGTCGTTCCTTGAATGTGCTTAGGGACTCCTCTGAAAACTGTGTGACCACATGGAACATGTTCACACGCTTTCGCAAGTGTTTGGAACGGGACACAACAAACACGTACGATAGAACGCTATCGTAAAGGGACCTTTTGTCTGTCCGACCGTTGGGAATTGTCATGGTGATACGCATGCGCAATGGTACGTAGGGGTCAAAAAGGGGATAGTGAAAACATCCCTATACTGCTTTTTAAGCGCCACTCCATACATTTGCGATACCCAACTTCGTACCGCTCTTTGGACTTCTCCGGGAGAAGACTGGTTGTGGTGTGTTCTGCCAGTTGCCTGATTTCTGAAGGGGTGCCTACAATTTCTTCTTGGGAGCCAATTTATTATAAATAATGACTTTAACGAGCTAAAATAACGTCTTGTGGGTTTAACGTCAAGTGTCAAATTAATTTTTCTCTTGACCAGGTTACGTCATAATTCAAAACTTTTTCATAACTGCTACATATACCGGGTGTCCCAACAAAAATTTGTATCCCAACAATTCGAATTTCGAAAGACTCAGAAGACAACGCTCGAACAGATCAATTTTGTTTTCAAAGAGGACCAAATTGTACCAAACTTTCAAGTCTTAGATCTCACCCCCTTAGCCAGGGGAGCCACCCCCTTAAAAAATTTAAATGGCATGAGGGGTCGTGTGATACATCACTTTAAAGCTTATTCAATTCTCTATCCAGACCTACATTAATCGATTCTTTTCTACAAAAAAAAATGAATTCGATAATTTCCAAATCTTATCACGTTGCGCGAAAAAAAGTAAGTCAACATTATGAACATTAGAGTGCTGTTCAAAAGAGGATAACTCGATATAATATCTTTTCTCGTACAACTTCCTTGAGATACCTCAGAATGTACATAGTCGTTACACTCTTTAAAACGTTATTCGACTTATCCCGTTCCGTCATTTCGTTGAGCAGTAAAATTGCTATACGTTAGCGCACTTATCCCATTTTGAACAAAATTGGACTCATTACCCATCGTTGTCCGATATATATAGACAATACTGTCATTACTATTAATTACGGCTATTTAAATAAAAAACAAATTAATGTACAGCTTTTTTTTCGATCGGCATGTTTGTTCTGTCAATAATAGTTGCAATTAAAATCGTCGTAAATAAACGTGTAGGTACACGTCAAAGGCGTGCTTGTCGACGTAAAACAATTACAGGACTGCATGTAATAACCCTTAAACACATGTTGCCAACCACAAATCGTTTAATAATGACCGAGCGCCTAACAAAATCGTTTTCAAGTATCAAAATTCCCTAAAGGCACACTTATGTTCGAGTATTAAAGCTATTGTCTGCTCCGGGTCTGCTTGTGTGGAGTCGATCAGAACTGCTCGTATTTATGCACTGCATGAGAGGGCCGGATTACACTGAAAAAAAAATGAGATTCTAATATAGTGGCTTTGTATTACATGATTAATTCGAATTATAAGAGTAAGTTATAAGCAGCACGAAATGTTTGTTGTATATTTTTTTACTTTATTTTATTTTTAAATCTTTATTAATAAATAATAATTATTAGCATTCCACCAGAAAATATGTTGGTCATTAGCTTGACACTAAATCTTAGATCGTAATTTCTCGAGCTCCTTAATTAGGAATTCCCTTTTATTGAATTTTAAACTTTGCGGTACTAGATCCTGCAAGGCTCATAACAGTGGAGTAATGTCAAATGATATCTTCTATTTGGTAGCACAAAAACATTTTTTACCGATTAAAAAGTGGAAAGCGAGTAACACCAAAAAAAACTTTATTTTTACAAACAAAGGATAGGAAACTTAAATACCCATTGTGAAGTGTAAGCATAAAAAAAACTCTCAACCAACTGGCACCCTTGGCATATACGGGGTGAAATTGAAATATATGTAAAAAATTGTAACTGATGCATCATAAAGTCCAGTACAACATTAACTGAAAATTTGAGTCAAAAATTTTAATGGGGCATAAACTTTTGAAACCAGCCTAGTTTCGGCGTTCAGGAAGTCGACATGACAAAAAAAGGTATATGTTCGAATTCGAGCGATAAGGTTTAAATGGGCACTTGACTTTAAAGTTGATTTGATTTACCTGCCTCAATAACATTATCTCAAAATGACGTCCTTTATTTTGCCTCAAAAATCACCCACGACACCGGCCCATCAGACGTTGATACGGAACTGTTGCTTTGTTGTTGTTTTGCACACGTTCACGTAAAGCACGCTTCGTCTGTCAACAACACAATGTTTAAAAAGTTTCGACCCTCTGTACTTAACTGAGGTGGATCAAAAGAAGGATGACAGTTTTTGTCTATTATATTAGTTATGAACTAATCATATGTAACAAAAAAATCCTTGTTTACATTGCACTGGGTGCAGTGGCGTGCTCCGATTTTATAGCCAAACTTTAAAGAATTTTATCTAGATACAGGGGCGGAATAGAAAACCCAAACCAAGGGCGTTGTACTCCATTCATCCCTAGGTATTGATTTTTTTACATACATTTCGATTTCACCCTGTATATAGGTAGTTCATACTACTCTATCACAATGCTTTCCAATCCTGATAAAATCAACCAAGTCCTATATTTACAAAAATCAAGATGATATCTCAAAAAGGTCACCGACATCATTTAAAGCACACAGTATATCTTACAATCAATTTACCCCAACATCAATAAACTTCCCCTTAACAACCAAACCTGACATTTAATTCGCCGATACTTATTCAATCATCCTAATCGAATTAGGGTGTTTACGTAACATGCCATCGTTTCGATGCTTTATTATTTGAAAGGATTGAAAATGCATATTCGGGGGTGTGATGTGGGCTCCAGATTAAACACAAGCTTGAAGCGTTTATTCAAATACCGGTTTCGAAGTCCTACTGTGGCGTTTGCATGACAATAGTGGCAGGGTTGCAAATCGAGTCGGGTTGAGTGGAGCAAGGGTGAAAACAAGCCAGCACGGTTCTTAATCGCTCAATGGATCGCGTTAACTACAGAATCCACCCAAAGGACTCTCAACGTTAAGTGAGGTTTAAAATTTTCGAAAATTTAATGCATGGAGCTTTATTAAATTCACAGTTATGTCATTACGACGAAATTGTTAACATGTACGTGTGAATGAAATTCTGCAAATAAAATTTTTGTTAATGTCATAATATGTATCTGTTAGGCCGAAAACACCGAAAAGCGACCACAAGCGAAATTCGTCTCGTGGCACTTGCAAAAATGACCACAACGTGTTCTGACAAAATTAATGTTATTCTTTAAATATTTTAACATCATAATCAGTATTAATCTGTAAGGCATGCATTTTGGACATTTAGCAATACCAAAAGTGAAGAAATCGAAAAATTAAATGTATTTTCGGTGAGATGTTTGAATTTTGCTTCTTCAGTTGACCAACGTGATGTATGTACGTATTTCATGACTCATATTGCAAGACATTGAATAAATTAAGCAAATTAGAGATTTGCCTAACCCATTATATTATTATCAACATCAAAATCTCGAATTGCTGCTAGCAAATCCCCGCTTAAACTAATAAGTATGTGAATTGCAATATCAGCAGAATTTTCACAGTGAACCAAGGAGAGCTTAAATTGTGAGATAAATTAGAAATTTCACAATACCCACTCCAAAATTGTATTAACTGGGTCAGCCGCTACTATAAGCACTTGGAGTAAATTTATTGCCAGTTGGGTTTCCAACAATTGAGAGAACGAAAAACTGGAAGTTTCGTCCGAGCTGAATTCTGTCGACATTCTGTTGCCTGCATGTATTCCAAAACAACTAATTAATAATAATAAGTTATGAATAACTGATTTGTCGTCCTTACTGGACACACACATCGACTTCAAAAATGTATAAATAAGATGGAAAAGTAGAAAAAAGCCATCCATCGCAGTAACAAGATGCAGAAAAAAATAAAATACTATTAATAAAATAAAAACTAACTGAAGTTCAACGTTTTTATAAACCAGCAAAGTAATTTAAGAGTAAAACATTTTTAACAAGTAATAGTACAGTCCGATTTTTTTAAAACCATTGTGGTGCATTACGTTGTTATAAATTAACATTTTTTTCTGATAATTTCGACTTTTTTCTAACAATTGCAAATCTTTTGTGCCAATTACTACTTTTTTAAAATCCACCAAGGAAAGTCACTGCAGCCCCTGAACGGTCACTCAATCTGCCCTGCGCGCGCATCTCCATTTAGTCTCGAAGTATTGAGATTATTTACAAAATAATGTTTACAGGGGTAGGAAGTTTGTTTTTAGTTTGTTGCCCAAACTTAAAATATGAAACACTGTCCACATTTTGAGTTTCACGTACAGGGAAATATGACCTTCTTGGAGTATGTTTCGGTCGAGCGGGTAGCGCGAGGCACCAATTTCAGTGATCCACGAAAGTTGCCGTCTGTGAAAATTTGCTTTTCCGTGGATGATTAAAATTGGTGCCTCGCGCTACGCGTTCGACCCCTTAAAGAAAACCCGAGACTAAATAGAGATGCGCGCACAGGGCAGATTGAGTAACCATTCAGGGGCTACAGTAACTTTGCTTCAGCTAAAGTTCCAATTGCTAGAAAAAAATCGTCATCAGTTATTTTTCCATTCATGTCCGTTCAGCGCCTTCGTAACATACCGACTAAGGAAGTGCTTGATTATAGCCGAGCGAATTGTTATAGATAAATTTGCGAGGCTGGAATCAACCCTTTCTTCGAGATTTGTATACACATCGGAAGTAAACACTTACTTTCTAAGCGTTCATCAATCAGCTAATGGACGTATCTTTTTTACCTGAGTGCGCGCGACACTGGTGGCCAAAATCTGAAAATTTGACAAATCACAGCAGAGAGAACTGACAGAAGTGTCAATCCTTGTGTCATCTTTTTTTTCATTTAGCGAAAGTGACCGACTTGTTCACGATGCTTCCAGTACACTGTCCCGTTCCGTCGTCCGTTCCCTTCTTAGACCCCTACTGGTGTTCTCGATTCCTTCTATCTCGGGAATAATGAGATAATACTTTCGGCGCGACCGAATATTCTTGAAGGATGGCATCATCCTCTTTGTGCGATCGTCGTATTGGCTGAAGTATGATGAGAGCATCTTATGTGAACAATCATTCCCAAACTTTCGCACGGTCTGTGGACTATTCTAGATCAACGCCATTACCGTATGCGGTCATTCCAATAATTGTTCCCAGACAGATGACATCATTCGCCTTCGGTGCCGTCGCGCCGTCGTCGCAATATCCTTCTTTATCTCTTCCACGAGACAAGTCAATTGATGAATTATACTATGAATGTGAGTAAAAATATATTCTTAGCCAAATAATCTATATACAGGCTGTCCCATTTAAAACTCCCCAGTCCAGATTTCTCAGAATTGATTATTGTGATTGAAAAATCCTTGAACAGGTCGATTTTGTTTGCCAGGGGCAGATCTTCTCAGGTTCCTTTCAAGCTCCGGCATTTCGCCCTCTTCGCAGGGGGGCTGTTAGCCCCAAAATCTTAAATGGCACTATGGGTTGAGGGATACCTGAATTTGAAAGGTATTGGAGACCCCTTTACAACTAACCACTTACTTTTCAATTTTTTGGTGATTTGACCGCAAAAAACGATAATTTTCTATTTTCAAGATAATCCACATCTTCTCATGCTATGTTCCACAGCAACCACATGACAAACATGTTATTACTGAAATTAGGCTTATTTAAATTGTAACACCACGAACAGTTTGGAAAATCGTCTGTATTTTTGCATGGAAATGAATGGTGGCCATATCCAACATTTATTACGTTAATTAGATCATTTTATTGAAAAATAATCGTGTCGTATACTCTACATCAGTTTTAACTCCTTCGCGCTATTTAGCAATCAAAATCAACAACCTAATGACACAAAAATTTCAATAAATTTAATTTCAGAAATTACATGTTGGTGCTTGTGGTTTCTGTGGGACAGCATGAAAAAATGTGGATTATCTTGAAAGTAGAAAATTATTTGTTTTTACGGTCAAAACTGCAAGATATGGAAAAGTAAGTGGTTAGTTGTAGAGAGGCTTCAATACCTTTCAAATAACGCATTACTCGACCCATAGTGCCATGTAAGATTTTGGGGCTAACAGCTCCCTCGCGAAGAGGGCGAAATGCCGGGAGTTGAAAGAAACCTGAAAAGATGTGCCCCTGGCAAACAAAATCGACCTGTTCGAGGATTTTTCAATCACAATAATCAATCCGGAGAAATCTGGGCTGGGGAGTTTTAAATGGGACAGCCTGTATATAAAAATGAATCGCCGTTCGTATGTCACGCTTAAACTAAAAAACGGCTTTACCGATTTGAATAATTTTTGTTTTGTTTTGTTTGACATAATCCAGGGATGGTTTAAAACTGTTTTTCACATGGACATGGGGGCTCAGGGGGGCCCCTTGGGCTGAACCGATTTTTCGGCTAGACCGATTCTTATGATTTTTTGTTTTGTATATTTGGTAGGTGTGAGAATAAGTGGTAAGCTATTTTTCACATGGACATGGGGCCCCAGGGGGCCCCTTGGGCTGGACCGATTTTTTGGGTCGACCGATTCTTATGAAATTTTTTCTGTATATTTGGCAGGTATGAAAATAGATGGTAAGCTAGTTTTCACATCGACATGGGGGCCCAGGGGGGCCCCTTGGGCTGGACCAATTTTTCGGGTCGACTGATTTTCATGTTTTTTTTTGCATATGTGGTAGGTATGAGAATAGGTGGTAAAGTATTTTTTACATGGACATGGGGGCCCAGGGGGTGCTCTTGGGCTGGATCCATTTTTCGGCTCGACCGATTTTTATAAAATATTTTTTTGTATATTTGGCAGGTATGAAAATAGGTGGAAAGCTATTTTTCACATCGACATGGGGGCCCAAGGGCCCCTTGGGCTGGACCAATTTTTCGGGTAGACCGATTCTTATGAATTTTTTTTTTATTTATGGGAATAGGTCGTAAAGTATTTTTCACATGGACATGGAGGCCCAGGGATGTTTATATCTCAAGAAGGGCTTTTATGATATTTGATTTGTTGGATTTGTTTCCGCCCAGAATAGTAGAATAACTATTGAAACATGGTTAGGGGGCTCAGGGGGAACCCTTGAGTTTATATCTCAAGAACGGCTGGACCGATTTTTATGATCTTCGATTTGTTGGATTGGTCTCCGCCCGGAACAGCAGAATAACTATTAAAACATGGACAGGGGGCTCAGGGGGCTCCCTTGGGTTTATAACTCAAGAGCGGCTCGACCGATTTTTATGATATTTAATTTGTTGGATTTACCTACGCCCCGATTAGCAGAATTACTATTAAAACATCGGAAAAATTACAAGGGGCGGGCAGCTAAGTACAGGGCAACGACAATAACAAAGCCCCCTGGTACAGGGAAACAATAACAAATAACGCCGGCCACCAAAATTTGTCTTACCGGGGTTTAAAAATGAAAATCGATTTTTAACGAGTAAACTCCATAGTTTCACTTCTTTTGGACTCCACACACATTTTTATGATATCTCGAGAATGGATTGACTGACTTTTTTCGAGGGCGAATAACTATTAAAACATCAGAAAAATGAAAGAAAAAATTTTTCTCAATATGGAATTCGTATTGTCTTTGATTTATTATCTTTGATACATGACGGAAACAAAAATGAACATGGCGTTGTATGCTGGTTCCGGTAATGATAGTAGATGGCGTTGTGTGCATTATCCTTTTATAAAAAAAAAAATTAATTTAGCTAATAAGTTGCCACAACATTTATTGATTCTAAGGCGGTACAAAGTTCGCCGGGTCAGCTAGTCGTATTATAAAAATTCTAATTTAATAAGGAAAATATTAAGAAAACTGGACTAAAGAAATATGCTGTAGTAACAAGTATTTGTTTCACATATTTACCATAAATTATAAATTAGAGTAGGCGTTTTCTTTTATGCAATGGCGCAGCCTGCAAATTGACTGACAGAGTAAAATTTGAGGTTATGGTAAACATTGTGACGTTTATGTTTCTATGTTAAATTGTTCTAATGTAGGTTTATTGAGAATTACAGCAAATGTTATAAGTGTTCTCCCCCAGCTTCAATGCAGCTGTTAACTCTCCGGTTCATATTTTCAAATGCATTTTCCATGCATCTGAAAGGTTAATGCGTTGCATGCATTAAAAATTGCCTGTTGCAATTCTTCAAGATTGTGCAGGTTATTGTATAATAATTTAAATGATCTCATGGTATTTTGAACTCACCTACAGAAGATTGGAAAGGACCCCTCTCCCATTGATGTGGATTGCCAATCTCCACGTCTCCAAGTTTAGGACTGCGCCAAGTACATTTATTGTAAGCTCCTCCAAACTTAATGGGGAAAAATATTAAATTTGTTAGTTGTAATAATTAGAAGTCCGTAAAGTGCGAAAAACATGTTTCATAACCAGGCGAGGGACTATAGAAACTTGACGCACTTGACTACACCTAAAATTAATTTTCTTCACCATAGAGATCACATACTCACGTTCTTATTATTTCTGTTATTACTATTATTATGTCACGGTTGCTTGCGTGCATGTGAGATAATTATGAACTGTCATCGACATGTAATATCGTGTCGTTAAGTGGAAACGTGTTTATCGAACGGATTAATTGCGAAGCGATATTAAAATTTTAGGGTGGAAATATTAGCTGGGAGTAAATATTTGAGCCGTACTAGAAATTTGAGACAAAAAAAAGAAATCGGTGAGGTACTTTGAACTTTCTTCGAAGGAGTGGTTTGTTATACTTTGCCTAAGGGTAATATAAAGTTTATAATTTCTTGCCACTAAAAGATTATTTATGTACTATAAAATATTAATTTAATGTATAATAACTAACTAACGAACGTGATAGCATTTATAACATCCATTATGTTCCAAGTTCTCTTTTATAGTACTACTATTACTTCATTAGAGAGGCGTATTGAAATCTTAAATTTTCAATGTTTCGTAACACTGAGAATGGAAAGAAAGTGGCGAGATCGTAAAATGTGAATCGTAAGATCGTCGGAAAAGAAAAAATATTGAATATAGTGTTAGGTGTATATTTTACGATGTGAAATTTTACACATTGATAGTAATAAATGAAAATTACACTTAAATAGTAAATACACTCTTCAATTTACAAGCAGGTACTCATTTGTAGTTTGTCGGAACATTGCCAATGTAACAAAACACTCTATTAATCTATCTACTAATCAACTGACATAAAATATACAGAATTTACACGAGTAACAAAAATTTTAGCGAAAAAGGACAGGTAAATTTTTATCTGTAGGGGGAGAATTTTTAAGGTACATACCCACTCCGCACTGACTAAATAGGGAAAGTGGGGCATGCGACATATCGTTGAAATAGTATATTGTATCGGGTGTCTAAATAGAAATCTGGTCAAGATTGCTTTGGTAAACATTACAAACATTCAACGTGTGTCCTAGAGATAACAAACAAAAAATCAAAAATGAAACACAAACGAAGAACTTTTTATTAAATAAGGTGTTCCTTCCTCTGCTTCTTGACAATGTACAACTAAATGGCAATCTAATTTATTTCATGGCAATCTTGACCAGATTTTTATTTAGACACTGGTTACAAGAAGTGCTGAAAAACGGATATTTCAGCGTAGCGTGTAACTTAGTCACACGAGTTTGAAATATCCTTCACCACGTGTTGTACACTATGCTTTTCCTTCGACCACCACTTGGCTATTTGTCAGGAAGTTGGTAGAACACGTTTTGAGCATCTTGTATTTTTGAGCATCTTGTATGGCAATATTTTGTTTATGACTCTTATACATTGGAAATGCTTGCATTGATTTCGCAAATTATAATAAAAACAATCAAACAAAGATTACAGAGATTGGTCTCGCAATAATAAAAATTATTTCTTACTCTAGTAATCAAAGTATTTTTTTTTTTATTTTACATTTAAATAGCTGATAAATGGATCATCCCGAAAATGTGACATTTGGCCCCCCTTCCCATTGGAATTTTATGAGTTGCCCCCTTTTACACCGCAACTGGCTAGGACAGGAAGGTGTCAAAAAATAGAGATTTACAATTACCAGATACAAATTTACCAGTTCGAGGAAAATTGTTAACACATAAAAATGAATTTTTTACACAAGCGGGAGTAGAAATCAGTTTCTTTGGTGTTAAAATCGTGACAGAAGTGCTACATTTTGTCCTTAGGGACAGCAGTAAACAGTTCTTTCCCTAGGGAGAAAAGTACTACTGGTATGCGTCTAGCTCGTCCCATATCACAAATAAGGTTGCACTACTGAGACAGCGGAGCCCCTTGGTCGAGTTTATTTTATTATTTTCTGATACAAATGTTACAACTGGCTTATGGTAACCTAAATAATGAGCCCCCCAAGGGGATTCCCCCCGTCCTTTGATCATTCCGAGTATTTATTTCGACAAATGGGCGAATTTGGCACCTGAGTCTAACATCTGTAACTGTTGAGTTATTATTGAATTAGATGTAATGGCTCATAAAATTTAGTTTTTTGTTTTTGGATTTTTTTATTCATATATTATGTGTCTTTATTATATCTTCTTCTTTCTTTTTACTTATTGTAACCGCTACTTCTAAATTTGCAGGTGCTTCTGAGTTTACGGCTTCCCATTCCATTACATATCCATCTTGAATACATTTTCCGATAATTCCACACCCCTATTGTGGTTTAGATACTATTAGGTTATTATTAAAGAATTTCTTTGCTTTTGTCTAATTTCTTTTTCCTTGCTTCTAATTTAGTTTTTTGCCGTGCTAATAATAAGTGCTATAACTGAAATTAGCCAAAGCAACAATTTTTTTATATACGACTTTTTCGAAAACTCACATTTACCTCCCTACAAATTCAGGAGCCGCATATGGATATTTATTTTAATTTGAGTTACTGAGATTCAATTGTCTTCGTACGGAAAAGTCTGCTGCTTATCAACTTACTAAATTTTTTGCACACTCCCGTGCAGTTACCTGCCGATAAACGAAATAATTATTATTGCTGTCACCAGTACCTGAAGATTAGCAAATCAGTATTATTGTCAACGTTTTCAGTGCTGCATTGACAACGAACATTTTGAGCATTTATTGTAAATTTTCCGTTGTTAAAAACGTGGCTTTGAGTTTATTATGGATTTAATTTTGCAAAAGTATAAAAAAATAGTTTTAGATTTGTTAGGTGGCTTTTTTCTGGTGGGTTCCACTTTTATTTTTCGGAAATGACACTTTATTAATAGAAATTGTACAGAGTGGGGGATAAAAAAAGTAATTGTGCCTGTCAGCTCCGACGCGCGACTGGAGTTTACTCTTTAAGTGGGATTGTCTTTGAATATACAATAGGCATGTTTATATTTTGAAGTGAAACTTCTTTAGGCGTGAGCAGAAAAAAATGAAACTGAAAACACAGGTGGTACGGATGCAGTAGGTAGTAGGTATTATGGCGATTTAGATGGTAGCTACGCCCTCTGTGTCAAAGAACCCACCTGTCCCAAGGGTGGCCTTGTCTCAAGGAACCCAACTGTCCCAAGCCCCTCCTGCCCCAAGGGAGTCCCCTAGGAGGCCCTCTTGTTTTTCCTTTCCCTTCCCAAGTGTCCTAAGGGGACAACCAACAATACATATATCAGTGTAAAGCTTTTTTTAAGGCGTTAACTTTTAACAACCGATTTTACTCCCCATCCATTTTGTCGTAACGAGCTTTAAAAATTGATTCTTAAGGAGAAAATGTCTAAAATTTTTGGAGGATTTTAAATAATAGCATTGGATGTTGATGTAATGCCGTTTAGTAGACGAGTTTTCAATTTTTAGTTAAAATTAATGCCTGGGCATTTAGTGGCGGGTAACTAAATTAACGTTAAAACTTTCACTAGTTTTAATTCGATAACTACGAGATTTAGGGCAAAAATTTATTCTTTGTTTTTTTTCAATCTTCCACCTACGTATACATATATTCCTTTTCTTCAATTTAGTGTTATTTTGCGGCACCCTAAGTTAGAAAACAATACGAATGCAATATTTTTGGTAAAAACTCTTTTATCTTTGACTAAATGACCTTGTCCACTATGTTTACAAATGAATAACTTCAACCCGTCATATGTTCGGACTCTACTTGCACCAACGTACAACTGACCGTGAGTGAAAAATGGTCTTGTTAGGAACATTACAACGCTCTCAAATGTTTGACCCTGTAACTTATTTATTGTCATGGCGAACGCCGAAATATATGCTGGATAGAAGCTGTGTCCTTTGGAAAGTGAACGGCAGAATAGTGCCTGAATAACTCAAGTTTAACGCGGAATCAAAATTCGAGTACCGTAAGCATGACCCGTCAAAACTTTGCAGTCAATAGTATTATTGTGCAATTTGACTAATGATTTTGATGTATTCAGATTCCGTATGAGCAAGGCAATAGAATTTATTTTTAATTGAAGTTTATCCCCTAACGCTTAAAGGGTTTAAGAACTGTCAGAAACAATCTTATCATAACTGAAGTAAATTTTCTCGTCTCCTGGCAAACGATTGAGGATTTCTTGATTGATGTGAACAATCTTCGTTTGTGGATGCCAACACAACTGATTCCAATATACGATCGGTCATTAAATTCTCAGAGAAGTCACCATGAATTTCATCGATTATACCTACGACTCTCATCGCCGAGCGTTTGTTGCGGTATCTGTATGATGTTTTCGCCGTATTGCGGGAAGGTGGGTGGTTCGCTATTGCCTAATTGAACTCTAATTCATGAGGCAGCACTCTCCTGTTTTGTCAAAGTAACATAAGTCAATTCACTCCAACTCGTCACATAATTCTCAACCAAAGTGGCACGTGAAGCATGTGGAACCACAGATAATATTTGACGAGAATCACCATACAGAAGAACCGTTTTTCCACCGAACATTTTCAATTTGTTTTCAGCGTTCGTACACAAATCCTTCAACAAATTGTCGATAATTTTCAGGACTTGAAGTGGACACATTGACACAAATTTCATCGATGAAAATATGGTTGCCGAATTTATGTATCAACCATATATGAAAATAGCTTAAAAGTGTACCAATGTGTTATGTGTTTGTGTATTTTAAATTAAAGATTACCTACCTGATCAGTTGTTTATTAAATTTTATATCATTATATTATTTCCGGACGCGCCCACACTTGTCTCATCGAGGTCGAAGATTAGTAGGTCGGGTCGGACAGTTGCTTTTATCTATCCGGAGTGCCGAGTAAATGAATAATACGAGACGTGCCGGTGAAGTAGTAAATTGTAAATAGTGTAAATAATATAAAATAGTGTAACGTTAGAAGTATAAATAAATTGTACATAGTGTTTAAATAAATAAATAATGGAACCCATAAACGCTACATTATGATCTTTCCATTTATGACAAAAATTTTTTTTTTTCACAAACCTAATTACACCAATTATTCAAAGTGTTCTCCTGCAGCTTCAATTCAGCTGTTAACTCAATTCGCCATTCCGTTTCCGTTTTTTGTTTTGAAGTCACTTTGACATTCAAATTTTAAATGAAATTGCCAAAAGTTAGTAGTGCCAACCTAATTTAAATTTCACAGCCTATTCTAATTTATAATTTAAATGATTGTACGGTATGTATAAAAGTCCACAATAACCTATCGTCAATAAATAATAATTATTATTATTCAAACATAACTGAGTGGATGAAAACCTTTTCGCTATTCTTATGAAGAACATTTTCCAGGAGTCTTTTTTGTAAAATGGGAGCGCCGAATGGAAAACTTCGTCATCGGCTAAAAAGTTGTATACATTATGTGTGTAGTAGGTATTTTACATCACTCAGTTTTATTAAAACACTCCGCTTAGCGTCGTGTTTCAATATTAAAACTTCGTTATTTAAAATTGAACGTACCACACTTATAATGTAATATATTATTACCTAACCGTGTTTGGAAACTGAAATTTCCCGCATGAAAACTTTGTTTGAAGCACGATCGAAAGGAATGCTGCATTTAGTGTGAATGCGGAAACTTTCCCTTCCAAATAAGTTAGGTACTGTTACAATTTGATTTTTGCCGCGCATTCACCATCCAAGTTCAGGAACGAATCAGCATCTAGAGATAACCGGCATATACAAAAAACACGATAAGTTTTGGAGTGCCGCCCGACAAAACCTACATTCTTCTCTTTTTCGTTCAACATCTGGCGAAGTAACATCTCAGCGTAAATTTTGCTCCTGGACAAAGATAGCTCCAGATAATTGCGTTAGCGGATAAAATCGTTGGGTGTTCAGTTATTTCAATAATAAATCGCGTTAGCGGATAAATTCGTTAGGTGTCGATTCGGGAAAAAAAGGTAAGAAAAACTACTTTATTGCGTGCAGACCTTGACTATTCTCATTCACTCAAATAGGCAGATTTACCAGCATTTTACCTAGGATCTTTTTGTACCACTTTCATGGAATATTCTGTGATATTCTTTCCTGGACGCACGAAATTTTCACGTGGAATCAGGCTTAATTTACCAGGAATCGTATTAAACGCAAACCCGCAGGATTCGCAGGAAAGCAGTCAAGTAAATTGTCTGGACATCTCCAAAACCGGCAGGAAAGCGTAATACTGTTCAGAAGATAAGTAATAGATAATTTTTCATTATAATTTTTTTATGTTATTAATTCATCTAGTTTTTAATAGCGTGCATTTAAAAATTGTAACCTTCAGTAATCATCATTTTAATGTAATTTAAACTTTAAGTATAGTGCAATATTCATAATTTAACTTGTCACATTTTTATTTCATCGTTGATTTAGTTATTTATTTCACCAACTTGTTACCAGTTATTATAATTTCAATCTTCACCACCTTATTTCATTATTGTTTAATTGTAGAAAGTTCTTGTATTTAATTTAATTGATCATTATATGATTTTTGTGGACATAGCTGTATTTTTGTGTCAAAATCCACACTTCACAATTTTGCTAGGGCGTTACAACAATTTAGGTTGTAATAGTACCTACAATATTTTTTGTAAAGCATCGAGTCGATAAATAATAATCAATAGTCATTTCGTGAATTCGGTCTTACAATCACTTCCTGTATTCGTTGCACTGGCCAACACCCACCTTGTGAAGCAAATGTCCTCCCTAAACGTGGAAAGTAAAAAATCCCAGTGCGGAAAATTCTTGTTTCCGCGCATCGGCGATAACCAGAAAATCGGCCTTCAGTCGTCTAAATAAGTTAATAAGAGAAAAATTCTTCTCATTATTCAAAACAGAAGAGAACAAGAGTTAAATCTACAAAATCATTGTACATACATTGGAAACGATACCAATAAAATTTTTTGCTTTCTACATTAATGGGTAGAAAAGGTAATTTTGAAATCAAACCGAGATGAGGTATCTTTTATTTTAACCTGCAATTACTCTTTGTTTTAATCTCGCTGACCTTACATCTGTCGATTTTGAGAATCGACCCATCACCATCCCATAAATCTCTCCTTTGGAAAGGTCGGATAAGAAACAACCCTATTAATCACTGCCACCCGATAAGGGCGCTCATTAACAAACCAAAATATGATATCGCCTCCCAAATAATAGTTCCACTTCGCGGTGGTCCAGCTAAAACCCGAGAATTTATCTTATCCAATATTAAGTGCTACGTAGAATGGCTATATTGTCAAAAAACCGGACACATTTTATAAATCTCGTACGTTGCTTTCTTCGTCGGAGGAAACGTCGCTATTTTCCGTCTCTTTTCCACCGCGAGCCTTCGATCTTGTCAGCCGAAACACAGACGTGTTTTTGCGAAAATAAAAACAGCGGAAACGAAAACCGCTTACCGAACATGCATCAAAGAATGCGCTGGAATTGTTGGGGAGGTTGTAACGTATAAATCTGGAGCGCGGGGATTTGTTTACATCCCATTGTTTTCCAACATTTAACTATAATTTAGTCAAAGAATTTCTTTGAAGCAATTAACCGCTGTTTATTATTAGTACCACGGTCCAGATGGTCATTGCTGTTGATGTTATCTAATGTCGGTAGGGTTGTGTCGCAGCAGATGTGACTTTAATCCTAATTGAATCAAAGTTTTTAAAGGTAAACAAATGTCACAATGGCAGACTTGGTACACTGACGCTCAAAAGTATTATGACAGAAGGTATAGTTCTAATAATAGGTTGAAAACAGCCGATATATCTTCCGTGGGGGATGCAACAGACTGTTTCATATTATTCACCCAACTATGAATTTACTAGGACATGATTTTTTTAACTTTGTATATTAAAATTGCCCTTGAAAATGTTTTTGCAAATGGCTAATCTAATTGGAGCAGCAATTATTGTACGTTAGTCTTAAGCAGGTTTTAAGCGAATTTCCGCCTGAAAACATTCGTTTAAATCTCCAATAATGATGAAAGCAGCTGTGTTCAGAATTCTGGCCATCTCTTTAATCAAATCACAAATATTAAACAACTAAAAATTAATTTTTTATTTCAAATACAAAATGTGGGAGCAATTGCACATATACATATGTCTACATAGGTCAGACAGGTCGCAAAATTTCAGACCGTATTAAAAAAAATTTCAGACACATCTATAACAACACTGATCTTGGCCCTCCTTCATCAACACATTCTTGTTTCGCCAATCATATATTAATAACGAAATACAATAAAAGCAGGAATGACCTTTTATGACCTCTGATATCATCCAAATATAGTTTAAACAAATTTACCAAATTCTCCTTGATCCATTTTAAATTTTTACATTTTAAAAAATGTTTTTTCCACATTTTTTTTAAAATCATGTAATCTTTTCAAAACGTCAAATTTAATAATTTTTCACAAACAACGTCATAATTTAAACATTCTTTAAGGTAAGAACCTCATTGTAATTTATCAATTAGGCTGAAGATTAGTTTTCTCCCGAAACATGTTCCTATTGTAATTTAATTTTATTAAAGTTTGTGGAGATTGACTAAAGTAATTTTAAATTTTATAAGATTCTGCGTAATGCGTAATAGGTATTTTTTTTTAAATTAACTACAGTAAAATTTGGTGGAATTCTATATTGGCTCTTGGTTTAATTAAATATTATGGTGGCAGAAAAGTAATAAAATAAACCCAATAGCAACATGTAATACCTTTTAGTAACTATTTCATAAGTTCAAGAAGCCGGACTTGTGAACAAAACTACTATAAAAGGTACCGGTAAGTTTATTACTGCAGTTTTAACAATGCGACCAAGCAGCGCTTGAATTTTAAGCCGCCTTAATGTAATATAATCTCCACATTGTTTAAGTTTTTAAGCCTTATTTCCGCAATTAAAGCTCCTCGTGACGCTTCTAAGAGATATTAAAGCTTTATTAAGTTTCTCTAACTTAGGAGATGTATTTCCCGTTGCTGGATTTAGACACGTATAAATATTTATTAATAATAAATAACATCAACATCAGGTGAAATGTAGGTCGGAAATGTAATATTTTTGCTTTGATTTTTACAAAAAGTATGTATTATGCATTTTTTTACAAGTGAACTATGTTATATTGGAATTTGAAATATACAGTATTAATTTGTAAAAAACGCTAATTTTGTTTATAATACATTACACTATAATAATTGTTCAGTTTTCGGTGACCAAGAAGATAATTACCAATTTTCATACAAATAACAGATATAAAAAATGGAATCTATAACACTGGCTTACATGAAAATTGACGTAACGTTCCTGTCAAGGTTGAGGTGGGGTCTAAGTCATAAGTAAAATACGAATTTTATCCTACAAGTCCTATAATCAATAAATCTTTATTTGCCCTACGGGCTTTCTGATTCCTATACATATACAAGTAAACTTAACAATTATAATAATAAAAAAACTAAATAAAATTCTCTATTTCTTGTCCCCTCCCTTTTTCTCTTCTCCCTTCTCCCTCCTCTTCCATACCTCTTTCATCCATTTAATTTCCCTTCCATCTACATTCAGTATTTCCTCTCTTTCTTTCCTCTCTCTTTGTTTCATCTCACTGCACTCGTTCCACATATGCTCAATCGTCTCTCTTTCCTCATAGCACATTCTACACATTCTTCCTCCATCTTCTGCCCAATACCTATTTTCCCTCTCTTCATTTCCGCACCTAAACCTCGCCATCATCTTTCTTTCTTTCTCGCTCTCCCTCCCCAAATACTTCGGTACTTCCTCGATCATGCATCTTCCGTACTTCCCGTTGTATCTGGATTCTCTAATTCTTTCTCTCCTCTCTTGTCTATCCGTATCCTTATCTCTTTCACTTAGTTCTACATTCATTCACACGCCTCTTTCTCTCAGTCTCTCTATTTCTTTGCTTGCATATCCATTCCTCCTGTAGTAATTCTCCCTATCATTCTCCTCTGAATTCTTCTTTTCTCTCCAGCACTCCTTTAGTATCCTACATTCTTTCCTCCCTTCCATCCTGTCTTCGAACTTGACCGCTCTTTTTCCCGCTTTCACTCTCAACCTATTCCTCTTGCATTCTTCTCTCACTATGTACCCTGGCGTTTCTCTCTCCACCCCTAGCACCCACCTCAGATATTTCACCCTCTCTATCACCTCTTGTTCTTTCCATCCCCAGACCTCTGCTCCGTACAACAACACGCTTTCAATAAGACTTTCAAACATCATCATTCTCCTCTTACAATCGCCTCCCCACCTTCTTTCTCCTATTCCCCATACACATCCTATCACCTTGTTCTCTAATATGTGCCTTATATGTGGCTCTTTCATTGAACACATACCCCAAGTATTTGAATTCTTTTACTTGTTCTATTACTTCTACCTCCCACCTCCAATCACTCTCTTCGTTCTTCCTCTTTCTCTTATTGAACACCAGCATTTTTGTTTTCTCTACATTCACTTCTAGTCTTTTCTTCTTCACATATTTTCCTAAACTCTTTATCTACAAGTCCTATAATATACAGTGCATTTTTTTAACACTGGCCATAGGGATTCTCATATTCAATTTTCTACCCCACGTTAATTTTTGTTAGGAAAAAAATTCGCCCTTGAAATTTTTACACGATATAATATGCAACTTCTTTCAACTAGATTAAAAATTTTGCCTTTAAAATGAAAAACAGTTTCAATATTCCAATGCTGTTTTACACCGTTCAAGAGAAAATTACATTAAAGGTATGTCGCCCAGGGAAATTTCGGACAATTTTTGAATTGGTTTTCTCCGTTATATCTGACAATTTTTGCGGCAAAATATCCCAACTAGCAAGACAACGGTGCAGACACTACGTACAACACTCTTAACTACATGATGCACCAACCATCGACAGCAAAAGCGTATACGGACTCCTCATGTGTTCACACCTGAGATAAAGTTGAGTATTTGTTTGGCAGCCGAAGAAAAAAAAATTCTAGTTTAAAAGAACTTTCAAACAGACTCGATGTGTCCAGAAGCACTTGTTTTAAGACGTTGAAAAGTGAAAGATACAACTCTTACAAGGTGAAGAATGTGCCTAAGTTATTATCAACGGATTTTTTCCAAGAATGGAGCTTTGTGAATATTGGATTAATCGATTCAACGAACGTAGTAATATTTTAAATATTATTTCGTTTTCTGACGAAAGTACATGTAACATCAATAAAAGCCCTATATTATGTATTTGAGAAACGCATACTCAGTGGAATAGTAAAGTAAATGTTTGGTTGGGAATGTTGGATAATCAAATAATAGGACCATTTTATTGACAGTTCTCCCAACGCTGAAATATATTTAGACATGCTGATTATGGTGATTGATCCGGCATTAGCTGAGCAAAAAGCTAATGGTCAGATCATCTTTCAACACGATGGGGCTCTTCCACATACAACGAGAACAGTTGTTGAATTCCTAAATAATGCATTTCCGGAAAGTTGGATAGGAAGGAATGGACCCTACTGATGGCCTGCCTGAAGTCCTGACCTCAGCCCTATGGACTTTTCCTTGTGGGGATACATCGGTCAGAACAGACCGAATCCCGTGAACGCCGCAGACTTGCAAAAATGAATGACTGAGGACTGCAATAATATAACATTACGGCATTTGGAAAATGTAAGGCGCGAATTTTACGATCGACTAGGTCACTGTTTGGCGGCTTTTGGTCAGCACTTTGAACACCGATTATAGTTTCTGGCGAAGTGTGTTCTGTTTTGTGTTCTATTTTTGTTATTATTTCTAATTTGTTGTGTTACATTGTTGCTGTTAGATAATTGTAGTTTTGAATTTTAACAAAAATGTTCAACAGACACCTAAATAATACTGAAAAAAAGTACTCTTTCTTTTTTTAAATACATAACTTCTAGCGGGATGGAAAGAAGAAGTTCGAATTATATTGCGTAAAAATTTTAATTCCGAATCCTTATCCTAACAAAAGTTAACATGGGGTAGGAAATTTATCATCAGAATTCCTATGGCCAGTTATAAAAAAAAACGCCCTGTATATAAACAAGGAGAATAAGAAATTTAACAATACTAATTATGAATGGTGACAAAATTTAAATTGATGTGTTGAACAAAATTATTGTTAGATATAAAAAGTGACAAATTGTAAGGTGATAATTGTACAATTATTAATGTCAAAACACGACGTATTTTAAAGTTGACAATGGAACAGATTATTAAATGCAAACAATGACAAATTTTAACCTGTTGATTGAACAATAAATAATGAGAACAAAAACAAAATATGGAACCAGAAGAATGTCGATGAATCAAAGTGGAGTAAATTTAAATTTAAAGTTAAATATATTTAAGTCGAACTCCACAAACTTTAATAAACGCAAAATTACAATTGGAACATGTTTCGGGAGAACACTACTCCCATCATCAGCCCTAATTTAACAAGAGATTAATGATACAATTGATGAATTACAGAGGGGTTCTTATCTTAAAGAATATAATATTATATATTGTAATAATATTGTAATATTGTTAATAACTTAAATATTGTATCATTAATCTCTTGTTAAATTAGGGCTGAGGATGGGAGAAGTTCCAATTGTAATTTTGCGTTTATTAAAGTTTGTGGAGTTCGACTTAAAGATATTTAAATTTTTAAACTATGGACTTAATTATAATGTATTCCCTCTTGTACTAAATTACCATTAGTACTATTACTTCCACCCGTAGCTATTGTAGTCCCACGGTTTACTAAGGCAGTACTTTTTTGGTGAAGTCTAAACACTTATTTTTTACGTCTTGTAAAATAATCCAGACCATTTATTCGTTATATTTGCGGTCATTATATTTTACCTATGCGGCAACGCAAGATCACTCCTGAGGTACTGTTACAATTTTATTTTTGCAGTGCCTCGCGACCGACCTACGTTCTTCTCTTTTTCGTTCGACATCTGGCGAAGTAACATCTCAGCCTAAATTTTGCTCCTGGACAAGAGATAGCTCCAGAGAATCACGTAAATATTGATTATAATACGACTAGGTGTTCAATTAGTTCAATAATAAATCGCGTTAGCGGATCAAATCGTTAGGTGTCGATTCGAGGAAAAGAGGTAAGAAAAACTACTTTATTGCGTGCAGACCTTGACTATTCTCTTTCAATCAAATAGGCAGATTCACCAGCACTTTACCGAGGATCTTTCTTGTAACACCTTCTTTGAAATAATAGCTGTAATATTCTCTCCTGGACGCACGAAGTTTTCACTTGGAATCAGGCTTAATTTCCCAGGAAATTGCAAACTCGCAGGATTCGCAGGATTCGCAGGAAAGCAGTAAAGTAAATTGTCAGGACAGCTCCAAAACCAGCAGGAAAGCGAAATACTATTCAGAAGATAAGTAATAGATAATTTTTCTTTATATTTTTTGTGTTATCAATTCATCTAGTTTTTATTAGCGTGCCATTTAAAAATTGTAAACTTCAATAATCATTTTACTGTAATTTAACCTTTAAAAAGTGCATTAGTCATAATTTAACTGTCATATTTACATTTTCATCGTTCATAGTTATTTATTTATTATTGTTTAATTGTAGAAAGTTCTTGTATTTAATTTAATTGTTCATTATATGACTTTTGGGGACATAACTGTATTTTTGTGTCACCATTCACATTTCACAATTTTATCAGGGCGTTACGACAATTTAGGTTGTAATAGTACCTACCTATCATACCTTGCGATCATTAAAAAAAAAGCAGGTAAGATGTTAAGTTCGGCCATCCAGTCCTGATTTGCTTTGAAGGGTAATGTTTTCTTTTTTTATCGTGAGTCAAAATTAAATCAAGAAGGACTGTATTAGTTGATATTACTTTTAAAGACATTTTTGTTCGGCTATTTGCAACTCTGCAGCCGGATACAAATATTTGACGTAACGTCAACTGAGAGAAAATTGTAGATTAGCTGAATAGAAATTCTATTAATTCAATACGGCGGCGGTTGCCTCAATTTTTTTTAGGTGGTATGCTCCACGAGACCACGGGTAACTAAAAGTCGGAGTACGGAACTCCAGAAGTCAACTGTCTAGTTTGGCGGGAGGGAAAAATAAAGCCGGAAAAGATAAAGCACCTTGAGTACGGCGGTTCAGTTAACAAAAGTTTCGGAACCCTGGCGGTTGATGACAAAAGTCAAGATTCAGCCGGTTGACTTCGGCGTGCCCGCTCCCCGTATACGGCTATTCGATTATCACAAAGTTCGGAACCCGGGCGGTTGATGACAAAAGTTATGGAAGACCCTGTAGTATACGTTAATTGGCGTTTCCCGGGACTCGACTTGCTAGTTCGCGGGGAGGAACGGTGAGGTCGGGTTTGATCCGCGCTAGCCAGCAGAAAACAAGTCGGTCTGGTTGGTCTGGAAGGTTGACCAGCGTTGAACCCTGGGATCCCCCCGCGGGAACCCAACCTTCCAGAGACCAGTAAAAACCGGGATAACTTATTAATTTATTACAACACTAGTGGCTAGTCGTCGGAGGGTGTGGGAAGCTAGCAAAAAGAAAATGCTCGGTCTGGTTGGTCCGGAAGCTTAGCCAGCGTTGAACCCTGGGATCACCCCGCGTGAACCCAACCTTCCGGAAACCAGTAAAAACCGAGATTATGTGTTACGATGCCTAGACGTTGGCGGGTGTGGGGTAACTAGCGAAGAAAAAGAGACGGGTCTGGTTGTTCTGGAAGCTTGGCCAGCGTTGAACCCTGGTATCCCCCCACGGAAACCCAACCTTCCAGCGACCAGTAAAAACCGGGATAAGGCTTTACGTAGGCTAGTTGGTTTATAAATGGTTCAACAATATGCCGGATATACCTTTCTGAATTAATGGTAAGTTAAAAAAGATCGGCCCATACACCCGCTGCCTCGAAACCGCCAGCCAAACGGCAACTTCAACGGGGTGTAAAGTTGCAGCTCTAACAACGTGGGGATTTTCACCTGATCATATTCTGTAGTATTGCATAAGCGTCAAAATGAAATCAGGCGTCATCAGAAAAAAAAAGGATTGGTCGAGGATATCATTGTCGTTCATTACTTCATTGAACCAGTGGCAGAATTGATCTCTGTAAGCGTAATCGGGAGGTTTTGTAAATTTTGATGTTTGTTGAATAACCCAGGTATTCAGTGTTTTTTTTTATCAATTTCAATAAATTAATAACTTAGTTGTTCCACAACTTGTCATTTCATTGTTTCTTTCAACTTCATTTTATAATTTTTTTGCATCAAAACAAAAGGGCAAGTAAGTTATTAGTGTTGGACAAGATTTTCAGAAAATTGTAAGTATTTAAGTGAGAATAAGTTTAATTGGTTAAACCTATTTAATTTTTAACAATTATACATTCCGGAGTGGCACTTACACTTGGTAAAATATCTTCTCCTATTTTTTTGCAGGCAATGATTTGTTTAAAACCCAGTTATTATTTAAAACTGTTTTGTTGGCTGTTTAAATTTTTTATAATGGTTTGCTTTGGTTTTCTATTTTTGGACCTTTTATATTTTCCTGAACTTTTTAAAAATTCATATTTTTTTAGTACCTATGCAGGTTCATTTAAACTTACTTGCTATAAATATACGTAGTTGTTGTTTAATTCACAATATAATATTTGCCAACGTGATTTTAAATTGCACCTTGTTTATCAATATCTAAATATTTGTGCACATTCAGTGACAGAGCAAACTGACATGACACATAGAATCAATATCCTTACCATATTCAATAAAAATGATCTATTTATTCTTATTTTTGATCCATTATTCCATGCGCACCACAGTCCACCTCAAAGAGAAAAATTATTATTAAACCGTTCCTAAATTGGACCATAAATATATCTCAAAAAATAGTTTGTAATTTTTTTAAATTAGCAACACGATACTAGTGTAGCCTCAAGCTTAAATTGTCACGGGGATGCGAATCTATGAACGTCCTAAACTGGGTCTAAAATAAACATTCTAGTCTTGATCGATTGGTCGGCTAAGGTGTAAAGAAATGGTGACAGAACCGTATTCCAACAATGTAGATTGAGTTGATCACTTGCCTCAGTACGTGTAACAAATTAATATTTGACTGTCTAACTTTAGAATACATTAAAAATTCAAGCCTTTGAGAAACATATAAACACTTTAGCTGGTAACAATTCATAGCAGAATATTAAATACGACTCTGGAGATCAAGACACGTGCCGGCCAAAAAAGACGACGGCACGACAGACCGAAAGGGGGGGGTGGGGGTTTGGACGTCGCACTACCCTCGGGACACAGCCTCCTTCTGGAGCTTCAACGACACCGCCCCCTTGCGTCATTGCGAAACAACTTAAGGTTTCTTGACCATTTTGTGTTTTTTCCCAAAAACTTATGCTATAAAATAAACTACCCTTCCCTTATATTCTTTCGCAAATCCACAACAGATACCTAGATAAACTCGGGTAAGAAAAAGGTCGTTCGGCTTTTTTATATCAACTGCTAACCTGTTGCTGCAATTATGTAGTTATGCTAGCCAACTCTGATGTTCAAACTTGAATGTCGTAGTAAAGACCGCTGGTAATTGAGGCAATAATTTGAACGGATTTTTTTCCATTAAATGACCAGTTTAAGTTCTTTGTAAAAATTTTGCAAATAACGCTCAAGAAAAATGTACGAAATTTCTCTTTACTATACTACTTTTCTTCTTGTTGCCCTTCTGGTTGTTCTCTTCACAATTATAATTTCATAGTCATGTGTGCAGGCACAATACGTTTTTTTTTTTTACCATTTATCTTCGTCAATGTGCTGTTGCTGTGAGATTTCTTTATTATATTTATTGAATTATTATTTTCGCCTTGACTCCACAAAAGTACTCTTCATTTAGCTTATGAACTTGAAGGTCAATTAGTTAATTTTCTCTTTATTAGATGATATAAACATTTCCTTTTTGCTATCTACACGTGCAGAATCGCCGTTTGCTTTGAAATAAAAATTTCGAATACATTATTTTCTGACGTAATTCTTTTGTGACGACATTTTATAATTTTACCAACATAGAGGTTTTTTCAGTTTAATTACCCAAGTTAAATGTTCAGTCATGTGCCGCACTGCCTCCTGATAAATTTCTGTAAACTGTAATTTACATTGCAAATAACACCATAAAAGCTCCTGCTGCAAAACTACGTTGCTTTCATTACACTAACTTACCACATTACCCGCAAAAATAGAAAATTAAATCCCGTGACGTCTTTATTTCTGAACAACCTCTTCTTTGTTCCAAGCAGCGGCTTTGATTTTCCGTGACCCATTAAAATATAATGCATCATTAAGTACATATCATATATCGATTGGCTAAAGCCCGTTCCTTTGGCTGTGTGCTTTCAATTCAACTAATTTAAGGGAACGGTTGACTTGTAATGGAACTTTTCAGCTGGCTAACGTTAGTTTCCGCAGCCACGGTCCACTGGCACTACTGTCTCCCCGTCTAAAGCCAGTCGAACTTTTCCGTCACAAAAACAAATTGTCTCGTGTTGTTGCGTGTGCAGCAAAATCGTTTAGAACGACTCGTTTAACTCAACGAGTCGAGAAAGCCCGATTTTATAGCTTTTTCATGCAAATTCGTTTAATTAATTATGGACCTACTAAAAGTTTTTCAGTGGGGCTTACAACCTTGCCTACACACAGGAAGTTTGTTGAACCATGAACCTGTTGGTATCTTAAAGAGCCGAAATATTTTGTCACCGACATCTGTTTTAATTAAGCTATCAAAAAATCCGTCGTTGCGAAATATAGCAAAGGAAACCATCTATATACATCCACGTGGAATGATGAAAGACTGATTATTCAACATATGAAGATAAGACCCTCATTCTCATGCAAACGGCTTTTGATTCCCTACTTTACATCTAATGAGGATTAGTTTTCGGTTTTTATTCCATGCCACATATGATGAAAGATAATTTGTCGCTTAATATTACTCTTTAGCATTTTAAGTGCAAGCTATTAGGTTTTCTTTTTCAACCTTAGATAAACAGCAGGAAACTAAAGATTGCAAATGACAGTTTGTAAGCTTTGCAACGTTACAGACGCGATGTAGTCGTTATTAAAGTCAGAATTATTTAGAGCCTCTAATGCAGTCGCTAAACTCCAACTTTGACACGTAACCGCGAATTTCGGTTGCAAAATACGAAGTTGGTGATATAATTACTATGCAACTAAATTTAATGCAGTCAATTTTCACAAAGTACTTAGCTACAACTAACCGCATATCTACTATGTTTTGTCATGGTTTATGTACACAAAGAAACAAGTAATTATATTAAATGAAAAAAACATTAATAATGGATACTTTGTATTAGAAGGATAATGAAGACTTTATGATACGTACACAGGATTAAACACTGAAGAAACCGTTTAATGTAGGTTGTGTTCTCAACTTTACTTCATAAAAACATTTGGTTAATGATAATAATTTGTGGTTAAGAGGTCGACAAAGGAACACAGTAGTCTTTTAATGAAGTCTAGCTAAAAATGTAATTAAACAAAAAAAAATGAATGCTTTTGAATTTGAATTTTGAAAAATGAATTACACTTGACGGACGTGTGTTGCGGCGCGGCGCTGGATAAGATAAACGGCTAAGAAAGCGTGAATAAAAAAAAGAGAGACGATAAGAGACAAAAGAAAAAGAGAATCAGGACGAGAATCGGAAGGAAGGAAAAAAAACAACGGGTTGCACTCCGGGAGTGCTGGAAGAAGTGAAAACTTTGTGCATTTTTGAATATTTTGGAATGGTTAGGGAATAATTTCGCACGAATTGCTTTATTTGTCAGTATAAAAGTACTATCATTTATGTGGTAGAATACATTATTATTCATTTATTGCGCTATCGTACACAAACATGACATATATTACATTAAAAATTTAACACTTCAGAACTATTACAATAATTACTATTTTACATTAAAAAGTTTATCTCTCAGAAAAATCAACTTTCATTCATAATTTCAACGACTCTTTCACCATCATCATTACCAGCATCATCATCGCCAATCTCTAAAACTGATACAATAGGTTTATGGTAGCTGAAGTAAGAAACGAACAATTTTGATTCGAATCTATTTAAATGTCTAATAAAGACCGCATCAATAGTAGTTTTGTATTTCGTTGTGCGATCATTTGACATCGTTAAACCAAATTCATTGTTTAAAAATTCAATTAATTGTTGATTTTTATCGTCTGCAAAGTTTATGTTGAAATCTCCACTAAAAATTATTGGCAAATCATCAAAGCTTTTCCCAATTTTTTTTGAAGCAATGCAGATGCGTCATGAGAATAAATGAATAAATTTTCATACAAGAAGTCTCGTATAGCACGCAATGACTTATCTGGAGAAATGTAAACGGCAACCATAATAATGAACTGATTATCACCAGAGTGGCAACGACTTATACACATATCGCCGATATCAGAAACAGTAGCATTAAGGGTATTGGTCGCGACTTCATAAGACAGAGAGTTTTGCCCACGTCAAATTTTAAAGAAATCTATTTCACATGTCACATTGGTTTTTTCACTCCTACGCATTAAGTGCTACACAGTGCGAGGAGAGAGATGACTGAATTGCAGTGTACCAGCGCAGTTATTGCTATGAATCAGCGGAGTGACCATTCAGAAATGACTGACCGACTAAGGGTCCACATGCGCTATCGACAGGGGCGGACTTGCCCCAAATATTAATAGATACGTATTGCAATTAAAATTATTATGGGACAGTTCAACTTTATTTCATAGTCAAAAAAATATCAGAAGTCAAATCTATATGCATAATTAAATAATCTATATATACAGGCTGTCCCAGAATATCGGTCCCATAGAACAATGTCATATTTGTGGAGTTAAAATAAGTTGACTTAACACAACTTACCTATATACTAAGTTGCACCGTTTAACCGTCAGAGGGCTTCGAAATTCGAAAATAAATTTCAATTTTTTTAAATATTCTTGAAACCACTGCAACAATCAGATTGAAACTTGGTGGAAGTGTATCTTTATTAAAGCGTCACTTGTACGTGTATTTCTTACTTTTGCATTAATATCTTAAGGTTTCAGAATACAACTCCCCGCATATAATTTTACCCCCAACTTTTTGGGATGTAGCACGACTGATTTCATGTTTTTTTATTAGAAAAGTACTTTTATTTCTAACATTTTTTATCTCTTGTAAAATTTTGATACCTGCGTTCGTTTAAGCAGAAAAAAAAATTAATTTGAGGTGTCATTAAATATCAAGCAATCTAATTTTAAGTGAAAAATCAAGTCACCATGCTTTTCAGTTTATTTACTGAAACAAGTGCATATATTCAAAATTGTCAGTTGGTTAACGACTCTAGCATCTTGAAAAAATGGTAAATCAGTACACTTTTGCTGAACAAACCGATATATGTTACTTGTCTTGGGATTTTGTAATGGTAATTATCGTGAGAGTCTTCGAGTTTATCATGAGAGATTTCCCAATCAACGTACTCCATGCCATAAAACTTTTGCAAGAATTGAGAGGCGTCTCCGAAAGAAGGGCTGCTTAGAAGGCTATAAAAAATTCCGGACGCACTAGAAATGTTCGCACGGTTGAAGTAGAAGAAAATATTCTTCATGCGGTTGAAGATGACCCAAGCACAAGTTCCCGACTGATAGCAGCACAGGTGGGTGTAAGCAAAAGTACGGTGAATAGAGTAACCAAAGAGCAGTTACTTTACCCGTACCACGTCCAGCGTGTTCAAGATCTTCTGCCTCCCGATTATGAAGCTCGAGTTGCGTTTTGCCAAATCATTCGACAAAGAAGCCACGATGATTTGAATTTTACCAAAAAAATTCTCTTCACTGACGAGGCCTTTTTTACGAGACGTGGCATAACAAACGTTCATAATGATCATGTTTATGCAGACGAAAATCCTCATGCTATTAAAGTGAAACATTTTCAGCATGAATTTGGAATTAATGTCTGGATGAGTGTTATCAATAATCATTTAATTGCACCTTTCCAGCTTCCGAATCGACTTAACGGCAATGAATATCTAACCTTTCTTCGAGACCATTTTCAACCACTGCTTGAAGATGTACCTTACGCTTTACGTCGCAATATGTATTTCATGCAGGATGGCGCACCCCCTCACTTTGCACGTGCTGTGAGAGACCACCTACATGCACAGTATCCAGAAAAATGGATAGGCAGAGGAGGAGATGCACCAATTCGCTGGCCGCCAAGATCACCAGATCTGACTCCCTGTGATTTCTTCTTATGAGGAGCTTTGGCAGCAAAAGCTTACTCGGTAAAGATTAATACGAGGCAACAACTCTGGGCCCGAATTCAAGAGGCGGTTAATAATGTGGCAAATGAAGAAACACTGCAACGTGTTCGATTCAATTTTTTGCGTAGAATTAATTTATGCATACAAGAAAACGGTGCGCATTTTGAACACCTGATGTGATTTGTATCTAATCAATAAAAATAAAAATGAAAAGCATGGTGACTTGATTTTTCACTTCAAATTAGATTACTGAATATTTATACCTTCAATTAAATTATTTTTTTCTGCTAAAACGAATGCAAGTATCAAAATTTTTCATGAGATAAAAAATGTTAGAAACAAATGTACTTTTCTAATAAAAAAAACATGAAATCAGTCGTAAGACATTCCAAAAAGTTAGGGGTAAAATTGTATGCGGGGGGTTCTATTCTGAAACCTTAAGATATTAATGCAAAAGTAAGAAACACACGTACAAGTGACGCTTTAATAAAGATACACTTCCATCAAGTTTCAATCTGATTGTTGCAGTGGTTTCAAAAATATTTAAAAAAAATGAAATTTATTTTCGAACTTTGAAGCCCTCTAACGGCTAAACGTTGCAACTTAGTATATAGGTAAGTTGTGTTAAATCAACTTATTTCAACTCCACAAATAGGAGATTGTTCTATGGGACCGATATTCTGGGACACCCTGTATATAAAATCCAAATACCACTCACTGATTGACGGGCCCCCCCACCCCGTTAATCTCTGTATCCACTGAAACCATTGCAATGAAATTTTACACACTTACTTATTTCACCACGTAAGCTCCCACTAGGAAACGGTTTTCCAAAATTCCATCCCTAAGGGGGGTAGCGGGCCCCCCCGCCCCGTTAATCTCTGAATCCACTGAACCGATTGGAATGAAATTTTGCACACATACTTATTTGACTACGTAAGCGCCCACTAAGAAACGGTTTTTCAAAATTCCATCCCCAAGGGGGGTAACGGGGCGGCGGAGTTAATCTCTAGATCCACTGAACCGATTGGAATGAAATTTTGCACACATACTTATTTGACCATGTAAGCGCCCACTAAGAAACGGTTTTTCAAAATTCTATACCTAAGGGGGGTAACGGGGCGGGGGAGTTAATCTCTAGATCCACTGAACCGATTGGAATAAAATTTTGCAAACATACTTATTTGACCACGTAAGCGCCCAATATGAAAAGGTTTTTCAAAATTCCATCGCTAACGGGGGTAACGGGGCGGGGTAGTAATCTCTAGATCCACTGAACCGATTGGAATGAAATTCTGCACACTTACTCATTTTACCACGTAGGCGCCCACTAAGAAACGATTTTTCAAAATTCAATCCCTAAGGGGGGTAACGGGGCGGGGGAGTTAATCTCTAGATCCACTGAACCGATTGGAATGAAATTTTGCACACTTACTCATTTTACCATGTAAGCGCTCACTAAGAAAGGATTTTTCAAAATTCAATTCCCAAGGGGGGTAACAGGACGGGGGAGTTAATCTCTAGATCCACTAAACCAATTTGAAAAAAATTTTGCACACTTATTTATTTTACCACCTACGCGCTCACTAAGAAACGGTTTTTCAAAAATCCAATCCAAAGGGGGGTAACGGGGCGGGGGAGTAATCTCTAGATCCACTGAACCGATTGGAATGAAATTTTGCACACTTGCTCATTTTACCACGTAGGCGCTCACTAAGAAACGGTTTTTCAAAATTCGATTCCAAAGAGGGGTAACGGGGCGGGGGAGTTAATCTCTAGATCCACTGAACCGATTGGAATGAAATTTTGCACACTTACTCATTTTACCACGTCGGCGCTCACTAAGAATCGGTTTTTCAAAATTTAGTCCCTAAGGGGGGTAACGGGGCGGGGTAGTTAATCTCTAGATCCACTGAACCGATTAGAATGAAATTTTGCACAGATAATTATTTTACCACGTACGCGCTCACTAAGAAACGGTTTTTCAAAAATCCAATCGAAAGGGGGGTAACGGGGCGGGGGAGTAATCTCTAGATCCACTGAACCGATTGGAATGAAATTTTGCACACTTACTCATTTTACCACGTCGGCGCTCACTAAGAATCGGTTTTTCAAAATTTAGTCCCTAAGGGGGGTAACGGGGCGGGGTAGTTAATCTCTAGATCCACTGAACCGATTAGAATGAAATTTTGCACAGATAATTATTTTACCACGTACGCGCTCACTAAGAAACGGTTTTTCAAAAATCCAATCCAAAGGGGGGTAACGGGGCGGGGGAGTAATCTCTAGATCCACTGAACCGATTGGAATGAAATTTTGCACACTTACTCATTTTACCACGTAGGCGCTCACTAAGAAACGGTTTTTCAAAATTCGATTCCAAAGAGGGGTAACGGGGCGGGGGAGTTAATCTCTAGATCCACTGAACCGATTGGAATGAAATTTTGCACACTTACTCATTTTACCACGTCGGCGCTCACTAAGAATCGGTTTTTCAAAATTTAGTCCCTAAGGGGGGTAACGGGGCGGGGTAGTTAATCTCTAGATCCACTGAACCGATTAGAATGAAATTTTGCACAGATAATTATTTTACCACGTACGCGCTCACTAAGAAACGGTTTTTCAAAAATCCAATCGAAAGGGGGGTAACGGGGCGGGGGAGTAATCTCTAGATCCACTGAACCGATTGGAATGAAATTTTGCACACTTGCTCATTTTACCACGTAGGCGCTCACTAAGAAACGGTTTTTCAAAATTCGATTCCAAAGAGGGGTAACGGGGCGGGGGAGGTAATCTCTAGATCCACTGAACCGATTGGAATGAAATTTTGCACAATTACTTATTTTACCACGTAGGCGCTTACTGAGAAACGGTTTTTCAAAATTCCATCCCCAAGGGGGGTAACGGGGCGGCGGAGTTAATCTCTAGATCCACTGAACCGATTGGAATAAAATTTTGCACACATACTTATTTGACCATGTAAGCGCTCACTAAGAAAGGGTTTTTTCAAAATTTTATACCTAAGGGGGGTAACGGGGCGGGGGAGTTAATCTCTAGATCCACTGAACCGATTGGAATGAAATTTTGCAAACATACTTATTTGACCACGTAAGCGCCCACTATGAAAAGGTTTTTCAAAATTCCATCGCTAAGGGGGGTAACGGGGCGGGGGAGTAATCTCTAGATCCACTGAACCGATTGGAATAAAATTTTGCACACTTACTCATTTTACCACGTAGGCGCTCACTAAGAAACGGTTTTTCAAAATTCAATCCCTAAGGGGGGTAACGGGGCGGGGGAGTTAATCTCTAGATCCACTGAACCGATTGGAATGAAATTTTGCACACTTACTCATTTTACCACGTCGGCGCTCACTAAGAAACGGTTTTTCAAAATTTAGTCCCTAAGGGGGGTAACGAGGCGGGGGAGTTAATCTCTAGATCCACTGAACCGATTGGAATGAAATTTTGCACAGATAATTATTTGACCATGTAAGCGCTCACTAAGGAAGGATTTTTCAAAATTCAATTCCCAAGGGGGGTAACAGGACGGGGGAGTTAATCTCTAGATCCACTAAACCAATTCGAATGAAATTTTGCACTTATTTATTTTACCACGTACGCGCTCACTAAGAAACGGTTTTTCAAAAATCCAATCCAAAGGGGGATAACGGGGCGGGGGAGTAATCTCTAGATCCACTGAACCGATTGTAATAAAATTTTGCACAGATACTTATTTGACCACGTAAGCGCCCACTAAGAAACGGTTTTTCAAAATTCTATCCCTAGGGGGGTAACGGGGCGGGGGAGTTAATCTCTAGATCCACAGAACCGATTGCAATGAAATTTTGCACACTTACTTATTTTACCACGTAGGCGCTCACTAAGAAACGGTTTTTCAAAATTCCATCCCCAAGGGGGGTAACGGGGCGGCGGAGTCAATCTCTAGATCCACTGAACCGATTGAAATGAAATTTTGCACACATACTTATTTGACCATGTAAGCGCCCACTAAGAAATGGTTTTTCAAAATTCTATACCTAGGGGGGGTAACGGGGCGGGGGAGTTAATCTCTAGATCCACTGAACCGATTAGAATGAAATTTTGCACACATACTTATTTGACCATGTAAGCGCTCACTAAGAAAGGGTTTTTTCAAAATTCAATTCCTAAGTAGGGTAACAGAACGGGGGAGTGAATCTCTAGATCAACTAAACCAATTCGAATGAAATTTTGCACACTTACTTATTTTACCACGTAGGCGCTCACTAAGAAACGGTTTTTTAAAATTCCATTTTTAGGGGGGGTAACGGGGCGGGGGAGTTAATCTCTAGATCCACTGAACCGATGCAAACAAATATTTACAGACCTCATAAAAAGGGCGTAAACGGGGAGAATTCTCATAACTGGATAACAAACAGTGTTACAAACGCGAAAATTGGGATCTAGATTTCCTTTTTAAGAAGACCGGACCCGTGTTTGATGATTTTCCAAATATCCAATCCAACTGCGAAAAAAAGGTGAGGGTGGATTTGGGAGTGATTTTTCTCAAAATTCTTATAATCTGAAGATCGACAATGTTACAGGCATAAGAATTGGCACTTGGACTCTCCTTTAAAAATAACTAGACCCGTGTTTGACAATTTTGCAAAAAAATATTTACAAACCGCGAAAAAGGGGTGTAAATGGGAAGGGTAGTTTTCCTGAGAATTCTCAGAACTGGAAAACAAATAGTGTTACATACGTGAAAATTGGGATCTAAATTTTCATTTAAAATTGATTGGGGGCGTGTTTGAGGATTTTACAAAAAAAAATTACCAACTGGAATAAAAAGAGGGTAGATTTGGGAGAGATTTTTCTCAAAATTTTTATGACTTCAAGACCGACAGGCATGAGAATTAGCACTTGGACTCGGCTTTAAAAAAAAGTTTTTTTTACTGTTTGTTATTTATTATTAAAACTGCTTTAATTAAGGAGCTGTACCAATTCCAAATATAAGTGCCACTAAAGCCAAACCCAACTTACGCTGGCAAAGCCGCGGGTAACTGCTAGTAATATATACAAATAACTGAACATGGCTTATTTGACTTTAAAATCATCAATCATTTACCTTTTTTCCAACATATCACTTCTCACAGAACTGATGTCTGAAGAGACCGTAGGTATGTTTTCACTACAAATAATAATTATAAAATGAATCACAGGGTTTTATAGTTTTACCTTAGCTGTGTTTTTTTCACTGCTTTTAATTGCGCTATTTTTTCGATGAACGGAAGGATATTTTTTTATAGCATTTTTCCTCAAATTTCCCATTATTATTAGAAAAAAATAAACTAATAAAAATTTAAGGACAAACCAGTTTCGACACTAACATCTGAAACTCAAGTGAGCATAGATCACTAGGCCATAATTCTGACGAGTGTCACCCTGTATTGCTGCGCGCCGAACGTTGTGGACCTAAGAAGTTTTTACCATGAACACGCGACGGTCTGTTCAGTAACGCTCGGACTGATTGTACGTCTCCAGTTCAAACGGTAAGAGATAACACTATTGCATCTTATATTATGTACGACGGAGATAGGAAATTTGCATCGCACTACGAATTTTGGAAGAACAAAGAAACCATTCGGTTATTTCAACAATGATTTAAGGATTTGTTTTTATAATCGAAAGCAGTTTCGTACAAAGTTAAACTGATTTTTTTCAAGTTTTGGTTGATTTTGGTCTTCTCATTACGGATTCAACCTGTTATCAGATAATATATTTTTATTTTATTTTGAGGACATTCTACTTTAGTATTGATCATTATTCAAATGTTAAACCAAAAATTAAAGTGCTAGGTGTGTTAATGATTAAGTAATTCCAAAACTAAACAATAATTTTTTGGACCGTCTAGCGTCTTCATCCTATCCATGTCTAGTTATACGATAAAAGAGTGGGCTGGTATGACGTTTAGGAATGTTGTTGTGCAGACAAATTATAGTCAAATGAAGCCGCGTTCAATTCCCTTAAACATGCTGGTGTATTTCGCATGCACATCCATATAATTTGTGCAATAATGAACTGTGTTCATATTTTGATAAATAGCTACTCCTCCCGCTGTACGATTATTTCTTCTAAAACTTGCAACAAAGAGAAGGGGATATTACCTCCTCTCCTACGCCGCGCCGGCGCGGCGGTCTACCCTCCCTCTGTCTTACGAATTTTCGATCAGGCCACGTCCTGACGCGAGGTTAACAATTTTTACCCATTCCAAAAAGTGCTCACCGCCGCTAAAGAAGTTTTCACTTCAAAAATATTGTAACGGGACTGGACGAAGAGGAATGCGAGAAAGAGAGGAAACTGGAAAAATGGATAAAGGATGAATTAGAGGTAGAAGTGACGGTGAGAGAGATGTATAAAATAAATGGAGGAAAAATGATTGTGGCGGAACTTGGGAGCTGGGGAGGAAAGAGGAAAGTTATGGAAAAGAAAAGAAAACTTAGAGAAAAAAAAGAAAGAGAGTTTACATAGAAGATGATCTGACAAAGAAGGAAAGAGATATACAGAAGGAATTTAGAGCGATAGCCAAAGAAGAGCGACAAAAAGGACAGCGGGTGGAAGTGGGTTATAAAAAAATATGAATAGAGGGAAAAGTGATTAGGTGGGACTAAGAAAAGGGGGATTTAGATAAGAGCACAAAAAAAAGACGATATCGACAGGACAGAAAAGGGAAAACGAATACGGAGAGAAATAAAGGGGAAAAGAAGCAAATAAAAATAGTATTCTGGAACGTAGAACGAATAAAAACAAAGAGAATGAATTTTGGGAGTATTTGGGAGAATTTGAAGTAGTGGGAATGGTAGAAACGTGGGTGGAACAAAAGGGGTGGGAAAAATTGGAAAAGAGAATGCTGAAAGAGTATAAGTGGAAGTGTCAATATGCAGAGAGGAAAAGCAAGAAAGGGAGAGCTAAAGATGGGATGTGAAAGATGGTAAAGATGATAAAGATGGGGGTGAAAGAGGGACTGGAAGAAGGAAATGGATCTGAAGCAAAAGAAAAAAGACGGGCTCTGGAAAGAACGGTGAAAATTAAACAGAGAAAATGAGAATAACAGAAGAGTAAAAGAGCAAGAAGAAGAAACTTTAGCGATTGGGGGGGATTTGAATACAACAATTAATTGGAGAAAAAGGAAGACGGATAGAAGAGGAACAAGCAACAATAGAAAAGATCAACAAAAGATGGAAAAGAAAACGCAGAAGGGAGAATACTGATTAGCTTACTAGAAGAAAGAGGGTGGGACATACTTAATGGGAACTGCACAGGAGATGAGAAAGGGGAGTACACGTATATTGGACCAAGAGGGGAGACAGCTATTGATGATGTGATGAAGAAGCATGGTATGAAATAAAGAAATTCAAGGTGGGAGAAAAAATGGAGTCGGACCATATGCCTTTGGAAGTGACGACCAAAGGAAGACAGAAAGATATAGAGGAAGTGTGAATCAGGTTAGAAGAAAAATTGTGAAGAATATTTGGACGGAAGAAGGAAAAAAAATTATAGACTTAGGGAGGCAAAATACGAAGAAGCAGAGATAAACGAAAAGGTGAGGGAACTGAGCGATAACGTAAGAAACGCAACAGAAAAAAAAAGAGATAGAAATATGAGAGAAGATGGGGCTGTGGAACAACGAGTGGTGGAATAAAGAATGCAGGGAAGGGAAGCAGAAAGCAAGAAGGAAACTAAGAAATTGGAAAAAAGAAAAAGCAACTAAGGAAGAGTACAAGAGAGCACGCAAGAGGTACAAATTAGTATGCAAAGAGAAGAAGCAAAAGAAACGGATGGAAGAAAAACTAAAGATGACGGGTATAAAGACGGAAGAAGAGGTATGGAGATACATAAATAGAAAAAAAAATAAAGAGAGAGAGAGAGAGAGAGTGAGTGATGGAGTTACTACGGAGGAATGGAGAGAGTACTTCAGTGAGCTGCTGGGGGGTGATGAAAACAGACAAGAAAAGAAACAACAAAGAGTGGAAGAAATAAGAAAACCGAAAAGGAAAGGGGAAAAGGTGTGATCTTTAGTATATGCGGATGATTTGGTGATGCTAGCGAGAGAGGAATGTACAAACTTTTATTTCCACCTTTAAACGACCTTTTTTCAATTTTTATAGATATAAAATTCTGTAATCAAAGACGGCAGGACAGTATGTGACGACGCGTTGTCATGGTATTGTATTTTACAAGTCTCTTCTACAAGCCCATAAAATTTTACAGGTCTGTTTCTGTAATTAGACATTTACTTATGCCCACTTGCACCGAATTGACTTAACTTTTGGCTTAGTTAAGCTTAACTTAAATTTAACACAGTTTAATTATCGTTACGGTTGCACCGGCACCTACCGGCACTCGCTTAACTAAGCCTAGGCTTACGGCTAAATTTAGTCGGTATTTGGAAAATCCCTAAAAATATCTCTGTCAAATAACAAATTTTGACAGTTGCCAGTTGTCATTTCCAGTTAACACACATTCTCTAGATAGCCGAAATCTCTTTCTAAACACCGCTTTATCCAAGGTATCAAAGAAATTGGACCTTTCATTAATTTGGCGAGGCAAACCAAACTCCAAGAATTCCAACACCTCTAAATCGTCGTCTTCAAAAATATATTCGCCAATTTCTCTGTCACAGAAGGCCATATTTATTTAAAATGTAATTTCTAGCACCTAATCAATCACTGAACTGAAGAATTCAATTTCACTTCTAAAGTCAAGAGAGATTTGAGGTTACGTTATTCAGCTAAACCCGATTTAAACTACCCTCAACTGACCGCTTAGCGTAAGCGAGTTTAGTGGTACTTTAAGCCGTCACTTAAGAGGGTTCTCCAGTTGCATATACATTTCTGCCGGTCGAAATACATTTTCCCGCAATATCTTTCTTTTAATTTACAAATTTCAAAAAATCGCTCTGTAGCTGCAAAGATCTATATTTTATCAAAACGCCCACAAAATTTCGACGAAAAATCTTCAAAAATAAAAAAGTTACATTCAACGGCGGGAAAAAGTCTACAACAATGTGCGGCATTGAATGTAACATTTTCAAAATTGTGCTAAATTACAAACTTTTTTGGGGATATTTTCAAAATTTACAGTATTGTAAGTTCAGTCCCTTTTGGTCCTTAAAACTATTCATATAAAACGTAATTCCAAAAGAGATAGGTGTTTTTAACAATTTACTGCAAATTTTGTTATAATAATAAATTTATGTGGAAAAAAATTTTGGTACTCTGATATTTCACGTGCATCAATCCATGCGTACCCCAGTAGCCAAATTTATTTATTTAATAATTATTATTATTATATTATAAATAAATACATATTTATAAAATAATATTGAACCTTTTTTAATATCAGTTATATTAAAAGAATGTGAATGTAATAATATGTATGTTATATAGCATTACTTATATTTTATTGCTTAATTTATTTTTTTCTAATTTGATGAGCCATTAACGCACCCAAATTTTAGTTTTTTTTTCCATTGGTAACACACACTGAACCCTGCACTAAACTAAAAGTTTACTCTGTATTATATCTTTTATTTTTTAAACTGCAATCAAAATGATGATTTATGATATCCTACATCAGTAGAGGAACCCGGAAATAAAACTGAACTAAACTAAAAACTTAAAAAGGACAAAATTATTATTAATTGGCATGATAATTTCTTTAATTTCTACTACATTAATTATTGTAACTTGGTTTGTGGCCCCACAAGTCTGTATTTCGCCCTTGTGTACGTTATCTCTTGCACGTATATGATTAAGACAAACAAAACTTCGATCAAAACGGTCGTCGGCCAGTTAGGGAAACCCAAAGAGTAGTAAACCATTACCTGCCTGGCGACACTCAATGCCCGAAGAATCCGAAATTGACAGTCTTAATTCAACCATTGCTAAGCCAGGCTTCCAAAGTACTGCAGATTTTGTGTTATTGTGTGATTGTGTTGTCTACGACCACGACGTAAGTAGGTAAATTTTTAATGTGATGTATAGTTCAGTTAGTTAGTTGAAGGAAATCAACGTATAATAGTCTATAATTATAAAGATATAATATAAAGTTATAGTAGTCTACTCTAATAGAAAATTGAAATTTATTTATGCTATGATTTAATATAGTTTGAATTGATTTAGGGACACAAGAGAACGCCATCAGAATGCCACCAACGAGGAAATTCATAGGGTGGTACCTGGCATCAGCCAAAGCTCGACTAAAAATTAATAATTAATTCTTCATTATAATATTATGTATTTATTTTCTATGTTTTAATATTATTATATTTCTAATATTTTCTTTTTTTATATTATTATTTTTTAATTTAATAAAATCTATTATTTAATTATAGAGCACTACAATTACAGATATTTGTCATTTATTTGATAGCCTTTTTTAAGTTTATATTTCAATTTCATCTTAGCAAATTGAATTCGTCTGAATGACTATACTGTACTTTTTGTGAAAGAGAAAATATTTTAAATGTATATTTTTTCTATATTTGAATGAAATATAAACAAGATATTCAAAAACCTCTCACTAAAAACATTTATCCAATATATTTTTTTTATATATTTAAAATATTTGTGGCCACTAGGGTATGTTCAACAACGCGTAACTCACACAGACAAACACCTGTAGTTCCTTTTTATATATAGGTCAATACAACGGAGTATACAGGGTAATTCACGTGTGTACAGTTCAAGTGTAGTAGATATTGAAACTTCAAATTATATGGCCCCTAAACGTAGTTTTGAAGGTATAAAAAAACGTTTAATGTAATGTTGAAAAATCAATGGCAACCAGCGATGCACTCAAAACAACGCTGTATTTATTTTGGGCCAAAAACTGCGTACGATAGAATAGTTCGTATTCTAAACATCTCGGACTAACCTTTTCCGACTGACAAAAACCCTTCTTGCTTTCAATCAACAAAATTATCTCACCTAGGTCAAAGTACAATTTATAAAAATTGTTCAAAATCACGACCGCCCTTATGATGACCGACGCCACTACTACTGGACTATTGAACACGTCGCGTAATGGAGTGGTATACAAAATTTTGAAACTTTTTTTATAAATAAAACTGCTTCAAATAGAGTGCTCCTATTTTTTCGTTTTACTCAAATCATCACTGTTTTCATGAAATAAATGAAAAACTGTTTTGCGGACGAATATCTAAGTCAATAGTTTCCGAATATGGAGGGAGTAAGAGCGAAAAGGAAACAATTACTTATAAAATGAGTGAGAGTGAGAAATGGAAAGGCGTAGGTCACTTAATTCATATGCCGGCCACTAATGACGTATTTTAAACTAGTACAGTTCTCTCATAAAAAATGAAACAAATTTCAATTAAATTTTTTTGTATTTTCAGTATAATTTTACCATAATAGCGCTAAACCATATACTTTTTAATGAGGTTTATGATTATTGTATTTTCCACAAACTTTATATATTTTAGTATACATACTACCTCATTATTGCACACGAAAAAATCACTTATTCCAATCCACCTTTCATGTCACTATTTGAAAATAAAGGAATTAGCAGTCGTTCACCGCAGTCGTTCACCTCACTCATTCCACTCATTCCATTCCATTCATTTTAAAGCCATATATCTTGTTTTTTTTACATTTTATTTTTTATTTTTCTAGGTTTCTTGATATTAAGGACTGTCACAGGTTTAAATAACTATTCTCTGTTCATAAATTAAAAAAACACCCAACCGGCAATAAGGCTCAAAAATTCAACCGGCAACGTTGTCTAGTAATATTTTCTAGTGGGAACGTATGTGTCAAAAACATAAGGTTATGTTTTCCTTTTCACAACGTTTGTTGAGCAACGGAACTCACGGAAGTCTTATAAAAATTTAATATCTTCGATGGTCTTGGGCGACATACGTCGTTGCGGTTTTTCAGGTTATAAATTTGTAGCACGGACAATTGAAAATTGTATGAAAAGGACCACCGGCAGACATTTCAAATCTGATGCAAATTTGCAACCAACCTAACAGTGTGAAAATTTTGCATAGGGGATTTATTTTTTCACCAACATAATGCAACAGGTGGTGTTTCTTTAATTTATGAACAGAGTTTACTATACTTCGTGAATCACCCTATATATTGTTTAGGTGTGTTGAGTGAAAATAGCTTTAAAGTGTACCAATGTGTTATGGGTTTACGTATTAATATATAGACTTTTAAGTTTGTGAAGAGAATTTTTTATGTGAATCGATAGGTGTTCTTCTAGAATCAGAATATCTATGTTATTCTTTGATGACGCACTATTAATTATTGTAACTCAATTAAGGGCAATAATAAAAAAAACTCTTTGAATTTACTGTCATATTAATGACAGCTCGAATTTTAACAAAAAAAACTAACCTTAAAAATTTCAAGCTTATACTGGAAAAACCATGGAACCAAAAAGCTAATTATAGTTCCGTATAATGAGAATAAATTTAATTTACCTACACCAACATGGGATTTCAGTAGAATTTTCATTACGGCCTAATCGAATCGACGTAATCGTGCGTTAAAACCCGATAGACAAAACTTTGTTGACAATTCGTCAGTGGTTACGGCAATGTTGGCACATTTCTAGCTCGTGTTTATACTTTAAGAGTTATTCCGAGCATTTGTAGCAATTTCAATTTAAGGTTTTCCGGTGGTGGCCAGGATGCTTCGCTGATGCTACGGAGTCATGTTAATTAAATTTGCAATGCTAAAGTGATGCCGCAGCACCGAATGCATTTGTCAATCGCCGATGCAATTTTGGCTCGTGGTCAACAATGTTAATCAAATGGGACGTTTTACATTTTTCCGACTCCGAATTAATGTCGACTGTATGTCAGCAAGTTATATGTCTCTGTGGTGTCGTGTTTAGTCTTAAGACTTTCAAAGTAAAAGATGATCTTAAACATGAAGGTATTTATAATGAGTGTTTTTGCAAGACGTTTCGGTCCACCTGTCAGACGAAAATTCCACAACAGACTGCATTTGCTTCAGTAGCACAGGTATTTAAAGAAACTTTTTAAATTTAAATAGACGTTACATATACCGGGTGTCCCAGAAATAACTACATTAATTTTAACCAGTAGTAGAACTCATCAGTGTCAACAATTTTTCTTAATAAAATGTTGCCCTAAACCCCGTAGTTATCAAGTTAAAATTAGTAGAAGTTTTGACCTTAATTGCAAAAAATCTTAAAATTGACCTAGTAAACGTGTTTACTTCGACATCCAATGCTATTGAAAATTGTGGGGCCTAATAAATAACATGCGGATTTTCGTCTGCCCCTACGAACTATTTAAGTTGAAAAGACCTTCTTCGATGATTATGCATTATTGAATCCTCCGGCTGTAAAGATTAGACTTTCTATAAGTGATAGGGATTTAATTGTTGCTCTTTCAAAATTCTACAAATTCGATTTGCTAACCTTCGGGTACTGGCGGTTTGTTGCAGAACACAATGCACAACGTTAATGGAAATTAGGCACACGAGAAAAAGCAGGCATCGATAATAACTAATGCACCCGAGAGTGCAAAAAACTTGATAAGGACGTTGGCTTTTTCGAACAAAAACAATTGATTGTAGGTCAAGTTAAAATGAATATCCATAGGCGGTTCGTGAATTTCAAGAGTTTCAAAAATGCTAAAAAAAATATATATTTATTTCGGAAAAGTGGTAGATAAAAATGTTGTTGCAATCGGCGAGTTCTACTACTGGTTAAAATTAAAGTAGTTATTACGGGGACACCTGTATACTGAGTGACAAAAAAAACTTGATCAATAGTCAGTTATTGCATAATAAACATGTATTCAAAAAATTTAGTATTTTACTGTAATATAAAGGGATGTTTACCTTTCTTTGTTACTCAATATAGTTTTTTAATGGAATATATAGGTATATAATTATATTAAATATTTAATATCTATACGTTAGAAATGTAACAAAATTCTGCACTACCTCTATATACAGAGCGATCACGATTAAAAAATTGAGTAGACATTTAGGTGCATCAAAATTGGTCTGTCATTTGGTCGTCAGCCATTCATGATTGACACTTATATTTAAATTTAGGTCGAACAAACATAACCTTACATTTACAACTAATATTCCGCCAACTTAAAAGCAAAAATAATGTAAATTTTTATCTGAATCTATTACCAACTGAAATTTTAATTCTTTATCAGTCTTAAAGCAAATACGGACCTGTCAGGACTGCACGCGCCGGACGACCAAGACCAATTTTTTTTCGTACGAAAGTATTGAACTAATTATATGTTTAAACTTTTGTTCATTCGACGAATTTTTAGCTCTGTATTGTATTAGCATTAATTATTATTTAATGATATTTTAAATTATTCGTTAATTGTTAGGCGGAGTGTATTTAGCCCGTATTTTTTAACAATTTATCTTTAGTTGACTGACCAAGAGTAAAGTTCTTGTAACAAACAAAACTTTTGCCGACGATTTACATAATAATTGGTTCATCATTCATCTGTAGTGACTTTTCAACCTTCTGCCAAATGATTCAACATAACCGCATGGTGTAAACAGACACTTCTTTCAATTTCCAAATATCTCTTTGATTAATGTTCACCTGAATCACTCGAACGTATGATGGGAAGTTGTTCAAATAGCCGCGTATAGTATGCAGCTTTAATTTCTCTACTTATAAACTCGTAATATCTACCATCTCAATCACAGTCAGTCGAAAAGACAGCATAAAAAAAGCATAAAGCAGATTTTATTGAACGTTCAGACGGATACAGCTTGCAAAATCCGATTTTTCATCGCAGTTTAAGCAACTCGATATAACAATATAAAATATAAAAAATGATTCATATTCTACATCTCAACTTTAACGCCAGTGCCAGTGTACGTATGACTTGCCGACTTGAAGTGAATCGTTCAATAGCGACGTCTACCATTAAGGAACGCCGCGGATCCGTCCCTGTCTTTGTAATATGACAGGCGATAGATTGGCTCCCCTATCGTTGATCGAAGGGGTTGACTCGGCACTTTCACAAAATGTCTTGGTGATATTTGCTTGTTTTGACATATTTAAATTTACTTTCATGGATCACTGAGCCGCTTCGCCAAACTCTCCGCTCTGTCATCAGACATGACTTGACAGAGTCGTTTTAACAGTCGAGAGACAGGGAATTGTAATTTAATTTGTTCCGACGCAAAGCGATGTGTGATAATTGCTTTATTTCGGCCTGTTGATATTGTTGGAATTGCACCCTCGGGTCCCACTGTTGTAAAAATCGATGTTCGACCACTTGGCGCCATGAAATTATTTTGGCTATTATCAGCATATTATATCATCTCTGAAATTGTTTTCGGAATTTAGTCTTGAAGAACACAATGTTTTAATAGAAAAATATTCAATTTAGAAAATAAATCAAATTAACTAACTTATTGTATACCATTCTAGCAAAGAATTTCATTAAACGTGAATAAATCCTAAAAGCACTGTAATATGTAATATGGTGAGTTAGACTTCAGTATTATGTTAACACTCTGATAACAATTGATATTTTCAACGGTTTGTTTTAGTTTGAGCAAGTACAGTTAATATAATTAAACCGAGGGACTTTCGAAACGCAGGAACATCACAATTTGTTAAGAATATTAATCGTTTTGGGATTCAGGTTCAGATGTACGTAAATTTCACTAGGTCGGCAAACAAATTTTAATATAAGAATTTTTTATTTAAATATTTAATAGTGTAATATTTTTCTCATTGTTTACTTACATTTCCATGAGATCTGCAGTCTCGAAAACAATAGATAAGTGGGCGAAATTAAATACTGTTTATTAATTTTAAAGCATTTTGATATAATATATACGCGTGTAATGTAGCTTGTGAAGGATCGTACGGTTTAACTGCCAGATTGATATTTATTTTTTGGCATTTTACCAAATGAACAGTTTGATTTTGATTTAGTTCTCTTTTCACACTCTAAAGCATTTTCAAAGAGAGACCGCACAGCCTAGATTCAGATTTCATTGCTTTGCGCCTTGTGCCAAAAGTTCTCCATGGAAGTGACTGCATGGAATAAATTTACTCTATTAAAAATTACCAATGAAGGGTATACATATTTATATCACTGTTGCCAGTAGAAATATACTGGCATAAAAATCTGACCATCCGGAATAAGTTGACAATTTTTCGTCGTATATAAAGTGTATGTTCTATGACACATTTTTTTTTACATCTGATTTGTCTTACAAATAAAAAAAATTAAAATAACATCTATTATAAAGAAAAAGAATAAACCAGGTCCCCTAAACACCACAGCTTTCTTCTTAATAGATTTTTCCTTAATAATAATATTTTATAAAAGAGAACAGGTAAAAAATAAAGTGTCATAGAACATACACTTTATATACGACATCGGTTGACTTGTTTATCTAAATTACTAAATCAGTCTTTCTCACACAATTGCACAATCTTTGCTACGACACATTTTTAAATTATTAGGCAGATTAGGCTAATTTTGCTACGACACATTTTTAAATTATCTAAATCACACAAATACATAATCTTTGCTACCACACATTTTTAAATTATTAGGCAGATTAGGCAAGTTTTGCTACGACACATTTTTAAATTATCTAAATCACACAATTGCCCAATCTTATAGCAAAAATTGTGTAATCTGCCTAATAATTTAAAAATGTGTCGTAGCAAAATTTGCCTAATCTGCCTAATAATTTAACAATGTGTCGTAGCAAAATTTGCCTAATCCGCCTAATAATTTAAAAATGTGTCGTAGCAAAATTTGCCTAATCTGCCTGATAATTAAAAAATGTGTCGTAGCAAAAATTGTGTAATCTGCCTAATAATTAAAAAAAATACGAGTGTGCTTTGGACCACACGACAAACTTCAGTTCGCCATTGTGAAAGTGCTCTTAATTTATGTAAGTTTATGATTGGTTTTATATCACACAATGATGTTAATAAGACTATAGATTATGACGATGGGCGAATAAACACAAGAGAATACAAATTGGACGACACACGATGTCTTAACTGGCCTTGAGAACGTTGGTTGGTGCGCTGGGATGTCTTCCAGGGTGAGACGACAACGAAAGGATTCTCTAGTTCCTGGTACGAATAAATCCTCCTCAATCGTCCTCATCGGAACTTAGGATTCCTAACAACATCGCACCCTACGAGGTATTCCAATCCAGATTAGCTAGTTGGTGACAAATTTATTGTCCACCCCGACCCAGAACCCTAAGAAGAAGAAAATTCCCTTAAGCATCCCATCAACAGTTAGAAAGCCCTTGAGATGTTGAGTTGTCCGACGAGACAAAACGTGGTCGAGAACCACAAACGAGCGGTGGTTAATCCTAATCCCAGAAGGAAAGCGACTTCGAAAATTTACTCACAAATCTTCGACGAAAGGAAGCACTTATTTTCCGTAAACGGATGGCTTTATCCCTTTAGGACAAATTTCTAAATTTATGCCACCACGTTTACTTAACCACAGAACCAGAAAGTCTTGTCTGACGGAAACAACTTTTTTCAAAATCTCCCATCACGCTGAAATATTAACGCGCATGCGTGTTATTTTAGACCGATTTAAAGTTATTAATATTGACAGGTGAGGTTTTGGACGATGTAAACAAGAGAATTTCTTCAAGATTTACCCAGTCGAGATTCCATTAGTCCAGTTCCTTACGTTCTAGGCAGTGATATAAGTGTCCAGGAAGTATCGAATAACTTTCAAGAACGACGAATCCAACAAGGTAATACCGGCAGAGCGGAGAATGAAGAAGAAGGACGATGGGCATTGAGAGTAACATTCCGTAATGTCGCCCACAATTACAGCTTACAGTACAATTAGTCCGAGCGAAGAGTGAAATGCACGAAGAAAACAGCGGCTTAAAACTTAGAGTGTGGTACGCCTCAATACCACGTTTACTTGGTGGTCAAATGCTCTAGGATACTAGGACTTGTAGTTACAGGCAGATTACTTGTAACTTGTAGACTTGTTACAATTGTACAGTTTTGTGTTACAGGCCCCTGGTCGTGATGATCTATAATCTGACGATTATTTGAAAGGATTTTCTTAATCTGCTCGAGAATGTCAAGGTGACAAAGTTTTTTTTGCAAGATTGTGACCCCCCCCCCATTCCCTTACGTCACGCTCAAGTCGTCAGATTATTGAAACTTTTAAGCATTGAATTAACCCATCATAATCTGACGCGCTCGAGTATTTCCAACTATCTATTTTTTTTAATATTCTGATCGGCTGATCCCCTAATGGGGTCCCCAACTCTCAGACGAAGTGTTTCAAAATTTAAATTAAAATTGTCGTATATAAAGTGTATATTCTATGACACATTTTTTTTACATCTGATTTGTCTTACAAATAAAGGAAATTAAAATAACATATATTATAAAGAAAGAAGAATAAACCAGGTCCCCTAAACACCACAGCTTTCTTTTTAATAGATTTTTCCTTAATAATAATATTTTTTTATAAAAAAGAACAGGTAAAAAAAAAACTGTGTCATAGAACATACACTTTATACAGGCTGTCCCATTTAAAACTCCCCAGTTCAGATTTCTCCGAATTGATTATTGTGATTGAAAAATCCTCGAACAGGTCGATTTTGTTTGCCAGGGGCACATCTTTTCAGGTTCCTTTCAACTTCCGGCATTTCGCCCTCTTCGCGAGGGGGCTGTTAGCCCCAAAATCTTAAATGGCACTATGGGTCGAGTGATGCCTCATTTGAAAGGTATTGAAGGCCTCTCTACAACTAACCTCTTACTTTTCAATATGTTGAAGTTTTGACCGTAAAAACGATAATTTTTAATTTTCAAGATAATCCACATTTTCTCATGCTATGTCCCACAGAAACCATAAAGCCAACATATAATTTCTGAAATTAAATTTATTGAAATTTTTGGGTCATCGATGACACATCTTTTAATTATCTGAATCACACAATTACATAATCTTTGCTACGAGACATTTTTAAATTATTAGGCAGATTACACAATTTTTGCTACGACACATTTTTAAATTATTAGGCAGATTAGGCAAACTTTGCTACGACACATTGTTAAATTATTAGGCAGATTAAGCAAATTTTGCTACGACACATTTTTAAATTATCTAAATCACACAATTACATAATCTTTGCTACGACACATTTTTAAATTATTATGCAGATTACACAATTTTTGCTACGACACATTTTTAAATTATTAGGCAGATTAGGCAAATTTTGCTACGACACATTTTTAAATTATCTAAATCACACAATTACATAATCTTTGCTACGACACATTTTTAAATTATTAGGCAGATTACACAATTTTTGCTACGACACATTTTTAAATTATTATGCAGATTACACAATTTTTGCTACGACACATTTTTGAATTATTAGGCAGATTAGGCAAATTTTGCTACGACACATTTTTAAATTATCTAAATCACACAATTACATAATCTTTGCTACGACACATTTTTGAAGTAAAACTTCTTTACGGGCACTTGACTTGGGGAGTAAGCTGGTAAATGCGTGACGAGAGAGCGTTACGAAAAGTGTGATCGGGCGAAGCGAACGATTTTACAATAATAATTAATTCATAGAAAAAAATGTTTGCCTTAACGGGATTCGAACCCGCGTCCTCTCCGTTGTGAATAGGCGCTTCACACATTACAGCCATTTGCGTGTGTCAGTTTTGTATGCAATTGCACTACTTATCTTAATCGCTACACATGATTGCCGACTTTTCGTGAAACATACATTATCCAATACTGCAGACGGTATAAATTCAGGATTGTCTAGCTCCATTTATAAACTTACATAAATTAAGAGCACTTTCACAATGGCGAACTGAAGTTTTACTTCAGTCATGTGGTCCAAAGCACACTCGTATTTTTTTTTTAATTATTAGGCAGATTACACAATTTTTGCTACGACACATTTTTTTAATTATCAGGCAGATTAGGCAAATTTTGCTACGACACATTTTTAAATTATTAGGCGGATTAGGCAAATTTAGATTTAGTAAAAGTTTCGAAGTGGACATGCGCATTAGGTGACTTTCTGGTGATTGATAGACGACGAGCCGTAAAAGTGAGGTTATTTATTGTATGCAAGTGTCGCATTCGAGTTAATAAGAAGAAATTAGAAAGCTAAAAATAACTCAAACGTCTTTTTCTGTGTACCTACTCACAGAATAGTTTTTGTTTGCTTCAGGTGGAAATATGGGTCCACCAACTGCGAGAAAGTCGTTCTATTGGGTGAGTCAGCAACACTGTTGGGAGTTCTTTCTTCGAAGAAAGGCCGCTGTCGAATCACAAAGAGCCCGCCGTTGACGATACTGGGTGCAACGTTGTTTGCAGGAGTGCAAGGAACAAGGCTTTTATCACAATTTGTTGCAAGAAATGCGTCTTGGAGTTACCGATTTTTTTTTTTCAATTTCACAAGAATCACCGTCCAGTCGTTCGACAAATTATTGTCACTTGTTAACAGTAACTCTTAGGTTTCTTGCCAGTGGAGATTCTTACCCCGGTTTGTCATTTGAGTTTCGTTTGGGGGAATCCACGATATGTATGATATTGCGGGAAACATGTTCTACTATTTGGTACGTTTTATCTCCACTATAATATGTCAAGGCAACAAATGGCCAAAAGAACAATGGACATAGCGATTTATCGATTGAGTCGAGCTTGGACAATAGAAAACACATTTGGAATTTTGGTGTCCCGTTTTAGAATCTTTCATAGCACCATCAATGCAGACCCCAAAATCTTACAACTCTGCAGAGTAGATTAGGAACATGTAATGTTTCTAACTTAGCTGTAAAGGTCAGGGATTATTTTAAACATTATGTTAATGGTATAGGAGCTGCTGTTGCACCATGACAATGGAATAGTGTTTAATAAAATAAGTCTTATAGTGTTAAACTTAATTAGTTTTAAATCACTTTAAGGAGCTTCCTAATAAAAAAGCTTTAAAATTTCTCGAAATCTTGATGGCCAGGGGCTTCGACATTACGGATCGCGTCTGAAACCGAGGTTCTCCGCCAACCGCCTTTTCTTTATTAAACTCCCACATTGCTTGAGTTTGCAGCTCTCTGTGGTGCAGTGACCACAAACTTGAACCACTGCACTGGTGGAATAGTTAGTGGTAATAGTAAGTCTCATTTTGAAAAACTGTTTTGACGTAGAATTTCAATTTTTGACAGTCAGAGAAAATAGGTTAAAAGTTTGACGATTAATGTAAAAAGTAAAGTAAAAGAACCGATATACGTTTAGCCAACTGCGATCCTCACTCGTTAGCTATAATCGACGTACGCAAATCAACTCGGGTTATTTAGTTATCCTATTTAATTCCAGATATTAGTTTTATGAGGTAAATTTTTATTTGTTGTGTGAAACTGAACTTTGCTGGTGAAATTATTCAATTGACTCATATCTTGTTAATTTTAAATATAAACGGGAAGAATGTCGATGAATCAAACTGGAGAATATTTAAATTAAAATTTAAGTACATACCGGGTGTCCCAGAGATGTGTGGACCATCAATTACGCCCTTATTTTGAAAGATATCAAAACGGGGTTTTCGGGGGACGATAGCCACACGATACCTTCACAATTTAAAATTATTATAAATCATATACAGAGTGTCCTAGTATTAGTAATATACCAAAGTTATGTTTTTTTTAAATGGAATGCCCTGTATATTAGTTGGTGAATTGAAAGGGCAGTTAATGCTAAGCAAAATGATATAAGGTATTACAGGTTTATTATGGATGGTTCTTGAGTTATGAAGAATTTTAGGTCAAAATTAGTGCTTTTTTAAAAAATTGCGGAGACCATTCCAACAGAGAATACTTTTCTGTCAATTTTTTTTATAGACCCAAACTTTAATACACACTGATTTAAAGTCATCTAAATTTATATTTCTATACAGGGTGTACGATTTCGCAAAATGTATAATAACTTTTTTTTTCAAATGGAACACCCTATATTCCATTATACCACCAAATAGCATTTTTAATAAGCTTTCTGTCAATATATAGTTTGCCTCGGAAAATGTTAGTACTTAAAATGTTAATTTTTACAAAAAACGTATAAAACTTTCCCAAATTGATGAAATCGTGTATCAAGATCAGATCGCCTTGGACTTGTTGCCATGGAGATATCATTTAAGACTGGTTACCATGGAGCCGTTTGTTCTTGTTGACAGTAAGTTATCCTATAAGAAATAGTTTCACTTTTGTAATTTTTTTACAAAATGAATTTTACGAAAGTAATGATGAATATGGTACAATGCGTTATGAAAAGCCGAAAGAAATTCCTTTTTGGCCACAAAAAATTTACAACGTTTTGAAAACACTGGAAATGTGGCCTACAACAAAAAACAATTAATTGGTAGAAGAGCAGGTGAAAATACTGAGCTAGAAGTTTTACTAATCTTAGAAGAAAATCTTCACTCCAGAACAAAATAAATTGCTGCCTAATTTGTTATTTCGAAATCTTCAGTAAACCGTGTGATCAAAAAACATTGGTTTCATCCATACTACATTGAACTCCATCAAAAATTGCAAGAAGCTTATTTTGCAAAAAGAGTGGAATTCTACGAAATAATGGACAATCTTCTAGAAAGGAATAGAAATATTTTAAACAGAATTTTGTTCACTGATGAGGCGATCTTTAAGAGCAATGGGCATGTCAAGAGGCATAACATGCACTATTATACCACTGAAAGTCCCCACTGGATGCGGACGACTGATTATTAGAATCAGTGGTCCTTAATGTGGTTGCAACAGGATGGAGCTCCTGTACATTTCTATAGGAATCTAAGAAGATATTTAAATGACTGGTTGCCGAGACGTTGGATTAGTAAGGGCGGCACTGTCAAATGGCCCGCAAGATTACCAGATTTAACTCCTCTAGATTTTTTTGTTTGTGGTTATGTAAAGGATATAGTCTATCGAATTCTTACGTAAACCTAAGCCTGTCTACCTCTCGGTGTCATTTCTAAAGTAATTTAATAAATTAGACAATAAACGAATATCTCCATGGCAACAAGTCCAAGGCGATCTGATCTTAACACGCGATTTTAGCAATTTCGGGAAACTTTCTAGGTTTTTTGTAAAAATTACCTAAAGTACTAACATTTGCCAAGACAAACCACACATTGAAAAAAGCTTATTAAAAATGCTATTTGGTGGTATAATGGAATATAGGGTGTTCCATTTGAAAAAAAAAAAAGTTATACATTTTGCGAAATCGTACACCCTGTATAGAAATATCAATTTAGATAACTTTCAATCGGTATGTATTAAAGTTTGGATCTATAACAAATTATTGACAGAAAAGTATTCAGTTATCTCTGTTGGAATGGTCTCTGCAATTTTTTTAAAAAGCACTAATTTTGACCTAATATTCTTCATAACTAAAGAACCATCCATAATAAACCTGTAGTACCTTATATCATTTTGCTCAGCATTAACTGCTCTTTCAATTTGCCAACTAATATACAGGGCATTCCATTTAAAAAAACATACTTTGGTATATTACTATTATTAGGACACTCTGTATATGATTTCTAATAATTTTAAATTGTGAAGGTATCATGTGGCTATCGTCCCCCGAAAACCCCGTTTTGATATCTTTCAAAATAAGGGCGTAATTGATGGTCCACACACCTCTGGGACACCCGGTATATTCAAGTCAAACTCCACAAACTTTAATAAACGTAAATTACAATAGGAACATGTTTCGGGAGAAAACTACTCCCATCTTCAACCTCAAATTTAATACTTTCAAAATTTTAAACATTCTTTAAGATAAGAACCCCTCTGTAATTTATCATTCAATTACATTTCCAATTATTCGTAACTATCATCTTCTGCTGTAAACTGGTGGCGCTCATTAAAGTTTTTTTTTAACAAATAAATATAATAACACTCGACCCAGCCCTCCATCGAGTTAGATTTGGGGCCATGCAAAAAATAAATTTTGGTAGGTACGTAACACGTGGGTCTTACCATATCTGGCAATTACAAGCCGTTCTGGTAACTTCATTGCCTCCAATTTCACCACGAGGGTTCAGCAGCACTTTCGTTTCTGTGACAACGCTGTATCAGGATAAATATAGTTTCTATCTTTTGTTGTAATATATCTTGTTGTTGTTTTGCATTCCTACTGATTGTGCCAATCATTGTCGTATAAACGATAACGCAATAAAACCATTCGCATTTTGGTGGTTTTGTAAAATTATCAACTTCATCAAAATATAACTTCGTAATTGATTAAATCATTATTTAGATAAATCATTATTTCACCATTGTATTAGCTTTGTGAAGCAGTATTCATAGTGATAAAATCATCACTGTGATTTTCGCAAAACTTAATATTTAACACATTTGATTTTTAGTCTTCAAAAAATATATTATTGGTTACTTAATTTATTTATTATTTTAGTTCAGAGAATAGTTTATTATTTTAGTTCAGAATTCTCAAATTGAATACACTTATAATATCCCAAGTGCATTTTTCGAATGCATTTCCAAAACGTATTAATTATCCCGAGTGAAACACAAATGCAATTGTTTTGCTAATACGAAATTTATATAGGGGCAACCCATTAGTGAATGGTACAAAAATGCGTGTTAAACGATTGCATCAAAATACAATTGATTGCAAAATTTGAAGCGGACGATCATCTGGGAAACGTATTTTAATACCGAGAATTCAAATGACGTATTCTAGTACACGCCATTTTCCTTAAGGCGAACCTAATTTCCAATCATGTTAGCATTCGCTATGCCCATTAATAAATCGCAAGGGCAAACCTTTACGCAAAATATTTTATATAAAGAAATTATTCCATCTTATTTTTTTATTAATCACTTTTGTTTTTCAAAATCACAGTTAAACAAAACATATTAAAAATTTTGGTAACGTCTTTACTCAAAACTATTTACGTAAGTATTCACTTTTTTTACATTGTTTCGCTTACTAATCCAAAACATACCACTCAAATTTCGAGTGACGGGCGATCACTAGTTTACATTTAACGTATTAACTGCCCATACTAACGTTTGAAATACGTCCACATAAAGGTTAATTGCTCACAGTGAGTGAAAGAAGCAGTATTTGGCCACCGTAGTTCGTTTTGCAATATGTAGCAATCGGCCGACATAATAATTATAAAACTAGTACAAAGCTTCAAAAGAAAATAAAAAAAGAGAAAAAATTACCTATGTAATCTTAACATTTTCACCTCAAGATTATCTGTTATGATAGATGGATGACAGACACTATAAAATTTTTACTGAGAACTATGTAGGTTGATTATTCAAATTTTACTTGTACTAGTTTTATTATGTCCATCGTGTTCCAGAACTTATAATTTCTCTTTTGGTCGTTGGTTTTTTAAGTGATTACCGCTATATATTTTTTTGGCGTTTTTTTAATAGTTCTTTGTTTAAATAACAAATAAGTAAGATAAAGCGTTAAAAGTGTTTTGTCAGTAACCATAAGATATGTATTTCAGAATTTGGTGTATCAAATATTATCTACTATTTAATACTTGCTGAATGATTTAAACTTTATTAAGACAAGCCGCTTCGTTCCTTTGAAAGGGACCTAGTATTAAAATTGGATGATTGTTGGCGATAAAAGCCGGATTTCTCAAAACAGACGCCCTTTGTATTGCGCTACTGAAAATTTCAATATCTATAACATATTTTCCCGATTGAGCGTCACGTCGTACTTGGCTGTAATATATTGGCTGGTATTCCTTTAGTATTTCCGGTCCACTGAACGCTAAGACGATTCAAAGCGGATCGATCTGTTTGGTATAAATATTAACGCTCTATCAGCATTTTATATGTTTGGAAACATCTTTCCGTTGCAAGTTGAACATTTATTGCTTCATTATGTTCTTTCAACGGATCAATGAAAAGAGCCCTCGTTGCGTTTGGCGGACTACAAGGACCCCTCATCCCAAATTTTGCCTACTGGGTTTTCCGGCAGTCATCAAAATGCGTAATGATGTAAAATTGAGTCATCAGTATTTTGTTTGAGTGTCCTTTTCTCCAGTGAATCATGTTTATTATTTATCTGATGAATCTCAACAAAACAATCTAAAAATAAAAAGTAAAAGTAGCAATGAAATTGTGAATCAGAAATTTAGGTCATTACAATCACTGATTGTAACTGCCTAATTCAATCCACCAGCTATACTTTTAGTCAAATGCATTATAGGCAATTAATCAGGACATGGCCTTCTCAAAAATTCTAGGGTGTGAGTTATGAAAGATAAAATTGCGTTTAAGATGTTAATAGGAAGGAAATTAGAGAACAGACTATGCTATATATTCAACCCTATAGTTTTAGTAGTGTAAACTTAATTTTTGTAAATCATTTAGTTTTCTACATTATACCAAGTCAATTATTAAATACAGTCTGCACGCATTGTCCGAGTGAGACGGACGTGTTCTATTTTGGCCTGCTGATAATAGTGCCAAAGTGTCAATTGTTGTTTTTTTCTTAAAAGAAAATCTGGAGAGACCAGCCCACGAGTTTTCTGGACTCCGAGACATACCCAGCTAAGTGAAAAATCCATTTTCATTAGAAATTTAGTCGACTATAAACAGTTTTATTTCATACTTGTTTCTAAAGTGACTTTTTTCGGATTATTTTTGATACCAAAAGTGGAACATTAAAGTCCTAGTACTTTAAAGAAAAATTTTAAAGTCCTAGTACTTTAAAATTATACGTCAATCATTTCTTACATTGTTCCCGAGATTTTTGTGGCATCAAATTGTTCTTCACGTGGTCTGCTTCATCTGCAATGTCTTGAGGCACCTCAATTTGCTCCATTTTAAACGGAATAATCGAATAAAATATCCAAAACCATTCACCGTGACCCAGTTTTTTGGTTGTCATTTTTGACAAACGTTTGTTACTATGGGAATGTTAGTTCCCGCATATTAAATTATTACGAATAATTTGTGCGAGATAAACACACATTTCTTTTTATTTTGACTTAGTTCATTAAACTTGCAGTATGAAATAAAACGTTGTATTTACCTCGAACGAAGAAGTGTTTTTAAAGGTACTCACAAGTAATTCCAGCCTCGGCTAGGCGCCTCGGCCGTAAACAACTTGCTCGTACTTTAAACTTCACTTCTCGTTCTAGATAAATAATATACTATTATCGCGCTAATCCACAAGAAACAGTATCGCAAAGCGGTATCTGTAAAAACAATAAATTATCTCTCAGTATGATTAAACACTTAAATCCAATAAACTCCGACACTTTCTAATATAATATTTTCCTGAAACTCCTGTCTACAGGGTTTCAACAAAATGACAAATTTACAGAATAATTTATCTTACGCCTCAGCCACAAAAAGGCAAATATTCCCCCAGAAAGAACAAGCTATTGTTCTTGATGCAATAAACGATCTTAAATTAACAGACTATGTAGTCGAAATTGGAAACCTCACAGGCCCCAAAAACGTGATTTGCGCTTCCAAAATATCGAAAAAACCGAATATGCGTATATCTATCGTCCATACAATTGGTAGACAAGTTACTGTCTAATCACCAAAAAATCTGCATAAACGAAAAAGAAATTTCAATCCGTGAACTCATATCCCCCGCACAAAGAATAATTCTATCAAACGTCTTCTCTACTATACCCCACGATGTTCTGGAACTAGCTTTAAAGAATTTGGGATTTAAGGCCCTATCCAAGATGACATTTATGCGCGCCGGAGTTTATGGTGAACAATATAGCCATATCCTTAGTTTCCGAAGACAGATATTTATTCAGCCCGACGAGAACATGATACCATCCTCTATAACTACAGCATGATAGCACGGACTACCGCATTTTTCTGGGAACTGGAGAACTCACTTGTTTCATTTGTAAGGAGAAAGGACATAAAGCTGAGCAGTGCCCTTCTCAAATCATTGACCAAGACATAATCGACAACACGGAAGACACCCCGACTCAAGTTTCCGAAACACAAGAAACTCGGATTAATGTAAACCCAAACAAGCGACCTGCCTCAACAATAGCCTCCTCACCTACAGAGGTTCTTTCCCAATTATCTACGCTAGAATCTTCTAACTCGCATCAAGAACTACATTCCCCCACAAAAGTAATAATCAAAATAAAAACTTCCAAATTGGCTAAAAAGAGCGCTTCCTTAGAAAGTCTAACACCTATGAGTGATTTGCTCTTACCGGCCAAAGCAATAATTGAAAAAGCGTCAATGCCTTTTTGCATCAACTACGACCAAGTCCTTAACCTATTGGAAAATGTATCAGGATCCCAGCATCCAATAAGCATAGTAAGACAATGCACACAAGACGTTCCTCAATTTATCAACATGTTATAGATAGATAGATAGATTAGGTGTTGAGGGGTGTGAGGGAATTTGATCCCCTCACCGACACTTAGACCACACCGCGGGCCCATTGTGTCACCCCCTCGTCTTCCTCACTCCTGTCTCTCATCCAGCTATCCGACATTGTCGAAAAAAGCTAGGATGGTTCCAGACGAGGTACACCTCAAATTGGCCCAGCTGGGCCATGTCTCCCCCAGTATGGACTTTCTGGTCGAGGCGAGAGCCGGACATTCCCTTAGGATGTGTTCGACAGTCTCGTCCTTCTCTAAGCACCCCCTGCACGTTGGGTCGTTTACCACCCCCATCACGTGGAGGTGTTTATTTAGCCTGCAGTGTCCCGTCCAGATGCCCACTAAAAGGCGGAGTCTGTCCCTTGACAAATGCAGACAGGACTTGGCTTTTTTAAAGCAAGGGTTTTTGAAAAAAATCTTGCTTTGTCTGCAGCCTGTTGTCGTTTCCCATCTAGCACAGTGTCTAGAATGGGTGTCAGTTTTGATCAGGTTTGAGAGGTAGCGGTTAGCCGGTCGGGTGGGCGGTTCGGTACCACTTGGGAGGTAATCCTGCCACTGGCCAGAGCCCGCAGAGCTGCTCGGCTGTCGCTGAAGAAGCACATCGTTTTTTCACTGATATTGCGTCCAGTGATTTCTGTGGCACCCCTTAGAATGGCCGCGATCTCCGTCTGGAAAATATTGGCACATTCCCCTAGGGTTGCTTTGAGATTGCAGTTCATTTCGGGGATGTGAATTCCCGCTCCAGAGTCTGCTTTCGTTTTTGATCCATCCATGAAGAGTGAAATGTCAAACTTTGGATGTTCTCCTGTTTCCATATGCACTGCATAGGATTTGTCGAAAGCATATTGAGCACAGATACGGTCCGACCCCGTACCCAAGGGAGGTACTCTGTGGAGTCCCTCGCTCAGGATGCGGGTGTGCCCGTGTTGTGATTTCCCAGCTTATCAAAGGTTACCCTCCCGCAGCCTGCGAGCGGAGGCAAGTTCCATGCCCTCCACGAAGAGATCGATAGGAGGTAGACACAGGATAGCCTCCAGAGCTGCGGTCGGGGTGGTTCTCATGGCACCCGTCACAGCGACACATGCCATCCGTTGGATGCGTCCGAGACGTGTCATCGTTGTTTTTTGTCTGACTCTTTGCCACCAGACAATTGCTCCATAGCTCAGCATCGGTCTGATGACGGCCGTGTAGAGCCAGAGGCTAATCCTGGGTGTTAAGCCCCAGGACCTTCCCACCGCTCTCCTACACTGCTACAGAGCGACGCTAGCTTTGTCTATTTTGCTCTCCAGGTGCTTTTTCCAAGACAGCTTATGATCCAACATAACGCCCAGGTACTTTACGTCCTGCGAGAGTTTCAGCTTGACGCCGTTAAGGGAGGGCAGCCTTAGCTGTCCCATCTTCCTTCTATTCGTGAAGAGGACTAACTCTGTCTTTTGTGGATTCACAGCCAGAGCCTCCTTCTTACACCATTTTTGTACCAGGCAGAGTGCTGTCTGCATAAGGTCGCATAGTACATTTTCGTACTTACCAGTAAGCAGTATGACCAGGTCATCTGCGTATCCGATCGTGTAGAATCCCGCCTCGTTGAGTGTGCATAGAAGGTCGTCCACTACTATGTCCCATAGCAAAGCCGAGAGAACTCCCTCCTGAGGACAGCCCTTCTTAACCACCCCTCGAGTAGTTGCGTCCGCTACACTAACTTGTACGGTTCTACACTCCAACACCCGCTGAATCCAGTCACGTACTGTTTCTGAGACATCGCGGTTCTGAAGTGCTCGCCCGACACTATCAAAAGTGGTCTTGTCAAAAGCCCCCTCGATGTCGATGAATATTCCTAAGGAGTATAGTTTATGCTCCAGGGCTCCCTCAATCCGCCCCACCACCTCGTGTAGAGCGGATTCGGTCGATTTTCCCGGAACATATGCATGTTGGTTGGGGTGTAATGGTTTGGACCCTAGCACCCCATTCCTTATTTGGTAGTCGTATAGTCTCTCCAAAGTTTTTAACAAAAACGATGTGAGACTTATGGGACGGAAAGATTTCGCGAGAGAATTATCTCCTCGCCCTGGTTTGGGAATAAAGACAACTCTCACCTCCCTCCAAATTTCCGGTACGTATGCAAGTGCAATACATGCCCGAAAAATTATCACGAGGTTGTCCAGAATCTCCCATAGTTCCCACTGAAGCAGGGCCGGGAATATTCCGTCCACGCCCGGTGACTTGAAGGGTTGAAAAGTTCTTATAGCCCATTCTACGCTAGTGTGGTTCACAATCCGCGCCGCCTCAGCCCAGTCCTCCAGGGAGGGGGTTTTTGGCCAACTTTGGATCGGATTCCCATCCGTTGTAACCACACAGCCCGGAGAATGTGTAGCCATCAGTACTTTGGCTGTTTTATCGGCAGAGTCCGTGTATGTGGCGTCCTCTTTCTTCAAACTACCTACTTGCTGTCCCGGATCCTTTGACAGGATTTTCATCAACCGGGCAGCGGTGGTGGTACATTCGAGGTCCCCACAGAATTTTCTCCATGATGACCTCTGCTTAGAGCGAATGTCTTTTTTGTATTGGCGCTGGTATTCTTTAAATTCGTCCCAGTCGGCTGCATTTTTGGTCCTTTTGGCCTTCTTGAATAGCTTCCGCAGATAGGCTCTTCCCCTTTCCAGTTCCTTACACCACCATGTGGTGTTGTGACCCTGGCAGGTGCCCGATCTCAGCGGACAAGCTTGCTCATAAGACGTCATCAGAGACCTAGTGAGGTCAGTGACTGCCCTCTCCAGGTCTCCGGCCGTCTTAAGATCATTAGAGATGTCGAGCCGATCCCTGACATTTGACAGGTTTTCTAGAAATAGATCCCTGTCAGTTTGTTTTGGGTTCCTGTACGGTTTCGGTACCATCTCTTTTGCTTCTAACGAAAACGTTATCCATCTGTGGTCTGACATGGTCACTTGCGATGATACTTGCCAGTCCCTTATATGTTTGGAAATCTCTTGTGTCGCGAGAGTGATGTCTCTCACAGTCTGACACCTGGAGGTGACAAACGTAGGTTCGCTCCCTCGATTAAGTATTCCTAACTTTGTGCTCGTTAGATATTCGAGCAGTGCTGTTCCTCTGCTGTTGCAATCACTGCTCCCCCATACAATGTGGTGTGCGTTGGCGTCGCATCCAGCAATGAGTTGTTTTCCTTCCCTTTCGCAATGTCGAACCAGGTCCGCCAGCTCCTTCGAAGGGGGTGGCTCCCTGGAGTCGCCGGGGAGGTAAACTGAGGCAAAGACTACCTTTATTACATTCCCTCCAAAGTCCAGGTTGACCTGCACGGCCGTGATGTCCCGGTTGCAGTAGCCCGTCAGTTGGAAGGCGTCTTGTTGACCTGAAACATAAACAAGTTTTGGGTCTTCTGGCCCCTGTGGGTTTGTCGCCCATGCCACAGACCCGGTTGCCTACGCACCACGGTTCTTGTAGCAGGGGTATTGTTATCTGCTTTGCTGCCAGGTGACTTAGGGTGACGGCCGCCTCCCGACAGCGGTGCAGGTTTGCTTGTATTAGTGTGGATCCTTTGGCCATTAGACCGGATCCACACTATCTGTAGGATCGTGGAGTTCACTTGACGTGCCCTCGACGTCCGTATTTTGGGTAGGGGTTGTGGTCCCCTCCCTACGTTCTAGGACACTGGAGGAGTCATCAGCAGTGCTTACCTCCATCACCGTCGGTGCTGGTTGCGCCTGTTGGGCCTCCTCTTGGGTCCTGACAATCTTTAGCGTGAGTCGTCCTAACATGTAGTCGCCTCTATCGCTTTTGGTTGCCAAGATGTTTCTCTCTCCAGACATGAGTCCGAAAACCAGGAGTTTACCCAAAGGTTCTTCCCGTTCGGTCTCATGGAAGAGGATCCATCTTGGTACATTTGCCCATTTATTTTGGAGCTCCAGTCGTTTAAGGAGCTCCTCAGTGGACACCGGTTGACCCAGAATCCACAGAGTCGCCTTGCACAGCCTGGGCAGCTCCTCAACGGGTATAGTTGTAAGCTGAACTCCCTCCCAGAGATCTCGGAGGTTCGTTACAGCTTGCTGAAGCTAGTGACGGGTATGCATATCTCTGCAGGTTATCCTAAGGACACCGCCTGCAAAGATGCACCCCTCAAAGGCGAGGATCGGGTCTTCTGGTCCTGACCCGTAAAGGGTCTCGACGAAAAGTCCCTCGATCCTCTCCCGCACAATTCGTGCCTTACTCTCTTAGAGTTGGCACCGAGGATCCTTCCGGTCGATGACCGCCATCCGAAGGTGGCTGGTGATCATCTCCCGGTAGCTAGCCTCTCCCGTGGTCCTTGCGGTTCCGGGTCTCGGCTGTTGCTGTTGGCCCACAGGTGCTTATCGCCGCCCCTGTGTGGCCTGTCTCCGTTGCGGCTGCCGCTGTTGTTGTGGGCGCTGGCCTTCGACCCTCCTAGCCCGCTTTCCGCGATCTTTTGCCGGGCTGGAGCCGTCGGAGCGCAATCGCTTGCCAGACGTCGACGGTCCTGCTCCACCCGAAGGTGTCGTCTGTCCCGTGTGACGCCCGCCTGCTCCTACGTCAGCTGTTACGTTTGCTGCAGGGAGGGCGCCTTCACGCCTCTGCCTCTGCAGCTTCCTTCTCTGAGCTCCGGAGAGCTTTTTCTTAGAATCTTGCGATCCTTGCTCTTTTGTTCTTTCGTTGTCCATATTGTGTTTTTTTTTATTCATCTCCCAAGTTCCCCACCCACCACGGAGCCCCATTTGGGGACGTCGAACTTGGAACGTCAGGGCTACTTGAGAGATATAGCCCCCAGGAGGTTGTTGCACACAGCCCACGAGGTCTGCCGAGGCCGCCCACGCGGTCGCATGCCCCAATCCTCCCCAAGGACTCACCCCGTCGGCCCTCTGACGGGACGACACAGCCGATTGATCGAGGTGAATTAGTCTGATCGAAGTGGCGTGTTGCCCTCCCAAGGCCGTAGCCAATATCAGGCTCAACCACCAGGATCCCTTCATCCACCCGCACGGGTCGCCACGCACGGCACAAACACGTGGGTGACTGTTTATGCACCTGCAACACCAGTCACCATGTTGCATGGGGAAGTTTTTATAGTGGTACTTCATCCACGCGGCCAGTCACTTAAGACCAGCCCCCGTGCCCCCTGTCGGCAGACAGGCGGTTTACGGTATGCGTCACGAGCTGGTCCGCGGCGAGGGGCTTTCGTTCGGCACAGCGGGGGGTTTAGACCCCGGACCTCTCTACTAACCCCCCACTAGGCAAAGTCAGAGACTCTTACCCATTCTCCTATCCGCCACCTGGAGACGCGCCTGGTAGGTAGCTCAACCCCCAGGATCAACATGCTATACCAAATTTATTAGTACGGCGGCCGGTGGGTCAAATTCGTTCAACCACCAACTACTTTGGTATAACTCAATGAGACGTATATAGATTTGTTGGTTAAGAAATTCTGCATTTAGAATGGAAATTGACGACAGTGTGGGTTAGTCACGAGAAAAGTTATTCCAAGAAAACCGTGAAAATTGGCAAAAATTATTCCAATAAAATAAATGCTCGTATCTTTGGCTAAATAAAAGGTAAAAATATGCGATTTGTTTCATTATGAAGCCCAGAATATTTACTTTAAAACGGATAATCGGAAAATTGCGCGAACTTATGCTTTTCGACCAAATTCTATTACTTAATGCGACGGCGCATGATTTATTCATAAATTTTCTATATTCAAGTTGCTATAACTCGTATAGTGTAGTCTTTGTTATGTTACCAACATCATACAGAAGAAAACTCTTAACAATGTCATACGCTGCAAACGTCCGATCTATTGATCATCATCCAGTAAGAAACATGACCTTCTCAAATCGTTTCCACACAATATACACCTCAAGACCAAACACAATACCTCCCCTCTATGAGCGACTAAATAGACTTAAGGACGAACTCAACACAAGTGTCCCCAATGTGCTCATCAGGAATCTCAATAAGACACCACCTTGGCTACTCCCCCCACTACTCATAAATACCCAAATGAGTTAATGGAAAAAATCTGAAACTCCTCATCAAGCATTGCAAAACATCTTTCGTAGCATAATAGACAACCTTCCTAGATCAAACATCGTTTACACAGTTTGCACAGATGCATCCAAAACAGACGCCTCGGTTGGCTGCACAGTAGTGACCGCAGATCCAACTCTCCTGTTTTGTCTTCCCAAATTCGCCAGCGTTTACACTGGAGATACGCCATATTAGAGGCACTGAATTTCATCAAACAAAACAACTCGCTCGTAATGGATAATCTGCTCTGACTCATTGTCATCACTTCAATCCTTACATCACGTTTTTCCTGTAATCCACTAGTGAAAACAGTCTCCTTCGTATACGCCCCATCTCCTGTCGGAATACAGGGAAGTGAAGATGCAGACAAGAATGCAAAAGAAGCCTCCTCGTCCATTGACAGTGTAAGATCAGACATCTGCCTTTTTTAAGACGTAAAACGATATTTTCGTGACAGAATCAATGAAGATTGGAGTACCTCATGGAAAAATAACATCGGATGGTTACAAAAGATAAAACCAGATCCAATAAAAGCTCTTTCCACTCCTCAACAACGAAATGAACAGATAGTACTAGAGCGCCTACGTCTCGGCCATACTCGATTAACAGATAGCTATTTATTTTCCCCAAATTCAGATAGACCCTCCTGCGAAAGGTGTCATTGCATGCTAAGTGTCGAACACCTCTTGTTTGAATGCCCCAATTTTACCCATGAAAGAAAGCAGTGCTCCATACGAAGGCGCTGAACGGACATGAATGGAAAAATAACTGTAAACGATTTTTTTCTGGCAATTCCGACTTTTTTCTGGCAATTATGACTTTTATCTAACAATTCTGACTTTTTTCTGGCAATTCAGACTTTTTTCTGGCAATTCCGACAATTCTGACTTTTTTCTGGCAATTCCGACTTTTTTCTGGTAATTCTGACTTTGTTCTGGCAATTCCGACTTTTTTCTGGCAATTCCGACTTTTTTCTGGCAATTGCGACAGGGGTAGGACAATGGTGCTGTTTTGTTGCCCAAACTTAAAAGATGAAATACTGTCTACATTTTGACTATCACGTACAGGGAAATATGACCTTCTTGTTGTAAGTTTCTTTAATAATAATATTAATAGAATAATAATAATAGAAGTTTGTCCAATCTGAAAATCATTCCTGCCGGCCGCAAACCGGCAGAGACCCTTGCGGCTGGAATGCAGAAAGCAGTCATCTTGGGGTCGTTGCGTCTGCTCAGGGCACATGATTTACAGGATTCATAGTTACTGACCTCATGGTTTTAAGGAGTGGCTATGATGTACGAACAGGGCCTGACCAGCAAGGAACCTCGTGAAGGTCGGAATCACGGGGAGCTCCTTCTGGTCAATACGAAAAAAAAAACAATAGAAGTTTATTTCCAACAGACAGAATGTCTATAGTGGTCGAGCGCATAGCACGAAGCACCAATTTCAGTGATCCACGGAAGTTACCGTCTGTAAAAATTTGTTTTTCTGTGGATCATTGAAATTGGTGCCTCGCGCTACGCGCTCGACCACTTAAAGAAACATACTCCAAGAAGGTCATATTTCCCTCTACGTGAAACTCGAGGCCCCAATTTCAGTGATCCACTGAAGTTGCCGTCTGTGAAAATTTGTTTTTCCGTTTATTATTCATAAAATCATAAAATAAGAGATACTTTCCACATTTCGAGTTTCACGTAAAGGGAAATATGACCTTCTTGGAGTCTGTTTCTTTAAGTGGTCGAGCGTGTAGCCCGAGGCGCCAATTTCAGTGATCCACGGAAATGATCGTCTGTGAAAATTTGTTTTTTTGTGGATCATTGAAATTGGTGTCCCGCGTTACGGGATTGACCCCTTAAAGAAACATATTTCAAATATGCTAGACTTCGCCCCTTAATAAAGTCATTATTTATTTATTATTATTTATATGTGGACAAAAATGTGGACAGTATTTCATATTTTAAGTTTGGGTAACAAAACAGTGCCATCGTCCTACCCCTGTCGCAATTGCCAGAAAAAAGTCGGAATTGACAGAAAAAAGTCAGAATTGCCAGAAAAAAGTCGGCATTACCAGAAAAAAATCAGAATTGCCAGAAAAAAGTCGGAATTGACAGAAAAAAGTCAGAATTGCCAGAAAAAAGTCGGAATTACCAGAAAAAAATCAGAATTGCCAGAAAAAAAGTCGGAATTGCCAGAAAAAAGTCGGAATTGCCAGAAAAAAATCGTTATTTTACCATTTATGTCCGTTCAGCGCCTTCGTAGCTCCATAACAAACAGTCCCTATACTGTTTTAGATAAGGATCCCGAAAGGGGCATAAAATTTGTAAAGTTAACAAATCTTTTCAAGGAAATATAATAGGGTTCTTGCTAAAAAATAATAAAACCACAGATAAAATACAACCGGCCGGTGACGTCGTGAAAACGATCTACTGATGATCGAGAACGATGAAATTGGCGACGAAAACAAAATAACATTACCACATCCAACACAAATACAACACAATTATTATTAAAACACCACCATAATAGACAAACAAAGCTGTTAAACTAGTTACCAACGTTTTAGATATTGTTGCGTACTTATTGATGACGTCAAGCCAATAGGATCGCGTTCCGCATCCTTTTGAATTTAAAGGGACTGACTGGATTTTTAAAAGCAAATAAAAAACTAACAATTTTTTTTTAAATAAACTGACTTCGCTTTCGTATAATGTTTATAATGTTTACGATGGTTTCTATAAGCAATTTTGGGAAAAATAAATTCCATGCAAGTACCCTATTTCTATAACTTTCACTGGCCTCTTGACGTGGAAAGTATAATACCCTTCCGTTACGCCCTCATCATCATCGCTGTGCTAATAATAAGTGGTTGATGCACATTAATGTTCAATTAAAAAAGTATATTAAATACACAAATATGTATTGTCACTTACAATACAACAAGTGGTTTGAATCTTGCCTGTAATTTTTGTCAGTCGGATTACGAGTAGCTTTTGCAACGACAATCGTCATGAGTGCGAAGCACGAATGGCCGTTGTCTAAAAGCTACGAGTCAGTTGGACTGACAAAATTTACCGAAAAATTCAAACCGCGAGTTTATTTGATAAGACAATCCAAAGAATTTCTATTTAATTCGTTTTTGAATGGTGAGCAATGATCGATTTGCCTAACCACTGTGTACGTGAAGTGGTCGTCAATAAACAAGAATGAAAAACAAAAACTAATTTGAAAATAGTTCGTCGAATGTAGTGTTAAAAACACTTAAAAAGAAGAGCATGGCGAGTAAAAGAACATTTGACGTAAAAACCATTGCAGAAATCAAGAATCTGCAGAATCGTCAATGTCGTGTAACACTAAGCGCTCCTAAAACTCAGTTTGGTTGCAATTTCAACGGTTTTTCCATGAAAGAAGGTTTAATTTAGAAGAGCTTGCAGACATCAGTCAGCTGAATTTAAAATTGAAAGACTGGACACAATAGAAAAGTATTTTAAAGAACTTAAAATTATAATAGATCCGTTTGCTAGAATAGCATTTAAGGACTCTAGAGCTTCCAGAGACAGTAAAAGAGAAGAACTTCAAGCACAGGCAGAAAAAAAGTAAGCATTGACAGATTTGGAATATGTCAAAATGATTAATTCCTGGGACGAGAATACTCCTTCTAGACTGTAACTCAATTTTTTTTAGTAGTTGCAAGAGAGCTTGCATGGAGAGGAGGAGAGCAAGCTGCTTGTTTAACCCATCATTTCAAGAAATAATTAGACAACAGTGCAATGCCAACTGGTCGTTTACTTCTTATAGAATTCCATATTTAGTAAAAGGTCTCAGTGAGGATCTCACCGTCTTGCTGACAGCACATGGTTGATACCCAATGTCGAGGATCCGACTATTTGTCCAGTGAGGTTAGAATTGCATTAAACTGTTACCTAATTTCTTTCCGTTAGGCTTTTAGAAATAACGATTTCTGAGAGGACCTAATATCAAAACTGACAGATTGTTCTTCACTGAAAATCTTTTTTGGAATAAACCTAATGCGAATGGATGGTTTAAGGACTGCGCCGTAGGCATCAATGAAATCGTCAAATGGACAAAACCGAGAAAGCAGGACTCGATATGAAACGAATTAAGATCACAAATCATTCAACAAGGTCAACTGCGGTTACCAAATTATCAAAGGCCGGCGTATCGAAACAAGAACTGATTAAGATAACTGGCCACAGCAACGCCGCATCGATTCGTTCATATTTGCAGATAGACCATCAACATTACGCAAATATAATTGAGAAGCTTACGAATCAAAGAACAGAAGAACCCACTAATACTTTGTCAACTTCCAACACTGCTTCGGCGGCATCCCTCGTTACTTGCACAAATTGTGTAGAATAACTGCCAAATTCATCATTACCATTAAAATTAAAATGTTTTTTTTTTGTTAATATTTTCTTGTCAGTGTAATCAATATTAAATTAGTTCTGTTATAAATTCGAGCATTTTCATTGGTGATTTAATAATGAGTTGGATTGTCGTGGAAACTCCTCTTATTTAGTGTCAACGTAATCTGAGAAAATGACACGAACGTGAGTTTTACGCACAAAATTCGACCGCTATCATTGAAATCTAGAAAGTGCGGTGACAGGGATGACATTTCCATTAGCTAATATAAAAACAACACTTCACCCGACGCACAAAAGAAAACGTAAAGCAGAGTCGTATAACTCGCATAACAAGACGAGTGACGCAAGTCTATCAAATGTAGAGTCCTTACAGAAGCCCTCACAGTAAACTTTAAAGCCCTGAAATAATTGTCACTTCATAAATTGGCCCAATTCTAGTTAAACATGTCGCTCTTAACGCGGGGAACTACAAGAAGACAAAAACTATACAGAAAAGAGGTTTTTATCCAAACAAGAAGTTCTACCGCTCACACGGCATTAATTGCCATTAGCTATTAATTGAGCCGTACGTGGGCGTTTGATTTAATGAAAAAGAACAATAACCTTTAAGAGCGAAAGGTAGCGACTTAAAACAATCCTGAGAATGTTTTAAGCCTGCTAAAACGGAACAGATTGGAGTTTTATTTACGACCTGCTGTTGCTGCTGGAAGCCAGAACATGCCCCTTTAATCAGCAGTCGTTGTCAGATTTCTGTTTCATCTTAAGACTGAAAACGGCTTATCGATCGAATTGGTGGATAGATCAATCGGACTGGAAAGCTATGAACGGTTTATGACGATAGGGACAAATGTCTGGCAAATTTCTAAATAAAAATGGCGAAAAATCTATGGATTTCACTTCGTATAAAGAACATATAAAACGGTTATTACGGACATGATTTGTCAATGGTGCATTGTGCATTTACGGTCCGATACTCGTTTTATGCGATTTCTTTATAGCGCCAAGTTTTTTATTGTCTATTTTTATTGCGGAAATGAATCCAGTTGTTTCGGTTTTATCGCCTACTAGGGGAAGACCAAGATTTTATTTACGGTTTTTGCAAATTTGTAGGTAATAATATAAGAAAGTCACGCACAAAACTAGTAGATTCAACCCTTCAGTTTCAGGAACTACCATTTTCGTTTTATAATTATTATTTCTTGAAAATTATTTTTACACATTTCTACTAATTTCATTCTACTCACACTACAAAAGAAATTAACACGTCTTTAGCAACGTAAACTACTACTAATGAGTACTGTAACATTATTAAACTCCAGAGTACTATGTAATAATAACAGGTACTATAGATCGCTCAAACCCGTTGCCATCTGGTCATTATGTTTTATAATAGCACAGATGGTACATAAAATGCTGTATTTTGTTAAAAGTATAAACAAGAGTTTATGTGACGGTGCATAATGTCAGGGTCTGCATAAAACAATATTTCATTTTCAGGCGCCACTATAAACTACTCAACACAAGCATCTAACAACTGTGGAAGTACGGAAATTATTAGTCTTAGTGATCCCAGCTAAGGAGAACCTGAACATGATCATTACTAACAAAAACTAATCAACACGGAAAATTCATTCAACATAATATTCATTCCGGTAAATAAACTCTTCCAATCTATGAGCGAAAATCAAGTATCTTCAATTTATGAAAAAGCCGTAAGCCGTAAAGATACGACAAAAATTCTCGGAAGAATTTGCAGTAAATAAGGGATTAAGACAAGGCTGCTGCATTTTTCAAACTCTATTCAAAATACAGGGTGTTATGGAAGTCCTAGTAAAAAATTTAACCACAAGTACAACTCGTCAAAATAAAAAAAAATTTATCCATCATTTTTTCGCAAACGCTCCCTTACGGAGTTAAAATTAAGAATAGTTTGACCCCTAAAACCAACACTCGCCTATGGACCCACGTTCATTGATTGTCAGGAATGCACAAAAACTTTTCGAAATAAAAGCTGTTTAAATGGAAACACGTACTCACCTACCATGATATGCATAATATTGAAGTAGGTTAGCATGTAATAATAAACTCTCTAACTTACATCAGGGATAATCCTTGTTGTTATACGTGCGATAAACGATAAATGTTGACACACCGACACTTCGAAAACACTTCGAAGCACATCTTCGAATACTTCAGGTTCAATTCCAAAACGCGATTACATCTGGAACGTCCAAAATCTGGAATTGGAAAAGAAAATTTACCATAATAATCAACGAGCACAAGAATTTCACAAATTTCTTGTTCGAAAAAAGTTAGAAGGTTTTTACCTCTTTCGACAAAAAAGTTCTGATGCGTTCAAGTTCATATAGGCATGGGCGGAGGGTGAAATAATGGGTCAGAAAAATTTTCAAAAAAATTGCGGATTTCAGCAAAGTGGTAAATAGAAAAAATGTTTATTTTGACGAGTTCTACTTGTGGTTAAATTTTCTGCTAGGACTTCCATAACACCCTGTATACAAGGTGAATTAGAAATGTTTGTAACAAAATCTGGGAGTGAGTAGAGGGCTCTCCACCCCTGTATCGATAAAAAATTAAGTTTTATTACAATTCAATGGCAAAGTAGAACAAAAGTAGACCGGGGGTTTTCTGCATTTTTCACAAAGAGCGAAAAGATGGTCTATATTCAGAGTGCTCTAGCGGCCGTCCCATTAAAGATAGAAACAAACCTAATATCATGTACTTGTGGGAAATTTTACTTTAGTTTTGCATCTAATAGTCTTTTTGCTAAAACGCTTCGTTATCGACTTATAAGTAAAACACTGGAAAAAGTCCGAAATTTTTGCATTCCCTGAAGTTAGCTCACTTTTGGCGAGGGGGAAAACCTCAAATTCGGATTCAGCGACCCAGAAAACTTAAGTATAGAACCGTTCAGAAAAATGTGGCAAAACTACTTTACTATAGACAAAGTCCGAAATGAAAAAGAAAAAATGGCAGTAGAAAATATTTTATAGTTCGACACTGTCAGAATTTTCAAATTTTCCCTTGTGTCATGTCACTCTCTGTCATGAAGTAATGAAAATGTGAGATAAACGTCACACTATTTTTATGGATTTTAAGCAATTTAAAGACTTACCGGAGTTGTGTAGAACTATAAAACCTTGTTCACTCGTTCCTGTGTAGCTTTTTGAAACCCATAGTGTCGGAAAACGCCCAATTTACACAGGAACTCGTATAATAATATACTATTAACAGATTTCATTGATTCATTGAAAAAAAAAGCAACTTACTGATGATGATGAACATAGAACTACATCAGAATATTTGGTCCTGGAAACCACGATGCAAAAACGGAAAAATAAGGAAAGTCTTTAAGAAGACACACAGGCATGGAAATTGGGAAGACGCCCAAGATAGCTGTAACCAAGCCGCAATATAAAAAAATAAAACACAATAAAGGATTTACCTGTTGAGGTAACTTTGTCTTTTGCTTCTTTGCTTCCCATCTTGCTTTATAAACCCTGTGAAAAAAAACTAAGGACATTTGTGTAAAACTTTATGAACCATTGTGATGCTTGTTTTCGGCGGCAGTTGCCTCCAGCGCCAGTTTTTTAACGTGGTATGCTCCACGGGACCTCGGGTAGCTAAAAGCTGGAGCACAGTACGCCAGGGGTCTAGTTTGCCGGAAGGGAAAATAAATGCCACTCGGTGTTACAGGTTTTATTAATCACCCCATATACAGTTATTTACAATATTTAGTATCGCCCTGTATACTACTGTTTATAATTCACCCGCTGTACAACTAGTTACATGGTCTGCACCGATCGACACCCAATAACTTGTGAAAGATTTTATGATTCACCCTGTATACAATTATCAACGTTCTAGGGGAGTTGTCTCGTTAGTTCTCACAGTGGTGGTTAAGGTCCGAGGTGGGACGGGCTGGCCACCAGAAAAGATCGGGTCGGTTGAACCAGAAAGTTACACAGCTGTGGGACTAGGGCCCCCAGAGACAGCCGGGTCCACAATTCTCGGAGACCAGTTGGAACCGGGACGCTTTGTTATGAAGGCCGGTGGGGGCTAATTACCAGAAAGGAAGAGGGGCGAAGCGAAGAGGTCGGTACACTACTTACTCCCACGATATATTGAAAGGTAAAAGATATGATATTGCGCATGCGGGGCGGGGCTAGTTTGGCGCGCAATACGTCAGCAAACGACTTATTTTAAAAAGACTCAAACCGTACACGTGCCGTACATCGTATTTGCAGCTTACGTGTGCATTTTTGTATGAGTTTTGTGGAGTTTTTATTCTGAGTACTGTTCAAAATGCGTTGTGCTGTGTTTGGGTGTAATTCTAGACTCCTTATTATATGTGCTGTGTTTGGGTGTAATTCGGAGACTCCTTGTTTGTAGGAAAGAAATACTTAGTGACTTTGATGGCAAAAAGTAGTTACATAGATTGTTGTGATAGGGCCAAAAGACTTTTTTTAGGTCCCGCATGTACTTTAGGCTAAGAGAATTAAACAGATGTACAAAGCTTATATTAGGCAAGCGAAAAATGTCAAAAAAACGTGACTTAATAGTACCGACGAACGAAGTGAGTCGGTTAACTCCAGGCGAAGCATATAAAGCGACTTATGCTCTGAATGATATATACTGGTTTATCCGCAAACCTTACTCAGAAGCCCCCTTGGTCAGGAGCCCCCTTGTTCGGGTTCCCTCTTGGTCGAGTTCTCCCTTGATCGGAAGGCCCCTTGGTCGGGAGCCACCTTGGTCCCCCCTTGGCCGGGAGCCACCTTGGTCGGGAGCCCCCTTGGCCGGGAGCCCCCTGACCGAGAGCCCCCTTGGCCGGGAGCCCTCTGACCGAGAGCCCCCTTGGTCGGTAGCCCCCTTGGTCGAGAGCCCTCTTGGTCGGAAGCCCCCTTGTCCGGGAGCACCCTAACCGGGAGCCCCCTTGGTCATGAGCACCCTTGTTCGGCCCCCCTTGTTCAGGAGCACCCTTGATCAGGGGCGCCTGTAAATAAAACAAGGAGGAGCTAGTCGTTTCATTTACACGCGTCCCCATTCACTACCTCGCTAGTTCACTTTCAATAAATTACAAAACAACAATTTAGTAAGAATTTGAAAGAATCCATTGACAGGATACAAGTGTCACTTATTTTATGTGATTAAGCACATAAATTAACACCTGTTGGTTACTTTATGAGCCTAATCACATAAAGTGACACTTTTACCTTGTCAATGGAGGCACATAAGTTGTCATTTTTGTGACGTTTGCGGATAAAAATCGTTTTTCGTTCACCGATTGTTAATGTCAATATTATTGACTATTAAGAAAGGAACAGATTAATTGTTTGTGTTGCGGACGTCAGGATTTACAATCATTTTGGACGTTTTCGAAATTGTTTGAAGTTATGTTATGAAGAAGTGGGAAGTGGCTGTCTCGTCTGTGTAAAATAATTATTTAGCAATGTTTACTTTTTTTTGGATTGTTAGTTTGTACATAACCTTTTCTCTTGTTTTCGTAATGGTAGATAAGTTCATGTACGTTGAATAGAAGCGGTTCTTTTCAGAACCCCCATTTATTTATTTAAAGAATTAAAACTAAAAATTACTAAAATTCACAAAACATTATTTACGATTTTGCTAGTCCAGGTTGTTGGATCAAGTTATACCATTTAATGATAACAGTATTACGTTATTCACCGTAACTTCTTGGCTTCAGTTTTATAGGCAACAATAATAAAATAATTAATTTCATCATTAGATGATAGGAAAGATGCTTATATTCTCGTGAAACCTTTTTTTTATGCGTTTTTCGACGGTGCACTGTATAAATCAAGTGAGCGTATTTAAAAATCAGTCGTTTGCTGACGTCATACGCTGCATATGCGCCGACTCGACGAGTTTCGGCTGCGGGAATAGCATATCTCTTAAGGTTCATTATAACGTGACTTACTCCCTTCTGCTTCCAGTGCGTCTGTCACAATGCGATAGAGTGAAGGTCTGCGTCTTCTTCACACCAGAGCGGCGACGGCTCCGGGTAACGTAGCGAATCAGGAATGAGGGCATCCGGAGCTTTCTTCTTTACTGGTCTACATGATGCAAGAATCATCGCGGTACGACACCAGGAAGGATTTATTTTCGACGGATTTCTGGCTCGATGCGAAGGGCGTGGTCTGACCTGACAAGGGCGGCGACTGAGTAGCGACTTCGGGATAGTTTCATTCGCAGCACGCTATTTTTCTGATTTTGGGGGTGAAAGAATTATTCTGCTGCGACACTGGAGATTATTTTTTTCAACGAGTGAAAGGTTTGAACTTGGGCGTAATGAGACGGCAGGCCGCTAGTGGCGGAGAATGTCGCTTGTGAGTTTTGAACCTCGCTGAGAGTACTTGAAACTCGCAAATTTTTGTAACTTCGTTACACTATAATTTTCCTCGTAACTCATGTCTTCCGAAAACTCATAATTTGATTCTTTCTGCACAAGTATGGATCTTTACCGTCATCAATGTGGAGTTCAGTGTTTATCGTAACTCAATAACTCAAATCTTGAAAAAACTGGCTTTTTCGGTCCAAAGACAAATTTGCTATCTTTTTTTTATCAGATCAGTCAGTGGTTTTGCAATGAAGCTGTAACTTTCAATAAACTTTCGAAAGTAGAGTGTTACACCAAGACTGAGTAAGCCGTGTTCTTCTGCTCTCTTAAATACACTTAAAAAATCTGTCTAAAGCTTGTGATAACCTTACATTACCGCCACTTTTTGAATTTGAACATGAAATGAAATGTCAATAACGTCAACAAACGTCAAATTTGAAACAAACCGCGAACTTTAAAAGGTTGACCAGTGATCGGCAGACAATGAAAGTAAAAGCGGAACTCTACTTTGTGTTTTTTTTTTTGACAAGACAAAGCAGTGGTGGGACATTCAAACTTACCCAAACAAAAACAAACCTTAGTTTCTTTGGATACATGGCGAGAACTAATCAGGAGTGGAGCGTACATTGATAACACAAAAATTATGGTTTTAGTGGCTTTGTGTTCAATTCAATTTGCAAAATTCAACACCAATTTGAGCGATAAATTACAACTGACAATTTACAATTATTTCAACCGTTTAACAATTTAGTTTTTCAGAAAATAGCAAACAATAATACAATTTAACAAATTTGGTGTACATGATGAGTGAGGTTAAGTTAGCTAATCTTATTCCACCTTTGAGCTTTTGAAGTTTACAGGAATTTACAACAAACAGATACAGTGAAATATCTAAGACCAAAACGTGCATATTCGAACCTTGCAAGGCGTGAAATTATTTAACTTGGGGTACATCGGAGTCGGAGATTTATGCACAATATGCAGAGCTGATGGAAAGATTAAAGCGAAGTTAACAAGACAAATGTCTTTAAGTGGGTCAAGATTGTAGAGAGTTCACTACCATGGAAAAAGCTTACACATCCAAACGGACCAGGAGAAATGAGTTTGTTACTGAATTATTGTCCTAGTCATCTTTAGTTTCTTTAGTTAGTTCTTCTTCAAGACTTGTCCAAACCAAGTTCAAGTTAGCAAGCAGAACTTCTCTCGGAGACTCAAAAATGCCGCAAACTCCAACCTAGTTTTGGCTCAGAAGTTAACACTAACTCCAACTCGAAATAGCGTTGCAGCCCGGGAGGAAATTCAAGCCGGTTTCAAAGTGACCCCCGTTTGAAAATTACCCCAAACAACATGTTATCCAGATTAGGACCGTATAAAATTTCGAAAGCAGCATGCAACACAAACCACGAAAATAATACTATAAATTAATACTAAAATAATGCTATTTGGTGGATTCGATATGTATGAACAAACATAAAATAAAAAACGAAATGTAATGACGGAGACGCAACATAGAAAAAATACGAGTGTGCTTTAGACCACACGACTGAAGTAAAACTTCATTCGCCAATGTGAAAGTGCTCTTAATTTATGTAAGTTTATAAATGGAGCTAGAGAATCCTGAATTAATACCGTCTGCAGTATTGGATAATGCATGTTTCAGTTTGTCGTCAGCGAAAAGTCGGCAATCATGTATAGCGATTAAGATAAGTAGCGCAATTGCATACAAAACTGACACACGCAAATGGCTGTATGGAGTAAAGCGAAAATTCACAACCTAAAGACGCGGATTTGAATCCCGTTAAGGCAAACTCGTGTCCGTAAAGAAGTATTTACTTCAATTAAAAAAAAAACACAAACAAGAACTGCAACATTGGGTATGGCACTTTGCCGCTTTTTTCTCTTTTGTTGTATTAGGTTCTTGGTGATTAATTCTAGTTATTAACAGAGACAAAATAGCTTTTAAATGACCGCAAGCTGCTGTCGACCTCATACAGAAAAACAGGTACTTATTTAACGATTTATCCAGGTTATAGCAATAGTGAATAGCAATAGCGGGTATTATTTAAACAAAGGCTAGTGAACTGACGAACAGCTTTCTACAATGGCGGCCGTTTTATTAGTGACGCTGAGAAAGATGTCCGGACCACCGTAAAATTGAAAAGATTTTATCTAACAATTTCTAGTATGCACGTGGAACAATCGCCGGTTAATTTCAGTGCCATCTCCTTACGGTGGGTTGGATAGACAAAAATAGCTTAAAGCTTAGGTTACCTGTAAATACTTTTTAATTTAAATTCAAACGGTCCTTTTGGTAACGTGAATTTTCAACAATGCAATTTAATGATTGAACACACTCCAAACAGGAAAATTCATAGTGGAATAAAATCAGATAAAAAAAACACCTTAAAATTCTAGTTGCCAACCACTGCAGGATGCTGCCAACTTCAGGGTCGTTGCCCAACGAGCGCCTTGCAGGGTAATCAAGTCAAGATTCCTCTATGCATTACGGGTCTATTTTGGGGGTTTCTCAAGCTTCATTCCCGTCTTTCGCGGGTATCGCTAAATCATCCAGATAACTCAGTACGACATTGTTTCGAAACACGTAGTAAATAAATCTCTGAAATATACTAGACGAATTCAAAATGTCCAAATGGTGTGACAAAACTCGTGTATTTTACACACTGGTCCTCAACGGGTACATGAAAAAAAAACAATGAACAAAAAAAGCTGATCTTGGACAACTGGAAGTGGATATCTCTATCTACCTTTTTATTTTGTTTTGGATAGTCCTGTCATCTTTCTTCTTTACAATGACGATTGGACTCGATGGGTCTCGCAATTCCAGTTCTTATTATTATTCGACCACTTGTCGTTTTACCTCTTCACATTCTACTGGTGCTAATCTTGGTGGTTGATAAGCAGGATTCTTATCGGTCAAAATGATTTTCTTCTTGATTAGTGTTAGGTTCTCTACATTCGTCGTCAATTCGTAGCAAAAGTACATTATTTTCGTGGTACCTCCTTGATTTCTTCTTCTCACAGTTCTAGAGCCTAATGCCAACTTTTTCTTTTGTTAGCTTCTCATTTCCTCATTGATCGATCTGTATGATGGCTTGAAATTTCCTCAAGGTGTTTTAATTTAATATATATTTTGTTGCTATACCACTTATGCCGACACCCTTACCGTTAAAAATCGGTGTTCCACCATTAATATACTCGGTTGCTTTAATAAAGCTTAGGTCTGAATCTATATCTAGAACAGATTTAGGATTCTATTATTAAGTTGGACAGACTTGTAGGTCGGATGTAACAATTGTTTGTCTCTCCTCTCTCAATCCTCACAGTTGCGGTCGTGCTTGATTTGTTCCTATCACTAGAATCGTCATTTATTTCTAAACTGACACTCCTTGCTTTTATGACCAAATTTGTGAGAGACATTTTGGTCCTCTTTCGTTAAGTCAGCAGGCGTTGGCAACGGGCCCCATTTTTCCGCAATTCGGCTTTATTCCCTGGTGTGTCTGAAGTGTCCTTTATGATGTATTCAAACAATTATACAACGTCGCCCTTTCAAGTAAATTCCTTCATATGCTTCATTCAGATTCATCTTTTTTTATCTTTCTTCCCAGCAACAGGACTGTTTTCAGATTTTTCCATGAAGTTATCACCTCGAATTAACGTTACCGCCAGACCAGCTAACGAATTTTTCGCAAGTATAAATTTTTGTATTGGTCCCCAATTCAAAGCTAGGACCAAAACTGGAAGTCAGTAGTCTATCTCTAGACTGGTTGAGTTCTAGGCCTTTAAACTTCCTAACTGACTTTTTTACATCTCGGTTCGTCTTCATCGTCTTCCTCTGATGTTAGCGCTTCTTCGTCTGTGTAAAAGTATCTGTGAATTGATATCGTTCAGCAATTCACAGATACTTTTAACAACGCCTTTACCTACTTCAATACCTAATAGGGTAGACATTGTTTGTACATTAGCACGAGTACAAGAATTTATTACACAAGAGGGCCTAGTTTTAAACTCAACGGAATATACAACAAAACCAAAATCAGAAAATTTTAAACATCTCTTCCTTCCTTGCCAAAGTTATGTAGAATTTTTACCTCGCTAAACTATAGATATTAATTAACACTATTTGTCGGATGCCTTCTCGAACCTACCCCGATCTCTGATCACTCTGATTTCGACGAGACTCGATCCCAAACAGGATCAAACAATGGGGCCAAACCTGGTCCAGACTTGGTTCAGTACTGTAAAACTCTGGGCCAAGCTCGCAAACCAGTTGTAGCCCGACCATGGCAAAAGTCTGGAATGATAACATCGTGCCAAGCTTGGTTGCCAAGACTGGGCCACGCTTGATCACCAAGACTGGGCCAAGTTTGATCACCAGGGCTAGGCCACGCGTAATCACCAAAATTGGACCATGCCTGATTTGATAAATTTGTTTTTTCACTACTAGCTTCAGAAAACATCATTATATATCATGTTTGAAGCTTCAGAAATTGATTTTCTGTACCTTACCTAATAATTGATTTTTCTCTCCTACTAGTAGATAATAAAAACAATATTGACAATGTTGGCATGGTTACTGCCGTACTTGATGTTTTGACTTGACATTTGCTGTCATTATTAATGATAGGTGACAGCTCAACAATGTACAACTGGGGAGTTGGAATTTCTTGCCAAATGTTAAATTTGCCAGCTGGACCACACTAGCAACATCGCAACAAAAATAGAAATTACAAGTATTGATTAAATTTTATATGCTACTTGATTTTTATGGATATCTTTCATGGAACCTTTCGCATTATCATGATTATAATTTGAAGAAAACTTAAACAAATGTGCTAGTAGTGAAAAAAAAAGTATATAAACCACGGTTGCAAAGCCTTTTCTTAGCCTTGCACTATTATTTACCTCGATGCTTTGCATCTCGGTAAATAAAATAGCTCGGCAAAGAAAAATGGCTTCTCAACCTTGGTGTATAATTACTATTATAAACGTTGGGCACAGCATAGGAAACAAACAGCAGGCTAACTCTCCGCGCCGCCTTTGATTTAAGTGAGCGTAAAAATTTGACCTCGGAGCCGCCATTGCAGATGAGACGCCAGGGCCGGACAGGAGAATTATTGCTCCTAACGTACAATTCCAGAAACAAAGTTCCTTACACAATTTCTTGAAAACATCATAAACCTAAAAGCGCCTTGTTTCGAAGGGTTAAAATGGGCTGATCACGACGTAAAACAAAAATAGTAATTTGTGTATCTAGACCGTAAAAGTGATCTTATTTAGCCGAGGTGCACACGACGTTTTTTAGGCGATGAGGACGTAAAATCACCTTTTTCGTAAGCATCGCCTAAAAAATATTTTAGCCCTTTCTGACAGCGTGTGTATTGATGCTAAGAGGTATATATCGTCGTCTAAGAAGCAACACCGCATATCAACCATTTTCGAAAATCTGGTTTGTACTACGAATTCTCAAGCCGCATAGGATGGTTAGCATAAAATTGTTCTCACTAGTGTATAATTAACAAGTTTTCTATACATTAGTTAGAACAATTTGTGCTAAGCAGCCTATGCGCCTTCAGAATTTGAAGAAGAATAAGTACAAAATGGTTGATATGCGGTGTTGCATCTTAGGCGACGATATACTCAAATTGGAAGCAACCTCTGGCCTTTTATTTTTGTCATACATCCTGTCCTTCTGCAACATTGAAAGAAATCCTTGCAGATTTTTATGTAGGCAATGAAATAATTTCTTGGAAGTTTATTAAAATGTTTTACGACATCAGAGTTCTTGGAAAGAATGGAAAAGCTTTTTGACGTACTAAATTTATCACAAGTTCGCCGTCAAAGAAATGTAATGCAGCTTGCTTTCAAAGGTCTCGACTACCAAATTCAATTTGTAAAGGATTGTTTGGATTTTTTTAAATAAATTAGAAGTACGGGACAGATGGAAAATCCGGCAATTTCTTGAAAACATCATAAACCTAAAAGTACCTTTCTCCGAAAGGTTGAAAATGGGCGGATCATGACATCCGGCTTGCATATATTATCTTTTCACGCGGCGAATAGCCGGCGCCGGATGGATTGCCAAATGCGACAATCACGGACGAATAAAGAAATTCCGAGTACACCTCTGTGCGATATCGACACGTTATGAACCGATCTCCTCTCCGATGGCGTCCTGCGCGGCGGTCTGCGCGAAGTGTTCCCGCCAGTGGGAGTTAGCCTGCTGTTTGTTTCCAATGCTGTGCGTTGGGGTCATCTAATAGTAAGAAATAAGTAAAAATGAACCACAAGTGATAATACAAAATTGAATAGAGATTTGATAAATATAATATAACTTCCATAAAGCAAGTTAAGAAGCAAGCTACGACACCAGGCTCAAGGAGGAACAGCGAGCGCTACTAAAAAGTAATCATAGTGTGACCTATTGCCTTCGTTGCAGACAATAAACCTACTTAGTAGGGATTCTTATTTTCCCATCTTCTGGCGGGCGAAAAAACCTTTTGTCTGAAGTCGAACGCGAAGCATTGGTGAGGTACAACGCGTGACGCTGTGCAGCGGATACCGGTGGCACTTCGGCAAATCGTTGGTGGCGTTGCGTATTACAGCGTATTATTGTTAGGTTTTATAATATAGAAATAATTAACGTTTTAAAAGTGTTCTCCTGAAACACATAAAATATGTTACTTTTTCTTTCTTATTATTGGGATACGGTTACAATAACGAATACAGTAACAGGATTATACAAGTCAATTTATTTTAAAGTTTATGAAATAGAAAACGCCCAATTTGCACAGGAACGAGTTTAATAAATACATCATTTTATGGTTCGACACAACCCCGGTAAGCCTTTCAGTTGCTTAAATTCCATAAAAATAGTGTGATGTTTATATGAAATTTTCAATCAATTCCAAATTTAAATAAATATTAAATGTTTCTTTTATACTATTATTCGTTTATATTATGTTTAATATATGTGAAGCGTTATATGGTTTACTATAAACGTAGATTAATAATATACTAAACCATTTATTATATTAATAAGAAGTATAAAAACCGTTTATTACATCAATCAGTGTTACTTGGCTAATCAACAAGATTGGACCACGTTTAGTTACTAACCATATGCCATGTTTAATTGCCAAAACTAACATCAGTAATTACAAAAAATACTGATCAACTATTAGCTATATTATAATAATCAATTGAATAATAAAACTAAAGTAGAAACGAATATGATATGAGATGAGATTTAACTAATTAATTAATAGCGAGTAATTAATAACTTATTGAATAATTAAATAACAGCCAGAAATAATTAAGTTGAATAAATAATTATATCATAATATAGGAATGGCCGAGCCTCAGTAACCCAGTCTTGGACCAAGTCTGGGTCGCCATAGAATGTCCAAAGCTCGTTTTCCCAGTCTTGATACAAGGACGGGTAAGAGTAGGAATGGCCGAGGCTTAATAACCCAGTCTTGGACCAAGATTGGGTCCACATAGGAATGGCCAAGCTTAGTTTACCCAGCTTTGGGCCAAGCTTGGTGCACCGAAGTTTGGTTTCCCAGTACTGAGCCACGCTTGGCCCCGTTGTTTAACTCTGGGAACTCCTGTATGGGATGTCCTCAGGCGTCTCCAGTTGAATGGATTCTCGAAAGAAAATATTGATATTCCCCACATAATAAAACTGAGAAGACGAAAACTACAGGTGATAAAAAAGGAGAGTGTCGATCCTAGAAGTAGATTGCTGGATACAAGATATCAGCGAGTACTTTATAAACCATTATTAACAATAAATTGTCTCTTCGAGATTTTGCCAGTAAGAACGAAAATATAAATACATATTTTGGTTATATGTATTTCATAAATTTTATAGGGGAGTAATATTTAATCTTCTAGTTGTTGTACGTAGTTATTTTTTAAACGGTGCTTCGTAAATCATCTGTCTTCGGCTCGGCGACGTTAACGCGCCATTTATCCTTAATTCCGGCTAGCAAAACCAGCCTTCGCCCCCTGATAAAGCGACGGAATCAAGTGGTCTCAAAGCGCCACCGATAAAAGGTGCGAACTCCTTAGATACGTTTATTTCCGGTTAAAGCTCGCCGTAAGCTCGCATAGAAATGTAAAGCTGTCAGCTGCACGGTCGGCAATATTGCTGGAACTCGTATCCGGACGCATTGTGAAACACTATGGGATTGACGGCATTTCAGATTGAAAGTTTCACGGAGAAGGGAAAAAACTCACTACGGCATGTGGGAATGTCACCTAACTTTATATCGACAAATACAATTTCAGTGTGATTTTCTCGTCGTCACCGTTAATAGACGCGTCACATTAAGACGTTAAACGGGCTTGTCGAATACTTCCTGGACTAACATCATCATACGTTCTTCAAAGTTCAATTCGATGTCGAACCATTTCAAAAGTTTCTTCTTTCGTAAGGTTTTCACCCACCGCTTACGGGTGTCTCGCGGAGCTTGGCGGAGTTTCTGGTGGAGGACGTTCTCTTTCAGTCGAAGGTTGTGGGTGTCGAAAGCATTGTAAGTCGAAGTCGTTACACGAGGATGAATCTGTAAAAAGTCAAGCAGTCAAGGAAATTGCTATACAAGTACAAAACAATTTAAATGTTTGATTGATTTTACACATCTACATAATTATTAATGAATTTTTAAGGAATCCTTTAAAATTATTTGCCAAACTCGGTTGGGTTGTTGTAAACTCAAGGTTTATGCCACTTTGTACAACCCACCCTTGAACAAATGGTCAACAAATTTTGGGAATTAGACTCTTTTAAAAACGAAACAGTAATAAATCAAGATGACGCTCCTTGTGAACGAATATGAAGGACGGTCATAAAAGTTCAAAAACTGGTAAATCCGTGATCTCTTTGCCATTGAAGCAAGAAATCCCTAATTTAGGTACAGTTGGGGACACTCAACGTTGGACATTTAAGATATAAAGCAGTCTTTATATGGAATCTCTATTCATAACCTTATTTTGAAATATAAAATGTTATTCAAAAAGACTTCCAAACGAAACGCAACGTCATCAGCATCAGCTGTTTTGTCTTGTGTGTCCCCAATTGTACCTCTCGAGGGGGTGCCATAAAGCGTCTTAAATCACTAGAATGTAAATGAATAGAGTTACCTCCAACAAGGACATGCTGAACGAGTACCTTCAAAAAAACTCGATAATCCTTCCAGTTATTATTTACCTCATCATGGTGTAACTAAAGAAAGCGGTAGAACTACTCAGTTACGTGTTGAATTTGATGCGTCAGCCAAAATATCAAATCAAAAAAGTTTAAATGACATGTTATTAGTAGATCTATCTCTTCTACGTTTTAGAGAACATAAAGTCGCTTTCACAGCAAATATTTCAAGTGCAAGTACATCCTCAATATTATGATTATCAAAGATTCGTCTCGTGGATAATACACCCAAACACACAGACTTAAAACTGTAACGTTCGGTGTACTGTCAGCTCCTTATTTACCCACACGCACATAGCTTCCCAAATGCATACGATCACATTATCAACAACGTTAATGTAGGCGATTCGTTAAGTCGAAAATGCATTAAAGCTCAAAACAAAAATTTCAGAATTTCAGAACGCAAATGGGTATCAAATGATAATTCATTGTTGGCAAAGTCACCTGTAAATACTTCTAAAATTAATTTAGTTAAAGAAGGAAGTTCAAAAATATTGGGAACAACACACTTATTGGATCCACTGGGATTAATTGCACCAGTTTTTGTAACAGGAAAAATAATACTTTAAAAGTTATGAAGAGCCAGATGATTAATTACCAGATGATTTAGAAAATCAATGCTATAACATTGTAAAAACGCATCAGAACTAAACAATGTAATAAATTTAATCCTCGTTGTGTAATAGGTGTTCAAAACCCACCTCAAATAAAATTACACGGATTTTGTGATTTTTCGCAGCTAGCATTTGGAGCTTGTATAGTTGTCAAGTCATATAAATAAACGGGAAATTTTATGTTCAATTCCTTACAAGCAAATCTAGAGTTGCTCCAATAAAAACTCAAACTCTACCATGATTAGAGCTGTGTCGTGCAGTCTTATTGTTTATCAGAACTAATAACACGGTTTAAGAAACGTCTAAATTGCAAAATTAACAACGAATTTTACTATAACGATTACACAATTATTGTACTGAGCTGAGAGTAGCGTCTCCAAACACTTAGACCACATTTATTGCTAATCGAATGTCCAAAATTCAAATACTCACCAAAATTGAAAATTGGACGCATGTACCATCAAATTCTAATCCCGCCGACATTATTTCTCGAGGTTGTAGTCCTAAAGAATTAATTGATATGTAATAAATTATGGATAAATGGTGGAAAAACGAAACCGAACATTCGGATAATATCAAAGAAATCACAAGAACGACGTCGATTGGTATGCATAAAGGTAATAATTAATTACGAAGTTATAAAGTCAGACTGATTTCAAAATTTTATTACTGATTGTGCTGAGAACAATGTTAATTGGCATTTTATACACCCTCGTTCCCCACATGTGGGCAGCATTTGGGAAGCAGGCATCAAATCGATTTAATTTCATTTTGAAAGAATTATAGGCCAGTCACTGTTTAATCAATCAAATCAAATCAATCAGGATCAAATAAAATTTTTATAAAATAATAAAATCAATCACTAATACAACATTATCCAACAGTGTAGCAACATTTTAACATTATCCACTAATAAATTTGTACAATCATTTTATTATTTGTAAGCTGTAAGGTTTATTATTTATTGTTATTATATTTTACGCCGTGATAAAGTTTGATCTCATGTTTTACCAGCTCGGCTCTAAAAGTCGCCCATTTCGCCGGCTCACCGCTATAAATTTGCAAACAAAGAACATTATAACCGCGAGTGAAGCTCCTACACGAAGATTAAAAGTGTAGAATGGGAAAAATCCAGCAATATCGTTAGTCTTATTCGATTTGCAGCCCTCTCCGACTGTCAGAGCAACACTATAAAGCATGACAGACTCCGCGAACATCCCCTACTCTCTACTGTCATTAACGTTATCGAAAATTGTTCCACCCTCTCGAAGACGTTTCATGGATGCACATATCTGCATGAAAGCCGTTGAGACGCCTATGACGGAAGTTAAACTGGTCCGAAGGTTGAGAATCTCGCAAAAAGGAGAGATAAATGCTTTGACAACACCTGCATGGTCAGTGGAATAATCACCATCGGCAAGCGGTATACGGGGTGTTTAAATTAAAGTCGTAGGTATCTTGCTTATTTCTTGTTTGAAGCCAAATTACATAGTTCTTTTATTTTATTTTCCCATTCATTTTTTAATGTATTGACATATTTTGAATGTATTTGAAAAATGATGTTCCATAAAAAAATTTAAAAAGAAAATTAAAATTAAAATATTAATCTACTCTTGATTTCTATATTACCGACCGTCACGAGAGCATCTGGAAAGAAGTGTCGAGAAGAAAATCGAGGAAAATAGAGTAATCAAAACAGAGAAAAGTCAATAAAACAGCAGAGAAGGGAAAAATAACATAAACAAAAGATAGGAAGAGATAGAGTGCGAGGAGTGGAGAAAACCAGAGGAAGAAACAGTGACAACAATGGAGGACCTTAATCAAATCAAAGAAGACACAAGAGAGACGAGGAAAGGAGTGAAACAGCTAAAAACGACAACAGACAGCTCAGGGACGATATGGAAGAGCTGAAGAGAGCAGTGAACCAATTTAAGAAAGCGATGGAAGAATGGAGAGAAGAGAAAAGCTTCCTAGAAAATAAGATAGAACAGATGGAGTCGAAGATGGAGGAAAAAGAAAGAGGTGAAAGAAGAAATAACATAGTAATAACAGGGCTAAGACTAAAAGAGACGGGACAAAACATGAGAAAAGAAATCGAGAAATGGGTTGTAAAGGAGTTGGAAACAGAAGTCAAGATAACAGAGGCCTATGCTATAAAGGGAGAAGAGATGATAATAGCAACGTCAGACGAGAACATAAGTATAGAAGAATGGAGAGAATACTTTAAAGAATTACTAGACGGAAAGGACGAAACGGAAAGAAGACAGAAGGGAGAAGAAACAAGAGAACAAGAGAAAGGGGAAGAAATTACGAAGGAAATGATTAAGAGGGTAATAGGAAGAATGAAGAAACGAAAAGCGACGGGAGAAGATAAACTGCAAAATGAAGCGTGGATATATGCAACAAAAGAAATATAAATATACTAGCTGACCCGGCGAACTTTGTACCGCCTCAGAATCAATAAATAATTTTGTGTTATCTCTTTAGCTGAATTAAATTCAGTTGTTTTATCAAAGGATAATGCACACAACGCTATCTACTGATATTATCGGAACCAGCATACAACGGCATGTTCATTTTTGTTTCATGTATCAAATATCGCGTTATATACGGATTTCATACAAAATGTAAGGAATTTTTTTCCGTTAATTTTTCCGATGTTTTAATAGTTACTCGCCCACGAAAAAAGTCGAGTCAATCAGTTCTCAACATATCATCAAAAAAATTGTGTGTGGAGTCCACTCGCAACAGAAGTGAAACTTTGGAGGTTACGCATTAAAAATCGATTTTCATTTTTAAAGCCCGGTTCGACAAATTTTGGCATTTCTTATTGTTGCCCTGTACCAGGGGGGCTTTGTTATTGTCGTTGCCCTGTGCCAAGCTCCCCGCCCCCTGTAGTGTTTCCAAAGTTTTAATAGTTATTCTTCTATTCGGGGTGGAGGCAAATCCAACAAATCAAAGATAATAAAAATCGATCCAGCCGTTCTTGAGTTATAAACCAAAGGGTGCCCCCTGAGCCCCCACGTCCATGTTTTGATAGTTATTCTGCTACTCGGAGCGGAGACAAATCCGACAAATTAAAGATCATAAAAATCGGTCCAGCCGTTCTTGAGTTATAAACCCAAGGGTACCCTCTGGGCCCCAATGTCCATGTTTTAATAATTATTCTGCAATTCGGGGAGAAGACAAATCCAACAAATCAAAGATCATAAAAATTGGTCCAACCGTTCTTAACTTATAAACCCCAAGGTGCCCCCTGGGCCCCCATGTCCATGTGTTAATAGTTATTTTGCTATTCGGGGCGGAGACAAATCGAACAAATCAAAGATCATAAAAATCTGGTCCAGCCGTTCTTAAGTTATAAACCCAAGGGGGCCCCCTGAGCCCCCCTGTCTATGTTTTGACAGTTATTTTGCTATTCGGGGCGGAGGCAAATCCAACAAATCAAAAATTATAAAAATCGGTCCACCTGTTCTTAAGTTATAAACCCAAGGGGCCCTCTGAGCCCCCCTGAGCCCCCCTGTCCATATTTTACTTCATAACAACCTTCCTCAAACTTAAAAGAATATTTCAAAAAAAAAATGAGCTAAATTGGTCCAGCCGTGTGATGCCGTGACCAAGGAAATTAGGGATTCATTTTTATATATATAGATAAGACATCTGGCAAGGAAAGGGGTTACCAAGCCAATGGAGGATGAGGCTAGTGTGTCCGATACACAAAAAAGGAATAAGAGAAAAGGTGGAGAACTACCGAGGAATACTGAGCACAGCGTACAAGATCTACGCAATGATACTGGAAGAGAAATTGAAGGAAGAACTAGAGGAAAAAGAGTTGTTACCAGATGGACAAGCGGGTTTTAGGAGAGGGAGAAGCACCATCGATAACGTGTACATCTTGAAACATCTAATAGATAAAGAACTCGATAAGAAAGGAGGGAAGATGTACGCGCTGTTTGTAGACCTGAAGGCGGCTTTTGATAATGTAAATAGAGAGAGAGAGATTATGGGAGTACCTAAGAGAGAAAGGAATCAACGAACAGTTGGTGAGCAGAATAGAGGAAATTTACCTAAAAACGAGAAACAGAGTAAAAGTAAACGGGAAAACGAGTAAAAGATTGTGGACGACGAAAGGAGTAAGACAAGGATGCCCACTCAGCTCCAGTTGGCATACGCCGATGATATGGTGCTAATAGCGAGGGAGGCCAAAGAAATTAAAGGAATGATAAGATGCCTAAGAAGATACCTGAAAAGAGAGAAGCTAGAATTAAACTTGGAGAAAACCAAAATGATGATTCTTCAAAAAGGAGGCAGAAGAAAGAGAGGAATAGAAGTGGGAAGGAAAAGAACTAGAAAAAGTAAAAGAAATTAAATATTTGGGCTACACCTTTAACGAAACTAACAACGAGAAAAGTCATATAAAGGATCTAGAAAGGAAAGCGAACGGGGTGGTAGGTCAAGTATGAGGAATAGGCGAGAGAAAGTTTAGACGAGATATAAGAAGTAGAGGACTGATGTACGAAAGGCTAGTATAGTAGGAGTAAGATCTCTAGGGCGCACCTGAGGCTATAATGTTTTGTTTTCTTTTTAAAGACCGCAAAAAAAACAATGGCACGCTTTCACTAAAGTAGACCAGTTAATTTGTGATGGCTTCAGAATTGAAAACATCTGAATACGAAACTGGTTTTGCGTCTGAAAGAACTTGTCTGTCGTGATCCATGCAGATCCATCGTTGCAGGTGTTCATATGGTGCAGGGGCGAAGTCAATTAATTTGAAACCGGGCCGAACAATTGGATACATTGTTTTTTTAAATTTTATTCTTTTCAGTGCCTTAGCGTTACAATTTTTTTTCATTGTGTCTTTGTGTTTCTCTTGCGTGTTAATTGTCCACATTATAGTATTTTATTGACGTAATAGTGTTATTTTATTTATTATATTCATCCAACTAGTGGTACCACATAATGAATAATAATACTGATAATAATAACAACAAATGAACTATAAAAAGTTTAAATCAATGATATCTGTTAAAATAATACCAAAAAAAATAAAGCCGGTCCTGCTTCTCCACACAAGCCAGAAATCACTGTGATTTATTTACCTTGGCAAACTGCTTTAAAGCATCAAAACAAAGTCTACGACTTCGCTGGTCGTCTAGATTGCTTCTGTGCACTATATCGTTTCGGGCAACTATACAGAGTGTCATGATGTACGGAGCAGAAATATGGGGATGGAAGGAGCAGGAAAAGCTGGAAGCAATCCAAGCTAAGTAGTGGAGATGGGTACTAGGATTGCACAGGGAAACGCCAGCATATATGGTACTGGAAGAAGTAAAGAGAGACAAGATAAAAGTGGAAGCAGAAAAGAGAGCAGTAAGATTTGAAGAGAGAATAAGAGAAAGAAAGGAATGTAAGATCTTGCAAGAGTGTTGGAAAGAGGTAAAGAGTGGGAAGATGGAAAGAGCAGGAAAAGAGAGAAGAAAATACTTCGAGAGAAACGGGTATGCAGTGGAGGAGGTAGACAGGCGAAGAAACAATGGAGTAAATGTACTAAGAGAGATAGTTCAGGTGGACCGAGACGTACAGAAGCAGGAAAGGAGAACGAGGATAAATGAGTCAAGGTATGAGAGAGAAGATGGGAAGGTACTGATAGGAGAAGAAGGGAAAGCACTAGGCTGGATGTAAGGAGTATTAGACAGAAGAAAGAAAGTAGAGAAAAGGAGGGAAGAGATGGAAGGAAAATAAAATTAATTTGGCTATTGTTATTGTTATTGTTTATGTTTTATAGTTTTATTTACTCATTATTTATTTATCTAGTATTGTATGGGAATAGGAATCCTTTTCAAAGCCGAAAGGCAAGGAAATAAACATTATTATTATTATATTAATCTGCTCTTAAATAAACAATTTTAAAAAATATACATATTCGTAAAGTAAAACATAAATGAAATTTTACCATATGAAACTCAAAAGTTATCACAGGTTTTTGTGCATTATTTTCAAGTTTCGAAAACAGTTCAAATATTTAATTTAATTTTCTTCTCATATATGTATTTTAAATCGCCATTCACCAAGTTCTGCATTGGTTCAGTTTTAAAGCTAATAGAAATAATCGATTACAGACATGAAGTAATTGAAGCACCTACGAAACAGTATAATTTTACCTGAGTGAGTCAACTCAGTCAAACAAATTAATACAGAGTAACGTGCAAAACGTGTCACGCACATTTAGAACTCGCGTCTGTAATAGCTTCTTCTACGCGAAACGTACCGTAAGCAGTGAACGATAATGTCTTTTTCTGCACTTTTCCATCACTCGAGGACTACCGGCTCTTGAAATGTTGATGAGGCCTGGAGTAACCGAGACGGCAGACCATAGGCTGAATTAAACCATTAAATAAATAATCAGAGAGACGTTTCTCCGGGTAAAATTGCGCCTTCTTTCGGCTCCTTTACATGAAAGTCCACTTTTTACTGCTAACACTTGTAGAATTATTAAGATTGGGCGGGCGGTAATCAAATAAATTGAAATGAGACCGCTTCGGGGAAGTAGGATAAATTTTTTAACTCTCTCTCAATTATGTCTTTTATCATATCCAGTTGCCACTAACGACAGAAGAATTAACTGATGCCACTACAGTATGCACTGGATTAGCATTTCATAATTAAATTATGAGGAAAATTTAGAGCTTCTTAGGACAAATAGTTACTGCAAAGGAAATAACATTTTGTAGTTGAGTTGTATTTTGAATGTACACAGTATTTACAATAGTTACATAATATGTAAGTAATTCCACATAATTAAATAATTTATTGCTATCAAGTTAATCAACTTGTTAATAATATCTATAAAATTCGACCAAAAAATTAAAAAAGTTCTATAAGAAAACAGGTGTTTTATCTGTTCAATACTGATTGTGTCTTAGAAAAAATAAATACCATAAACTCATCAGAGTGACACAAATAATATTTATAAAGTTTCACTCCACTTCCCCGTTTAATAGCACGAGGGCCGTAATATTAAAGGGATATGGTCCATGCAAGAGATAAACTCAGCCGTCGTCAGACAACTCAGAACACGAGTTAGCTTCTAATTTAATTATACAAATGCTATCCGAGGGAGGAATTGGGCTGTTCGAGTCGAAGTAGTAAGTAGCGAACAAGATGACACACGCGGTCGCACGTGGTGGTTCTGTCTTGGTCTCATTTAAAGGCCGTTTCTCCCGCTAACTAAGTACTAAAGTCAACACAGACTTCCAACACTAATACCACTGCTGCCGCAGCAGCAACTCCGCAACTCCTGTTTCTAGGCCCCGTTCCATTATTATTATTGCAACTGGAATTTATATTCGTGTTTAATTGCAGGGATGTCGCAAAGCATGACCCAGAATTCAATTAAAAGGGGATACGATTTACAACAAGCAGTGAAAAAACAGAGGTTGGACGATGGCAGATATTCCGATTGTATTGTACGAAGTTATGATTTATTCTATTTGTGGAGTAGCGTTGCGGGAGGTAAGTTAAAGTAGAGAGGACGTTGGGAGGATGAAGCTGGAGCACTGACCGCTTGCATTGGAAAAATAATTATGTACACCATTATTATGATGAATGTTAAATTATTTGTATAAATATATTAAATTTTAGAGAATCTTTAACCAAGCTTAAAACATTGTGTTTGTACGACCGCTACAAATAGTAGATATATTATGATATAAAATTAATATTAATGTTTGCAAACGAGACGTATACAGAGTGAACATAAAGTTCCGCACAAAATTCATAATTTAGTTATGTACTGTTTTCGAAAAAAACGTTGGAACAGGTCGATTTTTGTTTTTAAATTGCCATCTTTTGACATAAAGTTTTTGTTGATGACGTAATCTGTTTTTGAACTATGACACCGTCATTAATGTTTTTAAATAGCAACCCACAATTTTTTTTGGGGTTTTAAATACACTTTTCAATCTCTATTCAAGAGCGTAAAAAATGGCAACTTTGCATAACTTTTTTTTTGAAAAAAATTTGTTTTACATCAAAAATAAAAATTTTAAAATAATAAAAGAAATTAAAAATAACAATAAATTTGGAAAGAAAAACAAAAAATGAAAAACCACCCGCCAACTATTTGACACATTCCCAGACGTGTTTTAACGCTAAATAGTACTTTTTCAAGGAATAAAAATTGAATTTTTTGAAGTAATATTTGTAATTTTTTCAAAAAAAGTTTTATGTAAGGTATCACTTTTTTACTCCTGTTGAATAGAGAATTGAAAAGTGCATCTGAAACCCAAAAAATAGTTGAGGACGGTGTCATAGTTCAAAAACAGATGACGTCATCATCAAAATTTTTACGTCAAAAAATGGCAATTTGAAAACAAAAATCGACCTGTTCGAGTGTTTTTCGCAAGAACATTACAGAACTAAATTATGAATTTTGTGCGGAACTTTATGTTCACTCTGTACAGTGCGGTCGTTTAGTCTGAAAACCTGGGAGCAAAAAGCTGTTTGCTCATTTATGAAAAAAACTATTGGACAGCTCAATTTAATCATCTTTCATTGCGCACACTTTGACATATCTTTCAAATTTTTTCCGCCATCTTGGAAAATGTTATTATGTTATCTTGTAATGTTATTTCAATTTTTTGCTAGATTTTAAAACTTCATGCAATTCTAAAAACAATTTTTTTTAAAAAGTGTGACCTTGAACTTGAATATTTTCACCTTTATTTATTATCACTTAATTGAATTAAGATCGTGGACTATGATCGTTTGACACCGAATTCACTTTTTAATATTTTCTAACGTGTTAACGGTAACCAAATTATTAATTTGGGTAGAGGAGAGTATAAGATATATTATTGTAACAAAAAAAAGTCATAGAATGGTTCACTATTTAACTGTTTTTTTTAATTAATTAATTATTAAAATTAAATCACAAATTATCCAGATCAAGTATGTATATATTTCCAAATAGATAGATCGACAGAAGAGACTTCGTTGAAATGGCCTGCCCGCTCACTAGATCTAATTCCTCTAGACTTCTTTTAATGGTATCAAAGTAAAGTAAAATCGAATACGCGCTGAAATGAGCTATTACACCACAAACTCTGCAAAATGTTTTACAAGATTTTCTTCGTAAAAGGCTTGCCGCCCTGTGTCAAGAAGTTGATACGTAATATACGTAAGCATTCAAATTTGACTAAAGAACAATAAAAATTAGACCTGCAGAAAAAAATTAATAAAAATATTTTTGCACATAATTCCGGGACCACCCTGCTCGTACATCTTCCATCAATACTCTGTTCGATCTACATGAGGCATCAGTTTATCTTATTTATGTAATACACTGATAATTTTATTAAAATAATAATTTTGTTAAAATCCGAAACAAAGTGAATCCCAGTATAAATATACATATATATATTATTAACTTTTAAAGGCGTTTGTTTAGAAAATTTCAAGTACAAAAGTTCAAAGTCATACTTTTTGACATTTTTGTTTTTAGAATTGCATAAAGTTTTCAAATCTGTCAAAAAATTAAATCTATCGAATTAAAAAAAAATGGCGACGACGTCATAACATTTTTAAAGATTGATGACGCCATCTGTTTTGGAACTGACACCGTCATCATTTTTTTTAAATGGCAACCCCCAACTTTTTTTGGGTTTTAGATGCACTTTTCAATTCTCTATTCAACAAGAGTAAAAAAGTTATACCTTTAAATTTTTTGAAAAAAATATGAATTAAAATTATAATTAAAGTTATACTTCAAAAAATTAAATTTTTATTCCTTGAAAAAGTACTACGAATTATGGTGAAATGACGCAGATTAATCCTGAAGTGATTGAACGAAGGGTTCAATGCGTTAAAACACGTCTGGGAATGTGTCAAATAGTTGGCGGGGGGCAATTTGAGGCACTTGAGTTAAATTTTATTAAATAGTTTTTCATTTTTTGTTGTTTGCTTTTCAAATTTATTGTTATTTTTCAATTTTTTTCCAAGGAATAAAACTTTTATTTTTGATGTAAAACATATTTTTTTCAAAAAAAAAGTTATGCAAAGTATCCATTTTTTACGCTTGTTGAATAGAGAATTAAAAAGTGTATTTAAAACCCCCCAAAAAAAATTGGGGGTTGTCATTTAAACAAATTAATGACAGTGTAATAGTTCAAAAACGGATGACATCATCAACAAAATTTTTATGTCAAAAGATGGCAATTTAAAAACAAAAATCGACCTCTTTGAGCGTTTTTCCCAAGAACGTTACATAACTAAATTATTAATTTTGTGCGGAACTTTATGTTCACTCTGTAGAGGGCTGCGAACAGGAATGTTAAGAAAAAGGAAGGAAACTCAAGAAGACGATAGAAAAAACTAAGAAAAAAGGAAGATAGAGGGAAACCGAGAAGCTCCCAAAAAAGCAAGGAACCTGCAAAAGCAAAGAAATCAAGAAAATGATGGATGACGTAAAACAAGTAAAAGATGATGAAAGTGAAACTAGGAAAGAAATGAGACCTGAAGAACGACAACAGACAGCTCAGGGAAGATATGGAAAAACTAAGAGAGAAATGAACCAACTGACGAACGCAATGGAAGAAAAAGAGAAAAGATGGAGACGAAGAAAAACTGAGAATTAGGGCAGGATCAAAAACCAAAACGATCAAAAAGAATGTGAAATACAGAAAAAGATAAGAGAGACAACGAAAAGTGAAAGGTAAATGACGTCTGGCAATGCTAGAAATGTGTCCGATACACAAAAAAAAGATAAAAGATCTACGCAATGACACTAGAAGAGATATTGAAGGAAAAACTGGAGGAGAAAGAAGTGTTACCAGATGGAGAAGCGGTCTTCAAAAAAGGGAGAAGCAAGCGTGTACAGCTTGAAGTACATCGCTAAAAGAAACTTTTTAAGAAAGGGGGAATGTTAACGCTGAATCTTAATAAACACGATTTGTTTAGTGAAATTACTATATTATGAAAGTTAACAAAAACAACAAAAACACAATGATACAAACGGGTAGGACAACATGTCGCTACCACTGTTAGAGTACAATTCGATCTTATACATAGCTCCTAAAAATAACACTCTCGGTCCCAATCGATGATGCAATCGAAGTCTGGATCGAACGCAGTAACCATGGCAACGGCACGCACAGGCAGCATAACGCGTGCAGTCGCGGCCTAAAGTAGTGCGCACAGGAGTACACGCTAACAGGGAAGACGTGCGCATTGTTTGTAGAGCTCAAGACGGCCTTCAACAGTATAGATAGAGAGAGATTATGGGAGCATCTGAGAGAGAAATAAATAAACGAACAGCTGGTGAGCAGAATGGAGGAAACCTTTCTAGAAACGGAGAACAGAGTAAAAGTAAACGAGAGAACGAGCGAAAGATTCTACACTTTGAAATGAGTAAGACAAGAATGCCCACTCAGCCCCAGTCTATTCGCCACCTACATAAACGACCTGGAAGAAAAACTAAGACTAGTGCAGGCAGGGGGAGTGGTATAAACACGAAAGTGCACTCGCTGACATATGCACGAGGACGCCAAAGAAATGAAGACAATGATAAGATACCTAGGAAGATACCTGAACAGAAAAAAGATTATTATGATTTTTTAGAAAGGATGCAAAAGGAAGAAAGAGGAATGTGTAACGAAGTTACAGAATTTCGAGATGCGTGAGTGCAGCCCTGCTTGAGCAAAGCCGAACGCACCACGAACCGAACTCGCATCTTTAATCTATCCGGAAAAATATTTCTAACCATCAGACCGGGATAATTCTTTCGCTCCGGTAATTCGAAAAATAACGCGCAGCGATTATGACTTTCCGGGAACCGCTACGGCCACCCCCAGTACACGCCCTTGTCACCTCGGACCACGCCCTACACATCGCATCTTTCATATGTAAAAATAAAATGCTTAATGTTGACGGATCGGGATGATTCTTTCACTCCGGTAATCATAATGAGACCGCGCTCCGAATACCTCTATTCTGGAGTTTTTACGCTGACCGGAATCACCGCTGTTTAGGGGAAACAGGACGCCGCATAGACTAACGATGAAGACCTTATGTGAGTCGGCCACGCGCTGCCTTTCACGCATGGGGCTAACGTCACCACTCCGTCACGAGCACGCTATAAAAGAGAGAACAGCGGAGGCCAGCGGAAGACAGTTGGTAGGGGACCTCCTGCTGCCCGACCTGAAGGGACCAGTCCTGGTATCTTTGGGGCCGACCTGGTGCACTCGGGGTAGAACTTCTGCGGTGGCTTTCTCTTGGGGGCTGTCCATTTGTCTGGTTTTCGGTGCGCCTGCCGGTTGACCACCGGGATATTCGGGCGGGTCTTTTCTGGGGATTTTTGGTGCCGACCTAGTGCACTGGGGGTAGGGCATCTGCCTCACGGAGGCTGCCCGAGTGTCTGGTTTTCGGTGCACCTGCCGGTCGAACACCGGGATATCCGGGCAGATCCTTCTTGGCGGAGTTCCCTCCTGCTGTTTCCGCTCTACACCCCTTCCGATCCCGAGCAACGCGACGAGTTGTTAGAGTCGAATTGCTTCGGTCCTCGAAGTATACAGGGTATCATCGATGAATTGTCAGAAATTTTAAACACATTTTCACAAAAGGCCTATAAATCAATAATTGGCCACAACAAAAAATTTAATAAACAAAATAATAAAAAATTTAATCAACTTTTTTGTGGAGTTTTGCAGTTCTCGGATTAATGGGAAACGGAGTAAAAACAAAATCAGCGAAATCAAACTGTTTCGAGTCTTAAATTAATTTCCGATTATTATCTATGAAACCATTAAATATAGGTCCCAGCTTTATTAAGCTTTTTTTTGTTTATCTGTGGCCAATACATGGGTGAAATTTCTGACAACTCATCGATGACACCGTGTATATGCTTTGTAAATAAAGCTTGTAACACCGTCACTGTATATTTACCCTCCGCCAAGCTCGACAGCTGACCGTACTCCACTAAGCTACCCTTGAAAACGTTTGGAGCATACCACAATAGAAAACTGGCGCTCGAAGCAACCCGACCGTAGAAAGCGTCACAAATGTAAGTGGGAAGAAAAAGAGATAGAAAAAGGGATTTAAACACATTTAATGAGAGCAATAACGAGAACGGGGTGGTAGGAGAAGTCTGAGGAATAGTGGCGAGAAAATTCGGTCGTGACATAAGATTTAGATTTATTAACGGACTTGGCCATTGACAATAAATACTCACAACACATTAAATACAATAATATAAATATTTAGAATTCTAACTCAAGCTTTTTTGACTTTTAAAAACATTCTATGAAACACTTACAAAATCTATATGATACAGAAAGCAAAAATTAGTCCACCCCTGTTTTTTGACCAATAAGAATTTATTAGAAATGTTTTATTCAATATGGACCTACAGAAAAAACTGCTCTACAATTTTGTTTGTATACGTTTTTTGCTCCCACTAATGATAATCGCCGCAAAAGACGGGGGTTGCCTTTGCGCTGAAATCTATACTCATTTTCAAACCTCATTTATGAGCAACAATATTTATGGGAGGAGATAATGAGTGCTATAACATTTTCTAGTTGGAGTTACCGTTTTCGATAAAAATGCAGAAAAGCTTTTAAAAATTTTAAAAGGCTTAGGTATAACATTTAAGATTAGGTGTAACATGAGTATCAAAGTCCACTCCTCCATGCATAGCGAGATTTGAAAATGAAAATTTTGGCTCATAGCAAGGAACAAAAAGGGCGTATATAAATTGGATGTAATTATTGTACTAGTTATATTCCAACTTTCAATGTCAATTTAGTACGTTGTAATGTTTTTTATTAGGTGTAGTCATTTTTAGAAAATATGGATATGAACTTTTGAAATTTTAAACTTATATTTAGTGCACCTAAGCTAGGCTAGATCAACGCATCTGTGCAACATAAAGTTTCTGGTGAGTAGGAGTTCTACAGTTGTCTGCATGAGGTGTTTGAATACAACTCAGCAATCGAATGTAATTTCGATGCAGAAGCTAGACTAGAACATCTGGTGAAATTGTCTTAATGGAATAAACCTCCATAATCTTTAAGCCACCTGCGCAGACTGTCAATAAACACAAACTTTTTTCAAATTTCTTTACTAGGAATTTGTTCTTAAAGTGCGACATAAAAGCTTGATTGTTAGCTAAGCGTAAAAGCGATGATACCCTATACAACCTTGATCCTTTTATATAAAAATCCCTATTCCACTCCGACGTTCCACGATTTTTTAAATCAAAAATTCTAGCTTAAAGTAGAATTTATGGCTTGTCATTAACAGGCGCCGACAAAAGGGCTATGCAATCGTTCCTCTGACGCATAATCGTTCGAAATTTAGACGATGGCGCGAAAAGGCGATAACTTATATAGATGCGCCACGGCATCGGTTTGACAAATGCGAATGCCGATATCAGTTCCCGCAATTGTCGACCTCGGACAAGCAAAAATCGCTGCCATTTTTCTCTATTTACATCTGGCTTTAGGATGGAGCCGGCAGATCCATGGGGAACGCCTCATACCTGACGGCACACTTATTAGTCATTAGTTATTCCGCCCTGATTCTCCACTAACCCGGAAAAGTGGCAAACTGGAATATATTATGGCAATTTATCCGCTACTTACCGTATTCAATAAAGTCTCATATTGGGTTAGATCGATCCAGATACTCGTGGAACAGGCATATTTCATCCGCCACAATTTTCCTTTCAACGGGAGATTTATGAAATTAATTTATTTTGGGCGGTCGGAGCTCCGGAGGCTTAAGGTAAACGCAAACAATGGCATTCGTGCCACCTGACAGAAAACAGAATCCCGAATTTGAGCCATAAGATGCAACATTAATGAGTTAAACAACACAATGCGAAACATTCCAGAGATGTTTGGGAAAGTTCTGTGAACTAAAGCAATTTTTTTAATAATATCCCACAATCCGCATTCAGCGTTTAGTAACTATTTGGCTACGCAAATATGGATCATGGAAAAAATACCTTAAACTCCTTAGTTAGATGTAGATGTATAAATATTTTTCGTTGGCCGAAATGCGCATATCGCCGATTTTGAATCGGCGCCTCTCACCACACACGCGTGTGTCGGTTTTGTATGCAATTTGCGGAGAAAACTGCTCTGAGTGTAAAGTACCTATATTTTCACCGGCAACAAACTGAAACATGCATTATTTGCACTTTCCAACACTGCATACGGTAGTAATTCAGGATTTTCTAGCTCCATTTATAAACTTACACACTTATATGGCGACTTCATTTGTTTTCAGAGACAACTATGTTTATTGGCATGAATGGCAACTATTTCATGAATTGAAATTTCAGAAGCGGATTTTTGTCCCCAGATTAAAAAGGTTTCGGTCAACGAAAAATATTGTAATCAACTCGTAGGTTAATGGACGATCAATAATTTCGACAATAATTAAAGGAACTCGCTTCCTTACGGTCGCTTGCCCTTTAAACAGCCTCGATTATTAATCGCCTTTATTAACACACTTGTTTAATAACTATATAAGCTCTATTTTTATAAGCTGTCTTCTTCCCACCCAGGATGAAATCATCACAAAGCTTACTGGTAAAGTCCTACTGGATAAATTATACAATGTGGAATGAAATAAAAAATACTACTAAAAAAAAGACAACCATGAATAGCAGAGCAAATTTTAAAACTCGTACAACAAAGAAAATATAAAAAAAGAGACGTACAATATTAGCACAAATGCCACAAAAATAATAGTAGATTTATGAGGAGCAAAAGTGAAGCATAAAACATGCTATTTTTTCTTTAAACGCCGAAAATCTGACAATTTCTTTCATTTGACTGATTATCTATCAGCGGCGCATAAAGTAGTTTCAAGGTTACTTTTAGGGCCGCCAGCTGACTTTATGCTCCCCCACTTGTTTTTATGCGCCGCTAAACGACTTTGGGCCCTATTCTTGAACATGTGAGTGCGTGAGTGAGTGAGTTGTGACGTCACGTCGTGTAGTCGAGTATTTAATTTAAAGTAAGCGCACTTCACAATCAGTCCAGATTCGAGCGGTATGAGACGAGCGCTTACTTTAAATTAAAAATTCGACTACTCGACGTGACGTCACAACTCAAGCACTCACGCACTCACATATTCAAGAATAGGGCCCTTTGTCTGTCATGACAGTGAAATGGCCATTTGTCATTAGCGTATTGGCTATTGGCGCATACAATGTCACGTTTTTCTGACGTCTGGCATTTCGGTCACATGTAACATACGACGTTTTGTCCAACAGTTGTTAAAATATTTTTGAATTCTTTGACATTGTTTTCATTGACATTTAACACATAGTCAAGCAATCATGATATTTAGTCACTAGTGACTAAAATTTAATTTTTTATACTTGACGTTCGTACTGAGGCTATTACGATACGCTTTTGCCTGTCCTAATAGACAAAGCGGTGTTATAATAATTATACTGCAAAAAAGTATAATTTATTTAATATTGGCAATCCTAACCAATCCTAACCCACTTTGCTGTCCAAGTATCCATGTCAATTAGCATTATTGTTGACACGTATTTTGGGGGTGGCTTTCCGTGCATTTGAGTCACGCGATTTTGTTGGGGCTTTCTATCTGGGGGTAGCCAAGCTGGTAAGACTTGCGCTGGTAAGACAGCCTTCCGACATTGTCAAAAAAAGCTAGGATGGTTCCAGGCGAGGTACACCTCAAGTTGGCCCAGCTGGGCCATGTCTCCCCCATATGAACTTTCTGGTCTTTTAAGTCTCGTCCTCCTCTAAACACCCCCTGCACGATGGGTCGTTTACCATCACGTGGAGGTGTTTCTTTAGACTGCAGTGTCCGGTCCAGATACCCGTCAAAAGGCGGAGTCTGTCCCTTGACAAATGCAGACAGGACTTGGCTCTTTTTTTGCGTCCAGTAAGTTCTGTGGCACCCTAAGGTTGCGCTGAGATTGCAGTTCATTTCGGGAATGTGAATTCCCGCTCCAGAGCCTGCTTTCGTTTTTGATCCATCCGTGAAGATGGAAATGTCAAACTTCGGATGTTCTTCTGTATCCGTATGCACTACATAGGATTTGTCGAAAGCATATTGAGGACAGATACGGTCCGACGCCGCAACCAATAGTCCCTCGCCCAGGATGCGGGCGTGCCCGCGTTCTGATGTCCCAGCTTTACAAAGGTTACCTTCCCGCAGCCTGCGAGCGGAGGCAAGTACCATGCTCTCCACGAAGGGATCGATGGGAGGCAGACACAGGATAGCCTCCAAAGCTGTGGTCGGGGTAATTCTCTTGGCACCCGTCACAGCGACACATGCCATCCGTTGCGTTCGTCCGAGACGTCTCATCGTTGTTTTTTGTCTGATGACGGCCGTGTAGAGCCAGAGGGTAATCCTGGTGTTAAACCCCAGGACCTTCCCACCGCTCGCCTACACTGCCATAGGGCGACGCTAGCCTTTTTGTATTTTGCTCTTCAAGTGCTTTTTCCAAGTCAGCTTATGATCCAACATAACGCCCGGGTACTTCATATCCTGCGAGAGTTTCAGCTTGACGCCGTTAAGGGAGAGCAGCCTTAGCTGTCCCCTCTTCCGTGTATTCTTAAAAAGAACTAGCTCTATTTTCTGCATAAGGTTGCATAGTACATTTTCGTACTTACCAATAAGCAGTATGACCAGGTCATCTGCGTATCCGATAGTGTAGAATCCCGCCTTGTTGAGTGTGCATAGAAGGTCGTCCACTACTATGTCCCATAGCAATGGTACTTAACCACCCCTCAAGTAGTTGACCCGCTTGACCCGGAATCCACAGAGTCGCCTTGCACAACCTGGACAGCTTCTCAACGGGTAAGGTTGCAAACTGAGCCCTCCAAAAGATCTGGGAGGTTTGTTACAGCTTGCTGTAACCAGTTACGGGTATGCATGTGTCTGAAGGTTATCCTGAGGACATCGCCTGCAAAGATGCACCCGTCAAAGACGGGGATTGGGTCTTCTGATCCTGACCTATAAAGAGTCTGGACGAAAAGTCGCTCAATCCTTTCCCGAACAATTTGTGCCTTATTCTCCTCGAATTGACATCGAGGATCCTTCCGGTAGATGACCGCCGTGCGAAGGTGGCTGATAATCATCTCCCGGTAGCTAGCGTCGCCCGTGGTCTTTGCGGATCCGGGTCTCGGCTGTTGCTGTTGGCTCCCAGGTGCTTGTCGCCGTCCCTGTGTGACCTGTCTTCGTTGCCGCTACCGCTGAAGCTGTTGCCGCTGATGTGCATGCGGCTGCCGCTGTTGTTGTTGTTGTAACCAGGATTCCGATTCGTTTTGCGACGCTCGAGAAGATAAGCGGATAAAAACGCGTGAAAAAGTGAAAAAGAGATAGAATGAAAAAAAGTGAGAGCGAGAGAGAGATTACAAAAGAAAATTGTGGAGGATGTAGGGGAGATAAAGAAAGAGAATCGGAAGATGAGCCGGGAACTGGAGTAGTTGAAAATTATGATGCGTGAAAAGGAAGAAAAATGGGAAAGATATGAAACTAAAAGAAAAAATGAAAAAATTGGAGGAGAAAATGGAAGAGCAAGGAAAAAGAGTGAGAAAAAAGAATATTGTAGTAACGAGATTGGACCAAGAGGAATGCGAGAGCGAGAAGAAACTGTAAAAATGGATGAAGGATGAATTAGAGGTAGAAGTGACGGTGAGAGAGATCTATAAAATAAATGGAGGAAAAATGATTGTGGCGGAACTTGGGAGTTAGGGGGAAAAGAGGAAAGTTATGGAAAATAAAAGAAAACTAAGAGTATACATAGAAGATGATCTGACAAAGAAGGAAAGAGATATACAGAAGGAATTAATAGCGATAGCCAAAGATGAGCGACAAAAAGGACAGCGGGTGAAAGTGGGCTATAAAAAGATATGGATAGCGGAAAAGGGCTTAGGCGGGACAAAGAAAAGGGGGAGTTAGATCCAGAAAATTTTTAAATAAGGGCACAAGAAAAAGATGACAGGGCAGAAAAGGGAAAACGAATACGGAGAGGAATAAAGGAGAAAAGGAAAAAATAAGAATAGTATTTTGGAACGTAGCGGGAATAAAAAACAAAGAGAATGAATTTTTGGGAGTATTTGAGAGAATTTGACGTAGTGGGAATGGTAGAACCTTGGGTGGAAGAAAAGGGGTGGGAAAAATTGGGAGAGAGAATGCCGAAAGAGTTTAAGTGGAAATGTCAATATGCAGAGAGGGAAAGCAAGAAAGGGAGAGCTAAAGGTGGGATAATAATGGGGGTGAAAGAGGGACTGGAAGGAAAAAATATAACTGAAGCAAAAAAAGAAAAAGGGATTATAGAAAGAACGGTGAAAAGTAAACAGAGAAAATGGAGAATTGTAACAGTGTACAGCAGAAGTATGAAGGAAACGAAGAGAATAATAGAAGAGCGCGTAAAAGAGCAAGAAGAAGGAACTTTGGTGATTGGGGGGGGATTTTAATGCAAGAATTGGGGGAAAAGGAAGACGGATAGACGAGGAACAAGAAACAATAAAAGGAAGATCAACAAAAGATGGAACAGAAAACGCAGAACGGAGAGTACTGATTAGCTTAGTAGAAGAAAGAGGGTGAGACATACTTAATGGGAACTGCACAGGAGATGAGAAAGGGGAGTACACGTATATTGGATCAAGAGAGGAGACAGTTATTGATTATGTTATGGTAAATGAAGAAGCATGGGATGAAATAGAGAAATTCAAAGTGGGAGAAAGAATGGAGTCGGACCATATGCCTTTAGAAGTGAAGACAAAAGGAAGAGAGAAAGATAGAGAAAGTGTGAATGAGTTTAGAAAAAAAATTGTAAAGAATATTTGGACTGAAGAAGGAAAAGAAAATTATAGAGCAAGACTTAGGGAGGCCAAATACGAAGAATCAGAAATAAACGAAAAGGTGAGGGAACTGAGCGATAACATAAGAAACGCAACAGAAAAAAAGAGATAGCGATAAGAGAGGAGATGGGGCTGTGGAAGAACGAGTGGTGGAATAAAGAATGCAAGGAAAGGAAGCAGGAAGCAAGAAGGAAACTAAAAAATTGGAAAAAAGAAAAAGCAACCAAGGAAGAGTTCAAGAGAGCACGCAAGAGGTACAATTTAGTATGCAAAGAGAAGAAGCAAAAGAAACGGATGGAAGAAGAGCTAAAGATGAAGGGTATAAAGACGGAAGAAAAGGTATGGAGAGACATAAATATGGAAAGAAAGAAAAAGAGAAAGAGAGTGAGTGATGGAATTACTATGGAGGAATTGAGAGAGTACTTCAGTTGAGCTGCTGGGTGGTGATGAAAACAGACAAGAAAAGGAAAAGAGACAACAAAGAGTGGAAGAAATAGAAGAGATAATAGGAGAAGAACTAGAGCAACAACTAAGAAAACTGAAAAGAAAAAATACACCTGGGAGGGATGGTATACAGAATGAAGCGTGGATATACAGGGTGTGTAGAAAGTCTCGGACAGGCTCTTAGGTGGTTATTCTATAACATGTTGCAAGTTCAAAAACCCAATTAATTTTTTTTCTTAGCCTTCCTCTTCATGCTATCGCGTTACAATGATGCAAATGTAACATGCTTAAGATATTAGATTTATTGGTAATTATGCAAAAAAAATTGGGATAACGCAAGTTATAAAATAGTATTTTCTGAATTTTACTTTTCTAAATCAATGTAATAGCTAAAATAAGTACTTTCTTTAGTGTTAAATTACAAAAAAGAAAACAAGAAGAAAAGTGGCAACATTTGGCTGTTGCTATAGTAAGAAAAAATTTAATTTCTTTCAACGATTGACAGTTTGTCAAAAAAATGGCGTATTTTTTGTTCTCGTTGTGTCTTTGTGCAAAAATGAATTTCACAACGAGGGAATACTGTGATATGCACTTAGTTCTTGGTGAAGCAAGAAATAATGCAACCATTGCTGCTCAAATTTATGCAGGAAGGTTCCGAGGACGACGACGTCCCAGCATTAACACCATTCGGCGGGTAGATCAAATATTAAGGGAGAACAGAGCCAAAAAGGTGTTCCAGGAAGACCAGGAACCACCAGAACCCCAGCATTACAAATGGATAGAGCTGGACCACATTATGCTCGACCAGTTCGAAGATGGCTCAACGAAAACTATCCACAAAAATGGATCGGACAAGAAGGTCCTGTTTCTTGGCCGGCCAGAAGTCCCGATTTAAATTCAATAGATTTTTTCTTGTGGGGTCACACGAAAAATATTGTGTATGAACCTGCATTAGCCGAGACTGTTGAAGAATTACAAAATCGAATTTTTGCTGCTGCAGAGTCAGTCAATGAAGTTCTTCTTGAACGTATTCCAGCAAACGTACAGAAACTGGCAGAAACATGTTTATTGTCCAATGGAAGAGTGTTTGAACATCAAATTCACTGTAGTTAAAGGTTTTGTAAATAGTTTTTTTGGTTATAAAATTTTTGACATTGGACAAATTGTTGGTTTTGTTTTTATTAGAAAATTGCTATGGATATAAGACTACAACAATTAAAAAAATCTTCTGATTGATAATTGTTCAACCAAAGCAATGTTGCCAGATTTAAAAATGTGTAAACTCAATTATTTCAGAAAATAAGCTTTAAATAAATTTTCTTTCTTCATATTTATAAGTCGAATGTAGTCAGCAACTTAGGGTTTTGCGCCTGTCCGAGACTTTCGACACACCCTGTATGGAACGAAAAAGAAAAAGTGTGGTCTTCAGCATATGCGGATGATTTGGCGGTGCTAGCGAGAGAGGAGAAAGGTATGAAAGAAATGATAGGAAACATGGAGAAATATATGAGGAGGAAAAAGTTGACGGTGAATGTAGAGAAATCCAAGATGATGGTGTTCAGAAAAGGGGGTGGTAGGAGAAAAGTAAATGAATGGAGATGGGAGAAAGAGAAAATTGAAGAAGTGAAAGAATTTAAGTATTTAGGTTATGTGATGAATGAAAGAAATACAGCAACAGCATATGTGAGAGAGTTAGTGAAAAAAGCAAATAAGATAATAGGAGCTTTATGAGGAATAGAAGACAGATAATTTGGACATGATTTTAGAAGGAGAGTAATGATGTTTGATAGTCTGGTGACGAAACGCGTGATGTTGTATGCAGCGGAAATATGGGGATGAAGAAAGCAAGAAGGGCTGGAAGGGATGCAAGAAAAATATATGAACTGGGTGCTAGGGGTAGAGAGAGACACCGGGGTATATAGTGATGGAGGAAACAAAGAGAGATGGAATAAGAATAGAAGCAGGAAAAAGAGCAATAAGATTTGAGGAAAGAGATGCAGACGCGGAGATGGAAAGAATGCGAGAGAGAGGCAGAGTAATGACAGATGAATTAGTGCAGAGAGATAGAGATGTGCAAGTGCAGAAAAGAAGAACGAGAATTAGGAAGTCTAGGTACAATGGAAAGTATGAAAAAATAATAACAGAAGAAATGCCTAGAAGTACCTAGGAAGAGAGAGTAGAAAAAAGAGAGTGATAATAGCAAGATTTAGATGTGGAAATGAGGAGAGAGAGAATAAATATTGGAGTGAGGATAATAATAGAGTATGCAGGATGTGTGGAATTGAGAGGAAGAGATGAGAGTAGAGAAGAAATTTTGAATGAGGACGGAAGAGGGATCGAAGGGATGAGGAAGGTTGAGTGGAGAAGAGGGACGATAAGTGGGAAGGGATAAAAGCTGTTGTTATTGTGTTGAATTATTGATTTATTTAGTTTTTTAGGCGATGATTACGAAAAATGTGATTTTACGGCCTCTTTTGGAGCGGTAAAGTTTTACTTTGTTGTACGCATCTGTCAAACTCTACTTTTTTGGGACTGATCTGTCAAACTCCACTTTTTTGGGACTGATCTGTCAGAAACTAAAACTTTTGATACTTTTCAAGAAATCGGTCGTTTGCTCTTGAGATTTAACCGAAGGATTTAACATCAGCTGTTTTAGGTCGCTGGCTGCTGTCGAAAATCAGCTGATTTTTCACCGTCTTTGTCATTGTGATGGGGTCATCTGGGATTGTTATAGTCATGTGTACTGCGGCTTTCTGTTATAGAATATTGGCGATACGTGTAATTTGTGTTGCTATTTACACCGGCGGTCATTTCTACACATTTTAGAAAGTGATTTACCATTAAGTCAATAAATACTAAATTAATGACATTGTAGATCATGTATTTAAAACTGTCCACATTACTTAATTACATCCAACTACAACTACCTATTTGTTCAATGTGGGAAAACAAAAAGAGGAAATCGAATAACAGGTTGGGAAATATTTTTCAGTTAATTGAAGGTGCTAGTATAAATTATTTATCGTAGGATCAAAATGTCACTCAGTATGTACCTTTAAAAAACAAGTCTGGAGCACAATGTTAAAAAAAATCCATTCAAAACACATAACATCTAAACCAACTTCATATGGGAATAAAAGTAAACCAGTGGCCTTCAACGCCACCAAAAAAACAGCCCCACTTACAACATAAAAAAATGGGAATTGGGATTGCAGTCTCAAAGAAAATCATCCCTGTTAATTATAGTCAAATACAAATTTGCTTGGTTGTATTAAATTTATATTAATGCAAAAATACAAATTACTATTAATAATATGAGAAAGAATACCAGTTGTTTTGTGAGTGGAGAGTACTGGGACTTTAAAATTCTACTTTACTAGTACTACGACGTTAATGTTCCACTTTTTGTATCATAAATAATCTGAAAAATGTCATTTTAGATACCAGCATGAACTCCACTTTTACCAATTTTACAGATGTGTACAAAAGATGTTGTGTGCCTCACCTTTATAAGGATACGACTGAAGGGACTGAGGTTAAGGGACAGGGAGCTGCCTTGGGAGAGCCACTAACCAACTAAGCATGTCCAATTTTTACTCTATAAACTGTCAATGTTAAAGCAAAAGAAAAATTGTTAACTGAAAAACTTATGCAATAAAAAAAAACAGATTTTGGGATATTACTGTATTTTATTTCTTATTATTTATTATTGTCTGTATTTTACAATTTCTTAGATATCATATAAAACGACACTGGAAAAATTGTTTATAATACACCTACAGTTGGTTGCAGAAAAAATGGATTTTAACTAGTGAGGTTATAGTAACGTGACATTATGTAATTGATAAGCAATTTAATCTCACAATTTAAAATTTGAATTCTGCTGAAAGAAGCTATTTACACTTTATATTTAAATTTTCGTCGTTATATAATTTTAATTTAATTCTCCAGCCGGGCGCTTCAGTTTTATGACTAACATTTTAAAACTTGTTGGGTCAGCATAAAGATCTTTAAAATCGATAGTAAAATTTTATCTACAAAACAAGAAAAAGGGTACGACTCGACGTTATTAAACCATGTACAAACAACAAGTCACAATTTTAATTAAAGTTCTAAATTTTAATTAAATATACTATAGTGTTTGTACTGTTTTTGAGCAAATAATAATTTTAGATGATTTTAAAAAATATCAAATATTGTCACAAATAATAAGAAAGCATAAACAAAAGCTTTAGTAATTTTACAACTACAACACGTGCACGTGCAATCCCCTTCTGTTTCACTTTCTATTTTTGACAATATTGTATAAACGCCAGTGTCAACAACAGTGTCCAATTATATTTCATTATGTACAAAAACCTTGTTTTTCTTTTCTGATGTGTGACGTTATATGTATATTTAAGGTTTATTATATCGACAAAACATCTTTATAAGGGTGACCCGGTCGACGGCGCTAATTGCCTTGCCTTGTCATCAGACTCATTCCTATCAATAAGCGCGAATAATGTCAAAAAAGGGGTGGCTAAAACAAAACTTTCAACCCGCAGCAATAACTCTGACTCATAGTCAGGGAGGGTTTCACAACTCCTAAAGAACAATTATTTTACGGTAAAGTCACTAACTGTTCAGTGTAGCACGATAAATACACCCATAACAATCTCTTCCGCCCCTCCCGAAGTCGGACCGTGGACTTTCCGGTACGGTCTCTAAGAAAAATCCTCTGCAGGACCATCAAAAGCAGTAAAAACAGTCCGAACTGTGTTTATCGCCCGTAACAAATCGCCAAGGGGTAACATCGTAGTTGGTCAGTTAATTTTCAGATTTCGTTAACCGGAATGTCGCCGAAAATTTATCTGTTTGCCAAAGCGAAGAAGTTTCTTGTGCTGTAATCGCAATGACTGTGCATTTATCTCTCTGAACTGGGAAGGCAGAAAGGTTTTGAAAACAAAACAAAAACCGAACACAAGCTTAAAAGTAAGAAGTGACATCCTGATATTAAAACTTCGTTACTTAAAGCTGTCATTTATTAGGGATAGAGCTTATACCAAATTTTATTGAATTTTACGGGTTTAGTTTTGATCATTTGAATATGCGGTTATGAAAAATCGATAAAGGACATCTTATTTCAGGGTAAGACGGTATTACAAAGTTCATATCAGCGGTTGTTTATTAATAAAAAATGACAAAATTGCTTCATTCTTAGGAGTTTAAATGAATGGTTTTGGATTTTTTTTCTTCTGAAAAACACACAAATCGTAAATTTCAAATAGACGTTACCTTGTAAGAAGAATTAAACTTTCGTTAGTAAAAAAACTCACGTGCCTTAGCATTGTTGTTCCTGAATAAAATTCAGTAATGTTTGTCGGGAAAATTGTTTCTGAAGTAAGCTTAAAATATACAGAAAACTGTATAATTGGCCAGAAACTTTAGAAAAGTTAGAATTTGCTATAGCTTTGGGACGGAAGATGTCGTATTTTACAGAGGGCCATCGACCTGAGGTCAGGTAGGATCTTCTAGATGCTCTCTACAAAACCAATCATAAAATGATAAACATGGGCGAACACTAACACAACAGATTTTTTTATGATGCTTTCTACCTTCCGGAATACCGAAATTCGGAAACTCCCAAAATACGGAGCGACCAACACCAGTTATAAGTAAAAGTACTTTGCCCTATTTATCAAAAAAAGTTACTTGTCCCTGTATAAACGATGAGACAAAGCAAATACAAATAAACATGATTATCATAATATACAAGTAAAGTAAAATTAATATGTACCTTAATTTTATTATTGTAAACTGATTAGGTACATTTTCATATTCAAGAACAATAATTAGCAATTTGTCGAAAAAATGTTTATTTGTTTTTCGTTGTTTATTCCGGCGATCACAATGATTTATACATTTAAAAAATTTATCGAAATGAAATTCTTTGACAAGAAAAATTACCGAAATTAAAAATGTTTTTTGAAAATTGCATAGCACCTGAAATAATTTTAAGAATAAGGAATCGAGGAGGCTTACCGTGCAGGGATACTCTGTATATTTTAAAAGCTACTCAAAATAAACAAGAATTAAGACTTGATAAAGAAAGGAAAGGGGAAAAAAAGACTTAAAAAAAGGGTTACGGAATAATTAAAAATTAAAACGGAAAAAAGTGGAAAGAAATAAAAAACGCAATAATAAAAGTATCTTACAAATAATTGGGAATAAAACTTATGATAATAATAGTAACTACGTGAACGTATCAATTTTTTATGTCACCATTTAGGGAGGAAGAGAGTCTACCAAAAAAAAAAAAATTGAGGGTTGTCATTTAAAAAAATTTATGATGACGTCATAACCATTTTATATTGTATTTATAGCATTTAATTTTGGTTTTTATATATTTTTTATAGCATTAATTTTTAGCTTTTGTTGCAAATGTTTACGGAATAAACTTTATTTTGTATTGGAACCAATTAATTTTCCTTTTTAAATTTTCATAGAATCCAGGTTCATGTCTCACATATAGGACACATGGTGTATTGGTCAAAATTATTACTACAGACCATTGTCGTCTCCCATACGAGCCATAGCACTATAAACAAAAAAATTAACAATCTTTGATAAAATACTGTGCAAATAAGTTTAAATAATGTCTTGTTTACTTGATATTTTTACAAAAAAAGCGAAGTGGTCTGTCAAAAAGGTTTTTTTTAATGGCGGTAGCGAACGTGTTAGAAATATTATATAACGCAATTAATAATTTTTTTGCAAACTCTATCATCACATTGTATGTCTTAGGGAAGAAAGTAATTTTATGGAGACAATGTATTTTATAAATCATTATCGAGAATAATGTACTGTGCGTCCCACAGTGACAATACCACAGTATTTTATTGTCACTTATTAATAACAAACGACAACAATGACTTTACATTGTTGATTATTGTCGCAATTATATTCTCAGAATATTGACGATATGCACAGATGTGGGACGTTGGACCCTATTGTGAAGAGATGTGGTCAACCAGGCCAATATTCAGTTTGAACGTACGAAATAACACAGAAAACAATATTTGGTAAAGTGAGTTTTCTCTTGGTCCCTAAAAGCAAAAGGACACTGTAATATCACAAAACAAATCACACCGAAACATTTTAGTTCCACTATTCTGCACGAGGTTACAGCATCACACAACCAACATACAAAATTTTATCTCACTTCAACATCGGAAGAAATTGGTCTCTCAGTAAATCACAACCTTAATACAGTTATAAAAACCGTTACTTGCGCTTTTATCATCTAGTGTAAAATACAAATAACAAAAAAATAGCACTGCTACTTTAGTAACGTTTTGATGTTATTTTTATTAAGGAATATTTTTTAGTCTTCAAAATAAATATTAATAAATACTGGACAGGTCCAGCAGCATCCACAAAATTGTTTATTAAGATTATCTATGAAATCAAATCGCATGTGCACCCGCTTTTCATATTTTTGAGCTTAGTTTACGCTTGACACTTTGGGCATGGTAACCGTAACTGAAGTCGCTTCAAATCTGAAATCCCAAATCTCGGATCTCGCACCTTGAACATGGAAACTCAAATCTCGAGTTTAGAATCAGGCAACCGGAATTTAGAGACCGGAGTCCCACTTCCAAAGTCTGGAAATTGGTTTTGATAATCTGGAAATTCGAATTCGATTGAATCTCGAATCTTAAATCTCAAATTTAAATTCTTAATTCGAATCTCGAATATGAAAACCCAAATATCAAGTCGAAATAAAAATTCCATCTTCAAATCTCAAATCTCTAATCTCGAATTTTGAATCTCGAATTTCATATATAATCTCAAATCTCGAATCTCAAATATATCATCTCAAATCTCGAGTAAGGAGACCGGAGCTGAAGTCGTTTCAAATCTGGGATCCCAAACCTCGAATCTCGCACCTTGAATATGGAAACTCGAATCTCGAGTTTTGAATCAGGCAACAGGAATTTAGAGACCGGACTCCCACTTCCAAAGTCTGGAAATTGGAATTTGGAATCTCGATACTTGAAATTGAAATTTCAAATTTGATTGAATTTCGAATCTCGAATCTCAAATTTAAATTCTTAAAATCAAAGTTGGGAATCTGGAATTAGAGGCACCTGGAACGTGAATTTCGAATCTCGAATATGAAAACCCAAATATGAAGTCGAAATAAAAATTCCATAATTGAAGATAGGAATCAGGAATCTGGCATCTAGAACCTGGAATCTTAAAATTTTGAATTTACAATTTAAAATCTCAAATCTCAAATCTCAAATCTCGAATCTCAAATCTCGCGCAAGGAAACCGGAGCTGAAGTCGCTTCAAATCTGGGATCCCAAATCTCGAATCTCGCACTTTGAATATGGAAACTCGAATCTCGAGTTTTGAATCAGGCAACAGGAATTTAGAAACCGGAGTCCCACTTCCAAAGTCTGGAAATTGGAATCTGGCATCTCGATACTTGGAATTAAAATTTCGAATTCGATTGAATCTCCAATGTCTAATCTCAAATTTAAATTCTTAAATTTAAAGCTGGGAATCTGGAATTAGAGGAACCTGGAACGTGAATTTCGAATCTCGAATATTAAAACCCAAATATGAAGTCGAAATAAAAATTCCACAATTGATGTTAGGAATCAAGAATCTAGCATCTTCAAATTTTGAATTCACAATTTAAAATCTCAAATTTCGAATCTCGAATCTCAAATCTCGAATCTCGAATCTCGAATCTCGACTCTCGAGTCTCGAGTCTCGAATCTCGAATCTCGAATCTCAAATCTCGAATCTCAAATCTCCAATGTCGAATCTCAAATCTCGAGTAAGGAAACCGGAACTGAAATCGCTTCAAATCTGGGATCCCAAATCTCGAATCTCGAACCTTGAATGTGGAACCTCGAATCTCGAGTTTTGAATCAGGCAACAGGAATTTAGAGACCGGAGTCCCACTTCCAAAGTCTGGAAATTGGAATTTGGCATCTCGATACTTGAAATTAAAATTTCAAATACGATTGAATCTCCAATATCTAATCTCAAATTTAAATTCTTAAATTTAAAGCTGGGAATCTGGAATTAGAGGAACCTGGAACGTGAATTTCGAATCTCGAATATTAAAATCCAAATATGAAGAAGAAATAAAAATTCCATAACTGAAGGTAGGAATCAGAAATCTGGCATCTAGAACCTGGAATCTTCAAATTTCAAATTTAAAATCTAAAATGTCGAATCTCAAATCTCGGACCTCAAATCTCGAATCTCAAATCTCGAATCTCGAATCTCGAGTTGGAATTTTTACCACAATTGAACTTAGGAATTAGGAATCTAGCATCAAGAACCTGGAATCTTTAAATTTCGAATTTAAAATCTCAAATATCGAATCTCAAATCTCGGATCCCAAATCTCGGATCTCAAATCTCGAATTTCAAATCTCGAATCTCGAATCTCAAATCTCGAATCTCGAATCTCGAATCTCGAATCTCGAATCTCGAATCTCGAATCTCGAATCTCAAATCTCGAATCTCGAATCTCGAATCTCGACTCTCGAGTCTCGAGTCTCGAATCTCGAATCTCGAATCTCAAATCTCGAATCTCAAATCTCCAATGTCGAATCTCAAATCTCGAGTAAGGAAACCGGAACTGAAATCGCTTCAAATCTGGGATCCCAAATCTCGAATCTCGAACCTTGAATGTGGAACCTCGAATCTCGAGTTTTGAATCAGGCAACAGGAATTTAGAGACCGGAGTCCCACTTCCAAAGTCTGGAAATTGGAATTTGGCATCTCGATACTTGAAATTAAAATTTCAAATACGATTGAATCTCCAATATCTAATCTCAAATTTAAATTCTTAAATTTAAAGCTGGGAATCTGGAATTAGAGGAACCTGGAACGTGAATTTCGAATCTCGAATATTAAAACCCAAATATGAAGAAGAAATAAAAATTCCATAACTGAAGGTAGGAATCAGAAATCTGGCATCTAGAACCTGGAATCTTCAAATTTCAAATTTAAAATCTAAAATGTCGAATCTCAAATCTCGGACCTCAAATCTCGAATCTCAAATCTCGAATCTCGAATCTCGAGTTGGAATTTTTACCACAATTGAACTTAGGAATTAGGAATCTAGCATCAAGAACCTGGAATCTTTAAATTTCGAATTCAAAATCTCAAATATCGAATCTCAAATCTCGGATCCCAAATCTCGGATCTCAAATCTCGAATTTCAAATCTCGAATCTCGAATCTCAAATCTCGAATCTCGAATCTCGAATCTCGAATCTCGAATCTCGAATCTCGAATCTCAAATCTCGAATCTCCAATTTCGAATCTCGAATCTCGAATCTCAAATCTCGAATCTCAAATCTCGAATGTCGAATCTCAAATCTCGAGTAAGGAAACCGGAGCTAAAGTTGCTTCAAATGTGGGATCCCAAATCTCTAATCTCGCACCTTGAATATGGAAACTCGAATCTTGAGTTTTGAATCAAGCAACAGGAATTTAAAGACCGGAGTCCCACTTCCAAAGTCTGGAAATTGAAATCTGGCATCTTGAGACTTGAAATTGAAATTTCAAATTAGATTGAATTTCGATTCTCAAATCTCAAATTTAAATTTTAAAATCAAAGTTGGGAATCTGGAATTAGAGGCATCTGGAACGTGAATTTCGAATCTCGAATATGAAAACCCAAATATGAAGTCGAAATAAGAATTCCATAATTGAAGATAGGAATCAGGAATCTGGCATCTAGAACCTGGAATCTTCAAATTTTGAATTTACAATTTAAAATCTCAAATCTCGAATCTCGAATCTCGAATCTCAAATCTCGCGTAAGGAAACCGGACCTGAAGTTGCTTAAAATTTGCGATCCCAAATATCGAATCTCGCACCTAATATGGAAACTCGAATCTCGAGTTTAGAATCAGGAAACCGGAATTTAGAGACCGGAGTCCCACTTCCAAAGTCTGGAAATTGGATTTGATAATCTGGAAATTGGAATCTGGCATCTCGAAACTTGAAATTGAAATTTTAAATTAGATTGAATTTCGAATCTCAAATCTCAAATTTAAATTCGTAAAATCAAAGTTGGGAATCTGGAATTAGAGGCATCTGGAACGTGAATTTCGAATCTCGAATATGAAAACCCAAATATGAAGTCGAAATAAAAATTCCACAATTGAAGTTAGGAATCAGGAATCTGGCATCTAGAACCTGAAATCTTCAAATTACGAATTTAAAATTTAAAATATAGAATTTCAGATCCCAAATCTCGGAACTCAAATCTCAAATCTCAAACCTCAAATCTCGAATCTCGAACTTCAAATCTCGAATCTCGAATCTCAAATCGGGAATCTCGAGTTGGAATTTTTACAATTGAAGTTAGGAATTGGGAATCTAGCATCTAGAACCTGGAATCTTTAAATTTCGAATTTAAAATCTCAAATATCGAATCTCAAATCTCGGATCCCAAATCTCAAATTTCAAATCTCGAATCGCGAATTTGGAAACTCGAATCTCAAATCTCGAATCTCAAATCTCGAATGTCGAATGTCGAATGTCGAATCTCAAATCTCGAATAAGGAAACCGGAGCTGAAGTCGCTTAAAATCTGGGATCCCAAATATCGAATCTCCAAAGTTGGGAAAATTGAGTTGGTAATCTGGAAATTGGAATCTGGCATGTCAAGACTTGAAATTGAAATTTCGAATTCGATTGAATCTCGAATCTGTAATCTCAATTTTTCACTACTAGCTTCAGAATAAATCATTATATATCGTGTTTGATGCTTCAGAAATTGATTTTCTGTACCTTACCTAATAATGGATTTTTCTCTCCTACTAGTAGATAATAAAAACAATATTGACAACATCGCAACAAAAATAGAAATGACAGGTATTGATTTAATTTCATATGCTACTTGCTTTTCATGGATATCTTTCATGAAACCTTTCGCATTATCATGATTATAATTTGGAGAAAAGTTAAACAAATGTGCTAGTAGTGAAAAAAATAGTATATAAACCACGGTTGAGAAGCCTTTTCTTAGCCTCGCATTTATTATTGCATTATAATAAGCTCTGCTAAGAAAAATTGCTTCTCAACCGTGGTGTATAATCACTATTATACTTAAGTGTATATTTAATATTATTATTAATTACAAGTTTCAGGCCTAGAATTGTAATCTATTTTTTAAATTTTATTTGCAAAAAAAAAACTATACATACGTATGTAGATTATGTTTCAGGTTTAGTTAATTGTAATTTCGTGGTAAATGTCGGACGTCCTCTCACGATATATGCCTCGACAACCCCATTTGCATTGTTGGGATATCGTTAGGAGAATGGATGTATCGTTGTATGGGAGCATTCGGGCTTATGTACACATGCAGTGGTGAGCTTGTTTGCAATCCCGCCATGATTGTTCACAAGTTAACGCCATTTCATCAATAAAGTCATTTCAATTAAAGGCGATGGTACCATAAACCCAACTCGCAGACATCAGCATCAAAATCAGTCGTTACTCCATCTGACGGTCGACAAGCCCTCGTCATTTGCATTGAAACTAAGCAACCGCAACATCCCCGTCGGTTGTGTAAATAACATATGTTTACTTGGTATACTATACATGATTTCGCTTTAAACACACAGTGGATGCTTCACAATTAATTCAGGATGTGAGGATGTGACGCGCCGTCCTTCTACAGGCGAAGACAGAAGTGTGAAGGAAAAAAGAAGGAGCTCCTCCTTGGATCTTTGCCCAAGGATTTGATAAAGATTTCAGGTGACATTCCGTAAATTATTTTTTCTACAATCAATATAGAAAGTAGGCATTTGCCCTTGTATTTGACAACGCAAAAGTCAACTTTTCCTACGAATGTCACTATGTTAATTAATTAATCAAATATTTATTGGTCTGTTCATTCCGTAACAACAGGTTAACAAACTTTTCTTTGAGCACAGACATTTTGAATTTATGTTTTTGTGAACGAAAGTCTTGTGTTTTTCAAGTGTTCAAATAGAAAAATACAGCGTGATCAAGAAAGACTGTTTGAGTTGGTAATACTGAATTTCATTTTTAAATGGTAGAATTGTAACAACTTCCGGTTGTTGACGTCTTGACACAACTTGCACAACTTACTGACAACTTTCAAATTTCAAATTTGAAATTAAAACGTGAAGTTAGATCGAAGGGGCAGCAGTTTGTGGGGATATTACCTTTAGTATTATTTTGAGTATTACGTTTAGTGTGATTATTGTTCTGTATTTCAAGTTTAATTTCTGCTTCGTTTAATTTCCTTAAATTAATAAAATTTCTATTCACCTAACCTACAATTTTCTCTCAATTGACGTTACGTCAAATATGTATATGAAACGCCGGCTGAAATATTTCTGATGAAAAAGGTAAATAAGAATATTAATTTCAATATGTATTAATAAGATGTTCTTGACAGGTAGTCCGCCACACTTTTAGTTGATGGGGGAGGTGATATTGTACAGCTCTAGCGTTATGGAGGCTGGAAAAGTTCTTCAACAGCTGCAGGATACAGCATTAATAACAAAATCGAATCGCCTCAGCAAGTCGTTGTTCACTCAGTTACAACAGGCGAACATTCTATATCAAACTCGTCTCTTCATCAGGAATTACCATAAAAATTGTAAAAACGTTTGATATAATAATATATATTATGTATTGTTAATAACATTAAATGTTTTGTAAAATTTTTAATTATTGCGCAAATTGTGCGTTTGTAGAAAAAATCTTGTGTGTAATGCGAACGCAAAATTTATTGCCGATTTTGAGAGAACAGTCTCTCTCAATCGGCAATATATCATTTTGCGCTCTTAATACACAAATAGCTATTTATTTTCAAAGATAAATCGAAAAAGATTTTTAAAAAAATAAATTGGAAGCCAAAGCTGAAGAACACTACTTCCTTTCGTGCCACTGCTAGAGCGTCGAAATTAACCGAGATTGTTACAACGGCAATGTTGCGGTGATGATTTAAAAGTTTTAAAACATTGATTCGTTAAATTGGTTACCGGAAAATAACCAATATGGCGTCTGGAGTGATAAAGTTTAATGGCACCACTTGAGCGACCATAAAGTACACTTCCGGCCGATAAAATCAATTACATTTCCGATTTACCGGCCGCAATCAAATCTAGCACGATCACGGCGGCGTTTAAATGCAATTGCACGCGCCGCCGCTACGAACTAACTCCAATTTGTCGGGTGCCCGTAACGCGAATGCCGTAGACGCTAATGGCTAGTGCCAAAGACTATTTTTCAAGATCAGATGATTCATGATAATAGTTTTGACCGGGCTCCAAATTTCAGCGAAATCCCCTACGTCGAGTAAGTTTTCAGAAAAAAAAAATACTAAAGAAAATTAGATACTGAGGGATTATACTGCGAATTTGAACCGCATCCGGCTGAAAATTGAAGTTCTCATTTCTCCATCGTGAACATAACAATAAAGATAACGGAGTTTAACATGTAAAACACTGTTTTTAATAAGCGTGCACCCATTATAGTTGCACGCACAAGCTACCGTGTTCGTTAAGCTCGGGTACGTATGGTCTTAAAAATGTCCTCAAGTACTACTCACGTAATAAAAAGTAACTAGATATTGGTGAAGTGTCGACATGTAGAAAGATGAAATAATATTGGAATGCAAATGAAACCACTAATACTTTATTCAATTATTATTTATTTAAATTAACTACAATTATTATAAACTAGAAGAATGTCGATAAATCCAAGTGGAGTAAATTTAAACTAAAACTTAAATATATCTAAGTCAAACTCCACAAACTTTAATAAGTGTAAAATGGAACATGTTTCGGCAGAACCTTAAAGAATATAAAAAATTATGACATTGACGTAATTTTGAATTAAATTTGACGTTTTCAAAGGGTTACATGATTTTTAAAAGATTTCGTAAAAACAACATTTTATAAAATGTAAAAATTTAAAATGGATCAAAGAGAATCTGGTAAGATTGTTTGAGTGGTGAAAAATTAAAATAGTGAATTAATAATGGGATAATTGAAGTTATTCTGTTCATTTAAACAAGATCTGTTTTCCAGTTTCAAGGCTTTCCTTATTTCCAAAGTCTCAAAAAAATCTAATTTCCGGCCTTTATTGCATTTATGAATCAATTTGGAATTTGATGGTGAAAAACTATGTTTCGTTATTAATATATGATTGGCGAAAGAAGAAGGTGTTGATGGTGGAGGATCAAGATCTGTGTTGTTATAGATGTGCCTGAAATGTTTTTTAATACGGTCTGATATTTTGCGACCTGTCTGACCTATGTAGAATGACTCACAAGAAGAGCAGTTTAATTTGTATACACCTGATGATGATTTGTAATCTAATGGATCTTTATTTTTAATAAAAAATCTGGATAAGTTGTTATCTGTTTTAAATGAAACTTTAAAACCGTTTTTCTTAAGTATTTTAGAACATTTTTCTGATACGACGCCAAAGTATGTTAATGAATTTGAAAAGGGAATTGTTTCTGAAGGATTTTTAACCAAGTGGTGTATGTATTTGAATTTGTTATAGTATCTATAGCATAATTTATTTATAGTTTTTAAAGAATATCCATTATTTGAAGCAATTTGTTTAATGTTATTAAGTTCTGTTTGAAAAGATGAATCTGATAGTGGTATAGAAAATAATCGGTGGAAAAAGGAGTGAAAGGCTGCAAATTTATGGGAAACAGGGTGACAAGAGTCAAAAGGTATTACGCAATCTGTGATACTAGGTTTTCTATAAATGTCAAATTTAAAAGTATTATTATTTCTAGTGATTATAACAAGTCTAAAACGGGAATTTGGGAATTGATTTCAATTTCAACGGTGAATTCAATGGATTGGTTTAAAGAATTTAAGTTGCTGAGTGCGTTATCAAGTTCAGAATCAGATCCTTTGAATAAAACAATTATGTCATCTACATATCTGTACCAAAAGAGAAAATGATCTTTAAAGGGTGAAGAAGTTAAAAACTGATCTTCTAAGTTATTCATGAATATTTCTGCTAAAAGAGGTGACAAAATTAGAAATTTCCAAATTCCAATAATTGTTTTATTCTGATTCTGAACTTGATAACGCACTCGGCAACTTAAATTCTTTAAACCAATCCATTAAATTCACCGTTGAAATTGAAATCAATTCCCAAATTCCCGTTTTAGACTTGTTAATCACTAGAAATAATAATACTTTTAAATTTGACATTTATAGAAAACCTAGTATCACAGATTGCGTAATACCTTTTGACTCTTGTCACCCTGTTTCCCATAAATTTGCAGCCTTTCACTCCTTTTTCCACCGCTTATTTTCTATACCACTATCAGATTCATATTTTCAAACAGAACTTAATAACATTAAACAAATTGCTTCAAATAATGGATATTCTTTAAAAACTATAAATAAATTATACTATAGATACTATAACAAATTCAAATACACACACCACTTGGTTAAAAATCCTTCAGAAACAATTCCCTTTTCAAATTCATTAACATACTTTGGCGTCGTATCAGAGAAATGTTCTAAAATACTTAAGAAAAACGGTTTTAAAGTTTCATTTAAAACAGATAACAACTTATCCAGATTTTTTATTAAAAATAAAGATCCATTAGATTACAAATCATCATCAGGTGTATGCAAATTAAGCTGCTCTTCTTGTGAGTCATTCTACATAGGTCAGACAGGTCGCAAAATATCAGACCGTATTAAAGAACATTTCAGGCACATCTATAACAACACAGATCTTGATCCTCCACCATCAACACCTTCTTCTTTCGCCAATCATATATTAATAACGAAACATAGTTTTTCACCATCAAATTCCAAATTGATTCATAAATGCAATAAAGGCCGGAAATTAGATTTTCTTGAGACTTTGGAAATAAGGAAAGCCTTGAAACTGGAAAACAGATCTTGTTTAAATGAACCGAATAACTTCAATAATCCCATTATTAATTCACTATTTTAATTTTTCACCACTCAAACAAACTTACCAGATTCTCTTTGATCCATTTTTAATTTTTACATTTTATAAAATGTTGTTTTTACGAAATCTTTTAAAAATCATGTAACCCCGTGAAAACGTCAATTTAATTCAAAATTACCTCAATGTCATAATTTTTTACATTCTTTAAGGTAAGAACCCCTCTGTAATTCAATTGTATCATTAATCTCTTGTTAAATTAGGGCTGATGATGGCAGTAGTGTTCTGCCGAAACATGTTCCATTTATAATTTTACACTTATTAAAGTTTGTGGAGTTTGACTTAGATATATTTAAGTTTTAATGCATGGTGTGATTAAAAAGATTTATTTTTCAGACAAGAGAACTACTAAATTTTAGACAACTGCGCTTTTAATCCAAATATTCGTTGGTTTTGAAGTATACGAATGCCCAATTTGTGTATATGTCGCAGGCATTTGGAATAATCAGGTTTTTTGCATAAAGACCAGGCGTCTTGCAAAACAGCGTCACTTTGAACAATCGCGAGAAATGGAGTCGTCCCTCTCAATTGAATTTGACGAATTCGCCTATAGCATCTCGTAGACTATATGACATGAAGCCCAAAAACGTGTTCTGTTGTTTAATAAAGTTGAGTTTTGTGAGATAACAGAGCGTATAAAAAATCGCAATTTCGGCTAGCATTTTCAAACGCTGTACTTTTACCGCCTCTTGTGACTCTGTGTCATTTCGAGGGACCCTTCTCATTGGTTCGTGCGCTTCTCATTTGTCCGCCCATCTAGTAACTTTGAATTTTGTTTGGTGAATTTTTTCCCGGGTTGACGTCACAGAAAGGCGCGCGTTTCAAATAAGACAAATGTTTCGGATTTTCTTTTACCTTGTAAACGCGTGATTTCGAATAAACAAAAAAATATGGGTACAATATTTTTCCGTCTAGTTATCTAGAAAAGCTGTTTTTGAAAATTGTGGGATGACCCCATTATTGTAATTGACCGGTCATTTTGCAGTCATTTTGCAAAATGCCCGAAAGCAGTTGGGCGTATCGAAGAGAGCGTATGGAAGTGCGTACGTGGCGACTAAGCATTTTTCAAAACGACTAATTCCCTTGTACTCCACATTGTTAAGTTGCATTATTAGCTAACCTTCCAATAAAATTGCCAAATTGTATCCATACTGGGTGTGTTCTGAAATGTTCGATGAAATGGAATGTGGAGTAGGTGAGAACTTCACTCGCCGTTCAGGAACATGAACACCGAAAAGACATCGATGGAATCGATAAGCAAAGCTAACACATTAGTGACAAAACAAGCGTCATACAAAGTTCTCAAATCTAAAATCACACGATAGCAATCTTTTCTATAAAAATTGTTAATTAAACAAAAATTAGAAATTTTTTCTAAACTTTCTTATTCTAGTAATATGCTTAATATTAATATGTAATATAAAAGGCGACCAGATAATAATTGTACAATATTCCAAAACCTGGCGTATAAAACTTGAGTATAGAATTATGAAAACGCGCATTTCCCTAAAGTCACAACATAATCTTGAAGTAAAACCTAGCATTTTGTTTGCTTCGCAGACAATACTATCAATCTGAGTCTGAATCTAGAGTTGTAGCAAATTTCCGCGTAGTTCCATTACGCTTCGCAGCACCCTCTCGGTTAGCGCCACCGAGCCAAGTCTACGCATCCCCCACTAGGACGAAAACCCACCCTTGCGCTGTCCGCCCGAGTTTTTGCCTACCCACAACCCCGTTATATAAACGCCTTTCCTGCCAGTCGAGAGCCAGAATCCCCGTCACTCTTGACATCGAACGTCGCCCACCAGATTGAGCTCTCGGTGGTCGCAGAACACAGCTCGGCTCACAGCCCGCCCAGTCTTGATGCACATCAGGACGGAAGCCAACGACCCAGTTGAGAGGCACGCCAGGAGGGTGAATTGGACAGAATTCGCCGCCCACTGTGAAGTCAATTTTTGGAAATTTTCCACAAACCTTGGATGCCGAAGGAATCGAAGCCGCAATCGAAGTCTTCGAGAACAAGATCAATAACGCGCTGACGGAAGCGAGCGAAGAACTCACGGCGCACGATTTCGTATCGAAGCGTGAATCTGATTCGTGAGAAAAACCGAGCGAGAAGAAGAGCTCGGCGCAGCAGCCTTGCTGCAGACAGAACTGCAGCAAGCAGACTTCAATGGGAAGTCAGACTAGCACTCCAAGAGTTCAGAAACGAACGTTGGACAGAGAAGCTAGAGTCACTATCCACAGAGGATAACACCATCTGGAAGATGGCCAGGGCCCTTTGCAAGGACCGCAAACCCCTCCCCCCGATCCATGGTAGCAACGGCGTCGTGCTCATGGACGAAGACAAAGCCGAAACTTTCGCCGACAGCCTGGAACTGCAATGCAGAGTCAATTTCCAGAACGCTGACTTCGACCATCTTGAACAAGTGGAAGAACAAGTCCGGGAAATCATCGATGAAGTCCCCGAAGCAGAGATCCCTCCCACAAATCCAATCGAAATTCGACACATCCTTCCACATCTGAAGCCGACGAAAGCCCCAAGACAGGACAACATCAGCAACAGAACACTGAAAGAACCCCGAGACGACGCCGTCGACGCCCTGGTTTGTATTTGCAAAGCAATTCTCAAACATAGATTCTTTCCAGATAGATGGAAACGCGCGACGGTGATTTTCATTCCGAAGCCCGGGATGGATCCAAAATTCCCACAGAACCACAGGTCAATCAGCCTGCTCTCAGCAGCAGGGAAAGTATCGAAAAGAGTCATACTGAAGAGACTCACCCACTGCATCAAGATGACCAACACCCTCTCAGACGAACAATTTGGATTCCGTCCGAAGCATTCCACCACCGACCAACTCCTCCGAGTCGTAGAATACGCCGCCACCGGGATTGAGCGAAAGCAAGTGACCGGTGTTGTTTTTCTCGACGTAGTCAAGGCCTTCGACACACTCTGGCACGATGGACTTGTTCTCAAACTCCACTCGTGCGGCGTGCTCCTGGAAATGGTTCAACTAATTGATTTCCAAGCGGGCGTCCCCCAGAGATCTGTCCTCTCCCCAACCCTGTACACAGCGGACATCCCAAAGATGGGAAACACCACGCTCACCATCTACGCAGACGACACATCAATCCTCACTAGATCAAGACAGCCTTGGTTGGCGACCTGCTACCTGCAGGAAGCCATCGACAAGCTCAAAGACTGGTGCCAGAAATGGGTGATCGACGTCAACCCCGAGAAGAGCACGGCCCTCCTGGTGACACGCCGACTGGTCCAGCCTGAGGGAGAAATCGACATGTTCGACCGGGTCATCCCCTGGGCCAACTAGGCCAAATACATAGGTGTCATCATCGACAAAAAGCTCGTCTTTCGCCAGCACCTCGAATACTCTCACTGAGTAAGAAGGAAATGGCAGTAGGCAAGCTCTCCTCGCTGGTCTGCAGGCGCAGTCGGTAAAGAACAAATTATAAATTTACAGCACAATCGTTCGTCCGACTATAACATATGCTTCGACGGCTTGGGCACACGCCCCCTCGAAAACAAACATGTATAAGTTGCAGGTCCTCCAGAACAAATTTCTCCGCCAAGCTTTCGACGCTCCATGGTTCGTCAGAAATGAACAACTCCACCGAGAGGCCGGACTCCCGCTGCTGAAAGAGTTCCTCCACGAAATCGCCGTTCGGACCATCAAAAAGGCCGAAGAACACCCAAATCCACTGGTCAGACAGGCTGTCGACTACGACGAGAGTGGACCATCGAGAAGAAAGCGGCCCAGAATGACACCCTTCAGGTACTAACCTCTCTTACAGCAACCAGGAATAGGTAAAACCCCCAATAAGAGCACTGGCTACCGGTCATTATCAATGGGGTCTTGCGGGAACGACAGGCAGAACACACCTCTTCTCTGAAAAACCAACAACACTCCCTTGATAACAGCACTGGTCTCCGGTCATTATCATTGGGTCTTGCGGGAAGTACAGAGTTGACGGCAGTCTCTACCTTCTGAAGTATTTTTGCTACAGTCACCCTCAACCGTGGTCCAGTATTCAGTGTACCTCCTAGCCTGCAGGTTCGTAACTAATGGAGGGTATATATTATGTCGCAGGCATTTGGAATAATCAGGCTTTTTGCATAAAAACCAGGCGTTTTGCAATACAGCGTCACTTTGAACAATCGCGAGAAATTATTGTAATATGCGCTATTAGTGATGCCGTAGAACCTTGAGATGGGTTAGTGCATTGAATCTAAACAAACCCGATTTTACATGGGGAAATTCAGTTTTAATTTTTTTTTCTAGTCACTAGCGCGCTTCTTAAGTATGAGTGTTCCCGATTGGGTAGTCTTATAGGCTACGTACTCCACGAGAATATCTGATTTAAAAAAAAAATTGACACTTTCGCGCCAACATTTGAACATACAACTTGAACATATCCTCTAACCTCGAAATCAAAAAACAGATTATTTTATTTATTTATGGGCATGTGTTATACTCCTGACTGTTTGTAAGCGTGTTGTAAGCCACTATGAGCATTACAGTACCTGAAAAAAAAAATTTTTTTTGGTTTTCCAAAGTCTCCAAAAGACAATTGAATTGAATTGAATTGGCAAAAATTGAATCGACTGCTGAGGTATCTTTCAAAGCATTGTCATTACACAATTTTGGTATTAAACAACATTTCTAGGATAGATAACCTGGAACTGGTGCCTATGTTTGTAGTTGCCATTTTAAGAATGGTGAAAAGAGCAATAGCTCGGAACTGTTCTCCAAAATGTAATAAAACAAACCCATTTCCGGTAAATATTCCTAAAAAGAAGTCAAGAAGAAAAACAGCACATTCTGTGTCCACACTAAGAATCTCAGACCAAGGGTGAAGGTAATTGTTCTTTCATGCATGATAGATATTTTAATATAAAGTATTTTTATTTTAATCATAAGAGGTGGCTAGTATTCTATTCGAATAATTTTTAGGACTATGGCCGTCGTTTGAGGGGCCATCAACTTTTCTAGCAATTGAGCCAGCACCAACATCAAGTAAAATGCCACAAGGTGGACTAAGCATGGATGTTTTAGAAGTTTAAATTTGGAAGTTGCAAAATATGAAAAACAAATTCATAATAATTTGTCAGTTAGATTCTTCGTATGAAAACATACTTATTTATTATAAACAACAGAACTTATACCAGGTCTAGAATACTACTTCGTAAAAGTAACTAATTATTTTATGGTAAGAATTAAATATGTAACAAATAATAAATTGTAATCATTTATTTAAACTCCCTTGCTAAAGCCGTATATTGCTTTGGTTTTGCTATATCCTTTAATATCACCACCACAGGGTTCTTCGGTGGAGCACTCCACTGATATTCCACATTGTAATAAGCATGGTACAGCAATAAAAATAATATCTGAAGCAAATATACATATATGTAAAACTACATTAGAGTAACAGAAAATACAAACCTCAACATCAAACTTGCGATTCTTCATGCTCGCTTGTACCGCCCCCTTTATCACAATTTACACTTCCATAGGCATTTTCACCTCTCGAAGAATCTCATGCTATCTCCAAAGAACTTGGCAATGTTGTAACGGCCTTACAAATTCTGTAAAGATCGAGTGCATCGAGTTCCGCTAGCAACGGGCGCCGCTCGTTAATCCCACCCGCTTATCTCTTTGCCGCGTGAATAAAACCGATCGCAGCACGCCGTAAGATCGTGTATTTTAACTCGCCGAAAAAATACTTCTAGGCATCGGACCGGGATAATTCTTTCGGTCTTATCATCATAAAATTTGCTCACTGTAAACGAGACCATCCCGGAGTCGCTACGACCACTCCCAGTTTCTACTCTTGTGACCCCGAACCACGCCCTTCTCATCACACCGTTTAAATGTAAGAATAAATGCTTAACGTTGAGGTATCGGGATGATTCTTTCACTCCCGTGATCGGAACGAAACCGCGCTCCGGGCCCCGTCGTTCCGGAGTTTGTGCGCCGCCCGGATTCACCGTCGTTCCGGGAGAATAGGACACCGAATCGTATAACGATGAAGACCTTGGGTAAGTCGCCCACGCGCGGCCGTTCACGCAGGGGAAGCACGTCACCGTTTAGTCACAAGCACCCTATAAAAGAGCGAAAAACCCAGCAGAGGACAGTTGGTGACAACTAACGCTCCAGTTGGTGATTCCGACCGTTCCAGTTGGTGACAACAACCCTTCAAGTGGTGACCGTTCCGGTAGTGTGTGGTGAGTTCTAGTAAGTGAATTCCTGCCTTCCCGTCCACCAGCAGCAGACCAGAAGGATCGGACCGACCACCGTAGGAAACAGTAAGGTAGGGGACCTCCTGCTGCCCGCTCATGGTTTCCTTCTCACCGACCTAGAGGGGCCAGCCTTGATATCCTTGGTGACGACCTAGTGCAACGGGGGTAGGGCGCCTGCGGTGGCTTCTTCCGAGGGGCTGTCCAGTGGTGGTTTTCAGTGCACCTGCTGGTCGATCATTGGGATATGCGGGCGGGTCTCTTGCTGGGACTGCCGTCCAACGACCAGAAAGGACCGGTCTTGGTAGCTTGGATGTCGACCTTGTGCAACGGGGGCAGGGCACATGTGGTGGCTTCTTTTGAGGGGCTGTTCAGGTGTCTGGTTTACGGAGCACTTGCTGGTCGAAAACTGAGATATCCGGACAGATTCTTTTTGGCGGCGTTTCCATCCGCCGACCCTGTTCAACCCCACTTCGAAATTAAATTAAAGCCTGCAAAAAAACCGTGATTATTTGTTTACCCTCCGCCTAACTCGACAGCTGACCCCTGGTTCACCGTACTCCATTAATCTACCCGTGGACACGTGTGGAGGATACCACAATAAAAAACTGATGCTCGAGGCAACCCGACCCTAGAAAGCGTCACAATGTGGTGAAGTTAATTTTTATTATATTTATTACAGTGGCTTATAGTCAGGAACCCATATGCTCATAAATAAATAAAACTATGAATGGAATAAAATAATCTGTTGTTTAGTTTCGAGGTTAGAGGATATGTCAAAGTTGTGTGTTCAAATGTTAGCGCGAAAGTGACAAATCTTTTAAATATTTTCTTTTTTAAACCCGAAGGAATCAGATATTTTCACGCGGAGTACAAAAACTAGATCCTATAAGAATACCCAATCGGGAATACTCATACTTAAGAAGCGCGCTAGTGACGAGAGAAAAAAAATAAAACTGAATTTCTCCATGTAAAATCGGGTTTGTTTAGATTCAATGCACTGACCAACCTTAAGGTTCTACGTCACGCTAATTAACCAGTGATTTTCAGTTATTTTGCAAAATGCCCAAAAGCAGTTGGGCGTATCGAAGAGAGCGTGGAAGCGCGTTCATCGTGACTAGGCATTTTCAATAACCGCGAGCTTGGGCTTTTCCTAACCTAAAAAATCTGCAATCTGCGTTTTCGGTTTGCCGTAATTTGTGTGGGAGAATTAGAACGATGTCAGCTTCAGGTGTGAGTCTTGACAGTGTAAAATAAACTTGTAGGTTATTGAAATTGTCCGAGAAAATAAAAATTAAAAAGAGACACGCTAATTTACCCATTATAATTATTATTGTAAAAAATGCGATTTGATGGAAGTAGGAGATAGTACTATTCTGGTATTAAAACGAAAATCTCACGATGACCATATCGTCGCCTAAGAAGCAACACCGCATATCAACCATTTTCGAAAATCAGGTTTGTACTTATTCTTCTTCGAATTCTCAAGCCGCATAGGCTGCTTAGCACAAATTGTTCTAACTAAGGTATAGAAGTCATGTTAATTATGCACTAATGAGAACAATTTTATGCTAACCACCCGATGCGGCTTGAGAATTCGAAGAAGAATAAGGACAAACCAAATTTTCGAAAATGGTTGATATACGAGTTACTATCCTGTCATAGATCTACAGGACACGGTGGTCGTGACAACATGCTCTTCGTGAAAAAAAAAATTGTACCTAGACCCATAGTTAAAATATTTGTTAAGTTATGTAAATTCTGCAGTTCTAAAAGGTCTCCCCCTAAAAAATGCGTGGTAGTTCGCCCAATATTCTCAAAAGACTTCGTTAGATCACAAATTGACTTGACTGATTTCCAAAGTTCGCCTGATGGAGACTACAAATGGCTACTAAACTATCAGGATCATGCTACCAAATTCCTTCAGTTACTACCTCTGAAAAGTAAACGTGCTGCAGAAGTTGCCACAGAACTCTCCAGTTTGGTGCTCCGCATATTCTGCAATTCACCGCGTCCGTAATTACGGAACTGACCAGTTTGTGGCCTGACTGTAAAATGTTCCATGGGCGACAACGAAATCCAAAAATTCAGGGTAGCATTAAACGAAGCAATCAAGATATATAGAGAATATGCTTTGTGCGTGGATAGACGACAATCATTGTACACAGTTGGTTGCCACTTTGCACAATTTCAAAAGAATAATTCGTTCCACAGAACCATAAATCGAACACCATACAAAGCTTTGTTTGGAAACGAAGCTAACGTTAGATTGTTTTCAACCAATTTGGAAAGATTTGTTAAACAGAACCAGTACCGAAGAGGAACTTGAAACTATCATGAATGAAACAAAAGAGAGTACAGAAGATGTTAATGATGAACAGACAGAAGGAGAATTGAATACTGGTGGTCAAAACCAAAATAGCACGAGTTTGTACGACGTCGAACAAAATGATGTTAACACCAGTCTGGCCGAGCAATACCATCAAGGACCTTCTGAAACGTGTTGTGTTTGCTTCAAACTGGCAACTGAATTGACCAAACTATGTTCAACGTGCATAACTCCGCCAAAAAACTTAAACCTATACAGATTGGAATGAGAGTGACTGTAGCCGTGCCGAAAGTGGACAGAGGGCCAATGGATCAACAGAATTTACTGGGAAAAGTTTTCGATTACCATAATGGAGTATACAGAGTTGGTACTGCAGCAGGAGTACTAAAAAATTGGTTACGCAGAAGCGAGATACAATCGTGTACATCTTGCCCGGAAAATGTACCGGGAAGCATTGTAATTTGAGTCTAAGTTTGAAGGCCAAGGATTTAAAAAATTTCAATACACAGCATCAAAAATAGTCCGTTGCAAGGCCATATCTCGCACGAAATCAGGGAGGCCGAGAGGCGAAGAGTCGGGGCATTTTTGTTTAGGGCAACACAAAGAACAGCAGATGAACTGGGTCTTGACTTTGACGTTGAGCGAGCTCGGCCACACTCTATTACCGAGCTCGATTTGCTCCGTATTACAGCCCACGTCAGAATATCTGAGCAAGATAATTATGCTCATGAGAAGGCATATGGATAGTGTTTTCTTCAAGAACATTGAAAACCTTGGCTAATCCAAAAAGCATACATTTGCCATTCTGCGATCAAGTGGAGTGAAGTTTGAGACTGCGGGATGGTGTAATTAACACCTTGGTCTTGGCATGCCCGGTGTATGCTGTTCGGGCCTATATCCATCGCCACAATGCGGCGTTGAGTGTTATATTTTAATTTAAGACATTATTATGCGATAGACCAGACACCAGTGCTGTCCTATGTCCCGAACGATGTTGAGTCCGTTGTGGAGAACGAAAGGTGCCGAATCTATTGGAACTATTCGTTCTCCACCGTCAGGCAGATAACAAACCTGACGTGGTTCTATTAGACCACTCCTCCAAGCAGATGTTTGTTATTGAATTTTAGGCTCCTGCTGAAAATAACATCTGCGTCAAGGAGGAGAAAAATCGAACGAAATATCAAGACCTGCTCTTTGAACTTAGGAAGCTGTACTCAAGTTATACAGTGAAGCTCGTCGTTTTGGTAATTGGGTGCATGGGAGGCATCAAGGACTCGCTCGTCTCCAACCTGAAAATAATTCCTGCCCACCGAAAAGGACCTGACCAGCAAGGAACCTCGTGAAGGCACGAATCACGGTGAGCCCCTTCTGGTCTATACGAAAAAAAAAATAACAATACTGATCGCCAAATTAAAATTTGAATGGAGGGGAGCTCTAAAAAGAGCGAGTAGTATATTATTCAGGTTTCACTGATGTATTCTGTTTTAATTTGATTCTTGCGCCATCTAGGACTCAGTAGTTCAACTCTGGCTGATCGAAATCGATAATTCTCATTTTGATTCTGCCAACATCGTTCTTGTTAATAGTACACCAATTAATGATAGTGTATGTAATTAATCCCTTATCTTGTAAAAAGTGTAACGTTAGTAATAATTAAGAAGAAAAATTCCGTTTTTCATCACTTCCAAAATTCTTCGCAGTCACATCAGGTGGTCCCTATTAAACCCGTAATTGGCATCCCTGCTGGCAATCTTTCCTCGTAATGATCCGACGTAAAGTCGTAATACACATCACCTAAACGTTCCCCATTAACATTTCAATTATTGTACACGGCATAAGGGATAATGAAGAGAATTAACCTGGAACGATCGCATTCAGTCAGATAGATAGTCGAAGTAATTGATACTGTGCGTGGCGCGTGATACCAATCCGGGGAGTACGGGGATTCCGGTTCGCCGCTCGAATCCGGTTGGTGCATGCATTCGACGCGCGACTGATATATGCCGGAGTGCCGGTGACATTTGAAATATAAGGATGACTCACAGAGGCATTTCATATGACCGGAATAGGAAAAGTGCTTTAAAAGTCGGCATAAATTTCGTAAGAGTTATCGATTGGTTCTCGAAGTGGCCGAGATATAAAAAGTATTGGTGCTCTGATGCCGGGCGAAACTTCGGCGTAATTATTAATAATGTGATTTTTTGGAGCCCCATCAAGCCAAATCGTATGATCATAAATATAATTATTATAAAAGGAAAACATTTTTAGTCTGACTAAAGACAAAATTCTCTAAAAATATTAAATTATACACAATTAAAACATTCTGATTATTAATAATTACGTACATTTCAATTGAAAATAAATTAAACATCGTCACAGAAATTTTAAATTTTTGTGATTATGATAATTTGCAACTTCAAGGTGGTAAATATCCAATTATGTATCTTATTACTCTTTTGCGAAATTATCAACTTCTTTTAACCTTAATTTTGAACCACTCAAATTACATTTTAAATGACATTACATTTTCAAAGGCGCATAAAAGCTTTATAAAAAATAATAATATAAAATCACTTACATTGTACGCTCCCGGACCAGGAGTATCCTGCGGACACGGAAATCTGGGAGATACGGCGAAATGACGGCCTTTACAACCCAGCTCCTCTCCTTTATTCTCATACGTCGTCGGACCTCGTATGAATTTACATATTAATAAAAGTATAAAGAGAACGGATTTAACGTACAAGGAACGCCAAACTTGGCTTTTGGAGAGGACTTGCGTTCAACGGAAGCGTTGAAAGGTACCTCAGCGACGTTGAAGGACTTCCTGTCCCGGTTTATCTGGAAACTTTTAACTTCATTGTATTTGGCAGGGCCGATGGAGTCCTGTAGGAAATACCATATAATTAATAATATTTTGCGAGTTTGTAGCATACTGTAACATAAAAACCCGAAATTTGCAGTAAAATTGGAATTTACAATTTCTGGAAAATCCCATAAGCATGAATCAAAAGATCCCTCCTCGCCCTGTCTACAATGAGTGCTTTACGACAAACGACGTCATGCTAACACCCGATCAAAACGACGCCTCTCCGAACAATCACTGCTTAGACAATATATTTCAATTAACGCGGTTCTCTGTGCCAACACTAGCAGCGACACCGTCACTTAGCTACTTGTTTGTTATTTACATCCCCGAGGGTAACGCTTTTCCACCCTCCTAGGAAAATTGTCGCGTTCAGATGTCTGGAAGTGTAAGGGCGACGAGAAAATACAATAAATCTGTAGTCGTTTCAGTAGGATTTTGAAGCGTTTTTCCTAAATTTGATAATGCTGGTTGATCTTGAGATAAAGATGTAATCAGTTTTTAAACAATATTAAAAAAATAATTTTTGGCCCCCTGAATTGTAAAAAGTGATGATTTTTACAATTATTGTTGATGCGGTAAAGGACATTTAAAAAGAAACCTATCCTCACCATAGTTAAGTTTATGTAACAGAATACTTGTTACAGTAAAATATTTCCATAAGTTCTTTTCCATTTAATAGATCTTTGCTGTTTTTGTTCGCCAACGGATGACTTTTGTGACATTAGCAGGTGAGAACTGTCACATCTGTCGGTCATTTGTCAACCTCCAATTTTTGAATCAAAATTATTTATTATTATGAGATGTTTAAATAATTGTCGGCCCAAAAACGTAATACAAATCTCGTGGTAGGTCTGTTACATTGTTCGGTTTTAATAAAGCACTCGACAATGCCTTATACTTCAAAATTAAAACCTCACAATGTAAAATTTGACCTACTATACTCGATTGTAAATAACTATTTTAGCCTTGACAGCTGTAAATTACGTTCTACCACATTTTAGACAGCCAGGGTAACCCATTTTTTACACATTGAAGCGCATATTCACCTACCGCCTTTAAGCGGTAAAATAGTCCAAAATTTTCTTCTTTAAGAAACGCGAAAAAAAAGATTCTTTATGATAAATATTGGTCGTATATTTTGAAAGCAGATACCGCACTTAACTGTCTTTGAATAAGTTTCTAAGATATAATAATGACCAATTTAAAGATAGTCTCGTGGTATAAATAGTAAGCATCTCAGTTGCCTATTTAACTTATTTTCAATGTCAGTGTCAATCTAAAAATGTTAATTTACTGCGATTATTACACTCATAAAATACAATAATATGGCAAAATGGGTGAAGTCATTGAACTAAAAGTAAAACACGTCAACAATAAGATAATGAAAGAGTTAAGGTAAGTCAACAAAATACTCCAAAAACATAACCTCTTTTATATTTGTAGGAATTGTGCTATTTATGCATTCCTACAACTCCCACATCCTTTTGGGCAAAATCCGTGTCCGTCACACTATGCTGCACCTATCTTTATGTCAATAATGTGAATGTAATTTCAGTGCAACGATATTTTTTGTAAAATTGGGGCGCCGAGTGGAAAACTTTGTCATCGGCTAAAAAGTTGTATACATTATGTGTGTGGTAGGTATTTTACACCACTCAGTTTTATTAAAACACTCCGCTTCGCGTCATGTTTCAATATTAAAACTTCGTGATGTAAAATTGAACCTACCACACTTATAATGTAATATCTTATTTTGTTTCTTAGCCACTGATTTGAAGTATTTTCAATATGTTTGTTTATTCTCTTATGTTATACTCACAACACCGACAATGCGACTTTTGAGACTTAAGAAAGTCATTAATGAATGTGAATTACACTTTTACAAACACAGACATTTGGAGCGTTAAAGACAATTGATATAAAAAACACAATAGATTAAGCAACATCAATCAAGTACTTTTTTGGCCTCCTGAATTGTAAAGTTAGCTTTGACATGATGTATACGTCATCCGAAACTAGATTTCTACGTTGTAAAGTGTTGTAAAGTGTTGCTACTTTGCGGTAAAGTAACCAGTGAATTTTTAGCTTTTCAGGAACATTTAAAAATAAATAAGTATTATACAAAAAGCCTAATTTAGTACACGCTACTTTACACCATAACTGACACTATAATGTACAAAATAAAACGTAATAATTTTTATTTTTTATTATTACATGTGGCGCCATCTATGAGAATTTAAAGTAAATCAACATTAATTTCGTTGTGCTCTCATCAACCGAGAAGGTTCTATCGCGCTGATGCCATACTTCAATCAATACGACGATCGCACAAAATAGATAATGTCATCCTTCAAGAATATTCGGTCTCGCCGAAAGGATGGTCTCATTATTCCCGGAATAGAAGGAATCGAGAACACCAGTAGGGGTACAAAAAGGGAACGAACGACAGAACGGGACATTGTACTGGAAGCATCGTGAACAAGTACCGTGTAAATTTGTACATAGAAAAACGTTATTTTTTTTAATAAAACTTAACTACAGTGTGCACACGAATTCTTTAAATCCTCGAACCCGCCCGGCTCAGGCTACGTTACAGTATATATTACTTAACTTCAACCTGTGTGCATGCTTTCTTGTAGGCTGATTTGATCTGCACGACTGCACGTGTTATTGAAGGTTTCAAGATCCAATCTCCTCCGTAATTCCTTTTTGTTCCCAAACCTCTAGCATTAATGAATTGAACAGGTGCTCCATATTTTGAAGAAATTATTTTAATAACTTGTAACTTTTAAACTAATAAATAAAAAAATCAACAATAAATAAAAAACAACTCAGGTAACTTTTTTAAAAACGCAACTATTATAAATATTAATGTCGATTGTACAATTCTCAATATGTGAAAATAGACCAGGAATTAGTTGGTTGGCGTGAATATTTGAAGTTGAGGGTTGAGGGCATAAAAAAATCAGTATCAGGCCGTCAACGACGTCTACTACGCACGTGTCTGTCCGTTTGGGTTTTTTTTTGCTCTGCCCGAGCCCCCCGCCCAAGTTTACGCATCCCGACGCGCGGTGAAACTTGCGATGTGGCGGGAGCGGACAACCTATCTATCTACTATTTATTTATTTGGCTTGGCACCGACTTCAGACCAATCAGTAGGTAGCGCATGTAATAATAATACATGTAGTCAGTTATTTTTCGGTTTTTGAAATCGGTTTCTTTTTTTTAAGCTAATTATTTTACAATTTTAAGTGATGGGTAGGGGAGGCGGAAATATTATAGAATTACAAAATATTGAACACAATTTGTCAAAAAACAAAATATTGAAAGTATAAAATATAGAAAATACAAATTTTCGAAAGTACAAAATATCGAAAAACAAATTATCGAAATAAAATATCGCAGGTAAAAATTTCACAAATTTTATTTTCCGTGGATCATTCAAAGTGGTGCCTCGCGCTTCGCCCTCGACCCCTTAAAGAAGCATACTCCAAGAAGGTCATATTTCCCTGTACGTGAAACTCAAAATGTGGACAGGGCAAATTATGTAAAAATTTGTTTTTTCGTGGATCATTGAAATTGGTGCCTCGCGCTTCGCGCTCGACCGTTTAAATAAGCCTACTCCAAGAAGTTCATATTTTCTTTTACGTGAAACTCGAAATGTGGACAGGCCAGATTCAGTGAAAAATTTGTTTTTTAGTGGATCATTGAAATGAGGTATTATACAAAATTTTTAAACTTTTTTTATAAATGAAACTACTTAAAATAGAGGACTCCTATTTTTTCGTTTTGCTTAAATCATAACCGTTTTAATGAAATAAATGAAAAACTATTTCGCGGGCGAATAACTACGTCATTAGTTTCCGAGCATAGAGGGAGTAAGAGCGAAAAGGAAAGAATTACTTATAAAATGAGTGAGAGTGAGAAATGGAAAGGCGTAGGTCCTCACTTAATTCATATGCCGGCCACTAATGACGTATTTTAAACTAGTAGAGTTCTCTCATAAAAAATTAAACTAATTTCAATTCAATTTTTTTGCATTTTCACCATAATAGCGCTAAACCATACACTTTTCAATGAAGTTTATGATTATTGTATTTTCCAAAAACTTTATTTTTTAGTATACTACCACATTGTGTATTCCGATATTTTAGTGTTCAATATTTTGTAGTTTTGATGATTTGTTTGATGGAATAAAAAGAAAAAATGAAAAAATTGGGGGAAAAAATGGAAAAGCAGGAAAAAAAAGTGAGAAAAAAAGAATATTGTCGTAACGGGACTGAACAAAGAAGAATGCGAGAACGAAAAGATACTGAAAAAATGGATGAAGGTGGAATTAGCGGTAGAAGTGACTGTGAGAGAGATATATAAAATAAATGGAAGAAAAATGATTGTCTGGGAACTGGGGGGAAAAGAGGAAAGTTATGGAAAATAAAAGAAAACTAAGAGAAAAAAGGAAAGAGAGAGTATATATAGAAGATGATCTCACAAAGAAGGAAAGAGATACACAGAAGGAATTAAGAGCGATAGCCAATGAAGAGAGACAAAAAGGACAGCGGGTGAAAGTGGGTTATAAAAAGATATGGATAGAGGGAAAAAGGCTTAGGTGGGACGAAGAAAATGGGGAGATAGATACAGCAAATTTTTTAATAAGAGCACAAGAAGACGACAGGGTAGAAAAAGGAAAAAGAATACGGGGAAGAATAAGGGAGAAAAGAAGCAAATAAGAATAGTATTCTGGAACGTAGCGGGAATAAAAAACAAAGAGAGTGGGAATGGTAGAAGCGTGGGTCAAAGAAAAAGGGTCGGAAAAATTGGAAAAGAGAACGCCGAAAGAGTTTAAGTGGTAATGGAGAATGGAGAGAAAATGGAGAATTATAACAGTGTACAGCAGTAGTATGAAGGAAACGAAGAGGATAATAGAAGGGCGTAAAAGAGCAAGAAGAAGGAACTTTGGTGATTGGGGGAGATTTTAATGCAAAAATTTGGGGAAACGGAAGACGGATAGAAGAGCAAGATAGAAGCAACAATAGAAGAAAGATCAACAAAAGATGGAACAGAAAATGCAGAAGGGAGAGTGCTGATTAGCTTAGTAAAAGAGAGAGGGTGGGACATACTTAATGGGAACTGCAGAGGAGATGAGAAAGAGGAGTACACGTATATTGGACCAAGAAGGGAGACAGTTATTGATTATGTTATGGTGAATGGAGAAGCATGGGACAAAATAGAGAAATTCAAGGTGAACTGAAAAGGAAAAAGACACCGGGGAAGGACGGTATGTAGAATGAAGCGTGGATATATGGAACTGAAAGAGAAGTTGACAGGTTGTTAGAGATAACGAATGGAATGTGGAAGGGAGGGGGTTTTCCCTAGAAGTGGAAGGAAGGGATAATATGCCCCATATAATAACAAAGGAGAAAAGATCAGTAATTATAGGGGAATCACTCTTCTAAATACGGCATATAAGGTATACGTAATGATTGTGGAAGAGAGGCTGATGAAGGAAATGATTGAAAGGGGGGTGTTACCAGACGGACAGGCGGGATTTAGGAAAGGTAGAGGGACCATGGATAATGTATATGTCTTGAATCACATAGTAGGAAATCAGATAAAAAACAGGGGTGACAAGATATATGCATTCTTTACGGACCTGAAGGCGACTTTTAATAATGTGGAAAGAGATTTACTGTGGGAATGCTTGAAAATGAGAGGGATAAATGAGCATGTGGTAACAAAAATAGAAGAGATATATGAAGAGACGAGAAGTAAAGTGAGAGTGGATGGAAGGGTGGAGGGAATGTTTCAAAACTTATAAGGGAGTAAGACAAGGTTGCCCACTAAGCCCCAGCCTGTTTGCAGCTTTCAATGGAGATATAGAGATAAGATTTGAGGAGAGAGTGCTAGATAGAGGAGAGTGCAGAATTTTGCAAGAGTGTTTGAAAGAAAAAAGGAAAGAAGTAGGAAAGGGGGTATGGAAAGAGAAAGAGGCATATTTCGAAAGAAACGGGTTTGCAGTCGCGGAGATAGAAATAATGCGAGAGAGAAGCAGAGTAATGACAGTTGAATTAGTGCAGAAAGATAGAGATGTGCAAGTGTAGGAAAGAAGAACGAGAATGAGGGAGTGTGGGAAGTATGAAAAAATAATAACGGAAGAAATGTCAAAGTACCTAGGAAGAGAGAGTAGCAAAGAGAAAGTGATAATAGCAAGATTTAGATGTGGAAATGAGGAGAGAGAAAATAAATATTGGAGTGAGGATAGGAATAGAGTATGCAGGATATGTGGAGAAAAAAGGAGACGATAGAGCATTTGTTGAAGGAATGCGTAGAATTGAGAGAGAGAGAGAGAGAGAGATGAGAGTAGAGAAGAAATTTTGAATGAGGACGGAAGAGGGATTGAATGGATGAAGAAGGTTGAGTGGAGAAGAGGGACAATATGTGGGGAGGGATAAAAAGCTGCTAATTATTATGTTGAACTATTGATTTATTTGATTTTATTTATTATATCTATTAGATTTTATTTTATTGAGTTATGGCAAATGTATTAATGGGATATTTTAGATCTCTGATTTCTGGGGTAATATATGTAGTTCTGAAGCAGCATTTTAGGTCACTTGTTTTAATTCTGACGGTGTTGCTTTAAAAATTTCACTGTCTGTGTCTGACACGTTGCAAAATTTGAATTAGACAAAATGTCAAAATTTGTGAGTAGTAATATTAAATAATTTCCAATATCTAATTCTATTTTTTTTTTTCTTGAACAGTATTTGTCGGCCAAAAAATTTTATACAAATTTCGTGCGTAATGTGATTTTCCAACGCGCTCCAATGTAAATAACTATTTCACTTCCCAATATTTTATGTAACGTTGCATTTAATGATTTACAAATTAACCTTAATCCAGTTCACCCTCCAATCACTGTCTTACAACCTCGCTAACATCGCCGTCTTGTCGGACAAACCACCATAAATCCGTCTCGGTTCATTGAATCCCAGAGATTTTTATTCCATCGTACACGCACATTCCCGCTCATTTGCATTCTGCATAAATTTCATGTGGGTAATCGCCCCCATTAGACGGTAGGACGTTCCTGTTGGTCGAAATCATTGCAACATCCCTTAATGAACACGAATATTTCTGTCTGACGATATACGAGTGCTGACAGGCCTTTACAAACGCGTATTTACATTTTATAACCGATATGAAGTGTGTGTAAGCAGAGTCGCTTGTCTGTTTATTAAGGTTAACAGGGCTTGATGCCCTGTCAAACGCATCATCTCTGCTGGCCATCGCGTTGTTAGAAAAGTGTGCTTATTTACTCGTGGTTTTATTAACTTTAGGATTACTAGAACAGATGCAATTAGCGTTTTGCTTAATCACTGTCGGAAGACATCCGACCAGATGACTGTCATCCACATGATTGGCTGTCGGATAACACATGCAGTTTGGATGGAAGATGACGAACCGGTAATTTAAACAAGTAGTTGTATTTTCAAACTTCTATGGTAATGGGACTATGATAGTGAATTTATAACCGTGTTATTAATCGTAGATTTTTAAGACAGACTTTTTACAGAGTCTACATGGGTGGGCAAGTCTGCCATAAAACATTTTCCACTTTAATGGAGACTTATAAATTACACAGTATTTTCTTACCAGATCAAATTTTATTAGAAAAATCAAATAAAACTCTAAGCTTTCACCTTCAAAAAGACGTTGACAATACAGACATGACCTCCTTGAATATTTACTTTATTTATATAATATATTTTATAATTTTATTTTTAATGTAATTAAGTAATGTTTTAGTTATATTTTTGGTTTCTAATTATTATATATTTTTATATTATCCACCTAGCCATGAAGGAAAAGAGTTAGAAACAAAAGTAATATTTTATTTTTTAAGATCCCCTAACGCTCACACACTTATTCCAACATTTTTCCAATAAGGCTATACCTTCCAAAAAAAATCAAAATTCTCATTAAGCATTTGTGACATTATTTCGCAAAATTACACTCTACGATCGAAATTTTGGAGGAATGGAATTTTTGTTGTTTTAAAATTGAATGTTGTGCAGATCCTATACTTATGTTATGATTTAAAGCAATTTGGCGTAATAATGCTTTAGGATTTTCCAAAAGACCACTCATGAAATTTAAAGATTGTTCATCGTTTGTAGCAGTTTGTGGACCCCCAACTCTTCAACGTTCTTTTACAATTACCGTCACGTTAAACCGCTTCAAAGTTTAAGTTACTGCAGATTTACAAATAGGCCCTCGTTCAGGATGCATAACATTAAAAAGGGCACATGACTACTTTCAAAGCATTTTGTTAGGTCACTAGATGTTTTCATTTTTAATTTATTTAACACTTTTGGTCGCAATGTTTAGACAAGAGTGACATAGTCTTGACTTCAGAAAAAAAAAGCTTTCGAATGATGTGAAATTTGAAACCTATTGCTATTTAAAAAAAAATCTAGTTGGCTGTGTATCTCGTAAAGTAACAAATGAAAACAGTTGAAAAAAATCGGGGTACTAGATAGAAATTAGTTGAATTCATATCCCAAATTGTTACTCCGGTTAATGGTTTTGAAGATATTGAGCCGGTTCCAATCTTTTTGAAAACCCTGTATATAATAAATATTGTAGTCAGTCTCAGCTATCTCAATTTCTTTAAAAAATTTGTTAACTTTCTTAGTTGTCTCAACTTTCTACAATTTTTTTAAAGTTTCTGAATACTCAAAATTCTTCAAAATTTTTAGTTTTTAGGCTTCTTAAATTTTTCACTGGTTTTAAACTCAAATTACATTGGTGTCTTAAGTTATTCAGGTGCTTCAAGATTCTCAAATTTTGAAATTCACATTACTTACAAATTGTCATGTGTCTCAACTACTCGACATTTGTAAGGGAACGTACCCATACTACGTGACCCGTTCAGCGGGGTCTCAAAATACTACGCTTGGTCACAGGGGCGGGGGGAGGTCTTAAGTTTTTGTCACGTAGTCAATATCCTCTAGAGAAATTTTGCCCTTTTTCGAGCTATATTCAAATATGGCGCGCAGCATTTTAAAGCGTGGAGTGGATTGACGTCGAGGCCGTCGATGAGGAGAAAATAATCACGTCTGAGGAAACTCCTGATGCTACCGCCCCCGTGATCTACGATATGTCCGAGTGGATTTATTCTGAGAACGTGTTCGTTGAAGATGATTGAGATGAAAAATAAATGGGAATAAAAAAACAAAATACTTTTGTTTTTGTAAATTAAGTTTTTTCTTCTTGAAAATATTTTTTTCACTTGTAATAATTATAGGTATGCACGCACTCTTGGCGTCACGCGGCAAGCGCCGTATTAATAAAGACAGATATCAGATAAAATAATTTTTTTAACTTTCTGTTTGTAAAAAATGATTTATGTAAAACCATATTTATGAATTACTACGTGAAAACTAGAGGGGGAGGGGGGGGGGTGGTCCTGGCATATACCACGGGTGGTCACCGAGGGGGGGAAGGGGGTAAGAAATTGTAAAAAATTCAAATTTTTGGTACTATAACTTTGTCAATTTTTTCAGGTTTCTAAAATTACCTCAATTTGTTGAAATGTCTCAGACCTTAAATAAATAAAAAGTTACCCATAAGTTTAAATTTTCTTAAATTTTCTTAAATTTCTTTATCTGGGGCGACAGTTGAAAGTTCTTTGGGTTTTCAAGTTTCTTAATTGTTTATAAAATTTATTTGGTTTCCCAAGTTTACTATGTCTGAACATCTACAAACATTTTTTGCTTCTCAAATTACTTATAAACTGTCAACTTATAAGAATAACTTTCGTTTCTTAATTTTTTTAATTATACTAGTTCTCTCAATTTATTTCCGAACTTTTAGTCCAACCAATGGGTACAAAAAAGGGGGTTTTGATCGCAAAAGGGGTTGCCGCTCAAGGGAAGGGGGGTGAAAACTCTGCACCGCGACGCTTTTCGGAAAATTGCGCCGTTGTTGTAGGTGCTATCGAAAAGAAGTTTAAATAAAATATGTAGAGAACGAAATTGTGCATAATTTTGGTTCTCTTCATTTTTTGTTTGCGACTAACCGTTTCCGTTTTATGGGGCGCCAAATTTGGGAGTTGATTTGCAAATTACTCTGAAAACTAAACTCATTTTCTAATGTCATTGATGAGCAGTGGGTGGGATATACGCAAAAACTTCATGAGACCAATTTTATGCAGAATTTAATGGAGAACATAAGGCTTATAACATTTTCTCATCGGAGTTACCGTTTACGAGAAAAAGGCAGAAAGCCTTCATGACGTAACATTCGGGAGTGGTTTTTTGGGAAAAAGTGGATCAAGCTCCCCCGGGGAAATGGGAACTTTTCGGATTTTTATTTGGGTGCCTGCTGGGAGTTCATAACCAAAATTTCTAAACTTTATAAATTATTTCTTCTAAAAAGTATAATTTGCTTGAACTAGATATTCATCGGCACATATCTCGAGAAAGATTTAAGCTAGTACCTTTTTAGGGAGTGATTTTTGTAAGTAAATTTTATCAGGTTTAATTTTTGTAAACCAGAAGAATGTTCTTAAATCCAGGTGGAGTAAATTTAAATTAAAAATTTAGATATATGTAAGTCGAACTCCACAAACTTTAATGAGCGTAAAATTACAAATGGAACATGTTTCGGCAGAACAATAATTTTTTATATTCTTTAAGGGCTGATGATGGCAGTAGTGTTCTGCTGAAACATGTTCCATTTGTAATTTTACGCTCATTAAAGTTTGTGGAGTTAATTTTTGTTTCAATGATTTTTTACGTAGGACACATAGTTTTGGAGTTATAAGCGAAAAACCGATAGAAATCCATCAAATGAAATCCACAAACTAGAAGAACAGTGCTATTTTAGAAAAAAGAATGTGCAGAATTATTTAAAGTGGATCTTCGTTGTAATCCGCGCTGAAAATTTGATTTTGTTGGAATTTGCAAATCAACCCCCAACTTTGGCGCCCCGTAGAACGCAAACAGTTGGTTACAAACAAAAAATGAATAGAATCAAAATTATGCACAATTTTGTTCTCTACATATTTTATTTGATTTTTTTTTCCATAGCACTTCCACAACAACGGCGCCATTTTCCGAGAAGCGTCGCGGTGCACTGTTTTTTCACCCTTCCACCCCTCGAGTGGTAAGCTCCAGAGGTCGTAAACTCAGGTGTACTATCAGGATACCTATGTCTACCATCCCACCAAATTTCATTTCTGTCCGACCTCTTGCGATCAAAAACACTATTGCTTGGACTATTTGAGTTCTCAAATAACTTAGAAATTTTCAAATTTTGTTATCTCAACTTCTTAAAATTTATAAAAATCTTATTTTTGCAGATTCAGGTGTCCCAACTTCTTTAAATTTCTTTGGTTTCTCAAGGATTTCAATTTTTCCAAAATTTCACCAAAAGTTGTATCAAAATCTTTCAGATTCTTTGGTTTCTCAGACATCTTTTTTTATTATTTAAAAGTTTCTCAGGTACTTATCTCAGTTTCTTCAAGTTTCTCAGTATTCTTAAGTTTCTTGAATTTAAATTTATTCGATATCCCGTGGTTCAACAAGATTTTTCAAGTGTCTAAAATATTGTCTGTTTTTTGTTTCCCAAATATTATCAGAATTGTACACAAAGCGTCAAAACTCTTGGACTCCCCTTTGTAGAATTAAAGCAATAAGTGTTATTTGGAATACTCTTTTATAGGAATAATTACATAAAAATTGCCGTTTTTTATGATGTTGGAAAGCAATCAATGATGTTATAGTCGACTGTTTGCATAAGATTTGCTAAAATTTGTCAATGTGGTGTAAATCTTGAAAAAATAATTTATCTGCGTTTGTCAAAAAAAGCTTGCCATCCAATTTTGGATTTTCATAGATCAAGGATAATTGCCTTGCTTCAATAGGGTTGGTCAAATCACCGAATTTCAGCAAGACTTGTCATCTGTTATCAGATCGGTACGATCATTCCAAGAGCCCGAAACACTTATAAAATGGACCTATCCAAACCTGGAATAGTGTTTAACAGTGTGAGCTAGTGTGGCAGTTTTTATTTACTGTGTTGGATTGATTTCTAACCATACAATTTGATGACGGCCCACTGCTGTCAATCTTAGATCTAGAAGACGTGTTGGAAGAAGCAAATGTGCAAAAAGTAGATAGGCCAGCAAGCTCACCAGATATGAATACAATCGAGTAGTTTTGGAATATGGTTAGTAAGGCAATATTAAGAACACTAAAACCACCCATAACTCTTCAGGAGATGATTATAGCGACTGTGGTGTCAATAAGTCATACTGAGTAATTTTATAATTCTAGTAGTAATTTTTTTCCAGAAAGTGGATTTTGGTTTTCATTAAAGGCTCTCAATTTTTAAGACATTCTGGAGATTTAGTTAAATAATACCTACTCAGGTATTAGGAGATAATTTTGGCATGGATTTTCACATCAAAATTAGGAGTCGGAATTTCAAATTTGACAATATTGCGACAGTATTTGAACATATCAATAGTAAATTCAGTTTTTTAACTACTTTTAATCAGTTTTTCCCTAAAACACCAAAAACAATTTTATTATACCTGCCAACGCACGTTTCGCCAACAATGTTGGCATCATCAGGGCGATGAGTAAACTAAACTTACATGCTACGTACCGCTCTATATATACTCTAACGGCTCGCATCCCCACCCGTACTGTTCAAAAGTGGGAATAGTGCGGAAGAGGGGATTGGGCCTTTGTCGCTATTAAAAACACAATTCCTGTTCTTATGTATTTCTAGACTTTCGTAAATGTCTAGAAATTTACAATTATTTACAGTTTTATCTAATTTAACACAAGTTATGTCGATGTGGTGGTCATGTTCAAAAATATTTATGTTGAGCTACGCTTGATTTTTCGAATCTACCAAATCTCTGATGAGCAATGTGCTCTTTAAATCTAGTTGAAATTGATCGTCGTGTTTGCCCAATATATTTTTGATTACAATCTTTACTTTTAATTTCATAAATTCCCGATTTCTCCAACTGATCAATTTTGTCTTTTGGGTTTCCCAAAAGTTTTTCAAGTTAACGGCAATTTTTTTCAGCAACAAGAAGGTACGGCAATGGGTAATTCATTGTCGCCTTTTCTTGCTGACCTTTTCATGAGTCGCTTTGAAAAGGATTTGGAACGTGAACTGGATTATTTCCCTAAGGTTTGGTTAAGGTACGTGGATGACATTTTTGCAATCAAGTGCAACATTGATGACTTCCTTCACTCAATTAACAATCGCTTTGAAAGCATAAAATTCACTTGCGAGCAAGAGAACAATTCGTGTTTACCATTTTTAGATACTGATTAATTTGTTCTTGGTGAATTGTCAAAACTAGCATCTGTTGTTTATTAAGGTTGGCAATCTATTACAGTTGAAAGGATGCATAAGTCAATAAATGTCAACATGTCTAATTCACATGGAATTTGGAAGTGTCTATAAGATCACGTTGTCTCAAGTATTGCTTGCGGTGGTACTTTGCATTGATCGGTCATACAGTGACAGAGTATAGAAATTTGAAAAACTAGTCATTTATAAATTTTAGAATCGGTTGTATCAGCTTGCAATCTTAAAATCTTCAGCTGTACAATCCAACAATGGAATTCGAAATTTTGATTCCTTTTAAAACAAAATTCTAAACTACAAAAGTGGCAAAAATGGTCTTAGATTAACCAAACAACAAATCCATTGCACTGTTTATTCACTTAACCTTTTTTTTATAAAAGTTTAGTTTTCCATGTTTTGGGTGACCAAGGTGCTAAGTTTATGTATTGGAAATTGTTTTGAAATTCTGGAGTTTCTGACTTGAGAATACTGAATCCCGGAAATTGCTGAAAACATCAGAAAAATTTACTTTAAGAATCTTGAAGAGTCCTGAAAAGCCTAAAAAGATCATAAAAAGTCCCGAAGGATCTTGTCGAAGCCCGAAGAGTCTTTAAGCCATCCGGAGTAGTCCTTAAGAATCCTAAAAGATGCTGAAGGATCATCAAGTTGTCTTAAAACTTTCAAATGGTTGTTGAGTAACCTCTAGGAATACTGCAGAAATCCGTATGATTTCTGTAGAAATTTGAAGAATCTGGGAGTGTCCTCAAGAGTACTTAAAAGTTCTTGAGCACGGTTTTAAAACCCTGAAACATACTGAAAATAATTAGCAAACCAGATTTGTTTTTGTTTAGATTGAATAATATTGACGAGGGATCCTGAGAAATCCTAAGAAATTGTAATAAGTACCGAAGGGTCTTAGATGATGATGAAGAATCCCTAAGATCATTGAAAATTTCTGAAAACCCCTTGAAAAAAATCTGAACAGTCCTGAAACATCCTGAGCAGTCCTTATGGATTCTGAAATACGCAGTAAACAGTTGTCTGAAGAACCTGATCAGCACTGAAAAGACATGAAGAAGCCTGAAGAATACCGAAAAGTCTTGAAAACAAAAACACAATAATAATAATTACAGTTTTATGAAATACTAGCTGACCCGACAGACGCTGCCCTATCCAAATTTCAATAAATTTGTTTTTGGGCAGAACAAAAAAGTAAAAGCAAATGTAATTTTATTTTATTATAGGTGGGTGTTCACGCCTATTACGAGTGCCAACCCTCCTCCCCCCAACGGTCTGTCTGAGACCACTCTGTATCCATTCATTCATTCGGCATTCATTCATTCGGTATTCAACATTCATCCTGTAACAAACACTATCACTTGTACTTGTACACGACTCGTAAATAAACATCATTTAAGTATATTCTGAAATCATTGGTCCTTCGAGAACATCGCGACTCACAATACACCGCAACAGTGGGATGCTCGTTTTTCTAGATTTTTCTTCAGATCTTCCGGATTTTTATTTTGAATTGAAAACATTCAATTGAGTTATTTCTATCCTGGGAGCCAAACCAAAAAAAGAATCAACCAAATAATGTCGTTCCTATCGTCAGTTATGATCGAAAATACATACAAAAATTACGTTTTTTGCAGTGGAATTATTATTGTCTAGAATTTTATTTTCCTGAAATCTTTTAGAGGACAATAACGAACAAAACTAAAATAGCATTACTCATATCCCTTGTCCGAATTGTGCGTTATGGTCTTTAGTTCATACAAAAATTCTATAGAAAAAAGCACTTTCACTTTTTCCAATTTTCCAATTTTCCGTGCAACTTTTATCTTCTTTTTTTTCCGTAAGAAAAACGGTCCAGCCGTTCTCAAGTGATGCTGTTCGTTGGTAAGCGCATCACTGGAAAACGGCCGGACCGATTTGGCTATTTGTATTTTAGAATATTCGTAATGCTCAATGTAAGGTTTTTACGAAAGAAAAATTGGAAAAGAAAATTTGAACCCAATTTTCCGGAAAACATTTCCCAATTTTTCTTTCGATAAAAACCTTACATGGACCATTACGAATATTCTAAAAAATAATATCCAAATCAGTCCAGCGTACAGCAACTCATTTTTATTATATACTTAGATTAATTTGTAGAATACATTTAATTTGTGTACATTTCACGAACCGTTTAACACTTTATAAATATTGCATCATCAACGAAATCGCACAAATGAATGTTGAAAATCGTTTTATTTAGGAATTGTCACCTGTCATCCAGGTGATCCAGGGATCCACTCGAACACAAAAAAATTTCATCAAAAGCGGTTAAGCCGTTTAGGAGGAAAAGAATTACGAACACACGCACACTGGAATTTTATATTATATAAAAAATAAATATAACGGGTGTTTTTTTTTTTAATTTGGCGTCATAGTCAGCGCTGACTATAAGTTTAAGTGAACAGGCCATTTTATTTTTCTGGAATGGTATTAAACTTGCTGCTGAGTCAAAAACTAAAAATTAATGAAAAATGTGTAATACTTGTACAGCCTGGGGGTTGAGCTACCTACCAGGCGCGTCTCCAGGTGGCACGGGGGCTGGTCTTAAGTGACTGGCCGCGTGGATGAAGTACCACTATAAAAACTTCCCCATGCAACATGGTGACTGGTGTTGCAGGTGCATAAACAGTCATCCACGTGTTTGTGCCCTGCGTGGCGACCCGTGCGGGTGGATGAAAGGATCCTGGTGGTTGAGCCTGATCTTGGCTACGGCCTTGGGAGGGCAACACATCACTTTGGCCCGGATTTCACCCTAAACGGGCGGTCGAGACTAACCCACCTCGATCAATCGGCTGTGTCGTCCCGTCAGAGGGCCGAAGGGGTGAGCCCTTGGGGAGCATTGGGGCATGCAACTGCGTGGGCGGCTTCGGCAGACCGCGTGGGCTGTGTGCAACAACCTCCTGGGAGCTATATCTCTCGAGTATCCCTGGCGTCGAAGCTCGGCGTCCCTATATGGGACTCCGTGGTGGGTGGGGAGCTTGGGAGATAAAGTAAAAAATCCCGGTATGGAGAATAAAAACAACTCCAACCAGGGACCGCAGGGTCCCAAAAAGAAGCTGCAGAGGCAGAGGCGTGAAGGCGCCATCCCTGCAGCAACACCAAGAGCTGATATAGGAGCAACCGGACGCCCCACGGGGCAGACGACACCTTCGGGTGGAGCAGAACCGTCGACGTCCGGTGTGGCGACTACGTCGCAAGGAAAGTTCGGGTTCGACCTAATGGGCAAAGGACTCACACTAATTCAAGCAAACCTACACCGCTGTCGGGAGGCGGGGGTAACCCTAAGTCGTCACTTGACAGCAAAGCAGGTAACAATAGCCCTGCTACAAGAACCGTGGTGCGTAGGCAACCGAGTTTGTGGCATGGGCGACAAATCGTCCAGGACCACTTACGTGGGTTCCCTTAAAGAAAGACCCAGAACTTGTATATATGTTTCAGGTCAACAAAACGCCTTCCAACTGACGGGCTATTGCAACCGAGATGTCACGGCTGTGCAGGTTAACCTGGAATTTGGAAGGAACGTAATAAAGGTAGTTTTTGCCTCAGTATACCTCCCCGGGGACTCCAGGGAGCCACCCCCTTCTAGGGAGCTGGCGGACCTGGTTGAGCATTGTGAAAGGGAAGGAAAACAACTCATCGCTGGATGCGATGCCAACGCACACCACATCGTATGGGGGAGCGTTGATTGCAACAGCAGAGGAACAGCACTGCTCGAATATCTTACGAGCACAAAGTTAGGAATACTCAATCGAGGGAGCGAACCTACGTTTGTCACCTCGAGGTGTCAGACTGTGATAGACATCACTCTCGCGACGCAAGAGATTTCCAAACATATAAGGGACTGGCAAGTATCATCGCATGTGACCATGTCAGACCACAGATGGATAACGTTTTCGTTAGAAGCAAAAGAGATGTTACGGAAGCCGTACAGGAACCCAAAACAAACTGACAGGGATCTATTTCTAGAAAACCCGTCAAATGACAGGGGTCGGCTCGATATCTCTAATGATCTTAAGACGAACGAAGAACTGGAGAGGGCAGTCACTGACCTCACAAGGTCTCTGATGACGTCTTATGAGCAAGCTTGTCCGCTGAGATCAGGCACCCGCCAGGGCCAAAACACCACATGGTGGTGTAAGGAACTGGAAAGGGGAAGAGTCTATCTGCGCAAGCTATTCAATAAGGCCAAAAGGACCAAAAATGCAGCCGACTGGGACGAATTTAAAGAATACCAGCGGCAATACAAAAAAGACGTTCGTTCTAAGCAGAGGTCATCATGGAGAAAATTCTGTGGGGACCTCAAATGTACCACCACCGCTGCCCGGCTGATGAAAATCCTGTCAAAGGATCCGGGACAGCAAGTAGGTAGCTTGAAGAAAGAGGACGGCACATACACGGACTCTGCCGATGAAACAGCCAAGGTACTGATGGCTACACATTTTCCGGGCTGTGTGGTCACAACGGATGTGAATCCGATCCAAAGCTGTCCGAAAGCCCCCTCCCTGGAGGACTGGGCTAAGGCTGCGCGGATTGTGAACCATACTAGCGTAGAATGGGCTATAAGAGCTTTCAAACCCTTCAAGTCACCGGGCGTGGACGGAATCTTCCCGGCCCTGCTACAGTGGGGACTTTCGGAGATTCTGGACAACCTCGTGATAATTTTTCGGGCATGTATTGCACTCGCATACGTACCGGAAATGTGGAGGGAGGTGAGAGTTGTCTTTATCCCTAACCCAGGGCGAGGAGATTATTCTCTCGCAAAATCTTTCCGTCCCATAAGTCTCACATCGTTTTTGTTGAAAACCTTGGAGAGACTATGCGACTACCAAATAAAGGATGGGGTGTTAAGGGCTAAACCATTACACCCCAACCAACATGCATAAGTTCCAGGGAAATCGACCGAGTCCGCTCTACACGAGCTGGTGGGGCGGATTGAGGGAGCCCTGGAGCACAAACTACACTCCTTAGGAGTATTCATCGACATCGAGGGGGCTTTTGACAAGACCACCTTCGATAGCGTCGGGCGAGCACTTCAGAACCGCGATGTCTCAGGAACAGTACGTGACTGGATTCAGCGAGTGCTGGACTGCAGAACCGTACAGATTAGTGTAGCGGACGCAACTACTCGAGGAGTGGTTAAGAAGGGCTGTCCTCAGGGGGGAGTTCTCTCCCCATTGCTATGGGACATAGTAGTGGACGACCTTCTATGCACACTCAACGAGGCGGGATTCTATCTACACTATCGGATACGCAGATGACCTGGTCATACTGCTTACTGGTAAGTACGAAAATGTACTATGCGACCTTATGCAGACAGCACTCTGCCTGGTACAAAAATGGTGTAAGAAGGAGGCTCTGGCTGTGAATCCACAAAAGACAGAGCTAGTCCTCTTCACAAACAGAAGGAAGATGGGACAGCTAAGGCTGCCCTCCCTTAACGGCGTCAAGCTGAAACTCTCGCAGGATGTGAAGTACCAGGGCGTTATGTTGGATCATAAGCTGTCTTGAAAAAAGCACCTGGAGAGCAAAATAGACAAAGCTAGCGTCGCCCTGTGGCAGTGTAGGAGAGCGGTGGGAAGGTCCTGGGGCTTAACACCCAGGATTACCATCTGGCTTTACACGGCCGTCATCAGACCGATGCTGAGCTACGGAGCAATTGTCTGGTGGCAAAGAGTTAGACAAAAAACAACGATGACACGTCTCGGACGCATACAACGGATATGTGTCGCTGTGACGGGCGCCATGAGAACCACCCCGACCGCAGCTCTGGAGGCTATCCTGTGTCTGCCTCCCATCGATCTCTTCGTGGAGGGCATGGCACTTGCCTCCGCTCGTAGGCTGCGGGAAGGTAACCTTTGGAAAGCTGGGAAATCAGAACGCGGGCACGCCCGCATCTTGAGCGAGGGACTCCACAGAATACCTCTCTTGGGTGCGGGATCGGACCGTATCTGTCCTCAATATGCTTTCGAAAAATCCTATGCAGTGCATATGGATACAGAAGATCATCCGAAGTTTGAGATTTCAATCTTCACGGATGGATCAATCTCAGCGCAACCCTAGGAGAATGTGCCAGTATTTTCCAGACGGAGATCGCGGCCATTCTTAGGGGTGCCACAGAAATCACTGGGCGCAATGTCAGTGAAAAAACGATGTGCTTCTTCAGCGACAGTCGAGCAGCTCTGCGGGCTCTGGCCAGTGGCAGGATTACCTCTCAAGTGGTACATGACTGCCATCTGGCACTGTCGAGAATAGCACTAAACAATGTCGTTGAGCTAAGATGGGTTCGAGGACATAACGGTAATGAGGGGAATGAGAGGGCCGACGAGCTGGCTCGAGAGGGCGCAACGGGAACACCGGATGGAACCGAACCGCTCATCCGACCGGCCAATCGCTACCTCTCAAACCTGATCAAAACTGACACCCATTCTAGACACTGTTCTAGATGGGAAACGACAACAGGCTGCAGACAAAGCAAGATTTTTATCAAAAATCCTTGCTTTAAAAGAGCCAAGTCTTGTCTGCGTTTGTCAAGGGACAGACTCCGCCTTTTGGTGGGCATCTGGACCGGTCACTGCAGGCTAAATAAACACCTCCACGTGATGGGGGTGGTCAACGACCCAACGTGCAGGGGGTGTTTAGAGGAGGACGAGACTCTCGAACATATCCTACGGGAATGTCCGGCTCTCGCCTCGACCAGAAAGTCCATACTGGGGGAGACATGGCCCAGCTGGGCCAACTTGAGGTGTACCTCGCCTGGAACCATCCTAGCTTTTTTCGACAATGTCGGAGGGCTGGATGAGAGACAGGAATGAGGGACGCGAGGGGGTGACACAATGGGCCCGCGGTGTGGTCTAAGTGTCGGTGAGGGGAGCAAATTCCCTCACACCCCTCAACACCTAATCTAATCTAATCTAATACTTGTACAGTCGCCGAAAAGAGCGTCCCAGAAAATGTGCGTAGAGTGCATTGGAAATAAATCGACTGCAGTTACTTTTCACGAAAAGGACGATGTCAGTCTCATATCGCATAAAACACAGCATATTGCAAACGGTTAATGACGATTGTCAAATTAGTTCATAACCTTAATGAAAGACAGATTATTTTACACAAGTCAAAATATTAAAAAACTTGGATATTTAAGTTCAGTGTGAATTCAGGATTTGTATGTATTCACCCAAAGCTTTAAAAGAATATACATAAGTTCAGTCTTGAATTTGTTAAATTCTATAGTTCTATAAATTTAAAGCGAGTTTATAGATCTAAAGTGTAGGTACACCTGATTTAGACCTCCTTCGGCAAATTAACAATTTTTTTCAAAATTACATTGACAACCATTTTAATTGTCATGGAACCTACGATGAAAAAAAAATTGGTATGTAATATAATTACATGTCTTCGGTTTTAAAATTATAATGTAACTCTGAATTTAACAGGGATATATAATTGTATCCATTCCGTCATAAATATGCATAAATATTACATAAAGTTGAATTAATGAAACGTATTATCTGTTTTTTAGAGTAAACAATCAGACATAAATACTACGAATAATTCAGCTACCATACAACTAGTCTTGTAATGCTACAAAATTAAAACCAATAAACTCGTTCCTATAGGAGCAAAAAGCCCGAAGTTCAATTTATCTATCTCAATTTCCGTCCCCGCAAGTTGCGCCCCTTAGCGACAAAGATTCCCACCTAATAACATGGTGATTAAGACGTATCGTTACTATCTTTAACAACTTAATAAGACAGAATGACGTACATACATGAAAAATACGACCTAACCTTTTTGTCACTTGGTGAGAAGAACCGACAGACATTATTCATAAACACCGACGAAGAAATCGGCGTTTTGTTTTCCTCTTGATCCTCCTTGTCTTCTGGATAATCAGCGGAAGATGGCATAAAGAGGGAGTCTTTCAACACAAAATTAATATCACGGTTCCTCGTCGAGTTGAAAGGGGGATCACACAAGGCGTGGGGATTCTTCTTTTTTTCTATTTTTTCTTGGAGAGGGCTTTTCATGTCGTAGCTTCCTGGACCTATAATTAAAACATACAATGATTTTGCAACAAAAATTGTGATAATTACCGGGTGTGCACACATCCTTTTCTCTACCAAATCTCGAACCTTGCACTCCAAAAGGTGCACAACTCTCCCTCAAACCCTTTTTTGAACAATAACAAGGTTGATGGACGTTTGGCGCGGGCGTCACTGAACTAAATGACGAAAACCTTTCAGATCCCACAATGAAAGGAGGAACTTTTTTCGGCTTTTTTCTTCTACAGCCCAGTTTTCCGGTATTGTAAGCTCCTGGTCCAGGTTTATTCTAAACAGGGAAAAATACAAACGTTATTAATTACGTCACGGGTAGAAGGGCAACTCGCATTTCCAGAGTGGGGTCGACGTACGTCCAAAGCTAATTTAGAGAATCGAAAGGAAGTACACGTTGTTAATCTAAACATGTGGGCGAAGAGGATATTTTCGTTGACTTAATTTGACTGTGTAATGCTAATGTTGAGTAATGCGAATTGCTAGCGCTCCGCTCTAATTAGGATAAATTATGATGTATCTGAGCAATTTACTTAAGATATTTACAGTGATTAGTCACCACATAGGCAAGGATAATTGGCAGCATCTAGAAGGTGAAGAAGGCGGGAAGAATGCCACTCACAACATTTTTTCTTCGATAATATTCTTCGGAATTTAATTATTTCCTGCTCCTTCCTGGCAGGCCCCATTGTAATTTTTTACTGTTCGATTGACCACTATTTTTACAATTTATACTACAGATAATATAACTTTAATATCTTTATTGATATGTAACTAGTCGTTCCTCATAATCCTTTTTAATGTTGCAGTTAGAAAAATATTTTTCCGCTTCAAGAGTATTTCTAAACTATTGATTAAAATAGTTTTTTAGTTTAACAGCTCCTAAAGTTTTAAATAATGAAATTAATTGCACATTTTCATTCAAAATTTAAAAGATAAGGAAGAACAGAATCAACATCGGAAATCTTAAGAACAAAATTTGAAATCCCTTAAAACAATACGATATTGAGCAAATATTATATTATTATTTAAGTAGTTAAGATTTAAAAAATATATACATTTTTTCATTATTATTTTAATGTATTGACGTCTTTTCTAAACACACTGAATACTCTAAACTATGTATTATCTAATTTATTTCACGATTTATGAGTATACTACTCCGAAGATTTTTATATACTTAGATTTTTTTATTTTTTTTAGTTTAATATTAAATATTCAGTTTTTCCTATTATTATAATCATATTATTACAACCCATTCAACTTGTATTGACCTAATGGCCAATCAATAGCGACTTTAAGAACAACATTTAAACAATCTACCTCTCACTAAAACTCCCTAGCATGATTAACATTTCTTAAAATGTTGCCTCACTAATAATATTGACCCACCACATACAACCCAATCTCCGCTTCTGAGAACTGTAAGATTTCAATAACAGTCGATTCGGATTTATCAAATTCGGACCTGGCTAACCAGTTCCTAATGATTTAATAAAGTCTTCAGTGCATTAAAGAGCGCTCTCTGAAGACAACTGTCATAAATTAGTCCAAAATAGGATTTTTTCGACTCCCGGCGCATTTTTGTATAAGTAAACAAGATGCGGTAGGTATGCTCGTTTTTAAGTCAACGACGAACTTAATTAGAGCGTTGTTTGTGTAGCTGCCACTTAAAACTATGTTAGATAAACGAAGGTAAAGAAGACATTGTTCTGTATTTCACCAGAATAACAAGATGTCAAATATTTACTGATGTCAATTAAAACTGGAACAAGATCACAATAATTCTGACCGATGCGATGTGGAGACAGCATAGACAGAACTCGAGATGTGTGTTTAAAAAACATGTAGTAAGTTACAGTGAGACCACCAAAAACCACTATTTTGGATGTATGTTTTGGTCAAAAGTATTACAATAATTTTTCTTTGATGTTTGTTGAAAAATACAAAGACAAAAATGTAAATTAAAAGTATTTTAAGAATGTTTATGTTTTTGAGAATACAATTTTTTCAAGCAGACTTCCCACATAAAAACTTATACATACTAAAGGGTCTTCATAAATGATTCATACATCATATTGCCTCTGGTAGTTAAATCAAGAATTTTGACTGTGCGACCTGTGAACACCACTGTTATCACACCACTATCATTGTAAATTCAACATGGCCGCCGCCTCAAAATGGCGGATTAAATATTATGTTTTTTCAATCCCTTGAATATGGGTATCAAATGAAAGGGCTTAACTACTAGAATACAGTACACCATGAAAAAATGCAAAAGCCAATACAAAATGGCGGATCAAATTTTTTTTTCGGTCCCCTCAATATGATGGTATCAAATGAAAGGGCTTAACTAGTAGAATAGAGTACATCATAAAAAAATCCAAGATGGCCACCAATCCAAAATGGCGGATTACATATTTTTTAGTTTTCAATTCTCTCAGTATGGGTATCAAATGAAAGAGCTTGGCAAGTGGAACACAGAAAGACTGTAGAAAAACTAAAAACTTGAAAATAAAATAAGTTACAGTGAGACCACCAAAAAACATATTTTGGATGTGTTTTGGTCAAAATTATTACAATACTTTTTCTTTGATGTTTGTTGAAAAATGCAAAGACAAAAATTTAAATTAAAAGTATTTTAAAATGTTTATGTTTTTGAGAATACAATTTTGTTAGAAATTAATAATACCAAATAAAAAGACAAAACTATGAACGGTTTCAAGCAGACTTCCCGCATAAGAACTTATACATACTACCGGGTCTTGATAAATGATTCATACATCATGTTGCCGCTAGAAAACAAAACTTACAGCTAGTTAAATCCAGAATTTTGACGTGTGCGACCTGTGAACACCACTTGTGTGCAAATTTTGGTATATTCAGTATCATTGTAAATTACATAATATGCTTTTATCGTTCGACACTGTCAGAATTTTCAAATTTTCGCTTGTGTAAACACTCTCTGTCATGAAATAATAAAAATGACAGATAAACGTCAAACTATTTTTATGGATTTTAAGCAATTTAAAGGCTTTCCGGGGTTGTGTCGAACGATAAAACGTCGTATTACACTTGTACCTGTGTAGATTGAACGCTTTATGCCACAAGGGGTTTATAAAAGCACGAGTGAAACGAGTCCAATTTACACAGGAACTCGTATAATAATCTACTATGTACTTTAATCTCCTCAATATGGGTACCAAATGAAAGGGCTTAATTAGTAGAATACAGTACATAAAAAAAAATCAAAATCCAAAATGGCCGCCGCTACAAAATGGCGGATTACATATTTTTTTGTTTTCAATCCTCTCAATATGGATATACAATGAAAGGGCTTTGCAAGTAGAACACAGTACACTTTAGAAAAACTAAAAACTTGAAAATAAAATAAGTCAAAACGTTTTTAAGTTAATAAGTAGTAAAAAAGCTAAAAAATAATTAGGTAGGTACCAGATACCAGTCATCACAGCACCCTGCTCATTAATATAGAGTATTGATCAGACTAAAATAAAATTATTTACTTTTACGCACATTTTGCATAAGTTGTCTATTGAGAAAATGCATCCAAAGCATACCTATAGTTAAATCAAGAATCACTGGTGTGCAAAGTGTTAAAATAAAAAGCCGTTTTGAAGTAGGTAATTCTTGATTTTTATTAGGAACGTTAAAATGTTTCGTAAGCAATTCGTGAGTAACATTATTTTTTCACTCGGCGGATTTTCCTTCTCGTACAAAAAATATAGACTTTACTCACTATTGCATAAATAATTGTTAGTTTATTAAAATTTAGTTCCATTTTTTCCACTCGTATTAAATCCATTTATTATTACTACTTATTTATTAGATCTCTGGTATACTTATTGATTTATTGGGGTCTTTGTACTTGAACCATCATGTATTTTTTCCAACTCATTCAGAATACAAAAATCTATGATATTTTGAACGTTTTTATCCACGCTTCTTTGGTAACTGTTTGTGTAGTTTCCTACTCGCACGTTTAAATCTCCAATTATTGTTAGTGTGCCTTTTCGTTTTCAGTCAATATTTGCGGCTGCAAAAAATCTTTTTATTTTCTCCTTCATTCGATCTATACGCTAACGCCATAAGTAAAGTGAACAGAACTACTGTCATGCTAATATTTTTTTATTGATTTGGTATATTATGTATTATATTATGATACAAATGATACATCATGTTATTTCTGCAAAACAAAATTTAAAGGTAGTCGAATGGAGAACTTTGGCGTTCAATGCCTACTAGACGTATGAATCATTTATGAAATCCCTGTATAGTAGGAACTAGCATCATGACAACTCACTCACTCACTCACGACAAAAATTTCTATGTTAAATACCTGCCTGAGAATGTTGACATTTCTTGGTTAGTATCCATCACTTCCACTTATTTATTTCTCTAAAGTGAGTTTGTTACAGATATGGAAAACTTTTTTTACACAAGCGGGAGTAGAAATCAGTTTCTCTGGTGTCAAAATCGTGACAGAAGTGCTACATTCTCTCTCTAGGGAGAGAAGTACTACTAATATGCGAATAGCCTGTATCGTATCACAAACAAGGGCCCCCCTTGCTACGAATGTTACAAGTGGCTTTTGGGACAGGGGGACCCTCTTGGAACAGGGCGGCCCCTTAATCGAGTATTTTTCTTTATTTTCTGATATAAATGTTACAAGTGGCTTTTGCCACAGGAGGCCCATTGGGACAGAGGGCCGCTTGGAACAGGGGGGGGGGTCTTCTTGGTCGAGTCTATGTCATTCTCTTCTGATACGAATGTTACAAGTGGCTTTTGAGGCTGGAAGCCCCTTGGAGCAGGGGGGCCCCCTTGGTTTAATTTATTTCATTATTTTCTGATACAAATGTTACAAGTATCTTTTGGAACAGGGCCCCCTCCTTGGTCGAGTTTATTTCATTAGAAGGGGAGCCCCCAATAGCATGGATCGTTTGTGATAATGGTACTGACTAGTAGACGTGCGGATTTACCAATTCCCTCTCTTGAATTGTAAGGTTTTTGTGGTTTCGCTTGTGTAAAAAATGAAAAATGTATCCATTTAAGGAAACAAAAAGTGTTCCTATAAATAGTGCTTTGTAAGTATTCTAAAACTTATAATAAATTTGATTACAATAATTTTAGTTTTACTAAAAAAAAAAGAATAAATTTTGCGAAAAAAGTAAAAGTTTGTCTACGTCAAAATATCGGCCGAGGCATTGCAGGCATAGAGACAGTGCAGATATGATCAAATAGCAATCAGGTATCAAGAAAAAGCTTGAATTATGCTGTGTGACTGTGACATACCTTGAGATCATTTAAATTATAAATTAGTGTAGGCGGGTTTTTTTATGCAATGATTGAGAGAGTCAAATTTGAGATTATCGTAAACATTGTGCCACTAACAAAAATTACAGCAAATCTTCAAAGTGTTCTCCCCCAGCTTCAATGCAGGTCTTAACTCTCCGTTTCATATTTTCAAATGCATTTCCCAACATCACAAAAATTATAGCGTTGCATCCATTAAAAATTGCCTCTTGCAGTTCTTCAAGATTGTGCGGGTTATTTTTAAAACAATGTTTTTGAGATACGGGAAAATGAAATAATCTATAGTTGTCAGGTCCCGACTTCGAGGCAGAAAATGAATGACACGATCATCATAAAACTCACACCCGCTCCACTGCACCACACTAACATCACGAATTCTTGAGACACATTTATAAATTTGTTGCACTAATTTCGAGAAATCTTTAACACAACGTTCTATAGAATACTTCCATTCACCATTCTGTTGCCGTTTTCTTGAAGTCACTTTGACATTCAAATTTTAAATCAAATTGTCAAAAGTTAGTAGTGCCAACCTAATTTAAATTTCACCGCAACGATTGTATTCTGATGCAACAAAACTTATAATTACATATAAAATTCCTTAAAAGCTTTTTATCACAATGTATGCCCTAATCTTTTGTTTAAATGAGCACGCAGTCTTATTTATGAAAATTTTTGGAAAAAGCTTTAAGGTTGATAAAAGTAATCGATTGCTACGATGGGCTGCATATAATTTTTAAAAATAGTGTAGAAATATTAACATCCTAGAATTATAAAAAGCATATATTTTTTATCCTTGTACATCATTATTTTAATGTAAAAGCTTATTCGACATAAAAATATAGGAATATTATAATAATTTTTTTTTCACTACTAGCTTCAGAAAACATCATTATATGTATATCGTGTTTGAGGCTTAAGAAATTGATTTTCTGTACCTTACCTAATAATGGATTTTTCTCTCCTACTAGTAGATAATAAAAACCATATTGACAGTGTTGGCATGGTTACTGCCGTAGTTGATGTTTTGATTTGACATTTGCTGTCATTATTAATGATAGCTGACAGCTCAACAATGTATTAAAATTTAAATATATCTAAGTCGAACTCCACAAACTTTAATAACTGTAAAATTACTAATGGAACATGTTTCGGCAGAACACTTCTGCCATCATCAGCCCTTAAAGAATATAAAAAAATATGACGTTGACGTAATTTTTATTTCTTGAATTTGGTGAGATTGTACTCATCAAAATGTACTGGATTAGAAATAATAACAATTTATTGAATTTTTTCCTTTAAAAACTAGAACTCACTCTCGTGTTCAATCCAAATTTAAAAAAGTTTAATTCAAAAAATGGTTGGGCTGATGATAGCAGAAGTGTTCTGCCGAAACATGTTCCATTAGTAATTTTACAGTTATTAAAGTTTGTGGAGTTCGACTTAGATATATTTAAATTTTAATTTAAATTTACTCCACCTGGATTTAAGAACATTCTTCTGGTTCAACAATGTATAACTGGAGAGTTGGAATTTCTTGCGAAATGTTAAATTTGGCAGCTGAACCACACTAGCAACATCGCAACAAAAAATAGAAACGACAGGTATTGATTTAATTTCATATGCTACTTGCTTTTCATCGATATCTTCCAACCTTTCGTATTATAAATCGATCAGTTATATCCAAATGTTTTAGATTTATCCTATCAGATTATTTGTTTAACTGAAACGTGGCTTGATGGTGTTATATCTAATAGTGAAATTTTTCCAACAACATATACCGTTTTCCGCTGTGACAGGAACAAACAAGCATGTGGACGCACAAGAGGTGGTGGATCCTTGGTGGCGGTAAATAATAAATTTAATTGTGCATCTATTGATTTATCGCTACTGGCAGACATAAATTTAGTAGACATAGCAGGCTGTAAAATATGGTTTTCTACTTATAGTATTTCTGTTTTTAGTGTTTATATTGCACCTGACATTTCTGTTCAGGAATATGAATTATTCTTAGAGCTTTTTGAACAAATACTTATTAACATTGATCATGTCGTAATACTCGGTGATTTTAATGTTCCAAAATTTTGTGATACAGATTCCCCAGACTGGAAGGTTATTTTAACTAAGAGATTCATGTCTTATCTAGACGTTGAGCAATGTAATTATGTGAGAAATGTCCATAATCGTCTTCTAGATCTAATTTTTGTGAGAGGGATTAAAGTTAATGTATTTTTAGATAATTGTCCATTGTTGGATCCTGATCCACATCACCCTCCCCTTGAAGTCAAAGTAAATTACGCCGACATCAAAGTAAAATATTTCAAAAGTTTCCAATTTTCCACTGATACTAGAGTTTATAACTTTCGTAAAGCCAATTTCATTTACTTATATCAGGAACTATATAATACTGATTGGAGTTTTTTATATATTTTTGAAGATGTTGATTCAATTGTTGATGAGTTCTACAAATATCTGTATTACCTATTTGATATGTTTGTGCCGTGTTATAAATCTTTTAAAGCCAAATATCCTTCATGGTATTCAGTTGGTTTAAAGCAAAAAATAAAAACCAAAAATTATTTTTATAAAAAATATAAGAAGTGCAGAACTGAATTCTATCATCTGCAGTTTTCGAAAGCAAGAAGTGAAACAAAGGCTTTGATACAATCAGACTACAAAAAATATTTGGAAGAAACTCAGAACAACTTAAAAATTAACCCTAAAAAATTTTGGGAATTTATACGTAATAAGAGAGGCCAAACTAGTATTCCCAATGAAATATTACATAACAATATCAAACTAGCGAATCCACCGGATATTGTAAATGGTTTTCAACAATATTTTTCTAGTGTATTTCACAATATATCAGATTTAGATTCCTACTCATCTATTCAAAATTCCTTAGATTGCAGTAATCCGTCCCTTTCTATTTCTATTAAAAGTATTACTGAAAATGACATAACTATGGCAACGCGGAAAATTAAACCTAACATGTGCTCGGGTATGGACAACATACCTGCATTCCTTATTAAAGACTGTGTTGGTGTGTTAATTGAACCACTTTTATTTATTTACAACAAATGTTTAAATACGTGTACCTTTCCTGTTGCCTGGAAAAAATCGAGAATTTGTCCAGTTGCAAAAGGTACGAATTTACATGATGTATCAAATTATCGACCTATATCAATAATCTCAAATTTTGCTAAGATATTTGAGAGCATTCTGTACAGTTATATATATCCTAGTATTAAAAATTTAATTTCCGTTGATCAACATGGTTTCATGGCAAATAGATCTACTGCGACTAATCTAACTTGTATAGCCCAATACTTATCTAACGCTATTGACAATAGGCAGCAGGTTGACGTGATTTATATGGATATGTCAAAGGCGTTTGACAAAATATTACACAAAACGTTGTTAATAAAATTAGATAAATTAGGGTTTTCTGAATCGTTGCTGCAATTGTTATCTTCATATTTATTTGAGCGTCAGCTTGTTGTTGTCTATAATGGTTTTATGTCTGATAGTTTCACACAAACATCTGGAGTACCGCAAGGATCAAATCTTGGACCGTTACTGTTCTTGATGTATATTAATGACATTGTTCATTGCGTGCATAATTCTAGATGTTTGCTTTATGCTGACGATATAAAAATATTTAAAATAGTTAAGAATTTGGAAGACTGTGAATCAATACAAGATGATATAACTAGACTGGATAACTGGTGTAAATGTAATGGCTTAATGTTTAATGTTTCTAAATGCGAAGTTATTCAATATACCAAAAGAATGCATCTGATTAATTATGACTATACTATAAATAATCTTGTTGTCACAAAAAATACGACTTTTAGAGATTTAGGAATAATTTTTGATTCAAAATTATCTTTTAATGATCACATGCAGAACATGGCTCAAGTTGCACTTAAGACATTCGGGTTTATAGTTCGTAATACCAGATCATTCAAAGATGTAGATGTTTTAAAAAGTTTATTTTTTAGCTTAGTCAGGAGTCGTCTTGAATACTGTTCTGTAGTGTGGTCACCATTTTATAAGTGTGCGAGTTCGAATATGGAAACCGTCCAGAGACGATTTTTAAAATTATTATATATGAAATCACACTCGCAATACCCTCCACGAGGTATAGATCAGGGCGATTTACTTAATGAATTTAATCTAGATTCCCTAACTTTTCGTAGAGTGGTGTGTAATGTTACATTTTTATATAAATTAGTAAATGGTACTATTGATTGCTCTGAACTTCTTTCACAGGTTTACCACCACATACCCACATTACAATTAAGGAAATCTTTGACATTTAAAACATTAGCTTCAAAAACAAATGTGGGTGTAAATTCACCAATGAATAGAATTTGTAGTAATTTTAATAAGCATGTTAATCAATGCGATATATTTTTTGATGCACTGGGTAAAATATTAAATTTAATAAAACAAGATATGTAAGTTAATTTGTATATAAACAACCTGTTAAATTGGAGTATGTTTTTCTTTTCTCTTTGTCTACGTCAAATACAATTTATTTGATTTAAGTTTATTACTTTTTGTATACCTATTACTGCTTTCATTAATCGACATTAATATTGATACTTTAGTTTTTATTTTATATCCCTTATCTAGAGTTTTCTATTATTTTATAAGTTTGGATTTTGTATTTAATATTTTGCAGTTTTGCTAATCTTTTCCTAATAATAGTTTATGTAGGTTTAGGTGTAGGTTTAGTTCTCATATTGTAATGTTTGTCTATTATTTTATAAGTTTGGATTTTGTATTTAATATTTTGCAGTTTTGCTAATCTTTTCCTAATAATAGTTTATGTAGGTTTAGGTGTAGGTTTAGTTCTCATATTGTAATGTTTGTCTTAATTGTTCTTTTATTTTTTAATTACCAATTTAATTTAATTGTTATTAATGATTGTCCTGTAAGTGGGGATTTCTCTGTTGGGCAATAAATAAATTATTATTATTATTATTAATTATTATTATCATGATTATCACTTGATGAAAAGTTAAACAAATGTGCTAGTAGTGAAAAAAATAGTATTTAAACCACGGTTGAGAAGCCTTTTCTTAGCTTCGCATCATTATTGCCCGCGATGCTTCGCATCTTGGGCACTCAATAGCTCAGCTAAGAAAAATTACTTCTCAACCTTGGTGTTTAATTACTATTATTCAGTAGTGAAAACACTAAAAACACTGTATCAAACCAGGATGGCATCTTTGCAACAATTTCTCCCGTTAAAATATTGTAATAGATAGCAATAGAACCTAGATATGGATAAAAATAATTGTTAAAACACACTCTTTCAGATACGAATTCATAGTCAGCGTCTTGAAACTATTAAGCATTATTTTTTATTCCTCATAAACAGCTTGTGCATGTCGATACTAATAATCATAATAATTAATAAATTGCACTCGGTACGTTACATAAAAGCTAACATATGCAGTAAAATAAAACAGACCTCTCTCAGAGCTCTAATTCCCTGCAGCTCCAAATATCTAGGCAAGCAAGTGGCTTTGCGCGCCATCTCCCTGAAACGTTCTGCCTCTTCCTCTTGTCGAGACTTAGAAACCTCCAATGTGTAAGCTGCAGGTCCTGGTCCACTAGTTTCGTATTTGTTAGGATTAAACCGCTTGGTGCCACTACAAGCCCAGTTAAAACCTTTCCCGCTGCAAAACTGACTCTGTAAACTCAACATTAAATACAATAATTTAATCGTAATTGACACACTTTAATATTTATCGGAATCGGGTTAGGTTCCTGGCGGGGAATTTTTATAATGTTACCGTCTTTATCAATTTCATAACCATCTTCATCGACCCTCGTGGGAATAGATGGTGCCACCACGGACATGGAATACGGTACAGCGCATGCATATAATTTTGGTTTAGTCGGATCAAATATGAGGTTCTTTTTCGTACAACGAATAGGTTTGGCATTGTAGTCAGCAGGACCAGGGCCATTGTCCGATTGATAGGTAAACCTAGCGCTTTTATTTCTAAGACATGAGCCACCCTGAATTTTTTTATTGAATATAGGTAATATATTAGTAAAATAAATAACACTTACAAGAATGGATTTGCCAGAGTCTCGAATGTCATATAAGGCATCTGTTTCAATTTTTTGTACAAAAGAAGGACCAATTTTAGTTGTTGAAAGAAATGGCACACAACTTTCTAAAGAAAAGGAATGTATTTCAGTTTGTAATTTTTTGTTGCTTACCTTTTTGACATCGAACATTGCATATTACGTAGGTACTCGGACCAATATCAGGGCCGGTAGTTGATCTGGTAATGATTGTTCTAGAGGCAACATCATACATGATTATAATTTTTGTGAGGAATGTGTTTCTGTCAAAATGTGACAGTTTTGTTTATTCAGCGAATACTATAGCCACATAGTACGGCGGCGGAGAGAGCGAAATCGTTCATATTAAAGTGTAACCCACTACTTTGGCATTTAGAAAGGAAATTGACGACAGTGTGGGTTAGTCACGAGAAAAGTTATTCCAAGAAAACTGTGAAAATTGGCAAAAATTATTCCAATAAAATAAATGCTCATATCTTTGGCTAAATAAAAGGTAAAAATATGCGGTTTGTTTCATTATGAAGCCCAGAATATTTACTTTAAAATGGCTAATTGGAAAATTGCGCGAACTTATGCTTTTCGACCAAATTCTATTATTTAATGCTACGGCGCATGATTTATTCATAAATTTTCTATATTCAAGTTGTTATAAGTCGTATAGTGTAGTCTTTGTAGTAAAAATTTTCACATCAAAAACTGCAGAATTTTGTTGTCTCTAATTCACCTCAACTAATAATGTATCTATCTACAATAATAAATTCGCTACAATAGTGTTTCTGGGAAAATGTAACTTGCTCAGGCTACACTCTCGATCAACCGCCCGCGCCCCTCTCCCACCGCAAACTCCTATATGCTATACGCTATACTACCCCCGAGCGCAATGAATTATACTCAAATTAATTTTTATTTTTTAACCAAATACATAAAATTTTTAAAATTAACAATAATTTTTCATCGTCACTTATCTCTAACTATATCCTTATTTATACACTTCATTTGATATTTACGCTATAGAACAAAACATAACCCTCACGTTTACATGCACATTTGCTCGAAGAACAATTCTTCTCATTGCAAAATAATATTCCATTGCTTGTCTAATCGCATGCGGTATAGGTGTTTCATTAATTAATTTTGGGGTTAAATTGGAACCATCTTTGATCCAGCCAAATTCCAAAGGATTCAATGGTTCAATGTGTTCAATCTTCCTGTTTATCCATATCTGGACTTGATAATAGCATCTGGAAACAAAATTTTAAGCGATAAGTATAGACCTACTAAGGACGCTTCTCCAATAATGAGGTCCACAATAAAATTGACGAAGAAATCGGTGAATATATACATAAAAGGAAAGAAAAATTTGAGAATTTCCCTCGATTTCCATGAGATTCCCTGGTCAGATCCTGATTTTTTGACAATGGAACCACCTCAAGAATATATCCTTTCAAATAAAAGAAGAGTTTTGTAAATCGGTCCACAATTGACGAAGAAATCGGTGAACATACATGAAGTTGGTTAATAAAAGGGAGCGAAAATTTGAGGATTTTTCTCGATTTCCATGAGATGCCCTGATCATATCCTGAAATGGAAACAATGGTGACAATCTGTAAGTATACTCTTTCAAATAAAAGAAGAATTTTACAAATCGGTTTATAAATGACGGAGTTCTGAGGTAACAAACACTAAAAAAAAAAAAAACAAAAAAAAATATATATACAGCTGAATTAATAACCTCCTCCTTTTTTGAAGTATAAAAGAAGACTCTGTTGTTGTAGTGGAGGATTTCTGCAGAAGCTTACCAGCGTTTCATATTTTAACAGGAGGTGATACAACTAATGCTTTATTCAAAATTGGTAAAAAATCTGCACTAACCACTTTCTTGAAAAAGGGTGATGACATCCAATTGACTAATTTTGCAGCAACCTCTATTTTGAACAGCAGAGGCACGTAAGCATATTTTGCTTTTATATAAACAAGAAAAATCAAAAAATCTGAATGAGGCTAGGTTAAAGTTAACACTAAACACTAAAAAGAAATTCCTCCAACCGAATATGAATCTCAATTGCATGCACTAAGAGACTAAGAAGAATTATTGTAAATTTTTAAAACTTTATGTATTTGGTTAAAAATAAAAATTAATTTCAGTTTAATTCATTGCGCTCGGTGGTAGTATAGCGTATAGCATATAGGCGTTTGCGGTGGGAGAGGAGCGCGGGCGGGTGATCGAGAGCGTATCCCATGGAAATCGAGAAAAATCCTCAAATTTTTGCTCCCTTTTATTAACCGACTTCATGTATGTTCACCGATTTCTTCGTCAATTGTGGACCGATTTACAAAATTCTTCTTTTATTAGAAAGGGTATAGTCTTACGGTGGTTCCATTATCAAAAAATCAGGATCTGACCAGGGAATCCCATGAAAATCGAGGGAAATTCTCAAATTTTTCCTTCCTTTTATGTATATATTCACCGATTTCTTCGTCAATTTTATTGTGGACCTCATTATTGGAGAAGCGTTCTTAGTAGGTCTATACTTATCGCTTAAAATTTTGTTTCCAGATGCTATTATCAAGTCCAGATATGGATAAACAGGAAGATTGAACACATTGAACCATTGAATCCTTTGGAATTTGGCTGGATCAAAGATGGTTCCAATTTAACCCCAAAATTAATTAATGAAACACCTATACCGCATGCGATTAGACAAGCAATGGAATATTATTTTGCAATGAGAAGAATTGTTCTTCGAGCAAATGTGCATGTAAACGTGAGGGTTATGTTTTGTTCTATAGCGTAAATATCAAATGAAGTGTATAAATAAGGATATAGTTAGAGATAAGTGACGATGAAAAATTATTGTTAATTTTAAAAATTTTATGTATTTGGTTAAAAAATAAAAATTAATTTGAGTTTAATTCATTGCGCTCGGGGGTAGTATAGCGTATAGCATATAGGCGTTTGCGATGGGAGAGGAGCGCGGGCGGGTGATCGAGAGCGTAGCCTGAGCAAGTTACATTTTCCTAGAAATACGATTGTAGCGAATTTATTATTGTAGATGGATACGTTATTAGTTGAAGTGAATTACAGACAACAAAATTCTGCAGTTTTTGATGTGAAAATTTTTACTACAAAGACTACACTATACGAGTTATAGCAACTTGAATATAGAAAATGTATGAATAAACCATGCGCCGTCGTATTAAATAATAGAATTTGGTCGAAAAGCATAAGTTCGCGCAATTTTCCGATTATCCATTTTAAAGTAAATATTCTGGGCTTCATAATGAAACAAACCGCATTTTTTTAACTTTTATTTAGCCAAAGATATGAGCATTTATTTTTTGCCAATTTTCACGGTTTTCTTGGAACAACTTTTCTCGTGACTAACGCACACTGTCGTCAATTTCCATTCTAAATGCAGAATTTCTTAACGAACAAATCTATATATGTCTCATTGAGTTATACCAAAATAGTGGGTGGTTGAACGAATTTGACCCACCGGCCGCCGTACTAACAGTTATAGCTAGCGACGACGACGTCGCGAAAAGGTTTATTTAAGGTCGGCTGGTTTTTTGATATTTCCTTCCTTATCGAAGTTAGGTAGAGATGGGATAGATCTAAAATTATCATTTTCAAACCATTTTAGTATAACTGAAATTTTAACACAATACAGTTCTATAATCAAAGAATATAATATAAATTTGCCAGATCGAAATTCGGTTGTTTAATTACACTGATCTACAAAATTTAAACTTTTTTTTGTCACAGGAAAACTTATATCAAATTTTGAATGTATTATGTCCGTCAAACAATAATATATCAATGACTATTTCATTCACACAAATTTCATCAAATCAGAGTCCATCATTTTAAACATAAAATTGTTTCGCATCGACAAAATTTCTAATTTAAAATTTTGCTGGGGTTGTTCAACCAATAGGAAGCGAGAATGAAGCAACCAAGCTGTTTTTCAGCGGCAAATTTTCTTTTGTTTTCTCGCTAACATAGTAACCGATTTTTACAAACGTCAGTTGTAAAAGATGACAGAATAACTGCACCAAATATTTAAGATTCGGTGATTTATCAATAATTGAAAACATTAAAAAAGTATTTCTAACATTGTAGGTACCTCTAAATACGATTAAAACTAAAGCGTCAATGTGGCAACAGTTTACCGAATTCTGCGAGCAGCGGCATTATAATTTACTTTCGACAACACCTGAAGAAATTGCAGAAATATTACAAGATTGGGCATTCAACATGAAAAAGAAGAACGGAAAAACTACAAAGAAACTAGTATCAAATCAATGTGGAACACACCAGCATTAACGAACGGTCCAGGAAAAATATTTCAAGGATTATAATATAAAAAACATTCTTTTTTCCGATATCTGTTTTAAGAGGAATCCATCCTCGGTGGACCAGTCCACTTTGAATAATTTTTAGGAGAGTCCGTAGGACCTGTGGGCTGAGCTTGAGCTGTGACGTAGCGTCGTAAATCCTGGTATACGTTGGCCTATCGTGTACACTCCGAGAAAATTCGGGCGAGAAACTAACGAGAAAACCAGCGGCAGTGCCACCTAAAGCAATTTTAAAATTTGGACAAACAGGCGCTAAGGAAGGGAGCATTAATGGGTTAAAGTTAAATAAAATAAATGGACTATTTTCTTACAAATAGGAACTTGATAAAAATATCATTTTTTTCTCTTCTAATAAAAATAGTTATTTATCCGCAAACGTCACAAAAGTAACAACATAATATGTGCCCCCATTGACAAGGTAATAGTCTCACTTTAACTAATTAGGCTCATAAAGTAGACAACAGGTGTTATTTTATGTGCTTAATCAGATAATGAATTCTTTCAAATTCTTACTAAGTTGTTTTCTAATTTATTGAAAGTGAAACTATCGAGGTAGTGAATGGGGACGCGTGTAAATGAAACGACTAGCGTAGTAGCTGCCTCCCCCTTGAGGGCCTCCTTGTTTTATTTACAAGGGCTCCCGACCAAAGGGCCCTGACCAAGGGGGCTCCCGACCAAGGCGGGACCCGAACAAGGCGGCTCCTGACCAAGGGGGCTCACGATCAAGGGGGTCACGACCAAGGGGACTCCCGACCAAGCGGGGCCTCGACCAAGCGGGGCCTCGACCAAGGGGGGACCGGAACAAGGGGGCTTCTGAGCAAGGTTTGCGGATAAAATAGTATATATTATAATTCAGAGCATAAGTCGCTTTATGTGCTTCGCCTGGACTTAACCAGTCAACAGTCCAGGCTCAGCACACAAAGCGTAACTTATGCTCTTAATAATAATAATATAATCTACTATTATTATACGAGTTTCTGTATAAATTGGGTACTTTCCGGCATTAGGGTTTAAAAAGCACGAGTGAAACCAGTGCTTTTTTAAGCCCCGAGTGCCGGAAAGCCCCCAAAGTACACAGGAACGAGTATAATACAACGTTTATCGTTAGACACTGTCAGAATTTTAAAATTTTAAATTAATTTTAAACACTGTTATGTAATAATGAACATGACAGATAAACGTCACACTATTTTTATGGATTTTAAGCAATTTAAAAGCTTTCCGGGGATAAAACGTTGTATTACACTCGTAACATTAGCATGGTTCTAATATCAGTTTCCGTAGTGACCTGTGATTGTTATAGTGATGAAATAAACAGTCTCGTTTCTTTTTCACAAATTTCACTATCTGTTCGTGAAGTGGAAGGCAGAGAACTACGTTACATTACATGTAATCACATTACAATTAATAATTACAATTTTCAATTACAATTGACAGCTGTCAGATTTACTCTCTTGTGATTAAGATTTGATTTCTGTCACCGAAAACAATGGTATAAGGTACCTGAAAAACTACACCTGTAAGATAAAATACATTTCATATTATTATGATGACAATATGAATAATCTATATACATATATAAATGCGAAACTGATTTCTCACTGATCACCGCATAGCCCAGACCGTTAAGTCTTGAAGCGTGAAATTTGGTAGGTACGTAGTCTTTAGGGCGTATAGGTGCACTAAGAAAGGATTTTTGAAAATTCCGTTTCTAAGGGGGTTAATTGGTGTCTCTAGGCTCCAACTAAGTTGACAACGAAAAACGGTAGAGAAGTGAAAATTCGTACCCGAACTCGCTTTTGAAAATAACTCGACCCCTTTTTGACGATTTTCCAAAAAATTATTCACAGACGGCGAAAAGGGGGGGGGAAGGGTAAAACGGTTTTTATAAAAAATTTCATAGCTCGACAACTCGGCATGGTAAAAACGTGAAAATTGGGATTTAGACTCAGCTTTGAAAATAACTAGACACGTGTTTGACGATCTTGCAAAAACTTCTTTACCGACCGAGAAAAAATTAGGGGTGGTTAACCCAAAATTCCTATAACTTGAAAACTGACAGTATTGCTGTTGTGAAAATTGGGATCTAGATTCTCCTTTAAAAAATACCGGACCCGTGTTTGACGATTTTCCAAAAAAAAAAATTACCAAAGGTGAGAAAAGGAGAGGGTGGATTTGGGGGTGCTTTTTCTCAAAATTCTTATAACTTGAAGGTCGAAGATGTTACAAGCATGAGAATTGGCACTCGGACTCTCCTTTAATATTAACTACACCCGTATTTGACTATTTTCCAAAAAAATGTTTACCAACCCCGAAAAAGAGGCGTAAATGGATTGGTCTCCGCCCAAAATAGCAGAATAACTATTAAAACATTAATATGAGCCCCCCCCTGGGTTTTATGGGCCCCTGTGATTCTGAAACGGTACAAAGTTCGCCGGGTCAGCTAGTGTATTATTATACCATTTTTTGTCCTTTTGTGTTTGCTTTAGTATCCTTGATTTGTCCATCAGAATACGCTTTTTTATCTGTTTTTATTTTCTTTGATTTTTCCTCTTCAGTATTTTCTTCTTTGGCATTTTGAGCATACATATTCTTGTGATTGTTCCTCTAGTATATTTGTTGCTCTTATTTGTCCTTTGGTATGTGCTTCAATAACCTTGTTTAATTTCTGCTCTTCCATTTTTCTCCTAATTTTTTGTCTTTCGGAATTCTCTTGTGCTTATTTACAAAAAATATTCTTGTTTTTTCTAAAGTATACAACGCCATAGTTTATGAAGATTGAGAAAATCAATAAAAATTTAAAGTTACTGAAATGGTAGTACATATTACAGATGAATCACTTCTTCGCACAGATCGGTGTTGTAAATCTTTTCATTTTTTTATTACTATTCACATTCTTGCTATCTCTTGTTTTAATTTTTTAAATTACACAATTTAATATTACTGCCGTCTCTTTAAAAAATTTACTCAGCTGTGTCGGATTTACTATCTTCAAACTATAAGATGATGCAGAACAACTTACTTTATTGCAGGTTTCGGAATTATTCTGTAGTGTAGTTGTTTTCGTGAAAAAAGGCAAGTCTGCTTTTCGAAATCTTAAAAAAAAATTATTAGTATAAAGGATTTATGATAATTGAGATCATAAATATAACAATTTAAGCGTATATAAACCTACCGATTGTATTCTCTCAAATTGCTACACTTTTTCCGTTTCGTTGAGAGATTCAACCCAAATTTCGTCTACTTGAGTACTGGAGTGTCCCTTAAAGGTTCGATGGGAGGAGTTTTGAGTACTCCGTCTTTCGGCGCTAGGCGGCAGCATTTCACAATGTAAAAAAATGGTTAAAATTATGTACGTAAGGGTTTCAAATTTGCCTTAAAATAATGTCTATATATTAACGAAACGATGTAAGATTTTTCCAGATGATAGAAAGAACCCATATGTACCCATCTCTAGTGTTAAAATTTTTAATTTAGTTTTTGTTATGCCAAAAAAAAATTGGACAAAAGGTGTAATATTGATATATTTCCGCCATTTATTAGAGCATCTTATAACTAAAATTTAAAAAAAAATATTACTAGACATGTGTAGATTGGCAATTTTTCTTTCATTTGGTGTCAAAAACATGAACTTTCCTTAATATTTACGGTCAATTTTAAGGGTAATTCCAACCAACTCTAGAAGGAAGCTAGAAATGCTCGTGATGCCAAGAAAAAACTTCTTCAGGAAAATTCTGATACACGGAAATTGAGTGTCGAAGCTCTTGAATTACACAAGATTTATGCCATGGCAAACAGCTGTAATGAAGAAAATCCGGAAGGGTTACAAAGAAATTTTTTTCATGTTTGTTCTTGCGTGGCGAGGCAATGAAGCTGTAAATTGCAAAATGCACTTTTTCCAAGATGAAATAGATAATGAAGGCCAATTTACTGGTCGCATTGAATATAATCCAATTTTTCAAAAACTACTCAAGGTGGGTCTAAGGCTTTGGCTTCCAGTAAATGGCTTATAAAAAAAATAGAGAAAATGTTAGTCTCTGTCCTGTCAGATTTTTTTTTTTTTTTTTAGAAAACCGAGGTTCAAAAATAACAAGCGATAGGCTGTTCTTGACTGTTAATCCTGCCTGGACCAAAAATTTCATGGTTTAAGAACTCACCAATAGGCTTAAACACCCTATCGAAATGGACAAAAGAATCTGCACTCAAGATTGGATTAGACGCCAAGAAGTTAAAAATAACAAATCATTCCCATAGAACTCCTGCAATATCTGCTTTGGCCAAAAATGTGGTTGGAGAACAGCAAGTAATTAAACTAACAGGACATGCAAGTGCTCAGTCATTAAAACCCTACCTTCAGCTTGACGCAGTACATTATGGCAATTTAGTTCAAAATTTGAGAGGGAACAGTAATGACTCGTCAAAACAAACTTCTAGGTCTGTAGAATGCAAAGAATTACATGAATTACAAAGTATAGGAAATCAAGAACAAAATGTTTATTAATATAATTGTTCTTTTCATATAGTTAATAATGGCAAATAAGTAAGACATTTTTTGGAATTGTTAAAATTTGCATTTAATTTAATAATAAAATTGTTTCTCGTTTAAATTTTTATTTATGAAATAGTCATGTCGAATACCATTCGTGATATAATTTTGCCGACAAAATTGAATGATCATTCTACTCAAGTTTGCTGCTTTGGGCAATTTCGCTCGTGACAACTGACGGCTCGTTATTTTTATATGTCAATGTCACTCGCGAAATTGCCAAGCATCAAACTTTCTTAATAATCATTAAATTTTGTCGGCAAAATTCTATTACTTATGGTATTATATATGAAAACAAATTGACATATCAGGTTTCTTTGTGACATCAAAACATATATTTTCATAAAAAGTACAAGTCACCCACACTTAGAGAAATTTATGACTTGATGTACAAAAAATAGTTATGATTTTCGTGAATGTTTGGTTTCTGGTAGGTCCCTTTTAAGTCTCCAACAGTAATCTCCTAGCATTCCTGGACTCTATTTCCCTTGATAACGCTTCTATATTAAGAAAATGTCCTGGAGAAATCTCTCGCCTTGTTCATCACTCACAGCACCCAAATTTTCGGGAAAGAAATCCAGATGAGAGTCCAGCATATGTATTTTTAAGGACACATTACACCCCAAAGCTTTGTATGAGATTATAAGTTCATTAATTAAATCTTTGTAATTTTCCGCTTTATGGTTTGCTAGAAAATTTTGGGCAACATTCACAAAACATTTCCAGGCAAGTTTTTCCTGATAATTCAGTTTTCCTTCAAAGTTCCTATCCTTCATTAGTTCCCGTATTTGTAAACCAACAAATATTCCCTCTTTAATTTTTGTTTTATTTTTGTAAATTTTCGGGTAGTTATAGCACTTTCGTGGCATTTTTACAATGTAGCAAATGTCAATTAAATATAAGTTAATTGAATACAATAGTTATACAGTCGCCTAAATAACGTTATTCTAACAAAAATACGTAAATTATATCACAAATGAATATATAGCTGTCACAAAAAAACTGGATGTGATAGAAACAAAACAATATAGCTTTTTAAATGAGGGTACACCAAAATAAACAAAAATGATCACAAAGTTCGTGTGACAAAAACAGTGTTTACCAGTGTTATTAGGACCCAGATCAATTTAAGTATCGGGGAGAATACGTGAGTCAGAGGAGTACGGCAACTAATTCGATGGTTTGATGCGTCTCCCAGGTGCCAGACCTATCCCATCGCTAACTAACTTCCATAAGAAAGGAAATATCAAAAAACCAGACGACCTAAAATTCTTCCTCAAAAACGTTGCTAGCCCCCGTACTATTATACCTACACTGTAAATGTAGTGGTACCTACATAAAATAATAATGAAAGAGTACATTATTAATTTACAAGTTTAACAAAAGGGTATATTGGGACATGAATGCTCCTATAGAACGAACCTCACAATGCCTCGTTAAACGAGTGTAATATAATAATTTGGGCTCTCCGTTTTATGAAAATTTTCAAATTCTGCTTTTTAAATATTCTAGGGATTTTTCGGATTAGGTAGTACTAGTTTCATCTTTGATTTTCTGCTCATTCCTTTGAGCTGCCTAATAATGCAGAATCTAGTTAATAACAATAACAATATGTAATATGTATAATGTATGGATAATCCGAACCTTGGATAATTCGAACTCTCAACGATCGGTATTTATAATTCGAACTATGTATGTGAAAAATAAAAAAAAGTTGCGCATGTATTACGTCATCGATTATTTTGGTGGTTTATATTATAGGAATTTTTTTTATTATTTGTCCACCACCTGTTGCATTATGTTAGTTAAAACAAAAAAAACTATATTAATATAAATATAAAATTGTGTTGGTAATAACTTGGATAACACATTTGTTGTCAACTGTCAGTGGCACGTTAGCTTGACAGCCTGCAACTTATTATTAATATTTTTGAGTACCTAACCTAATTTTTGTTTACAATGACAGAAAAACACCAGCCATGTTGTCATTTGTATTTTCGATCGAGGATGCCATTTTTCATCTTACATTATGCAGTTTTGTTTTATTTTCGTCTATTTAAAAACGTGGTCAAATAAAATATATAATATTAACCATCAAAATAACAAATAGGTACCTATCGTTCCGAGTTCAAATTATCCGAGGTTCGAATTGTCCATGCATTACGTATTACATATTGTTATTATTGTTAACCACATTTGACCCTATATAAACCTTTTTTTTTCGTATTGATCAGTAGGAATTCCCCGTGATTCTGACCTTCACGAGGTTCCATGCTAGTCACGTCGATATCGTACATCATAGTCACTCCTCAAAACCATGAGATTAGTAGCTATGAATCCCGCAAATCATGTGCCCTAAGTAGACGCAACGACCCCAAGATGACCGCTTTCTGCATTCCAGCCGTAAGGGTCTCTGCCAGTTTACGGCAGGCAGGAATAACTGTATTATTATTATCATCTATATATAATCGTTGAACATGAATCAATTTTAACCAAATAAAACACTCTGTCCTGCACCGATTTTGATAATTGTTTTTTAAATTAAAGACATTGACAAGTTCTATGTCAAAATTACTTTCCATTTTCAAAAATTTCACAGGTTCATTATTTATTTGCAAATCAATCGAGAAGCAGAAGATTTATTGTTTAATCAAATGTATGAAACAGCTAATAATGAACAACGTGCCATTACTGATCATATACTTCAAGAGGTTTTTCAACACAATACTGGTAGTAATGTCTTCTGTTTTGTACATTCGATGGTCTCCGTTTCTACATTATCGAACAATTCAATCAGGAGCATCGCACAATGAACAAGTGTTTACGCAAAACATTGTATATAAAGAAATTATTCCGTCTTAATTTTTTTAATTATTCAGACAAGGCAAATTAAAAATTGTAATATTATTTTAATATGGTAACAAGTCTTTATTCAACACTATTTACGTAAGTATTTACTTTTTTTATTTTTACATTGATTTGATTACCAATTCAATACATACCACTCGAATTTCGAGTGACCTGCGATCACTAGTATTATTAATTTGGCCAGTCAGGCCTAGAGCAAAATTATAGACCAACACAGGCAACTCAAAAGAATGAACATAAAAAATGAAATTAAAAAAGAAGAAACTGTGTAGTAATTATGTCAAGACCCTTTAGCTACTACTGTACCCTTAATAGTCCAAGCAAACTAGACGAAAAAACGATGAATAGAAGAAATAATTTATAACTTTTGAAATTTTGATTATAACTCCTAGCAGGGTCTTAAATAAAAATCTGAAGAGTCTCACCCCCGCTGGGGGAGCTTCCTTTGCCAAAAAAAAAAAACGCCCCAAGCGTGACGTAATCAAGCTTTTCTGCACTTTTCTCGTAAACGGTAACACCGGCGAGAAAATGTTATAGGACTTATTATGTTCTCCATTAAATTCTGCATAAAATTGGTTTCATGAAGTTTTTGTCTATGTCCCAAATGTTAGCCTAACCAAATTAAAAACATTACTGAATTACAAAGGAATGGAATAAAAAAGAAATAATAGTATATTACGTAACAAAGAGTTGTAAGAAGTATATTACACACAACCGGAAAAGGTTAATGTGTAATTCCAAAAGTGGTTGCAAATACACTAGAATAATTATGATTATTATTTGATGTGTATAGAGGTCTATTTCTTGCAAGTTGAACAACGTCGAGTATTCGTTGTTGAATTACGAATAATAGTGACAAATAATTTAATGATTTTCCACTATATTCGTCGCCTTCGATTATTTGTTTTCGGGTTTCCCTATCACTCAGATTCCCCAAATTCGCAGGTTTCCCAAATTCTCAGATTCTTTCAGTTCACAAATTAGATTCCTCAAGTTTTCAAGTTTCCTGGGTTTCTCAAATTCTCAGATTCTTTAAATACCCAAGGTTTTAAAGTTCCTCAAATTCCTAAGTTTTTTAGGTTCAGCAATTTTCTCTAGGTTCCTCAGAAATCCTAGATCCTATCCAAGGTTTCTATTTTTTCATATTCCTAAAATTTCTAAAGGTACTGAGATATCCCCAAAATAGGCCATGCAATGCATAGTAGAACTTCGAGTTGCCTATCCGGCAAGTTGCTCTGAATTTGGCAACATTCAGCAGTGGTTGGCAGCGCGATGAAGTTGGCGTGGTTAAAAAGGACGGTTGCCGTCCCTTCTAGATGGTGGAAGAAGGACCGGCGACCATTTTTAGATATTCATTCCGACTTTCACCTTAGAAGCATCAAGTCGTAACTAACGCTTAATTCTTTGTTTTTATCTGATTTTATTCCACTATTAGTTCTCCTGTTTTTAAAATTGAGTGTGCACTATATTTAAATTGCATTGTCGAAATTTCACGTTACCAGAAGGATCGGTTGAATTTAAATTAACAATCGTGTGTGTGGTGCCGTCCGACGTATTTACAGGTAACCTTTTTTATTCTATCTATTTTTTTTTGTCATACTCAACATAACGAGATGGCCCTGAAATTGACCGGCGTTTGTTCCATACTAGAAACTCCTAGATAAAAACCATTTCATTTTTTACCGTTAGTCGGCCATTTTGTCTGTTAGGTACGTCATAAAACCCGCCATCATGAAAACAAAGTCGTTCAACCTTTGTATCTACATGTCTTGTTAAGAATTCTAGCCTTTGTTTAAAATAATGTTCACTATTGCTACTCGAAGTATTACGTGGACCTCGCGTGAACCCAGAAATTTCGTATCAGTTGCATTCAGTCCACCTTTCTCTGCAGTAGCATAAATTACCAAACTTATGAGTCACAGGCACCGCGAATAACTTGCTAAAGTCGTTGTTGTAATTTGTTTTCAGATATTGTTGTCAATTTCAGAAAGTTCAAATGTGTTGTTGACTTCTAGTTACAGAGCCCAAACCACAGGCGAGTTCAATTGGAAACAAAGTGATTCTCATTCTCAACTTAACATAACTAGATTGCCACTCAGATAAATCCTTTAATAACTACCTGTCTTTCGGTATGAGGACGACAGCAGCTTGCGGTCATTTAAAAAAAACTATTTTGTCTCTGTTGACTTGAATTAACCAACGCTGAGTAAGAACTAAAGACTAAAGGGCACAAAACGGCAAAGCGCCACGCAGAATGTCGGGGTTTTCAAAAGTGTCTTATCTTTATGGTGTTTTGAGCCTCCTTGCGATTTCCGATCTCGTCGTTCGCTTGTAAGTGACATCTAGTTATTTTTCGAAACCGGGAAGCCAAATTTCGGTATTTAGTGTTCTTTGCTTGTGCATTTTGGTAGCTTCGTTGCGCCTCGTTACGTGTTACGCCCGCTGATGTCATCGCATCGCGCCCGCTGATGTCATCGCATCGCGCCCGTTTCAAAATGGCTTCCAAAGAAAACATTGCGTTACTGTATATTTTATTATTATATTGTTTGTCCGTACATGTTTCAAGGCAACAGATAGACCAAATAGTGTTCAGTTCGTGGTTCGCGTTGCAGGCTGCTGTTTGGGGGAGTTATGTGGCCTTACTTCGGCTAAACCTGTACCTGAAAGGTGGAAGAAAAGTCGTTTTCGACTTTGAGTTGTCTCTTAGGCTACGGGGTACCCAGAAAAGGGAGTTGCTACTAACTCCTGAGCTACTAGGTTGAAGTTGCAAATTACAACAAATTATTAATTGAAGCAACAAATTACTTGCTTTACAAATCTTTAAAATACTTAACAACCAAAACAATAGCCCCCGAGATAGGTTCTGCTAACTAACTTGGTTTGGACAAGCCTTAAAGAAAGACAGGAAACTAAGTATGTCTAGGACAATTCGGTAACAAACGCCTTTCTCCTTGTCCGTTGGATGTGCAAGTTTTCCCATGATAGTAAGCTCTCGACAATCTTGCCTCACTTAGAGACATCTGAACTACATGTTGTCCATCACTCTTCGACTCAGATGTACCCGACTTAAATAATTCTACGCGTTTCAATATTCTTGTTTTTCCCTCTCAGGAGCGAAGAGGCCCACTTTGGGCGTAAATATTCCATTGTATCGGTCTGTTGTAAATTCCGGTAAACTGCAAAAGCTCATGGTGGAATAAAATTAGCTGACTTAACCTCACTCATCATGTATACCAGAATATTAAATTGTATTATTGGTTACTATTTTTCTGAAGAACTAAATTGTTAATTGTTGAAATCATTGGAAAATGTCAGTTGTAATTTATTACTCTAATCATTATCATCAAATTTGCATTGTCATCAACTTAATACGAAGACACTAGAAATTTGTTAACCACAGTACGAGATCACAAAACTCAAATGCACAAAATGACTAAAACTAAATAAACATTTAAAACCATAACTTTTGTGTTATAAATATACGCTCCAGTCCTGATTAGCTTTCGCCATGTATCCAAAGAATCTAGGGTTTGTTTAGTTTGGGTAAGTAAGAATGTCCCGCCATTGCTTGTCTTGTCAAAAAAATAACACAACGTAGGGTTCTGCTTTTTCTTTCATTGTCTGACGATCACTGGCCAGCCAACCTTTAAAGTTCGCGGTTTGTTTCAAATTTTCAAATTTAACGTTTGCTGACGTCATTGACATTTCATTCCATGTTCAAATTCAAAAAGTGGCGGTAATGTAAAGGGGGGGAGTTATCACAGTACCCAAGTCTTTATATTACTCCAATTGTCAGAATAGGTTTCTTAAGCCATCAGGTCAGATTAGGTCAGGTTAGGTCAAGTCAAGTCCCTCGCCAAATCAGTACGTTGAGTATTCGTTGTTGAATTACGAATATAAATAGATAGATAAATATAGAATAGATAAATAATTTAATTGATTTTCCAATACATGCGACGCCTTCAAGTTTAACCTTTATGTCCCCTCCTGTTTTATTTATTAGACCATGCTACAGAGTCGGTCACCTTCTTGGGCTCCTGCGCAACTCAGATTCAATCATTATTAAAGTAAAATGTTAAATTTTGTATTTAAGTACATAACATTTTTCAAAAAAAATTTTGTATTTAAATAGACATTTAAAAAAATGGTTTGCTTTGTGGTTGTTCATACAAAGCATTGGGAGCATACAAAACTTATAGCCTCATAACGTAAATTTTACTAAAATTAAAAAGGAGCAGTAAAGACACTGATATTTTTGATGATCGTAGAAAAAAATGTTTACTTGCACACGCAACCGTTGCAACGCATTTGACAAGACAAATGTTGATGTTTACTGACACCATAACGTTCTCCAAGAACCGTCAAAACAAACTAAATAATAACATGTGCAATACGCTCAGTTGAATAAGTTACTCACGCATCTCCAAAAATAAAATGGTGTGCGCCGAAAAAAAAATGCAAATAATTAATGAACCTGTGAAATTTTTCAGAATGAAAAGTAATCCACTGGTATATATTATCAATGTCTTTCATTTAAAAAAAAATATATAAAAATTATGGTTTTATTTACCACCGCTCGATTCAACGATTAAATACATGGCGTAACAGAAATGGTTATCAAAATTTTAACCAGTAACAGAACTTGAAAAAAGCAACAAAATCTCTATGTACTATTTTTCCGTTTTCCATTTTTTAAACTTCTAAATTTTTTGCATACTCGGTGCAGTCACCTGTTGAGAAATTCACAGTTAATCAGTTTCTCGGGGTAACTCAACAGGACGTGTTATTGTAATATGCCGGCTTTTCTTTTGCAAAAAAACCGCCAGCACCCGAAAGTTAACAAATCGAAGAATTTTGAAAAAGCAACAATTATTCTATCCCTATCACGTACAGAAAGTCCAATTTTTACAGCCCGAAGATTTACCTTTGTAAATTGTGAATGGGCCCTGGCCAAAATAAACCAGGAACCAAATTTTCTGTTTCTTCCTTTATCAACTGACGAGGCGGGTTTCACCCGAGAATATATTTTCAACTTAAATAATACGCACATATGGAAAGACGAAAATCCGCATGCTATAAGGCCCCATAATTTTCATTTTCCATCAATAATAGCGTTGGAGGCCTGAAGTTTCCGGTGTACTTCTAAGTATCGAATGCTGTTCGAGTTTTTGGCATTCAATACACTGCGCTTTGATGTGGGCTTTCAGCGGACAAATTGTCGGTTCCAGCTCTTTAGTTTTAGGGCTGAAGTCCAGATCAACTGGTATGTTCACACCATCCGAGGAGGATCCCAGCTAGTTTCGTCGTCACTGTTGTTAGAAGCCGAAAGAGGAGTTCACCCCACTGTTCCAAAAAATCTTCCCCACAACGGACGCCTCTGACACAGGCTGGGGAGCACAAATCGGGGACAGTGTATCCAAGGGATGAGGTCCACACAGCAAAGAATCTGGCATATACATCGAATAGAATTGTATGCTGTTTATAAGGAAAGTCAGTCTTGATTCAGTTGGACAACAACATATATGGTAGCATATATGACAAACCAAAGAGGAACAATATCGGCTACGTTAACAACACTCGTGTCTCAGTTCTTGACCCTAACAAACAAAATGGAGATTCTGATAACCGCTCATTACATCCCGGGCATCTGCAACAATATAGCAGAAAAGTCTGTCCCGAAATCAGTCCCCTGTCGATTTAGTTTATATTCTGATAGTTCCCCGCTGGGAGAAAGTCTTTTGGAAGTCAGATCTCAGAGCTCGGGCTCTAGCCCCACCGCACCGCTTCGGAAACGAAATCTCCAACACCATCTAGTAGACGCTCAAACTTTTCTTCCGCTCCCACGAGTTGCGCTTGGAAGCCTGGAAGATACGGGGTGGGCAAGGTACATGATTAGCTGGCCTCAGGAATACCAAGAACTTCTTAAACGGGCCTGGCAAAATTCCCCTCTTAAAACGTGTGTCCTTCCAGCTGGAAGAGAACTTTCTGCTTTATTTATCACGTTCAAACAGCACTAATGTATGCTGGTATCAACTATTCTCCAGAAAGTATTATAGCAGCTGTCGCCTCCTCTCGGTGAACATGACTTACCGTTAGACATTTTGCAAAACGCCAATTGGAAAGGCCAGCAGTATTTCTTTAATAAGTTTTGCTTTCATGAGATAAGGAGGGAAATTTCATCTCAAGACTGTGGCCTGATATCTCAGGCTTTCGTTCCAATCTAAGTTAAATTTGTACGGCATTTCCTTGAAATAAAATTTTGCTTACTTATTTCCAAAGCTATTCGGGCTCAGACAGCCCCTTCGTCACGCTTCCCCCGAAGGGTAAAAAACGATTTATTTCAGGTCTTGCCACTTTTATGTCCTTGAGGACGTCAATTCAAAGAACGAAAGAGACAGCCCCCTTGAGCGGCAGTCGAAAAAATGCGCGCTCCTGACAAGACGCGGAATCGGGGAATTAGGCAAAAAAGAGGATAAACAACCATCATATAGGTAAAAAAAGTAGACGTAATCTCATCACAATCAAGCCTAGGCAATACCTGAAATAAATAGTTAAGTAAGTTTTAAGTAATTTTTTCAAAAAAAAAGTTATGCGAGGTATCACTTTTTTACTCTTGTTAAATAGAGAATTGAAAAGTGCATCTAAAACCCAAAAAAAAAAATTGGGGGTTGCTATTTAAAAAAATTATGACGGTGCCATAGTTCAAAAACAAATGATGTCATCATCAAAATTTTTTGTCGAAAGATGGCAATTTGAAAACAAAAATCGATCTGTTCGAGTGTTTTTCGCAAAAACATTACATAAATAAATTATGAATTTTGTGCGGAACTTTATGATCACTCTGTATCTAGAATATAGTTATCTATCTAGAATATTATCCATATTTCGCATCTGGTATATATAATAATTATAACCAGTGTCTAAATAAAAATCTTGTCAAGATTACCATGAAATAAATAATTAAATTGCCATTTAGTTGTACGTTGTCAAGAAGCAGAGGGAGGGCGTTTTCTTATTTAGTAAAAGTTCTTTGTTTGTGTTTAATTTTTGGTGTTTTGTTTGTTATCTCTAGGACACACGCTCAATGTTTGTAATTTTTACCAAAGCAATCTGGACCAGATTTTTATTTAGACACCCGATACTATAATGTATGTTATTTCAATCAAAGTTTGTCAGGCGCCGCATTTTAGCTGAATCATCCTGTATCAATTTCATTTAATAAATTTATTTCATTTGTTAACGTATAATTTAATTACTTAATTACTTTTTATTTCATATATTTCGCGTTTTTTGTCACCGATAAATATAGAAGAAGATTGCGATGACCATAACAACTCTAGTCACGGTAAATTGCTAGATAGGGAAATAAATTTTCTGCTTCGCAATCTATTCAAATCATTTAATAAAGAACATCGTTGAAATGTAATTACGTGATTGTACCAACTCGACAGTAATATTTTTTACGAACCTACAGTGTCCTCTAATCTCAATCACAATGCGAATATTTTTCGTCATTTTGCTAATTCCTTTGGGGAAGAGCGACGATTTCGTTTGTGAAATTAACGCATGCGAGGCTCTAGAACAAAGTAAAATGGATCTACAGGAATATATCGATAGTTTAGAAGATAATAACAACAATAGTTATTTATTAAAATTAGAGCGAAGACTGAGGTCTCTGGAGCAACCAGGTAAGGCATGTCTAAAATTCCCGCAAATTTAAAATACAAAGCGTTTTACTGAAAATGAACCACTCTAAACCACTTTATACGTATTTAAAAAAGGAAGAATATTTTTGAACATTAGCTAATAAACATTTGACTTATACTTATTCAAATTATAATTGATTTTTGTGACTTCAACTCCTATTGAGCTATTAAGTGGTTTTGTTTTCAATGAAATGCTCTGTGCATATTGTAAATTTAGCTATAAATTGCCAGTATGGAGAATCTCAAATCTCAACGAACGTTGGTTAGAATGTGCACAAGGCCCATGTAATTGCAGACCAGAAACAAAAAGTTTGTCGTGTTGGCAACAAAGTCTACCAACTTTACCCTCTACGCAAACCTTGCCCCATGATGTGGTGTCCATGTAAAATTTATAATTAGTACAAACACGAATAATCAAGACATATTTCAGTGATTTAGGAATGAATAGCTTCACCACTTTACACAAAAATGCCTTTCAGACTCTGTCGCATTTAACTGAACTAGATCTCTTTGATAATGACTTGGATCATCTGCCCGAATCAGTCTTTGATGATTTAAACAATTTACAATACCTGTAAGTACACAAGTAAAAAGAATTTTAAATCAACAGTATTTACAGGCGACTCCATAAGAATAAAATTGAAGAAGTGTCAGAAAACCTGTTAAATAAATTAAGACAACTACAAACTTTGGATATATCTAACAACAAAATTAGTCAGTTGTCCCAAAATTTCTTCAGAGAAAATAAAAGACTAATCGCTTTACATGTCTCCAGAAATATGATTAAAATTGTCCCTCAAAACTTGTTTTCTGGACTAGAACTGCTTGAAGACTTAGATTTCAGTAATAATAAACTTGAGAGACTCCCAAAATTCTTGTTTGTGGATCTGAAAATGTTGAAAAGACTACAACTGGCTGAAAATAGAATCGACTACCTTCCCACTGGTGCCCCTCTAGCAATTATCATTTGTTTTATCTTAATTACCTTACCTTTTAGGTCTATTTGATTCACTCACACAACTGGAGTATTTAAATTTTAGGAAGAACCACATATCTAGTATTTCCGATAAATTATTCACCCCTTTAGAAAATTTGAAATCGCTACAACTGACTTCAAATCATCTCAGAAGGGTTAAAAAATTACTGCTACTGTTTTCTTTCTTATTTATTTATTTATTTCAGATTCAGATAAATGATTTCTCAAATTTGTTGAGGCTAGAAGAGCTCCATCTTGGTCAGAATTTTATATCGGAGCTGCCAGAACTGAGCTTTGAATCCAACACCAACTTAAAGAAGTTATATCTAATTTCAAACAACCTGGAAAAACTTTCTGAAAAAACTTTTAGCGGTTTGACGAACCTCACCTCACTATTGATCAGCAATAACATCCTCAAGGATATCCACGAAAACGTATTCTCATATACTCCAAACTTGGAAAAATTGTAAACTAAAAATCGCTTGAAAAAGCTTTTACAACATGTGATTTCAGAGATTTAGACAGCAACAAGTTTCATTTTCTACCCTCCAAATGTTTGGATAACGTCAAAAGACTAATTTCAATCAAACTCGCAAAGAATCCATGGCACTGCGACTGCAACATTCTATATTTGGCATTGTAAATTTAAAATCCCACTGATACTTAGTTGGATACTTTGTTTCTGCTTGTAGATGGATTGATGAGAACATAAATAAAGTTTGGGACATTCAACCGACTTGCCGTGGTCCTGCAGAACTAGGAGGTTCTTTTTTGAAAGATTTAAGGTTCAACAACTTGTGTGATGGTCAGTGGGCCAGTATGGTAAATTTGGCCGCTAGAATTCCAGTGAAAGCCGTTACTATTCAACAGTCAACCACAACAGACGTTCCCGAAAGAGTTTAAACTTCAAATGGACACCCTTTTACACAATATAGAAAGTGTACCTGAATAAATAACATAATAATAATACAACTTTATGCACTCTTTCGAGGTCGAATATAATAATCGATACATGGATAGAAAATAAAATACCATAAAAATTAAAATTAATAAATTTAATAATCTATATTCCATGGTTAATTAAATCCACCTTTTTCTCTTATTCTCTACACTTGTCCACTTCCCCTTTTCTACTGCTGCTCTTCTCTGTATCTTCTGTTTTCCACTTCCTTCCTTCCCAGCCTATTCCTCTCATAATACTTTCTTCTCTCCTCCTTTTCTCCTGCTATTCTTTCTTTCAGGCATTCTTACAATAGTTTTTCCCACTGCTTTTCTTCGGATTTACTCACTCTTTTGCCCGCTTCTACTCTCATTTTCTCTCTTGCATTCCTCTAGCACCATATACCTTGGCATAGTTTTGTCTAGTCCCAACACCCATCTGTAGTATTTTTGTTGCACCCTATCTATTTTCTCTTGTTCCTTCCAGCCCCAGATCTCCGCTGCATACTGCAGTGCGCTCTTCACTAGGCTTTCAAATAGCATCACCCTCTTTTCAAACTCCCTTTCGAACAACTTTTCTCTTATGCTCCTTACTTGCGCTATTAATTTATTTCCTTTCTTGCTCAGCTCTTTAATGTGTGTGGATGCGTTATTTCTTTGGTTAAAGTAGTATCCCAGGTACTTCGCTCTTCCGTCTGTTTTCTTGAATATCATCATTTCAGTCTTTTCTACGTTCACCTCTAAATTATTTTTCTTCTTGTACTTTTCTAGACATCTAATCATCCCTCTCATTTCCTTCTCTTCCTTCGCTATCACCGCCATGTCATCCGCGAAAACTAGCAACCACACCTTTTCTTTTCCTACTATTATCCCCCCCTAAGTCACTTATATATTTATATGGCGAATAGGGTCGGGCTGAGAGGGCATCCAGGTCTTAGTCCCTTTCCACACTATCAAACGCAGATTTCAAATCCAGGAACAGCGTGTACAATTTCGCCCCTTTTTTCTCCATTTGTTTTTCTGCCAAGTGGTTCAGAACGTCTACGTTGTCCATTGTGCCTCTGCCTTCTCTGAATACTGCCTATGCCTCCGGTAGTATCTTTCTCTCGTCACATTCTCTCGTTAATCTCTCCTGCTGTATATCTTAAATGCCGTGTCTAGTAGTGTAACCCCTCTGTAGTTTTCTGGATTTGCTTTATCGCCTTTTTTGTAGATGGGGCATATAAGCCCCTCCCTCCCAAACTACTTGTATCTCTGTCAGCCTCTCCCATACTTCTTCTGTGCCATAAATCCATGCCTCGTTCATTATCCCGTCTTCCCCTGGCGCTTTTCCTTTCTTTAGTTTCTCTATTTGTCTCTTGACTTCTTTGCTTGTTTTTTTCTCTCCTTCTTGTATTGTCGTTATATCTATCTTCTTTTCTGTTCCGTGGTTTTTCCCTCCAATAGTTCCATGAAATGTTTCGTCCATATTTGTATTTCTATACCTTTGTCCACTCCCTCCTTTTCTTTTCTTGCCTGGTTTATATATCTCCATCTTCCTTTCTTTCTCGCTCCATATGCTCTTTTTTTATACATTTTTGCTTATATTCTTTCTTTATCTTTATGTATTCCTCTCTTTCGGTTTTGTTTTCTTTCAGTTCCCTTTTCACTTCTTTCTTCAAATCGCGGCATTCCTTATCCTACCAGTCGTTTTTATTCCTTTAGTTTCTTCGTGTGGTTATTTTCTCTTTTCTTATTACTGTAGCTTCTATCCTTCTTATTAACTCTTCCCATTTTTCCTGGCCTCTGTTTCCTGTAACTGTTTCCTTCTTAAGTTCTCTCTATATTCTTCAATGCTTTCTTCTGTCCAGCTCTCCCGTACTGTCTTTACCGTGCCCTCTTTTCTCTTCCTTTCAATCTTATTGGCATGTGATCTAATTCTGTTCTCTGCTGTACTGTCGTGTGCTCCATCTCATTGAACGCCTTGTCATTGGTTATCACATAATCGATATATCCCACGTACGTATGATTGTCTTCCTCATCCCCTTCTTTATTTCCATTTGATATTCTCCATCGTTTTCCTTTATCATTTTTAGTAATTTTTTCCCTTCTTTGTTGACAATTCTATCTCTTGTTGTCCTCTTTTTTGGTACCCTCTCTTCTTTTTCTTCCTGCAACGTTTCCCTGCCCCCCCCCTTCTCCCACTCTTACGTTGAAGTCACCTACCATTATCACATATTCATTTTCTTTGCCTTCTACCTTCTCTATATTTTCTTTGGTAGTTTGCATCTTTGTGCTGTATATCGTTAGTACCCTGTATTTATCTTTGTCTATCTTTCTTTCTTTCCTCTTCTAGCCCTCTTTTATCCTTCTCGTTCTGTCTTTGATCATCTTCGTCTTCTACCCCTTTCTAACTCCTGTTAGGATTCCTCCTCTTGGTCTTCCTTTCTTGTGTTTTTTTCTTTTTGGGAAAGTTTTCTTCCAGACATATTTTCCGTTCAACTTCTTTTTGCATTTTTTCCAATCTTTTTCTTGCAGCCTATATTTCGATATATTGCCAGAATTCTTTGTCCTTGTTTTTTACCCCTGCCACATTTCAGAATACCATTCTTATCTCTTCTTTCTTTTTCCCGTTTGTTGTTTTTCTTTTCCCCTTTTCTCGATTTTCCTGGTTTGTATTTTTTCCGTTTTCCATGTTTCTTTATCTTCTTTTTCTCTCTGCTTAGCCTACATTTTTCCAGTCTTCCTTGCACTATATCTTCCAGTTCTTCTTTTCCTCTTTCTTTTCTGTTCATTTCTTCCATCTCTTTCTTTTCCCATCTTATTTTTTTCCTTCTTGTCTGGTCTTATTTTCCGTTTCCTCTGCTGTTTTTTGTTTTTTCTTTTTTTTCCTGTTTTATCCCTCCTATTGTCTATCTTTCTTTTCCCCTCTTAATGTTCTCCGTTCTTTTCTCTTTCTTCTTTTCCTCTATCTTCTTTGTCTCCTCTTATTCCCCCTACTGTCGTTGTTCCATTTCGTCGTCTATTTCCATTATCCTTGTCCGTGTATTTGGGTCTCTCTTCTGCTTTATCGAAACATTTTCTTTTCTAGTCTCTTACTGTTGTCGTTCCACTCCCACTCTTCTTTTCCTATTTTTGCCTTTCTGTAGCCTACTTTTATTCATTCCCATTCTCTATTTCTATTGCTTCTACCCAAATCTGTGTGACCTGTGTAACAATTTTTAAACTTATTTATATGTACATAGTTTTTTAAATTATTTGTATGTATGTTTCTTTCTTTTTTTCCTTGTACCTCCCGCCCTGTTCTTGTTAAGTCATTCTCTGTGAAGATTTTATTCTTTATTCTTATCTTCTGTTTCCCTTAGTACTTTCTTATTTTTCATTATCAATTTTGTCCTCCCAGTTCTTTAATTCTACCAGTGTAGTCGTTTTCTTTAGTTTTATCACATTTCTCACATCTACTTCTTCTTTTATTATGTCTTTAATAAATGCTTTTGTCTCGCTCGTAATTTCCTCTCCTTTACCATCCCTTTATCATTATATTATTCTTCCTTCTCCTTTTCTCTTCTCTCTCTTGTGTTCCCTCAAAAATCTATATTCTCCCTTCTAACTGTTTCTTCTCTTGCTTCCATTTCTCCTCCTTCCTTTTCGACTCTTCTCTTAATCGTTTTATCTCTTCCTTAAATCCCTTGTTTTCCACTCATACGTGTATGTGTATTTTGTATTGCCTACTTTCCTTACCGTGGAGCGTATTCTGTAACAGTCACATGGAAATACTCGGGCGCCTCAGACATTCATAGTGTACACGCGCTTTGTCTTTCTGATAACCGGGAGATATTAATCTGACGATTAACTAGGGGGGGTAGCAGTAAAAAGGGGTAAAAAAAAGTTATTCGAGCGTGTCAGATATTCAGAGGGAATGTTAAGTGAACTCAAAAAAGTGTCCTATTCAAATGACTGACGATTTGGACGTGACCAAAACTAATAACCGATTTTTGAAAATGTAAAAAAAAATGTGACCTTAAAGTACTCGAGCGCGTCAGATTTGTATACAGACGGTTCAACTTGATGCCCTCGTCGTCCTAAATGATAATCTGATAATTATATGGAGGGATATTGTAATCTGACAATTATAAAAAAATATATATTTTTTTATTACTGGGTGTAATAAAAATAATATGTTCATTGTGATAACCCCCCTGTACATTACCGCCATTTTTTGAATTCGAACATGAAATGAAATGTCAATGACGTCATCAAACGTCAAATTGGAAAATTTGAAACAAACCGCAAACTTTAGAGATTGGCCAATAATCGTCAGACAATGAAAGAAAAAGCAGAACTCCACGATCTGTTATTTTTTTGACAAGACAAGCAATGGCGGGACATTCAAACTTACCCAAACGAAACAAACCCCAGATTCTTTGGATACATTCATGGCGAGAGCTAATCAGGAGTAGAGCGTAAATTGATACACAAAAATTATGGTTTTAAACAAATTACAACTGCCAATTTACAACGATTTCAAAAATTAACAATTTAGTTCTTCAGAAAATAGTAAACAATAATACAATTTAACAATTCTGAGGTACATGAAGAGTAAGGTTAAGTCAGCAAATTTTATTCCACCATGAGCTTTTGCAGTTTACAGGAATTTACAACAGACAGATAAAATGAAATATCTACGCCCAAAGCGGGGCTCTTCGCACCTGAGAGGGGAAACAAGAATATTGAAACAGTTACCTAAGTTGAGTACATCTGAGTCGAAGTGATGGAAAACATGTAGATCAGATGTGAAGACTAAAGCGAAGTGAACAAGATAACTGTCTGTCAGTGGGGCAAGATTGTAGAGAGTTTACTATCATGGGGAAAAAGCTTGTACATCCAACGGACCAGGAGAAATGAGTTTGTTACTCAATTGTCCTTGACATACTTAGTTTCCTGTCTTTCTTTAGGCTTGTCCAAACCAAGTCCAAGTTAGCGGCACTTCCCTCGGGGACTATTCTTTTGGTTGTTAAGTATCTTAAATATTTGTGAAGCAAGCAATTTGTTAGTAGCCCGAAAACAGTGCTGCAACTTCGACTTCGTAGGCTCAAGGAGTTAGTAGCAACTCCCTTTTCTAGAACCCCTATAACCCAAGAGACAACGACTTCGTCTCCCACCTCCCAGGCATAGATATAGCCGAAGTAGGGCCCCATAACCCATAACCCTTATGAACACTATTTGATCCACCTGTTGCCTCAAAACAGTAACGCAACATTTTTTTTTTTTTTTTTGGAACCCATTCTGATGCGGGCACAATGCAATGACATCAGCGGGCGCAACACGTAACGGGGCGCAACAAAAAACTACCAACATGCACAAACAAACTACACTAAAAACCGATCTTTGGCTTCCACGGTGTCGAATGTCGCTGGATGTCAGTTACAAGCGAATGACGAGAAATCGTAAGGGGGCGCAAAACAACGATAAGGCACCTTTTAGAAACCCGACAATCAGGCGTGACACTTTGCCAGCTTTTGTCTTCAGGTCTTACTAAGCGTTGGTTAATTCAAGTCAAAATAGCTTTGCAACGACCGCAAGCTGCTGTCGCGCCTGTGGTTCGGGCTCGGTAACTAGAAGTCAACAACACATTTGAATTTTCTGAAATTGACAACATTATCTAAAAACAAATTATAGCACCGACTTTAGCAAGTTACTCGCGGCGCCTGCGACTCATAAGTTTCGTAATTTATGCTACTGTAGAGAACAGAGGGGCTGAATGCAACTAATACAAACTTCCTGGGTTGACGGAATACTTCGAGTAACAATAGTGCACATTAGTTTAAACAAAAGCTAGAATTCTTAACAAGATAGGTAGATGCAAGGGCGGACGACTCCATTTTCATCATGGTCGGTTTTATGACGTTCCTAGCAGACAAAATGTGGAACAAACGCCGATCAATTTCATGGCATCCTCGTTATATTGACACTACACACACAATCGTTAATTGAAATTCAACCGATCATTCAGGGAAACTCGTAGTGGAATAAAATCAGATAATAAAAAAAAGAATTAAGCGTTAGTTACGTCTTGCTGCTTCTAACGTTAAAAAGAGAATGCCATTTGTGTAATGGCCGCCGGTCCTCCTTCCACCTAGCAGGGATGCCAACCGACGTTTTAACCCCGACAAGTTCATTGTGTTGCCAACCCCATGTTGGGTGTTGCTAACTTCATAGCAACTTGCCGGATAGGCAACTCGAAGTTCTCTTATGCCTCGCATGGTATTTTAGGGATATCTCAACATAGAAAATTTAATCATTTATTAATATAAAATAGATAAAAAAAAATATTAAAAACAAGTATTTTAATCTTCATCCTCACTGGATTCGTCTTCGAAGTTGATTTCCACTTGTTCAACTTCCTCGTCATCTCGTGTTTCTGTAAGTAATACTTGAGACCAGTTTTTAAACCTCTGGATCTGGTCAAGTATAAACACAACAATGACTGTTTTTCATACAATGGCGTTTTATATTACATATTTCATAGAATGTCAGTAGTTTCATATATGCATATTATTCATTGATTTACGAGGTACCGTCGCCCGACTCCATAATCTAAGATATTATTACTTGAAATGTTTTTTGGTCCCCATGAGAGTGCAGCAAGCATGTTGGACAATTCTACTTAACCTTTTTGATTATATTATTTTTTCAATACCAAATTAAACAAGACTCCGATGTCAATGTGAAAGGGAGTGAACTGATTCGAACTGGCTGATTATTGATTATTATTGATTATTGAACTGATTATTAAAATATACACTTTTCTACATGTACTTAACTTACCTTGTCTTAATCTGATGCGCTCGAGTTTTTCTGGGGATTGTTTTTTTTTGTAATCTGACGGGCTCTATATTAACGACAAACCCCTCTATATTAAGGGTTCATATTTTACATTACAGGGTGCAAGGTTTCTCTCCATATGATTTTCTGACGCGCTCGAGTAACGCGCAAAATCCCCGCTTGGGCTCCCCTAATATTATCTCCGTCCCGGCGATAAAGCTTATCTCACCTTTTTCACTCGCTCGGCGAGCTTTGTTCTTCCTAAACTTTACTTTTTCAGCTCTCCCGTTGTCTTCGGCCTTTTCTATGTTTGTTCCGCTTCCACGTATTTTCTCTGTCCTCACCGTTTCAAAACTTTCATTTTGTACTTCACATTCAATAAATAACATGTAACCGAATATACACGGTGCATTTTTTAAAGTAGCTCAACAAATTTTTGTTTAGTTAATAAAAAGAAAAGTCCTTTTTCAGTTTATGAAAAAATGTATACACAACCTGTTTTCAGACCTATTGTAGACTATAATATATAACAATAAACATTTTTATAGCAAAACAAAAAAACAAAAAAATTACGCCTAACAGTGTTATCATAACTACTGCATCAGTTAGTGGATGTTGGTTCCATGGTAAATCAATTGCTGGACTCTTCAAAAAGTTACCCTCTGGGTGTCTAATGACATATTCCATCCACCATATACTTTTATTTAAACCTTGCATAGGTTTGTCCTCTATTAAACTTTTGACATGTTTAATGGCAACCTTGTATCTGCAAAATAATTGTTTAATTAATATAAATAAATGTAAAAGTCGTAGTTTTAATACTTGTGATCCTCTACGATTTTAAGTATAACTTCTTTCATGTTTTCTATTCGCAGGCTGGAACAATCAATGGTTTCACCAATTCCAAGTTCTGTTACCCTTTTTATATTCGAAAACTCATCAAGATCGCAAGGAATGCCAAGAATGGGAACCTCGTTCAATATTGATTCTTGAACCGATTGCAAACCACCATGAGTTACAAAACCCTTAACGTTCTCATGACTAAGAACGTCTTCATGCGGTAAATGACTTGATTGCATAATCATTACATTTTTAGGCATAATAGGCATGTCATCTGTGTCGTCTTCCAACAAAACGTTATAGGCTAACTCAGACAATGCTAGTATTAAAATCTCTTTGACTTTAATTGCAGAAGATGAAACTGTTATACCCAGGTTAACATAAATAACCCCTCGAGTGCTTCCGTGTAAAAATTGCTGAATAATCTGAGTACCACACGTGTTCGTTAAAAATAATTAAAAAGAAAACAACTTACATCTGGTAACGAATTTCTTGATTGTTCCATTTTTGTAATTTCAACGAGAGTTGGAAGTGTTGGTCGCACGGGATGTAAAAAATCGTTAGTATTTGTCAACAAGAGATTCACATCTTTTGCATTGTACATACTGTAAGGACACCCTTTCCCAAAATATTGCTTACGTCTTAAGTTGGTTTGAAACAAGAAGTACCAAGATGAAAACTTTAATATTGTTCCATAAAGCAAACTTCTAGTTCTTCCGAAAATATCCGCATTTTGCTGTAAATTGTAATTAAAATCAAAATACAATTCTGGATGTGTTGGATTAAACATTTGGGCCTGATCAAAAAATGGTACAAAATTCGAGCTGATACCAACTATTGGTGCCTTAAATCTACACTTTAAGCTGGAAATGAGATGATGAACGTTTTCTACAACAATTAAGTCGAAATCTGTCGATGGATCAGGAAAAATACTCTCTATATGTCCCAGCACTTCTTCAACAAAATTCATGAAGTATTGTTCGGCGTAAAACAAACGGATAAAAACACAATAACTGTTTGATATCTTCTCCATTCTATCCTTATTTCTTCGCTCAATGTCGTTGAGTGTAGAAATTTGAAATTCTGTGAGATTGGTAAGAGATTCATTGTTGAAGGGATTTGCTGTCAGCACTGTCACTTGGTGTCCTCTCAAAGATAATTCTTTGGGTATTATTTCATACAATGCTGCCTGTGAAGGTACTGGAAAAATGCACAATATTTTCGCGGAATTTGAGAAAGATATTAATATTAACAACACAAAATAACTAGTAAACATAATCAATTAAAATTGTGTTTTGCAAAATAATAGTAAACTACTGTTATAGTTTTAACTTACTCACAGACACATAGAATGTTTTTATAAATTTTATCAGTGTCGCCAGGACTGTATTTAAATAGTTGATAAGACCGCAATTAAGGTTGAAAACGTATAATTGTTCCTAAATAAATGTTCAATGCAAAAAACTCGAGTAGGCTGTATTGGGGACACAGGCGCAAAAGGGGAACGTCAAACGTCTTTAAGTTAATGAGCATCGTTAGCTAGTTCTAGGTTAAAATATTGTGGTTTCGCACTCAATCTATTGGGTGCACTCTGGGTGCCTCTAGTGGTCTCGTAATGCATCTCCATATGCAGTCACAGCATCCCTTGCAACCCACAGTTCAGCAGCATCCCAAAATTCGCTTGTTTGTTTGTTCGCTTCAACAAAGTTTACACACAGTTTAGTTAATAACTGTTAAATTTGTTTTTGTTATTTGTGTTGGTATAATTCTTACAATTTTTGTTACTTTACTTAGTTGTTTATAGTTCGGGTAGAAATTAGTGTGTCATTTCATTGCTTTTTTTATACGATTTCATAGACTGGTATTCCAATCACTTCAGAATGTAGTTTGTTTGCACCACACTCGTGAAGTTGGGATGCCACCTCTTGCGGGCGGGGACCGGAAGGTGAAGCGAGTTGAGAAGATAGTGTACTTTAAATTGCTCATCCCAATACCAGTATTTCTCAACTCATCAATTGTCGATTTCATCTTCACAAACGTATACCAAATTTATTGATAATGTGGAAGGACGTTCAAACTGTAACTTATCCGTATACCTGTGCTTTGATTTATGTATAAGAATTTAAATGAGGCCATTTATCGTAGATATCGGTTTGTTAATGAAATTGAATTTGTCGAAAGAAAAGGAAATACTCAATGCTTTGATGAATTGCAACTTTTACTGATGGATTTATTAAAGTGAGTAAGGGATGTTGTAACAACTTCATTTTTTACACTGACAATTTTGGGAACTCTCTTGTCAGGTACAATTGTTCAAATTAACGTTAGTCATGAATTACTTCAAATATGATAGTCACTTAAATCAATTGTTATTGTACGAATAAATCAAATTATTGTTAAGAGTCATGAAATTAGCTACAATTGTTAAACGAGTTAAATTATCCAAATTGTTACTACATAAATGTTCAATCAAATTTAATTATTATTAATCCAAAAGTTCGACCATAAAACCTCGAAAGCAAATATATTGATAAATCCCTAATTTGTGTTGTTAATCTACGCTCCGCCTCCAACGATGCGCTCCTTGCATTCACAGAACCTGGTTCTATATTGGTTTGGTTTAAATTTCCCGGCAATGTTGTCTTGTCAAAAAAAAAAAACAAAGTAGGTCTGTTCTTCTGTCTTTGTTTCTAGACGATCACGATTCATTGGCCAAATTCAAAAATTGCGCTAGTCATTGTTTGTAGTTGACATTTCATTGACGTTTGTGACGTTTCATTTCAAATTGTCGGCGGGAAGAACTTAGGCTCAACACAGCGCCTTCATAAACCCAGACACTATTGCTTGTTCTCGGTTTTGACGTCTATTAAATGTCAGTTTTACAAAATCACTGTGTAAAAGACAATTATATTTCTTTCAAAGGGCTCTTTGCTTAAGGTTACTCTGAATCTAAAAACGCATTTGAACTATGTTTAATGGAAACAACAACAAAAAAATGCACTACATACTTTAAAGGTGTTGCCGAAACGAATACATTCAAACGCTTCAGATTTTTGAACCACATTGTTCGAAAACAGTTGATCGTGCATAAATTTTATTTCAGATCTTTTTTGTGTAGTATTTGGGAGGAATATTTCTTCAGCTCAGCTCAGCTCAAACAATTTCTTGGGAATTAAACAGACAGTTGGTCTGTTGTGTTGCCACCTCACTCCTCGATTCTGAAGTAGGGGGGATAAAAAGAAAAACGAGTTGAGTAGCGGTGTGTGAACAATGCACATGTACGCATAAGTTTCGTTACAAAAATAAATATTTAAGTTTACAATATTTCATTTATCAATAAACATGTTGAACAACAAAGAGCGCAGCTCTAGGCGTCTACACCAAACTACAACAATTGGTTTGCTACCAAAGAATTCCCTATTGTGTTCTCTAATGATTTACCGAAGGCCCACACGGGGATCGGTCCAAAACTCACCACAAGGGAAGCGCAACCAGGTAAGACACGTGAATGCAGGACAGCAGAAAGGCAACACACCTTCTTGTTTCTATAGATAGCCAAATAAATGTTTCTTTTGTCTACAGAGAGAGGCCAACAACCTCCTCTATGGAAATGCGAGACGTCTGAGCGGAACAAAATATAAATAATATTGTAACGGACGTTGACCCGAAATTACTCATAGCTGCAGCGGCTTGAGATTATTACTTCATCAATTACTAGAACGTGCTGGATTTATACTACAACGTACTCGATATACATAAATATACATGCCATCATCTTTTGGAATATCCGGTACACATCGAGAGCGCGATGGAACTATCTGGAGGTGCCTAGAAGGATTTAGGCGCCGACATATTTATTGAGTGAGTCTAGTCAGTCGAACCAGTCACATCTAAGTCGAAGATCAGTGGGATTATCTATCCGGAGTGCCGCGCGATGTGTATATAAATAATACGAGACGTGCCGGTAAAGTAGTAAATTGTAAATAGTGTAAATAATGTAAATATTGTAAATATTGTAAATAAGAAGTGTAAATAAATTGTACATAATGTTTACAATAAACAATTGAAAACAACAATCGCAACAATATACCGCGAATTTTTTAGCAACGCACCATAGAATTCTCAAATATAATATAATATAATATAAAAAGTGTCAATTCTTCATCGTTGCTAATTGAACAAACTATTGAAACGTATCGTAAAGGTGGAAATTACTTCAACAAAATTTATTTTGTCTTAATATATGAACCATTACAATGAATTTCATAGCAATTTTTGTTATATTGGAAAAATAAAGATATGCGCGAAATTCGAGCAGAAATTGGAGATAAACGACGCAGCGACCCCATCAGCATCCATTAGAAGGACCCAAATACATCCAACAGCCAAAGTGCGAGACCACAACATTTGGAATTCTCTAATCCTATCTTCAAATTTTCCTACTGATATGATTGTTTTTAAAGCACCACGTCGTTTTAGTAAAATGAACAATTTGGTGGTTCCTTGCAATAGCTTTCAGAACCGCTTTTGATTAACAATCAGGAAATACTTTTAAAAACTCTGTATTGTATTTTTCTAGACCTACCACCGAAACTGTCAAATTAGATGTGACGTTTAACGGAATGCATTTAAAGTGGCCGAAAGTGCATAATTATATCAAGAGAAGGTGCGTGTAAAGCGCACGAAAGTGCTTACGTGAAGTTATCTACGTGATCGTGGATTATCTTTTTCGTTTTATCATGCTAGTGCTTTGATTTGATGTAGTTGATAGATGAAAATTAAATACCATTGCAAAAGTGTTTCGCGTAGTGATGTTTTTTTCTGTGAAATGGATGAAGAAATTAATAATTCTTTTCACCTAATAACATTTTGTGTTAAACTTAAATAATTCCAGAAACCATAAAGAAAGCATTTTTTTTATTCTTTAAGGGCTGATGATGGCAGAAGTGTTCTGCCGAAACATGTTCCATTAGTAATTTTACAGTTATTAAAGTTTGTGGAGTTCGACTTAGATATATTTAAATTTTAATAATGAATATAGGCGTAGAGAGAGTATCATATGCAACACGTGCGAAAGTGCTCTTATACATACGCGTGTTGATATAGCACTTGCGTGTAAGATACAACTTTCGACACTTCTAACAGTTACACAATACAGTTTGTTGTAATCCCTAGTCGTCTGACTGTATTAAAGATTAGATTTATTAGATCTTTTCTGTAGATTAGTTTTATTGTGGTCTGTCTGGTTAGCAAGTTGAAAAACGTGTTAATTCTTGCTACTGCGAGTTAAAATACGTGCGATAACAGGAAATTTCCTCCTGTTTTTGAATCTTTTTTTCCGATTTTACATTTTAACCATCAGTATTTGTGTTAATGCCAAAAAACTAAACCCCTTATTTTTTTAGTTTTTTGTTACTAACAATTGTAATTTTTATTTGCGGAACAAACAAAAAAATGTCTTTCTCAGAATAAAATCCAGAATCGAATGAGCTATCGCTCATATTTCTCGGATATAAAAACGTGAAGATAATTATTTTATTTTGGAAAAAATTTTGAATTGTAGAGCGAGAGTTTTTGAAATTAAGAGAAATAATACCCACCGATGTCGAGTAAAAATTTCAAGTTTCAAGGCCTTGTACCAATCAAAAGTTAACATGAAGTGAAAAATACAACATAATCCCTTAAGCGAATTAAAAAATAGTGTATGTACCGGGTGTAGAATGGATTTTACATATATAAAAAAAAAATCTGAAAATATTGGCTACAATTTGTATAAAACTTGTACAGAATAAAAAGTAATAACTCAGTCCATAATTATTTATTTTGCACTGGTAAATTTGAACAAATCGCCTATGTGAATAGCCTTGGTTTTAATTGGTATACATACATAATCGCGAGTCTACTGTATTTATTTTATTAAACGGACCATACACGATCAGATTTATTTGCAAATACATATACAGTGTGGAAATTAAGTAAGGAATAAATTCAGTAACTTTGTTAGTATTTACGCTAGAAATAAAACTTAAAAAGCATGTGATAGGGCTAATTATAGCGCATCCGACGAACGTATACAAATTTTTTTTCATCGATTTTTTTTTACAGTTATGACGTCATCAATATATTTTTTAAGGGCAACCTATGTTTTTTATTTTACATTTGAATAGAGATTTTTATTCTGTTTTCAACGTTGTCAAATACTTAATAGGTTAGATAAGGAAAAAATGAATTAAAACGGCGCTAAAGTTCAAATTGGTAAAATTTCAAAAAAATTAACAGAACTGTCTAATGTTATCGGAATTTAAGAAAAAGCCACAGAGATACCAATACAACGTTGACAAGTTCTGAATTTGTACAAAATAATTGTGTCTGAACTGTTTTTCTCTATTAAATAATAAATGAACTTCTAAATAATAATGTCTGGTTGCAACAAGATGGTGCTCCAACACACTAAGCCCGGTGTAGCGTTATTTGCACGAAGTGTTCCCAAGAAGAAAAGGTCCAACAGAATGGCAGGCTAGGTCTCAAGATTAAACCCCATTAGATTTTTTTCTATGGGGGCACTTAAAAAGCAAAGTGTATCCAAACCGACCCAACAATTTGGATGATCTTGAAGGAAGAATTCGACATGAGTGCAGTTTAATAACTCCTCAAACCATTCAAAACTTTTTACGATCGTCTTGGATTTTGTCAGATGATGCAGGGTCATCAGTTTGAACATTTGGTGTAATATCTTTAATTTATAGCTCTCACATCAATAGTCTTTTTAAAATTTAAATATATTTTTTGTTAATTTTGTTAATTTGTTTGAAATTTACGGTTGTTTTTTTATTTTTTCTCATTGATTGCTTTTGGTAACTTTCTTTTGTTTGGATTTCTATTAACCGTTTCAGCACAAACGTGCAAATTCTCTGCTCGTAAAAAGGACCCCCCATACAAAATTAAGAACTTTTAATTTCATCAAATGTTTTAGCAAACACTAAAACTTGTTTATGTAGCGTTCCGGGTTCCATTTATTTATTTATTTAAACATTATGTACAAATTATTTATACGTTTAATGTTACACTATTTTACATTATTTACAATTTACTACTTCGTTTCGTATTATTTATTTACACATCACGCGGCACTCCGGATAGATAAAAGCAACTGTTCGACTCGACCCACTGATATTCGATGATACCACTGGTTCGCTGATACGACTGCCTACCGCTGAAACATTCTCCAATAAATATACCGGCGCCTAAATGCTTCTAGACGCTCCAGATGTTCCATGGCGCTCTCGATTTGTACCGGATATTTCAAAAGATGAGTCATACTACCTCGAGTACGTTGTAGTAAATTCCAGTACATTCCAGTAATTAATGACGCCGCTACAGCCATGAGTCATCTCGGGTCCACGTCCGTCACATTTAGAAGTAACGCCACACATACTCAAATATCACTTATTTGCAAATATATTTGACCGTGTATGGTTTATATTTAACGAAAGTGTTTTTATTTACTTCACTACATATTTATTTATTGGTTTTCTTTAACTATAAATTATTTCAATAACCATTAATTTCGATGATTCACATTTGCCGCGGGCGTCCTTTGACTAGGCGGCCTATTTTGTTTTTCTTCTGTCCACAATATTTCACAACATTTCGTTCTCTAAAGAAGATAGCGCGGAGGTTGAAAAGGAACCTATCTGAGACCCATTTGAGCTATAGTACACTTTAACATGTTTTTTTTAGTTCGCCTATTCGATAATAGGTATCAGCACTTCCTTAACCAACAACATGAGGTAGAGTCACTGGCGAACTTTTCTTTCCTTTACGGAAACCTTAAGCGTGTTTTAATAGCGTCAATACTACGTTTAGGGTCCATATAAAATGAGGTTTAAATATTCGCCACACTTCTTGAATCACTCTGTATGTGTATTCCTTTAATCTTTACAAAATTTAAAAAATATATATATTGACCATACTTAATAAAATTATCTAACTTAAAAAATTCGACTACATTTTTCTTAAAATATCTCGAACTCTTTCAAAGTTTGTGAAAAGGTGCCACCAAGTTTCTCTAAAATTGCTCACATTCATGAGCACGCAGCTCGTAAACGGTGCGCTTTCTTGAAAAAATGTATGGGAACAAAGTTGTAGCAATTTTTTTTGGCTTTTCATTTTCGAGGTATAGGCAAAAAACCGCAAAATCGTACCTTCAACCCCCGTCCCAGCTGGCGGGGGCCACACACATTCCCGAAAAAATTGGAATTTTATTTTTTAAGTACAATTTTATTTTTAACAAGTCGAAAGTAAAGTTAGGTAATATGCTTCATGTAAATGAAAAATAGATCAAACATTATTTATCAATCAAAACAAACCAAATTCGTGTTAACTTTTATCATTCGCACTTTTATCTACATAAAAGAAATGATAATTTTGTTGTGTATGAATAATAGCGATAAGTATTTTCAGTTTAGCCCATTGCACGTAAAAAAAAGTCAAGGTGAGGTGCCCGTGAATAGAAGGAAACATAAAAATAGCATTGTTTTCCCAACACTTTATTGGCAAACTTCCAAACTGGGCGAGGCGTTTATTTAATTCTAATATTTCAATTTTCCCGCTTTTGCGTATCAGCAGTTGTGCTACGTAAACCTGGTAGCCGGTACGTGAACTTGTCTCGGTCCTTCTCCCCCCAACCCAGCTGACCATCGGAACGTTTTAAAGTGGTGAGTCAAATAATGCAAAATAACAATTTTTTGAGAATCAAAAACGGAACGCATTTAGTGGATTATAAAGTCCAAGCGTTCCCTCCTACCTCAACAATAAAAATTCCGAATAGACGCCAAACTTGACGCAGTCGATAGTTTTGATGATTGAGGTTATATAAGCATCTAAATTTATCATAATTCTCAGCTTGCAACGGGGTTCCGACGAGTGCACATATTCAATACTGGTTGGTAACTCAGGTAATTTATACTTGTTTTCACTAACCATTGCCAAGTTTATAATTTCCTTGAATTGTGAAGCAGTTTCTACAGAAGTTCTGGTTACAGGGTCCGGGACACTTGGAAATGCTGCTCTTGCCACGGGCCAGGTTACTTGCCGTTCGTTTTAACATCGCACAGGTAAACTTTACTGTTTTTATTTTTCATATTGTTTTAATTGTTTTTATTCGACCGGAGTCGCAAATAAAAAAATCATGAAAAAATTCGTGTTTTTTTAATTCAGTGTTCACCTGTGACAGTTCATTGAAAAATTGCGATTTTTACAGTTTTTTTATTCTGTAATAAAATATTAACATTTAGAGTTTTATTCAATGTTTCTGCATTTGATACTGTCGAACACAGTTTAATTCCAATGTACCAATATAGTCTTTGTGACACCTCCAATGGCAGCATGTTACACAAGAGGAAGAATTAAGTTTGTTTGTATGAGTTAAGAAAAGACTAGTATTTCTCAAAATAAAATAAAAAACACCAACCTTGCATTCCACCTTGAAAATACAGCCGGCAACATCGTACTGACTTTTGACATGGGGGAAAAATTTAGCTTATTTAGCCCATAACCGACATTTGACTGCCGTCAAAATTTTGTCGTTTCAACATTTTTACATTTTCACATCAATCTGACATTCGTTTTCCACGGCAATCTACAATTTCTTTCATTTTTGAACATACTATAGAATGTCACAAAATAAGTGCCATGTGACTATTAATGTTTTTTTGAGAAGTTGGTTATGTTTTATTGACCTTACATTGGCACATCTGATTTAATCAATATCTGTCAACCCAGAGGGGTGTCCATTGTTCAACGATTTCAGTCCACTTTATTTGCTTCCAGATTAGTTAGATACATAATACTAAGGAGAGGTTTTGGAACTTCTACAGGATATTGTTTAGGCAAAGTTGAAAGTACCCTAAAAAAGTACACACTTTTTACACAGATTACATTAGTTTTTATATGAATTTGTTATTTTGGAAATATGTACATTTTTACATTTTTTACATATGTATTACATTTTACATTTTTTTGATATTTTTATTTGATTTTTAATTTTTCAATGTTTAGTTCTTTATACGACGCTCCTTAATTTAGTAAAAATTTGCATTCATTTATATTTAGAAATATCAAGAACTGATTCATGTTTTTTTGTTCTCGACACGTATTCCATGTGCATACTTATTTAACGTCAATGTCAAATATTACGTCAGAAGAAAAAAATCAAATTTGGGTTACCCACTTCATTTAGGGGTGATTGAACTCTATTTCATATTTCGGTCAGTTAAGAATAGGACCGACTTGGCAAAGACAGAAAGCACTTAACGCCAACTAAAGGCGATTTTATTTGATAGCAAATATTTTTTTTAATTCACTTCCTGCGCCCGCAGTGAGGTTCGATTCTCGCTGTCGCCAAAAAAAGACACTGGTACTCCAATTCTGTATCAGAAGGAAGGGTAATATTATGCGAGTGTCTAGTGCGTGGTGCTCACCACATCACCACGTATCACTTTGTGTTACTAGGCACCCGGGTGTCAAAAGGAAGCACAACGAAATTCGTATTTGGACTCCTTCATGGGGTGTTTCGCCTTGCTAATATTATTCTCAAGAAAAAGCATGAAAATTATCTTAATTTAAGCTGGTTCTGAATTATGACTTATGAGACAAAAGCAAATTCTTTTTAGTAACCCATTTAAAAAATGATTTGTTGTACCGAGTTGCAATAAAATAATGAACTTTTTTTTTTGTTGGGTTGGTCACAAATGTGGAGTGTTTTGCTTGGGACCACTTTTCCGTGTCTGTCAAAAGAAGTGATTTTTTTTCTATTGTAACTTAAACATTGAGTGCTCGTCATTAGATGTGGTCATTTCGAGTGTCGTCAAATCAAACAATAGTGCTTTGGTTTTGATTTCAAAATAAAGTAAATTATTATTTCTCAATATCTATAATAAAAATTTCAATTTATTGTCGAGGTGACCTACCTACCTATTTGTCTTGTTATCAGTGTAATTATTGTTATTCCCTCACAATGAAGAGAGTAATTAAAGTTTCAGCCAGATAAAATGATCGATTTTTGTAATAAAGATTAATCATAAAAAACTGTGTTGTCAAAGAGAATTAATTGACTTATGGTATTATACACACGCAATTTTGAGAATGTAAAAACTAATTGCATTGTTACAATAATTGTGTCCATATTTCTGAATTATGAGCCTTATTAACCTCTAGACTTCCTCAACTTTAATTACATACGTAAAGTTCTATATTTAAGCAATAATTAAAAATTATTGTAAAAAACAATAACGAAAAATGTGAATGACGCCAAACCTAATGGTAACCATTTTTTCACTCTTATCAGTTCATTGTGTTCCATAGGTTAGTAACCATTGATAACCTGCCACAAGCTTATTCTACGATAGTTGAAAAAATGGCGTGACCTTGACCTGTGATGTTTTTTTAGGAGAGTTTATTTACAATAATTGAAAGTTTGCCAAACAAATATCTTAAATCCCATGATCTTATTAACCTTTCTGTGCACATGTCAGTAAAGTTGGTTATGCATCAAGTCACAAGCTTTATACTGAATGCACCATTATCGTTGTAAACAACTTTCAATACGCGTGTTTCCAATTCATTTTTGGCAAAGGTACAATTTCAAATCTGGATCAAAAAATTCATTTTTAACATTTATTTTTGTTTCAGAATGCCCCAGCTCAAGGACGACTCTTTGACATGCTAGTTTTTCCAACGGCTTTTCTTGTGGCCACAGTTGGCGTTGGTGTGTCTTCCTTCAGTGTTAAGCAGTTGCTGACTTCTCCTAAAAGGCGCCATGCAAAGCCCGCTAGTTCCTCTTAATTTTATGGTCATGCAAATAGGGAAACATTTATTTAAAATTGGTTGATCATGTGCAAATGTGAGATGATATATATTCGTCATTACAGAAGATACTATTTTAAATTCATTTTTACTTGTCTTTTCAAACATGTTACAAATTAAAGACTACATTTTGTTATTTTTTTAACTTCTTATATTAAGAACTTTAAAAATGTATTATGTGGTTATACAAGTAAAATATAATTATCTGGCTCTGTTCAAAGTGTTATTTTACAACCTTTTAGAAAAAAAAACTGTTTGGATTTAATTAAACGCACTATGATGAGATTACTACTTTTTTTGGTCAAATTTGCCGCGAATAAAAAAATCAAGATTAAAAATTTGAGCTGGCCACAATGTACACAATTTACATAAAAATTGGTAATCCCGTAATTTGGTTATCAGCCGATGACGGATGGTTGACAGCTACATTCAAATTTGCACGAAGCAAACATAACCTTGCATTTGTAAATGCCATTCTGCCAACTTAAAGGAAAAAATAACTTTTATCTGAATCTATTAACAAGTGAAACATTAATGAATTTGTATTACAGTAGAGTCTCGATATAGTGAACTATCCACTGCAGTGAACACAAAAATATTAACATTAACCTCTGAACAAATTGTGCTTCGCTGGAGTGAATTATTGCACAACACGTATGTAAGAACTTCCCCTAAGCATGATAACATTATATACATTGTGTTTATTCTGATTTATTCTACAGTACAGCTTTAGCAGAAATCTTGGAATCGTTACAGCACCTATAATGTTATATATTTAGGAAAGATATAGGGTTACTAAATCGACAATAACTTCAATAAAGAACAAAAGGCATAAGATTTTGAGACTAATTTTATTTTCTATTAATATTAATATTATTAATTACTACGTAGGTACCTACATATTACAATTGTTGAGAAATATTTGCAGCGGCCGTCGCGTCGGCCAGTTGGGAAACCCAAAGGGTCGTAAAACCCTTACCTGACTGGCGGCACTCACGCCCGCCTACAGTCTAAATCCAAGTCTCAATCCGACAACAGTCTCTATTCAACAACCGCAAAGGGCACAATTCAAAATATAAAATCAGGACACGGTTCCTTTATTCAAAAACTAAAACGGGAGAAGAAACGTTCACTATCATCAATCACCAAATATTCATTAATATACAAGTTCATTAAGTTCGCGAGTGTTTCACTACAAATTCAAATCAACGGTCCTTCGAGCAACACAATTCTACTTCTTAAGGGGGTTCTGATGCAGTCTTAAAAGTCGCGTATATTATGCCGTAGAATTTGTAAAATTGTGACTTTATCTTAAATCCGAAGAAGCTGAAATTTACCATATAAATACATCAAGGGTTCCTCTAGGGTGCTAGGGAAGTATTTTTCAAAAATTTTGAAAATTAGATTTATTTGGTCTTTTCGAAACTTACCCATTTTAGAGCGCAAAGTACAGCTTGCTACAACACCCGATCAAAAATATAAGCCTCTACCACTCTGCTACAATTGATTGTGAATCAACTGTCCCTAATAAAAATTCAAAAAAAAGAGATTTGAGGCTTTTTATTTGAAAAATTGTACCCCGCTGCATGAACAATTTCCCGACAATTCTTAATGCGGACGCCGAATACGAGTGGGCGGTCAACGTAGAGAACTTTTGCTGTGATACAGATGATTTCCAGGCCCGTACCGGACTAACTAAGGGGGGTGTTAAAACTTTAGGTATATGTACTAGCATAATTCTGGATTCTGCAGATTTAGGGTGGGGTGGGTAGGGGTTTCTAAGATCCCTCCGTCCGTCACCAATTACTTGGCCCCTTTAGATTGACTAAAACAAGAAGAATTCCACAGAGCTGTCGTTTTGATACCAACAATAAGAAGCGTCGGGAGAACGGTTATCTGCAATTCATTGAAACTACCGCACGCAACGACTTTGTTAAAGTGCAGTTTCAGTTGATTTTTGTTTTTGTTCGGAAATATGTACTGTGTAAATAAATTTTTTTTCTAATGGTTGACTTTATTTAAATTTTTGAACTTTTCAGTTATTTGTCAAAAGTTGGGAAAAAGCGAATTTGGAAATAAAACTGTTTTAAAAAAAATATATGAAAAGAAAGGATTGTACAAAAAAATTTTTGTCTACGCCTGTTGGATATAAATACAAAAAAATTGTCAATAATCGCAAATTTCTATGTGAACGCAAATACGTGATTGCAGTCAAAATTAAATTTCTAGACTGTATTTACATATCTAAATTCATTTATTTGGATGAAACTTGGATATATAATTATGTAAGTATATCAAAATTAGAAGGCTGGCTGCTATTCAGCGTTGGGTGAAGGAAAATTATTTGAAAATTTCTTAATAATTCTATATAACTTTTTCAATTTTTCTTCCGTAAAAATCTTATCCGGACTATTACGAATATTTAAAAAGAATTAGGCAAATTGATACAGCTGTTCCTAAGTGATGCGCTTACCAACGAACAGAATTTCATTTTTAAACGGTTTTATTTAGCTTGCCTTGTTTGTTTCTTGTATCTTGTGTCTTGTGTAGTTTAAATCTAGTAATTGAAATTTTACCCCCTTCCTGAAAGGACTTATCTAGTAGAATACAGTACACCATGAAAAAATTCCAAACCCAAGATGGCCGCCACCACAAAATGGCGCATTACATATTTTGTTCAATCCTCTCAATATCGGTATCAAATGAAAAGGCTTTACTAGTAGAATACAGTACACCATAAAAACAATCAAGATCCAAGGTGACCGCCACCACAAAATGGCGGTTAACTTTTTTTTAGTTTTCAATCCCCTCAATATAGGTATCAAATGAAAGGGCTTGACATGTAGAACACATTGCACTTTAGAAAAAAAAAAAACTAAAAACTTGAAAATAAAATAAGTAAAAAACATTTTTAAGTTAAATGGTTTTATTATAAAGAAACTTATAATTATTATTAATGTATATAATAATGGTGCAGATAATTTACTAAAAGCTAAAAATTCATTAAGTAGGTACCAGGTACCAGTTATTACGCCACATTCCTCATCAACCCAGAGCATTGATCAGACTAAAATAAAATCGTGGGGCGATAGTCGCGTCAATGAAGTCTTTTTCTCGGAAGTCCTCAGAAACAGCTCCGATTTTGATACTTTTTTTTTAATATTTGCTTTTTTATATTATTTATAATCAGAAACCTTTTGGAGCGGGGACATAACTATTAATATTATTTAAACAATATGTATGATATTTATCTAAAAAAAAATAGTTTTGCGTTTTTTTTAACAGACTTCAAAAAGAGAGGAAGTTATCAATTCGGTTGTATGTTGTTTTTTTTTAATGCTTGTTACCTCAGAACATTTATATATTTATATTTAATTTATATTCACCGATTTCTTCGTCAATTGTGGACCGATTTACAAAATTCTTCTTTTATTTGAAAGGGTATACTCTTAAGGTGGTTCCATTATCAAAAAATCAGGATCTGACCAGGGAATCCCATGGAAATCGAGAAGAATACTAAAATTTTCGCTCCCCTTTATTAACCGACTTCATGTATGTTCACCGATTTATTCGTCAATTGTGGGCCGATTTTCAAAATTCTTCTTTTATTTGAAAGGGTGTACTCTTAAGGTAACCACTCAAAAAATTAGAATCTGACCAGGGAATCCCATGGAAATCGAGAAAAATACTAAAATTTTCGCTCCCTTTTATTAACCGACTTCATGTATGTTCACTGATTTATTCGTCAATTGTGGGCCGATTTTCAAAATTCTTCTTTTATTTGAAAGGGTATACTCTTGAGGTGGTTCCATTTTCAAAAAGTCAGGATCTGATCAGGGACTCTCATGGAAATCGAGGAAAATTCTCAAATTTTTCCTTCCTACAAGTATTGATGAACAATTTTTAATTATTTTATTTATTAATGTCTTAAATAAATAATCCACAATTCATAATAATTTTATAATTTACGTTCGTATATTATTAATTTGTAGAATAAGTATTGAAAAACTATTTTTTTTTATATAAATATAATAAATAGTGTTTAAATTATTTCCCCACTTCAAAAAATTAAAATCGAAGGTGTTTCTGAGGACTTCCGAAGATTGCCTGTTTTATGTATTTATTGACGCGACTACGAGTCGAATTTCTATTATCTACAGTCAACCGCTCATATCATTATTCATTTACATATTTACTCAGGTTACGCTAAGCCCCACGATATTATTTTAGTCTTATCAATGCTCTGGGTTGATGAGGAGAGTGGTGTGATGACTGGTACCTGGTACCTACCTAATGATGCTTTACAATAAAACCGTTTAACTTAAACCTGTTTTTTACTTATTTTACTATTATATAGATTCGTTGGTAAGTGCAACACTTGAGAACGGCCGGACCGATTTGGCAATTTTTTTTATAATATTCGTAGTGCTGCAGGTAAGGTTTTTATACGGAAAGAAAGATTGGTAATGTTGCCCGGTGAACAATGTTTCCGGAATCTTCCAATATTCCAGACAACTTCTCCAATTTTTCTTTTCATAAAAACCTTACTTGGGCTATTCTAAATATGTAGAAAAATAATCGGTCAAGTCGTTTAGGAGGAGAAGAATTACAAATAAACGCACACCGGAATTTTATATTATGCATATAAAGATAAAAAAATAAAAACTTGATCTCGACAACAGTGCCACCTACCGGGTATAACTGTAGCTAAAAACCATCCAGCTGACCTCATAAGTACCAAAAAAAAAATCATCAAAATTGGTCAAGCGTCATTTCGGGGGACATTCTCATTGGTTCGCGTGTTTCTCGTTAGTCCGCGTATCTAGCAACTTTCAATTTCGTCTAGTAAATTTTGTCCCGTTTTGAGGTCACTGAAAGCCGCGCGTTTCAAATAAGACAAACGTTTCGGATTTTTTTACCTATTATAAACGGGTTATTTCGAATAAACACAAAATAGGGTTATAATTACTTTTTAGAAATGCTGTTTTTGAAAACTGTGGGACTACCTCATTGTGAAAAGGTGTCAAATAAAGATTACTTCAAATTTGGAATATCATCTTTTCATGGATGGATTAGGATTTTTATGTTTAATTCATATAACATAATGTAAATTGTCAAATAAATCTTGGCAGATTAAAAGTCCTGAAAACAAGCAGCTTTTGGAACAAGAAAAGAAAAGAAACGAAAGCAGCGATCCTCCAATGACGGCAACACCGATAGACGTTTTTTTGGCAACCCTGAAATGAGTGCCGAAATTCTTTCCCTTGCCGTCTCCGTATTAAGAGTAATTTCTTTAATCTGCTTTATCTTCTCTCCCTCCCACCTCCATTCATTCTCTTCATCCCTTTTCTTTCTCTTGTTAAACATAGACATTTTTGTGTTTTGCGCATTCACTTCAAAGTTTTTCTTCTCCATGTATTTTTCTAGGGTCTTTATCATTTATTTCATCTCTCTTTCATTATTTCCCATATCATGCGCAAAAGCCATCCTCCACACTTTCACTCAACCTACTACGCACCTGTGTAATAATGTAATAATTAGCTTTAAAAAAAAAGAAACCGACTTCAAAAAGCGAAAAATAACTGAGTACATGTATTATTACATGTGCAACCTACTGATCTGTTTGAAGTCTGTGCCAAGCCAAAGAGGTGAACAAATTTGTAACCTATTGTCATTATACAAATATATCAACAACGTTATAGGGCATCAGAAATTCATTACCAGGTTGTCAACGACGTCTGCCCCGCACGTGTCTGTCCGTTTGGGTTGTTTTGCTCAGCGCGAGCCCCCCATCCACGCTCACGCATTCCGGCGCGCGCGCGGTGAGACTTGCGATGTGGCGGGAGCGGACAGCCTATCTATCTACTACCTACTTATTTGGCTTGGCTTGGCTTCCCTTATGGTCAGAAACCATTTTTTCTCTCTCAATTGATTTCGTTCCACACCCCCTTCTCTGTTATTGTAGCTTTTATCACTCCCTCTTCTGTCTCCTTCTTCTGTCTCTTCTTGCATCTACATGTCTGTTTTCTTTGGCAACATACAATCCCTCGGGCCTGATGGCCCTCTGGATTGTAACAGCGTTGCCCACGGTTATTAACATCCTTATAATTCCCTTAATACATAAATAAGTATATAACTACATAATATCTCAATTAAAAAAACAAATAATACAGTTAATAATAGTCGACATACTCTCTTATCTGAAGAAGATAATGTGATGTTTACAAAATGTTATTTTTTGATTTTTGAAATCAAATAATGATACAGAACTAACAGACTTCCAAAATCAAATAAAATACATCACGATACACGATATACCTATGTCCGGGAAATTTCCACATTTCCCTCTGTATATTGCAATAAACAACACTATTTGTTTTTATCCATATGTGATATTACATTAGGTGTTTATGAACTTATAAAAATAAAAACAAAAAAGAATTGAAAGACATTGTCAACAACAGTACAGCAGTGGCCGAGTACAGACCTGGCATATAACGTAAAACCATGATACATGATACCGTGATAAAAAGAAAAGTGTCGAATCAGCTGATCGCACAGGCTGAAATCTTAAAATGATTGCGTCCAGTTCATTCCATAAAGCAGGAAATATCACAAGCCACTGACAACACCGACTTGGCGGAGTGCACTTTGATAGCATAGGATAAATGTTTGGACTTGTACGAGTCGTAAAGAAACAGAAGAATTTAGCTCCACCCCCCGTGTTTGACGTGTTTTTTATCTGGTACAGCGTATTTCAGTTTACTTTTTGATGTTAATACCGCCTTAAAAGACTAGACATTCAAGCCTCTTTCTAACAAATCTGCCCCCAGTTCAAATACAACAATTTTTATAAAAAAAAATCGTTTTTTTTTGTATTTATTTGATTAATAGTTGTACCACAGCATAAATACTAGTATTTATGCTGTGGTTGTACTTTATAGTCATAGCTTGAAATGTTAAGTTGCTAACGTAATAAACCCACTATAAGTACATCTGACTTTTGTGTATTCTTATATATTATATGCCCTCTATATAGTGGACAACCTCGTTGGAGTAACATAGCCGTTCATAAATCAGTTCACTATATCGAGACTCTACTGTATGTCAAATCAAACGACAGTCAAATGTTATATTCCCTGCATAAATGATTCCCTGTTACCCTCTTCAAGAACTTGCAATAGTACAAATTTATTTTTACAAAGGCGTCCCAAATTCGCGTCCTTCCCTTGGAACCAAATCACAAGAAGAATGGTTGAGGTTATGAGCATTTTTTTATAATATGAGACATATAAATAATATGTATAACAATTTACTCGGTTCACCGCAATCAACCGACAATCTCTCCTCGTGCAGCGGGGATGACGTCAGAAAGTCGTTGTAGGCGGTATTATTTATTATGAAATTGAAAAGCCACTATCTTCGTAAATATTTATATCGTATTGACTTGAAACGAAAACAGAGATGTTATTTTTGCAGTAATGACTGATCAACAATTAATATTTCAATTGGTAATAGGTTCAGTTAAGAGTGTACAAAAGGTATTTTCAAGTTGGCAAAATTGAATTCGTCATTTGTAAATGGAAGGTTATGTTTCTGTTGTGGCGGTCTGAGATTCAAAATTACCACCAGTCTGACGGCAGTAGCGCGAGGAGAAAAGCCGAAAAGTCAAATTTTTCCATTCTTCTTAACGGTCTCCGGGAGCAACAACTCGAGTGCGCTTCTATTTTATTTCTTGTTTAATTTAATATCAATATGTATTATTAAGTTTGTAAATTTGTAATAAACTAGTGATCGCTCGTCACTCGAAATTCGAGTGGTATGTAATGGATTGGGAATCGAATTAATGTAAAAATTAAAAAAAAATGTGAATACTTACATAGGAGTGTTCTGCCGAAACATGTTCCATTTGTAATTTTAGGATCATTAAAGTTTGTGGAGTTCGACTTAGATATATTTAAATTTTAACTTACATAAATAGTGTTGAATAAAGACTGGTTACCACGTTACACATTACAATTTTTATTTTGTTTTGTTTAACACTAATTTTGAATAAAAAACGGTCTGAATAATAATAATAAGTCAATGTGTGCATGACGGGGATTCATCCCAAACGTCGAAACTAATCCACCAACGCGATGATACATAACATTGTGAATTTTGAAATGATACACCCCATTAACCACCGATTGATCCAAATCAACTTCAGAACTTGCGATAGCAAAAGCTGAATTATATGACCTTATGTTCTCAACGAAATTTTTGCATTTTTGTTTATAATTGTAATCTGTAGATGTTATACCTTCGATGAGTGATTGTAGAACCGGAAATGTAGTAAAAGGTGGTAAATGAACCTTTCCTTTGTGTACATAAAGTAAATGCTTCGGCATTTCTGGATGTTATCTCCGAATTAACATGAAGCGCCGAACAAAATGAACAACATAATGAAAGTTCACCGAGATTATGTGAATCAACATTTATAGGATTGTTATTCAAGGCCGATTTAAATGAATCAACTATCGTAGTAGTTGTTTGGGACAGTGTCAATTGTTTCTGTTGCAGTAAGCGTTCGTACCGAAAACCGCTTCAACATTTTGAGAAATTTCAATTATTTGTCTCGCACGGCGCCTATTTCTACGACGCACCTCTTGTGTTTTTCTCCGTCCGGGAACGCGAGGCATTTTGTTTAGTAGAAAAAAACAAATGTTATAGAAAGAAATTAAAACGCCCAAAAAAGTGTAGAAGTTAAATAAAATGTAATTGAATTGAATAATAAACTAAAATTAAAAATTGCAATCGGCAGTCCAATCGATGTTAGCCTGAACCCAAAATAATCTAACGTTACAAACGAATGGAACAAAAAGGAAATAAAAATTCTTATTTACACACATAATCGTTGCAATGCATTCGGAAAAACAAATATATTATCTCTACACCCTAACGTTCTCTAAGACCCGTAAAAAGAAACTAAAAAATAAATATGCCTCCAGATAGCCAGTGGTTCATGTTGGGTTAATGACGGTAAAGTTATAAATCTTTTTTATTACTGTGTGAAGCAGTAGGTACCCCTTGATATTTTTTCTTTGAAGTAAGACTAAACTCTGTCAACATCCCGACATGTTGTACCGATGTGTACAAATCGAGAATATTTTTCAAAGTGAGCTCTGTCCCTAGTCTGAACATAATTTACTGCACATCAAGACGCGCAACAAAATTGGCCTATATTTAGCTCCAGTTAATCAGCTTGTTACTTAAAACGATTCACGCTCATTTAAATCGATGACTGTAATGGACCGCTTTTCCCCTAAAATGATTTGCAAATAATTAATGAACCTGTAAAAATTTTTAAAATGGAAAGTAATGTTCACAAAGAACTTGTCAATGTCTTTCATTTAAAAAAAACAATTATCAAAATCGGTGCAGTACAGCCTGTTTTATTTGGTTCAAATTGATTCATGTTCAACGATTAAATATATAGATGTGTGCAACGTTCTTGCTTGTGTACTAACTACTAACTACTTGCGTAAATTCCTTCTAAGCTCTTAATCTATAATAATTAATTTATTAATCTAAATCGGATTCTTCAGTAGAAGAATCTTCCCCTTCGTTAATTATTACTCCACTTGAATATCCATCACCACATTTTCTGTTCATTGCTCTGAGCAGATCAGCTGTTAATTCAAGTTTGGTGCATCGCATCGGGCTTTCGGGAATGCCGCGGTATTTAAACTCCACCAATGGGAGATTACTTTTTTAAACATCGCGCGCAAAGGGGTTGTTTTATTACTCTATCTTTTTGGAGACAAAAGTATATATGTCGTAGCCACTTTATAAAACGCGGCCACATTCTAAAATCGTCGTTCATTTTTCATTATTTTACAATTCGGCTCGTGTTTTCAGACATTTTATAAACTAGCCGATCAAGTAAGAGCCACATTCCCAAATAGCAATATTTTATGATCCGGCTATAGTGTTTTCAGCCAGTTTATAAACTGGCCGTTCAAGTATCTAAGAGCCAAATTCTCACAGAGCAATATTTTGTCTTTGGAATTGTATGAAATAAGCTAAGTTATTTATGCATGTTTTTTTTTATATAAAAACTATAGAAAATTATACATTTATTACCCATCATGTATGTTTGAAACTAATAATAATGAGACGACGGCGCGACGGCCCGAAAGCGGATGATGTCATGATGATCTCACCACGTATGGTAACGTAATTAATCTGGAATAGTCCACATGAGAACGTCTGGGAATAATTGTTCACATGGGATGCTCTAGAAGACTCTGTGGCGGTGATCTCATGCTATACCACGCTCGTACAAGAGACTGATTTCATTCTTCTGGAATAATCCTTTGCGCCGGAAACATGATCTCATGATTCCGGGAATAGAAGAAATGGAGAACGAAGGGAGCGGTATAAGAAGGGATCAAACAACAGAGCAAGTCAGTCTATTGGAAGCATACATTGTGAAAAGTTAGTCTTAGTAGTCTTTTTAATAAAAGTTTGTAAATACGGTGTGCGCCAGAATATTTCTTTAAATCCTCGAACCCGCCCGGTTCAGGCTACGTTACAATAATTTATTGCAGCACGATCCACTGTAGTGACCTCTGCTGTTGCCTTTCAAATTATTCTTGAAACAGAGACATCTTTTCCACACTTATTTTTGCTTGGTTTACATAGACAATTTTTGAAAACTTGACCGCCAAACTCTGAAACTATTTCACTATTTTCTTGTCCTTCTGTGGTTTCTTAATCAATTTTCTTCATTCGAATTCCTTCTCAAGTGCTTTTTCGCCACCTAAATCCAATTTTCTGCAATTCCTTCCGTAAAGTTTCACGGCACACACAAAGTTGAAAATATTTTTTCGGTAATATGATTATTAATTACTGTGCAGCGCAGTACCTCTTGCAGTTTCTTTCTTTGACATTTTTTTTAATGAAGTAAGACTAACTCCTGCGGCAGCAGCAACTCGTTCACATACTTTGATGATTTCGATTATTGGCCCACCTCTTCTTTATGCCGCTCATAATAATTGCAATTTACTATAATTTAATGTGGTTCTATTACGTCTTTATAAATGATTCATAATCGTGTTGTCTGTGGAAAACAAAATTTATATGTAGTTAAATGAAGATTTTTGACGTGCAAAGCCTACTGGACGTATGAATCATTAATTTATAAAGACTGTATATTGCAGCTTCGTGTTCTTATTTTGTAAGTACACCACAGCAGTTTTTACCAGTGTTGGAATCTTTCATAAGTAAAAATACAAATACACATATTATCGCACTTTGTACAGATTATGTACAGAAAATCTAGATTTGACCAGCCTTGATGCTGACTGACGTAAATTATGCTTTTGAATAAACAAAATGTGTACAAAAACATCCGGACACGGTGTGTACCAAAATTTCCACGGTTGCAATTAACGTTGCATAATTTCACATATTATTATGTTCTGTACATCTAACAATTTGAGGTGAAAATTGGAAGTAGTCGAAGTGGTTCGACAAATTTATGGACATAACAATTAGATATGTATTGTTTGTTTGTTTTGTTCTGGACTGAATCAAATAGAAAATGGTAAACTTAAGAGGTATTGACAAAAATCGTATCATGGTCCAGGTCAGGTTCTTAGAGAAAGATAAATTGGAAAATTCCAAAAAAACTATTTTCTGGGCAACTTTTCCAATATTTATTTCCGCAAAAATCTTACCTGGAGATTATAACGAATACATATTTAGAAAAAAATATCCCAATTGGTCCAGCCGTTCTCAAGTGATGATCTTACCAACGAACAGCATTTCATCTATATAATAAAAATGAACTACTGGGCGTTGGTAAACGCCTCAAGAACGGCTGGAGCGATATCGCCATATATTTTTTAATATTTGTAATCGTCCAAATAATGTTCTTAAGGAATGCTTTTTTCTGTGAGATTTTTGTATGAACTCAAGACCATAACTCACTCATAACTCCGAACGATGGATATGCGTAATTCTTTTTTTGTTTTGTTCTTTATGGTCTGCAAAAAACATAATTTTTGAAATTTTTTTGAAATTTGGACAGGACAACGTCTGTTGGGTCAGCTAGTAACATTATATTTTTTTTTGTCTCGTTAGTAAGATTCATAAAGCCAAATTTACATTTTAATGTCAATACAATTTGAAGTCGTTTGTTTTTTTGTTTTTTTCCGCAATAATAGTACATGTACAGGATGTTCCAGAAATAAGTGCAATTAATTTACTGACCTACTATACTTCAACATTGTGGGTCCTAATAGCATGCGTATTTTCATCTGCCCATACGTGAGTGTTATTTAAGTTGAAAATACCTTATCGGGTGCTTCAGTTGGCTGCTGGTTTATTAAATTATTATTATTAAATCCTCAAGCTGTAAAAATTTCTGTGGTGCTAGGGATACAATTGTTGCTCTTTCAAAATTCTCCAAATGATATAATGCGATATTCCAAAGTGATTTGCTAATCTTCGGTGGGCAGTTTTCATTTTGCAAAACACACACAAACGTCCTTGACCTCCGTAAACTAATATAATGTCCGTTAATACAATAATGCAACCAAAGTGAAATACAATAACAAATTACCGGCCACCCTCGGTGTCGACAAACCGACTTCAGGTTTAAATATCCTGTATAGCATGGATTCTGTAACGTTTTAGTTTTTCGAAGTTTCTTACTTTTTGACACGTTTTCGGGAAGGGTAGATTGAGAATTCGACCCTGGTATGTACGGTCACGGCCAAATAAAATAGGCCGGCTTTTTTTTCTATCGTACATAGTTTTTAAAATTAATACGAAACGATTAAAAAAAAATAAAAAAAAACTGTTTTCTGTCAACATAGCATCCAAGCGTGATAAAATCCCGAGTTACTAAAATTCATGAAATAGTGTATACATATTATTATACGAGTTCCTATCAAAATGGGACGCTTTCCGACACAAGGGATTCAATAATTAACTTAAAAAAAAGAAACAGACTTTAAAAAACCCAAAGTAACATAAGTTAGATCAGCAAAACCAGTCTAGACCAAAAATATTTTCCTCCAAACAACTTACTAGAGAAAATCACCTGATGGGCACCCCATCCAAGGACACAGTGTATAAACAATTTATTCAAATAAATGGGGGATTTTTTGTAAATATTTTTTTCAAAAATTAGTAATTCCCCTATTGTTTCTACTGCTTCAATCACATTAGTTTTTGAACTTGATGGTTTTTCTTTACATGAGGAAAATAATGTAGCATTTTCAATAAAGTTATTTCTCTCTTCTTGATTTGTAAATTCTTCAATTTTATGTTGTACATACAGTTTATTTGGTAAGACTGACCCTTCAAGTGTGAGTGAAAATTTTCCAGGATGGCCTTTTTTATGTATTCAATTTTTGTCCAATAGTGTTCGCATGGAAGACTAGCCTGTGTAGTAAGAATTAGGTCCTGATTTTGTAAATTACGAAGGCGCGAACGGACGTGAATGGAAAAATAACTGTAAACGATTTTTTTTCTGACAACTCCGACTTTTTTCTGGCAATTCTGGCAATTGCGACTTTTTTTTGGCAATTGCGACAGGGGTAGGACGATGGCACTGTTTTGTTACCCAAACTTAAAATATGAAATACTCTCCACATATTTGGAGTGTTTCTTTAAGAGGTCGATCGCGTAGGGCGGGGCACCAATTTCAATGATCTACGGAAAAACAAATTTTCACAGACGATAACTTCCGTGGATCACTGAAATTGGTACCTCGTGCTACGCGATTGAGAACTTAAAGAAACATACTTTAAGAAGGTCATATTTCCCTGTACGTGAAACTCGAAATGTGGAGAGTATCTTATATTTAATGATTTTATGAATGACTAGCTGACCCGTCCCGGCTTCGCACGGTGATTTTATTTTATTAAGGACCGGTTTCACCAACATCGATTAACTTTAACTGATAAATAACTGCATAGATACGTTTGTCAAAAATTATAGCAACAATTGTTCCTAACAGATTATTAAGTTTAACGGAGGTTTCAGAAACCGTTTCTTAGTGAGCGCTTACGTGCTAAAATAAGTAAGCGTGCAAAATTTTATTCTAATCGATTCGGTGGATCTAGAGATTAACTCCCCCCCGTTACCCCCCTTTGGAATGGAATTTTGAAAAACCGTTTCTTAGTGAGCGCCTACGTGGTAAAATGAGTAAGTGTGCAAAATTTCATTCCAATTGGTTCAGTGAATGTAGAGATTACTCCCCCGCTCCGTTACCCCCCTTGGGAATGTAATTTTGAAAAACCGTTTCTTAGTGAGCGCCTACGTGGTAAAATAAGTAAGTGTGCAAAATGTCATTTCAATCGGTTCAGTCGATCTAGAGATTAACTCCCCCGTCCCGTTACCCCCCTTAGGGATGGAATTTTGAAAAACCGTTTCGTAGCGGGCGCTTACGTGCTGAAATAAGTATGTGTGCAAAATTTAATTGCAATCGGTTCAGTGGATTTAGAGATTAACTCCCCCGCCCCGTTACCCCCTTTAAGGATGGAATTTTAAAAAACCGTTTCTTAGTGAGCTCCTACGTGTAAAATAAGTAAGTGTGCAAAATTTCATTCCAATCGGTTCAGTGGATCTAGAGATTAACGGAGCGGGGGGGGGTTACCCCCCTTTTGAACGGAATTTTGAAAAACCGCTTCTTCGTGGGCGCTTACGTCATGAAATAAGTAAGTGTGCAAAATTTCATTGCAATGGGTTCAGTGATAGAGAGATTAACGGGGCGGGGGGGGCCGTTACCCCCCTTGGAATGGAATTTTTTAAAACCGTTTCTTAGTGAGCGCCTACGTGGTAAAATAAGTAAGCGTGCAAAGTTTCATTGCAATCCCTTTGATGGATCCGGAGATTTCGTGATGAGTCAGTGAGTGGTATTTGGATTTTATATACAGGGTGTCCCAGAAATAAGTACATTAATTTTAACAGCATATAGATCGAGTGAATAGCAACAAAATTTCTCAATACTTTTTTTCTCTAAACCCTCTAGTTTTCGAGTTAAAAATGTGTAAAGATTTGGCATGAATTTCGTTACCCGCTACTGGATTGTTTTTCTATAAGTCCCCACTGATAAACCAAGCATACAAAAAATTAATTTACTTTCACTTTGTTTTTGTTTCTTTGTGGGATATTGAAAATGAACTGAAGAGACTCTTATGTAATAAAACATGATACCAAAATAAAAATGACACATTATTAATTTTCATTGCTTAATTACCTTATTAACAAAATTATCACTCAAAATTCATAAGTAAGTACTTACGATAAGAGAATCCTCCATTTCATCTGCAGGTTGAACACGGGAAAATTCGTATTCAACCAATTTCGTACAATATTATAGCGTAGTGACAAAGGGCACCGTCCGTCGTTGAGGAAGCACATGGTTGTCCGGATTTGTAAAGGCAAATCTTTCAGGAACTAGAGTATTCGTTGTTTATAAAATTTAGAATTTTTAAAAACAAAACTACACCAGAACAGATCTAATAATAAACTAATTAGTAACAGGTAGGTACGCTTATCAGTTTTAGCCGGGACGCAGCAACAAAAAAGTTCACAAAAAGTAAAGATAATAAAGTGTGAATAGTTCCTTCCTCCCAGAAAAACAACAGAATTCACTGTCATTACCATTGTGTCAGAAATCCATAAGCGTATCGTTATTTTTGAGGGTTGTAAAATTGTAATTTCAAAATGTGATTTCGAAAAAATGGTAAAGGAAAAAGTTGTTGTACTCGATGAGTTCTACCACCTCTCCAAATTAATGTACTTATTTCTGGAACACGTTGTATATAGATAAACGAAAAAAACAAATTTTCACAGACGGCAACTTCCGTGGATCACTGCAATTGGGGCCTCGAGTTTCACGTATAGGGAAAAATGAACTTCTTGGACTATGTTTCTTTAAGTGATCGAGCGCGTAGCGTGAGGCACCAATTTCAATGATCCACAGAAGAAAAAACTTACAGACGGTAACCAAATTTTTACAGTAAAAGTCAGAATTGCCAGAAAAAAGTCGGAATTGTCAGAAAAAAGTCAGAATTGCCAGATAAAAAGTCGGAATTGCCAGAAACAAATCTTTTTCAGTTATTTTTCCACTTATGTCCGTTCAGCGCCTTCGTAGTAAATGATACATTACACAATTATTATTTTTTTTAGAAATTGATATTTTAGTCACATTCAATGTCAATAATCCAGAAGAATGTTGATAAATCCAAGTGGAGTAAATTTAAATTAAAATTTTAATGTGTCTAATTGTAAGTCGAACTCCACAAACTTTAATAAGCGTAAAATTACAAATTAAGGGAACATGTTTCGGCAGAACACTACTGTCATCATCAGCCCATAAAGGATATTAAAAATTATGACGTTGGCGTTGCGTCGAATTGGATTTGATTAATTTTTGAATTTATAACGTCAACGTCATAATTTTTAATATTCTTTAAGGGCTGATGATGGCAGTAGTGTTCTGCCGAAACATGTTCCATTTGTAATTTTACGCTTATTAAAGTTTGTGGAGTTCGACTTTGATATATTTAAATTTTAATGTCAATAATTGTTAAAACAAAATAATAATAAAAGTTTCTATATTTTTGTCTTACGAAATTGTCAAGAATAATCAAGAAGGACTGTTGGTTGGTAATACTGAATTTCATTTTTAAATGGTAGAATTGTAACAACTTCCGGTTGTTGACGTCTTGACACTGAAAGCCGTCATTCACAACTTACTGACATTTCAAATTTGAAATTAAAACGTTCTGAAATTAGACTGAATGGGCAGCAGTTTGTGGGGTCATTTTGAGCATTACCTTTAGTGTGATTATCGTTCTGTATTTCAGTTTAATTTCTGCATCGTTTAATTTCCTTAAATTAATAGAATTTCTATTCACCTAACCTACAATTTTTTCTCAGTTGACGTTACATCAAATATGTGTGCCCGCCTGTTATCATTTACAAAAGCAAATTTAATAAATTAAATTTAGATCTACTAGAGTCCCTATATAATATTTAGATAAATATTTATCAAAATATTATAGAGGAACTCTAAGATCTACCGATTTTGTGCGTGAACTACCGAAAAAGTGACGCACCATATACCGATTTTAGTTTACTGATGGTTGGCAACACTGCTTTCACCGTATCTACTAGAGATAATTTGTGGAGATAATTTTGCTCGATTTTGCTGTCAATGCTGTCAACCCTACCTGTCAACTGTCAAAATACAAAGTAATTTCCAGAATTTCTGGCAGTAATTTATTTACTCACTTGTCCTCGTGTTGTTACTTGTCCTCGTCGTCCTCTGTCCAAGTAAGTAACAGCCCAATAACATTGTTATTTTCTAGTTGTAGTTTAATTAGGAAACAAACAAAATAAATAAATTCATTTATTTACAATTAAATTCATCAGGAACCACAATGAATGACGAAGAATTCGACGGAGATGATGTCGGAGACGATTTCGACGACGACGTAGATGATGATAACATCGAAGAACTGGAACAACCTGAAGAAGAAGGAGATAACATTGATATCCTGGCCCACGGACAAGCTGGCGGTGGCGTCCCCAAAAACAAACGTATTACAACTAAATACATGACCAAGTATGAAAGGGCACGAGTACTTGGAACTAGAGCACTGCAGATCGCCATGTGTGCACCGGTTATGGTCGAGCTTGATGGCGAAACTGATCCCTTACAAATTGCAATGAAGGAGCTCAAGCAGAGAAAAATCCCCATCATTATTAGGCGATATCTGCCAGATCATTCTTACGAGGACTGGGGCATTGATGAACTCATTATCATTGACCATTAATTGTAATTATAAGATATTTTTTATTAAAGTACCGACTACATAGTTTTATGAATGAATTGTTTATTTCTCTATTCAACATTAAGCAAAAATCATTTCGTCACGACGCCTTTTGGGTTGATTGGGTCTGACTTGACATTCTGGGTGATTCAGCAGTTCTGGTGGACAGGTGGAAACTGGCGATGAGAGCAGCATTTGTTTCAAATCGTAGAATAAAGCTGAATCGTCATTGGTACAGAAACTGATAGCAACTCCACTCTTGCCAGCACGACCGGTTCTTCCGATACGATGAGTGTAGTCTGAGAAAAATACACATTAACATCTTTAATATGTACAGAAATGTTATCAACTTACCTTCAATAGTTTTCGCCATATCGTAATTGATAACGACAGAAACATCTTTAATATCAATACCTCTTCCAGCAACATCTGTCGCCACCAATATATCTTTGGCTCCAGATTTGAGACTTGCAAGAGCGTACTCTCTTTGTTCTTGTCCTTTACCTCCGTGGAGGGTACACGCGTTGTAGCCCAATTTCTCCAGACCTTTAGCCAAAACATCTGCACCTTTCTTCTGGTTGACGAAAATAATAACAGGAGGATCCACTCCTTTGGACAAGTACTCCATCAACTTCTTCCTCTTGTCATTCTCAGTCATAATGTGCACGATTTGTTCAGTTCTTTCTGTTGGTTTACCAATAGAACCAATATACACCACAGCAGGGCGTCTCAAATAGGTCCTCGCTAGCCTTTCAACAGCGGGCGGCATAGTAGCTGTAAACATCACGGTTTGGCGGTATTTCTTCTTGCTGTTATAATTTGCCAAAAGTACTTCTTTGTCTTCCGCTTCTTCCGAATCTGGTTTCAAGTTGGTGACCGGCATGTATTCTAAGATTTTCTGCACATCAGCCTCAAAACCTAAATCAATCATTCTGTCAGCTTCATCCATCACAATGTATGTGCACTGATTTAAAACCAAGTAGCGATTTTCCAGGACATCTATAAGACGACCGGGCGTTGCTATAACAATTTCACACCCCATTCTTAGTCTGAACCCTTGCTCTTCTCTGCTCAACCCTCCAACTACGACCACCGTGCGAATTCCAAGAGGCTGTCCAAATTTCACAGTTTCTTCTTCAATTTGCTGCGCCAATTCACGCGTCGGGGCTAAAATAATAGCGTAGGGACCTTGATCGGCATCTTCCGTACGCTCAATCTTAGGCAAAGACTGAATCCAGGACAACAGAGGAATGAGAAACGCGAGGGTTTTACCAGAACCTGTTTCAGCGACACCGATGATGTCGCGATTTTGCATCCCAATTGGGATTGCTTGCCTCTGGATGGGAGTTGGTTCTTTGTACCCAACTTTATCAATGATTTCCAACAACTCTTTTTGAATCCCGGATTCTTTCCAATTTCGTATTGGTTCTGGAATTTTACCCCCTTTTATGGTAATGTTGTAATCTTCTCTGAAGATGCGCCAATCTCGTTCAGTCATTTCAGGACAATCTTTCTCAGACCAATGACGATCATCCCACAATTGTTTCTCCTCTTTCCTTCTAACTTTCTTCAATCTGACTTTTTCTTGTGCCTTTTCAGCCTCAGTTCTGCGCTTTTCTAGTAGTTCACCATAGAATTTACTTTGGTCGCGTTTTTGGGCTTTAATGTCAATTCCAGCAAGATTACCTCTTCCAAAAAATTGAACTTGATGTCTTTCTTTATATAAAGGATTGTAATCTTGTGATGTGTCCTCTCCAGCATCCCAATCAAAAACGAATTTCCTATCATTGAGCCTCCTCACTCTCCTTTTCTTCTTAATCAAACCAAGATATCTTTCTTTGATGGCGTCGGATTCTTTTTCCCGATCCTTGTCTTTCTGTTTATCCTCATCCTTTTCGCGATCTCGTGGCCGTCTAAATTCTCTATCGTCCTTTCTCTGCTCTTCTACTCTTGATGCTTGTACACTCTCGATAATCTTTCTCTCTGCTTCTTGTTGCTTTCTTAAACGACCTACCTCTTCCTGTCTCCGTTTCAAAGCCTCTGCTGCTCGTTGCTCTTTAGTCAAAAACACAGGTTTGCTTTTAGCAGCTTCTTCTGCTTTCTTCTTAGTCAGAAGCTCTTCTAAAGACAGCGGTTCCTTCTTAGGTGCAGGTTCTTGCTTGAGGTCTGATTTAGTATCCTCCTTACTATCTTGTTCGACACTTGGGGAACGTTTTCGAGAGTCCTTACTCTTTTTATCCTTTTCATTATTACGATCGTCCCTCTTGTCCTTGTCACGGTCAGATTTGGAGTATTTATCATACTTACTACTAGAACTTTCGTATTTTTCACGGGAACGAGAACGGTAGCGTTTATGGGGGCGCTCCTTGCTTCGGGATCTGGAACGTCGCCTTTTGTCCCGATCTTTGTCCAATCTGTCTCTGCTTCTAGATCGACGTTTCTTCTCGTTAACCATGGGGAAGCTTGACTATAAAATGCCTGTATTTATTTTAGATAAACAAAAATTGAGGTTAGATTTTACGTTCTCGAACGCAAAATGGTCTAGTTATTTCTTGTGCATCACAATGGTATCCTGATTGTCAAAGTGACAAATGACAGATGAGATTTTGACAACCAACGTGTCAATATTTATTCAAATAAAAATAAGAAAAAAAAACATTTTAGTTTGTAAGAACGTATTTAAAATGTCACTGGACAAATCCAAGTTCGCGGCAATGCAGAAGGACATCCAAGCTGAGCTTAATAAACTAAAACAAGAAGAGGTACACACATAATGACTCTTTAAAACTACCATTTCAAAATATTGTTGCAGGATGTTCTTTTTCAAGATATCAATAACATGTTAGACCAAAAGCTCTTTCTTGATACCAAAGTAAAAGGCCTTGCCAAACTGTTGCCCACTTTAAAAGTGGTGAAGTATGAGGCCCAAGATCTAGTCAGTACAATTAATGACATTTCAGAGTCTTCAGAAAAGATTAGTTGCAAAATTCGCTCACTGGATGCTGCCAGGGTATTTCTCCTCCAAAAATGCCTCCACAGTCTCATTTTTAATTTCTAGAGTCACGTTGATGAATGCAAACAACGTGTTAGTGACCTCATTGACTTAGAAATCTGCTCACAAGGTGTACAAACTGCAATTTTAGACTCAGACTATGAGAAGGGTGCTGCACATGTACACAGATTCCTCTCTATTGACCAGTCTTTACTACAGAGAACTGCAACAAATGTTGAAACTTTGTCAGGCATGCAGAAGTCAGTCCGTACATTACAAGATGCAGCTAATCAGCTGCAAGCTATTGTAGAGCACAAATTTAATGAAGCAGTCAAATGTGAAGATTTGGTTTCAATTGAAAGGTTTTTCAAGATTTTCCCACTGTTGGGAATGCATGAAGCAGGAATTAAGGCTTTGTGTACTTATCTTAGGACCAAAGTATACTGATGATTTAACACAGAATTAAAATATTAGAATTAACATTTTGTAGGTGGCAACAACAGCTGAGAAAAATTTAAAATCGGCAATGACAACCCCTATGTCTGACAAGCGTTATAGTGTAATTTATGCTGACACTCTAACTTTATTATTTGAGGGATTGGCAAGAGTTGTAGACACTCACCAACCTCTCATTGAAACATACTATGGTCCAGGAAGACTTCTTTGTGCTATAAACATTTTTCAGAAGGAATGTGATATTCAAATGAAAAGGGTATTAAACGAGTGGACCAGAGCCAGACAGATAAACAAAAAACTCCAAACTATTACAGAGTTGTCTAGAATGAGCTCCAGTTCTAGTTTCAACAAACTGGAAAGAACTGATCCTAAAGATTTAGATATACTTATTGGTGAAATTACACTGATGCATTTCAGAACTGAACTCTATATTAGATTTATACAAAGGAAAGTTGTGGTAAGTATTAAGCAGTTACAATGTGATGTTACTAAGTACCAAATACTTTAGGCAGATTTAGAGGTTGGAATTCAGGAAGCAGAAGAAAAAGTTAAAGTGACAAAGTCCTTGGAAAATTTAATTAAAAATAGTGATCTCACACATTCCAAACATGAACTGCTTCTGCACTACTTAAAATTTGAGCAGTATTTTATGGAAGAATCAGTAGCTAAAGCTGTGACAATGGACAGTATTGAACCTTCCCAACAGACTTCCAGTATGGTGGATGATACATTTTTTATTGTCAAGAAATGCATAAGGTAAACAAGGGACTTTTTAACAAGTGTATATAATTGATTCACATTGGCCTAGAATTCTGAATCATATCAATATAAATTGTTCTTCCGCCCGCGGGTTCACTTTATTTATTTATGTACAATGTATTTTAGACTATTTACATAAACTACCATCGCGGATAGAAAATCTTGGTCGTCAATGTCATTCCACTGTTAATAAATAAATAAATAATAAATTTACACTGTGTGTAAATAAATAGAATAAAAACCTATTTTTTTTAGTTTTGTCGTTGACAATAAACCATACATTAAATTTTGAAAAGATTCTCTGGCCGCGGCTGCCCGCCGAGAGCAGAAAGTACAGGGACAGGCAAAATTTCAGCTGATTAACGTGTTCTTGATGAACTGTCAAAATGACAGCTATTCTTTATGAATAACACGAAGTTTTCACAATATGACAATATATCCGATGTCATCGTCAGATTAGAACTGGCCATAGCTTTACATGCAATTGGAGCTGTTATTTTCTGCAAAAACTTTATTATAGCAAAAAATTCGCTAGTGTGAACATCTTATACGGGGTGTTACAAAATGAATTTCATCTAGTTAACTTCGGAATTTTTTTACATGTAATTTTTTCTATGCCGCTCTATTCTTTTTGCATTTGCTAATTCTGTCAATGTATGTACGGTTGCGGTCAATAAAATATGAGCACTGATTTGACATTCTCTGACTTTTTCAAGAAATTTGGTAAATCAGGCTTTCACCTCAAGTCACATTACCCTGGAGACGTAGAAAAATACCTTGCGTGAACAATAAATAACATGTTTATTGCTGAAATACAAAAACATAGCGCCTGTGACAAATATATAAAAAACTAATATTTTGTAGCGACTCCATTTTTGTCTATTACATTATTCAATCTTCTCGGCATTGATGCTACTAAAACCTCAGTATAGTTCGAAGTTAATTCGTTCCACGCTTGTTGAATTCCTTCATATAACTCTCCGACGTTTTGTGGACGAAAATGATTGCCTCTCTTCATGTTCCTTACCATCAAACCACACACATTTTCTATTGGGTTCAAGTCGGGACTGCGCGGAAGCCAAGGGAGAACTTTCCTTGCTGCTCCATTCAATTTGAGATCATTCTAGCTGTATGGATAGGACAATACTTGTGTTGATATAAAAGATTATTTTGGGGAAAGACCGCATTCACTGAAGGCAGCATGATATTCTCCAATATATTATGCTGATAGACCTCTGCCCTATTTCTAACTATTATAAGCGTTAAAACTCCAGGGCCTTGGACGCTAATCCATCCCCAAACATTTACAGAAAAGCGACCGTTCGCTGCCAATTTTTGAGTATAACGTTCATCAAGACGAGAATTTGATGGTCTATAAACTCTAACACGACCTGTGAAAACAACATTCCGCCAAAAATCTGATGGTTGTAGGGATGGAAATCTGATGGAGGAATCCTACCCTTTGTTCCTTGTTTTATTGAGTCAAAAAATCTGTTTTGGCTGCAGGATGATTACGCAGATCCGATCCTTCCTTGATTCGACTTGCTGTTCGAACAGAACCTGGGAAATTTGTTTCAGCGTTTGTCATAACAGAATTGAACGGGTTTTCTCGTAAAACTTGCCTTTGAAACGATTGACGCTCACTCCAGACTTTTTTTATATTGTGGACAGTACTCCTTGCTATGTTAAACCTGACTGCTACCCTCTTTTCTGACCAACCTTCTTTCGACAATGTTGCAACCCTTAATTTTTTTGCAAAAGATAAATGTGGCATTGTTTTTTGATGACGTTTACATCAACATGACAGTTTTACAGGTGACATGAGCAACAATCGAAATCATATTTACAGCATGAAAATGTGCTGCTCAGATTTTATTGACCGCAACCGTATGTATATTGTATTATTCTAGAGTGTTGAAAATGAAAGATGATAATAATAATACAACTTTATTCACTCTTTCGAGGTCGAATATAATAATCGATACATAGATAGAAAAATAAAAATAAATTATATTCCATGGTTAATTAAATCAACCTTTTCCCTCCTATTCCCTCTCATTTTCTCTACACTTGTCCTCTTGCCCTTTCTCGACTGCTGCTCTTTTCTTTTCCTTCTTCGTATCACGCTGTTCATCCATTCTCTTCCTCGTCCATCCTCATTCAACAACTCTCGTGCCTTTTTCTCCGTTTCTTCCATCTCGATGCACTTTCTCAGATGTTCCATTGTTTCCCTTTCCTCCCAACATATTCTGCATAACCTTTTCTTCTCTTCCATCCAATTCTCTTTTGTTTCGTTTCCATTCGCGTCTATTATTTTTTCTCTTCTCTCCTGTTTGCATATGTCTCTATCCCTCTCTGTTTTCTCTGCCCATATACTGTCTCCTCTGTATCTTCTGTTTTCCACTTCCTTCCTTCCCAGCCCATTCCTCTCTCTTTCTTCCTTCTCTCCTACTATTCTTTCTTTCAGGCATTTTTGCAATAGTTTTTCCCTTTCTTTCCCACTGCTTTTATTCGAATTTACTCGCCCTTTTGCCCGCTTTTAATCTCACTTTCTCCCTCTTGCATTCCTCTAGCATCATATATCCTGGCGTAGCTTTGTCTAGTCCCAACACCCGTCTGCAGTATTTTTGTTCCACCCTGTCTATTTTCATTTGTTCCTTCCAACCCCAGATCTCCGCTCCATACGGCACTGCGCTCTTCATTAGGCTTTTAAATAGCATCACCCTCTTTTCAAACTGACTTTCGAACAACTTTTCTCCTATGCTCCACTTGCTCCACTTCTCCTATGCGCTACTAACTTATTTGGTTTCTTGCTCAGTTCTTTAATGTGTGTGGGTGCGTTGTTTCTTTGGTTAAAGTAGTATCCCAGGTTCTTGAACTCACTCACTTCCTCTATTTCTTTGTTTCCCCATTTCCACTCCCTTTTCTTCTCTCTTCCGCCTGCTTTCTTGAATATCATCATTTTGGTCTTTTCTACGTTCATATCTAAATTCTTTTTCTTCATGTACTTTTCTAGACATCTAATCATCCCTCTCATTTCCTTCTCTTCCTTCGCTATCACCGTCATGTCATCCGCGAAAACTAGCGACCACACCTTTTCTTTTCCTATTACTATCTACTCTTGCGCTTGCCGTAAGATTAGTTGCAAAATTCGCTCACTGGATGCTGCCAGGGTATTTCTCACAAACGCACCACGCTATAGCTCTGTTATTAATAATCGGATTTCAGAAATTCAAAAACAGTGTAAAACAGGTGTATAAATGCTACAAAAGAGTATGATTCTTAATTTTTCTTCAATAAGTCATTTTTGTCAAGCGATAGTCAACTTTTTTTTTTTAATAGCAACACATATTTTTTTATTCAGTTTCGTGGAGATTTTTTTTCTGAATACAATGGTATGTTTCAACTTGATTTTGTTAAATATTTTGGGAAATAATTTAATTTTTTAAACAAAAAGTGTGCCGTGGAATGTAAAAGCATGAAATTTTTTATTAACTTCTAAAATATAAAATAAAACGTCCTAACAAATCATAATTATTATAAATATTGTTCAAAATTCCTCCCGCTTTGCTGAATACAAAGCTGACACCTTCTAAGTTACCCCATATGTTGCATTTAAGATTAAAGAAGAAGATATTTCTCGACAAGTTGGAATAATTCTCTCTTTTAAAACATGCTCATTCTCGGGGGGTGTTAAATAGACACGGTCTTGAGCATGGCCCCATAGCCATAAATCGAGCGGCGTGAGATCAGGTGAACGCGCAAGCCACCGAACTTGCCCGTATGTCCCTATCCATTTATGGTCACATTTAGCATTCAACCAGGCAGCATTTATCCTAGCATTATGTGGCGTTGCGCCATCCTGTTGGAAAAACACTATTTAACTCTGCAAGAGGTAACACAAAATTTTAGGAAAAACAAATTTCCAAGAAAATTTACAAAATCAAGTTGAAACATACCATTGTATTCAGAAAACAAATCTCCACCAAACTGAGTAAAAAAATATGTGTTGCTATTTAAAAAAAAAGTTGAGTATTGCTTAACAAAAATGACTTATTCAAAAAAATTAAGAATCATACTCTTTTGTAGCATTTATACACTTGTCTTACACGGTTTTTGAATTTCTGAAATCGAATTATTAATAACAGAGTTATAGCGTGGTGTTTTTTTTGTAAGACAACTTGCATATCATGTGTTCATTTAATAAAGTCATCAAGTCGCCTATGAATTTGACATAACATTTTAGCGTATGTTTGTTGCCAAAATAATAATGAAGTATGTATTGTTGGTTGCGGACTTTCAACTTGTAGATGAAGCAATAAATCACATGGGTTTTTCAATTCGTCTTCGTCACTCGAAAAATCATAAGCAACTTGATGACTTTTTTAAATGAAAACTTTATACATACAGGGTAGCGCAAAAGTATGGAAACGCCTGGATATCTCAAAAACTGGTAGTCCGATCTAAACCAAATTTGGCAAATATCTAGGGGTCTATAATATCTACTTGGTGTAATTTTTTCATAGCTGCACTGTCATTTGTTTCCGAGATATAAACCCAACTTTTTTTTAAATAGCAACATAGGGTAAAAATAACCTTTTTGAAAAGAGCATTTTTTCTAAATTTAACGATGTGCTATAATAATTCTACTTTTTGGTCTTTGTCTGCAGAAAAAAAAAATTTGTACATATAAAGTATTATTTGTGCTGTAAGAAAATAATAATATGCCAGCAAACCTAATAGTATTACTAAAAAGTCCGTCTTTTACAATAAATGTTCAAAATGTTGACCATTAATTTCTTGACAAAAATGAATTCTATTAACAAAACTTTGTAACACATTGCGTAACATGTTGGAAGTGATGCTAGCAATCTCTTCTCTTATTCGTTGCTTTAAATCTTCAAAATCAAGTGGTCTTCTGGCATAATCTCTACTTTTTACATGACCCCACAAAAAAAATTGAGAGGTGACAAATCAGGATACAGATCTGGCCGGCCATTCTCCTGCCGATTCACCTGCCGACAAACACCTCATCTAAGTGACGTCGGACTTGTTGACTAAAATGGGGTGGAGCTCCATCCTGCTGGAACCAGGTTGCTACGGCAGGTAAATTTCGTCTGTCATAATTTGGAAAAAGCTGTGTAAAACCAGGAACAATCTTAGATGAGGAGTTTTGTTAATAGAATTCATTTTTGTCAAGAAATTAATGGTCAACATTTTGAACATTCATTAAAAAAACAGATTTTTTTAGTAATACTGTTAGGTTTGATGGCATATTATTTTCTTGCAGCACAAATAATAATATTTGCAGCCGTGAGTTTAATAATAACATTAATATTTGCAGCCGTGAGTTTAATAATATGTAATAATAATTTATAAAAAAAAATATTTTTTTTTGCAGACAAATGCTAAAAAGTAGAATTATTATAGCACATCGTTAAATTCGGAAAAAAATGCTTTTTCCAAAAAGGCTATTTTCACCCTATGTTGCTATTTAAAAAATATACTAGTGATCGCCCGTCACTCGAAATTCGAGTGATACTTACGTAAATAGTGTTGAATAAAGACTGGTTACCATATTACATATTACAATTTTTAATTTGCATTGTCTGAATAATTTAAAAAAAATTAAGACGGAATAATTTCCTTATATACAATGTTTTGCGTAAACACTTGTTCATTGTGCGGTATAAGATGCTCCTGACTGAATTGTTCGCTAATGTAGAAACGGAGACCATTGAATATACGAAACAGAAGATATTACTACTACATTTGATTAAACAATTGAATTTAGTAGAAACTAAATAATATATGCCTTCAGTTGGCCAGTTTCTGGCTGATTTAATTTAGTTGGTGGGTGTGTTAAAGTAAAGTTTTCAGTAATTATTTTTTATGATAATTTATTACTGTATTTTTCGGTAATTTATTTTTATGGTAATTTATTGCGGGTCCCTTTCTTTAGAGTTTGCCCCGATGGTATATCAAGTTACTATCACCCCGCACGCAAACGTCCATCGGGCACCGCGTCCATCCATCCATTCCCTAGACTATTTGCTCAGGGGTGGGGCTAAGATATCTATATTTAGCTACAGTTGTCGAACTTCTCACTTAAAACGATTCACGCTCATTTAAATCGATGATTGTAATGGACCGCTGTTCCCTTAAAATGATTCGCAAATAATTAATGAACCTGTGAAATTTTTGAAAATGGAAAGTAATCTCCGCATAGAACATGTCAATGTCTTTCATTTAAAAAAAACAATTATCAAAATCGGTGCAGTACAGCCTGTTTTATTTGGTCCAAATTGATTCATGTTCAACGATTAAATATATAGATGAGTTGGTTTTGTATCTCGAAAACAAATGACAGTGCAACTATGAAAAAAGTACACCAAGTAGATATTATAGACCCCTATATATGTACCTGCAAAATGAGGTTTAGATGGGACTAACAGTTTTTGAGATATTCAGGTGGTTCCATACTTTTGCGCTACCCTGTATATGGCGAATAGGGTCGGGCTGAGAGGGCATCCTTGTCTTAGTCCCTTGTTCGTGTAGACTCACTTCCTCTCCCACTTTCAGCCTGTTTCTTGTTTCCTCATATACAGGGTGTCCCAACTAAAATTTGTACCCCCCAACAATTCCATTTTCGAAAGACTCAGAAAAAAACGTTCGAACAGGTCAATTTTGTTATCAGGGACCAAATTGTACCAAACTTTCATGTCTTAGATCTCACCCCATTAGCCAGGGGACCCACCCCCTTAAAAAAATTAAATAGCATGGGGGGGTCGTGTGATATATCATTTTAAAGCTTAGTCAATTCTCTATCCAGACCTACATTTATCGATTCCTTTCTACAAAAAAAAAATCAACATAAAATACTCAACTAAAATTTTCAATTTCGAAACACTTAGAAGAAAACACTCGAACAGATCAAAGGGGGCCAAATTGTACCAAACTTTCAAGTCTTAGATCTCATGCTGAAATATAAAATTATTTTCGAAAAAGTGTTGCCTCACAGACGGCAACATAACATTTTCTAAAAAAATTCGAGTGAAAGTTGGGCATTTTTTTATCATTACAATCTCACAATTGAAGAGAAAAAGTCACTCGGAAGTCTATAGAGGAAGATTGAAGAAGGGGTGAAAAATGGTGGATGCGCCACTTGAAAAAAAAAATGTAAAAATTCAGCCTTTCTTTGAGGACTGAAATTTGTCGAATTTGGGCATTGTTTTCGTCATTACAATGTCACATTTGAACAGATATAGACACCCGGAAGTCTATAGGATAATATTTAAGAAAGGGTGAAAAATGGTGGATGCGTCGTTTAAAAAAAATTTAAAAAATTCTGCCTGTTTTTGAGGGTGTATTCTGTGAAAGTTGGGCATTTTTTTCATCATTACAATCTTACAATTAAAGAGAAAAAGACACTCGGAAGTCTATAGAGGAAGATTGAAGAAAGGGTGAAAATTGGTGGATGCGCCACTTGAAAAAAAATTTGGGCATTGTTTTCGTCATTACAATGTCACATTTGAACAGATGTAGACACCCGGAAGTCTATAGGAAAATATTTAAGAAAGGGTGAAAAATGGTGGATGCGTCGTTTAAAAAAATTGTAAAAAATTCTGCCTGTTTTTGAGGGTCTATTCTTCAGTCAAATCTTGTATTTAAATGTTGACTGAAAACTCTTTTCATCGGTAAAAATTACTTAATTCCAATTTTCACGCAACAAATTGGCTTACCCGTAGACTTCTTCTATTCCAGAGTTCCGTCAATTTCTCATCGTTTTTTGACATTTAAAATGGTGTTTTTACTTGTCTGCATAATGTTTGCAACTTCTCTGATGGATAATCCATCATCTAAATATGCAATATGTAATATGTGCTCTTTCAATTAAATTAATTGCCGGCATTTCGAAATTACTTGATGCGACAAGCAGTGTCAATTTGACATTTTTTTAACTATGGTGATGTTTTTTTTTTTAAATCCGATGCACATACATCTAAACTAGCTGCACAAAACATTAATGAACACGAATGAACATAACTGTACATTTACTATTTTTATAATAAAAAAAAATAAGGATATTTGACGGACGAAGATTAGCATATTTTTTCAAAATCTGGTAAAGTTTCGGTAACGGTGAATTTTTCGTGTGTTTTATTGTAATTAACATGGTAGAATTTAAATCCTTCAACTTACTGTTAATTGGCATAGTTCATTTCTTCTACATGCCTCAGAAAGTCCAATAACAACTACAGCCTAGAAATTAAATAATAATACATATAATTATTATATGTATATATTTTATGTTTTTTAGACGCTCACCTTTGTCAATAAATATGATCTGGCGCTGTTCAAAAATTTGTTAAAATCTTCTGAATCTAGAATTTTTGACTTCTTCAGGACGTAATTTTCTGGTTTTCTTTTCAAAAACGCTCTTAGTGTTAGGTATTTAGATATATCAATGCTGTGTTTAACACTTATCGTATTCCTCAACATTGAATATTGAGACCACATTGTCGATGACTCATATCTTTGAGATAATTCTTCAAAATAAACAAGAAACACGTTTTCTGATAATGATTTCAGGTTCAGGTTCTTTGTTTTTCTCATACGAAGTTAAATATCTCTCCTTTGAAGTTGAAGGCAATAAGTTTAGTGAGACTTAGCAGGTTTTTCTGATATTTCAAGGGGAGTACACTCATCTTCATCTTCGTTCATCATATTTGCAGTTTTCACGTTTGCATTACATATAATGACCAAATAACAATTTTTTTGGAATCGTCGTTGCAGCACAGCTTACGTGATTTTAAATTTTGGCGTCTGCTCCGCCAAGAATGTATGTTTGGTTGCCTAAATACACAAAATGATCGTGTGAAACCTTCACACGGTTTTAGCGTGCGTTTGGATTTATTACACGTTGGGTGAAATATATGAATTTCAAGTGTAGTTACTAGTGTTTTTTTTACACGCTTTTCATAGCAGTCGCAGAAAAACGTCATTTAATTAAATTAATTCAGGGAAAATACGGGACTCATCCGGGGCTCCGTGATCGGAATGAGTAGCGGAAAACACGGATACAGAGGATTCTTCGTCTGATTGTTCCTCGTTAAAAGTATAACTATTTTCATAAAGCGACTAGATGAAAATCATTTTGTAACACCTTGTACAGAGGCGTGCGCTGTTTTCTCATCTGTACTTCATTATTTTAAATATTTCGACGGCGTCTAAAGCCCCGTTTCCACTGAAGAAACATTGTTGAGGAACTTGGTGTTTCTCTTTGTCACGTTTTTATAAAATTTTTGGCAACATACATAGACTTTGTGTTTCCATCCAAGCCAATGAAAGTCATTACCTGGTAACTTCGCTTTTATACTTTTTAAGCCTTTATTTACTGCCACAAAAGAAAGACTATTATAAAATTAATCATTTCTCCTTGTTTTAAGGCGATCCATTTCAACAGGAAGTTTGGATGGAATCTGTGCAATAATAAACAACGCCTGTAGAATTTTAGAAAACGATTTTTGCGACGTTTTACGTACCCGTCTGCGCCAGGGTTATCCTTCCGGTTATCTGGATCTCACTCAAGCATACAACGTTCTGCAGAGCTCCATTCAACAAGGTCGTCTCCAAGCTAGCGATACGGAACAGACCAGAACTGCTTTCCTCGTCGCTTTAAACAACGCTGATAGCAGTACAGAATATGTAGATGCGCTTTGTGAAAATGTCCTAAAAGAAATAGAACAAGCCCTTCCAGCAATGAATAGTAATGAAAGAGGGAAACTAGAGAGTTGTCTTTCTGGACTGTCTTCGGTAACCACAAACCTAAAGGAAATCATAGAATATGGAATCCAGCAGTTGCGCGTTAGCGCTATTAAGCCCAGAATCAATCCGTGGGTCGACAATTTCACCAGCATCAGCCACCAATTGACTGAGGTAATAAAGTAACACTAAGTTAATTCTTCTGTGACTCAACGCTTTAGGACGAGCTTTCCGTATACGAAGCTGGAGAGTCTTTCGTCCAAACTCTGATCATGAATCTTGAGACACTGTTGACGTTGTTCAAAGATGTTCTAACGACTGCGAATTACGACGCGTTTATAGGCGTGTTAACGGCTGAAGTTACGCAGCGATTGGAAAAAGTAATTATGAAGGCTTCATTTAATAGGGTAATTACCTAGTTTAGCGAGTACTATAAAGTGACGGCGTATTTTTTAGTTAGGAGGTTTAGTGTTGGATAAGGAAGTGCGCTCCTTGGCTGGGTACATCACTGCAACCACTTCTTGGTCAATCAGAGATAAATTTGCAAGACTCACACAGATTGCAACAATTTTGAACTTGGAACAAGTCTCGGAGTTCTACGATTATTGGGGGGATCATGATGGGGCGTTGACGTGGAGGTTGACGCCGTCAGAAATCAGAACCGTGATGGCTTTGAGGTATTTAGTAACATTGGCATTGAAATTTTGTATTTAAAACCCAACATGGTCTACTTTCTGAGAGTAGATACAATCTGTGTCTCTATTCATATTATTATCATTTGCACTATACTGCGGTCGCCCAACAGATATAGCAATGAAAACGCCCACATTGTCCGCGTTTTTCAAATAGCACATTGCGATTGGTTGATTCAAAAAGAGCGCATATTTGAGAAAACCAAATGCACACACGAGAGGTTTTGTGGATTTGTGGTTTGTTACAACTTGTGTTTTTCCTGCTTATCTTGATATCGTTATCACAAAAGTCTTTTTCACGACATTTAGCAATTTACCACAGCAAAGAAGGTTGGCATTGCTGGTGTAGTGTATAAATAACGTCAATGATAGTTATTAATTACTAACATAAAGTCAAACTCGGACGGATGATGTTTGTTGGTTCTTCAAGCAGCTGATCCCAGTTTATGCCACCCGTATGGTACCCGCGCTCCATTTTTCATTTCGTGGATGTAAATCAGACTTCGGCGTACATAGTTTTGCGCCGGCACGCCACACCTCTTAGTTTTATTGCTATATCTGTTCGGCGATCCACGATGAGTACACATCTAGAAGTTTATATATAAATTGTTTTTTTTTTCAGGTCTGACTTCAAGGTTGAGGATATTAAGCGACTAAAGCTGTGATTAAGGGAATAATAACAGTTTATTTTAGTTTTGGTGTTATTTCTTTAGTAGTATTTACACAACCTTTCGACAATATACATTGCATAAATTGTGCATGACTTAACAAATTCTATGTTTTACAGTATAGTATCCAGGACGGAGAGTCTGTTTCACATCGTTCATTGAGGCATCACGAGAGAGAAGTCGAAAAAAACACCAAATTATCAAATTTTGATTTTCACTAATACAAGATGATTTGCATTGAAGCATCTTTTATCACAGAACATCGTCAATTAATTGTTAAGAATAACGAGTTTGACATAAAATCATAGAAAGAAGCTATCTTATGTTAAAATTACTAAAAAGACAGTCTCCAAACTGATCAAGGCCACCTTTTAAAAACAGAACGCACAAAACAACAAATAAATATAAACAAAATTATTACTCATCTTAAAAAAAGGCAACCTAACAATTTGATTTGTTGTAAGCGTATCAACTACTGCATAACTACTTAACCCTATATTATCCTAGTTATAGTTATATAAAAGACAAAAGCATTTTTGGCTTGACTTTGATACAAGTGTTTAGGATATAGGCAAATAAATAAATAAAATCTGTTAGGTTAATAGTGGAAAAATCATTTACATACAACTTCCTACAATCTGGATTCTCCTAATCATAAATAATGGACTTGTGTCCATTGGGCATAAAGAGAGATAGATCTAGAGAGAGAAGTGATTAAAATTATCATCCTTGTTTAAGCAACTCATAAAAATGGATTATTGGAGTTGACATTCGCAGTTGCGCCGACCTGTAAAAGGAAACAAAAACTCAGCGTTAAAAAAACACACAGTTACGTACGTACCTTGAACGGGTTTGCCCCCCATGCTGACCCATTAGCCGTCACAGGAAACAGCGCTGGTTGGAAATTTTGCGCGAATCCGTTGACCCGCACCGGTTCGCGAAATGGATTCGCAAAGGGCTGCTGCGTGTTGCCGAGGTTGGTTCCGTTACTACCCCAGTTAAATCCGTTACTTCCTCCGTTGAAGGGATTCGAGAATGTGCTTTCTTGACTTTGAAACGCGTGCATAAACTGACCTGAGAAAAAGTTTTAAAGTGTGGTAACATGTTTATTTTATTGATTAATGGACATTTCACAAGAGGTTAACGATATCTTAATTACACCAGGCAACAAAATTTTATTGAGTGTTGATTTATTGGCATTTTATGTTCTCCGATGAAATACAAAAAAGACGTAGAAAACTAAATGTTTAAAACTATGACGATAGCTCAATGTGGCTCGATCACAGAAGTTAGTTCTGTTTCAAATTCATAGACCGCTCATACGTATTGAACACATGTATATTCTTATAGCCTGATTTCATGGTGAGTTGCGACGAGTTGCTATGGAAACGTCTTATCTAAAGACCGGACAGTTTCACATGAAACCGAGCGTTACTGCCTGGTCGTTTGTTACGACGTCTCCATAGCAACCGGCGTTTTAAGACCCGACATGAAATAGGGCTGTTACATGTATTCTTGGAAAAATCACTTCTTGTAAACTCTCCCAAAACCCCAGTAGATCACTACGCGGTACTTGTAAGTGTCTAGTAGAGTGTATGCAGAGATCAGCAGCTATGAATTGCATGCAGTGTATAGAACATACTCGTCAAGTCACCAGTATTTGTCAATGACAGTGTAGTAAATTCGAATCATAAATCTTATTGCCTTGATAATGTCACCGTTATTGTCTTAACGCATTGAAAAAAAAAACTGTTTCGTTTAGGTTCAGTTTTTTTTCTGATTATATCGGGTTTTCATAAATGATCGTACATCATGTTGGCCGTGGAAAACAAAATTTACATGCAGATAGAATTTTGACGTTCGAAGCCTACTGGATGTCGATCATTTATGAACACTTGCTAACTTACATACTGAAAAATAAATGTGGTTACAAAAACACAAACCTTGACTAGGTGATCCGAACATAGAACTCTGTGGCGACGGCGAACTATACACGGATCCAGAAGGTGTCGGTGAGCTATACAGAGATCCAGAAGGTGTTGGTGAGCTATACAGAGATCCATTAGACCCAGAAGAATTCCAATCCACAGCATTGTGTTCCGTCCGATTCTGTTTCAAAGCATTATCCAAGTCTTTTAAGGCGGCATATTTATCTTCAGGCGGCGCTGCAGGTACTTTACTGGTATTGTTTGATTGTGCTAAATTAAAATTGTCGAAAGCAGTAGGAGTCGGCATACCTGAACAAAAAAAAATTGTATCACTGAAGTATCCAAATGTAGCCAAACAAATAAAAGCGCAAAGTAAAAATAAAATAAAAATACAGTGCTGGTACCAAAGCTACTAACTAAACAGACAGAAAACAAAAATAACTGCAAAGTAAGATAAGTTGCAGTAACATCGACACTTACTCCATCTATTTAGATTGCACTTGGGAAATAGAGGCACTTGGTTTAAGACTGGACCGGAATTCGTGAATTTCAAATCAAATATGCTGAATTCATCAGCTGGAAGGAAAAGCGTTCCGATGTAACACACAAGTGAGACATGGAAGAAAAAACATTGAAAGCATTTTGGTGAACATTCAAAAGGGAAAAGGTAATGGAAAACACACATCAAAATTTACAGTTGAATTTACACATGTCAAGTTTGTCCAAAACAGTGTATTATTGGAGATTGTCGAGTCGAAATGACAATTCGGTCAGTCTTTTGGATCGTAAATAACCGGGGGAAACTTGTGGAAATTTCTAGTTTTACTTTATATACAACTTGGCACTGTTTCAAAACGCAATTTAAGAGCCCGTTTGTTCAATTTGCAAAAGGCTGTAAAAGTGGGATTTATATTAATTTTACGTTTTCTGGTTCACACTGTATTTACATTTTATTTTTGACTATTTGCGTGACTCGGTAACTCCACTAAATACAACCGCTTCCAAGAACATTCTTCGCTGTATCAGTCTATAGAAGGCCTGACGATGCCGAGCCTTCCAAGGTTCTCTCGAACCATGAGGTCATCCCAGACCAAAAAACCGTTACATATTAGATATATGGGATAATCGATTTCTAGTCTGGACAGAACGTCCGTCAGCAGACGTTTTAACGGTGACTATTTAATCTTGAGACAAAAAAGTGGATTTACACTACTGAATAATTGATTAATTTTTTAGGTTAGGGTGGAGTGATGATTGATGCGAATTATCTTGACGTTTAATTTCACGGGTCTGGATTTTGAAATGTGACAGACAATAAAATAAGACTTTTGATAATTGATAGTTTTTTTTACAGAGGCAACATGTCTTGTGTCGGACGCTTCGCCGATAACACCCGTTATAAAAATTATACAAAAGTGCAGATATAATCTAAGATATAATAAGATATAATCTGTTGTAATGGTTATGGGAAAGTAAGGAAATAACGGCAAACACTTTTATCTAATTTTTAATGCTAATTTGTGAATTTGAATATTTTTGCAGAGAAATTGTGCAACTGGTGTTAGCAACGTACAGTATTAGCAAATTATAGTGTGTTCCCTTATTTTTAAGCATGAGTCGTCAGTCATATCAAAATGACTATTTTGTATTCGTTTTGTGAAATAAATAAGAGAAAGTGGTACATAACTAAATATAAAAATATTCCCGCATGATAATTCTTCTTTCTATTACGTGCACCTTTCTTCTTTATATTCTTTCTGTACGTGTAACACTCGTTAGGCATACTTAAGTTAATATTCGTTCCTTCTTGTCAAAAATTACCAGCTAAAGGTGTACGATCTACAAAGGTTTTTTGTCAGTAACCTTGTATATTAATAAAATGTCAACATTGAGGTCAATTCTATACGTTTGAAACGCGATGATAACTTTCAAAGTAGAAATTAAAACATAAAAGATATTAACACTTTCTTTTAATTTTATGACCATTGCTTGTAACAAAGATTGAGACCATTGATTGTAAATATCGGGTGTCCCAACTAAAATTTGTACCCACGAACAATTCCAATTTCGAAAGACTCAGAAGAAAACGCTCGAACAGGTCAATTTTGTTATCAAGGGGGACCTAATTGTACCAAATTTTCAAGTCTTAGATCTCACCCCTTGAGCCAGGGGAGCCACCCCCTTAAAAAAATTAAATTAAATGGCATGGGGGTCGTGTGATACATCATTTTAAAGCTTATTCAATTCTCTATCCAGATCTACTTTCTACAAAAAAAAAAAAAAAAACAGGAATTTGTTATTTTCCAAATCAAGAGTATTTTATGTAGATTTGGAAAATAACAAATTCATGTTTTTTTTGTAGAAACAAATCGATAAAAGTAGATCTGGATAGAGAATTGAGTAAGCTTTAAAATGATGTATCAGACGACCCCCCATGCCATTTTTAGGTGGGTGGCTCCCCTGGCTAAAGGGGTGAGACCTAAGACTTGAAAGTTTGGTACAATTTGCCCCCCCCCCTCTTGATAACAAAACTGACCTGTTCGAGTGTTTTCTTCTAAGTGTTTCGAAATTGAAATGGTTGGGGGGTACAAATTTTAGTTGAATATTTTATGTAGATTGAGAAAATATCGATTTCATATATTTTTTTTTATTTCTAGAAAGGAATCGATAAATGTAGGTCTGGATAAAGAATTGAATAAGCTTTGAAATTATGTATCAGACGACCCCCTATACTACTTAAATTTCTTAAGGGGGTGGCTCCCCTGGCTAAAGGGGTGACATCTAAGACATGAAAGTTTGGTACAATTTGATCCCCCTTGATAACAAAATTGACCTGTTCGAGCGTTTTCTTCCGAGTCTTTCGAAATTGGAATTGTTGTGGGGTACAAATTTTACGTGGGACACCCTGTATTATATAAATTGATTCAAATGAAATTCTTAGAGCAAAAAATAAATTATAGCGACTAAAGGACACTGTCATTTTATTTGGTCAAAAATTAATAAGTAAGTAACAACCTTGTCCATTTTTCTTCAAACACCCTGTATAGCTGGAAAACCACAGCTAAATATAACTCGACTCCTCCACTGAGTTGTGGGTTCTCGGTGAATTATATTCACTCATCTTATGGCATTTACCTCAACCATATCGCATTATTGGTACATTATTGCCATTTCTCTTGAGGCGAACCCAATTTCCAATCATGTTCAGCATTCGTTATGACCATTAATAAATCGCAATGGCAAACCATTGATTTGGGATTTTATTACCACAACCTGTGTCCAGACATAGTTAACTGTATGTGGGTCTCCGTTTCGATGGTCTCCGTTTCTACATTGCCGAGCAATTTAATCAGGGGCATCTTATATCACACAATAATGAACAAGTGTTTACGCAAAACATTGTATACATATAAAGAAACTAATCCGTCTTAGTTTCTTTTTTAATTAATCAGACCTTTTTTTATTCAAAATTACAGTTAAACAAAACCAATTAAAAATAATTGTAATATGTAATATGGTAAACACTCTTTATTCAAAACTATTTACGTAAGTATTCACATTTTTACATTAATTCGATTACCAATCCAATACATACCACTCGAATTTTGAGTGACGGGCGAGTATAACGTAATTTGCACCCAACAATTTTTGAAAACCCTGGGGAGTGGATGCTAGAAAAGCAATGCAAATATAGTTTATTCGCAATCGATGTAATAGTACAAAAATTCCAAATATGCGTTGACAATGTTGACATTTATTTTGACAAATATCTAACATGTACAACATTGTAGCGCACTCGTGCAAACATATCAATGAAATTAAACGTGGCAATAGTGCTGTCAGTGAGATTTAATTAATTATTCATTCATTTAATTAATTTAAGTAATTCGGGTATACAAACCTCGCAGAAAGTTTAATTCTTGTCTCTCGAGAAATAATTCAGTTCGTAAAGCCTCGATGAACTTATCTTTTTCTGTCGAGACAGAATGAAACACTTTCCACCACGATATGTAAAATAATGTGAGGATCCATTCATTGTATACAGAATGCAACACGTTGAAGTATTTCACGTAGGGACCACAGTTTTTGTGTTTAACCGCATATTCTTGTTCGTTAGTGTTTCCGCAGGTTTTTGGAATTTTATTACGTGGGTTTTTCGAAATTATGAGGGGGATCCTCGGGGTCATCACATGTTTTTATTTTTAACTGAAACTTGTTGTTATTATCCTCAAAAAGGCACAGAAGTGTCACAGCCAACAAAGTGCAAATATCCGATTGAACTCCCTTTATACGATATTTCCGATTGATGATCTGATTGATTCACATAGACAAATTATTGCGAATGTAGTTGTTAATACAAGCTATTTCCATCTTGCCGTTTCAAATTTATTTATTCAGCCAACTTCCAGAACCCAAAGCTCCCTATTTCCGAGTTCTGATCCGTTGTAAAAATTATTATATAAAACCCCGCGACTTTCTCCTTTTCCGTTTTTTAATTAAAGACCTGGCGGAACAAGTTTAGGCATAAATTTACTGTAAATCATGAAAATTTCATGTGTTTGATGCGGAACACACACCGATTTGTCAACATTGCACAATTAGAAACACAGTTCACGTTTGTGCTTTTCAGCGTTAAATTGATCGGCGTTGAAAGAAAGGAAAATGTTAATGAATACGAGCCATAACGGACTATCGAGACTTGTTTTTGTTTGCAAACAACCATTATTTCAGTTACAACGAGGCCGATATTATCATTTGTATTTATGCCAAAATTTAAGCCCGAATGCTGTACATTGATACAAATCGGGTCACGAAAGCTTTATAATTATATTCATTTGAAATTGGAGGGACTGGAAAGTGCTATTCAATTAGGAGACATTAATTTAAAAACTATTACAGTTATCATGATCGTCCCAGTGCTACTTTTATTTTTTTTTCTAATTTGCTGTTGTAACAAATTCATTTTGAGTGCGTTAATAAGCCATTAACGCACACAAAATCTAGATTTTTTTTCATTGGGAAATGTCGAAATGTCAGTGTGATTTTGAGGTTATAGTAAAAGTATACGTCAGGTACAGAAAAATATGAATTTAACAAAATTCCCCAAATTACCAAAACTGATTTTATTTGTAAAAAATAAATGAAATTAATATGCAAATTAGAAAAAATAACATGAAAAACTCGTTCTTTACAGGCAGTCGTGCTGCAAACCTGAACTCGTGCCTTAATATAAGTTTTACAAAATTAGTGTTTCAATATACTAATGTTTACCAACGTAAAAAAAAGGCGTGCGATAAAAATATACCTTCTTGCATGTTTCGATGTAGAACACATTCTTGGAATTGAACACAGTAATTTTGTGGTAAATCTGTGTTATTTCTGTTTCCGTATGCATGGTAGATTTCTTTACGTAAATTACCAGCAATTACACCATATGGTCGATGGTTTAGGGATGTCAAGAAACAGTTAAACAATATCGACCCATCAGAAAGAATTTGCAAAGAACAGTGAAAATAAAAACGATCCTATTACGACTGGCCGAATACTTCATGCACAACAATAAATCTTGTCAAACGAAAGCGACGGTGAATTTGGTTGACATGCTGTTCGCACAACAATCCCCTACATGACTATATTTATAACATTGTCACTTCTTCATAAATGATCGAGTAGGCGTTGAACGACAAAATTCTCCATCTAACTACATACATGTAAATTTTGTTTTCCACTGGCATCATGATGTATGAATCATTAATAAATTGATTTTGTATGTATCGTGTATGTGACACGAATGCAACCTCAGCCTGCTTGACGAAAAGTCAATAATTGATCACACTATACAAAAAGGTGGTAAGTACCACACTAACCGGAGCAAACGTTCTATACAAACTATAAGTTCGCGAATGTATGTCAAATCATTATTTACTTGATTGTTTGATTTTATGAGTCACACTATTTTAAGAACGCGGTTTATTGAAATAACAAGTTTCAATTTATTTATTCTGATTTTTCCACAAACCCAAATAAAATTATACTATCCGAGTGAGTAATCTCCATCTCTTTTGATGTGTGTTGCCCTAAATTTAACATCCAGAACCTCATATCCTAACCACAACACTTTGTGAAAGTTCAAAACCCCGAGAAGCATAGATACTAACTTGAATTGTTTGTATTGTTGAAAACGGGATTATCGTCGAAATTTGCGAAAGACTCTTGCGTGTTCTTCGTCGTTGTTGTCGTCGTGTTGTTATTGTTCGAACTGAAAATATCGGCGTTATCGAAGTTAACTGCAAACGACGTATTCTTGCCAGCCTCCGGCCTCTTCCTGTTGAATTCTGTGGCATTTCCGTTCAATTTAATCGGCTTTGGATCGGATACGAGCGAGTTCAAAGGCTTTACTTTCGACGACTCGGGCACTGGGTGTTTAAAACCGTTCTTGAGGGCTTGAGCTGGATCGAGATAATACCTTTTTCGTTCGTATTTATCTATCATGAAGTCTTTCACAATTTGTTCGTCTCGACACTCCGTTCCGGGCAAAGAGCCCTCGTAAAGGCCTAACCAAACACTCCTGCAGTAGTCGTTACCACGATTCTTCAGCATTTCAATTTCTTCGTTTGCGAACGTGGCCATGGAGATGGATTTGACTCGATGTGGCGGCGTCAAACCTCGCCTGCAATGAAAATAAAGATGTAAAGGTCAAACCGGTCAGAAAATATAGAATTACTAACAATAATTGAATTAGATCAAATCAATTAGGCGCCCGAGTGGAAATTATCAGTTATTGCACAATAACTCTGATAATAGTAGACCCGCATTGATTACATCGTCAGTAACCTTTCCATAAGGGAGCTCACCGAAGCCTTTGAGTATATGCGAATGTAAATAGGATTACACACAGATCCTCATGACCTTTCTTTGCTGCTTTTGAGATCTCTAACCAAAGACGAAAAAACATGTATTAAAAGGGACATCATTACATTTAAAAAATAAAAGTTGATTACCGTTTGACCTTCAAATTCTGTCATTTGTTTTAATAAATAAGAAAGATACAGCTCTGTCCCTTTTCCTTGTAATAACAACACATTAACGACCTTAAAAAATGTATAAACAACCTGTACATTTCTGTGAAAAATTACAAAAATATATTTACATATAAAAATTGATTGGATGTGTAGAGCGTGTTATTGTTGATTATGTTTGTATTATACCCAATGGCAAAGTTCAAATGATAACCGAACGCATCCTACCTTTATCAAAAAAGCCAAACCATTAAGGAGAATTAAAACTGACGGTTCAAGGGATTTCTATCTGGCTTAATTCCAATAAATCCGTGATTATTATTCATTTGTTAGTTAAGAAGCGAATTTAAATTTTCGAGGTCAATTCATAATTGCAGATTACGTTGACCTTTGTAGTTATGACGGCTGAAATAAAAAAATGTGAAATTGGACTTTTGCGGAAAAACAAATTCTTGTGACATCCAAGAGTGCTTTTTTCAAAGTAAGAATGCACGAGGTAGGTCTCGTGACCTTTGACTCGGCAATAGTTATTACAAAATAAGAGAGGAATTCAAACACAAGTGAAGGCTAAAACGCAAATATGCAAATAAAGAAGCATGAACATATTGCGTATTGCGGATGTCTGATAGAGGATTGTCATACAAATTAGGACGGCAAGAGATATCTGGCAGGTTGGACAGGGCCTAAAGACTAACTGCACTCACTACTGCAGGTTGTTAAATTGTCAGTCACCGGTAGGTACGACTTATCAATCACTTCCTTTGCAGCAGGAACTAACATTCATACAAGTGCACTCACGCAATCAGCTTCAAAGAAAAATCTGCACGATCTTTCAAATGAAATGTCTATAAACTTATAATCCATAGATTGTTCTTCTCTTATGTTCTTAATTAATAGGAGCTTAAATAAGTAATAAATTAATCAGCTGGGAAACAATGACAGCTTTTCGTGCCTCGGCATACTAAGCAATTCACGAGCTTCTACAACCTCCAGGGTATTGTATCTAATTATTCATTTTCAATTATTATTGAACATTTAGTTGTTCATTGTTGAAGTACAAAGTGTTAATACACTTTTGAAAGAACGCCTTGTTTCAGCTATAGAGAGCTTGATAATTTAAAGCTTTGTACGTAGGTACCTAAATTTAGATGTGTGGGTAATGATATTACATACATGGGAATTGGTTTAACCATAAAACAGTTATTATGGGTCGCCTGACCTTCTCGTCAAAAATACAACGAGACCGTTATTATTGTATTCCTAAGGTGGTTAAAAAAGTCCCAAAATTTTAAATGATGTATCGGATATATCGGGTGTTTATAAATGACTCAAACATCAAGTTGTTTGTGATAGCAAGAATTCTGTGTATGTATTTGGACGAGAATTTTCAAAGCCAATGGGATATATAAACCAAATCGTTCCATCATTCTCGTGTATTTTTTAAAAATCTATAGATCTGAAATCGATGTGAATACAATTTGGCATAGTAACATGAAGTTAAAGACGAAAACGACACGAAAACTGAATTTTATGCAAATATGAGTAGCAAAAAATTAATGAGAAATACAGTACCGGAATAGTATAAAAGAATAGATTTACAACAATAGATTGTAAACACTAAATTTAATGATTATGTACAAAAATCATTAGTTGTAATAAAACAAGGTACCATTCATTTTGAACATTTTTAAATTGCCTGAAATTTGTGATCGACTTAACAAAACCTACATTCATTTATAGTGACCCAGTATATGTAATAGCAGTACCAACGGGAAACCACAATTGACTTATCTTACAACCTTCACTTTTTTAGTTCTTTTTTGTATACATTTTTTGGTTAAAGTAACACTGGTTAACACCGTTTCATGTCAATTTGGACAATCGACACGCGTCAATTGATTTAAAGGTGACCGTCTCCTTATATTTGTAAGAACAGAAAAAGGAAGAAAATCGATTTTATAAGCTTTTATGTTCCATTAAACCAGTGAAATTGGCACGTTCATCTTTACACTTTTTCATGCTTTCTGAAAATTAGGATGTGCAGACACTGTAAACACACAACCATATTATATTTGTCTTTGGGTAACGGACGTTTTAATTTACATTGTAATGAAGTCTGCTCTAGAAGGTAATTTTTAGGGTTAAATCCGAAATTCTTCCCCCATTCAGTTTAAATTTTATAATTATAATAACCCGGTCCTGACTAGCTGCAAACCTGTCAACCATAATAAATAAGGACTGAAGCAACAGTACCAAGAGGGCACAAACGAAAAGCATCAACTACATCTACTATCCAACAAAGAATCGTAATAAACTTTGGCTGAACGACAGGTGTAAAAGTCCCGGCCCTGCCGGAAGCATATGTTTTCTATTTCCTAGTTGGTTATAATTTCAAATTTACCACGTGACAACCGAGTGAGTGAGTAATAATATTCTCTTCATTGAATTTTAAAACTGGCCATACAGAATAGAGCAGCCAATCAATGACTCTAAATCCGATTAGGGGCGAGTTGCTATAAGATTTTATGTACGACAGTTTAAAATAAATAACAAAACTATTTTCAAATTTAATTGTCAATATTTTTCATTTATTTCTAGCACCGACGTATGTATTTCGGTTCCTTTTTTTGTACTTTTATCAGTGTATTTCCCACCTTTATCTCTTAGATTTTGTAATTTATTTATAATCTTTTAGATTTTGTTATGCCGTGTATCATTCGTCACTTGCCTCCTTAAGTGTGTTTTCTTGTGTGCTTTTGGATCAGCCTTGGTTAATTAAAAAATCGTTTTTTTACGTAGTCGCTTTGGTTAGCTTTCACAAAGTAGGTCATTTCTTCAGTTCTTTATAATAGTAGTATGTATATTTATTACCTTTACAGGTGTATAAAGTATCCGATTAATACGTTTCCCATAACTCAATAAAATATAATTATAATAAATAAATCAATAAATAATTATTCAACACCATAACTAGCAGCTTTTTATCCCTCCTCTTTTTATCCCTCCCACATATTGTCCCTCTTCTCCACTCAACCTTCTTCAATTCCCTCTTCCGTCCTCATTCAAAATTTCTTCTCTACACTCATCTCTCTCTCTCTCTCTCTCTCTCTCAATTCTACGAATTCTTTCAACAAAAGCTCTATCGTCTCCTTCTTTTCTCCACACATCCTGCATACTCTATTCCTATCCTCACTCCAATATGTATTCTCTCTCTTTCTCCTCATTTCCACATCTAAATCTTGCTATTATCACTTTCTCTATTCTACTCTCTCTTCCTAGGTACTTTGGCATTTCTTCCGTTATTATTTTCTCATACTTCCCATTGTACCTCATACTCCCTAATTCTCGTTCTTATTTCCTGCACTTGCACATCTCTATCTCTCTGCACTAATTCATCTGTCATTACTCTGCCTCTCTCTCGCATTCTTTCTATCTCCGCGCCTGCATACCCGTTTCTTTCGAAATATGCCTCCCTCTCTTTCCATACCCCCTTTCCTATTTCTTTCCAACACTCTCCTCTCTCAATCACTCTCTCCTCAAATCTTATTGCTCTCTTTCCTGCTTCTATTCTTATTCCATCTCTCTTTGTTTCCTCCATCACTATATACCCCGGTCTCTCTCTCTCTTTCTCTATCTCTCTCTACTCCTAGCATCCATTTGAAATATATTCCTTGCACCCCTTCCAACCCTTCTTGCTCTCTCCATCCCCATATTTCCGCTCCATACATCATCACGCTTTTCACCAGACTATCAAACATCATTACTCTCCTTCTAAAATCATGTCCAATTTTTCTCTCTCCTATTCCCCCATACCGCTCCTATTATCTTATTTGCTTTTTTCACTCTCTCACATGTGCTGTTGGTGTGTTTCTTTCATTCATCACATAACCTAAATACTGAAATTCTTTCACTTCTTCAATTTTCTTTTTCTCCCATCAAGAATCATTTACTTTTCTCCTACCACCCCCTTTTCTAAACACCATCATTTTGGATTTCTCTACATTCACCGTCAACTTTTTCCTCCTCATATATTTCATCATGTTTCCTATCATTTCTTTCATACCTTTCTCCTCTCTCGCTAGCACCACCAAATCATTCGCATATACCAAACACTTTTTCTTTGCCCACCACAACACCCCCCCTGCCTGCCCCTTCCTGAACATCTCTTCTATATCTCCAATGAAAGCTGCAAACAGGCTGGGGCTTAGTGGACAACCTTGTCTTACTCCCTTATAAGTCTTGAAACATTCACTCACCCTTCCATCAACTCTCACTCTACTTATCGTCTCTTTATATCTCTTGTATTTTTGTTACCAGATGCTCATTTATTCCTCTCTTTCTCAAGCATTTTCCACAGTAAAACTCTTTCCACATTATTGCTTCCTGCTTCCCTTCCCTGCATTCTTTATCCCTCCACTCGTTCTTCCACAGCCCCATCTTCTCTCTTATCTTTATCTCTTTTTTTCTGTTGCGTTTCTTACGTTTTATTTGTTTTTTTATTCCCGCTACCTTCCAGAATACTATTCTTGTTCCCTCCTTTTCTCCCTTATTCCTCTCCGTATTCGTTTTCCCTTTTCTGCCCTCTCGTCTTTTTCTTTTTATTATTTCTTATTCAAAAATTTGCTATATCTAATTCCCCCTTTTCTTCGTCCTACCTAAGCCCTTTTCCCTCTATCCACATCTTTTTAACCGCCTTCAAAAAAGGAGGAGGTTATCAATTCGGTTGTTTTTTTTTTTTTTAATAAACCGATTTGGAAAATTCTTCTTATATTTGAAAGAGTATACTTACAGATTGGTCCCATTGTTACTATTTCATTATTATTAACCGACTTCATGGATGTTCACCGATTTCTTCGTCAATTGTGGACCGATTTTCAAAATTCTTCTTTTATTTGAAATGGTATACTCTTAAGGTGGTTCCATTGTCAAAAAGTCAGGATTTGATCAGGGAATCCCACGGAAATCGAGGGAAATTCTCAAGTTTTACCTTCCTTTTATGTATATGTTCACCGATTTCTTTGTCAATTTTATTGAGGACCTCATTATTGGAGAAGCGTCTTTACTAGGTATCACTAACTTATCACTTAAAATTGTAAAAAAATTAGCTTTAAAAAAAAGAGAACCGACAAAAAGTGAAAAATAATTGAATACATGTATATATTATTACATGTTGTGCTACCTAATGATCTGGTTGAAGTCGGTGCCAAGCCAAATAGGTAGTAGATAGATAGGCTGCTCGCTCCCGCCACATCGCTCCCGGCGAGCGTACCGGAATGCGTGGTGGGGCTCGTGCTGAGCAAAACAACCCAAACGGCAGATGTCGTTGACGGTCGTCTCGAATGATATTGAATTTTTTATGCGTTATAACGTTGTTGATATTTTTGTATAATTACAATATGTTACAAATTTGTAACCTATTTGCCTTGGCACCGACTTCAAACAGATCATTAGGTAGCACATGTAATAATACATGTATTCAATTATTTTTCACTTTTTGAAGTCGGTTCTCTTTTTTAAAAAAAAAAAGCTAATTTTTATAACCGACTTTCACCCGCTCTCCTTTTTGTCGCTCCTAATTCCTTCTGTATGTTTGCTGTTTCCTTCTTTGTCAGATCATCTTTTATGTATACTCTCCTTTTTTCTCTCTTAGTTTTCTTTTATTTCCCATAACTTTCCTCTCTTCCCTCCAGCTCCCAAGTTCCGCCACAATCATTTTTCCTCCATTTATTTTATACATCTCTCTCTACCTCTTCTTCTACCTCTAATTCAGCCTTCATCCATTTTCCAGTTTCTTCTCGTTCTCGCATTCCTCTTCGTCCAGTCCCGCTACGACAATATTCTTTTTCGGCCTCCGTCTCAATTTAGTTATTTTCCAATCGTCCAAATCGTCTTGAAAACGATATTTGCCTGCCTAGGCTAGAAAATAGAAACTAGGGATTTTGCAATGCAAGCTTTTATGTTCGTTGGATTTGTCTCCGCCCCTAATAGCAGAATACCTACTATTAAAACATCGGAAAAATTACAGGGGGGGGGGGCTTGATATAGGGCAATGACAATAAGAATGCCCCCTTTACAGGGGGGGCCAAGGGGGCTCTTTAAGACACGAGGGCCCCCATGCGTTATGAGGGCCCCTTTAGACTTGTGGGGGCGCTTGCGACATGGGGGCTCAAGGGGACTCCTTGAGACACCGGGGCCCCCATGAGGCATGAGACCCCCCTACAAAAGTGAAAAATGCAAATCTTTTGTCGGCCGAAAAAGTTCTGCAAGTGCTAACGCTAACGGCTAACGCCTCGCCTCCACAAACTGTGCTCGCACTTGCAAAATATACTATTTTCTCACTCTTTTTTCCTGCTCTTCCATTTTCTCATCCAATTTTTTCATTTTTTCTTTTAGTTCCATCTTTTTTCTTTCCCATTTGTCTTCATTTTCACGCAACATAATTTTCAATTGTTCCCGGCTCATCTTCCGATTCTCTTTCTTTATCTCCCATTTATCTTCGATAATTTTTTTCACCATCTCTTTCATTTCCTTTTTAACCGGTGATCTTTCCAATTTTTTGCTTTTTCTAAAGGGGTTAATCCTTTCTTCTGATTCTCGTCCTTTTTCTTTTTCTTTTATAGTCTTCGTCTCTCTCGCTCTCACTAACACTTTTTTTCATTCTATCTCGTTTCTTCTGTTCTTATATATTCCAAGTCTCACCATTTCAGCAAAGTCGTTACTTCGCATTTTCTTTCTACAGAGACGCACTCTGCTCAAACTTTTTCTTGGAAATTATTTCAAATTCTGGGCAATCCCACCCACTTTTGCATTCTTTACACCTCCAATCAAGAGCACGCGCCCACCTCTATATTTTATCGCACATATTGGCGAGATATCACTAGATTTTTATTAATTACAGCGTAGCCGGTCAGCGACATTCTTATAAATATTATAACGGGGTGGTCGTCGTTATATGGTGTGCCTGCTAGATTAAAAATGCAAATGATCACACTAAACTCTTCACATACATTTTGTTTTGTATAAAAAGTATTATAAGATTTACACACCAATAAAGAATGTTTCAATACTACCTCAAGGAGAACGGTTTTGATCTTTGTTCGATTATTTCATCTATATGTTGTACAGTAGAGATCTAAAGAGATGTTACATATTCTTAGACCGCTTTGTTTTAAAAATATATAACACATATTGTGAAAAAGAGGTGGATTAAGTTGGGAGTGTGGCAAGTCCACCAATAGAAAGCGAGAATTTAAACACTTTCTCTGTGAATCACAGCATGAAAACAGAATTTTTATTTTCATGAAGGTAAATTCCTTCTGTTTTATTTAACTTGAATCTAAATTAAGCATTAAAATAAGCATTTACCAAATTTGGCAATTTTCAATTTTTTTCCCTAAGATATATGCAGTGATTCACGAAGTGTGGCGATTATTTAAACCTGTAATAGCTCTGGAGAAATGGATGAGACATGCAAAAATTCGGTAAATCAATGTCACCTATGCACATAGTTTTCATGAAATTTAACATATTATCCAAACCGTTTGAGAACCACTGGCAAAAGCTAACGACGATCAGAATTGAATATTTATCATTCGGAAAAACAAAAAAGTGAGAGTTCCATCGTAGCAATAACTAGAAAAAGTTGACATTTTTTGTTTCTATCCAATTCAATGTCGTGTCATCAATATCATCAAAGATTTTGTACACGACGCGATGTTGTTTACATTAAAAAATGGTGGCTTTGTCATTTAATGAAGTAACCCATATCGTATACTTGTTTACGGGGAAGTTCGCGGAAATGCTTCAGCGGCTAGAATAATTTATGGAGAACGGTGGTTAAATGTGAATTTTCCCGGCAAATGGATTGGTCGCCAAGAACCTACGTTGTGGCCTCCATGTTCCTCTGTGATTTTTTTTGCTTGGGGCCATATGAAACAGCTTGTTTATGCGACTCCCATCAACACCGTGCAACAATTACGCGAAATTTTTATAAATGGTACGTTGACCTAGGTGAGTCTTTATCTTTTTCAATTGAAAGCAAGAGTGGCTTTTGTCAGTCGGAAAAGGTTAGTCAATAAAAACGGAGATGTTGACAGTAGTTCGTATCGTAAGTAGTAAAAGTTTATTGCCCAAAATAAATCTAGCGACTATCAAAATGTTTTGAGTCCATCGCTGGTTGCCGTTATTGTTTCAATTTTACATTACGCGTTTTTTAATGCTTATTTTAATATTTAAATATTCGCCACACTTTGTGGTTTACTGTTCTATTCATCATTACACCCTGTATAACTCTATAGATTTAACTAAAGGTGAAACCGTATTTTTCGCTGTGTAAATATAACTGAACCGTCTAAATACACTAACTATAAAACATTCTGCCTTTGAACTTTTCATGATTGTATAAGTAATGTTTATTTTGCTTTTTTCAATTTTAGCAAACGTTTCGAAAATAGAATTAAAATGTCTATGCATCAGATCCGAAGTGATTTAAATAAAAGGTGTAGCTAGTCATACTCGTTGTTTTTACTCGCTAGTCATTGATTATTACCTTAGATGTTTTACGCATTTGTTATTTATCTCGATGACCCTATTACTGAGGCAATATTCTCACACTTCTGTATTGTTGAATGCACAATTTTCTTTACGTCAGTGTTGTATTTGCGTTCTCGGAGATACGTACCAACATTTACTGCATTGATTGGAAAAGGGCAGCACTGAAACCTATTTTCTACCAAATTTCCAAAGTGACTTATTTTCAATACAAGAGCTCCTGAAAGAGAGAAAGAGAGTATCGAAGAACATTTTTTGTATTCGTTCACGCAAAAAGAGAAAAAACACGAATTAACATAAAATTTTGAGGTTAGGTTTGACAGCTGTCAAATTAAATACATAAGCGGAAAAGTTTATATATTTAGTTATGTACATATCAATATCGATTATGTATTTTACAAAACGAATAAAAAAGTTTAAGTGACAATGTTCAACCATTTTCTGCAAAATGATTCTAAATGCCAAATTTTGGACTTTTTGAATATGGCACTGATTTCAGTCATTTAATCCAAAAAAAAATGGCAAGCCTAGAATAAACAAACACACAACTTGCGCATTTTTATTATTTTATCATTTACGTGAGCACATTTATATCGAGCGCAGATTGTTACAAATTTATGTATTCAACCAATACGAAATATCGGGAGGGAGATATCGGGTTCTGCCCTTGTCAGTCACAACCCCAAAAACTGATAAGAACTCCGTTCGGTTAATTTTGCACATTTGCATAAAAAATGTCATTATTCCATTAGAATGTCAAAGACTCGGACCACACAATGTACTTTAAACTTGATGGAGATACAATAATGTTATATACATATTTTGTTCGCCTTGATTCATGAACAAATAATAATTAACTGCTTGGATTTGATCACTCCGATCGCCTTCCTGTTCCAAAGGATAATACGTCGCATAAATCACCCTTATCTTTTGACAGGAACCACCCGGGAATATGTCAGATAAAACAGCGCCTCCAAGCAGTCCGCAATCAGTATTCTGACATTGACTGCTTCCTGCAGATCGCCAAGGCCGACCTCTTGCCCGTCTGCAAAACTGAGCAATACCTGAATCAAGCTGCATGGCGTAACTTTTCATCGATAATCTTGAACTTGTCCCAAGATTACCTTCTTGCATAATACTAACTAATCAACACTTTCGACGAAATGAGGTTCCACATCCTAACGTTTAATTAGAATTTCCATAATACACTCCGCCCAACAATTAATAACGCATAATGCTAAAAATTCGTTTCATAATTAACATGCGACTGTATCATGTTGTAATGATCATAATTTAGGTGAAAATATAAAATATTATTTAATTTTAAAGCAGAAACAATTATTTTGTAGGTACAAGTTTGTGGAAAATGAAAAAAAAAATCTAAACATCTGTACATCCTCCCCGTGCCCGCCTATGATGGAGCGCAAACGTCGAGGGATACTTTTAAAGCAATTTTAAATTAAATTTTGGGGTGTATATTCCAATTCCTCTATTAAAGCATTTTCTAGTCGATCTAGCTGCCTCAATGACGTTTTGCATTGCCTAATTTGGAACATCGAATTCAGGGATTACATTGGATTGATTGCAAATTTATACATGAGGCATTAAGAAGTCAGTATCATAATGGGGCCTCCAACAAAATCTACTTGAAGGCTGAATTACACTGAGTAGACCCTTCGGTTGGTCGTCTATAAACAGAGGCGCGTCTATCTGACTAGTATAAAATAAATCTAGACTCAGATGGTAAAACCGTAATCGAATTTTGCGAATTGTAATCTGGCAACTCGAGAACTATGTCACAGGCATTCGTGGGTTCATACTGAAGCATTTTTGAGTGCAATGTCTTGTTCGGTGCAGTGACACCATTGTGACACGAAGAAAATGATCGCTTCAGCTTTGAATTGAAATTTCTGTGAATCATAAAAAAGTAACAAACCTAAAACTCTTTTATCGGTAAAGCTAGAATACCGTCCACAGTTTTAGAAGAATTTTTTCAAACCAAAATTAATTCATTAATTATTTGGTGGAGTGTATTTATGCGTCGATCAAATACACAATCTGCATATAAGCACTCTACAAACAGCTTCAAGAATGATCTCGTATCCGCGTTATCAATAATACTATTGTAATAACAATTAGCATAATTAGTTGTCTCGATTCATGCAAACAACATTAAAAATATTCAATGATCATGATCAATAATGCAACCAGTAACAAAAACCGGTTAATTATTCATGTTCAACAGGAAAACCCCAAGATGGCATGTTTTTGAATCTAACTTAGCAACTGCTAACATGCATATTGATTTATCTTTCCTTTTCGTTTAATTTCTGCTGTTTACGTCATTGGGAACACTTAATATCAGAGCCGCGAAAGCGTCATCCCCTTATAGCGATAAGAATAGATTTCACTGACATGCATAGGTGGTTATTACAAAAAGATAAAAAAAACTTTTAGTGAAAATGTAGTATGTACCGGTCGTTTGCGATTACTATTAGTACTAGTATTTAGTGTTATATACTATTAAAAAGGAATATTAGTGATTCAGACATGCCTGTCTATAATAATGTACTTATTTCTTACGTACTCGTCCGAAAATAGGATTAGACAGTACATTTTGATTTTGGCATTACAGCCAAGAAGCGATTCATATGAGTTCGTTGTTTTTCTTATGCCGCGCTTTACGGGATTCTGAAATATATGACAATGCTACGTGCCGGAGACACGTTTTTCAGGTAAAAACTTGCTCATGTTAAACTATCCTGACAGCTAATGCGAATTACAGATTGTTCCTTTCCGGAAATATAAACGTAGTAATGGTGGTTCTCTGGTCTCCAAATTTTCCTAATAAAAAAAAAACGAGCACGTGTGCGAACTTGAACGAGCCACGTTCAGTTTTGACACCTTGGGCTTGGAAAAGTGAGAGAACGTGGCTCATGTCTCGCCGAACCACTCGCCGTGTAACCGCGGCTTTATATACACTGGGGACAAAAAATAAACAACTGCATCTAACTACATTGAGTAATTAAAGAAAATGTGTACGTCCATTAACGATACTATGTTCAGGTGCATTATGAAAATAGTATATTATATTACATACTAGGAGAAGAAAGCATTGATTTTTGAATTGAGCACAGATTTTACAGTCGAGGCAATGTAAAGTGTGCGAAATTCAAAAAAGCTTTCTTTTCCGAGCATTTTTAACAAAAACTTTCGAAGAAACATTTATAAAAAAACAAATTATAAGGCACACGACTGAAAGTGCAACTTGCCATGGTAGGAATTGAGTTTATTTTTGGGCCCCCTTGAAAGGGAGTCCTAGGGGCCCCCATGCGACAGTGAGGACGAGGGGGCCTTCTTGAGACAGGGAGGCGAGGGGCCCCCATGATACAAGAGGGCCGTGGAGGGGCCTTGACACGCGAGGCCGGGGGGGGCTTAAGACACGGGGCCGGGGGGCCCTATTGAGGCAGTGGGCATAGGCCCCAAGTGGGAATGCTTTGTAACTTACACTGTTTGTAGTACAATTTTCTATGTTGGCAGCGATTATTTCTGTCCTATTATTTTACTAGTAAAATAGTGAAGCTCATTATTGTAATTTTAATACGCTTGAAGAAAAATTTACTTTTCCCAAGTGCAATATTTATGTGTAATTTTTCAACTGTCAAGAAAATGGGATTTTAACACATACAATATTCGAGTAAAATGACATCTGTTATCTAATTACATCATTCATCTGATGATAAAAGGCAATTTACTCACAATATCCGTTAGAATACAAATGTGTACCTATAAGCTACATGATGTTATATACAGAAGTGATATTTCATTCGTCTATAGCAGAAGAAATTGCGAATTGAATTGTACTGCTTCCACATAATATGTATATAAAGAAGTGGAAATCAGTGAGCAATTCGAAGTAGGACAATAAACGTAGATCACACGATCCATATTTCTCTATTGTTGTGAGAACTCTTCGTACCCATATAATAATATAAATACAATCCGACTACACGATTGAGATAGAAATTAGGGAGTAAATTTGACGTCAATTTACGTATAAATGTGATTCACGACAATTTGTTGAAGTATTTTTTTATTATATTATTTTTAATATTCTATTCGTCAGTATAATCAGTTTTAATATCACAAGAGCATCGGAAATAATCGGTCATACTTCCGAGTCATGAAACGTATTCCGCCAAAAGACCACGACAGCACAGCCGACGTCGAATGAGGAGGTTTAGTATAATCGGATTATTTTCGTTTGCTCGAGTGGTATTCGATACGTTTATGTAACCAAAGTGATCCCAAAAGTAAGTGTAACCGTTGGGCGCGGCGGAAAAACCACGTCGTCAAGGGTTTAATAGCTTATCTATACAAATATTGTAGTAATATTGTAAAATCTGTAATTGCCATTAGCTCATTTTTTTTGTGTCATGTAATCATATGTTATACAGGAAGACAATCAAAAATTGTCGATTATACGAGACGTGTTTCTCCAAATTTCGGAGTTTTTGATTGTCGAGTTGTGAACCATGAATTTAAAGTCAAGTTTCATTCATGGCAGCCCAAAATGTGTCACAATTTTAGGCGAATATACAAAGGTTCGTATATTCGAAGTTACTGCAATAACCGTTGAAATACAATAACTAAGAAAGATAACGTATTTCTATTGGTGCATAAAGTAATGCATGGTATAGTCACTATAGTCCTATTTCCTGTCTAATCTACTTAATGTTAAAACTTCGATTTTCATTATGTTCTACAAGAAAACATTAACGTGTATCTAATTTACTAAGTGCACCGCAGTTAGTAAACCGCACACACGTAACCTTGCCAAAAATACCCTTTGGCACCGCGACCACTGTCACCAAAATAGTGATTGATAATCTCAAGGTTAAATAAACACAACTAAAACCAAACATCGATTCTACTCTTGTCTTGGACAAACTCACGGTCAAATACAACGCATGGATTCCGTTATCTAATATTAGTGCTTTATAACTTCCTTGTGCTTTTGTATAGCGCAAATGTATTATTCATTTCCAAGTGAATAACGAAAGAATTATGTTTTTCGCATAATAGATATTAGTAGTTTATTTACACCCAGCAATAACTATTGGTCAAGTTTAAGACGTATTAACAGTCGTAAATTAGCGAATCAATACAGCACTGTTTGATAAGACGCGATAGCGGTGTCTCTTATATTAGTAAAAAATACTATCCAGACAAGTACATATTTAACGCGACATTAAAATTGTCATATCTTCCATAACATGTTATTTTTATGTCTGTTTATAGTTCTAACTAAAACCGGTTGCAAAAAGTGAGAATGCTTTTTCGAGTATTTTTATGCGATCCCACACCTTGATGATATTTTCAAAGTAAACATGTACAAACATATTTGTTGATAGATTTTCTATCTCGTATAAATATTAAGATTCATATTTATCTTGCGATGTCGTCCCGAAAATCAATTTTATGTTTAGCACTAACTACACCCATACCTATACAGAGAGGTTTTTTGTTAACAGCAAATATGTAATTACTTTAATATTATTATAGTCATTTACTGTCTTTCTGCAAATGTTCCATACGCTTTTACTCCTTTTTAGCAAATCTAATGCATTACCATATCAAATGAAAATTGCACTTTGTTTTGAGCAGTGCTGTCCAGTATTTCATAGAGAACATGTATTTATTACTGCGCATGAATTAATAAAAGATGGTACTCCTGCTGGCTCATGGCTAGAAATCTACTAGTACGACAAATTGACAGATAATTAAAATAACATATTTAATAACAACACTTCAAAGAATAATTTATTAACCTCCAAAACTACAAATCCAAATATGTATGTAAATACCAAAAAGAAAAATTTATTTCCATGAACAAACAGACTCTTGAAGACTGAAGGGGTGTAACTTCAATGGTCTTGCCCAATCTAAAACGACTGTTTCGCCCCCAAATAATTCCCACGATCTTATAATGATGAAGGGAAGGGGGCCGCGCGGGGGCAAGAGGTTCATGAAACAAAGTATCGTCACTGGAGTCAAAGACAGCACACCACCTGGTCTAAAGTTCGATACGGATAGTCAATTGAACATATCCTCTTCACTACAGAAGAGACAAACGACCTCCTCTTTGGGAGACGCTCAGCGCATCTCTTCTTCACTACAGAGAGAGGCAAACGACCTCCTCCTCTCTGGGAGACACTTGACGCATTTCCCCAAATTACATTCCGGCAGGTGTATATACCCAGCGTGACGCGTCTACGAGGGGTGTTCCATTCTGCTGTAGTAAACTTGATTTGTTTGTATTGACTCTGAATATCGTTGCTATGCGCGCAGCAGAGGGCGTCGCCGGCGGAACGTCAGGATCATCTGTATGTGCTTGTAACGGTAAAAATTATAAAAACTTTTTTTTTTTTTGTCTTTACAGAGTAATTTCTGCTGAACCGTTATATCTTATAGAAGAATTTGTTTAGTCACATTTCGCTACGATTAATAAGAACTGCAGTAATGTAATAAAAATACCACATCATAGACAGTTTTATCGTAAAGTGAGAAATTCTAGACAAACAAGTTTCAAATTCGATATACATACATACGTTATGTATTTAATAAAATATGATGACTCAGAATGCTGTTCTTTTTACCAATTATAGATATAAAGCTAAGATATATGACGTTTGATTTAGTCATCACTATTAAATATAGGTACTTGGGAGTCGATTAAATATTTTTAGAAACTTAATAAATATTGCATTAAGTATATATTATGTCTTTTACAGCTCAAAATATTTAAATATGGTGCAATTTTGTGTGCCTATAATACTACAATATTGAATTTGTGGTTGCCAAACACTACCACAACACACATGCAAGTATGTACATACATACATATTGCAACTATTATTGTTAGTATGTCGAAAGTAGTACGATTGTTAATAAATTTTAGAAAAAATCAAGGTTGGCCAATAAATCAATAAAGTTTCGTGACTGTTGAGTCTGACATTAAAATGTAATTTTATTAAGATACAACAAGTGGACCTTTGTGCATGATCAACTGTGACTAATTTCGTTTTCGATCTCTGTGTAGTAACATTTCAATCCTATCGAGATGAAAATGAAGTATACAAGTAATTTTTTTACTATTTCATTAAATTCATACAGATAATCGTTTTGGTAGAGTTGTTTAGAGCGAGCATTTAAAGAAGAAATTCTTTCACACATATTTAGAAATTATATCACGTACCGCTACTATATTTCAGTGAACGTCCTAGCGAATTGCAGTCAGTCCTGTACAGAATACCTCCTATTTATTTCAGACAAAACGTTATCTATACTTATTATAATTGTTTTTTTTTTATGAAAGACATTGATAAAATAAACCAATAATTACTTTTCATTTTCAAAAATTTCACAGGTTCATTTCGGCGCACACTTGAACTTGAACCAATGTGGGTCGTCTGAGTAAGAAACTGACGAACTGGCAGCAAAGAGGACGTTGATGCACGCACGAAATCGGTTAGGATTAGAATGCTGAATTTGCATCATACATGCCACTCGAATTTCGAGTGACGAGCGATCACTAGTCAAAAATAAAAATGTATGTAACATATTCTTTTGTTGTTTGCTTCGTTCAAACTGCTTTCCCTTCATTTGTTATTTTCACTTCTTACTATCTATTAATTAACTGCTACCTACATTTTGTGACTATGCATAAATTGTACACTGTGCTTGATTTCCTGGTGCACCTAACATTAAAATACTAGTCTAATAATACATATTGCCTTGAAGTTAATTTTTTTTTAAATCTTTTTTTTTTAATTGCAGTCTAAAACCTGCAGTTTCCTTCACAACTAAATCATTTTTTCAGTAGTGACACTAATTTATTTAGAATTTTTTTTCGCACCAGTGACCAAGTAGTACCTAGAATACATTCACACAATAAAACAGTTTGATGTATCGCCCCTTGATAAAACTTCAGCAGTTTCCACGAAAATATGTCCCTGTACCTACAAGTGTTAAAATTGGCGAGGTGACAGAGTTCAGTTAGCATTAACTGGTGCGAACAGACCTCAACAGGATAATTGTGTAAAGTAAATTGGGACCTTAAGATACTGTTAAAATCGAGTACGTAAATTTGTTTTCGGTCATCACCATTTCGTATGATCCGAAGAATTGGAAGCAATCATTTCTCCCCCTGTAGAAGCTACAAAAGTGATCAGGACGGAACATCCGTTGGCGTCACTGTCCACGTGTTGCTTCACGAGTAGACGAAATCCTTCTTGGCGAATCGATTCAATTAAAGGTAAAAAAGTGACTCAACCAAGAGACAAAACTCAACCCAACCGTTCCCGATGCGGTTCGTTGCACTTTCGGTATCGCTTTCATGGTCCCCCTACAAACGTTAGTCAATATTTGTTACGCACCTGAATGAGGGGAAACTCCACGAATCCACTGAGCCCGCCGTAATATTCCAAGATGTGCGTTGAATTAAAATTTAAAATTCATACCCGCGGTTGATACGATAATTTAAAAATGTAATGCGATGATCAAGTGAATTACAAGGAGAGTTGAATTATGACGTACGTTTCATATACGAACCTACTTTGGCTAGCTCTTTGTGTTCATTGTCAATGCAGACTATTTTAAGAGGCTCGCAAAACGAAGCGAAATACCTAAAGTAGAAGTTGTACCAACGAAACGATATATTCACAACCGCAGTTATGATTTCCACTAATGAGAACACCCTGCACCTATGTTTATTACAAATTTCGAATATTGACCTACTCCAAATTTTATCGTTAATATTAATGTCGGCGTGATACCGAAAATAACGACGTTTCATTATTAATAATAATAAACATGGTCGTATGTAGTACCATCAATATTAATGATGTTATTCCTGTATGCAACAATAGAACTGCTTGATTAAATTTCATAGGGTAGTGTTGCAAGGAACGAGTGTCAAAAACTAATGGTCCAAACAACGAAAGAAAAACAAAGATGTCATTTTTTGTGCCTTTACATGTATAAGACATAAGTAGGTAGGAGTTCAGGTTAACGGTCATACATGTAGACCAAAACGACTATTCGTACCCTTCCATTAATTTAACAATAGCGGGTATTACACGTAAACCAATATTTTTTATGCCAATTACGCTTAGTGCTTCTTAAAATATATTATTAGTCTATCCTGTCTATATGTAAAATTATCCATCACATATAGTCAACCATATTGCACCAAAATAGGAAACAAAGGCTCGCCAAATAGGAAATACAGAATTCAAATTAGACTCCCTCATTTCTGCTATATCTGATGTTAACTCAATAGAAAATTATATGCAGAGGAAGGAAGTGTTTTATTGTTGTTGAAGGCGGCAACGATAGTTTACTGAGGGGCGGAGCCCCCCACTGCAGTGAAATACTTCCAACAGAATGAGGACCTGTCGAAAGATGATTCTAAAATGTTTCATTTGCAGTCGGTAATTTTTACAACACGACAACATTAGAGTTACAAAAACATATCCCTACTTACACTTGGTCGAACCCGATTTTTTAATACATGTTGGACCCACCGAGCCAATGGCCAAATTTTTTACCCACAACGCCCTGTGGAAATCACAATATATCCGATGGCGTAAACTAAGTATGTAATCCAATTTACACCTAAAATTAGACTTTCGTTTCTTACCAAAATATATCTATGTATGTAATTTTTACAATAAACGTAAAAATATGATATATCGACTATAATATTGTAACACTATATGTACTAACGTTTTCTGGTCTGGTATAACATCAATATCAATACAATAGTTTTCGCTATACAGTGGGCATGTTGCTTTTACCAAAAGTATGATAAAAAAAAAAGGTTCGTTTCCTTTATTCTTCATCCTGTGGTTATTTCACTTCGGCCAGTGGCCGAAAACTCCCATACAAACAACGCGATATGGGTAAAATATTATTTGGTCGAATTCGCTCGTTGGGTCCAACACATAAATATTTCAAAGCCCGGACATGTCAAGATCATTGTCGAAGCTCGCGGTCGTAATTATTTAACTGATAAGGTTAAAATTATTGAATTCATAGGGTTTTAAAGCCTTGTTTTCACTTGTAAAACCGCCCTCGTGATCGTGTCGTGCTCATACCGTGGGCTTCAAAAATCTCACGGTGGGAAGTGTCACGATTTTCACGATCCACCTGCTCACACGGTGCATATCATTGTTTGGCTGCTTTCGTCGTTCCTCCGGTCGCCTGTCGCGAATCGCCTCCACAAGCGATTGATGGGAGACGGTTATGGCACTAACAGCAGAGAAGGAACGACACGAGCGCGGCAGTACAAGTGAAAACGAGCCTTTATTATTTATTACAGTAACAAATGAGCTATTGTTTACACTTTATTCACTGGTGTGCGCCAACTTTCAACAATTTATATCTCGAAAGCTTATTATTTCGAGTTTCAAAGAGTGGCACTTTTCAAAATCACCCAGTGTAAACTAAAAAGTCACCCTCATAACTTTTCAATAATATCTGCCCGTTGACAAAACTTTCATTCTGCAAACCTGTTAGATAATCTCCGATTTCTTTGTCATATTTATTCATTCGTTCCTTTATAAAATCGACTAAAATTTTAAAGTATGTGATTAGTCCGTTTTTAATTTTATATTTTTTTGACTTCTTAATAATTTCATTCTCGTTATAAAAATTATTATTATCTTCTTCTCCCTCCGATTTTCCAAATATTTTCAAAATACTGTTTTGTCATTTCTTTTGTCCTCATAACATAGTGTTCTTCTTATATCATTTTCTGCCGCCTTCTGCTTTATATTTATTATATTTAATATACATATTTTAATATATTTTATGTATAAGAAAATTTTTCTTCCATGTTCCTATATTTTACTCTAAATATACTCTGTTTTTTCCTTCTACAGATTTTAACGACATTCCTTATAGTCCAGTAAAAATTTACATTCCCTGCGCATTTTGGGGCGGCAGAAAATTATTTTTTCAACTTATAGGGAAAATAGTGTAGAGCATAAAAGTTTTCGGGGTTGAAGGATTGTCATCCGGTCCCCATCTTGATAATAAGAGTCGTAATGTTATTTTATATCGGGTCTGCATAAATGATTCATAAACCATGTTGCCTGTGGAAAACAAAATTTACATGTAGTTAGATAATTTTGACGTTCCAACCGAAGCGTACTGCATATATGTATAAATCTTTATGAAGACCCTGTATAAATTTGCTATTTCACGATAAACAAAATGTAAGCCTTTACTAATAATACATGATGACCGGCAATAGCGTGACAATATTTCATGGGTCATTCTACACCCAAAACTAAATTCATATCAACATAGGACCACCAAAGATGGTCTTTTCAGATGATTCATTAACTCTTCTCTATACCCTTTTGCAGTATTATTAATGATAAAAAAATATGAGCCTCAAAAAACTCAACCGTCTAGTTTGACACTATACTTATTTCAATACTGAATTAAGTACTTAAAATTTTCGTACTGAAAATTGTATGCGCGCGCCGTTTCAGTACATGTGATGCCACATACCTGTGTGCCACTACTGTCAATTTTCAATACATTTTTTAGTATAAATATTATGTACATACGCTCAGGGGCTCAGATTGAGCTGTCACATTACATCTGACCTTTCCGTCGTGTAGTCCTGCCGGTTATTCTTTAGATCTTTATCGTAATTATTTATCTTTATCTTTGTGGACGAATGTAGTAAAAAATGTCAATTACCAAGAGAAAAAAAATATGTGCAGCATTTTCTTTAGTTACCATTACATAATTATGATAATGGTACAAAAAATGCTGGGGCAATTCCGTACTTTTGATATTTTTTGCAATTTTCCAAAGCTCTGCTGGAATTTTGAGATCTATATCTTTAATAAAATTATTATCGGCATAAAAAAAATCGCTGCATGTTACCGTGTACCCCATTTGGTATTTAATTACATATATGTAGATTTATTTTGAAAACTAAATGAGAAAATAAAGTAAGTACCAAATTTTTATTTTTCCTGGATATCTTAGTTAAATTAATAGTTGATTGAAGAAATTTTAAACAAATGTGCTAGTAGTAAAAAAAAATGTATATAAATCACGGTTGAGAAGCCTTTTCTTAGCCCCGCACTATTATTCCCTGCGATGCTTCGCATCTTGGGCAATAAAATATCTTGGCTAAGAAAAATGTCTATACTATTTTTATTGATGGTACAGAATGGGACTACATCGAATCTAATCATGTTTTCCATATTTGTGAATGCAAATTATGTCATTCTTCTTCAATTTTCTGACACCCTGTATATTATACTAAAAGCCCCTTCCCTAGTAGTACGCCTTACATTCCAAGAATTTAAATTTTCTACCTCCTTTTATCTACTACATTCATATTAGTACATAGTCTACTCTTTCTCCTTTACTTCTTTTAGATTTAATTCCCCGTTTTTCGAGATTGGTACTTTATTTGTCGTATGTTCAACAAACGCATCAATATTCTCATCAATACTCATTCTGGCAATAAATGCTTGCTGTCTGGTCGTGGCTGTTTCAGTGAAGTCTTTGTTGTAAATTGTAAAGTGGTGTCGTTTGTAAATTTCGAGATGTTTTCCAAATCATATTTGGGTTTTCTAGCATTGTGTTTTAATGTGCGAAAAAAAAATCAAACATCACCTCGATCACAAAGTGAACTGATGAGATTGAAGGAAATATTGACAATAAACCTCCTAGACGTTCAAACTATTCTTCTGATTTTCTATTCTTCGTGATTTTCTTTTTTCTTATATATTTTTCTGGAAGTATAAACGGACTGGCCGGCGTGGCACTCTTGCTAAAGGTGAAGAAACCGCACGAACTTCCTGGTTTACCCAACGCATTATCTTTTATTTTCGGTTTTCCGTTCCGCTACTGCTCACTAATCTTGTATAGTGGTACCATCGTAAAATTTCGATTCTGTCAAAATATAAATTAATGTGTTTGTCATTTTGACATCTGAAGTAAATTCACACTAAATAAAATTTCAAAACACCAGCTTCTAGATGAACGTGGGTGTTAACTATTCAATACTCCCAACAGTACTTTCCCAGTGTAAATTTACAGCGTTATTGTCCTAGCCTTTTGGTTCTTGTCACAAATCTTGATTGCAACTGATACGAACTGACGTTTCACATTGACAAAGCCAAATTTATACGGAAAACGCTGCGAAAAAAAGTACTGCTACCAGGTATGAAAATTTCTAACGTGTAATCTGCCAAGAAACGGGAAATTGAGAATAACAGTTAGGTGATTAGTAGTCTACTTTCCAAAGACTAGAATTTGAAAAGATTAAACTCATTATATCTATGCGAAAATATTCTACTATCCCTCAAATCACCCCAATTCACCAAATCCGGTGGAAATGATCATAGATCAGCGAGTGCAAAGCAGCTTTTTAAAACAATAAAATGTTTACGTAAATAATAATTACTTTTATTGTAAATATGCCTTCTTATCAAAAACAGGATAGGTATCTGAAGAGTGCACTGCACCGTGCCGACACCATTTATTGACTAATCACAGGTACTTAGAGAATGGCGAGAACTCCGGCGCGGCGCACTACCACATTAACCCGGATAGCCGGATTAAGTAGAATATAGATATTTACCGTGTTATAGTCGTTATACAAGACAAATTTTAATGAGATGTATTTTAATCCCTTCAACCTTGTTGTCTTATCAACCCAAATTGTAAACAAAACTGGAAAATTAATTTTCAATGTAATTGATATATGTATACTGACTTTCACAAAAGTCCGAACACCTCAAAGGAGTTGAGCGATTTATCTTTTATCTTATATCTATGTTGATAGTTACGAACAAATTAAAAATTTAAAAAAGACGTTATCTTACCCAAATTTTCTGCGTTCAGAATTTCGCTTTGTTAGTTCATTTGAGGGACTTGTGCAAAAAAAATTGTAGGCAAAGTAAAAAATGCAAAGACGTCTTGACGTGGTTAATTTTCGTCAATTGAGTGATTTTGAAAGACTCCATTAGAGTTTCTCTGATTAATTAATTTTGGCATCTGAAATAAATTCACAGAATAAAATTGCAAAAAAACAACTTCAAGGTAAATGTGGGTGTTAACTATTCAATGCTCTCAATAGTACCTACTTACATACTTCATGATAACTGTAACCGGAAATTCGTATCACTTTAATAAATAATTAAATGAGTCTTATCAGTTATGCGTAAACAGATCAAATCTGAATGGAATTTAGAATTTGCTGCTCCGCCCCATTATCATATTGTATATATTCAATCAAATCATGATCATTGGCTTATTCTTTGTTAAGATTTTATTGCCACGTGTATTTAAAAGATATGAAACTGAGTAATGTGAACAAAAATGAGTCACAATGAAAGCTGCACTTTACCGTAAAGAGCGCGACAATCCATCCCACTTGCCTTTGAATCGGTTAGAAAATGAGTCAATTGCTTGACCAGTGGCGTAGTAGAAAGCATGACCAAAAATGCTACCAGTTTCATATGTTAAGAATTCAACCGATTCATCACCATTATTTATCATTTTAAATGTTGCTGAAATTGTTTTTTATAATTACGGGAGATTAAGCCATTAAGCAGAAATTACAAACATGCAATATCAAATACACCCACTTAAAAATTTATAGCGGTCATCGCTTAAAAACTAGCTCAGAAGTTATTTGCTGATCATTTTCAAGACAGAGTCGTAAAAATTGTCTTGTACAGTTCTGGTCTCTTTCACTTGCACGTGCCATTTATGGAGGTATGCAAATCTACCTATTGTGTCCTAAAACCGCTTGTTACGGTTTTAACATTTTTGGTGGTCTTATAATTATTCAAGTTAGGTATGAGTACGGTACGGTATGATGCTGTTTATACTTTTTTTTTCTTTCTACAGAGATGGAAATTAATATAGTCTATTTTAGGTTAAGGTTGAAGTTATATCGGGGGTATTTCAAACTGACCTATAATAGTATATTATAATACGAGTTTTATAAGAAGCATTTTGTCGCACGCATGGGTAAAATGAACAAGTGCAACAAAATGCCTTATAAACTATCATATCATATCGTACTTTTGTTTATCCTTTTGACATGTATCAAAAACGTGGTAGTGAATTTTAACCTACCCCGAACGGCCTCCAAAAACGTCTCACAGTAACCACAAACAACTCGCACAAACCCGTTATTTTCCTTTGTGATCCGCGATGTGCACCCTGATACCGACGAACGCGATATCCTTCTGGCCCTGTTTAGAATCAAATCCTGCCACACAAACCAGTATAAGATAAGGGGGGTCTTATCCGCGTTATCACCGGTGATACAAACACCCTCAACCATCTCCTGACCCACGGCATCATAGTCTTCGGCAAGCGCCATCAGTGCACTTGTTTGGATGGCTCAAAGCCAGCCCCCGTCCCACTCCGATGCGTCAAGTGTTACCAGCTTGGCTACCCCCCAACAGAATGCCCCAACAAAATCGCGTGCTGCAAATGCACACATTGTGCCAACAATAGTAATACCAATTCACATTGACAGCTGCTCTTGACCAGCCACTTGGACTCGACAGCGAAGTATAGGTTAGGATTGCCCTGGCATTGCCAAGATTGCCAAATTATACTGTATTTTTAGATAGTAGAAAAAATATATTTAACTCAAACAACAATAAACAAACGTCCAAAAATAACTGAACTATTTTTATTGTCTTCTTATTTTTTATACAAACAGCACGACAGTATTAATTTAATATACATATTTTCATATATAATATAATCCATTTTTTAATTTTTGCATTTTATAAAATGTTGTTTTTACGAAATCTTTTAAAAATCATGTAACCCTTTGAAAACGTCAAATTTAATTCAAAATTATAGTAGCCTCAAGCTTAAATTGTCACGGGGTTGGGAGGGGAAATGATGCAGGGCCAACTTATTTATGAACGTCCTAAACTGGTTCTGAAATAAACATTCTACTCTTGATCGACTTTTCGACGAAGATGTAAAGGAATGGTGACAGGACCGTATTCTCAAAAATGTAAATTGAGTTGATCACTTCCCTCAGTACGTGTAACAAATTAATATTTTACTGTTCAACTTTAGAATACATTAAAAGTGCAAGACTTAGAAAACATATGCTGGACCAAATACATAAAAACAAATACCTCACTTTAGCTAGTAATAATTCATAACAAAATATTAAATACGCGTCTGGAGAAGGACGCGTGTCGCCGGATAGAACCCCGTCTTGCAATCGAGTCGACCAGTTGCAACAAGACAATCAAAACCGGTTAGAGTCCATATGTATCGGTTACGACTTACTTGTCCCGCAATGTCTCGATTCCGATAAAAAAATCGACAAAAAATTCGTGACAATTTAAGGTTGAGGCTACTATACGTCAACGTCATAATTTTTTATATTCTTTAAGGTTAAGAACCCCTCTTGTAATTCATCAATTGTATCATTAATCTCTTGTTAAATTAGGGCTGATGATGGCAGAAGTGTTCTGCCGAAACATGTTCCATTTATAATTTTACCCTGATTAAAGTTTTTGGACTTCGACTTAGATATATTTAAATTTTTTAATTTAAATTTACTCCACTTGGATTTAAGAACATTCTTCTAGTTTATACATATTTTCAATTGAACAAAACGATAGCAATAAAATTAGCAACTGATTCATTTCTATAGCAACCGGAAAATGTGCGATCATGGGCAGCCAGGAATTTTGCGGGATGTTTTTTCAGTTTTTCGAAAAGATCACATTCTAGAAGTGTCCAACTCTAACGTGTTTAAATTTCGGCCACACTCTGTATATTGTTATTTCTTTTATGCGTGCATAAATTATTTTCTACTGTACATCATATTTCGATTTACATTACTTACACTACAACAAATACCTATTAATAGATATTGGTGTACGAAAGCCAACAAACACCCGTCTCTAAGCAATGATTTTTTATGCCCTTATATTGGCAGATTTAGTTTGGTATTACGTGATACATACCAGACATTTTAATGTTTTAAAGTTTAATTTTGAAACCTACATTTTTTTTAATAATCACATTCAAAACTGTACTTCCGGTTTAACCGGACATGACACGAACTTATCCTAATTTCTCTTTCCAACGATTTATCACATGTTTTATGATTATCAAATACGAATAAATCTCTATGGGAGATTAGCGGCATTTGACAAAATTCTCTAATCTGGATTTCATCAATAGAAGAAAAACTTCAGAATGCTTTAGTAGCTAATGTTACCTTGTTATTTAGAAAATTATAGCAGCTATATAATTATGTATTTAAAATAAAGATATCCGGATGATAACTTTGAGTATCTTTTTCGGATAATCCACAAAATTGTTCATAAAAGTATGTACGTTTGTCGTTTATTATCGCATGTGGCCAATCTTGTCAGATTTTTGAGGTTAGAGCACATGAACTTGAATTGAAATATCACACAGCTGATACTTGTGACCTTTGGGACGAATTAATAATCGACGTTTTCTAAACAAATGATTTTCATAAACATCTTGATGAACAATTTTCTGGATTATATAACAGGTGTCTAAATAAAAATCTGGTCAAGATTGCCATGAAACAAATTAAATTGACATTTAGTTGTGTGTTAAGAAGCAGAGGAATGGCGCTTTGAACACTTTGAACTTCTTTGTGTTTCATTTTCGATGTTTTGTTTGTTATCTCTAGGACATACGTTTAATGTTTGTAATTTTTACCAAAGCAATCTTGACCAGATTTTTATTTAGACACATAGAATGCACCTATGTATTTGAGTAAGTCTTTATAACTAGTGTCAATTTATACTTAAAACAATGATATATAAAATAATACGTACGAATACTCAACTGAATCATCTTGGAAATACATAGGCGCATGAACAACAAAATAATACAGATATCGTTTATCAGTTAAACCATTTTTTCTCAACCTTAGGCCCCAAAATTAGCTACACCACTGTATGAAAAATGAATCCGCTCCTGCTTCTCACTACCATGCATACGGATGTGTCCTCGGGCGTTCGAGATAAAGATGCAAGTCACAACACTACCCAACCATACAAACAAACTGAAGTAAAACATCAACTGTTTGTAAAATATGTTAATTGTGAAACATGTGCTATGTATGTTTTACTTGAACCAATTGTTAATGAAAACAAATTTGCAATAACAATAAACCGAGTCCTTCCTTTCAAATTCGCATTTCTGAGCAAGCACGAGCCCAGAAACAAGAAGTACGTAATTTACCGTTTACCTCGCACAATTAAAATTACTGTGAAAATTAATGTGAACAAGACACAATAGCGTAACAAGCAGGTACAGCCCTTCCGCAACACACAGGTTACAAATTCAAATAACTCTTAAATACTTTATGCGTTTCAGACGAAAACATCGGTCAAAGGGCACGGATACCCTCGTCGGGCGCCTTTAGTGAACGCATGGCACGCCGCCAAAGAACCGACCGATCTAGGATACGACAAAGGGAAACCATAAACATTGGAATTACCTGTCAAACCATTGTCAATCAACGGTACTTACAGCATTCCGGAGCACTTTGTACAGACGAACGATCCGATGGTCATGTCCACGTACGTGGGGCCCCGTTGATTGCAGTCAAAACAATACTTGTTCTGGGGCTGAGCCCCCAACTCACGTAAAGTCTTCAAATTTTTCTCATCTTGCTTTTTCCGGGACGAAGCCATTCTTTCTGTAGCACTCACCTCGCACAACTGACACCTAGCTGTCACAGCTGACTAACCTACACTAGCGCCAGTGAGTGGTGAGTGACTAGCAGATGCAGATGGCTAGATATTTGTCAAGTGCAAATGCGTCGTGACCTCTAGCGGTGGATTTAGAAACTGTGCTTGCAGTTACCATGGAATGGTGTAATCAGATATTTTTCGAATTCATTCTATCAATAAAACCAAATAGGCAACATTCCAACCGTATTGAAAACGGATTTTTAGGAAAAAAATAAATTGAAGCTTTTAACCTCAATTTGTTTAATTTTAAAAAATCAATCTATTAAATTTCTAATCCTTTCTTGAGGCATCTGGTCCCACTCTTGGATAAGAAGTTCTTCGACCTACTATGGGTTTGTGTTCCCAAATTCCTCCCAGAGATGTGCTATCGGATTCAGGACCGGACTGTTAGCTGGGCATTCCATCACTTGAATATTGTGGTCGTCAAAAAAATCTCTCCTTGCTGTGTGAGGTCGAGCATTATCTTGTTGCAGGGTCCCATATTTTCAGCAAAAAGAATACCATGTGGTCTGAAAATGGGAATAGTTGACCTTTCTCGTTGAGGGTAAGGTCGCCTTCGTGTAATGCCATACTCTAAATGCCTAATCCATGCCCCCGATATAGCGGAATGGACCCCTTTTGTTAGAAATACACAAATTACTATCAAATAAGTCTAGTTATTGCCATGACAAATTGATTCTACTCACACTAACACCCATTGAACTCAAGGACACAGACGCGGCGGCGAGTCGCTCGTGCCGCTATTTTGTCAGTGCGGTCCCTCGCTTTGTTGACTTCGGTCGTTGACGTTAAAATAATACGCGCTCATAGCAAAACGTAAGTTTTCGGTTATAATATAATAAGAGTTGAGATTTCGTCGGAAAATTTCGTCGGATTGCTACGAGAGTTCGCCTACCAATTTTGCGAATGACATTGACATAAGAATCACGAAACGCAGTTGAGTGGTTTTTGATTAATGTCATGAGCAAAATTGTAGAACTCGAGTCCACAATTGGTAAATTTTTCCAGCGAAATCTCAACTCGAATTATATTCGCCAGACTATTTCACGAAAACGCACAAATTATTGATAATGTTAAAATTTAAATATAAGTTTGTGGAGTTCGACTTAGATATATTTAAATTTTAATTTAAATTTACTCAACTTGGATTTAAGAACATTCTTCTTGTTTATTGATAATGTGGTGGAAAGTGACAGGTAATTGAGGTATTTAACATGCTGAGTATGCTGCCACAGTGACTGCAGCAATTGTTTTTTTTTTCGCTGAAAAATGAGATTGTGTAATAGCGACTGTTCATTGGTCCGTAACCCCCGACAAAAATTTTGACAAGTTGATTTTTTCCAATTTAAATGCGGATAATAATAATAATAATAATAACAGGTCTTTATTTGGTTTAACGAGTGTGTCTACAGATACTACATAATGAAATCGCATTACGCATTACAAGTAAACAAGTAAACATCGCTCGCTTCGAGGGGCGCCATTCAACGTTGTTGATCTTCCATGTAACCCCCCGATATAGGGAAAAAGAAAAGGAGAAAATAGATAAAAAACAATTAACTAAACTAAAATAATAAAAATAATAATAATACATAAAATAAACTCAAAATTATTAGCCTAAAATAACTAAAAATAGACTTAAAATTAAGAAACACAATATGAACTACAAAAACAAAACACTAAAATAAAATTTGTATATAATAAAAAACAATTCAAAAGTAAAAAAAATATATGTATGTATATATAAATGTGGAAAACAAAACATCAACAATGATATATTTGCACAAATGAGATCTATCGCAAGGAAATGAGGTAAGTAAAAACTTGTTTGCGGAAATTGTGAACATGGTTAGCATTTTTAATATTTGATGGGATCTTATTATAAACCTCCGATGCATTATATGTGAAGCTGCGTTTGAACAATGAGGACCGGTGTTTAGGTATAGCGAGCTTATCTCCGTGTCTTGTTGGCCAATTGTGAAAAACTGAATTTTTTGTTAATTTGTTAAATAAGTATTCGGGTTTCTGTTTATTTAAAAGTTTAAAAATGGAGCAAACGAAATGCAAAACATATCTTTCGTCAAGTTTGAGCCAATCTGTTTCTGTATATTTATAGGAAATATGGTCATACTTACGTATGCCATAGCAGAATCGTAGGCATGAATTTTGCAGTTTCTGCAAACTCTCTTTGTCTTTGTTAAGTATCGCTGGCCAGTAAACAGAGTCACAATAGGATATCTGTGATAGTATCAATGAGTCACATAATTTACGCTTTACGTCTGAACTAAGGAGATCTTTAAAGAAATATAAATGTTTTAATTTTGCATAAGATTTTTGAATTATTTGGTTTACATGATTACCAAAGCGCATATTGGAGTCAAAACACACACCCAAGTTTCTTTCACTTGTGCTTAGTTTGATGTTATTGTTATTTATACTAATATTGAAACTGGGATCCTCAAGTATGCTATTGTAACCGGGTCCAAATAATATTGCCTTAGTTTTGCTTTCATTTACATGTAGCCCATGTCCAGCAGAAAACTTTAGTATACATTCAAGGTCAGTGTTAATTTTTAATGCAGCATTATGTTTGTCTTTTAGAAAGAATGAATAATAAATTTGTGTGTCGTCGGCGTATTGATGTGTTAGGCAGTAATTTAAAGAACTGGAGAGATCAGCTGTATATAAAGAAAACAGTAAAGGTCCTAAAATGCTTCCTTGGGGCACACCACGATTAATGACTATGGAACTTGATTTTTTATTGTTAATCATAACCTGTTGTTGACGGTTGGAGAGATAGTTTACAAAAAAGTTAATGCTCCGGTCACTGAAGCCAAAATATTTTAATTTTATATATAGAACTGAGTGATCTAGAGTATCAAATGCTTTAGAGTAATCTAATAAAATAAGACAAGTAACCTGCGGATGATGATGATGTCACCACATATCGTAACGGCATTGATCTAGAACAGTCCACAGACCATGACAACGTCTGGGAATGATTGTTCACATAAAATGCTCTCATGAGCCTAGAAGATTCTGTCGCGGTGATCTCATACTATACGACGCGACGCTCGTAAAAACATTTTGGCTTTACAACGAACGAACCCATAAGAAGGCCGTTTTGGTCGGTTATATTTTTTTATTTCAATATAAAATTTATTAGCAACTTATTTGATATCGATATTATAATACTCATTAAAATTATCTTTGAAACATTTTCACGAATACATTATTAGTTTTACGATAATGTTTAAGTAATGTTCGTTGAGTATTTTTTATATGGTATTTAATTTGAATTAAAATTTAAATATATTTAAGTCGAACTTTACAAACTTTAATAAACGCAAAATTACAATTGGAACAGGCTTCGGGAGAACTCTACTCCCATCATCAGCCCTTAAAGAATATTTAAAATTATGACGTTATTTTGAATTAAATTTAAGGGCTGATGATGGGAGTAGTGTTCTCCCGAAACATGTTCCAATTGTAATTTTGCGTTTATTAAAGTTTGTGGAGTTCGACTTAAATATATTTAAATTTTACTCCACTTTGATTCATCGACATTCTTCTGGTTTATGATATTTAATGTTTCATTTTAGTGAAAGACCTTTTTATGTAGTTTCAGTTAAGCAGATATTTTGATTGTCACAACGTTAGTTTAAGTTAAACGACTGATTTATTATATCGACCTTGTATGGAGCCTTGTTCTGCAATAAAAAAAATGTTTTATAAGTTACATAATAAAACAAAGTGTTACTTAATAATTTGTTTGTTTCATTTATCCAGTAAATAAAGGAGTAATAACTCTTATTTGTTGTAGTGACCTTCCATGGTCCACCCACCTTATTATCAAACCTTTTATTCAAAGTATTCCAGCTAAGCATCATGTGTTACCATCGAATTTTTGCTATAAATATTAAAAAAAAAAAGTGATTTGAGAAATCGTTCTATACATTTTGTCAGTTTTACGTAGCACAAAGGTTTTTGATTTTAAACGTTAGCGAAACGGAAATTAAAAAAATAAACAGAAAAGGAAACGGATACCAGATCGATATTTAGATATTAGAAATCGGAAACTCATTGCTGTCGCTTGGAACACAAGGGAAATGGTTCATTATCCTGCCAGTCTGATGTAAAGTCATATTTAGCACGATTGCGGTTTCCTCCTCTAAAATTCTCTCGTTTTCTCCGCCCTTTTATCTTATTCGTTTTGATTTAAATTAAAATTTAAATATATCTAAGTCTAAGTCTAACACTTCTGCCATCATCAAATTATAATTTTTTATATTCATTACGGGCTGATGATGGCAGAAGTGTTCTGCCGAAACATGTTCCATTAGTAATTTTACAGTTATTAAAGTTTGTGGAGTTCGACTTAGATATATTTAAATTTACTCCACCTGGATTTAAGAACATTCTTCTGGTTTATTCGTTTTGGTTTATATGTGTCTAAAATCGTTGCAACCTGTATTATGTGTAGTATTAGTTAGGCATAAAATAAAAAGAAATTTCCTAGCACGATATTATTGTGAATTTTGAAAATTTCAGAGCACGTTTTTCTTCCTAATACAGTGTTGTATTGTTTGGTTCTTGAATTAGAGTTTCAGCTCCTTTCTATTCTATTTAGAATCCATGATAATTTTCTTATTTCTTTTCTATTAGTTATGTTCTTGTTTTTTTTTTACATTCTACTACCTCTATCATGGTCTTTGTTTTTTCGTCATTTTATTTTTTTACGTATCTCTTATCGAGTCCAGTGATTAACAGATTTTTTTCTGAGAATCCTAAAATGGGACCCCATTCAGCGTCGATACAATTAAATTTCACGTTAAAGAAAAAAAAACAATTGTTTCCTACCCTCGGTTCCAAAAACATGACTTCAAACGCCGTTAGATTGTTCTCAAAACGTCTATTCAACGCAAATTAAAATTCTCTCATAATCGCTTAATTGTTTAAAAATTCTAAATATTGTGCCGCAGGAGCGTTCCCACAGGTTTGGCCGTAGGTCATAATCATATCGGTCATGTTACTATTTGAAAAATGCATTTTAAGAAAATTTTGTTCACCGTCAAGCGGTCAAAATAAAACTGAAAGTAATTAATCGGCAGTCGTTCAACCGCCCTCAATGCAGGAAAAAAGCGTGTTAGAGAGAAAACCTGACAACGTGAAAATCTGGTAACCAAAAGCCTGAGGTCCTGAAAAACTGAACATATCGTGTTCTCAGAGGTTTGCATTCTGTAAATCTGAAAAATTGTTCCAAATTCTGTCGATTTTATTATTCTGTCCATTATTCTTTTTTGTTTGTATACATATTGTAACGTTCTCGAAGAATCGCGGCGTAATGATTTCATCGTAAATTCGTACTATCGCGAATATTCTAGGTTTTGAAGTTCTCGGCCCGATTCTCGAAGAAACCAGAAAGCGACTTCCCGCTTTAAATTGGGGAAAATCAGCAAAGTGGCTGACCTCTGGTGTTAGATTTTATAAGCTTCGAAAGAAGGAAAACATTGTGAAATATTGTAGTAAAACCATTTGGTTTAAGTTTTGTTGTTGAGTTTATACATAGTTTTCGCTCACAGTTGCAGTAATAAGTGAATAAACATTAGAAACAATTAATAAAAAATGGCACATAACATTTGTTTTCCTTTATTTGACCTGTCAACTGTCATTTTGAAACGCCCTCTGACGATTGATTTTTGCCAATAGGACGGGAGAACGACTGCGAGTCGATGTCAAAGTCTGAATAAGCTACTGAGCGACATAATCCGCGTGACTCGTGCGAACTGTTAAAATAAATAATTGTGCCGTTATCACTGTGATCTGTAATTAGTCTAGTGTTTAAATAAATTGTACATAGTTCGTTCAAATAAATAGTTTTGTGAACCCGTAAACGCAACAATATGATATCGTCGTTCCACTGTGTGAAATTACTTTTGTATTCGATCTTTTTTACCTCAAAGCATTATTTGGTGGCATCCAGTATTTTTGCTTCAAAGCTATTCCATGTATTTTCAAAATCTTGATGTGTGGGTTCGACGTGCTTTGGTAATTTTCCTCTTCTATTCCTTGTTTTCCCAGTTTATCAAAATATACATCGAGTATTGATTATTTTCTTTTCTATTGGTTGTTCTTTAATAGACTCCAGTAAGCATAAGTCTTACCTACCTAATATTTTGTATTTGTAGTAATAAAATCATTTTCTGGGTAAAATTGTATTATTTTTACATTCTAACGTTACTATTACCCAATTCTTCAACTTAAATTTCCCATTACAATGAATTCAGCTCAGATTTATTGTTCATCTGATGACAAACGTGATGCTCTGTTTCGATCTCTCCCTTATATTTTTTAATTCTTTTTGTGTTTTGTTTTCTTCATGTTTCCTTGTTTTTAAAGTACTTTCTTATATTTTTTTTTTTACTTTTTAATCATTAATTTATCATCCTTTCCCTTTCTATTTCTGGTTTATTTTGACTTTTTGCGCTGCCCTTTGTTTTATAAAATTATATATATAAAAATATTAATGTTTCCTTAAAAAGCTTTGAAATTGGTTTTGTTCCTCAGAATCTTTGGTTTATCTTGTATGTCCAACTTAATTTTCGTAATAAATTTAGTTGCGTCTTTAACTCCTATACTGTTGGGCAACATTTTTTGCCTTATAAATTTTCTATGACATTCTTTTGGAGTTTCCTATCTATATCCATAGAATTCGCATTGCGTTCTTTCTAGTCTAACTAATTTTATAATTTTATCATTTCTTGACTCTAATTCTGTCATAACCATTGAAAGGTCTGTTATGACCTTTTTTGTGACAGGAAAATAAAATAATATGTATTATGGCAAAATATGGTCAGAAAATGCGTCACTTTTCAGATTCATACAATTCAAAATAAACTACGTACGAAAATTCAGAACGAGTGTCTAAATAATTTAACATTTTAATTGACGTTACCACGAATTGATCTCTTATCATTCCCAAAATTTTGTAGAGCTAATTAGTACCGATAACTCTATCGCCAAGCTTCAGAGGTCAACGAAATTTTGTGTACCTAAATGATTACGACTTCCGGAAAATTAATCTGCGCAGTGAATGGCACTGCACGAACCCGTGACGCAATAAAAGTTCTTCCTGGTACTAATATGATGTATTTATAATTCGTGAAATCACTTTGAATATATTAACAATTTAATTGGCCAACAAGAGTACTATTTACACCTTATAGATATATCAAATGAGTTGGCAGAATTTAATACAAACTAATTACAAATCTTCAGTCAGTCTATATTGTTCCTAATTATGTATAAAAATGATTAGAACAGTGAGGCACTACACCATAAAATATACAATTGCAGACAGATTTATTTTATACAAAGTTGGAAGAAGAAACATTCCTGATATACCAACTAGTTCTTAGAGAAAATATTTGAATTTGAGAATAGTGAGTAGGGCAAGAATATAAAGTTCTAGTTAACTTGCAGTTAATACAATTTGGGTTTCACAAAACAGACTGTATTAACCTTAAATATCATAAGAAAGAAACAACAAAATTACTGAATTTCATCAGTACTTTAGCACCTTGCAGAGTCTTCACATTGTTCATTTTAACACTAACTTATTTCACATTAAAACTATAGACTAGAGAACTTTATATTAACATTACAATCTTATACGTATGTAGGATGCAGAAATAAAGTTATTGAAAAATGTTACCAACATAATGCAGAATTAAAATTGTACACTCGAACATAGTATGTGCAATTGGTATAACTCAAATAAATAAATTGATTATTTTGTAAAATAAGATCCAATGCTATATGATTTACTTTAAATAATTTTGATAAGATGTTGCTTGAAGAATAGTTAGTTTATACAGGGCCTTCATAAATTATTCATACATCCAGTAGACTTTGAACATCAAAATTCTCCATTTAATTACAGGAAAATGTTGTTATCCAGAGGCAACATGATGTATTGAAAGATTATGAACAAGTGCACAATATTCTTACATTTGAATAGTGGTCCGTCTAAACGATAACCCCACAGTGCTGCAAGTATGTCATCAAAAAGAAAAATAACTTGATGATTACAGGGTACCAGACCTAACTCCACTTTAAATAAATGACTAACAATGAACTTACATACAGAGATGCAGCTATAGGGTTCTCGTGGGTACATCATAATTATCAAAAACGTATTGCAACAATTTAAGACTATTATTTTTCAATAACTTTTCCATTTTCATCAATGTCAAACAATAGTTATTTATTTGAAAATTCCACATGGTAATCGTCAAAAATATCATTGGTCTCTTTAACTCGGACTTTCGTTCATTTCATGATCATTTTTAGTAACGATCATGGGTTCTGGTGGCATTGCACGGCTAGGTGAGGGACTATCTACATTTCTAAAATTAAAACCGGGCGAATCAGCACTAGATAGTGATTCGGGGGTTCCCACAGAACTCAAAGAGCCCGGTAAACTGCTAGATGTAGTTGTCAACAATCCTCCACGATCCACGGGTGTATAATTGTGGAACCTCTTCGCTCTGGGACTAACATAATAATCGTTTTTTTCGTCGTCTAATTTTCTCTTAGCTCCTAGAGGACTAGGCCTCAAAACGGGACTAGCGCTTCGTCTAATAAATGTCCGTGACGCCCTTGTGGGGCTTTGAAATCCTGGTGAACTTAACCGAGTCGGCGAAGGAGAGTTGCAGTTTAGAACGCTATATGATGGGAGGTTTACATGAAGAGGACCCATTTTGTTCGTTTTGGAGTCACTGTGAGATTCACTCATTAAACTAAGGTCTTCCCAGGACTGGGAAATTTGCATGGCATGGTGGATTTCTCGTTCGTGGGCAAGCTCACGTAGGTTGCTCACGTCCGCGTGTTCTTCTTGTCGTAATTGGTTTATCCGAGGTGTAAGCCGTAGGCCCGATACCTAAAACAGACCGAACTCATTAATTTCTAGACAAATTACTGTAGATATTTTATAGTATTTAACGTTATAAGTCCGGTAGGTTACTTGTAACTAGTTAGACATTTATGCACGAGGCGACGACGTTAGGAGCCGAGTCTAGAATGTTGTAGAAGATGTATGAAATTTTTTTTCTTTCTTAGTACATAGTTAATAATCATTTCATTATTGACTAGTAGTATAATTAAAGAGACCGGATTTCATGCAAAATGCATATCGTGTATTATTTTATCTACCAACTTAACAACCGCGCCCTTCGATTTTTATAAATTGCACCAGTTAAATATTTGACATAAATTACTGCAATTCATGTAAAAAAAACAAGGAACGAATTGTTAAAAAACGATTACAAAATGCATTGTGTAATTTTGCACTAAAATCCGGTCTCTGACAGAAATATCAGTCTCAAAAAATAGATAACCTCAAATTCGTTCCGACTTTTGGCATTGTCATGATTAACATTCGAAGAAAAGTTAAACAAATGTGTTAGCGATGCTTCGCATCTTGGGCAATAAAATAGCTCGGCTAAAAAAATGGCTTCTCAACCTTGGTGTATAATTACTATGTATTATTTCATGCTGTAAGCCTGTTCTTCATTATTTTATTTCAAAAATCAAAAAATCACATTTTGTGAAAATCGCATCACCTTTGTTGTACATGTAAAACTTCATCAGTAGCCGAAAATACGTTTGAAAATGTCAGATTTGATTTATAAAAATGAAGCTGTCCGGTAAGTATTGCCTAGCGGCATTTACCGGCTCTGATACTGTAATAGCTCGCCTACCTGATTCAAATAGATCATGTAATCGAACATCTACCGGACACTATGAAATATCAAATTAAAACGACCTAATCAATTGGATTTCCTAATTATTTCAGTAAACTTCTTTAATAATTTTATGATAATTTTGTGATTACAACTACCAACTAATAATTGTAGTTACAGATAAAGCTACAATTACAGCGGATACTCTTTAAGCGGACAATGCCTCTGTCGAAAATGCCGTGTATTATTTTACAATATTTATGCACCTACAAAATAACTGATAAAAAAGTTTTGAAACTTCAAAAACACTAAAAACACTTTCCGGTAGATTTTTCAAATTGCACTATATATTTTTTCTAGTGATTTTTTTGTGAAAAAAAATTACGCTCGTTACAAAAAATGTCATTCGTTAAAATAAAAATTAAAATTAAATAAGAAAAAGTTTTCCAAATAGACCATCAGACCATCAGAAATGACCAAGTAATTATGCAGTTTATTTTATTTTTAGGTTACTTTTTTTGTTCAAAATATTTTTTCTTGTCTTCATATTTCAAATAATATTTTCTATTAGAATGAATAGAAAATATATGCAGTGCAGTATGAAAAAATTAATCTTACTGTAATCTGTTTAAAATTTAACTTAAAAAAAAAACGATGATTAAAATGGGTACCCGTCCTGCATAAGCGGACACGTCTATTAGGTGGACAAATTTCCTGGCGACCGAAGATGTACACTTAAGAGAGAGTATACTGTATTTCAATAAATGAAGTTTCGTGCAACATGCAATTGCAATTACGTAACCAGCCTTAAATTTACTGTCGGAATTAAATAAGAAAATATTTTTTAAAATCACGTCACCGAAATAAACCACTAAAAATTACCAAGAAAGCCATGCATAGCTATCAATTATGTAGTTTATTCTATTTTTAGACGCAAGTCGAGGCAAATAAATATTCGAGCCAGTTATATGTTATATATTTCGTGATACAAAGGGGCCCCCCTTGGGACAGAGGGGCGTAGCTACCATCTGAACCGCAGAATACCTACTACCCACTCCATCTCCACCAGCAAAGTGTTTCACTTTGATTTTTAACTATTGTTAAAAAATATCGTCCACGGCTGTTAAATTTTAACGGTGTGGCTGTTATCAGTCAAATAACAATCAAATATCACAAAATAGTTATTAACGTCATGAGGCCGATAAGTGGCAAATAACAGACAAGATTTTATAATCTCTGTTATTTGCGTGTCGGTCGAATATCGTTCAATACTTTTCATAATACCCTCGGCAATACCGACAAAAAACCCAATTGTTCAGCATAATTTTTAGAAAGTTAATAAATCAATTTTGTTTGCGTTGCGCTAGAAACAATGATAAAAAATTTCCTCCTGTACTGTTAATTTAAATAACGGCCGTGACTGTTATGAGTGGGTTTTCAGTCAAGCTGGCAGTTTTGATATAATACAATAACAAGTAGGTATTATGAAAAATATATAACATAATACCTAGTAGTTGTGTGCCTCACCTTTATAAGCACAGGACTGAAGTGAAATTTGCTAAGACGGTAGTAGGAATCGAGATTATTTCATTATTTCTGATACAAATGTTACATGTGGCTTATGGTAACTAAAATGAGATACAAATACTCGTGTGTGTAACATGTGTAAATATCGAGTGATTCAGAAAGCTTGATAAAAATCCTCTGAACCCGAATGTTAGCGTTTGATCTACTCAGACATCCTCCTTTAAAGGTGTTTTTTATAATTGGTGCTATAGCTGTTGTAATAATTCTTAATTAATTACACTTCGGCAAGTTTGATTTTCTTTATTTGTGAGGTGGTGACGATGATATATCACCGCGTTCTGCTCGACTCGGGATTTGGGATTGCCAGTTGCCGTAACCGGCTACGCTAGTCGTTTTATTCTCACACATTTCCACTCTCATTCATCGGCATTCACTCACTCCTGCATCCCCACTATTAAAGTGTTTCATTTTGATTTTCGTTTCAGTTTTTCGGACTCACTACCTCGATAAAGAAGTTTCACTTCAAAAGTTGACCAAAGAACCTTAGTGGAGGATGGTTACAAAAGAAGAGTGTTCTCCGACAAAGTTTCATCGGGAAGAGTGGACGATTTTGGCCATGAAGAATGAACAGGGACTCGGGGTTTCAACTGAGCGTTGTGCCGCCTGTGGGCCCTAGACTATAGGGAAACTTTGCTCAAGCGATGCTATAATTAGAGATTGGTGCTGTGTACTGTCTCACTATTTGAAGTTGAAAACCTGCGTTTGTTAAAACCTGTGTAACTTCTAGGACGATCTTATTTCAGTCTAATTCGATGGACCACGAGGGACGTTTAGTACTGTAACGGACGTGGACCCGAGATGACTCATCGCTGTAGCGGCGTCATCAATTACTAGCATGTGCTGGATTTATACTACAACGTACACGAGTATGACATCATATTTTGGAAAATTCGGCACACATGGAGAGCGCGATGGAACTATCTGGAGGCGCATAGAAGCATTTAGGCGCCGGTATATTTATTTTTGTATTCGTTTTGTGAAACACATAATGCGTAATGAAATACATAGCAACATACATAAATATTGCATCGCATGTATTTAAATTGGCAGCTGTCAACCTAACCTCAAAATCTGATGTAAATTTGTACTTTTTCTCATTTTGCGGGAACGAATACAGAAAAGACTGTTCAATACTCGTGTCCTGTCACTTTTCAGGGGCTCGGGCTCATTGCATCCCTCGGCATTATCGTCGGACTGCAAAAATTCGCCCTCGCCCCTGAAAAGTGTCATAACAGCGCACTCGTTTGAAATATACTATAGAGGACGTTACAGCGGCAACCAGTCTAGTGAGTCCAGTCAGTCGTATCATTGAAGATCAGTGGGTCGAGTCGGACAGTTGCTTTTATCTATCCGGAGTGCCGTCGGATGTGTAAATAAATTCATAATGGTGAAGTAGTAAATTGTAAATAATGTAAAATAGTGTAATATTAGATGTATAAATAATTTGTACAGTGTTCAAATAAATAAATAAATGGAACCCAGAAACGCTACAGTTCTTTTTATCACCTTTTTTTTACTTATATTTGAAGTATATTAATTTCTTTTTCGACCATTTTAGGTTTAAAAGGTGTTTCATTATTGTATTAGAGCAAAAAGTACTCATTTAGTGTAAGAGTACTTTTTACTCTAATGCAATAAAGATTTAGTGAGAAACTAAGAAACCGTAGATTGAACAGTTTGAAGCGGATGAAGAACTTGAAACAGAAGACAGAGACTGAAAAACCTGAAAGGTTGAGAGAACTGAAAACTGAGATGTTCAAAGATTGGAAAACCATTAGAAACTGGGAGACATAAACGACAGCAAAGTTTAAGAAATCCGAGCAATTGAGAAACCTGAGGAACGAAGCAATTTGGAAGAATGAGGAACCTGGAAACTTGAGAAACTACGAAAGGAACCCAAACGTCTGAGAATCTTCAGAGATCGAAAAACCGAGTGAACTCGGAAGACCGTGATATTGAAAACATGACAGACCGAGAACCAAACAGCTGAGAAACCTGAGTGAGATATTGGAAACTGAACCTGCAAGAGTGACCAACTTCAGATGGTAAATTAAAAATACGACCTACGTGCAAAAGACAACAACGCTTTTGACGCCTACTAAAGGATCTGTTATAGGATTGCATATTATAACTTGCATTAACACTTAAAATATGTGTGTGACGTTAAAATATGGCCAAGAAAATAAAACAGATAAAGCTTGAAGAAAGGCGTTTAAAATTTAAAATAATTTTGCCAATCTTTGCGTAAATGTATAACAAGCGATTGAGTTACGTAGTCTTATTGAAATTGCAATTATGTACGTCCATTGTTATTATGCTAAATTATGATAATTCCTTAACAAATAATAAAATTTAGGCGATTTGGTATAATCTAATATATAAAAGCCAATATTTGTTTGTTCGTATTTGATACGCTCCTACACCGGTCAACCGATCGTTATGAAATTTTGACCACATATAATGACGACCCCCATGTGTCACCTTTTTTCGCAAAAAATAATAAAGTTCAAATCGGGCGAAATTGAGTACTGTGTTAAAATGTCACAGTTAAAATGTCACAGTGACCAGGTCAAATCGGACTGACTTCATTTTTGGGGGTTAGCTACGTGCGCCGGGTACAAGCTCGTTATTCATAAAATTTATATGTAACGCTTTTATCTGAAACTTGCTTTGTTCAGGTTCAATTAAGGAACACTTCGTTACTTTCTATATAACAGTCTTCACACAACGATAAACTGTATGTAATTACAACACGAGCGACAAAACATTTATCCACCGTAAAAATAACGATAACTTTGATACATTTATGAAAGATAAAATTCCCTAACGACATCTCTGAAATTCTAGCACTATCAGAAAGATTAACGAGGTTCCGATGTTGCCATTACTTGGTTCATGAACCTAAATGGTATGCAATACTTCAAACAGTTGCAAACGAAAATCGCAACACATTTTTAGGGTTCCTGTCACAGGGCTGTATCTTTTGAACCGTAATAAGGGTAATATGTAGACACTTTGGTGACTAAACAGTATACAATACATGATCATTAACCTTGAACTACTTATTGGTAATAAATATAAAAAACCGACATTTCCCAACCATAAAGATGCTAACTGCGTTTTCTTGTTATTAGTAAGCTCAGATGTACAAAAAGAAATTATTCAAATATTTTCTTGGAAAGGAAATCGTTAATCAAACACCTTTGTTCACAGTTATGATATGGGTTGCATTAATTAGATTTTTTTTATTTAAGTAATGACGAAATTTAGAATAACAATTTTATTTTGCGGAAAAATGATAAAGGCATCCACACATCATGTTGCCTCTAGATAACAAAATTTGCATGTATTTAGAAGAATTTCGAAATTCAAAGCCTGCCAGATCTATAAAATTAAAATATGTAAAGCATAATTTTATTTTATCATACATCGATATATAGAGATAAATTCATATGTAGTAAAAATTACACCTTAGCAACAAGTTGTTTTGACACGTTAAACAAAATCGTTATGTTAATACTGTCAATAAGATTTAATGTTCTTTGTTGTTGTAATTTAAGGCCATATGTCGTGGCTGAAATTTACACTGAGTGCATTTTTCAATGCCAGAAAGAGAAAACTTATTATTTCTTATTTTCTAAAATAATTTGGAACAAAAATGGACTATTGCGGAGAAAGAATTTCAATCGGCTTCAAATTATATACATTGAAGTGTAGATTTGGCTTTATGAACAAGTAACCTTACTTCTTACTTTAGCTTACTAGTTCACCGCTAGATATTCGGTGCCTCCTAGATCCGAATCGAGACAGTGTCAACTGATACATTGATATTGCTGGCATTGTTGACAAAAGTGCCAAAATTTCAAATTTATTTACAAACGTTAGTCAGAATGACAATAAGGGGTGATTTACAATTATGGTTTTTAAAAGACAGAACGTTAACGTTTGTACTTCTTTGTCTAGTGTGTTGTTCATCTTCATTTTCACTCGCCCTTTTATGAAACAGCTTTCTTGTAATATAGTCCAAGCAAATTAGACTTTTTAGGAGAAATAATTTATAAAGTGTTGAAATTTTGGTTATGAACTCTCAGTAGGGACCTAAATAAAGAGCCGAAGAGTTCCAACCTCCCCGAGGAGAGCTTCATCCCCTTTTGCCAAAAACCGCCTCCGAGCGTGACCTCATGAAGCTTTTCCCCATTTTTCTCTTAAACGGTAACTCCGACGAGAAAATATTATAGGGCTTATGTACTCCATTAAATTCTGTATAAAATTGGTCTCATGAAGTTTTTGAATATCTCCCACCCAGCGCTTATAAGTGACGTTGGAAAATAAGTATAGTTTTGAGCGCGAAGACAACCGTTTTTTTGCGGCGATCATCTCGAAAACCATTAGTGGGAACAAAAAATATAAACAAACAAAATTGTAGAGCAGTTTTTTCTGTACAAGGTCCATATTGAATAAAACATTTGCAATAAATTGTTATTGGTCAGAAAACCGGGGTGGTCTAATTTTTGCCTTCGGTGCTGAAAACTACAGTAGAATCCGAATAGTGCGACTTCGTTTATAACGACCAACCGCTTTTAACGACGTAAATGCAACCTCAAGTTTGGTTTTCATAAAACATACTGCGAAAGTATATCCGTTTAGTACGACTCCGGTTAAAGCGACCAACCGCTTTGAGCGACGTAATTTATTGAAAATCGTCCGGTTAGAACGACGCGCGTCTCAAAACAATTCATAAGTTCAAGGATAAATACTTCGCATTATGTATCTTTTGCCGCCCTCACACCCTTCCTTGTCAACAGACTCGACCTCCCCTCTCATGAGCCAAAATTTAAACTTGGGCCCGTCCTGGACCCGTTCGGTCCCGAATTTTACCTACGTTCTTATTATGACACAAAAAGCAAAAAAATAGTATATTGTGCAACTAGTGCGGCAAGTTGTCGATTGCCCACGAAAGCGAAGTTGATCGCACGAACGAAGTGAGTGCGCTCATTCGCTTGAGGGGGCAATCGACAACGCCGCACGAGTTGGACATACTATTTTTTATTGCGAATGCGGAATAAATCCCAATATAAAATTGGACTCCAGGGGCAAATTCAGTTTTCAGTAGTTTGTTTATCTGAATTTGCGTGTGCAAAGAATAATTTGCGTGCGACAAGTAAACTTTGCGCACCCAAATTAATAAATGGGCAAACCGTTACTTTGCAACCGTAACCGAGATTGCAAAGATACTGTTTGTCTACATGAGCAATAAAAACAAATTTTGAACGCCCTTGAAAAATCAGTTTAGAAAATTTTGAGTACCTAATATTCAGTTATTGACAACCATGGAGGTATAACTTTTAGCACCGCTTGTTCTGAAGCCGAATAAGAGCGGGTAGTGAGGATAGTGTTGTTTTTCTCAAACGTCCCGCCAGTGGCGCAGCATAATAAACTGTACTTTGTGGTTTCCTCGGCATATAAGATTAAAAATAAAATCTCAAGCTAGATTTTTACTCTATCTAAATCATTTGCAAGCCTGGAAAACGTATTTACAAATAATCCAGTGCTTGCTTAAATTTTTGATTGTAATTTTTTGTTTTACAAGTCACGTATCGACGCCACTGCGTGAAATCAGACTCCCCACCTGTTCCCACGTTGATTGTTTTGGCACAAGCATTTACAGAGTTGTCAACTTGTGCTATATTACACTGTTTGGTATGTCAATTATACTAAAATTTAGGGGTAAATGTTTTGATATCCTTATATGTATACATTTAATAATTCATACATGGTTTAGTATGCATTATTTAAAAAGAATTTTTAAAACCCTGATGAGGCAATTTTAACAAATTGCTTTTACGATCTGGCAATATTAGTCATTGGTTAAATGGCTTCACAACAAACAAGCCAATTTAGTTTCCCCTTCTATTTTAGTTCCAAGTTAACAACACACATCAAAACATTTAAAGGAAATAAATAAATGATTCATGGGCATGTTTATGAATTTTGAAATATGAAAATGTTTCAAGCTATTATTAATGTTATATGGTTCTTTTAATCACCATCTTGACGTCTTTAATGTGAGCCCATATCAAGTTTTTCTTACATATCCCAAATTGTCGTTTCTTAATAGTTGCTCTACAAATATATACTCAAATAAAAGTGTAAGTTCTCCTGAAATATTTTTTAGGTTAGACTGTCACAATTTTTTAAAATTTAAACTCCTCCAGAAAACATTGAGAATGTTGACTCAAAATTAACTCAGAATTCAGGTTTCTGGCCTAAAATTCACCAGAGACACAGTTAAATGCTTACAGGAGATCCAGGCACTGGACTGAAGCTAGCACTAAATCTGCGAGTTCTGGGTTGCGTGGTGGTCCCAAACAGGTTGAAGGACTGTTGATCCCTGAATAAACATTAATTTAGAAGGGGTTTGGTGAAGACTCAATAACCCACCTAGAAGTTGAACCAGATGGAGTAGCAGTGGTCATCATGGAATTGCTCTCATTAATCATGGGAGCACTGGAGCACCTCTTCAGGGTGCCGGATCCGTTGACTGGACCGTCAACGTCCATGTCTACGCAAGAATTTATTGATGACATTCAGCTTCTCTGTCACCGCTCGAAAATTATTTAATGGGGACATTTGATTCCTAACCCGTAAAAAACGTGCACAATTCAGTGTTTTTCACCTTGACCACTTCTATCACTCAGATTTTAACCGGGAACTTCGGAAAACACCGATCCAGCGGGCTACCAATCTGAACAAAATCCTGTCAAAAGCTTTTCAATGCAACAACTTCGCGCATGTCCTTAAATCCGGGCCCCCGGATCTCACCCGGCAACAGATGGCGACACAAGATTTTGACGTGAGGTTGGCGACCGAGCTGCGACGAGACTTGAAAACTCAGCGGCTATCAAACAACTAAGCAATAAAGAGCCAGCAACGTCGCAAAAAAGTTTATTTTAAAACGTGTGGCTTTTTGATATTTCCTTTCTTATCGAAGTTAGGTAGCGATGGGATAGATCTGGCACCTGGAAGCGGGTGCGTTTACTTGTGCGCATCCCTTTTGTAAGGTAAAAATTGTGAATTTTGAAATAATTTTAAGACAAAAATTTGTTTCTTGATAATTTGATATGACCTTTTAGCAATATAATTTATAGTTCTTTCTTGTTCTTTCAATCTAATTTATGTCTTCTCTGTCAGATTTATATATTTATATTCGCGCTTAGCAATTTTTTAGTTCGTTCTTCCTTTGTTAATTCATCGTTTTATCTTTTTGTATCTTTTCCGTAAATACTATCTAACAATAAGAATTTACAAAATTTCTCTTTCGTAATTTTGACAAATTAGTACTCTTAACGATTAAATGAAAAAGAAAAAAGGATGCAGGAAAAAAATAATGGCAAGAAACAACGTAATATCAAGAAAACATAAAAACCCAAACAGAAAACAGAGAAAACATAATTAAAAAAAAAAAGTTTTTGACGTTGTTAAATGAGAAAAAGCAAAATGAACACAAAAAAGATAATGATGAGAAATAAATAAACTAAGAACGGTACAAATAAAGAAATAAAACACATACAAAATGACTTATAATTGAAAAATAGGCAGAAATAGCAAACAGGTAGAACATTTAAATCGTTCATTGTTAAAAAAAGCGAAGTAACAGTATGACATTCAATAAAATAAAATATAAAATTAGAAAGAGCGATACAACATAAGAGCAAATGAATTCAAGAATAATAATCCTAATAAAGAATTGACAAACTATTACAATAAAAGGCAATGACACTATAAAATGAAGACAGTAATAATATACATATTAAAAGAGTTACTAGATATATAAAAAGAGTTAGCGGGAACGTCAAATAAGGCAACAGGGGTCTGGGACAAGAAATGAGGACCCTCATATAGGGACATATCTGTTATATCTTTGCAATTTTGAATTATTTTTGTGGTATAATTTAAACATAGTATTTTATAACATAAAATTATATTTCATTAGGATTACGTTAAGCAGAGCCGCATCGGCGGATTTAGGGGGGGCATGAGAACAAATATTATAGCGAATGACAGTAACCTCACTATTTCGAGCCAGCTGTTGACACGTCACTAGCATGTGCGTTTGTTTTGAAAAGTCCCCACTTCCAGTGACGTCACGACTTTTCCAGTCTATTGCATTGTCAAAATTGTCACTCTTAGCGCGCCAACTTTTTGTGGCCACTGGATTTTAAATTTTCCTGGATTTCACGTCCGGTCGAAAGCGCGTACTATTCCAACGCAACCGCGATATCGTCAAAAAATCTTTATTCATTTAAATTTATCCTTACAATAATACAGGTTATATGTAAAACCACCAAAATAAATTATTTTGTCTTCTTCTGAAAAGGTGGATTTCTGCCACCTCCACCTTGACCGGGTTTTCCGGTACGTCCACCAAAATTACCTGGAAGCAAACATGTAGCAAAAGCTAAATTTAATTACCTACATACCCCTAGCAGCAGGTCTGTTTCTTTGATTTTGTCCTCCACGGCCACCCTTCATATCTCTACCTCTGTTCTTTACAACAGCTTCCTCTTTAACCATGTCAATGACTTCATCGGGAATACGTAAATATTTTATGGTACTGCCCCTGATATAGCATTCTGGCATCCTCCAGAACTTGTCACCATCCTAAAAGTGGAATATGAGTTGTTTGTCAAAACCAAACATTGATTCAGTACTCTGGATGTACAGATCACTTCACGCAAATTAATATTCATCCAATTATCACAACTAACTAAATGTCCGTTATATGTTTCCCCATTTTTCAGCTCTACAAGCTAAAAATAAAAAATAATTTGTTTTTGTAGTTTTACGTTTGCATTTTTACCATTGGGTGATTTTGAGCAGTGCGTAAGAGTGACAACGGTAACTGTAAAACAAATTATAAATACAACAAATTCAACGGCTATTTTTTTTACCATTTTGATACAAAATTATTCTCGCTTTGAAAAATTCGTAAATAGGTTAGAAATCTATAAACATAACCTATAAGTAATTTGGGGTTTTTATGATTTTCGATGTCAAGATTTGGCGGTCTGTGTGACCAACATAAGGACTTCTAATGTCCCAAAGCAGTGGCGTGTCAAAAAGAGGGCCGGGTTTGAAATAAAAAGTAACCATGAAATGCACTCGCCAACATAAGGTACCTGGAGCCTGTAGACGGATTCCAAACTCTCATGGGCTGTGTCCTAGAAACAAGTAGCGGCCTATTTATTTTACACATTTCCACAATTATAGTTCAGAATTCCTTACTGTTCCACAATTAAAACAACTCAACTGGGCATTTTAGTTTAATTCTGCGGCAAACTCCAAACGGCCGAGAGCGGCGGAAGCAATGAAAATATCTTTAAGTCCGATAGTAATCGTCACTCTGAGCGTAAATCGCCTATCGCGCAGGACCACTCATAGCCCATGAGAATACCTACATCTGCAATAAGTTTAACATTATTGGTTTCTCTGACTTGGTCTTTCAGAAATATTTATGGTTTGACAACCCATTATCGGTTCCATAACTACTATTTATTTTATTTGTTTATGTACTTAAACAACGCTTTTTCAAGTTAATTCACCGACAAACTTTGGTACAATTTAGGATACTAAAATTGAATGTGGGAAGGGAAACTCTCTGAAAATGCAAGTAAATTTATTGTACAAAACGACTGCATCTACTTCAGGTATAAAATATGAAGCTTTCTCATCCACTATCACACTTTTTTAATGTTGTATACATAACAGTAGCTGCATTTTATTGCAATTTTACAATCACATGAGTAGAATATGGCTACATTATCTGTCTGGAATGTGGTGCATATTTTACAGATTTTTTAAAATATCAATTACAAATATCTTGTGTGAGAATTTAAATGATTTCACATGATTGGCTTATACAATGTTTTAAAATCACCTGGGATGAGAATTAACAACAATCTTTAGACAGATTGCCACAGAGTTTTAGAAATCTCAGTATGACACAGCTGATATTGCAATGAATAAATAATTTTAACATGTTTATAAAATAGTCACATTTGCCAAAGAAAGTTATCCACTATGAGTCGTTTCTAACATTTATGTAGATAATAAAATCTTACCCCTAATTCATAAGTTGTACAGGATATGATTATCCTTTAAGGCGTTTTAAGCGTGTTGAAGATTATATTACAAAGACTTATATTAAAACTACTTTGGTGGTGCATTTTGATTATTCGTTTGAAAGTACTTAGTGTAATGGGACTAGGCTTTGTGTAACACTACTTAACAAATTAAAATTGATGTAACAACCTTTAAGCAATAACTTGGCAGGGTAGGTAAATTTTAAACATCAAAAACAGTTCTGGGCTGTCTATAAAGCGACAATTAAAGCTAAAATCTACTCTAAAATCGTAAACTGTTAAAAAAAAATAGGCCACACGCCTACTGGTCCCTACAACAAATATCTAATCTAACAAAGACTACAGTTTGCACAAAAAGTGCATCCTTTGATTTATGATTAGTGTATTTTCTTGATCACAATAGTCGTTGTCAACTCATTAAATTGGGCACTTTTCACAATTTATTAAAGTATGGTGTTCACTTACTTTCATCATAACATTTATGGCATTAAGTTAGATAATAATAATTAAGTAAACAATAATTTTTTGGCAATGATTGCGCTTGTCGTGCATGAAGACCATCCTAAACTTAACATCACTTAGAAAACGAATAACCATTACTTAACTAAATTCAATAAATTACATAAACGCTCGACAGACAACAAACTTCACAGAAAGCAGTTCGCGAAGAGACCTGAGTGAGATGTGAATTCTGAAAATACGGGAGAAAATATATATCACGTTCCCTTTTGCGCCCATTTCATGTCGTCAGCACGGGGTCTATAACCGGTGGTCTGTTCAATCACCACTTCTAATATGGTCCAAAAATGTAATTTCTCTAAGGGCCAATTCAGCCAACCAGTGGTTATGCAAAAGTAGGTTTCATGAGGGGCGACGTGATGTATGCGATGATGGCGTCGCGGCAGAATTACGTGATGCTCCTGCAGCCACACAACCCATACAGGCAGGCCAAAGTATGTATGGGACCACTTGTGTATCTGAAATGAGAAATAAATTTAACGTCTAAATCTACATACGTGTAAAAGTGCTATTTTAGGTCCACCTGTTTGTATTGATTTTCCTGTGGTATAAATATCAGATACGTAACCAATTCGAAGAAAAAATGACATTATTAAGGCACGGAAGCTTCATGTACAGTAAAAAAAGAAGAACAAACGATATTTAATAATCATTAAATAGAGTTATTTCTCTTGTATTCTGTTAAAAAAAACAGGTTTTAAGTAAATACACAGATATGAAGTTATGGGGCTCCATTAAATAAGCAAAGGCAAAAAAAATTTTTTTTGATGGAACGAAAGTTATATATCGGGTGTTATGGAAATGGATACAAATATTTCAGGAGGTGGTAGAACTCGTCAATTTGAGTAACTGAAAATCCTTAATTCTGGAGATAAAATTCAAGTTTTCCCACTCAAACACGTACCCGCTACTGATTTATCAAGTACTTTCACTTCGAAAAACTATCGCCCGGAAAAACGCTTTGCAAAAAAACCGTAAGGTAGGTTAAAACTCAATTCAAAACATGCTTGTTGAGGTGAGCTATTACAGTATCAGAGCCGGTAAGTGTCGGTAGACAATAATGGGTTTGATCCCAAAACCTGTATCGCATGATGAAACTGTTTTTTATCGACTGGTTACAGTTTAGGCAACTCTGCCCCTTTATAGGTTGCGTGCTAAAACAGTGTTGGGAATCCCCAATTTAATGTCGAATCCGTTGGTTTATGCTTATCTTTTATTTTTATTGATGGGAGAATAATGTGATTCTCACAATATGATATAAACGGTCCTAAAAATATTCTTTCGATTCCTTAGAAAGCTGCTATAAATAATAGAAACAAAAATGCCGTATAAAATAGAAATCAAGAACAAGAAAACTCCCGCTGTCGTGACCTGGCTTAATAACCCTCAACTTTACCACAATTATCGAACCTAATTAAAATCAATAACCGAATGCGATCTAAAATAGATCAAGCGTCATTCTTATTTCAATTAAGCCCAATCCTATCTGAAAGTCGACTTACCTGATTGGTCATCGCAACGAAGAGCGCTAAAAGGAATACGTAACAATTCCAAGCGAACTTCTTCTGGACATCATCCTCAGGCAAGGACAGGAAATCCCAAACCATACGGGCCAAAAAGGGAATGGTTACCATGAAATTATCACCGTTGGTTTCGATGAAATCATGCCGTGTTATGGATGTTGGATCGATGTGGTGTTCGCGAAATGGACGGAGGAAATTCTATAAAACAGATTGTCACAGATTTAATTAACGCAGATGTCGGTCCAGACTACAATAAGTGAGTTAAAGTTAAGGGTAATGTACTCTTAACAAAGATGAATACTTGTATCGTTGTAGGTTGGTAAAACTATAGTGTTGATTAGTCCTTCTTATGATTAATATGAATTTAATTGTTATTGATGCATTTATTAAATCTGATAATGAATTAATTAATACCTAACTATCCATTGATATCACAAAATCCATTATAATGAAATAAAAGTTCCGAAATTCGTTTTTAGCGGCTATGCAGAGTGAAGAAGTGGCACATGTTCAAAATCACCCTGTAGACGTATTAGTGAATTATTGGCAGTACAAAAATGCATTTTTCACCTGTGCGATGCAGTCAAATAACAAATAATGCTAAAAGTAATTACATCACGGAAAATGTTTACAGCAACCCGTTGATCAGTTGAATGATTACGTTAATATACATACACTTGATCAGTTCGATTCGACTAAATTAATTGCATGAGACCCACATTAATCAATTCGATTTGATCATAAATATAATAGTTATTTATCCTATTAGTGCGATAGAAGCATCATTACAGCAACGAGTGTGAAAATTGCAGATGTCGTTAGACCGTCATCATCATGTCATTTGTAGCATTTTATACCCAATTTATACTCAGGCACCGCTGTGACATATATTTTTTAAATATTCTTTAACTCATAAACGTTCACATTATCACATACAGATCTGAATAGAATATCAACTTTTAAAAATTAAATTCTTTGTGTGCTTTGATTCGCGTTAAAATTTGTGTACATATTTATGAATTATTTTGTTTTATATTGTTATTTTATATTGTTACTTGTAGATGGTTCGTTTTTATATGATTCTATTCGTTTAACTCCTATAAGAAAGACACTTACAATAACGGAACTGTCAAATGGCAAATTGAATTTCGCTCATATTTTTGAAAAGAATATTCTTTGTCGTTTCCATTTTCGTTATGCAAACAATTTAAAGTTTTTGAAGTTTCACTTCAAAAAAATAATAATGTTGAAATCGGTAATGGCCAGATTAATGCCGTGAAGACGTGGTTGTAACTCTGAAAGGAAAAGGGGTAAGATAAGACTTTTTGTACTGTGCAGATTTTAACTTTTTCACTAATCAATTTAGGCAGCATCCACCAACTATTAGGACTGCTTTTTCTTTGCTTCATCCCTCATTTGTAAGAAGGTTTGAGAGAGTTTGAGAAACCACAGCTCCAGCCAGCCAGCCATCAATTTTTTGTCTACGTTCCATATAGTTCGTTTTTGTCCTCAGAATTTATTGCATAATCAAAACGTTAAAATTTGTCATTTCTTGCATTTAATAATTTGTTCCTTTGTCAACTTACGTAAGCGGCTCGTGGTTCATTTTACAGGAGGGTCATTTCGAATTTTAGCTGTATGTTGATAAGGATACGTGAAAAAATAATGCGTTTAAAAAACAAAAATTTAACAGTCTATTATTTTTGTTACCTTTTCGTTAAAATCTGTGATAGATTTCCTATACGCAGCACCGTCCAATTGTGATCGAATATCAACACGTCCTATTGTAGCATAATTAATAAAACTGTTCATGTGCTCTGCCGATAAGGGGTGTTTTTTTTTTATTTTTTCTTTCAAATTTTTCAAGTCTGTGACCCTGTTCTTGCACCACTGCGAATCATTTGCATTTGAAAAAATCAAACACACAAAACAGTAAAAGGCATTTGTCACTTCACAACCCACAAATCCAATCTGACAAATTACGGTGAATTTCTTAATTTTTGTCCTTGCTTGGACGACAATTTGTTTTAAGGTCCAACCGTTTCTCAAAACTTAAATTGTAATTACTACTAGTGTCAACTTTGGATTTATTTTATTGTTTGAACTACCGACATGACGAAAGTTGAAACAATAAACAACACCACTTGTAGCTGCTGACTGAAGTAAGGAGAAATAAGAACAATCTGTTAGTCGGACGTCCGACTTTCTATCTTTATCCCAAACATGCATTACGTCGCTTGATAAAGTACATGACTCAATACTGCAATCAGACAGTGTTGGGCTGTTGACCGTCAGAGCGGGGATGGGGCATCTTGTTTCCTTGTTTAGTACAATGTAGAAATGCAATAGCTTTGTTTTTGTCGCACTCGTTACAATTATCTACCAGCATTCGGTTAACGAGGGCACGAGTGGGCTTTGACCCGGGCGAACTCAACAATCTCCGCCGTGTATAAAATTCTTCGAGACAACCACAGAGCTAAACTTAATAGATAACATACGCAAACTCAAACATCATAATCATAATTTAATTACAATAATTATATTATTATATTCCACAAAACAAAGAGTCTTGATACTGCCTTTTTCACTTTTTTCTTTTGGGAGGTTATTGACCAATGAATAGAATGAAGGAGCCGCCATTGCATTAATTTTTTTACATTAATAATTTGTACAAATTGTCGTTTTAATAACTGTCAACTTTTCATATAACAATTTTGTTCACTTATATTAATTATTGTTCACCTCTTATAATTAATTATTGTTAAATTTCTTATTTTCGTTGTTAATTTATATATTATAGGATTTGTGGGATAAAAATGACCCCACCTCAATCTTGACAGTAACGTTACGTCAATTTTGATCGTAGTATACATATAAAATATTCATTGTTATATTTATGTTACTGTAAAAGCTCGAAAAGTAGCGAATCCTAGGATTTACCAAAAAACTAAGAAAAAATACGTCATCAATATAATTTCGGAGTTTTTACACGTTATGAATTGCAATGTAACGTTATAATGGCCGATACAAAGCGTTTTTATGACAATAGTATATTGTACAACAAGTGTTGTGACAGTTGAGGCTTACTCACAAGTTTGAAATACCTATCGTTCAGCACGTGTTGTACACTATGCTTTCTTTCGACCACCACTCAAAAGAAAAAGAAAAGGTACCTGTGTTTGATTATGTTTATTGTATTATTATTAATATTTCAAAAATCACATCAAATTATTTGATAAAAAAAAACACGCAAAAAAGTGTTCGGTACAATTACGATCGAAAACAGACCAAAGAACTCTTTTGGTTGTTATAATGGATATTGAAGATGAACAATTTTATCTCCTTGGAACGAGTGCACGAATTCTGCACAGTTATTTAGCAGGAACCAATTTACCAAATACAAGGAAATTTTTATCACTCACGCACATGTTCCTGCAAATGAAATGAGTTTTTAAGAGGTGCAGTATAAAAAATGTCTCTATCTGGTGGACAAGACTCAAAGATCTTGTCTGCAGAAAAATATGTAGAATGTTAACATATTTTGCTATACCCAACCAATATTTTTTTTAATTAATTAATAGTGTTTTTCTTTTATGTTTTTCTTTCAAATCATTTTTTATTAACGCGTTCATTACAGACATAATTCGAACTAGTAAATCTTTAGATTGAGCGCTTTGGTTTGGTAAAAGCCCAAAAAATAATCTAATATATAAAAATCTCGTGTCACGGTGTTTGTGGTCGAACTCCTCCGAAACGGCTCGACCGATTTTTATGATTTTTTTTTGTATATTTGGTAGGTATGAGAATAGATGGTAAACTACTTTTCACATACACATGGGGGCCCAGGGGGCCCCCTTGGGCTGGACCGATTTTTCAGTCGACCGATTTTTATGTTTTTTTTTTTTTTTTTGATACATATTTGGTAGGTATTTTTATGATCTTTAATTTGTTGGATTTGTCTCCGCCCCAAATAATAGAATAACTATTAAAAGATCGGAAAAATTACAGGGGGCGGCGAGCTTACTACAGGGCAACAATAATAACAAAGCCCCCCTGGTACATGTAACAATGACGGATTGACTGTTTGTTTTCGGGAGCGAATAATTATAAAAACATCGGAAAAATGAACGAAAAATTTTTTCTCAAACATTTTGTATGGAATCCGTATGTAACGCCATCTCTGATACATGACACAAACAAAAATGAGGCTGTAGTTCGCCGGGTCCGCTAGTAATTTATAGTATTTTTTTGTACATTTTCCACATCAAATTGGTAAATCCTACGTTTAGCGCGTAAATCCTAAGATTCGCCAATTTTCGAGCTTTTACAGTAACATATATTTTTCTTAATCAATGGGGTCGTCCCCCTCAATTGAATTTGACCAATTCAACTCTAGCATCTCATAGACTATGTAACATGAAGTCCTAAAACGTGTTCTATTGTTTCATAAAGTTATTTTGTAAGATAAAAGAGCGTATCAAAAATCGCAATTTCGGCTAGCAGTTTCAAACGCTGTACATTTACCGCCTCTTGTGACGTCATTTCGGGGGAGCATTCTCATTGGTTCATGCGGTTCTCATTAGTCGGCACGTCTAGTAACTTGATTTTTGTATAAACAAAAAAATAGGGGTATAATATTTTTTCGTCTAGTTTCTAGAAAATCTCTTTTTTAAAATTGTGGGACGACCCCATTACAATTATTATATCAATAATATCACCTACAACTGATTAGTTCAAATTCAATTTAATTTTTCACTTACTTTTCCTAAAATTGGCAACTCGACGGAGCCCCACGTGTCGGCAGCCCAATGCACCAGTCCCGATCCAAAATCGGCAGTAACGATGCCGCAAAACGCCGCCACCAGTATAGTACTAATATTATCCATTCGGACGTGGAATATAATGAAGAAAAAATTAACTACCACCAACGTCATACAAATTCCCACGCAGATGCACTCCTGGGTCCGTTTGCCTGAAATTAAATCAACTTAAGTGATTTTCTTAAAGGGAGGAAAGATTGAAAACAACATTATAATTATTACCAATATGAGGTCACTGGTGGGCAGTTAACAAATGATACAAAATCCCTCTTGTAAGTTCCACACCTTTTTATAAATTGCTTATTGTCCACCTCTAACCTAAATGAAATAGAACTCATTTTAATTTTGTAAAAGGTAGAAACCTCATTTTTGTTGTCACGAAGAGCTGATTAAATGTTACTCTAATTATTCGATAATGAAGAAGCGTTTAATCATTTCGTTTATTTGAAAAAATTATGCAAACAATGCGTCGTTGTGAAAAGTAATTTAGTTCTATAGGTCGTTATTTCAAATGTCATCAACGCATAACAAACTAAGGTGATTATACTAAGTGTTTACAATAGCCGACAACGGGTGAATCAATTTTTTTCCCATTTTGAATAAGTTAAAGGAAGTAGCGGTATAAGAAGGTAAACATAATAGTACAGCTAATGATTTTGGTTATTATAGAAAAGAACTCCAAACTACATGTTTAATAGCAAACTTATTTAGGAGAAATTAATACCTTAAAATTTGTATTAGCAACATTGTTAGTTCAGTAAATTTGAGCGACTTCGTTTACATGTATCGACCAGTGAAATAATGTATTAGTTCTACGTGGAATAAGCATGGAATTAGAAGGGTTAATTTTATAGAGAATCGTGCCCAATCCCCACGCGGCACAATTTATTTTTCTGTCTCATCCGTGTGAAATTAATATTTATTTATAAACAATAGCAAAATATCAGACCGTATTAAAGAACATTTCAGGCACATCTATAACAACACAGATCTTGATCCTCCACCATCAACACCTTCTTCTTTCGCCAATCATATATTAATAACGAAACATAGTTTTCCACCATCAAATTCCAAATTGATTCATAAATGCAATAAAGGCCGGAAATTAGATTTTCTCGAGACTTTGGAAATAAGGAAAGCCTTGAAACTGGAAAACAGATCTTGTTTAAATGAACAGAATAACTTCAATAATCCCATTATTAATTCACTATTTTAATTTTTCACTCAAACAAACTTACCTGATTCTCTTTGATCCATTTTTAATTTTTACATTTATAAAATGTTGTTTTTACGAAATCTTTTAAAAATCATGTAACCCTTTGAAAACGTCAAATTTAATTCAAAATTACGTCAATGTCATAATTTTTTATATTCTTTAAGGTAAGAACCCCTCTTGTAATTCATCAATTGTATCATTAATCTCTTGTTAAATTAGGGCTGATGATGGCAGAAGCATTCTGCCGAAACATGTACCATTAGTAATCCTTCAGTTATTAAAGTTTGTGGAGTTCGACATAGATATATTTAAATTTTAATATTTATTTGTTCATTTTTGTAAAAGGGGTCGTGAACACTGTAGCAGATGTAAATTTTTGTTTGCAGCATTTGTATGAAATGTTAATTTGTAAACACGTACATAATTAAACACAACTTCCAAGAATATCAATGACTCCTTCGAAGTTGACAATGTTATGTAGTTGTATCAACAATGGCCAAATTTTTAGTTTTCTCATACATTCTTTCTTAAAGCTAGATTTTCCTGCCACCTACATATTTTCGCAATACATTAACGACTTTTACGTTTGATTTATCAGTGTATTATCTTGAAAGTCATTATGTTTTACTGCAGACATAATTATTATGCGGTAACTTATGCATTTTCAACAAAATTTTTCCCAGGATTAGATAAACAGTTATTGCATTGAACGTACTGAAGAAAACGTTTTGTGTGATTCATAATTATAGTAATGATCCGTCATTTATATTTACAGATGTAACGTAATAGATCACACACACACAACTAAGCAGAGGCCGGCTAATTAGCGAACAAAGTGAAATCCATGGTTGCGTGAAATATATACAATGATTTCATACGTAATTTGCAATAACAAAAAAAACATTTGCGGTAAGAAGTTTTTGAGGAAAGCTGTTTAAGTAGAGTATCTAATAAGTTAAACTACCCCAAAATTATATGAATATATTTCGGCAAATGACCATTTTTCGTTTTACATTTTGCCGATTGTGCCATTAGGGAATGCTCGGAATAAAAATGTCATCAATTATATTAAGCAACTGGATTTGGAAGCAAATGGAACACCTAAATCACAATGAAATTTTTTTTTCCACATCTGCAGTTAAACGTTCCTTCTTTAAAACAAAAGCAATAATTAGCTCTTTAAAAAAAAGAAACCGACTTAAAAAAGCGAGAAATAACTCAGTACATGTATTATTACATGTGCTACCTACTGATCTGTTTGAAATCGGTGCCAAGCCAAAGAGGTTAACAAATTTGTAACCTATTGTCATTATACAAATATATCAACAACGTTATAGCGCATCAAAAATTCAATATCAGGCCGTCAACGACGTCTGCCCCGCACGTGTCTGCCCGTTTGGGATGTTTTGCTCAGAGCGAGCCCCCCACCCACGCTCACGCATTCCGGCGCGCGCGGTGGGACTTGCGATGTGACGGGAGCGGACAGCCTATCTATCTACTACCTATTTTTTTGGCTTGGCACCGACTTCAACCAGATCAGTAGGTAGCACATGTAATAATACATGTACTGAGTTATTTCTCGCTTTTTGAAGTCGGTTTCTTTTTTTTAAAAAGCTAATTATTTTACAATTTTAAGTGATGGGTAGACCTAGTAAGGACGCTGCTCGAATGAGGAAACGACGGCTGGTTGAAAATGAAGATGAAAGACGCAAACTATAAAAAATTAAAACCAGAAATACTGAAACATTGATGAATTAATATTACTACCTGAAAAATCTAAGGCAATGATGACGCCCAGACGCAAAGACCTGCATAATTATTGAACGACTACATTCGAGAGAGTTCATAATAATTATAAAATGTTAGGATGTCGCCCGATTCCCATGCGATCACCTCATCAGATCCGGACTTGCTGTCAATGGGACTACCTTCGGAGTATACCCTTTCAAATAAAAGAAGAATTTTCAAAATCGATCCACAATTGACGAAGAAATCGCTGAACATACATAAAAGGAAAAATTTGACAATTTTTCTCGATTTCCATGGGAGCCCTTTATCAGATCCGGACTTGGTGACAATGGGACCACCTCTGGAGTATACCCTTTCAAATAAAAGAAGAATTTTCAAAGTCGGTCCACAATTAACGGAGATATCGGTGAACATACATAAAAGAAAAAAAAAAACATACATACAGCCGAACATAGAACCTCCTCCTTTTTTGAAGTCGGTAAAAATACGAGAAGAACTAGGACCCCATAATCCACCAAAACTCAAGATCGCCCGGTTGTTTTAAAAAGATATTTACCTAAGGTAAATCTACATCCTGGCAAATAACAAAACCTTGAAGACCTGCGAAGAATATGTTACAGATATGCTACCGCTTAGATGACTGTTCACTCGATGAGTTATCTGATGATATAGATGCTTAGAAGAACATATTTATACAAATTGTTCCTAAGATAGAACTGTTCTACCACAAAGAATTTCTAAGGCCGCAAAATATTTTCGTATGACGACCCAAACTGCACATTAACCAAAACCACGATCCTTCTCAGAAAACAGAAACCTCTCTTATTTAACATTTCAGAACAAAACTAATCACTCTCTGAGTGTCCTTCGTCTCTAGACACAAGGCATGGAAGAATCACATTCCCCAAGTAAATGAAGAATATGTTAGACTTAGTTTACTCTATCCGTTGATAAATCATCAATCACTCCCTAAAACCAGAATGTACTCTACTGGTGCAAGACCGATTTACAGCAAATTAGAACAATGCTCTGGTATTCTTGATGGCACATATTAAAGAACCATTTAGGTAACTACTACATAAATATTGTAACGTACGTGGACCCGAAATGACTCATAGCTGCAGCAGCTTGAGATTATGAGGTCATCAATTACTAGAACGTTCTAGATTTACTACTACAACGTAATCGAGATAGTTTTGGAATATCCGGTACACATCTAGAGCTCGATGATGTCATCAATGGAACTATCTGGAGTCGCCTAGAAGGCTTTAGGCGTTGGTATATTTATTGGACGACGTTCCAGCGGAATTCGAGTCTAGTTGCATCAACCAGTCGCATCGCAGTTCATCACAGTTAAAGACCAGTGGGTCGAGTCGGACAGCTGACTTTATCCATCCGGAGTACCGCGCGATGTGTAAATAAATCATACGAGACGTGCCGGTGAACTAGTAAATTGTAAATAGTGTAAATAATGTAAATATTGTAATATAAGAAGTGTAAATAAATTGTACATAGTCTTAAATAAATAAATCGAACCAACAATCGCAACACTGGTGTTAGATGTGGGGTTAGGAAGATTAGTAAGAAATAAATGTATGGAAATGAAGATTAAGAACAACTAAATATATCGCTATGATATAGTTAAGAAGAAATACCAAGCTGGGCACGAAGAAAAAAGGAAGAGTTTGTGGATACATGAGAGATAGCTGGAGCAACGTGAGTTATAGAAATAACTGGAAGAAAATCGGGACTCCAGAAAGGGCTGCTTGAGGACCTGGAAAAATAGACACGAAAGTGGCGTTACTCACCATCGCATTAGATAACGGTGCTGGCTGAATTCGACCCACTGAGGGAGAAATAATATTCCAGTGACCGGGACTTGTGATTGGTGCTTGCATGTAAAAAATAAGACCGAAGGCGGACGAGAAAGCAAGTTGCAGTGTAATGACTCTGAGTAAAATCCTGCTGGGCCCAATGGGACTCCATGGATATGGGAGATGGAGTCTGGACACGTATGCTGGAGAAACGTGTGGGTCACATGGAAAATGAGCAGCTGATGGCTCCCATGGTTAGAATTCCGGAAGTTCTGGAGGAACTCCATGAGGGAGTACCTGGTGGACACCTGGGGGTGTCGACGATGTTTGGGGACCTGCGTGAGAGGTTTTATTTGGTCCCCATAGTTAATGGATAGAATTCCGGAAGTTCTCGATTGCGGAGTGGACACTTGGAAGTGTCGAAGAAGTTTGGGAAGCTGCGAGAGAAGTTTTACGTAGAGAATTGGAGGAAACTGAGAATTGAAGCAGGCAGTGTGAAACTTGCGCTCCAAGCAAGAGTTCTTAAAAATTTGAGAAATTTTCGTTTATCCATTTTCCAAGAGAATAGGTATAAATAAATACAACGTCATCCTTCTAGAATATTCCATCAAGTGAGTTCGACCAGATGCCCTAGCGAGTTAGGAAACTGGGACGGTTGCTGAGGCCATTATGAAAGAGTCCACGTATCGACTTGGGGATGTAAAGATCGCAAGTTGAAAGCGTACTCTTCCCGGCAGACACACGACAGGAATCAAGAAGAAGTGCTTACAAAGAGACTTGTGTTCAAGAAGGCCACCAACCAAAGTGCTTGGGATACTTTTTGGGAGTCGAAAGAGACTATATTGTCCCAGGGTATCAGAAAATTGGCAATCGTGAAGATCGCCTGTGAAGTCGACTGTTTGGTTTGGAGAACAGTCAGAAGCATGCTGGAAGGACTCTTCCGTTTCACTTGGCTTAAGCGAGTGGTGTCCTGCTGCAACCAGAAAGGACATGGGAAAGAAGATGTAGAGACCGGTAGCATGTCTTATGACGTTTCCGGACGAAACATCTTTAAGGAGGGGGAAGTGTAACAACGTGGACCCGAAATGACCCATAGGTGCAGCAGCTTGCGATTATGACGTCATCAATTACTAGAACGTTCTGACATCATATTTTGGAATATCCGGTACACATCGAGAGCACGATGATGTCATCAATGAAACTAATAAAACGAACCCACAAACGCAACAATATTGTTTTTTGTTTGCGTAGATTTTTTAGTGTTCAAATTTGTTTGGATAACAATAACTGTTTGTAGGTACAACATGTGTGTTTATTGTGGAGATGTTAACATTTTGATTTACGCTGTAAACTTACACAGCTGTAACTATTATAATGTAGTCCCGGCTTCGCACGGTGATTTTATTTTATTATTTTATTTAATACTTCACACGGTGATTTTATTTTATTATTTTATTAAAATAAGGAAAAGAACAGAGTTTCTTAGTGAGCGCATACGTGATAAAATTAGAAGTGTGCAAAATTTCATCGCAATCGGTTCAGTGGACCCGTAGATTCACCCCCCCTTGGAATGGAATTTTGAAAAACCGTTTCTTAGTGAGCGCCTACGTGGTAAAATAAATAAGTGTGGAAAATTTCGTTGCAATCGGTTCAGTGAATCCGGAGATTTCGTGATGAGTGAGTCAGGGGTATTTAGATTTTATATACATATGTACTTAATTTTGTATTTAATTCTTTTTTATCTATCTTACTGTTTTTTGCGTTGCTCTTGATTCTTTCGTTGTTTATTATTAGCCTCGTCACGTGATAAGGCATGTGATGATGCCGCATTCACATTTTGCTACCATGTGTTCATTGTCAACGTCTCAACTCTGGAATTCATAACAATTTAGAATTTGGATTAACAAAAACATGGTCAGAAAGCTGGGAAAAAATAGAAAAACTGTTACCAAAGGAGTTCAAGTGGGAATGGCAAGGGGCGAGAAAGGAAAGAAAAAAGGAAGAGCAGCAGGGGGAATAATAACAGGGGTAAAAAAGGAATAAAAGAGAATAATAATAAAAGAGAAGAGGAATGTCACATGGTGAGAAACGTTAAAATAGACAGTAAATGGTGGAAAATAGTGACAGTGTACAGCAAAGAGATGAAAGAAACAATAAGCAAGATAGAAGAAACATTAAAAGACAACAGGGAAGAATGTCTGCTTCTGGGAGGGGATTTTAACGGAAGAATTGGGGAAAGAGGAGCCAGGGATTGGGAAGAAGAGAGAGGAGAGGGAAAAAGAAAATCCAAAGACAAGAAAGAAAACGCGGAAGGGAAGAACTTGATGGAATGGATAGAAGAAAAAGGATGGGAAGTGCTGAATGGAAATAAACAAGGGGACGAAGAAGGAGAATGGACCTACATAGGCGGTAGAGGATAGACGATGATAGACTACGGAATAGTAAACGAAGAAGCATGGGAAGAAGTCGAAGAATTCAGAATAGGGGAAAGAGTAGAGTCAGACCATCTGCCTATAGAGATAAGTATAGGAAGGGGGAGAGAGAAGAGAGGAGGAGAAGAAAAAATAGAGGAAATGCGGAAGGTGATAATTAAAGTATGGGACGAGCAAGGGGTGAAAGAGTATAAGAGAAGACTGGAAAAAGCAAGATTTAAAGAACAAGAAGTAGGGAAAAGGAGAATTGGTAGAAATATTGGAAAAAGCAGCGACAAAAAGAGAAATAACAGTAAGAGGTGGAGGAACAAAAAGAAAGAATAAATGGTGGGACAAAGAATGTGAGCAACGTAAAAAGGAAGCAATAAAAGAACTAAGAAAGTGGAGAAAGACTAAAGGGAACAGAAGTGGCTTTTTAGAAGCGAAAAGAAGATACATAGAGACATGCAGGGAGAAGAAGAGGCAGAAGAAGGAGAGAGAGGAGGAAGAGATAAAAGCAATAAGAACAGAGAAGGAGGTATGGAACTATATTAATAGAGAGAGAAAGAAAAAAGAAAATTGGGGCGAGGAGATAACGATGAATGAGTGGGAGAAGTTCTTCATGAGGCTGCTGGAGGGAGAAAAGGAAAAAAGAAAACGAAAATAGAGACGAAGAGAAACCGAGTAGAACCTGAAGGAGAAGAAATTACAATGGAAGAGGTGGAGAGGCATGTGAAGAAACTGAGGAAAGGGAAGGCACCAGGGAGGGATAGAATACAGAATGAGTCCTGGATGTATGGGACGAGAAGAGTGCTAGAGAGGCTGGTGGAGGTAATGAATGGGGTGTGGAGAGAAGAAGGATTTCCGGTAGGGTGGAGAGAGGGGGTAATTTACCCCATTTACAAAAAAGGGGAGAAAAATAAAGTAGAAAATTACCGAGGGATAACTCTCCTAAACACAGGGTACAAGTTGTATGCATCAATTCTGAATGAAAGGATGAGTAGAGAGATAGAGGAAAAGGGAGCATTACCAGACAGCCAAGCAGGATTTAGAGAGGGGAGGGGAACTATGGATAATGTATACATCCTGGACCATTTGACGAAGAGTGAGTTAAAGAAGAAAGGGGGGGAGGGTGTATGCATTATTCGTAGACTTCAAAGCAGCTTTTGACAAAGTGGACAGAGAGAGGATGTTTGAGTGCCTGAGGGAGAAAGGGGTAAATGAATGGCTGGTAAGAAAGGTGGAGGAGATATATGAGAAGACAAAAAGTAAAGTGAAGGTAGGGGAGAGGGAAAGTGAATGGTTTGTGACAACAAAGGGAGTGAGGCAAGGTTGTCCACTCAGCCCCTTGTTGTTCACGATGTATGTGGCAGATATGGACGGAATGTTAGAGAGAACACAAGCGGGGGGGTGTGTAGTAGGTAGAAAAAAAGTGTGGAGTCTGGCGTTTGCGGATGATATGGTAATGGTGGCAAAGAGTGAAAGAGAAATGAAGGAAATGATAAAGAGTTTAGGAAAATATGTGAAGAAGAAAAGACTAGAAGTGAATGTAGAGAAAACAAAAATGCTGGTGTTCAATAAGAGAAAGAGGAAAAACGTAGAGAGTGATTGGAGGTGGGAGGGAGAAGTAATAGAACAAGTAAAAGAATTCAAATACTTGGGGTATGTGTTCAATGAAAGAGCCACAGATAAGGCACATATTAGAGAACTGGCAAGAAAAGCGAACAAGGTGATAGGAGGTGTATGGGGAATAGGAGAGAGAAGGTGGGGAGGCGATTTTAAGAGGAGAATGATGATGTTTGAAAGTCTTATTGAAAGCGTGTTGTTGTACGGAGCAGAGGTCTGGGGATGGAAAGAACAAGAAGATAGAGAGGGTGCAAGAGAAATATCTGAGGTGGGTGCTAGGGGTGGAGAGAGAAACGCCAGGGTACATAGTGAGAGAAGAATGCAAGAGGAATAGGTTGAGAGTGAAAGCGGGAAAAAGAGCGGTCAAGTTCGAAGACAGGATGGAAGGGAGGAAAGAATGTAGTATACTAAAGGAGTGCTGGAGAGAAAAAAAGAAGAATTCAGAGGAGAATGATAGGGAGAATTACTACAGGAGGAATGGGTATGCAAGCAAAAAAATAGAGAGACTGAGAGAAAGAGGCGTGTGGATGAATGTAGAACTAAGTGAAAGAGATAAGGATACGGATAGACAAGAGAGGAGAGAAAGAATTAGAGAATCCAGATACAACGGGAAGTACGGAAGATGCATGATCGAGGAAGTACCGAAGTATTTGGGGAGGGAGAGCGACAAAGAAAGAAAGATGATGGCGAGGTTTAGGTGCGGAAATGAAGAGAGGGAAAATAGGTATTGGGCAGAAGATGGAGGAAGAATGTGTAGAGTGTGCTATGAGGAAAGAGAGACGATTGAGCATATGTGGAACGAGTGCAGTGAGATGAAACAAAGAGAGAGGAAAGAAAGAGAGGAAATACTGAATGTAGATGGAAGGGAAACTAAATGGATGAAAGAGGTATGGAAGAGGAGGGAGAAGGGAGAAGAGGAAAGGGGAGGGGAGAAGAAATAGAGAATTTTATTTAGTTTTTTTATTATTATAATTGTTAAGTTTACTTGTATATGTATAGGAATCAGAAAGCCCGTAGGGCAAATAAAGATTTATATTATCATAACAATTTAGGCTTGCGGTCTCAGATTGAGCGTGAATATTTCATAATTATGCTGTTGATCTATTACTGCGGAAGCACATTCCCTTATTAATACATATTTTTTCTGTATATTATTCTTTTTTTATAGTTTTCGCGTAGCATTTTATTTTTTATGGATTGGATTATGTATGGAGAGCTCGAAAACGAAATCAGTTGGCTATGAAATGTCAAATTTAACACGGTCAACTTGACATTTACTAAATAAGTGCGGCCAACTTTGACTAATTTAGTTTTCGATCTAGTTATGGACGCGGCATTATCTAACTTTCCTCTATAGCCACGCAATTACACAATCGGTGACAAATCTAGAGTGCTCACTTTCTCGATTAAAACACTGCAACAATGACTGTTTTGTATTCAAGCGAAACGGTTTTGGTTGATATAATAAAGTTCCTCAGGTGACGATAAAATGTTTGCTGCAACAAAACGTAATTACATAAGACAAAAGTACCATTTCTTTTATAATTCATGGCTGAATTTGCATCCTGGTCATTCATGGAAACAAGTTCATACGGAATTATGTCAATTTTAAAATCATACTTATGGATATAAGAATGACGTTATTTTCTTTGACACGTTTATTATGATTTCACTTTGCTATCAAGACATCCGACTGTTCCGGTATTTCAATAAGATGTTATTTTGCTAAGAACCCTACCCTTTGAGATTGATGATTTGTATATAACATTATCGCGATACTCCGTGACAGCTCATAATAAACAAAATCGGCGATTAAAACGTATAACATCAGATTAGAGTATTAACATCATTGTAGTTATACAAACATTACTGTCAACTGAAAAACGAAAACGTGAGTGCACATATACGAATCAATTTAGTATGATCACAGTTAAATCGGTATTCAAAACTGTAGGACAAAAAGAAGGTACACAAGCGTAGTAACAAGTGACTATTTAATATTGAAATAAATAAATAGATTGGCACCATTGAATAATTGACACCCCTTGAAACCTTAACAGATCTTTTAGGTTAGGCTAGAGTAAATTTGTCAAAATGATACTGCAATGACTTATCACTAGTGAATTGTTGCAAAGATAACACATACCTGGAAACTTCAAAATCACCTCCTACAATACTTATCGTTTAGTCATGTATCAGCTAATATTGGCAAACCATTTTTGGAGTGGTCCTTTGCTCATCAGGATTACATACGAGTCTATCAGCTGAATTCTCAATATGATGATTCACAACATTAATTAAAACGACGGTTTTATTATCCGAACATGAACATGCTTATAGTAGATTAGGAATGCGTTTTTTTTTTGTTTGTTGGAAAACACGCGATTGAATTATTTTTAAATTTATTCAAGGTATGCATTTCAAATAATTATTGAATCGAAATGCTCTGAGAGTTGGAATCTTCACAGAAAATGAGACATCTGCACTATTAACCTTGGTAGGCTTTTCATTGTTTACAGAAACCGCAATGTTTATATTATGAATCTTACATTTAATAATTCAGCCACATAACAAATTTATCTGATAAATTAAACACTGCATAAATTAAATGATTTACTAGTATTATTATTGAAATCCATACTATTTACCTATTTAGTTATTTACCTAAAAAATATTGAAATCAAATATTCCATAAATAAAATTGCTCTTGTCAAGTAAGAGCGATAAAATTTAACCAACTATGACACAATCCGGAAACCAACATTATAAAATTGGTCGATACAAAAACATCTGTTTGTTTAAATAAGCGTGAACAACGTTTGTTTATTGATTTTTGTAAAAAATGTTTTGTAATTTTTGATATTGAAATTTGAAGAATATAAAAATATGATAAATAAATAAAAAAAAAGTATAAATAAAATAAGATTTGTAAAAAAATATTCGGGTCAGAGGAAACGGAAGGCTAGATCTGTGGTAAATAAATATTTAGTGGTATAGTGGGCTCCCAAAATTAGTATGCGTTATATTTCAGTTGGAGCCTCAGGATTAAAAAACGTTGCTAAAGGAAAATAAGCCATCAGGAAATTATAAATACCCACAAAAGTTATATTCGTTTTGTTGCTAAAAGCGCGTTTACAATTCTTTGTTCGACTTTCTTGGTCCTTCAAGAACATTTTATTAAGAATTAAGATGATACTCTCGACAAGGAAAATGCAATAAAAAACAGGGGATATTAATAAATATCTAACTTATTTCGTCTTGTAATGATTTACTTTTGTTGTTTTATGTCACTATTAGGGTAAATGTCACACAGAGCTCTGTTGGTTAAATCGTGGGCTTAGCTTCAGGATCAAAAGCAAATTTTGTCATCTTTATTTGTTATTTACTAAAGCCAAAAGTTTTATTTCATTGTGGATGTGGGATTACCAATAAAATCAACAAAATTGCAAACATGAAAAAAATAGATAGACACTGTTTGAACTACAGAACATGAGGCAAGAGTAATATTTATCTCTACAAAAAGAACTAAATAAATAAGTTCTAAAATTTGAAATTTCTATATATAAAATAAGTTCTTATGGTTTCATATTTTTTATGGATTCAATATAACAGATGTTGATTTAATAAAAAAACTGAAAATTTAATAAAAACATCTTACAATTGCTTTTATTACCTTACAAATTAATCATGATTTAGACACAACAGGATCATCTCTTTATGGTTGGTTGGATTTCTCCCGCCCAATCCGGATTGGGCTTCAAAACGCATTATATCAATTAGAGGAAATTGGCACGCAGCGGAAACTGCTATTCCCACGACCACAAAGGCTTATTTTAAATATTAGCAAAAGCTATCGATTCACACAAGTAAACGAATGTTTAGCTTCAAGTATACAAAAAACAATTGAAAATATTGATAATAATTTAAGTGCTCTGTGTTGCAACAAACTCTGTGTTTGAGTAGAAACCCAAAATTTTAATAAAGGTAAACATATTGTAGAAAAAAAAAAAAAATAAAGCTGCGAATAAATTATGATTATACAAATGTAATAAAAGTTCTAATCCAGAAAAGTGGACAGCTTATGTGTATTAGCCTTTTTACCCTTCTCACTACCTAACTAATTGCTTAATATGTCAACATTGACATGGTAAAGACAACAATATGCAATTGCATCAAGAAATGTTTGCGGTCTTTGAATTTTACCCGATGTTCCAAACATAGAGATTAGCAAATAAATCGATATATCTATAGAAGCCATAACAATTTTTAGTCGAACAATAATTTGAGAATGGAATTGTAATTATTATTACGTAACTGCTGTCAAAAAAACACCCATTGCGAAAGCTTTAATCGTGCATTAAACACCAAAGTGAGAAACTTTAACATTTATTAACTGATGTAATATAATTGTTTACCTAAACATCTATTTTTCTGGGTTTGTTACTTTTAAAATATGCAGAATTTTACTGTGGATATTTTCTGTGGAAAGATAAATGTGGGTTATTTCGTCTGTGAACAAAGCATAAAAACTCTTAGGAACACATTTCTGTCTTTTACAACATAAACACCGACATAATGCCTAACTGACGAAAAACTTTGTTTTTATACAATAATATTGCCAATTCTGAATGAAAATTAAGCTTATAATTCAGGGCTATTCAACACCTACAATAATTAGGTGTCGATTGAATGAACATTTAAATAAAAAGGAGTTATAAAAAATTCGGAGAACCGCAAATGTTTTGAGGGAAATTGATTTTGCACCAAATTTCCCGTTACCGATTGTTATGAATTTTATATAGGGAAGTGGAGGGTATTGCCGACCACAATATTATGTATGTATGTATGTTCTTTGATCCTATAAATTTTTAGTAGGTACGGCATTATTCGACCTTTTCGGATAATAGCGCACTTCAGTTCGGAATTTATCGTGAATGTTTATGGGTAATTATTTATTGAAATCACGGTTTAATGTTGTTTCATGTGTTGTATTTGTTTGTTGTTACTCCTTAGAAAAATCTACGGACTGATGCGTGCGGTAATACCCTCAGTTCCCCTAGTATCTGAACTCGTTCTGAAGATTAATATTAATAATTTAATGTGCAGAAATGAAGTAGGACCTACATAAGAAAATTTCTGAAAGCTAACTGGCTCAAGTAGATTTTGTTTTGACCAAAAACTAAATTTGAAATGAGAGCAAAGAGTAGGTGTCCTGGTGACGACACCAATTCCACGATTACGTGTAAAAATTTGGCACATGAATGTCAACGAAATGTCAAACTTGAAAACGGAAAACCGGCAAAATAACTGTTTTATGAAAGTCTGGTTTCAACTTATTTTATCCTAATAATTCCAAAAAAATTAAAATGGGTTTTAAATGTATGTATGTGTTTAGGAATATGTAAAAAAATTTAAAAGATAAAATAAACAGTATGCATTGTCAAATTGCTTAATATTGTCAACATGTCATTAGAATATAGGTTATTCGTATATTCAATATTAAACCGAACGGTTGACATTGTATAAATAAGTGTACCTAGAGACAACAATATGCAATTACAAGAAATGTTTGCGGTTTTCGAAATTTACCCGATGTTCCAAAAATAGAAATTTTAGAGATAAGCAAATAAATCGATATATTATGTACAGGTGTTCCAAAATTAACGAAAAAATAAGAAGTGAAACGTAACAGAATAAGCCAGAAATAGCAAGAAAAAACAATAAAAATTAAAAAAAAAATAAAAAAGGAAAATTAAAAGATCATGTTACAAACCAAAATGTAATGTTTTTTTATGCACAAATACAATTGGTAATTACGTTTATCGAGATCTAAAGAAAGTTTAATTTCACGAAAAGTCACATTAACAGGGAATTTTAATTTTTGTTTCTAATGTTTACCACCTTATAACTTTTCACCTAAGTTAATATTGTATGTTTTTAAAGCCTATTATTCGTACATGGGAAATCCTTTTTTTGCCTGGCATGTTTTTGTTTTCCGTTAATTTTGGAACAGCCTGTATCTATATAACCCAAAGCCATAACAATCGTTAGATATCTTACCGAGTTGAAAATTTTCCTGTTATACTTTTGAAAAATCCTCCGAAACCAATTTTTTTTTTTTGAAGTTTTTCTTCAATAATCCGCACCCATGATCATGCGACATTTTCTATTTGTTATAAAATTGAGCATAACTTATTAAGAAGAATCAATATTTTAGTTTTAATTATTTCTTGATATACATAACATGTTTTGTGCTGCATTTCAGTTACTGTTTATGACTATACATAATATACTGAGGATGTTATGTAATAGCCGCAGATGCAAAGAATTTAAAACGAAAGCCGACCACTCTGTTTTGAGCATGACTATAGGAGAACGAACGAAATAATTATGTAATTAGATTCGAGCTCCTATACAGGGTGTTTCGTAAGTAAACGGCAATACTTAAGAAAACGCTAAAGAAACGTTATTCTGCAGTTTTTTCTGAGAAATTTCACATTTCAATTTTTTTGCAATTTTTTCGTAAAACACGACAAGACAAATTTGTAATAATAATGGAATGCCACTGAGTGAACGTCACATTTGACAAATGTCTCGCCATGGTCTAACATCCATAACTTCATATATTTTTTAGTGCAAATTCATTTTTTGTCTTTCTGTGGGCCCATTTGAAACAATCGGCATTTTTAAACCAGACGTTTTAGAAAATAAAGAACTTCCCAATACATTTCTCTTATCGTTGATATTCATAATCTCGGAGATTGCCGTTTACTTATGAAATACCCAGTATTATGATCACATTATAATTGATTTAAGATGATAATACAGTTAATTACATAATAAATAAGTGTCTTACGCGTTGATATAAAACAAGATTTTGCATACATAAAAGAATTATCTAAATACGAGTGTGGGTCAATAAATCCGTATATTTTTGAACTTCCCGCCTTTTAATTCGAAAAAAATCACTGCCCTTGTCAAAAACAATCAATCAACTGACTATAGTCAAATTGCGACATCTATTTTTATTTAATTTATATATTTAATCGTTGAACATGAATCCATTCGTAACGATTTTTATAATTGATTTTTTAAATGAAACTCATTGATAAGATCTATAGGCCTAGATTACTTTTCATTTTAAATTCATTGATTATTTGCATTTTCTTTTCGGCGGACCATTATGGTCACCGACTTGAAGGAGCGTGAGTCGTTTTGAGTAAGAAGCTGGAGAACTACAGCTAAATATAACTTGACCCCTCCCCTGAGGTTTGGGTGCGCGGTGAATTCAGTGGTGTGGGGAACTCAAGAATATCGCATAAAAAAACTATCGGGCCAAACTCGGGATGTTATAAGTAAAATATAAACGTTCGTGGAGAATGCTGCGACAGGAGTAAATAAAGGCACCGCATTAGTGAATTACATCAAAATACGATTATTTGCGAAATTTTAAATTTTAAACGTATTTTAATACCCAGGATTATTCATATGACGTATTCTGGTACATTATTGCCATTTTCGTTGAGGCGAACCCAATTTCCAATCATATGGCAAAACTTTAGTTGGGATTTTATTACCACAACCTCTCTTCGGACATGGTCTGTATGTGGCTACAGTACAGTCTGCGTTTATACATTGCCGAGAAATTTAACTTTATTCAACGCTAACGGATGCGTGCGGCAACGTAGAAGGAGCGTTTGGCGGTGTTTAACCGCAATCCGAAGGAGTTTTTGCGCCGTTTCATAACCCTAGACAAAACATGGATTCACCACAATACACCGGAGACTAAGTAAGCAGCAATCGAAGCAGTGGGTTTTTCCAGGCGAATATGCACCAAAGATGGCAAAGACATCATGCTGTGGCGAAGGTGTGTCTTGTCAGCCCACAAAGACATGGCGACAGTTTTTTTTTTTTTTTGGATACATGCGGTATAATCCGCATCGATTACCTTACAAAGGAAAAAACAATCAATGACGAATATTATGTCAACTTATTGGACTGGTTGATTCGAAGAAAAAACGACCGCATTGGCCAAGAAGAAAGGGCTCTTCACAAAGATACCGCGAAGGTTTGAGGTACGAATTACTCCCTCCTCCTTCATATTCTCCGGGATTTAGCCCTCAGTAACTATTGCCTATTTCCAAACTTGAAGAAATGGCTGGGCGGAAAGAGATTTGACTCAAACGATAAAATCATTGCTCAAACAAATGTCTATTTTGAGGACCTAGTCAATTCCCATTATTTGGAAGGGGTCAAACATTGGAGAAACGTCTGGTGCAAGGTAACATTTTGCCTTGCTTCATAGAGTAAGACCTTCTTAAAAGGGACGAATTATGTGATTTTTTAACAAACGGATTTAAAAAACTACAGTGGAACCACAAAGCAGAGATCCGCAAGTGCGATAATATACATAGGAAGATTCATTTATAGAAGACAAATAGGATAACATTTTGATTAAAAGCCCATTTTAAAATACAGTAAAACTTTCTGACAACAGAGAATATTTTCTTGAGAGTACATACAGAGTGTTTAAAAATTGCCACACCAATCTAATGGTACAGTGATCAAAAGCAAATAGAAAAATATTTGAAAAAAAAATGGTTTTAGATTCACATGTGGCTGAAGGTTTCTTTTATGGTCAATCTGGCAATTGAGAAAATTGCAATGAACAATTAAAGTACTGGCAAGTAACCAACGCAATGTTTTTCGCAGGTACTTGAATTAATAAATGTTGAGAATTGTCAATTATTTTTGAAGTTTGTAATTTTCATAACAATAATAATTGAAGGAACAATGTATTATTTAACAGAACATTAAAATACAATTCACAGCAAATGTTCAAATTGTCGACCATTGGCAGTAAGACAAGCGTTTGCCCGTCTCTCAATATTGACTTGTTCTCGTTCGAGAGTTTCACTGGCTCCAAAAATTATTGCTAGAAGGTCTTCGCAACTCTCAGGTGGTGTTAGGTAAACCAACGATTTAAAATGATTGTAAAGAAAAAAATCTAAACGATTTAGGTCGGACGAACGGGGGGCCAACGCGTCGGTCCATCTCGCCCAATTCATCGCTGAGGATGGCCAGGCCATGATGGCCGGTGATGAACTGGTGCTCCATCCAGTTGAATTCACATATCCCTTATTTATAGTCGAGTCAATGAAGTCCTTTTCTCGGAACTCCTCAGAAACAGCTCCGATTTTGAGGTTTTTTTTTTAAATCTTATTTAAAATCAGAAACCTTCTGAAGCGGGGAAATAACTATTAATATTATTTAAACAATAGGTATGATATTTATCTACAAAAATTAGTTTTGCGTGGTTATTTTTCCAAAAAACTGTTCATATAATAATTTTAATTTACATTACATCATAAAATACAGAAATTACATCTTTGTCTTTGTGGTTTCTGTGGGTCACAGCATGAGAAAATTTGGATTATCTTGAAAATAGAAAATTATCGTTTTTACGGTCAAAACTACAAGAGATTGAAAAGTAAGCAGTTAGTTATAGAGAGGCCTCCAATACCTTTCAAATGAGATATCACTCGACCCATAGTGCCATTTAAGATTTTTTAGAGGGCGAAATGCTGGAACTTGAAGGGAACCTGAGAAGATGTGCCCCTGACAAACAAAATCGACCTGTTCGAGGATTTTTCAATCACAATGATCAATTCGGAGAAATCTGAACTGGGGAGTTTTTTTTTTTTTTAATGGGACAGCCTATATATAAATAAACCACAAAGTTTACACACTTCATATATTACTTGTAATTTTGATGTACATAATTGTTTTGATCTATTATTGCCTACAAGTATTGATTAACAATTTTTAATTATTTTTTTTTTATAAATGTCTCATAAAATAATAAATAATTCACAATTCATAATAATTTTCTAATTTACTTTCGCTTATTAATTGTAAAATAAGTATTGTATGAAAAACAGATTTTTTTTATATAAATATCATAATAGTATATTATTTATCTAGAACGAGAAGTGAAGTTTGAATGGTTTTGGATATTTTATTCGATTATTCCGTTTAAAATGGAGAAAATTGAGGTGCATCAAAACATTGTACATGAAGCAGATCACGTGAAGAACAATTTGATGCCACAAAAATCTCGAGAACAATGTAAGAAATGATTGACGTATAATTTTAAAGTACTAGGACGTTAATGTTCCACTTTTGGTATCAAAAATAATCCGAAAAATGTCATTTTAGATACAAGTATGAAATAATAGTTATTTATTATACGAGTTCCTGTGTAAATTGGGTGCTTTTGGGCACTCGTTTCACTTGTGCTTTATTAAGCCCGAGTGCCCGAAAGCACCCAAATTTACACAGGAACGAGTGTAATACAACGTTTTATAGTTCGAGACCACCGCGGCAAGGCTTTATAAATTGCTTAAAATCCATAAAAATTGTGTGACGTTTATCTGTCATTTTCTTATTGCCTGACAGAAGAGTGTTTACACAAGCGAAAATTAGAAAATTCTGACAGTGTCGATCTATAAATAATGTTTAAACAATATAAATAATAATAATTTCCCCACTTCAAAGGTTTCTGATTTTAAATAATAAAAATAAATAATAAAAAAAAAAACATTAAAATCGAAGCTGTTCTTGAGGACTTCCGAAGATTGCCTGTTCTATGTATTTATTGACGCGACTATTACTACAAGGCACTTCATCCCACAATGTCAGTGACTTTTTTTTAAATAAATCTGAAAAATTAGTTACTATGCACACAATCCCATTGTTGCATAGAAATATCCATTGTTATGTTTCAATGTTGCCGCATTGATTTTTGCATAAATCTCGATCGATAATGTAAGAAGAGTTTAAATACATTTATGTTAAAGACCAAAGGCATTGCGTCAAATAATTATTGACCTACATTTTGTTTCGCATACTTTAGCAGCGTTTTGGGTGTATTTCACTGATAATAATTAACTGTAATTGATACCTAAAAGAAATCCACATACACAGAAGAAATAAACACCAAGATTTTTTAAACATTTTTCTCTGACTTACCAAATGGTTCTAAATAACGTACGATTGTGTTGGTGCTGCAATTTTTAAACACCCTGTATATTGTTATCTTAATTTCTGTTATTCCTTGAGAGTTCAGTTTCTGTGATCATTATAGTTTCTTAACTTTTCGACAAGGCCCCAGGTTCTTTATTCCTAAGAGATTCTCAATTTGTTTGATTTTTCATAGTTTTTCACTTCTTCAACAAGGTCTCTTTTTTTTCAGGTGGTAAAGGATGGTGATTCTTCAGTTCAACGCGTCGCCAGTTAGTAAGATTGTCAGATATCAATTAAAGTATGGGCATAAGATGTTTCCAAAAAAGTTGAGTTTTATGGCTTATTGAAAATATAATAAAAGTGACTGGAAAGATATTTAAAAGTGACGAACCTATTACCAGTAAAGAGTGAAAGTGGCAGCTCGTGCTACATAAATGGCATTACAAAGTATTACCTATTCAGGCTGCACATTTAATATTTCAAAAGCAAAAAATCGATACGATACCGATAAGAATATTGAAATAATTATTAGATAATATATCGCCAAATTTACATTAAGAAAAACATTGTGGGTGTTAAATTTTAAAAATTTGATTATTGTGCGTGAGCAAAAGGATCCATGTCTGTAGATACAATTGACAAAGAATCTTTGAGCGATTTTTGGGAGAGCTTTACACGGGTAACCATTTTATTATATTAATTTTTAATATTAATTCTTATTTTAGATGTTACCTAAGAAGTCGGAAAGGTTGACTCATCCACATTACATCGACGTATTTGCCTTATCACCTCTTATGTACTTATCAATCCTGTGCCATCTATTTATTATTTGCAATTTACAGCTTTTTAGTTGCCAGACGTATAAGTAAAAGTCTATGCATTATGTAATCCAAATAAAGGAAGACGATAGGTGCAAATATATTTTGGGGACAACACCCATGACTAGGTGCTAAATTATATTCAATGCACGCATGTTACGCCCAATTACCCTACTCTACCTTATCGTGTCCGATCAGAGTTCTCGTGTTTGTATTAGAGCAAAATGTGGGTCAGGTCAGCGAAAAGGTTGGAGATCATTTAGATCGAACAAATAAATCGTAGGTGTTGCGGGGAGAATTGGTCTGTCTGCCGCGAAGTTCTTAGTCGAAGGGAGTCACCGAGAAGGTCGTTGGACCTAGTTTTAGGGACCGCGATGCATAAATTCAGGTGTACTAGCGAAACGAGCTCCATTGAGCGTCCTGGTAATGTCTTGGTTTAAATATAGCATGTATCTTACGAGTGTCGCCAAAAATTATGTCATCAAAGCGGAATTTCATTCATTTAGAATCAAGATTCGTACCAGTGCTGTAGAGGTTGGCCAATTCCTGGGCGCCTTTATGCTGCGGTCCCCACCTGGGCCGCGTCTTCTCCTCGTGAGTAACGGCACAGTTCGCGTTGGGGTCGTCTTCGAGCATCGAGTTCTCGAGGATCTGCTGCTCAGTCTTAACCGGTGCCAGAATCTTATTGGCCATGATGTCGAGGTGCTGCTCGGAGATGACCTCCTTGACGCGCTTCGAACAAGTCAGTTGGAGAGGAAGAGTCATCTTCGGAACTGCAGTGAGTGCACTCCTTCGGCTACGCACAAATATCACAAGCCACAATAATCACAGACAGGTTGGCTTTCATGTCGACGGGGTCGCTAGGAAGCGCCGTCACAGCACACTGCACGAACACGACGCTGGCCCCAGCGCTAGAGCGCGACTGACTTCGGCTTAATTTACTTTTGTTTTTTGTCTAGCGGAGAATCTATCGGCGGAGTGACTGACGTAGGGCACACCGGACCCATGCGTTACCCAGGACAACTCGATGGTGGTGGAGACCGTGGCCCGCCCCTAGCCAGCTTAGGGGTTGCACACGTGATGCAGTCAATTTTCGCGGGGAAAGTTCACGTCGCCTACTTTTATTATGCGAGTCTGTTACTTCAAATTGAATTGCGCTGACGCTCCAGATGGGGGCTTTTTCTAAATCGAACGTGAATCACCTAAGAAAAACGGAACCGTTATGATGACATTAAATTAAATACTTGGGCTTTCATTCACCAATAGCGGAAAGGATTCCAAAATTGGTAAAATTAGTGTTCAGGAAAAAAGTCAAATAATAATAATTTAGCAAACTAAAACTCACAGTTTGCATAGAGATAAAACTCATTAATATTAATGATAATTTCCTGTTAAGAAAAACGTTTTTCCCAGCGGATGAGAAGTTTAACAATCCAGTTCTAACAGAATATAAAGGGATATGTTTGGAGTCAACTGTCCAGAAATCTCTTATGCACAGTCCGGTCAAAGTATACCAAAAAATAATGATAAGTGTACAATAATTCGCATAGAGCTGATTAATTGGTACAGGTCTTGGATACACTATTACAAATAAAATATCAATTAGAACAATTTACAGATAGCCAGCAAAAAGAAGACGAAGAAGAAGAACGGGGTTGCACTTTTGATCAAAACACTGTTTCACAGGTGTGGCACCAACTGGAAACCGTGAAAAAGCACTTGCCACTCAAATATTAAACCAAAAAGGTAGTGGCAACCTAATTTAAATTTCACAGCCTACTCTAATTTATGATTTAATACTTTTTAATCAGTTCTTCCCATAAAACACCAAAAATAATTTTCCTTACAATTACCGACGCACGTTCATTTAAATTTCACAGCCTTCTCTAATTTATAATTTAATACTTTTTTAATCAGTTCTTCCCATAAAATACCAAAAATAATTTCCCTTACAATTACCGACGCAATTTCGCCTACAATGTTGGCATCATCAGGGTGATGACTATACAATACTATACAGTATCTATACAGTATAGTCATTACCCTGATGATGCCAACATTGTTGGAGAAACGTGCGTCGGTAATTGTAATAAAAAATATTTTTGGTATTTTAGGGGAAAAACTGATTAAATAAGTAGTTATCTACAACCAAAAGTGATCCAGACAATTGTTGTTGGGCAGACTACAATTTGCCTGAAATCAACAATAATTCGTGTCACTTTAATCATTTCCAATAGGACCATCTTTTAGTTAAGAATATTATTTAATAAAACTAAATCACAATAGATTATGGACTATGCCTACCGGGGAAACCATGTTAAAAAAAAAATAGAAAAATAGAGTATCTCATTCTCTATTCTCTGGTGCGGAAATGTGTGCTTTAGGTAGAATACCACTTCTTCTATTTGAATCGCGTTATCTCAGGAATGGTGATTCGTAGGAAAAAAGTAGAACGATTTTTGTAGATATGTAATTGTATCATCTACAAGTTTTATCTGACCTATAACACTTACGGTTTACGAGAAAAATGCAAAAAAAAACACGACACTTTTGACTTTGACCTTGAATAATTTTTTTAGCAGACATAGGATCGGTGAGGACTTTTGATTTTTTTATTTGTAATAGTGTATCCAAGACCTCTACCAATTAATGTAAATTGAAATGGACTATTAGGGGAAAATTGACGACCCTAAAAGGTCATGAAATTTTTTTTTCAATTAAGCGTTCTTTTTAACTTTCCCAGCAATAATTTCTGAAGTTTATAAAAATCGAGTCTTTATAAACGATTCAAACATCATGTTGTCTGCGGAAAATTTACATAAAGACCCTATATTATATTGTATGTTCAGAACGGTCAGGAGTTTCGAATAAATTTAAACATTTTTCTTCTCTTGCTTCAAGTCCAAAACGTCATGAATGATCATAATATATTCACTTTGGTTTAAAGACTAATGCCTTCTTTTCCTTCTCCAGATTGAGAAATTCTAATTGTAAAATGAAACTCGTCGAACTGGTCGTCGCAAAATTTTTATTGGAACGAACTTTATAATAGGTGGTATTCGGTTTCACATAGGAATAATCATATTTTATCAATTTGTAAATTAACCTAACATATATGTATATAGATATAAATGTCGTATCTCTTACCGTTAAGACAGCGTTCATTAGAAAAGCATTCGCTCGACCGTTTTTTCGTCGACTTTCTTGGCAAAATTGATCTCCACGAAAACCCCTTTTATTTTTGAAATTTCCTATAACATTTTCCCATTTAATATTCTATAATAAAAATAATTTAAACATGTATGTACTTATGACTCAGGCCTGCATTTCTTCAAATTTTGTAACACTTTTCCGTTGTATCACTCAATACTGTACCTGCGATGAAGTGCTATAGATCTCAGACATTCGAGTGTGTCGTACATCAGCAAAGAATCATTTTGTTCTCACGTGAGATGTGGAGTGTGATTTCACAAGTTTGTCAGTATTTTGATGATTTGAACTGTAGGAACTTTCAATTATGACTGTTTCTTAGCAAGACATGATCCTACATTTTATTGGCGCATTAAAAATGCCATCATGCCATCAAAAAGTAAAAAAATGCATTGTCAATATGACAAAATAGGTCAGACATATTTATTAACGTTTATCATGTGTGGATTAAAGTATATAAAATAATTAGGTCCTAATTAAAAGCAAAAATCCTTCTGTCAGATTAAAGCCAAAGCATTTTCTCACAATCTTATCTCGGTATCCAAACAAAAATGCTTTTATCTACGATCGTGAAAAAAAAACAATTACGTTGTGCGATTTCTGAGTGCAAAATAGTTATTTTTGTATTTAGAACGCGAAGTTATACTTTTGCGTTCAAGAATGGAAGTGAAAATATGAAGACGGTTTAGCCGCGGTGACTATCGTAACGGTACCAACCTAATAAACAATAAAAATTAGTTTCAACACTATTATTTATTGTAATTCATATTCTAAGAGCGTTTAATTCAAAAATGAGCTCGGAGAGTGACAAGCATATACCAGAGGAAGTATTTGAAAGCACAAATCCTCAAAAAATGAAAGACATGAAAGACATGAAAGAAAACGTTCAAATTGGCAACGCTGTAACTTTTGTTTCATAATAATTGGATATTGTTGGATATGTGGGATGATCGTTGCTAAACGGTAACATTATGAATTCGTTTCTTAAATAATCAATTTATGAAGCCATTGTTGGAAGAAAATTACTCATAAGCTTAAAGATTACAAAAAATTATAATAAATGGGTGGGAGACTCTTCCGTTAGCTAACAAACAAAATTGCTTGGAATTCTTTGCAGCATTTCATTAATTATTGTTGCTGCAGTTACAAAAATTCTTTCTTCCAATGCCTCCACGGTTTAGGGAATTTCGCGATAGGCGAGATTCTTGATAGAATCCCAAAAAAAAATTAATCAATAGGATTGAAATCAGGAGATCGGGGCGGCCAGTGAAGAGGACCTCAACGACCCAACCATCTTCCGGGGAAGTGTGCGTCTAACCACCTTCGCACTGGTAAAGCAAAATGTGGTCCGGCACCGTCCAACTGGATCTTATCATTTACCAAATTGTGATTCAAAAAATTTAAAAAAATGTTTGCCTGTTTTAAGACAAACAGTTCTCAAGTTCTTCAGCTTAACTGTAAACCCAAAATGAAGAATTTGTTTCTGTTTATTGTTTCTTGAATACAGTAGAACTTACCATTATCTTGCTGTCCGCGATTTATGACACACCCGATATTCCATGTTAAAAAGTACACTCAAATCAGTTGGCTACCGTCCAAAAAAAATTAAAATTCTAACGAAAAAGAAATTTACAAGAAACACCTGATAATAGATTTCTGCTAGAAAAGGTAAACATTTTTTGTGAAGTATCTCAAAAGAATTAGGAATGTGCCAAAAGAAATAGCAACTTATGTCAATTTGCCTTAACCGGGGGCACTACTTTAGACGTTCTTCCGCCACCCTGCTAGCTGATTCAGGGGCCCAGATTATCACCATCAAAGGACATGGGGGGTGGCGTTCTAGTACGCTAACGGAGATCTATATAGGTAGAAGATTCTATGCGAAATAAAATTTCAATCGCAAATAAATTGTTACCATCTTCAGCACAACCTACGAAACTTGCCACTAATACAACGTTACAGCAGCAGCGTCATTGAACACCCAGAACTAAAAGCTACAATAACTGTCAGCACTGGATCTGGCATAAATTTAATTTATTGTAATATCGGCACTTTCAATTCATATTATTACTAGTTGGTACCCGGTGCACGTTGCCACGCCCACAAAATCAAGTAAAACACATCTCAGTCGATTTGACCGGTGCAACGAACAGGTATACCACGTTGGATAAACATTGAACCGATCCGAATATTATTTGATTTGTGGTAAAAATTTCATATCGAACCGTTGACCGATGTAGGAGCCTATCGGAACATTCTTTTCCAGTGAACAGTATTTTGGAATATGTATTTAATTTAATTTTTTTTCTTATTATTCTAAAACAGTCGGGTAAACAATATTTTTGGTTTTCCCATTTGGTGAATACATAAATAAGTTTTTCAGTGTTCCCTTTTTGACCATGTGAGAAACATGGACTTCCCAAATTGAGCCCAGGAACACTCAGTGACTGTCCTTGGGCTTTGTTGATGGTAATTACCAAAGCAAGGCGTACTGGAAATTGAAGCCGTTTGAAACCAAGGCAAATCGAATCATTGGTATGCATAGGATGAGCATTACATTTTGGATGGTCGTTTTCATGGACACTATGTTGGTGAAGTGTTTCAGCAGCTTTTGATCTGAAATCTCTTAACCGCATTTCCTCTACATGACTTTCACGTTGGTCGGGTGTCTCACCTGTCCTATTGCCTTTCATTTGCCTAGATTTTTTGGTTGAGTTTCCAACAGATGGTTTTCTTTTTTGGCATTTTAAAGTATTTTCTGAAGTAGTAAGCAAACGTAAGACATCCAAAATACCCGGCGCAAGTGGCTGCACCCCAAAAATGAAGTAAAACTATGTTTTTAGTGAACAGCAAATTAGTGTTATAAAATTATTTGGTTAGCGTTACCTGCCGATTGCACGTCCTTTTCAAGAAGCGGCCACTTCGAAAGCAATCCTGGACACATCCACAATCAATTTCGGCACTTTGCCCTCGATTTCACCACACTGTTCCTCCCTGCTTTTGAAGAAAACTGATCTAAAACTGTCACTGTGACATTTTTCTCTGACAGTTTTCAATTTCGCCTGGTTTGAACTTTAAATATTTTTTTTTACCAAAAAGGGGTGACACATTGGGGTCGTGATTGCGAATATTATTTGTGGTCAAAATTTCATGAGGATCTGTTTACCGGTTTAGGCGTGCATAAGATACGAACAAACAAACAAATATTGATTTTTATAATTATATTAGATGTAGTACCATCGGGAGCACGGAATTTCGGACAGCAATTTTTATGTCATTTAAAACGAACAATGTAGTCTATGCTTTATTGTCATAATTGTCATAATAATTAATTTTGACTGAAATTCAAAATAAACTGTCACCAATATGCCTCCAGTTTCAAATTTTAATAAAGCACGAATTGTCACTCTGTTACAAACGGGATTGCCGTACAGACATATTGCAGCAATATTGGGGATTTCAAAAAGTACAATCCACTCGATAATGGAAAAATGGAGGCAGACTGAACGGTTGGAAAGACAGCGAGGCTCAGGAGGTCGTCGAGTTTCTACGCCCAATGAAGACAATGCCTTAGTAAAAATAGTGCAAGACAGTCCATTTACTACGTCTGTTGATGCAGTGATTATGTCGAATTTTCCGGGTCAGTTTGGACGGCACGTCGGCGTCTGCGAGCAAGTGGCGTCGGAAATCATACTGCAGCAAGAAAAATAGCACTAACACCTGCTCATAAAGAAGCCAGAGTTGGGTTTGCACTGGAATACCTCCTTCAAAATGATGTTTTTTGGAACCGGGTTATTTTAAAATAAAAGATCGTTATGTTTTCATAAAATGCGAAGGTCGGCGTGGTTCGTAGAATGCGAAGATCTTTTGTATTTGGCAATGTCATTCCATCAAAATTATTTGAATTGACTTCACACTGACAACACACTTTTCCTTACTAGGTAAAAGTTTAATGTTCACTCAACACCCGTGTAGTTCCTCTTCTTTCTTTGCGTTATTCGTGTGACTTAGTTTGTCAAAATGACATGTGACAATAATAGTGAAAAAGTATAAAATCGAGGTTATTTAAACGTCTAGCATATAAAGCCCATTTTACATTTTACATAAGTCAAATTTGAAATTCCGTGCTCGCCGTGGTACAAAATAAATTGTAATCGTTCTGTTTATAATCGTTACTGTTTTGTATTGAAATTTTATATAATTTAAAATGTATGTTATTTCAGTAATAAAATCATAAATAAGTTTCGAAAAAATTACAAATTATTTTGATATTTGTTTTATGTTCTAGAACAAAACTAGTAATTAGTGTACCTAGGCCGCATCTGCAGATAAGGCCAAAAAAGAACTTTTGGCCGAGGTGCACACGACGTTTTTTAGGCGATGATCACAAAAGACTTCAAAAATTTGGTCATATTTTTTTTTTGGCGATGATTACCAAAAAGGTGTTTGAATGGCCGCTTTTTTGGAGCCGTGAAGTTTTACTTTTTTGTACACATCTGTCAAATTCTGACAGATCAGTCCCAAAAAAGTGAAGTTTGACAGATCAGTCCCAAAAAAGTAGAGTTTGACAGAAGCGTACAAAAAAGTAAAACTTTACGGTTCCAAAAGAGGCCGTAAAATCACCTTTTTTGTAATCATCGCCTAAAAAAGATTTTATAGTTCGACACTGTCAGAATTTTCAAATTTTCGCTTGTGTAAAGACTCTCTGTCATGCAATAATAAAATGTCAGATAAACGTCACACTATTTTTATGGATCTTAAGCAATTTAAAGACTTGCCGGGGTTGTGTGGAACTATAAAACGTTGTATTACACTGGTTCCTGTGTAGATTGGGTGCTTTCGGACACTCGGGGCTTAAAAAAGTCCTCAATTTGACAACTCTTATAATAAATAACTATTGGCGTTCTAGAACACGAAAGTATTTCACAGCTAGGTGACAAAAAAGACTGACTTTGTCAATTGGAAATTCAACGAAAATGTCAACTTTTGTTGACACTTTTCGAAAAAGTACTTATTTATTGCACTATTGTAATAAAAATTGGTTATGAAATTGGTAACGTAAACGTATAAACGTGTAAACGTATAAAATTGGTAATTTTTAGCAAATCTTTGATGTCTGTTCAATGTCAATGCAGGTAAACCATGCCCTGATCAAAATAAGTACTATGGCCAACATAAAATTTTGAACGATCAAATTTAGGGATATCAAAAAATGTCATTGTAAGCTGTTCTTTACTGTTATTATGACAATTATAATTGACAATTTGAAGTAAACGTCTATCAACTTTATGATAATAGAAATTTATTGACACAATGCCAGCCGTATCTGAATTTAATAAAGCTAAAATTGTAACCCTTTGCCAGAGTGGTATGTCGTATGAACAAATACAAAATGAGGTTAGTTTACCATAAAGCCAGTTTTACATTTATATGTCAAAGGAATGACAAGTCGTTCAAAATATTCTGTCAGCCATAAATACAACTGAAGTATAGAAGCTCTGAAGCTCGTAGAAAACATATTTGGAAAATCGCACAAACTTTGGACAATTTTCATAATAAACAGTTATTTTTACACTTGTTGCATCGCAGCTTTCCGATGAGGTGACAAATGTCTACTCCATTATCACATAACTATTATCAAGGAATTCTTTTTATTTTAAATAATACTGACAAATATTTTTACTATTCTATTTTCTAGTCATTACTTAACGTCAAGGTCAGCAATAAAAATACTCACGTTCTAGATTTAGTGAAATTAAACGTAAATGATTTGATGAAAACGTCAGTTTATCGAATAATTGATTACTAAATTATTAGTATCTAACCATCTCTGTGAAAACGTTCTTCAGAAAATCGATTTCGTGAAAACATTGGATGGGTAGGTACAGATAGAATATTTATGACTCTTTTATTATTACGTGGTCATAAACTAATAATAGTAACCTACAGTCCATGCATTATTTTCTATTTCTTCATAAACGTGTGACCACTACACATGATATAATTTATATTACGTTTATAAAACAACCCGCCGATTACATTGTTACTTTACTTGTTTGAAAGACTACAAAATAAAAAACCTTAGTTAAGTATATTTATTATTGTAGCAGCTCATAAAGCTGTCAGAAGTTTAAACGGAAAGTGTTACAGAATTATAGTGTTGCAATATTATTTATAGTGCTTGTATGTATGTATTAATTCTTCTTCTAGTGAATTTTATAACTTCATTCGCCTGCTTTCACCTCCATTGGTCATAACATTTTTCATTGCGTTTATATTACTCACATTTACATAAGTTTACTGTGTAATAACAGTTTTTAACACATCCGAGTCAGAGTGATTCATATAGATATTTGTTTACAGTAAAATTAGAAGTAGGATGGTATAAACAATAAATACAACTTTTCCGTACATTTGGATTAACCTGGTCAAGTACCTGCCCGAATGTTCACATAAAATGATGTCATCACTCCAGAAGGTCGCGCCGGAAGGATAAGGTCATCATTCCAGAACAGAAGAAATCGAGAACACTTGGAGGAATATAAAAAAGGAAGAAAGTAGAGCCAAATGGTGACTGACCAGAGTTATTGTGAATCATTAACCGTGCAAATTGTACATAGTTTAAAACGTTAATTTTCCAATAAAATTGTTTAGTATCTGCGGTAGTGCACGTATTCACGTCTAGCCTTAGACGTATCGACGACGTAGATGTATTAAATTATTCATGTCCATTTTGCGTTCCCCCAAACGTGTCTGTAATTATTATATTTTATTATAGGTAACAGTTAAGTGTTTGCTGGTTAGACAGGTAGTTGATGACTCACTTTTAAACTAATGTAATTAGGGGTTGTTCTCAACAATGCATCACCGTCATCAATACGACCAGTTGGAATTATTTAATTTAAATGAAAAAAGTACACACATTTAAAGACAAAGTAAAATAGTGACAAAGTCCACTCAGTCATTTGCAAAAATAAGTCCACATTTTAAAATTAATAGTGACGTCGAACCACAATGACATCACCTCAACACTATTATAAACAACATAATTGGCAAAAGCAAATACCAACAACCTTGTTGATATGTTTGAATAAATAATTAGAACAATTATTAATGGTGACCCCTATTATGGTCCTCTAATTATCGGCATGTGTAAAAAGGAAAAAGTTTCGTCCTTAATTTATTATAGATCGTTTGTGTAGGAAAATAGCACGTGCGAGTGAGAACTTCCCATCTGCTTCGTTAATAATTCCCAATTTATATCCTATCGGGTTTTTACCCATAACTGCCAATTACGATTTTTGTTTGTGTTCCAAAACCACTTCGATGCGATTCCATTGGCAACATCTGTATCTTAAAGTAAATATTTAGATAATCCACAATGTAATGTTTATTTGGATAATAATACGAAACTTGACACGCACGAAAATTCTTTCATGCATTTTACTGCGCTTTTTAAGAAGGAAATTCTAGTTTGCATGTATAAAATATACCTACCTGAAACCGCAAACAATTATTGTTATTGATTGGGGTGTGATGTGACTACAGAACAGAGTGACTAATTTCATTTAAATTATTACGTGTTGGTGGACGTTATTTTTAGCTGCAGTTTTCTTTTATATGTCAAGTAATGGTTTCTTACGATGTATAAAGCAGGCAAAAGTATAATAATCTACCAATGCAATAATTTGTCAGAATTATTTTTGTGTTACATTCTGTCTCCCTCTGACAATGGAGTACATAAATTTAATATAGCCCTCTTCAGATTTTTTTGCAATGGGGTTCACAGCACATATGAGCGGAGAAAATTTATTAGTGTCGGTAACTTAACTTTTATATTGGACTTAAAATTTCTGTTTTTTATTCTCCACCAGTAAGAGTTCCAGTTTTTTTCTTTAAATGATAGTAATATAGTAATTTGGATCAGTAGCCCAGAAAATCGAGACGTAGTCGTAGATATACAATTTTAAATCAATAATAATAATAATCAATAAAAGGTATTGACGCATAGACAGGGTCTCTGTCAATGCAATAAATGCAACGTAACCTTCTCTTCCTTGTAAGGTCTAGGCCAGAAATAGTTTGTTTCGATAGGACGATTTATAGAATAGAGACCGGAGGCATAAAAACTAATTACAGTGTCACACGATAAATCAAACCTCAGTAAAACGAATTTTTCAATAACTTAAAGCATTTATCTGAGAGTAGCAAAAAAGTGTAATTAAAGCTTAACTCACACAAGCCACTTTTCAAAAACTGCGTAACCACAAAACAGTGACCGGCCCTAGAGAGTGGAAGAATATCATAAAGCTAGTTGTAAACGTCGGATCATACTCAAATATGCGTCAGTTTACAGTCGGTTTCGACCGCAGCAAAAATGAGTAGTTGATAGGTTAAATTATTTATTTACACACTATGTACAATTTATTTTCGACTTCGTCTATTACAATATATTTGCACTATGTACAAATCACGTCAATGGCCTCGTATATTTATTTAAAGGCAACTGACCTGGTCCCCATTGCAACGCGATACGTATGACGATGACGTCATTCTCTCGATGTGTATGGAATACTCCAGATGATGGCGTCAGACCATCTCGAACTTGTTATAGCAGGGAGTCATTGATGACATCATTGAAGGCCCACGTCCGCACTCCTGAAAGATGTTTCGTCCCGAAATTTCACAACACATCGATATCAACATCTTGGTCCATATCGTTGGTCCTTTGGGGTTGCAACAGTACACCACTCTCTTTAGCCCCGTGAAATGGAACACTTCGTTTAAGGTATCCCAAGCGCTTTGGTAGGTGACACTAACCTCTTCGTAACCACTTCTTCTTGGTTCCTCACGTAGCTGCGTAACTGCTTGCGGTTTTTATTAATATATTATTTCTTCTAGTCGATAGGTGGCTTCTTTCATAATCGCGTCAGCAACATCTTTCTAGCTCACTAGGGCATGACGTGTCCAGACTCCATCTCCCACAACCATAGAGTCTAATTTATTGGGCCCAGCAGGATTTTATTCAGGATCATTATCGTGCAACTTGCATTCACGTCCTCCCTCGGTCTTCATTTTTCCATCCGAGCGCCAATTACAAGTCCAGGTCGGCCTTCGGATCTTTTCATATCACTTCCGGTATAACTCTGGTCCTTTAGAATGACGATAGTGGCTGCAGTCTTCTAGTCTAGATCTTCTGGACACACAGTCTCAACGTTTCATTAAACATATGAGCAGCGAATTTTTCCAATCTCCATCCCATGGGAATTTCATTTCTCCCTCAGTGAGTCGAGATCAACCAGCACCGTTATCTAATCCGAGAATGAAGTCCTTAAGCAGCCTTTTCTGGAGCCCAATTTTCTTCCACAAATTTCTATAACTCACGTTGCTCCAGCGACTTCTCAAGTAACCTTAAACTCCTTCTTACTTACTAATCTTCGTATCCCACTTCTGACACCAATGTAGCATTTCTGGTTCAATTATTTATTTACACACTATGTGCAAAATATTTTCGACTTGCAACATTTACATTAATTACACTATTTACAAATCACGCCAATGGCCTCGTATTGTTAATCACGCAACACTCGGGACAGATAAAGGCAATTGACCGATTTAACTCACTGACTGGTGCGACTGCATCGATGACATCGAACTCTCAATACACATATGGAATCTTCTCGACGATTATTTCAAATTTCGATTTCCAGAACATAATGGTGACGTCATGCTCTCGATGTGTACGGAATACTCCAGACGGAAAGAGAGACAATGCGAGGCATAAAAGAGAAAAAAACAAAAAACATAGCAGAAGAAACAGAAAACAAGACCAGACAAGAAAGGAAAAGAATGAGATATGAAAAGAAAAACTGGAAGATAGAGTGCAAAGAAGGCTGGAAAAATATATACTAAGCAGAGAGAAAGAGAAGGAAAAAAAGCCCTGAAAAACGGAAACAACACCAGTCAGGAAAATCGAGAAAAGAAGAAAAGAAAAACAACAAACGGGAAAAAGAAAGAAGAGATAAGAATGGTATTCTGGAATGTGGCAGGGGTAAAAAACAAGGACGAAGAATTCTCGGAATATATCAAAACATTCGATGTAATAGGTCTAACAGAAACATGGCTGCAAGAAAAAGATTGGGCAAAATGATAAAAGAAGTTAAACGGAAAATACGTCTGGAAAAAACAGTTTCGCAAAAAAGAACACAAGAAAGGAAGACCAAGAGGAGGAATCCTAACGGGAGTTAGAAAAGGGTTAGAGGACGACTAAGATCAAAGAGAAAACGAGCAGGATAAACGAGGGATAGAAGGAAAAATGATAAATATGTGATAATGGGAGGTGACTCCAACGCAAAAGTGGGAGAAGGGGAGGACAGGGAAACGTGGCAGGAAAAAATAGAAGAGAGGGTACCAAAAAAAGAGGACAACAAGAGATAGAATTGTCAACAAAGAAGGGAAAGAATTGCTAAAAATGATGGAGGAAAACGGCTGGACCATCGCAAATGTAAATAAAGAAGGGGACGAGGAAGGAAACCGTACGTGGGATATAGGAGAGCAACAGTAATCGATTATGTGATAACCAATGAGAAGGCGTTCAATAAGATAGAGCACATGACAGTACAGCAGAAAACAGAATCAGATCGCATGCCAATAGAGATAAGATTGAAAGGAAGAGAAAAATGGCGAAGAAGTCAAGAGACAAATAAAGAAACTAAAGAAAGGAAAAGCGCCAGGGGAAGACGAGATAATGAACAAGGCATGGATTTATGGCACAGAAGAAGTATGGGAGAGGCTGACAGAGATACTGAATGAGATATGGAAGGGAAAAAGTTTCCCTAGTGAATGCAGGAAGGCTTATATGCCCCATCTACAAAAAAGGCGATAAAGCAAAACCAGAGAACTACAGACGGATTACACTACTAGACACGGCATATAAGATCTACAGTATGACGTTGCAGGAGAGATTAGTGAGAAAATGTGAAGAGAGAAAGATACTACCGGAGGCACAGGCAGGATTCAGAGAAGGCAGAGGCACAATGGACAACGTATACGTTCTGAACCACTTGACAGAAAAGCAACTGGAGAAAAAAGGAGGGAAATTGTATACGACGTTCCTTCGAAGGGAGAAAATATGGAAGAATATGAGAGAAAAACGAGTGGACGAGAGGTTAGTAAGAAGAATCGAAGAAATATATGAGGAAACAAGGAACAGGGTGAAAGTGGGAGAGGAAATGAGTGAATGCTTCTACACGAACAAGGGATTAAGACAAGGATGTCCTCTCAGCCCGACCCTATTCGCCATGTATATAAGTGACTTAGATGAAGCAGGAAAAGAAAATGTGTGGTCGCTAGTTTTCGCGGATGGCATGGCGGTGATAGCAAAGGAAGAGAAGGAAATGAGAGGGATGATTAGATGTCTAGAAAAGTACATGAAGAAAAAGAATTTAGAGGTGAACGTAAAAAAGACCAAGATGATGATATTCAAGAAAGCAGGCGGAAGAGCGAAGAAAATGGAGTGGAAATGGGGAAACAAAGAAATAGAGGAAGTGAGTGAGTTCAAGTACCTGGGATACTACTTTAACCAAAGAAACAACGCATCCACACACATTAAAGAGCTGAACAAGAAAGGAAAAAAGGTAGTAGCGCAAGTATGGAGCATAGGAAAAAAATTGTTCGAAAGGGAGTTTGAAAAAAGGGTGATGCTATTTGAAAGCCTAGTGAAGAGCGTAGTGCTGTATGGGGCGGAGATCTGGGGCTGGAAGGAACAAAAGAAAATAGAGAGGGTGCAACAAAAATACTACAGATGGTTGTTGGGACTAGACAAAGCTACGCCAGGGTATATGGTGCTAGAGGAATGCAAGAGGGAGAAAATGAGAGTAGAAGTGGGCAAAAGGAAAAGCAGTGGGAAAGAAAGGACAAAACTATTGCAAGAATGCCTGAAAGAATAGCAGGAGAAAAAGAAGAAAGACGAAAGCATTATGAGAGGAATGGGCGAGGAAGGAAGGAAGTCGAAAACAGAATATACAGAGGAGAAAGTATATGGGCAGAGACAAGAGATAGGGATAGGGGCATATGCAAACAGGAGAGAAGAGAAAAAATAAGAGACGTGGATGACAGAAGCGGTACCAGTATGCCTAAAAAAGAAAACGAAAAAGAAGGATAGATGTATGATGGACGAAGAAGAGAATTGATGAAGAGCGTGATACAAGTGTAGAGAAAAGAAGAGGGAAAAGGAGAAAAAAGGTTGATTTAATTAAACATGGAATATAGATTTATTTTTATTTTTCTATCTATGTATCGACTATTCTATTCGACCTGGAAAGAGTGAATAAAGTTGTATTATTATTACTCCAGACGATTTTATAAGACCATCTCAACCATGATGTCATTGATGACGTCATTGTGTGCCCACGTCCATTACAATATCGCCCACAAAACAGCCGTCGTACCTCATATTATAAACCCCAACACAAGCACGGAGAATTTATCGAGAGTAAAATGGTCGATTATCGCGACAGCATAACCACGCCACAACCACTTTCTTGTAGTTGTGAGGCGGTGAGACTGGGTCGGAAACTGGGCCATAAATGGAGTGCCGGCCAAACGAACTTTCAGGTCCCACTTTCGGCAGTCACAGTTTTTTTCGCGTTCGTTCAAATATCGTAGGCCGTATTAGTCATTAACACTGTTGAAAAGAAAAATCCGACTGTGGATTAAAACTTGGCAAACCTTTCTATAGCGAATCACCGCGGAAGAGTGATGAGGTATAGCACTCTCCGGCGGATTGGGACATGTGGGCAGTAGAGTTCAGACAGATAAAGAAAGAAGGTCTTTCAAGTGTGGATTTCGCATCGGGTAAATTGGCATGGGAATAAAGAGGTCGAGAACCAGTTCTGAATTTTCTTTCGGATAGAGATTCCTGACAGCCTCCTCGGTCCGGCAGGAAGCCGACGTACCGCCGCAGATGGCCGCTGCCTTTCGTCGCCACGAGGCACGCCCACCGAGCTTTATCGGGTTTAACAATAATTGAAGAAATATAAACGGTGAAAGATATCTAATATATAAAAATCAATATTTGTTTGTTTGTTCGTATGTTATGCGCGCCTAAAACGGTGAACAGATCGTAATGAAATTTTGACCACAAAAATAATATTCGCAACGGGGAGTAACATAAGGGGGTTTACGACCCCAATGTGTCAACCCTTTTGTGTCAGATAAAAATGTCACAGTGACAGTTTTAGACATATAATGCTACTCATCAGTTTTCGTCAAAATCATTTCACAAGGGAGGAACAGTGTGGTGAAGTCTAGGGAGAAGTGCCAAAATTTATTGTGGATGTGTCCAGGATTGCTTTCGATGTAGGCGCAACTTTAAATTCTTCTTGGAGAGGACGTGCAATCGGCAAGTAACGTTAATCAATTTATAACGCTATTCTGACGTAATTATCGGGTCTATGTCTAAAATTTGTTGTCGATGGAAAACAGAAGGCCCGGGCATGTGCTGCAATAATGGCAAATTAAAGCTGGAACCTATAAGGGATGCATCAGAACCACTCAGAGGTCTTGTCATCGGCACAGATATTAGATCAAATAATTATGCTTCTTTCATCATTTAGAAATTACAATGCTTTTCAAATTATATCATTTTTTTGGGCAACAAAAATTGTATCTGAAGCTAGCTAGATACCATCGGGAGCACGGAATTTCGGACAGCAATTTTTATGTCATTTAAAAAAAAACAATGTAGTCTAGACTTTATTGTCATAATTGTCATAATAATTAATATTGACAGAAATTCAAAATAAACTGTCACCAATATGCCTTCAGTTTTACATTTTAATAAAGCAAGGATTGTAACTCTGGTACAAATGGTATTGTCGTACAAATATATCTCAGCAATTTTGGGGATTCCAAAAAGCACAATCAAGTCGATAATGGAAAAATTGAGGCAGCTGAAAGGTTGGAAAGACGGCAAGGCACAGGAGGTCGTCGATTTTCTACGCCCAATGAAAACGATGTCTTAGTAAATATAGTCAAGACAGTCCATTCACTACGGCCGTTGATGCAGTTTTGAAAGTTTGTTGTTTTCATAAAATTAAATTAAAATTCTTCTATTCAAAGTTCTGTGTCATGCATGCATGAAGATCTTTTGTATTTGGCAATGCCATTCCATCAAAATTATTTGAATTAATTTCCTATTTCACAACAGACTTTTCCTTACTATAAGCTTAATGTTCACTTAACACCCCTGTGGTTCCTCTTCTTTCTTTGCGTTATTCGACTTATGACTTAGTTTGTCAAAATGACATGTGACAATAATAGTGAACAAGAATAAAACGAGGTTATTCAAACGTCTTGTATATAAAGCCCATTTTACATTTTACATAAGTCAAATTTGAACTCTGTCCGAAATTCCGTGCTCGGCGTAGTACCAACATTTAAAGTCCAATTTTAAATCTGTCATTTACCTGGTTTACTATTCTTCCCGAATCTGGCGATTTAAATTTTCTACAACTCTATTTGATAGCGTAAGATGTAAATTTTGAGTCAGAGACGTTTGAAGGTCTGGTCGATTTGGTTGTAAAATTTGTGTGTTGCTCGAAGGACCGTGTTTTAGATTTCGATTGAAACACTCGCGAACTTATGCACTTGTATATTTCGAATAGTTGCAGATTGATGTTGAACGTTTCTTCTCCCGGATTGAGTTTCTACTGAATTTAAATAAAGGAACCGTGTCCTGATTTTAGATTGAATTATGCCCTTGCGGCTGTTGAATGGTATTGTTCGTTTTGAGTTCGTTTCGACTCGTTTAAATAAGAGTTGGATTTTAAATTGTTGTTTGAATGAGAATTGAATTGAATGAGAGTTCGTTTTCGACTCGTTTGAATGAATGTTTGGTTTCGACTCAATTGTGACTTGTTTGAATGAGAGTTCGTTTTCGACAGCCTTGCGATCGTGAGCGGTGCCAGTCAAGTAAAGGTTTTACGACCCTTTGGTTTTTCCCAACTGGCAGAGGCGACGGCCGCCAAATTTAAATGCTAGTATTGTCTAAAAGTTACAGCAATTATTGGTGGTTCAACCCGGGCATTCTGCTAGTATACGATACAAATTACTATTTAGCAAAGCAGCAATATATTTTACCTACAGTTAATAATATTAACACTCTCATACAATAATTAAAAACTTGTACATGTGCTTATACAGCAAATATTGTATAATCAGATAACAATAAATTTTTGGAGCTCAAGATTACTTTTAAATTGGGTCTTAAATCAGATAAGATATCTCCTTATCCACACTTTGGCAAATTGCTTATCTTTTATATTATAATACGGACCTTGAGATTGTGTGTTTTAATGTTAATATAATAAGTGATGTAGAAAAAAGAACACTAATAATGAATATTTTACAGCAATTTTCTAGCAATGTTTTTTAGGTTAAGATGGCAAACGATCAGTTCTTCAGTCCTATCGATCCACTGATTTTTGTGTTATCGTATCTTTTCAAAAGAAATCCAATAGGCGATTGTAGCTACAGTTTGGGCGTCGTGCACTACATTTTGAGGAGCTTCTTTATTTTGTTCATTATACCTAGAGCTAGAAGACGCCAAAATTTTCGCTAACTTAAGTTGAGAAATAGCCACTAGGACGCAAAGGAGTTTAAACATATGGTGGCAGTTTGTTGTCGGGCATGGAACAAGGAAGGTCGTATACGAAGAGCGAGAGCTACAGGAAGTGTCAGGAGAACCACACAACGCGAAGATCGCTGCCATAGACTTTTGGCTCTACGGGACCGCTTCATTTCCACCAGGACGATGGCGGACCAGTACAGTGATTTGAAGAACGTGGAAGGCTTATTGAAATGTTTATCGCCGGATCAGAAGGTTTGGACTTTTTACACACCGTCCTCAATTTGTGTTACCTCTCACTCCCGGATACCGTCGTGATCGATGGCCTGGTGCAGAGAACAGCTAAACTGGGATCTAGAATGAAATACAAGGTTGTGCAAGGGTGAGAAAGCGACGTGGTGAATGACGGGATAATTTTCTGTGGAACGGCAAGTGCACCGTTGGAATGATGGTATAATATGGGGAGCTATGGCCTGTAGGTCACTTCTGTTTTTCATCAGAGGCAACAAGACCGCCGTGAGTTATATCCAGAAGGTGGTGGAACCATATGTACTACATTCGGACGCTCCCCAACCCCCTTTTCCAACAAGATAATGCGCGAGAATCAAGTCGATTGGTCCCCTTCGCCACCAAGATCTCCCGATCTTTTACCCAGTGAACACGTCTGGGATATTGTGGGAATAATATTACTCCGTCCGTTTACCCCATCCTCCACAAACTTTAGCGGCACTTCGGCGTGAGTTACAGGTAGCCTGGAATGAGGTACCTCAGGAGCAAATTGATCAGCTCATTAGGAGTATGCCCAGACGTGTTAATATGTGCATAAGACATTTCTCAAATATTGATTGGTTAAAATATTCAATATTACTGGGTGTTTTTTTTCTGTCATTTATATACCGTTATAAATAATTATAATTAATTAATTCATTAATTAATAATATAATTAATGCAAATGCGAGCGAGCCGTCAGAATTTATTCTCGCAGCGGTCGGGAAATGTGCATCTATTCCGAATCCGCTGGTCGAACGGGGTTGCACTTTTGCATTTTTGATGAAAATACTGTTTCACAGGTGTGGCACCATCCTGGAAACCGTGAAAAAAACACTTTGGAAATTCTCTAGTCACTTTGACACCCTTGACATTCAAATAATAAACCAAATTGTCAACAGTTAATAGTGCCAACCTAATATAAATTTCACAGCCTACTCTAATTTATAATTTAAATGATCGCACGGTATGTCCAACAGTTATGTATGGGTAATATGTAATATTACGTCGGACTGCAGGTAGTGTTGAATTTATACAAAAGAAGCTATCCTTTACATTGGTTATCATGTACATAATTTTATCAACGGTAGCCGTATTTTCAGCTTTTTCTTTAATTTTGAAATTGATAATTTTTAATGTCAAAATTTATTTATTTTAATTTTATAGGCCTAACCGTTGCTCTTGTCGTTTTTGGGATCTGGATTGATTTGTAGCACAGTTTATCATAGACAAAAAAAAAACTAAATATTAATGGTCCCAATGGTAAGTGTGAAAAAGCAAAAACGAGAAATATATTATGCTAAGGATGTGTCATGACAAGACAGGATTTTTATAAATGACTCATAAAATTCTCCATCCATAAACTCGCTCGTTTCTTCCTGCCATATTCTGTTTTCTCCTCGTTTACTTCTTCATATTTTGAAGCAAAAAGAATTCAATTCATATTTTTTTCTTAGGCGATGATTACCAAAAAGGTGACCGGAATCACAATGAATGTCAGTACATCACTCCATTGGCGTGTAGGGTTTTTCTTCAATAAATTTTAACAATTTACTTTTCAGAAACTAACGTATTTTTGCTTTAGCAAATCACCGCTATTTTTTTTGGAGATTATATTAAAAATTGTATTCATTTTACGAACTAAACTACAAATACTGAATATTATTTTAATCAATTTTCTTCTACAAAGATTTAGTATGTAGGCAACCCATTTCACCCACATGCATATACTGCTGTAAATACTATAATTCACTATTCTAACCTTACTTACGTTATTATTATTTATTTATTTGTCATTTATCATTTACAACCATGTTTTTAAACCGAATACGACTGACACTAACTTTCATGCCGCATGTATGCAGATATTCACAACAAAAACTACCCCAACCCCTTCGAAGTAAGAAACCAAAATCTTCAAAAACACCAGTAAGTTTTGTTTTACAAACACAGTCTTGAAACGATCGAAATAGGTTCAAAACTTTATAGACTTAAAATCGCTACGAGCAGTTGGAGGCCGCGGGGGAGATGGTTGCATTTCTTTTTTACATTTATGGAGCAATGATATGGCCGGTCCTGATGGAGGAGACGGTGGTAACGGGGGCCACGTCGTCTTCAAGGCGTCACAAAACATAAAAGACCTAATAAATGTACCAACAGTAGTTCGTGCCAAAGATGGAGAGAAAGGGGGTAATAAGGATTGTCATGGGAAAAATGCTGAGCACTTCGTTATTGATGTGCCTATTGGTACAGTTGTTAGAAATGCTGATGGTAAAGTTGTGGGAGATCTGGAAAATGAGGGCCTCATGTTTGTGGCAGCACGTGGTGGAGCAGGTGGTAAAGGAAATCATTATTTTATAACTGATACTGAGCAAGCCCCTCAAATATGTGAATATGGGGCCATTGGAGAAGATCTGCAATACACTTTGGAGATTAGGAGTATGGCACATGTTGGATTGGTATTTAATTTAACTTACTTTCACTGATGTGTCTGTAATAAATATTTGCAGATTGGGTTTCCAAATGCTGGTAAGAGCACACTGCTGAGAGCTGTTTCAAGGGCGCGACCTAAAGTAGCGCCTTACCCATTTACGACACTGAAACCTTATGTAGGTATGGTGAAGTACGACGACTATGAACAGATTGCAGTAGCTGATTTGCCTGGACTCATACCTGATTCTCATAAAAACAAAGGACTTGGAATACAATTTTTAAAGCATGCTGAAAGATGTGCGGCTCTCTTGTACATTATAGATTTATCAGAGGATAAGCCTTGGCTGTTCTTGGAAACTTTGCAGTATGAGTTGTCACAATTTAATAAAAATTTATTAACCAGACCACAATTAGTCATAGCAAATAAAATAGATATACCACAGGCACAAAACAACTTGGAACTTCTTAGACAACATACAGACTTAAAAGTAATACCAGTAAGTGCAAAGTTAGGTCAAAATATAACTGAGTTACTTAGGGAAATAAGGATATTGTATGATAATAGCATAGAAGATGAAGAGGTGTAAATAATGTTTAATAAAAAAATTAACCAAGTGACCCTCATTAAAACACTAAAAATAATTACAGTTTTGAATCTGCAAAGGATTTTGCCAATTTTAGGATTTCATCAACACCGACGCTGTTGGCGCCAGAAGCTTGTGCAGAATCTGGTTTTCCTCCACCTTTTCCACCCAATTTTTTTGCAACTTCTTGTACCCACTCATTAGCCTTAAGACCTTTTTCTATAGCGTCTTTTGGCACAGAAGCCAAACAGAACATCTTGTTTTCGTCTAAATCAACTGTGATAAACAATGCCGAAGTTGCGGGACTCAAACTTCTAACTTGCTTCAAAGCAGTATCCAGAGCTTTGGTGTTTGAAAAAGCTTTAAGCTCTTTTACCAACACTGGTAAATTGGGATTACTTTTAACAAATTCTTTAATCTGATCAACTACTTGATTTGCTACTGCCGCCTTAGCAGCACGATCTTTATCATCCAAGCTTTTCTTCAGCGCTTTCAGTGAGTTTCTTATTTCTTCTTTTTTCCAGTATGGGATGACAGCCTGTGATACTTCATTTGTTAATTCCACAATCTTCTTAACTAATTCTTTTGATTTGGTACCGTCTTTGTCCGCAATGACTAACGCTTTGATTTCATTTAGTGAATTTTCCAAAAATTCATTTCTTTTCAGTGCCTTTGTGGCTTCCGGCCCTGTTAATGCTACAATTCTTCGAATTCCTTTTGCAATGGCCTCTTCACTCGCAATTACGAAGTCTCCAATATGACCAGCATACTTGAGATGAGTTCCACCACAGAACTCGATAGAAGTGTTGTCACCAGCTGGACCAAATGGATCAGATTCTAATTTTTCCACAGGTATACCAATAGAAACTATCCTTACTGGATCAGGATATGTTTCTTCAAAAACAGCACGTAGACCACGAATCGTTTTGGCAACGGCCAAATTCGATTCTTTAGCATATACGGGATCATTTCTGGAGATCAGTTCTCGAGAATTTAGCTCAGCATTTTTAACTTGGTCAGCAGTCATCGCACCTTTATTTGTAAAATCAAATCGTAACCTATCTGGAGCCACCAGCGACCCTCTCTGATCAGCCTCGGTCCCCAAAACTTTTCTAAGGGCATAGTTAAGTACATGAGTACCAGTGTGGTTATTCATAACTAGACGTCTTCTTGATGTATCTATTGATAGGGACACTTTATCCCCTTTATTGAGAGTACCCTCTAGACTTCCTATGTGGATGACATAACCGCCTCTGACTTGGACGTTTTTAACGGAAAATTCTACACTGTCGTCACCAACTTTGACGATGTAACCAGTGTCGAAAATTTGGCCACCCTGTTCAGCATAAAAGTTAGTTTTGTCGAGAAGTATACCGCACTCTTGACCTGTTACGACTTGGTCGACAAACTGCTTGTTGTGACGGAGAGCTATTACAGTGGCGGTACACGATTCGAAATTGTATTCTTCATTGACACCATTACCAGCGGTATACGTATATTTAGAAGAATCGTCGGTTGGGGGAATTCCTAGGTTCTGAAGTTCAGTGATGGCATGGACGTCCAAGTTGATGGTGTCTTCAACACCAGTGCCTTTACCCTAACAGACAAGGAAAACATTTTATTAAAACAAAATTTACTACATATTTTCGAAACACCTTTTATTAGTTTTACGCGGATTTTACAAAGAAGTAAACAATGGCCTATTCAACTGATTGCTCCGTTTACAAAGAGCGAATAAAAGATGTAGTCTAAATGGAGAAATAGAAAAAGACGAATCAATAAAAATGCAATGAAAAAATAAAAAAAATAACGAACGATAAAGAAAGAAAATTATCGACGAAGACTCAATTAAGGATAAAAATGAAGAAAGAACAGGGACGAATTAAAAACGATGTATGCAAAATGGAAGTGTAAGAATGTAGAAGTAAAAAAGGTAAGAGCCAATAGATCATGAACAAGCAAAAAATAATGATAAATAAAATAATAATAAAAAAAAGAACGGTAAACGATTTCAACGATAACAATCGAAGAGAAGAAACAATAAAGGACGATAAAAATATTACAAAATTAACTAAAAAAATACGATATAAAATCTAACATTATTTGTCTTATTTGAAACGGGCGTTTTTCTGTGACGTCAACACGGGACAAAGTTCAAAATATAGAGTGTATAGAAGGAGGGATATAAAAAGCATGGCCCACTGCATTTAAAGCGACTGACGTCTCTTAAGAGACAGGAAAAAGTGAGCTGATTTTGGGAATTTTTCCTTCTGATAAAATGAAACCTATGAACACAATGAATTCAACCATTACAATTTCTATTTCTCTTCACAGAGTCTGAAGATGGTTTGAGATATATAAAGTGTAACTAACTTCACCATTCAATTTTGTATCAATCAGCGCCACCTATTAGCTTACAGAGTTTGACCACATTAGAGAGTGCGCTCCTTCTATACACTACATAATTAAAAGTTAATAAACTCACGGACCAATGAGAATGCTCCCCCGAAATGACGTCACAAGAGGCGGTAAAAATGCTAGCCGAAATTGCGATTTTTGATAGCCTCTGTTATCTCAGAAAACAACTTTATTAAACACACGTTTTAGGGGTTAATTGAATTTGTCAAATTCAATTGAGGGGGACGACCCCATTGTTGGAAGAATATGATTGCTATTTACTTGAAAATTAAATTGTTATAAATATTCGAATATCACTTAGGCTCTGAAATATTCGAATATCAACGCTAACCTTGTTGCCTCTGTGCTTTCGCGGCACTCTCTTTCTTGTCATTATTATAATACGAATGGAAAGGCATTTTGAACCGCCTGACAACTGTCAAGTATTCATAAGTAAAGTGGCTCAAGGAACCATATGTGATGATATTTATGTATATATCGTGCGGTCAACAAAAAACGACGTCAAGTGGGCCATGGATTAAAAAAGGTATGGCGTCGATGGTGACAAATTTGTCGCCTGACATCTGACATTTGACATATCAGATTATTAGATTGGAGAGGTTTTTATAGTCAAGCCCCAGTGCCCCCTGCCACCCCTACCCTCATCATGTGTAATGGGTCTTTGCCCAGGTCAGGGAGTTTAACGTATGTGTCGCGAGCTAGTCCGCGGCGAGAGGCGTTCGGTCAGCACAGCGAGCCTTCCTACTAACCTCCCACTAGCCAGAGCTTGTGAAGGCTCCTGCCGTTCTCCTATCCGCATTATTTTAATCATGTCACTGTTTACCCGTAATCATAAGACATGACTTGAAGATTCCAACGCTTGCTTCGTCGTCGATTTTAGTCGAACGCACGTTATAATAATGTTAGATTGTATACTCACTTGGGATGCAATTTGCGCCTGTTTCTTGGATTCTTCATACACCGCCATATCAACGTTGAGCCCTTTTTCTTCAGCCATCAACTGCGTCAGATCAACAGGAAAACCGTACGTATCGTAAAGACGCCAAGCCACGTCACCAGGTACCGTCTTGGAGTCGCCCAACTTAGTGATAGTCCTGTTAAGTAGATTCCTGCCTCTTGAGAGTGTCTTCAAAAACTGCTCTTCTTCTTCGTTAATTGTGTCAATGATACTCTGTGTGTCTTTCTTAACTTCTGGAAACGTGTCGCCCAAAATTTCAACGACTGTGTTAACCAGAGTTGCAAAGAAACCTGGTTTGGCATTGAGCTTCTCAATCGCATATCTAACGGCTCTTCTTAAAATTCGCCGTAAAACGTAACTGCAAATAAATAACTTTAACTATGATTTTTAATTATATTTTTTAAGTTTTACCCTCTACCGGTGTTATCGGGATTTCCCCCATCCGACAACGCAATCGTCAAAGTCCGTGCGTGGTCGGCCAAAACCCGGTATGCCATATCGATTCCATCTTTATCGTCATCTCCAATTTTTCCTCCGTACGCTGGAGCCCCAGTGCCTCTTTGAATGGCATCGAATAAGGGCAGAAACAGATCGGTATCATAATTCGACCTTTTATCTTGCATGACTGACACTAATCGTTCCAAACCGAGGCCGCAATCTATATGTTTTTTGGGCAAGGGCTTCAAGCTCCCGTCACTTTCGCGATTGTATTGAATGAACACAAGATTCCAAATTTCTAGGACGTCAGGATCGTCTTGATTCACAAGTTCGGGAACATCGCGACCGCCGATTCTATCAAAGTGCAATTCTGAACACGGCCCGCAAGGCCCGGTTTCACCCATTTCCCAGAAGTTGTCCTTCATGTTGCCCGGAATGACGTGAGTTTCTGGGACGCCGAGTTTTAACCATATCTGAATTAAAAAAAAGCATTTGTATTCTCTCAAATATAAAATGGAAGTAGTTAAATAGAGAACGCCTACTTGGTATATGAATCATATACATATTTGCCGCTCCCAAGTCACTTCCTATAATAAAATAATCTCCCTTAAACGGACACTCCATTGAGCGGCCGAGGTAAACTTTTTTTTTTCAATTTTTAATTTTAATCTCCTTTGAGCGGACGGAAAACTTGAACGTTATGCGATCAATGTATTCATCGTTCACCACTCAAATTTGGTGAATTTCCTGTACATATAGCGTGTACCTACTGTACAAGACAAGATAGATACATATGAAATTTAATTTGAGCTTTCAAGGAATGACACTTGTTCAAAGTCACCTTGCATATTGTTTACTGATGGGTAAAGCTCAGCTAAGGGAATTACAGACATGTTGTGACTCGGAGTGAACAAAAAAAATAATAATCGAGAACATCTACAATGTGTATTTGGGATATCTATATATATAAAAGAAAGTCGTGTTAGTTACTTCGCTTATAACTCTAGAACGGCTGAACCGATTTGGCTGAAAATTGGTGGGGAGGTAGCTTAGAACCGGGAGAAGGACATAGGATACTTTTTATTGTTTATTGAACATGGGGGCCCAGGGGGGGCCCTTAGGTTTATTACTCGAGAACGGCTGAACCGATTTGGCTGAAAATTGGTGGGGAGATAGCTTAGAACCGGGAGAAGGACATAGGATACTTTTTATTGTTTATTGAACATGGGGGCCCAGGGGGGGCCCTTAGGTTTATTACTCGAGAACGGCTGAACCGATTTGGCTGAAAATTGGTGGGGAGATAGCTTAGAACCAGGAGACGGACATAGGATACTTTTTATTGGACATGGGGGCCCAGGGGGGCCCATTGGGTTTATAACTCGAAAACGGCTGAACCGATTTGGCTGAAAATTGGTGGGGAGCTAGCTTAGAACCAGGAGACAGACATAGCATACTTTTTATTGGACATGGGGGCCCAGGGGGGCCCATTGGGTTTATAAATCGAAAACGGCTGAACCGATTTGGCTGAAAATTGGTGGGGAGCTAGCTTAGAACCAGGAGACAGACATAGCATACTTTTTATTGGACATGGGGGCCCAGGGGAGCCCCTTGGGTTTATTACTCGATAACGGCTGGACCAATTTTTAAAAATTTTTTGGTATATTTGGTAGGTATGAGAATAGGTCGTAAGGTACTTTTTACATGGACATGGGGGCCCAGGGGGCCCCCTTGAGTTGGACAGATTTTTTCAAATGGACATGAGGGACAAGGGCCCCCCTTGGATTTATTACTCAAGAACGGCTGGACCGTTTTTTATGATCTTTGATTTCTTGGATTTGTCTCCGCTCCGAATAGCAGAATAACTATTAAAACATTACGGGGAGCTTGGTACAGGGCAACGACAATAACAAAAGCCCCCTTGGTACAGGGCAACAATAACAAATAACGCCGGCCAACAAAATTTGTCGTATCGGGCTTTAAAAATAATAATCGATTTTTGAGAAGTAAACTCCAAAGTTTCACTTCGGTTGCGCGTGGACTCCACACAAAAATCTTTTGATGATATCTCGAGAACGGATTGACTAACTTTTTTCGGAGGCGAATAACTATTAAAACATCGGAAAAATAACGAAAACAAATTTCTCATACATTTTGTATGGAAACCGTATATAACACTATCTTTGATGCATGACAAAAACAAAAACTAACATAGCGTTGTATGCTGGTTCCGGTAATGCCAGTAGATGACGTTGTGTGCATTATGCTTTGAAAACTGAATTTGATTCAGCTAATAAGTTAACACAACATTTATTGATTCTGAGGCGGTACAAAGTTCGCCGGGTCAGCTAGTTTGGGATATTGGCAAAAATCACGATCGTCAGAGGGCGCTTCAAAATGACAGTTGACAGTAGTTGACAGGTCAAATAAAGGAAAACAAACGTTATGTGTCATTTTTCATTAATTGTTTCTAATGTTTATTCACTTATTACTGCAAACTGTGAGAGAAAACTATGTATAAACTCAACAACAAAACTTAAACGAAATGGTTTTACTACAATATTTCACAATGTTTTCCTTCATTCGAAGCTTATAAAATCTAACACCAGAGGTCAGCCAGTTTGCTGATTCTCTCCAATTATGGCATAAGTTCTGTAGCTGATACATTTTTTTTATTTATCTAGAATAGCTTATTGTTCAAGGATATACATTCTGTAGATGAATTATTGTTGTCCTTCTAAACTTATTATTGTCCTTTTGAACTTTTCATAACCGATAATGCTCGTGAATAATTAGTATTAGGAAAAAGGTATCTAAGAAATTGATAGACCATAAAAAAAATGCGTCCACACAAGAGCTTTCACTGTATATTTTATGTCGTGAGCCCAATGCTGAAATTTTTCGTCCTTTTAAGGATCACGATTATTACGGCACTAAAACGTTGTATTCGGCTGGCCTATTTGAAGTTATAGGAACGAAGCTTAGAGTTTAAATAAAAAAAAACTTCCAGTGTATTTTTTTAGAACAAAATACCGGCTCGCAATGACAAGAATGAAATTTATGTTGCGATAGGTATAATTATTGCGAGAAAGAATTTTGAATAATTTCTAAAAATTTTAAAACTAATTTGATGTCCTGTGCAATATTTCAAGAAGATAAGACAAATTTGAAGATGTTTCAAAAATTGACGCGATTGAAATACGATTGCTTTTTCTTCTCTCTCTAGTGAACATTACTGCTGACTTATGAAACTTATGTTCTATAGACCTGTTTCCTTACCTCCTTACACTCAACATCAGGCTCCAAACCAGCAGCTTGATCTCCACCAAAATAAGTGACATACAAGCGATCCCGCGGCAGCCGCAACCTTTCTGTCAGCAGCTCCCAAGCCCATGCGCAAATTTCCTTCTTAAAGTAGTCTCCAAATGACCAATTACCCATCATTTCAAAAAAAGTATGATGATACACATCTTTCCCAACATCATCCAAATCATTATGTTTACCACCAGCACGAATGCACTTTTGGGAATTCACAGCTCTTGTGATTTTAGAAAGATCGCTGTTGGGGTCAACGGTGCCCAAAAATATAGGCTTGAACTGGTTCATTCCAGCATTTGTGAAAAGGAGAGTTGGGTCATCCAGTGGTATTGTAGAGGAAGAGTGAACATATTCATGCTGTTTTTCTTTGAAAAAATTGATGTACGCCAATCTAACGTCCTTTGCAGTCATTGAGGGTTCCATTATGAAGGTTTTCTGGAAATGTTAACATTTATTTTTCATGCAGTGTATTAACATATGGGGACATACCAAACTCTTGCTGCAGCTGATACCTGTTTGCTAAATGCGCCGGTTTCAAGAGACTTTGCACTTGTTTTTGGTCGTCTTTTTGCTAGACAGATATTGCACTATCTTGCACAATTTAAAAAAAAATTGCACCGAATCAACACCGCATGGAATGCAAGTGCAAGTCGATATTTGAGGTTAGGATTGAGGTAACGGTGACATTTAAAAGTAGAGCAGGACTTTCTAACGACTACATGTTCCTCTTTGTGGTAAATAAGAGAATTTTGATCGACATCATTGTGGATGTAATATGTTTTTTGGTATCCAGACCACTTCTTATACATCATTTACATATTTTGTAATTAATAATTGCTCATTCTCTTTACATTTAAAAAACGTCCTTATATCTTATCTAAATGTTTTAACACATGCGGCATTATGATTAAAAAGGTCATTAATTTATTTGCTTATAAAAAATAATTTAAATGTGTCAAATTCGAGATAGGGATTTTCGTGCCGTTAAGTAGACAACGCGACATTTCTGCTCAAAACAGAAACTGTTTACTATATTTTCACAATTTTTAAGAAAAATCTAGCATCGATTCGTGTTCTTACTTATTCAAAAGTGTTAATTATCGGTTTAGAATGTTTTCAAAGACAAAATTATGTGTTTCGTTGTTTTTTGTGAAAACGCCGGATGCCGTATCTGATTAAAGTTCTTCCGCCATATTTTTTGTTTGGGTTGGAAACAGTTTACGTTTTTCCTGAAATCTCTGAAATAATCGCTTGGAAAATCCTCAAAACGGCCTCTCAGATGAAGATGAAACTAGTAGACCAAGTAGTTAGGAGTTTTCGCGTAGCGAAAGTGTTCCGTGAAAATACGGACAAAATAAACAGTATTGACTTTTCCCCAAGCGGCGAGACACTGATATCATGCAGTGAAGACGACCAAATCGTGATTTACGACTGCGAGAAGGGTACACAAGTCAGGACTGTCAACAGCAAAAAATATGGCGTTGATCTTATTCATTTCACACACGCGAAAAATACGGCCATACACAGTTCAACCAAAGTTGATGACACCATTCGATACCTCTCTCTGCATGATAACAAGTACATTCGGTACTTTCCAGGACACACGAAAAAAGTGGTGTCTTTGTGTCTCTCTCCAGTTGAAGACACGTTTTTGTCAGGTTCCTTGGACAAAACATTGAGACTGTGGGATTTGAGGTCCCCAAATTGCCAGGGCTTAATGCACTTGTCAGGGAGGCCAGTTGCAGCATATGATCCCGAGGGGCTCATTTTTGCTGCAGGAGTAAATTCTGAGAGCATCAAACTGTATGACCTTCGCTCTTTTGATAAGGTATGCCACATTAAAAATTCATTTTTTCATTATTGTTTTGAAGCATATTGACAATGACTAATATTATTTTCCTCCAGGGACCTTTTGTAACCTTCAAGTTGACTCAGGAAAAGGAATGTGATTGGACAGGTCTAAAGTTCTCCCGCGACGGCAAAACCATCCTCATCAGTACAAACGGTTCCATTATTCGGCTAATTGATGCTTTTCATGGGACCCCTCTACAAACTTTCACAGGTCACCTCAATAACAAGGGTATTCCGATTGAAGCATCTTTCAGTCCTGATTCACAATTTATATTCAGCGGGTCCACCGATGGTCGCGTGCATGTTTGGAATGCAGACACTGGTTACAAAGTGTGTGTTCTAAATGCAGATCATCCTGGACCTGTGCAATGTGTCCAGTTCAATCCAAAATATATGATGTTGGCATCTGCTTGCACAAACATGGCGTTTTGGCTTCCAAGTCTTGAGGACACGTAAACCTCATGATTCATTGAGTGTATATCAAACTTTGAAAAAACTGAAAAAGTTTAAGACCGTCCATCGTGCGAATGCGGGATCATTGCATTTTAGCTCCCTTCCAATTTTTTAAGGCGATTGTTCACTATGGAACTAAGGTGTAATGCTATAATTATAAGTCTTAAATTTTTACAGTAGGAAAAAACTTGTTTTTAACATTTGATTTTGTGTACCTGTGTGTTCTTTTGTGGGGCGAATCAAGTACGTTTGTAAATAGATGTTCCCTCTAGGTTTTTATGTATCGTTTATAAAAATTTATATAAATTATTTTTATAATAAAAATTGCATTTTTTTCATTGAGGGCTTCTCAAGTCGGTTTTAAAGAATTGGTGGTAAATGTGATAATAATTGTAGAAATTAACATTAAAAGTGTTTTTAATCATAGTCGTTTCAATTCATGTATAAGGGTCTTGTTTCTACTACATTTCAAGTTATCAGTATTTATTTTTGTGATAGACTATAGGCTCTTTTTTAATTACTATTAATACATTTCCAGACTGATGTGCACACATAGATTTTATTTTATATGATTAATACAGGAAACGTGTTCTTACACCTCTCTAATTAAAGCCTAACAATTAAACTGAATTTTTATTTCAAGAAGTTTTTGTATGAACTCTTCAAAATTGTAATTTTAATTGATATCAATTATGGCAATGGTCAATGTGATGGAAGTATGTATACTATGACGCCAATATTTTTGAACGACCTGTTTTACACAATGATGTAAATGAGGGAGGGGCTGAGATTGATAGTGGCATAAGTCAAATTGGTCGGTTTTTCCATTTCACTTCTGGTCCTATAAAAAAATTCAAAATACTATTTACGAATTACGTTTTGGGACTTTAAGTTCTATTGAATTTAGAGAATTGTCGGTTCGGCACAAGAGATACGAGGTACCGCACAATAGATACGAGGTTCGGCACAAGAGATACGAGGTACGGCACAATAGCTACGAGGTTCGGCACAAGAGATACGAGGTACGGCAGAAGAGTCCCTCCAGAAAGGGGGGTTTATGGCGACATATCGATCATGTAATGTAAAGAGCGCAAAATCAATGGGTTGAACCCTTCACAATTTTCAACGAAAATATAACGGCAACCGTTGGAACTACCCAAGAGCCCAAGCCGGAAGATATAAGGCGTTTTTTGGTGGATGCACTTTTATAAGTAAAATTTTAACAAAACCTGAAACCTTAATATTACGGTATGTTATTTTTTTATATGCAATTAATAATCATCAATAATAATTGATGAATAATAAGAACGCTCTTCAATATAAAATTTTCTATAAATTAATAGCTTCCAAAAGCTTATAATTGGGAGAAAATCGGAAATCAAGAGTTTTGTTCTTAAAAATATCCGTAAATGATCCTGTATATTCGTCCTCAGTTTGTGCGAGTATAAGTGCGATACTACTCGGCACTATTGCAATTTATGGTGGCTAAAAAGTGCGTCCATTAATATTACGTACCATTTATTAAAAAAAAATAAAACTATCTATCTTTATTGCTTGGGATATATGCTCTTGATGTTATAAAGCTTCTGATCAGCTTCAGAAATGGGCGAAGGTGCCCCGCTGAGTGGGTCTCGTCCTTCGAACGTCTTAGGGAACGCTATAACATCTCTTATACTCGCAGTGTTCAAAATTTTCGACAGAAGACGATCCAACCCCAAGGCTATGCCCCCATGAGGCGGACAACCAGACGCTAACATGTCCAAGATATGCTGCATGGTGGTCTTGTCTAAGTTCAGCATATGAAACATTTTCTCCTGAAGATTTGGGTCGTGGATTCGGATGGAACCGCCACCCACTTCATTTCCATTCAAAACTAAATCAAAAGATAGAGACCTAACCTGAAATATGTGCAATAAGTATTATGTTAGTTTATTGAAGTTGTAGAAAGACACCTGTAAAGGTGAAGTTTCCAACAAATGGACGTCTTCAGCGTGGGGCGCAGTGAAAGGATGATGTGCCGATTTGAGAGCCCCGTTTTCTCCAGACTCAAATAGAGGCATATCAACAATCCAAAGGAATTGCATCCCTTTATCCTTAATCTGAAGCCCTAGTTTCTCTAAATGGTCCACATATTCAACTCGAATTTTTCCTAACAAATTTTGCTGAAATAGTTTGTGAATCATTTTTATAAAATTTTGTAACAAACTCACAGTTTGTGCCCTATTTCCAAATGCTAAGAATAAAATCGAGCCCTCAGTTAAATTAAGATGATCACTCAATTTCGCCGCGGTGGGTTCAGTCAACAGCCTTCCAATTTTCGTAACAAACTCTTTGGTTGTTGTAATCTTACTTTGAACCAGTTTAGATAAGGGGTATTGCTTACTGAGTTTTTCAAGATCTTCTCTGATACTCTTACCTAATTTGGAATATTCCTTTGGATACACAAGGGCGTAAGCGCCAAAATCATGATTACTAACTAGCGCGCTGTTGTGTTTAAGAATATCTGTACAATTTTGTAACTAAAACGCCGAATTAAGCGTCGTAAACTCAACAACTTCAGTAGATACCTTAAAGTCAAACCTTATGTCTGGTTGATCAGAGCCATACCTCTCCATGGCATCCTTAAAAGACATCCTTGGGAACTTCTTGGGTAATGGGTCTAAGTGGCGCGGCCATGAGAATCCCAGCAGCTCCTCTATAAGCTGTAAAATTCCATCTAAACTAGAGAAAGACATTTCTATATCTAATTGTGTGAATTCTGGTTGTCTGTCAGACCGCGCCCCTTCGTCGCGATAGCACCTAGCTATTTGAAAATACCTATCAATTGCTCCAGCCATCAGCATCTGCTTAAACTGTTGAGGACTTTGCACCAGAGAGTAAAATTGACCGGGAAATCTTGTTGGGACGATAAATTCTTGGGCTCCCTACAACGTGACCGCTCGAGGGAGCGTTTGGGCAATAAAGACTCTACTCACACCAGGGGTGGCCTTGAACAAAGTGGGGGTCTCAACATCAACAAATCCGGAAAAATTAACGAGAAATTGGCGCATTTTCATTAGCATTTCAGAGCGCACTCTTAAGTTACGTTGCATTAGCGGAAATCTTAAATCAAGATAGCGATATTGCATGCGAAGGGTTTCTTTCGCTTTTTGAAATTCTCTAATGTTGAATGGTAAATTGTCTTTTGATTTATTAAGGACAACAAATTCTTGTACTACAATCTCTACATCACCGGTGGGTTGATTTTTATTTTTCATTGTGTCTGGACGCGATACGACGGTACCTCTAACTTGGATGATGGTCTCTAACGGTAAAGATTGAAGTTGTTTTTGGGCTTCAATATCCTGAAAAAGTTCTTACAGTTTGGGTGCAAAGTTGTGTAATTTTGTTACTTTGTCAGGGATCAATAGTTGTGTCTCGCCATAGCTGTCTCTCAAGACAATAAATTTGTTCATTCTTTGGAATTCTAGCCAACCACACACTATGACAGTCTCGCCTACATTCTCGATTCGTAAGTCCCCACAAGTGTGGGTCCTTTGAGTATATTTATTAACGTTATTAATAACGCCGTCAGTAGAGCTATCATCTTCATCTACTAGATACACGCCTTCCTGTTTGAAAGAAGAAAAGTGACGTCTCAAAGGGAGTGTGTACTGCAAAAGGCACTTAGGGCTAAGCTAAAATTGAAATAAAAGTAAATAAAGTCTTTGACAAAGAGTTTGTACTTGTAAAGTTGGTAGCTTTTTTGGAAAACTTGGCTTCATTCTCAGTGAGTGTCTTATAATTTTATACATTTTCATTGGATTGGTTTTATGTCATGTTCCACACATTAAATTAGGTTAGCATTGAGAACTGTCAAAGTTGTCAAATTTGAAAATAAGATTATGCGCTTGCGTCACCACTGCTCATGCGCTGTTTGTAATCCAGTTCCCCTTCTCCTTGATTTTTAATCCACGTAAAGCTGCAAGCGGAACGCGTTGTTGCTGTTCCCTCAAAAGCCGAAATTTTAACGAATTCATAATTATTGTGTGGTCAAAAATTCATCTCAAAAAATGAGTGTGGAAGAGGAGGTTTTGAGGATACAGAAGAAACTAAATAAAATGACTTCGGAAGACGGAAGTGTACGTTTTTTCTTCTTTCTTCCCCGCGTAGCAAAAACGCCCCATAAATAGCTATTTAGAGATCAATTTCCTGAAATCTCCACGTTCTTTTGAATGTCCACAAATGCACGATTCTATTTTTATTTGGTCGAACCCACTCATGACTGAAAATTGGAGGGAAATTTAAACGTGTTGTTGTTCTAGGGTCAAGAACAGGCTCTCGACTTACTAAAACAATTACAGACGTTAAACATTAACCTGGAAGTTCTCACAAAAACTCGCATTGGAATGACAGTAAACGCATTAAGAAAATCCAGTAAAGATGACGAAGTGATCAGTTTGTCAAAAACCCTCATAAAAAATTGGAAAAAGTTTCTGTCTGGATCAAACGCAAAAGAAACAACCGGTTCGAGTTCGTCAAAACCAAAAAAAGATAAAGAAGACCGCAGTAATCGGGAGGATCGAGATCGCGAAAAAGAGAGGAAACTGCCCAGCCAATTTCCACCTTCAAGTTCTAATACGACAGATGCTGTGAGGCTAAAGTGTAGGGAAATGTTAGCTGCGGCTCTTAAAATAGAAGGGGAGGACTTTGAAGGTGAGTTTGGAAAACCTCCAAAATTTCAATACCGATAAAGGGTAGAACTCCACTTCAAAAACGACATGGTTTTCCATTATATTTTTTCACCCCCTGAGGCACACACCAAGACAATTTTTACCTGACATCTAGACACTATTCTCTCTCAATTTCTACAACTATTTTGCTATCAAATCGTCTTAAAAAATTTGCAAAATTGGCAGACAATTTTAAAACGTCATGTAATGACAGAATTTCCACAGCCGCCTACGATGGCATCGAAAAAATTACTAATTTATTTAAGGTGTTACAGATTTTTCTGCGATTCAAAAGCAAAATAGCTGTTAAAATTATTAGAAATTGTGTGCAGGTAATGTGTTTTCAAGAGCTGCTTTTTTGAGATTTTTATTTATTTTTAACCTCAGATGTCAAAATGACAATAACAGAGGCGTACATTCAAACATGAATTTATACTTTGTCACATCTGACATTGTTTAAATTCATACGCCGCTACTGATATTGTTTTAAATCGCAATAGAGAAATAAGAATTTAACTATTCAATGGTACAATCAATGGACATATAAAACTAGTACAAAGCCTCAGAAGAAATTAAGGAAATAGAAAAAAATCCTATGTAATCTTGCCGTTTTCATCCCAAGATTATGTGCTATGATAGACACTAGAATTTTTATTGACTACTGTGTAGATTAGATACTTATGTCCACTGATTGGGAATAATGTACATGGGAATCCCTATAACCCAAAAACTGTTTTTTTTTTTTCATTTCTCTTAATTCTGTCTCCAGGATGCGCCTCAGCTGAAGACCTTGCTGAAGAATTAGAAGAGGCGATATTTCAGGAGTTCAAAAACACTGATATGCGATACAAAAATCGGGTGCGTTCACGTATAGCAAATCTCAAAGATGCTAAAAACCCAAACTTGAGGACCAACTTCAGAATCGGCGCCATACCAGCAAGCAGACTGGCTGTAATGACAGCCGAAGAAATGGCCAATGATGAAATTAAACAGTTAAGGGAGAAGTTCACAAAAGAAGCGATAAATGATGCTCAATTGGCCACTGTACAAGGTTGCAAGACAGACTTGCTGAAGTGTGGTAAGTGTAAGAAGAGGAACTGTACATACAACCAGGTTCAAACAAGGTCGGCTGATGAACCTATGACAACTTTTGTTTTGTGTAATGAGTGTGGTAATAGATGGAAGTTCTGTTGATTTTATTTTCTTTAGAAGACTTACTTTAGTTGGTCAATGGTTTCACTAATGAATCAACATTTTGTTCAGTTCACTGTAAACCCATTGCTTTATCAATAAAATTTTAACTTTATCAAAAAATGTTTTATTAGCTTTTCTACAGCACATTGTTAATACAATATTATAAGAGCATTTCTATTTCACTGTTGATACTACAGCTGTCATAACATATAAGAATATTTAATTAATTTTAATTTTGTGGCTTGGTACAGCTGCCCAGAAAGTTCCACCATCCTCAGCAACAGTAACACTGAAAAAAAATAATAAAAATTAAGTGACTACAATGTTTTTGGTGCAACAACTTACTAAATTTGATAGTTGCCAGTAGCCTCTGGTGCTTTCCATTTCAAGACAAGATTGTTTTTATCTGCGGCATTTTTATGTGTGGCGGAGCTCTAAAGAAAATTATTTCAGTGTAAAAATAAAAACTTAGTATTAATACTTACGCCCTTGGTACCATGACAATTGATGGTCTTGGAATACCTATCGGTATCAGCTACATCAAACGTTCCCACAGCTTTGTTGCCGCTTCTGACTTGGAGCAAGTATCCTTTGAACGGTTTTTTTCCGCTGATGGTGATCTCGACAACTTCACTTGGTTTGGCTTCTTTCTTACTCAAGGTAATGGTGTAGGGCAAAGTAGAAGTTTGAGGTGCTACAGGATGTTTGGGAACTAAATCATCACAGACGGCTTCGGGAGCACCGGCGGAATATCCCCAAGCGGCTGCGACGAACGCAGAGACGATGATTAGTGCTCTCTTCATTATGCTGAAAATAATATACATATGAGAATGGGCTGAAATCATTTTTTATTGTGGTGATCAAATGATTTCTAGATAAAAAAAATCAATTGACATTCTAAGTTCAAAAAATAAAAGACACGCACCGTTACTAGAGATAATTTGTAATAGGTTTTTTTATTATTTACATGAATTGTAAAACTGAGTTGGGAATAAAGTAACACTTTATTGATATCAATATATAAAATAAATTAATAAAAAATTAGTACATCAAGTTGCCTGTGAACAACGTATTTGGACAAGAAGTTCAAAAGCTCCTTGATCCATAGATACGTTGTAAACACCCCAAGTTTTGATATTTCATAGAAATATTTAAAATCTGACCACAACCCACTTTCCAACAAACTAAAGTTTATTTTTATTAAGTACATAAAAATATTTAATGTGTACATATTAGGAATGAATATTTTAATAACAGTGGTATAACAAAAAGTTATAGTGCTTAAAATAAAGTTATATAATAAATGTAAAAAGCTATTCGGCCGTTGGCGACTCCTGTCTCAGTCTCTCCACATCATTGAAGATGACCTGAGCTCCTCCACCACAAGTGGGTAAGATATCGCCTTTATACACCTTGGTCTCCACTTCGCCCTCGTCTCCCTGCTCCTGGGCAATCAGACAATATTTACTCTGTTTGGGATTGGTGACATCACTAGCTTTACTTAATTTGGTAACAGACTTTCGTTTCTTCATGGACGGTTGTAATACAGTGCCCAACGGTACCGGTTTGATGGAATTGTGTTCCAACCATACCTAGAAAAATATGTTAGTTTTCATTGAAGAGAATTATTGGCATCGTACCTCTCCAGCCGATCGGGACCTGCGTTGCCTGGGAGCTGGGGTCCCCACAGGTCTTCTAGTTTGATGTTTTGGGGTTTCTAGGGCATGTTTTGGCGTTTCCTGGAAAGGCTCTGGGGTCGGTTCTGGCATTGATCCTATGTCTGGAGGAGTGATTTCATCGTCGAGAATTTGACGAACTTTTTGCAGTTTACTGTCTTTAGCTCTCATCTCAGCTTTGAGGTGTTCCCTTTGCCGCCTGAGTTTTGCGTCCAACTCCTGTGTCATTTTTTCGCTCTGCAGGGCCAACTTCTGTCTGGTTTTCTGTTTCTCCAGTATGTTCTTGTTGATTTTTAAATCTTTTTCTGTGACTGTGTTCCGTAACAACAGAATTTCGTCTTGTTGATCGCGGATTTTAATGTTCAGGTCGCCGTTTCGGGCCTCGGCGTCTGCCAGTTTGGCTTCGGCTATAGAGTAACGTTGTTTCTCCTTCTTTAGGAGCGCTTTCAAGCTCTTCATTTCCGATTTGCCCAGAATATTTTCTTGCTGGACGTCCATTAGCCGTTTCCGGAAGTGGACCACTCTTTGTTCTTCATCTGCTTCCGCCGACCGAATGATTTGTTGCCTTGGTTTAAGGGCGTTAATGAGTTTTTCCAAAGCCAGTTGACTTTCTTCAAGATTACTAAATGTTAAATTAATTTCAGGTAGCTTAGGGCCCAGAGGTAGTGTCCCGCTGCTGTGTTTATGAGGCGCCGGTGTTGCAGGTTTTTTCTGGATTCTCTTCTTACAAGGGGTGTATTTAGGTTCTGCACGAGCAACTCTAACGTCCTGAGTGGTTTCAGCAAATTTCATGACCTGTAAATTCTCTTCAAAGTCTTCAATGGATGGATTAACGCAAACGATCATTTCAACTCGACCTTCACCTTCAAAGTAGTTCTTGAAAAGGAGTGTTAGACGGCTGTCTCTATACGGAACCAATTTATTTGACCCTGTTAACTGATTTTCTCTTAGTATCTCTAGACAAGTGCGAAGTGATAACAATGAGTTATTAATTTGACTTGCTTCTCTTAGTAGCTGTCCTGTATTTTGGGTCCTATTGGTTCTTTCAGAACCTGCTAGATCTACCAGACTTAACTGAGCTACTTTGAGTAGGTTTGTATCTGGGATGACAGGTTGGCCGTCTTCATTATGGGCTATTTGTTGAAATTGCACTACTCTAATATTAAAAATGGAATGGCTTCGACTAGAGACGGCGTTCAAAATGGTGTTACCCATTTTCTTGCGCTTTTGTCCCATATTAAATACTTCAAACGCTTCTTCAGCTGATTTTACCTCAGTCTCAATGACGCCGTTGACGTACATATTTTTCTGTGGGTCTTCACGTAAAATCTTCCCTTGAATGGTTTTTCCAGTATTATCATCCAACAAATCATACACAGTGTTATTATATATTTCGATGTAACTCACAAAGACCGAATACAAGTTGCTTTCATTAATTTCCAGAATTTTTAAGCCATCATTTACATAACTTTTATCACGATTTTTCTTGTAAGTGGTTCTCATCTTCGATGATCTCAATGTTGTCAACTGATCATGCAAAGCATCTTCTTGTGACTGAATCTCAAAACCATTCATTCTGTCAGATTTAATCACGTATTTAGGCGCTTGAAACGAGGAAATCGTATTAAAAATAGTGTAAATACACTTGGGCATAATTCCAGGATTATTTTGGTCTCCAGTTAACGTGTAAGTCTTCCCAGAACCTGTAACTCCGTAGGTGAAAAGTAGACCATTCTTTCCTTTCAGTAAATCCTCTAATAGTGGATATGCTACATGTTCGAAGACTTCTTTCTGGGAGGCATAGGCTGTAAAAATATGCTTGAACTGGCAATGTACTTCCTTTCGAACAGACTTAGATTCCACCGGAGTTGTTAATGAGAGAGTTGTCGGGGACAAAAGTTTGATACAGGTGGATTCTTGATCATATTTCAGTGGACGTAGTCGACAAAACACACTGACAGCGTCTTTCGTTTTTCGATTTTCCGGACTTTTCTCGTAGCGTTGTCTTGGTGTAAATTTGCTCACTGGTTGCATCTTGATAAAGTTTCGACTTGTTTTGGAAAAATCACTCGAGAATTCGGTTAAACAACGCACATTTCAAACGGGTTACAAACTTTGATTTGAACGACCGTTGCCTTCAAATTCAAACGATACACAAAGCTGTCAAAGCGGACGGTAACAGCGGTCACTGTAATGGCGCCATCTATTGGGAGAGTAGACGTCATTTTTAAATTAAATTTCAAACCGTTGTCCGCGCCTATTACAGTAATTTTAAGTCGTGCCCAAACCAGCTCAAAATCTTGTGATTGGAAAACAGACAAAATATCGTTAGATGTCGGGATTTCATCACCTCGCGCATTACAGGAAACTGTAATAGTGTTACGGAATGAAAAATTAGGAGGCCGTGGAAAAAATTAATTCCAATGTCAACGTCAAAATTTAAACTTCAAGTGAACAAATTTTGAAAAATGTCCCTTCTAATCCCATCATTAAGAGGTTGTGGTCTAAAAAAATTTTAATGTGTAAGGTAAATATTTATTTCATTATTTTTAATCATTCATAATAGGAGATTATATTACAAGTGACAGAAATGCTTCATTGTCAGCGAATGAGATCTTTGAATACACATCTCACGAGCTTACTATGACATTTCGGTCACGTGTAAGATAGGACGTTTTATGCCCGACGTGTAATTTCTTCGACACAACCCCGAAAAGCCTTTAAATTGCTTAAAATACATAAAAATAGTGTGACGTTTATCTGTCATTTTCATTATTTCATGACAGAGAGTGTTTACACAAGCGAAAATTTGAAAATTCTGACAGTGTCGAATGATAAAGTAAAATAATAATACATTTCATAGCGCACTCAGAAGAAATACAGAACACTAGTTTTATGAAATTTTTATCAGAGCCGATTTATTTTATTTACATTATTTTGAAAATTTTGTTTGACAGTTATTCGGGCTGTACGACTCGCGATCCAAGTCCGTCTGCATAAATAAATACCACCTTTATCATAATTTTTTAATTTAATCACTATTTTAGTTTATTATATAACATAGCAATTGCTTTAGATTTTACAATAGGTTCATAATTTTTGAGCAATATTTTAAGAAAATAAATCCGAATTTATAAATTTTAGGAAAGTAAATTTTTTAACATAATAGTCATTTATTATACGAGTTCATGTGTAAATTAAAGTGTAATGCAACGTTTTATAGTTCGACACAACCCCGGCAAGTCTTTAAATTGCCTAAAAGCCATAAAAATAGTGTGACGCTTATCTAACATTTTATTATTGCATGACAGACTGTTTACAAAAGCGAAAATTTGAAAATTCTGACAGTGTCGAACTATAAAGTCGTTTAAATCCATCAATAAGTAAGATAAATAAACCCGAAGAAAATATATTTAGAAATCACAGTGAAATAAACATGTTTAGCATATATTTTCACTCTATGAATATTTTCTCGCAATTGTCCCAATTTAAAAAAAAATCACGTGTACCACTTTCCGCTGAGCTCTTCAATTCATCTGCAATCGATTATGTTGTTCCACATAAATGTTGCAATCACCAAATAAGGAAATTTCTCGAAAGACGCAAAAACCTGTATGAAAAAACAGTGGAAAGAAAAAATTAAACACTACACACACTACTCAAAATTCTCCTTCTAACCTGATAATATAATAAATAATTATATGCTCCGTAAATTAGTAATATCCTTATGGATATAATAAAAAGAGATAGAGATATTAAAAATAAATCATAATAAGATTGTTAACACGAGAGCTTGGATGTGAGAAGTATAAAGCGAAGGGGCTATAAATTCTACAAAAAGTAAAAAAAAAAATACTGGGGTGACCAGCACATACCATACCATAGTGATATGCAGCAAATATGTAATTATGTACTTATGTGAACACGTACTGAGGTGGAATTACGATGAATAGGTAGTAAAGTCACAATCAGATGTTGCAATCATAAAGATACACCAAAAACAAATTAAAGATAATAAATTATGTAAGACATGAGCAGAAAAGTGGATTAGAAAAGAAAGAGAATAAACAATATTTGAGACAGGAAGGTGAGTAATGGAGTTCTGTACGTGAAAACGATATAATATAACAAAAACAAATAAAAATATGTACACATAATATACACGGAAATTATTTCCTAATGACTACACAGTTATAAAAAAATGTTGCACAATAAATTCGAAAAAGAAAAATGCCTGTTCTAAAATTATATTGGGAAAAACGAAAAACTCATCCAAATTTTACTTTTATGTGATTCTTGGAATGAGGCACATCGAAAAGAAATTGTAAGACTTAGGGGTGGGTCAAGTATAGGGGAGGTCTTGGAATAAAGTAGCAATATTTTTACCTACACATAAACGGTAAGTGTCCCTGACAAACAGTCCTTAATTCTATAAAAAAATACTCTATTTTACTTTCTAGTTGCATCTTATTCTGTATAAACAAAAAAAATCCTTTATGGACAATGGGAATGAAAACAGCAGTATAGACAGGAGAAAAGTGGAAAAAATCTTTACTACAACATGGAAGCTGAAGAAAAATCCTGGTAATAGTTCGAGCAAATCCTAAACAGAATACATTAAGGATATTGGTCGCGACTTCATAAGACAGAGAGTTTTGCCCACGTCAAATTTTAAAGAAATCTATTTCACATGTCACATTGGCTTTTTCACTCCTACGCATTAATTGCTACACAGTGCGAGGAGAGAGATGACTGCAGTGCAGTCTACCAGCGCAGTTGTTGCTATGAGTCAGCGGAGTGATCATTCAGAAATGACTGACCGACTAAAGGGTCCACATGCGCTATCGACAGGGGCGGACCTGCTCCAAATATTAATAGATATTGCAATTAAAATTATTATGGGACAGTTCAAGTTTATTTCATAGTAAAAAAAATATCAGAAGTCAAGCCTATATGCATAAAAAAATAAACTAATAAAAATTTAAGGACAAACCAGTTTCGACACTAACATCTGAAACTCAAGTGACCATAAATCACTAGGCCACAATTCTGATTAGTGTCACCCTGTATTGCTTCGCGCCGAAAGTTGTGGACCTAAGAAGTTTTTACCATGAACACGCGACGTTCTGTTCAGTAACGCTCGGACTGATTGTACGTCTCCAGTTCAAACGGTAAGAGATAACGCTATTGCATCTTATATTATGTACGACGGAGATAGGAAATTTGCATTGCACTACGAATTTTGCAATAACAAAGAAACCATTCGGTTATTTCAACAATGATTTAAGGATTTGTATTTATAATCGAAAGCAGCTTCGTACAAAGTTTATTTCATAACTGATTTTTTTCCAGTTTTGGTTGATTTTGGTCTTCTCATTACGGATTCAACCTGTTATCAAATAAGATATTTTTATTTTATTTTGAGGGATGTTCTACTTTAGTATTGATCATTATCCAAATGTTAAACCAAAAATTGAAGTGCTAGGTGCGTTACTGATTAAGTAATTCCAAAACTAAACAATAATTTTTTGGACCATCTAGCGTCTTCTTCCTATCCATGTCTAGTTAGGCAATAAAAGAGTGGGCTGGTATGACGTTTAGGAATGTTGTTGTGCAGACAAATTATAGTCAAATGAAGCCGCGTTCAATTCCCTTAAGAATGAAGATGAAAGCATAATAACGAATGAAGAAACTATCATGGAAAAAAGGTGGAAATCTAACAATGTACTAAAAGAGCAAGACACAATAGACAGAAGAGTACAATTAAGAACACACAACAGAGGAAAAATAACAATTATAAAACTAGACGCTAGAAGCAATACAAAAACTGAAAATATGAAAAGTCGCAGAGAATAACAAAATCTAGATATACCCAAATGATAATAGAAATCACCTAAATGAAACCTTTGAAGAAAATTTTTATGCACAGAGGAATAAGAAACAAAAATGGAAAATAAAAAGCTACAAATTGAAAAACATAGAAAACAAGAAATAATAATATCGAGATGAAAAAGAAAAATATGAAATCGGGTCAAAAGAACAAACTCAGATTTATTGGGTAATATTGAAAAACACGACGAACAACGCAGGTATAGAAAGAGTCAGGGAAATAGTGATATAGAACAAATAAACGAGTGCAAAAAAAAAATGATTTTATTTGTCAAGCAAAATTAAAAGTAAGGTTATCTACGAATTAAATAAATAAAGCCCATTTTACAGCTTATGACATTCATATTTGACAGATGTCAGTTTCTCTTTAATTAAATTGCAGTGATGTAGGGGAGTAAAATAGAAAAAGTAAAAACGCTCACAGAAGGTGCAAGCAGATGAAGAGCAATACGAGCGATATGAAGAACAAAACCACAATCGTAAAACGCAACAAAAAAAAAGTAGTAGAAAGGTACTATTGCGGACAAAGAATTTCAAACGTTAACGTTCTGCCATTTTGAAAACCATAATTTTAAATCACCCCTCATCATTCTGACTGACGTTTGTAAATAAATTTGAAATTTTGGCACTTTGAATTTATTTTGTTAACAATACCAGCAGTATCAGTGTATAGAAGGCGCCAGAGATATAGTGATATGTATAGGGAAAATAAAAAACCTGCTCTCCGATTTGTACACGGGCTATTCAAAGTTCGGCCGACAACAATCAAAGAGTGCCTACGCATGATTCTCGAAAAGCAGGTTTTTTATTTTGCACTCGTTAGTTGTTCATAAAGCCAAATTTTCACTTTAATGTCAATATAATTTGAAGTCGTTTGAACGAACTATCTAGATGTTTATTAAAGGGAAAAAATACGCAGATAAAAACATCCGAAAGAGTTCAAAATCACCAACTAATTTATATTTAGCAAAATAAAAACAATTTCTTAGAAGAAATATTGATTATGGAGATCAATAATAATAATTATAAACAATAATTAAAGAAAGGTAGAGTGTTACGATCATAATTAAGTGGCCTATAACGTGACAGAACATTAATATAAAAAACAAAAATGACATTGACAGATTCTTTTAATTAGAAACAATAATTCCTTTTTCATTCTTGCCTAGGGCAAATCATTTATTGTGTTTTTCGTTCACGTCAATGTTACTTCGTTGCAGTTTTTTATTAAGTGCAGAGTCATTTCAAAAGGACCCTGTAAACTACAATACCAACCAATCAAAGAATATTGATAACAATCAATGACCCGTGAATATGTAGGTACTTGTCAAGGTTTGGTATAATAGTAGAAGGTCTAATTACAAAGACATTATTTCCTAGGTGCGTTATAAATTGCAATAAATAGTATTTTACAACACATTAATAATGTGAAAACACAATAAAACTGCTTTACGTGTGGGTTGTTGTGAGGTCTTTACATCCATGACAATCCGTGATTGCAAGTACACAGATTTTTACTTTGAATCAGACACTTTAATTCTTCAATTACAATGCTAAAATCATTCAGAAATAAATTTATATTGTATTAGGTAATAGCATTTATCACACTTTCTGATTAGTGACATAAATTTTATTTTTTTGTTTTTTGTTAAAAGGAATTATATTTTTTTATGAATCATTTACATATTTTTCCTATACTTTCTTTAGTGTTCGAGGTCACATTACAATCTCTTTTGGAAAAAAATTGGCGTGTATTATTTTTCACAGGAAGCTGACAGAAAATGCGCTTTAGTTTCTTTTCAAAGTGTTAAGTGACCCGTTACCATCCCGTTACGCTTATTTGTAATTAACCATATACAGGGTGAAAACGCGGAGTGAAATCATTGCCGTAGATTCGCGACAGTTTTTGCTTACATTCAATGTTGTGTACCACCGTGAGCAGAAAATACTGCGACAGACAAATTTTGAGTTGATTAATTTGTGCTCGATGAATTGTCAAAAGTGACAACTATTGCTTATTAATAACTGGAACGTTTTGTACAAACATGTAACTCCGATTCACAGTACTAAATTTGGAAGTGTCTACTTGAATCCCATTTAAATTACCCCTAAGAATTAGATTTTCTTGAAAGAGCATCGTGAACTCTAAATACAAATTATGTAACATTGTAAAGTTATAATTAATTAATTTGGGCATATCAGACTTGTTACTAAACCATAAGCATCAGATCGTATGTAAATGATATGCAGAATTAATTGATATGCTGTAACTGAACCAGCTTTTAACAACTTTTTAAAAAAGAAAGTATTAATTTTTGTATACAGTGGCTATAGGTACGTTCATGTTGGATTCAATTTTGCGAATGGGGCAAAAAAATTTATGTACTAGCATTGTATTATTAGAGTACATTGATTAATAATGATTACTTCATCACTTTATTTTTTAAATAATAGTGATAATTCGATAATCCTTTATGTTCCTTTTTCAAACGTTTTTATTTCCAGGGGTAACTGAATACTATTATTTACTTTTATGCCAAATTTCAACATGAATCGTTTAAAACGCAATACTCGTGTCATTTTTTGACAAATTTAAACGTTTTTAAATTTTTTAAAGATAGAAAATGTTGTTTGAATTTTGATATTTCATAATTGAAAAAAAGAAATAAAATTCCTTTCCAATTTTTTTTTTTAATTAAGACACTCCAAACACGTCAAATATTTCTAAAAACTTGGATTTTTTTTCGAGTTGACAAAATTATGTCTGTAGAAGTCCAGTTGTCAAATGGAATGTCATAAGTTGTAAATTGGGCTTTATTTATTTATTTTTAATTTTGCTTCACAAATAAATATATGACAGATATTTGTGCCGTTTTTTAAAATTTAATTGTACATAAATAAACCAGCATAAAACGTAAATCAAATATATAATTTACTAAGCTATCGTAGATAAAGCACTTTACTGTACTTTTGTCATTCAGTAAAAAAGACTTATGCTTGTGTAATATCATAGTCATATTATTAATTCACTCTTCATTATTCCACTCTTCTCGCTTTCGAGTACTAAGTTGTATCAACGTTATTGATACCGCTATCACTTTTAACACATCTGCCGGTTTTATGAAAAAAAAAAAAAAAAAATCAAAACATAATTGTCGACACAATATTACCCGTCTAAAAATTATTATCAAAACAAAAATGTTAAATGAGCACTCACCTTGTGTTCTACTTGATCTCTTCTCTAGACCGAAGTTGGAACTAACCTGGCTGCTCTTTATTTCTTTGCATTTTACTTTCAAATTATACGTTAAGTGGGGAGATCTGCAATGTCTAAATTAAATACCACGTTGTATGTTACCACGCTTCGTTAACGAGGCTTGACATGATGAATTTTGCACCTCACATTAGGGGCTTCCAAATATTTTTTGTTTATATTTTTAATTTAAAGTTTGGTCCAACATTTTGTGAAGGATTCCAATGTGAAAGGGAAGCGGGCCATACTGTGTCAAGGCGATAATTATATTTTCTAACATAAAATTTTTAGTGACACTAATTTATGGTTTGGAAAGATGATTGTCTTTTGAATGCTGGATTTACCAGTCGGTTATTCGAAGAAATGTACAATTAAAAGGGGGTTTATTTGTTTTGCTTGTAAATTGTCTAGTGGAAAATTGACATTTAACATTGAAATTTTCATCCCGTCCTTGATCTCAAAATTTACGTTTTGACTTGATATAAAAGTCGTCGACTACACTACAGCCAGCTTATGTATAATTGGTGTCACACATTTAATTCAATATTCTATCGCAATGATCCGATCTAAAAGGAACAACTTTCACGATAGTTTATGCAAATAACTTCTGTTTTTACGCAAAAAGTTGATCTTCGGAGATTGATATTAAAAGCCTTGCGATTAAATGCAAATTTATTTATGTGTACTGAATGATCAGAAATAATTACGTGTCATTGTTTGAATAATCATGTTTTAGTAAATGGCAGTTGTAAAGGTAACAAATTACTTATGATTAGACGTTATGCATGCATGAATTAGCCTCCGATTTCCGCACTTATTATAGTGTGCAATTTTTTAAACACTTTTTGGGAAGGTTTGCAAAGGCAAAACGTCGGATTCTCGTGGAATTAAGCCCCTTCGACTGTAGCCACAAGCTGCTATCAATAAGTGAATCGCAGCTTCCGTAGTTTTCTTGACATCTTCGGGGGTCCCAATAGAAGGGTTGACTTCAACCAGGTCCATTGCTCCCAAACGCCCCGTTTTGAATACTTGTTCTATCATGTGGATGCCCTCTCTGAGAGTTAGACCACCTCGAACTGAAATGAAGATATAATGTTAAAAAATAAAATTTTTGGAGATTTCTTTCCAGTAATTTCTTTCTTATTTTTTCCTGATTTGATATGTTTGCACAAATTGATTAATTTAAATGTAATAACACTGATAACACAAAAATCGTGTATTATTATTAGAAAAATCTGAAAGCATTTTTAAAAGCAGTACTAATAGCAGTTTTGATAATTGTAATATTTAGGCCTTGTAAGTCACATATCTGAAGGAATTTATTACAAACAATTTTTTTGTACCCGATAGCGAATAAACTGTAAAATTTAATTAACGATAATGGCATTTTATTGTAATAGAGAGGTATCGTGTTTCGTTCAAACAATAACCTTCATAAATCAATCAGTTTTAACTAGAAGTTAAATTAATGATTGAATAACTCCACCACGTAATCCTTAACAATAAGTTCGGTTCCAATATTGCCATGATGTATGTCCCATTTTTTATGTAAATTAGCCCGCATCAAAACTAATGCTGCTAAGGTTTAATTTATAAAAATCGATTTATGAAAATTATAAATAGTCCATTGGTTCGTTCTAAGCGGTGATATCTAGAGAAACTGTAAATTGTTTCTACAAAGACCTTTATGAAACACAACCTAAAGTCGGCTCCAGAGTATCGTCAAGAACAAGCATAATATGTGTAAGAACAATAAGAGTCTGTCAATTAAAGAATAGCTAAACGAATATTGTTGTTGGTATTGTCTCTTTACTCTCGAAATTTCTTACTGACATTCTGTTAATATTTTCAAAATCACTGGGTGGCTGTCTCTGGAAGAAGCTCGTTAAATTTAACTGTCGCTAACTAGTTGACCTGAATAAAACAAGCATTACGTCAAAATTAATGTCTGCTGATTTTCCAAAATATAATTATTAAAAACAATCAATTTTACAGCCCACTATCAATGGGTAAATGATTTATTACAATATCCAATTTTACAATTTAATTTTAAGAAAAATTTTAATAACTTCAGATCCTGTAGGTTTAAGTATAGGTAATGCTTAATACAAAAGAAAGAGGTAAATAAAGGTGAAAAAAATACAGGGTGTTGCATTTCGATGGCTGATTGTAACAACTAGGTAACTCATTCGTTGTTTTGGAGCCTTCTTTGCCTACATACAGAATATTCTAATTTTATGGTTAATAGCAAAGCCCCTGTAATATTTTTTTGTAAATCTGTTTTTAACCATTAAAAAAAAAACATAACTATTGTTCTTCAATAAAAATTAAAAAAATACACAGCTGTGTAGCATTTGCTATGGCAAGCAATAATATAAAAAAACTAGCTGACCCGGCGAACTTTGTATCGCCTCAGAATCAATAAATGTTGTGTTAACTTATTAGCTGAATTCACTTTTTTATCAAAACATAATGCACACAACGCCATCTCCTGGCATTGCCGGAACCAGCATACAACGCCATGTTCATTTTTGTTTCTGCCATGTTTTCCGATGTTTTAATAGTTATTCAACCCGAAAAGAAAAAGAAAAAGAAAAATGTGTGTGGAGTCCACGCGCAACAGAAGTGAAACTTTGGAGTTTACTCCTTAAGAATCGATTTTCATTTTTAAATCCCGGACGACAAATTTTGATGGCCGTCGTTATTTGTTATTGTCGTACCAGGGGGGGCTTTGTTATTGTCGTTGCCCTGTACCAAGCTTCCCGCCCCCTGTAATTTTTCCAATGTTTTAATATTTAATTTGCTATTCGGGGCGGAGGCAAATCCAACAAATTAAAGATCGGTCCAGCCGTTCTTGAGTTATAAACCAAAGGAGGCCCCTGAGCCCCCATGTCCATTTATTAATAGTTATTCTGCTATTCGGGACGGAGACAAACACCGCAAATCAGAAGATCATAAAAATCGGTCCAGATGTTCTTGAGTTATAAACCCAAGGGTTCCCCCTGAGCCCTCTGTCCATGTTTCAATAGTTATTCTGCTATTCGGGGCGGAGGCAAATCCAACAAATCAAAGATCATAATAATCGGTCCAGCCCAAGGGGCCCACCTGGGCCCCATGTCCAATGTGAGAAATAGTTTACGACTTATTCCTATACCTACCAAATATAAAAAAATATACTTAATAAAAGTCAGTTGAGCCGAAAATTCGGTCCAGCCCAAGGGGGCCCCCTGGGCCCCCATATCCATGTGAAAAATACTTAACGACCTATTCCCATACCTATCAAATATACAAAAAAAAATCATAAGAATCGGTCGACCCGAAAAATCGGTCCAGCCCAAGGGGACCCCCTGGGCCCCCATGTCTATGTGAAAAATAGTTTACCACCTATTCTCATACCTACCAAATATACAAAAAAAAAATTCATAAGAATCGGTCAACCTGAAAAATCGGTCTAGCCCGAGGGCCCCCTCTGGGCCCCCATGTCCATGTGAAAAATAGTTTACCACCTATTCTCATACCTATCAAATATACAAAAAAAAAATCATAAGAATCGGTCGAGCCGAAAAATCGGTCTAGCCTAAGGGGCCCCTCTGGACCCCCATGTCCATGTGAAAAATAGTTTTAAACCATCGCTGGATTATGTCGATCAAAACAAAACGAAAATTATTCAAATCGGTAAAGCCGTTCTTGAGTTATAAAATTACAACGAAAAGTGGCATTGATTTTTTAACCGACTTCAAAAAAGGAGGAGGTTATCAATTCGGTTGTATGTTTTTTTAATGTTTGTTACCGCAGAACTCCGTCATTTATAAACCGATTTGTAAAATTCTTCTTTTATTTGAAAGAGTATACTTACAGATTGGTCCCACTGTCACCATTTCAGGATCTGATGAGGGGGTCTCATGGAAATCGAGAAAAATCCTCAAATTTTCGTGCCCTTTAATTAACCGACTTCATGTATGTTCACCGATTTCTTCGTCAATTGTGGACCGATTTACAAAATTCTTCTTTTATTTGAAAGGGTATACTCTAAAGATGGTTACATTGTTAAAAAATCAGGATCTGATAAGGGAATCCCATGGAAATCGAGAAAAATCGTCAAATTTTCGCTCCCTTTTATTAACCGACTTCATGTATGTATGTACCGATTTCTTCGTCAATTGTGGACCGATTTACAAAATTCTTCTTTTATTTGAAAGGGTATACTCTAAAGGTGGTTACATTGTTAAAAAATCAGGATCTGATCAGGGAATCTCATGGAAATCGAGAAAAATCCTCAAATTTTCGCTCCCTCTTTAACCGACTTATCATGTATGTTCACCGATTTCTTTGTCAGTAGTGGACCGATCTACAAAATTATTTGAAAGGGTATACTCTTGAAGTGGTTCCATTGTCAAAAAATCAGGATCTGATCAGGGAATCCCATGGAAATCGAGAAAAATAGTCAAATTTTTTCTTCATTTTATGTATATAAATATGTTCACCGATTTCTTCGTCAACTTTATTGAGGACCTCATTATTGGAGAAGCGTCTTTACTAGGTATCACTAACTTATCACTTAAAATTGTAAAAAAAATTGCTTTTAAAAAAAAGAGAACCGACTTCAAAAAGTGAAAAATAATTGAATACATGTATTATTACATGTACTACTCAATGATCTGTCTGAAGTCGGTGCTAAGCCAAATAGGTAGTAGATAGATAGGCTGCCTGCTCCAGCCACATCGAAGGTCTCCCGGCGAACGCACCGGAATGCGTGAGCGTGGGTGGGGGGCTCGTGCTGAGTAAAACATCCCAAACGGCAGACGTCGTTGATGGTCGTCTCGAATGATATCGAATTTTGTATGCGTTATAACGTTGTTGATATTTTTGTATAATGACAATATGTTACAAATTTGTAACCTATTTGGCTTGGCACCGACTTCAGACAGATCATTGGGTAGTACATGTAATAATACATGTATTCAATTATTTTTCACTTTTTGAAGTCGGTTCTCTTTTTCTTAAAAGCAAATTTTTATATACAGACCGTTTCAATCGAAACGAGCCACCCTTAATAACTTTTTTGGAAAAGATATTTAAGAAAAATCTAAAAACAGGACAATTTTTATCTCGAGGGGGGCATGTTTTGATGCAATAGTAAGCAGGCTTGGTGCAACCCCATACGCCTGACAGGAGCAACCCCGATTTTTTAAATAGGGAATATGGGTCGAGTAACATGTCGTTTGAAAGGTCTTTTAATTGTCTTTTTGGCCACATAATTATTTTGTTATTTGTATAGTCTATAAGTTAGTAATTAAAAAAAAAAAATACGGATTTTTTTGTATTTAGGAATGCCTGCAATTAACGATAAAAAGCTTGCAATAAACATTATTAGACAATTTATTATTGATCTGAACAACAATAAGTAAATGTTCCCATTGTAATTTATTAAAGTTTGTGGAGTTCGACTTAAATATAATTATTTAAATTTTAATAAGTAAATAAATAAACTGAAAACAAAATAGTCGTGTTTAGTTTCCTGAGCGATAAAGCAACTGTAGCATTGAACACTAAATTTGATTTCATATGAAATGTTCAAAATGATTTCCATCGACTTCCATGCACTCATACAGACGATTATGAAATACGCTTTTTAGGTTACGCAACGTTTCCGGTGTTATTTGTCGAGATTTCAGGATAATCTTTTGTCGCAAATCTTCCAGAGAAGCTGGTTCTGTCGCAAAAATTTTGGACTTGAGGTGTCCCCACAAATAAAAATCCAGGGGAGTCAAATCGGACGATCTAACTGGCCATTCTACAGGACCTTGTCTACCAATCCAGTCCAGGTCTTGGAAAACTAGGTCCAGTTAGGTAACTAAATATTTTTAGATTTTTTTTTGTATGATTTGTATTGACCAATTTAAAAAAAAAAATAGTGAAGGCATAAGAGACCAATACCACACTAATGACTCATCCTGTACATAGATGAAATGCTGTTCGTTCGTAAGTGGATCACTTGAGAACGGCTGGACCGATTTGGCTTTTTTTTTCACAATATTCGTAATGGTCCAAGTAAGGTTTTTACGGAAAGAAAGATTGGAAAAGTTGTCCGGAAAACTTTTCAATTTTTCTTCCGTAAGAACCTTACTTGGACTGTTACGAATACATATGTAAAAAAAAATCTAAATTGGTCCAGCCGTTCTCAAATAAAGTGCTTACCAAGGCACAGCATTTCATTTTTATTATATAGAAAAGAGATGCAGGAGCAGCTGTTTCAATGATTGTAAAAATTTCTATGTTTATACTATTCTTAAAAATGCCTTACAGCCAATGCGAATTACAGAATACGCATCATAAGGGATACATAAATTAGAGTAGGCGTTTTTTTATGCAATGGCCCAGCCTGCAAATTGACTGACAGAGTAACGTTTGAGGTTATGGTAAGCACTGTGACGTTTAAAATAAAAAATAATAAAAAAAAAATTAAAAATAAAACACACTAAAAAAGAAAGTAGGTTTATTGAGAATTAAAGCAAATGTTCAAAGTGTTCTCCCCCAGCTTCAATGCGGCTGTTACTCTCCGTTTCATATTTTCAAATGCATCACGAAATCTTGCCACACATTTATAAATTTTTTGGACTAATTTTTGATAATCTGCAGGTAAATTAGCATAGATTACTACATATACAAATACTATAGAATACTCCCTCCCATTCACCATTCTGTTTTACCCTATCTTTCACATTCTTTCTCTGGTCCTTATGTGTTTTGTAATCAGTCTGTTCTTATATTACTAAACATCTTTTCCATGTCCTCCTCTTCACTTCTGTGCCGCTTCAATATTAGTCTCCTTAAAAGCTTCCACCTTCTGTCGAGGATACAGATAGATCGAAAATTTAATTAGTCGAAGTTGAACATGCACGAAAAGCCGCTTGCCGTATTTTAATAGAATTCTTTATTTAATGTCAAGTTTAACATGATCGACTACGATAAGTGGCATGGCCAACTTTGACTAATATATTTTTCGATCTCTGTGTATCAATTTCACCAGTAACCTCTATCGGTCTGTTGTAAAAATATTGTAAGAATGATCGTTTACAAACACAAATCAGTTAGAAGAAATCAACATTGAAAAGAATAAAATATGTTCCAATGACTGGAATCCCTCAAAATGCACGTCTTGATGCGGCCGCAGCAAATCGCTATTTCTTGCCCGCCAAGAGCATTGGCAGATAGAAAAAGCAGTATCAAGATTATACACCCTCGCGTAATAGCAATAACATCGAAAGTGAGAATGGGAACTAGACATTCAAACGTTGTATGAAAATAATGGCAGAGATAGATAAGTGTCACGTTAGATTTCTTATTATAATCGAAAGTTATCCTTTGCTAAGTGTTAAGATCTTAAGAAAGCAAAAGTGCTAACAATCGTACCAAATAACATTTGTTATTTTTACTGTCGCAGCGAAGAACTTCTTGTGACATATAAACATTCAGCATATACAGGGTGTAGACTTGTTTTGGTGTTCCTAAAGATTTTACATAATATCCTAAAATATTGGCCCTAATCATTTTATAGCAAAACCTTAAAGCATTAAAAACTCCATATATGTATATCCATTTCTATTTTATTTCTAACATCTTCCAGTACTGAAATTAAACGGAACATGGAATTTAAAGAATTGCTTCAAAATAACAATGGCATGACTTGTGTCAACTTTTGATAACTCAAGACAAAACAAAATAAACTCAATAACAATAACAGGCCAAAAAAAAATATATATAAATGTTTTTTAAATCTTATGTATTATGTATGTATTTGGTATCAGTTTTTTTATCACCCACAATTCTTTCACAATATGACATTAAATATTTCAAAATAGGGAAAATTTGATACATAAAAATTAAAAAATATGTAGTTTTAGGTTACAATTTTCACTTACGACTATTTCACTCATATATATTTTAACCAATCATATGTGATCATTCAACAATGGAATCAAAATTTAAATTGAAAAAATCAACTTCAACAAAATTTTATCGGGGGTGACGAACCAATGAACAGTCTTTATTACACAACGTACCTCATTTTTCAGCGAAAAAATAACAATTGCTGCAGTCACTGTGGCAGCATATTGCATGTCAAATACCTCAATTACCTGTCACCTTCCACCACATTATCAATAATTTGGGCGTTTTCGTGAATAGTCTGGCGAATATAATTCGAGTTGAGATTTCCCTGGAAAAATTTACCAATTGTGGAATCGAGTTCTACAATTTTGCTCATGACATTGATCAAAAATCACTTAACTGCGTTTCGAGATTTTTATGACAATGTCATTCGCAAAATTGCTAGGCGAACTCTCGTAACAATCGGTAAATTTTTCCGACGAAATCTCAACTCTTATTAATAACTGATAATATTAAATTACTACAATGCGAATATTTTAGGTGATTTTTTTTTATTTCCTTTCCCTTTTCTCTGTAAAGTTTCTTGCATACATTTTTTTTCGATGTTGCTCTCTGTGAAGTGACCAACAGTAATCACTCATCATGTTGATATTCCACCGTCTATGGTATCGTTTCTCCATCTCTTCTATGACCTGATTAAACCGTTCCCCTTGCTCTTCACTCAAATCACCCGAGTTTTTAAGAAAAAAGTGAAGATGGCTGTGTAAGAAGTAGACTTTAAGGCTCATCAGACAACCAAGAGTTTTGAACTTGTCTATCATTATTAGCTACGATAAGTTAATAGTTAGGAGCTTTCATATTGCCCAAAAACTTTTTCCTTCTCCTTTGTATTCATCGTTGCTAAAATATATATTTTTTTATACTAAAATGTGAGAAATTGGTGGGTGATACGACTTTTTTATTATTATTTTCGGACTCAGCACACCAAAAAACACAGGAATTAGGTAAAATTATTTCATCGTTGGCCTGTGTAATTATTATCGGTTTAAAGTGCTTGGCATGCTTTATTTTCAGTGTGTCAAACTCTTCGCTAATGTTGAGAAATATTTGCAGCGGCCGTCGCGTCGGCCAGTTGGGAAACCCAAAGGGTCGTAAAACCTTTACCTGACTGGCGGCGCTCACGGCAGCAAACAGTCGAAATCAAACCCTCAATCAAACGACAGTCGAAAACGAACTCTCAATCAATCTCATTCAGAAAACAACTCACTATTCAACAGCCGCAAGGGCATAATTCAATCTAAAACCAGGACACGGTTCCTTTATTCAAATTCAGTACAAAACCAATCCGGGACAAGAAACGTTCAACATCAATCTGCAACTATTCGTAATATACAAGTTTATTAAGTTTGCGTGTGTTTCAATACAAATCCAAAACATATGGTCCTTCGAGTAACACAAATCTACCCCCCAATTCATTACAGCTAACATAAAACTTGTTTCAGAATTGAAGAAGTATTTTGTTAGTTAAAGTATTTTGGTCATTTTTTGTTTGGTATTACGAAAAATTTTATAAGCCACATGAAATGTACCGGACGTCTTATATTCACATAATTATGTATTCAGTTAAAAGGAAGTCGGTTCATCGTCACGGTTTGTTTAATCTTTCTAAAATCTAAGACGTCCTTACGTCCCTTGTGGCGTAAAGAGGTATTGCTACTGGGTATTACTTGAAACAACACCAAATTAAAACACTTCCATATCAATTGTTATCTTAATTTTTAAAGGGTGGTATTTTTTAGCCCGCCAAAATTAGTACAATTCACGACAAAATTAGTATCCTTCACGACAAAACTGGTATATCAAACGACAGAAAAATATAAATATGTATTGAGGGAATATACTCTATATAATTTACGACAAAATTAGGAAAATATAAATGAACGACAATAAATTAATGTAGAAATTCATGACAATATGTTGCTCTCACTTGTCCTAAGTAAAAGGAAGAAATGAAATTCCGAAAGACAATATGGCCCCTGCGCAAGTATCAAAAATTGTATAATTGAAGTTATACTTGTTTAGGCAGGTTATATGAAATATTGATGAAAGTGAATTTTTGTCGTGCAATATTTTGGTATGCAATATTTGTCGTTAAATATCCCATTTTCGTCGTGAATTGTACTAATTTTGTCGTTAATTATCCCATTTTCGTCGTGCAATATTTTGCGTTTGATATACCAATTTTCGCGTGCAATTATATATTCCCCTTTTTGAAAATAACATAACCAAATAACCAGTGTTTGTTCAGACAGATTTTCATTTCGAGAAATTGTACGTCGACTAGATAGGAATCATTCTTCAGTGATCAGGACGTCCCCGGAGGACTAGAGAACGATTTTTGTAACCATACTGAATGAAAACGATGGCATAATTTTTCAGCAAGACATTGCTAGACCACATGTTGAATATATTTGTAACAACTTTATGCAACAAAAAAATAGTGACAGTCTGCTTTGGCCGCCTCGTTCTGCGGACCTAATCCCCAATGAACATGTCTGGTATAAGATGGCTGTTCGTTCAAGATAATTTTCCCATCCGACAAACACTCTGGAAAAGCTGAGTCACTACAATGAGATACTTCAGGAGAATATCGTTCATCTCATTGACAGAGTGGCAGGGCGTGTCAATAAGTGCATTAGGAACCGTCGTGATGACACATTTTTTTTTCTAAAATTGTTGTTTTGTTTTTCTTGATAAAATTGTAATCATTTGTTTCTACACCAAGCAGAAATAAACTGTAAAAGTTTTAGCTAGGTACTCCTCCTGGGTGGTGCAATTTATTTAGCACGTAGTTTAGTTTCCACCGAGGGATTTGCCAACTTTCTTGAAGAAGTTTCCTGATAACCCCATTTAACAAAACCGAAAAAAATACAATAAAAATGAATTTAATTTTTCCCATTCAATGGGTAATGCCATTTCACAACAATTATTCTTTAATTTTTTTTCCTTTTAACTCAGTTCTGCTGTAAAATAATTAGGGGAACCAATATTTGAAGGTGCATTGGGTTGATTATAAATGATTAATGGGCATTTCTTTACTAATAAGGTCATTTTGACTGGAAAAGTGTCTCGATGTTTTTTTTGCTAAATGATGCAATGAAGTATTTTGTATTGAACATAAAAAGAAGGTGAATACATTGATAAAGTGGCTAGTAGCAATTAGCTCGATGTAAACGCCAGCAGTAATCTCCTAACATAGGTGCGTCCCAATCATCTTGAAACCTTTATGAAATCTTTCTTCAAGCCTTTTTACATCCTACAGCAAAATTAAGAAGTTCCGTAATAAAAATTTGTGGAGAAATGCCCTAATACATCATGTTGCCTATGGAAAACCAAATTTACACGTAGTTAGTTGGAGAATTTTGACATTCAAAGCCTACTAAGTCTATGAATCATCATTTATGCAGAACCTGAATTTTTACCCATTTTTACACTAGTAACGAAGTCACGAGTGAACTTATTTCACGAGTTCAAGAGAAAAAATAAAATTTCAAAGAAAATTACAATGCACAAAGATCGCAATTGTGTTGCTCCCTTTACTATATGGATTACTCTGCAATTTTTTAATTCTGGTTTTTGCGTTTTGTGTACGAAGCGAATACGAAATGTGCGGAAAAGATAATAGTAGATTGTATTACAAGTAACAGAAGTGCTTCATTTGGTAATATTTATAAAAATGTAGTATTTCCTTCAAAGGTAAACGTAGAAGTAAAAGGTATAGCTCACAAGGAGAAGGTAGAAGGGAAAGGTTTTTGCCTTATTTCGTATTCATAATCTTTCCCTTTTCTTTGCAAACAAATCCTCGCAAAAAGAAGGAGAAGGTAGACAAGTTGCATATGTCGCCTCTGGTATCTCCACGCGACTGCATACCATAGGCACTGTCCCAACAGTACTGTATTCGTGGTCCGCCGCATGCTTTCAGCGTCATGTACGGAGTCGGGCCATCGTGCATTGATATACATGAAAACGCATATGCCTTGAACATTATTACATATTCATCGTCAAATAGACGCGGCTTTTCAACTTGCGTGCAGTCGATAGCTCCTATTACAGTCGAGAAATTTTTTTTGCTGACCATTTCACTTTCCCTTCCATAACTCCATTTTCGGTTCATGGGAACTTGATCCACTCATCCGTCTTGTCCACAATGACACCGATAGTGGTACTAACGATTCTGGACACTGTAGCTGTGTACAACCCAGTTCCTCACCGATACCACGAGCACACCACAACACCTTCGTCCTACCTATGTGCGTATGAACAAATGAAGTAAATAATTTGCTACAGAAGCTTCTCTGGACTAGAAGCATATTTTCTGAAGCAAATCCTTCAGTTTTAAAGCAAACGCTACTGTTTATGAATACCAAAAAAGTAAAACATTTTGCTTTGAAGTAACACCTTTTTGTTCCAACTCCACACCTTTTCCTTCCTTTTTTATGAATATAAAGTGAAGTAAATGATTACATTTCTGTAAATAAAAGCAAGTCCTCTTTTTTATAAATACGGACTATTGTCAGGGAGTGAAATCCTTGAATGGATACACATTTCACGAGTTTACAATAGAATTTCGGTCACGTGTAAAAATTAAAAAAAACAAATGTCAAAATGACGTTTCAAAAAATTATTCATGTCTTACCATTGTGTAAGCATAGTAATCCACCCCTTTTAACATTATATCACTTGTGAGTAAACTACTACATTATAAGTTCAATTTTCGTGGAATAATTAGTCATCTAGACGTTGGTAGGGCATAAAATAAATAACAGACGGTACTGCCCACGGTAATGCTTCCAAGGTTTACGACAAATTAAGGATTTTTTTGTAATCGAAATTCGAATAATGGATCCAATATTTTTACAAATGAATAACAAATAAAATATATAACAATACAAGCAAGGTAACGGGTTTTACTGTCTCCAGAAGGTGACAGGCTCGTCTTCGACTCGCCAGTCATATCCTTCTGTCCGTCAGTAGAAACCCTTTTAGCATGTAATAATAATAGTAATGTTAAATATTATAAAAGAAGAAGAAGAAAAACTGCAATCAGTTAGGAATACCAGTCCTTTAAATAATAATAAAACAATAGTGTGACTGAAAAAGTGCTTGTAGCGTATTTTTCTGAAAAGTCGAAGAAAGTGAAGGCATCGTCAGTATGGTCATATTATTCGATGCTGAAACGTAACGCTGCTGGTAAATGAAAATTGTAACATTTAAAAAGTCTAAAATCTTGGAGCCAGTTGACATTATGAAATTCTTGACACAAGCTCCTGATGACGACTATCTATTTATAAAGGTTACATTTTTATAACAATTATATTTGGTGGTCTATATTTGTATTTGGAATTGCAGGTTGTTGCTGTTTTGGGTGTGCATGGGGCGACGAGGTTCGATGAATTGCACAAGTTAAATAGAAGTGTCTAATGTGGAGGACAGAAAATAGGTGACTTGATACTAAAACCACTAAAACCAAGAAGGAAAGGTCGTTTTGTATTACTGACAAGGAATGTGGAACGAGTTTCTCACAATAAGTTTTTTGTCAATTAAAAAAGTGCATTATTCAACCGGTGGGGATCAACACCATATATAAGACCCCCAAGAGAATTTGTGGATTTCCTAAAGCTACCGAATTCAGAAATGTATTATTTTTATCGTTCTGCAGCTACTATGTTGGCAAACTCTTGTGTTGATTTGGTGTCAGTCAAACGCATGGATGGGTGGAAATCGTCATCCGTTGCAGAGACTGTAGTCAGTAAGATTGCTGTATTCAAGAGTATACTTAGTGGACCCGACTGGTCTAAATATAAGTGGAGAAAACGCTATAACATTTTGAGACGATAAAGTTTCTATACAAAAAACAAATAAATTATAGTACAGTAGAGGTTTACCAATCTCATCTTATATCTTTTGAAAGAACGAAGGCTCTCACGGCGGTGTATTACTATTTAAATTTAATTTATGCTATTAAGGCGCTTCTCTCACCCCATGTTTGCAGTGTACATTTATAAAAATCGCTGTCTTGTTAATTACTAATCAATAATCTTCAAATTTTGAATAGTTGTAGAAAAAGGATTGCTTTAGAACCTACGCATATTTTTTTCAAAACTGTTTTGCTAAATATGCAAAAATGTCGAACTGAACATACGTAACTTTTGTCACCATTTTATTGACACTTACGAATTCAAAACCTACCAAGAAACATGCGTATCGCCTTGCCTATAGTTTTTTCTTATTGTTTGCTACATTATTGAAGATGGAAGCGCAAATACAACTATGTAATAATGTTTTAAATAAAACCCCGTTCTGTTGATTTCTACGTCAAGAAATTAGCTCCACCTATACAGGCATGCTGCAAATTCGCCGTGTACAGTCCGAGTAAAATCTTAGACCTATACAAAATTATGCGGGACGGAGAGCCCCTGTTATCTTAGACCTTCGCGGCCGTAAAAGTTAGCTTTTTTGGACGCATCTGCTGTTTGTGGCCGAGGCCTGAGTCGAGCACACAATGCAGATAAGGCCCAAAAAGTACTTTTGGCCGAGATGCACACGATGTTTTTTAGGCGATGATCACAAAATACACTCAATATACGAATTTGGACAGTGTCCGAATAAAATGCTCAAAACTAGAAATTCATAATTATTCTAGACCATATATAGATTCTTATTTCACGAATTTTACTGACGTGATTTCGAAATAAGTTGGTAATTGTCATTTGAATTGTGGATTTGATAGCAGTTCTGATGGTGCTCTGCAACCGCCGATGAAGAAAAATGACCTTGTTTTCCGAAAAAAGCGTTCAAGGCAAAGCTCTATTATGAAGTCAGTATATTGTAGCCGGGAGCTAAAAGTCCGTGGGGCACAAAGTCCCACAGTGACTTTTTAATATTAAATGTATATAAGACATCATAGTTTTACTTTGCAATTGTGGTATTCGGAGACAGCCCCGGATCTACGATTTTTTCGAACCGGGGCAAAAACTTGATAGTGATGGCGCCCCCTCCCTAGAAAAACTGTTAAAACTGACAAGGATTTGGCGCCCCCATAAAACTGCCGCCCGGGGCAAGTGCCCCGGTTTGCTCCCCCCCTCTTAGATCCGGGACAGTTCGGAGAGCGATATCCGAGAGGAAGTAGGGAGTTACATAATGGTAAGACATTAATTATGTTTTGAAACGTCATTTTGACAAATTTCATATTTTTTTTATTTTTAACTTTTTACAAGAAATTACACGTCGGGCATAAAACGTCCTATCGCACTCGTGATTCAAAGATCTCACTCGTTGACATTGAAGCATTTCTGTCACTTGTAATATAATCTACTATTATTCAATCTTTAATGTCAAAATTGCATTTTATGTAGTCTTTACATCATGTTAAAATGCAATTATTTTATCATTTAGAAGATAGAAAAAAACTTCTATGCCAAAATCCATTCTTGTATTGGTGTCTAACGTTTTTTTTTTTTGGAATTTTTTTTGACAGTTGAATTTTTTCACATCAAAGAATGAAATCCATGTGGCTTCATGACACTTTTCAGGGACGAGAGCTGCTATGAGCCCGACCCGTCTAGACCAAAAATATTCTTTTCCAAACAACTTACTAGAAAAAATCACCTCATGGGCACCCCATACAGGGACACATTGTATAATAAATAACTATTATCCAAAATGATAGTTACGGAATAGTCAAATCAACCAAATGGAAAACTATAGCAACCATTCCATAGGTCTCTGCTTTTAATATGAAATGGATAAAAAACACAAAGGATTTAATTATTACGAATGATTTTGGATAAAACTTAATATTACACTCGTGTTGAATACTATATTAGGCACTTAAGAAAATTACCCGTTCACTCTTCGAGCTCACGGGCAAACTTTTTCTTGCGTGCCTAATATAGTACATTCCACACTCGTATAATAAATAACTATTATGCCCTACCAACGTCTAGATGACTTATTATTCCACACAAATGGAAGGAATAATGCTGTATTTTATACCCAACAGGTGATATTATGTTAAAATGAGTGAATTACTATGGTTACACAATGGTCATGACATGAATTAATTTTTGAAACGTCATTTTGACAATTTCATTAATTTCTTTATTTTTAACGTTTTTCAGAAAATTAAACTTCCTATCTCACACGTGACAGAAATGCTTCATTGTCAGCGTGTCTTTGAATCACGTGTGCGATAGCACGAATGACACATCTCACGATGTCACTGATGTCACAAAAGGAAGGTATAATGGAGCATTAATAAGTGAATTAATATTATTACAGCTCATTTTGACAATTTCATGATTTTTTTTATTTTTAACGTTTTACAAGAAATTACAAGTCTTGTATAAGACCTCGTATATCACACGTGACCGAAATAACATTGTAAGCTCGTGAGATGTGTATCAGTCGTGCTTAAAAATACAGGGATATTAGCCACTGGTAGAAAAACAATGGACTTTTTATCCCTAGTACGGGGTAAAAACCCATTATGATTTTTTATGCTTAGCCTTATATTAATTTTATAAATATTCATTTGTGATATGAAGTTCATCATTTTTAGAAAATGTAATCATATAGGTATACGGTCTAAGAAAAGTCACTTTATTATTCTAATTGTCTTGAAAGTTCTGAGTTATCGAGGTTTATACGAAAAATGGGGCTTATAAGTTTTTGATACACCTTTGTGTTCTAGATTTCCTCGTAGTTTTCTAATCGGTGTGTGAGGCATAATAGTGTAATCAGACTGAATATGTAAGTATCTAAAATCGAAAGTCCTTTTTCATAAGATGCTTTTGCATAGATCTATTGAGGTTACTATTATTAGTTAAAACTCATCAGTGCTGCTATTTTTTGTCTCCTGTCATGTTATAGTAATTTTAGGCGGACTTGAGGAAATAGATTGAAGTACGAATAGTGCGTGATATTACAGAAAATAGGATTTGTAAGTCACTTTGGTGGTATTGTAATAGAAATTGACCCCGCATTGAGACAACAAAAAAAATCTTACACTTACTGACTATACTAACCAGGAGTTCCTGTAGATGGTGCTTCCAAAGAATCTAGACTATCCACATCAAAACTAAGGTGTATAGATCGTTTTCTTTGTGGATCAATTTTCTCCAAAGCTGTAGTTACAATACTATGAATTCCATAATTCTCCACATCTTCTATTCCATACGCTGCAATTCCAAACTGTTCAATAATCAATCTCTCGTACGGATCCACCGATCTCAGCCCAATGTAAGCCACATTTCTGATGGACAAAATCGGTTTTTGCCAATCCATCCCAGGGAGATACGGCCAATAATCTGATAACTCCCTCGCGAGAAGTGCCAGAGGCATACCGTGAATATTTCCAGAGGTTGATGTCTTATTCGTATTTAAATCTGCGTGTGCATCTACCCATAAAATGCAAACATTTTCATTTTTAGCCTTGATGTGACCGTCGACCGTGCCAATGCCTTGAAACATTTGGTAATGAGTTTTTTGTTGTTACAATGAAATCTGTCTAAGACGGAAAACTGTGTAAGCCGATTTTTTTGCTGGTCCCTTTTTATTAACGGCCATTTTTCACAATAATTGAGCCTTTTGTTTTCATTCTTATATGTGGTCTCTTGCTAAGGTTTATCCATTAAAATTGCAGAATAAAAACAAATTAATGATGAAATCTGTAAGGTGTTCATTTAAAAAAGTCATCAAGTTGCTTGTGATTTTTTGAGTGACGAAGACGAATTGAAAAACGCATGTGGTTTATTGCTTCAGTCTGCAACCAGCAATACATACTACATTATTAATTTGGCAACAGGCGTACGTTAAAATGTTATGTCAAATTCATAGATGATTTGAGATGACTTTTAAATGAACACATGATAAAACTGAACTTATTAATTTTCAATAAACATTTTTAACATTTTTATTTCAATTTTAATGTGTAAATATGTAAAACAAAATAAATATTGTGTCCGCTTTGTAGAGGTTTTTTTTTCGTAATAAAGGGGGCTTCTGCACATGGCGGAATGAAAACTCGGGCCTTTATGAGTCCGTCTTAAACAGGTTTCACTGTATCACATGATCGGGGTTACCGATTGAATGGTCTCCACCCAAAGTCAAACAAATTCTTCCGTCTTTGATTATTCGCTCTACCGTTTTGGATACTTCTAAATTACAAGCGGCCACGTCGGCGTATTTTTTCATGTTGGGGACTTGTAAATTGTCGAAGGGGGTGTAGGACACGTCCCCGTAGTCGTGGACGTCAATGTCTTCATCTGAATGGATACAAATGAATGAAACAGAATCAACAAATTAACATTGAAGGAAAGGGAATCGAACAAGTCGAAAAATGTAGCTATTTAGGAACAATAATTATGACAGAAAGGAATTATGGAAGATGAAATAAATGAGAGAATTGCGAAAACAGGAAAATCTTCAATGCTATGAAAATTAACTAAGAAGGAAATATTGGGTGTATGTTGTGAAACAAATGCTCAAAAAAAAATATTTTCTTTTTAATTTTAATACTAGTTAAAATTCTTTCCTTGTTTTAAATAATATGTTTATTTCTTTATTTTTAGAAATCTGACGTATACCAACAGTTTCTGTTTTATTTAGATTTACTTTTTCTTTATTCTTTTTAAAGTTGATCCTCAAACAATTTATTTGTCTAACAAAGAGTTGGAATTTAGTATTTTTTTCCTATCTTGATGCCAATCTAGTTCATGAACAACAAAAAACTGCAAACAAAATTAATGTAAAAAATGATCAGGGTCTCATTACATTGGTATTCTGAAACTCAGATACACTGGCAGCAAAAATTAAAGGATATATGTAGATGGAAAATCTTATTGAAAAAATATATTTTCTTGCCGTCAGAAATTCCACCTAGTTTTTATCTTTATGTTAAACAAGAAACTTTATCTTCAATTCTTATTAGTGTGCAAAAAATGACTGTTCTCCCAAAGTAGCAAAATAGTGGCCGAATAAGCTAAGGAATACCGTTATTCCAGGGATAAACCAGATGCGCAGTTTTACAAGTTACGTTTGACCGTGGAATAGCTATTCCGGGAATAAAATAGGGAATAACTTATTCCGTCGCTCCAGTGACAGTTAGGGTGACTATTCCTCGAATAACCTATTTCTGTTTCCACATTTCCAAGACTATTGCGTTGTTTGATCGTTATTAAATTATAAAAAGACATGGAATTAATTGATGTGCCTATTTTTGATTCATCTGATGAAGAAGAAATGTACAACAGACGAATAAGAAATCCGAAAAAATTTAAGGAACGGTTAGTTCATTTTTAAAATCGTGTATATCTGTTACAATTATAAATTTTCCTATTTTCAGTAAAGACTATTTTGAAGAATTGGACGATATGGAATTTTTCCAAAGGTTTCGTTTGAGAAAAGCAACATGTAGAAGAGTTTTGGGTGAAATTAAAAACATATTCGATCAGAAACTAACCAGAATAACGCAGTTTCTCCAGAAACAAAATTTGATTGACATTCCGATTTTTTGCCATTGGATCAATGCTAATTGTACTTGGAGACTTTGCTGGTGTGAGTAAAGCGGCCGCATGTGTTAGTGTAAAGCAGGTCAGTGAAGCGATTGCAATGCTAGCACCTAGATATATTAAAATGCCAACTACTGTTGACGAGAGACATGATATGATATGCAAGATTTTATGAAATTGCTCGATTTCCTCGTGTGATCGGTGCAATTGATTGCACACACGTAATACTGCAGTCTTCTGGTGGACAAAATGCAGAGCATTATCATAACAGAAAGCAGGTTTTATGTGATGCTGAATTGCATATAAGAGATATCGTTGTTAGATGGCCTGGTTCCAGCCATCTTTTCAACAGCAGCCGCATAAAAGCAACTTTTGAAGCTGGAAATATGGGGAATTATGTTTTATTAGGAGACAGTGGATATGCAAATACCAGTTATCTGTTAACTCCATTACCAGATGTAACTACACAGGCTCAGAATTTGTATAAAGTTAAATAAGAACCAGAAATGTAGTAGAGCGTTGTTTTGGAGTGTGGAAACGAAGATTTCCTGTTCTATCTCTTGGCATGCGTGTTTCGTTGCAGAAGTCACAAGCAATCACTGTCGCCACAGCTGTGCTACATAATATCGCAATTGACGAAAATAATGAAGAACCAGTCGATGAAGTGGAGGATGAAGATAATAATGTACCCAATCAAAACAATGAGATTCATGATGAAATTAATATTATGAATAACAGGCGTAGAAATGACCCACTTTGCAAATTTATTAGAGGAGTACCACTTACTCAACGACACCAGCGCGAATGACAATAGTGGGATCACAATCACTTAAATTAGGATAGAGAATGGCTCAAAGTACTCTTCACGGACGAGTCGCGTTTTGGACTACATAGTGCTTCCAGACGAGTACATATTTGGAGAAGCTCAGAAACTCCAAGACCTCGAAATTTTGTTCAAGAAATTCACCCCTTTCGAGAACGCATTGTGATGGGTTGGGGGGGAATAGCCTTGGGACGCCGTACGCCCCTATACATATATGACAGGAACATGAATGGTAGGATCTATATTCAAGAAATCATCAATGGAATTGTGCGGTCATTAGCACGACAAGTTGGAAACGCAATGCACGACCGCATAGAACTGCTGATGTAGGCATTACCACCACGCTCCCCTGATCTAAATCCCGTGGAACACGCTTGGGATATGCTGCAAAGAGCGTTGGAAAATCATCAGCCACCTCCAATGAATAGTCAGCAGTTGGTTGAAATTTTGACATATTTATGGGATAGTCTGCCACACAAGCAGAGTTGGACAGTTACGTGGTGAACATGTCCCGAAGAGTAAGGGAGGTTATGCAAGTTCATGGTGGCCATACCCATTATTAGTTTGATCATTTTTTCTTCCTTTGGTTTAAGGTATTTTTTTCTTGGTGCATTAAATTGATTGACACAATTTTTTTTTCTAACGTGACAAAATATGTATGTGATATTATTTGCAATAATAAGCAAGATTTAGCAATATCCTCTAATTTTTTCCGTCAGTTTATTTCTGAATACTACCTATATGCCAAGAATAAATAAAAACAATTGTTGAATTTAACCGTCAGTGTCAAAAAAAGTACATGCTAATATGAAAATTTGCTCCAAAAATATGCAATTCAATTAACAAACAAAAAAGTTGCGTGCCTCTTTTGATTTTCTATTTGAAAGGAAAAGAAATTTAATAACAGGTTGAAATGACAGTGATAAACAAAGCTTCAATTCTTGGTTCAAATGGCGAACGTTACATGTTTTTAAAACACTTACGTATAGCTTTTATAGTTGTTATCAAATTTGCCTTTCGAATAGCTTCAGGCCCATTTGCAACACCCACCTTCGTCTGCCCATCTTCAAGAGGAACACCAATAATTCCAATTTTTGTACTATAGTTCTTTACTTGGGCCAACACTTTCCCTACTGCTTTACGCATATTTACATATGTCTTACAATTCTAATACTAATACTGTATAATTATGTAGTCATACTAATACTTATCACATACATGTAAAGTTCAGAGGTTATAACACATTGGGAAAACATCATTTATTGATAACACAAAAATTTACAATACAATTTTATTTACAAAAAAAAAACAGATTTCAGTTCTGAATAAATTACTTAGGTCCCAACATCTCCTCAGGCTTCACCCATTGATGGAATTGCTCTTCAGTTAAAATTCCCAATTTGACAGCGGTTTCCTTTAGTGTACTCTTCTCTTTATGGGCGGTCTTTGCAATTTGAGCGGCTTTGTCGTAGCCGATATGTGGATTAAGAGCGGTTACCAACATCAAACTCTCGTGCAACAGTTTGTCTACTCTTTCTTTGTTGACCACAATGCCTTCCACGCAGTTGGTACTGAAGCATTTGCTAGAATCGCCCAACAAACGGATCGATCGGAGTACGTTGGCGACCATCATGGGCTTGAATACGTTGAGTTCGAAATGACCATTAGCACCACCGACTGTGACAGCCACGTTGTTACCCATGACTTGGGCTGCTACCATTGTGATGGCTTCACATTGGGTGGGGTTCACTTTGCCCGGCATGATGGAACTTCCGGGCTCGTTTTCTGGAAGGGAGAGTTCTCCGAGACCGCAGCGGGGACCGGAGGCCAAAAATCTGAAATAGAATTTTGTGTTAAGAAAATGTTTTGAACAATATAGGTAGGTGGGTTCTAGTGGACCGTGTACAGTTAGTGTGGAAAAGAAAATGAAGAACAATATTGGATTAAATTAAAATCGCAATAATATTATACGAGTTCCTGTGTAAATTGGACGTTTTCCGGCACCAGGAGTGCATTATAAACATTATAATATGAGTTTGCTAAATGAGTACTGAGGAGAAAAATTTATTTTTTACATAAGAAACAAACATCCATAACAAATTTCACCATACAAAAATTTAATGCAAGCGGTCAACATCAAACTTCACCCCATGACCCAACCAGAACAAGGAGAAAACAGGGAATTTCTTTTGAAAGGGCTAACCATGATACAATAACTATATACCGGGTGTCCCATAAGTAACTACATTAATTTTAACCAGTAGTAGAACTCATAAGTGTCAACAATTTTTGCCCTAAACCCCGTAGTTATAGAGTTAAAATTAGTGGAAGTTTTGACGTTAATTTCGGTACACGCCACTGAACCCCTGAGCGGTGATAACGACACACGACAAAAAACACTCGGAATGAATTTAAACCGCTCAGCGTAAATAAACAAAAAATCTGAAAACTGACCTACTAAACGTGTTTACTTCAACATCCAATGCTATTGAAAATTGTGGGGCCTAATAAATAACATGCGGATTTTCGTCTGCCCCTACGTATTATTGAAAATACCTTCTCTGATAATTATGGATTATTGAATCCTCCGGCCGTAAAAATTAGAATTTCTGTACGTGATAGGGATTTAATTGCTGTTTCAAAATTCTCCAAATTCGATTTGCTAACCTTCGGGTACTGGCGGTTTTTTGCAAAACACAATGCACAACGTTAATGGAAATTAGGCACACGAGAAAATGCAGGCATCTTTGACGATAATAACTTTAAAAGCGAAGGTAAAATACAATAACACGCCCGGTCGAGTTCGCCCGCCGATACTGATTCTCAACAGCAGGTAACTGATGCACCCAAGAGTGCAAAAAATTTAGAAACTTGATAAGGACGTTGACTTTTCCGGACAAAAACAATTGATTATCTGTAGGTAAAGTTAAAATGAATATCCATAAGCAGTTCGTGAATTTGAAGGGTTCCAAAAATGCCAAAAAAATGAGATTTCGAAAAAGTGGTAGATAAAAATGTTGTTGCTCTCGGCGAGTTCAACTACTGGTTAAAATTAAAGTAGTTATTTCGGGGACATCCTGTATAATTATATCATGTATTCATTTAAAAAAGTCATCAAGTCGTCTATGAATTTGACATAACATTTTAACGTATGTCTGTTGTCAAAATAATAATTAAATATGTATGTTAGCGTGGGTTCCCAGAGGCCCACCACGAACAGGAACCGAGCCTCCCCGAGAGGAGCCGAGACACACAACCACATAGAGAGTGGTCGAGAACAGTAGTCTCTAATGCTGTAGCTGTGTATTTTCCCAAGATAAATTGGAATAAACTGTGAATTTGGACTAAGTCGGGTTTTAATTTATCCAAAGTTATCATCAGAAGTGGGAGATCTCCTTGTGACGTGGTTACGGGAGAAAAGGACCTAAATATCGTTTTTTTTTTTTTTAACGCGATAAGTTCGAAAAACAACAATGGCTGACGACGGCGAACAGTCTGAACGTGTGAATGGCCCAGACAGTGTCGGTCGCGATGGTGGTGCTAGTGAATCCTGGGACCAAAAAATGATGATGATGATGCAAATGCATCAAGAAAATAATTTGAACTTTCAAAATCAAATGTTACAAATCCTATCAGCAATGGCCAATGCACAGGCTCATGTTACAAGTCACCCGACTTCATCAACTGCGCAAGCTCAATCTATAGTGTCTCCAACAAGTCCCGACGTGATGGCGGCAGCATCGTCTCAGATTCGTCTGACGAATTTTGATCCTGATGACACAGCGTTCACCATGGTGGAATGGATAGATGACGTCACCAGAATCCAACACGAGCTTGGAATCTCAGATACAATGATTCTGTTGAAAGCAGGTCACGCACTTCGAGGACGAGCTGCCCGATTCTACCAGCACTGGAAACCTAGAGTAAGAGATTGGGCTTCATTTAGGCGCGATTTTGAGGTAGCATTTCCTGAACAAGGAACCCCAGCTACTCGTATACGTGCATGTTTAGCAATAAGTAGCGAAAATTTTGATTCATTGGTAGAGTATGGAAATGCGAAACTTACATCCATTAAGCGGTTTTATCCAAATTTTCCTTGGGATATAGTCCTTAGCTTGGTCGAGTACGACATTCAAAATGTAGAAGCAAAAAACAGGATCAGTCTGCATTCCCCTACGTGTGACGCTGAATTATTAAAGTTGTTGGCTGCTTGTGACGCCAATAAGTTAGTAAAAGATGACCAAGTACGTGAGTTGTCCCGAAAGCAAGCTCACACCTCACGTTATGAACACCCTGGCTTTAAAGGAAAATGTCGGAATTGTCATCGTTATGGACACAACGTCGGTCAACTTGGCCCCCGACTTTTAATTTTTTAATATTTTATTATTGTAATCAATTGTGCTCGTTTTGTGCCCAATTGTGCCGCTGTTTGTTTCAATTGTGCTCCTCTCTAAATAACAAAAAAACGCGAAACAAATCCGGGGGCCAAGTTGACCGTCAGCCCCCGGTTTTTTTACGTTTTTTAAAAAATATTAGGCTTATTCAATTGTGCTCGTTTTGTGCTCAATTGTGCCGCTATTTGTTTCAATTGTGCTCCTTTGTAAATAACAAAAAAAACGCAAAACAAATCCGGGCATCAAGTTTTTTTTTTAAATATTAGGCTTATTCAATTGTGCTCGTTTTGTGCTCAATTGTGCCGCTGTTTGTTTCAATTGTGCTCCTCTGTAAATAACAAAAAAACGCGAAACAAATCCGGGGGCCAAGTTGACCGTCAGCCCCCGGTTTTTTTACGTTTTTTAAAAAATATTAGGCTTATTCAATTGTGCTCGTTTTGTGCTCAATTGTGCCGCTGTTTGTTTCAATTGTGCTACTTTATAAATAACAAAAAAACGCAAAACAAATCCGGGGATCAAGTTTTTTTTTTTAATGTTGGGCTTATTCAATTGTGCTCGTTTTGTGCTCAATTGTGCTGCTGTTTGTTTCAATTGTGCTCCTCTGTAAATATCAAAAAAGAAACGCAAAACAAATCCGGGGGCCAAGTTGACCGTCAGCCTCCGGTTTTTTACGTTTTTTTCTTTAATATTAGGCTTATTCAATTGTGCTCGTTTTGTGCTCAATTGTGCCGCTGTTTGTTTCAATTGTGCTCCTCTGTAAATATCAAAAAAGAAACGCAAAACAAATCCGGGGGCCAAGTTGACCGTCAGCCTCCGGTTTTTTACGTTTTTTTCTTTAATATTAGGCTTATTCAATTGTGCTCGTTTTGTGCTCAATTGTGCCGCTGTTTGTTTCAATTGTGCTCCTTTGTAAATAACAAAAAAACACAAAACAAATCCGGGCATCAAGTTTTTTTTTTTAATATTAGGCTTATTCAATTGTGCTCGTTTTGTGCTCAATTGTGCAGCTGTTTATTTCAATTGTGCTCCTCTCTAAATAACAAAAAAACGCGAAACAAATCCGGGGGCCAACTTGACCGTCAGCCTCCGGTTTTTTTACGTTTTTTTCTTTAATATTAGGCTTATTCAATTGTGCTCGTTTTGTGCTCAATTGTGCCGCTGTTTGTTTCAATTGTGCTACTTTGTAAATAACAAAAAAACGCGAAACAAATCCGGGGATCAAGTTTTTTTTTTTTTTAATGTTGGGCTTATTCAATTGTGCTCGTTTTGTGCTCAATTGTGCTGCTGTTTGTTTCAATTGTGCTCCTCTGTAAATAACAAAAAAACGCGAAACAAATCCGGGGGCCAAGTTGACCGTCAGCCCCCGGTTCTTTTACGTTTTTTAAAAAATATTAGGCTTATTCAATTGTGCTCGTTTTGTGCTCAATTGTGCCGCTGTTTGTTTCAATTGTGCTCCTCTGTAAATATCAAAAAAGAAACGCAAAACAAATCCGGGGGCCAAGTTGACCGTCAGCCTCCGGTTTTTTTACGTTTTTTTCTTAAATATTAGGCTTATTCAATTGTGCTCGTTTTGTGCTCAATTGTGCCGCTGTTTGTTTCAATTGTGCTACTTTGTAAATAACAAAAAAACGCGAAACAAATCCGGGGATCAAGTTTTTTTTTTAATGTTGGGCTTATTCAATTGTGCTCGTTTTGTGCTCAATTGTGCCGCTGTTTGTTTCAATTGTGCTCCTCTGTAAATATCAAAAAAGAAACGCAAAACAAATCCGGGGGCCAAGTTGACCGTCAGCCTCCGGTTTTTTTACGTTTTTTCTTAAATATTAGGCTTATTCAATTGTGCTCGTTTTGTGCTCAATTGTGCCGCTGTTTGTTTCAATTGTGCTACTTTGTAAATAACAAAAAAACGCGAAACAAATCCGGGGATCAAGTTTTTTTTTAATGTTGGGCTTATTCAATTGTGCTCGTTTTGTGCTCAATTGTGCCGCTGTTTGTTTCAATTGTGCTCCTCTGTAAATATCAAAAAAGAAACGCAAAACAAATCCGGGGGCCAAGTTGACCGTCAGCCTCCGGTTTTTTTACGTTTTTTTCTTAAATATTAGGCTTATTCAATTGTGCTCGTTTTGTGCTCAATTGTGCCGCTGTTTGTTTCAATTGTGCTACTTTGTAAATAACAAAAAAACGCGAAACAAATCCGGGGATCAAGTTTTTTTTTTAATGTTGGGCTTATTCAATTGTGCTCGTTTTGTGCTCAATTGTGCCGCTGTTTGTTTCAATTGTGCTCCTCTGTAAATATCAAAAAAGAAACGCAAAACAAATCCGGGGGCCAAGTTGACCGTCAGCCTCCGGTTTTTTTACGTTTTTTCTTAAATATTAGGCTTATTCAATTGTGCTCGTTTTGTGCTCAATTGTGCCGCTGTTTGTTTCAATTGTGCTACTTTGTAAATAACAAAAAAACGCGAAACAAATCCGGGGATCAAGTTTTTTTTTAATGTTGGGCTTATTCAATTGTGCTCGTTTTGTGCTCAATTGTGCCGCTGTTTGTTTCAATTGTGCTCCTCTGTAAATATCAAAAAAGAAACGCAAAACAAATCCGGGGGCCAAGTTGACCGTCAGCCTCCGTTTTTTTTTACGTTTTTTTCTATAATATTAGGCTTATTCAATTGTGCTCGTTTTGTGCTCAATTGTGCCGCTGTTTGTTTCAATTGTGCCACTTTGTAAATAACAAAAAAACGCAAAACAAATCCGGGGATCAAGTTTTTTTTTAAATACTAGGCTTATTCAATTGTGCTCGTTTTGTGCTCAATTGTGCCGCTGTTTGTTTCAATTGTGCTCCTCTCTAAATAACACAAAAACGCAAAACAAATCCGGGGATCAAGTTTTTTTTTTAACATTAGGCTTATTCAATTGTGCTCGTTTTGTGCTCAATTATGCCGCGGTTTGTTTCAATTGTGCTCCTCTGTAAATATCAAAAAAGAAACGCAAAACAAATCCGGGGGCCAAGTTGACCGTCAGCCTCCGGTTTTTTTACGTTTTTTTCTTAAATATTAGGCTTATTCAATTGTGCTCGTTTTGTGCTCAATTGTGCCGCTGTTTGTTTCAATTGTGCTCCTGTGTAAATAACAAAAAAGAAACGCAAAACAAATCCGGGGGCCAAGTTGACCGTCAGCCTCCGGCTTTTTTCCGTTTTTTTTTTTTTTTTAATATTAGGCTTATTCAATTGTGCTCCTTTGTAAATAACAAAGAAACTCGAAACAAATCCAGGGACCGATTTGACTTTCAGCCCCAAGTCTTTTTTGTTTTTTTTTTCTCATTCAAAACAATTTAAAACACGTTGCGAGGACAAATGTGTTTTATTATTATGTAGATGTTAATTAGGAGAAAAATGATTGGGTCTTTTATGTTGGCCCTCTTAAAGCCGAAATTTTATTTTTTAACCTATGCACCAAATTGTGTTATGATTGTGCCGAATTTTTCTGCAAATTTCATAAATTGTGTTGTTTTGAGGTATGCGATCTTAAAGGATGAGCAATTGTCCCGAATTGTGTCGTTTAAACGATACATTGCGCTATTTTAATTACAAAGTTAAAGCCAAAAACCTTGAGGTGGATTAAGACAACATTCACCTGTCATTAACTTATTACTTTAACTAATAAATAATTTGTTTGTTAAAACTACAGTAACAATTGTTTAGATGATTAAGTTTAACGGAGGTTTGTGATTTCGGACCTAAGAAAAAATTACGAGAGAGAACAAAGAGGGGTGAATTTTATCAATACACCTTTTTTTTGCTGTAACTTTGTTACTAAAATATCACAATTGCAAGTTTGTACATTCAAGTTGTACAATTTACCACAATTGCAATGATTTCGAATGAAACATTAAATTTTTGAAAAAAGAGTAAGGGATGAATTTGGACTTATTCAATCCAACGTTTTTTTGCTGTAACTGTGTAATTAAAATGGTACAGTTTTATCAGTTTATCGTTCACACGGCACAATTCAGAACAATTGCTCTCCTTATTTTATATACAAAGCTTGTTTATTTCAAGTGTGAAGAGATTGAAAGATGTTTATATTAGATCGTAGTTTGTTAAGTGATGCCGGTCTGGGTCTGATTTCGTTTTGTTTGTGGCTTAGTCTCCAATTATGCTTACTTTTAATTCTTTAAATATTGGAACTGATGTAGAGGAGAGTAGGATAACTTTGAATATTCGTTTTTTAAATTTCATCTCATACCTAAGAAAAAAAAACAATTAATATACTAATTAATAATTCAAGCCAAAGTCAACTTGGCCGCCAATTTTGTTTTGAGTTTTTTTGTCATTTACAAAGGAGCACAATTGAAACAAACACCGGCACAATTCAGCACAAAACGAGCACAATTGATTACAGTATTAAAAAATTAAAAGCCGGGGGCCAAGTTGACCGACCGGACTTCAGACAGGTTCAGTAAATGTCTTGTGGATCCAACACGTTTATTAAAATTTGAAAAACTACGTACTACTTTGAACAATATCGGTATAAAACATTAATTCAAGATTAAACTGAATTAAATGGTGACCAAAATCTGCTTTTATATGTCTGTTTTACTTTCTTATAACCTGAAAAGATATTAATTGATCAACATGTGATTTCGTATTTAGGAGAATTCGCGAATATTCCTAATATCATATCAACGCGGAAGGAGAATCAATGATATTGATAAGGATGATGATAAAGAGATGATTCGAACTAAGACCAGGCGCTGTACGAAAACATAATGACTGTTACATAACTAACTATAGAATTCGATACCTAATTATTAAAGCAATGCTCATTATTGGACTCGTTGTTAATTACATATCTAACTATATAAAATATAGTAAAAAAGTTGACGCTCAGCCCAACCAAAATTTTCGATATAAACAAAATAATTATGCGATCTTAAGGGGGCACTGCACGCATCTTAAAAATCTGTGTTGGTGAGTACCGCAAAGTTCGGAATAAGACATAAGATACCTACGTGCGGAAAATTTTATTGTTGATACTGTGTTTGATATCTACTACTGCTTGAGTGTCGAGCTACGTCGAGCGCTCGGCTCGATTACTTCTCAGAAAAAGATCTGCCGTGAATAATTTAGTTGGGAACTCATTATCTTCATTTACAGATTGGATTAATTATTTGAGTTCTCAGATTGTGGATTTGCCGAAATATAAATATGATTGAAATTAGTTTGTCCTGGACCAATGGATAAAACAGATAAATTAAATAGAGCGTGATTAAACAAAATAATGTTTTTAATGTATCAAATTATTGTGTATTTACATTTCTAACATAATAGTGTTGCACATAATATCACATTTAACACATTAAAAACAAGTACTTGTAGTGCAATGTTTTACAATAAAAATCCTACGTTAACAATTTAAAATTGGTGACACCTACATATTATATACCGGGTGTCCCAACTAAAATTTGTACCCCCTAACAATTCCAATTTCGAAAGACTCACAAGAAAACGCTCAAGCAGGTCAATTTTGTTATCAAGGAGAACCAAATTGTACCAAACTTTCAAGTCTTGTAACTCACCCCTTTAACCAGGGGATCCACCCCCTTAATCATTTTAAAGCTTATTCGATTCTCTATTCAGACCCAACATTTATCGATTCCTTTCTACAAAAAGAAAGCATGAATTCGATATTTTCCAAATCTACATAAAATACTTTACAAAAATTTGAACCCCCTAAAAATTCGAATTTCGAAATATTCAGAAGAAAACGCTCGAACAGGTCAATTTTGTTATCAAGGGGGACCAAATTGTCCCAAACTTTCAAGTCTTGTATCTCACCCCTTTAGCCAGGGGAGCCACCCCGTTAAAAAATTAAATGCCATGGGGGGTAATGTGATAAATAATTTTAAAGCTTATTCAATTCTCTATCCAGACCTACTTTTATCGATTGGTCTCTACAAAAAAGAGTATGAATTTGTTATTTTCCAAGTCTACATAAAATACTTTTGATTTGGAAAATAACAAATTCATGTTTTTTTTTTTTGTCGAAACAAATTGATAATAGTAGGTCTTGATAGAGAATTGAATAAGCTTTAAAATGATGTATCACATGACCCCCTTGCCATTTAATTTTTTTAAGGGAGTGGCTACCCTGGCTACGGGGTTAGATCCAAGACTTGAAAATTTGGTTCCCCGTGATAACTAAACCTGTTCGAGCGTTTCGAGTCTTTCGAAATTGAAATTGTTGGGGGGTACAAATTTTAGTTGAGTGTTTTATGTAGATTTGGAAAAGAACGAATTCATGCTTTTTTTGTAGAAACGAATCGATAAAAGTAAATCTGGATAGAGAATTGAATAAGCTTTAAAATGATGTATCACACGACCCCCCCCCCCATGCCATCTAAATAAGGGGTGGCTCCCCTGGCTAAAGGGTGAGATCTAAGACTTGAAAGTTTGGTACAATTTGGTCCCCCTTGATAACAAAATTGACCTGTTCGAGCGTTTTCTTCTGAGTACAGATGAACTCGGTTATAACGAACTCTCGCTTATAACGTACAGTTTTTGAAGTCCCGTTTTAACCGCCGTAAGGACAATGTAAATTCTGATCGGTTATAGCGAACCTCGTTTATAACGAACGATCGGTTATAGAGTCCAAGATTTCGGCGTATGCTCGGTTATAACGAACTGTGTGCTAATAATCGATTTATTAAAAAGCGACCAATGCAACTCTTAATTATGCAAACAAACTGGACTAGCAAAATTTACAATTTCCTCAATTTTCCTCAAAAGAACGTGACTAAAGCGTCTTCGAAGTCTTGTTAGAGAGGATGTTGACAATGTTCTCATAAAATAGTTTAGAGAAGTCTAAATGTATCAATTAGTGGCGAAGTTCTTCGTGTTGCTGGAAATTTTAGAGAATGAGAATGAAGAAATAGGTCGCAAAGAAAAGTACAGCAAAAATTGATCACCCAGTATTTTACATAACACATTATTATTATGAATACATTTTTAAAGGATGTATTTTCAATAAAGAATTTTGTTTTAGTGCATATATTTTCAACCTTATTTATAACGTACGCCTGCTTATAACGAACACATTCGGTAGTCCCTTGACTGTTCGCTATAACCGAGTTTAACTGTATTTCGAAATTCGAATTTTTGGGGGGTACAAATTTTAGTTGGTACACCCTGTATACATATGTACCACATTATAATTAATGCTTACGTAATATGCCGTGACCGTAGATGCTGAAAAATATGAAAGAAAAAATATGTTTCTCTTTCCTATGGAATTATACGTACAAATTAAACACAATAGTCGAGCAGAAAAAATATCAGCTCTTTGTTTACAAGTGGAGCTTGGTTGTTTTAAAAACAGTATCGAGAAGTCGAATACAAAACAGCGTTTCATGTTCCGCGATATTCAATATATCGACTGCCCTACGTCGTCTTTGAATTACTTCTCGGTTGCCTATATTAAATTGTTCCAAAACATGGGTTCACTTGAGCCAAGATTACTCGACAACCCTTTGATAGATTTCAAAAATCTTTTGTTTTATGAAAAGAAGAAAGTTCAATGTCGGTACTTACGAAGTCCTTTTTTGATTTTTTCCCTTTGGTACAATCAAAACTTTGATGCAAAAATAACATATGTTTGAGCGTCTTTAGCAAAGTCCCTATGGACTTTTTGAAAAAAAGGACTTCGTAGGTACCGTCCTTCAACCTTTTTCAACGAGTCCTTTTTTTATTTTTTTTATTTGGATCAAAAATAAGGTCAGAATCCTGTCCCACACAACACGTTGCAAATTCATAGCTGCAGTACCCCCTTAAAGAAAAGCAGTTATTCTGAATTGTGCCATTTGAACGATAAATTCTGCGACTTTAATAACAAAGTTAGAGCAAAATACCTTTAATGGATTAAAATAAAATTCACCCCTCTTTGTTTTTTTCTCTCGTAATGTTTTCTTATGAAATTGTATTTTTCTGTTATTTTATGCTTTTTAGACTCTAAATAGATTTACATGTAAGAAGTATGCATATGCCACTTTGTTATGCTCACGTTAAAAATCATTAAAAACCAAAAAATACAATTTTCTAAGAAAATGTTACGACAGAAAAAACAGATGGGTGAATTTTATCTCAATCAACTTTGTTTTTCATTAAATAGTACAATTTATCGTTCAAAAGGCACAATTCAGCATAATATTGCTCTCCTTATTTACTATACAAATCTTGTTTATTTCAAGTGTGAAGAGATTGTGAAGTGTTGAATGTAAAGTGATGCTGTCGGTGTCTGATTTCATTGTTTTTCGTCGTCCCCAAATTTGCTTACTTTAAATTCTTTAAATATCGAAACTGATGTAGGGGAGAGTGGGATAACTTTGAATATTCGTTTTTTAAATTTCACGTAATAACAAAGCAATGTATCTATCTGTATCATAATATTCTGTGTTAATAGTTCTCAAACATCAAGTTGACAACAATGTTATGGTCATAAAATAGACAAGAAATTGACAGGTTGTTACCGCTTTAACTAGCATGGTTACGAATGAAAAACGGTTTTATCTCAAATTTCACAGAAACCATAAAGTCTTGAACTGTTATTTCAAAAGATGACAAGTTAAAAACAATGAAAATCTTGAACGTTGCAGAACTTATTAAAATACTAGCAAAAAATTTATGGAGGGGGGCTGCTTCAAATAAGTACGAATTTCTAAATTTTTACATCGATAATAAAAAAAAGCATAAAGCTTGGAAACACTGGAGATAACTGTGGCAACTGTGGGTTACGGCTAAAAATTTCATTCAAACTTACTACATACGTAATAATATTTTACATTACGAGTGCCGAAAGAAACGAATAGCACAAAACGAGCACAATTGAATAAGCCTAATATTTTAAAAAAAAAAACGTAAAAAAGCCGGAGGCTGACGGTCAACTTGGCCCCCGGATTTGTTTTGCGTTTCTTTTTTGTTATTTACACAGGAGCACAATTAAAACAAACAGCGGCATAATTGAGCACAAAACGAGCACAATTGAATAAGCCTAATGTTAAAAAAAAAACTTGATCCCCGGATTTGTTTTGCGTTTTTTTGTTATTTACAAAGTGGCACAATTGAAACAAACAGCGGCACAATTGAGCACAAAACGAGCACAATTGAATAAGCCTAATATTAAAGAAAAAAACGTAAAAAAAACGGAGGCTGACGGTCAACTTGGCCCCCGGATTTGTTTTGCGTTTTTTTTTTGATATTTACAGAGGAGCACAATTGAAACAAACAGCGGCACAATTGAGCACAAAACGAGCACAATTGAATAAGCCTAATATTTAAGAAAAAAACTTGATCCCCGGATTTGTTTTGCGTTTTTTTGTTATTTACAAAGTGGCACAATTGAAACAAACAGCGGCACAATTGAGCACAAAACAAGCACAATTGAATAAGCCTAATATTAAAGAATAAAACGTAAAAAAAACGGAGGCTGACGTTCAACTTGGCCCCCGGATTTGTTTTGCGTTTTTTTGTTATTTAGAGAGGAGCACAATTGAAACAAACAGCGGCACAATTGAGCACAAAACGAGCACAATTGAATAAGCCTAATATTAAAGAAAAAAACGTAAAAAAAAACGGAGGCTGACGGTCAACTTGGCCCCCGGATTTGTTTTGCGTTTCTTTTTTGATATTTACAGAGGAGCACAATTGAAACAAACAGCGGCACAATTGAGCACAAAACGAGCACAATTGAATAAGCCTAATATTTAAGAAAAAAACGTAAAAAAAAACGGAGGCTGACGGTCAACTTGGCCCCCGGATTTGTTTTGCGTTTTTTTGTTATTTAGAGAGGAGCACAATTGAAACAAACAGCGGCACAATTGAGCACAAAACGAGCACAATTGAATAAGCCTAATATTTTTTAAAAAACGTAAAAAAACCGGGGGCTGACGGTCAACTTGGCCCCCAGATTTGTTTCGCGTTTTTTTGTTATTTACAGAGGAGCACAATTGAAACAAACAGCAGCACAATTGAGCACAAAACGAGCACAATTGAATAAGCCTAATATTTAAAAAAAAAACTTGATCCCCGAATTTGTTTTGCTTTTTTTTGTTATTTACAAAAGAGCACAATTGAAACAAATAGCGGCACAATTGAGCACAAAACGAGCACAATTGAATAAGCCTAATATTTTTTAAAAAACGTAAAAAAACCGGGGGCTGACGGTCAACTTGGCCCCCGGATTTGTTTTGCGTTTTTTTGTTATTTAGAGAGGAGCACAATTGAAACAAACAGCGGCACAATTGAGCACAAAACGAGCACAATTGAATAAGCCTAATATTTAAGAAAAAAACGTAAAAAACCGGAGGCTGACGGTCAACTTGGCCCCCGGATTTGTTTTGCGTTTCTTTTTTGATATTTACAGAGGAGCACAATTGAAACAAACAGCGGCACAATTGAGCACAAAACGAGCACAATTGAATAAGCCAAATATTAAAGAAAAAAACGTAAAAAACCGGAGGCTGACGGTCAACTTGGCCCCCGGATTTGTTTTGCGTTTCTTTTTTGATATTTACAGAGGAGCACAATTGAAACAAACAGCAGCACAATTGAGCACAAAACGAGCACAATTGAATAAGCCCAACATTAAAAAAAAAACTTGATCCCCGGATTTGTTTCGCGTTTTTTTGTTATTTACAAAGTAGCACAATTGAAACAAACAGCGGCACAATTGAGCACAAAACGAGCACAATTGAATAAGCCTAATATTAAAGAAAAAAACGTAAAAAAAACGGAGGCTGACGGTCAACTTGGCCCCCGGATTTGTTTTGCGTTTTTTTGTTATTTAGAGAGGAGCACAATTGAAACAAACAGCGGCACAATTGAGCACAAAACGAGCACAATTGAATAAGCCTAATATTTTTTAAAAAACGTAAAAAAACCGGGGGCTGACGGTCAACTTGGCCCCCGGATTTGTTTTGCGTTTTTTTGTTATTTAGAGAGGAGCACAATTGAAACAAACAGCAGCACAATTGAGCACAAAACGAGCACAATTGAATAAGCCCAACATTAAAAAAAAAAACTTGATCCCCGGATTTGTTTCGCGTTTTTTTGTTATTTACAAAGTAGCACAATTGAAACAAACAGCGGCACAATTGAGCACAAAACGAGCACAATTGAATAAGCCTAATATTAAAAAAAAAAACGTAAAAAAAAACGGAGGCTGACGGTCAACTTGGCCCCCGGATTTGTTTTGCGTTTTTTTGATATTTACAGAGGAGCACAATTGAAACAAACAGCGGCACAATTGAGCACAAAACGAGCACAATTGAATAAGCCTAATATTTAAGAAAAAAACGTAAAAAAAAACGGAGGCTGACGGTCAACTTGGCCCCCGGATTTGTTTTGCGTTTTTTTGTTATTTAGAGAGGAGCACAATTGAAACAAACAGCGGCACAATTGAGCACAAAACGAGCACAATTGAATAAGCCTAATATTTTTTAAAAAACGTAAAAAAACCGGGGGCTGACGGTCAACTTGGCCCCCAGATTTGTTTCGCGTTTTTTTGTTATTTACAGAGGAGCACAATTGAAACAAACAGCAGCACAATTGAGCACAAAACGAGCACAATTGAATAAGCCTAATATTTAAAAAAAAAACTTGATCCCCGAATTTGTTTTGCTTTTTTTTGTTATTTACAAAAGAGCACAATTGAAACAAATAGCGGCACAATTGAGCACAAAACGAGCACAATTGAATAAGCCTAATATTTTTTAAAAAACGTAAAAAAACCGGGGGCTGACGGTCAACTTGGCCCCCGGATTTGTTTTGCGTTTTTTTGTTATTTAGAGAGGAGCACAATTGAAACAAACAGCGGCACAATTGAGCACAAAACGAGCACAATTGAATAAGCCTAATATTTAAGAAAAAAACGTAAAAAACCGGAGGCTGACGGTCAACTTGGCCCCCGGATTTGTTTTGCGTTTCTTTTTTGATATTTACAGAGGAGCACAATTGAAACAAACAGCGGCACAATTGAGCACAAAACGAGCACAATTGAATAAGCCAAATATTAAAGAAAAAAACGTAAAAAACCGGAGGCTGACGGTCAACTTGGCCCCCGGATTTGTTTTGCGTTTCTTTTTTGATATTTACAGAGGAGCACAATTGAAACAAACAGCAGCACAATTGAGCACAAAACGAGCACAATTGAATAAGCCCAACATTAAAAAAAAAAACTTGATCCCCGGATTTGTTTCGCGTTTTTTTGTTATTTACAAAGTAGCACAATTGAAACAAACAGCGGCACAATTGAGCACAAAACGAGCACAATTGAATAAGCCTAATATTAAAGAAAAAAACGTAAAAAAAACGGAGGCTGACGGTCAACTTGGCCCCCGGATTTGTTTTGCGTTTTTTTGTTATTTAGAGAGGAGCACAATTGAAACAAACAGCGGCACAATTGAGCACAAAACGAGCACAATTGAATAAGCCTAATATTTTTTAAAAAACGTAAAAAAACCGGGGGCTGACGGTCAACTTGGCCCCCGGATTTGTTTTGCGTTTTTTTGTTATTTAGAGAGGAGCACAATTGAAACAAACAGCAGCACAATTGAGCACAAAACGAGCACAATTGAATAAGCCCAACATTAAAAAAAAAAACTTGATCCCCGGATTTGTTTCGCGTTTTTTTGTTATTTACAAAGTAGCACAATTGAAACAAACAGCGGCACAATTGAGCACAAAACGAGCACAATTGAATAAGCCTAATATTAAAAAAAAAAACGTAAAAAAAAACGGAGGCTGACGGTCAACTTGGCCCCCGGATTTGTTTTGCGTTTTTTTGTTATTTAGAGAGGAGCACAATTGAAACAAACAGCGGCACAATTGAGCACAAAACGAGCACAATTGAATAAGCCTAATATTTTTTAAAAAACGTAAAAAAACCGGGGGCTGACGGTCAACTTGGCCCCCGGATTTGTTTTGCGTTTTTTTGTTATTTAGAGAGGAGCACAATTGAAACAAACAGCGGCACAATTGGGCACAAAACGAGCACAATTGATTACAATAATAAAATATTAAAAAATTAAAAGTCGGGGGCCAAGTTGACCGACCTATGGACACAAACAAATAGAATGCACCAAAGAGATAAGGAGTACTGCCCCAATTCCTGATAAGTTTCAACCAGCTTCAACAAAACCAGCAGAGCTGAAAACCTGTACTCATTGTCAAAAACCAGGCCACACCGAAAACGTGTGTTATCGAAAACATGGATTTCCAAAACGAGTACTATTGACGCAAAAGACTCGTTTTCTGCGCTCATTTCCATCAGCTACAATTCAAAATAACAATACAATAGTTTCTATATCATATCTTGTGGATACAGGCTCAGATGTCTCAGTTATACACGAAAAAATCGCGAAACAACTGAATCTACAAGTTTGGCCAAATACTCAATTTCTGTCTGGAATAGGAAATAGTATAATGAAACCTATTGGTCGTAGCACCACTATAATGTTTACGCCAACTATGACCCTAGAAGTTGATTTTCTGATCGTACCCGATGGGTCCATTCCCGGAGATGACATTGATGCTTTAATTGGTCTAGATGTCCTTAAACGACCAGGAATTAAAATTGAATTAAATAGCAATAATAGTGTAGATATTGTACATGACCCAATAATTAAGTCCCGCATTTGTACGATACACAGTTTCGCTGAAAATGAATTGGATTTGTCAGGATTGGACGAGCAAGTCAGAAAAGAAATAACAACAATTCTACGAAATGCGATAATGCAAACACCGCCAGCAGTTACGACTGGAAAGTTGAAAATAATACTACGTGATTCTCAGCCGGTCGCTTGTAAACCTCGTCACCTATCATATGGCGAACGATTACAAGTAAAACAAATCATAAAGGAACAGCTACAAACTGGGATAATCCGACCAAGTGAATCTGCTTATGCTAGTCCCATAGTTCTTGTAAAAAAAAGAAATGGTGATTCAAGGCTATGTGTAGATTTCCGGGACGTAAATAAAAGAGTATTACGTAATAATTATCCACTGCCACGTATACAAGATCAAATTGATGCCCTTGCGAAGGCTGTTTATTTTTGTACTCTAGATATGAAGGCAGGATTTCATCAAATTGAGGTAGAAGAAGATTCAAAGCATATTACTGCCTTTGTAACACCAGATGGACTTTTCGAATATAATCGGATGCCCTTCGGCTTTGTAAACTCTCCTTCGTGTTACCAAAGGGCCATTGATAAAGCTCTTGGTCCCCTGAAAGACGATATCGCTTTTGTTTATGTGGATGACGTGTTGTGTCCTTCTCAGACGATTGCGCAAGGTCTGCAAAACCTACGACAAGTTGTTGACATTCTTTCGAAGGCCGGATTTGTGCTGAACTTAGCAAAGTGTACGTTTTTTAAAACAAGTGTAGAGTATTTGGGAGTCGTGATCGAAAACGGAACCGTAAAACCAAGTCCCCGGAAAGTACACGCACTCGCACAAACTGTCGCTCCTACTGATGTAAAAGGTGTTCGGCAATTGTTAGGACTGGCGGGATATTTTCGCCGTTTTGTCAAAAACTTTGCAACTTTAACGGCTCCAATTTCTAAGTTGTTACGTAAAGGACAGTCTTTTGAATGGACGAGTGAATGCGAAAACATTCGATTGGACCTAGTAAAACGATTAACGGAATATCCGATTTTAAATATTTTCAATCCGGAACTACAGACCGAGTTACATACGGACGCCAGTTCGGTAGGCCTTGGCGGTATCTTAATGCAAAGAGACTTGAATAACATTCTACATCCAGTGGCTTATTATAGTAGGCGCACCACCGAGTGTGAATCTCGATATCACTCATATGATCTAGAAACACTTGCAATCGTAGATTCCACACAACACTTTCGTACTTATCTCTATGGTATCAAATTTACGATTTATACCGATTGCAATTCTGTACGTGCTACCGCCTTAAAAAAAGAACTCCATCCTCGCGTTGCCAGATGGTGGGTTAAATTACAAGATTTTAATTTTGAAATTGAATATAGGCCAGCACACAAAATGGCCCACGTAGATTACCTTAGTAGGAATGCTCTTCGATTACAAGTGTTGGTAACACGAACCACAGGCCCTGATGAACAAAACAGAACGATTAGTGACTACCAAGCGAGCGACCCATTTTGTCAGTCTATTATCAACAACACCCACACGGAGCCGGGATACACTGTAAAGGATAACTTGGTGTTTTTCCAAAGTTCAGACGATTCCATTAGTCATTGTTTTGTGCCTGTAGCAGCGAGACTCAATGTTATGAGGGTCTATCATGATGAATCATCACACATTGGGGCTGATAAAATGTTGGCGAAACTACGAGAGGATCTCATCTGGCCGCATATGAGCAAAACAGTTCGCAAATATGTTGCAAACTGCAGATCGTGTGTTCTAGGAAAATCATTCACCGGTAAAAAACATGGTCTGTGTCAACAAAAATCAAAACCAACACAGAAATTAGATACTTGGCATATTGATCATGCGGGACCGTTGGTCAAGTCTAACAACTGTACACAAATCCTGGTGATAATAGATGCATTTACCAAATTTGTTCGCTTTTGTCCTATTAAACAGAAAACTACAGATTGTAGTATAAAAGCTTTAAGTACTGTATTCGAAGAATTAGGCGCACCGAAACGTATAATAGCAGACAGAGGATCCGCGTTTCAAGCTAGCAAATTTAAGGAGTTTTTAGAAGAATGGTCTGTCGAACTGCATTTTATTGCAACAGGAGTTCCAAGGGGAAATGGACAAGTAGAACGTGTGATGCGTACCTTGTTTAATGCCATGCGAGCAGTTCTGAACGACAAAGAAGAAAAACATTGGACGAAAGTACTTCCTGATATTGAAGACGACTTAAATGTTACTGTTAACACGTCAACCGGATATGCTCCTTGGGTACTAATGTTTAGTGAAACTCGACGCTTAAAAGCTGCCGACGCCCTGCTGTCTACTGTTCCATCGAACAATGAAGTCACCGACCCAGATGCAATCTCTAGAGAAGTAAACAAACGTCTGGAAAAAATTAATGAACAAACAAAAACGAGTTTTAACAAGAAGCGTGTCAAAGCCGTGCCATACAATGTTGGTGACAAAGTGGCTATCGCACAGAGTCAACTAGCGTATGGAGGAAAATTGAAACCGAAATTCCAAGGACCTTTTGAAGTTACACATTGCTTGCCTAATGAAAGATATGCCTTACGCCGAAGTGGGGGTCGAGGTAGGATTACAGTAGCAGCTCATGAGCAATTACGTCCTTGGCCAGACACACCAGAGGACGATCTTTAAACAGCTGTTTTGCTTTACTTCCTCACAGATATAATTGGGCCTTTAAGTGATCAATTTTAATGTAGCTCCCTAAACTAATGTTTAGGCTCAGATTTTTAAATAAAGCCTGTTTTACCTGAATCTGTACAATGTGTTCAAATTAATTTTGTTGTTTTTCCCGAGAAAGTTCCCCAAGTAAAGAGTGGGCATGTGTGTACAATAAGATCCCCAAGTAAATTTTGGGCATGTGGAAGCAGATCCCTAAACTATTGTTTAGGCTTAGTTCCCCAGAATCAAGACTGGGCAATTTGCGATCCCTAAACTGATTTTTAGGCAAAGATCCCCAAATATTGGGCTATTATTTCAACATTAACAAGGTCCTTAAGTAGGCAGAGTTCCCCATAATGGGCCTGTTTTGTTTTGTTTTTTTTGTTTTTGTGTTTTTTTTTTTCTCTTAGCTTCAGAAAGATGGTGCGAGGACGCCCCACTGTCAGGAAGGCCGTGTTAGCGTGGGTTCCCAGAGGCCCACCACGAACAGGAACCGAGCCTCCCCGAGAGGAGCCGAGACACACAACCACATAGAGAGTGGTCGAGAACAGTAGTCTCTAATGCTGTAGCTGTGTATTTTCCCAAGATAAATTGGAATAAACTGTGAATTTGGACTAAGTCGGGTTTTAATTTATCCAAAGTTATCATGTATTGTCGGTTGCGGACTTTCAACTTGTAGATGAAGCAATGAATCACACGGGTTTTTCAATGCGTCTTCGTCACTCAAAAAATCATAAGCAACTTGATGACCTTTTTAAATGAATACCTTATACCGAGTGTTTCTTTTTAAATTTGCCGTCGAAGTTGGCCATGAATGTTCAACTGTGAACGTACCATCGAAGTGACAATTATTAATTTGACATCTGAACATAATAATAATTATCCAACCTCACTTTTAATTTAATTAATCGACAGTTCAACAGATTAATGCGATTAAAAGCAGTTGTAGTGTTATAACAAACGAAAACATAAACTTTAAAAAATGAACTTGCATTTGCGGACTCTTTGGTCCTATAATTCCGCGTCTTGAAATAGCTGCTTATACCTTTTTGGGGTGCAGTGGAACCTAATGGTGGAATCTCTTCGATAAAATTAGGTTTTTCTGAACTCCACATCCGCATGTTTTATGAATTCACATAACCATGAAACCAGGCAAAAAATTATGGCCTGTTCACATAAACTCAAAGTCACCGCCAATTATGACGCCAAATTAAAAAAAAATACCCGTTATAATAAATATTGTATAGTTGAAGCCCTTAATTCCAAAACTTGTTTTTTCGGTTCTAAGCGATTTTTGGCAAAACGCGAAAAACTGTTTACCAAAAAACTTGAAGGTGTATTTACTTCTTATTTTTTCTTTTTACGTAACTAACACTGATGAACTAATTTTTTTTTCAAAAAACTAGTTTTGACTACATAATATTGATAAAATGAATGATGAAACATCAAATTTATGTTCTTCTTATTTATTATTACTAGATATTGATATTCGATATTTATTTGTTTAAACTATTTAATTATCAATATTAGGTAAATAATTAAATTGTTTATCAATCCAGAATACTTATTATAGGTTAGAAATTGAAAAAATGTAAGTATCATCAGAAGCGACTCTACGAAAGAACAAGTTTTGGAACTGAACGTGTTTTTACATGCGTTTATCGCCTAGAAAGAACCACTTTTGTCACTATCCGATATTAGATATAGAACCGGTGCGGTAAACACTATGAGAATCCACTACCACCTTGATTTTCATAAATTTTCGAAAGAACAAGTTTTGGAACTTAAGGGCCTCAGTTATAGTATCATGGGGCTAACGTTCAATCTGGTATCTGGTGCCCTTTGGAGAATGGAGGGAGGGCCTTTTGGGCAGACGGACAAGGCACTTTGATTTTGTTTGTTGAAATGTACGCATCTCGTGAAATCAGTCTCTTTATTGACGCTTTTCTGATTATTTAAAGACTTAAAATAACATGAATTTAAACTGGTTCCGGATTTGTTTGGATAAAACAGGTGTGGCCTCTTTTGTGTTGAACACATCGTTCCACGGAATTTTCCAGAATTTAAAACTACAATGAACGTTTTATGGTGCGATAAAAATGCCTGCATCGTGTGTTTGCTAAATTACCTTGAAAAAAAAAATCTGGTTGTAAATATTTGTTGTATCAGAGAAATTTAATATTTGTTAGAATTTGTTTAATAAGACTCTCAATTTTCGAATTTGACGTTTTGCTTACATTCATGAAGTTTCATGTTCAAAATAATAACGACGCACCCGGCTTGCTCATCACAATGTCCACCTCGAAGAGTGTTATCATTCATCGACTTTTGTAGCGGTAGCGCCTAAACGCAATGTCGATGGGTAGTCAGAATGTACAGTGCCCAGCAAATTAAAGTATACACCCTTATTTGAAGACGAAGTTCTCGTCAACTATGTGAGAGAAGCACCTTTTGGTGGAGCAGTCAAAGCTCGTGAAGAGACGGGATTTCCTGGTAGCGTCTGGACGGCGCGCCGTAGGATTAGGAGCTACTATTACGGAGCTACTCTGCTGCTAGAAAACCGTACCTCACAAAAGAGCAAATAGCGGTGGATTCGAAGTAAATGTGTGGGGATGGATAAGTGCCGAAGGCCCAGGTGTTTCTTTTTATGTAGAAGAACGTTTGAATGGAGCCGGTTATAGGAACATTTTAGAAAATATCATGCTGCCATCAGCTACACAAAGGTTTGCAGATAATAGATTCATATATCAGCAAGACAACTGCCTCATCCATACTTGCCGAATAGTAAGAAATTGGATGGCAGAAAATGAAGTAAAATGGCCCGCCAGAAGTGCCGACCTGAATCCAATCGAAAATATATGGGCAGAAATTGTAAAAAAAATTATGCAAGGGACTCTCCAGAAATAGAATGAGTTGTGGGAAGCGATTGAGGACGCATGGGAAGATTTTGTGCAATTCGATACGGAACTTTTAGTGCTATCTTTCAACAGAAGATTGCAAAGTGTAATTAATCAAAACAGAGCCATGACTAAAAATATTAATACACCAAATTTTTCTTTTAGGTTTAACTGCATGTTTTTATGTTTATTAATAATAATTAAGAGAGTTTGTTAAATTTAAGAAGTTTTCCATTGTTTTTGTTATTACTTTTATTATGAGTTTTTTTACGGTTGTTTGTTTTTGTTTTTCTATTAATAAAAACGTATTCTCTGATTGTGTAGACTTAATTGGGTGCTTTCCGGCACGAGGGTTTAAAAAAGTACGAGTGAAACGAGGGCTTATTTAAGCCCCGAGTGCCGGAAAGCACCCAAATTTACACAGGAACAAGTGTAATACAACGTTTTATAGTTCGACACAACCGCGGCAAGTCTTTAAATTGCTTAAAGTCCATAAAAATTGTGTGACGTTTATCTGACATTTTCTTATTGCCTGAAAGAGAGTGAAAACTGATGTTGTATGCCACTGCTAATTTCTGCTATGTTGACAACTCAAACCAGTTTTACAAAAAGTAAAATAAAAAAAAATATATTACTAGATCAATATGGGTGTATACTTTAATTTGCTGGGCACTGTATTTATGACATTTGCTTTAATTCCTGAAAATTCTTTGTGAATTGAAAGGCCCACAGAATGGTTTCCAACCGACTTAGCGGTTTGATAAAGCGCCGTAAGATAAAGCGTTACGTGATTATTTCTGCCTGTAGCTCTGCCGAAATCAGATAACCCGCGTTAAGGAACTACGTTCGAAAATAGTTGTTATGTTATGAAGGCTGGTTCGAAGAAATAAGAAATACTCTTAACTTAACACTGTATATTGAACGAAACGAAATTGATTTAAGGGTGCCGTATTTTGCTGAGTTTGGTGGTCGCGGGGAGGTGCGGTAAAGGACGCAAAATTTAGACCTTAAGTTTCTGGATGGCGCTGTATTTCCTCCAAGGAGGTGACTCCGTCCTAACGGGGGGTAGCGCAAGCTTCAGAGGATACCGTTTTTAACTAGCCTGCGCCCGGGCACACTCGGTAAATATCGGCTCTGTTCGTCGTTAGTGCTATATCGTCCTACGAGAATGCCGCGACAAGCAAGCAAAAAAAAAAATAAAAATGCGTCAACACTGCTGTCCCAGCGAGACCAAACTCTTGACAGGGACCGTGTGAATTTCTCTAAACGTAAATCGCTCTACATTCTAATATATTTAACTAAAAATTAACGGTCATTATCCGTTAAATTATTATTAAGATATATCTATTAATTACATAGATGACAATAACTATGTATTATTGGTAGGCCTGAAAAAAAGGTTATTATTTACTTTTAATACTGATAACTAAAACATGGAAATTTAAAAATTGATCCCATCGTTATCCCATTATCAGCCCAGGCCTGAAAGTTGCGGATCGAGTGAGTTTAAAAAAAATCGTAAATAATATCCCGAGCGCAGGTTAAACTGCCGACAATTTTTTCGAGTGCGTGAACCTGTTGCGGCATTTTGTTAAAATCATCACTATAACAAAAGTTATTCAGGGTAGATAGTTTGAAACGGAACCTTTTGCTGCTGTTTTTCTGTCAAAAGAATCAATTATAGTAGCCGTGTCGGCAGCTTCAAAGATTTTCTGTCTTTATGTTCGATACGCCGACTTAATCCTGCCAAAAATAGTCCGAAAAATATGAGCGATCGCTCATTCGATTCGGGATTTTATTCTGAGAAAGACATTTTTTTGTTTGTTCCGCAAATAAAAATTACAATTGTTATTAAAAAAAAAAAGTAAAGAAAAAATAAGGGTTAGTTTTTTGGCAATAATACAAAAACTATAAGTGAAAGACGAGAAAATTTCCCATGAAAAACTTCCAACCCCTGGAGTTCTCATAATAACTGCTTAAAGTTGAAAAAAAAAAAAAATTATTTTAAAAATTTAATTGTTTATTAACAATGCAATTTGTTATTAAGCAAATTCCAAAATTTGTAATATGTTTTTTCTGAAAGTTCTAAAAAGTCTAAAAGCAACCATATTGTATATTAATATGTATGTATAACAAAGTGTGTAAAAAAAAAATCTGTGCATTCTTTATGGCATTTTCTAAAATTACGTGTCACTGAAGTTACAGTGTTACAGTACACTTTGCGAAAATATCCGTCGAAATCAACACAAAATACGTTTAGAGCCGATATACCTATTTTATGATGAATAATTATGATTAATCCAAAAATCGTCCGATAAAAGTGTTCAAATTATTTTGGTGTCAACTGAGCGGAAATGAATAGTATCCTGAATAGTATATAACTGTATTAGGCCGTTGCATGTTTTATAGTTTTCGTGTTACAATTGGGCCCCGTTGCGGCAGCCCCCCCCCTGGGCCCCATCGGCAGGAGCCCCCTTGGGCCCCCATGGACAAGAGCCTCCTCGAGCCCCCATGGACAGGAGCCCCCTTGGGTCCCCATGGACAGGAGCCCCCATGGGCAGGAACCTCCTTGCGCCCCCTTGGGCAGGGCCCCCTCGTGTAGGGAACTACTTGTGCCTTGCAAGAGCCCCCTCGACAGGGATCCCTCGGGCAGGGCCCCCCTCGGGCAGCTATCAGCTATCATTAATAATGACAGCAAATGTCAAGTCAACACATCAACTACCGCAGTAACCATGTCATAACATATGTCGATTGTTTTTATTATCTACTAGTAGGAGGGAAAAATCCATTATTGGTAAAGAAAATCAATTTCTGAAGCATCAAACATGTTATAATATAAAAAACGTATTTCTCAGAATAACATCCCGAATCGAATGAGCTATCGCTCGTATTTTTCGGATCCTTGTAACCACCTTGTAACTATTTTTCGCAAGTTTTCAACTTCTTGACTATACTATAGGCCTGCGTCCACTCAATGGTGACGATATCATAAAGCCGTCCAATTATTCTCTGCATAACGATGGAATTACCCCAACGACGATTTCGCCATCTCACGTAAAGAAGCTACACTAGATAGGCTTGTGTCACACTCTAGAATGAGTCAAATTTCGTGCAAATGTCGGTTCGTGTTTGGAATAACACGGATAGACAGTGCACTTACACAGTTCATTTATTTGGGATAAGACGTCAAAAATATGCCTTGGCTTTTGATGTTTTTTTTTTTTCCAGAATGGTTATTAGTTTCTTGAGTTCGTAGGGGGTTTCAAATAGCAATTAATTTTCTCAAACTTGCGTAAAAAATTATAAAAGTTGAACACAAAATAGAGTGTTTTAAACTCCTTGTTTTTCCTAATACCAGCTGTTTCCAGATCTTAAATACACCCTATGAACTCGAATGAAGTTTCCTGTGTCTAACTATACCATTTTTGTATGAATTGAATCAATGGTTTTCATTTCTTATCCAAAAAACGCGAGCGTGTTTTCGGTACTTACGCCACCTTACTAGACGACACCCTTAAGTTAAGTCGTCTCCACGGAGAGCTACTGTATTCTTATAGATAGTTGTCTCAGTTTGAGAGCTAAACGTTGCTTAGTTAGAATGATCGTCTCATATTGAGAGCTAAAACTACACTGATAGATTGTCTCGAAATGAGAGCTAAAACATGACTGATAGGTTGTCTCGACTTGAGAGCTAAAAGTTCACTGATTACAATTTGGGGTGCTGGTACCTGACCCATCCCTCGGTACACATTAGGGTGGGGGTTGCAAGTACCAACGTAAACAATAGTCTCAATATTATTCTAAATAAGTGATTAAATTTCATGTCAGATTTGACAGTAGGCACTAAAATACATGAGAACATTAACAATTTTTCAAAAATTTATAGACGAAGAAGGATAAAAAAAGAGTATAATGATAAAAGATGAATAAAAAATACTATAGCAATGACGAAGTAAAAAGGAAATGACTGCATAACGAATTATCAAAACAAATGAACAAAGGATAAATAAGAATAAAGAAAGATGAAGAATGAAAAACAAAGGATGGAAGTATAAAAATTAAAATAGAATGCAGAAGAAAGAATTTAAAATAAAAGTTGATATATATCGGATAGGGGATAGAAAACGAAAAATACCTATAAATATAAGAATAAATAATAACCAAATGACAAAGAATAAAGAAAAGGCCTAATTTAAAAACAACTATGTATAATAAAAAAGGAGGAAAAAATGTGAAGAAGGAACAAAAAAGCATAAACAATGAGAATAAAAGAAAGGAAGATGAAAAACGAATAACAACGAATGAAGGATTTTAGCATGTAGTTTTGTAGTTTACAGAAAATATGTTTGAATTGGACCTGGAAGAATTTTAGCAGCAAAAGATAAAAAAAGAAGAATGAGGGATTAAGGGCCTGATGAACGATAGAGATGGAAGAGTTATGGAGGAAGAATGCAGAACGAAAAACGAATAATGGAGTATAAATTAAACTCAAGATTCTCTATCTATCGACTGCGGTTCGGCGCACCACGTGCCGTGTAGCAGCGGCTTCAGAGGTTCTTCCTCACTTGTTTTCCCGCTATTGACTCGTTTTCGACGCTTCAATGCGATCGATAAAACCTTGTCTTATGAAACTCGTTATTTAATGTACCATTAACGTAATTACACAATAACATTATTAAACATGAAATTAACGATACGCAGATTACTGCTGTTTATTTCTCAACTGGGTTTTTGAATATGTATTCTGCAAACATAAACATCTTTGGCGTCATTAACGATAACAAGACTTAGGAATTCTTTTTGTCACAAAGATTGTTATTCAACATTATTATTTAGAAAGGCATCCGTGCTGAACAGATGGCTAGATTTTTATCACCTTTGAATGACTTGCTGAATGAGGTGTAATAATTTTTTCATGGGTGTATTAAAGTATTAGTACCAGAGATTTGAGTTTACATGTATGTACAATTACCACGTTTCCAATTATTGTACGCCTAGACATAAATATTAAATCACAAGAAAGTTGATTTGTGGTCACAATTAAAATGAGGTTCCTCTTTCACTTTCACCGACATGTAACCTGATTTCCCTGATTTCTTTTAGTTGCTCTTTCAGTACCACTTAATCTTTCTTAGCTAATTAATAAATGTTACGACCGGCGGTTCGGTGTGCACCACCCTCCAACACTGTTATGCGGTAAAATGAATGTAATAATCTCTTACCTAATATCATTGGCAATTTTCATAATCGAACAAGCAATGACGTTTAGAGCCCCCGAAACTTCAACCATGGCGTCGTGACAGGCCAAAGCTTCGAATTTATTCGGAGCTGAGGTAAATGGCAACCCCGTCAATTTGCTAATTTCGACCGCGCACTTCTCTGCAAAACCCTTCCTGGTGTTAAGACCTGTTCCGACCGCCGTGCCACCAAGAGCCAAATGATACAATCTGGGCAAGCAATCGTTAATCCTGTCAATTCCAAAACATACTTGCTGGACATAGCCGCTAAATTCCTGCCCCAGAGTTAGAGGAACGGCGTCCTGGAGATGTGTACGACCAATTTTGATAATATCTTTGAACTCATCGGATTTTTTGTCAAGGGCAGCAGCCAAAGTTTTCAATCCAGGAAGAAGAGTATTTTGAATTTCAACTGCAACAGCGATGTGCATGGCGGTGGGGTACGTATCGTTACTGCTTTGGCTCTTATTGACGTGATCGTTGGGGTGAACGGGAGTTTTCGAACCAAGTTTTCCTCCAAGAATTTCAATGGCGCGATTACTGATGACTTCGTTTGTGTTCATGTTGGTTTGAGTTCCAGAACCAGTTTGCCAGATGACTAGAGGAAAGTGATCACAGTAGAGCTTTCCGGAAATTACTTCATCTGCAGCTTTGCATATGGCGTCGGATACTTTAGGGTCCAGACCATAGTCTTTGTTGACAATGGCAGCGGCTTTTTTTAAGACGCCCATAGCAGTGATGACAGGATACTGAAAGAAATTGTTTTTATAAATTGAAATGTGTACCTTATACTATAAGCAATGAAAAGTAAAGTCAATATGACGGCGTTTCTAATGTAATTGATTCGCTTATTAGACTGCGTTACAAATAAAAAAAAAAATTAAGTACCCACTACACTTTTTCCTGTTTATTTATTCATAATACGAATACATACATTTTTTTTTCTATCACGTACTGTTTTTTAGGTATGGTAACTAACAATTTATTATTACAAAATTAAAGTTAACGACCAGTAAACACATTGCTTCATTTAGTTATCAATAATTTGAGTAAAACTGACGATAAAACTAAAACCTAAAAAAGCTTCTATCACAGCTTTTAACAATGTCCATGTACACAGGTCTTCGGCACTTAGTTTTTGATCGACATTTTAATTCTTCTGATAGGCGTATTTGTGGACCGATAAAAATCCCTTCTTTTAACTTTGCGTCACTTAATTTGAAAAAAAATAAATTGAAAAAATATACTTTAAATATCAAAATCCTTCGCCATTTTTATTCATTTCCTTCACAAAATGAGGGTCGTTTAAAAAAACAAAGACGTGATAGAAACAAAAGACATACATTGCCTACATACTGTGACTAATAGAAAACTATAATAGCAATCAGTTTTTCGGGTACCGAAATCGTGTCACGCAGTTTATTAATATTTTGATATTTTGAGTTACATATTGCTATCTACTAAAATGAACAAAACGGATCATTTGGTGATTGTATTCTAATTCCAAAAAGTTACTATGAAATAAGACAAATCATTAAGCAGTAACTTAAATTTGTGATTGCGTTTCATTTTTATATAGTAATGAAGATTTTCCGTTGTTCTCAAAACCTGGTAAAATGACACTTCCTTTTAATAATAAGCGATTCCGTTTTATTTATTAAGGAAAATGCTATGCATTGTTCGCCGAGTCTGTCTCGTCGAGTGACAGAACGCGGACGGTGCGACAGGGTGCAATATCTCGATGCTTCGCCCAGATTCATCTTGCCGGTTTACCGAGTCGAAATATGCGGGAACGCGACCAAGGATAGTGTCCATTTCCATGTACGAACTTCCAGCTTGGCCTCGTCAAAACGACGTGTATTGTTCAATCTTCAATATTTGTAACTCAAGGGCATTTTTGCTATTATTTACACGTTTGAATTTTCAGTCCTAAAGTTTAAGTATTTTACAGTCACGACATATTATTTCTGGAATTGATGGTTATCACGTTTTTGTTAGCACAGCTGCCTTTTACAGTTGAGGGGTTTGCAACAAGATCGTCTTTTTTTTATATTTTTAGCCAAGCCCCGTCGCATGGTACAAGATCAAAGTAAATCCAACGCATATAACTTTGCTCCTTATATAAATAAAAAATCAAACTGAATGACACAATAGCGGTAATTTTTTTACTATTTTTTTTATTAACCTGCGTCCTATAAAATTTCATAAATAAACAGGTGAACCGCTCATATTACTTAAACCCTTTTTTAATTTAATTTTTAGTGCTCAGGTGCACAAATATACAATGTTTCTTAGTACTTACTGGCATTCTTTCAAATTCTCCTCCGATGGGGAAGTTCATCACCGACCTTAGCGTCTGGGCCCCATAGTATTTGTCAGCAGGCACCTTGAGCTCACCAAAGGTGTCTTTTTCTATTCTGAAATCGGACTGGCACGAACATGGGCAATTAGGATCAAGTTCAGATTTCATTTGGAATACATAAAAATGCAATTAATTTTGAAAAAAAAAATCTTAATGACACTTTTTCTCTCGAACTATGGTGATAGGATTCAAAACAAATGATGACATAACAACGTTTTTGGAACTTACCATGAGTGCAATATGCTTTATTCGAGTTTTTCCACACAATTTCAACGCGACGTTAATGCCTCCACAAACACGACTGCCGTAAAGCCGAGATAGCGCCATCCTTGTAGTTAATTCCCGGTGCTGACCTTTCCAGTGAACTCAAGACAACTTTCTGTTTGACACTTTGGGAAACTAAGACGTATGGTTGGCAACGGCCGGTGTTGTGGCAACAGTTGCTAATTTGAAAGTGACGCGCGAGGATGGAACGTCTGGGATGTTCTTCGTTATATCACTGTTATGGATTGATTTATCAAGTAACGCAATAATATATTATCTAGTTATGGCTGGCTAAATCTGAAATTTAAAACATCGGAAATTTTGGTTCTAGTTCTGTTCTATTAATAACACTGCTCAACAAAAAAAAAATAACTACGGCTAGACACCATTTTGTTTCATTCATTAGACCGCAAAATAAACAAAAACCATCAAATCATAAATTTTGCAGGAGACACTAAAAACGAAATCATTTCAAAAGTTTATTTACTAAAAAACTTACTACTTACCTTTGGGTTGTAAAAACTATGTGAACTATTGATTAGCCATGTAATTTGTAAATGTAATTTTTTTATGTTTAAAAAAAAAATTAATTCAAAATTACGTCAATGTCATAATTTTTAACATTGGAAATGTTTATGGGATCGCATATTAGACCCAGAATTAGGAGATTTTCAACAGTCCGAACGACATAAAAGTGTCGAGGTCACGCTTACGCTAAAATGTAAGTGGGGATAGCTGTGAGTAACATTGCGAGATGTGTGCTTAGGAGCTGATAGAATGGGAGCGAGTGGAGTGAGCGAGTTGAGTGAGTGAGTGAGTGAGTGAAGTGAGTGAGGTGAGCGAGTGATTGGAGTGAATGGATAAGTGGAGTGAGTGAGTGAGTGAGTGAGTTAGGTGACTGAGTGAGTGGAGTGGGGTGAGTGATTGAAGTTATTGAGTAAGTGGAGTGAGTGATTGGAGTTAGTGAGTAAGTGGAGTGAGTGAGTGAAGTGAGTGGGGTGAGTAATTGGAGTAAGTGAGTAAGTGAAGTGAGTGAGTGATTGAGTGAGTGAGTGAGTCAGTGGAGTAAGTGAGTGAAGTGAGTGAAGTGAGTGAGTGATTGGAGTGAATGGATAAGTGAAGTGAGTGAGTGAATGAGTGAGTGAGTGAGTTGGGTGAGTGAGTGAGTGGAGTGAGTGAGAATGTATTTATGTAATAAAAGTAATATATTTTTATGTAACATGATTTATGTATAAAATTTTATCGAATCAATATAAATAAATATGAATAAAAATATATATGTACATGCTTTCAGCATTATAAGAGATGCGTTTATTTACTTGCCCATTGTATATTGAAAAACAATCGCACTTAAAGAATTAATTTATTATTTTAAAAAGCTTTATTCAATTATTCTCAAGACAGTTACTGCAATAATGGTTAATAATATAGAATTTTTGGATTATATTTATATAATCCCAGAATCTAAAGTACCAAATAACTATTTCGATATATTACTGACATTATACACGTTTATTCCTAATTGAGGTGTAAAGTTATTAGTTTGTTTTGGGCTTCTAAGATAAGATGATAACTTTACCATTGAAAGTGCTGTTTAGTAGATGAGGTAAGTTTATACTATATTATATGTTTTACATAATAGCACTGCTATCATTTCCAATGTATCCGATGGTTGCAAGGATTGCGAAATCTGTGAATTTTTATATTCTTTAAGGGCTGATGATGGCAGAAGTGTTCTGCCGAAACATGTTCCATTAGTAATTTTACAGTTATTAAAGTTTGTGGAGTTCGACTTAGATATATTTAAATTTACTCCACCTGGATTTAAGAACATTCTTTTGGTTTACTTTTATTTAATATTAATTAATTAATTTAATTTAATACTATTTAATGCAAGATACAAAAAATAGTAAGGAAAAATAAACCAATGTAATGCCGTCAGACCTGGTATATGTATGTATTAATATTTTCAGAAATAAAGTTATGGCTTCTTTAATGTTTTCCTCAAGACTCATTTCGGGTTCTGAAGAATCTTATTCTTGTTCAGCGCCTTCAGCTACGTTCAAATTTCTATAATATTCATGATAATGTTCATACGTGTAGGTTGACGATTATATCATGTGTTCATTTAAAAAAGTCATCAAGTCGTCTATGAATTTGACGTAACATTTCTACGTACGTCTGTTGACAAATTAATAATGTATTATGTATTGCTGGTTGCAGACTTTCAACTTGTAGATGAAACCATAAATCACATGCGTTTTTCAATTCGTGCTCGTTACTCAAAAAATCACAAGCAACTTGATGACTTCTTTACATGAACACCTTATATTTGTTTATGTTTTACCCTTGACAACGGAACTTAATAGTGTACTTTTGTAAATTATTACTTTCCTCGGAACTTAATAACATTATTAAGTTCCGTTGTCAAGGGTAAAACAAACGAATATATGATCGTCAACCTACACGTATTGCTGTTACGACTACATCACTGAATTACATTATCGAGAGCCGAAAAAATGTAATATGATAATTCGGAATGTATCGACTATTAACATTTTCGGCAGATAACAAGGCGCGGCTTCGCATTGGCTTGTACATGTCTGCCTCAATGTTAATACGTCCTCATATCCCTTGTTACTTAAACAGCTATTTCTTCAAACGTCAGAAAAACGTGACATTGCATACGTCAATAGGTAATCACAAATGCCCACGTCACTGCCATGACACAAAGTAGTCTGGCGGAGCTTAGCTTTAAAGAAAAAAATTGCATGTTTTATTTCGAGAAGTGGCTTTTCGTGGCTCATTTGTATTTGTCAAACCTAAGACTTGCCATGAAAAGCCTCACTTTTGCTCCCATTAAAACAATCTACTATTTTATTTCTATACTCATAAAGTAATATTAGTTACAAAATACACCATCATATACATTTGAAATACTGCAAATTTATATGAAAAAAATGTTGATGTGGAGCCAGCGTCACAGCGACGGTTCAGTTTCGGTGACTGCTCAGAAAGAGCGCATAGTGCCCCTAAAGAAGTTTTCACTTCAAAAAACTTTAATTTAGAACATTATTTCCTTTGCTGCATAGAGTTGTCACTTCTTCTAGTTATTTTGTCGGGCACTATTCATTGTAATAAAATCTTCAGTGTCGTTTTTGAAAAACCCTTAATTTAGAAATATTTTCACAAGTAATTTACAAAGAATAATTATTGTATTAGAAATCCATGTGCGTTTGTTTCTTTGAAGTGAAACTTCTTATCCCACGGTGTAAGATTTTTGTACGGGGTAAACGGGCCATAACCAGACACGAAAATGCAATAATATATAAGTGTAAGTAGATCGGGAGAGGAGCACAAGCGGCAGCTAGTCGACGCGACGATAAGATTTTGGCACGGGTAAGCTTGGGAGGGTTCTCCAGTGGCATGTAACGAGTGAGCAACAAAATTGGGGATCGCAGTTGGTTAAACGTACATCGGTTCTTTTACTTTACTTTTTACATTAATCGTCAAACTTTTAACCTATTTTCTCTGACTGTCAAAAATTTAAATTCTACGTCAAAACAATAACAATGTTCCTAATATCCTCTGCAGAGTTGTAAGATTTTCAAGGGCATTGTCTTGTGGTACCTTGGCAATATCATCAACGGTCTGCATTGATGGTCCTATGGAAGATTCTAAAAATTCTAAATGTCCACTTCGAAATCCAGAAAATCACAAAATGTTTACAATAGCGGTTTTTGCGGAGCCGATCCCGACCACTGAAAGACATTGTACGGGTTCCACTCGAGTGAACAGATTTTGATTTTAAGTCAGATTTGACAACTCGGTGACTTTTTACACAATCGTATCGATCAAGAATCGACTCAAAATTTTGGATTCAGAGGCTCCCACGATCACGAATTTTGTTGCTCACTCGTTACATTTCTGTCGGTCGAAGTACATTTTTTATCAACACGCCCACAAAATTTCAACGAAAAATTTAAAAAAATAAAAAAGTTACATTCAACGGCGGGCAAAAATGTACAACAATGTGCGGCGTTGAATGGAAGATTTTTCGTTGAAATTTTGTGGGCGTGTTGATAAAATATAGATCTTTGCAGCTACAGAGCGATTTTTTTAATTTGTAAATTAAGAAAAATATATTGCGGGAAAATGTACTTCTACCGGCAGAAATGTACCTGCCACTAGAGAACCCTCTTAATATAGCGACACGACACGACACATGTCCCTTGGTAAAGGATGGCCCCCTTGAGACAGGGCGGCGCAGGGCAACGACAATAACAGAGAATGCCGGCAACCAAACTTTGTCGTACCGAGCATTAAAAATGAAAATCGATTAGGTAACAGGAGTAAACTCTAAAAGTTTCACTTCTGTCGTGCGTGGACCCCACACACAATTTTCTGTTGCTACATATGTTTTAAAAAGCGCTTCAAATGAGGAGCTCACCGTGGGACTCCCACGACTGCCTGATGACCTGACGTAAGAACCATATTTTTTGTGTGAAGCAAGACTGTAGGAATCTTCTATTAAAATGGCGAACCCTATTAAATTAATGTTTTTAGAGAATGTTACTAATGTAATTGTCAATTTATTTAGAATCTATTTATTTAATATTATTAATTTTATATACAGTTTTCTTTTTTTATACAGATAAATATCATCTAGATAAATGTTATAGTACACAACTTAGACATCAAACTAATCTAGTTAATTAAATATGTACGGACTGCCGCCTCACGCTAAGAAACTGAACATATCCACAGGGCTATTCCAACCTTATTTCTAATTGGTACAGTACATGTTTCCAGTTCAACACTCAACAAAGACGTAGGAAGGTGCAGTCCGCATAACAGCCTCTAACATTAAATCATTAAATTGACAACTGATATGGCGTGTTCTCTACGCACCTAATTCACATATAGACAAAAACTACAGCCAATGTGACCCTCGCAATTGCTACAACACAATCATATCTGTACCCGGCTGCGTAGATCTTATTAATAAATAAAAACAAACGAGAACACTGCTGAGCTTGTCATTCGTTGTTAAGCTAAAGCGACACAGAATGACTATAACTACGCAACAGTCGAACCGCCATTCACTTTATCCCGTCACTACCAAAGTACAAAATGACTAGGAGACTAATAACTGATAGACGACATGTGATGCTAAATAGGTACAGTTAATAAGATTACAACAATGAAAACGATGGCGCCCATTTTGGATCGCATGTCGTCTATTAATCGCACTAAACATAACAACATAACAAGCTAATTAAGCGTAATAGACAATACAAAAATAATAAAATAATTACAAGTGAACGGCAGCCGTTTGTAACTAGTGTTAAGCTTTAATAACATTTGTGCGGTAGTGTTGTTGACTACGTCTAAAGCTCCGTCTATGTAATGAAAAAGAATCTTTCCGCTATTCCATGCTTGCCGTCGTATAAAATCTCCGGTTTTTGCTGCGCAATCTTAAACTAAAAAACGATTTGATCACATCAATCCATTCTCGGCCTTCAATTCGAAACGAAAGCCCAGCACTCTAGCGTTTTCACGACGAAATCGACTTTCGGCGTCAAGGGATCGTTCCCGTAAGTTTTGCAACTTTCAGACCTTCCCAGGTACAAATCCCCGTCCAACCACAAACCGAATTTGCCGTCTCCAGCGCCGATGCTCAAGCTCTCGTTATTTCCTTTAATAAAATACAAATTTTCTCCTGTCCAGTTGTACACCTGGAATTCCGGACTAAACCTGAAGAGGAGCGATTCACCCGTTCCATAAAAGTGCTCTGAAACTTGTAAGGCGCAGGATGTCAAAGCACCGAATACCTGAAAAATAATACATTACGATCAGGAGATTTCTTAACATCCAAGGACAGAAAACTCAATACGTATAATAGAAAATTACCAAAACATTTATGGAGGCGTTCTCAAAAATAAAATCCAATGTGAATTCCGATGGAAAACTAGTTTCCGGTGATGTTTAACGGGTTTTACCTCAAGCAAATTTTGAAAAAAAAAAGGTATTTCGATTCTGTATGCAGTCGTATATTAAAAACGATATAATAAAAAAAACAAAGAATGGAAGAGGACTTCCCAGGCCAGAAAACATAAATTCAGGCCAAACTCGACATGTAAAAAATTCGACTCAAAATTTCCAAAACCCGATCATTCGCGACATAACAAAATTTAAAATGCGACACTGTATGTTGGTACATGTTGAGGTTCTCCAGGGTGTTATGGAAGTAGTAGCAGAAAATGTAGTAGTAGAACTCGTCAAAATAAACATTTTTTTCATCTATCATTTTTTTCACAAACGCTCCCTTACGTAGTTAAAATTAAGAATAGTTTGACCCCTAAAACCAATACTCGCTTATGGATCCACGCTCACTGATTGTCAGGAAGGCACAAAAACTTTACCCGATAAACGAATCGAAATAAAAACTGTTTAAATGGAAACATGTACTCACCTACCATAATATGCTTAATAAACATAATATTGAAGTAGGTTAGCATGTAATAATAAACTCTCTAACTTATTGTTAGATTAAGGATAATCCTTGTTGTTGTACGTGCGATAAACGATAAATGTTGACACACCGACAGTTCGAATACACTTCGAAACACATCTTCGAATACTTAAAAAATTCAGGTTTAATTTCCAAAACGCGATTACATCTGGGACGTCCGAAATCATAATATAATAATCACACTCAACTTAAATGACTTAAATTTACTATCAGCGACAAATTTTTTGTCCCAAAAAACTTAGAAGGCAAAAACGTTCTGATGCGTTCAAGTTCATGTAGGCATAGTGTCGGCATAGGCGAAGGGTGAAATAAGGGGTTAGAAAAATGTCAAAAAAAAAAAATGCGGATTTCAAATGGTAAATAGAAAAAATGTTTAATTTGACGAGTTCTACTTGTGGTAAAATTTTCTGCTAGGACTTCCATAACACCCTGTGTAATGAAATAATCAATATTTTTTTCTTTTTGTAATTCCAAAAACATAATTATACAACGAGTCTAAACTCGACACATAAAAAAGAATTTTCCATTCAAAATTTTTGGCAATTCCAAAAACCTAACGAGTGAGCAACAAAATTCGTGATCGTAGGAGGCTCTGAATCCAAAATTTTGAGTCGATTCTTGATCGATACGATTGTGTAAAAAGTCATCGAGCTGTCAAATCTGATTCAAATTTGTGACAGTCAGAGAAAATAGGTTAAAAGTAAAGTAAAAGAACCGATGTACGTTTAGCCAATTGCGATCACGAATTTTGTTGCTCAGTCGTTATAATAATTCGCAACTTAATTAAATTTATAATGCGACAGTTTGTATGTTGGTAGATTTTGAGGTTCTATAATGAGATCACCAATAATTTTTCTTTTTCAAATTATTCTCAATTTTGACAGTCTCCAAACTCATCATATCAAAATTAAAGTTTTTTCAATGGTAATATCACAAGACGTCGGTTTCTTGTCGGCAAAAATTTTCAATTAATAAAAAATGTTTTATTTTGACAAAAAGCAAAAAAGCTCAGTTCGAGTGATATTTGATTAGAATATCTCAAGAACAAAACTTTGCTATTACGACATATCATTGAATATCAACAGAATGCTCAATATACGGGATTTTGCGATCCCCGTCACGTGACTTTTCGGTAGTTTGTGGATGTCCGTAAGATGGGGTGTCAAGCGAAAAATGAAATGAAACAATTTCCCATCGAAACCGCATTACCTGAGAACGGCTGGACCGATTTGGCATTTTTTTTTAATATTCGTAGTCCAAATAAGGTATGAACTCAAGACCTTAACTCACGATAGATAAGCGTAATTCTGTTTTGTTGGTTATGGTTTTTAAGTTTTCAGGAAAATAAAATTCGAGACAATTACAAAGGAAAGTTGGAACAGCGGATGGCAAATCATTATTGTCGCCGAGGGTTTCGTTTATTACCCTATTAGGTACCCCAAGTACCCTATGACGGCAAACCCGCATGTTAGTACCAAACCGAGGTCAGTTCAGAATCCAACACAAACTGCACCATCGGCGCTAGGCCCAGCAAAACACAGGTGCCCTCTAGTTTCAAAGAGCGTGATGGTTAAAACGGTAAAATCAGTGGCGCCAGCTGGATTGAAACGGCCTTTGGGAGGTTCCAAAATGAAACAGGCATTGAGCATTCTGATAGAGTGTTGATATTCAATGAACATATGAAGGCCGATCCACACACATATGCAAATGTATGCCATTTTTAAGTCGTTTTAGAAACAAAAAACCGTGGGAATTGACATTATAAAACAATATCTACTTACATTATTGTCTGTATCTTCAATAACAAGAAGAATTGGTGATTCAAGTTTGTACATTTTCCGGTACATGGAATTAAGGCTGAAGCCATGCTGGCTGGTGCTGAAAACCAAAGTCCACGAATATCCTTCGGCCCTCGCCGGCAGATGTCGACACAAAGCTTCCCGATGATAATCAGTCAGAATTTCAGTGGTGCCTATAAGATCTGGAGGCGACAATTCGACATCGAGAGAGGGCGCTGCTGACGAATAGAACGCCCTTCGGTACTCTTCAGACATCGGTATCACCTTTACACAACAAAATGAAATTAATACGGTCTGGTTTCGGAGGACTATCCCGACACGTAGTCTGCATAGCCAACAGTAGATATATGTAACTCTTTAAGTTGATAAGAAATTCTCATTTTCACAGGTAGGATTCGAAGTTGACAACTGTGAAAGGTCAGTAGTGGTTTCCGAGCCGCACCAAATTCTGTTGGGAGCGCGCCAAAGTTTCTATTTGTGAACATGCCACTACTTAATGTTCATAATATTTGTGGTCGCGTAAACTTGGCTCCAAATTTTTTTCACCTTCTGCAGTGTGCAACTTTATCGTTTTTCTTAAAAATTAAAAAAAGTTAAAGGAAATTCCGTGTTGCAAGGGCATGAAATGTTTTGTAAAAATGTTAAGGGAGTTTGGATAGACAAACAATAAATCTAGAAGTCAAATCTGCCACTGGTGGAACTTGTGGTTCGTTTGTTTTGTCGATAAAATTCCAGCGAGCCGCCAGACACTATGTCAGACGGGGTATGTGGAACGCGACTCGGAGGCGGATTTATGCAGAACCCTCCTGAACTATAAAATTACTTTTAACAATACATAAGTTCCCTGTTATAATGACAACAATATTTAAACTTAAGTTTAGTTCAATGGAAACAAACCTATGATCAATTACATCTCATATTATCACATATTAGCAGGAATTAGATCTCTAAAATAGATGGGATAAATTAACACTCAAACTTTACAAGTATAAAGTGCATATTAAACCTACTCATCATGAAGTCCATGAAAGAAAAATAGCAAAATAAATTGGAAAAAAAAACTGTATAACAACATACTGTTAAAGGCCACAATTTCAAGAATAGCAACATATATGAAGTAGCTTTTTTTCGGCGGACAATCATTGTAGGTAATACTTTGGTTATTTATATTTGTTGGCAATAAAATATTAGCACCTTTTATTTGATTTGACAATTTAGTGTTAATTTATAGGAAATTTGCAAGACCCTGCAGAAGATCAACAAAAATTGATTAACACAATCTAATCCCAATTACAATTATCAAATTCAATAGTAATCAATAATTATTAATTATTAATTTCATTTTGGCTTTTAAATTCAATAATCTTATATGAGTAAACCACATCAATGTTAAAAAGGCAACTGATCAATGAATCATAATCTCAAAGTGAAATTGTATATTTTTTATGTAAATTTTGATACTGAAAAATAAACCCACTCACACCACTGCATTGTTTTATCATTTCAGGATGTGCGATTCCTTGATTTGGAGACAAGTTTAGGCATCTTCATGAAAATATTAGACCACTGATAAATCCATTACCGCCATGATTTTGTGCTACGATAGCTAGTAGGAGTCTATTTTCTATTCTAACACCAAAACATCCACTTCATTCTAAAAGCCACTACTGTGTGAAATGTATTTTCATAGTTCTGTAACACTGACTGTTCAGAGGAAGGAAAACATAGTTTGCGCTAACAATTTGCACGCATTTTGGTGTGACGTACTTAAGTCAAGCGCAAGCTGAATCGGTTTCCGCTAAACTAAGTAGGAGCAGTGACCAAGTTATTTTTTGTTGTTTTGTGCAAAAAAAAGATAGCTGTAATTAATTCGGCAACTAAAAATTTACTTCTTGATAATGGATCCATGAAAATATTCACCAAACGACCGAAAAATATTTACAAAAATATTTTTTGAATGAATAAATAATTGCTAAATTAAAATTTGTCATTGTTATTTATGAGCAATATGTACTAATATATGTATCTTAAAGTTCCCGAACACCACCAAATGTTATCGCCACAAAACACTAAACGGAATAACACAAATTTTTCAAGTATTTAAGCATTATTCATTCTTCCCTTCTGTTCAGAAATAGATGTCCAATTTGTGATTTCTTCTGGTTTGCAAGTGTCAATTTTCTTAAAAATAAACTAAAGGTAGATACGTCATTTAAAAAATGTGAAATAAGAACAAAATCTCCCACTAATTTGATGCTAATAATTTTAATTAAGCAGCTTGCTGTTGTTACCAAGTTAGAGATTTTTTTGAACGTTTGGAGCCAAAATCGGTTTCTTCTGATAATTTTTAAATAACCTTAAAACATGAAGCAATAAATAAAATTTAATTGAACCTAACAATTCAATGAATAACTTTTATTTTAGAAACAATGTAAAAAAAAAAATTGCTTACAAATTTGTAACTTAAAGTACGTCTTCCTCAATTTGTCATAAAAATATGTTGTTTTACCTGTCTAAGATGACACGACTTCCTAGATTAGAAGCCGTGATCTATGATAATAAAGTTGACCAAAAACGCTAATAGATGGCCATATCGCATGGCCGACTAATATTAATGTAAGTCATTACGGCTCATTTAGCGGCATCTACTGAACCAATTCATAAACTCTAATGTCACTTTGACGTTTGTATTATAACGTCTAATTTCTCTATAATAAAAAAAAAATAACCTTTTGAAACAATTTCGTTTATTTCATATGCAAAAACTAAGAGAACAGCAGGTACCCGTTTGTTTTTACTCAACAATTTCTATAATTATTATTTCACGTAATCAGATAGTGATACATACATGGCACCTGTCTGGTAAAACTAATTTCCACACGCTGAATTCAATGGTGCTAGCCGTGTCTTAATGTTAGCGCTCGAAATAACAGGTGTTCATTTAAAAAAGTCATCAAGTTGCTTATTATTCTTTGAGTGACGAAGACGGATTGAAAAACGCATGTAATGTAATTTATTGCTACATGTTTTATTATTCTACAAGTTGAAAGTCCGCAACCAGCAATACGTACAACATTATTAATTTGCCAACAGACATACGTTAAAATGTTATGCCAAATTCATAGACCACTTGATGAATGCACACATGCTATTTACGATTAGTAATGAGCGAAATCTTGCAAAAATCTTACAAAGAATAAGACCGTGCATGCGGTAGCCACCACGGTCTTGGTCATTATTCGCTGAATTGAAATCAATGGAAATCGATCAATGTCAACAAAATTATAGATTGGCGCACAGATGCTGAAGAAATGCTTACCGGTTTCTACCGGTGAATGTAACAATCACCAGCCGAATTTGATGAGTATGGGGAGCGTTTTTACAAAGTAACGACAAAGCGGTACTGTGGATAAACTAGACACTATTAGATTTGTTCTGAAATTTTCAAGAAGCAGAAGACAGAGGATGATGATATTTGATAAAATTTAGAGTAAAACTTTGAAGCGTAAAAGTACCAGTTGAGACGCAGATCCTCGGGAATATCGATTAGACGTGTTAACAGATGGCGCCAAATGAGCCATCCTTTGTGAAGGCCATAATGTCTTACATTTGATCTTAGTCGGCCATGCATATCGTAAAAATTGTTTGCGATGGCAGTATCAATATCGTAATATTGATCCTAAGTTTTTTTTATCTGAAATATCCAGATAAAACGTATATTAAATGTTGCTCGACGGGATAACCTATTCCCATATCAAATTTAATTAAAATCCGTCTAGTAGATTTCTAAAAACAGATTTCCTGGCTTATCATTCTATATGCTAAATCAATCACTATTTTCCAATAAGCCAGGGGAGCCAAAAAATTTAAATGGAATTGAATAAGCTTTAAAATGATGTATCACACGACCACCCATGCTATTTAAATTTTTTAAGGGGTGGGTTCCCTGGCTAAAGGGGTGAGATCTAAAACATGAAAGTTTGGTACTATTTGGTTCCCCTTGATAACAAGATTGACCTGTTCGAGCGAGTCTTTCTAAATTGGAATTGAAGGGGGGTACAAATTTTAGTTGGGACACCCTGTATAGATTTTTGTGTTATTTGTACAATCAAATTCCTAGTTCAGAATAAAAAATGAGAACGATTCGAGCCGTGCGTATCTTCATATATATGAATAGCATAAATGAACAGAAAGTGAAAGTGCACCTTGGCGTTTGAGGTAGCCAATAACTCCTGAACTGAACGATATTCTGGCGTAATTTGTCAAAAATAACGACGAGTAATAATTATGTGTCTCTGAGTGAGACGTTTGAATGTTGTGGTTCAAAGAATCATGGCTCATTTCTACTGACCCACTTTTAACATTTAGCGGAAACAAAACTGTACACGTGCAACTTGTCAGCGTCTGTCAACGTGGAAACAGTGTGGCATGTTATAGTGCAGGTGTCAGTCACCTCATCACTTCCATCAGCTGACATTGTCTGGGTCTTGATGATGCTGTAGATCTTTACGTAAGGAGCCTTGATTAGCTGCACCCAAACAACGAAATTTCAGTTCACCGATGCCAATCATTTCGAAATATTTAATTTGAGAAACACGTACATGTATTTGGAAAAGCAGGAGAAAAATATCGACATACCTCCCAACTCTCTTTGGTTATTTCGGTAAGTTCCCCATCTTGGCTACCGTGACGACTAGCGGAAGGAGTGGGCTCCTCACTCCACAGTTCAGTGTCCATTTCCACTAACGTGAAGTTGCGTGCCTTCACCTGGAAAAAGAATGTAAACCATATTTAACAACCAGTCAGTTTGACAGATGTATTTCTTCAAACACTATTAATTGTTATGAGAGACGCATAGCTGTATCAAAAGTGGGAGAGCCAAGGACGAACGACAAAAACGATTTAATTGAAAATGTAATAGTGCTATCAAAACTCCTCCACAGTTTCGTCATCGATAGCCTGCAGAATTAATCATCATACCTGTTTTGTTTTCGTTGGATAAAATGAATACGGCAACTACACAGCGGAAACAAAATTCTAGGTCAATAAACTTTAAACTGCCAGCCCTTAAAAAATCGAATTAGGGAATCGACTGTCTTAACAAATCTGTAGTTTCAGTTTTTGTAAAATATTTACCATATAAATTATTATAGGACAGCGCTGCTTTGAACGTCAATTTTCGAGCAGTCAATTAAATTAAATTCCGCCATTGTCGTTGTCACAAACAATATAATTACTAATTCATTCATTTTTAGTGTTGTTAGGATTTTGAAACTGGCTGATCTTCATTTAAAATTTATTTCTGCAAAAAACTGTAAAAGTAGTTTAAAATGTTATTAGAGGTGATTATTACGACATAAACGCTTTATAATTTGCTGGTAATAACGAAAACATGTAATTTATTTGGTGTAATGACTATAATATGCGCTTGTGATCAGTACTGAGATATTTTCGCATATATAAGAAAATTCTCAGTGACTTTAGTTAACAATGAAAAATGGGAAAAATATATCACAGCTCGGATGCAGGTCAAGGGTGCAGACGCAGTAAGAAAAATTGTTTTTTACTATGTTACAGTTTCTACCACGTGTAATTTTTGTGTGTTAGTCTTTACACCATTACAACTGAGAGGGTTGCAGCTGTCATAAAGAAATGCCTAATATTTTTCCACTTAATAGTTCCTGGTTATGCTGTGTTCAAGCTTGCATGACAAAGGTTAGCATTAAAAACAAATAACCGAATTTGTTATTGCATCACCGTCTGCCTAAAAATTGTTTTTTCAGAACAACCATTCTTTAAATTGTCTCTTTAGTTGCATTTGCATGTATGTATTATTAGTGCTACAAATTTGATAGCTGCGCTGATGCCGCTTTACGGTTATTTTGAATAATTAATACTTGGGTAAAAATGGTCAAAAATGTTACTTGGCTTCTTTTAACAATAAACGATTCAATTATTGTTCCCTCCATTTTTTGGCAACCTTTAAACTCGATAAATCGAATAATTTATGTCTATATTACAGGAACACAGGACCTCCTAAATTTTACATCGCTTAATAAAATTAGCGTCAGCGGTTTTTTGGTCTCATGTAAAAAAAATTACACTTACTGCGTTTAGGCCGTCGATATTTTGTTTATTCTGTGACCGCACAGTTTGCAGTAGCACTCACTGATTTACAAATTTCACAGCCATATTTTGGGGAGATTGGTATTATAGACCAATCAATCAATTCCTCACCTAATAATAATAAAAATGATTCAATCATTTTTAGAACTCAAAATTTAATTAAAAGTGGGAAACGGTTATGCGTAGGTGGTCAAGTCGATGACGACTTATGCCCCACCGATTATGCAAACTCACTAAATGAAAGCAGCCGTGGTCTCAATTTTACGCTCTCAAACAAAAAGACTTCCACGTTGATTTTGATTACTAGAAAATAAGAAAAATCCAACATACCTGTTCTTCATTCAATTCTCCATACAAATGTGGCACCCAACCTTGTATAAATTTGTACAGTTCATCCACTCTATTCCTTGGCACGCTGAACCAATATTCCGGTCTCATCTTCTTCTTTCCATATGACATCAACGGCGTCGTTCGTGGAATGGGTTTATCTAATGGTTTGCCCATCCGTAACCGCAGATACAAAGGTGGATCCTCACAGGAGCGCGCTGGTCGAGGTATCAATTCTAAAATTGGATCAAATCGGTTAATCCAGTGACCTTAAAATTATTTCACAATGTTGACTCGACCAAAAATTACATTTTCCGCCGAGTTCATTTATTTATAATAATGTTTTTTGTTTTAGTATATTTTGTTGTTTGTGGCTGAAATTCATGCAGTGCACACATGCAGACCTACCAATGGAATCTAGCCCATAAATGGGAGAGCGCACTGCAGCAATTAAAACGAAATTAAAACATTACCACATGATAGCACAACTAAATATTATTGAATTTAATACAGGACAAACAGCAGAATCCGGGTCGCGTCGGAACACAGTAAGGTACCAGATCGAGGCACTTGTTATGTTATTAAAAAATTACGTTCTTACCACATCCGTTAACATATTTGATACATAAACGATCAAAGTAATATCGTTCTCACTACTGTCACCATGGCAATATTGGAAAGACACTGAACAACAAAACGTTGTAACACCGCTTGATTAGGCTAATTGCGCAGTTACCTTTACCCCTATACGTTTCTTTTCTTGATTTGCATTTTTAATAATAAAAACATAGATAAGTCATTTGACTAGTACCTTACACTGCATGTACGTGCTCATATATGCAAAACTAATACTGCAGTATTATTTTAATCACTGCTTTTAAAATCACAATAGAATTCACCGTTACGACAAAAATGTTTGCTGTGCATGGTTTCAAGATGATGTTATTTTGCAACAATAATTACTATTTATGTGACGTGGGATGACTTAATACCCATTGAAATTGATAGTTGGAAAAACAACCTGAATCATTTTTCTTTATAGGGTTTTCAATTAACGACTTCAATAGTGATATACAGGCTGTAACAGAAATAGGTATCAAAATTTTAACAGTAACAGAACTCGGCAAGAGCAACAAAATGTCTATCTACCATCTGGTTTCACCGGAGAAGGTATTTTCAACTTAAATATGTAATATGCTATAAGGCCCCACAGTTTTCATTTTTAATCAATAATAGCATTGGATGTTGAAGTAATGACGTTTAGTAGGTGAGTTTTCTATTTTTAGTTTATTTACGGCGGGCGGTTTAAAGTTTTTTTGCCGTGCCTATTATCATCAGTCCAGCCGTTCACTGGCGGGTAACTAAATTAAAGTCAAAACTTTCACTAAATTTAACTCAATAACTACGGGGTTTAGGGCAAAATTTATTAAGAAAAATTGTTGACAATGATGAGTTCTATTACTGATTAAATTTATTGCACTTATTTCTGTTACAGTGCGAGTGTAATTCAATAATAGTACTAAAAGTAGATCTGGATAGAGAATTAAATAAGCTTTAAAATGATGTATCACAAGACCCCCCATGCCATTTAAATTTTTTAAGGGGGTGGCTCCCCTGGCTTAAGGGGTGAGATCTAAGAGTTGAAAGAGTTTGATACAATTTGGTCCCCCTTGATAACAAAATTGACCCGTTCGAGCGTTTTCTTCTGCGTCTTTAAAAATTGGAATTGTTGGGGGATACAAATTTTAGTTGAGTATTTTATGTAGATTTGGAAAATATCCAATTCAAGTTTTTTTTTTGTAGAAAGGAATCGATAAATGTAGGTTTGGATATAGAATTGAATAAGCTTTAAAATGATGTATCACACGACCCCCCATGCCATTTAAATTTTTTAAGGGGGTGGCTCCCCTGGCTCAACGGGTGAGATCTAAGACTCGAAAGTTTTGCACAATTAAGTCCCCCTTGATAACAAAATTGACCTGTTCGAGCGTTTTCTTCTCAGTCTTTCGAAACTAAAATTGTTGGGGGGTACAAATTTTAGTTGGGACACCCGATATGTTGACAAAATGAAACTAACTATGTATAATGTAAACTGAAACTGTGTTAATCTACAGATATTAGAACAGCTGCTCAGAACATTATTTTAATTAAACGGCACATTATAGTTATATTTTTTTTTTTGTAATTATGTCAAAATCACGAATTCATATACATACATATATGATTTATTGTCACACCCACAGGTTATTTAAAAAAAATATTGTTCCATTTTAACGAAGCAAAAATAAATTACATGTTTTCTTGTACTCTATATAGTCAACTGGAATTTTTAAAATGTGATTATTTCATTAATAATCGTTTTCGACCAATCGTACGACATATGTAATACCTTATGTTCCTTTTTCAAATGTTTTTATTTCCAGGGCACCGCTGAATACTAGTGTCACATTTTTTACTTTTACATTCTTTGATGTTTAAACAACTTTATTCATGTAATAATCTTACCGAATTACTTTCGTGCTTCTGAAACAATCTGTTTTAATACTCAAGTTGATTAAAACGCAATATGTACTCGTGTCATTTTTTGACAAATTTCCCTCTGCTGTGCATCGGGAAATTTAACGACGGCAGAAAATATAGAGTGTGTTGAAGCCAACATCACAGCATATGAAACAATGCTGTGCCAACATCATAGGCGAGAAGGGCGAGTCGCGGAGGGGGTACAGTTGTTTCAATGGAATTTCGACCTTAAATCCCTCTGCGCTGATTGGTTCATCTAATTGTTCGTTTATTTTCGGGAGGTTCCGTCCAACGCCGAGCGTAAAAAACAGTACAAAAATCATTACAATTATAATCTTTTAGCTTTCCACGAGATACAGAACAGCGCGAGAAGTGGTTGAAATGTTTGAACATGGAACCTAATTTCAATAAAACCATTGTTTTTGATCTATTTAAATTTATTTGAATGCTCCCTAAGTTTGATACGCGACTGACTCTAAACTAACAACTAAAATGAACCAATCAGCGCAGAGGGTTTTTAAGGCCGAAATTCCAACTTCTTGTGGTTTCCCTTTTCCCCTCAGTTGGATGTTGGCTTCCAACAATCGGAATTAGTAGCTTGTCTATAAAATGTATCTTCGAAGTACTTATGAAATTACAAGTGATAATTGCAAAGGGTCTATAAATGATTCATACATCAAAGAAAAAAAGTAAGAAATTTTGCCATCAATATCTTTAAAATTTAAATATATTTAAGTCGGACTCCACAAACTTTAATAAATTACAATAGGAACATGTTTCGGCAGAACACTACTGCCATCATCAGGCCTTAAAAAAAACGTCAAATTTAATTCAAAAAGAACGTCATAATTTTAAATATTCTTTAAGGGCTGATGATCGCAGTAGTGTTCTACCGAAACGTGTTTCCATTGTAATTTATTAAAGTTTGTGGAGTAAATATATTTAAATTTACTCCACTTGAATTCATCGACATTCTTCTGATTTATCAATATCTTTGATATCAATTTTATAGGTTATTTCGTATCTATTTCAATGGCCGGTGGCAGAGTTTCCACTATTCACCAACTTGTTGAATTAAAAAAAATGCGCCCTGGGATGTTGAATAATTTATAGTATGTATATAGTGAAATTCATTACTTAGCGCCCACTCTCTAGTGTAAATTTTGAAAATTTCGTACGTGTGAATCAGGATTTTTATCAAGGACAGTCGTAGTGGTTGCAAAATTATTTGCGAAGATAGTCACGAAGTTTTGTAGGTTAAGAAGCTGTCAAAGCAACTGAATTAGAATATGTTTGTAGCTGTAACGCGTAGTGTAGACCAATTAAACCACCTTTAATAAATTCTTCGCAATTTTTCTTACAACTGACGCCCGGTGAAGGTGGAGCAGTGGTTTTTCCATCCACTCTTCGTAACATCTAACCACTGCCTCTTGAAGCTGTTTGGACAAGCGGTTTCTTTGCTGTGAAATCATTTTAAAAGCAGCTTTCAAAATTTGGTATTTCTTATTCTGCTCTTTGCACTTATGCGCCTGTCTGTCAAATGGAATGGCAGCTTGGGTATGAAGTTAGTCATTTTGCTGCCAATCTTTAAGAGCAAAGAAACTAAAAGGGATACCGCCAACCTAACTTTTTATTTAGTGGGCGCTAAGAAATGAATTCAATGTTATGTTTTTATGAACATTTAGGTATTTGCAATACAGGGTGTTTCGTAAGTAAACGGTAATATTTAATACGCTAACTCCTAGAAGCTAAAGAAACGTTATTCTGCAGTTTTTTTCTGAAAAAATTCAAATTTCATTTTTTTCCATTTTTTCGTAAAACACGACAAGACAAATTTGTAATAATAATAGAACGCCACTGAGTGAACGTCACATTTGACAAATGTCTCGCCATGGTCTAACTAACATCCATAACTTCATATATTTCTTAGTGCAAATTCATTTTCAGTCTTTCTGTTGGTCCATTTAAAACCATCGGCATTTTTAAACCAGACGTTTTAGAAAATAAAAAAACTTCCCAATACATTTCTCTTATCGTTGATATTCATAATCTCGGAGATTGCCGTTTAGTTATGAAACACCCTGTATAATTGAGTGAATGTTTCGTGTTGTCAAGTAATCTCAAAATATCCGTTCCATAACAAAAACTCAAAGCTACTTAGATCAGAAATAAAAAACACTAAGTTACTGGAACCTTACTGGTACATGTTAAATATTTTTTTCTTCAAACGTCAGAAAAACGTGACATTGTTTACGTCAATAGGCAATGACAAATGGCAATGACAATTGACGTTAGTTAACTGTCAAATTTATATTTCAATTTGTAAAATAGCATGTTTTATTCGGAGAAAAGTGGCTTTTCGTCAAACTTGGCACGAAAAGTCCTACTCTTACTCCTAATAAAACAATCTACTATTACGTTGCTTTCATTGCCCATTGACTCACTTTAGTAATTCTACCATCACGTTATCAATCGAGAATTTAAAGAAATCAATTGGAGCAGCTAATGAGTGCAATGACTTATTTACTGGAGTGGTGTGAACTATGTAGAAGTTTCATTTTCTAGCCTACGTTGTTATATTGTGAAAACACTTACTGTCAAACGAAACAAACAATTCAGGCATGTCTTCAACCGACACCATTGATCGGTAATCCAACTTGGGTGGTGGTGGTGCTTTCGACGATTTTGTACTCGTTTCTGTTGGTTGCCTTATAAAAGTTCCCACTGATGAACGCCTGCAAATAAACAATGTATAAAGTTTTTGTACCACAGCCAAAGGCGATGTCCACAGCCGTGTTTAAATAAAGAAAAAAACATGCCCCTGTGTGCTAGCATAAAAATAAAAGTAAGTTCAGTAGATACGTGGTACGATCCATAAGTTCCTCCTTTATACAGAAGATGAACGAACATTTCATGTGTTGAGGTAAGAACAATAAAATAAAAAATGTAATTAGTAAGCTTTTCTTTCAGGGAGAAATTTGGTTTCATATAATCCTTCTACAAACAGGAGAAATGATCACTTCAAGCAATATAACGATTGTTCAAAAAACTCGATTTCATGTTGAGTTGCGACGGTCTTAAACGCCGGTTGCTATGGAGACGTCTTAACTAAAGACCAGACAGTAAGGTTCAGTTTCATGTGAAACAAATCATGAAATAGGTCCTTACGGCCTGGTCTCCATAGCAACTGGCGTTTAATACAGTAGCAACTCAACATGAAATCGGACTGTTAATGACGATGAAAAACTTGAAAAAATTTAAAACCATGGAAAGCAATGTGTATTCTAACTGAAAATAAATAGTGATTCATTTCTCAATGACGTCATAAGGGTGAATCATGGTTGGAAGGAAATTAGATAACTCAAGGGCAGACGCCTGTGGTAAAGTAAGCTCTAGCTCTGAAAGTGGTGTACACAGTACTTCCTGGAGAGTGTTAAATGAGGTGAAAACACAGGTCGAAGATGATGATGAAGTCTCGGGTTATGTTTTTGGTTACGAGCATAACAAGCCGGCAAACGACCTTGATTAGAGTAAAATTTATACTAGACAGGTCCCACAGTCGGGATCCATTTTTGCAAAGTTCACATCTAATTAATTGCCAGGACGAAATGCTACCCTACGCTGCGTTAAAAAGTAATTAATTATATGGGGCCTAAGTGGAAAAGAAATTAATAATTAATGCAGTGTTTCTGACTGGTTAGGGCGAGAACTTATGGACTGCACTATGTATTGGTATATAGGGTGGTGTTCAAAAGTGTAATTCTAAGATATTACAGAAAAGGTAAATCGGATGTCATTCACGAGTAATATAAGCTCAACTGTCAAACTCAAGATCGAATCGTTAGCTGAAAATAATTACAAGGTCCTAACTCCAACCGACACCGAGAAAATTGTGTTAAAAAAATTAATCATACCTTATATGTAATGGAGTATTTTTTAAATTTTGTATTTTTATTCAAATGTAAGTAAACCAAAACAAAAACTGATACGTAATTATACCGTGTGTTGAACATGATTATCATAAAATCTTAAATTTTTAAAATTTCGCTGACAATAATTATGTGAAATATATTTTGGGTTCTCTTATGAATAACGCCCGATTTTTAATTTTAAAATTTGAAAAAACATCAACCATTGATATTTTGTTTTTTACCGATTCTAAAGCTCTTTCAAAATTTGAAAGCATACCAGAATCATTACACAAATTAGTCGGTTATATCAGCCTTCGTAAGTGATTCACACATCATGTTGCCTCTGGAAAACAAAATTTACATAATGTGTTTAGCATTTTGGTTTCCAGGCATCATGGTGAAGACCCTGTATAATTAGATTACTGTCATTTGTTTTCATAAGCAACTTGAAGCATTATACCATTAGAACTCTAAGAAGTCATTTGAATCCACTACGAATTTTTCACGATGGACGTTACCTACTATTTTCGGTCGAGGATCCTTTTGAAAACGGCACTCAAAATTACAGTCGTGGAACGAAAATCTTACGTCATTTGTCACTTTGACGTTTAAAGTTTGTAAGATTTGCCAACAACTTATCAAAGTACCGATGACAAGTGTCAAAAATGACAAAACTAAGATAAGAGTTAGAGTTTCTGACAGTGGAATGACATTGACAGTCAATATTTTCTATCTGCGACTGTAGATACGTAGATGCGCAACCAACAGTGTACGTTTTTTTTCCGTGTAAGGTTCGAACGGACTTTTACACACTGATAGGTGGACCAATGACAAGTAACTCCTTAGAATTTCAGAAGTATAATACACTTATACATTTAACTTTTTTTGCATCAAAACGCATATTCGTAGCTGCAACACGTCATCTTCACAAGCATAATCAAAAGTGTCAATGTGTCGTGTGTGTGTTTCAGTACATTTATTACGTGCATTACATGTGCACATACCCAACAGCCCCAACTGTAGCGCCTACGGCACCGACAGACGCCCCAACTTGAGCGCCCACAGCACCCATAGTGGCGCCAACGGAGGCCCCCATTGCCCCAACCGATGCTCCGACAGCACCGACAGACGCCCCGACTGAACTAATAATATTGGTTGGAAAAAAACTCGAGCTGTCGGTGCGGGGAGAATCACTGAGGGGTGGGCCGCTGCTACCCGCGGAATGGGGGCCCCCGGAGCCGCCGCTCTCTTCAGACGGTGTCTTGTTGAGAAAAAGACCGGTGCCGAAATCCACCAGATTGATAGGCGAACTGAATAGCAGCGTTAGTGGTTGTTAGTAAGATTATGAATGATAGAAGTTGAGAGTAAAGAGCTGAATGTTACCTTGAGAAAACTTTGGAGAAGACTGAAGAGTGGTGGACGTCCGCAGCAGAGTGAGGGTGGGTCGACGACTTCTCTTCTTCTTTATCACCAGCCAGAGTTTCCATCCATGACAAGGGATATGACAGTCTTTTTAACATCTACAAAGTGAATGAAGTTATTTTAGGTTTGAATTGGTTTGAAAAAATGTGAACCTTATTTTTTCTAGTAGTATCAGCCTTTTCGGTATCCTCCTTTGATTCTGAACAACTGGTTGAAAGAGGCAATCCACTTTCAGCTTCTGAACTTGAATCCAAGCTAAACGAAACAGAATTGGTCTTTTTTCTGGCGGGACTAGTAATGCTGTTGCCCAATGTAACATGTGTGGGGGCAATGGTGATCGGAGGCACCCAGTCTTTTGAAAGCACGATGTCGGCATCGCTATACTGCTGTAAAACCTTTTTAATTAAAACTGTAATTCCAACAGACACCGCATTCTTACTTTTTTAGGGTTTGGGGCTATAGGAGGAACACTTGATTCCCTAATATCAATTCCGGAGTCGTGACAACTTTCCTTAACTAAACTCTCTTCTTCGTCTATTTGATCTTCTTGCAACGTGGACGAAGATATCGCCGGTAATTCGTCCGTGTCTATCGATTGGCGATCCCTCGACGGTATGGCCCAGTGATGGTCCAAGAGACTTTTCCTCCGTTCTTCGAGCGATCTTTGTTCATGTTCTTCTTCAATGTTGGTGGGAGTGACCAACTCTCTTTCGAAGGCTTTCGGGAAAGCGTCGCCCTCTCGTTCTGTACACGAACACACAGATTCAGCATCATCTCCAGTAACTACAAAGACACCGAGTTACGACCACAGCGACACCTACAGGGGGAGCTTCATGCAAACTTGGATGCACTTTTGATTTTTCCAATGTAACAATGACAAAAAGGAAAATAGGAAAAGCATTAATAAATTTGTGTTCATGAGTGTTGCAAGATTTTAACTGGCAAAAGAACAACCCAGAACACCAATAATAGACGTAAATTACCTCCATATGTTGTTATTACGCAAAACGAAGACAAGGATTATGATTTGTTTTAATCATTAATATCTCTAAAATTGAAGTGAAATATGTGTAACGATTTTTAAATCACAAAAATGTGATCTTAAAGTTTTCCGTTCCTGCAGTAATTAAACACGACACTAGGGGTGAAAATTCGCAAAAAACATAAATTTATTTGTTTATTATTTTATTTATTAAATAAGTAGCCTTGGAAAGAATATTAGAATCGTGTATTATAAATAACAGGTGTCTAAGATTGCCATGAAACAAATTAAATTGCCATTTAGTTGTGTGTTGTCAAGAAGCAGTATGGCAGTATTATTTTTGAATAAACTAAGACAAAATAGTTGTGATCAAATGTGTAATAAAACATTTTGCATCTGCAATTTTCTTAGAGCCCTTGCAATGCTTTAAGAGTCGGAAAGGTTTAATTAACCCAGTTTGGAAATGTATCTCCGAAATGGTGCAGTCTTCAATTTGGGAAATCAAAGAAAAAAAAAAACAAAATAAATATCAAAGTTTGAAGGAACGAAGATCACCAATAAAGTTATGTCTTCAAAATATTTGCAAAATTTCATTTCCTTAACTTCTTTAGAGCAGTTTATTTTCATTAACTGCCACCTTCCTATTTACACATGCCCTGAATGTTCGCAAAAGCACATCAAGTACTTACATTTATCGACACCAATAATGATTAATACCAATACTCAAATGCCTAGCAAAAAAAGCTTCAAAGCGAAACACATTATTCTAATATAATTAAATACCGCATCACATATACGAGTACATAAGACTGTATATTTTCAGACGACTCCTTATGAAAGTAACCAAATCTATGAAGCAACCTACTTGTTTAAAGTTGACATTATCGCAAGACTTTCGGTTCTATATCACAACCCTTCTGGTTCTATATCACAACAGTTGCGATCTCAGTCTCCTGACAACAACTAGATCTTTTATAAAATAAATGTAATAAATTAACCAAATAGGTAACTAGCATTTCGGACTTTCTTAACGTTGTGATAAACGTAGTTGTTTTATTTTATTTGGGTAAAGACGACCAATTTTTTTACTAGTTCAAATATTTTAATTTGACACGGACCACACCCTACACAAATATTGAGTAATTACATCATGCCTAGAAAAGTGCATCCAAGTTTTTACAAAAAGAAAAACATCAAACTTACCTAATTCCGGAAACGTTTCGTCCTTGACTAAAAGCGAGTCCGGCTCGCCCCTACTCTCCGATTTGGGATAGTAAATTTCCGGTTTCTCGGCATTTGTGTTAATTTCAACGCTGTGTCCGACCCTCATATGGGCGATGTCGTTGTAGATGGCGGCGTTGACCACGAACTCCATCGGAGCGATAACGCCGTATGCTTCGGGGCCATGCTCAATGACCAAAGGGTCGGAAACGTTGGGATCGAACATGACGGCATTCGGGGTGACCAGCAGAACGCCGCTGACAACACCCTGGCCGTCGGTGATATGCCTCACATTGATCTTGAGGAAGCGTTCTCGGAAAACCGCCGATTCCTCCTCCAGGTCTGTGGAGCTTTGGTTGCACGACGGCGTGCGAACTCGCTCCACATGACCTGGCTTCGGGCTGACCGGCCTCAGGTTGTCCAGTAATTCTGGAACGAGAGTTCAGATCGCATTTTAAATTCAAAACTTATAATTCGCAGATGGTTTTATGTCCACAATATATGTAATTATGCATTTGTGAAATCAAAAATATTGTTTCTTTTTTTATCTAGCAGGCTTCACGAACGCATGTTGTTGGTTAGACAAATTTCAATTTGGTTTGAATGTAACAGGTGACCATTTAATTCTTAAAGCAAATTGGATTGGCACCGCTGAATATGTAATTAGTATCACTTAGAATTTTCATTGATACTATTAATATTACTTAATTAAACAGACCTTTTTCCTCGGGAGGTAGATCATCGTGGGAGTCTTCTACAGGAGTAGATCCTTCGGATTCATTTTCAGGCTGTTCCCTGATCGGTACGTATAGGTGCTGGCCGGGAAATATGTATGGTGTCGCTAACCTATTTAATTTGGTCAATTCAGAAGGCGTTGTGTCAAAACGAGCCGCCACTGACGTGAGGGTGTCTCTGTCGGCAACCTGCAAAATTGTTTTCAGTGTTACACGCAAATTTAAAAGGGAGGTCTCGTGTTTACAACTAGGGCTTGTAAGCAATGTAACAAATAAATTGCGGGGCGAATATTTGGCATACTTTTGCGGAGCTTTCATAGGGGTTTGTTGAAGCGTTCATTCCGAGAGGTAATTCTCAAGTAGACGGAGAATTACGTAAAGTGGGTAATTTGAAGTCAAAATTATTGACACCGACTCCAAATATACTATTTCAGCGTTGCAGTAAAGTGAAACCAGAAGCTCATATCTTCTTAATTAGACTAACTCGTAATGCACCTCTTACGTAACATGTCTGTAAGGATTAAATTTAATCTGTTTAGTTGGGGCTTGCTCATTTAAAAATGTAATATGAATTTGTATGTTTGAACAAAAACAAAAACACAGTGATGAATCAATTATAGTCAAGTATATATTATATAACATTTTTATCTATTATTTTATCGCTTTCATCCTCGACTACCGGTTCCATGTAAATTTACATTTCACCTAATCAAATCATGTCTTTCGTAAAACTCTAGCTACCCATTAAAATTAAGCAAATTTAAATTAATTCCACACCGTTGTCACAACGTGTTTAATTTTTGAGGATCATCGGGACGAACTGGAAGAGTAAATAACACGTGTCCCTATTCAATTTAGAAAATAAAATACTCACAGCACGTAAAAGTTGTACACGTAGTAGGTAAGTTATACTAGTAGGTACATGTACTTCAATTTACAAAATGTGTTATTCTTATCAAAAATGCGATTGCATACTTGTGATAAAAATTAATCTTGCGTAAAAAGTATGTTGTACAATAAGTGCTGAAAAACGGATATTTCAAACGAGTTGTGACAGTTGAACCACGCGTGTATGGAGTGGCATGTGTTGTACACCATGCTTTTTCTTCGACCACCACTCAAAAGAAGAAAAACTACATGTAACTGTATTTTATTGTAATCAAAGCACATTCTAATACCTGAAAAATCACCTCTGTTGAATTATTTTCTAAAAACCCACTAAATAATTGCAGTGTTAAAGTGTTCGGTACGATTAATTTTAACTCTTGTACTCCGTAAGCTAAATGAGTCTATAACCTTCGCAGCCAATCCCACAATTTTGAATAGTAATTCCTGATTTCATGTTATTAATGGGTAAGTTACATTCTGAGTTTAATGCATTGTTCTGAGTGAGTAGATATATTTGCAGGATAAGTACAGTAGAAGTACCGGGGCGATGCTGGATTACCGAAAATGCCGAACTACTATCGGGCTACTACTACTCTTACTACAATTGGGATAGGCTAAGAAATACAACTTTAATATGTTTCTTTTTACAGCAAAATGGTTATTAGCAGAATCATTAGGTTATTAATAACTTAAAAAACACTGTACAATATTTTACCTTGACCTGAAAAAAAAAAGTAGAATATCTTTTTGTTTTCGAGATTTTTGACGTTTATCATAATAGTTATTACTTGAACAGTGGCAGAAGCGTAATGAACACTTATGAGTGTTTACAAACCGCACTGGACCCTTTAATCTGCCGTTCAGAAGCGGTTACGGCAAAAAATGAAAACCCCTCATAGATGGTGCCAAACCATCGGGCTTTGCGGACTGTTGGGTGCCGGATTATCGGACTTCTACAAACTGTAATTCTATTTTCTATAACATCATGGCAATCAAAGTTTGTAACGACAGGTTTGCTGAAGGTGAAGTTCATTGAAATTGTTATAAATTTGATTGTATCTGGTTTGCGATTTTTAAGGTATGTAATAAATTTTCTACGGTGGAAAGCGCTGCGGCCCGAATTGAAGATGGTGTGCAAGAAATATTATCTGTATCGGACATTTTAAAGACGAGATTCTATACAGAAATTAGATATTATGGAAAAAAAAATGATTTTAAATACATTACTTTACCGTTTTCATAAAATTTCACAAATGCGATGACAAGTTAATAAAACAAATTACCCAGCCTACCATTCAATTCTTAAAAAGTTCGTTTTAGTCACCTTTGTTTGTTAGAATTATAACCTTTTTTTTTCTTTATTACAACGAAGTTGTGCTGGTAGAGAAAAAAAATTGTATTGAAACCTTGTTAAGAAAGTGCTCTCTTGCAAACCTTGGGCAATTAAATTTTGCCCGCGGTTTGCAAGGGAGCACTTTCTTACCTTGGTTTGAAATATACTTAAAAACCAGTACATATATTTAAAAGCGTTATCTTAAACGTTTTTGACGGTAACAGAAGAAAATAAAGGTCTTATCAGTCGTTCGTGAGAACCGTCTTGTGAAACAAATAAAATACTTAATTGTTGGTTTCTGTAGGCTTGAAAAACAATAGCATTATGTATTGCAAAATGATTTTCATCTATAGTCGCCTGTGAATTTTCCATGTAAAATATAAAATGTCGCTTTATGAAAATAGTTATATTTTTAACTGGTCAGGCTTCCTATGACAATGAAGTGTACTCATTCCGATTACGGGGCCGCGAATAAGTCCCGTATCTTCCTTGAATTCATTTAATTAAATCACGTTTATCATTTGACAGAATTAGCAAATCCACAAAGAATAGAGCGGCATTGAAAAGTTTACATGAAAAAAAATCCAAAGTTAACTAGATGAAAATCATTTTGTACAGTCTCTACGTATCAGATGTTATTCCTTGTTAGGCCTCCGGAACCTTACCTGTAACGGATCGGCTTCTATATTTAGATTTCTATATTTAAAAAGCTAATGAAATTATGTAGAAACAGTATGAAATATTTTTGGTAATAGTAATTGCGATGATTATTAGTAAAACTTTGTTACCATACACCACTAATGTAATGTTTTGTTGCATGACGTAATCGTGATGTTACAATGTCAACTTAATGAACCACTGCTACCATGGAATAAAATTAATATTAAAAACACCTGAACGACTTAGCAACTTTGAAGTTGATAAATTTTAAATAAACACTGGAAGAAAAGTTTGTTTTCAAATTTAGAGAAATTGACTTATTTTCATGCCAACGGGGATGTTGTTGAAGATCATCTTTTTTAGACATTATTAATTAGAAGAAATTCAGGTTAAAGTTCAAATTACAAAATTTTTACTGATGCCAATATGATTCAGGCTCCAACATGCTGTTCTCAATATTAAACGCTCCTGCCATTTTTTCATAATGATAAACGACCTAAAACAGAAAATTATTCTGCGGTTATTTTTAGCGACGGTCTAAACGTTCCACTAAGCCATACTAAATATTTAACTAAATAAATTTTGATAAGCACTATGTTTGACGTAATAATGGTAACTGGTTGATTATGAAATGCTTTATAAACGTAAATTTTCTAACGTTAGAATAGTAATGAGAAGCGACACATATTTTTAAAACAGCCGATTTCCATGGCACCCTAGATGAACAGTTCTCGTTTGGGTTTAACGTCAAAACTTCCTTCTCAAAGCAATATTTTACTGCTTAATTGTAGAAAGCACAGCACGTTATTTTTTTTTATTAAAATAAATGTAGTAAGTGCCTGAACATACGAAAAGGGAGATTTTCAAAATGACAACTGTGGGGCAATACCTTAATATTTGGTTTCACAAACGTGAGTCAAAGATGAATCAAGTGTTAGTAGTTCGAAGTTCTCCAACCCAAAAAACGGTTCGTCGATTAATTGTTAAATTGTTATTAGGGTTTGAAGATAGAAACGATATAGCTCTTAATTAATTTAGTTACCCTAGTAATATCGTGTAATGTGTTTAATATCTTCCAAATTAACGGGAATAAATTTTTTTATTACAATCTTCCAAAAAAATCCTTGCCATTTATACTACTACTATACAGACTGAGTTTTAGATAAAATGCTTGAAGGAGTAGACGCAGAATGCTAAAGCTAGTTAATGCATAACAAATAAAAATTTAAAAATATATCTCAACTTTTGAATTGTTACCATTCTTTTTTAAGACGACGGTCGCGCCGGAAGTAGTATTGGGTCTCGCACAACTACCTGCCCGAATGTTCAAAGCGGATGAGGTCATCACTCTAGAACGTTCTCCAGACAGAAGAAGTCTTAATTTGCGAGGGTTGTAAAAAGGGGGTAAATGACGTGACGAGAGTAGTGAACAAGAAGTCAGCCAGCAAAGGAAGCGCAGCCAGTTAGTGATTACACAGGCGATATTGTAAATAATCAGTCCAGAAAATAATTAAATTTAATTAAATTGCGGTAGTGCAGGTGTTCTGTAAATCCACGAACCCGCCCGGATCAGGCAACATTACAATATTATTCCAAAGACCTTAGGACTTTCGGATCTTCGACAGTTAACTGGCAAGAAGAACACTTGGAACTGCAGCGAAGAAGAACACTTGGAACTGCAGCGAAGACGTACAGGGCGTCCCAGAGTGTCGGAAACCGAGACGAAGTGATATGCAATTGAGCGGTTGGAGTGAATTGGATATAGGCAATCGGTCACTAAATCTCTAAGAGTACCACTCAGCACTTCCATTGGACCAAGATCTTATCGCCCTAACTTTCGTCGTCATCTGACCCAACGATATAAAACTAACAGGCCTCAATGGTGAAGGGTTTAACAAAGTTACCAAATCTTTAACGTTTTCCGACATCGCGGTCACACATATAGCAAAATAAAATTCTTCCCGGCGCCGTAGCGACACCGTTCTTGCTCCCAGTCACTAAGTGAAATAGCGCGCTTCTGATGCCAGAACCCTCAACGCCGCCGACCCGTGCAACAGCGGCCACGCTGATAACCGGTGGATCGCCAGTCCCCCAATCGTCATTCAGAACCACGCATCGGTTCGACGTCACGGCAGGGCAAGTGTTCCCCCACTATGTGGTCTATATAAGGACGACCGCTGACCATTACCCAGTGTCCAGAAGGAAGCAGAAGAGGAAGATCGACCAAGCTTAAAAGAAGGGAAGAAGGTAGCACCGACGGAAGCATCAGCCGCCCACCACCGCCTCACAACCACCGACAGAACGGCAGGCCTGACAGGTAGACCGGTGGCGATATCCAGGCGGGTGTCTTCTTGGCGGTGCTCCTGCCCGTACCTTTCCACCTCAAACCCGCCTCCGTCGCCGTTCCACTCCGGAGAGGGAACCAGCGTAAATAAGGGTTACACGGAGGGAGAGATACCGGGTTAATAGTAGTTATAGGGACCGTGACATATTAGATTTAGGGACCGTGTGAATATTAGATTAATAAAGACCGTCATACCGACCAAGACATTTTTTCAACAAGACAACGCAAGACCTCATGTGGCATTAATGACTAGAAATGTTTTCAACCAAAATAATGTCAATATTTTACCTTGGCGTCCCAGATTTCTGGAGTTATCAACAATAAAAATGTCTGCAGATTCTTTGAGACGAACTCATTCAAGCTGCGAGAGATCCTTTCATGAGAAGAACATTAGCTACATGCATGAACGTAGTACGATTTTTGCATTAAAAGTGTTGTTTTGTTTTAAATTCCCTAAATGAATTCAAAAAGTTTTAACATTCTGCGTCTACTCCTTCCAGGTGTGCATTTTATTTTGAACTCAGTGTCAACTTTGGTACATACACAAATGGGCGGGTCCTTCAAACCCCATTTCATATCAATAACAGTACTGTCATTAAGAAGTTTATAGCCGCCGCTCTCTATTGAATATGGATTCCTAATACTTCAACATCTGACATACATTAACATCTTGATGAACATTCAACAATAAGTCATCATAGCAACGCAATAAATTATTATCCAGGATAACTATATGACTCACCGTATATGTTGTGGTATTTTCGGGTGGTCCGGTTTTCTTTTTCTCTGTTAAATTAGTGCTGGAACCGTCAAGATCTGCAAGGAAAATAACAGTTAGTTACTCAATGGTCTTGAAGAAGTAGAACATTAGAAATTAAATGAGGAAAATAACCAGTTGAGTGTGTCATTACAACCTTTGCAGTCGACAAAATACACAACAACGTAATCGTGTTCTTCGTCGATTTTGTTTATGAAAATGCCGGGCCCATCGTAAAAATCATCTACGAAATTCATCTCTGATAATCACGAATCAGCTGCTTCATGACGACTAGTAGGCACCATTTTCCTAGATAACAAAACATTCATGTCCTTGACGCCTTGATGCGTTCGTCATGCTGAACGGTAGGATTGCGCTATTGCGCTGCCCCTGCAAGTTCGGCAACCGTCGACGCAGTAGTGCCAATGGTTGCAGTGCATCATACATAATAAAGTACAGGGCTCTCATTTTATTCGCCAACGCCCGCTAAATTTTAAATAGGAAATACATATGTAATACTTTGCAATGATGCGTGAAATTTTTGACATTCACGAATGACACTGACATGTTTAAGAATATGAAAATGGTTTATTAGTTTTCAAATTAATTAACAAATTCGCAGAACAGCCTGTGTTGCCTATTTAAAATTTGGCAGGAGTTAGCGAATAAAATGAAACCCCTGTATATCATTCTGTATAATGCAACACTGGAAAAATACATATTTTTTACTGCACGGATGTAAAAGATAACTTCAAATAAGATCTACGGTGTACAATCCTCGTGAGTCATGCAAAAGTCTGTAATATTTAGTAGTGGGTTGTGGCAACAATACTGAAGCGAAAATTTCGTATTTATTAAAAACTTAAAACAATCAAAACTAAGATCATATTTGTTGTAATCCAGCGAGCTAAAGTTTGGCTATAATAGTAGGTGTATTAATTTATTTAATTTTAATATTAATAGTCCTTGGGTAGTAAACAAGATAATATTTAGGTTAAAGAATTTGAAGAAAAAATTAACTTTTATTAAAATATTCAAACTTTTTATAATAAAATATTAATTTTGAGATTAAAATTGTAGAAATTTAGTCTTTCCAGTCGTTATTATTTATAATTATCACATAATTATGTATGTACATATACAGATACTCATATTTTAGAAACTAATTTACATAGCATATTAAATATTATTTATAACAAAACTGAATGTTCAATTATTACGTAGTTCAAATATATAGGGTGTAAAATAACTTCATTTTAAATCGTGTAATGCCGTCTTTAGTCGTAGCGACATGATTTTAACATAGTGCCGTACCGATACGACTTACTGCCTTGAAATTATTGGTCTAACGGACGACTAGACATTAAATAATAATAAACACATTTATTGACATTCTCCTCAGTTACTTATGAAATTATTGACACTTACACTAAAGGAAATAAGGACTATTTAAATTTAGTGTGAGGAATATTGTATGCAGATAAATAGCAAAATTATTTTCATCAACATAAATTTCAAATGACTGACAAAATGGTAAAATAAGATAAAAATATTGCATAATTATAAATGCATCCAACTAGTTTAATTAGCCATTAAATTAACAGCCTAGCCTTTTTACTAAACGGCGCCTGAATGATAGTCAGCCGTAGCGTCTAATACAAAATTTAATAAACTGGCTGGCTGATGCTTAATCCATTTATACAGTAGGGTGACCATGTGACAAAAAAAAAGAATTATCTGACATTAGAGGACTAAGTGACATTAATGACAGATGAATTTGACGTCATAACAGAATTTAATTTAATTTAATCCGCGGAAGTTGCCGTCTGTGAAAATTTGTTCTTTCTGTGGATCATTGAAATTCGTGGCTCGCGCTTCGCGCTCGACCCCTTAAAGAAGGTTGTATTTCACTCTACGTGAAACTCGAAATGTGGACACATATTTTATGTTTGGGCTAGGCAAGTAGTTAAACTTATCGATCCAAGTCATTTGCCTAGCTGTTTTATTAAATGTCTGAATATCATTCAGGCCGCTAGTTGAACGGCGCCGTTTAGTAAAAAGGCTAGGCTGTTAATTGAACGGGTAATTAAGCTGGTTGGCTTGCGATACATACATCACGTTGCATTTGGAAAACAAAATTTACATGTAGTTTGATGGAAAATTTTGACATTCAAAGCCTACTGGATATATGAACAGGAAACGTGATTTATAGCATACTATTCATAGAATACTCTTCCTAAGGTACAAATAATTTGGAAAACCTATATCTGAAGTAGCAATTATCTATTAAATTTAAATTATTTACTTCAGATAGAAAATACTTTCCGTATAAAAAATACCAAATATTCATATAAGTAAAAACACTATTCTATTGTAATTTGTTTCTGGAACTGTTTTGTTCCACTCCAAATCATCTGCCACCACGTGAAATGATAACGTGTGACATCACGATAACAGAATGTTTTTTTGTTTCTGAGTATTATTTTCAATTATTTAATACTGATCTGTTTATCGTACATGATAAATTAACTTCAAACGTGTTCCAATGTACTTCGAAAATATTCCATTATCTGTTACATTTTGACTGGAAAAACAAACCAAATAAAAAATATTTTATTTAAATTTTTAACAGTATAGTAAATAAATATGTATAAAATTCACGCCAAAATAGTAAAAAAAAATTGAAATATACATATTTTTTAATTAACCAAAGAGATCGCGTATGTTTTTTTTCTTTTTCTTTATTTTCTTTTGACACCTTTGTACTAGTTTTATGTCCATTGATTTTACAAACTAAAAAAAAAAAAAAATGTGCGGATCCACGCACGATAGAAGTGAAACTTTTGGAATTTCCTCCTTAAAAATCTATTTTCATTTTTAATGCCCGGTACGACAAATTTTGGTTGCCGGCGTTCTCTGTTATTGTCGTTGCCCTGTACCAAAGAGCCTTTACCAAGGGGGGTCCCGTGGTGCATGACTCTTGGGCCCCCGTGGAGCATGGCCCCAGTGCCCCAGGATCCCCTTGGGGCAAGGTGGTCTCTCTTACACCGTTAGCCGGTCTAAAATATGCCCCCACTTATATATTGCATTTTCGTGTCGGGTTGCCGCGCGCTTACCCCGTACAAAAATCTTACACCGTGTGATAAAAAGTTTTACTTCAAAAAGACAATTCTAAAATCACCGACAAGAAATCATCGATTTTGAAGCAATGGCATATGATCTAAATTATTTGCTAATCTAACATCTTTATCAAAAGTACGTGTCATATTTTCTTTAGGATTTTAATTTTTATTTATACAGCCATGTAAATATTTTGTAACAATTATATTATACTTTGCAGTGTTCTTTTTAAGCAAGTAAATATTTATTACTTTTTAGTTGCGCTCCATCAGTTTGTATACTGTCGTGTATTTAATAGCTGTGATCAGATATGTTTATTTTCAAACTTACAAAGACAAGACGCTCCCTTCATCTATATATATACCAATATATCCGAAAAACGTATCTTCCTCTCTTTTTCTGATCTCTTCTAGGCGAGAATGTGGAGTTTCCTTAACGAATTTTTAGGTGTCACAGTAAAATAGGACGGAGAAATTAACACAAGGTTGAAAAGCAGAGGCATACCTTTTAATTTCCTAAACAATAAATACACTCTTATCTACATTCTTATCTTTGGGTCAGAACCATGAACAAACAGTCAAAATGGAAGATACAAAGCGCCGAGACAGAGAAGAAATTACAGACCTCATCTGAAAAGAATTTCATACAAGAAGGACAACTAATATGGCGCACGCAAGTAATGAAACAATATACGAAGAGAAAATAACTAACAGAACACGAAGAAGAAACAAAATTTACATATAGATAGATGGAGAATTTTGACGTTCAAAGCTTATTGGATGCATGAATAACTAAGAAGAACTTTGTGGCAAGCTTGGAATGGATAACACACCCCCATCGATCACAACAAGGTTGTCTGCAAATCTCAAGAACTGAAAATGTTATTGAACTTTTGTGAAGCTAATTGGATGTATGATCGATTCTAAATTATGTACCTATGTTTTCTGTGAAGTACAATCATAACACTAATGATAGTAATAATTATAACATACTAATGAACCAAGGAATCACGTAATCCGAAATGATACTTAATTATATCCTCTTCTGTTACATCATCTCGAAAAGTTATTTCAATCAATAGATAACTTCCTGTTTTGAGCGGAAATCGTCTGCTACCTCTTGGATTCTAATAACTACACACATAAAATTAAATAAACTTCCAAGATAAATTCTTCAAAAGAAAGTTCAAGCGTTTTAAATGAGACACCCTTGTGTAACGGATTCAATGCCAAAACCTAAATAATTATACCTTTCTATCGTTTAATTACGACCAAGTTTGCTCGTAATCAAACAACAATTTGACATTTAAGGAAATGTTGGTATACGCAGTCACGACTCCATACAAATATGTTCCATTTATAACCGCATATACAAGAAAATTAAATCTGACGAAATTTTGAATTGGGTACAAACTTTGCAAACGCGTTCAAAAAATAAACAGATTTTTTTTTTCGAATAAACGAAACGGTAATGACAATAAAAGCATTTCCGAATTGGTGATAAGTCAACGACACACGTTTCAGGTTTTAAAGTGCATTAAAATGACTGTTTACGGTAGTGATTTCAATATCGGACTTTTATTTTACGACGCTCCATTAAATTAATTTTAAGTTGATCATGAAGCAGGGTTCGTCTTCATTGAAACGCCAATTAAATTTATCCATTAAATTCAGCTGTTTTTCATGAAATAAATCGCATGTAAAGGTTAATAAATTCTTCTTAATGGACTCTAATGCTTCCGATAACATTGAAGTTAATCCGCTCACCGACACTATAAAAATGTGTTAATGAAAAAATATGTATTTTTAAATCAGGCTGAAAAAACGTTGCCCCTGTCGCGGAAAATGGGAACAAATGGGATTGTAAACATATAAGAACGAAACTATTTTTGAAACGAACTTGTCCCGAAAACGTTTTAAAATTAGGTTTTAAGTTATTAAATGTGAATAAGTGATTTTGTGACCCTAATGGTGCGACACTGAGCGAAAATATTAATTTTAAATTTTACGATTATGCGAATGTTGTACGTGCTCCGGAATTTTAACACACGTTAATGAGGCTGGATGTGAAAGCTCCACAGGGTAATTTTAAAAATTAAGTGCTCTCGTGCCGACAAAAGTTTCCTTATAATTCATTTTTAAACAGTGCGAAAACCGGTCGCCTTGTTGGTTGCCTATATTAAAATTGCTCTACATTTTTAATTGTTTTAGTTTTACCAAAACACACATGAAATTGATTGCTAACGCACGAGCTTCACGTTGCCGTGCTCTAACCATATTAACAAAATAATAACAGAGACTACACCATATTGTTACAAAATGCAACCAAACTCGTTACATTAATTATGTAACTACAAACCGTGTTTATAATTTGAACCATTTATTGAATGAAACTAATGACACCATTACCATGGATAGATAACAAATTAAATAACGGTGAATAAATAACGCAAGACCTGCACGTCATCATTCGAACTTCTTTATTAGCAATGTCACACCTGAAATTGCATTTACTTTTGTTGTTAACAGTTAATTTATTTCTGATGGGGTTTCTCTTAGATCTGTCGTATGTGGCTCATAACCTCCGACAAGTTATTACGGACCGGAGTTGGTCACTAACTGGTCATTGTCATCACTAGCAAATTTCGAAATTCTAGAGATTTCACTTGCTAATTTCGCGGTAAAACACCTTGACAATTTTCGTTAATAACATGTGTACGATGTGCTGAAGGTTAAACTAGTATTTAACCTCAAGTTAAAACACATTTAGGCCGTCTATTTTTTAATATTTAGATCCGAGAAATTGATCTCATCTGGAAACTGAGCATCTTTAAAATACCGAGAATCATTAATTATTGCAGAAAGTTTCTTTTCGCATTTAAGCGCTAAACATTACCAAATGGCAGTTTCGCAACTTCAGTTAAAGAGATTAAATCAAAGCACCTGTTATCGAGTCTCTACATAATTGTTCGTGTAAATGTCAATTGTAATTTATTTTGATTTAACTTACAAATTGATTTACGGGTATGAAGCTATATTTTTGTACAGACGACATGAATATAATCATACAACTTATAGTACGAGAGCTAGCAACACGTTTTCGAGGAAGAATTTTAAGACGTCTAGCTCTTTGATTTCCTATTATTATTATTTTATTATATTTCCTTATTATTTATTAGATTATGTGGAATAGGCTTTTCTGAAAGCTTTACATTTTTAGTTAGCCTTACATTCATCATTATATTCTTAATTTAAATCTATATAATAAAAGTGAAATACTGTTCGTTGGTAAGAGCATCACTTGAGAACGGCTGGACCGATTTGGCTATTTTTTAAAGTACATATTTTTAATAGTGCAAATAAGCTTTTTATGCTATTATAAATTGGAAAATTCCGGAAAAACTGAAAGTGATAACGATTAGAACGATGGATATGCGTAATTCTTTTTGTTTTGTTCGTTATGGTCCTGGAAAAGTTTCCCGGAAAATTAAATTCGAGACGATTACAAAGGAAAATGGGAAAATTCGGACAAACACAATATTTGTATGCACTCTTGATTATAACTGACGATAGAAATGATATATTTGGTTGATTATTTTTTTGTTTTGTTCGATATGCTCCCAGGATGGAAATAACTCAATTGAATGTTTTCAATTGGAAAAACAAAAGCGGGAATCTGAATATGCGTATTTCTTTTTTTGTTTTGTTCGTTACGGTCCTGGGAAAGTTTTCAGAAAAATAAAATTCGAAACAATTACAAAAAAAAGAGAAAATTCGGACAAACTGCAAAAAACATAACTTTTGAATGCACTCTCGATCATAACTGACGATCGGAACGATAGACATATTTGGTTGATTCTTTTTTTGTTTTGTTCGTTATACTCCCGGGTTGGAAATATGTAACTCCATTGAATTTTTTCGATTGAAAATAAAAATCGGGAAAATCTAGAGAAAAATCTGGAAAAATGCATTCCAGACTAAATTAAAATAAAATTTTATTTGTTTTTACTCGTGTTTACAAATTTATTAAAATTTGGACAGGACAACGTCTGATGTCGGGTCAGCTAGTAACCCATACTAAAAATTAAAACCGAGTAGAAGTTGAAATATCAAAAATTTAATTGTTTGTCCAAAAAGCTTTCGGGAAAACTATGTACGTTCGTTTAGAGGTGCGCATATTAAACAGTTGCTTTAACAGTGAAAGAGGGGATAAACAAATACATACAAAAAGTTGTGAACCTTCAGATATACAGGGTGATTATGTATCACACTTTGTGATAAAACACACAATAAGAGTAAATATCGAATAGATCTAAAACACACAAAAAAGTTGGGGGTTGCCATTTAAAAAAAATGATGACGGTGTCATAGTTCAAAAACAGATGAGGTCATCATCAAAATTTGTATGTCAAAAAATGGCAATTCAAAAACAAAAATCGACCTGTTCGAGCGTTTTTCGTAAAAATACAAATGTAGGTTCAGAAAAACCTCACAAGCATAAATAAATCATGTCGTTCATAAATGAGTGTGTATATGCGAAAACTTAACACGCACTATGCTTTTTATCACTCAAACAACTTAAAAAGCTTTAGAAGCGGAAATGTAACGGAATAACTTACAATTTGAAGAATTATTTGCGCTATTAACACTATTTCCATGAAAATTAGATCCGTGTTGGTTTGACGCCTCAATTTTGAAAAATACGGTTCACTCCGTGCATCGAAATTTTTCGGAAAAGTTATTTTTAAATCATTTAAAGTTCAACAGCACTCAAGTATGACTACTTTCATAATGGGTTTAACACCTTTAATAAACCGTGAATACTAAATTAACCGGATTATGTGGAATCGTGGAAGAACTTACCATTCAACGTTTGGTTACAATGTTTACGACTTCCTTTTATAAGATAAAAATAACCTCTTCCGTTTTTTAATCATGTGTGACCTTACATAAAACTTCCAGCTATATAAATTCAAGTGGACATGAATGCAATTTTGCTGTCTGATATAAAACAGTGTCTTGAAACGCCCTAATGTTTCCCTAGAGATTGTAAAATAGTGCTGTGAAGAATTATTTTGTAAGTTCTAAGGCCTAATCAAGAATTCTCTTCCGATGCAATGGAACAACGTTCTAATGGCACGCATATTTAAGTGGTGACATTCAAATCAGCTGCTCCACCTTTACGTCCTTGACAACATCTCTTTTCAAAAACAATCTGTAATAATTATAGGAATGAACAGAAATAAATAAAAGGTAGACACACGTACACATGCCACAACTACACACCTAGAGTAAAGTCAAGGACGAACCCACGAGAAGGATTAATGAAACAACGGTGCCAAAAACCATGTGTAGTCAAGCGAGATGAGAAATTAAGCCACGCTTTCACTTGGATCGATTTTTAGCGCTCAAATTATCAACCGTAGAACCTTCTCTGCTTTTCTAATCCGGAATCCTTCTTTTTTATGCAATTTCGAAATAATGCAACCATGCAAATCCGTTGCATCATGTAGAATTAAGCAAGGTTAATCCACACGTTCTGCCGTACATAACGATAAGCTGAAGAAACAAAAGAAACAAAAAAGGAAAGAAAAAGTGAAGTACATACAATAATAAATCACCCAGAAGTTGAGCGGTATTTAAGAAGTGTGAAATTGTCATGGCCAACGAGAGTAATAAAAGTACCACAAGACATACAACTAGAAGAGTGAGGTGAAAAGACAAACTCACCTCTGTCGAGGTTCTTATCCAGTTGGCTGTCCACCTTGGCTCGGAGGGCTTCGAGGTCGAAGGGAGATGATATTCCGTGGTCTACACTTCGGCTTTTGCTCCTGGAATGCCAAAAGAAACAGTTGAACGGCATGAAGAATCCGTGTACTGGTCATGTCACGAAAATTCAATTAATACCCTTTAGAAGTTTGACAAAAGAGTGACATTTCGAGCGTGATTTCAAATCTCAATTTCCTGGGCTTGATCGAAACTATTCAGGAATTTTTGTGAATATTCGGGACATGACGAAATAAATGTTAAAACTGATTGTGTTCACTCCATCAATTATTAATAAACTAAACAGCAGGTGCAACGAGCATCAGTGAATAATACCTCGAAATTAAAATATTCAAATTCCTGAGTCGAGTTTCTACTAGAAAAACGGCTCACGATCATATTGGCTACAAATAAGCAGTCTTTGTACCAGTATTTATTACCTCTTTAATAGAAGATGTAACATTATTCCAGGGAATTGTTCACAAAAAAGCATACAAGTCGTGAGAACTATATTTGTAAAATTGACTCACGTACTATGCAACTGTATTTTGTTAATAAATAAAATTATCAAATGAAGGGTAAAGGGAAAGAAAAAGAAATGTTTAATTTTCTTAGTTTAGAGAAAGGTTTACTTGAACTATAAAACAGGTTAGAGTACCAAACATACTATTTTCTTTTAGATGGCACATACCGGGTGTCCCAGAGGTGTGTGGACCATCAATTACGCCCTTATTTTGAAAGATAGCAAAACGGGGTTTTTGGGGGACGATAGCCACACGATACCTTCACAATTTAAAATTATTAGAAATCATATACAGTGTCTTAGTATTTGTAATATACCAAAGTTATGTTTTTTTAAATGCAATACCCTGTATATTAGTTAGTAAATTAAAGGAGCAGTCATTGCTGAGCAAAATGATATAAGGTACTACAGGTTTATTATGGATGGTTCTTGAGTTATGAAGAATTTTAGGTCAAAATTAGCGCTTTTTTAAAAATTTTCAGAGACCATTCTAACAAAGATAACTGAATATTTTTCTGTAAATAATTTTTTATAGACCCAAACGTTAATACACACTGATTGAAAGTCATCTAAACTTGATATTTCTATACAGGGTGTACGATTTTGCAAAAGTTTGCCTAGGCAACTGTTAGTACTTTAGATAATTTTTACGAAAAACTTTCCCAAAGTAATGAAACCGCGTATTAAGATCAGATCGCCTTGGACTTGTTGCGATGGAGATAGTCGTTTATTGTCTAATTTATTAAATTACTTCAGAAATGACACCGAGAGGTAGACAGGCTTAGGTTTACGTAAGAATTCGATATACTATATCCTTTACATAACCACCAACGAAAAAATCTAGAGGAGTTAAATCTGGTGATCTTGCGGGCCATTTGATAAGGCCGCCGTTACCAATCCAACGTCTCGGCAACCAATCATTTAAATATCTTCTTACATTCCTATAGAAATGTACAGGAGCTCCATCCTGTTGCAACCACATTAAGGACCACTGATTCTGATAATAATCAATCGCCCGCACCCAGTGGGGATTATGCCTCTTGACATGCCCATTACTCTTAAAGGTCGCCTCATCAGTGAACAAAATTCTGTTTAAAATATTTCTATTCCTTTCTAGAAGATTGTCCATTATTTCGTAGAATTCCACTCTTTTTGCAAAATAAGCTTCTTGCAATTCTTGATGGAGTTCAATGTGGTATGGATGAAACCGATGTTTTTTGATCACACGGTTTACTGAAGATTTCGAAACATCAGATTGGGCAGCAATTTCTTTTGTGCCGGAGTGAAGATTTTCTTCTAAGATTAGTAAAACTTCTAGCTCAGTGTTTTCACCTACTCTTCTACCAACTATGTAATTGTTTTTTGTTGTAGGCCACGTTTCCAGTGTTTTCAAAATGTTGTAATTTTTTGTGGCCAAAAACTAATTTCTTCCGGCTTATCCTAACGCCATTCATCATTACTTCTTTTGTAAAATTCATTTTGTAAAAAAATCACCAAAGTGAAACTATTTGTTACGGGATAAAACTTACTGTCAACAAGAACAAACGGCTCCATGGTAACCAGTCTAAAATGATATCTCCATGGCAACAAGTCCAAGACGATCTGATTTTAATACACGATTTCATCAATTTTGGAGTTTTCTACGTTTTTTGTAAGAATTATCTAAAGTACTAACATTTGCCGAGGCAAACTATATATTGACAGAAAGCTTATTAAAAATGATATTTGGTGGTATAATGGAATATAGGGTGTTCCATTTGAAAAAAAAAGTTATTATACATTTTGCGAAATCGAACATCCTGTATAGAAATATCAATTTAGATGACTTTCAATCAGTGTGTATTAAAGTTTGGGTCTATAAAAAATTATTTACAGAAAAATATTCAGTTATCTCTGTTGGAATGGTGTCTGCAATTTTTTAAAAAAGTACTAATTTTGACCTAAAATTCTTCATAACTCAAGAACCATCCATAATAAACCTGTAGTACCTTATATCATTTTGCTCAGCATTAACTGCTCTTTCAATTCACCAACAAATATACAGGGCATTCCATTTAAAAAACATAACTTTGGTATATTACTAATACTAGGACACTCTGTATATGATTTCTAATAATTTTAAATTGTGAAGGTATGGTGTGGCTATCGTCCCCCGAAAACCCCGTTTTGATATCTTTCAAAATACGGGCGTAATTGATGCTCCACACACCTCTGGGACACCCGGTATATATTGTTTCAGTTTTTAGAAAAGCATTCCTTCTTCCCTCATCCTTTAAATTCATCCTCAGCCAAATTTTTTGGCTATGGAGACTTGTCTTAGTATATTAGCTTTCTGATCAATGTAAGAGGTCAACAAAATTTTAAGGAAACTTAGGAACTTTTGAAACAAAAATTAAAGATCAGTAAAAATCGGTGCTTTTTAGGACAATGAAGGAAAAACAGAATAATGAAGAAGTTGTTCACTAACGCATTTTAAGTACGCGTAGTTCTTTTCAAGTTGTCATCAGATCTTTTGAAGAATGGGGTCGTCCCACAATTTTCAAAAACAGCTTTTCTAGAAACTAGACGAAAAAATATTATACTCCTATCTTTTTGTTTATTCGAAATCACTCGTTTACTAGATAAAAAAAATCCGAAACATTTTTCATATTTGAAACGCGCGCCTTTCTGTGACGTCAACACGGGAGAAAATTCACCAGACAAAATTCAAAGTTACTAGACGCGCGGACTAATTAGAAACGCATGAGCCAATGACAATGCTCCCCCGAAATCACGTCACAAGAGGCGGTAAAAGTACAGCGTTTGAAAATGCTAGCCGAAATTACAATTTTTAACACGCTCTGTTAACTTATAAAATAACTTTATTAAACAACAGAATACCTTTAAGTGCTTCATGTTGTACAGTCTACGAAATGCTATAGTCGATTTCGTCAAATTCAATTGAGGGAGACGACCCCATTGATTTTGCGCGATAAAAATTTTACATGTAAAAACAAAGATCTGAAAATATGGGGTCTTGGTTTTCATACATCATATTGCCTGTGGAAAACAAAATTTACATTTAGTCAGATGGAGAATTTTAACGTTCAAAGTCTACTGGATGTATGAATCATTTATGAAGAGCCTGTAGTATTTGCTGCCCTAATTAATTTAGAGCAAAAAGTTAAATAGAAAAATTGTAGAGCATAAAAAATACTAGCTCCATTTTTAGTTTCTTTATAACAGCTTTTGGTAGAGTAGTAGAACAAGAAGAAAGTAAATAATTTTGATGAAATAGCTTTATCTATGGAAGTTTTGAAACTGACAAGTCTCTGTCACTTATTTGCTAAATATAAAAAGATTTGTACGTACTGATTTGAGCGTGGATTTAGAAGAAAAGAGTTAATTTTGTGAAGACTGTCGGACAACAAATTCCGCCTGTTGAAAGCTTCCGCAGAATAATTTTAATAGAAGCATTAATTGAATCACATTTTTTTTCTTAACATCTTAATAAATCGATTTAATAAATAATTAAGGATTTAGGTGCTAGTTTTAGTTCTTTACAACTTTTATCTAAAAAGTTTTGCTCTAAAATAATAATAATTAGAGGAGCCAATGTTCTCGAATTTTTATTTTGTCTCAAAATCCATTCTATACTCGCTATCTTTTATAGACCAGTATAAAGTGATGCAAAAACAATTTTTAAGATTAAAAATATATTAGGCATTAGTTATTGCAACTAATTAAACAGTCATTAAAAAGTTTGAGAAATTATTTATTTATATAAAACAGGGTTTGGCAGACATGACAAAATGAGCGTCAGCGGATAAAACAAGATCCCGTACTTTAAAAGTCACATCAAGTGTGCAAAGAATTATTATTCTTCATGCATGAGACGAGTTAATAACACTGTATCTTAGCGGCGCAGCAAATAAAAGAGGCAAGGGTCGATTATCATGACGAGATATAATGACAAGTCTTTTGAAGTTTAGCTTTAAAAATGCTTTCTCATACTGAGGCATTTTTACATAAGATAATATGAATTTTTCAGGCCATCAAATCAAGCAATTTACAGGATAAAATTCAGAAAGGATATTTCAATCTAAAAAGTATTACTATTAATTAATTTGCAGTTATTTTACTTTCAAAAGGAGGAAAACGAACAGATAGTGAGATACATAGCAAGAAACTTCACTAAACAAGAACACTATTAGGAATTAAAAAAATTGTGAAACTACAATAAAAATCATCCATTCTAAGGGCAGGCACACACGTTCAGTTTCAACTGACAGTTTGAACTGTTCAACTGTAATGGATTCGGGGGAGCAGGACGGTTTGGCCGCTCACGGCTTACTTTGTGTAAAAAAAGTAAAAAATCGAAAAAGCGTAAACAGTGGTGCAAGATATCTATTAAATATTAAATATTAAATCTTTTCTGATTTACACAAATTGAACTGTAGAGTTGAACTGAGCAGAGTTGAAACTGAACGTGTGTGGCTGCCCTAACAACAAGATATTACATATTTCGTATCGAGATTCTCTAAAAAGGAAATTTAGCTTATTAATGGGTGAATTTGAGACCATGCAAAATTTTTGGAAAACGTAAATTATGCATTATATAAAAAAAAAACAATGAGCTTCTATATATCGAAAAGATAAAGGAATATATTCAAACAACTCAGATTTCTATAGATTTTGGATAACAACAACATGAATGATGTTCTGAGATAGTATGGAGAAATAAATAGGAATTATGTATAGCAAGAATTAAAAATGGCGATGAGAATGCAAAAGTATGAAAAGGATATACTGTCATAGTTACTGTCTGAGAGAATGAATAAAAAAAAGTATTTATATGTGAAATATTAAACGTACACAAAACAACAAATAACTAACGTACAAACAACAAGAAAAATATAAATACATATGAAGCCCTTAGTTCCAAAATCAAGGTGGCAGTGGATTCTGATAGTGATTACCGCACCGGTTCTATATCTAATATCGGATAACAAAAGTGACAAAAGTGGTTCTTTCTAGGCGATAAACGCATGTAAAAACACGTTTCGCTTAGAACCGAAAGAAAAAGTTTTGGAATTAAGGGCCTCATATGCATTTATACTTTTGTCCTAGTTTCACAATTCTTCAGTGCTTACTGACAAAAACGCGAATTAATGATTTATTCTTAATAATAGTAGAGTGCCAGTCTCGCTTAAATGTGTCACCCAGTGGGCCTTTCAATTCACAAAGCTACAATTTTCAGGAATGAAAGCTAATGCCCTAAATATATTAAATATGAATTCGTCAAGAAATCGTCCTGTGCAAAAAAAAAGTTATTAAAAATGTTCGAGTTTTCGATATACTTGATACATGGTTTGATGTTTCTCATATTTTTGGAAAACATTGTCTGCAGCCCTTTAGTCAAAAATCAATTAACAGTTTTTGCAAAAGCATTGAGTTTCCCATCTTGTAGCAATTTTAAACTCTTTTTTATCGACTTTACGTCCGATGAAAAGTAATTACTTTATGCGATTTTCCCAGTTTCTCACCCGTTATCTCCAAATCTAAGCCCCAAATAAAAAAGTTCTCTTGTAAAATGATTGCCCTATTTATTGTGCTTTACTTTACGTAATTACGTCTAAAAATAGTTTTTTCTTAAAGCCTATTGAAAAGCAAGAAAAAGAAAAAGTTTTCAGAAAAACCCATCTAAAAATGGTTCCTTTTCAATATTTAAATTCCCATCTGAATATTGTCATTCACAAAATTATCAAAAATATTAAACAAAATGTACACGTTTAAAAACCTGCCTGACGCAATTACGATGGGCAAGGTGATTGGGGTTCTGTGCTTTGCCGCCCGGTCTCGAGAATCCGAAATTTTACATCATTTTACATTTATAATTGTTTCTGGTTTATTATTTACGACAAAAATATGAACGTTGTACTGTAGGAAGTACAATAAATGGGGAAATAATTTTACAACAGAACATTCTTTTGATTTAAGGCTTAGATTTGGAGATTACGGGTTAGAAACGGCAAAAATCGCCTAAAGTAATAATTACTTTTCATCGGACGTAAAGTCGAGAAAAAAGAGTTTAAAGTTGGTAGAAGATAGGAAACTCAATGCTTTTGCAAAAACTGTCCATTTATTTTTAGCCAAAGGGCTACAGAGAATGTTTTCAAAAAATATCAGAAAAATCATACCATGTAATTAACTGTAACGAAAACTTTTAATAACTTTTCTTTGCACAGGACGATTTCTTGACGAATTCATATTTAATAATATATGGCATTAGCCATTCCTGAAAATTCTAGCTTTGTGAATTGAAAGGCCCACAGAATTCTTTTCTAAGCGACTTAGCCGTCCGCGATAATGGTTCACAAAGTACTCGCCGGTGTGTTGTATCCAGCAGCGGCAGTCTACTTTTGGGCGAGTTGAGAGGCTAAAATGTATAAAAGTATAGAGTAAAGGACGTGGATTTGAAAATATTCCAGTTAAGGGAGTTCCACTGCAACATTAATAATGTATCACCGAGAGCAGAAAATACTGGGACAGTGAAATTTTGAGCTGACCATTTACATGAGTTGTCAAAAGTGACAGCAATGTTTATGAATAGTTCAGGATTGAGACTTGTTAGTTTTTAATTAAATCCCGAATAAAAATCTCGGTTGCTTCCGATTGTCAAGCGCGTCTTTCGGTCTTGATCCAGCAATATCAATCTAAATATCCAACACATACAATATCTATAATTATTGTTCGATGTGACTCATGAAAACTCCACCATCACCCACACAACAGGTGCCTAAGACAGCCAAAGGTCAGTATTTTCCATTAGACACCATTACAAATTTGCAAGTAACCAGTATCCAAATTGATTAAGTGTGATAACTATATCAGTCACGGTCAAGCTGTTATTTTATCTATGCTCACAAGTTTTGCTTTGGATGAGTGATAAAAATGACAGTATTACAAACTGCCCACAACCTGAATGGTGGCAGAAGCCAGCGCAGTTGCGACAATTTGTTGTTCGAATAGTTTTGGAGTACGTTCAACGAAGCATACCAACGCAATGTTCTAATATGGTGGGTGTAGCAAAAATTAGTATGTAACACGTGCAAAACTAACTGCTTTTACACGCATATATAGTGACATTTGGCCTCGTCTCGTGGCGGAATATTAACACTTGCGTGTAAGATGTTACTGATGCTCTGGAAATTAATAATTTTCCTCCTACTTAAAACCATATTTTTCTGGAGTTGAATAAAATTATACTTACCAATGATAGCCATTAGACATTAATTTGTGAACACAATCAGGGTTAATATATGCATGCAACATAAAAAAAGTCAAATAAAGGCTTCTCCAAAAGAAACTTTCTATATTATCAATATGTTTCCAATTGCGGAAATCGTGGGCACTGTATTCCCCTTGACGACGGTCAACTGGGTTATAACAACCAGTGAAAGTTCTGACTGAATTCAAGTTGTAAACCTAGTCTTCTTTTGGGAAACAATAGGACATTTTACAATTATGGCCGGTAAAAAAATCCCATCACCAAAAAATAAAAAACAAAAATACGTACCGCATCCATGGTAGATTCTCTCTAGTTACCCTTCCTCCATCCTGCGACGCCCTACGTGACCTGATTGAAGCAAATAAAAAATCAGAACCATGCAAAACAAAGCAAAAAAAAAAAAAAAACACTTAATGCAAAATGATATGCATGTGCAGACATGTAAATTCAACTTTTTGGAACATATCCAGGTACTTCTAATAATAATAATTATCATGAGCTCCTCCAATTTGAAACTAATTGTGCGAAAAATTTATCATAAATTTTAGATTATCTTCCAAACTATATACATACTTACAACTATATAATTACTACGATGAAATCCGTAAAGCTATGACGTTTTTTCTAATTCATCAGAATCAAAATATTACTAAAAATGTGTACTAATCCTGACGTATAGATTTCCAATGGATAAAGAATTTACACGTAAAATTTTGTATAAACGTAGACCTAAAGGAGCGACCTTTCAATTATCTGTATTTTAGATAATAATAACTAATAATATTATACCGAGGTCGCCCAATAGACATATTAATAAAAACGTCCACATTGCCGTGTTTCTCAAATTGCGATTGGTTGATTCAAAAAGAGCCCATATTTGAGAAAGTCAAATGCACACACGAGAGGTTTTGTGCAACATGTTGGAATAGATGGGCACATTATGGTATGTTTATTTCTTAGTCCTAATATGAAAGTATCATTACTCCCACTTGGTGATTGTTTTGTTTCATGACTGAGGTTAAAGAAAAGAGTAAGGTTGAGATTCGTTTTCATTTTGCATTTCATGGCTGTAAATCAGACTTTGGCGTACATCGCTTTGCGCCGGCACGCCACACCTTTTAGTTTTATTACTATATCTGTTGGGCGACCGCGGTATAGGATACTTCATCCAAGTCAGCCGAAAGATCTACGTGTACACTTTATGACACATACAAAGTTTTCGGTGTATCTTATCCATTGGAAATCTATACGCCGCGCCGGCTCTCGTACTATAAATCACAATAAATAAATATTGTGTTGTCTTAACATTATAGAAGTTAATTTAGTAAACGAATATTTAAGCGATTTTAACATGACATCCCATTAAGTATTAATTACAAATTAAAGTTTTAATTATGACTTACTGAATTACGTTATATTAATGTGTTGACAAAAATTAAGCCACAGTTAATAATAATCTGGCCATTCTAGTGACACATCACAAGTGTAAAACGCGACATGAAAATTGTCCTAATAGGTCGAAGGCCGAGTTGGACAACACGTCAGGTGCCATACCATTTTTGCCATTACATACGTGTTGCATATAACATTTTTTCTGCGATCGTGTTGCATATAACATTACTGTTACTTAAGTTGCATTCAGGATTTAGAAACGAAACAGATACTAGTGAGAAAAGAGAAATTATCACATTACCAATTTAATATATTTTTCTATTACACTAATGCAAAAAATTAGTACTTCTTGCTATAGTGCAATAGTGAAAAACTATTTATACTCAAAATAGTGCAAAAAATGACCTGTTTCCATGATGAATTTTGGGTGTTTACAGAAACATCCTTTCGATTATGCTTCTGGCTATCATTTAATGAAATGCGAGTTACAAGGCAATTATCGTAATTTCCTAATTAAGTTTGTACGCCTGCATACGAATGTTTGTTATGGAAAATGAATAGCATCTTCATAAAGTAGGTGCAACAACCAATTTTTATGATAAAAATATTCCTTTGTCATACAAGATGTAAAAAAAAGGAACTGCACACACAATATGATAACATACAATCATATAACGTCACAGCATTCAGAAATCTACTTTTAAATGACGCAAATTCACGTCAGCGGTCGAGAATGTGTTGAACTATTTAATTAGGTAATCTAATGATTACATTCAAGATGAAAACGACTACAACCGCTGGAGATCACCCCTCAAATTCTGAACGGCATTTACAATAGGGTGCTATTACATACTTAATATTACGGTCAGACTTTAAATAGTAAATATAACTGTTTGAAATTTGGATCGCGATAAACCTGAAAGTAGATATGTAGTCAAAAAATTTCAATACCATAGTTACAATTTAAAATTTTGTTTTGGATTTTTCGGAATCTACACTCCGCCCAACAATTAACGGATAATTTTAGAAATAGTTCAGAAAAATTTCAGTTCAGAGCTAAAAGTTCGTCGAATGAATACGAATTTAAAACATAACTAGATTAGGGGTATGTATATGTTACAGGTAACTTATATAATTCAGGCATTTTATATAATAACTAGGCATTTTATGAAATTTCATATAATGCCGGAAACGATAGGCAATTGGTAGAACATTCGTTTACATTAAACAAATTGCCGAGAAGAATATTAGGCATTACATATAATACCGGGCATTTTATATATTGCCTATGAAATTTCGGGTAATATGTGAAACTCTAATGAAAGAGGTGAGAATTTGAACTTTAGCGCCATAAAGAGACTTACCCGCGCCTTTGTTTTGCTTTTATAGGTTAGAGCCGTGGGGCGAGTTTTAGTAAGCGTTGCGGTTCTATATTCTGCCTTTTGTTGTTACAAAATTGCTGATAAAAAGAAACACTTCTACCATTATTTCAAGGAAGAAAAGACTCACAAAGCCCGGAATCAGCGAAGATTTTCACAAGTGACGTATCAAGCACTTATTGAGGAAATAAAACAAATTAAATACTCGGAAGAACCGAGAAAAAATCTCCATGAGAATATTTTGCTATTAGAACATTATGATGTGTTATCTATTCAGGGAGTAGATAAACTTATACAAATAATAATAATGACATTTTTTTTATGTCCATGAATGAATTAATGTCCATGAAGATGAAATGTTTGACATTTTACTAGACATTAATATCAATACAGGCCACGGTGGTAGAGACCGGATAATAAAGCAAATCAGTGAGAAATATTGAGACATTACTGTCACTTGTATTACAATCTACTATTTCCCCCATGCCATGTATTGGAAATATATTTTTTGTTCTTTACGTGGCAGATAATAAATCTTGAAATTAAATAAATTAATAATCTTATATATGTAATATCCTTATATTCTGAATTCTATAAATTGCCTTAAATGGGATAGGCAGTATACAGAGTGAACATCAAGTTCCGCACAAAATTCATAATTTAGTTATGTAATGTTCTTGCGAAAAACACTCGAACAGGTCGATTTTTGTTTTCAAATTGCCATTTTTTGAGGTAAAAATTTTGATGATGACGTCATCTGTTCTTGAACTATGACACCGTCCTCAATTTTTTTAAACGGCAACCCCCAACTTTTTTTTTGGTTTTAAATACACTTTTCAATTCTCTATTCAACAAGAGTGAAAAAGTGATACCTTGCTTAACTTTTTTTTTTGAAAAAATTACAAATTTTATTTCAAAAAAATAAATTTTTATTTCTTGAAAAAGTACTATTTCACGACGAATTCGTGGTGAAATGGCGCAAATTAAGTGATTGAACGATGTGTTCAAAGCGTTAAAACACGTCTGGGAATGTGTCAAATAGTTGGCGGGTGGCAATTTGAGCACTTGCGTGAAATTTTATTAAATGGTTTTTAATTTTTCGTTGTTTGCTTTCCAAATTTATTTATTTTTCAATTTTTTTCAAGAAATAATTTTTTAATTTTTGATGTAAAACGAATTTTTTTCAAAAAAAAAGTTATGCATAGTGGCAATTTTTTACGCTTGTTGAATAGAGAATTGAAAAGTGTATTTAAAACCCCAAAAAAAAATTGGGGGTTGTCATTTAAAAAAAATGATGACAGTGTCATAGTACAAAAACAGATGACGTCATCAACAAAAATTTTATGTCAAAAGATGGCAATTTAAAAACAAAAATCGACCTGTTCGAGCATTTTTTTTTTCAAAAACAGTACATAACTAAATTATGAATTTTGTGCGGAACTTTGTGTTCACTCTGTATATTCTACAATGCCTAGAAATTATATGGAAAATGGTTTGAAAGAGCGAATTTCATAAATTGCCTAAACTAACTAGGCATTTTATGAAATGCCTAGGTATTATATAGAAAGCCTGAGTTATATATGTTGCCTGCTGGTTGGTAAGCGCATAACTTGAGAACGGCTGGAGCGATTTAGCTAATTTATTTTTTAAAATATTCGTAATAGTCCAAATAAGGTTTTTAAGGAAAGAAAAATTAGAAAAGTTTCCCGGAAAATTGGATAATTCGTGAAAAACTGAAAGAGACTTTAAGGAAAGAAAAATTACAAAAGTTTCCCGGAAAATTGGAAAATTCGGGAAAAACTGAAACAGATTTTATGGAGAAGTTTTCAGGACAATTTAACTTGTGTTTTTGTCAAATAATGAGATGTTTCAATTTCAGAAAAAACCAATAGGACGATTTTATTATTTTAGTGGCTATTTTTCGAGAAGCTTTATTCCTGCGACATTTTTTTTGTTTTAGCTATATGACATTACAAGTTAAACTGTCAAGCCAAATAAGACTCTGGGTCTAAATACTGTCGCCAATTTTTCCTCTTCAGATTGACTCATTATTTTCGTCGCAACAGAAACTCGTATCTGAATCGAAAAAATTATTGCACGCAATATTTTGACCTCTCGTCTTATTATTATTGAAAATAAAATTCGAGACAATTACAAAGGACTGCAAATATCGTAATATTTGTATGCACTCTCGATCGTAACTGAGGATAGGAACGACATATTTGGTTGACACTTTTTTGTATTGTTCGTTATGGTCCCGAAATATATAGAAATAACTCAATTAAATGTTTTCAAATGAAAAAAAAAATATTCGGAAAGAATATGGAAAACCGCATTGCAGTCTGAATTAAAATAAAATTACTTCTGTGTTGTTTCGCGATCTGTCCAAAAACAAATTTCAGCTTATCTTTCACAAAAATGATTCTGTTTTAAAGACCCTCTTGAATACGATTGAAAGATAGACCTGGCGAAGGTTGCAGAAGAGTGATTTCTGAAAAAAACGCCGATGATTTTCTTCGTTTGATTGCACTCCGGACAAGACATTGCAGTAAATGCTTCAGTATGAACTCTTTCAGAGAACATAACATAATATCAGCACAGGTTCCCGTTCCTGTCTGGCTTCTCACCAAGGAACACCGATTTGACAAATCACAATTTGCTAAAACCCATTCAGAATAGAAGCGGAAAATTCGATCAAGGTTTTATTTTGATGTTTGAACATTTATTTATGGCCAACTCAACGGTCTATTCAGTGTAAATTTTGGGTCCTCAAGTACATTTCCGTTATTGTCTGGAGCGGCATTTCATATGATAGGCGCACAGAGTTGGTTGGACACGTTTAACAGCTTCACGGTATAATACATAATATGTACATATTACTTTGCGACCCATATATTGGAGAAGATTTCATTTTTATCTATTATTATCTAAGGGACGTATTTATACTCGACCCCCAAGTCAGATTTGAGTTCAAGTCGAGCTTGGCAAGTTAATTTTGCATACGCGATCTCAAGTCAGACTTAAGTTCGACTTTGCGACTATAAATTCCACCCATAGGGTGAAGAGAAGTAAATACTGAAACTAGTAGCCAGCAAGGATCCCTGACTTAAATTCGGTTGAATATTTTTGGAACCACAACGGATCCAAAATTCGGTAACGATGTTTGCAAGTCGTAAGGCAAGCACGGGGAGGATGTACAAGAATTAGTCTTGTTTTAAAAAAAGTACTTTTGTGTAGAAATAATTTTCATTCTCCACTAATTTGTGTCTACAAACTAATTATTTAATTTGTGGCTTTAAAATTAAATATACATATTATTATTATGCATATACTTATTATAATTATAGCAACACGATATATGTAATTGCAAGTTCATTTATTATGAAACAAATTCTATAATTTTTACTTAATAACATGTTAATAAATAAAAAATAAGTGCTTCATTGTTTATCGTCATTTCAGTTGATTCATGAAATTCGCAAAAAGCATCATGTAGCCCTTCCAGACCATAACTAGGTTTGCGTGCGGTCCGAAATCGAGATTAAATTTTAATTTGTGCTAATGATTTTTAATGAGACGATTTAAAAATAACAAAATGCCTCTGACCGCACCTAAACAAATTTAAACCACAGAGGCTATTACGTCTGTTCCGGTGTAATCACTACATTAAAGTGCAAGGTCGTTTCAGTTTACTGCTTCATTAATTGATAGAAATTAGCCATTACATGCTGGTTAAATTAATATTTATGCGACTTTCACGTACAAAAAGAACATAAATTTAAGCAATTTATTTCAATAAAGTGTGATGGAAACTCGTCCGGTGCATATGCAGACCTTACTTAAACAAACGAGATAAAATTTGTTTATTTACGATGTTGTTCGTCCTGTTCAATGCTAAGTATTCAAAGTGTTTCTTTATGTGGAAGGGAATCTGCATCTTCCTGTTGAGATGATAGGGGAAGTTAACACGCAGTTTAGTTCCTTGTAAAGATTTTTTGTTTGGATTTGATTTTGCCCTTTTTAATTAAATCATGAGTAACCATTTGATTAAATTCTTGTACTTGGTATATTATTGACTTCAACATAATTTACGCCTAGGGCAACAAATATTTGTTCAGCTTTACAGAATAACTTTTTTTTACAAAAATTTACATAAGCATGCATACAAGAAAATATCTATTTTTTGTTCGCAGTTTATATTAAAACGGTTTTATATTAAACGATTTTGAATTTAATTATCCCACTAAAAATAGTCGTAAATAGACATAAATTTACAGTAAAAATATTTTTTATTTTGCTAATCAATCTCTGTTATTAATGGGTACTTATAGATCATAAAGGTGCAACCTATACCTAGTAGATATAGCAACTACATACTAGCATTTTAATTCTGACTGCACTTTCACATTAAGGCTATAAAACATAGTAAAAAACTAATTATTATAAAATTAAACCCAATCATTTGTAAGTGCAAAGTAAATGTTTTTTTTTTATATAGCATATGATCCACAAAGGTCACTAATGTCAAACGTATCATATTTCAATTCATGTTAATGTACTTTAACCTCAAAAATCTGACAAGTTGGTGTAATTGGTTTTCAAACAATTGTTTCCTCAAAATATGGTATTAATATTGCATAAAAGTGTCAAACTTGAAAACTTATATTTTACTGCAATAAGAATAAACACCTTTCAATTATGTACAGGCAATAACAATAATTTTACCTTTATATGTTTACAAACTGGAAACGGTCTTTATTTTTGATTGAAAATAGACAAAAAAGGATACACACAACACTAATGCGCTTCAAAATAATTATCTTCAAATTGAAGTATGTATGTATAATTGAATTAAATAAAACTAACGACAAAATTTTCCCATTAAAGAGTGGTAGTCGCGTTAAATGTATAATGTACTACTTTATTACACTGACGCAAAATGAATAAGGTTTCAATGTCTAGTTTTTACCCAAACCCACATTTTGAGCATTCATAGAAGGTAAATTAATTTAATTTCAAAAATAGAGCAGTGTAAACACCTGACATGTTTAACTTTTCGGCCGACGCAGTGACGCTTCAAGTTCGGAAAATTTATTGCAAAATTTCCCAACATATGTGCGAAGCTGATGATGTGACTGTCAAATGCGTGAATAATAAAATAAATAACTTCCGTTGAACAAATATAGTTTGGGAAAATAACGTATTTTCGCAGCGTCTAAATTTGTGTGTAATTTACAAATTCGGATTATAAGCGTCATTTCGTTGAAGTAAACCTGCCTGTTTATTTTGGACGTTAAAGTTCAACAATCATTAAAAAAATTGGCAGGAGCTCAAGACAGCTGACTGGTAGTCATTCAGTTACAAATTGAATGTTGTAAGTGAGCTTCTGCGTTGCCGAAAAACACGGAACAAAACCAGTTGTATAAATTTTGTGCGAAAAGGGTTTGATTGAAATTTTCCAAAACAAATTTATCGCACATCACACGAAAGTGTTTTACAATTTAGGTATAGTTTGAAGAAAAACAATGTGTACCTATTTATAAACTACTTAGCCAAATATAGACATAAATCTCATAAAATTTATGGTCTAGAGTCTAGATAACCTAAAACAGTGAGCTGCAGCCAAAAACAAGATATACGCTAAATGTTTTAACAATTTAAAATCATTTCGGTGTTTTTTTTTTCTTAATTGACAAACAGGAACATGTGCTAAACGATTGGTTGTGTTATCAGTAACAATTATGGTGTTTGTTTGTATGAGCCTTGGCCTTATGCGTGTTGAAGCACATGTCCGGCAGGTTTGTCACTAAGTGGAAGACGCTATTTTCATAATTGATAAATTGGTTTGATTGGCTTAAACCGCTCCGGTCTTCAGAAATTGGTGAATGTTCTCCAGAAAGACAATTCCTGATAAGTGCGATTATTATTCACTCAAGTCGTGATAAGTCATAACTCGCATTGTCTGATATTTTAAATACAATGTTTTAATTTCGATAACGTCGATAAGATTGTGATCCATAAATTTCCATTAAGTAAGAAGACGTTAATTAAAACTTGTTTTGGCAGAAATTATCCAAACAGAGTAAAACGAGTCTAATTTGTCCTCGAATGTTTTCAAAATTCCTCCGTAGTCTACAATGAGTAAATGGGCGCGGTATAAATTGAAAGTGCTTTTTAGTAGAGCCATGAATGGGCGTACGAGGAAACGATTTCCGCAGTGTTCCACCTCTTATACCTGGGCCACGGTTGTCCTCCGAAGATATTCCACCAAGAGGGTCGTTTCTGCCGAGCCTCTGGAGGCGATCCTGTCTCTACCACCCCCTTCCGGCGTTTCCTCTCAAATTTGATCGCATGCCAGGACTTTCTTCGACTCTTTTTGTCCACAACAATCTCGGAAACCTCCTCTTCGATCGTACTCCAATTCGAGTCTTCAATCCAGGGATCCTTTTCGTGGACCACCTGTAGAACTTCCGAATTCATCATGTCTGCTGTTTACATCGCACTCTTGTGCAATTGTAACGGCACAAAGATACTTTCACACAATTAACCGCGCGGAACGTTATTTCTGTGCTTGCAGCTCTCTCTTAACCACACCACGCACTCGAAGATGGTCACTGACTAAACTCGACGAACTCGAAGATGGAAGATGCAGTCTCACTATAGCAACAAAATTTTGTTCAAAGTGACAAGAGTCGCGCTCCACTTTAATCGGACAGCAGTCTGACGAACTATCCTGCTGACTATTCCACGGTGCACTAACCTGCTGGGTATGACTGCTGCTATCGTTTCGCTAGCTGCTGCAGCCACTACTTTCACGCGGCCCCCAGCATGATTTGTGGATAAACACTGATTTATTTTTAAACGACGCTAAAATGAGTCGATTCACAATCGTTATCTAGGGATCCACTTAAAGAAAATTATTTTTGATTAATGAACAGTTTTTTAATTTTGAACGCATCGTAGTTTGAAGGATGAAAGTAATTTGTGAAAATTGTCTTTCAAGGAAAAATAAAGAGAAAACGAGATCAAGAAAACTTAGAGATATTTTTTTAAGTTAGCACATGATCGAAGGAGCTCACCAATACTGAGTTAATAAAATAAATTATAAACTCTTTGTTGGTAGGTCGAAGATTTTTATAGTACTTATAGGAAATTAATAACTGAAACAACTCAAATTTTCTTATCAGTAGAGAGAAACTTTAACTATACTCTCTTAATAGGAACTCTCTTTTTATTCATTTTAATATACCGCAGGTCTTAAGACTCTGACTTTCAAATTTTCATTTTCTCAGGTTTCCTGCCGGCCCTCTGTTTTTCAGGTTTCATTTCAATAAATATTTAGGTTTTCAGATGTTTTGTTTACTAGGTATCTAGGAATTGAAGTTATCTGATTCTTAGATTCCTAGTTTTCCAATTTATTTTTGGTTCTCTTTGTTCTTAGGCGGTTAGTTTCTCAGGTTTTTAGGTTCTCAGACTGTAATATCTTGACAATTTAAACTTTTCGCATCAGGTTCTTTGCATTTCATGTTTTTATGTTCTTGCGATTCGGACTTACAGGCTCTCAAATATTAATCTTTTCAGCTTCTTCAGATTTTCAGTTCCTCAGACTTTAATATGCTATAAATGTTAAGAATTTTAAATTCTCAAATTTTTTAAGTTGACGGTGAAAACAAAGTTGTTCCACAATATACGTTTCCACTGCTCTTCCTCATAGATGCTTCATATAGCGCTCTCACTTGGCACTCTATTGAACAGGATTGAATTGAATTGTTGGACCTTTAGCGCACGGCTTTTAATAGAATAGATTATTTTATTCATGGAAATTTCGACCTAGCACAGCTCTATTTTTTAAATTATAGTGACTATTCAGTTCACCTGTCAAACTGTGGCATTCGACCAATAGCAGCCGTAGAATTTCAAAATCTTCGCCAATCCAAATCAATCGAGGCGATAATTGTATTAGTACAAATTGCCGCCGAAAATCGGACTAGAACTTTGACTACTTATCGTATTATAAGTGATAATCTGATAATTTTCTTTCATGCAGGTTAGGGAGATGTTCCCGATTGCTATGGAAGTGAAGTGGTTTGTAAGGTAACAAATAATTTTTCAATATTCATCAAATCAAATTTGTCATTTCGGTAAATTCGAGTTGTTCTACAATTTTATTCATAAAATGATCTTACCGCATTACAGCTCGACCTCCCGAAATTATTATTTATAACACTCAAGCTAACTTTCATGACCACGAGTGTCACAAATTTCTATCCTCTAGGGGTCGGTAAATTAAAACGTGACAATCGTGGTGACTAAGTCAGCTTTCGTGTTACAAATCGATCATTTTGGAGCCCTCGTGTGAGGTTAGGGGACATACTGTTATTTTGCAGTAATTGATTTAATTACTTTTCTTTGTACATATTTTAGTACTTAAATATGCTAAAAATAAAATGGAAATGAAGCTAGATGAGCTTCTTTATTATTGTTTACCAAGGATATCTTACAATCTGTTCCCACCAGAAAGTTTTAATGTCGTATTGAATTGTCCAGTAAGATTAGTGCTTCTGCTAAAAGAAATAAATGTTACTTTAGAAGGTCAAGGTAAAAAGAAGTAATATAGGATGACCATATTTATGCAATCGGCAATAAGTGGGCTGATCGGTTTTTTCGCTTGTTCCAGAGTTCTTGTTCTTGTTTCTTGTTCAAAAGTTCTGAACAAATTCGATCCGATCCGATGGTTGCCTTTGTCTTGCAAAAGTGGTATAATAAACTAAACTCAGCGAACGGTGTAGTGACATGCTACAAAGTCTGTTCTTTCTGAATTTCTAACATTCCATATGTTTTAGAGATTTAAAATTGTTTATCAGACCCTCGGGTTCAGATAACGTGTGAGTAAATTAATTCTACCGATGTGTGATTCGACACCTCATCACCCACCTTCAAATTGGATCACTGACTTAGCTTACATCAATTGTGAATTTAAAGTGGGTGTGGACTTGCTAATAAACAATTTTGATTTTAAAGAATAATGTTTAGATAATAAAGTAAAACACATCTCATCCGATTTGATCTGTGCAACGAACAGGTAAACCACGATGGGTAAACAATGAACCGATCCGGGCGGCATAACGCTCATGTTACACACTTCTCTTGAAGAATATGTATTATTTGATTTCTGGTCAAAATTTCATATCGATCCGTTGACTGGTGTAGGAGCCTATTCGGAACATAGAAACAGACAAACATACACATAATAAAACACTTCTTTAGTGAACAGTATCTTGAAATATGTATTTTATTTAATTTGTTTCCCTTATTCTAGAGCAGTCGGGTAAACAATATTTTTGGTTTTCCCATTTGGCGCATACATAAATAAGTTTTTCGTTTCGGGTGACAACCCCCTATGTTACTCCCCATTGTGAATATTATTTCTGGTCAAAATTTCATAACACACGAACAAACAAACATTGCTTTTTATATATTAGACTTACATTGATTGTGAGTTTACATGTTTAAAACCACCAGTGACTATTTTTTATTGTTGTTTTTTTTTTGTAAAATAGGTCAAATTAAACGTCAAAAGAAATTAAATATGTCGGCTTTACCCTAACCTAAAAAGAAAAAAAAAACTATCAAGGTGACAACGAGGAGCGGTGCCAATTCACTTTATTCTATTCAAGAATAAATAGTCACCTGTTAGAATTTAAGAGCAACTGTCAAACCTGGCATTACTAAAATAACTGATTTTATACCCGACTAACATCTAGATGATTATTTTTGCGACGCAAAAGGAAGGTATAATGGAGTATTTCTCTCACAAGTGATATAATGATAAAAGGGGGTGAATTACTATGGTTACACAATGGTAAGACATGAATAATTTTTTGACACTTTCATTAATTTTCTGATTTTTAACTTTACACGTCGGGCATAAAACGTCGTATCTTACACGTGACCGAAATGACATTGTAAGCTCGTGAGATGTGTATCACTCGTGCTATCGCACTCGTGATTCAAAGATCTCACTCGCTGACAATCAAGCATTTCTGTCACTTGTAATATAATCTACTATTAGGATCTGGTTACTATGCTTTTGTTCTATAATAATTATCTAAACAAATTGTCCACACAGAGAGGAAAAAACAACAAACAGTTTTCGTTTGTTCGAATTTTATGAATATTTGAATATTTATATTGACTTTATGAGCACATGACTGACTAGCACGCCCGGCGTAATGGCGGACAATTGTTTGAAAGTACAATTACTACTTAATTGAGAAGGAAAAAAACAAATAACAAATGACATCAATATAATGAAATGGATAAGTGTTGTTTCACATAATGCGATCAAAGCTAGGCACTGAAGTGTGATGCACGGTTTAAATATTCTTTAAGGTAAATTCATTTAATTCCTGTCTTGGAATTTTTTAAGACAAAATCTACCTTTAAGAAACCAATTTACGTTGCCAAAACATTATAAATATTATATTAACTAGAATCATTAAATTTTAAGGGTGGATTTTAAGAGTGAAAGTGTCTCAAATCTTTGCTATCGAAAATTATAATTTGCGGACAGCGTGAAATAAGTTACAGATCAGTAAAAGAGGGGAAAAGTAAAGTCACGACAGCTAAAATCAAAGAACAACTTCTTGTAGACATTGCGAACTGAAACAGGTAATAATGGTGATAAATATAAAAGAAAAAAGCTTAATTTTTAATAGCAATTATTAAGTGGGCTTTTATCAAATAATTCGACAAATGTGACTTTTTAGAGATTAGAATGTGTTATGATTACAATAAAATACAGTTAAACGTACTTGTTTTCTTACGTTGAGTGATGATCGAAGGAAAAGCATAGTGTAAAACAAGTGTTGAAGGATATTTCAAACGAGTCGGTACCCTCGTGGCTTACAGCCTGATTTCATGTTGAGTTACGACAGGTCTTACGTTTTCTCTAAAGACCAGGCAGTAAGGATCAATTTCATGTTTCATTTCACATTAAAATGAATCTTACGGCCTGGTCTTTAGTTAAGACGTTTCCATAGACCCGTCGCAACTCAACATGAAATCAGGCTGTTAGTCAGTTTTTCAGCACTTACAACATACTATACTGTACTATTTCGAAAGTTTCACCTGCAATTTTAAATGTGCCACCAAACTGACACTATCTTCTAATTGGCATCTAAATACATTAAAACGATTCCAATAACTGTTTTTGTATTCAACTGCATTCTTGACGTCATGATATGATTAATGTGAGTTGCACAACGCAGATATTTCATCGTAAGATGAATTGAATACAACAGATTTTATTACATTTTTTTTTTTGACAGTGTGAACTGAGCAGATTCAAAATAATGTGTACAATCTCTCGACTAGAAATTCCTTTAAAAGGTGCGATCCCAATATTTTCATATTTTATATAACAGCTTACAACGTAAATTCACCCAACATTCGTCAACTCAGTGAACTGTTTCATTCAAGTGGAATAAAAGAACTAAAAGCCCTACAAAAACTACATATTTTTCACTTAAACTAGTGGTTTTTACACTGCATTGTGCAACTAAAATTAAGCAGAAAAAATTCAAAATCAATTGTCTCTTTTGTTTTAACATTACTTCAGTCGTTGTCCTTTCATTATAAATTTAATAATTTTGAAACAATGGAACTTAACGCCTAGGTTATGGTTCTGATAAATTAAAATAAAATTGAATACAAAACAATAACAACTTTTTCATTGACACATAATCCTGCTAATAAATTCGTGAAAAACAAATTAGAAAGCTAATGGGCGGTGGAAAGTAAACATCGGTATTTATTAAAAGAAATAAAACGAATCTAAACTTCATTTTATTTATTTTAATCAGTTTTATTTGAAATGCTTCACACGATAAATAAAACCGTGTATCCGTTTAAGTAATTGGGGCATGTGGACTCGAATTGGCATTCGCCATTTGCCACCGTTTTAATTCAAAGTACTACCACGTGAAAAGAATTTAAGCAAATTCATAATTATTTTTTATAAATACATGTTCAAAGAGTATTATTTAGTTATCTTAAATCTGTCTTATAAATCTCGCCTTGATGCTATAAATAGATGGTTATCCTAAGAATGATACTAGATGACCCCTAATATATCAGTGAGTGTCAATAATCTTTCCTTTGAAGCAAACACATAACGTTAAATATTTAATGCAAACTATTGCAACGAACGTTAGTAAATAGCAGTGGTTCAACTAAAATAATGATAAAACTGTCGGTAATAATTGTATTTCTCACAAAACACACTTTACATTTTTCTATACGCATAGGGAATGATCTAACCGATCTAGAGGAAGAGACAATTTGTAGTAATCACGTAAGCACTGTGGGAACACGAGCAATGACTAGCAATAATTATTCTTTCCGCAAAAGCATTACACGATCTTTTTTCTACTGTTATTCAGAACGAATGCCAAATACCCACGCAATGCGTGTGCAGTAAAGTTGTGGTCTGTTAGTTTGACATATTCAATAAATTATAAGACTGTTATTTTTGAACTGATTATTTAAAAAAAAATGCAACAGAATTCTTGTCCAGGTAAAATTTATCCGATCGGTCACAAAGCCATTTTTATTCATGGTCAAATTTTATTCCCAACTGTGAACACGGAAATGTGATTCATAACATAACAACAATCAACAAAGTTAGTAACAAACACTACGTAGGTAATAGAATAGTAATATCGAAAACTTTAACAATCTAATAGCTCTACAAATGTTAAAATCCTATTTTAAATTCCAAGGATTTGTTGGCTCATTCTAGCTAAATTTCTTTTCATTTATCGAAAGCACATTTAATTTGGAAATTAGAAATATGATTTGATATACCTATCTCAACAATAAACATAAGAAAAAACAATCTTCCGGCGTGAGTCTAGCTAAATGTGTTGTAAGCAATATTCAATATGAATAGAATCTCTATAGGATTTGGTGATTAATGAGAAAGTGAAATTGACGATAAAACAAGATACATAATCCACATAACAGAAAGCTCGTGCGCCAAAGAATATTTAAACATTTTAGATGAATATTACATTACGAGTGCTGAAAGTTGTTGATGAATTTTAGCCAGTTATGCTATTCGTCTTTTGCAAGAGTTACATTTTCTGAAATTAATCTTTATTAATAAATAATTATTAAAATTCCACCAGAAAATATCTTGGCAATTTGCGTGTCACTTAATTTTAATTCTTTAAGGTTAAGAACCCCTCTTGTAATTCATCAATTGTATCATTAATCTCTTGTTAAATTAGGGCTGATGATGGCAGAAGTGTTCTGCCGAAACATGTACCATTAGTAATTTTACAGTTATTAAAGTTTGTGGAGTTCGACTTAGATATATTTAAATTTTAATTTAATTTTAATTGTTGTCATTTCGTCAACTTTAAAATCTAATGTCAATGACGTTAAAGGTCAAAATCGTGTGTGTCGAAGTGCCAACATTCTTAAATAAATGTCCCTAATAATCAATTCAAAAAATGACAAAGAAATTCTCGGGCAACTAAATTACGAATATTAAATACATAATTATATTTTAATAATTTTTAATTTTAAGAAGAAACATCATTCCTTTAATTTATAGATTGTACTATCAAGGGAAAATATATGGAACACAGCATCAATGAAAGAAAGGAGCAGCCTATATATTGAAAATTATGTACAATAAATTGTGGATAAATAAATTCAAATGACTTCAAAATATATTGTAAATTTGGCTTTATGAAAAACTAACCTTACTTTTTACTTTAGCTTCGTCTTGTTCACCGCAGTATATATCCCAGATCCTGGAAGCCGGTTTATGGATCAAATCTCAAATTTATTTACATACGTCAGTCAGAATGACAATAAGGGGTGATTTACAATGATAGTTTTTTAAATGACACAAACTTAATTTTATTTGTCCGCAATAGTCTATATTTGTATAATATTGTAAACATTAAATAAAATTAAATTTCAATAAATTTTGTTTCTCTGAAATACTCACTTCCACCATTTTAAAACCCACACCTTTATATTAGTACAATTGATTTTAATTGTCAACAAAATATAAAAATATACATATTTGAACGTCAAAACTGCATCTAAATAAATAAAGCTGTTATTATCCTGATGGAGCACAGACGTAGTCGTTTTTACATGGCATTGAATAATATCTCTTGTCACACCGGCGGGATTGTAGTTTTTATTGAATTAATTAATATTGCCAGAAGATAATGGATGCAATCTATTCCATCAAATGTTGCAACTTCCTTTTGAACTACTGCTGTGGGCAAATCAGATCAGATCTCCGAACTTGTAACAAGTCATTAGTTTCCCAATCACTATTTTAAAGCAGTAAATCTAGACACATTTACAATGAAGATTACAATTCCATTTTTTATTCTTTTATAAAAGTACAAACTAATAAATTCAATAAAAGTCTTTTAAATTGTAACAGTAAATATACATAATACAGGATGTTTCCCATAAAGTTAGGAAAATATGAGATTTGTTACTATAAAAGAAACAAAAAATAGTGAGGACCGTTAAAGCCAAAATTTAACAATAACAGAATAAAAGGCACTTTTGTAAAATGAAATTTTATCTCTGATATAATAACTACAATAATTAACCCACTACATCATTTTGGATGTTACAGTCTGCAAAAGTCTTCATAATGCAATTTACTAGGAGACTTTTTGCTCCTTATACTGTACAGTTTCTCGATTTTGAAGGAAGCTAACCTTATAACCTGTATAACGTGATTAACAAGTCATAGCTAGATTTAACTAAATTTTCAATGGAATTACATTGTGAACTGTATTTGAAGTTGTGTAGTTATAGTAACGTGCAAGATAATCTAACACCCATAAAACGGAGTCTATTGCCCACAATTATCTTAATAATGGAAGACTAAACCGAGTCATAAATTTCCGAGACCAAAGTGTGGCTCACTCCGACAGCTTTTTTGAAAGCGTGAAGCCACGACCCTACTTGAAAATTGTGTTCAAAACGTTTTACACCGAAACTATCATAAATAAGTAATGTATTTTATTTTTTATATTGCTGCAGATATTAAAATGCAAAAATATGTATGTATTATTTATTAGTAAAACTAGTTGTACAAAATACTATTGTACAACTAGCATAATATTGTAACTGTATAATATTCAGTGTGAAACGAAAGAAACGCATCCAATTTATAAAATGAGAAAATAATAATCACATGCACAGGTCAGATTTCAGTTAAATGTGTATTGCTATAAAAATAAATTCTGGCCCAGAAATTTCGAGTCCGGTCCGTTTCATCCACCAATAAACAAGCAACTCAAAGACGTTGCCGCTTCCTGTTGATTTACAACCCTGAACCTTTCTCATTGTGCATCAAATTTCAGGCAATGGGCCCCGGTTTTATAGGTGTTAGATTATCGTGCCTCGCACTTTAAATGTTTTAAGTATCATCATTCGTTAATCACCAAGAATAATACCTTGCATATTTCGGATACACACCCAAAATAAATGACAAAGAGAAATGAAACAGCAAATAAATAATTTGAACAAAAAAACTGTAAATCCAATACTTTTCCCGTTTTGTATTTTAGAACATCAGTCAAAGTTCCAATTTTCGCATTTACATGTATCTCCTAGTTATAGATCGAGCTGGGGAAACCGACAAATATTGCGCCTCTTTTTGCGGCCCCATTTAAAAAATTACATCGTAAATGTCACAGAGCAACATTTAAACGCGCTGTTTCCTGCAATCTGAAACCAATTTCATATGATGTTTAGTGCTACTAAAACCGGCAGGAAAACAAGGCTATTTGTTAAATACTTATGAACCAAATTTGGTTAATTGCTGCATAAAATTTAAATTATTCACTGACTACATCAGGGAGTAGTGAGAAGTAAATAAACATCTGGACTGTACTTTTTATAAATTCTTTGTGAAAATAGGGTCTAGGATGCATGTAAACAGAATAATTGCTGTTGGTGAAAGCAATAATTATTATTAAACGTGTGTAATTCAGTTTTCCGTTATCGTGCAGCACGTGCGAATTTGGATTACATTTATCTTGCTACAAGAATTATTCCATTGAAAATATTGAACAAATATCAACACGAACTGTTTGAACTTGTCTGAATTGCATCTACCACGCAGAATTTCAAATAAAACTTCCTGTTTTTCGCTGTTTAGATATTATCGCTAATTACTTTGCAGCGTACTGTAATTGTTGATGCAATTTAGGTTGCAACGTTAAAAGTGAATCATCCGTTTTTATAAACGCTAATTTCCATAACAATGATATTAACTATTACCGTACATAACACAAGGATGTATTAATTGTAGATCGACGAACTCGAAATGTTTCGAATCCATTTTCTAAGAAAAAATGGTATTGGTAGAAATTAGCACGTTCACCTTCCACGTGCTTGCAAATGTTAAGACAACTCCCAATGGTGGACACTGTCAAATCTCCCATAATTATGATTTCAATTTTTATGGGCCATTGAATTTAGTTCCAAAAAACAAACCACCTTCATTGTTATTTTTGCACATTAGCATTCGTTTTATAGAGACGAAAAGGCCGTTTTTAAGCTATTAAAACCTGCCCGTTCTATATTTAGAATCGACAGACACATTGGAATGTTTATATTTATTAGCAACCTGCATTTACGCCAACCTGCATAGTCAGCCGCCATCGCTTGTCGAACGTAGTAGATAAATATTAAAATTATCACAAAACTTATCATTAATACACAGCCCAAAAATTAACGCATTATGCCGGTTTTTAACAAAATGCAAATTTGATATAATTATGTATGTATTTCTTTTTTTTTTGTATTGTTGAAATATAAATTTTTTCAACCCGCAAGATTTAATTTTGAATTCTAGTTGAGCTACTTACAAGCTCCGGCTAATGAGGAGCTAGTAGTGAGGCCCGAGAACTAAACCCCTCGCTGTGCTGAACGAACGCCTATCGCCGTGGACCAGCTCGCGACACATACCGTAAACCGCCTGACCTGCATGCAAATGCATGTCGGGAGGCAATTCAGTCGCTAGCCTCAAACCTCAGGGAACCTGTTGTATGTAGCCTTTTATGAGTACCGCATAGTGACCACCCTTTCCCCCCTACTCGTAGGGAAACACTGAATCCAGTGAGGACTCCTTCTCGTAACACACTTTACTAACACTTCAAACTTAGGCATACCAATTCATGGGGCGTCTAAGGAGGACTACAACACAAGACTTGGATGAGCAGTAAAGTATTTCAAACCATTGAAGTCGCCAGGAGCCGACGGAATTCTTCCGCTGGTGCTTCAACAGGGATTTGAGGAATTAGCCTCCCTCCTGTGCGCATTATTAAGGGCAAGCCTAGCCTTGAGGTATGTGTCAACAGGCTGGAAGAAAATGAAAGTGGTATTTATACCAGAACCAGGGTGAGAATCATATGCCCTGGCGAAATCCTTTCGACAAATAAGGCTAACATCATTTCTCCTGAAGACCTTCGAGAAGCTGATTGATAGGTTATCAAGGACGATGTTTTCCTATCAAGCTGGAAAATCGTACGAGATGAGCATACACGAGCTACCTCACAGGATAGAAGAAACCCTGGACAATCTGCTGTGGAACCTGCCGCAGCTACACAATAGTGAGATGTTTGAAAAGATACGGAACGATTGCGTACGGAGACTCAGGACCGAGTACGACTTTCGTAAAGCCTTCGTGGTAATCATACATGGATCCGTCTGGTAGATGGATGGATCCAAGAAAACAAACAGTACTGGGGCAGGGACGGCTGGAGAGGCACTAGGAGAAACATTATCATTAACCTGGGCTTCGAGGCAACCGTGTTTCGGGCAGATATTACTTCAATTAAAGGTACTTTTAGATGGTCAGTTCAGTTCTCTAATGAGCTAACCGTGTAAAAGTACCTTAACGTCTGTGATGGGGAAATTGAGAGGAGGAGTTGCGCAAACATTCGGATCCACATTATGACCGACAATCAGGCAGCGCTAAAAGCTCTGAAAAGTGTCGCTCCAGAGTGGTGAAAGGATCGCGGGTGAACCTGACAGAAAACAATAAAGTGACCCTGTGGTGGGTGCCGAGGCATAAGGGATTTGAAGGAAACGATGACCTCCTTGCCAAAAAGAGGGCGAAAAGACCTTTGATAGGCCCAACCCCCACATGAAACCGAAAAAAGAGTGATTCAGGGCTACATCAACAGTGAATCAATCACAATCGGGGTGCGGCAAGATCCTGATTCAACACTTCGAGTATCATATCAATGAAATAATTTAAAACCAGCACGAAGTATGAAAAATTTATTAAAAAATAGTAGTTCACAGCATAGTGGCATTATTTATGTTAAATATAACTTATTGTTAACAAAAATAAAAATCACCATCAGCTGAATGTTTGTGGGTGTAAAAATCGTCAGATCATTTTGCCAACGCAGCGCGCAGCATGTTCATGACCCTGACTGACGTTAAAACCCGTTAACCCCCGTTAAAAATACGACTGACGATTTTCTTTATTATATTAAAAGGATAAAAATTATAAGGTATAATAAAATGACTTTATAATTTAAAAAAATCTCTCACTTGACACGCTGTTGAACAGACTTGAATTGAATTGTTGCATCTTTAGCGCACGGCTTTTAATAGAATAGATAATATACTAAAACCAAACTTTCACATGCTGTCACCTTTAATAAACCAAATTAATCAATCGCTAAAAATGAAATTTATTCGGTATATTATTAAAAGAAGCGAAAACTGTGATTTTTAACCCCTTATAACTATTCAAAATTTGTAATAAAGAATTTTCCATTCTTTGATATGGGTCTTTTGATAAGATTTCTAGAGGTAAGGTATTAGTCGCGTCAATGAAGTCTTTTTCTCGGAAGTCCTCAGAAACAGCTCCGATTTGGATGTTTTTTTTTTATATATTATTTATAATCAGAAACCTTTTGAAGCGGGAATATAACTATTAATATTAAACAATATGTATGATATTTAACTAAAAAAAATTGTTTTGCGTTTTTTTTTAACAGACTTCGGTTGTATGTTTTTTTTATGTTTGTTACCTCAGAACATTTATATATTTATATTTCATTTATGTTCACCGATTTCTTCGTCAATTGTGGACCGATATACAAAATTCTTCTTTTATTTCAAAGGGTATACTTTTAAGGTGGTTCCATTATCAAAAAATCAGGATCTGACCAGGGAATCCCATGGAAATCGAGAAAAATACTCAAATTTTCGCTCCCTTTTATTAACCGACTTCATGTATGTTCACCAATTCTTGGTCAATTGTGGACCGAAAATTCTTTTTTGTTTAATTAATTATTTTATTTATAAATGTCTAAAATAAATAATCCACAATTCATAATAATTTTATAATTTACTTTCGTATATTATTTGTAGAATAAGTATTGAAAAACTGTTTTTTTTTATATAAATATAATAAATAGTGTTTAAACAATATAAATAATTATTTCCCCACTTCAAAAGGTTTTTGATTTTAAATAATATATAAAAACAAACATTCACAAAAAAAAATCATTAAAATCGAAGCTGTTCGAAGATTGCCTGTTTTATGTATTTATTGACGCCACTATATGTCACTTTCAGTGGACTAATCGTCAAGAATAAATGTCAGTGACAGTAAAGTTAAAAATAATTCTATATTAAGGTTAATTTTTGGGTGACTTGTATTTTAGGAACCAAAGAAAAATAAACCTGTGGTTAGTATCGCGGACAAGTAAATCGTATGTGTATTTATAATTTACATTTGTAATAAAGTTAAAACAGCAAAAATATACACTAAAGAGAAAAAACTTACCAAATAAAATGGTCGACCAAATCGATCATTTCACACTGACTTTACTATTATTAATTGTATGCTTTACAACAAACAGAACAAATTGGGACTTGTAGAATTGATAATGCAGCTTAAGCTTCTTATCTGATAAGTTCCTTGTATTAAGTTAATCGTGTTTCCTCAAAAACACTTAAGTGGTAATAACAAAATTTTAATGTTAAAAAAAAACAAAATGTAACCGAAACCGTACTGTGTACTTAAATCAATAAAACCTTGTAAACAATTATTGCGAAACATACGGTTGAGTACTTATTCATCATCAAATTTAATGTCATAATTGATAAGTACACTTGTTTTCAAAATCGATTCAAAGTCGTTATATAAATCAATATTTCTGGAATTTCGATATGTACTTTTCTTACTTATCTTCCATTGGTATCATTAATTATCTAATTCTTTGAAAACAAAACAATTGTCTGGATCACTTTTGGTGGTAGATAACTACTTTTAATCAGTTTTTCCCTAAAACACCAAAAACAATTTTATTATAACTGCCAACGCACGTTTCGCCAACAATGTTGGCATCATCAGGGCGATGAGTAAACTAACAGTTTACTAACTACAGTTTACTCATCGCCCTGATGATGCCAACATTGTTGGCGAAACGTGCGTTGGCAGTTATAATAAAATTGTTTTTGGTGTTTTAGGGAAAAACTGATTAAAAGTAGTTAATTCTTTGAAGACGAAATTTCATAGAGAGAGCTGAATGGTTTCCGCACGTATTCTTCTGTTTATTTGTCCTTATTTCATCCGTTTTCAGGTGTAGTTTTGTTCGCTGCTCAAGCTAGTTGCATTTAATTTACAGTATTTAACAATTACTTTAGGGGTAATTGCTTTTATTTTACTAGTGTAGATGGTTCCATGATTTCATGCTAATACCAGAATCGTACTCTTGATCTGCTTACCGAGATAGTTAGTTGCGCTCTCTAACCTCTCACCCCACTACTACCTTTATTATACTAAAGAGTTTTATTGAACAGTATGTACTTCATCCAATATATGGCAGCTAGTCGACGGTAAGATGTTGGCACGAGGTAAGCTTAGTATAGCGACACAACATATGTCCGCTCAAATAAGGGGCCTCCCTTGGTACAGGGAGGCCCCCTTGGGACAGGAAGGCCCAGGGGATAGGGGCTTGGTACAGAGCAACGACAATAACAGAGAACGCCGGCAACCAAAATTTGTCGTACCGGGCAATGAAAATCGATTATTAAGGAGTAAACTCCAAAAGTTTCACTTCTGTCGTGGGTGGACTTTTCCTTCGCTTCGCTCATTATTGTAGAAAAGAAAAACGGTGTTTCTACTGGCTGGATTTTCAACTAGGTTTCAAACAATCGTCAACCGTATTGTTAATTGTATTATAAAGCACATACTATTTGGGCAGATACACATGCTCCTGCTCAATTACGCTCTTGGTTATCATTTCATAAAAGCATATTTAATGATATTCTGAAAACTTGATTTTTTAAATATATTAAGAGGGAAAAATGTCAACGACTTTACATGATCGATTCATGCTCATGGCAACAGTGCCTACACAAAAGAGCAAAACAATTACATTTTCAAGGGTAGTCCGTCATAAACACTTGTTTGCCATTTTCAATCAAAAACGGAATTTTTCGAGACATTGACTTGTTTTGTTGACCGTCTCTAGTAAAAATAGCTTTCAGTGTGTAATCAGATAACGTTGTTGTGAAAACCTTCCGTTTAGTTATATTTAACACATCACAAGCAATTAATTTCGCGAGCTAAAATTAAAATTTAATTAATAACAGCGTTCAATTTAACTTTGGTTATTTTGATACGAGCGTTTAGCACATCGACTAGACACTGGCTGAAGTGTGAAACGATGTTAAAATATACAGATCCGGCTGATCCACCAACTCGCTTGACATGATTAAACGATAATGTCAATAAAGGGCATAAGAATATTTTTTTTACAAGATTCCAAGTCGGGATTCGAGAACAGATGTAGTGATTAATACGAAACACGTGGAGATGAAATTTAGATTAATAATCGCAAATTTAAGTTATATGCCAGGAAAATGAATTTTCGATCAACACGACTTTTCCAGACCGACAGGATAATATGTTCCATTAATCTTTCTTTCTACGATAAAGTTGAATTTTAGCTAAGCATAAAATGCAGGATTGGCAAAATACCCCGCACAAAAATTATTGCCCCACTTTCACAATTGTGGCGAAATAATTAACTTTAAAAAAAAAGGAAACCGACTTCAAAAAACCCAAAGTAACTAAAACTAAAAAGTAAAAAATAAAAATTTCCAATTTCAGAGTTATTTGTTGTTCCGGTTAATGTAATTATTTATTTTTCCGTTTAATGAAATTCAGAAATTATTGTTGATTATCTAATTATTAATTGTTTTATAATTTTTAAGTCGGTGCCAAGTAAAACATAAAATTATACATTTTAAAGTTATAATTCCCTGATCATTTCAGACTTCTTAATTCACGATTATGATTACTGAATTAAAGTTTTCAGAACACATTTGATACATTAGGTAAAAGCTATATATTCGTAGTAATAATTTTGCATGATTTAGGTTGGATTTACCGAGAGATGAATTATTGTTAGATTTGAAATAAATAAAAAATTATTTATTATGTAATTCCTATGAATTGTTTTTATAATTTTTTTCGTAGTAACTAATTTGTTATTTATTGTAGGAAGGTGTATAATTTGCTTTTATGGCACCAACTTCAAAATTATAAAACAATTAATAATTAGATAATCAACAATAATTTCTGAATTTCATTAAACGGAAAAATAAATAATTACATTAACCGGAACAACAAATAACTCTGAAATTGGAAATTTTTATTTTTTACTTTTTAGTTTTAGTTACTTTGGGTTTTTTGAAGTCGGTTTCCTTTTTTTTTAAAAGTTAATTATTTTACAATTTTAAGTGATGGGTAGACCTAGTAAGGACGCTTCAAATCCACGCGAGCGCGAAAATAGATTGTCTTTGTGGTTTCTATGGGATACAGCATGAGAAAATGTGGATTATTTTGAAAATAGAAAATTATTGTTTGTACGGTCAAAACTGCAAAAAATTGTAGATAGGCCTTCAATACCTTTCAAATGAGGTATCACTCGACCCATAGTGCCATTTAAGATTTTGGGGCTAACAGCCCCCTCGCGAAGAGGGCGAAGCGCCGAAACTTGAAAAGAATCTGAAAAGATGTGCCCCTGGCAAATAAAATCGACCTGTTCGAGGATTTTTCAATCAGAGTTATCAATTCGGAGAAATCTGGACTGGGGAGTTTTAAATGAGACAGCCTGTATATTATAGACATAAATCGATTGGTGCAGAAAGCATCCAAGTACCATATCATGTATGCTAAAATTTGCGACTAATTGATAGTGCTTATATGCCAAGGGCATAGTAAAACACAATTGTAGATCAATTTTCCATAGTTTTTTCGTTTCCTGAAAAGTTTGCAAAATGTTACTTGGCTTGTTTTAACAATAAACGATTCAATTGAAATCGGCTCATAAACAAAGAAATTATATTTGAAGTCGGTTTCGGTAAGACACAATAAATCACGTCGTTGACCACTGTGTATTTATTCTCGGCTTGTCAATGGGGTTGGGTTGAGACCATAAACCATTCATTTCGAGCAGGTAGCTTCATTCGAACACATTTCCATTTGATTTTGAGGAATTTCCTTCTATAACTTCGAAATCTTACGTCCAATACGAATTAAATTAAAATGGGAGCATCCTGAAGGTATACTGAATATAACGCAAGAAGAATAATTGAAATCGGTTCATAAACAAAGAAGTTATGCGCGCACAAGCATATCCAATCACCACATTTCCATCTGATTTTCAAGAGTTTCCTGCTATAACTCCGAAGTCTTACGTTCAATATGAATGAAATTAAAATGGGACCACCTTGGAGCCATACTCAACCCAACGCAAAAAGAATAATTGAAATCGGTTCATAAACAAAAAAGTAATGCCCGAACATACATACAAAAAAAAAAAAACATATACAGTCGAATAGAGAACCTCCTCCTTTTTTGAAGTCGGTTAAAAAAGAGCTTTAACCTGCACATTATTAGGCGATTCCTTCTAAAAAGTAGTTTGGTGCTTCAAGAATTTTTGTGCGGAATCCATTCGGCAAACAATTTTCCTTGATTAAAAAAAAATGTGTTCGTAATATGTAGTTGTCGTGGCAACCACCATCAAATGCATGTTCAGTGGCGAGATAAAACTAGATTGAAACATTGTACTCACAAAAATACTATTTCAGCTTTGAATAGATGAAATCTAAATTTCCTACACTTCCGCCATTTACAAAGTCTCAAAACTTCTGCAAAATTGTCATTGTATTCCGAATTGTAATTCTGCAATTAGTCTTGTTCTCCGTTTCCATATAAAATCATCCAATAACTCCACATGACTATCTTAAATCTATCTTGATTGGGACAATGAGTTTGTTGTCAGAAGGTCATCACCATCCGGCCTCCGTCGTCCTTGCCCCAGATCGCTTATTTTTCTTCCTCTCTTGTGTACCTGCCCCGATCGACCTCACCTCTGCGTTTGAGTAATTTATCAAAACGGGACTAGTAGAGAGGTTCTCTTAATGGGTTTTCATGCATAAAGATAAAAAAATCGACCTTGGACTGAGTCGCTGGTCTTCCCGACGAGGGACCTTACATCTGATTGGGCATTCTTAAGATTGTTAGTTCCTTAATTAAATTCGGAAGGAATTGAGGAAGCAGAAAATACGACGAGATCTATGTTTACTTTAATAGCAACAAGCGACATTGACTTGATTGGGTTTCGTGAAAAAGACATTTAAGATATCTTTATGAGAATTTATAGGTACACCTGGAACATAAATTATGTATCTACAAATCTAAAAATGTAAATGACATCCACAAGAGAGAAATTCCAATTAATATATGAGTCGCCGAACTGAAGTTGCTCCCTTTTTAAATGATTTTATTCTATGTTTAAGGTAGGTCGGTACAAAATAGTTACCAGACTGAAGATTACGGTGGTACCTTGAAAGAGCAGTCCAAACTGCCACCACTACTTCATTGTCTGTGTTGCAGTTGGCATTGACATAGTGGAAGCAAAGACTAGAACTATGTGGATATGATAATAATCCCACACATGAATGAACTTATTTAATCTGTAAATCACATCCTCGTAAGTAATATATGCGGACTTCCCGTTTAATGCACTACGTGGATTTACTGTACCAAGTAATCAGTTAATAGATCTTACCTTGTCTAGACGGAGACACTTGTTCTCACAGTCGAATGGAAAAAAGTGGTCATTTGACGAGAAAACGTCAACCTTCAGTCAGAATCAAATGTACAACTGTAATTAATTGAGTTTTTCGAAGTACTGTAGTCGTGTACCGTGATGATGGCAACAACTATACGCAGTTCTTTTGTATTAAGTAATGAGCTTAATTGGCATTCTCGCGTTCGAGTTTTTGCCTGCGACACCTAAAAGCAATTATGTAGTTGTAAATCTGAAATCCGTTCCCTTTCTATGACCGATTTCTCTTTTAGGATAAAAATAAAATAACTGACTGGAAGAAAGCATAAAACCCTTAAAGTAATAAAAAACTTTCGTTATTAAAAAATATGAAGAACTAACAACATCCAATTTACTGAGTCTGTTGAACGCGCCTTTATGAAGTTCATATACATAATATTATTCTCCCTTAATTATGATTATATTATTATTATTGTAACTAGAAAGACATCTTCCGGTTTTCCAAAGCTATAATACATGTCTACATGCGCTTCAATGTGCGGTTTCTAACTCGCTCATTTTCACAGGATGGCCTCTCCGTAATAATTGGGTTCATCGTAAACCATTTCCAGATGACAATAAAAAACGAAAGCATAGTACTCGATTCTAAAAAAAAACACAGCTGTGTAGCTCTAGTTGATGTCATTATCAAGACGAAACGTTAATTAACGTTTTTAAGTACAAATATTTACCAATAGAGCAAATATAAACTAGTAGAATAGTAAGTCTTTCTTCCGTACTTCCGTGAAATTCTGTGGCCATTACAAATGAACTTTTTCGACTTCTAGTTACATAATCATTTCCTTCACAACCGCCAAATTACACAACGTGCATCTTGCCTCCTTTCGCTCACTTTAGCATGTTTACATGCTACAAAATAAGTGTGCATGTTCATCTACTGATTTACAACCTTTCATATTCCTCGTATGGAATCCCACCTAATCCGTCTTAAAGCCGGGCTTCGGTACACGTGACTCCAAGCACGCATTCGCGGGCCACAAACGAAAGCATTTCATGAATGTGGGACACTGACAACTTATTGTTATTTTTGGACATCCTCTTTGTAAGATTTCCACTACACCCTTAGAAAGTATAAGCTATTATTAGGATATCTACTAGATTTTAGCGAATGTCTTGGATTTGCCGTAACGATGAAGGCCAGGGACGCAACATTACACAATTTTTCTTCGACTTAAGAAACCTGCGACGATGATTATTAATTAACAGACGTTAACTTCGCTTCCTTCCAATGGATTTGCAGTTGACCGTAATTGGGAAAGAGTGTTGGGTAATCACTTACAATATTCTTATTAGAGTTTCGCAACTGTCTGGTCGCATTGTTAGTGAGAATTGTGTTGAAAAAACCTTCCATTTTCTCGGCATGGTATAATCATAGGATGTAAAATCTGGGTTGTGTACCTTGACAACCACCCAACTCTGCCCAACAATTTAGAATTGCTTACTTAGTTGCTTAGAATAATTACTAACCAATTACAGTAAGCTATTTCATTAGAATTTTAGAAAGATCATGGAATGTAGTGATGTGGTATAGCTTTTAAAATGAAGAAATTATCAAATTACACATTATCCTTTAATGCAAAGTCGTAATGTTAGATCCTCTACTACTTTGTAATAAGTTAATATACATTACATACATGGTATAAATTAGAGTACGCTGTGAAATTAAATTAGGTTGGCACTACTAACTGTTGACAATTTGTTTTAATATTTGAATGTCGAAGGTGTCAAAGTGACTTTAAAAAAAAACGGCAACAGAATGGTGAAGTATTCTATAGAACGCTGTGTTAAAGGTTTTTCGAAATACATACCCTAATTTTCCAGCAGATTATCAAAAATTAGTCCAACAAATTTATAAATGTGTGGCAAGATTTCGTGATGTGATGCGGAGCGAGTGTAAGTTTTATGGTTTTATGATGATCGTGTCATTCAATTTCCGCCTAGAAGTCCGGAGCTGATAATTCTAGATTATTTCATTTTCCCGTATCTCCGTATTTAAAAATACCCCGCACAATCTTGAAGAACTGTAAGAGGCATTTGAAAATATGAAACGGAGAGTTAACAGCTGCTGAAGCTGGAGGAGAACACTTTGAACATTTGCTGTAATTCTCAATAAACCTACATTCTTTGTTAGTGTATTATTTTCTTTAGCATTATTTTATAATAATAAATTTAATAAAAAGACTATCTAACCTCACCAACATAAAACAAAATAAACGCTTCTTCGTACTTCCCGGTAGAGAGATAACGAGCCCTAATTAGCCAAAGCAGGTCAAATGCTTCACATATTTGCCTGACCAAGAAAGCGCCCACAAAGAGTACTATTTATAATGACTGGACAATATGATAAATTATTCTACCAACATATGATTTATCCAATTCCCCAATAATGGTAGGCATTTCTCATCATAACTATTGCTATTGGTTCTAAAGCTAAATGAGACAAAAAGGTACGATCCTGTATATTTACGTTCATAAGATTTCAAAAAACTAGGTCTAAAAATCAAAATACAGATGGTAATGCTTGTTAACATACTTTTAATATTTTCTTAACGTAGGCTGCAGTCAAATGTAAATTATATTATCGACACTGAATTATTCAGGATAAGAGTCTCAAATGCAAGGCTAAACTAGACAAGATAAACCACTAGAAGTTATTTTAATAACAATAGAGCAAGATTTTTTGAAGATGCAAATCATAATAAGCACAACTGCCAACAGTCGACAAAACACTTGAGGCAAAACGAAAACAGCAATTATCACATCATTAAATTTATATGTTTGATAAAATCTTTATCTCCAAGTATGTAATGCCAAACACGAAATCTATAAAATAACCATTACTCATAATCACAACGAACAGAAACATTAAGTTGTTTCACCTCTCCATATAAGAAAATAATCTGTAATAATAGTAATCGTAAACACACTAAATATGTATGATACCCTATAAATAAATATGCGCCATGACTAAATATTTAAGTAGATTATATAACAGCTAATAAATTGAGCCAATAGCAATTACAGGGTTTCCTAAGTTACTATGTATAGATAAGCGATTAAACCCTTCACAACGTGGTATAATGACTTCGGTTTTTCGGCTGGGTCCACAATGAACTTTGTCGTAGTAAGAATTTTGTGATGATTATTAATAAACGTAAAAAAAGTTCCGTCAAAATTTCGCATTTTTTGGGTCGCTTTGGCTATATAATCGTAACGAATACCACTCGAGGACACGAAAATAATCCGATTATACAAACCTCCTCATTCGACGTATATTCCGCGAAACGTTTAATCGATTATTTTTTATGCTCTTCCGGTATTAAAACTGAACACCCGAATTTGTAATCTCGCCTCTTGTCTGAATAACAACCAAGATAAAGGTAATCTGATTTTGCTACTCACATAAAAATAACTTCTGAATTATGAAATTATAAATATCTGTCTAATATCCTTGAGAGGAAAGAAATTTCGATACTAAGCAAATCTTAAATTTAAAGAATCATTTCAAACCCGTAAAATTACTGTCAAAACTTTCTATCAAGAAACAAAATTACATTTAATGTAGTGTTTGGTGCTTAGGGCGCTGATCAAAACACTTGGACGAAGTAACAGAGGTTTTTAAAAGTAGACTTTTAGAGCTTGGTCTCTTCCGGCTAACGGTCCTCATCCAGAGGACGCAAAAGCTAGAGTTGAGAGGAGCTCTCGTTCTGATCTTGAAAGGCCAGAGCACGTCTTTATATCTGGGTGTCCAGATAGTCCGTAAGGGATGAGGGTGCGCGCAATGGGTGAGAGTACCGAATGGGGGAGCCGATCCGTGTAGGGGCGGGATTAGCAACAAGGGCGCTAGTCTGGTGAGCGCGTGGAGAACTATGATACTACAATGTCAAGTTGTTCAACATTTTTGATAAATAAAAGGGGGACTAGTAAATACATACGAATGAAATATATCCACTAGATCCTGGGTCCTCGTTTTTTTGCTGGTACTTACCGGGAGGCGACCCAGAGTGCCTCCTAAACCGGTTATCCTTCATTCAGGTTCCTGGAGAGTTGTTCCCTATGGTGAAGCCCTCGAATGATCGGGAATCCCCAAAAAAAAATCAAACAAAAAATAACAAAATCAACAATGGTGGCTCCAAGACAAAAAATGAAACTATTTTTGAAGATACCTGTACCAGCAGCAGTAGTAACGCCCCGCCGATAAAAAGCCTCTAAAAGTACAAAAAAAACAACAATCGTTGGAAATTAATTCTAGATCAAAAAACTTTGAATAAAATAAAACACAAAAAATTTATGTATGGCATTTATCATAATATGTCATCACTTAATTCGTGATGCCTGTGTATTTTTGGTCAATAAAGATTCTACTGAACAAACCTTTCAATTACCGAATAAGAAATAAGCAAAACATCATTTAATAACGAGAATATAAGGCAAGAAGACGAGCACTCTATGTTTACGGCCTTTGAAATTACTTTTCCCAAAATAAAGGAAAACCTTCATCCGTTTGTGTAGAAGCTAAATTTTACTGCATCCAATTTAATACGGTCCATTTTCTCGTCCTAAACAAACAAAAGCAAATAAGGAAATTTTGTTCGAAAAACACCCTCATTAATCGGAATTACCTTAATAGAACTCTCCTTGTCACGACTACTTTTACCACCACTTAGTCTTTTGAAGAGGAATTAATTAATTCAACACTGGAGACTTATTATAATACACGGTTTCGACCTTCCAATTTTGTACTGTTTGAGGCAAGTAGACAGATGCGGTGGACCTTTCAGTGTTAAATTAAGCGTTTACACAATGACCATAAACGCCCTGGAAAATCGATAACGAGTTTCCAAGATACCGTTTGCAAAAAAAAGCTTTTCTGGCTGCGGAAAATAAACAGGTCCTCGATGATCCGCATATTTACATGTTTTCGTACGAAAATAGTCATCCAATTTCGGAACGGAAGAGACGTGTGTGGGTTGTCGCAGTTTGTTTAAATATTCCTCAATGTCATCGCGTTTCCGAGTATTACAATGAAAAATTGAGAAGGAAGTATCCGCTCTAATAGTAACGTAAAAAATTAAATGCCACAGTCCTGCAAAAAAACAACGAACTATAATAATTGGAAATTAATTCTAGAACAAAAAACTTTTAATAAAAAAAAACAAATAACAAACTGAAAGGCTGGGATCGTATTGTAGAGCCAACCAATTTTTCCAAATTTTAAAGTTCCTATTTTTTACATACATATTAAAAATCAAATTAAAATTTAAATATATCTAAGTCGAACTCCACAAACTTTAATAACTGTAAAATTACTAATGGTACATGTTTCGGCAGAACACTTCAGAAAAAAAAAAATACGTCAATGTCATAATTTTTTATATTCTTTAAGGGCTGATGATGGCAGAAGTGTTCTGCCGAAACATGTACCATTATTTAAATAAATTTACTCCACTTGGATTTAAGAACATTCTTCTTGTTTAAAAATTAAAGGATGAATGGAAGTTAACGAAGAGTAGATTTTAACATTTTTCATTTAGTTCTTGAGAAAGCATCCTCATAGACAGAATTAAGATCCAACCACAGAAAAGTCAAAGGAAAAATAATAAAAAATAAGAAATGAAAAATGAAGATACAAGAAACTTGTCACTTGTATGTATAGAGATATAAGAAATTATTCAAAACGTTCAATAAAAATCAAATTACCACGCTCGAAAAATATGGCAACCTAATTTCTTTATATGACAATCGGCCAAAGCCTTGGACTGTTTTCCATTAATATGTACGTTTGTCAAGAACTAACTTCTCCAGACAATGGCGAAAGAGTCACTTATTGCAACTGGTGTAATAACAATATAAATAACAATGACATTCTTGACCGAATTTTTTTAATGTTTACACTAAAATGTTAAAACATGGGAGTGCTGACAACATTAATGTTTTTCTGAGATATCATTGCGTCTGGTGAAGGTTGAGGTTTAAATCACCTTTAAATTGCCACTACCGAAATTATTTTCGGAAATAATGATAAGCTGGATTAATTTTTCATTGTAAACTTTACACATGCCTTGACAATTTAAAAGCTTTTAAAATTATTATCTTTCATTAAGAAATAATTTAATAAACTGAGTGTTCATTACAATATGTTGTTCTTCAGAGCTTTCTCTTATTTGAATTTTGGATCATACTGCAGTATTTTATAATTTCTTTCTTTTTTATCACAGGAGGCCGTACACTTTACCCCTATGACACACTCCGAGGGATACTTCGACATTCATTCTATAGTACCTGGTAATTACCACTGTAGCGGATGCCGACTCCTAGCACGGCGCCTCCACCATTTCTACATCACGTGATTGATTTGCGCATTGTTTACATTATGTTATAAATTTGTGTAATTTCTTTCTGTATCGAGTCCGGTCACAACGACGTGCTGAATTGCAAATGAAGATTTCCATAGATACTGACGGAAACAGGGTCGAAATAAATTCATTGGTGATGTGGTCAGCGTGTCGCCTACGCCGAAGATCGACGTGGTGAGATTGATAATGAATTTAAACAAAACAAGCATAATTTAAATTTTTGACGCAATACTATGATAACAAAGTCTGCTATTGATTGGTGGTGAGCAACTAGTGTGAACTGGAAATTTTCTGTAATGGTAGCTCTAAAGGTCAATGTTGAAGAAAAAGGAGCATGTGCTTTGTTTGAAAAGATGGAACGACGGATTAGGTTTAGGGAAGCAAATTAGACGTATTGGAAGTCGGTGGTTTTGGGAAACAAGAAATTTGATTTATCTTTTACGCATCCACATAAAGGATCTTGCAGGAGCGACAACGGGAAGTGCGGAAAATCAAAATACATGACGGTATATGACATTGATATGTTTTCTGTCGGATCCCGCCATGTATTTTCATTTTCCCGCACTTTCCACTCCCGCATTTCCGCGTTGGTCTGTGGGATCCTTAATGCAGTTAGATTTGCATAGTTTTAATAAAACAGGTTCGCTGAACAATGCGTTTATCATTCGATGGAATGTCCGAATTATGCATAGAACTTCAAAATTATGCACAAATGTTCAAGAAGCGAGTGAAAATACAAACATGTTTGTGATCAGATCCGTTATACGCGCTTATATAACACATAATAAATTCAGCCAATAGCAATTACAGATTCTTCCTAGTTACGATGTATAGATAAGCGATTACGCCCTTGACGACCAACCATGAACTTTGTCATAGTAACAATTTTTTGATGATTGTTAATAAACGTCAGAAAAAAAGTTCCGTCTAAATTTCGCTTTGGTTATATAATCGTAACGAATACCACTCGAGCAAACGAAAATAATCCTCGTCATTCGACGTATTCCGCCGAAACACCACAACAGCGCAGCTCGTGAGACTCGTAAAACACAAAGCTGTTTTTTTTTTACACAAGGCTGTCTTTTTTAGTCAATATAGACATCTATTATGTACCAGTTTCGTGTATTTTAACTGTTGGAGTGACAACAAACCTAAATGGGTGTGTCACCCGCAATATACTCTAACCCATATTATGTAGAATGGGAAACTTTCATATTCATAGATGGTAATAAAATATAGAATTTTATTTTATTTTATTACCAGAAAAACTGGCGGAAGAGGCTTTATTTGCGTCCATTAAATCGTAAGTTTAATCTTCCCAGTGTTAGTCCAATTTAAACAATTGTAACAATAATCGGAATTACTTTAACTGAACTTGCTACGACTAGTTTTATCACCACTTTCCATTAGTCTGTTGAAGAGGAATTAATTATTAAGACTTATTAATAACACGGTCTACCCCTTCCAATTTTGTACTGTTTAAGGCAAGTAGACAAATGCGGTGGACCTTTCAGTGGTAAATTAAGCGTTTACACAATGACCATAAACGCCCTGGAAAATCGATAACGGGTATCCAAGATACCGTTTGCAAAAAATGTTTTTCTGGCTGCTGAAAATAAACAGATCTTCGATGATCCGCATATTTGCATGTTTTTCGTACGAAAATAGTCATACAAATTCGGAACGGATATGCTTGACACCAGTATTTGTGTTTTCTGTCGTTGCATTAAGAGACATGTGTGGGATTTCGCAGTTTGTTTAAATATTCCTCAATGTCACCGCGTTTCCGAGTTTTACGATGAAAAATTGACAAGGAAGTATCCGCTGAATATAAAGCTGATCTTTATGCAAATCGATTAAAATTATGCAGTGTTTACCTTTTGTCTTTGCATGGAAGGAAAAATACGTTCATTAGAAGTTAAATTAGCACTCTTGGTATTTGTAAATGAATGTATCGATTCGGCGTATGGTACAAACCGACCCAAGTGACAAAAAACGTCAGCGTCAAAGATATATGACGTGTAGGTAATTAACGCGTGGCATTCATAGACAAAACGATGAAAACAATGTAAATATGTATAAAAACTCGTATGTTAAACTCGCATAATTGTCTTCATCATTTATGATAAATCCGTATAATCATTGTTAAACACCTCCAAATCCAACTGATTCACCGATCGCGTGTCCAAATGCGTCTCATTGCAACACGTTTTTCGGAACACGCATTTGGTTCACATTGTGTAATGGTAGCCGGTCTTAAAACAGTGGCGTAACTGAAGTCTCACGAATCATTAATTCGCAAACTACAATTTAGTTTTCATTCTGATTGAATATTTATGCTCTTGTCAACAAAAAGGACATAAATAACGGTAATAAAATAAAAATTTCGTCATAAGGTCTACTAAACTTTATGAACATAGTTAATTAATTACATTTGAAGAAAAGAGGACCAACAAACTTTATACATAAAACAAATAACAACAAAATAAGAAGCACGTGGATTTCATGTAAATCACGTGATGTCATTGAAATATTACACACAAAATCGGCTTCAACCTTTTATCGGAAACGTAAGTAATTTAAACGAAAATTACATACGTAAAAATAATGATTGATAATACCCTTGAGTCTATTCCATCGAAATCTGTACTTCAATCCAAAAAGAAACACTCAACTTAGGTGTCAGTCTTTGAAAGTGTTAATTGAATAAAAATATTGAGGTTACGCCCATGATCTATGATATAACATGATATTATTTCATTGACTCACTACTGCAGTGTCATAAAACAAACCGCCTTTACAATCTAGTAGGTAATATTACAAACATCATATTTTCGTTATTTTTTATGTTACTATTATTGGAAGTAATATCTCGAGAAGTGGTTCAATATTCCTGTTGAAACCCATTGATGTGTGTTGACGCTCAACTGTTAGATACCAATATTTCACCATGGGCATTGTAACACTGGAACTTCTTCTGTTTTACATATTTTTAATACTATAGAATACGTACTACTTTCTACACAACAAGACAGTTTACCACACATTTTTTTCAGCTTTTGTAATATCCTGCAATTACCTCCACATGTTGACACAAGCAAAAATGTCGTGACATCCTGACTTTTACTCCACTTCAAGATTTGAAACGGGCAAGTCCACTGCTATTTAGTAAATAAATGAATCACGACCTTATTTCAGACTTTTTCCTTGTTACGTGCAGTTCCCCGGTAGAAGTTTGCTTTTTTTGAACACATGTTTATTGTCACCTTGGAAAATAATTTTCTTAATACTGATTATCATGTTTGTAGCAACAACAATTTCAACCTGGCCTCTTTTCTTTATCCTTCAGAATATCTAAAATCTGCTGCTATTTTGAAGCAAATATTCAGTTAATCTAAATTTGTGTCATATGAAGCGTATTTTTAGAAACTTTCGCGGCCGACTTTCTTGAGTTTTTTCTTGCGAATCACAAGTCTGACGCTTGTGCGAATACAAATTCCTTGATATTTTTGTCCAAATTACAGGTCCTTAAAAGACCATTTAATCCGCAAAACACAATTAAACCATCACAAACAAACTGTTCTGCACACAGCATCTCTGTTTGATGTCTACAAATAAGCAGAAAATTTATGGAAGGTTGTAACACGATTTCTAGGAAAGCTGATCGATACAAAGTTTTAGGAACTTCATTTCACAGAATGTTACAAAAAATTTACTCTATCATTCCCAGTACCAAAAATCAGTTCTGCTGTATTCAACAAGTTCGTGTTAATGTGGTGTAAAGCGCCTCATTTAAAGACTGGTCCCAAATTCCAAGATAATTAAGTTTTAATTTGTCAACATCACTATTAATTAATGCTTTTCCGCACAATTTTCAACGCCGAACAAGAACTAAAGTGGAAATAAACCCATTCCACTAGTTCCTGAATTTTCAATTTTCTAGTCTACAAACAGTAATAATTGCCTGTAACCGGATTCATTTCCAGCTTTGAAAAAATAATAAAATTTTGTATCCTTTGAAATTGTCGCGTCAATTTTGGATAATAACAAAATTGAATCATCTCTCTAAACTATTGTGCGTTTTACACATGTTTACAATAATTGCCTTTCAAGAAGAGGCAACTGCATGATGCTACTGGTTTTATATTTGTTCGTGGAGCATCCGTTAAAGCACGTTCACATGACTTTCCTCTGATTTATGCTGTCGCGAAGGCTTGTTTGCATGCCGCTACTCAGAATAAAACATTCTAATTTATAACAGGCACGATTTCGGAGGAATTTTTCTGTTTGCAGAAATTCCAGTGCATTATGCGGCCCAGTTAATTAAAAAAATATTGTTAAAGATTGCCCAACAAAGAGCAAGTCACACAATAAAGGTGAGACAAAACAATTCATTGTGTTAAATTATAGCTGCAATTAAATATACAGTACCAGCCTGAAACGTCGCATGTGCAAACGTAAACAAATGATATTTTTCTGCGAGCAATTAACGCATAATGTCATTGTTAAACAAAAATCGTACTTATTTACATTAAATGGTAAACTCACTGCCAATTGATGCCATCTCTTAGTAAAACGTGTAAGCCACGAAATGATAGTCGTGCACCGACGGAATTTGATCGATGTTGGCGACCTTCTCCACCAGAGTGTGCTGACATCGTTTTGTCGTCAAAAGTTAAAGAAAAAATAAAATCTGAAAGAAAAATAAAAAATAAAATAAATAACAAAAATAAACCAATAAAAATTAAAATCAAAAGAGCTAATTTTGAATTTAGTTCATTAACAAATTTATTGCTGACACATTTTATGTAGCGATAAAAATGTTCATTACCATACCCTTATCTTCCTAGTACAAAGCATACGTTTGTTCCTGCATAACTCGTTTATTTCAGTGTAATTATTCAATATCAATTGCAACCATATCCAATTGTAAATTTTTAGCAAGATATCAGAAATGAAAAAATAAAGATACGTAATAATTTCTGCGCTCAGTAATTAAGTTTTTGATAACAACGTTAATAAATAACACTCATGTAAACAGCAGAAAACATTGTGCAAGCAATTAAATGTTATTAAAGTTATACCAGTCTAACTGAAAATAGAAGTAAGAGTTTCAATTCAAAAAGAAATTACAAAAAATATGAAAAATAATAATATGGGTGACGCTGACATATTTAACTCAAATACCGATGTCGCATTTATAGAGGAGAAGCACAGTGAAATTAATCACCATCTGAAAAAAAAACGATCCCAGATATCAAAATATGCAATACGAAGGCGCTGAACGAACATGAATGGAAAAATAACCGAAAAAGATTTTTTTCTGGCAATTCCGACTTTTTTCTGGCAGTTCCAACTTTTTTCTGGTAATTCTGACTTTTTTCTAGCAATTCTGACTTTTTTCTGGCAATTCCGACTTTTTTTCTGGCAATTCCGACAGAAGTAGGACAATGGTGCTGTTTTATTGCCCAAACTTAAAAAATGAAATACTGTTTACATTTTGAATTTCACGTACATGGAAATATGACCTTTTTGGACATGTTTCCTTAAGGGGTCGAGGGGAATATGACCTTCTTGGAGTACGTTTCTTTAATAATAATAATAATAATAATAATAGAATAATAATATTAGAAGTTATTTCCAACAGACAGAATGTCTATAGTGGTCGAGCGCATAGCACGAAGCACCAATTTCAGTGATCCACGGAAGTTACCGTCTGTGAAAATTTGTTTTTCTGTGGATCATTGAAATTGGTGCCTTGCGCTACGTGCTCGACCACTTAAAGAAACATACTTCAAGAAGGTAATATTTCCCTGTACGTGAAACTCGAGGCCCCAATTTCAGTGATCCATGAGTTGCCGTCATTTTTCCATTCATGTCCGTTCAACGTCTTCGTACAATGGTGCTGTTTTATTGCCCAAAATTAAAAGATGAAATACTGTCCACATTTCGTGTTTCACGTACAAGGAAATATGACCTTTTTGGAGTATGTTTCTCTGAGGGGTCGAGCTCGTAGCGCGAGGCATTAATTTCAGTGATCCACTAAAGTTGCCGTCTGTGAAAATTTGTTTTTTCCGTTTATCATTCATAAAATCATAAAATAAGAGATACTTCCCACATTTCGAGTTTCACGTGCAGGGAAAGATGACCTTGGAGTATGTGTCCACATATTTGGAGTACGTTTCTTTAAGTGGTCGAGCGTAGCGTAATCCATGGAAGTTATCGTCTGTGAAAATTTGTTTTTCTGTGGATCATTGAAATTGGTGCCCCGCGCTACGCGATCGACCCCTTAAAGAAACGTACTCCAAATATGTGGACACGACAGTATTTCATATTTTAAGTTTGGGCAACAAAACAGTGCCATCACCCTACCCCTGTCGCAATTGCCAGAAAAAAGTCGGAATTGCCAGAAAAAAGTCGGAATTGCCAGGAAAAAGTCAAAATTGCCAGAAAAAAGTCAGAATTGTCAGAAAAAAGTCAGAATTGCCAGAAAAAAATCGGAATTGCCAGAAAGTTTACCGTTATTTTTCCATTCATGTCCGTTCAGCGCCTTCGTAAAATAATCCTCTTCGACTACCAATTAAAACTGCTGTTACACTTCGGAAATTCCAATATATCATTTGGTCTTTTGGTCAACATATCAAAATGCAAAACGGGAAAAGACTTATGTATATTATTTTCCAATTTCAAAATATAATTACATACATGGATTTTAGTTCGGTATTATTTAAAATATTTTAAAAATATTATTTTATAGTTATTTAAACTACCAGGAATGTAAGGGCATTATAACATTCGAGGAAGAATTGCGAAAATAATTCTGTGAATGTGACATTATTATTTTCCTGGTACTGGTATTTTTTTGTACTAGAATGTTATTGGCCACCTACACTCCGCGTAACTATGACTGTAGGGCCTAGTAGCGGCCAGGTAGCGGAAAAAATTATAATATGTATCACCTTGTCCCTGATTCACTGAACTAAAATCCATTATACAGGATGATTCACGAAATGTTGTAGTTACATATTTAAAACTGTGACATACAAACTAGAAAAAAAGTAACTAAAAAAAAAAACACAAGATATATGGTTTTTAAATTTACGCGAAAACCGATTGAGAACCGCTGGCATCATTTGAAGAACCATCAGTAAATAGACCCTTATCTCTTGGCCTAAACAAAAAAAGAACTTTTTTGCTGGAATGAGTGCGGTGCACCTTGAATTTATTTTCAAATAGTGACAAGACCTACGGTGAAATCCGTGGGAACTCGCTAAGTGTGTAGTGCACGCATAGTGTCAAACTAGTCAGATAATAATTTACACGAAAGGTGGATCGGAATAGTGATTTTTTCGTGTGGGGCACATGAAACCGTTTGTTTATGCGAGTCCTGTTAACACCGTGCAAGTCCAGGGCGGTCGTCATTTTGAACAATTTCTATAAATGGTACGTTGGCCTAGATGAGTCTTTATCTTTTTCAATTGAAAGCAAGAGTGGTTTTTGTTAGTCAGAAAAGTTTAATCAATAAAAACCGGGATGTTTACAATAGTTTGTATCGTAAGTAATAAGTTTTTTGCCCAAAATCTAGCCACTATCAAAATGTTGACAGTGAGTGCATCGCTGGTTGCCATCAATTTTTCAACTTTACAGTAAGCGCTTTTTAATACTGACAAAACTACGTTTGGGGGGCATATAATTTGAGGTTTAAATATCTACTATACTTGTGAATCACCCTGTATATAAGTTTTCACTTCACTCGTGTGGTCATAAGCACACACACATTTCTGTTATCTATTGGGGGAAAAAAGTGTGTGGTACCGTGTGGAAATAAAAGTGCGTTGTCGACCGAAATCGCACCGTCCGCGGTCGACCGCCTCATTTCCCGTTCGCACTGGCGCGATAAACTACTGGAACCAGTGCCACAGTGACGGTCCAGTTTTGTTCACTGTTCAGAAAAAGCGCAAGGTGCGCCTAAAGAAGTTTTCACTTCAAAAATACGGTAATTTAACAATAATTGTTATCAATGCATATATCATATTTTGGACCAAGTAATTGTGTAATTTGTTGGTTGCTGTGTCGAAATAAGAGACTTGCACAAGTGCGTAATTTCAAAAATTTCGAATTTATAACCATTTATAATAAATAAACGCTTATCAAGACCACAAAAACAAATTTATTCAAATTATTACGTGAATTGACATGGTAAACCATTTTGTTTGAATAACTAATTCAATATTGGAACAACAATGAATTGTGAGCAAAAAAAAGTGCACTAACTACACAATATGTCAACAATGTTTGTACATATCATTTATTAAGTAAAAAAATATTGATACGAATGCAGAAATGATTACACAACTTATTATTTTATTTTATTTTAGTATTTAATACAGTTACACATTTTCTCCTGACAATTTTCTAAGCAGTAAATTTGTAGCTATTTACCGTGCGATCATTTAAATTATAAATTAGAGTAGGCGGCTTTTTTATTATGCAATGGGCTAGCCTACAAATTGATTGACAGTAAAATTTGAGGTTATCGTAAACATTGTGACGTTTATGTTTCTCAGGTTAAATTGTTTTAATTTAAAGAAAATAAAAGACTAACAAATAATGCATCTTCAATTCAGCTGTTAACTCCATTCACCATTCTGTTGCCGTTTTTTTGAAAAGTCACTTTGATATTCGAATTTTAAATGAAATTGTCAAAAGTTAGTAGTGCCAACCTAATTTAAATGTCACAGCCTACTTTAATTTATAATTTAAATGATCGCACGGTATAACTTTCAGATGTGCAGAAGCATATTGTTTTTTATTTGTAGGGATACTTACTAGATTTGTCATAATAATATTTAGGTGGATTTCAAGATTTACCACTAGAGGTATCATAATAATATACAAAGTACGTATGACCAAATGACGCTTTTCAAGTACTTATCTACAAAACAAATAACTTGCGTATATACAACAAACAAGACACAATGAGAACAAGATTAAACAAACAGCATTTGTGGAACTTGACGTCCTACTCTACTTCTAATTATCCCATTATTTATTTGTTCACTACAAGCCAGACACGATCTCCGAAACACAGATATATTATCATCGCCGCGAGTGCTGTGTAATTCGAGGATTCGTAATAATGTAATGATTTATTAAATTTTCATTTATCCGGCGCAGAAGTAGAAAGTGCCTCAGCTAGTTACCGACTGAGCATCTTGAAAAATCCTCCAAAACAGCAAATAAATGTCTAGATGTATAAAGAATTTAACCCTCAAACCATTATCTTTTTATTCTTCAAATGATTGCAAAACGAAACGTAAAGTCGTACAAACTGTTATTTTAATTTTGTTTGTAAACTAAAAATTGTAAAACTGAGTCGGATAAAATTCGTTAATTTTACATTCAATAACCACAAAGAGACACTAAAGCTTCTCCATGGATTCAAGCTTTTATTACTCTGTCTACCAAAATGGACCATCTGCTGAAATCCGAGAAGAGTATAAATCTTAAATTTTCTATTAGCAAAGCTAAACGATTTTAAATCGTCCTAGTTTTCCATCAATTCTCTTAAGCGCGGCTACATTCGATTATTCAAACCAGGATGTGTTCATCTGAGCTTTTATCGATTTAAAAATGAGGCGTAATGACAGGTTGAAAACGACGTGAATGCTAAACACTCTTGGCATTTCGTCGGTTGTTACCAGCCAACAACCGTAAAAAGACGAAACGTTTGTACCCCACACGTATTCTAATGGTTCGTAGTGCACAAATATAACTTCGCTTTAAACGTTTAATTGTCATGTAGTATGGTGAATCTGTATTAACAATAAGATGAATGATGGGATTGATCTTAATTATTCCAGTTTGAAAACTTGAAGTCCTCAATTAACAAAAACAACGTTGATAAGTCCATTCCTGTATTTCCTGTTCCCTTGCTGACAATCCTTTGTTTTCAATAAAGCCTCGTGATCTTTTCTTTCCTGTTGATCAGAATAGACCATTCTATTGAAAACGAAATCGATACGAAGTGAAGAGCTACCGCGAATAGCAAGCATGATAACTGGAACTCCAGTCATCCCTTTCGCTTGCATGGCATACATCTTGTCATCAAATTTTAATCGGTAATCAATAACAAGCGACCTTGTCCGTGCATTTAGAGGATTCGTCCTCGATAATAATATAGATCCATCAACTGAATAAAAGAAGTCTTATCTTATCTTGAGTGATGTGGCACCTTGAAATTTTCTAATCTCTTATACTAGGCAGAAACCCCAGCGTCAACAAACACCAGTCTTTTTCCGATGGAAACAAGAGTGCGAAAGAAAGAAAAAGTTAGAACCCCAAGGTCATGAAAATTTTGAATTGGTAAGATAGGTATACTTATTAACTTTACACGATCCTTCCAAAAATAATCTTCCAACACAGATATAATCTGGAGAGGTTAAATTCTAATTAAACTTTACCGCATTGATGTCCTGTTTTTATTACATTGTTTGATTGGAGCACGTCGCAATGCCGGTTAAATTAACTCTTGATGATATTGACGACATGGTAATTGAAGGACGTAATAAATCAACATCTACTAATATAAGAACATATAGTGGTTCTGCCGCTATGCGACCATCGTCGTTCATTCATATTCTACATATAGAGGCGAAAAATTTAGGACAAAACCTGTGAGCCTCCATTTAAAATAACATACCTTGACCTGACCCACCCTGCGCTGTAGAGTACATAGCTTACGAAGAAACTCAGAAACTCTTCCTGTGGGACACTTAACAGGCACGGCGGATGGAGATCAACAAGTATAGCGTAAGTATAACAAGCATAATAATTATCTTACATGGAAGAATCTTTGGGAAGTAAAAGTTCAAATAGATAAAAACTTTTTGAACCTCAAAACTGTCATGGAAGTTTAACTTGCGATAAGTTTCTCCTATCGGGAAACTGCCACCCGCGTTGATCATAGTGTCACTACAATAGTGCGACTTGTTGAAATATGGAGGAGGGTTGAGGGATACGACGCTAATATCGCAAGTTAAAACTCTTGACTCTCAGAGATCGTTTCTCCACAAGTCGTCAGAGACCAATGATTTACCGAAGAGGGTAGACCTGCTAGCCTGAGAACCATATGCAACAATGGAGAGACGAATAGCACAGTATTGTGTTCAGCCATGAATCCCGTTTGGGGTTACACGATGGTCACAGGAGAGTAAGAAGATGTCGTGGAGAAAGGCATGATATTGATTTTGCTATTGAGAGGCATGTCCACAACACACAGTTGGAGTAATGGGAGCCTATTGGGTATGAATGCCGGTCACGATTAGTGTTCATTCGTGGCAGTATGCCCGCCTCTGTGCGCTATGTCAACGAAGATCTAGAACTGGTTTTGTTGCTTTACCAAAATGATCTCCAGCAGCCAATATTTCAACAAGATAACGCTCGGCCTCATATATAGCCTGGAGAACACATAACTTCTTAAATAAAGCTGGTGTGACCATTTTACCGTGGCCCGCAAGATCTCCCGATTTAAACCTCACTGAACATGTTTGGAATATGAGACGATTAACTCGTTTGGTTAGTCCCCCACAGACCTTAGCTCAACTGCAACACGAAACTCGAGTTGCTTGGGATCAGTTGCCACAAGAAGAAATTAATCACCTCATTTTATCAATGCCGAGGCGGTTAAATATGTGCATTCAAAATCGTGGTCGTTAATTCTTAATTTTTTATACGCTAAATATTGATGTAAAAGACTGATTTTTAACCGACTTCAAAAAAGGAGGAGCTTATCAATTCGGTTGTATGTTTTTTTTTTATGTTTGTTACCGCAGAACTCCCTCATTTATAAACCGATTTGTAAAATTCTTCTTTTATTTGAAAGAGTATACTTGCAGATTGGTCCCATTGTCGCCATTTCAGGATCTGATGAGGGAATCTCATAGAAATCGAGAAAAATCCTCAAATTTTCGCTCCCTTTAATTAACCGACTTCATGTATGTTCACCGATTTCTTCGTCAATTGTGGACCGATTTACAAAATTCTTCTTTTATTTGAAAGGGTATACTCTAAAGATGGTTACATTGTTAAAAAATCAGGATCTGATCAGGGAATCCTATGGAAATCGAGAAAAATCGTCAAATTTTCGCTCCCTTTTATTAACCGACTTCATGTATGTACACCGATTTCTTCGTCAATTGTGGACCAATTTACAAAATTCTTCTTTTATTTGAAAGAGTATACTCTAAAGGTGGTTACATTGTTAAAAAATCAGGATCCAATCAGGGAATCCCATGGAAATCGAGAAAAATCCTCAAATTTTCGCTCCCTCTTTAACAGACTTATCATGTATGTTCACCGATTTCTTCGTCAATTGTGGACCGATTTACAAAATTTTTCTTTTATTTGAAAGGGTATACTCTCGACGTGGTTCCATTGTCAAAAAATCAGGATCTGATCAGGGAATCCCATGGAAATCGAGAAAAAACCCCATATTTTTTCTTCATTTTATGTATATAATTATGTTCATACCGATTTCTTCGTCAACTTTATTGAGGACCTCAATATTGGAGAAGCGTCTTTACTAGGTATCACTAACTTATCACTTAAAATTGTAAAAAAATTTGCTTTAAAAAAAAAGAGAACCGACTTCAAAAAGTGAAAAATAATTGAATACATGTATTATTACATGTACTACCCAATGATCTGTCTGAAGTCGGTGCTAAGCCAAATAGGTAGTAGATAGATAGGCTGCCTGCTCCAGCCACATCGAAGGTCTCCCGGCGAACGCACCGGAATGCGTGAGCGTGGGTGGGGGGCTCGTGCTGAGCAAAACTGGCTTGGCACCGACTTCAGACAGGTCATTGGGTAGTACATGTAATAATACATGTATTCAATTATTTTTCACTTTTTGAAGTCGGTTCTCTTTTTTTTTAAAGCAAATTTTTTTATCACTTTTAGGTTAAATCAAGACTAATAAATTATAGAAAAATCAATCCAAAACAATGACTATTTCTATAGTGGTCTTTATAGTTAATTATAATCGAGCTTGAGTGTATGTATAACTTTTAATAACAATAATTATTGATTATTCTGGCAACATGGCAACAATTTCACTTCAAAACACAGTTATATTAAATCCTTTATGAGAAGCCGCAATATTATTATTATTATCATCGAGCCGGATTTTGTTAACTGCAATAACATTGGCTATCTGATGGAAAAAATCAGAGGCGTTGAAACTGGATCATCATTACCAGTGCTCTTATCATCCAACCTTCACATTGACACGGGTCAAAAAGCTACGTTTTGCAACAATATCGAGGGGAAACACACTTACATATTACGTCCAATCTTTCTTCCAAGTTTCTTACACCTTCAAGAACTACTCAAAGAAGTGTCTATTTTTAAAAGGGTTTGTTTTATATTCATCGAGCAAATAAATATTAATTTGTACACTATACATAAATAAAACCTCAACTATAACTTTCAGGTATACACTAAGAACTAATAGAAATAAATCTGTTATAAAATTTATAATCTTTAAACGAAAGAGTTTTTAGTCCTACACAGGAAATTTTCGAATTCACTAGTAGTAGTGCTTCACTTACTTGGATTATTTGGAAGGAAATAGTACCACACTTAACTCGTGCAAATAACGCACCATCCACTACCAGCTGCGGCAATTAATTCTTCACGTGTTTCATAAAATCAAATTTGGTCACTAATTTTAATATACGTTTCAAGTACATATCTACTGCTTTATCCAAAAAAAAAAAACTCAATAAAATGTTATCAACAGTGTTTTAATAATATTCATTAAGAAAGCAATATTATAAACAAACAAAAGAGATTGCAACTGTGCCCAGTTGTACCAGACAAATTTATTGCTTATGTGGATTACTAGTTGCATAACATAAGATTAACTGTCACGCTGAGATTTTGGAAAATGGAAATTCTTACAAAGGAATTTAAATTCAATACTGCAATATCTCCTCAATCCACACACTATGCAATCTGTATGTCAAACGCGGTTGTACAAGAGATTTAATAACCGGTCAAAGGCAATTTTAGAAAGACAAAAAATCCCAAAATTCGCTCTCACTTGTACTTCTACGTTTATATCGTGAACAGTTATTGTACCCCGTTCATGGTTTGGTTCACTGAATAATCCACCGAGGACGAATCGTAGTCAAAGTTGAGCCAACAATTTCTAATAGGGTTCCACTCATGTCCATTGGAATTGCTTAAAATGCTTGCACACCTTACAAATTGTCGATAATAACTTTGACTACTTATCGTATTATAATAGTGATAAAACCAATTTTTTCATACAGGAAATCGAATGAGCGTAGTTCGCCAATTCCGGCTCGCCGAGCCGCGGTCCACGCACCGTTTCACATGGTGGCTCGCCACGTCTCGTTGTTCGCTAGGATCCATCGGCTGTCGGTAAAATTGATATGAAATAATTTGTCCTATAATTTTTTTTAAACAAATATGATTTACATAGACACCTTTAATGAACAATATTGTATACCGTCTGTTATTTAAGCGGCATTTTCAAGATATTCCATATATTTTTTAAAAAACCTAACGTCGCCCTTTGTAATAAGGGTGTTGTTCTTTTATCTAAATGTAGTTCTGTATTTGTATGTATGTGATAAACATAAATTTTGTTATCTAAAAATCCATAGGTAACTTTTATGTGTTGTTTGTGCACACTAAACGTAAAAAAATAAACAATATGCAATTGCTATTGTAAAAATTAATGAAGAATTGTTCTTAAACATACAACACTTCGTACCTGCCAGTTTAGAAACTGATAACAACATATCACAGCAGTTTCATAAACATACAGCCGTAGACAGCATTGTTGGTTATACAATGTAATAAATATTAAATAGATTCCGAGTAAGGGTGAAACCTTAAGACACTTCAAATAAGTATCTTCAGTTCATATACCTTCACTTCATTTTATAGAAGTGGCGTTTCTCTGCCAAAAACCAAATGACGTAACTTTCAAGACAATTACTTTAAACAATCGGAATATTCTTTTAAAAAAGTGAGTATAGAACAAAAATAAGATTTTATCGGTCAATAAAAGTGAATAATGTATGTGAACAACTCGTGAAAATAAGAGACAAAAAATGTAAAAAAATACGATTTCTAAAATATTTTAATTGAACAAGTTGCTTAAAATAAGATATAGTTAGTCATATATAGGTAACTTAATATAAGTACGAAATTTATTTACATGTTATACTAGCCGGCAACATGATGTATGAATTTATAAATAATTGATAAGCAACTCTGAACGACTTTAAGGAATGACAAATCGAAAATCACTTTTCATAGCGTAATGATACATACTACACTAGTTTAGTTTATTAGTTATAATAGATAATCGTTTTGAGAGAATTTTGAGCTTTTATTGTAAGTGTAAACATAAACGAGTATGTATGTACGAAGCTGTTCCAGAGCTAACAAAGAGGATTATTTTTCTAAAGTTAATGTAAGTCAGTGTAAACATTATAAACATATAAATAAAGCTTTATTTAGAGGGAATGAGATTAAAAAAAATACGTGTAGCTACTGTGAAACAGCATAGTTTACAAGCTGTTTCCTAAAAAAGGCCGCAAGTCATAACTACCAGATTTATTGCCCGATATTAATGAACAAAAAGCGGAAGAAATTATTTTACAAATACTACAAAATCAAACTGATTTTTCAACATATTTTATGACGATGGTAATTTTTAATTTCGTGCACAATTAAAAAAAAAGAAAAGATAATCAACAGTATGTATCTCATTTTATGAAATTTTCAAGAGAGCTGTGGGGAAACAAACAAAAGCACACAATAATGAAAATGCCATTCAACCGTCAATGTTGACATTTTCGGCTGTGGTTTTTATATATTTTTTTACCTTTCTTTAGCGAGGTAGTGAGTTCGAAAAACTGAAAAGGCAATCAAAGTGATCACACTTTGGTGGTGATGATGAGTGAGAGCGAGGACGCGTGTGAATGAAAACGACTAGCGTAGTAGGCCCCTGTCCTTGGGCCCCCCTGTACCAAGGGAGCTCCCATGGGGGACTCCCTGTCTTAGTTAGCGTAACATTTCTATCAGAAAATAATGAAATAAACTCGATTCCTACCATCGTCTTGGCAAGTTTCACTTGCAGTCGTGTGCTTATAAAGGTGAGGCACACAATTTTTTATTGTTTTTTATACAGTGGTCATAAGCAATCTTTATGAATAGTTAATAGGAAAAAATAAATAAAATTAACAATAATTTGAGAACGATAATCACAGATTTTACCTAATTCTTATGCTGTTTGGTGTGCAGATTCCGAAAATAATAATAAAAAAGTAGCATCACCAACCGATTTCTCACATTTTGAAATTCAAAAAAATATTTTAGCAATGATAACTACAAAGGAAAAGGAGGCTTGGATATCATTTAGAAGATTTTTTATGTATCAAATTTTCCCTATTTGGAATACATACAGGGTAGCGCAAAAGTATGGAAACACCTGAATATCTCAAAAACTGTTAGTCCCATCTAAACCAAATTTTGCAGGGTCTATAATATCTACTTGGTGTAATTTTTTCATAGTTGCACTGTCATTTGTTTTCGAGATACAAAACCAACTTATATTTTTTTAAATAGCAACAAGATGAAAATAACCTTTTTGGAAAAAGCTTTCTTTTTCTGAATTTAACGATGTGCTATAATAATTCTACTTTTTGGCATTTGTCTGCAAAAAAAATTAATACATTTTTTCTAAATTATTATTATTATTAAACTCACGGCTGCAAATATTATTATTTGTGCTGTAAGAAAATAATATGCCATTAAACCTAACAGTATTACGAAAAAATCTGTCTTTTACAATAAATGTTCAAAATGTTGACCACTAATTTCTTAAAATTTAAATTAAAATTTAAATATATCTAAGTCGAACTGCATAAACTTTAATGAGCGTAAAATTACAAATGGAACATGTTTCGGCAGAACACGACTGCCATCATCAGCCCTTAAAGAATTTTAAACATTATTATGTTAAGGGCTGATGATGGCAGTAGTGTTCTGCCGAAACATGTTCCATTTGTAATTTTACGCTCATTAAAGTTTGTGGAGTTCGACTTAGATATACAATGTGTCCCTGCATGGGGTGCCCGTGAGGTGATTTTTTCTAGTAAGTTGTTTAGAGAAGAATCTTTTTGGTCTAGATAGGTTCTGCTTGTTATAAAATTACAAAAAAAATATAAAACACTGAAAATCATAGTTGATATGTTTTAATTGGGAGCTTTTTTCTTCGAATAGAATCGAATTTTTGTCTAAGTCCCAATATTTTTGATAAATCTAGTATTTAAAGCCGAACACTGCCTAGCAACGCCTAAAAAATACCATTGAAACTTGATGAAACTTCATTCTTGTCAAAAAAAATCGGAATACTAATTCATCAGCAAAGAATTTTTTTAATTCAGTGTTACGGTCTTGGCGACGTATCATATCGACACGTAATACAAGAATTTCAAGAAAAAATTCCTGGGGTTCATTTGAGCCGCAATGGATTGTTCAAATTGTTTTGTTAATTATTTTACTCGAAATAAGGTATCAGCCGTGACTGCCACTGTATTCAGGTTGCTAGGCAACTTTGCCTTCAGTTTATGGACTTAGAAAAAAAATCTTCAAAATTAAAGAAAAAACCGCTTAATTTAAAACAGGTTGATAAAAATGTTTGACTGCTTTAGTTTTCTACAGTTGTACGATAAGCAAAACCAGTCTAGACCAAAAATATTCCTCTCCAAACAACTTAATAGAGAAAATCACCTCATGGGCACCCCATCCAGGGATACACTGTATTTAAATTTACTCCACCTGGATTTAACATTCTTCTGGTTCATTAATTTCTTGACAAAAATGAATTCTATTAACAAAACTTTGTAACACATTGCGTAACATGTTGGAAGTGATGCTAGCAATCTCTTCTCTTATTCGTTGCTTTAAATCTTCATCTACCGGCATAATCTCTACTTTTTACATGACCCCACAAAAAAATCGAGAGGTGACAAATCAGGAGGCAGATCTGGCCGGCCATTCAATTGCCCCTCCACCTGCCAAGAAACACCTCATCTAAGTGACGTCGGACTAAAATGGGGTGGAGCTCCATCTTGCTGGAACCAGGTTGCTACGGCAGGTACATTTCGTCTGTCATAATTTGGAAAAAGCAGGAACAATCTTAGATGAGGAGTTTTGTTAATAAAATTCATTTTTAATTTTAAGAAATTAATGGTAAACAATTTGAACATTCATTGAAAAAAACAGTTTTTTTTTTTATTAATACTGTTAGGTTTGATGGCATATTATTTTCTTAAACACAAATAATATTTGCAGCCGTGAGTTTAATAATATTATTTTATATTTTTTTTCTGCAAAGACCAAAAATTGGAATTATTATAGCACATCGTTAAATTCAGAAAAAATGCTCTTTTCAAAAAGGTTATTTTCACCCTATGTTGCTATTTAAAAAAAAAGTTGTTTTTTTTTATCTCAGTTACAAATGACAGTGCAGCTATGAAAAAATTACACCAAGTAGATATTATAGACCTATAAATATCTGCCAAATTTGGTTTAGATCGGACTACCAGTTCTTGAGATATAAATGTGTTTCCATACTTTTGCGCTACCCTGTATATGATCAATGTCATAATATTGTGAGAGAGAATTGTGGGTGATAAAAAAAAACTGCTATCAAATACGGTTCCAGCACCCAAAAGTACATGAAATTTAGATGAATTGGGTTAAAAAGTTTTTACAAACTTTTTTTTGTTGGCCTGTGTAATAACACACGGCAAATCTATTGAACAAAACTATGCAAAAGGACTTAAGTCTATTGCTCAAAACGACCGCCACCGTGATCAAGACACAGCTGACAGCTCCTTGTTATACTCCATAAGTCGCATTCCACAGCAAAGTCACAGGTATTTTCCCACAAACATCAACAATTCTCTGCCTTAAGCCAAGTAAATTTTCTGGTGGTGTTACGTACACACGATCTTGAAGACAACCCCACAACCAAAAATCGAATGGTGAAAGACCTGGTGGACGCACAGGCCAGCGAACTGGACCATCCGTCCCTACCGACATCCAGACGATTAACCAGTTGACATTTCTTCTTGCGTTATCAGGACCAGCCCCGTCTTGTTGGAAAAAAATTGTCTTAATTCTACAAGAGGCAGTTCCTGTAAGAAATGTTCAAAGTTTTCGATCTCCCAAAAGACTACACCACACATTTACACCAAATCTTCTTTGAAAATTGTTCTGTACAATGACTGGAGGATTTACTTGACTCCAATATCTATTAACGTTCCTATTAAAACTGCCGTTATTGGTAAAAGTAAATTCATCACTCCAAATAATGTTTCCATCAAAAGTACAATCGCATTATTATGTTCACATAAAAGTTGCAAAATTCTTGCCTCCGACCTCTATCATAGTCCTGTAAAACTTGAACTTTTTAAGAAATCTATGACTTGAACTTGTGTTCCTTAAGAATTGAATGTTGTTCGATTGGATACGCCAATATTCTTAGTAATCTCCCTAGTCGAAATTCGAGGATTCACTTCTGTATTAAGAAGACATCCACCTCAACTGTTTCAGAAAATTGACGCTGTTCTGGCTTAGGCTTTTTAAATGCTCCATACTGTGTCGTAAATTCCGAATTTACGAGGGCTTGAACTTCTCGGTCCGGAAAGCAGTTTTTATTGCATTGGACATAAACTTCAAACGTATCAGTCAACTGATTAGAATCCATCTTGTTTGAGATGAATCGAAACGTTAAAATGTCCCAGGTGAAAATTACAACACTGACAAGATGACATTAAAAGAATCAAAACTCTGACACTCTAATAGTAAATAGTTTATATAGCCATTTCGTTTGTTTTTTTATTCGTTGAAATCGAACAATAAATAAAGGAGTTATAGTGAAGCGTTTTTTAGGAAACAGTCTGTATATGTATAATGTTAATCTTATTCCTATCTTTTAAAAATTGACAAATTAAAATTTTAGTTAGTCGTTTTTATTTAATGGCGTCTAATACAAACGTGTGAATCAAATAAAAACATAAAATTGTAGGCTTTGAACGTCAAAATTCTTCATCTAACTGGATCCAAAGGCAACTTGAATCATTATTGTAAAGGCCCGGTGCTATAATGAAATTTTACTAGAATTTAGATGTAGAATAAACAATTTCTTAATTGAGGAAAACACTAACAATAAGATAACACAGGCGTACAAAATTATTATTTTTTTTTTTGGTGCCGAGGATTTTGGAACTGATTTTGGCTATATGTATTTATGTCGCTGAATCTATATATGAAATTAGTTTTTCTCTATCAGCTCTACTTTTTTAGATCAGTGTATTTTTTAACGTGCAGTTCTACACGAACTGTGCAGATCTTACTACATTTTTTGCACTTCTAAATCACTGGTTCCTGTATATTTGTATATTTGCTATTGTTAGTATACAGACTAATTGAATGACCCCACCAGAGATCTCAACCCGTCAAAAGAAGCTTCTGAATTACTTGTTTCCAGGTTGAACGACAAAAATTTACTGGAACAAGGAACCAAAATTACCTTTAACCGTACTAGAGAAAACGGTCTATTACCATTCTTCTCTCAAGAAGACAATCTTGTATTTTGTTACGAAATTAGAGGACTCTTGGAAAAAATGGGTCTTCCTAATGTGTCCTTTTCTACACAATGAGAACAAATGGGTCATGCTTATCAGAAGTGGATCAAGCGACATTTTTGGTGAAAATGGGTTTTTGGCATTATACTACAATTAAGAACCCTAAAATTATTTTTTATTATACCTGCGTCAGAATCGCCGTTTAAAGCACGCCTGAGCGTGCGAATACAGGCGATTAAAGCACGGCGAGCTTTAAAGGTTGTCAAGAAAATATAGGTATCATTATAACTTCATCAAATTTGAAAACTTTTCATATTCCTTCAAGTATGGGTCTTTTGACTTCTATGGTAGTATTTTGGATTCCGCTTGTTCGGCCAATGCTTCTATATCGGGTGAAATCTCGTTTTAACTCATTTTTCCTCGATTTTTGCTGAAACGACTAAATGCAATGACATGAATGCTACGCCGTCGTGCTCGAAAACTCGCGCGTGTTTTAAAGACCTTGTTATCCACTCATACTTTAATATACTATTTCTGAACAGAATCAAGCGCCAGATGTCTATTAAAGGTTAAAAATATTTTTAAATTTGAAGGTAATTATGTGAGGCTCTGCTATGTTGCTACTTTGGACGACGTTTTCTCGAATCTGCGGATGTCGCTTGGTCCCCTTCTGATAAGCGTTTGCCAAATATGTTTCAGTACCAATTGCTCATTCAACGAAAATGAAAGAAGAATATACCACCATAGTTTTGGTCTTGGAGAAAATAAAGTATCATGAACATCAATGGATGATTTGTGTGGACTTAAAAATTGTAAACTTTCTCCTTGGATAGCAAAGTGGATACATCAAATATCCTTGCTTCTTGTGCCTCTGGTATAGCCGAGACAAGACACACCACTGGGTTATAAAAGACAACATGGACGTTGGGGAAAAGAATGTCAACCCCTTAGTTTAACGAGAGAAAATCATCTGTCCTCCATTGCGTATCAAGCTGGGCCTTATGAAGCAGTTCGTAAAGACTCTTGATAAGAGCGGATCATGCTTTACATATTGTAGCGTTTCCGGGTTCCATTTATTTATTTATTTATTTATTATTTATTTTATTTACTATTTACAAATTATTCATACTTCTAAAATTACACTATTTTACATTATTTACACTATTTACCATTTACTACTTCACCGGCACGCCTCGTATTATTTATTTACACATCACGTAGCACTCCGGATAGATAAAAGCAACTGTCCGACTCGACCCACTAATCTTCGACTTCGATGCGACAGGTTCGACTGACTAGACTCGATGATACTACTGACTCACTAGACTAGACTGACTCCCGCTAAAACGTCCTCTAATAAATCAGTACCTCAGAAGCATATGGATCCAACTCCACCTTTTATCAAAATTGAGTTCAATATGCCAATCTATTTTATTAAATACATTCTTATGTTATTTAAAAAAATCGAGTGTGTATAAATTGACAATAACAATCGGTGACTTTTTTTAAAGAACCAAATCCGTGTTTTCCTAGAAGCATAAGGGTCCAAGTTGCTGTATTGAAAATCTAAATCGCCTATCTATAATCGTCAACCATAATGTAAAAAGTTTAAATGTCATTTAAAAAAGGCAATTGAGTAAAAAAATGGTTACTTCTTAAGTTTCCTCAAATAATAGAAATAAATCATAAATTTCTTTTATAAGGACACATTCATATTATTGAATCTTATTGTGTTTATTCAGCTATTGAGGAAACTAAAAAAAAAATGAAGAATTTTCAAATTCTAATCCCGAGAAGCTGGGAATACCTCCTAAGAACAAATACAAAAATTCCATAAAAGTTTGGTCAATGCAAAACGCTGAACTTTTAAATGTTCTGAGCAGTTCTTCCCAGTCACCATTTTGTCCTAACAAAAAAAAAAAAACGCAGGCGATTTATTTTATATTTTAAAAGTGGTATGGCTACAAGTAAAATAACTATATCCTGGTATCTTGCTCTACAAAACATCCTTTTTAGGCGATTATTACGAAAAAGGTTATTTTACGGCCTCTTTTGGAGCCCTAAAGTTTTACTTTTTTGTACACATTTGTGAAACTCTTACTTTATTGGGACTGGTCCGTCAAACTCTACTTTTTTGGTAATCATCGCCTAAAAAAAATTATGACCAAATTTTTTAATTCTTTTCTGATCATCACCTGAAAAACGTCGTGTGCACCTCGTCCAAAAGTGTTTTTTGGCCTCATCTGAATTATGTCCTCGGCTAACCTCTCGGGCACAAACTGCGTCCAAAAAAGATAACTTTTACGGCCTCGGTACACAAAATTTTAAAGAAAAGGGAAAGATTTTGTTATGCCGAAAGAGCTGGAACCTATTAGAAATACTTTGCAACCGATTAACACTACAAAATATAAAAATCTTAAAGAGATGCTGCACTGGATACCGCAAGAGTTTCACCATTTCTATATACTGCGGACATTCCTTTGGGGCTATAAGAAAATGATGAAAATTAAAGTTTTTGTTACATGGACTTTATTTTGTTGTTTGTTCTTATTAATAAAGTTCTCTCAAAAATAAGTAATTTCAAAAATTGACATACATCACTTAAACTGTATCACATGACTATGGAATCTTATTTCGATTTTTGAAGCATTTATAATGATGACGTGACTCTCTACTAAGAAGAATCAGAGTTTACTTACTTAGTTCGTTATGCTTCTTAAGCATTGTGTTTAAGAGAACCAAGTCCCCTTTAATATCCGAGGCTTAAGAGGCATAAGGAACCAACTATTGTAATTAATTTTTTTAAGACCAAAATGTAAAACAATATTTTCACCAAATATACAGCATTATTAGATTAATTTTCGTACAACTTATGAAATAACCAATTTATCATAAACACCTACAACTAAAACAAATATGTCATTAAAAATACAAATTAATTGTTTATTCGAAATTTCCTTTTATGCACGTGGATCCATATGCTTCTAAGGTACTGAAATATACCGGCTAAATCTTTCTAGACGCCTCCAGATGTTTCATGGCGCTTTCGATCTGTACCGGATATTCCAAAAGATGATGTCATACTCGAGTACGTTGTAGTACAATATAAATCCAGCACATTCTAGTAATTGGCGACGCCGCTACAGCGATGGGTCATCTCGGGTCCACGTCCGTTACAATATGCACACATAGGGAGGTAAATGCCTCAATTAAGTACGGAAATAATTAAATCAGGAATATTTGACGGCCCGCAAATTAGGCAACTAATTAATGACTCTGACTTTGTTACTTAGTAAATTTGAGCTGCTAGGCAAAAACTAAAGCCACAATTGAATTCAGGGCAACAAATTCATATCGAAACAGCTCCAAATACCCCGGCACCAAAACATCTGTAGGCCTGTGTAATCAATGAGGAATGTGCTGACCATTTAGTAACATAAAATCAGTCAATTATGGGTGTTGTTCTATTGCTTTTTAGCTCCAATAAATAATAATGAGCAAGATTCTTTGAATAGTCAGTCAATTAACGGACCGTTACATGGGTTACCGATTGTTATATAATACCATAACAATGTCCAAAATTAATGGATCTATCCACTTATATTCGTTTAACCATTATTGCAACCGAAAAGTAAAATTATTATTATCCAGGTCTTTTATTTTTGACAAAGAAGATTGACAAGAAAATGAGATGGTTCCTTGAATTAAAAAAAAAATTATACTGTTTGATTTGATACATACCAATTAACCGTTACTGTAGTAGCAGGAATCGTTCTCATCTTCTGTTTTTATAGTAAAGTAAGAACTAGACGCTTTTACGAAGCAGCAACAATTTATTTAAACATGATAAACGATTTTTCAGCCCTGTTTTCAGTACGTAAATAGGACGAAAAGTCCTTCCATACAACGCAAATATGATCAAAAGAAGCAGTAAAAAAACATTTATCAAAACAAATATTTGGTAAACTCATTTCAGGAAAACGTGGTTGGGTTAGGTAATATTAAATGTCTTTCCATCATGGGGTGCCCGCCCCCTACTAACCTTGACCTCGAACAGCTGAATATCAGGAAACACTAGACTATCAGCCTGGCAACACACTAGATTTTGAAAAAAGTACACAAATAAGTTCTAACTAAAAAAAAAAACTGCGTAAAAACTGGAGTGGAGGACTTTGTAGCTACTACACAAGGGATTACTTACTCCTTATTGTGGACAATAAAAGACAGTACGACACTTTTCAACATAGCAAACAAGCTATCAAGTTTCTTTACAATTTGATTATTTAAGCAGAAAACATGTCCCTCTGAAAAGAAAGTGAAAATGCCGACTCACATTTTGAAGAGGTGTAGTGTCTCCACGGCGAGTGGTTGATATGGGAATTCTTGTGAACACTTTTACTCCCAGTAGCACATTGACACGATTGTTTTAGCAATATGTACAGTGATTGTTATTTTAATTTCCCTTAATCAAAATATTGTCATGCGAAAATTTCATTTCAGGTTAAGTAATGGATGTGACTTGAAACGTAAATTATACAGGAAAACTGAGTGGGTTTTCACAGTTTTTACATGATTTTAGAAATTCGTTATTTTATACGCACAACACCAAAATAATCGATATTTAGGAAGTATTCTTGCGAACGTACACAAACTCGGTTTAATTTTGACAGAACCTCTCCTATTTTTGTTATAGGCCGAGATCTGCGCATGCGTATAAACTGCATTGATTAATTTTTAAAAGAGGGTTAGCAATAATTTTGTAATTATTAATTTACTGTTAACGTCAATCAATAATTATTGTTGTTATTCCGATATTTGAATGACAATCCACAACTGCTAATGTAACTTTAGAATCTGTTCCCTCTTGGGCACATCTTGAAAGAAAAATTGTTGAAATTAATTTCAGCTAAAAAAAACCCTTCCAAATTTAGCTTTATTTTAGAAAATAAATTACAAAGCATTGTAATTTTAAACGTTTGACAATTAAACTGCTGACTTGGGTAAATTTTAACCATATGTCCTAGTTTAACCAACTTTATATCTATGAAAATCCTAAATGCTAATCGCTTTCGTCATGCCTTCTAGACTTCTTTTTTCTATGTCTATGGCTGGGGCTCCTAGATCTAGATTTGTGCCTTCGTGATCTACTCCTTGACCTCTCCCTTCTGTGTGATCTCTCTCTGTCTCTATCCCTAGGTCGTTCAGATCTTGCTCTACTGACGTCCCTTGACCTTTCCCTGTCTTTTGAATCTCCTCTTCTACCTGGGCTTTTGTCCCTGGGAGATGGCACAGGCATGGGCATGTTCACAGGTGGTCCCATGTGCATGCTGGGTGGTGGACCTAGGTTGTTAGGACCTGTAATTATAAGATTTATTTTCAGAAGCAGCTCAATTAGCTAGTCACCGTCAGGTCCCCACTGAGAATCTTGGGTGGGCTCATACCCACCATAAAATGGTTCCGGCTCTGGATTGAACCCATATTCTGGTTGAAACTCTTCAAATGTGCTAGGTGGTGGAACAGACATGTCTGGAAATCCTGTAGGCTTCCTACTGTACTCCCTTCTATCTGCTGTCATCACCTACAATATTTCTAGTAGAGTAAATTTTAAACAGTCTATGGTCAGGTTCAGAACATTTAGGAAATGCTGAAAAAATATCGACCTATTAAACTGTTGATAATAATCAATATCAAATGCAGTTATATATCTACAAGTTACTCTTTTCAGTATCAATATTCAAAATCCAGATTTCCTTCACTTCCACCCAAAGGCTACAGCACCTGGATGACGTTCATCTTTGGAGGCTCAACTTTTCCAACTGGAGTAGGTGTCGCCCTCTGCGCCGTCCCGCCGATGACGTCTATAGATCCTGTCATCCTTCTGCCAGGTGGAGGACCAGCTTTTCGTATCCCCAAGAAATTACCAGAATATTTACTGTTATCATTCATGATGGGAACTGTACCTCTCGCTATCGACGTCATCTGCGCAGCCAACCCAACGCCAGACTCGGTCATCCTCATGCTGAAATAAATCGTGACTTCCACAATTAACTAAATAATAAGAGTAATACCGCTTCTGTCTTTCACAATATGCTCGCCATGTGTCTTCATTGAATCCATAGTTAAAATAGTCAGTTATATCTGCACCAGGTTTGCGCCATGGTTTATCTTCTAATGAATCTAAATTATATTCTGTAGCAGGAACTCCATTGATCATCCCAGCTTGATCAAACTCATCAACTGTAAATTTTCCTGGTTGCTGAGGTTGTTTACTCTTATCAGCAGGGGCTGTTGTTGTCAATAATCCACCACGTTTAATGTTTAACGAAGTATATGATGGTGTAGTTTTAATATCCCCAATAACAACATTTACGTCGTCATCGCTATCATCATCTTCTAAGTCTTCTTCTTCACCATTTTGGCGAACTTCTCCATCTTCGGCGTCTTCCTTTTCATTTTGTGGCGGCTCCTTATCGGTTTCCTCGTCCACACCGGGGGGTTTATCATCGTCAATAGGCTGAAAAGTGAGGTTAGAAAACGAATTTAACAATTTTGTAACTTGTACTTTCTCAGGTGGATCGGCATTATTTTCTGCAACCTCTGGCGCTGGTTCTTCGACGGGTGGTGGATCAGGTTGAGCCTCTTCATGCGTATTTTCGGGCTGGTCCCCGTATAACCATTGATCGTCGTTCTCTGCGTCCTCCGCCATCTTGAAGTTTGATTAACCTCAAATTCTGAACAAAAACATTAATGTTTTTACGAATGGTGTAAATGTGTACAAAATTTGTTATAAATATGAAATAGAAGGATGTCTCTGTGCAGAAAACGGCCTTGATGTAATGTTTAAATATTTTATCCAGATTGGTGCAAAAAAACAGCGCCAAATTTTGGAACTAACTTAGGGACATTTATTCCACTCAGGTAGTGTTTAGGGTTTTTCTCTCCTACATCGACCTTTTGGTTTACTTCATTGCAATGGGTGAGTACGTGCTGAAATATTTTTAGAAAATCTTTAATCATCTGTATTTATTTAATGCATTTCTTCATTTTAAATTATTTCAAATCAATTTTTGTGTAAAATGTAATGTGTTTCTATTAATATTATGGTAAAGTTGATGAAATATTTTTTGTTTCTTGTAACTTAACCTAGAAGTTGTTCAACAATAACACATTTCACTATGATGATAAATCCTTTCAAATTATTCCGATGTGTTGTGCTGAAGACATGAAAGCATCCCACAGCGATCTGAACAAAAAATTGACTTAAATTAAGCAAGGTTTTAAGTTGGTTGGTTCTAATCATATGTTTTTGTAGGTATCAGTAGGGACCATTGGCATAAAAGGCGGGCTACGGGAGGCAAAAGGAAGCCTCTCCGTAAGAAGAGGAAGTTTGAATTAGGGCGTCCAGCCGCAAACACAAAATTGGGAGCGCGTAGAATCCATTATGTTCGCACCCGTGGTGGAAACCTTAAGTACAGAGCTTTGAGGTTGGATACCGGCAATTTTGCGTGGGGTAGTGAAGGCACGGCCCGCAAGACCCGTATTATTGACGTTGTGTACAACGCCAGTAACAATGAGTTGGTTCGTACCAAGACCTTGGTGAAGAACGCTATTGTAGTAGTTGATGCTACCCCATTCAGACAGTGGTATGAAAGCCACTATATTTTACCCCTGGGACGCAAGAAGGGCGCAAAACTGGTAAGTTTTGTTCAAATCTCTATATTTTCTAAATTGCATGATGAGTACATTATTGCGTGTCATCTGATTTTCATGATTAGAATGCAGAGGCCATCTGATGAATTTATATTTTTATTATCATGATTGGTAAGACTGGCCCATTAATTATATTTTCTTTTTATAGACTGCTGAAGAAGAGGCACTCTTAAGTAAGAAGAGGAGCAAAAAAGTACAGAAAAAATATGAAACCAGGCAGAAGATTGCCAAAGTAGAGCCGGCTCTGGAAGAACAGTTCCAAACTGGAAGGCTTCTAGGTTTGTAAAGAAAATTAACTAGTGTAATTTTAGTTTACATGATGATTTACCTTAAAGCGAGTTCTTTTTATTGTGGTATTCGTTTTGAATTCCACTTTTGGACGATGATTTGCTTGTCATAGTTACTCTGACTTTCATTTACATAGTTGCATGTTTTCTATGTTTATCCTTGTATTAATTTTTTGTGTGTTTACAGCTTGTTTGGCATCGCGACCTGGACAGTGTGGAAGGGCAGATGGCTACGTCCTGGAAGGCAAAGAATTAGAATTCTACATGCGTAAGATTAAGTCTAAGAAAGCCAAATAAGAATTTGTATACTGGCTTTTATTAAAAATTGACACCATTTACATTCTGTTTTACTTTGTCCCTCATGTTTTTAAGCGTCGATAAAAAAACGCGGTAATTAAGCAGAAGAATTAGAATTATGTAATTGTACCAGACTAACATTGCAATATTACAAAGTGGGTTTTTATGAAATAATTCAACAAAGGTGATTTTTTAGATATTAATATGTGATGACTACACTAAAATAGTAAAAAATAAATGTAGGTACTTGTCGCAATTTACAGCTGGTATATACATTCATTTTTAGACTATTTACATCATATTCAAGAAACGATAAATTTTGGATGCTGCTCGTATCTAAATACTAGGACAAAATAAGCATACCAGTCATAATTGGTTGTAAACTCTTGTGTGTAATTGCTGCCAGACTTTGTTTCCGTCCTCCCGAACTACGAAGTCATCCCAGATTGGAACAATCGAGATCGATGGCCATATTATTATGAAATGGCAATCAATTTCCAACATAATTAAAAACGTTGATGAAAGGGCCCTACAACTGCATCATTCCGACCTCAAATTTTGAGTCATTGAATCATTTTTGCGGTATTGCTGGAAGTAAGCGATACGGACGCGAGCAGACTGACAAAAAGTGGCGTGTGAGGTGGACAGGTTTAGATTTTTTTCTTCTTTGAATTGGGCACGGATTTCTACCTAAAAATTGCAGGAATGGGTTTACCATATATTTTACTCTATTACCTCCTAAATTCATAGCAGCTATGACCATGACACCTTATAATATAATAATAGTACCAGGCGATCAATTATAAATTAAAGCAGGCTGTGAAATTTAAATTAGGTTGGCACTACTAACCTTTGACAATCTGATTTGAATTAGAGCATACAATTTTTCTTACTGAAAATGATTTTAAGAATTCTATAGAACGAACGCTGTGTTAATGATTTTCGACATGCTTATCCCAATTTTATAGCAATTATCAAAAATTAGTCCAACAAATTTATAAATGTGGCAAGATTTCGTGATGTTGGGACTGTTGATCGAAAATCGGGTAGCGGAGCGCCCAAAAAAAGAACTCCTGAGATTGTGGCAGATGTTGCAGCAGTAATGGAAGCGTCTCCTAAGAAACCCTCCGCAGGTTAGCACCAGAGATGTACCTCTCATATGGAACTTGCCAAAAATATTTAAACACGATTTAAATCTTCATGCCGTATAAAACTACCGTTCCACGAGATTATGCTTATGCTGATTTTGTCACTTTTGACATTCAAATTTTAAATCAAATTGTCAAAAGTTAGTAGTGCCAACCTAATTTAAATTTCACAGCCTACTCTTTAATTTATAAATGCTCACACGGTACTCACCAATATCATTGTTCCTATTTTAATGAAATTAAACCCCAAAAATACAGAAAATTAGTTTTATTGAAGTGGCTTAACATCGTGTCCATATTTTCTTAATATATTTAAAAACACTAACAATCAAAAATATGTCCGTCTGGATGCTATCCAAATGAAGAGTATATTATCACATACATTCCAGAGTTGCAAAAAATGTATTTACATGGAATTTCATCAAAATTTTGTAATAAATGAAATTGGAGCAATTCCCACAAAATAAAATCATTATAAAAAATAATGCACTACAACTCATTAAAAATTTATCCATTTTCATATATTAAAAAACACTAAAATTTTAACTAAGAAGGTGTTGCATGAAGAGCAACATGCAAGGCATGTTGCAACTCTGGAGGTAAAGTCTGTACTACACTCTGAAAGAAGGTCTCGTTGGATTGAACCTGCCTAATGATATTAACCATTCTGAAGCCCTCAGGTTTAGTTGGTTCGATAACTTCTCTGAAGAACGCCTCAGCTAATATGTTTATAATTCTAGGTATATTTGAATTTCCTCCTCCTGAAACAATGAAATAGAAAAAAGTTGGTAACTTCACATATTTACTTACCCAAAACATGTGGATTGTTCTGCTCCACCAAATCACATAAATAGCCATATACGTGCGGGGCCTCCTCGGCGTCTTCAATTACCGGCAACCAGCTGAACCAAAGTGGAATTAGTTCATCTAAATTGATAGCAGAAGCGTTATATTTCATTATTTTAGTAACGGCAGCAATAGCATTTTCAGTCGCGTTAATGTTTCTAGGATCTCTTGACTCTGGATCACTTATAACTTCTACCAATGAAGGTATGATTTTGGCCACTTCTCCAGCAAATTGTTCTCCACCAAACTGTGCAAGAACTCCCCATCCATATGCAGCTGCCTGTCTCACTTCATGACTCTTATCCTTGAGATACACAGCTAAAGGCTGTAAGAACCATCCTTGATATTTCACACTAGCTGGGCCCGTGAACTCAATAACGTCGTCAAAGATACAAATTCCCCACTGGTGGTCAGCCCAGGGTCTGTTTGGTTCCAATAACAAGACAAAGTGATTGCAAACTTGGTCAAAAAATGGTAAAAAGCTTTCTCTGTAAGTCTTGAACAGGGCATGTACTACTTCTGCAATTTTGCTGAGAACGTAGATGTCATCCGACTCCTCGTCTTCAAGTTGCTCTTGAACAACTTCATCATAGTCCTCATCCAAATGTTTCTTATGTCTATCATTAGCCCTTTCAAAATGCTCCAACATGAGTTTATCAAAAATTTTCAAAAGTTCAGTCATTGATTCTTGATCCAAACATCCAGCACCCAACGCCTGGATGCACCTTCCCAGGGAATCCAACAGAACCATCAGGACTTCAGTTTCTGGTTCTGTATCTATGCTCTTAATTAACTCTGGACAGATAAACCTCCACATATCTTGGACGAATGCGGGGCCTTTGCAGGTCGCACTCTCGAGCAGCCACGGAAGAGACTCAGCTGCTGCGGTCCTCACACCATCGTGGAAGTAGAATTTCAGCATATGCACCATCAATTTGACAGTTTCTTCGGCGTAGTTGGCAAAACCTTCTTTCAATTCTCGCGCGTAACAAACGAGCATCATACAGGCCGCAGCTTTGTCTTCCAAACCGGCTGTGCGAATCCCGAAGTTCTTTTGTTCGCCTAACGATACGAATTGCCAATCATCGTCCCCTTCCACTCCTTGCATGTCGTCGTTATCCAGAAGGGCCACGTCGGGCTTCATGGCAGCGGTACGGAGCACTGGTCCCATGACCAGGGGGAGGTACTGCTCAAAGTTCTTGCCCAACACCTAAACGGAAAATAAGAACATTTAATTACCGTCAAATACAATCTATCTTGAAAATTTTTGGATAGTTAACTTTTTGAATTGTTATCGCTAGAAATTTCAAACTAGTTTAGTTTAGACGTATCAGAAGAAGTTGGTGTTGACGGTTTCCCTAAATTACCACTAAAAATCAACTAAATGTTGACACTAACCTTGCATATACGGGACCACGCAGATATCAAGTAACTCGTCTGAGGATCATCATCAGGTAGTTCAGAACCCTCAACGTGAGTTTTGAGCAACATATCCATCACTTCCGTGGCATCTGCCATAAACTTATCTTTTCCCACAGCCACGCCAATCAGGGTCACACATTCAATAGTTTTACCGCGGAGGAGCTTCAATTCATCTTTATTTGCATTTTGAATGATGTATTTTAAACAAGGCATCAATCTGTCATAGTAAACGACAAACTCTGTTTCTGCCGTATCGGCAACGCTGGCGATGGTCGTCACGACTTGTTCAAGAACTAATTTGGTGCCTTTTTCCACCAATTCTTTAAATTTGGCTGTGAGAATTCCTTCAAGTTTCGACATGAGACTGTCCAAATATGTGGTTAGGATGTGTTTAGGACAGTCTTCAGCAAAGTTGACCAACGCAGCGCCGGCATGGGCTTGCACCCTTGGATTGCAGTTATCGTCCAGAAGCATTAATAGTCCGGGAACAACCCTATCGTGAAACTTCTTTTCGAAAACCGGGGCGAAGTCTGTCGAAAGTTGCCCGATGGTATTGCAGGCAGCATATCTGACGCGAGGATGGGGATCTTGCAAGTATCTTAGAACGCCTTCCATTACTCCTGGCACCCCGTCCATAATTTGAGGCAACATGCCCTCCATCTGTTTATGACAACCCTCTCCGATGGTACTTAGGGCCATTAAAGCTGCGTGTCGTTGCTTCCAATCTTGACTGGCCAACATGGCGGGGACACTTTGTGTTACGAGCGGTAAAATAACTTTACCACCTACAGGGACAGAAGGAAATGACCTTGAAATTCACAAATAGAAAAAATCTGCGGGGACGTCAGTTTATAGTAACAAAAAACTATTTTTTTTAATTAGTCGAGTTCATGTTGGATTGCGATGGTCTTAAACGCCGCTAGTCTTGGAAACCATCCAGGCAGTAAGGCCCAATCTCCTGTGAAATGAAACACGAAATTGAACCTTAGTGCCTGGTCTTTAGATAGGACGTTTCCATAGCAACCAACACAACATGAAATAATTTTGACCTGCAAAGTCTACTAGATGTATGAAGGTCCTGCATTTTTTCCTTCAGTAGAACATCTACAGAAGTGTTTGTAGTAAATGTTATGAAGGAATTATTGTCGTTTTTTAGCAAATTACTCATTAAGAAATATTAATTGTGCTCAAATTGAGATCATATTAAATGATATAAACTGTACCAAGTGCGGTGAACTGTAAAAAATGCGGTCGATTGTGAACGGCGAATCTCGAGGAATGAAGAAAAAACATTAAGAGGATGACTCACAGATTATTTTTATTAATCGCCTAGAGGTGAAATGTAGATAATAGACGGCGACAAAACTGACACAAAAAAATAATTAATTTTACGATACTGCAACTACAATTTACGCATGACCGGACAGAGTCTATTCTTGTTCCCTCAAAATTCCAACAGGTAATTTACCGTTATTAAATCCTTACTAGTCATACACATATAAACCATTGCAAATAATAAATTAAATTGCAATAGATTTTATCTCAGTGACTTTTTAGATGATATCTGTTTGAAAGCAATGTCAACTTTCTTAAGGTCGAAGTTATTAATTATCTGCTGATGTTTGAGTCCTGTCAGTATTAAAATATCACATACAACTGACGTCAATTAATTCGTTCAAAAAATGTTTCCACAATTTGCATAGCAATGGGGGTCGCATAACAAAAATAATCTTACCTAACCCACAAGCAAGGCGATCCAACGCCGCTTCAGCAACCACATTATTGGAATCATTATCTTCATCCAGAAGCTCATCAGCCTCTGCCCACCCGTCTTCTTCTTCCAGATCTGCCATGAATTGAAGAATTACAATTACCAGTTGCTCCATGTACTTCCCCGTGTTTTTTCGCACCATCGCGGGTGCCATTTCAGCTAAAGTTACCATAACCTACAGAAACGCGTAAATATTTTTCACTTTACAATAAAATTCAAACCTACCTCTAAAGCCAATTGCCGCCAACTATCCAGTGCTTCCGCGTCGCAAAACCATTTCATGCACATGTCAAAGATAGGAACTAACTGGGGTCTTAAATACTTAGGGACGTTCTCAGCTAAATCAATCAGGACTTTCAGTAGGGCATCATCATCCTGTTGTCGCACGCTTTCGGCGATCACGTTCAACATAGGCGCCAAAAGATCTCCAAAATGCTTCAATATTTGAGTTTCCTTATCGTGGATTAGAAGAAACGATCCGACTGCCCTAACTGCTTGGAATTTCACCTCATAAGCTTCAGTAGGAGCCAGACTTTGCATCAACATTTGCTTAATTAAATCGATGTAATTGTTTTGTTGATTTCCAAAGACTCCAGGAACACTGGTGAACATCTGAAGCGCCGCTTCTTTGAGGACGTTATTTGGGGCGTTCGCGCATTGGAACAGAAACTACTTTTACTGTAACGCCGGATCTTTGTCGTGACAATTTTGTACTTACTTGTAAAAATTCAGGCCATTGGTTGTTCCCATCATCATCGATCAGATTTCTGGCTACTTCCGCGGCGAGGTCGCAGACCTTATTTCGCAGCTGTTCGGTTTGGTCTTGCTGAATCGCTAAAAGGATCTGTTCCTTCAACTGGGCTTGACTCGCTGGAAGTAAAGTTGGATAGAAGTCCATGAATTCGTTGGCGAAGAGCCGCCGAAGAAGAACTGCGGACATCTGCCTAGCCTCATCGCCGAGGCTTGCATTGTGGATAGCACTTAAGAGATGGGTGATTTTAGCTTCTAGAGGAAGATTGTTGTAAACTTCCTGTAGACAAAATAATAGAATATGAGTGGTGGACCAAACACTGACACCGAATTGTAATAATAATTTCATCAAATCTAATAGGTCTTACTATCTTTAATTAAAGCTTGCCATTGGATAACACACTATGTATTATGATTATTCCAATCCAAAGGATAAAACAATGTGTGTGTTTAGAGGCAAAACATAATATGATTCCTTTTTTATACATATTACGTTGGCTGATTGCCAGTCAATCAATGAACGAAATGCATATTTGAAAATTAAAACGTTAGGTTACTTTTTAAAGTGAGAAATAGTATAGACAACTATAACTCGAACAATTAACTATTCTTCTAAATTTATTTCTAAGTATGTGTTAAAAATTAAGCAACTTGTTTGTATTTAGATAATGATTATGTGTTCATTTTGTTAATACCGGACGTCAATGTAACTATATTTTATTCTTTTTAGTTATCTTTGACAACTGTTATTGAACATACGAGTATTTGATATGAATATTTGACAATAATATTATAATCTTCGAACGTCAAGTGATATTAAAGCTACATCAAAATTTCCAAGATTTTCTGTCCTCTACTGTATGTATACATATAGAGAAAATAAATCTTTGATTTCCAATTTCATTTACAGGAGCGTTTAGACGTTCGCACCTTATTCGGGAAACATATTGAACACATGGTGTTCAAAATCTGTATTAAAGAGAAAGTCGATCGACTTTCCTGTTTTTTTTTATGCAATTTTAATTTTAAGAGATCCTCCGTATCCATCTTTTGTTTCAAAATGTATTCATTACTCTTGTCTCGGATCATTATTTAAAATAGATTACATAAAACGGGCACTGTAGTATAAGGAAATAAAATCCATGGAGACTAGATTAAGTACAGTTTACACTGCTTCACTTTAGATGTCCGTTCAGTGATCCTCCAGTGTAATGATCTACATATTTATAATTCAGTCTGATGTTCACTTTGGGTGAAATCAAAGTGAAAGGCAATTTACACATCCATAGTGACAACTGTGAACGAGTCTTTAGAATCCTAGCTAATAATTTCTGGAAAGGACAGTTTATCAAAATCGGAGACACCGAAAGTATTGAAGGAATTTGAGGAATTGAATTAATTACTATGTCTATGCTTTAAAAAGCATAAATTAAATAAATATGTAGACATGTATAACAAGAAGAATCCAAGAAAAATTTATTAGTACGAAAAGAATCAAGAAAGAATTCGAGAAATTGAAAAGCATTATACAGAATCGAAAGAATCAACGGAATTCGATAGATATAAAAAAAAAATCCTAAAACGAAAGGAGTTACCCATAAACCCCATTTTTGAAGCCATTTTTTTTTAATATGGCGGCACTAAATGCAAAAATACAGTATGGCAAAGTGAAAATTGAAAAGAGCACCTCAAAATCTATAAACATGTTAAGAATTAGAACTCCCGCAAACCTTTCCAGGTAATATTCTGTACCTACTGCCTGGACTAAAACTCAAACAAAAGAGTCGAAAGAAGAAGAGGATTGAAAGGACTTATTTAAGATTTTCGACAAAACCGAAATAATTGATAAGATCGTGAATACCATTTTAATCTTCACCTATTTATTTTTATATAACATACAAGTAGTGTGTCGTAATAAACATACAAATAATGGATATCTTCAGTGCGCATGCTCAAAAATTGCGAAAATTAAAATTTTAATAAAACTACATACATATACAGTGAGCGGCAAAAGTATGGAATAAATTAATTAAAAATTAAAAATTTTTTTTTGAAAGAAATCTTTAGACGGGTCAATTTTAGGTTATAAAAATACAAATTTTTATACAGAATAAAATTCCAAGCTGTCATTTGTTTTCGAGTGATGACGTCATCGTTATTTTTTTTTTTTTTAATAGAAACCCCCTTTTTTTTTTCTTGATTCAGATAGCCCTTTTAATTGTATAAACGACAGTATAAAAATTTTGTTATCTTACATAATGAAAGTTTTGAGAACAAAAATAAAATTGGATTTTTTTTATGACAAACCAAAACAAGTCAAAAAATCAAGTAGGTAAATCAAACAGTCACATGGTACTGTCAGTTTCATTTGTATGTGTAAATTGTTTTACAAAACGTTTTCGAAAATGGTTCATTTCACACACCGTATAGAAATTTTAATTTTGATTGGGTGCGGAGATAAAACTAGAACTCAACAAGAAGTTTGCAATTTGTTCAATGCAAAGTATCCAGATAGAATCATCAGCCAATCTACAGTCAGTAAAATTGAAAATAAATTTAGAAGAACTGGGCATGTTAAAGCGATTAGAAGAACGGGTCGTCCAAAAATTAACGAAGATACGTCCTTGTAGAAAATTTTCCAAGTGACAATGATCAGACCTTAGTAAATGATGATTTGTGGTTCCAGCAAGACGGTGCACCCCCACACTTTGCACTTCCTGTTTGTCATTACTTGAACAATTGGTTTTCTAGGAGGTGGATTGGGAGACCGATAGAGTGGCCTGCAAGGTTTCCAGATCTCACACCCCTTGATTATTTTTTATGTCGTTATTTAAAGTCTATGATTTATGTTAGACCACAGAATCTAGAAGATTTAAAAATTAGGATTCGATACGAAACAAGTAGAATTAGTGAAGAAGTAATTCATAATGTCCAAAAGGAATTTCTTGTCAACAAGCTTTCGTTATAAAATTTATTTTTTCCATCTTTTTTTTTTTTTCTCAAAACTTCCCTTATATAAGACAACAAAATTTTTACACTGTCGTGTAGACAATTAAAGGGGCTATCAGAATCAAGAAAAAAAATAGGGGGTTTCCACTTAAAAAAAGATCGATGACGTCACCACTCGAAAACAAATGACTGCTTGGAATTTTATTCGGTATAGTCTGAATTCTGTAACTTCAACACACCCATAAACCGGCGCAGAAGTAAAATTAGGGACCGGACGGATCTTATTTTGAATTTTGGCTCTTGCGAGGGGAGGTCGGCGCTTGGCCAGTGGCTTGCATTCTTCTGTTCGCATGCCTCTGCTGTGTCTATTATTGTGTGGTGCGCCACTGGTACATTTCAAACCGACTCGGTCGCGCAGAAAATGGCAGTTAGACATGTTGAAGTTACAGAATTCAGACTATATAAAAATATGTATTTTTATAACCTAAAATTGACCCGCCTTAAAGATTTCTTTGAAAAAAAAAATTGTTTAATTTTTAATGAATTTATTCCATACTTTTGCCGCTCACTGTATACGTATGTAAGAGGTGACTATTTAATATTGAAGCAAATAAAGTGAATTGACGTCATTGAATAATTGACACGTACCTTGACAGATCTTGATTATTGTTTTGGGTTAGGGTAGACAGATGAGTGGATCTGACAATTTTCGGATGTGCTAAAATCGACAAAATATAACAAACTTTAAAAAAAATAGTCAACATGCATTGCAGTTACAAAACCATGATCAGGGGAGACAGGAGCAATGTGTTTTCTTAATTATTAATTCACACGCGTTTATTAAAAAAAAATCATAACATCTTCATATAGTCAGTCCTTTTTAGCTTTCAAGGCAATCTGGGACCCCATGACTTTTCGATCATATTTAACACTCCGTTAGTCGCGCCCCTTAGACTAACGCCATTTATCGTGTTGGATCTGTGAGATCCACGACCCCAAATCCAGATAAAATCGAGCTATATTATCATATTATAAATCAAAATATGGGATATTATTATTTATATGGAATATTAAGTGCCTTTAATTTAATTAATTTAAGCAAAAAATAAAATAAAAAAAATTATCGAACTAAATATTTTTTTTAAAGCTAGCATTACTCGAAATAGGAAGCTAAATGAAATGACGGCCACATTCGGTTACGAACAACCGAAAAATCACGAAAAAAGCGCGACAAACGGAGTGTTAAGTTGCTTTTGGAAGTTATTGGGACAACAATAACTGTGTGGAGTCTTTATAGATTATTGAACGTTAAAATTATCGAACTCATTGCGGAAATTTTGTAATTTAACTTACCTCTAACGTAACTTACCCTCTGCATATTTGTTCTGACAACAAAACAAACATTTGCTCATAGTATACATATTTTGGCTAATTTATGATAAACTGATAAAAGGGGAGATTCATCGTAAAGTACTGTTGCGCCCAGAAAAAAACTGGATCCCTTAAATGGACACTTGGGAACTACTTCCGTGACTTATCAAAACGTCATTTGATTAAAATTAGCAATAAATTCGTTTATACCCGACTAACATCTAGATGACTATTTTTGCCACGCAAAAGGAAGGTATAATGGAGTATTTCTCTCACAAGTGATATAATGACAAAAAGGGGTGAATTACTATGGTTACACAATGGTAAGACGAATAATTTTTTGAAACGTCATTTTGACACTTTCATTAATTTTTTAATTTTTAACTTTTACAGGATAAAACGTCGTATCTTACATGTGACCGATATGACATTGTAAGCTCGTGAGATGTCTATCACTCGTGCTATCGCACTCGTGATTCAAAGATCTCACTCGCTGACAATGAAGCATTTCTGTCACTTGTAATATAATCTACTATTATCTATTAAACACAGACAGCCAGGCTCGGTTTTTAAGAATTATTATTAACTGGCCATGAAATAATCGATATTGACAACTGTTGACATTTTTTCTCAACGTCAAGTTTTTCACAAGGTTTAATTTCTAATTTTAATTCTAAAAGTAGTTGTAGATAAAACGTCGTATTTCACTCGCATATAATGGTGGCTATTGTACACTCGAATGGTTAAAATATTCGCCTGCGGCTCGTATTTTAATTTCCATTCTCGTGTATAATAACCACCATTATATGCTCATTACATAATCTACTATTATTTGAAAACTCCAGTTTGTTCAAAATCTATAATTTTATGTAAATCAATACATAGTAACAAATACACAGTGATGACTTTTCTATGTTGGTACTACGAGCAGCAAATACTTGGACGCATATCGTATACACTTCCAAGATACACTTTCACATGTGAATTTGGAACAAAAATTAAAAAAACTAAAGTAGGTCAGTACATATAAAAGAACTGATATTGAAAAAAATTATCAGATCCTCGTATATGAAGAAGCGTGCAATGGGATTTGTGCTCAAGAACGGCCATGAAATCTAGTTTGAAATCGTTTTTGAGATTTTTCATTCAGTGAATCTCACGAGCGGACAAAATGTCTTTTAAAATCAACATCATTACTCTGCCAAAAAGTGTACACCACAGCACCATTTATGATTATAATCATAATTTCTAGTCACGTCACGCTGACACTATTTCCTTTGAACTATTTTGTCGGAAATTGTATGTGACGTATGTGAAGTACAACCATAATTATGAGAGAGCTATCCCAACGCCACGGTGGGAAAACTTCTTATTTCTACAGTAGCAACTCGATTATATGAACAAATATATACCAGGGATGTTTACAGAATTGATTTGTTTACAAAATCGAATTCGGTGTATTATAGAGATTGACCTTCCTCACTGTATAGAGCTTGTTATATATTTTTCTGTGCACTGTAGCGAATATATTTAACCGATGTTCATATAAACGACCTTATACTGTTTTTCGATTTACAGTCAACCACACCAAGTAATTTCGAACAAACAATGCATAATTAAATATCACCTGACTCAGAAATTAAATCTTTATAACAGCAACTTTTTTCAGAAGTTAATGCAAATTTAAAATATTTCCTGAATTCTTAAGAAATAACCATTTAATCCATAAAACAATACAGGGTGTAAATTGTAGAAACACTGAGCGCCGGTGGATTATTGGAGTGCCTAAAATTTTCCACGGGTTCAACGGTGACCCTTGATTTAAAACACGTCAGTATTTTGCAAAATTATGGTAATCAATGATCACTAACAATGAGCAAGTCAACATAAATAAACATGTTTTTTTATCGTCTCGTTTTTCGTAATTAAAACTATCAAATTATCATAAAAAAATTTGTCAGGTATTACATGTAATTAAGAGTGATCCCATGTTTGATATATCATTTTCAAATCGAACGTTTTTCTCATAACAAAAAAATTGCGTGAACAGTCTTGTCTTGAAGTGGTGAAATAATCAAATAAAGGTTAAGCCTTGAAAAGGGCTTCCTAAGGCTTCGTATCCAGCGCCCAATCGGAGTCGGATTTAACGGACTCTATTATTATTTCTTTTAGAAAAATTACTCCAAGCACCGAAAACTCATGCGACACATTTTCAAGATCACCTTGTATATTCAACAATGTTGCGTGAAATGAGTCATTGGATCTTCTTTAAAGTAATTTTCATCATTCATTTCAACTGATTCAATACGTAAGATTTACTTTTTTTTGCAAATTGATGAATGCATTTATAATTTGACAGGTTAAGAATATTATAAAGAAGCACCGTTATTAACCCAATGGCCTTCATTCAGTATAGTCTATACACAAAATTTTACTGTTATGCGCCATACATAAAAAAGTATAGCATTCAGTTCATTTACTAGAATAATCTTTTTGATTGTATCATTTGAAGAACGCTATTAGTACATATAAAAATATTGTTTTTAGACGACTGCATATGAAAGTAACCATATCAACTAACCAACTTACTTGTCGAAAGTTGACATCACCACAGTTAAATATGGAATATATCGCAACGCTTCCGGTTCTATATCACAACAGTTCCGATTTCAGTCACCTGACACAAGAGCCAGAAGAACTTTTATAAGGTAAATGTAATGAATTAACAAGAGAACTTGCATTTCAACATTTGCTAACGTTGTCATAAAATAACGTAATTTTTTATGCAAATTAATGTTTAACGCCATTTAACATGCGATCTCGAAACTTGGAGAGTAAACCGGTGAATGCATTACGAAATTTGGGTAACTACGATATATTTTAGTCGGATTTCGACTGCATTTAGTAAGTTTAATTGAAGTCAAATGTGAAAAAAAAAGAGGCACAAACCCCAATTTTTGACCCCACCCCACTAAGTAAGGGTTAGAAGGCTCGGCTGATTTTGAAGACTTCTACGACTATGTACGAGTAGGTTTATAATTTTATATTTGGCTGTTTCTGGACACCACTCAATTACGCTGGCGTCTGCAATAACATAAATCTCAATTGTATACTGTATGTTGCTATTACATTTAAAAATATCTCTAAAGTAAATTATCCCCGTTATTGTAACTTCAAGTTAATATGAGGTGTAAAAACAAGTGGGAACAGTTGAAAAATTATATATATTCCCACCTGAAGAATGAATGGTATGCAATAATCATTATAAACAACATTCAATTCTGATTATTGTAACTTGATGTTCCAAGTAAATTATTTTTAAAATTTGAAATTGATCTCATTATGGAGTCATTTTTATTACTTCAATAGCACTCCTACAATACTTATTATCTTTTATGTAGGAGGAAAGCACATTGTATAGTTGGGTATAACACATTTACCTTTTTGGATCAAAAGTAATACATAATTTAATAATCAAGATGGTAAGAAAATATGCTCCAATATGCAGGTGTTTTGGGGGGAGGGAACCAACATCTGCTTCAAAAGAAAATACAACCATTAATATGAAAACCACATTTACAGTAATTGGAACATTTTGTACATTCTTTTCCTATTCCCTGTACCATCAAGCAACTAAATTATTTGGCGCTCTTTTTCTCTTCTAATAATAGCCGACAATATTTATAAATCCCATGAATTGCAAAAACTAAGCGGGCGCTAGGGAAAGGTGAAGCGCCGCAGAATTGACTGAAGCAATAAAAAAAACGGCGAATAACTCCATGATGATTCATAATCCAATTTTATGAGTGTTAAGGGCCATGCTGTGAATACACGTTGTTTCAAGACACATTCGGCTTAATTTATAGGCAAACTAGAAAGTGCCTCTCTCTAATTTGAGCTTATTTATATCAGTTATTATTAATGTAATGTTACACTCACCTCTGCTTGAGTTCTTATGTTGTTATCAGGGGATAAAAGGGTTGTTAGTATTTGGTAAAACTGCTCTTGATCGGCGGCCATGGCGCCTCACTATGAAAGAACATTGACAACTAAATGGAAGTGTTACCAACACGACAAGGAAAATCCCCCTAGACGGTTTCTTCTTTCAATAATGATAATTTATAATTTCGATAATCTAACACCTGTGTTTGAAACAGAGAAACTCAAATTTGTTGAACTAGTTTCAAAAGTTGAACAATGAACCTGAATAAAGTCTAAAATGAAAAATTTGAGAGTTCACAACACAATTTGAATTTCAGAAATTTGACATTTGACGTTTGCAATAAATGTCATCAATGTCAAATATGTGTCAATTCGAAACACACGTGGGAATTATTTTTTTTAATTAATTTTGTATGAGTCGACAATTGTATCAAATAATTTAACAATACGAAGGTAATTTCAACCGAAATACTCCATACGGCTTTACTAAATTAAAAATTATTGACATAAACAAAACTTAACCTCAAAAACGTTTTATTTACAGATGCCGAAAGTACGCTCTACTGGGGGCCCGCCCCGAAAACAGGGCTTTAACAGGTCAAACCATTCAATGAATCCTGAACGCCCAACAGAGGGTTTGAAAGGAGTAGCAAAAGTTCGCTCCAAGTCCACCATCAAGCGATTGCAAATGTATAGAAATTTTAAAGCTAAACGTGATAAGACTGGAAAAATTTTGACCCCTGCTCCGTTTCAAGTGAGTTCATTTTTCATCCACATATTAATTGTCTGGGTAAATTATTTTTGAATCAGAATTAATGATCAGTCACCAAAATTTATAAATTAAAATTAGATATATTTAAATTTTAATTTAAATTTACTCCACTTGGATTTATCGACATTCTTCTGGTTTAAAATTTATAAAGGCAAAAAGGCAACTCATGTATAACATGTCAGCTTATTAAATTAGTATGGTCAAGAACTGTTTAAACGAGAGCTTACAAAAGATACATTTTAGAACCTTAGAATTTTTTAATAATCTGGTCTACATTGCATCACTTTTTGATCATAAATATGTACACAAGTCAATTCAAAAGCAATTTTCAGTTATTTTTTATAATAATTTAAGTATGAACTGAACTGCAAAAATCTCGTAAATACGATAACTTTGTTTCCTCGGCGACTTATTTGCAATGTTGGTTGCCGTAATGCAGATTAGTGGTACAGGTCACTATATTGTTTGATCTTGAAATTCACGGGGAAAAAATCTCACCAGTTGTCAGTTTTATAATCCCTAAGAAACGATTTTGTTTTTATGTTGTTAAAATCAAACAATAAACGAACAAATGTATGTGAAATACACCCCCCCAAAAATTGGTTGTATGTATTTCCAAACAGTTGCCAATTATGGAGATTTGCAATTAAAAACCGCTTGTTACCCTCATTACATATTTCCAATAAAGGATGTATTTCAAACGTCTTAGTATACCAGGTAGAGATAAAATTCAACAAAGTCATTGCACTCAAACGCGTACCCGCTACTGATTTATAAAACACTTTCACTTCGAAAAACTATATCCCGGAAAAACGGTTCTTAAAAATATGTTCCCTTTCATTAGTGTTTTAAAAATTCGCACTTGATGCTTGAAACGACTCGTCAATATTAGAAATAGAAAAAATAGATTTTGAAAAAAGTTATTAAGAAAAGTTACTCAAATTGACGAGTTCTACCACCCCCTAAGATATTTTCATCAATTTCTATAACACTCGGTATAAGTTTTTTTTTTAAATTTTTTATAAATTATTGCAAAACAGTAATTTAGCAAAATAAAAGCTCTATTCAGACTCACATTATTTTTTCTAGGGAAGACTACCATCAGGAACGCAAGCACGAGTTGAACCGAACCAAAAATGGTTTGGCAACAGTCGCATCATTTCCCAGAATGCATTGCAGAAATTCCAGACAGAACTAGGGGCTGCTGTGAAGAGTCCTTACCATATGGTGATGAAACCAACTACACTGCCCATAACATTGCTTAATGAAAAGGCAAAAAATGCAAGAGTCCATCTGCTAGACACTGAGAGTTTTGAAAGTGTATTTGGACCCAAAAAGAGCAGGAAAAAACCAAATATCGCGGTTAGAGGGTTAGAAGAATTATCGCAATTAGTTGAAGAAAACCAAGAAAAATATAGCGATGAAAAAGACTCAAACATCATTAGGGATGATGAGGGCGTTAGAGATGTGCCAAGAGACTGGGTGATGGGCGCTGGGCAGTCAAGAAGAATATGGAATGAGTTGTATAAAGTAGTTGACAGTTCTGATGTATTGTTACAAGTACTTGATGCTAGGGATCCTATGGGTACAAGGTCTGCATACTTGGAGAAATATTTGAAGACAGAGAAACCACATAAACATTTAATTTTTATTTTAAATAAGGTGGATTTGGTACCCACATGGGCTACCCAAAGATGGGTAGCAATTTTAAGTAAAGAATATCCAACAGTTGCCTTTCATGCTAGTATAATGCACCCCTTTGGTAAAGGTGCCTTAATTAATCTCTTGAGGCAATTTGCAAAACTGCATATTGACAAGAAGCAAATATCAGTTGGTTTTGTTGGCTACCCTAATGTGGGAAAATCCTCAATCATAAACACATTGAGGAGTAAAAAAGTATGTAAAGTTGCCCCAATAGCTGGAGAGACTAAAGTCTGGCAGTACATCACTTTAATGAGGAGGATCTACTTAATTGATTGTCCTGGAGTTGTTTACCCTTCAGCTGAAACAGATACAGAAAAAGTATTGAAAGGTGTTGTGAGAGTAGAACTAGTGAACACTCCAGAGGACTACATAGAGGCTGTTTTACAAAGAGTAAGAAAGGAATATTTGATCAAAACTTACAAGATTGAAGACTGGACAAGTGTCACTGACTTCCTAGAGAAATTTGCATATAGAGCTGGAAAACTGTTAAAAAAAGGAGAACCAGACATTTCAATTGTAGCCAGAATGATATTAAATGATTGGCAAAGAGGCAAGTTACCATTTTATGTTGCTCCACCAGGATTTGAAGAACCTTTATCAACAAATGAAGAAAAAAAATCTCTGGATGTTGTACAAGACTTTAGCAAAATTAAAGTTGGTTTAAGCTATGATGGACAAGATATTAAGGAATTAGAACCTATTAAAAATATTGATAAGGCTGTAGTTGAACCTGAAAATGAGGAAAATGAAGATGAATCCATAAATGATTCTAATGTGAAAGCTGAGGAGGAAGATGGAAATGAGTCCGACGATTCTTCTGATCTTAGCAATATTTACTCTGATACAGAAGACTCCAAAAAGAAGGAATACGCCCCGTCTGCAAGCGGACCATTTGCTGTACAAGATTTACCTGGTAAAAAAAGGAAGGGAAAGAAAGCTGAAGAAACAAGTTCAGAAAAGAAGAAATTAACAAGTAAACAAAAAAGAGCCATAGAACGGTCTCAGAAACGAAAGAAGATTGGTAGCAATTTCTATGAAGTTTCTAATGTTAAAAATAGGAGTTACAGGAAAAAGAAGAAAGTGAACCCATAAATGTTTTCATTGAAACCATTGTCTTATAGTTTTAATAAAGTACTTCTGTTTTTTATTTTCTGCCTATTTTGTTAATTAGGTATGACCACTTTATTGTTAGGGCTCTATCTATATTAAACATTTTACAGATCACTTTGCGTAAACTATTTATTTTTTAAATGAAGAATTATAGTGGGTCTAAAATTAAACTCAAAACGTCAATTCAAAGCAATCTTTTAATCAAATATGAAATGTAAATCCTTAAAAAAAATAGTTGTTGATGAAATGTTTAATATGTTGCCTACTTCTGAATCTTCAGGCGTGAACAATTAAAATGGGCATCCTGTATTTACGTGAGCAAAGAAATCATTTTAATCACACAAGTTACAACGTCACGTTTACTTGGAATCAGTACACGTCAAGTTCCGTTTAAGATGTTTTGATGTCACCTTGGACCATATAAGTTTCTAGACACGTTAAAGGGAAACCAGGCGAAGTTGGAATTTTGCCCTTAAAATCCTTCTGCGCTGATTGGTTCATTTTAGTTGTTCGTTTAGAGTCAGTGGCGTATCAACCTAGGGAGCATTTAAATAAATCAAAACACTTCTTGTGCTGTCCTGTGGAGAGCAAAAAGATAAAAATTGTAATGATTTTTTTTTTACTGTTGCAATCCCAACATTGAACCGCCCATGATTTTTGTTTACTTTGCTCACGTACTTGCGCTAAGGCGTTGGACGGAAACTCCCGAAAATAAATGAACCAATCAGCGCAAAGGAATTTAGGGTCGAAATTCCAAAAACGTTCCTTGAAACAATTGTACCCGCTCCGCGACCCTCCCCTCTCGCCTAAGATGTTGGCTTCAAAAATTTGAATACAAACTGCCGTCTTTACTGGTCTAGATATTCTGACGTCGTTGGACGTCTCTCTTTTGGATCGAGTGCTTGAAGACATCACATTAAAATATGAATTTAAATTCCACGTTTTTGCAGTTTCTGATCAGGATGTGAGTAAGCTTAAAAAATCCTCGTTTTCGATTTTGGAAATATGTATGCAGAGCGACATTTTAAATCGGATGTTATATTATTGAGAATCTTCTTTTTTTTTTTCAAATCATTCCTGATATTTTCATCAAAATCGGTCGACCATTTTACTAAAAAGGGTTCACTGATATTTTTGGTAAAAAATTATAGTAAAACTTACGAAGGTGCAGAGAGGACATATAACTTTTTTTTCATTATTTCGACTTTAATCTTAAAATTTCGACTTTAATTTCGAAATTTCGACTTTAATCTTAAAATTATGCGCGCGCACACCCATTAACACATTTCGAGTTTGACGTACAGGGAAATATGACCTTCTTGGAGTATGTTTCTTTTAGGTATCGAGCGCGTAGCGCGAGGCACCAATTTCAATGATCCATAGTCGCGTCAATAAATACATCTTCGGAAGTCCTCAAGAACAGCTTCGATTTTAATGATTTTTTTCTAATATTTGTTTTTATATATTATTTAAAATCAGAAACCTTTTGAAGTGGAGAAATAATTATTTATATTGTTTAAACACTGTTTATTATATTTATATAAAAAAAACAGTTTTTCATACAATACTTATTCTACAAATAATATAAGAAAGTAAATTATAAAATTTATTAATTATTTCTCCGATTTCCATGGGATTCCCTGATCACATCCTGACTTTTTGACAATGGAACCATCTCAAGAGTATACCTATTCAAATAAAAGAAGAATTTTGTAAATCGGTGAACATAAATGTTATATAAATATATAAATGTTCTGAGGTAACAAAGATTAAAAAAAAAACACAACCGAATTTATAACTTCCTTCTTTTTTGAAGTTAACAAAAAAACCGCAAACAATTTATTTTTTTGATAAATGTCATATATATACATATTGTTTAAATAATATTAATAGTTATATCTCCGCTTCAAAAGGTTTCTGATTATAAATAATATAAAACAAAACTGAAATTTAAAAAAAAGTCAAAATCGGAGCTGTTTCTTGAGGACTTTCGAGAAAAGGACTTCATTGACACGACTACCACAGAAAAGTAAATTTTCACAAACGGCAACTTCAAAACAGGCTCCAAGGAGGCCCCCTTGACCATAAGCCACTTGAAGTTAACATTTGTATCAGAAAATAATGTAATAAACTCACAGCGCAGATTGAGTGACCGTTCAGGGTATAGACGTTAGTCAGAACAAAAAGAGACATGAAATAAATTATTTAATTCGTTGCCATTGTTAATGGGTGTGCGCGCGCATAATTTCGACTTGAAACTCGAAATTTCGATTCCAAGTGGCTTATGGTCCATGGAGCCCCCTTGGGACAGGGGTAGGACGATGGTAGGAATCGAGTTTATTTTATTATTTTCTGATGCAAATGTTAGGCGACGTTTACCCCATCGAAACAATAAGAATTCCTACTCAGAGAAGCTTTTTATGAGAAAATGAAATAAAAAAGCGGATGAAGAAGAAATTTGAGAAAAAGTTTATTTTAAGTGTCCATTATGCAAGATGGCCTGTTGTGAAGTTGCCGTTTGTGAAAATTTGCTTTTCCGTGGATCATTGAGATTAAAGTCGAAATTTCGAGTTTAAATTCGAAATTTTCAGTTTAAAGTCGAAATAATAAAAAATAAAGTTATATTATGTCCTCTCTGCGCCTTCGTAAAAACTACCATCCCAATTTTTTAAAATAATTCAGAGCGAATCTTGGTTGTTTTGTTCTCACATCCTCATATCTACTGTGGTTTCAGACATCTATGCTTTTTATTTCAATGGTTGTCACATACAAACTGGAGGGGGAAATTCCTAGATGTCTAACTTTTGACCATTTCTTTTTGACCACTTTTGACAACTGACAGTATATGACAAACAGATGATTCATATTTATATTTAATTCTGAAATCGACTGTTAACTAATTTATACGAAACAAAAATGTTTTCAAGTGGCCCAAATTACACAAAATTAAAAACAAATTTACGTTTAGCAATTGCTCGGCTAAAATTATTGGAGAAGAAGAAGACTGAATTAACAGAAAAGTCCCGTCGAGAAATTGCAGACTTTATTAGTGCTGGAAAAGTAGAACGAGCAAAAATTAGGGTGGAACAGATTATTAGGTATGGAAATTATTTCCAAAGTCACTCTATTGATCTGTGTAATTATTATATGATTTAGGGAAGACTACTTGGTGGAAGCTATGGAACTAGTCGAAATGTACTGTGATTTATTATTGGCTAGATTTGGATTGCTTACAAATATGAAAGTGATGGATGATGGTATAGCTGAAGCTGTCTCGAGTCTCATTTGGGTTGCACCTAGGCTTCAGTCAGATTGCCAAGTAATTTTTCCCCTCTTAATATCACTTTACTTATCTTGTTATCTTTAGGAATTGAAAGTGATAGCCGATCTTTTAGTAGCCAAGTATGGTCAAAATTATGGTGAAGCATGTAGAGTTGAATCAATTGAAACAATTAGTGAAAAGCTGAAACACAAACTTTCAATTCAGAGCCCACCTAAGCTTCTGATTGAAAAATATGTTATAGAAATTGCTAAATGTTATAACATTCCTTATGAACCGGATCCACAAGTCATGGAACTGGACAAAGGTATGTGTAACAAAACTGTAGGTACTTACAAGTATACAATTTCTTTGTTTTAGGCAAAGATTCTCTTTTAATAGATTTATCTGATAGGAATAATTTGGGTGGGGGAGGAATGCCCGCCCCACCTGGGTTTTATGGGTTCCCTCAGCCGCCACCGTTGCCCCCAATGGTAGACCCACTTCCATCTGCGTCATCGCCTTTCAGTTATCCAGTATGCATTTTTAACATTAATTAAACTGACATTGCACAATTTCTACTTTTTTTGTTGTTATACAGGCTTTAAAGGACCAAAACTGGAATACTCCAAGTGGCCCATCTGCTCCACCACCTGCATTTTCTTACAACATTCCACCTGCAGATGAAGGCAAGGAGAGCAACACAGACTTTATGGTAAATATACTTTGCACAGTAGTAAACATTAACAGTAGAATATGTGTTTAGACAGTTTTGAGTACATATATTGAGATTGAGAAAGTTTCAGCTTATTAAAGCGCAGTTGTAATATTCACAATCTATGTATGCATATTTTTTCACTTATAATTTCTTTACAAATTATGTAGTGGCGTTTTATTTAATTTATTTTATCTATGCTTCTAGGATAGTTTACCGACTTATAGCATGGTCTTTCCCAATAATAACTTACAGGTAATGTTCCTTATTTTTATTTTTTGTTGTAATAAGCTGAAACACAATCGCGATTTCATTTCTTTTTGAAAACATCATTCAGTGTTATCCTATTGATTTTAGGACAGCAAAGTTCCGCCTGATGATAATTTACAGGTAATTGATTTATTTAGCTTCATAGCTATAAATCGCATTAGATCATCAGAAGTGGGATTTATGTGTATGTTGCCAATACATTTGGCCCAACTAAATTGCAGTTGCCTAAATTGAATGTTAACACATTTACTAACACAAATCACCACCGCTTTTCACCGACACCGTTGCAAATATTTCAGTCTGTTAACTGCTTACATCTTTTGACAGAACAATGACGAGGCGCAAAAACCTGCTCCTAAAGGAAAATTCAATCACGATAGTTACAATCTCCCTGATTTACCGTCCGTTCCATCAAATGCACCGCCTTCACCAGATGCTTCCGATGATATCGATTTTGACGACTTAACAAGGAGATTCAATGAACTGAAAAAGAAATACTAATTCTCTTGGGTAGAATGTATTAAGTGCACAAGATAAGTAAGCTTAATATTATGTGAAGTACTAACAAAGAATGCAAGTAATTAAGAATATTTTATATAGTTTACTAGGGTGTGTACAGATGGTCTATTCATATTCAATAAATGCTTCTAATTTTACTTCTTGTATCTATTTCCTGGAAGTCCTTTACTGCTACCAATGTTCTCTACTTTAAAAGTGCTCCCGGCAGGTACTCCGGGTCTTTTCCCATTCACAGCGATTTTAGCGGTGGTAACATATAACACATTCAAGTTGTTATTTCCGAACGTGACGGAAGTGATTTGTGATGTCGGCATTTGTATTTTTTTCAACAAATTTCCAGTTCTGGGGTCTATTTTTAGAATTGCAGATCCAAAAATTGCAGTCAACCACAAATTGCCATCCGTGTCAATGGTAAGACCGTCTGGTAAGCCATCAATACAATGATTTTCAAACTTGAAGATGACCGTTCTGTTATTAATTTCTCCCTTTTCACCGTCGTAGTCAAATTGGTAAACTCCAGCAAACAAAGTATCAATATAATACATTTTCTTGCGTTCCACATCAAAGGCTAATCCGTTTGAAATTCCCACATCACGGAAATGTCGTTCGATTTTGCCTTGAGTCACACTGTATAACGAACCACGTCCTGGAGCCGTGTCACCATTTTTGTCTTGAGGTCCCATTGTTCCCGCCCACAAGCGTCCAAAAGGATCAACCTTTCCTCCATTCAGTCTATTGTTAACGTTAGCCGGTTCACGATCTAATTCTGTAACAACATTACAAGAACAGGCATTCTCGCTAACACCATCCCAACGGATCATTACGATGTTGCGACCCAGTCCTGCGATAAATTGGTCGTTTTTTCCTTCGACTGGAAATGCAAAAGCCAGTGGCTCTGTACCTGGAAGAAAGAAAATGAAATTGTACTTTTTAAAATGGTAAATACTTACCAACTTTGGCTTTTGTGATGAGATTTAAAGAGGGTTTGTACCTGTATATGGTTGATTGCGGGAGGTCCACATAGAATAAACATTGGGTTTCATGGTCCCAATGAATTCGTGTACCAACTTCCAAATTGTCTCCTATTGGGTTTATTATAATCATGGTTTGGAATTAACTGAGCTCTGACAGAAAAGTGACTGGAAATTAAAGGTTAATTAAAATTTAAGGAAAGAGGCTTAGATAATGATGTAAACACATTAAAATGAACTTATCTGATGGAATTGTTTTATCTTTTGTTTTGATGTGGTCCGTTTAGGTTTTCAATTACATTTGAGTATACAGGGTGTATCAAAATAAGGTTCGCACTAACTCCACAAGATCATATAGGGATCGTACCAATACCTAAATTGTTTATATAACATTCCCCAGAGCAATAGTTTACGAGCAGTAAGTCAATAAAGTTGACCTTCATTAATGTTGATGAGAAGGTAATTCACAATAATTTTGTTCCTAGGTAACAAATTTGGCTCAATTTGTTTGGTCGACTATAATTTTTTGGCAACTAAACTGTCATTGCAAGTAAAATGATTAAGACAAGTTACGTTTACGTTTTTATTATTGTTTTGGTCAGTTTAATTTATTCATAGTTTAAAAACTATAAGGCTCAAAGAAAAAATTAAAATGAAAGCTCAAGCAAACTATAGTTCTGAAGAGATAGTGGGCACCTTTTGATTCACCCTGTATTTTGGTGTAATTTATGACATGGATGTAATTATGATGTATAAATCTATTAATATGAAAAATGATTTTGTTATCTTTAAATATTTCATAACAATAAATAAAATTTAAATTTTAGAATTGGTTTTGTATGTTGGTTGATATCTGGTCAAATAATTAAAAGATCAATTGACTTACCTTAAGGAAAATTGATCCGAATTATATGAGTATTGCCGTTCGAAGAATTACAAAGTAGAACTTCTTGTAGTCGCAATTTTCGGAGCCCGGGTGCACGATTATTTTAAAAGCAAACTCACTATTTCCCCTCCCCACCTCCGGTAGTCCACTCGCCTTGAAAGCCCATTGCAATTTCTGAATCTAAATCGGCACAAGGGCCGGGGAACATGGGCGGGTTGTAATTCTTCGAACGGCAATACTCATATAATTCGGATCAATTTTCCTTAAGGTAAGTCAATTGATCTTTTAATTATATTTCGTATTGCCGTTCTCGAATTACAAAGTAGAACTTCTTGTAGATATTTAAAGCAAAAAAGATTTAGATTCCTCAAAGAACGATTTTTATTGAAAGAGTATTTCAATGACAGGAACCTATAAAAAAATTATAAAATACATATTATTATAGAAAATTAGAAATAAGGTTTACAATATTAGTTTTATCTGTCCGTCATGGAAAGAACCCCTTTTGCAAAATTGGTCGGGTCTGTGCAGAGCGGACGATTGTAGAACCTAGCAAACATATTGGACTGTTGAGTCCAGCCGGCGGTACGCCGAATTTGTTCAATTGAGACCCCTGATCTAAACGCTGCTGAGGTGGCAGCGTGCCTCGTACTGTAGCCGGAAAAAAGGGAAGTGTCAATACCACTATCTTGTAACGTTTTCTTAATCCAGTTGCTTAAACGTTGTGTGGAAACTGCGTGAATGGGTTTTCTATACGTTAGGATAAGAAAATCTGAGTCTGGGGGGCGTATATCCTTGGTGCGAGCCTCATAATGATCAATAACTGATGCTAAGCAAAGTTCTGGTTTCTCCTTGAAGTATGGTATTACAAGAATGGGCTGAAAACTTTTTGAAGAGGAAGTCTTGAGCTTATCGGGAATTCGGATTTCCATACGATCTGAGAAACGGAGAATATTTTGTACCCGTATGCTAGCGAAAGTTTGTATCCTGTGACCGGTGACTAGAGCAAGTAGGGTGACAAGTTTTAAAGTCAAAGATGGCATTGAAACTGTAGGCAAGGAATGTAGTTTTGATAAGTGTACCAAAACCGGTTGTGGATCCCAGGTTGTCTGGTATTTTGGCTTTGAGGGTATTTGATTATAGATGCCCTTCAGAAATCTCTTTAATATGGCTTTGTCTGAATTTTCTATTGTAAAAATTAAAGCGAGGGATGCATGTTGAGAGTTTATTGTAGAGTAGGAAAATCCCCCGTGAAATTGAACGCTTAAAAATGTTATGACCATGTCTAAAGAGTAAACGTAGGGGTCGTGACCTTTAGTTGTGCAAAAATTCCACCATTTTTTTAAATATAAGGCGTATTGTTTCAATGTGGCTGAGCTTAGTGAGGAAATAATGGCCTTGAGTCCCACTACTGGGAGCCCCTTCGACAAAACGCTTCTCCGAAACAATCCCAGCCTCCAGGAAAAAGGTTCCGCCAAAGCGGGTGGTGTTTCCTGAAAGGGGAGAATAACAGAGAGTCAGATGGTATGAAAACTAACGGTTCCCTAGTAAGTAATTTTTTAAACACAGAATACCAGGGTTGAGTGGCCCAGCTAGAGACCACTATAATAGACTTTGATTTTTCCTCTATAATTTTTTGTAAGCATTTTGCTACAAGGTTGAAGGGTGGAAAAACATTTAAAAAAATGTCCCCTCCAGGATATTGTAAATGCGTCGGTGGTTAAAGAGTCTGGGTCTGGTTTCCAGGAAACAGCGTGAGCATTTTGCATTTAATTGCGTTGCAAATAAATCAATTGTTGGTGTTCCAAATTGTTTACAAATTTTTTGAAAAACTTCGTTTGAGAGTTCATATTCTGTTTCAATTGACACCGAGCGGGATTCTTTGTCTGCGTGAATGTTGTTTAGTATTAATATATGAGGCTATTACCATGATGTTTTTGTTTTCACACCATTCCCAGATTTTTCTGGTGATTAAATTAAGATTTTTGAATCTAACACTGCCCATGCGGTTTAAACAAGCAATTGCTGTGACATTGTCGATTCTAAGGAGAACAGAACAATCACAATGATTTTAATGCATTAAAAGCCGCTAAAAACTCTAAGTAATTGAAGCATGTGATACTTGATTGTTACAAAAAACACTGTTTTTTTTTGTATAGAACACTGTTTTTTTTTTCGACTGTCTTCGCGATAAGATCTAAAATAAGTGTTTTTGATCTTAAATGTTTCAAAATTGGTTTCAACACTTTTGTGAACAGAAAGGGGGCCGTGCAAAGGCCAAAAGGGAGACAGTTGAATTTATAGTAAGAACCTTCAAAATAAAATGAGAGGTATTTTCTGAACTTTTTATCCATTGGAACCAAATAATAAGCATCTATTAAGTCAAATAGTGTAAAGAAACAATTGGAATAAATCAATCTGAATGCTGTTCTGTAATCCTCTAATTTGAAGTGAGGGGGTTGAAAAAACCGGTTTAGAGAATTGAGATTTAGAATAAATCTTGAAATTCCATCCGGTTTTGGAGTCAGAAAAAATGGGGATAAAAACTGGCCTGATTTTTTTCTGATTTTTGAAACTGCATCTATTTTATGTAGTTTTGTAATGCTTTCCCTTAATTGTAATAATTCTCTTTGAGTCAATGCTAACAATGTGTTTTGGTAAAATTGTTTGAAAAGGTTTCTGAATAAATGGTATTTTATAACCAGTAATCCAACCTAATATTTTAGGGTCCTGGCTAAAAAACCACCTATCCACAAAGTCAGAGAGTCGACCAGCATAATTTTGTGGTACCTGCTGAGTTAACATCGGAATTGTCGCTTCCTGGTTGTGTCCCTCCCCTCCTCTTCTTTTTTGAAACGAGGTTTCTGGTTGTAAGTTGAGATATCCCGATTCAAAATTAATACCATCCAAGAGAGCTGCAACCCGTTCACCGCCAAAGTATGACAAATGCCCTGGAAGCCTAGCCTTTAGCGACCGTTACCGGCCGAGATGGATACGCTAGAGGGCGCTGTCGGAAGTTTCGGTGGGGAGGAGGAACCACGCTTGAACGGGCGAGGAGTGGGTGTGCTGCTTTCGTTGAAGTGACACCACGTTATTTTTGTTCACGAAATTCGCCATTTTGTTAACGCATATTATATCTCCACCGTTGAGCTTCCTTTTGTTGTAAAAGAATTGTACGCGTTCGTTCGACTTCGAAAGGGAGATCCATCTCGCGGAGGTTCCAGTTTTGTTTAGTTCGAGGCAGTTAGGTTTCACCGTCGCGTACCTAAGCCAAGTGTGGTGATTGTATTCCTGGAAATAAGGTAACCATTTGCTCTATATTTTTCTTCCGAATCGCCGTCTGGAGAGGCCAGGAAATTGACCGACGTTTATTCCATGTGCATATCGGAAATCCTTAGGGAAAACCATCTCAAATTTTACCGTTAGCCGCCATTTTGGACGCTAGGACGTCATAAAACTCGCCATCTTGAAAATGGAGTCGTTCCTACTTTGCACCTACATGTCTTGTAAAGAATGCTAGTCTTTGTTTAAAATAATGTTCACAATTGTCCCTGGAAGTATTCCGTGAGCCCCCAATTTCGTATCAGTTGCCTTCAGCCCTTCTTCGACAGCAGCTTGCGGTTGTTACAAAGCTATTTTGGACTCTGTTGACTTGAATTAACCAACTCCGTCAGACCTGAAGACTACAGGTAAAAGCTGGCCAAACGTCACACCTGAATGTCGGGGTTCTGAACGGTGTCTTATTGTTGTTTTGCGGCCCCTTGCGATTTCTTGTCGTTCGCTGTTAACTGACATCTAGCGCTTATTCGACATCGTGGAAGCCAAAGATCGGTTTTTAGTGTAGTTTGTGCATGTTGTAGTGTTGTAGTTATATAGTACCCCGTTCCGTATTGCGCCCGCTGATGTCATCGCATTGTATCCGTGTCAAAATGACTTCCAAACCAAGCGTCGCGTTACGGTATATTTGATTTATTGTGTTGTGTGTTCGTACATGTTTCGAGACAACAGAGTGACCAAATAGTGTTCAGTTCGTGGTCCGCGTTGCAGGCTGTTGTGAGAAGGAGTTAGGTGTACCTGCTTTCGGGGATACCTATGCCCATTTCCCTTGGGTGCATAGGGGCCTAGAAAAAAGGGAGTTGCCACGAATTCCTTGAACCTACGAAGTCCAAGTTGCAGTACTGTTTTCGAGTTCCTGACTAATTGCTTACTTCTCTAATTTTTAAAATACTAAATAACTACAAGAATAGTCCCTGAGAGAAGTGCCGTTAACTTGGACTTGGTTGGTACATGCCTCCCAGAAAGATCAATGTAACCATGTCTAGGAAAATTCCGTCATAAACTCATTTCTCTTGGTCCGTTGGATGTGCAAGTTTTGCCCCCACGATCGTAAACTCTCTCTACAATCTGGCTTCACTGACAGACATTTGTCTTGTTCGCTTCGCTTTAGTCTTTCCATTGGATCTACCTGTGGTCCACCACTCTCCGACTTACATGCACTCCACTTTGATCACTCCCCCTGTTTCGATATTCTTGTGTTTCCCTCTCAGATGTTTCATTGTGTCAGTCAGTTGTAAATTCCTGTAAACTACAAAGCTCAAGGGTGGAATGTATTTAGCTGATCTAACCTCGCTCATCATGTACCGCAGGATGGTTTAATTGTATTATTGTTTATTATTTGTCGCCAATTGTTACTCTGTTGAAGTCATGTAAAATTGTCCGTTGTTATTTATTATTTAGAATCATTATTGTTAACATTATGAAACCGCATGTGTACCAACTTAATTCGAAAACACCAGAAATTGTTAACCACAGTACGCAATCACTAACCTCAAGACACTTCAAGTTGTTCAAACTGAATAAACATTTAAAACCATAATTTTTGTGTTATCAATTTGCGCTCCACTCCTGATTAGCTCTCGCCATGTATCCAAAAGATTTGGGGTTTGTTTTGTTGGGTAAGTTTGAATGTCCCGCCATTGCTTGTCTTGTAAAAAAATCACACAACGTAGGGTTCTGTTTTTCTTTCATTGTCTGACGATCACTGGCCAACCTTTTCAATTTCGCGGTTTGTTTCAAATTTTCAAATTTGACGTTTGGTGACGTCATTGACATTTCATTTCATGTTCAAATTCAAAATGTGGCGGTAATGTAAAGGGGGGGTTATCACAAAGTCTAAAAAAGGAGCCTTACGTTGTGTGGGGGTAGCCGCGCCCTGAAGATGTCCACTCGAAGAGCCTGGAGCTGGCGGTATTGGCGCAGAGGTAGACTTGGGTGGTCTGCTTTGCTTCTTTTTTAGTGAAGCACCAAAACGTTTTGCTTCTTTTGAGGTTTTGAACTGCTCTTGAAAAATTTTCCCAAACGAGCGTATCGATTGGGCATTTTTCGAGAATGTCCTTGATCGACTGATCCAAGTGTGGCATGATCTGGTAACGCCGATGGCAGGACAGTGAGTAAAAGGCGTCAGCTACTAACTTCATGGGATCTCCTAGCTTTTCTAACTACTGTTGATTAGAGGGAGCGGTACTGTTCTTAAGAGTTTCATATTCCTTGTTAAATGGAATAGTCAGGGCGCTGATGACACTTGCCAGTTGACGTTGTAGTCGTACAAGAAAAATATCCTGGCGCAAAATCTGCGTGGGGACACAGGCCTGAATTTCGGGGTTGATTTCAGGTGGAATCAGAGTCTCACAATTCTTCAATGGGGGGTAAGCGTCAAGAGCGACTTTTCGAGCTTCCCGATCCAAGCCTTTTACCATAAAAACTGATAACCATTCGGCCACGTCGGTGTGAACTTCAGGTCCCGTTTTATTTGTTGACGATTTTTTTCCAAAAGGGCTAGTTAACCGTTGGATGGGGTTTCCGTTGGTGTGATTAAATCGGCGAGAGGTTCGTTATCACAATCCCCATATGAGGCGGCGTCTGCTTGCGAGGCTTTTGAGTCGCCTAAGAGCAGAGAAAAACAAAATTTATGAATTAAACTTCCAAGAACTCGTAAAGCGACAGGAAGTAGTGACGTCAGCGTGGACGATGTGTTGGAAGCGGCAGACTTTGTTGTAAAGCGCCAAGGTCGGCCATCTGCTCGCCCGGTAAGTAACTTCGATAGAATGCATAGTACAAATAAAAAAGCACTCGATAACAGAATATTCAGTGAGAGAAAACTGTACTACTTAGTATGTGATTATTTCAGTGGGAATAAGGGTAAACAATGTGCCAGTGGGAAAACATTTTACAAAAATTGTATCAACTCTTAGTCCAGTGGGTACTAAAAAGTTAATACGAGTTTCCCGTGGGAAACTGGTTGAAAAGATACTGCAATAAACCTAGTAGGTCCAGTGGGTACCTACTAAGAAGTTTATGTACAAAAATTGTATCAACTCTTAGTCCAGTGGGTACTAAGAAGTTAATACGAGTTTCCAGTGGGAAACTGATTGAGTAGATACTGCAATAAACCTAATAGGTCCAGTGGGTACCTACTAAGAAGTTTATGCAAGTTTCCAGTGGGAAACTATCTACTGTACAAAAATTGTATCAACTCTTAGTCCAGTGGGTACTAAGAAGTTAATACGAGTTTCCAGTGGGAAACTGATTGAGTAGATACTGCAATAAACCTAATAGGTCCAGTGGGTACCTACTAAGAAGTTTATGCAAGTTTCCAGTGGGAAACTATCTACTGTACAAAAATTGTATCAACTCTTAGTCCAGTGGGTACTAAGAAGTTAATACGAGTTTCCAGTGGGAAACTTGAGTAGATACTGCAATAAACCTAATAGGTCCAGTGGCTACCTACTAAGAAGTTTATGCAAGTTTCCAGTGGGAAACTATCTACTGTCAGGGAGGTAGGGATCGACTAATCTGTACTGTAACAGAACATTCCATTAAAAGAGAACAAAAAAGGTACTCACTTGAAGCTAGCAAATCTTCTAGAAGCGCTTTTAGTTTGTGTTTTTGCGGCCATCATGTCACTCGCTGAACTGTAGAGCTGAACACAACACGTCTCACCACAGCAAGCACGAAAATTGCAATGGGCTTTCAAGGCGAGTGGACTACCGGAGGTGGGGAGGGGAAATAGTGAGTTTGCTTTTAAAATAATCGTGCACCCAGGCTCCGAAAATTGCGACTACAAGAAGTTCTACTTTGTAATTCGAGAACGGCAATACGAAATATAATTATAGTTATTATTCTCTTTTCGTATATACTTCGTTTCGATTACGATTTAATACTGTTGAAGGGGGCGCAAAGGGGGCCTCGTGCAGAAGGGGCGAAGTCTCCTCGGCCTCAAAAACACTAATATTAATGGAATGGTAAAAACCGCCTCAAAATGAGCTCCGTTTCGGGACTTCTAGTCTTTACATTGATTTGATTACCAATCCAATACAAGTTATCACTCGAATTTCGAGTGACATTATGCGGTCACCAGTAATACTTACTTTTCAATTTATCTATACTAATACATATTATAAAGAGGTAAAGTTTGTAAGTTTGGAAGTAGGAGGTAATCTCCGAAACTATACTCATCCCATTTCAAAAATTCTTTCACCAATATCTAGAATGGATCTTCAGGTTATATATAATTATTATTATCCCCTTAAAATAAAAGGACTTTTCGTGGAGACCAATTTATTTTGCAATGTTGAGCGAATGCGTTTTTTACAAACGCTGTCTGCAGAGATATGTGAATGCTTTCTGCAGAAAAGTTGTAGAGCTTAAAAAAGCCTATAAAAGGTCGACCCCAACATACTCTGTGTCTCAACAAAAATTGTCCACTCGAATTTACTCGATTAAGAAAATTTTTAGCGAAAAACGTCGAGACAGGTCAATTTTTATCTGTAGGGGTACAACTTTTGGGGTACATTTCAAACTTCTAACTAAAGCACCCTTTCCGCACTGACTCCCACCCTTAAATTTTAAATAGGGAAAGTGGGGCATGCGACATATTATCGTTGAAAAGATTTTTTGATTCTCTATGCAATGGCTTCCTGCGGAATAAAAAATATTTGGAATATCAATTTTGCTCAAATTTACCAAATAAATGGCACTTTTGTAGGCACAAACACTAATTATGCCTTTTTTTTCACACGGAGCTTTCAATTTAGGAAAAATAATTGAAGAAAATATTTGTAACTCGAGTAAATTCAAGTGGACAATTTCCGTCGAGACAGCCTGTATATCTACATGTTAGCGCGGTGGCAGTTGATATATCGCGCATGCCTGGGGTGGTCAAGAGTGGGGATTAGGGCAGAGAGCAGGGAAATCCCCCAGGCAGACAGAGACACGATGCCTTGAGCACTAGTCAGGTTATGTTGTTGCCTATTCATAGTTTGTTAATGGTGTTTAAGATAAATTAGTATTATGAAGTCTTAGAATCTGTTATACGTATATATTAAAGTCAATTCACAAATTGATAAAATATGAATAAAAGATATAGATTACATTTTTTTTTTGTGGAGTTCGACTTAGATATATTTAAATTTTTAATTTAAATTTGCTCCACCTGGATTTAAAAACATTCTTCTGGTTTAAAAGATACAGAGTGATCATAAATTTAGTTATGAAATGTTTTTACGAAAAACGCTCGAACAGGAAGATTTTTGTTTTCAAATTGCCATCTTTTGACATAAAAATTTTGATATCTGTTTTTGAACTATACCACCGTCATCATTTTTTTAAATGGCAATCCCCAACATTTTTGTGGGTTTTAGATACACTTATTAACCGACTTCAAAAAAAGTAGGAGGTTCTCTATTCGATTGTATATATTTTTTATGTATGTTTGGACATAACTTCTTTGTTTATGAACCAATTTCAGTGATTCTTTTTGGGTTGTGTTCAGTATATCTTAAAGGTAGTCCCATTTTAATTTCATTCATATTGGACGTAGGATTTCGAAGTTATAGAAGGAAATTCCTCAAAATCAAATGGAATTGTGATCGACAGGGTACACCAGACGAATAGTTTTGTGACAACCCGAAAGAGGAACAACAAATAACTCTGAAATTGAAAAAATATATTTTTTACTTTTTAGTTAACTTATGTTACTTAGGGTTTTTTGAAGTCGGTTTCTTTTTTTTTAAGTTAATTATCAGTTCTCTATTCGACAAGAGTAAAAAAGTGAGTGGTTTTCCATTCTTCGTTGTTTGCTTTCCAAATTTATTGTTATTTAAAAAAAAATTCAAGGAATAAAAATTGTATTTTTTATGTAAAACGTAATTAAAAAAAAAGTTATGCAATGTATTAGTGGGTAGCCGGTCCATATTTTGTGCTCTCCGCGTTCTGATCAAATTAATCAATAACTGGCAGTGTCATTACATTAAATATGAAACAATTCGTGAAATGTGTTGAAGTTTAGATATAATCTATCCCTACTTTTAATATTCTCTCTGAGAGGTCAATTGGTATTTTTTTATATATAAAATTTAAAGGTATGCTCATTCAAATGATGAAATAATACGAGAACATTTTTAAATACATATATATTTATTATAAAACAACGTTCTACATTATATTTTTATATTTTTAATTCCATTTTGTATTTGATACATGTTTATATCTTGTTTTAATATATCTAGATCTTTAAGATACTTTTCTAATTTTTTTGTATATAATAATTCTACTCTAAAAGCCTTCTTTCTCGTAGACTTCATTCTTCAGTAAACTTTATGATGGTTGTTTGACCTACTGCACCTTCACTAATTAGATAATATATCTTCTTCCCACTTGTAATTTCCTTATTCAAATCCTCTATTACTTGAGAAGTGAATTTTGCAGTGGATCGATGGGGTAACACGGTTTTCTTCTCACCGTACACTGTGTTGCACTTACTAAAAGAATTGATTTTAAATTTTTTATATCTATAGCTAGGCTCAAGTCTCGATCAACCCAAAGGTTACTTCAGGTCAAGACTAGGTCATCAAACTGGGCCAGGACCGGCATTATAATCTCAAGGCTAAACTCCACTTAAGTCCAGACCTGTCGCGTCCTCTGAAGACTGGGTCATCAAACTGGGGCAGAACCGACACTACATTCTCAAGGCTTAAGGTCAATTGAGGTCAAAGTGGGCCAAAACCGGCATTACTTAACTACTATACTCACATTATTTTACCTCTTCTTTCTGCGTCTGGAACAGAAGTGGTAGAAAAGAAGTATGAATATCTCACATCCCATCTTTACTAATATTATAAAGAGGTGAAGTTTATAAGTTTAGATGTAGGAGGTAGTCTCCGAAACTACTCATCTGATTTCAAAAATTCTTTTACCAATATTTAGAATGGATCTTCAGGATGGACATAAGCTGTTTATTATCCCGTTAAAATAAAAGGACTCTTCTTGAAGACCAATTTTGCAACGTAAGTCGACGAAAAAACGGTCGATCGAAAGCGTTTCTTACAAACGCTCCGTAAGAGAGATATGAATACTTTGTATAGAAAAGTAAAAAAAACGACATAATATTATGTATACATATTATGTTAAAGTTAATTTACAAATTGATAAAATATGACTATTCCTATGTGAAAACGAATACTGCCTGAGCGAAGCCGTGGCCAGCCAGCTAGTTATTAATAAACAAGATTAGCGAATTCCAGTAAACTAATTTCTGGAAATATAGTGGCGCGGAAGGGTGAGTAGAATATTTTTGAAGTAAAACTTCTTTACGGACACTTGACTTGGGGAGTAAGCTGGTGAATGCGTGACGAGAGCGTTACGAAAAGTGTGATCGGGCGAAGCGAACGATTTTACAATAATTAATTAATAGAATTTTTCGCTGACGACAAACTGAAACATGTATTATCCAATACTGCAGACGGTATTAATTCAGGATTCTCTAGCTCCATTTATAAACTTACATAAATTAAGAGCACTTTCACGATGGCGAACTGAAGTTTTACTTCAGTCGTGTGGTCTAAAGCAGTCTATTTTTTTATATTTATTTTTCAATTCTTAATTTGTAAGGTGAGAACCAGTTTATTTGTGTTGCTGTCCCTTACAATATATTTTTTATAGCACTGAGGATGGCCCTTATTAGGCTGAAAGCGTTATGCTTTAAATAAAAATTAGACATGCATACATTTGTGGCGGCCTGAGATTCAAATTACCGCCACACTGACGGAAGTAGCCTGGAGGACCGGAAACCGGACAGATCCCGAACGCGCTCTTCGGCGTTCACACTCACTTCCTAACGGTCTCCGCGAGTAACAACTTCGTGTCGCAACTCTCACGCGCTTCATTTATTTTATGTTTGTTTTGTTTATAATATTCAGTTGTTAAGTTTGTATTTTTATAATAAACGTGTGGAATGCTCGTGTCTGTGTACCAACTATAGACCCGCATAAACCCACACATTCAACAATTAAATAAAAACTAACACATTATTGAAATGAAATTTTCTTTAGGCGTACCTCATATAAATGTTTGCTTGAAAGAGAATAAGATTGAGTCGTGACGGGCAAAAGTGAAATCTCAAATTTAAGAAACGTGTCACACTGTCATTTTATTTAAAAAAATAAAAAACGAAAAAGGGAGTTAGCAAGTGGGTCCAAATTAAATTAATCGTCATCTGTATCATTTTCTGGAGTGACAATTGACAAAAAGACTTTTCGGTATGTTCTTTCGTACATGAAGAACTGAGTCAATTGTGTAATTTTGCAAACCATAATCCCCCTTGAGAAACCCCAAATTTGATCATGTTGTAATTCGCCGTTGAAGTACAGGACCTGCATACACAAAGGAGTTTCTGATTACCTACCCGACCTGGGGCTAGTTGGCAGCGCCATCCAGAGAGGGGCTTGGTACAAGACTTTAGATATCCATCTATCTAGGGACTTTAACTGAAGAGAAGGGAGCGCAGTCACCCCCTAGTTTGGGCCCTTACGTTTTTAACCACCCAAGAAACAATTTGGTTGTAACCATCTCTTATCATTGTTCTTAAAATTTGTTAACTCTGATTTTATTTGCACTACGAGTTTTCATGTAATGCTGTGCCAGGAAAATTAGCCACCGGAAGTACAGGTAATGAGATTTGCAAGCTATTGTTTTCTGTTCATACGCGAAATTCTCAGCTAAATCATTTCAATTTTGTCGTAAACGTTCGCCATTTTGGATACAATGGGCTTGTTAATTTGTACCTCGCTCATTTCCTAGACTTTGTTTAAGTAATGTCAACTATTGCTATTTGTGAAAATATAGAGTGATTTGTAGAGTCACTACATAGCTCCTTGATCCAAAACAAAGTTTGAATAACAATATAGTTTTCTGACGCTTGATTGCTAAACAAACAGATTTCCCCATTTATCGCATGTATGTGTGTCCCATTAGTTTCATGACGCCATATGTGTGAACCCTCAGCTCAAAATTATTTATTTATTATCACAGTAAAAATTACTACAACTTCACACTAACACCCGGAAATCCCTTAGCTCCAAGTCCGGTAACTCTGTAAGTGGCCCCGTGATCCGGTGGTGGAAGTTCAACTCCATCTACAGTAAAAGCTGCCGTTGTTACATAGAGTTCGTCCAAGTTTGGTCCTCCGAAAGCCACAGAAGTTACCTATTTACAGAATTAATTTCCGGAATTAACTCCACAAAAGCGTACTTACTTGCTTTGCTGGCATTTCGATAGTTTGCAAAAGAGTATCGGGTTTGCGTGGGTCGATTTTGATGACTCTAAAACCGTTGAAAACAGCCACCCATAGATTTCCATCAGTGTCGATCGTCATCCCGTCTGGGACTCCGGGAACGTTGGCCTTTTCGAATGAGAAAATTGGTTTTCCATTTGCTGTAACGACACAAATGTTATTTAATTTTAAATTTACTATTCTTTACGTACACAAATTCCCATGTTTGAGGTCAACTTCATACTCATCAATGGTTCGTTTTGGGGAATCAATGTAGTAGAATTTCGTGTTGTCGGAACTCCATGCTAGTCCGTTGGAGATGGAAATGTCGCTGAGATGTTTTTTAATTTTTTTCGAGGAGTCGATACTGAACAGACCACCCTTGTTGAGTTTCACATGGCCCAGTACAGGTTCGCCCCCCATGGTTCCGACCCATAAGCGTCCAGTAGGATCGCATTTACCATCATTGAATCTATTATCGAGCGTGTCTGGGTGATCATCCACCGCTCCAATTTTTGTTAAATCAGAAATTTTGTCATTTTCGCCATTCCATGTTACAGTGTAGAGTTCGCGACCCACGCTGATCACAAATTTATTTTTTGCGCCTTCAACTGGTACTATCAGGCTCACGTGGCCAGATCCTATGGAAAGAATAATAAATAAATACATAATGATGTATGCGTGTTAATACATCATAACAAAGACAAATCAAAAGAAAAACATATAATTTTAGAGTCTTTACACTATACATTCAAACAAATTATATGACTATTAATGAAATAAATTGACTGTTGAAAGTTTCAGTCAGCACAAAAATATTTAAAAAATTCCAATTTTAGCCGACATCTGTAACTTGTTAACACTACTGCGAATTGGAGCTAAGTTTCTTATAATACTTATTATCCATAAACAGAGGCTAGGAAGTTGACGGTAATATGGATGTTCACATTTTTTTTTATTTCAAAAATCCATGGTTTAATTGTCAAAGAAACGCATGTTTTTGATAAAAAAAGTTCTAAAACTTTTTTTACAGAAATATAAGCCAAAATTCGCGAGTAAATTTGACGAGACTGGGACCAAGGCTAGCGATTCTTACGTCACAACTCATAGATCGAGTGGAGGATGCAATGCATTTCAAATGTTGTACTCTTCATTTGGTTGTTGGTCGACACAGAATGAGTTTTTATAAATGATGTTTTGTGCCTGGGTGCACAAATACCGTGCGATCATTTAAATTATAAATTAGATTAGGCAGCTTTTTTATTATGCAATGGGACAGTAACATTTGAGGTTATCTTAAACATTATGACGTTTATGTTTCTAATTGTTTTAATTTAAAGAAAATAAGAGACTAACAAATAATGTAGAATAATTGAGAATTACAGCAAATGTTCAAAGTGTTCTCCCGCAGCTTTAATTCAGCTGTTCACTCCATTCACCATTCTGTTGCCGTTTTTTTTTTCAAAAGTCACTTTGACATTCAAATTTTAAATGAAATTGTCACAAGTTAGTAGTGCGAACCTAATTTAAATTTCACAGCCTATTCTAATTTATAATTTAAATGATCTCGCGGTACTACCAGAAATATTCCCAATAATAGCTATTTATTATACAAGTGATAATGCAAATAAGTCACGAAAGAAATGTTTTCTTGAGTGACTTATTTGCTGTCAAGATACGTGTGTATTACATAGTTTTATCCAACACCTCCTTCGGTAACAGTTCTTAAAACATTCATCAAAACCTAAAAAATTTTGACGTTTATTTGACGTTCAAAATTGTTAGCTTATGAACTGATGGTTACTATGACAAATTAGAAAACCGTTGAATTATGTGTTGGATAAAATTATTATTTGTGTAATTTAGCAAGAAAAAGTGGTTTGCGACTGCCAAACAATTTTCTTTTGTTGTGAATATCCTTGCAATGTAAGGTTTAAAAATTATTCCACACAATTAGAAACGTAACAATATATATTAACAGCTTGAAGAACATATGGAAAATTAGTATCGATTCAGGAAAGTGGCGGCCCGAATGAAGCCAGATGTGGTTCCTCATATTTGTTCTTGTCAAACAAATAAAAAAACAGCTTATCCCCGCCAAAGTAGTCAAAAAGGAGCAAAAATCTATGAATGCAGTAGCTGTATGTTCTATATAATTATCGCTATTTATAACCACAATCATAAGTTTGATTTGTCTTTGCACCACTAGATTGTGGCTGATTTATACGTTTATCATTCCACGTTATCAACAAACAGTTCAAATAAATAAAACACTAAGAAACCCCCAAAATAGACTCGTATACACAGAGGAATCTTGACGTGCCTACCCTGCAAGTCGCTCGTTTGGCAACGACCCTGAAATTGGCAGTGCTCTGTAGCTGGGTGGGTAGCGGTCTGTAGTAGCTGTAGTACCGGGCTGTGGAGGGAGGTAGGATTGAAGGGTGTCAGCCCTTTCGATTAAGGACGACCGGCGGCCATTAGGACTTTAACGTTAGAAGCAACAGGTCGTTTTTTGTAACTAACACTTAATTTTTGCTTTTATCTGATTTTATTCCACTACGAGTTTTCATGTTTTTAAAGTTGAGTGTGTTCCATTGCATTGTCGAAATTCACGTTACCAGAAGGACCGGTTGAATTTAAATTAAAACTCGCGTATGTCGTGCCGCCGGAAGTATTTACAGGTAACCATTTGATTCTATCTATTTTCTCTGTAAGACCCAACGTAAAGAGATGGCCCTGAAATTGACCGGCGATTGTTCCACGTGCATTCTTAGATAGAATCCTTACAATTGTACCGGTGTCCGGCCATCTTGGTAGCGTCACTAATAAACCGACCGCCATTGTGCAAAGCGAGTCGTCAGTCCTTTGTTAGCCAGATCTTGATAAACCACTAGCCTTTGTTTAAATAATATCCACTATTGCTATTCAAACCCGGACAAATCGTTAAAAAAAGTACCTGTTTTTTCTCTATGAGGTCGACAGCAACTTGCGGTCGTTTAAAAGCTATTTTGCTTCTGTTAACTTGAATTAACCACCAACAACAAAAGGAAAAAAAGCGGCAAAGCGCCATACCCAATGTTGTGGTTCTTGTTTGTGTGTTTTTTTTTATGTTATGTTGCGCCCCCCCGCGATCTCCGGTACCGTTGTCTGCATGTTACGATCTCTAGCTAGTTTTAGGTATCGTGAGACCAATTTTCTGTATCTAGGATTATTATTTGTGCATGCTGTAGCCTAGATATCGTTGCGCCTCGTTTGGGTTTGCGCCCTAGATATCGTTGCGTCGCGCTCGTGTTGAAATGGCGTCCGAAAAAACGTTGCGTTACTGTATATTTTATTTCATGTTTATCCATACATGTCTCGAGTCAACAGATAGACCAAATAGCATTCATTTCGTGGTTCGCGTTGCATGCTGCTTTCGGGGAGTTATGCGGCCCGATCAAAGTCGTTTCTACTTTGAGTTGTCTCTTGGTCTGCAGTGGTACCCAGAAATGGAGTTGCTGCTAACTTCTGAGCCAAAACTAGGTTAGAGTTTGCAGCGTTGTTTTCGGGTTACTAGTTAATTGTTTCCTTCACAAGTCCCCGAGATAAGTTTTGCTAACTTGGACTAAGAATAAGGATTTCAATAATTGCCGCTGAAGTGGGGATATCAAAAGCCACAGTATTAAAAATTCTACACGGAGATTTAGGAATGAATAAGGTGTCAGCGCGTTGGATTCCCAAATTGAAAATTGCCGAGTCCATTAAGCTCGCCAAGTCCGAGAAGTAATCAACGAGTACAACTCTATGGAGATGGAACATCCACCTTACAGTCCGGACTTGGCACCGTGTGACTATTATCCCTTTGCTAAATTAAAAAAGCAGTTGCGCCGACGTCGTTCTTCTTCGGATGAATGTCTGAAGGAAGCGGTGGAGGTGATTTTTGAAAACCTTCCGAAAGAATTTTTTTTGGAAGGTATAACCGTGTGTTACCGTTAGTGGATTTTATATCGAAAAATAAAATTTTGCTTTTCTTCTAACTCTTTTCCTTCATGGCTAGGTAGATAATATAAAAATATCCCCTCGTATTTACATAATTTCTCTTCTCTTTGGTATTTACTCATCTGACAAACTGACATCAGAAATAGTTACTATTTATAGTTACTATTTCAATGTACTGTAAATATTCGATTCACAAATAGACACAGGAAATAAATGACAAATTAAATAAATTTAAATTATAATTATTGAAAATTATATTAGACCAGATGGTCCGTCCCGGATTTGAATGGTAATTTTATTTTATTATTTTATTTAATAAGGAATTGAATTTTAGATTAAACCCCCACCTCGTTACCCCCTTAGGAATGGAATTTTGAAAAATCGATTCAATGGATTCATGGATTAACCCCCCCACCTCGCTACCCCATTTATGAATAAAATTTTGAAAAACTGTTTTTAAGTGAGCGCCTACGCGGTAAAATAAGTAAATGTATAAAATTTCATTGCAATCGGTTGAGTGGATTCACAGATTTCGTGATAAGTGAGTCCGTTGTATTTGGGTTTTATATACAGGGTGCTATGGAAGCTAGCACAAAAAAAAACACCAGTAGAACTTGTCAAAATAAACATTTTTTCTATATACCATATAACATTTTTCTAGCCCCTTTTTCACTCTCCGCCTATGAGTTCATGCACTTGAACTAATGAGAAGGTTTTTGTGCGATCGGTGTAAACACCTTCAAGTTTTGTTGGGACTAGCCTTAAAGAAAAACAGGAAACTAAGTGTTCGGTCCCCTCTCCAAAACCCGGACTAGCTGCAACTCACCCCCACTTGAGAGTCAATTTGGGCACCTCCCTTTTCTGAAGGTCTGGTGAGCTAGATTTTAAGATTTGTAGAGAAGCCAAACTGCGCTCAAACGAGATAGTTGTTACCACAGTTGTAAATGTTGTTTGTTAAATAAAATCTGTGAAACCAGACAAGCGTCTTGTCGTGTTAACAAGCATCCATTCGGAACCCGTGGTTCCCAAAATCAAACACCGTAAAGTCGTACTTTACATCCGCGAGTAAAAATCAAACAGCGTAAAGTCGTACTTTACATTTTGGTCTTTCGAGCCGGATATTAAATCAATGAAACAAATCAAAGTTCCGTGAAGTAGTACTTTACACTAAGCATGACTAGGACAATTCAGTAACAAAAACTCATTTCTCCTGGTGTGTAAGCTTTTTCTGTACTGAACTCTCTACAATCTTGCCCCACTTAAAGACATTTGTCTTGTTAACTTGTTAACTTTAAGATGTACCCCACCACGGCTTTGTCTTGTCAAAAAAATAACACTGCTTTTTCTTTCATTGTTTCACGATGTGTGGCCAACCCTTTAAAGTTCGCGGTTTGTTTCAAATTTGACGTTTGTGTCATTTTATGTTCAAATTGAAAAAGTGGCGGTAATGTAAGGGTGATAAGAATTAATACACAAAAGCACGACACGTCTGGCAACCACGTCTATTACTTACTATATGATTAGATACAGCGCGCGCTTCGGTATACGAGTGGTGACGTCAAGCCAATGGGGTGGCGTTCCACGCATTCAAATAAAACCAGGCATTTCTTCTTGACTTTTTGACAAAACCGTTTTTTTTTTTCAAATAGAAAATTTTACAGCTTCAATGTAGAGACTATTTATAAACTTTTTAGTGTTTAAACAATATTTCATTTTTAACATCTAAATAACATTTAAATAACAATAACATCAAAATTTGGTTTACTTCATTATTTGTAGTGTAATTTTGAAGAAATTTATTTTTTGAAAACCTCATTTGTGGGTTAGCTCACGTTCCACTGAACGTAAATGAATATACTTACGGAACTTTTGAATTAATAAAAACTAGTTATTCTCTATTAATTTATGAACTTCCTTAAGATTATCGAATTCATGTAAAAGTTTTCTCATGCGCAGCCCTTGAAAGTGTTACCTCAGCGATAGTTATTCCAAGAGCCTGGAACTAACGCTCGCGCGAGTTAGAATGATGTGGACACGAACCTTTAGATTAACACCAAGAATAAAACAGTTTTAATTATGAACTGAGAAGGGAATTAATTCTCAACAACTGATTGTAATATTAAGCAATTAGTGAAGCTGTCACCAACATAAAAAACGGTAGTAAAAGATTAGATAGATAAGTATTTAGAGAAATGTTTTAAGCAATCTGTTATTTATCGACTCTGAAACATGTGGTAGGTGTTAACTTACCAATTACCGCTTTGGTGTGTGTCTTGGTTGCAGGTACGTAGCGGTGGATTGCTTTTCCGAAAATATCTACAAAATATAGTGACTGACTAGCGGCGTCCCAATGAGGACCTTCACCAAGTTCAACAGAGTCTACGATGCGTTCGACTTTCGGTGCCATGATTTTCTGACTGAAGGTTTTTATTAAGTTAATAGTCGACAATCAACGCAGCGCACCGTTTACTAGCACTGACCCTGAAACATCTGTAGCTTAGTATTTATAAGCGGCCTATGATAAGTTCTTATCGAGATATAATGCAAATAACAATACATTTTCAAAAAGGAGGGAACTTTGAAATACCTTGTCCTTGCTGCTGCTATCCTGCTGTTACTACCGTCTATCGCCACCTGTTGCACTATTTTTAATTAGTACTTTAACTTTAAAGAAATACAGATGTGAAATGCACGGAATGTTTGATTCGCTTTTTTTGTTTTTTACGTCGTTCTTGATTTAATATCCTTCATTAAATGTTATGAGCAAATTAATGTTGTTAAGATATATATGTTATAAAGAAATAAGGTTTTATAGGCATGAATAAATTTGTTAATACGGGTTGTTTATTACTATATTTTCGGTTTTTGCACACTCATGGTTTCTTATCGGATTATCTTGTTGTCTAGCAAAAGAAGTGTTTCTCTTTAGTGTAGATAAGAACATGAAGTTTTCCTCCATTAAATGTCTCGCCTTTCAAAAGATTAGGTGCCGATCTTCATTACGTATTATAATTTAAGTTTTCGTTGCACAATGTAGGTACGTACATGAGTGGAAGAGCCAATCCGCCGGCGCCGTTCTCTGCAGTGTATCGCAGGAACTTAAAAGCATATTGTTTTAAAAATGAAATTGTAAATTTTAAAATTTGTTTTATATAAATTGGAATCGTTTTTTTTATCAATCACGTGTTTCTAAAATGTTTTGTTATGATTATGAAAAATGTCTTAATCTTCTCAACATCATCGACTATTGAAAAAATGCAAAAATTTTCCAGAGTGGCTCTAAAAATGTTTGAATGATATCTGTTAATTCCATGATTTTTCTTGCTAATATTTGGATAGTAAATTGGAATAAAACAAGCAAATCGCATTTGGCAAGTGAAATTGTTTGTCGCGGATGTTATCCGCAAGTGCTTTAATATCGACAAAACTGTTAAAATTGATTATTGATATGCCTTTGATATATTGATATTGTTAAGGCAATCAATCTTAATTCTATAGAAATGTCCCTAACGTCACTTTCTAAGGTCTAGGATCCAAACAATTTGTTGCTAGAAGCTTTAGGCTACTTTGGAAGAAGGAAAAGGAGAAGGAGGACGTAAAAGTGCTCATTTTGTTCACCCTATACATTAAGAGCTAACAGCTAGTTCCTTATTTCCTTCTATTTTTAGATTAACTAGACGATACCCGTTATTATTAAACAACCAAAGCTGTTGTGTTATTTGACAATAAATTATTGTTCTCAATATGACGTTTTTTAAGCATAATTAAATTATTATCGTAAAGGTAAAATTATAAACAGCGAAATTAAGAAACCAAAATTTGATACTTTTCCGGATCTTCGCTTGCTGAGATCACTTTAACAATCTTATCATAGCTTTGCCTTAACCTGTAGAAATGCACATTTCAGATTTTGGTGTTGAAACTAGATAATCATGTTATTGATTAAAATTTCCAACTTTACATTTGGTGCCGTGACCAGGACATTGTCAGTCATTATCCAAAAATGGAGTATCATTATTATGATATAATATTCTATTAACAAACGAAATGTTAAACGGAACATTAAAGGTTTAAAATAATTATGTTAGAGATGAGTCGTAGCACTCGTCGTGTTGTTAATAACGTTGTTTAAATAAATTTGAAGTGTTAAGATCAATCGTCAGAAGTGGGATCTGTGGCTCAATGCCCTAAGATAGAAAAATTTGTGGAGGAAATATAGCTATAGCATTGCCGTATTTTGAACCGCTATCGGCAGATGCAAGCGCCTTGAAATTGAGGATATCGGAAAAGAGTTCAACTGGAGTTCGCTGGAGATGGTGGTCCGTGTAGGTAAAATGTTGCGAGGTTCGGCCAGAAACTGGTTTGGGGGAGCGCTAAAGCAAGCTGTGCTTTTGGTATCCTACACCTTTGACTCATACTGTGAATATGCGGGGGAAAAGTTACCTATTACATTAGATGAAAACTAATTTCACTGAACAAGAAGAATGTTCTTAAATCCAAGTGGAGTAAATTTAAATTAAAATTTAAATAATTTTTTATATTCTTTAAGGGCTGATGATGGCAGAAGTGTTCTGCCGAAACATGTACCATTAGGAATTTTACAGTTATTAAAGTTTGTGGAGTTCGACTTAGATATATTTAAATTTTAATTTCACTGAGATTGAAAATGTTGAAATTGCGGAGATCGAGGACAATTCTGTGGATCGGTGCGCTGAACAGCTAAGTAGAGACAATTAGCGAATTAATCGAGCTATGTGATCTTACACCAGACCTGGCCGCAAAAGATCAAATGTTGACTTCAGCAAACAAGTTCCTTCAAAATTTAGAAGAAAGTCAGATAATAGAACCTGTTTTTCCTGTCATAAAATGGGTCACATTGTTGCATCATGCCTTAAAAATCTTATCTGCCTAATTGATACTGGTGCTGCATGTTCCCAGATAAAGCAAGAAATTATGATGTCATTGGAATGTAATGTTGAGGCTCATTGTACAGTACTGCGAGGAATAGGACAAGGTTTGGTATCAGCTTGTAGTTGATATAGTAGAAATGAGTGGGGTAATCGTAGTTATGGATTCGGAACGCTCGTGTTTAGCTCGGACACCTCCCGCCATGATTACTGTGGCGTTAGATGAAATCCAGGGTGACTTCCAAACTGATCTTTGCTGCGATGAGAAAATGCAGCTAGATTGGCTCGGAAATTTTCAAGAAATTGAATCGGAAATTAAATTGAAAAAAGGCAAATCGTCCAAGAGTTCCTTTATAATGGAATAATACGATAAAGTTATTCGCCTGAAAAGAGAGACGGTAGCGACCGTTTGTGCGTGGATTTTAGAGCGCTAAATCGAATTACAAATAGATCGGTATCCTTTGCCGTTGATTGATGACCAGATAAATCGCCTACGAATAGACGATAATGTCGTCCAACCATGCCGAACACCTGCTGCACTTGCGCGTCGCCTACGAGAGGCTGGAAGAGTACGGAACTTACTTACCTTGGGCACGTCATCTCCGAAGACTGCAACCGGCCACAGAAACACCACCTCAGCCAGTTCACCGAGGCACCAGTACCTAACACCAGGAAGCAGTTACAGAGCTTCCTGGGACTGGCAAACTGGATCCGGGAGTATAACCGACCTCCTCAATACAAAGGTGCTCTTCCGATGGAGACCGGAAGCTCAACGAACGTTTGAAACGTCAAAAGAGGAAATCAGCAAGCCCCTCCAGCTAGACCGTCCAGACTTCAAGAAGAGGTTCATCTTGCAGACCGGCGCAAGCGGAATCAGAATGGCGGGGGTTCTCCAAGAATTCAAATACGATGTCGAGCACTGCCCTGGGAAAGATAACCAGCTTCCCTACCTCCTATCCAGACATCCGGAAGCCACCGTGAGTCGGGGCGACACGGACGACCTGGACCGGGTACTGTGCCCCCTGCAACCGTGCGGACCTCCGGCGACGACTACAGGACCGATCCCTGGCGGACGAATTCAAACGGGCCACGGAGCTGCCAGCCATGCTGGCGAGACTAGAACAGATCCACCAGAACGGGCCACAAGCTTGAGGCGATCGCGCCTTCGCCACCAATTACTTCACAGAAGACGGCTACCTAGGACACGTAGAGGAACCACGCCAATTATTATGGGTCCCCTAGGCCGCACAAGCGCGAGCATTGGCGGAGTTCCATGATGACGTAAACTTGAGCAATCCGCCAACACTTCACCTTGCTTTCCCTCCTGTCCGACTTGGACTTACATCCGGGCTTGCCTGATAATATGTGCCACCACCAAAGGAGGAAGACAACCCCTTTGCGGCTCACATCTCCAGGCGGTCCTGGCAGGAGATCGCAATCGATTACATGGGTCCGTACGCAGTGACTTTACGAGGAAGCCAGTTCGTATTGGTGGTGACACGTATTTAGCAATGGGTGGGAGTCTTCCCAATGAACTGGTCCACCGCCAAGTTGACAGCGCACCTGCTGAAAAACGAAGGCTTTTCGCGGTTTGGATACCCATCCGATAACGACCAGCGAGGTATTTCGTCGCAAATTTCAGAAATGGAAGGTCCATCGAACGCAAGAAATAGGACCTCAAGAAGCTGCTGCGTATCTTGAGCCAGTCCAAAGCCCCCATACCGTGGGACCCAGCGATACCTTCTCACCACGACCCGGAGGAGACACCGGGCAGTACCAGGGAAGGGTGCGATAGGGGAGAAGTCCGTGACGTAATCCGGCCTCCAAGCGAGGGAAGTGTGTTGTGAAACGGAAAGGCCCCATTCATACCGTCCGGGCTTAATGTAAATAGTAATTAGAAAGTAGTCTTTAATATAATCAATAGGTAGGGATTAGAATAAATTGTAGATTTAAACCTAAAAAAACATGTAAAAACATTGATGCACCGAGGGCGCAGCCAAGGGTGAGGAACGGAACTTTTTCCAACTTTCTCTTTTACCATTACTCGTAACGTCTGAACATCAAACACCATCTGTACGTCGAAGAGGGTTTGGTGAGAGTGGAACACCTGGTGATGCCTTCTCGATGATGTTGTCTACAGGCCAGTAGGGGAATTGGGTCGTTCGTCTTCTTTCTTAGTCTCTCATTTTTATTTGTGTTTTCATAAAAGAAAAGTCTAATTTTTTGCTTGTCTTTTTTATTCAAACACCTTTTTCGAGGGCTGAATAGAACTGCCTCACAATCGGAAATCGACACGTGACGCTTACTGCGGTCGGATGCCTCGAGCGCCAGTTTTTTTTATTGTGGTATGCTCCACACTTGTCCACGGGTAGCTACAATGGAGTAAGGAACGCCAGGGGTCAGCTGTCTAGTTAGGCATGGAGGGAAGAAATAACTTAAGACAATGTAACAATATTTAATGCACACCCTATATAGTACTATATACAATGTATTTACTATTTACAACACCACTATCTTCACTATCCTCGTCGCTTCTTTTTCTCTCTCAATGGCGGGACGCTCTCCCAACGGCTGTGGCGGCGGTGAAAGGTGACAAAGGTAGGGAAGGTGTGGTCCGGGTTTCCTGGGAAAAACACGCGCGCAACAGCTGGCTGGCTCGCGAGCAGAGTGCCCCCGCCGTCAGACAACTGTTAGGTGCCGGAATTTCACACAGACAGGCGATGACTAGAAACCGGAAACGGCGACCGGAAAGACCCGTCCGGATGCTACCAAAGACGCGGACGATTGGCTGGCCCGCGAGCAGAGTGCCCCCGCCGTCAGACAACCGGAAGATGCCGGATTTAAACATCGGCAGACGATGACTAGAAATCGGAAGTAGCAACCGGAAGAGATCCGTCCGGATTAAACGCGCACGGCTGGCTGGCGCGCGAGCAGAGTGCCCCCGTCGTCAGACAACCGGAAAACGCCGGAATTAAACGCCGGCAGGCGATGGCTAGAAACCGGAAGTTAAGACCGGAAAGAACGGGATCGGGTTTTGAAGGGTACCGGGATGTTACAGGAACTTGGACGGGAACCGGGAGGATGGTCGGGTGGGACTTCCTTTTCGGTAGAGGTGCGACTCACATCTGCCTTCTGCGGCTGAGCGGAGCTTCTTTTATGGACACGCTGGAGGGGAGACGATGACGTTAGCAGACGCGCGCGGCCTGTCGTGACATAGTAGGGATGAAGCGTTATCACCGCATTCTTTTCCGGACGGAATGTCAGCGACTCCGGACAAGTTAGCGATTCCGGAGCGGTAAGGTCCGGAGCGGGCTTCCTTGCTGATCAAAATGATCCCATCCCGATCGGATAAGGGGAAGCATTTTTCCTGGATAGTTTAATAACTCGGTGCGAAGGGCCTGGCCCGCGGTGACAAAAGTGGCAGCTTGGGGTGGTCGTATCGACTTCCGGAAAGTTGCATAAGCTGCGCGCTATTTTTCCGGTTATAACGGTGAAAGTTTCATCCCGATCGGAGGTCCAGAAGTATATTTAAGAAGCGGTTAAAGATGTCGTTTTGGGCATAGGGTGTTTGACCTTGCCGAACAATGGGAGAGCGGCCTGCTGGATTGTGGAAAATTTCGCTTCAGAGCGTTGAGCATCACTTCTGACACCCTTTTCTTGGAATTTTCCGGTGACTTCGTCACAACATATTTATACCTGCGACCGGGAAAAACCAGATCGCAGGTGGTGTCCTGCTTCCTGATGTTAGATTTTTGGGTGAATAGGCTGCAGCCACCTATTCACCCCAAAATCTAACATTAATTATACTTAAATATAATTAGAACTATACTTAATCTATAGCGCGAGCGCCTAACCATTAATCTAAACTAATCTAACCTAACCACTCGCGACCGCATGCGTGAAAGCAGCGAAATCGCAAGAGCGTGGGCGGTGGGCGTGACGGAGTGGCAAACAGTATAAAGTTAAACTCTCGGCGGCTGGCGCCATTTCCACTCCGTCTACCGTCCTGAACACACGCTCGCTTCCTGTTGCAGTTTTCATGTTATGTCGCAACAGGACGCGTTGTTTTTTATATTAATCTATTCTAAACTTAAAATTAACACTATCACTACACTAAACTAAGGAAAATCTGACCGCGAAACACCGTCCTACAACACATCTTATAGCCACCGGCGCAACTAGAGCGAATGGACAAGTGGAGCGACACGTCGACACTGTAACTAACTTGCTCCTTGTAGAATACGAAAATGGGTGGCGTGGAGGAACAGATGGTTGACGTTAACGAAGAAGGACTTACGTGAATCCAAAAGAAAACGTCCGCAGACAAAAAAATAGATTCGACGAGAGTAGGTGCTCGATAACTAAGTACCACGACTACCAAAATTGGCTGCAAAATTCAAGGGTCCATACCCAATTTTGAAGGTTTTGTCCAATGATCGAAACGACATCAATATGGGTACCAAAAAAGCAGGTGATAGGGTGAAGCACTACTTGGGAGAATTGACTGATGGTATATTAGTTTTTGTATAGTGTTTGTAAATCAGTTCTGGTATCTTAACAGTTAATTATGCGCAAAGAAGTTTAATTAATGTTGAGATGTAGAGTTTTTATATCTTGAATTTTAGTTTGATAATGTTGCACTCCTCACGTTTGAGAGTTACAGTTTTGACGTTTTTGCGTAGAAGCCCTCCAAGTCCGCATATCCTGTCAAGCTAGCCATTTGACTTCTACTTGACTTGTAACTAGTTTTTTTTTTGATGAGTTGAGTCAGTTACTGAATCTACGAAGGTAGAACATTCTTCAAAAATTTATTGAGATACTCGTATTAACAAGTTTATATTTATCTATGGATTTCTGTTGTGTTGATTTTCTTTGTAAGAGCAAGAAAACAAAGAAAACTAGATAGCGAGTATTTAGAAGAAACGGATCCAGATGTGGTAGAAGAAGCAGCAGTATCCCGAGAACGTAATACATCGAAGAATGGCCGTGTTAGAGATGCCTAAGCTGTTACGTGTTGAGGATGACGTTGCTGTTGCACAAGCAATGCGTCACGCGATCATAGCACTCGTCGGACAGAAGTTTCAATTTTCAATTTTTGCATTCAACCTAATAAAGGATTGCAAATGATAGTCTTCCAAAAATTGTTCGTTTGCCTTTATTTTCAATCACACTTTACAAATCTAAAACAATCAGTTTTTTAGTGGTAAAGTTGCAAATAAATTCGTGTGGTTTTGAATTGTTTTACTAAACTTCTATACACATACTTTATTTATTCAGATTTTACAATTTAAATCGAACCCCCGCTAACCCTTTGGATCCGGTGCCCTTTATAACATACGTAGCCCCATGATCTGGGGGAGGATATTCAATTCCATCTGTGGTTAATTTAGCAGTTGTGACGTATAATTCATCTAAATTAGGTCCTCCAAAAGCGACAGAAGTAATCTATAAATTTAGAACATTATAAGTACTCGAACTAGTTGTGGTAAAATCGTACTTGATGTGCAGGTAATTGTATTTTTTCAAGCAATGTCTCTGGTTGTCTAGGATCAATTTTTAACACACAGTCACCACCAAAAACGGCAACCCATAAATTGCCGTCTGTGTCAATGGTCATGCCGTCAAGTCCACCTGTGATGTCCGTTTTATTCAAGGTAAAAATGGATTTAGGGTTCGCTGAAATATGTTTTTCTTACTTACAAGAAGATACATTTTTAACTTAATACTCACATATTAATCCTTTGTGTATGTCAAAGTCATATTGATCCACAGTTCCTTTATGAGTATCGATGTAAAAAAAATACTTATTGTCCAAACTCCAAGTTAAACCATTGGAGATACCAACTTTTTTTAAATGGGTTTTCACTTGCTTGTTAGGCCCTAAACTAATAAACGATCCTTTTTCTGGTTCCACGTATCCATTAACCGGTTGTGGACCCATTGAACCTTTTACATGCAAATAATACCGTTCGATAATGATCGCTTTTAGTATAATTTTTAATTGGGGAATAATTACCAGCCCATAGCCGTCCTGAAGCATCACATTTTCCATCATTCCACCTATTGTTGTGAGTGGCTGGATGATCATCAATTTCCAAGATGTTTTCCGTTTTCGACACTGTATCGCTCAGTCCATCCCAAGTTACTATGACGAGATCTCTTCCAACTCCAACAAGAAATTTGTCATAATGACCTTCAAGGGGTATAATAAGCGATACATGATTAGTTCCTAGAACGTCTGTTTTTTGATTTCATTTTGGTTTTGTTAATTCCTTTACCTATTATGGCTTTTGTATGCTCTTTTGTTGATGGCACGTATTTATGAATTGCTTTTCCATAAATGTCAACAAAATAAAGAGTTTGGGTTTCTGCATCCCAATGAGGACCTTCGCCTAATTCGACGCTGTCTACCACTTTTTCCACTTTTGGTGCCATTTGCATAAAAAATAACTCGTGAAGATACCTATGTTATAAATTCAACCTTGTATAAAGTAGGAAGTTCAACGATGAGTAACAATAATTACAAGGATTAGAAGGATGCATACGTAGGATAATTGCAGGTTATTGGTAGATGCAACGCGATCTTATAATTGTTACATTGTTTTGATGTTATTTAATATTTTTGACATTTTTTTTTTTACACAACTTACGACGGATTAAATTAAAGGCATCTTACAAATATTTGGGTACATTTCAGTAATTTAGGTTTGAAGAAAGTTAAAAATAGGGATTTAATTCTTTTAAATTGTTTTTTATATACAAAATTTTTACTAACCGTTTAAAACAGTACATCTTCAGGGAACAGTCGGGTTTGCGTGAGGGATTCAATTTTATTGTTATCGTGTACCGGTTAAACTGCTCCGTAAATAAAACCCAACACTGTAAGTTTATTGATGAGTAAATAAGAATAATAATTATTAACGTCACAAGGCCGGGAACCCAATTTTTACAGTTCTAGTTGAGAATATCGAAACGTGTATACTGTAGAAGAGGTCAAGGGGTTCTGGACGTATGTCCTTAATTATTTTATTTCATACTTAATTAAATTCGTACTTGGTCAAATTTTAAGTTCCCAAGATATTTAACAGTTTTTATTTGTTGATAACTGGAAAAATGAGTTCTAAACAAGACGTTCCTGAACAAATTTTGCAAAATCTGTGAAGTAATCCCAGTGAAGTCTTGTGATCGATACCAAAAAGAATTTAAGCTATTTGAAGACTGGAAACTGGCAAACAAAGTGACAGCAGTAATGACCGAGGATGTGATGCTCGTTTTATATGTGTTAGATTTGGTAGGAGTTTTTATTTATTTTAAGTATTATATAATACTAATATACCAAAGATACCGGCACCCAATTAGTAATAAGTATTCCTGTTACCAAACACATCAGAGTTTTTACCGTAATCAATGGCGTTGAAGGTATAAAGTTTTTGGAATTATATAGAAGATACGTTAATTTAAGACCTAAAAATTTACCGCGCCAAGATGTTGTTTATTGAACAACATGACGTCACAATTGGTTTCAATTTTACGCAGCCAACTATGCAAGTAGAGGGAACGGTTATTTAGGAATCCAGCGGTAATACTTTTTTTTATCATCATAAGAATAATAAATTAATAGCGAAATATAGAAAAACAATAAACAATGTTTAACTTTCTGTTCTTTTGGAAGATTCAATATTATTCCAACGCAACGTCTGACGTCACTTTTGGGTTTTTTGACCCATCATTATGAATTGTAGTCCTTTCACCGTATCTAAGGTTAGGAAACAGGAAGGCAACCTGAACAAGAATATTCCCAAAACGCTTGCATCGCCAACCTAAAATTTGGGGAATACCCAAATTCCACAGTCTACTGAGATTGATGTCAATAATTTCTGAATATAGTATACTTCTACTTCTTTTGTCGAAATGACATTTTTCCTCCAGTTAACGTTACAGGAAATACTAACTGTACGATTAATATCAACATTAATATTTAGAATCTATATTTGTATTTTTATAATAAACAACACATTAACTTGGCTTTGTTGCTTGTCCGGTAAAGATTTCAGTACCGTAATATTTTATTTACTGGACTGAAATCAATACGGGAAAGCTTAGAATTTGATTAAGTATGAAATAAAATAAGTTAGTTATAATTAAGATAAGAAGGAAACGATCAGAGTGAAGAGGATTACACAACCGCTGCGAAAAACAGAAAAAGCAGATCAGCTCTTTTTGGGAGATAGAGCGAGAGAGAGAAAAGCGATGAGACTGGAGAAGACAACGGGAATGATTCAGGGAGTACAACAAACTATGAATATGAGCTGAACGACTATAAGAAGAGGGCAAAAAAGTATACTTTGTAGAACTGAAATGAAACACAAAACATTCAAGTAATAAAGGAAAAACCCAAATTAAAGAAAACATTACAACAGGTAACTGAAAAGGTCGAAAAGAAGAAAACTAGGAAAAATATTTTTTGTACCGACACCAAATAAAAACAAACAATTAAAAGGTGTTGAAGAATTAATCGGAACTTTTATTAAAAAAAATAAAACAGATGGAAACGAAGTAAGAATGTCCTTGAACAAAACAGGTAGAAATAAAATTGAGGAAAATAGGAAATAACAGGAAATTAAAAAATCGAGGAACACAAGATGAAAGAGAAAGCACAAATTAGTATCGTATTTAAAAATAACAAGTACAACTTGTAACGAAAAATTGTTGTAAAATTGTTCAGCTAATTAATGTTATTGAAGAATCAGAAATGAGGAGACTGTGGTGACAACTGACTACGGCGATTTTACTTGAAGGGTCCCGATGGTTGAATTTTTAATAGCCCCGTCTAAAATTTGATTAAAAAAGTAAATGTGATCAGCTTTTGAAGCTTTAGGAAGAATTTCCGGATCTATGCTAATATAAACGATTTTTCTTAGCTTTTACAATGACCCCACAAAATATTGATAATTCTAGACACCTTTATATTACCAAATAAGAAGGGGATAAAGTCGACATAAGCGAAGTAATGATAAAGAACTTGACTGATAGCATTAGCAAAAGAAAAGAAGAAGATAATAAGTAAACACGTGTACGAATTGTACAGGCCAATTACTACCTACAAGCAGATCGAAAACTAAATTAGTCAAAGTTGGCTATTCACGAAACACCGTTTGTCATATTATGAAATGTCAAATTTAACAACTTGACATTTAGTAAATAATAAATTCTACTTGTTAAGAATTCTGGGAAATTGTTTTGAAATCTGAACTCCTTACGATTCTGTATAACCTTGTATTTTATTAGTTCTTAGTATTCCAATAGTCTGTTTCGTTTGCGTCTGCTTGTATTCTTAATTTTATAGTCAGTCACAATAAAGCCTTTGACCAAGCTGTGTCTCTCTGTTTGATCAGCTAACAATTATCCTGATCTTCTTCAGGTTATGGTCCCAGACTAGCGTGAAGGTCGTATGTAGTTTTACGAGTTTTTCGGTACGGTAATTTCGGGTTCGGTGTTTTCGCGTTCGTCGTGATCGTTGTGGAAATTTGCAACAATGGACTCCGAAAGGATACACGTTGAAAAACTACGTGACAGTAGAAACTGGCCGCAGTGGCAATTTGTGGTCAAGACGCTGCTAGATTGCAGTGGGGCTTTGCAGATTTGTGACGGGACAACGGTCAAACCGGAAGCTCAAGAAGGCGAAAATGCTGAAGTAATTGAAGCGCGGATTGAATCGTACAACAAGCTAGACAAACTGGCGAGAAAACTTATCGTCACGACAGTGGAAGCCAAACCACTGCAGTTATTAATGACCTGCGAATCAGCACATGCAATGTGGTCTAAATTGCACGCAGTGTACGATTTAAAAAGTGATGAGACCTTGTCATTAATACAGAAACAATTTTTTGAGTTTAAGTGGAATCCGTCGGAAAGTGTTGCGGAACATATTGCGAAACTTGAACAAATGGGTGATCGTATGAAAAAGCTTGGAGGTACCATTCCCGATTCAATGCTACTAACAAGAATTTTGTCAATTTTACCGAGTGAATATAGGCATTTCCACAGTGCTTGGGATTCGACAGAATCAAGACAGAAAACTCTGGAAAATTTGACAACTAGATTGCTAACGGAAGAGCAGCGAATGAAACCGGCCAACAGCTCTGAATCCAACAGCGATGAAATGGTAGCTTTGTTTTCAAAAATGAAAGCGGGGAGTCAAGAGAGAAAGTCAGACAGTCAAAAGAAATTTAAGTGTTATGGATGCGGCAAAAGAGGTCACTTTAAGAAGGATTGCAGAAATAAAAGCAAGAAGGATCAATCTAAGGAAGGTGCGACAGCATTCGTAGGAAACAAATGTATCACGTTTGACAAAAATGACTGGATTATAGACAGTGGAGCATCCGACCACATGTCTAATGTGAGAGAAGTATTTAAGGAGTTCCAAGAGTTCGAGAAACCTGAACTGATTTATATTGGAAATGGTGAACCAGTAGAAGCCGTCGGAAAAGGAGTCGTAGAAATTGAAATTCTAGTAGGTGGCAAATGGGAACCAGGTTTCATGAATGATGTATTATACACTCCAAAAATGGTCTGCAATCTGTTTTCGGTTAAAGTGTCTGCAAGAAGAGGCATTAATTTCATCATCAAGAACGAAGGAAAACAGTGCGTGTTCGTAAAGAACGATCGGGTTGTCGCAACCGGTTCGGAGTTCGGAAATTTGTACAAAATCAACCTACGCGTCAAAACTCCGAGTTCAACGTGTGTCGTCGCAAATAAAGAAGACACGGGAAATACGCTTCAGATCTGGCATGAGCGCTTAGGTCATCAAAATAAGCGCCATGTGAAGAACTTTTTAAAAGACAATGGTCTGAACGTAGAAGTGGACACTGAATTTTGTGATGGTTGTGTATACGGCAAAATGCATCGCGAAAGTTTCGGAATTCGGGAGGTTCGAGCTAAAACACCGCGAGAATTAATTCATTCGGATGTATGCGGTCCCATGGAAGTGGAATCTTTGGGTAAAAAGCGGTACTATGTGGTATTCAAAGACGAGTACAGTAATTTCCGTCAGGTGTACTTTTTGCGGGAAAAGTCTGAAGTGAAAGAAAAATTTGAACTTTTTTCAAATGAAGTCAAAACTCGCTTTGGTGAAAACATACAAGAAATTCACTCCGATGGTGGGAAAGAGTATGACAACAAGGACATGCATACTCTAGCAGGAAAACATGGTACTAAACAGACTTTTACACCACCGTATACTCCAGAACATAATGGAGTTTCCGAACGAGAAAATCGAATTCTTGTCGAGTCCGCAAGATCTATGATGTATGCGAAGCCGTCGTTGCCAAAGAGTCTCTGGGCAGAGGCGATCAACACAGCAGCGTATGTTTTGAACAGGACCGGGCCGTCTAGATTTGGAAAGAAAACACCGTATGAACTGTGGTACGGGGAAAAGCCAAGTTTTAAAGACTTTCGTGTGTTCGGTACTCAGTGCTTCGTACATGTGCCGAAAGAAAAACGGAAAAAGTGGGACAGAAAGGCGCTCAAAGGATTTTTCGTTGGATATCATGACAGCTTTCGAGGATACAGGATCTACGTTCCAGAAAAACACGACGTAATTGTGAGTCGAGATGTAGTGTTTAAAAATGAAATTCTGTGCAGTGCATTTCCGGGTGAACACAAAGAAAAATGTAAATCGGAAAGTGTGTGGGTGGAAGTCCAGAACGTTGGAGAAGTCGAAGAAATCCATGAGGAAGTTCAGGACGAGATAATTCCCCAATTCGTGGAACCACCGTTGCAAGACGTTCAAGAAGAAGTCAGTGAAAATGACTCTTTGCTAGATTATTTTGACCCAGAACTATTCCAGGAATCGGACGAGGATTTTACTACCGACGTAAGTTTGGAACATTTAGAACGTCAATATAATTTACGCACGAATGAAGAAAGAAAACAACCAGAACGATATGGATATTTATCGTCAACATTCAACAAAGAAAGTGAACCGAAGAGTTTCCAAGAAGCAATTAGTTCAGCTGATGCTGCAAATTGGAAGGTCGCAATGCAGGAAGAAATAAATTCACTTTATGAAAATAAAACGTGGGTTTTGGTTAAGAAACCGCCTGATGCTCAAGTAATTAGCAACAAATGGGTATTTAAAGTGAAACCTAGTTTTGATGGATCAAATTACAGACATAAAGCGCGTCTGGTAATTCGAGGATTTTTACAGCGAGAAGGCGTCGACTTCAGTGAAACTTTCAGTCCGGTGGCGAGATATGAGACAATTCGTATTTTGCTAAGTGTCGCGGCTCGTGAAAGACTTTTTATTCGACAGTTCGATATAAAAACTGCGTTTTTATACAGTAACTTAGAGACTCGAGTAGATATTTACATGGAGCAACCAAAAGGTTTTCAGGACAATAGCGGGCGTGTTTGTAGACTTTTAAAAAGCCTTTATGGTTTGAAGCAAGCACCGAGGTGTTGGAATAAGTGTTTTTCGAAATTTCTAACAAGCTTTGGACTCCAAGAAAGTGCTTCGGACCCCTGTTTATATGTGACAAACTCACGGAAGAATAAACTCTTTGTTGAAATTTTCGTGGATGACGGACTAGTGTTTTCCACTCGTGAAACAGATGCCGACAATTTTGTGCAAAAATTAGCACTGGAATTTAAAGCGGTAATCACAAAGACTGTAAAATCTTTCTTGGGTATTGAACTTTCATTTCGTAGTGATGGCTCTGTATTTTTGAGTCAAAGTGCCTACGTGGAGAAGATTCTCAAACGTTTCAACATGCAAGATTGCAAGCCTGTTACAACTCCAATTGAAATGGGATGGAACAAAACTGACCTACTGAACCTACCAGCAGAAAATATTCCCTATCGAGAAGCGGTGGGCAACCTCATGTATCTGCAAGTTATATGCCGTCCAGACATTTGTTTTGCAGTGAACATTCTGGCGAGAAGTTTGGACAAACCTTCTCAAGCTCACTGGCTACTTGTTAAACGAGTATTTCGATACTTGAAAGGTACAAAGACTTTTGGATTATTGTACAATGCTGTTGGTGATTTCGAAGTTTATGCTGATGCCGATTATGCAGGTGATCCAGAGACCAGGAAATCAACATCCGGAATTTTGTGCAAATATGGAGGTGCTGCCGTCATTTGGAAGACCAAGAGACAACAGTGCGTTTCGTTAAGTACAACAGAAGCGGAATTTGTGAGTGCGGCGCACGGTGCGAAAGAAGGTATTTGGTGTTCTCGGTTATTTACCGATTTCGGTATAAAGTGCGAGAAATTTAATATGTTCACCGATAATCAAAGTGCGATAAAGTTGATTAAAAACCCAGAATTTCATGATCGTTCAAAGCATATCGATGTAAAATATAATTTTATTAGGGATTTGTATCAAAAAGGAAAAATTGTAATTAATTTTGTTCCTAGTAGAGATCAGTGCGCAGATGTTCTTACTAAAGCACTTGCTCGTCCCAAATTTGAAGATATGAGAAATAAATTAGGTATTACTAATAATGTTTAATTGTTATGTATTAAAGGGTTCAGCTTTAGGGGAAGTGTTAAGAATTCTGGGAAATTGTTTTGAAATCTGAACTCCTTACGATTCTGTATAACCTTGTATTTTATTAGTTCTTAGTATTCCAATAGTCTGTTTCGTTTGCGTCTGCTTGTATTCTTAATTTTATAGTCAGTCACAATAAAGCCTTTGACCAAGCTGTGTCTCTCTGTTTGATCAGCTAACAATTATCCTGATCTTCTTCACTACTAAACTACAACAAGCGATTTTTCATGCGTGGCGAGCTTTGACTAATTTGACTAATTTGAGCATAAGCTGCATACATAATCAAAGTAAAACATAAGGGAGCCGAGGTAGGGAAAAAGTTAAAATTCCCAAAAGTGAGAAAAATTTTAAATGATTAAACATAATATGGAAGATTACAAAAACAAAAATTATCAAAATGCAACAGAGACAGTATAAAAATAAAACAGAGCGTAGGATTCTTCATAAAGAAACTTAATATAATAATAACAAAGGCGTGCAAGAGAACTATAAATCCAATATTGGAATCAAAAGATATATTAAAAGAAAGTAAAGTCAGAATCTAGGAAAATTATTTTCCTACGATAACATATTAATAAATTATTCTTATGGCTCGTATTTGAAACAACTATAACCGTAATCCATCTCCTGAGGGCTATAACTGTTCCAAAAGTTTCGGTCTTCTCGAAAACAACGTCAGGTTTAATCTTTTCATAAAATTCTCCAACTATTCTTTGTTATTATGCATTTTGAAAAAAAAAAAAATTGTTGGCGAAAATACTTTTTCACTTTAGAAGTGAAAGCCCCGTCTAATTTGAATATTTTACTAGTAAATAACTTTTGTACTCTTGATTTATTATGAAAAAAAAAAGAAGTTTTCTAAAATTCATATTAAAACTGTTATTATTTGTCAAAAAATTGTATGTGCAACTCAAGCTAAAAGTCGGTTTATTCGTGCGCTGAGTTCGTTTACACTGGCCGCTACGCGGTTCTTGAAGTCAACTCAACTCACGAAAAGTATACTATTATGTCCTGCGGCTTAGCACTGGTTTGCCTTAAAATGAGACCTAAAAATCATTGAAACAACAACGAATAGCAAATTTGGGAATGGTCAATCACAACTTATATCTTTATGTTGTATTTAACTTGTTGCTTTTAAAAAATAAGAAACATAGTGTTCCTATTAAAAAATTAAACCTAATCTTGTTTCTCAAAGATCGGAGATACTCTTCTAAATAAGAGTTTGGTGTAAAAAAAACTTGTCTAAAAGAACCATGCATCTGAAATAAAAAATAAAGCAGTTATTTTTTCCATTTAACGTGCAAAATTGTGATAGATCCTCTAGCAAGAAAACCCAGTTATGTAACTAGCTCGAAACTACGAAGTCAAAATAGTACATATTAACACAAGACAAACGTAAGTAAAGCAACATCAAATATACTGAGTAACATTGGAAGTGGAACACTAATAATAATTGTCATTTTTTGAGAAATATTTCCAGCGGCCGTCGCGTCCGCCAATTCGGAAACCCAAAGGGTCGTAAACCCCTTAACTGACTGGCGACACCCACGCCTGCCCAGTAAGTCTAAATACAAGTCTCAATTCGACAACACTATTCAGCAGCCGCAAGGGCACAATTCAAAATCTAAAATCAGGACACGGTTCCTTGATTCAAAATCAATACTAAACTAAAACCAATCGAACCGGATAAGTGAGAAACCAGCAATCCAGGGCAGAAATCTCGACACAGAAGTGGAATCGAACATCCCAAGACGAAGTCCCCAAGGCAGAGAGGTTCGGGAGCAAAGGTCAGTCATTCCTTTCTATTCTTACTTTTTTTCTCACGAGTAAGCTTCAACCAAACGCGACGACCCGATAACAGTAAAATTCAATCATTCTTCTGAAAAGAACTGCATTTTGTGTCTTTATTGACTCTCACTTGCGACATAATATTCAACAATGTCTGACTACGAAAGCTTAAAATGTAGTCGGAGAAAAGCAAAAGGCACTCTGGACCAGACATCAGAAAGAAAGAAATTTATCTGTTATCTTTGACGACGATGTTCAGTGGTCAATGGAAGCGAGGACGATAAGAAAACAGCCCAAAAGACCTAATGAGGCGGTATATGGTTCTTATGTCAACAGGTTTATGTTTTCGGCAAACCACTGGTCTCCAATTTGACGACTTGTGGAGAAACGAGTCTTAAAACCTGCGATCCTGGCGGGCTGTCTTGTCCAGTGGGTCTCCTTCTGTTCATTTCATATTTCAACAAGCAATTTCCCGATAAGAGAAACCAGCTTATCGGAAAGCAACAATTGCACCTCTATCAAAATCACTAACATGGTGGTATTGTCTACCTCTTTGTACTCCTAGGCGTCACAAATTATGATAGAAGAAGCATAAGAGACAAAACCAGTGTTCATAGAAAAACCTTTGAGATAAAAGGCTAAAATTTTTATCACTTTTAGGTCGAGCCAGGACTAATATGTCGTAAAAAAATCATTTCAAAATAATGACTATTTCTTGGTGTTCCACTTCTAATGTCAGTATTATATAGAGTGTGATTGACAGAAGGCAGTTATTTTATTAATTTTATTTATTTAAATTCGCAACAATGATCTTAGTCCAACAGTTGCATATTTTAGGTCTTTACGTGACCGAAATGTCATTGTAAGCTCGCAGACAATAAAGCATTTCTGTCACTTGTAATATAATCTATTATTACCTACAACTGCTGTATAATGATCTCGTTACACCATTCATATGACGTAATTTGAGTATGGGTTGACTCCACTAGTGGAGTAATGGAAAATCGTCATAGCAACTTTGAGTGGTTACCGTTAAAATTTTCTTGATTCTTGATTTCGATTTTTTCCACTTTTAGGCAGTTGTAGATAAAATTTTGAATCCCATACGTGGCGAGGCTATAGCATAAATTTCAGCAACTCGTGTGATTACGATGAACTCGTTGCTTCACACTCGTTGCTATAATAACGCTTCTATCCCACTAATACAGACAAACATAGACAAACAACATGTTCCTTAATGCAAACTAATTACTTACAGATTTTACTTTTCACTTCGGCTTTATATTTAATACTGAGTGTAATTAGGCATTGAGCAAACATTTTATATCACTTCTAAACAATGTAAGGTAAATTTTAAGTGTAGCAACAACAATAATATGGGTACTAGTTGGTACCATAAAAGTTAAGACCATTCTTTCACTTTATTTTTTACGATGATTAGATGACTGAAATTGCTTTATTTTAAGAACTTGTTTTTAACTAACACGGTAGGTAATTAACCATCTGTGTCTGTGGATGAATTTTTAATGTAAACAAGATAAATGACAAATTTTTACTTTAGTTTCCAGCGAGTAAGGCGTGAACTATTTAAAGGACAAATAGATATTGATTAATACAAAAATCAATATGTTCGTTGCAAGCTATCGAAAGTAACCGTAGAAATTTAGGCTTTGAACAAGGGCCAAGTAGCCTTTACCGTTTTTAAGGTGCGATAGAGATGAGTGCTAAATAACTACAATAATATGGTTATGTAATTAGATTATGGTTAGCTTTAGCGGCTCACCAGGGTTAATACGTTGCAACGCCTTGGTCTTACGCCACACACTGAGTTTGAAACAACTCTTCTTAGATAATGTCATCGTTATATTACTTACGTGTCTCATAATTTTGTATCATTAGTACGAAATCAAAAACAAATTTTGCAAAAGTTTAAGTGCATAATATTATTATTTGTGGTATTTGCTGTATTTAAAATAACATTATTTATAAACCACAGCGCGACTTAGGGGATAAAAATAATTGATAATTACTTTCTTCTTCTGAATGTGATCTATAAATTATAAAATGAGTTGTTTAAAACAATAGTAGATCATACAGAGTGAATATAAAGTATCGCACAAAATTCATAATTTAGTTATGTACTGTTTTTGCGAAATATTTTGGTTTTAAATTGCCATCTTTTGACATAAAAATTTTGTTGATGACGTCATCTGTTTTTGTACTATGACACCGTCATAATTTTTTTTTAATGGCAACTCCCAACTTTTTTTTGGGTTTTATATACACTTTTCAATTCTCTATACAACAAGAGTAAAAGAAATGACAGTTTGCATAACTTTTTTTTAAATTACGTTTTATGTGAAAAATAATTTTTTTTTTGAAAAAAATTTAAAAATAACTATCAATTTTGAAAGCAAACAACGAAATATGAAAAACCATTAAATTAAATTTAACGCAAGTTTTCAAATTGCCACCCGTCAACTATTTGACACATTCCCAGACGTGTATTAAGGCTTTGAACACTTTGTTAAGTTTTTCAAGGAATAAAAATTTATTTTTTTGAAGTAAAACTTAAAAAAAAAGTTATGCAAGGTAACACTTTTTTACTCTTGTTGAATAGAGAATTGAAAAGTGCATTTGCATTTGCCATTTAAAAAAATGATAACGGTGTCATAGTTCAAAAACAGATGACGTCATCATCAAAATTTTTATGTCAAAAGATAGCAATTTGAAAACAAAAATCGACCTGTTCGAGCGTTTTTCGCTAAAACATTACATAACTAAATTATGAATTTTGTGCGGAACTTTATGTTCACTCTGTATTTATAAGTGATAGAAATGCTTCATTGTCAGCGAGTGAGATTTTTGAATCACGAGCTTACAATGGCTTTTCGGCCACATAATGTGAGATACGATGTTTTATGCCATGCCCGACGTGTAATTTCTTGCAAAAAATTGCTAGATTTCCGAACCTTGATAATCCAACTATTAGTCGCGTCAATAAATACATAAAACAGGCAATCTTCGGAAGTCCTCAAAAACAGCTTCGATTTTAATGATTTTTTTTGTGAATGTTTGATATAAGCTAGATTTTATATACAGGCTGTCCCATTTAAAACTCGCCAGTCCAGATTTCTCCGAATTGATTATTCTGATTGAAAAATCCTCGAACAGGTCGATTTTGTTTGCCAGGGACACATCTTCTCAGGTTCTTTTCAAGTTCCGGCATTTCGCCCTCTTCGCGAGGGGGCTGTGTTGAGCCCCAAAATCTTAAATGGCACTATGGGTCGAGTGATACCTCATTTGAAAGGTATTGGAGACCTCTTTACAACTCACCACTTACTTTTCAATCTTTTGGTGATTTAACCGCAAAAAAACGATAATTTTCTATTTTCAAGATAATCCACATCTTCTCATGCTGTGTTCCACAGCAACCACAAAGACAAACATGTTATTGCTGAAATTAGGCTTATTGAAATTGTAGCATCACGAACAGTTTTGAAAATCGTCTGTATTTTTGCATGGAAATGAATGGTGGCCATATCCAACATTTATTACGTTAATTAGATCGTTTTATTGAAAAATAATCGTGTCGCATACTCTACATTCAGTTTTAACTCCTTCGAGCTATTTAGCAATCAAAATCAACAACCTAATGACCCAAAAATTTCAATAAATTTAATTTCAGACATTACATTGGTCTTTGTGGATTCTGTGGGACATAGCATGAGAAAATGTGGATTATCTTGAAAATTAAAATTATTGTTTTACGGTCAAAACTTCAAGATATTGAAAAGTAAGCGGTTAGTTGTAGAGAGGCCTTTAATACCTTTCAAATAAGACATCACTCGACCCATAGTGCCATTTAAGATTTTGGGGCTAACAGCCCCCTCGCGAAGAGGGCGAAATGCCGGAACTTGAAAGGAACCTGAGAAGATGTGCCCCTGGCAAACAAAATCGACCTGTTCGAGGATTTTTCAATCACAATAATCAATTCGGAGAAATCTGGACTGGGGAGTTTTAAATGGGACAGCCCGTATTATTCAAAATCAGAAACCTTTTGAAGTGGGGAAATAATTATTTATATTGTTTAAACACTATTTATTATATTTATATAAAAAAATTAGTTTTTCAATACTTATTCTACAAATAATATACGAAAGTAAATTATAAAATTATTATGAATTGTGGATTATTTATTTTAGACATTTATAAATAAAATAATTAAAAATTGTTCATCAATACTTGTAGGAAGGAAAAATTTGAGAATTTTCCTCGATTTCCATGGGAGTCCTTGATCCGATCCTGACTTTTTGACAATGGAACCACCTCAAGAGTATACCCTTTCAAATAAAAGAAGAATTTTGAAAATCGGCCCACAATTGACGCAGAAATTGGTGAACATACATGATGAAGTCGGTTAATAAAAGGGAGCGAAAATTTGAGGATTTTTCTCGATTTCCATGGGATTCCCTGATCAGATATCTTGACTTTTTGACAACGGAACTTCCGCAAGAGTATACCCTTTCAAATAAAAGAATAATTTTCTAAATCGGTACACAATTGACGAAGAAATTGATGAACATACATGCATGAAGTCGGTTAATAAAAGGGAGCGAAAATTTGAGGATTTTTCTCGATTTTCATGGGATTCCCTGATCAGATCCTGACTTTTTGACAATGGAACTACCTCAAGTGTATACCCTTTCAAATAAAAGAAGAATTTTAAAAATCGGCCCACAATTGACGAATACATAAATCGGTGAACATACATGAAGTCGGTTAATAAAAGGGAGCGAAAATTTTAGTATTCTTCTCGATTTCCATGGGATTCCCTGGTCAGATTCTAATTTTTTGATAATGGAACCACCTTAAGAGTATACCCTTTCAAATAAAAGAAGAATTTTGAAAATCGGCCCACAATTGACGAATAAATCGGTGAACATACATGAAGTCGGTTAATAAAAGGGAGCGAAAGTTTTAGTATTTTTCTCGATTTCCATGGGATTCCCTAGTCAGATCCTGATTTTTTGATAATGGAAACACCTTAAGAGTATACCCTTTCAAATAAAACAAGAATTTTGTAAATCGGTCCACAATTGACGAAGAAATCGGTGAACATAAATGAAATATAAATATATAAATGTTCTGAGGTAACAAGCATTAAAAAAAAACACAACCGAATTGATAACTTCCTCCCTTTTTGAAGTCTGTTAAAAAAAACTCAAAACTATTTTTTTTAGATAAATATCATACATATTGTTTAAATAATATTAATAGTTATGTCCTCGCTCTAAAAGGTTTCTGATTATAAATAATATAAAAAAAGCTAATATTAAAAAAAAAAACATCAAAATCGGAGCTGTTTCTGAGGACTTCCGAGAAAAAGACTTCATTGACGCGACTATATGTACAGTGGCCATTCTATTAGAAGCAGCAACTCTTCTTGTCAACGCAGGTGGAGATATCTTAGATCTGCAAGAACTGGGAGGGTGGCAGTCAAGCAAGGTTGATCGGTTTTAGAAGAAAACCTGACAAAGAAAACATCGATTGCAAAAAAAATCCAACTTGGTACAAATAAAAATTTGGAAACGTGTGCTGCATCATCGCCAAAAAAATGCGGAAAAATCAGCAATCAAGGACACAGAAGAGGCATCATTGGATACCAAAAAGACGCCAGTTTTGTTTTTTCAAAGTGCAACAAAATTGAAATTCATGTTTATAAATAATTCTGCTATAATTTATTGTGTGTTAGGCTTGTTGCTAATGTATTATAGGTAACTAGAGTATTATTATTTTTTTTTTCATAATACCTGCCTGTTGCATTATATCAAAACTCTCAGCTTGAGTGAAAACTCACTCCTAACAGTCACGGCTGTTATATGAATTAACAGTACAGGAGGAATTTTTTGATAATTGTTTCTAGGGCAACACAAACAAAATTGATTTATGAATTGTCTAAAAATTATTCTAAACAACGTTTTTTTTGTTACTATTTGTTATATTAACATTAACATTACGAGCTTATAATAATAATTAAGAATAATACCTGTCTAGTTACATTGGTATTTTTAAAGGTGTAATATTGTGGTAAAACTGTGCCTAGGAGTTCATTATGCAATCTATTATCCATGTAATGTAAAATAAAAAACATAGAATTCCATTAAAAAAAATCGATGACGTCATAACTGTCAAAAAAAAAGTAATTAAAAAAAATTGTATACGTTCCTCGGATGCGCTATAATTAACCCTACCATATCATTTTTAAGTTTTATTTCTAGTGCAAATACTAACGGAGTTACTAAATTTATTCCTTACTTAATTTCCACACTGTAAATTTTGCCATAATATTTGTTTCGATGTGTTATGATGTGAGCGATTTGTGGAATTTTGGCCGGTTGTATAAATATTTTTGTAGAGTGAGAAATTGTTCTTGAAGATAAAAAGTTACAGTGCCTTAAATTCATTAAAAAATAATATCTTCCAAAATGATTTATTTTTGATTAATAAACGGTACTTGGCCTTAGTGCCCACCTGTATATATATATATATATATATATATATATATATATATATATATATATATATATATATATATATATATCCCCCAACGTAACTTTAATGGTATATAAAAAAATATGTTTTTTTGGAAGCGATGAATGAAAACCCGAAAAGAAGTACACAAATAATGTGTAGGTCATCTACACACAAAAACTAAGTTTTGTTTTTTTGTTGGACCGAACCTCGGCCCGAACACGACGTAACCAGGATTCTCGCATTGTTTGGGCAGCATTATGCACTCGCGAGTGCAATTCCTGCACTGTGCCAACAGGAGTAGCATAGACTAAATTATTGTTTCATATGGCCCCACACAAAAAAAATCGCACGGATTTAAATCTGGGGAGCGAAGCGGCCACGGCACACTACGTCCTATATCCATCTATTTGGATAATTATAGCATTTAACCACTTCCGTAATGTCGAGGAGGTCCATCTTATCTCACGGCGTGTTTGTAGAGAAACGTCTTCTAAAAGATAATTCAAATTCTGTGATAATTTTTTTTAATAAGTCTTGGAGGTGAAACGTAAGGACTTATCAAATGTTAGTCCACGATTCCCACCCAAACAGTAATTGCGTTCGGATTTTCAAAGCTTCAAATGTGTGTATTATGGCTATTATGCATACCTTCATGGATTAAGCCGGTTTCATCTGTAGCCAGGATGTTTTTGACAAAGTGAGCATCGACGTCGGTTTGATGCAAAGCCTGGACTTTTTGAACATGATATGGATGTAAGCCACTGCCAAGCGTCGTGTGCTGACTCCTGAATTGGCTTGTACTCTTTTTGTAAGAGGTCTTCTTCGGTCACTCTGCGTGGGGCCTACAGTACGAGTGTTCATTTTAAAACTTCCAGTTTCACAGAGGCGTTGTGGGAGATTCGCTTCCGGAATACGGCGCGCGGGAAAACGTTCTTCATAGAGTCGTTTTGCACTTGCAGCATTACCTTGAGCTTTTCCGTAAAGCATAATCACTAAACGTTTGACCACTGATAACATTGATAGTGAAAGAGTGAAAATCGGGCAAAAAACGAACGATGCTATTTTGGACAAAAAGTGCAGTTGTTGGCCTTACGTCACCCTACGGTAATTGAAGAAATATTTGCCGTTGCTACCGGTTATTAAATAGTTTTGGCGAATTTTTCAAAGTATTCTTGTATCCACTCAACTCAAATTATAGGATGCTGATTTTTTTTTTGGAAGAATGTGTACTTTAGAATCTACTACAGGTTTAAATATCTACCATACCCTGTATAAAAGAAGAAACTGATTTAACGGTGATTCTTAGAAACTAAGAAAAAGCTCAACAGAAAAATAAGAAAAATCTAAAAGATACCAGCAAAGTAAAAAATGAAAGACCAAGAAAGGGATGGAAAAAGACTGAGGAGAACATAAAAAAGAATTATGTTTTTCTTTATATCGGAGGTATTTCGGGTAAGAAGAACTATTAGAATCAACCATTACATCAATGACCTACAAACGAGGAAACGAGTTGAATTCCGAAAATTTTATAGAAATTTTGCTACTCTGTATTTACAAGAAAATTAATAGAACTTACACTAGAAGAAACAAGCAGGATTAAGAAGAGGTCGTAACACAAATGAATGGGAAATTGTGCTAGACTCGATCGCTTTCGAAATGCGCGCGCAGATTATCTCACCTACGCGTTGTTGTTCATCGATCGAGTTCAGATTTTGTTCATTTTTTAATTTTCATACAGATTAAAATATCTCTTCTTATTCTATTCTTATTTCTAATTAAATTATAATTTACAGTACAAAAAAGTATATCATTATGGGCGAGCTATTCCATGTTAAAATCGATACTCCTTGTTCAAGAAAATGTAAACATGGCCAAATTTAACAAACTAACAGTGATTTTGAAAAAATGCAACCTTGGATACCAAACAACAAAGTCCAAAATTCTCACCAAGGAGAAAACAAACATTTGGCCTCAGTGGCGGATTTACCAGCAGGCTGAGTAGGTTAGAGCCTAGGGCGGCAGATTTTAGGGGCTATTTAGTGACTTACAGCACTTACGGCACGCGACTTTGATGAAACAGGATCGGACTGTTTTTTTTCGCGCCTTTTAAAGGCGGGTTGGCCGTTGCATTTATTTATGCACTTCATTCATTTGCGTGAATTGTGTTTTGAAATTATAAATTATGACTTTTTTCTGGCAATACCGACTTCATTCTGGCAATTGCGACATGGGTAGGACGTGTTGCCCAACCTTGAAATATAATATATGTCCACATTTCGAGTTTCACGTATAGAGAAATATGACCTTCTTGGTTTCTTTAAGTGATCCAGCGCGTAGCGCGAGGCACTAGTTTCACTGATCCATAGAAGTTAGTGTCTGCGAAAATTTGTTTTTTCCGTGGATGATTGAAATTGGTGCCTCACGCTACGTGCTCGAACCTATAAAGACACACTCCAAAAAAGTCATATTTCCCTGTACGTGAAACTCGAAATGTGGACAGTATTTCATATTTTAAGTTTCGGCAACAAAACAGCGCCATCGTCCTATCCCTGTCGCAACTGCCAGAAAAAAATCGGAATTGTTAGAAAAAAACGTTTACAGTTATTTTTCCATTCATGTCCATTTAGCCCCTTCGTACTAAGAGGTAATTTAACTTGATAAATATTTTTTAATTATTAAAGTAGGTACATTATTGTATAAGTAATCTAGGAACTGATACATCGATCCCTTAGTTCAAAATCATACTACATACCGGAAAAAGTTGTTAGTGCACAAATTACAAAGTTACAATTTCATTGACAAAAAAATTGTTTAATATGATGTGAACTAGGGTATCGAATTGTAGAGGTCGGTAGGAGCGCCAAAATTTAAATAGCCTACTGGCGGCAAATGTGTAAATCCGCCACTGGTTGGCCTACTGTGGACGCAAATGCACTACTGTTGAGAGATGTACATATTAAGTACTTTCCACGTACTAAACGGTGAAGGGGTACACCCAAACAAACAAGGTCTGTTTATTTCACTTGTCCCCACGGTACCTTATATTCCCAAGCGAAAAACATTTTTCTACTATTTACTATTATTCTACCGAGTTCGAACTAGTAGTTGCAAGTTGGTGTTTTGCGGGGCTCGATAAGATAAGCGGATAAAAAAGCGTGAAAAAGTGAAATAGAAATAGAATGAAAAAAAGTGGTAATGAGAGCGAGAGAGAAGATGATTACAAAAGAAAAAGATAAAAAGGACGAGAATCGGAAGAGAGGATTAACCCCTTTAGGAAAAGTAAGAAATTGGAAAGATCACCGGTTAAAAGGGCAATGGATGAGGAAATGAAAGAGATGCTGAAAAAAATTATGGAGGATGTAGGGGAGATAAAGTAAGAGAATCGGAAGATGAGCCGGGAACTGGAACAGTTGAAAATTATGATGCGTGAAAAGGAAGAAAAATGGGAAAGAGAAAAGATGGAACTAAAAGAAAAAATGAAAAAATTGGAGGAGAAAATGGAAGAGCAGGAAAAAAAGTGAGAAAATAGTATATTTTATTATTATACGAGTTCCTGTGTAAATTGGGTGCTTTCCGGCACTAGGGTTTTAAAAAAGCACGAGTGCAACGAGTGCTGTTTTAAGCCCCGAGTGCCGGAAAGCCCCTAATTTACACAGGAACGAGTGTAATACAACGTTTTATAGTTCGACACCACCTTGGCAAGTCTTTAAATTGCTTAAAATTCATAAAAATAGTGTGACGTTTATCTAACATTTAATTTTTACAGAAGAGTGTTCACACAAGCGAAAATTTGAAAACTCTGACAGTGTCGAACTATAAAAGAATATTGTAGTAACGGGATTGGACGAAGAGGAATGCAAGAGCGAGAAGAAACTGGAAAAATGGTTGAAGGTTGAATTAGAGGTAGAAGTGACTGTGAGAGAGATGTATAAAATAAATGGAGGAAAAATGATTGTGGCGGAACTTGGGAGCTGGGGGGAAATGAGGAAAGTTATGGAAAATAAAAGAAAACTAAGAGAAAAAAAGGAAAGAGAGAATACATAGAAGATGATCTGACAAAGAAGGAAAGAGATATACAGAAGGAATTAAGAGCGATAGCCAAAGAAGAGCGACAAAAAGGACAGCGGGTGAAAGTGGATTCTAAAAAGATATGGATAGAAGGAAAAGGGCTTAGGTGGGACGAACAAAAGGGGGAGTTAGATACAGAAAATTTTTTAATAAGAGCACAAGAAAAAGACGACTGAAAAGGGAAAACGAATACGGAGAGGAATAAAGGAGAAAGGAGCAAATAAGAATAGTATTCTGGAACGTAGCGGGAATAAAAAACAAAGAGAATGAATTTTGGGAGTATTTGAGAGAATTTGACGTAGTGGGAATGGTAGAAACGTGGGTGGAAGAAAAGGGGTGGGAAAAATTGGAAAAGAGAATGGCGAAAGAGTTTAAGTGGAAGTGTCAATATGCAGAGAGGGAAAGCAAGAAAGGGAGAGCTAAAGGTAGGATAATAATGGGGGTAAAAGAGGGACTGGAAGGAAAAAATGGAACTGAAGCAAAAGAAAAAAGAAGGATTATGGAAAGAACGGTGAAAAGTAAACAGAGAAAATGGAGAATTGTAACAGTGTACAGCAAAAGTATGAAGGAAACGAAGAGAATAATAGAAGAGTGAGTAAAAGAGCAAGAAGAAGGAACTTTGGTGATTGGGGGGATTTTAATGCAAGAATTGGGGGAAAAGGAAGACGGATAGAAGAAGAAGAAGAAACAATAGAAGGAAGAACCACAAAAGATGGAACAGAAAACGCAGAAGGGAGAGTACTGATTAGCTTAGTAGAAGAAAGAGGGTGGGACATACTTAATGGGACCTGCACAGGAGATGAGAAAGGGGAGTACACGTATATTGGATCAAGACGGGAGACAGTTATTGATTATGTTATGGTAAATGATGATGGATGAAATAGAGAAATTCAAGGTGGGAGAAAGAATGGAGTCGGACCATATGCCTACAGAAGTGAAGACAAAAGGAAGAGAGAAAGATAGAGAAAGTGTGAATGAGTTTAGACGAAAAATTGTGAAGAATATTTGGACGGAAAAAGGAAAAGAAAATTATAGAGCAAGACTTAGGGAGGCAAAATACGAAGAAACAGAAATAAACGAAAAGGTGAGGGAACTGAGCGATAACATAAGAAACGCAACAGAAAAAAAAGAGATAGAGATAAGAGAGAAGATGAGCTGTGGAAGAACGAGTGGTGGGATAAAGAATGCAAGGAAAGGAAGCAGGAATTTAGTATGCAAAGAGAAGAAGCAAAAGAAACGGATGAAAGAAGAGCTAAAGATGAAGGGTATAAAGACGGAAGAAGAGGTATGGAGATACATAAATAAGGAAAGAAAGAAAAAGAGAGAGAGAGAGTGAAGGAATGGAGACAGTACTTCAGTGCGCAGCTGGGGTGATGAAAACAGACAAGAAAAAAACTAAGAAAACTGAAAAGAAAAAAGACACCGGGGAGGGATGGTATACAGAATAAATCGTGGATATATGGAACGGAAATGGAAGTTGACAGGTTGTTAGAGATAATGAATGAAGTGTGGAAAGGAGAGGGATTCCCCCAAGAGTGGAAAGAGGGGATAATATGCCCCATATATAAGAAAGGAAAAAAGGATACAGTCAGTAATTATAGGGGGATCACTCTCCTAAATACAGCATATAAGGTATACGCGATGATTGTGGAAGAGAGGCTGATGAAGGAAATGAATGAAAGGGGGGTGTGACGGACAGGCGGGATTTAGGAAAGGTAGAGGGATCATGGATAATGTATATATCTTGAATCCGTTGTCCGCGCCGCTTGAATCACATAGCAGGAAATGAGAGAAAGAAAAAGTGTGGTCTTTAGCATATGCTGATGATTTGGTGGTGCTAGCGAGAGAGGATAAAGGTATGAAAGAAATGATAGGAAGCATGGAGAAATATATGAGGAGGAAAAAGTTGTAGAAAAAGTGAATGTAGAGAAATCCAAGATGATGGTGTTCAGAAAAGGGGGTGGTAGAAGAAAAGTAAATGAGTGGAGATGGGACAAAGAGAAAATTGAAGAAGTGAAAGAATTTAAGTGTTTAGGTTACGTGATGAATGAAAGAAACACAGCAACAGCACATGTGAGAGAGTTAGTGAAAAAAGCAAATAAGATAATAGGAGCTGTATGGGGAAGGAGAGAGAAAATTTGGACATGATTTTAGAAGGATGTTTGATAGTTTGGTGAAAAGCGTGATGATGTATTGAGCGGAAATATGGGGATGGAGAGAGTAAGAAGGATTGGAAGGGGTGCAAGGAAAATATATGAAATGGGTGCTAGGGGTAGAGAGAGAGCAATAAGATTTGAGGAGAGAGTCATAGAGAGAGGAGAGTGCAGAATTTTGCAAGAGTGTTTGAAAGAAAAAAGAAAAGAAATAGGAAAGGGGATATGGAAAGAGAGGGAAGCATATTTCGAAAGAAACGGGTATGAAGGCGCGGAGATAGAAAGAATGCGAGAGAGAGGCAGAGTAATGACAGATGAATTAGTGCAGAGAGATAGAGATGTGCAAGTGCAGGAAAGAAGAACGAGAATTATGGAGTCTAGGTACAATGGGAAGTATGAAAAAATAATAACGGAAGAAATGCCAAAGTACCTAGGAGGAGAGAATAGAAGAGAGAGTGATAATAGCAATATTTAGATGTGGAAATGAGGAGAGAGGGAATAAATATTGGAGTGAGGATAATAATAGAGTATGCAGGATGTGTGGAGAAAAAAAGGAGACGATAGCGCATTTGTTGAAGGAATGCGTAGAATTGAGAGGGAGAGATGAGAGTAGAGAAGAAATTTTGAATGAGGACGGAAGAGGGATAGAATGGATGAGGAAAGGTTGAGTGGAGAAGAGGGACAATAAGTGGGAAGGGATAAAAGCTGCTAGTTATTGTGTTGAATTATTGATTTATTTAGTTTTATTTACTATATTATATTTTATTTTATTTGAGTTATGGGAAATGTATCGGATACTTTATAAACCTGTAATAGTTATTTACGGGAAAATCCTTGTAAATTAGTCTTTACGGGTGAGCCGGGAGATTATGGGTCGAGCGACGAAGGAGCGAGACCTATAACCCGGCGAGCCCAGGAAAGACTAATTGCAAGGCGAATCCCGTACAAACTTTTATTTCCACCTTCAAACGATCTTTTTTCAGTTTTTATAAATATAAAATTCTGACAGGAGAGTTTGTGACGATGCGTTGTCATGGTGTTGTACTTTACAGGTTTCTTCTCCAAGCCCGTAAAACTTTATAGGTCTGTTTCTGTAATTAAACATTTACTTGGTTACATAAATACCTGTAATGTGTCATTTACTTAGAAAGGGGAAATAAAGCTAATAAATATACATACTACTAGTAGTAGTTGCAAGTTACAATATGAAAACCTCAACAACGATGTCACTACCTCAACCACGAAGCTTTTACGACCGCTTGAAGGACGTAGAACAAATCAGCATTTCGTGCACACAATCAGATATATTCTCTTAAAACTTCCTGCAGTCTCGAGGTGGTCCGGTAATAGGGTGAAAGATAGCAGTCTCGATCACAACGGCTCGATGTGCCAGACAGACGGTCGACTAATACCAAAGATCAGAAACTCAAACTTAAAACAACCCTAAAATGTAAAAGTTGTCAGAATATGCACTAGCGACGATTCGGCAACGTAGCTTACTGCAATAAAGAGTTCTAAAAAGATGCAATGATTGCTACAGCGGCTTTACCGTGGAACTAGGAAATGGCAATTAAGTGTGCTCAAACTAATCATGCCTCAACAATCCTTCTTCAAATCCCCTAATAGGCTTTTGCGGTTTCAGAACTTCACCAGAAATTTTCAGAGGGGTTTCCTTTTAATTCTGTATGAATTTAACCGTTTTCAGGCATTTTAGACAGTTACAGAGGTGCAGCACATTGTCTGGGGGTTGGCTATGGTTATTGCATTTTGGAAAAGGTTAGAAAATGAAAATTTCAACAGCTCACTGAACTTGCATCATTACCTAGACGTGAGAAAAATTGCTTGTTATTGTTGAATGACCAATGGTCTGACAATCAGAAGTTATTTTCTAATGAATTGTTAGAAAATTTTGAAAATTCAAGGAAGTTATAATTATTATAATGACAGTAAATATTATTAATCATAAGGTGTAAACAAAGATTAACAATAATGGCCGAACAAATATGTAGTTAACGATGTTAACGCATTTCAAGGTTCTTAATAACAGGAATCGCAGTTTTATTCACTTTTAGCTAATTGTACTCCTAATCAAGCAGATGGAAAACATCACGCGAAAAAAAGAAAACAAACAGAAAAAGCGTAGAAATCCTTATCTAAAATTGTGAATTAGGATTACAGGGTGATTCCTAAATGGGGCATATGGTGTATACAGCGTTGTAGTCGACGCTGGAATTAACATGAAATTAAAAACCAAAATCAAATATTCAATTTTATTACGGGGTTATAATTTTGTTGTTGGAAATAGTCAAGGCTACCAAAAAAATAACCAAAGACTACGAAAAAATCCAATACTCTTTTACGGAGCATTGAAAAGTATGAGAAAACCTAGACATAGTAGATATACACTAAAAACATAAAAGACAATGGATGCATCAGAGTTACAAAAGAAGACAAAGGAAAAGAGAACCTTCTAGAGGAAAGAGAAACGACGGGTGAAAATATGTCCGATATTTAGAAAGGGCAATAGAAAACAACGTGTGAATTATAGCGAAATAATCATCTATGAGGAAAATATACTTGACGAAATTGCTGAAGACCAAATTACAAAACGGTAAATTAACATAAAATCAGACATAGTACGATAATGTAAGCAATAATGAAATCGTAGGATTCTGCTAAATGGAGACTATAGAGGTCAAAGAACTGAGCTGTGCTGATGATACCTGTGTTGTGGTATTCGGGATCTTAGGAGAGAGTCCGCAAAGAAGATATAATAAGCAAGCATCTAAAAAGAACGAACCTGGAATGCAACACGAAAAATACAAAAACATTGATAATAATAGAAGACGAAAGCATCCAACATAAAATAAAGGCTGGGGGGGGGGTGTATAATTTAAACATTCTTTAAGGCTGAAGATGGGAGTAGTTTTCTAACGAATTTTTGTAATTCAATTTGATCAAAGTTTGTGAAATGTAAATTTTAATTTAAATTTACTCCACTTTGATTTATCGACATTCTTCCTGTTTATAAAAAAAAGAGGTTGGCTGTCTCATTTCATTTACACAGTCGCAAGTATTTACGTAACAACGCCTATAGATGATGGAAGAAAAGAAAATTATGCATCTTCTTAATGGTTTTAAAGTAAGTAGAACCCTGGCCGTTTGGCTGAAATCAGTGTCCGGCTGTGATGTATCTGGTTGAATTCATATCTTTTGAAACTTCTTCCTTTGCAACTTTTTGGATTTCAACTGAATGTATGGATGCAATCGTTATTTGCATTTGGCTGTGTGTAGAATTGGCAACTTTATCATCATACAACTCCGAAATGGAATGACATAGCTACATCGGTTTTAAGCGGACCGATTCGCAAGAAATCTGGGAATTACAAGGGGGCTTCCAGCACTGTCTGATCACATCACAGAACGAAAATCTTTTGCGTGAGTCGAAAGTTCGACCTACACTATGGTACATTTAATTTAAAACTTGAGTAATTGCCGCTGATATAAAAACATTTTGTAACGTTAATTTTTCGAAAAGATGGGTAAATGAATGGGGTTGTCCCTCTCAACTGAATTTGACGAATTCAGCTATAGCATCTCGTAGACTATATAACATTAAACCCTAAAACGTGTTCTCTTGTTTAATAAAGTTGTTTTGTGAGATAAGAGAGCGTATCAAAAATCGTAATTTCGGCTAGGATTTTCAAACGATGTACATTTACCGCTTCTTGTGACGTCATTTCGGGAGAGCATTATCATTGGTTCATGCGTCTCTCATTAGTCCGCGTGTCTAGTAACTAGAATTTTGTCAAATGTTTAGTTTTTTTTATCAAGTACCTAAACGCGTGATTTCGAATAAAAAATAGAGGTATAATACTTTTCCGTTTAGTTTCTAGAAAAGCTGTTTTTTAAAATTGTGGGATGACCCCCATTGTAGGACGTTTTCACGTCAAAACATGCAATAAAAACGTTTTATAAATATGAAGGAAATTCCAGTTGTAAAAGCAGAGGTTGTTATAAAGGTCGTAAAATAAATACTTGCGCATTAGTGTGAATCAAGGACCACAAATTAAAAACGCAGAATAAATAAAGGAGGACACGGGGAAAAGTAAGAAGAGCATTTGTATGGGACAGAAACACAGAAATCGCAACTTCATAATAACACTCCACTTGATGGTACGTTATGTAATTATAACATTATAAAAGTTCCAGATATTTGCATGCGTTTTGTTTCGTGATTAGCAGTCTGTAAACATGTTTATAGAATTTGGTTAATTGTATTTTCAAAAGCCACAAAAAAATTAAACAATTCAATAGAAGCGATAATAATTATTGATTTAAGTAGTCTTCTAATATGAATATTCACAAAATATTCAAGGCAAGCTCTTTGCCTTTGACCTACATATTCATTATTGTTTTCTTACTGTTTAATTCTAAAATATTTATTATCATTGTAACTCCCAGTTACGCAACCATAAGGTGTCACTTAAAGATAAATAAATGTTTATCAAAGCAATTAAAACCGAAATAACATTTTGTTTGATATTGAATTAAAAAGATGTTTTGGTATGAATCTATGACATTCGTGAATTATAAATAATTTCAGGAATTGTTTACAAACAGCAAATTTTGAAATTTACAACTAGTTGATAATGATAATCTTAATAAAGATTTTTTAGTGTCTTGTTACTAGGTTAAACATTTGATAGACGAAAATTACATCCAGGTAATCCTTTAGCTCCTAGTCCAGTGATTCTGTAAAGAGCTCCGTTTTCCGGTGTGGGAAGACTATCGTTGCTCAGTCTGTAAGCTCCCGTTGTTACGTATAATTCGTCCAAATTCTGCCCTCCGAATGTTACAGATGTTATCTGTTCGTGTTTTAAAAGTTATTAACATAAGATGTTGATGAGATATTGATTAGTGTTACCTGTTTTGCAGGCATCTCGATAGTGTCAAGAAGACTCTCCGGTTTTCGTGGATCAACTTTGATGATCTTGCTGCCATTAAAGATAGCCACCCATAAGTTACCATCACTATCGATAGTCATACCATCAGCTATGTCCTGAATGCCATGTAGATTTAAAGTGAATATAGACCGAACATTTGCTGCAAATTTCCACTAAGTAAGACATGTCTAAAAATAGCCGGTAATGTTACAAATTGTGCCTGATGTTACGTCAAAGTCATACTGGTCAATTGTTCCTTTACCCGAATCAATGTAATACATGGCGTTTAATTGTGGGTTAAAAGCAATTCCATTAGACAGTCGTATATTGTTTGCATGTTTATGAACTTTCCTGTCCGAGGATATACTGTATAGTGAACCTTTAGGGGGATACACCAAAGGTTTCTCTGCCACTGTATTAAATGTCCCGGCCCATAATCTACCCGAAGGGTCACATTTCCCATCATTAAACCTATTATCCACAAAGCTAGGCGAAGTTTCGACTTCCGCCACTTTCTCAATCACCCGAACATCTTCAGTATCACTGTTCCAGAAAATTCGCACTATTTCTTTTCCGAGAGCCACAACGAATTGGTGTTTCTCACCATCAACTGGTATGATGAATGAAACCAAGTTTAGACCAACTGATGCTTTAGCAAGTTTCTTCGTTGAAGGTGTGTATTGGTAAATTGTCATTCCTAAGATATCGACGTAATAGAGACTTTGGGTCCCAACATCCCAATGAGGCGCTTCCCCTAACTTTACACTATCAGTTAATCGTTCAATTTTCACCATGTTCCTCGCGAATAACACACGTGTGGTTAACTAACTCGGCGCCCAACACAAATGCGGCAACATTCGGTTTCAATGTGATTTCGATTATTTTAACCTTGGACAGTTCAATCACTGAGTCAATGCAGACATCGCATGTTTCATAATAAAACCAATTATTATAAACATCGCACCCATGAACCGATTTTTGAAAAGCATTTCTAATTACAATATGAGTCCTACATTGTGCTAATATTATTAGTCGATAATAAAATAATATTTATTCCAGAATGTTATACATTTGCGATAGGAAAGTTTTGAGAATAAAAAAAATGACCTTATAAAGATAGTAGTATCTCTAAATAAACGATTTTTATGACCTCAATAATCATAACAATAAAGTTGAAAGAAGTTAGGCACCAATTCATACTAATTTGCTTTGCAAGAAACTAAGATGTTAACCTTTTAGCAAGTTTACAATAAATATTGAATAAAAGAATTAAAATGTTTATTTAGATCGAAACATTTTTTCTAATTTAGCCTGAAATTATTAGCAGGTAGTCCTTTAGACCCTGTTCCTGTGATTCTGTATAAGGCTCCATTGGCAGGTGGTGGAGGTGTTCGTCCTTGGTACTCGAAAGATGCTGAAGTTACATAAAGTTCATCCAAATTTGGACCTCCGAAGCTGACCGAAGTTATCTGAAAGTTTAATTATTTTTATTCATAATCTGCTGATTGTTGTCTACTGACAAAATACTTCTTTTTATCAAAAAGTTTAAATAAAAAACGTGGTTTTTAGAACTACACTAAAACTATCGACTGATTCTACAGGTATTGAACTCTTTTCCTTTCCCTGTTTTTCATAGTTCATTTTCGTTTCTCACTTATTTCTATTACAGTCAGGTCTATTTATGCCGCTTTGACGCTTGTGGTTTTTTACGTGGTATGCTCCACGGGACCACAATCTGAATTCAACCTTCCCGGAGACCAGTAGAAACCGGGATACCTCGTTACGATGACCGGTGGCGGTTTGTTACCGGGGAGGAACAGATGAGAAGCGGGGAGGACGGACCTTCTCGGTTCTTCTTCTTGGGCGGGTTCGGTGCACTGCTTCCTTCTGGTCTGGTCTTTTCGGGAGAGGAGACGACTCATCACTGCCCTTATACCTTTTCGAGAGCCGCTGGAGGGGTGATGATACGGCTTGTCACAATACCTTAGTGTGGGCCTTATCAATGTGTTTTCTTCCCACCGGAGCGACATTGCCTCCATGCATCTTATTGGATCCCGGATGTAAGAACCATCCCGATACGACACCCGGAAGCATTCATTTTCGGCGGTGACCGGTTCCATGCGAAGGGCGTGGTCCGACGGCTCAAGGGTGGCGGCTGGGGGTGGACGTAGCGACTCCGGAATAGTTTCATTCGTAGCGCGCTAATTATTCCGCTGCGATACTGGGAACTATTTTTTGCGTCGAGTTAAATATTGGAATTTCGGCGTTCTGAGACGGCGGGCCGCTCGCAGCGGAAAATTTTTCGCTTGAGAGTAGTGAGCACCGCTGACGGCGTTGGAAACGGAATTTGTCGGTAACTTTGTTACACTCCTTACTTCTCAAGTATTATTCCGAATGTCCTTATATCCATACGTGTTTTTAAAACCTCATTTAATATACAAAAGACAATAATTTTCTGTTCATTGTAGTTTATGTGTTTATCTTTTTTTATACTTTTATATCAATTTTTTTCCTATTCTAAAAATAATTCTCTATCTATTTTATTGTAGATTTTGAACCTGTACTTGTTTGACATAGTTTTATTCATACACATTTATATAATGGCGATTAGAAACATATTATAACTGACCGAAAACAATTTGGGATGTGGTCAACTCAGATACTTAGGCTATAAATATTTTAATAAAGTATTTTTTTATTTTAAATCTTAACAAGAATAAAGACGGTATATAATAAAATTAAGAAAGTTTTAACATTTATTGTGTTTTTAATTGTACTTGATTGTACACATGTTTCAAGTTGCTATTTTTCATCGCACTTCAACAGCGCATAACTCATATACGTGTATTTTTTTTAAATACACCTACAGGTCACCTTTTCAACGGTGTATATATTATATTGTTTAGGTGTGTTATGTGTTTTCTGATTTGTTGGAGGAGGGGACATGTTTCTCATAGTACGGTTTAAGTTAAGAACAGAGGAAACTAGTGAGCCTTTGGAAAGCTTGTAGCTGAGGTAAAGCAGCAAGAAATTGACCAAACCTTCCATTTTACAGAATTCGCTATTTCCAGATCATTTAGAAGTTCCAAAATAATCGAGATGATCCACTTGGAGGACTAAAAAGTAAAAAACTACAGCGGTAGGAGACTCCCTAATATCTTTGTCGTTTCAAGGAGCGATATGATCTACGAGGATGGGATGAATAATATCCGGCCTAAGAAGGAATGAAACAAAACATAGGGTCAAACATTGTTTTATTTTTCGACATAGTCTCCTTGCAATTCGATGCACTTGGTCCAGTGATATTCAAGGGCCTTTATCCCGTTCTTATAGGCCGATTCTTCGAGCTCTTCAAAATACGCGTTTGTGCTCTTTTCCATATTTGACCCATATTTTCCCAGCGTGAATTCTTTTTAAGTTTGGCACCAAACTAAAGTCGGACGGAGCCAAATCTGAGTCGGGTGCATGAGGCAACAATTCAAAACTCACTTCATGAATTTTCGCCATTGCAACAAGAGACCTGCGGCAGGGTACATTATCCTGATGACAATGTAACTAAAGTTACTAAATTTTCCGAGAATTAGCACACATCCCGCAACGTTCGTCGCACGATCGGTCCATCCCGCTAGTCGCCGGCCGCTGTTTCGTTGCTTAGAAGTGGCCGGGCATCCTACGCCCAATTCTAAACCGTTGACATCGAGAAAAAAATATATTTTCCGGCATCGCAGCGGAGTAATTCTTTCTTTTAAGGAATCACAAAAATAGAACGCAGCGAATGAGACTATCCCGGACCGCAACGACCACCCCTAGTGCCGCCCTTTATCACAGCGGACCACACCTTTTGCATTGAATCAATTACAAGCTGATGTAAATTGCTTTCTGGTGTCGCACCGAGATGATTCTGGCATCATTGCCACCTGTAAAGAGGAGCGCTTCGGATACCGCCATCCCGGACTCGCTTCGATACCCGGAGCCCACGTCATCGCGTGGGAAAGAGGACGTTGCGATAACACGCGTTACTTTCCGGTCGTCACTTCCCGGTTTTTTAGTTTCCGCCTGCTGGGTGAATTCCGGCAACGGTGTTGCGCGGACACTCTGGTCGACGGCCAGCCAACCCGCCGCGCTTTAGTGGTATTTGGGTGCGTTATTTCCGGGCGCTACTTCCGGTATACAACCACCGCCTGCCGGATACACTCCGGAATCCTACGGTTGACTGACTGCGGGGGCACTCTGCTCGACGGCCAGACAACCGGCCGCACTTTAGTAACATTCGGACGTGTTTTAGCCCCTCTCCCGGAAACCCGGACCATAACGTCCCATCCTCTGATATTCCCGACTACCATCACCACCACCGGAGAGGCTCACTACGATCAAGAGGAAAGGGTGCGTGCCGAGTGTTGTGTACATAGTGACATTATAAATATTGTAAATAATTGTGTACAGGGTGTCCATTAAAAACTGTCACTCCGCGTCGCTTTTATTTTTCCCTCCCGCCAAACTCTGACTTACCGTACACCGGTGTAGATACCCGCAGTCCCGTGGAGCATACTACGTAAAAAAAACTGGTGCTCTAGGCAACCCGATCAAAGGAAAGAGTCACAAAAGATAAATTTTTTTGTTAATTTCAAATAAATCTTTTCAACAATGGTTTAAACGTAAACTTCCGAGATTAAGAGTTCGAAGGGTGGCATCTTTATTGGACTCACATCTGGCTCTCTGTATTTTTGATATTGAGGGTAGATATCGTCGCTTAGCTGACAAAGTGGCGTAACACATATTTGGGCGTATTTCAGTTTTATTATTTCAAAGTGTTCGTATGAGCTACTCTACAATCTGACAAAGAGACGTAATTCTAGGACAAATACTTTTTATTCAGTGACGATTTTCATCCTGACTGACTAACGGACGTATCTGGTATGTTTTTATTTATTACCTGCCGAAATTACAATTAACAGACAAAAATTTATGTAAATGTAGTAACGAATGTCAAGCTAAAACATCAAACGCTAATACTTTGTAATTTTGCGCTCGACGGCAGCAGTCATTGAAGAGAGCTAAAGTTTCTTTTCGCTCTCCTAAAAAGTTATAAAAAGTGAATTACGCCACTATGTCAGCTAAGCGACGATATGGTCGATACTCAATAATCGGTGTTTTCGTGTCTGTACAGATATAGGACTGCGAATACAGTTTGGTGCAATTCAAGAAGTTGACCCTTTTGTAGAGGACTCTTGGGGCGAAATTTTCTACAAGGGAAAAACTACTTTTGAGTTTACTAAACTCATAGTTTACTCATCGCCCTGATGATGCCAACATTGTTGCCGAAACGTGTTTTGGCAGTAAGTTGTAATAAAAATTGTTTTTGATGTTTTAGGGAAAAACTGATCAAAAGTAGTTATCTACCACCAAAAGTGATCGAGAGAATTGTTCTGTTTTTGACAAGGGAAAAAAGTACTGTTCTCAGGTGAAAACAGCACCAATCTACTTATATAAAAATGTTATAGTATGAGTAAAATCTCTAAAGCGCTTCTGAGGCTATAATGTTCTGTTTTTTTTTAAGACCGTTCGAACTTGTGGCACATTTTCAACAAAGTAGACCAATTAATTTTTGATATTACGTATCATTAACAGCAATATTTTTATTTAATTCGTCCACATGTTGTTGAAATAAAAATAATTCTTGCTGTATAATTTAATTTATAAGTAGTTTTTGTTAAAGTGTAGGAAAAATTGTATAGTTTACTGTAGTATAGTTCCCGTATAAATTGGACGCTTTATGCCACAAGGGGTTTATAAAAACACGAGTGAAATTAGTGCTTTTGTGAACCACGAGTGGCGTAAAGCGTTCAATCTACACTGGAACGAGTGTAATACGACGTTTTATCGTTCGACACAACCCCGGAAAGTCTTTAAATTGCTTAGAATCCATAAAAATAGTTTGACGTTTATCTGTCATTTTCATTATTTCATGACAGAGAGTGTTTACACAAGCGAAAATTTGAAAATTCTGACAGTGTCGAACGATAAAAATCATTGTATAATAATTTATAATCCATGTCGAAAAATTTCCTCATATCCCTAAATTAATTCGATCAATTTAGGTATTTTAGTTTTATAGTTAATTATTGTAGTAAATACCTGTTGCGCCGGCATTTCAATAGTTTCCAACAGTGTCTCTGCCTTATAGCCGTCGACTTTGATTACTCTAGCCCCTTCAAAAACAGCAACCCACAAATTTCCGTCTGTGTCTATGGTCATCCCATCGGGTTTCCCAGGAACATTGTTTTTGGCCAAAGTGAACCACGCTTGTCTATTAGCTAAAACATTAATTTCTTATTTACTCGACAAAATTTCCACCACTCTTACCTATAGTTCCATTCTCAATATCTAAATCAAATTGGTCAACAGAACCTTTCAATGTATCAATGTAGAACATTTTCCTAATTTTATCATTAAAAGCTATGCCATTAGTGAGTCGAATTTGGGTAACTTGTTCTTTTAGTTGATTTTTGAAATCGAAGCTGTATAGAGTGCCAACTGGGAGAGTTTTGTCTTCATCGTCTTTATTGATGTTGAGCGTACCTATATTTATATAATGTACTAAAATTCAACCACAGTTTATAGACTTACCGGCCCACAACCTTCCAGAAGAATCACATTTCCCATCATTAAACCTATTGCCGGCTTTTTCTGGAACGTCATCAACAACGCATAATTTCTGGACGATTGAAAATTTATCACTTTCACCATCCCATGAAACGATAACCAATTCGTTATCCAAAGAAATAATAAATTGGTTCTTTTTATCTTTCACCGGAATGATAAAAGTTGGTTGTTTTGGTGCTAAAAATTGGCGTTAATATTGCTAGATTTTAAGAAATAGCAATGTTACCGGCGGAAGCTTGGATCACTTTGTTTGTGGCAGGATTATACTTGACCAAGTTTTGCCCGATACAGTCTAAGAAGTAAAGACTTTGGGTAGCTGTATCCCAATGGGGCCCCTCGCCCAAACGGAAACTTTCAGTCACTCTTTCGATTTTTAGAACCATGTTTTCTGAAAATAGTTAGTCAACTGGCACGAGCGCATATGAAAATTAAGAGAAAGTTGATGTGAAGTGAAAGTGGGTAGATAAAAACTGTATACAAGACTTGAGTACAATCGCGATAACAACATACTCAATTCACTTATCAACAAATTTATTTTGTAATACATCACTGATAAATATATAATAATAGGATAATTAGGATATTTACCTAGTACCTGATATAAAAATGATATATTTATGACTTTAGAAATAATGTTTGAATACACAGAATACACTGATTAGAGAAAATTAATTGCAGGAAATATACGTTTACATACCTCCAGTAGAATTAATAGATAGGCAGTGGGAACTTATAAAAATGAAATTTGTTATGAATAACAGCTGTTGCACCATATTTACCATATTTAAAAGAATCCAATCAAGGTCAGTCTCCCGTCTGGGTGTTTTCCAGACAGAGAAACAAATTATACTGCATACTATTCCTAAAAATGTTATATATCTAACGTTGAATATATAATTAGGTATATAATCGTAAAATTAGACAAAATACCTACCAGTTATTAAATAATTTGGCTGCAATAAAAAGTAGTTGTGAATGATTTTTGTCTTTTCCAATGTTAGTGTCTTACAGCTAAAATTTTGTGATTGTTAATTTAATAAATTAATGGAGAGTATCGGAATTAAAGGTAAACATTATTTTAATAGTCATCGTTGTTTATACAATATGTTCGATAATGAAGGAAGCATAGGCAGTTACTCTTGTTATCTGAATTATTGTATTTGTTTATCGGGAATTTTAATTTTTAATAAGAAATTATAATAACTGAAGAGCAGTTGAAAGTGCCATTTGGCCAATGAAAATTGAGGGGCGTTAATAATACCAAATTGTCAACAACCGCTCTGACTTCCAAACCAAAATATGGAGGTGATCCATCTCGTTGAAACCAAATTCGTGGAAAGATCACTATCTTCGTGGTTTGGAAACCTAGCTGCAAGAGCGGGAACACACTCAAAATGTAAGACCACTAAATAGCGTGCCGCTGTTAACATTTCTTTAAAAAATTACCACGTGTTTCTCAATACTCAAATATGTGCCAAAAACATACATGAATATGCACATTATAAGAGAACAAAGGTGCATACTGCCTGTCGCAGTTATATTCTCTAGTACTCTGTCTCTCACTCACATTTCACTTTTTCTATTCTAATATTCTACGCCACTGAAATTAAGTACAGGGTGATTATAAATGATTTTCATTTGATCAAGTTGACTTTGGAAAATATGCCAACGTATTTTTAACGACCATTTGCTGCTAATTTAATTAATTCATAGGCAACCAACAATTTACTCCTTGATAATTGTGAACAAAGAATATTGTACATTTCAATGAAGCGGCAAATGGTTAAAAATACGTTCACATGTTTTCCAAATCCAACTTGATGGAAAATCATCTATAATCACCCCGTATTTCAAATTACATACCACATCACATAAATTTAACAAAAACCGGATATATTGTGATAACCCCCCTTTACATTTTTTGAAATGTCAATGACGTCACCAAACGTCAAATTTGAAAATTTGAAACAAATCGTGAACTTTAAAGGTTGGCCAGTGATTGTCAGACAATGGAAGAAAAAGCAAAACCCTACGTTGTGTTATTTTTTTGACAAGACAAGCAATGGCGGGACATTCAAACTTACCCAAACGGAAAAAGAAAACTAGATTCTTTGGATACATGGCGAGAGCTAATCAGGAGTGGAGCGGAAATTGATAATACAAATATTATGGTTTTAAATGTTTAGTTTAAAAGTTTTAGTCATTTTGTGTGCATTTGAGTTTTGTGATCTTTATTCTTTTGGTTGTTAAGTATTTTAAATATTTGTGAAGCAAGCAATTTGTTAGTAGCCCGAAAACAGTACTGCAACTTCAACCTAGTAGGCTCAGGAGTTAGCAACTCGCTTTTCTGGGTACCCTGCAGCCCAAGAGACAACTCAAAGTCGAAACGACTTCTTTCCCACCTCTCAGGTACAGGTTAGCCGAAGTAGGGCCACATAACTCCCCCAATCAGCAGCCTGCAACGCGAACCACGAACTGAATAAATACTATTTGGTCTATCTGTTGCCTCGAAAGATGTACGGACAAACAATATAAAACAATAAAATATACAGTAACCAATGTTTTCCTTGGAAGCCATTTTGAAACAATCGCGACGGGACATCTAGCGGCGCAAACGCTACGAGGCGCAACGAAGCTACCAACATGCACAAAGCAACAGCACTAAATACAGAAATTTGGCTTCCCGGTGTTGAAAATAGCTAAATGTCAGTTACAAGCGAACGACGAGATCGGAAGTCGCAAGGGGGCGCAAACCAACATAACGGTAAGGCACTTTTCAGAACCCCGACATTTGGCGTGACTCTATGCCGCTTTTTGCCCTTTAGTCTTCAGTTCTTACTCAGTGTTGGTTAATTCAAGTCAACAGAGACAAAATAACTTTTAAAAGACCGCAAGCTGCTGTCGGCCTTATACCGAAAGACAGGTAGTTATTCAATGATTTATATAGGTTTGAATAGCAGTAGTGGTCATTATTTAAACAAGACCGAAGAACAAAGGGGTGAGTTTCCTTCCTGGTGGCCATTTTATTAGTGACGCTGACAAAAGGGTGGCCGGACAACGGTAAAAACCGAAAAGCTTGTTATTTAGGAGTTTCTAGTATGGAACAAACGCCGGTCAATTTCAGGGCCACCTCATTATGTTGAGTATGACAAAGAGAAGCAGATAGAATAAAACGGTTACCTATAAATACCTGTTAATCCTTCTGTTAACATGAAATTCCGACAATGCAGTTTAAACATAAGGCACACTCAACTTTAAAAACAGGAGAACTCATAGTGGAATAAAATCAGATAAAAACAAAGAATTAAGCGTTAGTTACGACATGATGCTTCTAACGTTAAAGTTTGAATGAATGTAAAGAATGGCCGCCGGTCCTCCTTCCACCATCTAGAAGGGACAACCACTGCTGGATGTTGCCAACTTCAGAGCAACTTGCCGGATAGCGAACTCTAAGTTCTCCTATGTATTGCATGGTCTATTTTGGGGATGTCTCAACATCTTGAAAGTAACGAGTATAAAGTAGTATGGAATCATTATATAACATAACAATCAATAAACGAATGATTAGAACTGAACGCTTGGTGGGTTAATGTAGTAGCTTGGAACCATGTGGAACATTATTTTATTATGTGCTTGTTACTTAATCGTAGAGCAGTTAGATTTTGAAAATAAGTTTATGGACTTTTAAATAAACAATATTTTTCTGAAACCGAAGCAAAAATTGCATTTCCCTGACTAGTCACAAAAACAATTACACATTATTTTTTAATATCCTTAGAAACAAAGAAAAGTACTACTAAATAGGTACAGTTACGATTTCAAATTTACCGCGTCGCCGGGTCATAGGTGTGCAAACGGGTCTGATGGAAAGATATAAAAATACGGGTGCAAAGATTCGTTCGGACGCTCCGAGGTACAGCGTTCTTTGCAAGTTGAAATACGGGATGAGCAAGTATCTTCGCCATTTTGTGGTTTCTAAAAGGTAGAGAATATTTTTAGAAAAATCTTCGGGGACGGATGAATGGTGAAGATACTCAATTATTTTAATCCCGACCACTCGAATTTCAGAAACGACAAAAAAGTGAACGGAAGGGCAAGGTTTCCCTGAAAACGCCCAGCTTCAACCTGGACAAACCAGCATAAATCTTTAAGTTACGTAGTAGTAAATTTTTTGTCAACATTCCATAATTGTTTTTATTCGCGTTATCAGACAATAGCTCATCTTTCACACAATAATTTGTACTAATATTGTCACCTTATAATCTGTATTGTTTTTTTTAATTTCATAATTTTGATCAATTTATAAAGTTAATTTTTTGTCAGCCTTTGTAATTTGATATTGTTAATTTCTTATATTCACTGTTTATTTAATTATATAGGATTATGTGAGATACCAATCGTAATTCTTGTGACCTAGACCCCTCCCCAATCTTGACAGTACGTTACGTCCAATTCGGACTCATGACCTTCTCATGCATTTTTTTTTTTTTTCAAATTTTAAATCTTGTCGGCCAAAAAGTCTAATATAAATCTTGTGCGTTAAGAATTCTACAGCGCCCAATTGATTTCGCCCTGTAAAATGTAAGTTACCGCTATTGTGTACAATGTTAAATAAGTGCTTATAGATGTTATGTTTTTACAGTTATAAGTGTTATTCTGATATCGAATTTTATCTTGTTATATTGGAAAGACTAACGGGAGATTGTTTGCAAAGAGGGTTTAAATGAGGTTATCTTGTTACATGTTATGGTGTAATAAAATGCAATATTGTGTAACAATATTGGACCGCATTACATTTTTTTTATTGAGGAGTAAAAAGACCAATAGCCAAAAATCTAACCACATGTAAATTTTGTTTTCTAACTTCATATAATACAATTACATACATTTGTATTTACTTCTCTGTCGGGTCTTCATATATGATATATTTGCTGCTTCTGGAAAACAAAATTTACATGGAGTTATATAGATTATTTTTTAAACACTCCTATCAGCTAATCGTTATGACAAAAAATTTCAAATCGACCAATAACATCAAAATTACACTGACTATTCACTATTTAAAAGTTATCTAATGCCATCCACGATTATGTAGTTAGTATTTCGTTAAATTTTCTTTTCTTTTTTAATTTTATAAGACTTGAGAATGGCCATTTGTGTTGAGAATGTATGTCGCGCATTAAATAAGTAAATTATTTTTTTATTTTGGGAATGACTTTGTTTATTCAATTCATCACTTCATAGTATATTAAGTTTTGATCCAATGACAACGCTGAAATTTGATCACGTGCTGCTGGATTACCTGGTAATTTTAATGTACTGCTAGCTTTGGCCCATAATTATAATTTTAACTAGAAGCTCACATTAATAGATGATAATTTGCATCTCGCTTAAATTATTATCAAAACTGTCAGAGCAGACATTAAAGTCTAAAACATTAAATTACAAGTTTTGAAACAATTGGTAAGCTCGAAAGTACACTAAAGATTTTTTTTGCTGCATCATCGTTTCCTCTTATCAAAATTTCACACCGTGTAGCAGTGCGACCTTGCATATAATCTACAATTTTTTATGTTGGTCCTGGTCCACTTTAGGATGAGGTTTCGGCGAAGTTGTGCTCTTATGACCCGTATTTTTTATGAGCTGATGTTCACTAACTCCAGCTGTACCGAGATGTGAGACTACATTCGATCTGGTACTATGGTTTGTTATTTTAACTATCTTTGTGTCTATACCTAGTCTTCTGCAGCAAGCCTTGTTGACTTGTTAATTTCATTATTCCTACGGGTATGTTTTTATATCACGCCGATGAACTTGATTTCTTCCAAGATTGCGATTTTCTTATATTAAGAGGAACCCTTCTTGGAATACTTTGTCCAATGTCTGATAAAGATTTATCACTTAATCGCTTCTTTATCTTTACTTAAAAAAGCGTCGCAAAATTAAATTTGACATAGCAAAAATAAATAAGTGGTTTAGTAACCGCATACAAAACTCTTTATTTTGAACAAGAACATCATCATGCAGTTCTCTAACTGAATTTCCTTCGTTCTAGAAAAATTATCAAATAATTACGGAATGTCAAACACTCGTGTGCTAGCTAAAACATACAAAAACATTTGTAATTTTACGCTCATTAAAGTTTGTGGAGTTCGACTTAGATATATTTAAAGTTTTTAACATACAAAAACTGTGTCAGCAAGCACTCGTGTTTGACATTACGAAATTATTTGATAATTTTCCTCGCACTAAAAAAATTATATATGACTATTCAGTTCAAGTGTCAAACTGTGGCATTCGACCAATAGCAGCCGTAGAATTTCAAAATTTTCGCCAATTAAAATCAATTGCGGTGATAATTATTGTACTCATTGTCGCCGACAATCGGACTAGTACTTTTAAGAAAAATGGTTTGGTTCACTGAATAGTCCTCTGAATACGATTCGTAGTCAAAGTTGAGTCGAGAATTTCTAAGATGGTTCCACTTATGTTCATTGCAATTGTAATTAAATTGCCATCTTTTGACTTAAAAATTTTGTTGAAGACGTCATCTGTTTTTGAACTATGACACCGTCATCAGTTTTTTTTTTAAATAGGAACCCCCAACTTTTTTTGGGTTTTAGATACACTTTTCAATTTTCTATTAAACTACAGTAAAAAAGTGATGCCTTGCATTTTATAAGATAGACGTTATTAGAAAACTAATAGACGGGAAAATTGAGTAAATATTTTTATTCATTTTTTTTTAATACTTGATATAACAAAATTTAATTCAGTTTGAAATTAGCAGCAGGATATCCCGTAGATCCGGTACCTGTAACTTTATAAGTAGCTCCGTTTTCTGGAGGTGATAATTTTTTGCCTTCAACTTCTAACGCTCCTGTTGTAACGTATAGTTCGTCTAGTTCTGGACCACCAAAAGCAACGGAAGTCACCTGGAAGTAATATGTAATTTAAATACATGACACATTCATCAAAGTTAAATACCTGTTCCGCGGGAATTTTAATTGAATCTAATAAGGTTTCAGGTTTGCTACCGTCAACTTTTAAAACCACGCCACCACCGAACACCGCCACCCATAAATTACCATTGGTATCTATCGTCATTCCATCAGGGATTCCAGAAATGCTGGCTTGCTTCAAAGTGAACCATACTTGTCTGTTAGCTGCAATTCCTCTTTTAAATCATTTACTAAAAGTTAAAACGACTTACAAATCGTTCCGTTATTAATATCGAAATCAAATTGATCTACACTTCCTTTCAACGAATCGATGAAGTACATTTTTTTCTTTGCGTCATTAAACGCCAAACCGTTCGAAATTCGAATGCCTTCTAGTTGATTCTTCAGGTGATTTGTGGCGTCAAAAGTGTACAGTGTGCCTAGTGGCTCGGTTTTCATAAAATCTGGTATACTGTTATGCGTGCCAGCCCACAGTCTTCCGGTAGAATCACATTTAGCGTCATTAAACCCTTTGTTAGGGGCTTTGGGGTTTTTTTCAACGGTACTTAGCGTTTTGTCGATGGTGAATTTCTCTGATTCTCCATCCCAAGAAATTAGTAAAAGCTCGCTGCCTGCACCTACAATGAATTTTTGTTGGCCTTCGACTGGTATGATAAAACTGGGCGTTCTAGGTTCTAAAAATCTGTAGTTACGTACAATGATTATCTCAGTTACCGCTGACTTACCGAATGATGCTTTAGTAAGTTTCTTTGTTGAGGGTACGTATCTCAAAATGCTTTTCCCAAAAATGTCCACAAAATAGAGACTTTGACTGGGAATGTCCCAGTGGGGTCCTTCACCGAGAACAGCACCTTCAGTTACTCTTTCTACTGTTACCATTTTTATCTATTCAACAACGATATAGTTTGCGTTTTACTTCAATATGAATGTGATTTTGTGATAACAGTCTGTTATATACTACACGTAATCTCAATTTAAGTTTTTCTCAATTTATTTATAACAACCAGATATATTATCACGAAAAGGATTTGTCCTACTTGACCCTCGTTATAATATGTAAACTTTGGTTTTATATTATAAGGATATACAAGGTGTTACAAAATAATTTTCATCTAGTCGCCTGTGCATTTTCCAGGTAAATCAAAAATGCTGCTTTACGAAAATAGTTATACTTTTTATATAACCTCAAAAATTATGATGATGTATGTATCGAAGAACAATTCTCTGCCGGCGTGTTTTCCGGGCCTGGTGAGGTTTTCCGTCTCAATGAAGATCACCTCGGCGGGATTGAATTGGGTCTTCACTACACCGGCAGGACGTTCCGCGGCACGCCAGTTGACACCGCGAAAGATGAACCGGCGGCGCGGGACGCTTACAGCGGCTGCTGGCACCAGACTTGCCCTCCAATTGAGCCTCGTTAAAGGGTTTAGAGTGTACTCATTCCGATTCCCTACGGGGCCTCGGATGAGTTCCGTATGTTCCTTGAATTTAATTAATTGACGTTTATCATTAATTTGACAGCCAATGCGTTATTGACAGATTTAGCAAATTCCAAAGTTAACTAGATGAAAATCATTTTGTAACACCCCGCACTTAGAAGTGAAATTTCCTTTTCTGTTATTGTTTCAAAGGCGTAGTCTTGGTGAGAAATGCTTGATGTTCAGAATACGTTCTGTTCTAGTAACTTGGTTACCAACTTTTATTTCCATATAATTATTAATTTGGAATATTGATTCGCAATAAATCTATAGATTGTGTAATATTGATATTCTTATACAATACGGTGCATGATACGATATCAGAAGTGTCACTTTTAGATAGTCGGGAATGCTCTGGTAAAAATGATGTCTGTTGTCAATAAATAAAATAAGATTTTTGAGATGATGAAATGATGTTATAATTTTTATGTTCTTTCATAATACGTAAAGTCTGAATAACAAGCCCGGTGTATGCAGTATGCAGACGATAGACTAGACACCAGTCCTGCTCTATGTCCGTTGTGGAGAACGAAAGGTGCTCTACCGTCATTAGGCAGATGACAGCAAACAAGTCTGACTTGGTTCTATTGGACCACTCCTCCGAGCAGATGTTTGTTATTGAATTTTTGGCTCCTGAGGAGGAAAAACGGACAAAATTTCAAGATCTGCTTAGGGGAACTTAGGGGACTGTACTGAAGTTATTCAGTGAAACTCGTCGTTTGATAGTTTCCAATCTAAAAATCAATCCTGCCTGTCGTAAACCGGCAGAAACCCTTGCGGCTGGAATGCAGAAGGCAGTCATCTTGGGGTCGTTGCGTCTGCTTAGGCAGACTTACAAACCTCTTATGGCTTTGAGGAGTGGCTATGATGTCCCTACGATATGGACCTGACCAGCAAGGAACCTCGTGAAGGTCGGAATCACGAGGAGCTTCTTCTAGTTAATGCGAAAAAAAAAAGAAACAAGCAGGCAGGCCACTCAATGTCTTGTGCCTTGGTAAGCAATTCGGGCCGGTAGCCCTTTGGCGCACCTGGGGGATCAAGATATATTGACCCCATTACTGTCCGGAGTTCCTTATAACCAACCTTATAATCTAACCAAAGAAAATTGTTGTGTGCTTCATCTTTATAAGTGAAACTTGCCAAGACGATGGTAGGAATCGAGTTTATTTAATTATTTTGTGATACAAATGTTACGGTAACTAAAACAAGGGGGTGCCCCGAGACCGGAGGCCCATGGGCCTCCCTGGGACAGAACGCGTCGCTACCATCTGAATCCCTTGGGACACCAAGACTTTGACGTGAATTAGAGTATTTTCTACCGCATGTTTTAGATTCTAGAATTGAATTGAATTCTAAGGTCTCTCTAAAATTTAAAACTCAATTAATTTACAGTAGAAAAATTGATTAGCAGATTCAATAGCTCCTAACATGTGTTATTGGTATGATCAACAACTTTCAATTTTCCAATTTTCAAATGGAAGAGTACATTAAATTCTTGTAAAATATCTCACGTCTTATTAAGAGTTCTTTATTTCAGTTTATATTACTTTCATATTTATACTTTATATTACATATTACTTTCAGTTTACTATTATGTTATAAATGCGAATTTAATGTTGCCTGAGGAATAAGGACAAGTTAAATTTTAAATAGAAGTTATTAAATTTGATATTCAAATTGTTAAGAGCGATATTTCAATTTTACAACAATAAAAATAAATAATTAAAATTTTTGACGATGATTTGGATATTTTAGATATTATTTCGATGAATCTGTTTGAAAAAGATATAACTTATCAAAACTAAAAATTAATATTAGAGAAGCGTTTACAATGTGACGACCTCCATCTTTTTCGCATTCTGCAATCCTGTTGAAAAAGAAACGTCGCACTCCGGTTAAAATTGCAGGACAAATTGATCGGCATTCCTCCGTTAATCGAGGCTGCAATTCCAGCCATGTTCATGCTTACTGCGTTGGTAATAACTTAAAAAGTTTAGGAATCAATGGATTTATGGTAAAAAAATATTCATAGGAAGCCAACTAAAAATGGGACTTTACAAAAACTACGATGTATGAAAGCATTAAGTGTTTCCTTTTCTTTCGACAAATACAATTTCATTAACAAACCGAAATCTACGATAAATGACCCCCTTTAATTTTTATACCTGAATCAAAACACGTTTGCAAGGATGAGTTACAATTTGAGCGCCCTTTTTGTTTGAGAATAGATTTGGAATATGTTTGAAAAGACGAAGTGGACTATTTATGTCCCGTGCAAGACTGGTCCCCAGATGAACAAATGCGGGCCCAGAGAGCCCCTGTAACCAGTACCAGTACCGTATACCTTCTGCATAACTATTTGAGGTACAAAACACCCGTCACAGAACTGGTGCACCACATCGTCTTGCCTATCAAATGAATGACAAACGAACACACACATTTATAATACACATATTATAGTGGTTTTGTTTCAATCAGGGAGGAAGTTTACATTAGAAAATGATGTGAATACCAGACTATAAATTTTAATCTTATTGTAACATTTCCTGAGCTGGTTCGAGGATTTAAATTCTGGTGCTACTAGCTACTAACTTTTCTTAAAACTAAGACTAACTTTTCACTATCACGCGCTGACCACTTGTTCACGATGCTACCAATCGACTGATTTGCTCCGTCGTTTGATACCTTCTTATACCCCTTCTGGCGTTCTCGATTCCTTCTATTCCAGGAATCATGAGATCATGCTTTCGGCACAATCGATTATTCCCGAAAAATGAGGTCATTCTCTTGTACGAGCGTGGTATAGTATGAGATCACCAAGACAGAATTTTCTAGACTCATGAGAGCATCCTATGTGAACAATTATTCCCAGACGTTCTCATGTGGACTGTCCCAGATTAATTACCATACCATACGTGGTGACATCATCATGACATCATTCGCTTCCGGTGCCGTCGCGCCATCGTCTCATACAAGCAAAGAAAGCCAACTCGCCGCCATGTTTCTTTTTACGCATACAATGAAAACGACCGTTACAAAACGTAGCGTTCCCTTAACCCTTTCTCTCTCTCTCTCTCTCCCATTATAATTTTAATCAGTTACATATCTGGACCGTTCTAATACAAACTTTCTGAAACGCGACAGATGAATCCCGGTAAGTCCGCTCCTCGACTGATATAAATGTAATTTAAAGCTTTACCTTACCTGTTTTTTTGACCCAAATCTGAGACGTGACACTACTTTCTACCCGAATTATAACAGCAAACAAAGAGAACTAACTAAAATTGAAATAACTATACTAACACAGAACAACACAAACAAAATAACAATTATTACAAAACTAAACTTTGCTGATGTAGCAAAACAAGACAATTTTTGGGAACGCTCTCGATGCTTCCGATCAGAACAAAGACCAAAAACAAGATACGAAAAAGTCCCTTTCAGCCTGATTTTACGACCCCCTGTGGTCTTGTTCTCTAACTTCGTCGTAGAGGCGGATATAGACAACCCACTTAGCTCCCGAGTGTTGGGGGTCTTAACAGGTGTATTTTATAGTTATCTTCAAAACACAATTAATACAATTTGCTAGAAGAATTTTTTGGTCCTTAGAATGTTCCTTCATGTTGAAGGAGGTTAACATTATAACCAGTGTCTAAATAAAAATCTGGTCAAGATTGCCATGAAACAAATTAAATAACCATTTAGTTGTGCGTTGTCAAGAAGCAGAGGGGCGTTTTGAACACCTTATTTAATAAAAAGTTCTTCGTTTGTGTTTCATTTTTGATCTTTTGTTTGGTCTTTTGTTAGGACACACGTTCAATGTTTGTAATTTTTTCCAAAGCAATCTTGACCAGATTTTTATTTAGACACCCGATACGATACACAATAAAAATTTATAGATCGTAGTGAATTAAGTAATGCCTAAAAACTGTAGTTATAATACATAGTATATTACATCATAAGTCATGAAAGTTATCTATTACTTGACAAAAGAGCTTATTGAGAGTAAGAGGCCAAACGACTATGATAAGTAGCTTAAGTAGCTCTTGAGTCAAGTAAGCAACTTTCATGACCCGTAATGTATAACGTTTTACCTGAAACCGCACGCAGTATTGACTCATTTTTATTTGAAACAATTTACTACTTTACAAAAATGAGGACAGTAATAGAGATATTACACTTCTAGTACTACAATAGGAGTCTTGAAAGTTCATGTCCTAGTACTGTGATCAACTTTCAAGAAAGAAAATTAGCATGTAATGATGCCATTACCGGACGGTTTTAGGTAATACATTAGTAATTTACGTTATAAGTCCGGAAAACTCATTTTTACAGTAACGAGTCGAAATGTTTACAGACGAGGCGACGAAGGAGCCGAGTCTGGAATTTTGAGACAAGTTACTGTAAACGTTTCCGGACGTATGTCGTAATGCGTTTTATTTCATGCTGCATATACTAAATCATTGATTTCATTTTAAAAAATTAAATTGGACTTCAGAATTTAAACATCCATGAATTGAGTATCTATGACAACAGTTTGATTTGTTGGTTGTATTTTTTTTACAGGACTTGTACTGTAAAGTCAGATTTCCCGGACTCAAAACTCTGACGTAAAACTAACAAATATGACATAGTATGAAATAATAGTAATTTACGTTATAAGTCCGGAAAATTCATTTTTACAGTAACGAGTCGAAATGTTTACAGACGAGGCGACGAAGGAGCCGAGTTTGGAATTTTGAGACAAGTTACTGTAAAAGTTTCCGGACGTATGTCGTAATGCGTTTTATTTCATGCTACAGATAGTAAATCATTGTTTCCATTTAAAAAAATTAAATTGGAATTCAGAATTTAAACATCCATGAATTGAGTATCTATGACAACAGCTTGATTTGTTGGTTGTATTTTTTTTTACAGGACTTGTACTGTAAAGTCCCATTTTCCGGACTCAAAACTCTGGCGTAAAACTAACAAATATGACACAGTATGAAATAATAGTAATTTACGTTATAAGTCCGGAAAATGCATTTTTACAGTAACAAGTCGAAATGTTTACAGACGAGGCGACGAAGGAGGCGAGAGTCTGGAATTTTGAGACAAGTTACTGTAAAAGTTTCCGGACGTATGTCGTAATGCGTTTTATTTCATGCTACAGATACTAAATCATTGTTTTCATTTTAAAAAATTAAACTGGAATTCAGAATTTGAACATCCATGAATTGAGTATCTATGACAACAGCTTGATTTGTTGGTTGTATTTTTTTACAGGACTTGTACTGTAAAGTCCCATTTTCCGGACTCAAAACTCTGACGTAAAACTAACAAATATGACACAGTATGAAATGAAATTATTTACATAAAAGTCAGGAAAATCTTACATTACTGAAGAGGAGCTAAATTGAAATACGAGGCACGTTGTGCCGAGTATTTTAAAGCTCCGAGTCAAGTGAGATATTTTTTGTATTAAATTTTTCCGGAAATCGTAAAAAAGACGAAATTTACAAATTTTAGAAAAAAAATTCCAAATTCCACAAAAATCAAGTTTGTCAATTTTGTTGGCAACTATAGTTACAAAGTAAACAACATCGAAAAAATTTGTCAATTTTGTTCGTGTGTTGTGAAAACAGTTATTTTTTAAAGTATCTTTTTTATTTTGCGTCTTGTTGTAAAGTCTTTACAGTACTAGTCCGAAAAATTCAAATTTCCTGCGCGTGAATAAGCAGTAAAATGTTGTTTCCAAGACGATTTCCGGAAAAAAATATTACATACCTACGTAAAGTAACATAAATACATATTACTTTTAAGTACTGCAAGTAGGAATGTTAGGTGCGAAAAAACCAATTTAAACAATAATTGATTAAACTGACTTATGAATCTCGGCTACCCAACTTCAAAAAATAATGATTGACTGTCGCTTGACCTTGAAATCTGCATGAACACATCACATTCTAGCTATATATTTAAGGACAGGGCTGTATATCTTGTTCATTTATTCCTTGATTTTAACAAAACAAGAACATGACAGTTTTTTAGTTGATATGAACTTCAAGGTTAAACAATAGTCAACTTTTATTTTTTATATAATTAAATATTTTAATGATATATTTGTTTTGTATTTTAATAGTAGTTTATTATACGAGTTCATGTGTAAATTGGACGCTTTATGCCACAAGGGGTTTATAAAAGTACGAGTGAAACGAGTGCTTTTGTGAGCCCCGAGTGGCGTAAAGCGTTCAATCTACATAGGAACGAGTATAATACAACGTTTTATCGTTCGACACAATCCCGGAAAACCTTTAAATTGCTTAAAATCCATAAAAAGAGTTTGACGTTTATCTGTCATTTTCATTATTTCATGAGAGTTTACACAAGCGAAGATTTGAAAAATCTGACAGTGTCGAACAATAAAAGTGTATTATCGAGGATGCAGAAACATTATAATAATACACTATTTTCTATTAAACTTCTTTTTTTCTTTTTGTTTCAGTGCGAATTTTAAACTCGGTGTATACATAACACGATTTTGGGTGCTACAGAAATTATTTCGAATGCAAAACCTTTTATTTTCTTTAATATTAACTACATCTTTGTGTTGAATTAGTTTGGAATTTTAACTTTAACTCCAGGATGACCCTTAGCACCAAGTCCAGTGACTCTGAAAACAGCACCCGCTGGATGGGGTTGCTTTACTCCATTAACCACGAGCTGAGCACTGGTAACATAAAGCTCGTCTAAATTTGGACCACCAAATGCTGCAGCTGTTATCTATAATATTAAGAAAAATGAATATTATAATCATCAATTTCAATGTTATGATCACACTGTATAAAATAAAGATATGGTATAAATACCTGACGTGCAGGGAAGTTAATTTTCGAAATTAATTCTGAAGTTCTCGGATTGATGTGCAGCAAGCATCCTCCATCAAAGACAGCCACCCATAAGTTACCATCAGTATCGATAGTCATACCATCTGGAACTCCGGGTATGTCATGGACGTCCAAGTTGTACACAACTTTCCGATTGCCTATTGAAAACACTTTCAGCTGTACTAAACAATCACAATTAAATAAAAGCCTTACAGATCTCTCCTTTCTCAATATTGTAGTCGTACTGATCAACTGTTCTTCTCGGTGAGTCAATGTAGTACATTTTCTTCAATCCAAGATCCCACGCAAGACCATTAGCGATGCTCACTTTAGTCAAGTGTGTTTTCACTTGATGTTTATTAATTAATGTGTACAAAGCACCTTTTTCTTTTTCCAGTTTTCCAATTTCAGGCTCAGGCCCCATTGTACCAGCCCAAAGACGTCCAGAAGGATCCGCTTTACCATCATTAAACCTGTTATTAACATAACCAGGTTTATTTTCGACTTCTATCAAAAGTTCGGAATTGGTGATATGGTCACTGACGCCATCCCAAGTTACCACAAGCAGTTTGCGACCAATACTTATTAAGAATTTGTCGCTGGTGCCTTCCACGGGTACAACCAAGGTGAGCGGTCCCCCTTCTAATAAGAACAAATTAAATTTAGAAGGTATTTTATAATAACAGTTGGATAATACTTACCTACTACGACTTTGGTGTGTGTATTTGTAGAAGGTACAAATCTGTGGATGGCTTGCCCAAAAATGTCTACGTAGTAGAGACTTTGAGTAGCTTCGTCCCAATGAGGACCCTCCCCGAGAGTCACACGTTCTGTGATAACTTCAATCACTGGAGCCATGTTTTCGGATAGTAACTCAAATGTAAATCACGACTTTTATACCAAAAAATCTAAAATTTAATTAACCTCTAGGTCAAAAATGAGGATGACTTGAGGTTTCAACCCCTTATCTATAATTAAGATTATGTTGATATAAGATGAATGTATTAATTTTTCATTTATGTAATTACTTTTTCAATTTCCTGGAGTGATAAGTTGATGCAATTTTATATTAAAAATTGTTCATAACTGATAAAAGAAAAATATGTACATATTTCAATAACATAATTAGGTTTTGTTGTAATAATCTCATTATATCTCGAAATAGTATATTTCGATACACGTGCGGTGTCAAGACACTTTTCAGAGGCGAGGGCGAATTTTCTAAGTACGAGCCGTGGGCCGAGTGTTGCAAATAAGCCCGAGCCCAGGGTGAAAGCGCACGAGCATTGAACAACATTTTTTGTATTGTTTTTCTGGTTTTCAGAATTTAAGTTTTTCCGATATTTTATAATCTTAGTTGCAGGCATTCGATTTCTCTTATTTTTAAGATCATGGGCGTTCTGCCATTTTTAGATTTCTAGTTCTCCAGTTTTTAAGTCTATGTTTCAGGATCTTCAGACTCACATTTTTATGATTAAATTTTAGATGAAATTTTCAATTAGTCTTCAAGTTCCCAGTTTATATTGTTTTATTCTCAGAAAATCAGATTACGTACTTTGAAGTTGTTCAGTTGTCAAATCTTTAGTTTTCCAAATCATCAGAATTCCAAATGTTTAGGTTTGCAGGTTGCCCGGCTTTCAAATTTTCATGTCCTCAGCTTCTCAATTTTGTATGGTGATGAACACAATAGCCACATTTGCATTTTGGTTTTTTGTAGAATCGTCAGTTTCATGGCCATATAAACTCGCAATGAAAATAATTATTAAAATATTGAATAATTGAATACTTATTGAAATAATAAGTCATTCTTTCAGCGTTGTGTTGTCATTAGTGTAATTTTCGCCGAGATCTTAATGTATTTTGATTATTAGTTATAAAGTCACTATGTGTTTCTAGTTACTTTGTTTCTTTACGCAAAAACTGATATCAGAAATTCTCAAATCGGATAAGCCGTTCGGTCGCTGGTCACAAGGGGCTGTCAGCGCTGGCTGATGACTTTCGAACGAAAATCTTTTGAGTGAGACATAAATGCGAAGGTTCCACCTATATTACCGCGGACATGAGAGCAAAATTTCGTGACACTCACTTTTTTAAAAGGTGAGCGTAAATTGTAAGACGTTATGAAAGTTTTGAAAATCGCCTTTATTTTGTATTAATCATTATTCATAATAAATATTTAGTATTATATTTCTTCTAATTTTTCATCAATAACAGCAATATAATCTATATAATAAAAATAAATCGCTAATTGTGTTGCTAAGCGCAAAACTCGAGAACGGCTGGACCAATTTAGAATTTTTTTTTCATTGGTTCGAGGAAGGTTCTTATGAAGAGAAACATTGGAAAAACTGACCGGAAAAACGTAAAAACAACACTTTTCCTTTTCCCATTTTTTTTTTCATTGGTGGAAACACGTTAAGATACTAAATTTAAAAAACAATATGCGTGTTGAGTTGCAGAATGATCAATCTGGAGAAATATTTTCAAAACAACTCATTGACATTGGTACATACTGGGTTATTCACGATACGGTACGACCCTGACGAAATTTTTGATGCAACCAACATTGCATTTGCACAGGTTACATGGATTGAAAAAACAATTTCTACAACTAAAACATACTGTGCACATTAATTTATTAGATGACATTAGATACTGTCAGTGTCAACTATTTTGACCTTATTGTTGTTTTGGTAATAATGTATTCCAATGAGGAGAAAACCGACATGCTTTTACTTTATGGTGAATGCAGAAAAAACGCTTCTCTTGCTGCAGGGTTTATGCATGAAGGAAGAGGACCAACAGATAAAATTTTCAAAAATTAGAGGCACAGTTGAGACTGAATTGGCCTCCAGTTACTACGCCTAGGGAAAGGACTGCAACTGGGGAACATAATGAAGTAGCCGTTTTAGAGATGGTGACAGAAGAATCACATATTGACCAGAAGGAAGTGGCACGAATGGTTGAGATAAGCCAGGCATCAGTATGCCAAATTTTGAGGGCCAATAAATTCCATCCTCACCACATCACCTTGGTTCAAGAACTAGAAGTGACCGATTTTCCCAAAAGGTTAGAGTTGTGCCGTTTCTTCAGGGAAAGAATCCAATTTAATGAAAACTTTTTGCAAAATGTCTTGTTTAGCGATGAAGCTACTTTTAGCAATAACGGGGGTGTAAATTAGCACAATTGTCATTCCTATGCTCAAGATAATCCACGTTGGATTCGGGAAGGACACTTACAAAATATTATTTCCCTTAACGTCTGGTGTGGAATTTTAGAGGTGAAATGTCTTTACAAGTGGAGAAACACCACGTCCCTGAGCGAGGATCTCAAGAAATAAAAAAGTACATTATCGAATTTCATGATGAAGACATCAAGATCATGATTACTATCACCAAATTCAAGGGCAATTGCACTTTACGTCCAGAAATAAGGCTTTTCTGATGATCTGGACACCAGCAGACAGCATGATTGTGGAGATTAGTAGCACTGAAGCGTGAGTAAAGAACATCCATGGAAGTGTTTTATTATACTTATACAGGGTGTCCCAGAATATCGGTCCCATAGAACAATCTCCTATTTGTGGAGTTGAAATAAGTTGATTTAACACAACTTACCTATATACTAAGTTGCACCGTTTAGCCGTTAGAGGGCTTCAAAGTTCAAAAATAAATCATTTTTTTTTTAATATTCTTGAAACCACTGCAACAATCAGATTGAAACTTTGATGGAAGTGTATCTTGATTAAAGCGTCACTTGTACGTGTGTTTCTTACTTTTGCATTAATATCTTAAGGTTTCAGAATACAACCCCCCGCATACAATTTTACCCCCAACGTTTTGGGATGTCGCACGACTGATTTAATTTTTTTTTTATTAGAGTAGTACTTTTATTTCTAACATTTTTTATCTCTTATAAAATTTTGATACTTGCGTTCGTTTTAGCAGAAAAAATAATTTAATTAAAGGTGTCATTAAATATTCAGTAATCTAATTTTAAGTGAATGTTCCGTTTTCGCGGTAATTTTACTTGTATAGTGTTTTTTAAATTGTTCCCGCCCGTGCAAGTGAGATTCGGTAATATTCGACTATCCGGGGTAGTGTTTCCCCGTTCGAAGAGAGTTTTAGTGAGTCGTAAGATGGTCGTTGTTGGGACTCGTAGTTGTCGAGAGCAACGACTCTTGGTCTATTAGTGTAAACTTTTTGTTGTGCATATTGGTGCATTTTTCGTAACAATGAAAAGGTGCAATGGGCCGAAATAGAAGCCAATCTACAGCCCAACGTTCCCCGGGGAAAGAAGATGAAGATCGCCCAGGTCTCCAACAGGTAGGATCTCTTTGCCGAGCGGAACACAAATTTGTTATCGTTTTATACAGTCCACTTTTAATAATCGTTTGCTAGTCTCCTATACGGAACATTTTGGTCCTTCGAGACGGATCATTTTAGCCCCTCGAGCAGGATTATTTGAATCCTATACTGCCAAATTAGATTAATTGAGTTTTGGGCATTTTCTGCCATAATTTATGTGCTTTGCGTAGGCCAATTCGGGCGCCGCGTTGCATTTACATTTTCGAGCTTTGCGTAGGCCAATTCGGGTGCCGCTTTGCATTTTGATTCGCGCTTTTCGTAGACCTATCGTGGTGCCGATTAGCATTTTGTCAAATTTTCTTTGTTGTTTTCTTGCGTTCTAACGGTAACATTTGCTGAGCACATCGAAATTTGTGTAGCATCTTGTATTGTTTGGGTTGGGAAACGTTCGACCGTTTCGACCCGACAATTCACACCTTTTATTTGACAGATATTTATTATCGTTGACCCTTTGTATTTCGTTTTTAAACCGATTGCGTTGACGGAATTATATAGCACAGTTTTCAATGTTGGTTGAAAAGTTGTCAATTTGTTCGTGTCTTTATTACAGTTTAAAGACAACCTGGCCCCTTTGGCATAAAATAGTTTGCAAATTAGAGTGTTCTCGTTGTTCATAGCAACTCGGTTGTATCTTTAATATCGTTTAAAGACGACTATTTTTCTGTACAGTGTTGTGTATTATTGTAACACATTATGGCACTTACACTTGAAAGGGCTGTAGCGAGCCTTAAACAAATCAAAAGTCGCTTACGACCGATTGAACAGTTTATTGAAGAGCTCCCTTTGGATGCTTCATCCCATACGGCTATCCTAGCCCGATTTGAACTTGCTAAAGATTTACATATAAATGCTAACCAGGTGTGTAAATCGGCGTTTGTAGACGAGGAAGATGACTCGTTCGGAGAGCTCAATGCGCTCATTAGTGAAATCGATTGTTCTTTTTCGAATATTTCCACGCATAAATTTCGCGTTGTTGAAGAGCAAAAGAAAACCTCTCAGCCGGAACCGCGAAGTGTATCAGATACACCTCCGCCGGTTGTTAAGAGTGATGTTCGTAGGATGCCTAAAATCGACCTTCCAAAATTTTCGGGAAGACGGACAGAATGGTCTCGATTCTACGATCTATTTCGTTCAATGGTTCATGAAAATTCGTCTTTATCGGACATTGAAAAATTTCAATACTTGCGCATGTATTTAGAAGGTGACGCTCTGTCAGTAATTAATGGTTTGAAATTTGTCGGGGACAATTATACTCTTGCGTATGAGGCGCTAGAGAAGAGATATGAAGATAAACGTTATTTGGCCACTCAATATTGGCAAGCTATTTGTAATGCACCTAAGGTTGATCCAAATTCGCCACGTTCGTTGCTTAATTTGTTTAATATTTTCAATGAAAATCTTTCATCACTGAATCAATTCACAACAATTGACAAGTGGGATTTTTGTTTATTCAATTTGTTTCATCAAAAACTGGATTCAGAAACCAGACAACGGTTTGAAATTGAACATAGTAACTTTGAAGTTCCAACCTTTCCTCAGTTGAAAATATTTGTTGAAAAGCAATGTAAGGCGTTAGAAAAGGCTGAATTGATTCCGGAAAAGTCGAAATTACGCAATTCGGTCCCAAAGGGAAAAACTCTTGCTTGTGTTGTCAGTACACAGTCTTGCCCTTTGTGTCACTCTTCTCATGCTTTGTATCGTTGTGAAGATTTCATAGCAAAATCTGCAAAGGACAGATTTATCTTTGTTCGGAATAAGAAGCTGTGTTTAAATTGCCTACAATCGACACATTTCTTAAAAAATTGTTCATCAAAAATAGTTTGTATGCATTGTAAAGCACACCATCATTCATTGCTACATTTCGAGCAAAAAATTAAACCCGGTTCAACAGATTCGAAACCCTTGGAGTCAGTCAAATCGGATCCAAAGGTAACGGGCACTACGTCTCTCACGACGTCCTTAATTACTTCAAAAATGGTATTATTAGCTACCGTCCAGGTAGAAATCAAAGATTCATTCGGGATCTCACGAAAAATTCGGGCATTATTGGATAGTGGGAGTCAGGGCAACTTCTTGACAGATCGCTGTCGGAAACGCCTTTGTTTGCCTACTGTCAAATCGCATCTCACAATTAACGGTTTTGGTCAAAAGGCATCGTCGGTCTCTGCAATGACCACTTGCACTATTCATTCAAACACTTGTGATGATTTCGAATTCTCCTTAGATTTCTTTATTGTTTCACAAATCTGTGGAGATATGCCGTCTGCAGAGCTTCCATATCAGTCATGGGAATATCTTAATAATTTAGAATTGGCTGATCCAAATTTTTATAAGCCACGACCTATAGATATGCTGCTTGGTGCAGAATTATTTGCCAGAATCCTGCAAAATGAAAGCAAAGTGGGATCGTTAGATGACCCAACTGCGTTTAAAACAAAACTAGGGTGGATTGTCACCGGAAAAGTAACTAGTTTCGCTCCAGAATCATTGATTTCTTCGCATGTTTCTCTCGATGAGACACCAGAACAACTTGATAACACTCTGCGAAGATTTTGGGAACTTGAACAAGTACCCACTGTTGAAAAGCCTTTGTCGGAAGATGAAAGGTTATGTGACAATTTGTTCACTGAAACTTGCTGTCGAAAGGAAAATGGCCGTTTTGAAGTGTCCTTACCCTTCAAAGGTCCTGAGCCACTCTTCACAGATTCCCGTTCGGTTGCTTTCAGAAGATTCCTTTCTCTAGAGCATCGTTTGAAAAAAGATGATAAATTGCATGAGCTGTACAAACAATTCATGGATGATTATTTGACATCGGGTCACATGACCAGGGTCTCTGCACCTGATACAACAATTGGTAATAAATCGAAACATTACTACATTCCCCATCACTGTGTCTTGCGTCCAGACAGTGAATCCACAAAATTGCGTGTTGTGTTCGACGCCTCCGCTCGAACTTCGGAAGGGTCTTCGTTGAATGACACTTTACTCGTTGGTCCTAAGCTACAAAAGGACATTGCCCTAATGTTGTGCCATTTGCGATTACACAAAATAATTTTGATTGCCGACGTAAAGCAAATGTATCGTCAAATTTTGATTTCGCCCTCTCATCGCGATTACCAAAGAATCTTATGGCGTTTTGATTCGTCCGAACCCATTAGTGATTTTCAACTCAACACGGTCACCTACGGTGTTAGTTCCTCGCCTTTTCTTGCTCTACGTACTCTCTTAGAGCTGGCCAATATCGAAGAAAATCGATTCCCTCTCGCTTCCAAGGTTTTGAAGGAAGATACCTACGTTGACGACATAGTCACAGGGACGAACTCTATTGAAGGAGCAAAGGCTCTCATTAAAGAATTAAATCAGTTGCTCGACTCAGCAGGACTCGAACTACGAAAATGGGCTTCAAACAATCATGAAGCATTAGCAGATTTACCTATCGATCACTGCAGACAATCTCTTCAAAGATCGTTTGACCAGCTGACCAATGGTCCAATTAAAATTCTAGGACTTGGTTGGAGTCCTTTAGAGGACACATTTTGTTATAGCGTCGAACCTAGAAATCGGTCGTGTACCAAACGTACAATTCTCTCGGAATTGGCACGCATCTTTGATCCATTGGGATTTTTAGCTCCGTTGACACTATTTGCAAAGTGTTTGATTCAACATCTTTGGACACTTGGATTACAGTGGGATGAAAACCCTCCCAATGAAGTAGTCACCAAATGGAAACAATACTTAGATGAGCTTCCATTGCTCAGATCATTACAAGTTCCGCGTCAAATTTGCACTTTTGAACACAGACAAGTGGACATTCATGCATTTTGTGATGCTTCTGAAGTAGGATATGGCGCTGTTGTCTACTTTCGTTTCGAAACTTACGAAGGCAACATTTTGACCTCCTTGATTTGTGCAAAATCTAAAGTTGCCCCACTCAAACGGGTTTCTTTACCGCGTCTTGAGCTTTGTGCTGCGGTGTTACTGGTTGATTTAGTTCACTTTGTGTTGAATGCACATCAAGACAAGCTGATATTTTCTCGAATTTTTGCTTGGAGCGACTCAAACGTTGCTCTCTCATGGATTAAATCCTCACCTCATCGATGGCAAACATTCGTATCTAATCGAGTGAGTCACATTCAGGAAATCATTACTCCTGAGCGTTGGTTTCACGTTAAATCAAAAGATAACCCCGCAGATTGTGCGTCTCGTGGATTGTTACCACAAAATCTGCTGAATGAAACTTTGTGGTGGAATGGACCATCTTGGTTGGTACAGCCACAGTCTAATTGGAGTACAGCCGAAGATTTGAAAATCAATCTGAGTCAAAGAGATTGCGACGAGAGCTCGGCTGAACAACGGAGACAAACTTTCTTGATTGTATCAACGGATCTTCATCCTTTCGATCACTTGTTGAAAGGGTACTCTTCACTGAAAACGATTCAGCGCATTGTGGCCTATACTCGACGCTTTCTTCAGAATTCAAAGCCATCCACAGAGAAACTTCGTGGACCCCTTGTTCAACAGGAACTTTTCAATGCTCTGGTAGTTTTGGTTAAATGTGTTCAAAATGAGTGTTTCGCTGATGTTATGAAGCGCATAAAAAACAAAAAGAACATTCCATTGACCTTTAAACGTCTGTCCCCTTTTTTGGATTCCTCCGGCTGTCTCAGGGTGGGCGGTAGGTTATCGCGTTCGGCATTACCTTACGACCAGATGCATCCGTTGTTATTGCCAAGAAGGCATAGGTTTACGGAATTAATAATTCATTACTTCCATCAAGAGCATTTGCACGTTGGCTTGCAAACATTACATTTGTTGATATCACAACAATTTTGGATATTATCGTCTCGTCGTGCGATTCGTTCAGCTCTTTCGAAATGTATTCGTTGTTTTCGCGCACGACCAAAAGCAAGCACCCCACCAATGGGAGACTTACCACTTCCTCGCGTTTCCCAATTAAAGCCATTTTCTCACGTTGGTGTGGACTTTGCTGGCCCGGTGGCCATCACTCTTAGTAAGCATCGCGGGGTAAAAACCCAGAAGGCTTACATTTGCATTTTTGTCTGTTTTGCCGTGAAAGCTGTTCACCTAGAGCTTGTTTCCAGTTTGTCGTCCGAAGCATTTATCGCCGCTTTTAGACGTTTTGTTGCCCGCCGTGGCCGCTGTTCGGACTTGTACAGCGATTGCGGTACTAATTTTGTAGGGGCGAACAAAATGCTTCTAGAGCAACATAGTCGAAATGCTGCTGATACTTTAAATATAAAGTGGCATTTTAATCCCCCGGCCTCGCCAAACTTCGGTGGAATTTGGGAGGCAGGGGTGAAATCGGTAAAAACTCATATTGTCAGAGTTATTGGCGAACAGATCCTGACGTATGAGGAATACTATACCCTGTTAGTGCAAATTGAGGCAGTGCTAAATTCACGCCCTCTGTTTGCTGTAAGTTCAGATCCCAACGATCTAATGCCCCTAACCCCTGGTCATTTTTTGACACTAGAGCCCCTGTCGGCACCCCCTGATGACAATTACGAGTCATTAAAAATTGGCCGTCTTTCACGGTGGCAGTTTGTGCAACAGTGCCACCAAACCTTTTGGAAACGATGGCACAACGAATACTTAGACACTCTGCAGCAAAGACCGAAGTCTCAGGGTGGCATAGTTGATTTAAAAGTAGATGACTTGGTTGTTGTCAAAAACGAGAACACTCCTCCTTTGCAATGGTTGCTGGGTAGAATTGTATCTTTACATCCGGGTAAAGATGGCATCAACCGCGTCGCTACACTTAAGACACAAAGAGGTCTGTTTCAACGCCCTTTCTCAAAATTATGTCAATTGCCTTTGCGCGATTAAATAGTTTCGTATCGCTATAGTTCTAGTTTTTAGTTTGGTATTATGTTAGCCTTAGTTTTATAGTTTTCGAAGACGCGTTCGGTCTATGAGCACCTTGTTTGTAGGTCTACGCTTAGTTTTATTTGTTCTAATTGAAAATACGCGCTTGGCAGTATTTTGGTGGGCGGAATGTTCCGTTTTCGCGGTAATTTTACTTGTATAGTGTTTTTTAAATTGTTCCCGCCCGTGCAAGTGAGATTCGGTAATATTCGACTATCCGGGGTAGTGTTTCCCCGTTCGAAGAGAGTTTTAGTGAGTCGTAAGATGGTCGTTGTTGGGACTCGTAGTTGTCGAGAGCAACGACTCTTGGTCTATTAGTGTAAACTTTTTGTTGTGCATATTGGTGCATTTTTCGTAACAATGAAAAGGTGCAATGGGCCGAAATAGAAGCCAATCTACAGCCCAACGTTCCCCGGGGAAAGAAGATGAAGATCGCCCAGGTCTCCAACAGGTAGGATCTCTTTGCCGAGCGGAACACAAATTTGTTATCGTTTTATACAGTCCACTTTTAATAATCGTTTGCTAGTCTCCTATACGGAACAGTGAAAAATCAAGTCACCATGCTTTTCATTTTTATTTTTATGGATTACATACAAATTACATCAGGTGTTCAAAATGGGCACCGTTTTCTTGTATGCATAAATTAATTCTACGCAAAAAATTGAATCGAACACGTTGCTGTTTCTTCATTTGCCACATTATTAACCGCCTCTTGAATTCGGGCCCAGAGTTGTTGCCTCGTATTAATCCTTACCGAGTAAACTTTTGCTGCCAAAGCTCCCCATAAGAAGAAATCACAGAGAGTCAGATCTGGTGATCTTGGCGGCCAGCGAATTGGTGCATCTCTTCCTCTGCCTATCCGTTTTTCTCGATACTGTTCATAGGTGGTCTCTCACAGCACGTGCAAAGTGCGACGTAAACCGTAAGGTACATCTTCAAGCAGTGGTCGAAGATGGTCTCGAAGAAAGGTTAGGTATTCATTGCCGTTAAGTCGATTCGGAAGCTCGAAAGGTCCAATTAAATGATTATTGATAACACCCATCCAGACATTAATTCCAAATTCATGTTGAAAATGTTTCACTTTAATAGCATGGGGATTTTCGTCTGCATAAACATGATCATTATGAACGTTTGTTATGCCACGTCTCGTAAAAAAGGCCTCGTCAGTGAAAAGAATTTTTTTGGTAAAATTCAAATCTTGGTGGCTTCTTTGTCGAATGATTTGGCAAAATGCAACTCGAGCTTCATAATCGGGAGGCAAAAGATCTTGAACACGCTGGACGTGGTACGGATAAAGTAACTGCTCTTTGGTTACTCAATTCACCGTACTTTTGCTTACACCCACCTGTGCTGCAATCAGTCGGGAACTTGTGCTTGGGTCATCTTCAACCGTATGAAGAATATTTTCTTTTACTTCAACCGTGCGAACATTTCTAGTGCGTCTGGAATTTTTTTTTATCGCCTTCTAAACAGCCCTTCTCTCGAAGACGCCTCTCAATTCTTGCAAAAGTTTTATGGGATGGAGTACGTTGATTGGGAAATCTCTCATGATAAACTCGAACACTCTCACGATAATTACCATTACAAAATCCCAATACAAGTAACATATCGGTTTGTTCAGCAAAAGTGTACTGATTTACCATTTTTTCAAGATGCTAGAGTCGTTAACAAACTGACAGTTTTGAATCTATGCACTTGTTTCACTAAATAAACTGAAAAGCATGGTGACTTGATTTTTAATTTAAAATCAGATTGCTTGATATTAATGACACCTCAAATTAAATTATTTTTTATGCTTAAACGAACGCAGGTATCAAAATTTTACAAGAGATAAAAAATGTTAGAAATAAAAGTACTTTTCTAATAAAAAAAAAATTAAATCAGTCGTGCGACATTCCAAAAAGTTGGGGTAAAATTGAAAAATTAAGATATTAATGCAAAACTAAGAAATACACGTATAAGTAACGCTTTAATAAAGATACACTTCCACCAAGTTTCAATCTGATTGTTGCAGTGGTTTCAAGAATATTTAAAAAAATTGAAATTTATTTTCGCCCTCTGACGGCTAAACGGTGCAACTTAGTATATAGGTAAGTTGTGTTTAATCAACTTATTTTAACTCCACAAATATGAGATTGTTCTATGGGACCGATATTCTGGGACACCCTGTACATTTCTGGTAAATTAAATCTAAAATGAAACTTTATGTACAAACCTGTAATTACTTATTTACTACTTATACCTAAATATTATTCTTTGTACAACTCCTCCACTTCTCTTATTAAGAGAAACTGTAAATTAGCAAGCTTCAAAAACAACGGATTGGGCATCAAAGAGGCAGGTATGCAAAAAATAGTTTTCTGCTTTATTCATAATAGCAAATATTGCCTTTGTTGTTGCCACTTGTGGAGGCTGTTGTATTACAGAGGTCCTGGTTTTGCATGTAAAACAACAATCTGCTGAAACCTTTCAATTTCGTCCTCAATCGTCTCCTTAGGATCACTAGCTGCTTCTGTTACAATAGGAGCTGTTAATTTATTTCATTACATTGAATTCTGTAAATACCCACTTTTTAATTGTTTTTCTCTTCTTCTTTGGGTTCTCAAAGCTAAATTGCTTCCCAATATTATGTTTAAATATGGTAGGACTATTAGCTCTATCCTCATCTTTGAAGTGACAACTACACACGAGGGAATGATTTGTTGGTTCTCGATCAGCTCGTCTAAAATTTAAATAGTGTTCTTGCAAGATTCAATTCACCGTCAATTTACAAAGTTTACCTTAACAGGCCAATCCACCTTTGTTTTGACTGCGTGAATTTTTAAAACAGCAAATTTAAAATTTTGACACTGACAATATCTATTGTTACCTAATTGCGCACACTATGTGTTAGTTTTTGAAGAATTATTTTTCTTAATCCATGTAACCTGTGCAAATGCAATGTTGGTTGCATCGAAAATTTTGGTGGGCTCGTATTGTTTCGTGAATAACGGTGTATAATGGCAAATTCCCTTTAGACGTTTTAACGCTGCATTACCTGTCCTGACAGTTTTTGTCAGTTTACTGAATCAAAAGCCGAATTCATTCAAAAGCTGTTCCCAAACGTTGCTCAAAATTACAGATATCATATTTGTATTTGGTAAAGCGAACGAGCTATATTTTCTGCCAAAAACATTGATGTAAATGACAAAATTCGAAATGAAATTTCCGGTGAATTGAGGACATACAAATCAGTTGATTTCGCTACTGACCAAGATGATGTCGTCAACTATATACCTGAATTTTTGAACTCGCTGGATTTGCCAGGACTGCCGCCTCACAATCTTCAGCAACTCACAACCGCGTCTTTGTAACGGCACATGGCTAGCGGTGAAAAAATTACTGAACAACGTGATCGAAACAACTATTCTAAGGGGAAAGTATAAAAGAGAAGACGTTTTGATACCACGGATCCCAATGATTCAAACTGATGTACCCGAATAGCAGACATGGGGACTCAGGGGGGCCCTTGGGTTTATAACTCAAGAACGGCTAGACCGATTGTAATGATCTTTAGAATAGCAGAATAACTATTAAAACATCGGAAAAATTACAGGGGGGGGGGGACTTGGTACAGGGCAACAGCAATAACAAAGCATCACTGGTACAGGGCCCCCTCATGGTACAGGACAACGACAATAACGAAGAACACCTGCAACCAAAATTTGTCGTACCGGACTTCATTCATTCATTCACGTAATTACCTCCATTTTATTAATTTATCTAATCAAATTGACTTGTTGAAATTTTTCACAGTATAGCTCCGACGCGAAAAAAATTATCGGTAACGCAATTGTGCTCCAATTATCTGAATGCGTAACTTTAAATGTGTCCTTTACAATGAGTGTAAAATCACCGATTAAAATAAAAACAGAACGAATAAATTAAAATTTAAATATATCTATGTCGAACTCCACAAACTTTAATAACTGTAAGATTACTAATGGTACATGTTTCGGCAGAACACTTCTGCCATCATCAGCCCTTATTCTTTAAGGGCTGATGATGGCAGAAGTGTTCTGCCGAAACATGTACCATTAGTAATCTTACAGTTATTAAAGTTTGTGGAGTTCGACATAGATATATTTAAATTTTAATTTAAATTTACTCCACTTGGATTTAAGAAGATTCTTCTTGTTTAGAACGAATAAAGATTAAAATTTTAAGATTAAGTGCCAGTGAAAATATTTTAGGACGTTACTGGGTGAACTAAGATACAATTTAATCCTTAAGAATTTAGCCAGTGATTAAATTTGACCAGTTATAATAGTTAAGGCATTAAGTGTTATTTAAGTAAACAAAATATCCAACAGTAAACCAAAGAGCTTCTCCAGTGTTTATTCACAAATTACAAAACAAGCTTATTAAAAAAGATACTGTACACCTATTTTACATTTTTGAGTAAATCACGCATAGCTGCGCTTCTAGAACTCTAGTCTACTGTGTTGGCTTGGCTATTTTCATTATATTCAGTGAAAGAAAAGAAACCTGGTTCGATCGAAAATTCGAACAAGGGCCTTGAAATTATTTTCATGGCAGACTGACAAATCCATTTTGTAACAAATTTCTGCGTAGTTCCATTACGCTCCGCAGCACCCTCTCGCTTAGCGCCACCGAGCCAACTCTACGCATCCCCCACTAGGAAAATTGTAAATAATGTAAATAATGTAAAATAGTGTAATATTAGAAGTATAAATAATTTGTACATAGTGTTCAAATAAATAAATAAATGGAACCCAGACGCTACATTGGTGTCAGGTGTGGGGTACGAAGATTTGTAAGAAATAAATAAATCGATATGAAGGTTAAAAAGAAGAGAAGAAATACGAAGCTGGGCACGAATGAAGAAGAAAGAGTGTAAAGTTACTTGAGAGATAGTTGGAGCAACGTGAGTTATAGAAATAACTGGAATAAAATCGGGGCTCCAGAGAAGGCTGCTTAAGGACCTGGAAAGAAGATAGGAAGCTAGTGTCACTCACTTTCGGATTAGATAATGGTGCTGACTGAACTAGACTCACTGAGGCAGAAAAGAGGTTCCAATAGAATGCAAATTGGAGAAAAAGTTTTTACTTCGACGCAGAAATGTGGTATGTGTTATGGATAAAACGCTGAGACTGTGCCGGAAGATATTGACTAGAAGACTGCAGCCGCTATCGTCGTTCTGAGGGACGAGAATTGAACTGGCAGTTGGAGAGACCCGAAAAACGACCCGGACTTGCAATTGGTGCTTGGATGGAAGAATGCAGACCACGGGCGGACGGGAATGCATGTTACACGGTAATGACCTTGAGGAAAATCCTGCTGGGCCCAATGGGATTCCACGGATGTGGAAGATGGAGTCTGGACACGTGTGGAAAGTGAGCAGCTGTTGGCTCCCATGGTTATAATTCCGGAAGTTCTGGAGGAACTTCATGCGGGAGTACCTGGTGGACGCCTGGGGGTGTCGACGATGTTTGGGGATCTGCGTGAGAGGTTTTTTTTGGTCCCCATGAATAAAATTCCGGAGTATCTCATGGACACTTAGAAATGTCGAAGAAGTTCGGGAAGCTGCGAGAGAAGTTTTCCTTGGAAAATTGCAGGATACTGAAAAGTGGGGCAAAAAGTGTGTAACTTGCGCTCCAAGCAAGAGTCCATAGATAGGTCGAGGATCATAGACACTTCAACATATAGTGTGATAGTGTGTGATGTCCATTTTCCACGATAAGAGTTCCAAGGTGAGTTCGACCAGATGCCCTAGCGAGTTAAAAACCTGCGACGGTTGCTGAGGCCATTATGAAAGAGTCCACCGATCGACTTGGTCATTTTCAAAGTTAAAAGAGTACTCCTCCTACCAGACACCTGACAGGAACCAAGAGGAAGTGGTTACGAAAAGACTCGTGTACAAAGAGGCCACCTACTAAAGTGCTTGGGATACTTTATGGGAGTCGAAGTAGACTGTTTTGTCCCAGGGTATCAGGAACTTGACAATCGTGAAGATCGCCTGTGAGTTCGACTGTTTGGTTTGGAGAACAGTCAGAAGCATGTTGGAAGGAGTCTTCCGTTTCACTTGGCTTAAGCGAATGGTGTACTGCTTCAACCAGAAAGGATATCGGAAGGAAGATGTAGACATCGGTAGAATGTCGGAACTATCTGGAGGCGCCGGTATATTTATTAGAGGACGTTCCAGCGGAAACCAGTCAGTCGTATTATCGAGTCTAGTCAGTCGAATCAGTCGCATCGAAGTCGAGGATCAGTGGGTCGTGTCCGACAGTTGCTTTTGTCTATCCGGATTGCCGCGTGATGTGTAAATAAATAATACGAGACGTGCCGGTGAAGTAGTAAATTGTAAATAGTGTAAAAAATATAAAATAATGTAATAAGAAGTGTAAATAAATTGTATATAACGTTTAAATAAATAATCGGAACCCATAAACACAACAATACTTTTCCGCATTTAAAAATAATTATGAAAACAGTTCCATTTGTGGATAAACCAAGTTGTTTTCGTTAAATTCTTTGAAACGGGTTAGTAGGAATGGTTCAACTTTTTCATCCGTTGAGTAAGTCATGGCAGAAACACAGTTTTGGCAGCTTTATTTGGAGAGTGTGTTTAACTCCTTAGCACATAATACAATGTTCGCTTTAGTGCATCAGGCTCTTCAACAGTATCTATATTGTGTCAATTTTTGATGAAACATTCTCATTGTGTTTCTCTGCAACATCACATTTTGAATTTTTGTGTTCTTGTTGAATTGAGGTGATGTGGATGCTCGTGCACCTTGTTGATGGACGCTAATGGGGCGCTAGATACTTCCCTGAGCTAATGGGGCTCAGGACCAAACAATAAAACAAGGGTGAACCTTTACTTGCTTTAATCCGAACTTGAAAATGTGAATTAATGAAAAATTACAATGGTGCCGTAACCGGCTCCACTCTCCCACCCTCCAGGAAGGGTGGGTGGTGGTGACGCTCCCAGTGGTTCTTACATCTGCCACTTACATTGAGACAGAGTGAGCAACCACAATGACACCTTAAATTCACGAGGACCAGCTGCAGGCGTTTGGCTTCTGCGTCACCTTTCTAACCACCCATTTTCACTAAATTCCCCAAAAATCTGAGGCGGTACGAAGTTCGCCGGGTCAGCTAGTTATAATATAATTAAGAAATCGAATTTTCAGTTCTGGGCAAATTCTTATTTCGGTTTCTTATAGATTCTCAGATTTTTAGGTTTCATTTTTAGTTTGGCAGGTCAAGCTCTAAGGTTTCAGATCCTCAGATCAGGTTGTTAACTTTTAAGATATTTCGACTGCTATTTTAAGTTCTGGGGTTTTTAGGTTGTGCAGCTTTCGTGTTCTTAAGTTCCTAGTTTTCAGTTCCTTGGGCTCACAGGTCTATCACAGTTTTTGAGTGTTAAAGTTAAAAATATATATATATCGCTTTCTTCTCTAAAGATCAAAGGATCTAAAGGTCGTGTGTTGAAGGTTGCGGTAGACTTTGATTAAGTTGAAGTTCAAAAAGTCCATAGAAGCTCCGGGGAAAATACCGAGTGAGCAACAAAATTCGTGATCGCAGTTGGCTAAACGTATATCGGTTCTTTTACTTTACTGTTTACATTAATCGTCAATTCACATTACTCGATGACTTTTTACACAATCATATCGATCAAGAATCGACTCAAAATTTAGGATTCAGAGGCTCCTACGATCACGAATTTTGTTGCTCACTCGTTATAGTTTCTTCACATTTATCTTTTGGAGGCTTTGTTGAGGTTCAGAAATCATATTTTGGTAATTTTTTGAGTTTCAAATAAGTCAAACGAGTTCAAAGTTAAATTACATTTAGGTAGTTGGTCTCTTGAAGCATTAAAATACTTTTGATATAATACACGGACGTTGTAAATTTTCGATTGACTTGAGTAAAATTAATAGTAATTACAGAAATTAGCTTAAAAGATTTTGGTTAAATATAATTTTTGAGCTTTTAAGCTTCAATTTTAAAGGAGGATGGCAAAATCAAATGCCCAAACTTTAATTAGTCCGGTCAAGTTAGCTCGAAAAATAGTGGTAAGCTTACACAAATGCGCATACAGCTGAAAATTGGTACGAATGTTGGAAAAACCTTATAAACAAAATGTGAAAAGTCTCCGTCGATCCTGTGTGCAAAATTTTTTATTCAAGGTCAAAGATTGCAAATATGTTTAGTATCACCACTTATAGATATAGGGGCCTATTCTGTAATTTTTAGAGGGGCGTTAAAATTTTAGCGTCCTTTAAAATTTAAAATTTCAAGTCCTGATTGGTCATTGCTATGACAACTTAATTTAACGGCCTTTAAAATTTAGAGGAGCAGTTACAGAATACGCCCTATAGCGAGATATTCGCGATTCCAGCTAAGGGCGGACCGCCCTCTGGTGGCGAGTTTGTAAACGGTCAAAGGCGGATAGTGCTGGATTGCGCGCATTGAGTTAAACGGTTGCGGTGAGTTTAATTGTTTATATACCGTGTTAAATATGCCTCGATTAAAATCAAACAATCGAAACTATTGTTTTTAATTACTTTTGAAAAGCCGGTAAGAACAGGGACCTTATTTTTCAGTTTTTCTCTGCCAAACAAAAAAAACTTTTGATCGTCAACAAGTTCGGGAGTCAAGAGTTCATCGACAGATGAAGAGCTTGGGAAAAAGCCATAAAATCAAATAAAAAAATCACACAATACATGAGAGTCTGCTCCCTGCATTTCAAAGCAGATGATTTATTCACAGATCTTCCAGATAATAAGTTTCCCAATTTTAAGCTGACCAAACGTACTCCTTTTGGGAGTTTTGTACTTATATTTTATGAGCTGTACTCCGGAGGATAGTTCTACTGCAAATGTACTCCCTTTTTATTCAAATGTACTACCTGTACTTCTTTTCCTTTTTATCTTAATTTTTCGGCAGACATCATCGATTTGTTTCGTTTCTGTGAGCGCGTTTCTATACGTAGATGGTAGGTAATATGGGATACTCATTCGTTTCTAGAAATGCAGAGTACTGAGTAATCATACTATGTTTGTTGAGGTCTTTCTTAGTTTCGCCTTTATATTCGATACGAGAGTTTAACAAGAATTTATTGAAAAGTTATCCTTCAGTAAATAAGGTAATTATGAATCAATACATAAAAAATTACTTCAGTTTTCATATACATACGTATTTAGAGGAAAAAAAAATGGTAAGGTAAGCTCAGAAGGGCAGACGTCGAAAAAATCATTTTAAAGATAACTTACCTACAGAAAGAATTTCCTTTTATACATACATATTCAATGGAAAAATACAATTTTGTTAATTAACAGCCCCCTCGGGCGATACCTACTATGTACTCCTTTCTCGTCAACAATAAATGGTCAGCTTAAATTTCTAAGTTAACCCTTGTGAGTGACTAGTTTTTATTAGATGAAATAATTTGTTCTGTGCGGAAATGGCGGTTCGGTGCGTAAATGAGAACAGGTGGATGATGTGCCACTGTTGGAAATAGCTGAAGAAGATGTACATGAACAAGTGCGTTTTTTACTCCTGTAAATATCTAGGCAAGATGTACATGAACAAGTTTCAGCTTAATACAGAACATACTCAAGCTGAGAGGTCGACGAAAGATGTAACAATGCAAGATGATGTGAATATTCCTTCACAGAACCAATCGTTATTACACCGTTGGCGTCGACTTCCATTTGTCACTTTATTGTTTATTGCTTATTACTTAATAAATTGGTTAATAACACACAAATCGGAAAGTTTAACTACTATAAACGTAAAATTAAGATGTAACCAAAAAGCAAGGTTATGTTACCATCCGCCTTTGGCGGCCATGTTTGTGGCGGGAATCTTAACTTGAATCGCGAATAGCGTTTCCAAAATTTGAAAAAGTCGTATTCTCGATAATATGCATGACTACGTCGCCTATGTACATCACTGAACGCGTAATATACGTAAAAATATTGGTCTGTGTGACTAATACGTAAAAAATGTATAATTGGTAAATTTATCAACGCAAAAGAAACCCAGCCCCTCATTTTCTATGCCCGTATGGCCTTGAGCAACATCTTTGCTATTCAATTGTTTCCGTGGCAGTGCTCGTATACCTATTCTTTTTTCAAAGGTCTCAACGAAATACTATTACAGAATGATTTCATGTTGAGTTGCGACAGTCTTACGTTTTATCTAAAGACCGGGGCAGTATAAGGACAACTTTGATGTTTCTTTTCACATGAAAAATTTTAGAATCGCTATATCTTAAAAATGGTGACACTTTGGAAAAGTCGCAAGCTCGGTCGTCAAAGCTACAGACTTGCTACGAAAAGACGCACTTTTGCTCCTAATAAAACAATCTACTATTCTGTACAAAAATTATTGATGTGTAGACAATGCAACAAACACGTTGGACTATGATTGGTTGCCTATCGACAGACCGTTCTCAGGTGGTCATTTTCTGTCGTTGTTGTGTCGTGTGTCAAATTTGTGTTGATTTATTCCATATCTTTGTAAATTGTAGTAATATATTTGACAATGGTACGCAGTGTTGTTGCCGACGACCGGGTCTTATCGTACCTCCACACCGTGTCCAAACAGAACACTCACTCTATAGGATTAATACTGGGGCAGGTAATTTCTAACCTCAATTTGTCAGACATATGTTAATTTTTTGTTTTCATAGTTTTCACCGGGAAAAGACTATGTTATCCATTTTGCGAAAACACCACCAATCACCTCTGAAGTATCCAAAGATAGCCTTGAAGGCACCAGTGACATATTCCGGTTAAGAAACATAAATGATGTGAATGAGAATCAAATAGCAGAACATGCTAAACAGGCAACTAGGATGCTTCCAGGAGGAATGCATGTCTTAGGGGTTTTTGTTGTGTCAACTGATGATGTCTTAACTCCTTTTTCAACTAAGATAAAAACTGTATTGAGTAGCATTCATAAGACTCTAGAAAACCAGAAATATCTATATGGGAATCCTAGTACTAATGAAAAATTAGTTTTAAATTATTGCTCAAAGACACAACAAATTGGGTGCAAAAGTTTTGATGTGGGGACAAATTCAGTAAAACCAGCAGAAATAAAATTTGTATCTACCCCTATAAGGTGGGCTCAAGTTAACTGTAAATATACAATGGATCAAATTTATCATATTAGTGAAAAGGAGTGTGATTGGCCACTGAAAAAACATTTAGGAGTCAGTTTGCTGACAATACTATTCTAGTGTAACTATAAGTAAGAATTTTAGGTAATTCTGGATTCTTTAAACAAAACTTTAAAGAGTTCTATATTTTTATATGATGGTGAACTGAAAGATGGAGATGAGAGTGTTGAAGCCATAGGTAAGAAAAAAATTTCAAGAAGTAACAAATCAAGTAGTCATGATGACAACCTAAGGCCTATTCAGGTCACTATTCTTCAGCCATGTGTAAGAACTATAACTTAAGTGACAAAAATTTAATTAACTGTTTAGGAAGGCAATGACAACTATTTTGAAATCAGCAATACAGCAAATCAAATTAAAATTTATGGCCATATTGCCTCAAAATTATGGCTAAATCCAAAAGTTTCCATAAATGCAGCATCAGAAGCTGTGGTACAAGACATCATGAGAAGTTTGGCTACAAGATTAGAGATGCACTGGGACTCCCTGACTGAAGAAGAACAAGGGGAAGGTTATTACTCACATTTGATTTTGAAAACTTAACAGAATAAAAATGTTTTAGACATGAATACCATCCATGAGCCCCCTCGTAGGGTATTAATTACTTTGCCTAATAGCAACATTGCAATTTCTGATTACTTGTTTCCTGGAGAGGGATCACAGGAGGCTAAAATTTCCCTGGAAGAACTACTGGATATTAAAATTAGTAATGATCTGGAAGTATTGGATGTTGAGGGTCAAGCTGGTATGTATTATTAAAAAGTGTTTTTTTAATTTTATCACTTTCTTTATAGACGTGAATGAGTACTGCACTGATCCTACAGAAACAGAAAGTGATGACATCTTTACCCAGAAAAGCTCAGGAAAGAATCTGCCTTTCTATTACATTGCATTGATTTTTGCTGTACTGGTTTCAATTATAGCATTGATGATACAGCACAGGAGTCAAGAATAAAAACATCTTTTTTTATAATAAATTTTTTGTATTCAATACATTTTATTTAAAAATTTAAATTTATCTAGTTTTGCATGTTTTAATTGGTTAAGGATTGATGACTTGTTATCTATACTACATGTTGTAAGGTGATGTAAGTTCACAATATAGTTTGAGGAACAGAGGAAGGAATATGTTAAACATTGTAGAATATGAAATGAGTCATGTAAGAACTTTATACGTCGCATTTTAAACGAGAAATAAAACGTTTTACTTAATTCTGGGGAAATGTTTTAATAATAATATTACAAATTTAATGCTTTAGTCAAAGTACATTTTATTCATTTGTGCTTCAATAGATGGCATTATGTAGTCGCTACGTTCAGAGCTCACCAATTTTAAAATGTATGTAATTAATATCTCATATTTAATATAGGGTCTTTATAAATGATCCACCCAGTAGGCTTTGTATGTCAAAATTCTCTCTAAATCTAAATACATGTAAATTTTGTTTTTCAGAGACAACATGATGTTTGAATCATTTTATGAGGACCCGATATTACTGGGCCATGTCATGTTTAAGCAACAAATACAAAAATGATTTTGTTAGTTTACAAATCGCTGATGTTTTTTTTTTCTGATAGTATTTAATAATCGGGCTGCAATGACTAAAGCTTAAAGAAACGCCACTCAGAAAAGGAAACCACGATTTAAATGTCCTCTCGTGAAAATATGTGGGTCGTGCCACTTTTGTATGAATTGAATTGTTTTCCTTACCATATGGCAGCCTTAATAGCAAATTTCTCTTGTACACAAAAATATTAGTATATTACATACCGAGTAAGGAAGTGCTTGATTACAGCCGAGCGAATTGTTATTTAACCGAGATGCGAGGTTCCTATACAATTTTATTCACATCCATCCAATTTTTTAAAAAAATTATGATTTATTCACTATTATTTGTAATTTTTGTTTGTTGAAAATTTTATAGCAACCAAGTGGGCTTTGAAAATAAAACATATATTATAATGTCAATTCGTAAATGTCATTTCAAAGCGACAAAGTTTATTGTAAAGTCTATTAAGTAAAAAACTGGGTGAAAAATTAAAAATGATTAACGAAGAAAGTATAGAGTGTATGTCCACCACCCATGGCCGAAAATGAATTTATGGTTATGCAAATCGCGACGAGGTTACCAGGTAAGTAATTTCTTCCTAGCTGGTAAAATTTTTCCCGACTAGTATCAAGCAAACACTCACTTCCTGAGCGTTCATCAATCGGGTAATTGTTGAATTACACTATGAATGTGAATAATAGTATATTACATACCGAGAAAGGAAGTACTATAGAAACAATTGATAAATTCGCGAGGTTGGATTCAAGCCTTTTTTCGAGGTTTGTATACTATTTTATTCACATTCGTCCAATTTTTACAAAAAAATATGAATTTTTCACATACTTAATTGTAATTTTTGTTTGTTGAAAGTTTATAGCAACCAAGTGGTCTATGAAAACAAAACATAATTTATAATGTCAATTCCTAAATGTCAGTTCAAAGCGACAAGGTTTATTGTAAAGTTTATTAAGTAAAAAAACTGAGTAAAAAATGATTGACGAAGAGAATATAGCGTGTACACCACCCAGCAGTGGCGGATTTACACATTTGCCGCCAGTAGGCTATACAAATTTTACCGCCCTTACCGATCTATACAATTCGATACCCTAGTTCATAACAATATTAATTACAATTTTTTTGTCAATGAAATTGTAAGTTTATGATTTGTGGACTATCGTCCTAATTACACCAACTTTTTCCGGTATGTAGTACGACTGTGAACTAGGCGATCGATGTGTCAGTTCTTAGATTACTTACACAATAATGTACGTTCGGTAAACGTAATTAAATAATTTTTATTAATTTGATAATTAAAAAATATTTACGTCTTACTACGAAGGGGCTAAACGGACATGAATGGAAAAATAACTGACAACGATTTTTTTCTGACAATGGAGTAGTATACAAAATTTTCAAGTTTTTCTGTCAATTTAGACTTTATTCTGGCAATTGCGACAGGGGTAGGACGATGGCGCTGTTTTGTTGCCTAAACTTAAAATATGAAATTAATACTATCCACATTTCGAGTTTCACGTAGAGGGAAATATGACCTTTTTGGAGTATGTTTCTTTATGGGTTCGAGCGCGTAGCGCCAAGCACCAATTTCAATGATCCACGAAAAAACGAATTTTCACAGACGGTAACTTCTGTGGATCACTGAAATTGGTGCCTCGCGCTACGCGGTCCATCACTTAAGGCGAAACGCTCAGTCGCCTCAACTTTGGAACCGAATTACGGCTTTCATTCTTAACGTATTGGGCATCAAAATTAGTAAAAAAAAACCTTCATCACGGCAAAACGTTGTTTGTCCAGAAAAAAAAATTATTGCCAAAATGAGAAGCCAACAATTTTTTTTTTAACAAACATGTTGGTGCTTGATTTTGACTGATCTCTGAATTCGGTAAATGCAAGGTGTTTTTATAAATATTGAAAAATAAATTTGCAAATTGTCCCCAAAGTTTGCTAGTTTCAAGCAGACGTGTCGACGGCTGACCGTATTATATTTCGTCTGTGCCGCACCTCGTTCTTAAAAAGATAACAAAAAAGTAAAGTAAACAAAAACGGGCCAGTCGCCTTAAAGAAACATACTCCAAGAAGGTCATATTTCCCTATACGTGAAACTCGAAATGTAGACAATATATCATATTTCAAGTTTGGGCAACAAGTACTACCCCTGTCGCAATTGCCAGAATAAAGTCGAAATTGCCAGAAAAAAAATCATTGTCATGTTATTTTTCCATTCATGTCCGTTCAGTGCCCTCGTATCTTATTGATTCGTTCCGGATGATTTATTGTAATATATTATGATTACTCCTTATGATGACTACCTTCCTACTTACTTTAAGTTTGTACGCACTGCAGTGTGATGTTATGTTATGAAATTATTGTCACTCGTTTCCGCGCCGCAACCAAACGCGACTAGAGAATACGACACCTATTTAGTGACTTCCAGAAAATAAAGAAGTTCTCATAAAAAAAACTTGCTTTCGAACATGCACACCTGCTATACAAAACGAGATTGCCGACTGCAAGTCAGAGCCGCATTAAAAAATATGCAATATTTCATTGTTATTTCCTAGTTTCTGCACTAGTGAGTGCTTGGTTTAGCATCATTTTCCCAGGGTTGAAACATCATTACACCAATATAATAAACACAACACAGAAATATTAATTTAGAATTTCAAAACACAATTAACGGACACAATTCACGTAAATGAATGAAGTGCATAAATAAATGCAATGGACAACCCGCCTTTAAAAGGCGCAAAAAAAAAACTGTCCGATCCTGTTTCACCAGTCGCGTGCCGTAAGTCACTAAATAGGTGGCGTATTCTATACGAAAATCGTAGAAAATATATAAATATGAGTCTTTTTAATTTCTGTAAGACAAAAAAATTTTGGACCCAAATTTGCCGCCCCTAAAATCTGCCGCCCTAGGCTCCAGCCTACTCAGCCTGCTGGTAAATCCGCCACTGCCACCCAGCCTGTGGGCCATGGCCGAAAATGTGGTTATGCAACCCTCGACGCGGTTACCAGGTAACTATTTTTTTGCTAGCCGGGTAATTGAGGAATTACACTATGAATGTGAATAAAATTTTATTATACAGACGAATGGAGAAAGTCCTTTTTGAAGTGGTTAAAAAAACAATTTGAAAATGTTTTCATTCTAACAAAACATCGGTAATATTTAACACAGCAAATATTAAAACGTATCTTCCACACGTTGCAAAACAATGTTATTCTGTCAGAGCCGTTTGACACTATGCTTATTTCAATACTGAATTCCGTACTTAAAATTACGCACTGAAAATTTGATGCGCGCGCCGTTTTAGTACGAGAGAAGTTTCGTCCCTGTGTGCGACTATTATGAATTTTCAATACAATTTTTAGTACATGCACATGCGCTCTAGCTCAGGTGCAGCTGTCAAACTACAAATGACGTACTCCTGCCGGTCTTACTGTTGTGGGATTCTTTATTATAATTATTTATCTACGGTGTATTGTGGGCGAATCATGAATATACCTTCAGAACCAACTTTAAACGCTCGCATTGAATTTTTTCTAGAGCCCCGTTTCTGGCGTTGCGATTTTTACATAATAAATTATGTTTTGGGGCATAAAGTCCGTTTTTTTTTTTATTAAAAAACCATTGTGGTGCAAATAATACACACCCTATTCTGGTTTCCATAACAACGTAATGCTTTTGATATGGGGATTTAGGGTGTTACCATTTGCACCACAATGGTTTTTTAAATAAAAAACGGACTGTATAAGCACTCGTTGTTTTTAAATAAAGAGATTAGCATGGAAACTTGCTTTTGAGATTGACATTGTTACGACAAGACACAACAACAAATCACCAAATACCGGATATCACCCGGATCACCCTACGCAGGTACAAAGGAGAGTAATAAAATTTGGGAATTTCCTAGACTAAAGTCGCATTTGAGAAAACAAATGGGCGAGATGGGTGACCATAATGACTGCAGCAAATAATTTTGTGAGTGGTTGGGTGGTCGGTATATCAGCTGATTGGTGCAATGCGCATCTGATCTGCTCAATTTGAGTACGAGACGCAAACTTGTATACTAGAAAATAGAACATGTTCTAATTTCTCGTACTAAAACGGCGCGCGCATCAAATTTTCAGTGCGTAATTTTAAGTACGGAATTCAGTATGGAAATAAGCATAGTGTCAAACGGCTCTTAAGGCGACAAAAAGCTTTTACAGTCGCCGTCATAAGATCTTGGACGTCATTTTTGTCATTTTCAAAATTTGAATGTATTGCTTTATTGTCACCTTGACATTTGAAATTTATGAGATTTGTTAATCACTTACGAACATGTTCGATGACAAGTGTCAAAAATGACAAGTAATGTAATACTGAAAAGTGCTTTACACTTTATGTCAGTGGATCGAGATTGACGCCCAAGATTTTTTGTCCGCTACTGTAAAAGGAATCTTGATAATATAATTTATACCATGCGTTCAACTTACAAAAATCGACGACGAAGCAAACGTTGGAATCTTCAAATCATGTCTGCATTTAGATCACACGCATGTAAACAATAACAATTCTGAACGTGGACCGCATTGTTTTGAGCCTATCGGCTACCGAACCTAGTAAAGGTATCGTTGCCACCTTTTGACTTAAGGACTTAAGGATACGGCCTTAATCCATTGCCCACTTGACGTCGTTTTTTATTAAACGCACGATATTATGTTATTTCATTTTCATAATACCTACCTGTTATTGCATTATATCAAAACTGTCAGCTTGAGTGAAAACTCACTCATAACAGTCACGGCTGTTATATAAATTAACAGTACAGGAGGAAGTTTCTGATCATTGTTTCTATAGCAACACTTTCAAAATTGATTTATGAATTGTCTAAAAATTATGCTAAACAATTGTCGGTATTGCCAACGGTATTATGAAAAGTACTGAACGATATTCGGCCGATACTCAAAAGGCTCCGCCTCGACTTTAAAATCAATCTTGTCTGTTATTTGTCACCTATCGACCTCATGACGTTAATAACTATATCAATTCGATTTTATGCCCGCCTGTTTAAAAAAAAAAAAAAATAATGTTACATTAAAAAAACTGTGCTGGTATTATAGTTTATTATAAAGATACCAAAGACTGAATGTTTAAAAAGTTCGCCTATTCTTGAAGTATTCTTTTTGAAGTTAAACTTACGCATGACATAAAATTTGTTGCACGGGGTAAGTCTAATTCACGTCAGACACGAAAATGCGTAACGTTCAATAATATAGGTTGGGGTATATTTTATATTGAACCTCGTCTCTCCGCTGGCAGCTGCGTTGCATATCCCCACTACTAACTGTCGTTTGCTTTTGGCACGGGGTAAGCCTAATTCGCGTCGGGAGGGGAGCGCAAACGACAGCTAGTCTACGGTAAGATTTTGGCACGGGGTAAGCTTAATTCGCCTCCGAGACGAAAATGCGTAAGTATTTCACGGCCGCTCAAATAACCACCAAAATAATTTGTACACTTTTATCGGACTATTTTTGGATTAATTCATATCGACTCTAAAGGCATTTTGTGCTGATTTCGACGGATATTTTCGCAAAGTAGACTCGAACTTTTTGGATTAATTCATATCGGCTCTAAACGCATTTTGTGCTGATTTCGACGGGTATTTTCGCAAAGTAGACTCGGATATTTTGGATTAATTCATATTGGTTCTAAACACATTCGAAACAAAAAAAAGTTTCACATCTGTGGCGCGTGAACCCCACGCACATTTTTTTTGATTTCCGCGGATAATATCTTCTTCGTGTAACAATAAAAAGTACTAACAATATGGTTATACACAAATTTCATCACTAATCATGACAGCGTGTACCACGAATCGCGAATACAGGCACAATAATCTATGATTTCCGAATTATAGGGTGTTCATACATCTAGCAGACTTTGAACGTCATGTAACTACACGTAGATTTAGTTATCTACAAGCAACTTGATGTATGTTGTAGTTATGAAGACCCCAGACCCGATATAACAAACCACACAGATCACTAATCACGAATACCCACATAGTCTGTGGCCAGCTTAATATAAACTTAAGATGAGTTTTGTTTCTCATGTATTTAAGTTTGTGCTTGAATAAAATTAAACGTGGACAATAATATGATAAGTAAAAAATCAAACTTTATTAATGCTAATAAGCAAAATTAAAAAATGGTGAGTGCGACATTTAATTAAATTTACATTTTGAGAAATCCATTTCAGGGTGTTGTTCCATGAACCTAAAAAACGATGTGATAATTAAAGCTAACTCAAAGCTCTAAACTCACTTTTTAATAACGTCTTGTTTCTTTTGTTCATCGCTCGTGGGCAGCCCCAGTTCTTTCTGTCTCTGATCATACATCATTTTCTCTACTAATCCTCTAGTTTCACCATCCAAATCGCTCAACTTTGAGGGCTCCGGATTGATTTTTCTAGTGCTAATTTCGGGATCGGACACCACCAGCTTAGACCACCAATTCATTTTATTTATCTGAAAGAGAACCCCTACAGTTAAAGAAACTTTCTAAATAATAGACCACCTTTTCTAAATTAAATAGTAACATTCTTCCGTCTTCAATCACCCAAGTGGACTCCTCCAGTTTGATCTCATGCGGGAAATCATCGTCCACGATTGGAGGCTGCCCTTTAACGCCACAGGTCAGATGCTTTTTCGTCAAGTTAACGACCAGATCCTTTTGTTTGGCTCGAAAATTAATGTTAAGCGGTATCCGTACCTGCAACAATCAAATACTGATTTAGATTTATCAAACAACACACGATCAACCTGCTAAGGTTACTACATGGTGATTAGGTCAAGGCTTTCGGCAACCGATCTATTGTAATGATGCGTCTTTGCAGTGTCGGTGACCTTTAGTGCGTTTGTGTGGTCAAGATTCATTTACCGGCGGTATTTGCGGACACGAATTTAACTCACGCTATCGGTAAAGTTCTTAAGCTGAGGCAGACTTGATTTATGGTGGAATAAAGAGCACTTTCGAAGTCACTCTTGAATTATGAATTGCAGTTCGCAGCACCTTTGTAATTTTAATTGTCGGCGATATGTTCAAATAAATATTTAATGTGGGATCAATTTGATTTAAAAACACAAAATAAGCAACTTGTGTGATTCTTAAATATTTCGATGTGAATATTTCTAATGGAGTTTACGCATATCGTGTATTAAGAATAGGCCGCCAATGGTAATGGAATGATTGTTTTCAATTTTTGATAATAGAAGTGGAGAAACTGATCAATTTGTGCATTAACCTTAACATTTATGTCGTCGCGGACTTTTTTTGGTGGTAGATAACTACTTTTAATTAGTTTTCTCTAAAACACCAAAAACAATTTTTTATTATAATTACCTAATAAAATTGTTATTAATAATTAATTAGTTATAATAAAAATTGTTTTTGGTGTTTTAGAGAAAACTAATTAAAAGTAGTTATCTACAACTTTAACTACCAGTAAGGTAGCGTCCGTGAGAAACGCATTCGCTCGACCGTTTTTTCGTCGACTTACTTGGTAAAATTGATCTCCACGAAAAGCCCTTTTATTTTAACGAGGTAAGGTTATTGAAGGTCCATCCTAAATATTAGTGAAAGAATTTTTTTAACAAAATTATTAATTACAATTTTATTACCATAATTCCTTCATGTTTTTTTTTAATGTCATTTAATTACTCTCAAACGTTATTAATTTATTTCATAGTGCCTGTTATTTAATACATAATATATAGCGAAAGGAACTTCGTTCCAACCGGGTGTCCCACGACACCTCTCCTACTTTTTTATTTTTAGGCACGATAATCTGACACCTATAAAACTGGGACCCATTGCCAAAAATTGGATGCACAGTGAGAAAGGGTGAGGGTTGTAAATCAACAGGAAGCGGCAATGTCTTTGAGTTGCTTGTTTATTGGTGGATAAAACGGACCGGACTCGAAATTTCTGGGCCACAATTTATTTTTTAACCGACTTCAAAAAAGGAGGAGGTTATCAATTCGGTTGTATGTTTTTTTTTTTTAAATGTTTGTTACCGCAGAACTCCGTCATTTATAAACCGATTTGTAAAATTCTTCTTTTATTTGAAAGAGTATACTTGCAGATTGGTCCCATTGTCACCATTTCAGGATCTGATGAGGGGATCTCATGGAAATCGAGAAAAATCCTCAAATTTTCGCTCCCTTTAATTAACCGACTTCATGTATATTCACCGATTTCTTCGTCAATTGTGGACCGATTTACAAAATTCTTCTTTTATTTGAAAGGGTATACTCTAAAGATGGTTACATTTTTAAAAAATCAGGATCTGATTAGGTAATCCCATGGAAATCGAGAAAAATCCTCAAATTTTCGCTCCCTCTTTAACAGACTTATCATGTATGTTCACCGATTTCTTCGTCAATTGTGGACCGATTTACAAAATTCTTCTTTTATTTGAAAGGGCATACTCTAAAGGTGGTTACACTGTTAAAAAATCCAGGATCTGATTAGGGAATCTCATGGAAATCGAGAAAAATCCTCAAATTCTCGCTCCCTTTTTTTAACCGACTTATCATGTATGTTCACCGATTTCTTTGTCAGTTGCGGACCGATTTACAAAATTCTTCTTTTATTTGAAAGGGTAATTCCATTGTTGTTCCACTCTTGACGTAATTCCATTGTCAAAAAATCAGGATCTGATCAGGGAATCCCATGGAAATCGAAAAAAATCCCCATATTTTTTCTTCATTTTATGTATATAATTATGTTCATACCGATTTCTTCGTCAACTTTATTGAGGACCTCAATATTGGAGAAGCGTCTTTACTAGGTATCACTAACTTATCACTTAAAATTGTAAAAAAAATGCTTTAAAAAAAAAAGAGAACCGACTTCAAAAAGTGAAAAATAATTGAATACATGTATTATTACATGTACTACCCAATGATCTGTCTGAAGTCGGTGCTAAGCCAAATAGGTAGTAGATAGATAGGCTGCCTACTCCAGCCACATCGAAGGTCTCCCGGCGAACGCACCGGAATGCGTGAGCGTGGGTGGGGGGCTCGTGCTGAGCAAAACACCCCAAACGGCAGACGTCGTTGACGGTCGTCTCGAATGATATCGAATTTTGTATGCGTTATAACGTTGTTGATATTTTTGTATAATTACAATATGTTACAAATTTGTAACCTATTTGGCTTGGCACCGACTTCAGACAGGTCATTGGGTAGCACATGTAATAATACATGTATTCAATTATTTTTCACTTTTTGAAGTCGGTTCTCTTTTTTTTAAAGCAATTTTTATAGCAATACACATTTAACTGAAATTTAGCTGTGCATGTGATTATTATTTTCTCATTTTATAAATTGGATTTTCGTTTCACACTGAATATTATACAGTTACAATATTATGCTAGTTGTACAATAGTAATTTGTACAACTAGTTTTACTAATAAATAATACATATTTTTGCATTTTAATATCTGCAGCAATATAACAAAAAAAAAAAAAAATACATTACTCATTTATGATAGTTTCTGTGTACAACGTTTTGAACACAATTTTCAAGTACGGTCGTGGCTTCACGCCTTCAAAAAAGCTCTCGGAGTAAGCCCCACTTTGGTCTCGGAAATTTATGGCTGGGTTTAGTTCCCATTGTAAGATAATTGTGGGCAATAGACCCCGTTTTATGGGTGTCAGAATATCTTGCACTTTTCTATAGATGTCCACTACCTTACTGCTATCATATCTGTCGTTCGTCTTTTTATTCATTGAAGTAACAAACCTATTCTTACCATTACACCATCAGATGGGTTTTACTTATTACCCCCCTCTTCAGAAACAAAGGATCTTCGAATGCCGAAACACCCCAACTTTTCCCCCTCCCGCACTATTGGATAACACAATTGGTTTCCTCATTCTCTGATACGTTTAAACTGTCCTTACAGTGATCTCAGAAAGATAGTTTAAAGAAGATAGAACGTTCTTCAATTTAATTTTTTATTTTATTTTTCGCCCAATTATTATGGTTGAAGGGCGTGTTATATTACGTGATACCTAATAAGCGCAATTTTCTATTTTTCTGTTAATAGATTTCTTTTACGATTCATTTATGAAAACTTTTTGAAATTGAAATTATTTACTGACGCGGTGATCATGCGTAGATGTCAAAAAGCAGGCGTTGGTTCTACCAACTATAGATGCAACAGGAAACTATATTTTGGAGGACGTCATATTTAATGTAAAAAGTTACGTTACGGAGGAAGGGAGGGATCAGGCTGAATTTTTCATGATGTTACATGGAAGGGGGAGTAAAAAAAAAACAGAAAAAACATTACGTTCCCTTTTGAGTATCTCTACCGTTGACAATGAAGTTGGAAAGATTAATTAAATTTATTATCTTCTGAAGCGAATATGATGGAAAAAAAAAATCTCGTGACTTAACAAATGTTGGTGTTTGGCCAATTAAGAAAGTAAGATTAACGATGACACACAGATCTCCGTGGTATGCCAAGGTGCGTCTGAAGTTCAACATTTATATTTTGATTTTTGCAAATTGGTTCGTGAAGGAATGGCTGGAGAAAAAAAATAACAGAAAATTCATCGAAAAAATGTTCAAATCGTGAGTGATCTACTATCGTTTTGCATGTTAGTGTTTTTTTTTTGTCACTGATAAATTATGTTGGAAACTTAATACTAAATAAAAACAATAAAAGAAATTGTTCATGTGTGGAGCACCATTAACTAGAAAATAGGAAAGATTGTATACTTTTGAGTGTCATCACATATGACTTTAACCTCAATTATTAATAATTAATTATTATTAATGAAACAATTAATAAATGCGTCAAATTTTACTCTACGTTATGACTAACGGAATAACCTAGATTGTGTGGCTCCAAAATCTCTAACGAATTATGTGATCCACAAAATTGCTCATCTAAGGGCGCCCATCGAAATCATTTGTCTTAAAATCACATGGGCTATGAGTAATCCTGTGCGATAGTCCGATTTACGTTCGGAGTGACGATTGCTATCAGACTTGTCATTGCTTTCGCCGCTCTCGGTGGTTGCTCTTGTCTCGTGTTGTGTTATTTCTTTCGTTTCGTTCCTGCGTATTTAATTTTATTATATGGAGTCTTCACTTTCACTTATAATGGCCATTTCCTACTTAGGCCGTCCACTCTTCGCGCAATTGTTTCAAGGACATAGCCCATGAGGTTTTGAAATACCTCTACATAATGTCATAAATGTCAGACGTGTGATATTTCACGTAATCTAACGTCAACAATCGGACAAGCTCGTCCACACGTGATAGTAAACGGCACAGGTTTTCTAAACATTTCATTTATGCAGTTAGAACAATTTTGGGGATCATATTATGGTATTTCGCACATACGGGGTTTTCAAAAAGTATGGAACGAACCGGCTTAATATCTTCAAAACTATTATCCGGAATAACTTGCAATTTGGGATATGAATTCAGCCAATTAATATCTATAACATCTACTTTTTTCAACTGTTTTACATTGTTACGCTATGAGATACACAGCCAACTAGATTTTTTTTAAATAGCAATAGGGGTCAAATTTCAAATCATTCGAAAGCTTATTTTTTTCTGAATATCATCATGCATGTGTCGAAACATTTTGACAACAACTGTAAAAAAATTAGAAACAAACCAAACATGTGCAACTGTCCGACTCGACCCACTGATCTTCGATCATACGACTGGTTCGACTGGCTAGACTCCGCTGACTGACTGGTTTCCGCTGGAACGTCCTTTAACAAATATACCGGCGCCTAAATCCTTTTAGGCGCCCCCAGAGAGTTCCATGGATGACATCATCGCGTTCTCGATCTGTACCGAATATTCCAAAAGATAATGTCATACTACCTCGAGTACGTTGTAGTATAAATCCTGCACATTCTAGTAATTGATGACGCCGCTACAGCGATGATTCATCTCGGGTCCACGTCCGTTACAAAATGATTAATGCAAGAAGAAAAATAACCAAACATAAGAAAACTTAAAAAATAAATTTGGAAGCATTAATTTGGTGTTTTTTTTTCCTACAATAAATGTTCAGTGTCAATAGTAAAGCCGTTGGACAAAATTTTGCATTGTCTACTATAAAATTTCGAGTGTAAGTGTTAAAAAGAGCACATACCTTTGCATCAGGACTTCTATATATTCTCCCCTTTTCAGTTAATTTAACCATATTTGGCAAATTCAGTGCTTTCAATGTGTCACCTGTGATTTCCAAGCATTTTGTTAGGTCACTAGATGCTTTGATTTTTAATTTATTTAACACTTCTGGTGGCAATGTTTAGACAAGAGTGACATAGTCTTGAATTTAGAAAATAATAAGCTCCGAATGATGTCAAATTTGACGCCTATTGCTATTTAAAAAAAATCTAGTTGGCTGTGCATTTCGTAAACTAACAATATAAAACAGTTGAAAAAATTAGGGACAATAGGTATTAATTTGTAGAATTTATATCCAAAATATAAGTTGTAAGTATAAAATAAGATATTAAGCCGGTTCCATACTTTTTGAAAACCCTGTATATTAATTTGTTACAATAAAACCTTGACCGAAGGGAGCGGAGAGTGAACGGTGATTTAGCGGTGCTATCCTCTCTGGTCAACGATAGTACCATATAGGTTATTGTCCCCATGTGCCGGGATGAAAAGTTTCTTGTGTCTTTATTGGTCTCCCAATTTTTTAGAGAGTGGGACCTTTGCTTGTGCGATTTGCGGTAACTGGGGAGTCCTGAAGGTGGCATGTTGTACTGTAGAGGAATAAAAGTCTTGGGGCTTTCCAGGACAACAAAAGCCGGCACCACTTGCGATCGAGACGCCTCTGAGCACCAGTACACCATTTTAACACTACCTCAAAACTCTTCCTTCGCATCATTATTATGGGACTCAGTTGGAGCAAACAGAGATATTATTGTAAGATTATCGTTTTTCTTAGTCGAATGGTTTTGGGGGGTTTTGTCCCATGCGAATTAAAAAATATATTGCAGGTGTTTCCATGACACTCTGTATGCATTCAATTCATGATTTGACTTTCAACAACATATCCATGAATTAAAGATTGTCCAGATGAATGACCACTATTTCACAAAGACCTAGTGCTGCGATGTGACCTTGATGAAAACTTTAATTTCTCAGATGAAACCACATTTTGCTAAAGTGCAGTTTACACTGTTCCATTAAATGTACATTCCGAGTGATCATTCAAAGTCATCATCCGTAATTAATTTATTCTCATACATTATGAATGTTCACTTTGGATGAAACAAAAGTGGAAGCCTTATCACTTTTGATGATTCTTCCAAGTTGAACATCCAAGTGACAAATGTAAATGAGCCTTCACTCTGTTAAAGAAGCAACAGAGATATTTACAATTCTTACAGTTTGAATTGGTTTCAGTTTTGGAAGTCTTATGTCATTATGAAATGAGTATGTAGTGTGAAAAAATTTGGTTGCAGCAATACCAAACACCTCCACATTTCGGTACAGGTTCGTCGGTATCTTGATAATCGAATTCATGAAAGATTTATCGAATGACCCCCAAATCTCCGGATTTCACAATATTAGATTTCTTAAAAGGACAAACTGCTACCAATAATATGCTGGTTAAAATAAAGAAAAGTGGCTTAAATTCACATTTTTTGGATTTATTTCCAGTCTGTAAACTTTAGTATTTGATTCTAAGTAGTAGCTAAACTAGCAATTTAAATGTTACCTTGTATGCGCCCATTATCTCTCTCAACCTTTCATGTCTGATTATTATTAAAAACTTAATTGGTTTATAATATTAATGTGTGTGGAACACAATAGGACAAAAGATTCCTTTTAGCTAATGGAGTACACCCAATTTAAACCGTTTCAAACCCAATAAAAAAATATGAAATATTAAAATATAAACAAATTTACTAGTTCGAAGAATTCGCATGAGTAAAATGCTCCTAAAATGTTTATAGAATTAAAGTTAATCAAATTGTTAATCTTCATTGATTTTAAATTTAATGTTAATTTGAATGCTATCCGCTTGATGTTCCAAAACTACCAATAAATGACTGGGCTTTTTTCGGGTAACAAACAATTAATTGAAATAATATCATTAAAAAGTCAGCCCACAGTTTTGAGCCGTGTAATTTTTGTATACCGTAAATCAGGAGTTAATTAATGCAGTAATAAACCTTGGTGATGACGCGGTCATCTAAACATAAAGGTGGTTCTATACGTTTCTACAAAATAAACATTACCCTTCAGTTCTGGAAAACAGTAAAGTTGTTGACTGTTACACAGGCTTGTAGACGTAGATCGATAAAAATATAAAGATAAATTGAATAGCTCAGTTCCAAACCCGACATAGTCTAGTTAACCTTGTTTTGACAAAAAGTCCAATATAAAATAACCTCTTATAAGTTATCAGAATGTATTATTTTTTTGGTTGTACCTGTTTTTAGATATCTTTTTATAAAAAAAAAGTATATTTTGCAACACACTAAATTATATAATATTTATTATTATATTACGTAGCTCATTTTGGAAATAAATACTATGCTTTATCATTTTTTCCGATATTTTGGACCATGCCTAGTTGGAAATTGACTAACTCAATTATTTTATTAAGGAGACATTTTTGAACTTAGGAACAAACGTGGTTTATTATATTCCTAAATATTAAATTTTTGTGGACATAGTAAAAGATTCACATTAGTCTTGGTTCTAAATTCTCTGCACTAAAAAATATAACAAAATGATGGTATAGTTGTGATTACAAAAGATCATAACTTCTGAACTAAATAGGTAATTAACTAAATCATGGTGTAGCCCTACAGGTCTTCTTGTTAGTTTTTTTTTATATATATAATTTACTTCCTGTATTTAATTTTTTATTTTTATTAGTCGTCACAAACGTTTTCGGCCACGTGGGCCATCCTCAGGTGACACGTCAAAGTTTACACTTGCAGCATTACACTTGCAGCATTGCAGTAATTAACTAACTTTGATCTTACTAATTTACTTGTTCATCATATATCCAGTAGGCTCCACACGCCAAAATTCTCCACCTGTAAATTTTGTTATTCACAGGCAACATGATGTATGAATTATGAAGACCGATAATATAACTACAAAATTCCATTGTTTTAGGTAAATCCATTCTGCATGGTGAGTGTAGATGTAGTTCAGAATCCGTCTTAATTTCGGAACTGAAACTAAAAATTGTGGAGTCTACAATGACCAACTGTATGTGGTATAGTATCAAAAAGGTTTTGGTAAACCCCGTTACTCATCGTCCTTGGCTGAACTTCTAGGGGTTGGGCATTCGAACTGCAAATTATTAATCGCCACCGGATCTCGGACCGATGCTGAAGAAACGATCCGGGCGACCTTTCTGAACAATTATTAGACCGCGACTACGTCAGCCGTTGCGCAAAAGGGATACTGACTTAAATTGCTATGAATTCCATAATTGTTGCGAAAGATTTACAGACATCGGCTGGACCTGCACAGTTATCCCAATGATAATTATGACCGTTAACATCTTCCAAGTATTTTTCGTCTTTTCATGCTTGCGACACAGACGACAAACCGAACGACCTCTGCTTACTCACCCGTGTAATATAAATCGGAACAATCACACGGATGGTAGTCAATTAACCTACCAAAATACGTGTAATGTAATGTCACAATTCGTGTTTAGGAGCGACACACATTCACCTCAAGAGAGGTCGATTAATTAATTGTAGTATTAATTTAGTGGTAGCAAGGTTGCTAATTGAATTTAACGCCTTATCTGGAATACAAACCCCTTAATTGGAATTTTTCATAGATCTTGTTAATTGATCTGTTCTTTTATCTTAACGCCAAAATTGTTCCATGTCCGGTTAATTAGTTCAAGATTAACGTGTTTCCGCATATCCTAGTCCATTTACGTTCGAGCGTGCTTAATTATGCTATAAAAAAGTGATTGAAATCAAGGGTGACACTTTGATTTCAAGTAAATTAACCGGGAAATTTTTACAATCGCGTCGCAAACTACATTCCTGAATCAGTGATTTCAAATAAGGAGGTGACTAATCATTGTCTTAACAACTCAAGAGTGAAAAAATATTTTAGGTACTAAACGTTTCTTTTACACCTTGCATCAAATATTATGAAGCTAGCTATCAAAACAGAGCATTTCAGCCTCCCATAGTTGGCCTTCTTTTCCAGCCAGAACAACAATTATCTAAATAGAGAAGACAACCTTCCATTAAATGATAGTTTTGTCTAAGACATTCATTGAAAACTGTAAGTATTTATAACGCCCTCGTTAATCCTATTACGATTATCCTGCAGGCTTCCGGCTCGTCTGATACTCTTATTTGTTGTCAATTTTGAAAGACTGCTTTAATAGTAACAGAGAAACGTCATTAGCGGGTTTTATTCTGTCGTTAGTTTTTATTCAAAATTATGCAGAACGACTGAAGGTTAATTGTATCTTAGACCAACAATTTTGATTTAATTTCAATAAAATCGAGAAAAGTTGCGACACCATTTCCGGTCTAACAAGAATTTAGAAATTTAATTTGCATGTAATATGGTTTTCCTCCTTTAGTACGAGTTATTTTTATCAAAATACCGTTTGCTGCTTTGTATATTTTTCATTTCACAATTTTAGATGCACAGTGTAGGGAGGTTTGCATGTGAGTAAATGGAACAAAATAATTACCGAAATCCCTGTGATTCATACATTTATATAACGTAAGAAATATTAAATTACTTATTGTATGTATACCTTACATCTATCAAAAGTTACATCCCACTAAATAGTATTTAATTTTCCTGCTTACTCGGATACGAGAAAATTTATATTTAGATGATAATTCCTTGCTTCTTTGTGTTAAGTACTCACATTACGTACCGACGTAGGATACGGTAAATACAGTTAATCCAATTTAAAATTACAGCTTCGTTTACGTAACTTTACGTAATACGTAACCACCGCATTAAACTAACAAAAATTTCTAAACCATTGGTGAAGGTTTGTATAGACCGATCAACAATTAATAATATTTCAGTTGGTATAATGGTTTCAGATAAAATTTATTTATTTAAGAATAAATTTAAGATTTTTTTGCCATAAGGTCACGGCAACATGGCATTGGTAATGAAGGATTACGTTTGTTTGGTCTACATTTAAATGTTGCTGTCAACCGAATCATAGGCTTGATAACTTTGATGCAAATTGTATTGTTGCGAAATAAATTTTTTAATCTTGAACACTCAGTATTTATTAGCCAAAGTTACCCACGCATGTCATCCCAATATCAAGAATCAAATGAAGAGTACATCAGTAATCCCTCAATCGTTTTATTTTTATGGAATAATTTAAGTTGAATGAGTGACACATGAAGAATCATAAAATTAATAAATTCTTTTTATAACCCCAGTATCTCAAAAATTCATTTCCTTAGATTTATGTATTTATCTTTGTAAATTTTTCTAATTACATATTAAAAAAATATCTTAAATTTTGTAAAATCAAGTAATCAGTTTTGTAATAGTATATGGTAATTTAGGGAATTTTGTTAAAATTTGATTTTTCTGTACCTGACGTATACATACTTGACATGGAACCATAACCCCAAAATCAGTGTGTTACGAATGGAAACAAAAATTGTAGATTGTGGGTGCGTTAATGGCTTATTAAAGCCAGCAAATTAAAAAAAAAATTGTGTCACCATTATCGCAGAAAGGTGCATCCACCATTTTTAAATTTTATTGAAAATGTTGCTCTATAGAATTAATTTATTGTTAAAATGGACACACGTATTGTAAAACATCCAGGACCATTTTATATTCTAAGTACACAAATCTACTTTTTTACATATTATGAAAGACGTCATTGAAAACCTCTGTTGAAATACATATAAATTTTGTTTTTCGGAGGCACCATCATTTATGAAGAGACCCGATACATTTCCAGTTCCTTAATAGGAAAGACGCATCCACCATTTTTAACATTTGTTCTACTTTGCAAAAATCTTTTTTCGAAAGCTTCTGTTATAAAGTAAAATTCATATTGTTTTAAAATAGATTGCTATCACATAGCTAATTGCAATCTTCCATTCTTACATCTTAACAGCTTATTAAATCATTTTCACACCACCTTTAAACGATTATAAAATATTTCATCATTTATGCAATATCAACCAAGCGAGATTAAAAAAAAATGCACTAGCTCACGGGAGGTCATTAAAGTGTTCACTACCACCAATACAATCAACAATAAAGTCTTCCTCGGTAGATTCAAAGAACAATAGCATCACCAAATGTCTGGAAAAAAATGCTTATACGCTGTAATAACAGTTTACAACACACACAATTCGTTTAATTTATTACTTGAAACTTAAATAACAATGCTTCTTATTTTGACAAAGAATCACTGCCAATGTCAGAAAGTCAATGCCGAAATTGCGCCACTGTCTGTATCCATCAAGCATACAAAATATGGACAGCAATCAAGGTTTGAACCCCCAGACAATTTCGTAACGAAGACGTGTCACTTGTTAAACGTCAAGTATTGTTTTCTCAGTGGGGTCGCCATTAGTTTGACAAGAATCCTTCTGGATTGAACAGGTGTTCGTTTCAATTTATGTTGTGTACTTGCTGTCTAATATGAGAAACGGAATAAATAAGGTAAGGAGTAATGCAATATACCGACGTTTTGCAATGTGAAGTGGTCATTTACGTTGGCGTAAATAAAATTTAATAGGATAAGCTTTATGATGGGAATGCAATAGCGAACTTGTAGTCATTACTTCTGCTACTTACTAGAACCGTAAACTAGATTGAACGATAAGTTTGAAGTTTCAGGGTAGATCAGGAACTAAAATACGGGAGCGATCGGTGCTATTTCAAGTTGTTGAAATTGAAACAAATTAAAAACCCATTTGTATGAAAATTTCAATAAGAAAACAACATCGTAATCTGTTGCTCTGTCATTGCCTCATGAAAGGTTGTTCTGTTCAATATCTTCAAGAATATGTCTACAGTTCGCATTGAATGAATATGACATTTGGATTAGTAACGTTCGACTCTTTTTTTATTTACGATTACTGTTTTAGAGTCGTTTTTTACATGACCATTTTGGCTTAATCACTTTCGAATCAAGCAGTAAGAAGGTTAAATGAATATTAATTCTAAACAGACACGCAAAGTGCATCTTCAAAGCACGATCTTTGCATGATTGAATGCGATATAACAAATTATGAAACCTGTTAGCTTGAGATAAATCATATCTTGTTAAAAAAATTATGTTACGCGCTAATAGATATATTTACAATAAATATATTATTTATTTATTGAACTCCTTCACCTGGAATATTACTCCATATGTTAAAAGAATGTGTCCTCATAATTATACTTCTGTGTAGGGTCAACCACTAGTTACTTAGAAAAATAATAAAAGCTTGATTGATGCTAGATATATCTTGTGTCAACACCTTCTTAATCAAATTCCTTGAAACATGGAGCACAGTCATACTAAAACAATCCTACAAAAATTCTTGATCGTAAATTAGATTAATTTAAAAAGATTACCACACCATTTGTCTCACGAATTACTGAAAGCAGACATCTAATGCCAAGAAATTGATACTAATGTTTCCTACCAAAAAAATCCAATTACTATTTTTAGCTACGGATGGTTTTTAGAAGGTTACATTAATTATGTTGCAATGCGTTCGTCTCTTCCTTTCAATAACACCAAACCTAAACAAAATTATGTTTTATCGGCATGAGCACAGAAGTAGCAGTCTACCACAACTAGACCTTGCAAATATTTCATTTCTCTAGACAAGTATGGATTCGATCAATTAATTATAAAATTAGTACCGGCTCAAGCTATTATTCAAACATCACTGTCAATTTATTAATATTTATTTATTTATTTATTAACTACCCCCCAAGAACAACAACAAACCTCAGCTCTCTCACAACATTTGCAGCTTTAAATGCCTTTTCCTGCTTTGCATAATACACTATTTCACCAGAAACCCCTCTGCGATTGATGACTGTCGGATTCTATTTTTACCGTAGCGCACGTTCCTCAATTATTATTGACTAGGAAGGTCGCCAAAAAAATGAGACCACGGAATTTAATAAAATGACAAGTCCGGGTCCTGAATGCAGTTCTTATAGCCGAAATCCGATTTGGAGTTTTCTGACCCATAATGATGACATCACTGGTTTAGCACCAGACCTTCAGATCCGGCATTACTCGAAAACAAGTGAATTAATATGATATAAAAATTCCAATGATCATTGAAGTACGCCACAATGATCAATTCTGTAATAGTCATAAATAACAATTTACATGTATTAAGACCACATTGACACATCTAATAACACCGGAAATGAAAAAGGTGAGGCTAGGCCTTGAGAGGATCTTTGGATGTTTTTGGAAGTCACTTTTGCATTGAAAGAAGACCACAGATCGAGGTTGAAGGTAAAAAAATAATTAAAAGAATACATGGAAGTGATAAATTATTCTTTAAAATAGGATTGTCACAGCAAATTTAATCATACTTCTACTAAAATTAACAAATCAGGGTCTGGCTTGATTACTCACTTATACACGCTATCTTAAATAGGAATAATAATTTGCTGAAATTTCTGCAATGCAAGTTGCTATTGATTCATTATATCGTGGTTCATATGGTAATCTGCATAATTGAGATATATATTCGATAGGAATTTTAAGATATTTAGTATGTATCTTTTTACATGCATCCAAAAGAAAGCACAAGGCTCTCGATAGAAATCAGAGAAAGTTTTGCCAGCCACATCCTCGAGTTTCTGCTTAGGAAAATCTACAGTGGGCGAGATTAAAAAAGTGAGGCTAAAACACTTAAGTAGGTGTCATAAGACAAAAGCGTTGGTAGTGGGAAATCGAGGGAATTAAGGGCGTATCTTCAGATGGGAAAATCAATTGTTTCTGATAAGCACGGAAAAATCGGCGTGCTTATCAAGTTTCTACATTTTTTGCACACTCTGTAATAATTAATCAGTTTCACGAGACAACGCAATCGGGTCGCGGTAATTAGTTGTTATTGTATTTCACTTTCGTTTTTTAAAGTTATTAATAATAAAAGATCATAAAAGATTTTCTAACAGCGAATACACGGACATTGTATTAAGTTACGGATAAGTACAAAGACTAATGTGCAACGCCAATTTAGTGTATGGGCCCTCGCTAAAATACACCAGCAGCCAAATGTTCTATCTCTCATGCTAATTTTTCATCGATAATGGCATTGGATGTTGAAGTAATGACGTTAGTAGGTGAGTTTTCTACTTTTAGTTTATTTACATTAATGGTTTTTGTTGTGCGTTATCATCAGCCCAGCCGTTCAGTGGCGGGTAATTAAATTAACGTCAAAACTTACTTCTGAAATACCCTGTATATCAAACTATATAAATCTGTAAGATTTTTCCATCTAAAAGTCTTTAACTGGGGTTATAAAAACTGGGCAGATATTTTTCTAATTCCAAAACCCGACTCACCTTCAAACAAGTTTATGCATTTCCAATTTTGTTCTTTTCAAAAGAATGTCCTGATCGCGAATCTTAAAAAAAAGTTTGATACACGTCAACAGCATTCCATGCCTTGTTTTGAAACTGGAATTACAAACCTATTGCAATAAAGGGAAAAAATGTCGATATATACATTTTTGTACTAAAGTAATAAATTCTCCAATTTCTTAGTGTTTTTTTAGATCCCGTGATTGTATTACTAATTTAAAATTCATTTTACCAAAAAATACTACATACAGACCTACTAAAAATGAATACGTTCGAGGTTTTCGTGAATAAAAAAAATGCGTGAAAATGACCTTTTTCTTTCCTATTCAACAATGCGAACAAATCGCAAATCCTAACTCAAGGAGGTATACTGCATCACTTAATCACCATTATCATATTACAAATATGGTGTTAGGGATCACACAGGGCATAAATAACTTTTTTTATGGTGCATAACTGCATAACAGAATTGCATAAAAAAGTTATTTGCATTTAAAGGTTGGCACGTGTTAGTAAGTTATGATTTTTCACACTCTCAGTTACAGAATTACTACATACATTATTAATTTGTGATAATATTGTTCAACTCTTATAACGTTTCTGGTACCTAACAGTCTTCTAGTCTAGAAGGAAATTGATATCTTTCCAAACAAGCTAATCTGTGTTTTATATTGAAATACAAATATCTCAAAAATTAGACGTGCTAGAGTAAATCTGAGAGCAGAGATTTGGATTCATCAAGCTCAAATTGATACGAAACACAGACATTTTGGATCCCGATTTTTTTAAAATTTTGTCGACTAGTGTAATTAGTGTAGAAATTAAACCCCTGGGGACAGGTGGTTATTATACAATTTTTTTATTAGTATTAATACATAAATAATTTACAGCATGAGTCATGTACGTCGATCAGTTTTTACAATGAAATCTTCCTTTGCACACAGAAAGGGCAAAACAATTTTAGTCAGAAACGTTTTTGACTGAATGAGTTTGATTCTGATGTTTTAATATAAACTAGCCAAACCCGTGGGCCACGCTCCACGTAGACATGTTCCCTCCGCGAAGATAAACAACGAAATGCGAATTCTGTGTTGGCTACGCATCCTATAATCGACCGAAGAAATGCTTTACTTTCTCAGTCGGAAACTTGACGGTGAAAACAATTGGAACTGTTCTTCCTCTTATATGCTTCATATAGCGCTCTCACTTGACACTCTATTGAACTGAATTGAATTGAATTGTCGAATCTGGAGCGCACGGCTTTTAATAGAATAGATTAAATGGGCTGACGCACACTGATAAGTCACTGTGTACGGCCAGTCTTCTTCTCTTGTATATTATGTTTTTGTTCGCAATTGATGATTTTCCATTTTCCGCTTGGTACATTTTCATCTGTTCGGTCATTCATTTACAAGATATACCACCTCAAGTACAAGTACCTACAAGTTATAAAATGATTTTCATATAGTCGCCTGTGCATTTTCCATGTAAAATAAAAAATGCGGCTTTATAAAAATGTTATACTTTTAACGAGGAACAATCCGACGAAGAATCCTCTGCGGCCGTATTTTCCGGGCCTGGTCAGGTTTCCCATGAGAATGAAGTGCGGCATAGAAAAATTTACATATAAAAAAAATCCAAAGTTAACTAGATGAAAATAATTTTGTAACACCCCGTATGTATTATTAAAAGAACATTATACAATGGTTTGACATTGATATTTACAAAACGCCCAATAATTTATTGTCACACAATAAGGAACTATGTCGTGGACAGGTATTAAGTAACAAAGAGAACCGTTTCTTTTGGGATAAATCTAAAATTATTTTGAGGAAGGTCGTCTTAGATTCGCCAGGATCTTGAAATTCACGTCAACATTGGCAACAAATACAAGGTCTGTTCGATCGAGATCTTACTCAATAAGGCTCCTCATCTCATCGCCATTCTCTGCCAATCTGTCATGTTCTACAAAAGAAATGTTTCATAATTGCCACTCGATTTAATCGATCAATCATTGTACTTAGCACGCGTAGTAGCGAGCTACACATACCTGGGAAATTATCGATGATTACAAAACGATTGATATTGTGAAGCCAACCCTGACCTATGCCAAGAATGTTACAGGAAGGCTATTTCGTCGATAATGTGGCATGAAATTCGCGATAATTTCTTTGCATTATGGATTTGATTTATTTAATTTAAAATTAAAACCGCACCTAAGTTGGTGTAACAATGTACGCAGTGCATACGTAGTGGTGGAGTCTTGAGCACCTTGGATTTTTTCAAAGGCTATTACGCACACGGCTTAAAAATATTTAATTGGAGCTATTGTGTTACTGCATCAGGAAATTTATGCTTATTTTAATGAAATGTAAAATCGTTCTCGTCGTTATGTCTATACGCTCTAGACAACTCTTTTTTAATTTAATTTAGGTACAAGGACATCTGCGGTCCAATTAAAATTTAAAATGCAAAGAGGATTAGTTTTTCATTATTGGATAACTCATGTTTCAATCGGTTAAAAGAAAGTAAAATTAATACACTTACTTTAATAATGCACAATAGCGGCCTCCTTAAATCATTCAAGTGCTATTTAAATTTCAAATTTATTTCAATGAAAAAAATGTCAATGGGACACATTGTTTATTCCACACATATGTCCTTAACTACCTAATATGATTAATAAAACTTATAGGAAAAAAATTACGCCTACAGGTCATTCTACTTCATTTTGGGACGTTTATTCAAATAGCGTTGCTTCTTTAAACCTTCACCCAAAGGAGGAATGTAATTTTTTTATGATAGAAACCTTGAAAAGCATGATCAAAAATAAATTTTGTGAAAAATGATACTTGAAAATGCGAGGTTATTTGTGCCCTCAGAAATATTCTAATGAGAGAAACGATCAACGCACTAATTAATAGACATTAAAATGGGCCGTGTAAACAATTTTGTAAGGATAAATTAATGTTATTACATAAAGAGGTTACGAACAATACTTGCAAATATGTATTTCATAAGGCACACGCGAAAAAATATTTGCATTTCTTAGTAGACAAAGAAAGCATTACAAACGTATCTTTTATTATGCTAATGATTGGGAACTTTATAATATTTGCGCCGTGCATTATTACTCGTTTGAAGTGTGTTTTACCAATGGATGCTATTTAAGGCTGACAACAAACAGATTTTATCGACGGTTGCTTTAGAGAATTACTTCCTCATTGTTTCCAATATGCTTGGCACGTTGTTTGTCATAACAACGTATCAAATTAGAAAATTTTAAAATTGTTTTCAGTGTTATTAAAGACCCGGTTGTTTAGTCAATACAAACAAATACAAAAAAATGGAAAATTAAATTAGTCCAGTTAGTGGTTAAGCTGCTTGTCGTAGTTTAACAGAATTATCTATGAAATGTCAACTTGGCAAGGTGCGTCAAGTTGGCCCCCCTTTTTAAGCGATTGTTTTAAAAATTATATTTTTGAATTGTGCTCGATTTGTGCCCTACTGTGCTGATGCTCGTAATTTTGTGCTAGCAATAAACAAAAAGTTATAGCCAAATCTTTTTGGGGGGGCTATCTTGACGCTCAGCCCCCCCTATATTTTGGAAATTTGAGGATTTTTTGACGCCAATCAATTGTGCTCGATTTGTGCCGGATTGTGCCGGTGTTTATTCACATTGTGCGGGTCATAAAATATGAAATATTTAAGAAAACGTTACTGGGTCGCACACCATCTGCTCAGCGGCTCATACATTTTGGAAATTTGAGGATATTTTTACGCCAATCAATTGTGCTCGATTTGTGCTCAAATGTGCCGATGTTCGTAATTTTGTGCTATCAATAAACAAAAAGTTATAGCCAAATCTTGTTAGGGGGCTATCTTGACGCTCAGCTCCCCCTATATTTTGGAAATTTGAGGATTTTTTGACGCCAATCAATTGTGCTCGATTTGTGCCGGATTGTGCCGGTGTTTATTCACATTGTGCTGGTCATAAAATATGAAATATTTAAGAAAACATTACTGGGTCGCACGCTATCTGCTCAGTGGCTCATACATTTTGGAAATTTGAGGATTTTTTTACGCCAATCAATTGTGCTCGATTTGTGCTCAAATGTGCCGATGTTCGTAATTTTGTGCTATCAATAAACAAAAAGTTATAGCCAAATCTTGTTAGGGGGCTATCTTGACGCTCAGCTCCCCCTATATTTTGGAAATTTGAGGATTTTTTGACGCCAATCAATTGTGCTCGATTTGTGCCGGATTGTGCCGGTGTTTATTCACATTGTGCTGGTCATAAAATATGAAATATTTAAGAAAACATTACTGGGTCGCACGCTATCTGCTCAGTGGCTCATACATTTTGGAAATTTGAGGATTTTTTTACGCCAATCAATTGTGCTCGATTTGTGCTCAAATGTGCTGATGTTCGTAATTTTATGCTATCAATAAACAAAAACTTATAGCCAAATCTTGTTAGGGGGGCTATCTTGACGCTCAGCTCCCCCTATATTTTGGAAATTTGAGGATTTTTTGACGCCAATCAATTGTGCTCGATTTGTGCCGGATTGTGCCGGTGTTTATTCACATGGTACTGATCATAAAATATGAAATATTTAAGAAAACATTACTGGGTCGCACACTATCTGCTCAGTGACTCATAGATTTTGGAAATTTGAGGATTTTTTTCACGCCAATCAATTGTGCTCGATTTTTGCTCAAATTTGCTGATGTTCGTAATTTTATGCTATCAATAAACAAAAACTTATAGCCAAATCTTGTTAGGGGGGCTATCTTGACGCTCAGCTCCCCCTATATTTTGGAAATTTGAGGATTTTTTGACGCCAATCAATTGTGCTCGATTTGTGCCGGATTGTGCCGGTGTTTATTCACATTGTGCTGGTCATAAAATATGAAATATTTAAGAAAACATTACTGGGTCGCACGCTATCTGCTCAGTGGCTCATACATTTTGGAAATTTGAGGATTTTTTTACGCCAATCAATTGTGCTCGATTTGTGCTCAAATGTGCTGATGTTCGTAATTTTATGCTATCAATAAACAAAAACTTATAGCCAAATCTTGTTAGGGGGGCTATCTTGACGCTCAGCTCCCCCTATATTTTGGAAATTTAAGGATTTTTTGACGCCAATCAATTGTGCTCGATTTGTGCCGGATTGTACCGGTGTTTATTCACATGGCACTGATCATAAAATATGAAATAATTAAGAAACATTATTGGGTCGCACACTATCTGCTCAGTGACTCATACATTTTGGAAATTTGAGGATTTTTTTACGCCAATCAATTGTGCTCGATTTGTGCTCAAATGTGCTGGTGTTCGTAATTTTGTGCTATCAATAAACAAGAAGTTATAGCCAAATCTTGTAAGGGGGGATATCTTGACGCTCAGCTCTTCCTATATTTTGGAAATTTGAGGATTTTTTGACGCCAATCAATTGTGCTCGATTTGTGCCGGATTGTACCGGTGTTTATTCACATGGCACTGATCATAAAATATGAAATAATTAAGAAACATTATTGGGTCGCACACTATCTGCTCAGTGACTCATACATTTTGGAAATTTGAGGACTTTTTTACGCCAATCAATTGTGCTCAATTTGTGCTCAAATGTGCTGATGTTAGTAATTTTGTGCTATTAATAAACAAGAAGTTATAGCCAAATCTTGTTAGGGGGGCTATCTTGACGCTCAGCCCCCCCTATATTTTGGAAATTTGAGGATTTTTTGACGCCAATCAATTGTGCTGGATTTGTGCCGATTGTGCCAAGTTGACCGTCAGCCCCCGGTTTTTTACGTTTTTTAAAAAATATTAGGCTTATTCAATTGTGTTCGTTTTGTGCTCAATTGTGCCGCTGTTTGTTTCAATTGTTCTACTTTGTAAATAACAAAAAAACGCAAAACAAATCCGGGGATCAAGTTTTTTTTTAAATGTTGGGCTTATTCAATTGTGCTCGTTTTGTGTTCAATTGTGCCGCTGTGTGTTTCAATTGTGCTCCTTTGTAAATAACAAAGAAATTCGAAACAAATCCAGGGACCGATTTGACTTTCAGCCCCAAGTTTTTTTTTTCATTCAAAACAACAATTTAAAACACGTTGCGAGGACAATTGTGTTTTATTATTATATAGATTTTAATTAAGAGAAAAATGATTGGGTCTTTTATGTTGTCCCTCCTAAAACCGAAATTTTATTTTTTTAACCTATGCATCAAATTGTGTGATGATTGTGCCGAATTTTTCTGCAAATTTCATAAATTGTGCTGTTTTGAGGTATGCGATCTTAAAGGATGAGCAATTTTCCCGAATTGTGCCGTTTAAACGATAAATTTCGCTATTTTAATTACAAAGTTATAGCAAAAAACCTTGGGGTAGATTAAGACAACATTCACCCCTCATTAACTTATTACTTTATTTAATAAATAATTGCATAGATACGTTTGTTAAAACTACAGTAACAATTGTTTCTAGGATATAATTAAGTTTAACGGATGTTGGTGATTTCGGACCTAAGAAAAAGTTACGAGAGAAAGAACAAAGAGGGGTGAATTTTATCAATACACCTTTTTTTGCTGTAACTTTGTTACTAAAATAGCATCCTTCAAGTTGTACAATTTACCACAATTGCAAGGATTTCCAATGAAACATTAAATTTTTTGTTTATCAGTTAATCGTTCACACGGCATAACTCAGCACAATAATTGCTCTCCTTATTTACTATACAAAGCTTGTTTATTTCAAGTGTGAAGAGATTGTCAAGTGTTGAATGTAAAGTGATGCTGTCGGTGTCTGATTTCATTTGTTTTTCGTCGTCCCCAAATTTGCTTACTTTACATTCTTTAAATATCGGAAACTGATGTAGGGGAGAGTTAGATAACTTTGAATCCTCGTTTTTTAAATTTCACCTCATAACAATGAAATGTATCTATCTGTATCATAATCTTCTGGCTTAATAGTTCTTAAACAGCAAGCTGGTAAATTTCTCATTTTTAGGGATGGAAGTTAAATGGTCAACTGTCCTACAGTTGAGGCAGTTTTGAACATACATTATAATTAAATATTGCCATTAGGAACAATTATTAAATATCATTTTGCTGACAATCTGGTTTACAACAATGTTATGGTCATAAAATAGACAAGAAATTGAAAGGTTGTTACCGCTTTAACTAGAATGTTTACGAATGAAAAACCGTTTTATCTGGAATTTTATAGAAACCATAATGTCCTTAAAAGAAGTGGTCCCTACCACCTTTGTGCATGCTTATAAAGGTACTTAAGTTGTTGATTTTTTTTATGAAAGAACTGTTATGTATTTCAAAAGATGACAAGTTAAAAACAATGAAAGGCTTGAACGTCGCAGAACTTATTAAAAGAGTAGCAAGAAATTTATGGAGGGGGGCTGCTTCAAATAAGTACGAATTTTTAAATTTTTACATCGATAATAAAAAAAGCATAAAGCTTGGAAACACTGGAGATAACTATGGCAATTGTGGGTTACGGCTAAAAATTGCATTCAAACTTACTACTAATATTTTACATTACGAGTGCCGAATGTAACGAATAGCACAAAACGAGCACAATATTGAATAAGCCCAATATTTTTTTAAAAGCGTGAAAAAACCTGGGACTGAAAATCAACTTGGCCCCCGGATTTTTTTTGCGTTTTTTTGTTATTTACAGAGGAGCACAATTGAATCAAACAGCGGCACAATTGAGCACAAAACGAGCACAATTGAATAAGCCTAATATTAAAGAAAAAAAAACGTAAAAAAAACCGGAGGCTGACGGTCAACTTGGCCCCCGGATTTGTTTTGCTTTTTTTTTGTTATTTACAGAGAGGAGCACAATTGAAACAAACAGCGGCACAATTGAGCACAAAACGAGCACAATTGAATAAGCCTAATATTAAAGAAAAAAACGTAAAAAAACCGGGGGCTGACGGTCAACTTGGCCCCCGGATTTGTTTCGCGTTTTTTTGTTATTTAGAGAGGAGCACAATTGAAACAAAGAGCGGCACAATTGGGCACAAAACGAGCACAACTGATTACAATATTAAAATATTCAAAAATTAAAAGTCGGGGGCCAAGTTGACCGACCTGCACAATCCGGCACAAATCGAGCACAATTGATTGGCGTCAAAAAATCCTCAAATTTCCAAAATATAGGGGGGGCTGAGCGTCAAGATAGCCCCCCTAACAAGATTTGGCTATAACTTCTTGTTTATTAATAGCACAAAATTACTAACATCAGCACATTTGAGCACAAATTGAGCACAATTGATTGGCGTAAAAAAATCCTCAAATTTCCAAAATGTATGAGTCACTGAGCAGATAGTATGCGACCCAGTAATGTTTTCTTAAATATTTCATATTTCATGACCAGTACCATGTGAATAAACACCGGCACAATCCGGCACAAATCGAGCACAATTGATTGGCGTCAAAAAATCCTCAAATTTCCAAAATATAGGGGGCGCTGAGCGTCAAGATAGCCCCCCTAACAAGATTTGGCTATAACTTCTTGTTTATTGATAGCACAAAATTACGAACATCAGCACATTTGAGCACAAATCGAGCACAATTGATTGGCGTGAAAAAAATCCTCAAATTTCCAAAATGTATGAGTCACTGAGCAGATAGTGTGCGACCCAGTAATATTTTCTTAAATATTTCATATTTTATGATCAGTACCATGTGAATAAACACCGGCACAATCCGGTACAAATCGAGCACAATTGATTGGCGTCAAAAAATTCTCAAATTTCCAAAATATAGGGGGAGCTGAGCGTCAAGATAGCCCCCCTAACAAGATTTGGCTATAACTTTTTGTTTATTGATAGCACAAAATTACGAACATCGGCACATTTGAGCACAAATCGAGCACAATTGATTGGCGTAAAAATATCCTCAAATTTCCAAAATGTATGAGCCGCTGAGCAGATGGTGTGCGACCCAGTAACGTTTTCTTAAATATTTCATATTTTATGACCCGCACAATGTGAATAAACACCGGCACAATCCGGCACAAATCGAGCACAATTGATTGGCGTCAAAAAATCCTCAAATTTCCAAAATATAGGGGGGGCTGAGCGTCAAGATAGCCCCCCCAAAAAGATTTGGCTATAACTTTTTGTTTATTGCTAGCACAAAATTACGAGCATCAGCACAGTAGGGCACAAATCGAGCACAATTCAAAAATATAATTTTTAAAACAATCGCTTAAAAAGGGGGGCCAACTTGACGCACCTAACTTGGCATACCTTAATGATCATTCATTCATCAAGGGCACCTATGAAATCAAATGTCATTTTTTTAGGTTAGATTACAAGAACATGATACAGTTGACACTTGGGTCATATGGTATTTGTATAGTATAAAAATTATTCTGAATGAAACTGAATTAAAATCAAAAGAAAAATTACGAGTTGCTTAAAAATTTTAAGCAAATGGCGAAGTACGAAATGAGTAAACTCAGTCTATGTGCTAAGGTTATGACGACGAAGTGTATTTCTAAGTTCGAAAAAACTGAAATTAAACAATAGTTTTCTTAAATTTGGAAAGAATATTGCAGACTACAAAAGCGTTCTTGGATTTTATTACTTTTTGACCATATTTGGGAAATCGTTTAAACCTCCATTCAGATGCTATCATTCGTGATCTTGTTTTATAAATATTAATAAAAATTAACCTAATGATAAGCCCCTCCAATGTCACATCTTTCAGCAAGAACACATGTTTCAAGCGCTCTCCTGTCACGGATAAAACTAAAACAAACAAGTGCAAGACCTATTAATTATTGCTTTAAACGAGATTGACTAATATATCTTTGTTTAACACGGGTGTCATTTAAGAGCAGCATATTCCATTTTTCGGTGAAATACAATTATCTATAATTACATAAATCTAAAGTAAATAAACTAGTTTTAATTGTTGCCGGTCGATAATTTATGAGAGCGTATAGTGCAATTTATTAACCTCTCATGCTATTAAAATCACAAATTGAACAATTAAGTCTGGAATTGATTAACATTTTACTTTTCGTATGAAATTTATCGTGGTAAGTCGTGTTAATTGGCCATTTTAATACTTAATCCACGGTTGAAATCATTGATTATTTTAAGATATTTTTGGGCGAGATTTAAGACGAAAATGGGATTCTTGGAATATAAAACTCGTCTAGTCCTCGTTTATTTATATCCACGAATTCCTAAAATATAATATTGTTTTCGCAAGGGCAAGGCGAAATTTTTCACCGACAGGTGGTTATAAACAATCCAGTTTTTCTTGGTTTGTGTGAATGCAAACTCTTTAAAATTGAATGGGTTGTTGAAGGACGAATTATCGTCCGTAGTTAATTAAGCTCATAACTTGCGCTCCTATCGAAGGAAATGTTAGACATCTGCCGAGATGCATGCATATACGTCTTGAATAATTCGCCGCTGGCATGCACATATTTCAATTTTATGACTTTGAAGGAAAGAAAAGTGATTGCTGAAGAGTGAAAAAACGATAAAACGCAACATAATTGAAAATTTATGATGGTGCAGTGATGCAAGAACTACTGTCGACGCGGATTTACGTCTGTGTGTCAACCTTCGCAGCAAAAAACTGACTTCGTTTCACAAGATTTTTAGTTTGTCGAAGACTTGTTTAATTAGCATTTGAATTTTCAAGTGTATATTTGATTTATTTACTAACGCTTATAAAGATAGGTGATTTAATTGCTTCTGTAAAATTAATTGACAGACTTACCTCCCTATTTGTCAATGGGAAAATATCGATGATTTAACAATTTAAACAAATTGTGTTTAATGTAACTAATGCCCACGATAATAAGTCATAATACCAAAATAACAGCCTCGAAGATTTTAAAAAAATTGAGTTATCTGACAAACAAAAATCTCCAAATATCAACGAGCAAGAGTAATAGTATTTCAAAAATAATCCCTTTTAACAAAAGGAGAGTCTAAGGAACAATACTTTTAATTTCGTAACGTCCGGAAATGTAGCACTCTGTTTTACCATGGGCATTCTTACCTGAATATTTTAAATTTAAATATTATTTCATTATAATCATAAATCATAATCGTATATACAGTACTGTCAATCTGAATAAATTACTACTATTAATATTCCAATAATCGCTCTTACCTAAATATGTATGTACCATCACTACCTTAATTGATTACTCAAAGTGGGTGCAAAAATACTTCAAACTTCTTAATAATCTATGACACTCTAATTCCAAAAAAGCGCACATAATCGTTGACCACTATTTTACGCAACTCCACAAGACCCTTGACTTCATTTCTAACACTATCATACTATGTATTAGACCTGACTCACATGCCCGTCTAGATTATCATCGTCAGGGAGAAAAATTGCCAATATTGAAAAAAAAAAAAATGCAAATGTCTCATGACAGAAGGATATAACTTATATCGTAATGACGCGTTTAGTGTTTACTTATCATACGATCGACCACACGAAGGTTGGAGATATACTGTGGACTTGAGCAAATTAAATTGGCTACAACATTAATTTCAAGCGACTTTTTTTTATATTGTCGATACAATTAATGGACAAGCAGATCAATTCGAATTTGCGTCAATAAAGGAGCAGGATAATTAAATTTGTGGCAGGTACGTGCACCGTTCATGTTCTTCCTTATAGTATTCAATTCTTTGTGAGGCAATTTGAATAAGGTTGTCTTACAACATATAAACGCAAATGCTAAAAAGGTAAAGTAAAAATGTTTTCATGTTATGTTATATTCCGTATTATACATTTGCATAGACTGCTTCCAGAAGAAAACTGACAATCTGTATTTTTCATAGACATGGTTCTTTAGTTGCTATCAATAATGGTTGTGCCCATTTTTTACATAAAATTCAAGGTCAAACGATATTCAAGTTCAATTTTTAAAGACTGAATTCAGTTCGGAATTATCTATGTATTGGCTAAAATGGAAATCTGATATAAATCTCCAGTAAATCTGCATTAGAAAATAAATTCTGAAAATAATAAAGAAGGAAAAATGGAAACGAAATGAAGAAAAGTGTGAAAATAGGGTTACATATAATTGGTTTGTCTAGACTTCACATAACTTTAAAACCAAAAATTGTAGAGACGTTAAAATTCGTACCTAAATTGGCATCGATAGATTCTCCTTTTAATAAGACAATTTTGCGGAAAAAAAATTACTAAGTGGAGGGTGGTGAATTTGGGAGTGAGTTTTCACAAAATTCTTATAACTTGAAGATCGACAATGTTACAGGCATGAGAATTGGCAGTTGGACTCTCCTTTAAAAATAACTAGACGTGTTTGACGATTTCGCAAAAATTTATTTACAAACCGTAAATGGGGAGGATAGTTTTCCTGAGAATTCTCATTACTCGAAAACAAACCGTACGTGAAAATTGGGATCTAGATTCTCATTTAAAAATGACTGGACGCGTGTTTGACGATTTTGCAAACAAGATTTTGTTTTTTTACTTTTTAGTTTTGAATTAAAAACTCGTTTAAGCGGTTGTACCAATTGCAAATATCCACGCGACCCTAATTTACCCGCGGCTTTGTAACTGCTAATCATTATCTTAAATTCATTTATGATTTTAATTGGAGATGTCGCATTAAAGACCGAAGTATTTGCCATTTTGAAGGAAACCGATGAATATTAAATACAGAAAGAATTTTTGGAAATTCCGAAACTCATTAAGTGCATCTCGTACTATAAATTAATGTAGACAGTTAAAAATTTTACGAAGTAACTGTTTTCTTAATTTTTTCAAAGCAAAAATTTACATTGACGCACGCAGAATTAGGTCCCAATAACGACTACACACAATACATAAAATTGCAAAAAGATATGCGGTGTGTAAATGACGCCATTTAACACTTTCCAACACAAAAACCCAAGAGAATTTATATTTTCCGGATAAGGTAATGGCATCAGCTCGTTTCAAGACATTGCATTCTCCGTCAATACAGTTACATACAATTTGAACTTTTTGTCACTGGATATAATTACACCACTTATAAATTATCATTTTAGCAATTACGTAACTCACTTCTGGGAGAAAATCTTACACAAGGTCAGGTTCTCAAGCTGCCAAAACTATGACTTGGGCCTTTGTCTTACGAACCCGGACGTGGCATTGGAAGGGTCAGTAATGCCAATTTCACGGTTCAATTCGCAAATAACACTGCCGAACATTGAGAAATAATTTTCAATATTTTTCTGGCTTCCATGCATCCTTGCCGTTGTCAGTTCAGTTCATCCAAATTAATCCTTGCCCATGTACTCTCACTGTCCGTAAACTAAGGTTGTCAATCTCATTTCGAACATCGGCACGTTTCTGTCAATGTCGGAAGCTGAGCGGAAATGTTTAACAGAATTTTGTAGTTTCGCGGAAACGATAATCATCTTTGTTGAAAGGGATTGTATAAAAATGACGCAGACATCGACCATGGTGACCAAGATTGAAGAAGTAAGGTGAATGGCCAACTCGAGAAACGGTAAGATTCGTGTTTCTAAATTTAGAAACACGTGATTGTGTTGTGTTAAAAAAAACTGATTAACTACAATAGACGATTTTTTGTGTTCGAATTTGTCATAGATAAATTATATATCAGTTGTATACGGTAAATGTATGGCTCGCACGACAGACGTAACCTGATATTTATCCTGTGAAACAGGCCGTTCAAAATTGACTCCGTTGGGGTGTATAAAGTTATTCTCCTCTTGTTTCCAGGGTAAGATCCTCTTCATTTTACGTGGTTCCTCTTGTTACGCTTCTTCATCGGCTGTCGTTCCATCTTATCTATCAAATTTCACCATGTCCTTATTCTTTCATTATCTTCGTGTTTCTTCTCTTAGCTCTTACTTGAAGAATCGTATCCTTAACATGTCTCTATTCAGTAGATGTAAAGCGAGCCGTTCTATCTTAGGGAATGTACCCATACTACGTGACCCATTTTTTTTTACAATTTTTTACCCCCCTCCCCCTCTAGTTTTCACGTAGTAATTCATAAATATGGTTTTAAATCTTTTTTTACAAACAGAAATTAAAAAAAATAATTTGGCTGATATCTGTCTTTATTAATACGGCGCTTGCCGCGTGACGCCAAGAGTGCGTGCATACCTATAATTACAAGTGAAAAAAATATTATCAAGAAGAAAAAACTTATGTCAAAACATACACTGTAACAGGAACTTAATTTACAAAAACAAAAGTATTTTGTTCTTTTATTCTCATTTATTTTTCATCTCAATCATCTTCAACGAACACGCAGCATAAATCCACTCGGACATATCGTAGATCACGGGGGCGGTAGCATTACGAGTTTCCTCAGACGTGATTATTTTCTCCTCATCGACGCCCTCGACGTCTATCCACTCCATTAAAATGCTGCGCGCCATATTTGAATAAAGCTCAAAAAAACACGAAATTTCTCTAGAGGATATTGACTACGTGACAAAAACCTAAGACCTCCCCCCGCCCCTGTGACCAAGCGTAGTATTTTGGAGACCCCTGAACGGGTCACGTAGTATGGGTACGTTCCCTTACTGTATTAGATCTTATGTATTGATCACATTAGGTAAATCTTTCAAATTAAATTATTATTAATTTCAATGTGAAGCCAAAAAGCAATGTTCAAAAAACCTACTGCGAGAAGCACTGACACTGTTGATTGACACTCCCAATTTTTTTTAATTTTAGAAGCCGATTATAAATAAAATCAAAATAGTAATATTCATAGTTAGTTGTCAAAATCCAGTCAATATAATTGAACTTTCTTCCATTGTTCTAAGCTTTATTTAAAGCGGGGAATACATCAAATGGCAAATGTTACCGTTCGTTCGCATTCGTTGCATCCGCAGCCATTTGACCCATTGCTACCTGCTCGCAGATATTCTTTCCCGGTGCCGTAACGCAGCATTCGCAGTATTTCCACCCATTCGATGTTAAGTAATTTGTGTTTTATTTCCTTTTACACAATCCTTTAATGCTTTACAGATGGCTTTGCATATTTCTGGAACTATTCTTGAAATAACTTGTCTTGAAATTTTAAATGTACAAGCCGGGAATAAATTTACTGTTTAATTTGGTTGTGTCGCTTGTCGAACCTTAATGTTTTACAATGAGTATGGAGAACCCAGCATTGTACGTTTTATTTTAGTCCCTTCTATTCTCCGCCGTTTTATTTTTGAATCCTGAACGCAGAGATCTTGCTATGATTGTTTTTCCACAGCTTCATTCGTCCTTTGTTTCACACTCTTCACACCCCGCACCCAAACATCCATCCAGTGGTATAAATGTCTTAGTAATAAGCATGTCTTAAGTTCCCTACACAACTTGCTCACAAAACCTCAGGGGAGGGGCTAAGATACCTATATTTAGCTACAGTTGTCCAACTTCTCACTTAAAACGATTCACGCTCATTTAAATCGATGACTGTAATGGACCGCTTTTCCCCTAAAATGATTTGCAAATAATTAATAAACCTTTGAAATTTTTGAAAATGGAAAGTAGTCTTCACATAGAACTTGTCAATGTCTTTCATTTAAAAAACAATTATCAAAATTGGTGCAGTACAGACTGTTTTATTTGGTTGAAATTGATTCAACGATTAAATACCGGGTGTCCCAGAGGTGTGTGGACCATCATTTACGCCCTTATTTTGAAAGATATCAAAACGGTTTTCTCGGACGACGATAGCCACACGATACCTTCACAATTTAAAAATATTAGAAATCATATACAGAGTGTCCTAATATTAGTAATATACCAAAGTTATGTTTTTTTTTATGGAATACCGTGGTCGACTAAGTGATATAGTAATAAAAACGCCCACATTGCCCGCGTTATTCAAATAACACATTGCAATTGGTTGAATCAAAAATAGCGCATATTTGAAAAAGCCAAACGCACACAGGAGAGGTTTTGTGGATTTGTGGTTGCGTTACGACTCATTCCGACCACGCCATCTACCGTCCTACTGTGTTCCGAAGTATCTTTTTCTTTCCGTTTTTCGTGTTTTTCCTGCTTATCTTGATATTGTTATCACAAAACAGGTTTTCCACAAGCAGCTGATCGTAGTTTATGCAACCCGTATGGTGCCCGCCCTTTATTTTACATTTCGTGTATGTAAATCAGGCTTCGGCGTACATCGTTTTGCGCCGGCATGCCACACCTCTTAGTTTTATTACTATATCTCTTGGCCGACCACGGTATAGGTGAATTAAAAGAGCAATTAATGCTGAGCAAATTGATATAAGGTACCACAGGTTTATTATGGATGGTTCTTGAGCTATGAAGAATTTTAGGTCAAAATTAGTCATTTAAAAAAAAAATGCAGAGACCATTCCAACAAAGATAACTGAATATTTTTCGGTAAATATTTTTTTCTAGACCCAAACTTTAATACACACTGATTGAAGGTCATCTAAATGGATATTTCTATACAGGGTGTACGGCTTCGCAAAATGTATAATAACTTTTCTTTTTCAAATGGAACACTCTATATTCCATTATACCATCAAATAGCATTTTTAATAAGCTTTCTGTCAATATGTATAAAATGGTTTGCCTCGGCAAATGTTAGTACTTTAGATAATTTTTACAAAAAACGTAGAAAACGCTTCCAAATTAATGAAATCGCGTGTTAAGATCAGATTGCCTTGGACTTGTTGCCATGGAGATAGTCGTTTATTGTATAATTTATTAAATTACTTCAGAAATGAGACGGAGAGGTAGACAGACTTTTAGAGGCGTTAAATCGGGTGATCTTGCTGACCATTTGACAGGACCGCCCCTACCAATCCAACGTTTCGGCAACCAGTCATTTAAATGTCTTCTTACATTCCTATAGAAATGTACAGGAGCTCCATCCTGTTGCAACCACATTAAGGACCACTGATTCTGATAATAATCAGTCGTCCGCATCCAGTGGGGATTTTCAGTGGCATAATAGTCCATGTTATGCCTCTTGACATGCCCATTACTCTTAAAGGTCGCCTCATCACTGAACAAAATTCTGTTTAAAATATTTCCTTTCTAGAAGATTGTCCATTATTTGGCAGAATTCCACTCTTTTTGCAAAATAAGCTTCTTGCAATTCTTGATGCAGTTCAATATGGTATGGATAAAACCGATGTTTTTTTATCACACGGTTTACTGAAGATTTCGAAATATCAGAGTGGGCAGCAATATCTTTTGTACTGGAGTGAAGATTTTCTTCTAACATTAGTAAAACTTCTAGCTCAGTGTTTTCACCTACTCTTTTACCAACTAATTATTGTTTTTTGTTGTAGGCCACGTTTCCAGTGTTTTCAAAACGTTGTAAATTCTTGTGGCCAAAAAGGAATGTCTTTCGGCTTCTCCTAACGCATTATAGCATATACATTATTTCTTCTTTCGTAAAATTGATTTTGTAAAAAAAATCACAAAACTATTTGTTACAGGATAACTTACTGTCAACAAAAAGAAACAGCTCCATGGTAACCAGTCTACGATGATATGATCCCAATATGTACACGATTTTATCAATTTGGGAAAGTTTTCTACGTTTTTTGTAAAAATTATCTAAAGTACTAACAATTGCCTTGGCAAACCATATATTGACAGAAAGCTTATGCTATTTGATGATATAATAGAATGTAGGGTGTTCCAATTGAAAAAAAAGTTATTATACATTTTGCGAAACCGTATAGAAATATCCATTTAGATGACTTTCAATCAGTGTGTATTAAAGTTTGGGTCTATAAAATAGTATATTATGATACGAGTTTTATAAGAAGCATTTTATCGCACGCACGGGTTTACAAAGAGTAAGTGCGACAAAATTCCTTATAAACGAGTTATCATACAGTATTTTTTATACTTTGCCACTTTTTATACATAACAATCAAATTTTACAATCTAGGGAATTCCGCGGAGGTTGGCTACGTTTGCTAGGTGCATTAACGGCGGCTATAAAAAAGAATTCATTTTAAACATCAATACACATGTTAAAAAATGTGGTAGTGAATTTGAACCCATCTCAAACGACCTCCAAAAACTTTGGTCTCAGCTGTAACTGAAGCTCCTAACCTCACAATAACCTCCGGAACAAACGCTCCCAAACCACAAACAACTTGCCCAGGTCCGTTCTTTTTCTTTGTGATCCGCGGTGTGGACAAGCACGAACGCAATATCCTTGCCCTGGAAACTCTCAATATCCCCATCGACAAAATGTCTAGAATCAAATCCCGCCGCACAAACAAGTGGAACCCCCTTATCCTTATCTCACCGGAGACACCTTCAAGCATTTGCTGACCTATAGCATGACAGTCTTCTGCAAGCGCCATCAGTGCTTTTGCTTGAATGGCTCAAACCGCTGAAATCCCAATTCATATTGACAGCCGTTGAAATCGACTTTGACCTGACACAGCGAAGTAAGGTTAGGATCATGTTAGGATTGCCAAGATTCCAATATTAAAAAAATAAATTATACTGTTTTTAGTGTAATTATTATAACACCGCTTTTGTCTATTATGACACGCAAAAGCGTATCGTAATAGCCTCAGTACGAACGCAAAGTAGAAAATAGTATATTATTATACAAGTTTCACAAGACGGTTGATTGTAGCACGAGTAGTTTACATGACGAGCGCAGCGAGGAGTGCTCCAAAGGCACGAGTGCGACAATTTCGGCTTGTGAAATGCGTGTAATATACTATTTTTTCGAATTTGGCTTTATTTAATTAAGAAAAACTGAAAATTTGTGCTAAATTGATGACTTTGGGACTTTTGAATAACACGAGTGGTATTTCAGTATAATTGGTATTTCTGCTAAATGACGTTTCTGATTTGGAGGTTAGATTTGGAAACTTTTGATTATGCAGACACAAGCTGTACCTCACGTTTGATTGCCATTTTTTCAATTCTTGTTTTTACCAATGTTTACATCTAATCATGGAACGAAAGTGATTTACTTCTCTTTGGTTTATTTTCGTTCACATCTGGTTCACATCTGTCATATGGCGCGATTAGTTGACGTTTATAACGTCGTTGTCGCGGTCACATTGCAGTACAGTTGCAAAGTTGCAGGCAACATTAAGACAAGAAAAGTTACCAAAAACAGAATTATAATTTAGATCATTATAATCCTGTTTTTGGTGTTATAATTTGCAAATTATGAAACCAAATTCGAAAAAATTATTTACAGAAAAATATTCAGTTATCTTTGTCGAAATGGTCTCTGTAAATTTTTAAAAAAGCGCTAATTTTGACGTAAAATTCTTCATAACTCAAGAACCATTCGTAATAAACCTGTAGTAACTTATATCATTTTGCTCAGCATTAATTACTTTTTCAATTCACCCACCAATATACATGGCATTCCATTAAAAAAAAAACATAACTTTACTATGTTACTAATATTAGGGCACCCTGTATATGATTTGCAATAATTTCAAATTGTGAAGGTATCGTGTGGCTATCGTCCCCCGAAAACCCCGTTTTGATATGTTTCAAAATAAGGGCGTAAATGATGGTCCACACACCTCTACGACACCCGGTATATAAAACTACATTAGAGAATTCGCGAAAATTCTATTGACAACGATATACGCAGCAGTGGTATAGGCTAACTGATTATCCATAATAATCCACTTTCCACCAAAACAAAGAGCAGGATACAACTTCTTGCGACGAATGGTAGCCAATGACTGAAATTATTGTCAACACGTCCACACTCCAACGTTTCCAGACATTCGTGCGTCGCGTTTCTCTTTGATCTTTTCATTTTTACCGACAGCCTGTGGAAAGCATTCATGCGCGTTCCACCCATTCATCCCTCAATAAAATACGCTGCGAATGTACGTCTACACTTAAGCAAGAAATCCTCAAGAATGCAAACGAGTGCGAATGAATCGTAACATTTGCCAGATGTATTCCCGGTAAGTAAAGAAATAATGTTTGTCGTATTTGGCTAATCTACTCACATCGTTTCTCCTACAGATCCTTCAAAAAGATACTCAAAGAAAGCAAATAAAACACGTACCATTCCGAAATTAATTCAAAATTACTTTACAGATGCAATGAGTTCAAGTTCATGACACTGAAGTGAATTAAAAAGGTTCAAAGGAAGGTCAAAAGGAAGACAAGTGGAATGTAAGTTTATATCAAACTTAAAATGCAATAATTAAAATAACGACTTAAATTTTACGGGCATGTCTGGTAAGCAATCATGGAAGTAGATCTGACACTTATGCACCAGGAAAAGCATACGATTTCAAAACTTGATTTTTTATATAGTTCGACACTGTCTGAATTTTCAAATTTTCGCTTGTGTAGACACTCAGGTAAACGTCACAGTATTTTTATGGATTTTAAGCAATTTCAAGGCTTGCCGGGGTTGTGTCAAACTATAAAACGTTATACACTCGTTCCTGTGTAGATTGGGCGCTTTCCGCCACTCGTATAATAATACATAATATACTTTTTTTTTAATAAAATATGATATACGTGAATAACAATATAGTCGTGTAGTACGCTGTATTAGGATCAATTTTGAAAGCAATGAACCCGATAAACTTTCTTTTTCGTAAAATACGCCTTCTGAAAACGACTCAATATTTGTCTATAGTTTCCACACTTGAAACAATGGGTTTGGTAATCATCCCAAGTGAACATACTGGGACAGCATGATATTGTAGGCCCTTCCCAAATTCAGAATCAGACTTGCTGGCTTACAGCCTGACTTCATGTTGAATTACGACGGTCTTAAATGCCGATTGCTATGGAGACATCTTGTCTAAAAGACCAGGCACTAAGGACCAATTTCATCTGAAATGAAACGTGAAATTGGTCTGGTGTTTAGTTAAGACGTCTCCATAGCAACCAAAACCGTCGCAACTCAACATGAAATCGGGCTGTTATACAACTGTCAACTGTCGTTACATTGTCAAAAGTACGAGTTATTCATAAAAAATTGCTGTCACTGTCAAAAATCTGCTCAAAATTTTGCTGTTCCACTATTTTCTGCTTTCTGTGACACAAAGTTATAAAATATACTCAAATAAAAAACGATTTGTAACATCTTAAGTTCTCCAAGTTCTTTGCATCAAATAGCCAATTCCTTCAATTCAAGCATTTACAACTAAGGTCACATCTTGAAAAACTTCTTGCAAGTATGTGTTGCCAATAAAGAATTTCTGAAATTCTTCCCGAGTTTTAATCACGTTTCATGATCACAAATATGTTTCGAATTTTTTGTGAAAGAAACTCGAAGGTCTGCTTATGCAGAAACCGATTGTAGACATTAGAAACGTGAAAAATTAGATGCTAATTGTCAGCACAAGACGACACATGCTAACATTGTCGGCACAAGTCCTTTGTGGCGAAATACAATAGCGAACCTTGATTACACCAATTATGCTTCGATGATGTCGCTGCCACCATTAGTTTACGCAAACCAGTCGGAAATGCGAAGCTACAACCCAACATGAAAAACCAGACAACACGACCTGGCAATTACAAATCATGAAGAAACGTGAGCGATTAATGAAGGAGTGATGATCCTGGTAACCTATAGAACGCGATATCTTTGTCCTTTCAATTTTTTCGCTACCGGATCTAGTTCAGACCAACACAACCAACGCCTTTCTTTGTACTTGAAAACGACGCGTGTAAAACAAAACCTCGATGTCAACTATTTGCAGAGAAACTCTTTGAACTTAAAAGCTAGTAACCGTGACATTGGTGACGTAACAATAAACGTTAATGGATTCGTCGTTTGTTTATTTCAAAACCGATTTCGGATAATCGTTGCGTCAAGTGTTAACGTTACGTTTGACACGTTTTGAAAAACTGCGTTTGATGTCATTTATTTTAGCACATCCGAACGAATTGTGACAACAAACAAAAACTTGCAATCTCAGATTTGGCCAAGTGTGACAGTCACGTAGTATTTAGTATTACACGTAGTATCAATTCTTATAAGAGCCAACACTCCGTGGTAAAAAAAATAAAAAAGTAATATCTAGCATTCAGTTATTATTCAGATACGGTCCAAACCCGAATTAAGTACTTGCCAGTAAAATAAAAACAACGAAATTTGATTTAAAAGAATTTTTGGAATTTTGTTTTTACGTAAAGACAAAAATGAATATTAAAATTTAAATTTATTCAAGTCGAATTCCACAAACTTTAATAAACGTAAAATTACAATAATTGGAACATGTTTCGGGAGAAAACTACGCCCATCATCAGCCCTTAAGGCGAAACGCTCAGTCCCCTCAACTTTGGAACCGAATTACGGCTTTCATTGTTAACTTAACGTATTGGGCATCAAAATTGTCCCCAAAGTTCGCTAGTTTCATGCAATGTTGGCGTGGCTCAATGTAACACAGGCCCCGCCCCTCAGCGGCAGGCAGACGTGTCGACGGCTGACCGTATTATATTTTGTGTGTGCCGCAGCCCGTTCTTAGAAAGATAACAAAAAAGTAAAGTAAACAAAAACGGGCCAGTCGCCTTAAACAATATTATAACGTCATAATTTTAAACATTCTTTAAGGGCTGATGATGGGGGTAGTCTTTTCCCGAAACATGTTCCAAGTGTAATTGTACGTTTATTAAAGTTTGTGGAGTTCGACTTGTATATATTTTAATTTTTATTTAAATTTACTTCACTTTGATTTATCGACATTCTTCTGGTTTAAAAATGAATATAACAAAAGTAGAACAAAAACAAGATAATGTTTTTGGCTCGGTGTTACAAAGATTTAGAACGGTTTTTTGAGGGCTAGCTTTCTTGATTTAAGAACATTCTTCTAGTTTCTTGATTTAGTCATAAAGATTCCTTGCCAAATCTGCAAAGATCCCTCTTTATCAGTTTAGAAATTATTTCACACACGTTACCTTTAGTAAAAATATATGTTTTCGCTTGGTTCTTACTTAAATCACTGGGAAATTAATTGATTCAATATGTTTTACATGTGTAACACACATACTATAACATGTGTAAGAATATTTCACGTATTTGGTACATCAGATAAAATGGCGATGTAAGAAAATATGACGGGTTATTCATTACAGGTGTCTTATTCATTACAAAATATGCAAATTGAGTCTGCCAATGACAAGAACAACCTTAAAAATCTGTCACAAGTGCAGAATTTTTATTCACCTGGTATTATTTCATTGATACACAATGAATCTGTCGACAGTATTTAATTATGCATTTTTATAATTGTACTCTTATATGTAAAATAAATTAATTTGTACGGTTCACATAGCACAGGAAGGTCTTCCATTGGTGTCACGAACTTTTTTGTAATTAGCTCATTAACACAGCTACTTAACGATTGCATAAACGCTTAAGTGCTTCATTTAACTCACACTTCTTTCGCTTGCAGAAGTTTTTCTTTCTACATTCAGCTAGACATTTTTAGAATTTTTATTTCCAATCGTATCCTGTTCAATATCCTTTAGGTGACAAACCTGTGCCGCCTATAGAGAACGTACTACTATGAACGTAATTACGTAGGTTTAGAAGCAACAACAGAGTGGTGTCCACAATAATTGAGACTACCATCTTTATAGAGATTTAATTCAACAGGTTGGTACATCACAAACATCTGTCGCTAATAAAATTATTATGTCCATACAAGGATATGTGTGTAAATTAGATTAATAAACGACATGACATAAAAAAGTACCAAAAACTCCAATGTGAATAACTCCCAATTTTCATTTCTTGTGTTCAAGGATGGAAGCTTTCGAGTTATGGCCTCAAAAATCAAGATAATGATCTCGATCTGGTTGAAATTGGTTATTAAAAAAGCTATTTTCATGTAAATACAATAATCATGATGTATGCAAGTACGAGTTTCTATAAGCGAACACACCTCGCAATATTATTTATATGTGTATACTCATGGATGATATTGAATATTCATCGGGTCTCTTCTAATGCTCCAGAGCATTTTTACGACTACTTTAGTTTTATTATGTAAACTTGAGAATAAAAAAGCGCAATGGTACTATTGAAGTAATCCGGAAAATTAAATTTATTTCTTTCCATGATTAATTATTTCGGTCTGATACGCTTAATGGAATCAAGGTTTGCCGAATATGACCATCTTTAAATGATCTTTTTTGACTTCAATAATTGAAAAATGGAGCTGTCAAATATCGCGTTCTTGAATGAATTTGACCTTAGAATATATATGTAAATCTTTTTAAATCAGTTTGTCATAATGTAACTAACAAGTGTATAAAAGACAAGCAGAAAATTATAACGGTACAACATTGATATCAATCTATAGAAAAATGGTCGCCTGAATTTTCAATCAATATTAGTAAAATCGGTAATTATTATTAATCACCTTGAAGTCAGTTTAGTAAACTGACGGCTGCAAAGGGTCAATAAACTTTCTCAGCTCTCAGAATACCAATTTTTGTTAAATTAATCTTGTTATGATTTGGCCCTGTGCATCCACCATTATCAAAGCACTGCTACTTGGTTGAGTAAGTGCTAACAAAATTGCAAGGTATTGGGTACTGCAATTTCGGTTTTGTCTTTACAAACTCAATGCACATATTCATTAAACTGTTATGTTCTAAACGACACACATGCGTTCTCCACTTACATGAAAAATGGGGCATATTATGTAACAAAAATAAGTTACAAATCTGTCGCAAAATAAAATCGTGTAGATTTATGTCGAATTTAATTAAGACTTGTCAGTGATATCACGCTGAAACACGTAGTAATTCCTCAAGCAAGAAATTTTGACGCAAATCAAACACCCTATGAATAATTAAATTGAATTCTCTTAAGGAGGCGGATTTACATCGTTCTCTTTACATATTACTTGATATTACTGGCAATAATTAACCAAGGCAAATAATGTTGATTGATCACCGAAAACGTTCCCGTTAGATTAATATGCTCGCGTATATGCACAAATATGCACTGACACATAAAGGAAAAGAATTAATTAAGGTCGGAAGGAAGTAAATAATGAATAACCATAGTCTACTCCATTTTGCAACTGATGAAATTTGATCATTTGTTATAATATATTAATCATAAATCTTTTATCACATATAAATCAGGCTGTTACATTTATTCGTTTGAGGTGGTAAACCAACAAATGTGTCAAATTGACACGTCACCCTGGTAGTAATTAATGATTTGGATCGTTTGTACTGGTTTGTGTTGTACCAACCAACTTTCAACGGCAAATCGATATATCTATTGTGACTTCAAGGCCCGAAATTTACAACTGCCTCATGATGCATGAAACAAAAAAAATAAAAAAATAGAGCGTCTCTATCTAAATATTAAGAAAATCAATTTCATTTTAAGCGATTTTCTGTTGCCAAAAAAAATCCTTAATAAGAGCAGCATTTTTGAGTGTCAGCACAAGTTGAATGATACTATTTTACGATTAGAACCACTTCTCCTGAAAGTTCTTTGCAATCAGCTTTGTTTTCAATCTTTACAAGACCGTGAGCATAGAAACTGAACTGGATCAAAAGATTTACCAAAAAACAGAAACAAATACCACAATGGAAACAGAATCCTTGTATTTAAGAATTTCAATATTCTTCTGGTAAATTATTATCCTCCCCACATTACACAAATATTTTTACATTAATTTCACTGGCGTGATTTGTCTAAAATTTAGATAATTAACTAATTGTAGTGGTTCCTTCTACACCAAAAGGCCCGACCATGACGTAGCATATTCTAGATAGATCAATTTGTAATTTTGGTATCCCTTCCATGAACAACTCATTATTACAATAATGACTGGAACAGAGTGCATGATGTTGGTAGACGTGACCTACGTTCATTTCTCGCAACTTTACAGATTGTTATAGTAAAAACCATCGTGGATGCTTTTACAAGGACGTTTTCTTGGTGATGTATAAAGATATTCTTGTTGTAACACTTAAGTCGTTCCGCCTGAATGGGGACCGGATCTCATCTCAAATTAACATTTTTTCCAAAAGAGTGGACAGAAGTAATTACCTATCCTTTGAAAGGTAACGAAAAGTCATTGCGAAGATCATTTCGAAAAGGTCGTTTCAGAAGTTTTAAAAGAGATGACCTATTTTTAAAGAGACTACAAGGTCTTAGTTGAAGTGGCAGGAATTAGCACGTCTGTTAGATATCTTAGTTCCCATTACATTGTTATTGTTTAACACCAAGAATTTTTTTAATGTTGTAAATGTTTCATGAAAGTAAAAACCGAATTACTACAGCTTTGGTCCGTTTTTCATCGCTATTTTAAGATGAAAAGTGTTTAGATCTATAAAAAATCAAATTGGGGATATAATATAATTGATATAATCTAATATATAAAAATCAATACATATTTGTTTGTTTGTTTGTTCGTATGTTATGCGCGCCTAAACCGATGAACAGATCGTTATGAAATTTTGACCACAAATAATATTGGCAATGGGTTGGTTGACGAAGCCAATGTGTCACCCCTTTTTCGTAAAAAAATATTTATTAAAGTTCAAACCGGACAGATAACAATGTCACAGAGACAGTTTTAGACATAAAATGTCACTCAGAAGTTTTCGTTAAAATCATTTTACAAAAGAGGAATAGTGTGGTGCGAGTGTGGCGAAGTCGAGAAAGAAGTGCCCAGATTTATTTTGGGATGTGTTCAGAATTGCTTTGGAAATGGGCGCAACTTTAAGTTCTTCTTGGATAGGACGCGCAATCGGCAAGTAACGCTAACCAATTTAGAACGCTAATTTGCTGTTCCCTAAATGTCTGGAGGAAATGCGGTTAAAAGATTTCAGATCAAAAGCTGCTGAAGCACTTGAACAACATAGCGTCCATTGAAACCACCATCCTCAATGGAAAATGTAAAGGGAAGGTGTGCCCATCCCACGCATACCAATGGTTCCACCGATATACCTTTCGATTTCAAACGGCTTCAATTTACAGTGCGCCAAAGCTCAAAGACAGTACTGATATGTGTTTTACTCTATTTTTGGGCGGAGCAACGCGCGCCGGGTACCAGTTAGTTTTAAATGAAATAATTAATCAACAATAAGAAATAATTACAGCATCAGAGACCATACCAATAGTGAAATAATTAATTCAAAAACGTAATCATTGTTTATGGCATTTGCATATTTTTAAACATTTAAGACCTAACTGTAACGCATCCTCCTTTCCTCGTGCGTCAACGCAAATCAAGAGGCAAACCTCTGGTTACCTGGACAAGGCTCTTCGGAAAAAGGTACACTTTAAAATTATACCAGTTTCTGCTAATGTAGATTTACCAGGTTAAAAATTCGTCAAGGCAAATGAGTCATGCAACACTAATATTAAGTTACCTACCGGGTTTCGTAATTTTTATGCGTCTGCAAGAACCAAACTAATGATAGTATCAGTAGCCGATTCAAACCAAGGCAAATTAATCTAATGTGCATACGTTACAGGTAGTAAAATAGACGGCAACGATACAAAGGTAAGGTAAAGCGTTTCAAGATTTCTTTTGTTCTTAAACGATGACATTCTCAACAGCTTAAATAATGGCTGATAACAGTTACACTTTTAGATTTGATTCACACGTATAAAATTTTAATGCAAAAAATCCCGAGCTATCAATGCATTTCGGATTTTCCTATTGCCGGAACAAAAAATGTCGTAACACGGAATACATTTTTGCTTCATACGTCAATACAACCAACACATTAATTTATTGTGTGTGGGTGGAAATTCTTCAGACATTAATTTATTTTGGTAATAAAAACTCCAATAGCACGATCAAGAACTACTATTTTTAATTATGAAGGAAACTATTCGAAAATTATATTATCTCAAACTTGTGTTCCCAGTTCTAAAAATCCTCCCTACAATGTCATATCTGATGAAAGCATAAAATAGTTTCTAATCGATATCAATGACAGATTAGGATTTACCTTTTCCATAATTTGTATGTGGGCTGTTACTGTTTATAAATCCTCGCATTATCAGCTCAAGGCGGTACATATCCACAGCGAGTTCAGACAATAAGAAATAATAATTGTTACATTATTTTAATAAAGAGAAACAACACCGTGAAGGTATAATAACTCAAAACTTAACATTTATGACTGCTATTTAATTTTACTTTTATTTTTAAATGTAACATTTTTTAATTTATTTGACATGCAGCATGGCTAGAGGCTTTTATTTTTTACAATGTCAAAGCTCGTTGATATATGGAATTAAACACCAAGTTGAACAGTGTATCAAACGGGGAAAACAAAAGTTTGGGAGGTGTTTAAAGACCTAAAACACCAAAAATCTTCTTGAGATTAAAATTTAAACATTAATTAACTAAAACTAAATGCACATTAAGGTTTGTGACGCTCTGCATAAATTAAACTTTACCACTACCAACCGTGCGATTGTTAATGTAGTTATGAAAAGCGTCTTCCTAGAATCTAAGTTATTTATGTACGACCAGGATATTCTTATAATATTACATGGTGCAAATCTTCAGTTTTCTTAATTAAGGACCTGTACACCAACTGTCTTCCACAATAATTATTTTTAGAAAAAAATTAATGCTAATTGGTCGATTTGACCTCGAATTCTGTATAAAATTTGATCGACAATTTATAAAAAGCAGTCGCCAATCCGCCTTTTAACGAAGGAAATTTGGCTAATTAGGGGAATGCATTGTGATTTTTAACCAACTTAAAAAAAAAGAGGAGGTTCTCTATTCGGTTGTATTTTTTTAGTGCTACAGATGTAGCGAACTGTTTCTCTAGTATTATGTAACCCAGATTACCATTAACGGCAAGAGTATTCGTGCGTAGATTGGAACTAAATTAATTAATTAATTTGACTTGAATATCATCGAGAGGAAATAGGTAATGATCTAATAACGAATACAGTGAAATATACCTTGAGCGGACAGCCACCGGAGCATGAAATCTGTGCGCTTATGAGACGTGCCCGTTTAGTAAAAAAATTAAAACAGATTTTTTCACTACTTGCTGTAGAATGTACGATTATATACTATGTAGAAGATGTGTGAAATTGTTTTTCTTTCCTAGTAGTTAATAACTTAACAGCGCACTTCGATTTTTACAAATTGCACCAGTTATAAATATTTGCCAATTTATGTAAAAAAGAACAAATAACGAAGTGATAAACTATAACAAAATGCATTGTGTAATTTTGCATGAAAATCCGGTCTGACTGAGAAATGTCAGTCTAAATACATAACCTCAAATTAGTTCCAACCTTTCGCATTATCATGATTATCATTTGAAGAAAAGTTGCACGAATGTGCTAGTAGTGAAAAAAATAGTATATAAACCACGGTTGAGAATCCTTTTTTTAGCCTCGCATTTTTATTGTCCGCGATGCTTCGCTTCTTAAAATAGCTTGGCTAAGAAAAATGGCTCCTCAACCTTGGTGTATAATTACTATTATTTCATACTGGCATCTAAAGTGACATTTTTTGGATTATTTATGATACAAAAAGTGGAACGCAGCTTTTTCGTTGTTATTTTTGACACTACAGTAACTTGTAGTATGAAATAAAACGTTGTATTTACCTCCAACGAAAAATGTCTTTAAAGGTACTATGGCTAGGCGCCTCAGCCGTAAACAACTTACTCGTACTTTAACCTTCACTTTTCATTCTAGTTAAATAATATAGTATCATTATTAAGTAGTAAATAACTTATACACCATTAAAATACTCCAATAATGTCGCTTGCCCAGTATTTTATCTATTTAAAACCTTTTGGTTAAAAAATAGTATATTAAAGTATGAGTGGATAACAAGGTCTTTAAAACACGCGCGAGTTTTCGAGCACGACGGCGTAGTCGGGAGTGCTCGAAATAGAGCAAGTGTTTTAAAGACCAGTTATCCACGAATACTTTACGCTATTTTTTATTATACCAGCAATACTGGAAACAAATTAAGCACTAAAAACTTTTTGTCGTGATAAATCGAAATGACGTAATAATATTGCCATTAGTTACGACAATTATTGTTTACGTTTTTCTCGCGTCCACGTCTGTCATTGCATTTAGTTGTGTCAGCAAAAATCCAGGAAAAATGAGTTACAACGAGATTTCACCCGATATAGAAGCATTGGCCGAACAAGCGGAATCCAAAATACTACCATCGAAGTCAAAAGACCCATACCTGAAGGAATATGAAAAGTTTTCAAATTTGATAAAGTTATAATGATACCTATATTTCCTTGACAACCTTTAAAGCTCGCCGTGCTTTAATCGTCTGTATTCGCACGCTCAGGGGTGCTTTAAACGGCGATTCTGATGCAGGTATAATAAAAAAATTCTTTTGATTCCAGTTTATATTCGAATGCCATGAATTTAAAAAATTATTTCTTTTTTTACGATTTCTGCTGCCTGGGTGTTGCTTACTTTAAAACGTTTACCCAATTCTTTTTCACTAAATTTTTATTCGAAATAATGAATGCTTCCAAGGGCAAAATTAATAGTAAAATTAGTTAGTTCGGGTTTGGACCGTGTCTGTTTTGAATTATGCTGAAAGTTTCTCAACGTTTTGCCTGCTGTGAGCGGCATTAAGAGAGATGAGCGTAGTAACTCAAGATGTGAACCATGCCTGAGGTCAAACTTATCTGAAAAATGAGAAAAAACTTATCAAACAAATGATAGGATTGTTTTACAACGAATTTCTTCCATATCATGTTTATAAACAACATTGAGTATAAGACAAGAACAACGTGTTGTTACTGTCCGGCTAATGGAGAGCTTTTATGCAGTTTTCATAAAAACATTGTGTCCGTTTCCTATTATGTATATCGGGATTATGAAAAAGTGGCTAAGAAACGAGCTCGCTCATTGAACGTGTCCGTTAAGAGAGGTTTCACTGTACTCGTTAAATATTACATAACCCTGCAATTAACAGACACCTAAAGAATTTGTCTAGTTTTTCTATAATTTTTTTCATTTAAATTAATAAATTATCTCAAAAAACGAAATTCTAAGGCAGGTACAGTCGCGGACAAATAACGTCGGACAGTGCTTTATACAACAGAAAAAAAAGCTACCCGATTTTATTTAGCCGTGACCGTATACATACTTCCATCCGAGTAATAAAATCTGCTATGCCGCTCTTGAGACACCATTGAAGCTGGATGATTAATTGCATACCTGGAAATACAATTTAAGGCTAGTGTTTAATAATAAATAATTTTACGCAACCAATGACTGATTACCCTTAAATAATTCAAAGGCAAAAAAAGCATACATTACAAGGATGTGGATACTGCAAATGTGTAATTAACAAAAAACAAAAACATTAACGATCATCCGTGATTAGTTTTCACGGCCGTTTGAATTTCTGCAAATCGAATACTACACGTAATAGAACAATTACTGTGGACTTTCTTATTATACCTAATTAGAGCTAATGAAAGATATGACTAATTCAAATTCTCTGTGGTTAGAAAATTTTCCAAAAAAACAGCAGCAGCAAATGGATAAATTATTATCGTAAACATTGTAAATTTCTTTGTAAACATATTTAGGCTCCGTACTGACTACTTCCTACAAATTAAGTGATAGAGAAAACCGTTGTCCGCGCCGATTACAGTAATTTCAAGTCGTGCCAATCGCTCAAAACCTTGCTTTTGGAAAACAGACAAACCTCAACCTTATTTTTTTCAAAACCAGATATTACTTTAGAATAACGATGCAAATCTTACCTCATCTTTATTAAACATTTTTTGTCGCTAGTTTTATTTACTTATTTTTGATGTCATCTGATGAACGGCTGTCTAAAAGGAAAAGAGCACCCAGAAGGAATATAGAACACTGGTTTTATTATATTTTATCGATATCGAGGCGATAATTTGATTGAAGTTCTTATTTTATTTACGTTATTTTGACAACGGTTGACAGTTATTCGAGTTTCATGCCTCCTTCATTACAGTTTCCATTAAGTCGCGATCCAAGTCCCTCTGGCGGCGATTTTACCTCTATTGGTACGACTTTGTATTACTGTCAATTTCATCGGCGCGGACCACGGAGAAAACAAACTCAACAAATGAATTAAAAAATTTAAAAAAACACTTTTTTTTTCATTCCTTAATGTAATTATTGTATAGGTATAAATCTTACCCAGAGTAGTTTTCGTGCCGAAGCGGCGCAAAACCAACAGTGGTCAGTCGGCTTTTGTTCGGCGACCGAGTCGAAAGAAACCGCCTTTAGCTAAAACACACAGTCGGGCGCCGAATATTTTTCATTTTTTTTTTTGCTACATATAATTTTTAAACTTTCGTCCTTTCTATATTATTTTATAAAAAGTTCAGAAACCCTTTTGTGGCATTAAGAATTTCTTATTTGTGATCCATTCACTTTTTCCACCAATATTTAGAATAAAATTAAGAGAAATTTAAGCTGCATCAGAAAGATTTGTCCCGAAACAACATTTTTGAACTTATTTATCGTCAGTCTGTTTTTGTTCCTACTGGTTTTGAACTGTCCTTTCGACAGTGCCAATTTTTGTTGAAACTATTGCATGTCAGATTACATATTTAATAACTGGTAGGTTTTGCATCTGTTAGAATCTTTTTCTAACGACAAAATAAAGTTTCTCTTTTAAGTTTTTAGGGTAGTAATCTCCAAAAATTATTGAAAATATCTTATTCACTCTGTCATTCGAAATAAGCATTTTCTTAAAATTTTGTTTTGTTTGTGATTTTCTCGCACGTCGTGCGTCACTGAGTTTCGTCTTTGTAATTTGTCTCCATTCTGATTCTCTAATAGACAGATTAACGAACGCGATGTCATAATCTGCGATTAATAATGCACGGAACAATTTACAAAAATTCTAGGCTGGCAAAGCCTAATTCTTGTTACTAACCGACTAAAGCAAAAAATTTTGTTTAAAAAAGGTTTAAAAAGGGCAAATTACAAAAAATTGCCTAAATACTCGTTTCATAAGCACTGATTCTTTAATCAGTGGAGTCACTATTAAAATAAAACGTTTTACATACTTAAATTACATACAGGTGAAATTGAAATACTTTGATATACAGGGTGATTTTTTGAAAACGATCCACCCTAAATATGTAGAAAACAAAAACGTTATATGCAAAATGCTGAAACCGATCAATTGAATTGTTGATTAATGCAGGCGAATTCCGCGAGAAACATTTCAAAAAGTTATAATTTGAATTTGAAAACCGGATCTACTACTGCCTGGGATAAAGCGGTGCTCATTTCGAGCATCTGTTGTAAAATTCAACTGTTTTAAAAGATAAGATTTTTATTTTTGAAGATTTTTTTTCATCATTGATGGTGTGTTTCTTCACTTCTTAATTGAAGTTTAACTGATTACTTGACGTTAAAACAGTGGTTCAAACATTAGTTTCATCAAAACATCTCAATATCTCTTTGATAGTTGACATTCCCAAGCGTTGATTTTACTAACAAGCGGTTTTCTCAAAAACTAATCGTACAAATAAAAAAACTACTAGATAGCCAAAAATAAGTTAAATGGACCTTTCAAAAAATAAACTTTTTAACCCTCTGTTCCATTTAAGATTTTTGAGGGGGATGTTGCCCCGGCCAAGGGGGTGCACCTGCAGGTCTAAGACCACACTAATTAAGTATCCCCTTCACAACCAAAATGGACCTGTTTCGGCATTTTGCTCATAACGTTTTCAAAAAAATCACCCTCTATTTAAACTATGACATCCTAAGATCAAACATAACGCAATTTTTGATATTGCAGCTAAAAATATGAGTAGGGCACAACCCCTTTAGACCAACTCTAGTACGACGTTTATGGATAGAAAAATCGTATAAAAACAGTTCACAATAACATGCAGAAAAACACAGTCCGCAAAAAAAAAGGTTCCACTGAAATTTATTTGTTTACTTACTTAATGATTTCTACAAAATCTTATCCGTAAACAACACCGGATAAAAAAAAGATTCGTTTGTTTTATATATAATTTATTGAAAGTAAAACATTCTTTAGCGAGGTGGTGAGTGGGGAGGCGTGTCAATGAAATGACTAGCGTAGTAGGTTCCTATGTCAAGGGGGCCCTCTCGGGCCCCGCTGTCTCAAGGGGGGACCTCGGACCCGCTGTCTCAAAAGAGGTCCCCCTCGAGACGGGGAGGTTTTTATACTATACTGTAGTACTCCCTAATTTCCAATTACTGTTTGGTGTCAGGAACAATCTGTCGGCCGTTACATTATCTGATCGTTTTCACATTAGTTTTAGAAACAATCGAACTGGACACACAACAGGATCTGTATTAGGTATTAAACATTTGCTATCACAACAAGTTTTGTCCCCTCCTTGATTCGTTGTTAAATACTGGATTGTATTCAATTCGGTTAGTGAATTGATCAGAATTGTCAGTTTCTTTCTGTGATAAATGGATACAGACCCACGCCATGAGAATTCTTTATCGACAATGTTAAAGAACTCATCAGTAAATGGATTGAACTTGATATTATATTCATTAAAAAAAATTCTTTATATTCTTAATTTTCTGGGCCATCTTTCGCATGTTGCAAGCATAATTACTTAATATTAATGCAATTTCTGAAATCGTAGTCTCTTGCGTTATTTTGATTCTCATTGAAGCGCAAAATTCCATGAACTGGCTCCACTGAGATTCTTTATTAATTTTGGTATTTTTTGGTCTTTTTTTCTCAATTAACTTTAGAATTTTTTCCTCGATAGCATCTCCCCATCGACGATGATCTATCTACTGGTTGAAACATTTTTCTGCACTATTTTCTGATTTCGACGCGTCTATTGAAACTTTCTGTCACTATGACAGTAAACTATTTTTTTCATTAAAAACAACGTCCACTAATTATTTTGGACCCCTCTCTCCCCCTTGATGAGAAATATGTTTTGTTCATTAAATATTGTTGTCAAAAACACCAAAAATTTGAAGAAAGTTATTTTAAAAAAATATTATTCATCCTTCAAATTGCTTCCCGAAATTCAAACATTAAAAAAGAGAAAAACAATGCAGTTTGTCTTCCCAAACCTATACAAATTCCGAAAAAAGTATTTTAAAAATAAATTATGCTAATACGTAAGGACATTTCATCCGGCATTCTAACACCTATAAACTTGTCAAAAACTGAATTTTATGGAGGTCGTCTCCTCCAGATCATTTTCACAAAAATGAGACCCATAAAAGGACCGACTTCGCTTCTACATTGACGCTACTTTTTCGTACAAATTAATCAACCGAACTTAATGAATATACATGGTATTTCCAATCCGAATCCAGGAGAGTTTACGCAAATACTACTGAAAGATCCGGAATCACCGGAATCCCCAGTGCGTGCCGCACGCCGATCCGGGCGCGATGGTGGTTACAACTATACTTATTTAAGAAATCACTCAAAAGGATGCTGAAACAGTAAGCACGGTACGCGCTGCTAGTCAGGTTGAGAGTTCTGAGAGTGGTGTGGTTAAGTGGATGATATTGAAGTTTAGGCTGTTTGTAATACATTACAATGGACAACAAAGGCTTTGATTCAGATAACGTAAGTTTTTCTTGGGGTGTTTTCAAATTATCACTTAAGGGTGTCCTTCAGTATTATAAATTTATTAGTTAAAGAAAGGCTTTACAAACAAACAATCTTAAACATCAAAAATGCCATTGCATATTAAAAACAATCATTTAAAATTAAAAGTGCAACTGATAAAATATTAGTTTAAAATTTATAAAAAGGGTCTAACACAACTGAACCTTTTTCTTTTGTTATATTCACAATGCACTATCACGTTAAAAAGGAAAAAAGTACTCCAAAAAATGTTTTAAAAGAAGTCGTTCTAACGTTTAGTTTTAGCGACTACTGAATATCATCAATATTTCAAAATAATGTTTGTTGTTTACCTTTATCTCAGGATTCTATGAACATTTATTCAGGTAGCCATAAATGGCTATCACAAAACATTTCAAAAATTAACCATTCCTTATGTATGCACTGAGTCAGTTCAAACCTAAAACTATTGCATTCTTGGGTAAAGTTATTTATGCTGCCATAATTCACAATTAAATGTGCAACTGATCTTACACATAATTAATAAGTGATCAGAAGAAAGGTGTGCAATAAATCATCTCCCGTTAGATATCAAAATTCATAATAAATACGAACTATAGATGAAGCTGTAAACCTTGGGGTCTTTGATCATAATTCATAAAATTACAATGCATTTAATAATTTCACGCATTGACATTGATCGCAACGAAGGTAAATAATATGCACGCAGCCTCCTACAGGTCGCAAGAAGTGATAAATTGTATACTTCTCTTCCAAATAAACATTAATTTTTTTTACATAAATAGCCAGACCTTGTACCCTACAATGTGGTGAACACTCACAATTGGGAATTAAATATTTTCTTGGAAGGTTTAATTAGGAAAACTTGTTGAAACTGTATACAAAACCTTGACTTCTTTATTTAATTACATAAAATCATAACTCATACAAATAAAATAAATAATTACCTATCCTGAACAATCTAGTGGTGCATTTGAGTAATTGCAAAAATTACGGACATTGCAGTGAACGCAACGATGAGTTCTGACGTTTGTTGTGTAAACACGCATCCTCTGTTTTCCCATAATTTAAAATAAGGTGAACAGTTTGGCATTGACCCCAAAACACGATTAAAACTAGATGGAACTTAATGAAGAATAGAAATGAAACGGCTAGTATTGAAATATTTCACCATGTTGCTAATGATCTGCTACCTGGAAACAACTGATTTTGCAATGAACAAAGTACGAGAAATGGTCCAAGTACATTCTCCCCTATTTCCAGTTCTTGTAAAAGCCGCATCATAAAATATTTAAAACCGTTTACAAAATATTTTTGACAAAGATACATCTTAATTGCAATAATCCGACAACGCCTCTGTCCCATAAACTGTTAAATTATACGTGTTCTGATCCGGAAATGTGAGTGTTGTAGGTAACATATTGCAATTTTTTTTTTAGAAAATGAGGAAGTGTTTTAGGTAAAAATACCAGTATAGCACATAAGCATGGGGCAACGAATAGTGAAAACAATTTTTAAAAGTTAACTGTATTCGGTCTAATAATTGTACGATTGTTAATTACTTTCGTTGCTACTTATCCATTTATTTATGTTTGAGTCGTGATTCGTCTTTTGTATTGTTGCAAGTGCAATACCCGTACTATTTTATAAAAAAGAGAAAGGCTATTTCATTTATCGCATAAAACTCTTACCTGTACTGAAAATAACTAAAATAAAATGTTAAAACCTGGGCATAATAATCCCAATCATATCCATAAAAATACTTCATGGCATGTCAGATAAGTTAAACCGCTATGAAATGACTAACTAGTACCTGTGTACACTGTTCATTTATCTGTGTAATTTGCTGGCTAATAAATTGGAATAAAACAGCAGCTTATTGCAGCAATTAGATTGTGCGACGAGATGTGCATATGCCTGAAACCGCGGAGGTTGACTGTGGAATATATTTCTTAATTACTGCTGATTATTAATAACACCTCATTTGTTTGTTACAATTTACGCTAGATTTAATGAGAGGGCGATTAAGTCGTTTGAGTAGTAAGAACCTTCATGGTAATTCCTTAATCCTGTAATACCTGTGCCCTTGACTCTGCTTTCCGGATCAGGTGGTGTAAGAAGATGCAATAACAACTGAAGCAAAACTGCATTGCTTGTGATGATATAGGAAATCTAAATTTTAAGTGTCCCAAATATTAACATTACAAAACTCAATAGTGTGAGCTCACAATTAAACATCACATATTTTATCCGATGACTAAATACTTACTACATTTTTAATCAATCCGATGGTCACGTGCTCCTTTGCGACCTTACTCAACTCAATCAAACCTGAGTCTGAGCACGCGTCAAAACCCCAGAAGGTGATGAACGCACCTTATTAAAGAGTGATGCAACAAGAAAAGTTACCAATGTCGTCACTGTTGGAATTCGCCGCACTGCAGCTGGATCCGGAATATGTCAAAGCGAGTATTAATGACATCAGACAAGGGCGATTAAAGTAATGACTGTAATGAAGAGTAAATAAAAACATCCAAATTCCAGAAGAAAGGTTACAATCATTAGCACGCACGCTGACACAACAATGTAAATAAGTGCGACTTCCTGGTGGTTTAGGACAGGTTGCTTGTTACTTAAAGATTCCTGAAATTGCAACTAATCCGGAGGCAAAAAAACAAAGGTCGGCGAATACGTCATTAATTAAACATTAGACCAATTAATCTGAGTGCTGCCATACAATCTAGAAAAGCGAATTAACCATGACCGAAATAAAAAATGTATTAACGCCGACTATTTTTCGAAAACATTGTCCCATTATTAGTTAATCGCTTTTCGTTCAGTTATAAACTTCATTAAGAAAACTAAGCCTGAAAAGGGGCCCATTTGATCAATTCAATGTTGCCGCGATAATACATTGTAAAAAATAAAATGACAGAAAACGCGTGGCTAGTGTGGGCCTAAAGCGACTAAAACTAATTATTACAAAATGTCGTGTAAACATGATGAGATAACAACACGATCAGGAAACAAATTAATAATTAACTAATGCAAGGACAACGACTAAATTAGCACTATTGGAGATATGGATGGACTGCCGATGTATGGCCTAGATAATTCAATGCTAAAGCCGTAATATTTTTTTTCTAGGCAAGCTGAAGTCAATGAAGTCCTTAATCCTATTTGAACCCTTTAATTTCAATAAAACTAAAAATAATAAGTGCATAAGTGTAAAAAAAAACAAGTTAGAACTTAATTTGTATTCTTTTTTTAATCTGCCAGTTTAGAGGACCAGCTGTGCAAAATAAAAAACCTGCTTATCGAGAATCATGCGTCGGCATTCTTTGATTGTTGGCGGCCGATCTTTGAATAGCACGTGTACAAATGGGACAGCAGGTTTTTTATTTTGCACTTGTTTATTTTCCCTATATCACTATATCTCTGACGCTTTCTATAGTTAAACAGACTGTAAATACTTTTACGAAAATGAATTCAACGACGTATTTTTTTTTGTAAAGGCAGGTATATTTCATTGATTTTACAGGGGCACCTTTGATTTTAAATCGAACGTGACGGATCAATCATAACTCTAACCTAAAAAATAACGAAGGTCTGTCAATGTGTCAAAGCCGAGGTGCCAATTATGCAGTGGTGCCATTTTCTTAAAAATTAAATAGTCACCTGTGATCGATTTGGAACCAGATTCGGATAAGTGTTCATAAACCATTCATACATCATGTCGTCCGTGGAAAACAAAATTTACATGTAAGTTGATGGAAATTTTGAAAATCTGAAGACCCTGTACATTTAGTTACTTTAGCAATCTAACTATGCTATGGAACAGATACTGTACTCAAGAAAATTAAATGTACTGCACTTAAAAAACACGACCACTCTAAAAATGAAACCAGACCAGCCCAATAAAACCTCTTAGGTGTGTCTGCAGCCTCAGGGGCTTCTTGTTTTATCTTACCCTCATAGCTTTCCGCTTGTTTGTTTTTAAAAAAGCCACAAAGAGAACGTGGAGTTCGATTGTTGCAATTGTTTTTGTATGAATGCACTGCCTTAAGCCTTGGCTTTTGTGGTAGCTCCAAGCCCAGCAACCGATAATTCCGTATTGACACCTGTTATGAGCTATTGCATAATCAGATGATTTAACATTGCTACGGCCTTCACCGACAAAACAAGCGAACTATACGTTTGTTACTTTTTCAGATCCCTGCAGAGCTCAACAAGAGTTGGCACATTCCCAGACCCACACTAGCTAGAAGCTCAAAAAGTTCTGAAGGTTCGACGTCGAGTAACAACAGCACACAAGTAAGTCTTCTAAAATGCGGCAACAAACCCAGTATTAGTTCTTATTATTAGTTTCTTCTGAATAACATTCTTAACACGCTTAACCCGCACCTAATCCACTTTTTTCTCTTTTCAGAGCGCAAGGTCTGGTTCGTTACTACTAACAGCAGCAAATCTGGCTGAAATTCAGAACCAGGATTCCACAAAAGATGACAAACTCACCAGATATCAAAACATCCAGTATTTCTTGCAGCAGACAAATAACAACGATCACATATCACTGCCAGCAAATGATTTGAAAAAGCCAGATCCAGATGCTGTTTCAGTAGCGAGTTCCATGCACTTCACTGTAGTAAATATGAACACAAGACCTGTTGTTAGGAATAGAAGCTTTTGTAGGAAACATCAGTTAACTATTTTAGTCTTATCGATGTCGGCTCTGTTTATGATAGGCATTCTGGCTGCGATATTCCTCTTAGAAAGTGAGTTTTGTTCAACATTTATAGGTAAATAGTGATGGATTTCTTTTCAGTGAGAGCGAAAAGGCAACAATATTGACGTAAACAAAGACATTCCACTAAAGATGGCTTCAAGTGGTACAAAAAATTTCATTGTGTCAGACTCAAGATTGAATGTCCTCCTGATGTAGTATTAGACGATATTTAATTGCTTTTATTTAATTCTGTAATTTTAAGTAGGTTTTATCAACTAAGCCAAATTGTGATTGTTTTAATCATGAGCTGTACACAATTGAGGCTTAACTTCATGTTACTGTGATATGTAGAAATGATCATTACCAACACTATAGTATTTATCAATGATTTTCAGGCTGGTTCTGAACCTCCTTGAAAGTTTGAATGTAAATTAATTTTTAATTAAGTTTAAATTATGAATAAAAAATTACTTGCAAAGCAAAAACTCCATATTATTTTATTAACCTGTATTATTTGTTTATTCCTGTTGGCATGACAACAGCCAATCAAATTATTAGGTCTACAGAAGAGATGGCGCCACACATGGGCTTTTCACCCCTTACAATCCAAATAGGCTTGACTGCCATTTATAACAGATTGTTAATGAGTTTTATGTATGAGGGTGTCTTTGATAATTAATAAACTAATATAATTATTTTAGATCAGTGGATTGTTTTTAGTGGCAAGTTTGATTTCTTAACCTCAAACTGTCAAAACAATGAATTGAATATGAGTACTGACATAGTCGGTCAAAAACTCACCTCAATATCTTGAAGTGTTTGTGTCCACTTATACTTCTCTAAATCACAACCATTCCCATTATTGGGCTTCAGTTTTCCAATTTCTGACGCATCCTCGTCCTCTTCAATTTTCTCAGGTGCAGGCACGTCACCATTCTCGGTTGCAACCCCGCTTTTCTTTGCATCAAGCTCTGCCTGCAACTTCTCAGCTTCTGCATCTGTTAACTCAGTGATTTCTGCAGGCTTAATTTTCTCCTCTTCTACTTTCTTAGCGGTGGCGGCTTTCTTACTGGCCTCACGTTCTCGTCGCTCTTTTAACTCAGTCTCATGTTGTTTACGACTAGTTTTTTCATACTTTCTAAATGTGCTCATTACCAACTAAAAACAAGATGATTACTTGAGTATAAGTTGTGTCCTTTATTTTTAATACTTTTTCCCATGCTCCTTCGTCACCCCCGGTGAAAAAATCTGTTTTGCGGCTTAAAAAACTGACGAAAGTGTCCAATAACTGAAATACGGTTATGATTTTGAGGTTAGAACAAACAAGTTGAAAATTACCTGGGACGCCCCATGAGGATGATGTTGCGCAATTGACAAAAACAAAGAGTCGAATTGGTCAGTTTGGTCGCTATCACCACTCATGTTGTAAGAGGTTTACTTTGATAACACTTTTCGAAAATTCTGGGAAACCCTAGAAGTTCTTGAAATCGACCAAATAATTGACAGAGTACCAACCTGGCAGACACCAACTTAAAATTAACTAAGTATAACCTGGCTTGATATCAACCTTACAAAACAAAACAACAATCTGGATCTGTTGTAAAGGCACAAATAAAACAAATTTAACAATAAACTATTTTCGATTTCAGACAAGAGTACTTTTTTGACAAAATGTATCGGAATTTATTATGTAAAATTAATATAATTGGTAAACAATTATATTTAGCATGTTGGCATTACACAATCTAGTAACAAACCAACTAGATTTTCCATGGAATTTGGATTTATGTTTTTAGTTTTGTGAATGTGTATTGCGAAGTTAAGCGAAATCATTAAGTGATTGCAATTTGATGGAATCTCAATTTTGCAGTGCAAATACCTAGCAATTCATCAAAACTCATATTGTAATTGACTTCCGATCTTTGTTCTATCTTCACTAATTGCAGGTTATGTTAAACTACCTCATGCCCTTTATATTATAAAGTTGTTATTCAAACATGACTGAAAACAGCAATTCTAATTCTGTAATGACAGAAGTGACCACACTAATACGTAATTGGGAAGACGAGCATGGAGAAGCTAATTATGACCCCATTCAGACTCTAACAAGGTCCGTACTTACAACAGTCTTTCAACAGTTTATGATCAAATCCTTTGTTTTAGACTGGCTGAAATATGTGAAGTAGAAACAGAAAACTACCTAAAGATGGACCCAGATCCTTTTGATGAACGTCACCCTTCAAGGACCGATCCAGACTGCAAACTTGGCCAAATTTTAAAAGCACTTTTCAGAAAAGACAACTTTATGAATAAAGTATTTAATGGCTTTCACTATTTGTTGTTAGTAACACAATGTTTTTTAGCTTGTAAATGATTATTTGAGGGAAACATATTATTCTCGAGCAGGAATCTCGGGAAAGGATGTGGATCAATTAAACATAGCAGCATGTAGATTGATGTTGGATGTCATGCCAGGGTTAGAAACATCTGTGGTGTTTCAGGTATGTTTTCATAAATTTCTACTCATATTTATTTACATTGTTGTTGCAGCCTGATATGGACAACTTGATACTTCGTTTGATAAAGTGGACTACAAATTCCATAGAACCTTTACAAAGTTACGCCACTGGACTCCTGGCTGCCGCCATGGAAATACCGGAAATTGCGACGCGATTCAGGTATGATTAGACATCATTGTTAACCATTCAAACTTGAAGAATTTGTAAGCTTCACAATATTCTTTTGGGGGGAATAAATGTTATGCATTTCCATTTTTATATGAAAAAGGGGAAGAAAATCTTGATCACAAAAAACGCTAACGATGTCGGTCCAAAAATCGTATCTTAGATTTTAATCGCAGCAAATATGTAGTGTCAACGACTGACGACGGAATCAATTAGTGTTTAAGCATCAAATAAGCAGATATTTTGGCAATATTAGGCAAAAATGTAATCTTAAAATTAGGCCGATTTTGGACAAGCAATTGTTTAAGGACTGACTGAATAGGGCCATAGGCTTACCAATTAGGATCTAAATGCTAAACTAGACGAAAAGCGCGCAGGTGGATCCCCAATAACTGAAATATATCGTGTCAATTCCATTAGGACTGTGGTACGTGGAGCAAGCAAAAAACGCTTCAGATTTTTTTCTTCCCGTAACAACTGGGTAGGTGGATGGCCTTTCATTCTGGGATGTGACTCGAATTTGCCTGACACGATTTGGTGGAGTTCTGACACAGCGGTTCTCTCAAGGAGGGTCTCTGAACAAATGAAGTTGTAAAAAAGGCTAAACTGGAAATATTATCTAAGAGCTGTATAGGGACATCGAGGAAAACTGCGATTCGTCGTAGGAAAAGAGAGAGCTGAAGGAACTACTGCGAGAGGATAAGTGATTTTCCTCAAGCCGCCAGGCTCCAAAATGTTCTCTCACATGACAGCGCTCCAAACTGGGCTCTCTGAAGATCGCTTCATGAGGTTACACAACCTCAGAGGACGACGCTCTGAAGCTCTTAAAGAGCCTGTCGGTTTGCCTGCAAAATTATTAAATGGGCAGAGAATTAATTATAAGTCGGCAGGTCTGGATGAGATTTTTCTGGCTCCCTTGCAGACGATGCAGATTGGTTGTTTTTTATAATTATCGATATAACGAGGAAAATTAGTCAAGTGATATTGATATGGAGGGCCGGGCTCGGAGCCGGCGGATAGCGGTGACGAGCACAGAGACACCGCTTTCCGCCGGCCCGAAGGGCTCATATCTAATCCATTTATGGTGGGGAAAACCCACCCTCTGATCTTGCAAGGTTTTAGTCCCTGAGATATTTTCTTACAATATACAAACTGACAAACATTGTCTAACGTATCTAATTTAATTGTACCTTAAAAATAATTGCATACGGCCCGCGAAAAATTTATGCGAGGCAGAGAGCGTACACCCTTAAAATAAAGTAAAATTAATTTTGCTAATTTTTAGTTGTGTGAACATGTAGTTCTGAATATAGATTAACATTATTACTATATCTATATATTTAATCGTTGAATTTGAATCGAACAGTATTAAATAAAACCGTGTGTACGGTACCTGTTTTTTTTTTCTTTTAGTGAAAAACAATAAAATACATCAGTACTTTCCATTTTAAAATAATTTCACAGGTTCATTGTTATTAGTTATTTGCATTTTCTTTTCGACGCACATCAGTCCATTACAGTCATTGACTTGAACCAGCGTGGGTCGTCTGAGTAAGAAACTGGCGAACTGGAATGGGTTCGGATTAGAATGCTGAATTTGCATCATTCTTTTAATATTTCATTTCATTTCGGGACTTTTATGTACATTTATTCCACTCGAATTTCGAGTGACGGGCGATCACTGGTTTATAAAATAATAATAGTCAGCTGCAACACCCCATCAATTAACAGGGTCTGCAAGCTGAAATGCCAGGGATTTAGTTATGCTTGCTTCTGACACCCGAGTGCCTCGTACTACAAGGTGATCCGTGATGATGTGGTGAGCACCATGCATTAGACATTTCTACCAAACTCGAGTAGCCAGTTATTTAAAGTGACTGGGTTGGCCAATACCGCGTGCCTTGTAATTTCACTGCGTCAGAACGCTTGAAGCGGGAGGCGAACGCCGACGACCGCGGTTTTATTACTGTAGTAAATCTAGTTAACTACATTACTGTAATTACAATAAATAATTCCAATTAAAAAAAAAACTCAACACGAATTTAGTGTTCCACTAGCGTTCACTACATTTTTAATGACTCCTGACGTTCTCAAAACCTTTCTGAAGTTTTCCAGCAGAGTGCTGCAACAAGCTAAGTTTTCTTTTTCTTTTTTTTACCAATATGTACATTTTTTGCTGCCCATTCTTTATTATCCAGAAATATGGATCCTTGGAAATTTCCAGAATTCAACTTCCAAGACATTGTTATGTATTTTCATTCCGTAGATAGTTACTTTGCTAATTCTACTAATTCTAATCTTAATCAAAATAGTAAATTTGAATTGTTGGTAAACCATTGAGGACAACAATAAAGGTTAACAAATCGTAGTAAGATTTGTTTAAAAAGAATGATACGTCAGTCAGCAAGTTGATGTTGGGATGTTTGTGGTGACAAGTGGGCTCTAACCGAGGGGGTAATCACTACGTGAAATGTTGGGACAGCTGTTGCTGAAATATTTGGAAATACATTTCACATCATAGTGCAATATGATGAAATATGGTGAAGTATTTCAAAGTATGAAATATCGTGAAATAGCGTGAAATATTGTGAAATACATACTTTAAAATTTTTAAATATTTGAGTATCGGCGAAATATTAGAAACAGGCACAGATTGAAACCGACCCAGAAACCTTTTTCTACTTTTTTAGCATGCGACGGTGTTTTGATTGGTATTTATTCTTGGTTCACGTGTTCACGAATTATCACGAAACTTGACGAAGTATGAACCATAGATTAATAACAACTATGGTATGGACTTGTGGAAATGTAAATTATTTTCATGTTCTCGACCAAGTTTGACCGGTAAGTACATTCATACCTATAAGTACATAAGTAGGTACTGTTACAATTTGATTTTGCCGCGCATTGGCCGTCGAAGATTCAGGAACGAATCAGCGTTTAGAGATAACGCGCACGCACAACAAGCACGAAAAATTTCTTGCATACCACGCGACGAACCTGCGGCCTTCTTTTCGATCGACATCTCCAAGTAACATCTCCGTCCTAATTTTGTCCTAAACAAGGAATAAGATTTAAGAAATATCGTCAAGTACGGAATAAACGATAGAGATGTCCAGTTAATTTTTAACTAAGTTGTATTAGCGGATATATCGATTAAGTATTGAAATTCGGGGAGAAGAAAAGGATAAGATAAACTACTTTATTGCGTGCAGACATTGACTATTCTTTCTCAATCAAATAGGCAGATCCACCAAAAGGCTTTTCCTGTAAATAACTATTACAGGTTTATAAAATCCCACTAATACATTTCCCATAACTCAATAAAATATAATATAATAAATAAAACTAAATAAATCAATAATTCTAGCAGCTTTTTATCCCTCCCCACATATTGTACCTTTTCTCCACTCAACCTTCTTCATCCATTCGATCCTTGTTCCGTCCTCATTCAAAATTTCTTCTCTACTCTCATCTCGCTCCCTCAATTCTACGCATTCCTTCAACAAATGCTCTGTCGTCTCCTTTTTTTCTCCAGACATCCTCCATACTCTATTCCTATCCTCACTCCAATATTTATTCTCTCTCTCCTCATTTCCACATCTAAATCTTTCTATTATCACTCTCTCTGTTTTACTCTCTCTTCCTAGGTACTTTGACATTGTACCTAGAGTCCCTAATTCTCGTTCTTCTTTCCCTTCTTTCCTGCACTTGAACATATCTATCTCTCTGCACTAATTCATCTGTCTTTACTTTGCCTCTGTCTCGCATTTTTTCTATCTCCGCGCCTGCATACCCGTTTCTTTCGAAATATGCCTTCCTCTCTTTCCATACCCCCTTTCATATTTCTTTCCGCTTTTCTGTCAAACACTCTTGCAAAATTCTGCATGCACTCTCCTCTGTCTATCACTCTCTCCTCAAATCTTATTGCTCTCTTTTCTGCTTCTATTCTTATTCCATATCTCTTTGCTTTTTTCACTAACTCTCTCACATGTGCTGTTGCTGTTTTTTTCATTCATCACATAACCTAAATACTTTTCTTTCACTTCTTCAATTTTTTCTTTCTCCCATCTCCTCATTTACTTTTCTTCTACCACCCCCTTTTCTAAACACCATCATCTTGGATTTCTCTACATTCATCGTCAACTTTTTCCTCCTCATATATTTCTCCATGCTTCCTATCATTTCTTCCATACCTTTCTCCTCTCTCGCTAGCACCACCAAATCATCCGCTTTTGATTGTTATGTTATTCCATTATTAAAATATTTTAAAATTAAATGAAGTTTGTAATTTGAACCCTACATATTATCCATTTTTTTTATAAACAATTGTCAAAATGTGGTCATGTTGGTATAAGCAACAGTAATTTTTGGTTGGTTACATTGAATGTCAAATTCTGACATTTATTCCGTCGTGGTGACATGCACGATGCAATTTCATGATAAGTCGTCAACTACTTTGACATCTATGAATATAACCAATAGTGTCTACTACAAAGCTCGGTCCGGAAGGACATATTTTTAGATGATACAGCCTGGTCTTTAACTGCATTTTGACATTGACAATTGTTTATAAAAAAATGGATAGTAATATGTATAATTTGGCCGGCGCTAAGAATGTTTTAAGAAATCCATGAATCTGCACATCTTTGTTTATGTATTTTTCCAAATTTTCACTTGTTGCATAATGAAATCCTCCAAAACCCTCTATAACGAGCATTAATTTATTCGCAATATCATGAAATTTAAGAATAAACTATGAAATATTTTTTTTATCTGAAAATAAAATGAAATATTTGACAATATTATAAAATATTGAAATATTTTGCAATATCAAGAAATAATAAAAAGTATTTCACGGTTGGGACATTCTTTAATGTGTGATTACCCCCTCGGCACTAACGCGAATGAGTCAGGAAAAGCTAATAGCCAGAGTTTGGTGCCCATTAGTATTAATAGATAAAGGCTATTTTTTTATTATTTCTGTTGCATTATGGTTAAAACAAAAAACCCTATATTGAAGTAAATAAAAAATTGTGTTGGTAATACCTTGGATGACATTTATTATCACGTCAGCTTGACATGATTAGTTAAATAAACATAACACACCTTTTGCTGTTGGTTCTACAAAAAAAAAAAAAAAACAAAAACAGTTATGGGCATTGATAGAACACTCACAAATTAATATCACCGCAAAATATGAAATAGATACAATTTGTCGTAGTCACGGTATTGATATTTTGCGGCTCCTTTTCCCTATCATTGTCAGTATAACCCCATCGAACTGGCTTGGGATTTTTGCAAAAAATATAGGAACTAACAATGAACTTGTGGGCAGCGGCAATATCTAAGTACACTACAATTATTTGGCAAAATAGTATAAGGCACTGTGAAGATATCATCAGTGCAGAATGTTCAAAATATTCCACCAATAATCATTATAAATCTAGCTGAAGATTCAGAAATTGACTTTGATGGCGACGTTTCATCTGATGACATTGATGAAGATTCAGAACCTACAATGTAACAATAATTTTGATTTATTATCATTTTCAACTCACCTTTCCAAACAAATATATTTGACTTCTAGATACCCAGACCAATTCAATAATTTTTTGTGAGCTCACATAACAGCTTTCTACCCACAGTCTAAGAGTTGTTTCTACTATAACACTGGTTTCAGTAACGACAAATTAAACAGTACGACGACGTTGCGCTTTGTCCCACTGTTTTTCGTTTGCTGTTCATATAAAGTCACTACAGGCAGAGAAGTACACTTATACTTTATGTTGCATTTGTTGTTGTTACACTTTATTAGTACATATTAGTAGATTGAATAATAATTAATTTTTAAATTTATTATTGATTATTGTTACAATTTTTGAGTGCCTAACCTAATTTTTGTTTACACTGACAGAAAAAACACCAGCCATGTTGTCACTTGTATTTTCCATCGAGGTTGCCACATGAGTGGACAAATAATAAAAAATTAGGATATAGGTTAGAGAGAAATAGACAACCAAAGTTCAGCCGCTAGCTGCAAAAACCTGCTCATCACATCAAATATAATAAAATATTATTATTTTTAAATTATCAGAAAACAATAACACAAAATTGTAGACATATAAATTCAATTGGAATAGCTACAACCAAACATAGACTAATCAGTGTAAGCTGGCTTAAGTCTGTCAACGGAAACAATACCATCAACGCCAAAATCTTGTAAAACAAAGTATTTGTTGTAACGTTTTAAAACTTTAAAAGGACCTAAATAAGTTTGTTTTAAGCCAATAGTTTTAGAATCATTTCTAACAAAAACATGAGAACGAAAATAAAGATCCTTATTCATTAAAACTCGCGAAATCGAATAATCTTTAATAAAAAAATATTTAGTATCGTTCATGTAAATCTTTAGCTGGTCAACAAAAGGAGACAAATCAAAAGAATCAGAGTTTACTCTTTGTTCAAAAAAAATCGCAAGGCAATCTTAAATTAGCCCCATACAATATCTCCGCCGGATAAACTTGTACATCAGTCTTAATTGCCGTAAACCTAATAATATAAACGGTAAATTGTCCTTTCAATTCTGCGAACCAACACAACGAATTGATACCCAAAGTTTTAAGAAAATCTTGCCCATTTTCTTACAAAAATGTCGATTCGTGATCAATGGTAACAAATTTAGGAACATTATATGGTGAGACCCAACCTTCTAAAAAAGAATTGATAACAGTTTTACTTACTATCTTTAGATTTAATGGGAATAGCTTCCGGACACCTAGAAAACCTTTCGATAATCGACAAAACATTTTCATAACCATTATCATAAGAAAAATCAAAATTAAGTTCAAGTTTATGCTGGCCCAAAACCGAAATGATGCTATTGTTCGCAGCCATCAACGGTTGAAAATGACCATAAGATTGGGGACGAAAATATAGATTAGGCAAGACACTATAAGCGGCACCGGTATCTACTAGAAATGAAATGTTAATATTATCAAAAATACTAATCAAATTCCCACGGTAAAATTTAGTTTAAAAACAAGAAGAATGTTCTTAAATCCAAGTGGAGTAAATTTAAATTAAAATTTAAATATATCTAAGTCGAACTCCACAAACTTTAATAACTGTAAAATTACTAATGGAACATGTTTCGGCAGAACACTTCTGCCATCATCAGCCCTTAAAGAATATAAAAAATTATGACATTGACGTAATTTTTTATATATATTTTTTTTACGTCAATGTCATAATTTTTTATATTCTTTTCGTTTTTGGAGTTCGACTTAGATATATTTAAATTTTAATTTTAAAATTTAGTTTGTTGTATGGTGGGAAACTTATTGTACAACAAACTCGAATTTAGTTGTTTTGAAACGCAGAAGGAAAAGCGCGTTAGCGCCAAATTTCTTGTGATAATAGCACGGCTGTGCTTGAGATATTTGACGTGGCGGATAGTTATGGAAAGAATTTTTATGTTTTAAGGAAAGATTAGGCGCAACGGAACGTAGTGTTTGAGGCTTGCGATGACGAGGAAATTTGCAGTAGGATACCTGTAAAAAGAGCGATCACCTGAAGCAAATAAATAAATAAATGAGCAAACAAGGATATAGATACGACAATGTCGAAGAAATGATGATATAAATAAATAATTAAATATGTAATAATTATTATTTATGCTTCCCATAAATGCGTATTGTTAAATTTGCATTTACCTAAAACTAGTTTCCAATGGGGATATAGCGTGATGGAGACTGATACCCCAAGTAAAAAGCCGTCCGTGTGAAACTAACCTTAAAGCGAATGCGAATTACAGAATTCGTATTTCAGGAGATAATAAAAGTAGTATGATTGTATTATTTGTAATCATAATATTGAACACCATCCTTAATAGCGCTCCAATTAGTAATACATATAATTATATGATTTGTTAAAAGTTATCACGGCAAAACTTGATATTGCTTTCACTATCTTCACCGCAAAGATATTAGCGATTTGTTGCGTTACAAGAGCAAATTCATTACAGAGAACAGAACGGAAGACTTGTGCCTTTGTTACTTCAGAGACTGCGTAGACTCCAAAATTCGTCAGAATTTGCGACGACTGGTATCAACACTCGGCCTTTTGCCCATTTGTCAACAATGAAGTCTCCTCCATACCGTGGGGATGGTGTGATAAAACTTTCACCCTCACCTGGAATTAAAAGACGTAAACAGTAATCGCAGTATGTAAACTGAAAATTCACAGATTTTACTTTGTTACAGCTCGCGAAAATGGTGTGACTCCTGTAATTAAAAATCCGCTAAGAGACACTGCTGACGTTAATTCTACCAGCAACAATGAGGTAAGTACACATGAGTAAATTAAACTGTTGTTGGAAAAAATGCTGTAGGTGTCTGATGGGGAAAGTGGGCAAAAAAGAAAGAGAATCCGACTTGAGCACGATTCCACCGAAGAAGTCACAGAGCAAAGTCCCCAAAAAGCACTAGTATTCAATGAAACCAGTAATTCTTCGTGGGCAGAACTCGAAAGTTTTATGATTGGTACCGTGCAAATTTTTCCCCCAACAATAGCGACACGGCAGATACTAATTCTCCGATATCTAACACCGCTGGGTGAATATCAAGAATTTTTGAGTCACGTTTTCGAGAACGATGCTCTTCGTTTAATTCTTTGCTATGTGAACGTTAGAGCGACCAAGGAAGCTAGACTAGCATTTGAAGCGCTGAAATATCTTGCAGCTCTTTTGTGTCATAAAAAGTTTTCTATTGAATTCATACAAATGGAAGGACTTGAAACACTGTTAGAAGTTCCACGGCCGTCGATTGCGGCCACAGGTGTCTCTATTTGTCTGTATTACTTGGGTTACTGTGAAGAAGCTATGGAAAGAGTGTGCTTGTTGCCTAAATATATAATCAGCAGTTTAGTCAAGTAATTTATTCTTATTTTAATCGTCTATGTTTTACTATTTTTATTCCACCCTTTTAGGTACGCATTGTGGTTACTGGAATGTTCACATGACTCGGGAAGATGTCATGCAATTATGTTTTTTGGATTAACGTTTCAATTCAAAGTAATTTTAGAAGAGTTTGATGCTCAAGATGGCTTACGAAAGCTTCATAATGTGATTTCAACGTTGTCAATTTTGTTGCCTGACACCGACACGTCACAACTAAATGAAGATCAAGAGGGTGCGGCAAGACAAATAGTTCGTCATGTTTGTGTAGCTTACCGACGATACTTAGAAGCCCACTTAAACTCGAAAATTGAGCCAATTAAAAGGTCCCAATTTAGACCCAATGAGAGACCCACACAGCCTCCAGTACCTGCTCAACCGAGTTATAAAGCGTGCAAATCGTCCCCTGAAGAAATACAACAAAACGTGGAGATGTTACTTCAGAATATGCCATTTAGAGGGCACTGGGTTCCCGTGGATCAGCTACTAAAGTTAGGAGGAATAACATTGCTACTTAAGATCATTGCATTTGCTTATGAATGGAACTATAGTGGTAGGGCTGAGACTGTAAGATCAGCTCTGGATGTGCTTGCAATCGCTTGTGTTATGCCTAAAGTTCAATTGTTATTTTGTGAAAGGGTTGAGCTACCTGAGGAGAGCGCCACCGTTGGTATGTGCAAAGTCATACATTGGAAGTATAGTTTGTCAGTTGTTCTTTTTCTAGGAATTAATATTATTTTGGGGGCTGCCGAGGGTGAAATAGTCGCTGATGCCGATGTTCAGAAGGCCGCTCTTAGAGTTATCGTAAATTGTGTTTGTGCTCCTATTTGCAGAGTAAGTCTTTATTTTGGGATCTTCTTAGGATATTGTGCTGATTCTTGTAGGTTGGTGGCAACTTGGCGAGGTTTTCAAGCAGTGTAAATTCTCCTAGTAAAAAAATGAAATTTAAAAACAGTGAAGATCTAATTCAAAAAGTTTGGGACTGTGTTAGAGCCAATAGTGGAATTATGGTCTTACTGACTTTGATGAACATTAAAACACCCATTACTGATGCCGACTGTATCCGTACTTTAGCTTGTAAAGCTTTGGCTGGGTTAGCCAGATCTGAAACTGTCCGGCAGATTGTTTCAAAATTACCGCTGTTCACCAGTGGTCAACTTCAGAGTGAGTACATATTTGCATTAAAGTTAATATTTCCTTATTCACACACTCCGTATTTTTTATCCTTGTCAACAGTGGCATTTTATTGAATAGTGCTTGAATTATTTTTTAGACCTTATGAGAGATCCCATATTGCAAGAAAAGCGGCAAGAACATGTGACTTTCCAAAAATACGCTTTAGAACTACTAGAAAGGTTGTCTGGTAAAACCAAACACAGGGGGAACGACTTGGAAGTTTCTCTTGCCAATATTCATAGAGTGAGTGGTTTATTTCTATTAACTTTATTTAATACCTTGTTTAGGCCAACGTCGTGGCGCAAACGAAGATACAGTTTAATGATAGACAACTTCTGCAATTAATACACCAGCATTTAATAAGCAAAGGTTATCCCGACACCGCTGGTATGCTAGTAAAAGAAGCCAATCTTTCTAATGCCATCACACAGCTTTCCGCCCATCAACCAACCAAGTTTAGATACACAACACCGCTAACTCCCTCAAGAGTAAGTTCTCACAAGCCATGTTAACATTTTCTAAACACTAAAATAGTTTAAATTATCATTCTGTGGATCCCAACATCGGTCTTTTCCGTCACTACATCTCCAGAGAGAAGAATCAACGGCTGTCAGTAACGGAGCAATTTGTTCTTCACCGGCTATTAAGTTGATAAAGTATGTCACATTGGAAACACAGGTTGCCGTGTCTAAAAATTAAAGTTTTAGGAAAACACCTCAAAGTCTCCCGACGACTCCGGTCCAGAACTCCAGATTGCAGAAGCAGACAAACAACGATTTGGTAGTTAGGATCCCTAGCCAAAGTATGTTGGAGGAACCAACGAGTCCACCCGAGCCGTCACGAGTTAGTTTAGACTCGATAATCACCGAGTATTTAACCAATCAGCATGCGCTATGCAAGAATCCAATGGCCAATTGTCCAAAATTCAACCTTTTTGTGTAAGACGATTATGCAATTGTTTTGTAGATAATAATTTAATTTTGACAGCCCCCACAAATGCCCCGATCCAAAGCCAAAGATAACTTCCGCCAACAATTTCGTAGTAAGATGCGCCCGACGTGCTATCGGTTATCAATGTAAATCAATGAACAGAAAATTCATCCATTCAAGATTCTGTCCAGTGCAAACGATAAGGTCGTCATCAGATGGGGATTGTTTTACCTGCGCCAAATTTTTGCCTGGCGATCAAAGTATCATTGTGGGAGATTATAGTGGCGATGTTCGGATTTTTAATCTACTCAGCGGAAACGAGGAACGAGAGTTTCAAACTCATGATAGTTATATTGTACATTTGGAGCCTAATAGAACTGGAGAGTTTTTGCTAACTAGTTCCACCTGGGGGAGACCTTTGTCGGCCCTGTGGGGAATTACTGGATCTGATATGAAGTATAGATTTTACGTTTTTTACACTTTATATTTAAATACTGTTTTAGATTTGCTTTAGATGAGGAGGAATATGTGGAGTTCAGTAAGGTGTCACAAGATCGTATCGTTGGGACTAAGTTGGAATCGGCCACAGTAAGTACACATTTCTATATAATCTGACATCAGTTTTTGTGTGGTTCATTGTTTGATTAAGGTTTGATATTTCAAATACTCAAAGGTGTTCTAACTGTTCAGTCATTAATAAAATTGTTAATTTATCGTCTTTAGTAACGTTGAAATTTTAACATAGATCTATGACGCAAATACCGGCCTATCAATCATGAAGCTAGTTCCCACTGTCAGCAATCAATATACAAGAAATAAAGCCACGTTTAGCCCATACGACGACTTAATTCTATCAGACGGCGTTTTATTTGACGTAGCTTCAGGAAAACAAATCCACAAACTTGATAAACTCAACCAAACTCAAAGTGGAGTATTCCATCCCAATGGCTTAGAGGTATCACAGAAACTCCACTTAGGAGACGGTCTAATAGTTATTGTTGTAGATTGTGTCAAACACAGAAGTTTGGGATGTACGGACATTCCATCTACTCAAAACCGTACCCGTACTAAACCAACGAAGTGCAATTTTTTCACCTGTGAACAGCGCCATCTACGCGATTTCCATGGAACAAGAACTAGATGATGGAGATTCTACTTTTGACTCTAGTTTTAAAACAGTTGATGCAATTGATTATACCAGCATTGCCACTATTGATGTAAAGAAAAACATTTACGACCTAGCTGTGAACCGTTTTGACACACAAATCGTTCTCGTCGAAAATCAAGGAGTCTATCAGTCTGTTCAAGAATCAGTGGTCAGAATCTACGATGTGGGGAGAAAGCGGGACGATGAAGATGAGCAGGTAATATTTTCAAAACCTTACTGTATGGACGACCAATGATAATGAAATATATGGTTTTTCAGGATGAAGAGGAAGACGATGAAGATGACGATATGGACGGTAGTGACGACGATGGTTCCGATAATGATGGTACATATTAACTATGTTATTAAAAATATATTGTTTGGCAGTTATCGATTTTCTAGATCCTCTTGTGATCAACTTGGGAGAAGATAATGAGAACAATGACAATAACGTCAATAATGAAGAAGAGAATGACGATGACGATGATAATCTGTTTGATAGTGAAAGTAGTTGGACTAGTCTGTCGAGTGACTCCGACGAATCGTTCCTGGATGATGTCATGGATCTATAAGACCGTGAAAATTGCTAAACTAAGGATTAAATGTGATAGAATTTTTATGTATGTATTCATAGTGTGATTGAGTGCATTAAATACATTCTTTTAATTATACACAAAAATCAACAGTTTGAGATTGCATTTCTTTTGGTATCATTTAGATACTAGTTTTGTTGTGAGAATGAATACATGACTTTGCAAAATGTCCTGGGCTTAATATTGACCAGCTCTGTATTATATTTCGTAAATAAATCCGATTTTGAAAGATTTTACTGTTTATTCTATGTAGTAAGGCGGTAATAAATTAAAATCTCGTCCAGTTTTTAATGGTAAAGAAATTCAATACTTAAAATAGCACCAAACAATATCGGTAACTATTTCTTTTTAAAAATAATTGAAACAATTTTCATCGGAAAATGAATAAAAAAATCATTTGTAGCGGGTTGCAAAAATAGCAGATTGGTATCACATGTGCCATGCCGTGTATTGTCAGTAATATGGACTTGGAGGTTATAACAGGTGTTTTTTTTAAAGTTGGCCATGAATGTTTGTTTAACGGTGAACGTGCCATCGAACCTAGCGACAGTTCAACACGCTCATACTCCTACCATTTCGGGGTGCAGTGGAACCTCTTCGATAAATTTAGGTTTTTCTGAACTCTACACCTGCATGTTTCGCCAATTCACATAACCGTCTAAATGACAACAGGCAAAAAATTGTGGCCTGTTCACATAAACTCTTAGTCCGCGCCAACTATGACGCCAAATAAAAAAATAATAATAAATAAAACACCCGTTATTATCATGTTAACAAAATAATTCTTAATCGAATAGGGCTTCTTTTAATTCTATACAAGACAAGTAAGGATAAAGCAAATAACCGAGTTCATGTCGGTGTCTGTAATGGACTGGTGTGCGCCCAAAAGAAAATACAAATAATCAAAAAACTTGTGAAATTTTTGGAAATGAAAAGTAATCTACGGGTGTATTTTATCAGTCTTTCATAAATCGGTACAGTACAGATGGTTTTATTTAAAACTACTCGATTCATGTTCAAAGATTAAATATATAGATAAAATATATTTATTACACGATTCTCTATAAATTTTATCTGAAGCTGTTTTTGAGGTTGTTTTTTATATAAAAAATAATTGGGTGTTTTCATAACTACCAAACACGTCAGTCATCACAGCAGGAGTTTGGCGTCTTTACATATAAAGTAACAGGTTTTCAGTTTTAAGTAGACCAGTTGTAAAAAAACACCTTCAAGAAATAAATTTTATTGTTTTAGTTGACATTTGAATTAATTTCAAAAAATAACTGTGTATAAAATTGTTAAATAAATACTGTAGTCTTGTGAGTAGGCACTTTTAAGCTAGTACGCTTTATCTACGTCGTTACGCTAAAATCAAGAATAATGGTCCATAATGTAATAAATCCACTTGAGGTAATTGAACACAGTCGTATAGATGCCGTATTTGTTTCTGAGACCACAACCATCGCCGAAACTTGTGATGCCTTGAATATTGTAGGCCACATTTGATTTTCGTTTGAATGGACACATTAGGCCTCCACCACTGTCACCAGCGCAAGTGTCCGCTTTGCCGGAACGCCATCCGGCACACAACATGTTGGGGGTGATGAGGAAGTGGCGGTAGGATCTTCTGCAGACGCTGGGTGAAACTATGGGGAGCTAGAATCAGGAAAAAGAATTAAATAACGAATCACTAGTTGTAAAATGATTGTATCATAAATCCAACAAAATCGTCGGTCCCTAATGTATATCTTAATTTCTTTTAAGAAATGATCATAAAATCTGTAAAGTATACATTGGCTCTTACGAAGTAAAGACGCAACTCTAGGAAAAGTAGTAAATATTATCCACAGTGTGATAAACGAGCTCGGATAACGTGTTTATGCGAAAACGATGAACCGATCAAGGCCAGTCATGCACTTCCTAGTCTTCGGTAGATTTGCAAAGTAATGCTACGACATTTCACGGTCATTGTCTGAAATCTCCGCCTGAATAAGCACCAAAAATTAGATTAGGATCTGATGGGTGACATTCAATTATTGTGTTGGTTTACGTTTTCATTGCTAGCGTATACAGGGTGTCTCTTCAACACGAAGGTTCTATACATAACAGGAAACAAGAAAGTCTTACAGCAAATGAAGACACCTATAAAATACACCCCTAGAAGTAAAACTTTTGAGAGCTTCTGTTTAATAATACGTTTCTGTTTAAGGATAAATCCAATATCCAGAAAGGCATAAATAATTAGGCCACAAAATTATTAGCTAAATTGTGATTAGGAAACACAAATGACATAAAATAAAACAGCGGAGGACTTAACAGAAGATGGTACAAGATAAAGAAAGGGAAATTGGATTACGATACAAAATTGAGTTGAATAGAAAAAGAACCAAACAATTACGATAGAGAATTCGAGGCAATGTGTTGAGGAATGAAGGCGAATCTACGAGAAAAAAAAAAATGGAAAGATGGGAGTAGTTTACGTACTTAAGAGTAGACATCAACGGAAAAAGAAAAAAGACCAAGAGGTAATGGCTTGAAAGAGGAGTAGAAAGTACGAAATGTTCAGATCTTGTTTTAGCAAGAAAAACTAAAAGATTTGGGACGGTTCTAAATAAAGCAGATGATGGAAGAATATAATGTTTGAAGAGGAGAATGTTAAGGGTCTTTTATGGAAATATAAATATGATAAAACCAAAAACATTCCAATTGGGATTTAAGTTGGGAAGTATACAAGACCCCGCAGAGTGTTATAAAATAATAAAATAGATATAAAATGTAAAGGGGATAATTATTTATAATTCATTTTAGATAATTTCCCCTACCTTTGTCAACTGGGTGTTATATCCACATAAGTATTAGACGACAATGAATGTTTCGAACAATGAATCATTGGTATAAGTACAAAATGCATAATGGTGAATATGGTGGGTAATTGAAAAATTGTAATCAGCTTGTATTGTTTTCTAAGCTGTATGAAATGGAACTGTTGCTCACCTTGGCTTCATGTAAGGTATTAGTGCCGTACGTATCACTAGCCCGAATTTTCCCCCATCCCATTACATTGCAGATTTCTGAAGGCTTAGGACTTCTGTCTGGCAAGCAGGCAATCGGAATATTTACAGAATATGGTAACTGCAAGAGGGCGATGTCGTTATCGACCGTCTTATGGTTGAATTTCGGATGTTGGAAAATCTTGTAAACAGTCATTTCGAGCTCGCGTCCATCTCGAGCCCTCAAGTCATGTTCGTTCAGTCTTACACGTAGATATGGACGAATGCAGTGACTAGCCGTGAGTACCCAGCGCGGGCCGATGAGAGTGCCCCCACAGAATACTTCCTGCAAAGAACATATTTTTCACATAAACCTACACAGAAAATGAATGGTGTTTGATCTGAGGCTAATTTTTATTTTCTATTTTTCTAATTTTGGAATAAACTCGCATAGCCGGGAATTTACTTTCTAAATGATTCATGTTGTCTGTAAAAACAAAATTTACATGTAGAGAACATGTACATATTGAGAATTATGACGTTCAAGGCCTACTGTATGTAGTATGTATGAGTTAGTTATGAATATCCTGTATATATTTACTTATATACAGAGTGAATATAAAGTTCCGCACAAAATTCATAATTTAGTTATGTAATGTTCTTGCGAAAAACGCTCGAACAGATCGATTTTTGTTTTTAAATTGCCATCTTTTGACATAATTTTTTTATTAATGACGTCATATGTTTTTGAACTATGACACCGTCATCAATTTTTTTAAATGGCAACCCCCAATTTTTTTTGGGGTTTTAAATACACTTTTCAATTCTCTATTCAACAAGCGTAAAAATGGCCAGTTTGCATAACTTTTTTTTGAAAAAAATACGTTTTACATCAAAAATTAAAATTTTATTTGTTGAAAAAAATTGAAAAATAACAATAAATTTGGAAAGCAAATAACGAAAAATGAAAAACCATTCAATAAAATTTAACGCAAGTGCTCAAATTGCCACCCGCCAACTATTTGGCACATTCCCAGACGTGTTTTAACGCTTTGAATACTTCGTTCAATCACTTCGGGATTAATCTGCGCCATTTCACCACGAATTCGTAGTGAAGTAGTACTTTTTCAAGGAATAAAAATTTAATTTTTTGAAGTAAAATTTGTAATTTTTTCAAAAAAAAAAAAGTTATGCAAGGTATCACTTTTTACTCTTATTGAATAGAGAATTGAAAAGTGCATCTAAACCCCCAAAAAAAGTTGGGGGTTGCCATTTAAAAAAATCGACCTATTCGAGCGTTTTTCGCAAGAACATTACATAACTAAATTATGAATTTTGTGCGGAACTTTATGTTCACTCTGTATATATTCGTTGCACATATCAAGTGTGATTTTGAATTTACCCACTACAAGTATGTTTTAAATTTTCTTTAGTTTTTATAAAAAACGAAACGTTAGTGAAAGGATTTGGTGTCACGGACACAAGGTTTCTTGGTACAATAAAGTGTCTCCAGAAAAACTTCTCAATTTAAAGAAAATATAATAATATGTATTGCGATTTTATGAGCAATAAGTTAGCATTGCTAGTAATATATGTCCTGTAGCAAATTTCCTAATGCATAAATTTCTTAGAACAGTGTATTTACGCACAAAATTAAAGGAAACTTGAAAACAGTGGACGCGGGATCGAAACGGTGGAATGATCAAAATCTAATGGCAATTAACCCAATTCTTGTCGAATACGTACATAGTATTTGTTGAGGATGGCCACGTGCCAAGGCCACTTGTATTTTTTGGATTCAACACCACCAATGATCTTCAACATTCGGGATTTGCGGAAGGGCTGACCGCAACGCTTCAGTTTTCGTTTCCGAGAAACCCTGGTCGACATGTCGTTGCTGGTGTATTGATACCTGTTTATTTCTTCAAAGTGCTATTGTTAGTATACAAGACATTAATAATTCTAATGTAATAAATTGTATGTGAAAGCCATAAAAATTTTACATTTGCTCGTTGAATTCATAATGGTTTTCGAGCCATATAGTTTTGTGAACTCGGGTCACCTTACGTAATAGTCAACTTGACGTGACTTGAGGTTGTATTTATAGACACAGCAAATCGACACACCTTACACATCTACAACCAATACAAGAAACAGAGTTTTTCCGGGTACACTGTTATAAATATAAAATAATAAATAATAAATAAATATAAAATATTTGAAAAACTAGAGTACTAAGTCGGCAATCAGCCTTTTCTCGACTATTCAATAAACTGGAAGAACTTACAACGTGGCGAATACAGCAATCTACTTTTGAGTTTATTAATTTAATTCTCATCACTCTTTAGTCTAACTTTAACTATACAATTAAACGGGCAAAGGGTTGACAAATTATTATAGAAAATTAGACAAAAAAACGCCGAATGGCAGAACTAATCTATAAGATTTTGAATTTTTTTATTTTATTTCCTCTAATAAGTCCTATAACATTTTCTCGTCGGAGTTACTGCTTACGAGAAAAATGCAGAAAAGATTCATGACGTGACGGTCGGGGGCGGTTTTTTGAGTTACAGCAGTTGAGCAGTTGAATGAAATAAAGCAAAGACAAAAGTGCAAATTAACTTTTCTCACCATAAGGATCTTGTTGAGTATCCATAAGATTCAACACGTAATTCTCACACATCGAATTGTCGTGGTAGCAATAAGCGGTTTGTTCTTGCTGCCTTTTTCTACACCGCCCAGGTTTCCTGCAGATACGAATTCTCTGCGTCCTGCAGTTTTCAGAACACGGAGACCAACTTGACCACTTACTCCATACTCTAGAAGGCGCTTGACGAGTCAGATGACTACTGTCCTAGACACTAAATTTTTAGATAATTTATGGGAAGACAACAAAAACTTACTTTGTTTAAATGAACAACCCGAAATTCATTCTTTTGGCGTGCTCTCCTCCTACACCGCTTTTTTCCGCAGGGTTTTTCTTCGTAGATTCTCGAACCTTCGCATTTTGGAGAAGTGCACTTCTTCATCCTTCTTTGCAGGCAGTCGATACAACGGGTCCATGGGGACCATAATGTGTACAATTCTGTTTCGTTTGTTTGAATCATTGGTGGAAAAACTTCTTCAGGTATCTCTCCAATGGTAACATTGTTGGTTGCTGCCGTTGCTGAATCTCCATCCTGCAATTATTTTTCACCGAGTTATAATTCAAACAGATAACATAAAGTAAATAATAAAATGGGCGTATGTAAAACTAAATTTGTAGAAAGTCAATGAGGGAATTCTTTGCAATTTTCACAACTGGTGCGTATGTGGTTAGATTAGATTTTCACAAAAAATATGCGTCCAGACTCTAATAGGGGAAATGCGCACAGCATGGAAATAAGTTACTTTCAACAACTTTAGCTACAGGAAAATCGCAAATTCTACAACCAATTAATTTAATTTTTTTATACTATGTACTATAACTTACTTTATACTACACTTAAAATATTTCGGTCTTATTATGTATATGTGTAAAGAAGAAACATGATATTACTTCTAGACTTTCTATCTTGAATTTTCCACTTTGCCATCCCTTCCCGCTGCGTGTACACGTAAAATTTTAAGATAAGATAGTTTTTGTCCCAGATCGTATTACACTTTAGTAATGTCAGTAATGCGTGGGAAATTATGATAAATTACACAATGAAAGATAAAACGATGTGGTCCATGTTTCCTCTACGTATACAAACTACTCCAACTTTTATCGCGAACAGCTGATTGTTGAATGAATAAATCCATTATGTGGGCCGTAATTCGAAATCTAAATTTATGAACCACTTTATTTCCTTTAAAACTGCATTAACACCAGAGACCCGAGTCAATTTTGCCTGACCCTAATTTAGCTTCTGTTAAATCGATCTGTGTAACCGAAGTTAAGCAATTTTCCCATCCCAGAGAGGAAGTAGCAAAAAAGAATCCCGGTTTATTTTCAGCCAACATTCAAAGTTCAATTTGTAAAAGAAAATAATCCAATCGCTTTTCGCGATTTTTCCCCTTTAATAACAGCGCGGATTTGCATGTGTACAGCTTTCCCGCTGGAGCAATTGTAGAAAGATGAACCATTTAATCGACGAGTGAAAAAACTGTTTGTAAAACAGACTAAACAAACAATCGCACTGGTCTACCATCTTGATGAAGGATGAAAGCACTTTTCAGTGTGCAGCCGTCTAATATTTATTGCTTGGAAGCCCGCGTGCCGGCTGAAATGTTTAGCAGGAAGGAAGAAAATTTGGCCAACTATAATAACCAAAAACTACTAATTGGATAAGTGTTTTCTTTTGTTAAATTGTTACCTAGCTGTTATTGCATCAGTTTGAGTGAAGGAGGAAGTTTTCGATAATTGTTTCTAAAGCCACACAAGCAAAATGTATTTATGAATTGTCTAAAAATTATGCTAAACAATTCGGTTTTTTGTCTATTATGAAAAGTACTGAACGATATTCGGCCGATACGCAAATAACAGACGCAATTGATTATAAAATCTTGTCTGTTGTTTGCCACTTCTCACCCTCATGACGTTAATAATTATAACCTACCTATAAGTACATCTTAAGTTTTGGCCACATAATAATAAGGGATGTTTCTATCAGTAATCCGTAACAGTGACATTATTATAAATGTCATGGATCATCTACTGGCATTTACAAAGAATCGAACTGCAAGTTAAGCAGTTTTGAAATGTTTGCACTGATATAACTATGACATTTCCGTAAATGATAAGCTGGAGACTTTTCTAGGTAAATACGGTGACACACATATGTCCGTTTCTTTACACTCTTGAAATGGATTTCCACTCTTCATAACCAATGTTACTTCATTTTGGTTTAAACTCAACGACAACATACGGAATGTCCCAGAACTCGCTCCTGATGGAGAAAAGGGGCATATTATTAATTATGCCGATAACAATGAAGAGTAGAAAATGTCAAAAATTTTCTTTTTCTTTCATTAATAACAGAGATACATGGTCTCATTTGACAGTAGTATGACAAGTAAGGGTATCTAAACCTAACCATAGTTAACACCGAATTCAGTGAAAATGTACGATTCATTCGAATTGTTTACACACAGAAAGATAATTTTTATATCATTTTGCTATTCAAAATGTTAACAGTGAGTAACAATGATTTAAATTTGTTAGCAGTGGCGTGTGTGTGCATAATGAAAAAGAAACAAAATCGATTAATGAAAAGACGTCAGCCACGAAGTAAATGGGTAAAGAAATGGTTGTTGCAGCGTGATAATTTAAAAATTCTTTTGAACGATTTCTAATATCGTTTAGACGAACAGCACTGATATTATTATTTTATGATATTTATGATATTGATTTATTATATTTTATATATGAAAATTATATTATTTTCGAAATCTTGAATAATACTAATTTCCTTGATAAATGTAATAATACTTTGTATTTTTCCCTTAACTGGACGAGATAGACATTTTTTATCTACACTTTGAACCATTATACAGAATCGCCGAGTTTTCTCTGGGAAGTGAGTTCTGGGACATCCTATATTTACCGAGAGAAACATCTTCAATTAAAAAATTACGTTTGATTGCTCAAAATACTTTCTAATACTGTCTCCTTCATATAAGAATATTTTATTATCTACTGGAATATAATTATTATGATATACAAAGAATTAGGTTAATGGTATTATTCGGTTTAGACTCTGTATCTTTGATGATTTTGTGACAAGAAAGCATTTTATTTCCGGAATAGATATAAATGTAATGTTTACAAAATGACGCTATTTTGTCTTAATTCATCATTTCATTCATTAATAAAACGATAAGAAAGTAAAACACAAAAATACAGCCTATATTTAGAACATATTTGTATTCGCTTTGGATGAGTTAATATTAATGTTATAAAAACATTCATGTGTAAATAGAAGCCATAAATGGGGTTTCTTAACACATGTGCTATATTGTGGTTATTATTATGCACACTTAACCAGCTTGCCAAAACTGACAATCTGGGAGTCTGATAATCTAAAACCTGAGAATTTGGAAGTCATAAACCTGAAAAAGTACGAAATCGAAAGATTAATTAAGCAAGACTGAAAAACTTCAGAACAAACAGCATGAGAATAACACAATTATTCGAGAACCTAAAAACTAAATGGACAAGTTGAAAACACAAAAATCTTGACCTGAAAGGAAGAAATTGAAGACCTGAAAAACTGAAAATCCGAAAGCCAGACAATCTGAGAAGCACGAACTTGAGAATTTGAAGACTTTTGTTAGAAAATAAACTGACAGGAAAGACTGAAAACCTGAAAACCTGAAAAACAGAGAATGTAGGAACCTGAGAAACTGAAAATCTGATAAGTTGAAAAGCTAAGAATATTTTTTTTACAGACCGGAAAATATGGAAATTTCAGAACCCGAAAACAGTATTGAATCTGAAAGACGGAACCTGAAAATTTCATAATCAAATTCAAATTAAATAATTTTTTTCCTGGGGGTTGAGCTACCTACCAGGCGCGTCTCCAGGTGGCGGATAGGAGAATGGCTAGAGTCTTCACCGACTTTAGTTAGTGGGGGGTTAGTAGGGAGGACCAAGGTCTAAAACCCTTGCTGCGCCGAACGAAAGCCTCTCGCCGCGGACCAGCTCGCGACACATACCGTAAACCGCCTGACCTGTGCAACGACCCTCCACACATGGTGGGGGTAGTGCAGGCAGGGGGCACGGGGGCTTGGCTTCATTGTCTGGCCGCGTGGATGAGGTACCACTATAAAAACCTCCCCAATCTTAAGGTATTGCGCGCGCCGAAAAGATGCATGGCCGGGGGGCAGCTCGGCCACTAGCGGCAGACCTCAGGGCACCAGGCGAACCCTGTTGTATGTAGCCTTCTATGCGTACAGAGGGCACTGCGCATAGTGACCACCCTTTCCCTCCTACTCGTGGGACCATTTATGGATACCGAAGTAAACGAAAACCAACCAAACACACCCCTGGGAGGAGGTTCCGAAAGGACGGATCCACCCAGGAGATTGTCCGGAGCTGCCAAAAGACGGCTCCAGAAACAAAAACAGAAGGGTTTGCAACCTGCTGGTGGACAGGGGGCCGCAAGGACCCCAGGCTCTACAGCGGGCACAAGCTCGACTGCGGAACCGGGAACCAGTACCGGAAGCAGGGGGAATTCTCTGGCAGTCGGGGGCAAAAAACGCCGACGACTGCCAGAGGGCACTCCCAGCGACAAAACACGTCCGCCAAAAAGGAGGGGTGGGCCTACCAGGCCCACTGTATCATTTGCGGCGGCCGTGTCGGATATCCAGATGGCAATTTTGCCGCATGGATATCCAGCAAACGTCCTCAGCGAGGATCAGGCGGATCTGATCAAGACCGCACTGATTCAGGCTCTGGACGAAATACAAGAAGGGGAGCCTGCACCCAGGTTCTCCGCCGTAAATTTCCGGGGGGGCTACCTGCTCGCCTCCTGCGCCGACCAGCCCACCAGAGAATGGCTGGTGCGGGTGGTCACAGGTAGCGTACCCTGGGAAGGGGCGGAACTTAGTGTTGTCGACGCTAAGGACGTCCCGAAACCCGTGAGGGTGATGACATGGATTCCGGGGCCTGAACAGGAACCGGAAGTCGTGTTGCGGCGTCTTAAGACACAAAATCCAGGTCTTAAGACAGAAAGCTGGTCAGTAGTGAATAGGAGGCTGGACCCCAGGGGACAGCAACTTATCATCCTACTGGATGAGCACTCCTGGACTAAAATCCGGGAGGAGCTGCAATGCAGGCCATACCTGAATCTCTCCAGGGTGGTGTTTAAAGCCCTGGGGAGAGGCAGGCAAGAATCCGAAGGGATGGAGGTTGAGGAGGGGGGGACCGCAAGGAATACTCCCGATCCGACACCCGAATCCCAAGGAGACGAACAAGGGGCCGAATAGGACCCTTGTGTCATCCGAGGGGATGAAGAAAAACGTGGGCATCTTCAAGGCCTTACAGATAAACATGCATCACTGCAAGGCGGCGTCAGCTGCTCTGCAAAGATACATAACTAATAGCGATATTGATATCGTGCTGATTCAGGAACCATGGGTATATAGGGACCAGATCAGAGGACTCAGGATGGGGAACGAATGGGAGCTCTTAACACCAGGAGGAAGTCATCCAAGAGCTTGCATACTTGCAAAGACAAAAACGAATACACTGCCAATGTGGGGGCTTAGTGGTCAGGACCTCATGGCAGGCAAGATAAAAATCACTATGGCAGGAAGCGAGAGAGAAATAATAATCGGATCCGCATACCTACCATACGATCAAGCGGGACAACCCCCAACACCAGAGGTTAGACGACTGGTAGAATACTGCGAAGAAACCAACACGCAGCTAGTGCTCTGCTGTGATTCCAACGCCCATCATATAGTGTGGGGAAGTTCAGGGACCAACAGAAGAGGTGAGTCACTTTTAGAATTTATTATTAGTAATAAGCTAGAAGTAGTAAACCGCGGTAACGAACCTACCTTTATCACCGCGACAAGGCAGGAGGTTATCGATATAACGTTAGGTACGCCGTTCGTGTGCCGAGTTATTCGTGAGTGGCATGTTTCATCTGAACCACGGTGTAAGATAAATAGGTGATTGCACGCGCCACTCATGTATACGGGTTCCGTGTCGCCGAACTGCTAACGCGACAGAGACGGAATTGTAAGACAAGGATGTTCGACTCGGGCCACACCGTGAGTCGGGCTTTGTCGTTGGTGCATGTCATTGTGTGCAGGTGAATGCGATAATTGCGCCTAATCCTTATTTGCTATTCATAAAAACAATCTAAAAGAATATAACCGTGCAATTTGGAGAAATCATGACGTTTTACCATTACCATCTAGTTTGTGGAGTATGAATTTAATTCCAAACACTGACAATAATTTAATCGCGTTGACAAAATTAGCACTCTTGAAAAATAATATTCTTTTAGAAAAGAAAGTTGTCGTCAATAAGAATCTTGAAGTCGATTGTTACATATTTGAACATGTTACGAATTTGACAAAACAGAGAAACAAGCAATATTGAGCGATTAAAAGAATTGTTAATAAAATTTGATTTGCCACGGCAGTTTTCTGAAAGTGCCGGATGAGTATTTATAGTACTATATTACAAGGATATTTTATTGTCACAGAGACATTCTAAATGTGATTTTGTTATGAATGAGAATGCCAACTTAGAACATGAATCATCAAAAAATAAGTGCAATTATTGTAAAAAAATTAGTACAACTTTAATCACCAAATGTGTCAAAATGTGCAAATATATAAAAAAAAACATCACAATTGGTTACTCACTTGTTTAATATTGCATATAAGAATCCGACAACGTATACATTTCTACGTAATCAGGAAATTTTGCCTTAACCATCCATTACAACAATTAGGAGATATTTGGCACGAGTAAATTTAAAATGTGGCTTACTTAGATGATCGATTTTTGAAGCATTTAGACTGAAAATGGAAATTAAAACTGAATTTCAAAGACGTGGTATACTGATTTTCGATGAGATGCAGGTGAGGCAGTGCGTTACTTTAAATGTAAAGACTATAAAACTGATGGGGGACCAAATAAAAAAAAAAGAATCTAGATTACAGTTAACCTGAAAATCAGTACCTACATAGTTTGTTGAAATGATATTAATAAGTCATTGTACCGCTTGCTAATATTGCAGTAACCAGTAGCTCATAAGTTCTCCCTTAATATGTAATTTGCTATTTGTTTGTTACTTTAAATATAGTGTTTCCAACGAACTGGCAGTTTATCTTACAGAGAAAAATCGCGCGCACAAACAGTAGCGCTTATTTTCTGTTTTTCAATCACGCACCTACCCTATTTATCTATAAATGCATGATCACATCGCATTCTATTCTGTAGATATAATATGTACTGTAAAGACATTTATCATTACTGAAGTAAGTTGATTCAATATAATTGGTTCTCAAAATATGTGGATTCAATTATACTTCCATCAAAATCTCATTGTCTCCGCGAATCTCGAGCGCCCATGGCCCCAGTCTACCCTCTCTCTCTAACCCACCGCGTTAGCAAATTCGAGACAAGTCGGCTGGCTCGTCGCATCACCTATTTATCTTACACCGTGATCTGAACCTACGCTCTCGGATCACAGGTACGTAAGATTCGATATTGAATCCCCGCCGGAGACGGTCGAAAGGTACAGAAATCCAAGAAACTGTGACTGGCAACTCTACAGAGAGGAACTAGTCCAGGGGTTGGAAGAATGTCCCTCGAGACCTCAAACTCCGGCGGGAGTTTAAATAATGAACGAATGCATTACAGCAGCCATAAGGAGAGCTTATGAGAACAACTGCCCACTCAGAGAGAGAAAGGTCAAACGGGAGACCAAGTGGTGGAACCGTGAACTTTCCGAGATGAGAAGGGAGGTACGGAGATTGTTTAACAGGGCCAAAAGGACTGGGAGATGGGAAGAATACAAGACTTCCCGTCTAGAATATGGTTACGCAGTGAGGGAGGCGAAAAACACCTCATGGAGGAGGCACTGTGAGGAGATCGAAAGAACTCCGGAATGTGCCAGACTCCAGAAAGCCTTGCTGAGGGACAATCGGGGTAAGATTGGAACTCTGCAAAGACCTCATGGGGGATACACTGAATCGAGTGAGGAGTCTCTGGAACTCCTTCTAGAGACACACTTCCCGGGGAGTGTATCCTCGGCAAATGCAACAAACATTCCAAACCTAGACATACCGAGTCATCGGGCGTCCAGGGAGGAGTGGAAACTTGCCGATAGGCTGGTTAACAAAACAAGACTTGGATGGGCAGTGAAATCTTTCAAACCATTCAAATCTCCAGGAATCGACGGAATTCTTCCGCTGATGCTTCAACAGGGATTCGAGGAATTAGCCTCCCCCCTGTGCGCATTACTCAGGGCCAGCCTGGCCTTGAAGTACGTGCCAATGGGCTGGAAGAAAGTGAAAGTGGTATTTATACCAAAACCAGGGCGAGAAACATACGCCCGGGCGAAATCCTTTCGACCAATAAGCCTAACATCATTTCTCCTTAAGACCTTGGAGAAACTGATTGACAGGTATATCAGAGACGATGTTCTGGTAAACGCCCCTTTACATCGGTACCAATTTGCCTATCAATCTGGAAAATCATGCGAGATGAGCATCCACGAGCTTACTCGTAGGATAGAAGGAACCCTGGAGAATCGAGAGATTGCGTTGGGGGCCTTTCTGGACATAGAGGGTGCTTTCGATAACACCTCATTCAACTCTATTGCGGAAGCAACTAAGAGGCGGGGTATAGCTCCTGTGGTAGTGGAATGGATCGACTCGGCCTTAAAAGGCAGAGAGATTTCATGCATCATCGGCCCGGTAACTAGGGGGGTGGTGGCAGCCAGAGGATGCCCACAGGGAGGCGTTTTATCGCCTTTATTGTGGTCACTCGTGGTCGACGACCTCCTGGGGAACCTGGAGCAGACAGGAGTTCACGCACAAGGTTATGCGGACGATATCACCATACTCGTAAGCGGCAAGTTCGGAGGGGCTGTATCAGAAATGATGCAGCGGGCTCTGACAGTCGTCGAGAGATGGTGCACTGAGAAACAGTTGTCGGTTAACCCCGATAAGACTGAAGTCATGGTCTTCACAAGAAGGAGGAATCTCATCGATTTGAAGAGGCTCCGACTGTGGGGAAAAGAATTGCGGATAGGGAAAGAAGTCAAGTACTTGGGACTAATGCTAGATACCAAACTTAGTTTCAAACCCCATCTAGAATACATCACCACCAAGGCTACTCGGGCCCTATGGGCCTGTAGAGGCATGGTGGGAAAGACGTGGGGATTAAAACCAGAAATGGTTCACTGGCTCTACACCAAGGTCATAATTCCCACGGTAACATACTCTTCGATAATTTGGTGGCATAAGGCGTCTGGAAAGCACGCTACAAGGCTTTTAGGGAAGCTGCAAAGACTTGCCTGCCTTGGAATAACGGGAGCAATGAATACAACGCCTACCGCAGCCATGGAAGTGCTCCTGAACCTCCCTCCGCTACACCTTTTGGTGAAATCGGAGGCAATGAAGGCAGCATACAGGCTTGTAAGTGCCGGATATGGCAAGACCCACGTTAGAAGGGGATACCACACCGAGATATTTGGGAAAATACGGAACGATTGCGTGCTGAGGACAGAGTATGACTTTTGTAAACCCTTCGAGGTAGTCATACCGAGAAGGGAGGAGAGGGTCGATACCCGGAAACTGAGGAATAACAACGGAACCATCTGGTACACGGATGGGTCCAAAACAACAAAGAGCACTGGGGCAGGGGTAGCTGGAGAAGCACCGGGGGATGACATGAGCATCAACCTGGGCTCCTTGGCAACCGTGTTCCAAGCAGAAATCACTGCTATTGACATCTGTGCCGGGGAAATAATGAGGAGGGGCTGTGCAAACAGGCGGATCCACATTATGACTGACAGTCAGGCAGCGCTTAAAGCTCTGGAGAGTGTCGAAGTACGCTCCAGAGTTGTGAAAGAATGTCTCGAATCGCTTGTGGAACTGGCAAAACACAACAGAGTGACTCTGTGGTGGGTGCCGGGACACAAGGGATTTGAAGGAAATGAAAAAGCTGACCTCCTAGCCAAAGAGGGAGCGAAAACACCTTTGATAGGCCCAGAGCCCACTTGTGGGATCGCACATGAGACTGCAAAAAGGATGATTCAGGGCTATATCAACAGAGAACACCACATCCATTGGAATAACATTCCTGGACAGAGGCAATCGCGGATGTTCATGGAAGGCCCGTCAAAAAAGCGGTCAGAAGAAATCCTGAGATTGAGCAGGAGACAACTGAGAAAGGTAGTTGGACTCTTCACGGGACACTGCTGTCTCATGAAACACCTCACCACAATCGGGGTGAAGCAAGATCCTGATTGTAGGATGTGCAGGGAGGAGGAAGAAACTCCACTACACATACTATGCGAGTGTCCAGCGCTTGAGGCGGGGAGGCTTCGACACTTCGGGTTGACGTATGTTGAACCGAATGACATAAAACATATGCCCATAGATTCTGTGCTGAAGTTCATCAACAGCACAGGCCTTATGGAGTAAGCTTGCTAAGTGGGGCACAATAAGCTGAAGCTTCAGTGCAGCGGGGTCTGAACCGCGCCCCTTAAGAATAATAATAATAAATAATTTTTTCCCACTGCTATACTACATATAAAAAGAAAAATAGGGAGCTTTTCGCTTTAGAAACGTATCTTAATACAGTCTAAATAAGGCGAAATAAAAGATAAGGCTCGGAATGAAAGCAGGAAAGTTGAAAATTTGTTTTGAGTACTCAAACGTGTCATAAAATTTCGTGTACCTTTGATTTTATACTAGTCCTAGCTGACCCGGCGAACTTTGTATCGCCTTAGAATCAATAACACAGGGGACCAGGACCCCCCCCCTGGGCTCCCATGTCCATGTTTTAATAGATATTCTGCTATTCGGGGCGGAGACAAATCCAACAAATCAAAAACCATGAAAATTGGTCCAGCCGTTTTCGAGTAATAAACCCAAGGGGCCCCCTGGCCCCATATCCATATTTTAATAGTTATTCTGCTAAAAAAAAAAAACATAAAAATCGGACCAGCCCAATAGGGCACCCTGGGTCCCCATATCCATGTGAAAAATAGTTTACCATCTATTCTCATACCTACCAAATATACAAAAAGAAAATTATCAAAATCTGTCGAACCAAAAAATCGGTCCAGCCCAAGGGGCTTCCTTGAACCCCGATATCCATGTGAAAAATAGTTTACCACCTATTCTCATACTTGCCAAATATACAAAAAAAAAAATCATCAAAAACGGTCGAGTCAAAAAACCGGTCCAGCCCAAAGGCCCCCCCTGGGCCCCTATATCCATGTTAAAAATAGTTTACCACCTATTCTCATACCTGCCAAATGTACAAAAAAAAAATACTATTAAAAAGCAGGGGTTGGTAATAGAAAAGTGAAAATTTAGAGTTGTATGTATTTTTTAATGCCACATAATAAAAAAATATAAAAAAAATATCAAAAAAAAATTGGGGTGGACACCCCTTAACATTTAGGGGGATGAAAAATAGATGGTGTCCGATTCGCACACCCAACCGATATGCACACAAAGATTCACGAAAATCGGTCGAGCCATTTCGGAGGAGTTTCATTACAAACACTGTGACACGAGAATTTTATATATTAGATAAAATCAATAGCTATACTCAAGATATAATGTTAAACGTTAAGAAGAGCGGTTGTTTGCAAATATCTTATTTCCGATACTTCGTATATCATTATTTATTATTATGAAGGTTGTAGGAGATAATATCTCTAGAGGTTTGGTTGTGTGCATTTTTTTGTGTGATTAACCGTTTTCGAGATATTTCGCGTAGAGTATGGAGCGCGCTTCCGGTAATAGTGTTTACTTTCTGGAGGGAACGCGTGATGATTTCATTGCCGCCTCATAAGGACCCAGAACGTTCGTTCCCTGCAAATATGACGCGGAACCTCCGTTTGAAAGCAGTGTGAAGTCGAAACTACTGGCCGACACAATCCGTGTGATTCGTGCGAAGTGTTTAAATAAATAACCCTGCCCCTACTATTTGTACATAGACAAAGTGTTGTGTTGAAATAAGTTGTAAATACTTCGTTTATAGTTACAAAGCATTCTGACTGAATTATGAACATCGATGGCTACGCCCCTCTGCTTCAAGGGCCCATTTGAAGCCTACGCCCACTGTCTCAAGGGACCTCCCTGTCTCAATGGGGCTCCTCGGACCCCTCTGTTTCAAGGCGGGCCCTTTGGGGGCCTCCTTGTTTTAGTTATCGTAACATTTGTATCAGAAAATAATTAAATAAACTCGATTCCTACCATCGTCTGGGCAAGTGTCACTTTCAGTCACTTCACTTTCAGGAGACTAGGGACCCCCTTGAGACAGCGGGGCCCGAGTGTGTCCCCTTGGGACAGGGACCTACTACGCTAGTCGTTTCATTGACACGCGTCCCCACTCACTACCTCGCTAAAGAAAGTTTTACTTTCAATGAATTAGAAAACAATAATGTAGTAAGAATTTGAAAGAATTCATTGACAAGATAAAAGTGTCACTTTGTAAATAACTCCTTTTGTCTACCTGAATGTTTTTTAGCTACTGTTGGACCCGGTAGGTGACGCTGTTGTTGAGATACAGATTTTTTTTTATTTTCTGACCGATCTTGATGAATTTTTTTTGTATTTACGGGTTCACGTGGACGATTCTTAGCTACAGTTGGACCCGGTGGGTGGTGCTGTTGTCGAGATATTTTGATATTCATTTAAAAAAATAATAATTCCTTTGCAAGTTCATTGCATCGTAGTAGTCTTGCATCGTAGCTTGGCATTGTTTTGATATTTGGATTTCGGATTGTTGAAGTCATCGTGCATTAACGCGTTTGCATTTGATGCATTCAAAAATTTACCACCCGAACCAAAATAAAATTCGAGACAATTACAAAGGAAAGTTGGAAAATTAACTGACGATAGGAACGACGTATTTGGTTGATTCTGTTTTTGTTTTGTTCGTTATGCTCCTGGGATGGAAATAACTCAATTGAATGTTTTCAAATGAAAAAAGAAATCTGGAAGATCTGGAAAAACGCATTCCAGCCTAAACCTATAGGCATAATAAAAATTAAAATAAAATTACATTTTTCTTCAAACGTCAGAAAAGGTGACATAGGCAATGACAAATGGCCATTTTGTCCTCCGTTCAATTGAAAAAGCGTGTGCTTTGATTTTTTTTTTTTAATTTAATTATCTCAGACCGGCCGTCAGACCTACAGACTTGCCACGAAAAGTCCTACTTTTACTCCTAATATATGTTTTTACTTTTGTATTGTTTGATCTGTAAAAACAAATTAAATTATTGAAAATTGGACAAAACAACTTCTGTCGGGTCAGCTAGTTCTGTATGAATTGTTGTATGTAATAAGAAATAGTAAATTGTTTTATTAGGAGCAAAAGTCAGGCTTTTCGTGGCAAGTCTGTATATAGGTTTGACAAATGAAACTTGACTGACCACCAGCAGCGCATAGAGTAATTTCAAGGTTACTTTATGCGCCGCCAGAGGACTTTGTTTGTGATGGCAGAGAAATGGCCACTTGACTTTGTTCTTACCTATTGACGTATGCAATGTCACGTTTTTCTGACGTTTGAAGAAAAAGGATATTGTTTTATTTTATTAACAAAACGGTGTTTTTATTTGTTTTACTCCATATTTATTTATCGGTTTTCTTTAATTATAATTTTTTTCAAAAACCATGATTTTTTTTATGCGGCGATATGTGAAATTTATGAGTCACCCCGTACCTATATGTATGTGAGTATTATGAAATTAAAAACTATTGTTAAATGTGTGTGGCGAAATAAGAATATTACATAGTTTCAAAATCTTTTCCTGATGTTATTTACTCTTGATGGTCTGGAGTAAAAGAAAGACTACTAAACGATGATGTGAGTTAGCATCACAAAGTTCGTACACTCTTTAATGTGGTAACATTTTTTAGATATTGAAACTGAGTTTACAATTTATTGCTGCATTGTTATAGTATATTATTTATCTAGAACGAGAAGTGAAGTTTAAAGTACGAGCAAGTTGTTTACGGCCGAGGCGCCTAGCCGAGGCCGGAATTACTTGTGAGTACCTTTAAAAACACTTCTTCGTTCGAGGTAAATACAACGTTTTATTTCATACTGCAAGTTTAATGAACTAAGTCATAATAAAAAGAAATGTTGTGTTTATCTCGAACAAATTATGCGTAATAATTAAATATGCGGGAACTAACATTCCCATAGTAACAAACGTTTGTCAAAAATGACAACGAAAAAACTGGGTCACGGTGAATGGTTTTGGATATTTTATTCGATTATTCTGTTTAAAATGGAGAAAATTGAAGTGCCTCAAGACATTGTAGAATAAGCAGATCACGTGAAGAACAATTTGATGCCACAAAAAACTCGGGAACAATGTAAGAAATGATTGACGTATAATTTTAAAGTACTAGGACTTTAAAATTTTTCTTTAAAGTACTAGGACGTTAATGTTCCACTTTTGGTATCAAAAATAATCCGAAAAATGTAACTTTAGATACAAGTATGAAATAAAATATTTAATTTAGGTAATAAATAAGAAACGAAGCTCTGATCTATCTGTTTAATTTAAGATATTTTAATTAGTAAATTTTTTATTAATACTATCCTTTTTATTAATACTTTTTTACATTGATACGTCGTAGATTTTTTTTCAGATAACAATTTCTTAAAATATTTTACACACTACAAATTAGTATTTTTAGAACATATTAATAGCCAATTTTACGGCGACAGGTAAGTAGGTGTTTCTAATAATATTCTCATATAAATATTAATTAAAAACAAAAATGAAAAAATAAAAAAAATAAAAAAAGTTTACGGGTCCTTTATTACCCCGTGGTGGTCCTCACTGCCCCAACAAAATTAGGCACAAAAATCGCAGACGAATGTTTCGCCTTAGCACATGCTTTGTGAGCCCATTTGCCACACATAACGCAGCGGATCCACATTTCAGCATTTCTGTCAAATTCCCCAGAACAAGCAAATGTCATCGTCTCCAGAAAAATCACCGTCACTCTCTTCACTTGAGAATCTAATTTTCTTCTTTTTCTTTGCTTTACATTTCCTATTGAATATCAATTCGTTTTCGGAAGTTTGAGTATCAAGACCTTTACGACTTTCTTTTTATTGAAACTTTTCTTTCTTTGCTGCTTTGCTTCTTTTTTACCTTGTTTTTTATTCAGTTCAGTTTCTGTCAGCATATTCAAAAGCAATTTTTTTAATTCCATCCCCACAAATGGCATAAAACAATTTATTTAGATAATTTTAACACGTTTGCTGCAAGTTCCTCTTCTTGGGCTTTTGTGAAAACCAGTATGCGTCCTAAGGAAGGAATATAATTTGATCGTTTTTTAACTCTGTTTTGTAAGGAAGTTCTCGGTATGCTAAACATCCTAGCAACTTCCCTTACAGGTTTTTCGTACATATTTTCTTGGCATCTGAAATAAACATACACATTGCACATCCACATTGCAGATTTTTTTTAAAGAGTTTAAAAAATTAAGACGGAATAATTTCTTTATATACAATGTTTTGCGTAAACACTTGTTCATTGTGCGAACTCCAGATTGGTTTGTTCGCTGATGTAGAAACGGAGACCATCGAAAGTACGAAGCAGAAGACATTACTACCAGTATTGTGTTGAAAAACCTCTTGAAGTATATGATCAATAATGGCACGTTGTTCATTATTAGAAGTTTCATACATTTGATTAAACAATCAATCTTCCGCTTCTCGATTGATTTGTTGAGAAGGTCGCAGGTCAGTTAAATGAAAATATTGTGGAATTGGTAAACCAATTTTTCGGCAAGAAAAATTATGCGATAAAAGAATTGTATTTTGCACAGCTTCATTCGTCCTCTATTTCACACTCTTCACACCCCGCACCCAAACATCCATGCAGAGGTATAAGTGTCTTAATAAGCATGTCTTAAGTTCTCTACACAACTTGCGCACCCAAACTTAGGGGAGGGGCTAAGATATATTTAGCTGCAGTGGTCCAACTTCTCACTTAAAACGATTCACGCTCATTTAAATCGATGACTGTAATGAACCGCTTTTCCCCTAAAATGATTTGCAAATAATTAACGAACCTGTGAAATTTTTGAAAATGTAAAGTAATCTTGACATAGAACTTGTCAATGTCTTTCATTAAAAAAAAAACAATTATCAAAATCGGTGCAGTACAGACTGCTTTATTTGGTTAAAATTGATTCATGCTCAACGATTAAATATATAGACAATTCTTCTCTGTGTGTGTACCTCACCGAACTCCTCCTTAAACGGCTAGACCTATTTTGATGAAATTTTGTGTGTGTGTTTGAGAGGGACCCTGGATTGTTTAGATTCTCAATTGGACCCGGTAGGTGTCCCCAATATTTTTTTAAATGAAGTTCATCATCAAAATCATGAATAATTGACATCAGTCATTTATAGCTTGGCGTTGTTTTGACAATTAAATTTCTGTTTCGCTGTGTTTCGATATTATCATCTGAATGCGGATGAAATGAGAGTAGTAGGTATTGCGGCGGTTCAGATGGTATACAGCTACGCCCTCCTGCCCCAAGGAGACCCCCGATGGTAGTTACGGACCCCCCCCCCCAAGGGAGCCCCCGATGGTAGCTACACCCCCCTGTCTGAAGTATTAAATGTATGTATTAAAAACAATATTTATCAATATTTGCTTTAAAAGTAGATGAAAAAATAACCACACTAATAACAGGATTAGAAGTTATTACATGCACTCATCTGGCCATAAATATCTATAAAAGCGACACAAATAAAATAAAAGAAACGGATTCATGATGAAAATATATATACCAGCTTTAATAAAATTTGTGCAATTGTTTTATCTGTCTAGGTACTCTTTGGCAAATACCCCTCTAGGTTCTCAGACTTCATCGTAAGGGCATTATTCTCTGTATAAAATTTATTTTTTACTATAGCTGACCCGACAGACGTTGTCCTGTCCAAATTTCATAGCAGAAACAACACAAAAGTAAAAACAAATGTAATTTTATTTTAATTTAGGCTGAAATGCGTTTTTCCAGATTTGTTTTTTTATTATTGAAAACATTCAATTGAGTTATTTCCATCCCGGGAGCATAACAAAGAAAGCAAAAAAAGAATCAACCAAATATGTCAATCCTATCGTCAGTTATCATTGAGACTGCATACCAAAATAATTATGAGCTTGTCCGAATTTTGCGACATTCCTTTGTAATTGTCTCGAATTTAATTTTTCTGAAAACTTTTCCATAAAAACCTTATTTAGACTATGTATTACAAAAAACAGCCTAATCGGTCCAGCCGTTCTCAAGGGATGCGCATACCAACGAACAGCATTTCACTTTTATTACACACGCTATCTCAACGAAAATTATCCACATGAATTTTCTCGAGTTACAAATATCTTCTTCAATTATTTACCTTTAAGTGAAAGGCTACGTGTGAAAAAAATGGCATCATTGGTGTGTTTGTCCCCACAAAAGTACCATTCATCTGGTAAATTTAAGCAAAATTAGTCTTCAAGAAATTTTTTTTTTCAAACGTCAGAAAAAAAAACTTTGTCTGCCGCTCAATTGAAAAAACGTGTCGTTTGAAAATTTTTCATGTCATTGAGGTTAGTAAAGAGGTTAAGGTTAAAGAAAAAGTAGCATATTTTGTTCTGAGAAAAGTGACTTTTCGTTGCTCGTCTATATTTGGCGTCCTCGAGGGTTCGGCCGTCAAACCTACCTACTTGATGTAAAGTTTCATAAAACATTATCCCGCAGGAAGCAAAAAATACATTATTGCGTAGAGAATGAAAAGATCTTTTCATGCTCCTATTTAAAATTTAAGGGTGGGAGTCAGTGCGGATAGGGTGCTTTAGAAAGATAACCCTCAAAAGTTGTCTTCCTACAGATACAAATTGACTTGTCTCTGCGTTTTTCGCTAAAATATTTGTAACTCGAAGAAATGCAAGTCGACAATTTTCGTTGAGACAGCCTGTATAAACTTTTTTCTTCAATTGAAAACATTCAATTGCGTTATTACCATCCTGGGGTCGTAACGAACTAAACCTCCGATCGTCAGTTATGATTGAGGATGCATACAAAAATTAAGTTTTTGTAGTTTTTCGGAATTTTTCGACTTTTCCTTAATTGTCTCAAATTTTATTTTCCTGAAAACAGGACCATAACGAACAAAACAAAACAAAAAAAAAATCATTATGCATGTCCATCGTTCAGACCGTCACTTATGGTCTCGCGTTGATACAAAAATCCCATAGAAAAAAGTACTTTCAGTTTTTCCCGAATTTTCCAATTTTACGGACAACTTTTCCAATTTTTTTTGCCATAAGAACGTTAGTTAGACTATTACAAATACATATGAAGAAAAAAAAAAATAACGAAAAGTTGGATGGAGAACAGTTTTTCCGGAATTTTTAAATTTTTCGATTTGTATGATTTTTTTTTGTATATTTGGTAGGTATGAGAATAGGTGGTAAAGTATTTTTCACGTGGATATGAGGGCCCAGGGGGGCCCCTTGTGCTGGACCGATTGTTATGAATGTTTTTTTTTTGTATATTTAGTAGGTATGAGAATAGGTAGTAAAGTATTTTTCACATCGACATGGGGGTCCGGGGGTCCCCCTTGGGCTGGACCGATTTTCCGACTACCGATTTTTATGATTTTTTTTTAAGTAAAACTTCTTTACGGACACTTGACTTGGGGTTAAGTTTTCTTTAATGCACGAGTTTACAATAATTAATTCATAGATTTTTTTTGCCTTAACGGGATTCGAACCCGCGTCTTCTAGGTTGTGAATTCGCGCTTCTCTCCATACACTCATTGGCGTGTGTCAGTTTTGTATGCAATTGCGCTACTCATCTTAATCGCTACACAAGATTGCCGACTTTTCGCTGACTACAAACTGAAACATGCAATATCCAATACTGCAGACGGTATTAATTCAGGATTCTCTAGCTCCATTTATAAACTTACATAAATTAAGAGCACTTTCACAATGGCGAACTGAAGTTCTACTTCAGTCGTGTAGTCTAAAGCACACTCGTATTTTTTTGTATATTTGGCAGGTATGAAAATTGGTCGTAAAGTATTTTTCACATGAACATGGAGGCCCAGGAGGTCCCCTTCGGTTGGACCGATTCTCCGACTCGACCGATTTTTATGAATTTTTTTTTTTTTGTATATTTGGCAGGTATGAAAATAGGTCGTAAAGTATTTTTCACTTGGACATCAGATCTTGTTTTGTAAACTTTGAATTTTTACTAATCACGTTTACAGTTTATAAATTTTACTCGTTGGTCATTTGTATCGGATGATTTAACGGTCTGCTTAATTTCAAAGGGCTTTTCAACAACGAAGTGAACACAAGAATCTATGGAAGGTCAATTATTAAAAATAAAAAGTTACAAACCGTACTTTCTATTTTGGATACCATGAGAACCTAATATCGAATCATTTATAAAAACCTTGTACATTCCTCTGTTTAAAATTTCTTTTAACAATAATAAGAATTGTTAGATTAAAAACTTAGTAAAACCTTGTTTGTATCGATTCATTAAAAAATATCCACTAAAAGAACAATTAAAAAAATATTCCAATTTTAAACAGGTAAATTATATAAGGGCCCGTAGACTCAATATAATAATATATTATATGAAACCCCTCCCTCGTGCACGAAACCAATTAAATTATCTCATTATACATATGATTATGATTAAAAACGGCCATTAATTGTTGATTGTATCTAACCATTTTTCATCTTTAGACAACGCCTCGTGACACAATATTCTCAAGTTTTATCTATGTTGGTCAGTGGGAGCAACAAACAACGTTATTAATCAAATCTATTGCAAACACCTTATATTGTGGCAGGGTCATGTAATCGGTCTAACCCTTTGATAAAACGACTGTTTACAAACACCTTGAGGCAATATAATTCCGAGTGAGGCACTTGACACCAGAACATAAACACGAAGTGGCACTGGCTTTTGTCTATTGTTGTTGATCTTCAATAAATCATTTGACACTTAATTAAGAAAAAGGAACAATCATTAAGCTAATATTTATGATCGCGGTGAAGCTGCGACTGGCTGTTCAGTGGCTTTTCTGGGTTCAAACAGGTTCAAGGTGCAACTGCTACTGAAATGCTAGGCCAAAAATAGTAGGTAAGGTCTTCACTAAAGCTCCAGACAAGGGGTTTTAGTAATTAATTTTACGATTAAACTGCTTCTCAGATGGACCAATGGTTTAAACATAAACAAAATCTGCCATGTGGTGCGATAGTTACAATTTTAATTATAAATATTCACAATGGTAAAGGTCAAACATATACATTCTTATTTAAATCATAGGTCAGTAACTTTTCATTTTAAAATTAGAATGCTATTTTTTGGGTATCATCACAATGTAATCTTCCGGCTCTTTAAAATTCCTGCCAGTGATTACCATTTGACCCAAATGAACACAATAAGTTCCATCAAAGGGATGGTTCGGTACTCAATTAGTTCGGATAATTTTGTCAACAATTGCCAGAGCAGTGACCCATGAGGAATCACAATTCATGTTCACAATTGTTTCAAATTAATTCAAGCACTATTTTTAGGTACAGTCGCAGACACGAATCGGACTTGTACCTGCAAATCTTTAAATATTGATTCTTTCGTTTTTATTACCTTGTAGCTGAATTTAGCGAAAGCTATTTGCATAACATTTTAGCTGTTCTTATTCTAAAATTACGGCCTAGGGATGTCAGTGGCTTATACGTTGTAATTGCGGCAGAAAAGGTTTAGTTTTCTTATTGGACTCATATTTCTTGAGACGATGTAGGTATGTCTTACATTGAAAATTAATGAACATGGGTCTCGTATAATTTAACCAATGATATTCCATTCCTGTTAGTATGTGAGTTGTACAATTCCATCATAAATTATAATAATTTAAAAAAAAGATTTTGATGTTAGTGTTAATCACGACTTCAATATAAAAAATTACTCACCATTTCGGCGGTGGCAAAGAACTCTTTAGGACACATGACATAAATTAGTAATAAAACAGCAAACCGGAAACGCATATTTGTTTATAAAGATACTGAGTTTGCCAATAAAGATTTCTCACTTCGCGCTGATGTTCATAATAAAATAAATACTATTTCTACCATATCATGCACCGAAAACACTAGCACACATCCAGATAAACATTATTAAAACCAATTAAACTAAAGTCTCTTGTTTGCAAAAGATAAGAAAAACTCATAATTTTTCTTTGAAGTTCATCTTATTTTGATTAAGTGTGATGTTGAAGAGCACGATGCAGCTCAGAGCCGGCTGCCTTCTAACCCGAGCAAACCAAACTAATTCCGAGTCAGTTAACTCGTACTCTGTTGCAATAACGCCGAAACCTGATCTTTGGAATACACTGGCTTAAGCTCTCCGCACACTGCTGGTGGGTCCAATGTCGTAGAGGAGCGCTGAAGGAATATCTCCCTCTTGAAATGTGGGGGAGAGTGAGGCAGGGGAAAATGTACCAAGTTATTATTAAGTAATTGTAACTTATTATCAAAATCTGTATGAGTAAAAAATAGAAAAATATAATAGAGAAACTGAAAAAGAAAATGCAAATTCGGAGGGGTACCAAAAATAACCAGAAATAATAAGAGGGAAGAATGTCGAAGAATCAAAGTGGAGTAAGTTTAAATTAAAATTTTCCACGTCAAACTCCACAAAATTTAATCAAATTAAATTTAAAAATGTTTCGGGAAAAACTACTCCCATCTTCAGTCTAATTTTACAAAAGAGTATAATGATGCAATTGATGAATTACAGTGTCGTTCTTACCTTAAGGAATGTTTAAATTATGGCGTTATGTTATTGAAAGATTATTAAATTTGACGTTTTGAAAAGGTTACATGATTTTTAAAAATTTGGAAAAAACTACATTTTTTAAAACGTAAAAATTAAAAATGGATCGAGGGGAATCTGGTAAGTTTGTTTAAACTATATTTGAGTGGTATAAAAGATGATAAACTGATCAAATCATTATAAGTGAAAAAAGTGACATTGGAGGTTAGAATAATGTTGAATCGAAAAATTGATTGGAAAATTAAAATAGTGGATTGATTGAAGTTATTCTGCTCATTTAAACAAGATCCGTTTCCAGTTTCAAGGCTTTCCTTATTTTCAAAGTCTCAAGAAAATCTAATTTTATGCTTTTATTGCATTTGAATCAATTTGGAATTGGATGGTGAAATGTTTCGTTATTAATATATGATTGGCGAAAGCAGAAGGTGTTGATGCACGGAAAATATGCTACCATTTTATTCAATTTTACGAATTTAGTTTTGATTATTTGAATATGTGGTGGTGAAAAATCGATAAAGGACATCTTATTTCAGGGTAAGACGGTATTACAAACCCCATAACAGCATTTGTTTATTCATAAAAAAATGTTAAAATTGCTTAATTTTTAGGAGTATAAATAAATTAAACTTTCGTTAGTAAAAAACTCTCGTGCCTTAGCATTGTTGTTCGTAAATAAAATTTAATAATGTTTGTCGGGAAAATTATTTCTGAAGTAAGCATAAAATATACAGAAAGCTGTATAACTGGGTAGAAACTTCGGTAGAAAATTTAAAATTTGCTATGGTTTTAGAACGGAAGATTTTCGTATTTTACAGTGGGCCATCGATCTGAGGTCAGGTAGGATCTTCTAGATGCTCTCTATAAAATCCATCATAAAATGATAAAATTGGGGAACACAAACACAGGAGGTTTTTTATGATGCTTTCCGGCTTCCGGAATACCGAAATTTGAAAACTCAAAATACGGACCGACTAAGACCAGTTATAAGTAAAAATACTTTGAAGTATTTATCAAAAAAAGTTTCTTGTTTCTGTATAAACCATGAGACCAAGTAAATACAAATAAACATAATTATCATATATACAAGAAAATTAAAATTAATATCTTAATTATATTGTAAACTGATATTTTCAGATTCAAGGACAATTAGCGATTTGTCAATTGTTTATTTTATTTTTATACAATTCCGGCGATCAAAATGTTTATTATTTTAATAGTAATTATACACCAAGGTTAAGAAAAGGCTTCGCAACCGTGGTTTATATACAATTTTTTTCACTACTAGCACATTTGTTTAACTTTTCTTCAAATGCCAAAAGTCGGACCAAATATGAGGTTATCTATTTTTTGAGACTGACATTTCTCAGTCAGAGACCGGATTTTCATGCAAAATTACACAATGCATTTTGTAATAGTTTAACACTTCGTTGTTTGTTTTTTTACATAAATTGCAGTAATTAATGCTAAATACATATTTACAACTGGTGCAATTTGTAAAAATCGAAGGGCGAAGTTGGTAGATAAAATAATACACGATATGCATTTTGCATCAAATCCGGTTTCTTCAATTATTAACTACTAGTCAATAATGAAATGCATAGCAGGTGGCATACAAAAAAATAAAATTAACCTGTCCGAGCGATTTGCTTAAAAGTTTTTCCATCACAATGTATGCATTAGGGAGGAAAGTAATTTTCTGGAGGCAATGTATTTTATAAATCACGTATTATCAGAATATTATATTTTTATAACAAATTTCTTTGTAACTTTAACTTAATGTAACTTTATTCCCTCGTTTTTGGCTAATAATGTGGTATTTTATTCCCTAGTAAATCTGCAACGACTTGTCTCCACACACAGTGAATCATCCCCGCGCGGTGTTAATTGCAAACGCCAAAAAAACGCTTTCTTATTAGCACAATCTCAAAAGTTTAGGCGATAATCTTCATTCATTTTCAAACACCCGGCAGCAATATACATGCCGCAAGAACCCTCTGTCAGAGACCTGTGAATGGACCACGAGTGGATCCCTTTATTACGGGTATTTTATTACGGCGAAAGTCCCTATTGTAAAGAGATATTATGGTCATCCAGGCCATCAATATTCAGTTTGAACGTTCCGAATAACATGGGTTGTTCGTTTGTCCCCAAAAGCAAAAGGACACTGTAATACCACAAACCAAATCCGATCCAGACATTTTAGTTCTTCTATTCTGCACGAGGTTGCACCATCTCGCAGCCAACATTTACATTTACAACTGTTACAGAAGGAGGTATCGGATAAAACTATGTTTTACACACGTCTCTTAACAGCAAATAAGTCACTCAAGAAAAATTAGCAAGCTCTCGTGGCTAAACATTTCTTTCGTGACTTATTTGCCTTATAAGACACTTGTACCATGAGATCATTTAAATTATGAATTAAAGTAGGCGGGTTATTTTTTATGCAATGCCTGACAGTAAAATTTGAGGTTATGGTCTAAACATTGTGACGTTTATGTTTATCATGTTAAATTGTTTTAATTTAAAGAACAAAGAATGTAGGTTTATTGAGAATTACAGCAAATGTTTAAAGTGTTCTCCCCAGCTTCAATGCAGTTATTAACTCTCCGTTTCATATTTTCCAACATTACGGGAGAATGATAATTGTTTTCAAAGTCGTATCTCGCAAACGGAAAAAGTAACAAAAATATTTCGTAAATTGGAAAAGATACGGAAAAATAGACGTGGGTTCGATGTATATGTATATGACGAGTTTGTCAAACTCGTTGATAAAGCATATCCTTTCTTGGGTCCCCAATGTTTAAATTTTCAAAAATGGCTTCCACCTTGCTAATTGGTTGTTTTAAACTGACAAATTGGGTACTATAGTAGATTTACAGGCATTTTAGAAAGTTATGAAGAACGTATTGTTAGTTTATTTGTTTCATGATAATCTTGTTGTTTTCAAGGTCATATATCGTAAACAGAAAAGGAAACAGGAAAATAGGCAGTGCAGATCAATTTCTGAGGTTCCAAAATGTATAAAACCAGACCAAACTCGTTGGTAAAAGATATTTTTTTGGGGTCCAAAATGTTGAAATTTTCAAAAATGGCCTACAACTTGTTAATTTTTCGTTTTAAACTGCCGCATTGGGTACTAGAGTAAATTTGCAGGTATTTTGGAATGCTATGAAAAACACATATTGTTAGTTTAACTGTTTCATGATAATTTTATTGTTTTCAGGGTCGTATCTCGTAAACAGAAAAAGAGACAGACAAATAAACAATCCGGATCAATGTATAAAACGCGTTCAAACTCGATGATCCGGAAGCCCAAAATTTTGAAATTTCCAATAGTCCACAACAACTTGCTATCTGTTCGTTTGATAATTATCGAATTAGGGTTTTGAATAAAAAAAATTTTTGTCATAAATGGAAAGATCATATGTAAGTTTTATTACAAAAGTATATTTTGTTTTTGTTTTTTCGTTATAATTAAAAAGTTATATCGAATTAAAAATAAATTTTCGAACCCAGTACCGAGGACGCGCCGAACAAACCCGAGCGCATTTGTGACGTCACAATGTTCATTTCTACAGGTTTCTACTAATTATCAGAAGCAGCTGTTACACTGTTTCACTTTGACATCTTGTCGGACAGTAATGTCAGTAATGTCATGCAGCGTCTTTTAAAATATGCGATATGACACAACGTATATCTGCGTCCTCACCAAAGTAATTTAGTTTTTACGTCAGTTATATTGCAAATGTATATGGGCCTGTTGCGTCTGTCCCACTTTGGTGCAACGATTTTGTTTTTGTGCTAAATTGTAACTATAATAATAATTGATTATAACATTTATTCAATAGGATTTTCGTTGTCAGATACACATAGTAGAAGAAGTAGAAGAAGACAAAATGTACGACCTTTACGAATCTGTATAAGATGTCTTTAGATGAAGGTGAAGGGGATCCTTATGTTGATTGGACTGGAGAGTACGGAAGAAAGCGAAATGTCTCATTCAGACGAGATTGGATCGTCAAATCCAGAATCCGTCAAAAAATACAAGTCCAAAATGATGCAGCTCAATGTACACAAGTCTTGGATATTTCACAAAGCATTGAACAAGGCACATCCGAGCATCAGGAAGAATAGGATGAATACATACTTTAATTTTGAAGTCTACAAACTGTTTAAAAGTAAATCTTCGTCCCAATGCTAGTCCTCGAAATGTTTTTTGAAAATCTATTTACGGAAGATTATACTGCAATTTATAGTTGATTGCACAAATGATTATGGAAAAGCTTTAACTACAACAAACAGACCTAAGACTAAAATATCGCGAGATGCTAGCTTTCGTCCTGTTACTCCTGATGAAATAAAAAAAAAGCCTTATGTATGCTACAGGGACAAGTTTCTACTTCAAATATGCGGCGCTTTTGGAACAAATATTGTTGTTTTATTAGTTAGTTTTATGTTGTTCTACCACTTTTTCAAAAAAAAAAAAAAAGTACAAGCTGTTCCGGATATTATGTTGATTGCTCAATTTCAGTCTGTTTATGGTCCGCCCAAAGAGCTATCTTTAGATGAGTCACTGTTACATTTTCGTGGCAGTTTAGTATAGCTCCACTATCATCTTCACAATAATTGGTGCCTTCTACTCTTGGTTTTTGGAACAGTTGATGGTTTGAGTCTTCAGGGAACTTACAAACTGCTCGGCCGTTGGGTTTCAAACAGATTTTCGAGCCGATTTTTGAAACTTCGTGGGCTGAAGTATTGAAAGACACGTTGTTTCAAAGAGCCGCACACTTTTCTGAAAGATGTTAAAGTATGAATTAATCCTACTTGTTTCCATTGATCGAGCCTAAAAGCAACAAAACAAACGTACCCCATACTTCCCGGGGTGCATTCTTCTGAAACGAATAACTTTACGTCGTCTTCACGTTGCAGACAAACTATATAATATTGACAGCATTGAGACTTACCGAGAACAGAAGACAGAGCAGGATAGAATGGACAGAATGCCAATTTCCTAACACAACCATCACCCGCCTGTTACCGTATAATAACTGACACCACAAACTGACACTCTTGACACTGACATCCAGAGAAACATCTGCTGACATCTGATAGTGAAATTGTTAACTGATTAACAATATGACGTCAGAACCAATTATGGCGCGTTCGTAGTCACGTGACTTTTTTTTAAATTTTATCAATTTTAAATTATTTATAATTAATTTTAAAAAAAGTTTTGAAAGTTTTTCGCATCAGCTATCAATATAATTTGTTCTAAAGTTTCAGAATACATTAAAAAAAATCGATATTAATTTTTTTTCAAAAGCCTAATTTTGGTAAATTGGTACACTCACAGGTATTCTGAGATATCCTGAAAAAAGCATAGTTTGTTTACGTGTTTTACAATAATTCAATTGTTTTCAAGGTCGTATTTTGGAAATGTTAAAAGATACGAAAAAATGAGCAACGCGGATCAATTTCTGAAGTTCGAAAAGGTATAAAGCGAGTCCAAACTAGATGATTCAAAAATATTTTTCCGGCTCCCAAAATTTTGAAATTGCCGATAATCTACCACAACTTGCCATCTGTTTGAAACTATTACACTCGCAGGTTTTCTGAGAACTCCTGACAAAAGCCGAGTTTTTTTATGTCTTTTATAATAATTCAATTGTTTTCAAGGTCATATTTCGGAAATTGGAAAATAACGGAAAAATAGGCACCGCAGATCAATTTCTGAGCTTCGCGAATGTATAAAACCAGACCAAACTCGTTGATAATTGTTTTTCATATGGCCCCCAGCCTGCTAATTGGTCGTTTTAAACTGACGAATTGGGTACTATACTTAGTAAAATTACAGGTATTTTGAAAAGTTATGAAGAACGTATTGTTAGTTTATTTGTTTCATGATAATTTTATTGTTTTCAGAGTCGTATCTCGTAAACAGAAAAAAAGACAAATAAACAACCCAAATCAGTTTATGAGGTTCGGAAATGTATAAAACAATTCAGAAATATTTTTTTTGAATTTGGTTTCATAATTTGCAAATTATAACACCAAAAACAGAATCATAATGATCTAAATTATAATTCTGTTTTTGGTAACTTGCCTGCAACTTTGCAACTGTACTGCAATGTGACCGCGACAACGATGTTATAAACGTCAACTAATCGCGCCATATGACAGATGTGAACCAGGTGTGAACGAAAATAAACCAAAGAGAAGTAAATGACTTTCGTTCCATGATTAGATGTAAACATTGGTAAAAACAAGAATTGAAAAAATGGCAATCAAACGTGAGGTACAGCTTGTGTCTGCATAATCAAAAGTTTCCAAATCTAACCTCCAAATCAGAAACGTCATTTAGCAGAAATACCAATTATACTGAAATACCACTCGTGTTATTCAAAAGTCCCAAAGTCATCAATTTAGCACAAATTTTCAGTTTTTCTTAATTAAATAAAGCCAGATTCGAAAAAATAGTATATTACACGCGTTTCACAAGCCGAAATTGTAGCACTCGTGCCTTTGGAGCACTTCTCGCTGCGCTCGTCGTGCCCCAAACTACTCGTGCTATAATCAACCGTCTTGTGAAACTTGTATAATAATATACTATTTCCGGAGTTAAAAACTTTAAATTTTCAGATAATATTTTAAACTATCAAATTTGGGTAATTTGTTACACTTGACATTCAAATATTAAACCAAATTGTCAACAGTTGTTGTGCCAACCTAATTTAAATTTCACAGACCACTTTAATTTATAATTTAAATGATCTGAGTCATTAGTTGAAACTCAAGGTATTGTACGGGTCATCCATATAGTGATCTGTCCAAAATAAAGAAAATAAAGAAGTTCTCATAAAGAACCTGCTGATCGAGAATTCGTGTGACGGCACGCGACTTTGATGAAACAGGATCGTACTGCTTTTTTTTGTCGCGCCCTTTAAAGGCGTGTTTGTTGCATTTATTTATGCACTTCATTTCTTTTTTTATTTTATTATTGATGCAGAATGCAAATTTACTTTTGACAAGGATTGCTCGTACCTCCTCGTGGTCCTTGTTGGGTAAAATCAATTTATTTTAAAGGGTCTTTGCTACACCAAAAAGTGTAGACCAATAAAGTCATAATAATCAAAATAAATTGTTTTTTTGCTAAATCGAGCAAATTATAGTCAATTCCGACAGCTATATTTTTGAAGAACTACAATATTGCATTGTCAAATGGTAGTCTTGGACGCTGGAATATGAGGAGGGATACATGTAACTAGGGCAGATGATAAAGTGTGGAACATTATTTATTTATTTAATTGAAAGGAAAATTTCATGGTCATGGACAGAAACAAATACTGGTAGACTATCAAATCCATATTTGACCAGTGCATGTTATTTGATTAGATGCAGCCCAAACGTGGACGGATAAGGTGGAAGGATGATAAGAAGAAAATAGCCGGTCTAGCATCGACAAGAAGTCGCGACTTCTAGAGAACAGAAAAAGAGATATATGTTCGACATTGAATAGAATGTGCAGCCTAATGAACCGAACAATAATTTTTATGGACTTTTAAAAAAATTCTTTAACGTTTATTTTAGCACCACCGGTTTTGCTAATTTACAGTGTTCAAGTGAGGAAAACCTTTTTAGAAAATGACCACAAAAAGTTAAAGCGAAATAATTTCTTGCTGTACAACAAATTTCGGAATCAAAGATGTAAACGTTTACAGGATATTTAAAAAGATTATTGGAAATTTTTTACTGTGCATGACGATGACCTTTTTAATATTTTAAATTTTTTGCACACTTCTGTCGGTCAAGGGAGACGTGTTGGTATAATGAAAGAACTACTAAAAATATAAAAATATTACCTATAAAGATGTGTACATGTATTTATTATTTTTCCTGCTGCAAAAAAGAAAAATGTTATATGTTGTACATCGAAATGCCAAGGATCTTTGTCACGTTTCAATAAAAAGCTTTTGAATCTCCAGATTTCTTTCCTTTAGTGCTTTGTTGTTGTGACCCTCGTGTTTCAAAAGCCAGTTCGGCAACAACTCAGGGAAAAATCCAGGGTGATGTACAAACCTTGAAGATGTAGATACAAGACGACCTTATCAACAATGGTATCAGCCAAGAAACGCATTGGTAGTGGAAGGTCCTAGAACAAGCCCATCAGAGGCTGTAGAGACATCATGATGATATTTATATTTTTTATATTTGTTTAATTTTTTGTGTTTTTTATAATTCGTATTTGATTACGTATTTTAAATTTTCTGAGACAAAGATGGTACTTCCTACTCAAGGTTATTCAATATTATCAAATTTAATTTATTCTAAATCAGAATTCGACGTTTAAATTTTCGCAATGGTATAAAGCCCTTTGCTTGAACTCACATTTAATTGACTCGCAGTGGTACCATCACGAAAAAAGTTTTGAATATCATTCTTGACATAACATAATCATGTAGGCGTTTTTATCATTCCGTTTTAGAGCCATAATAACATTGCTGCTAGCATAGTAAGAAACGTTTAAAAATATAAAACGTGCAAGGAACGTTTCTTGGCCAAAAATGCCAGGTGGCTGATCATCACGGTCCCTAATCATTCCTTTGTGATTTCATGTAGTATTTTTCTTCATTCGTCTATATTCTTCGGTTTGTTCTTAATTTCTCTCCAATTGAGTCTAATATTTTGGTCTTAACTTGCAATGTTTCTTTTTCTTCTCTCTACTAATTGATATTCAGTTTTGTTTCATTGTGGAGATTCTATTCGTGCAGTTTATTTTCAAGTTTTATAGCTAATTTATCATGTTTTCACGTTTCCGCGCCATAGTATGCCATAATACGTCTTTTAATACAGCTATTGCTTTTAATTTTCTAGTGATTTCATTGGTTTGCCAAATTCATTTTACTGAGTTAAATGCAGAATTGTTATGCTTTTACTATTCTTGTTTAGACATCCGTTTTGTCCCCAAAATATGTGTACTTTTACACTTGCTGCAATGATTCTCCGTTCAACATGATTCTAATAGTTATTTTGATGTTCGTTTGTTTTTAGTATCTCCGTTTTTTTATATTAATTTTTACTATGTCTATTACACTTGCGAACAAATAAATCGGCCCACCTCACACTTTTTAGTTTACATGATTTTTTTTCAGTCTCCAGAATTTAGATTTAAAAAAACAATATGTCGTTTGAAAGATTTTTTATTAACCAAGTCATTAACGCCTTGGAATAAAGTTCTTTGAACAAATCATCACGTGAAAAATTTGGGCTTTGAAGAAATTAAACAAAACTACTGCAAGAATTCTCTAATTATAGTATCATTGATTGACATTGATCTAATCAAGTTTTCAATTGTTTCTTGTGGAATGTTATGCCACTCCTATTCCACCAACCGTTGATTCTGGGATGGACGTATCAACAGGAAGTCTGGCCCGAACTCTCTTCTGAAGCTTGTCCCACAGATGTTCAACAGGGTTTAGGTCGGAGATATATGCTGGCCACTCCAAAATTTGAAGTTCCACTTTCGCCAGGTACTCTCCGCCAAAATCTCTTTGACATACCTTACAGCTGTCAGTACACTCGTCATCTTCCATCGTTGCCGTTGAAACACATTCTGGTCTCATCGGAGAAGGTCTACTTCAGATACTCCGTGCTTGCTGATGAGCTGCAGTCAGCTTTGGACCAGTTGCAGGTCTGCGAGGTAGCATCTTCGTCTCCTGCAGTCTTCGCCTCAATGCACTCACTAAAAGCCACCCCTCGGACACCATGGAGCTGCTGTTGCCTTTGAACCGCATTAAGTCGACGGTTCATCAATGATGTTGATGCAATGTTCCTGGTCTCCGATTGAAGGAACCAGTCTCCTCAAATCGCTGGTACACCCGTCGAACCGCTGATCAGCTCAGATTCAGTTGTTGAGCAACAAATCGCTGACTATACCCAAGTTGTATTCAAACAACGACCTGAGCAGCTATTTTAGGTGCGGTATTGATTATATTCACGGATAATGTGGCTAATATATGGTTTAATTTTATAGACGCAGAAGTTTTGACTTGCACATGTCTGCTACCCAACAAATAGCGATAACTTTGGTTTTAAAGCTCCACAATTTAGCAGAAAAAACGAATCTGAGAAAATGTATGGTCGTTGAAAACGTTAATTAACATCTGATTCCCGGTGACTCAAGAAAATGCATTCAAACTGAAAAGTGTGGGGTGGGCCAATTTCTTTGCTCGCAAGTGTATATTATGTGTAAGGCTATATATTTTTTTAAAGACCGCTCAGAGCGTGCCACAGGTGTCACAAAGTATACCAGTTAATTTGTGAGGGCCTGAGAATGGTAAAACATCTGAATAAGAAACTGGTTTTGCGTCTATTTCATTGATGCACTTCTATACACCTGTGACACAGAGATGAACTCAATAATTTCAGATTCATTTGCAAGTGGGTCGAACAAGTGGATACATTCTTTTTTAATTTTTTTTTCTTTTCAATGCGCTTAGTGTTAGAATTTTTTTTGTGTCTTAGTGTTTTTCTTGCGTGTTAAGTGTCCACATTTGAGTATTTATTGACGTGATAGTGTTATTTTACTTATTATATTCTTACAACTAGTGATAACACATTACGAATAATAGTAATGATGAATTCGGTCTTGAGTTTGACGTTGAGCGAGCTCGACCAGACTCTTATTATGCCAGAATCTCTGACCAAGATATGCTCATGAGAAGGCATATGGATAAGTCAATACATAGTGTTTTCTTCAAGGACATTGAAAACCTAGGCTTATCCAAAAGGCATACATTTGCGTTTCTGAGATCAAGTGGACTGAAGTCTGAGACTGAGGGATTCATTTGCGCTGCGCAAGATGGTGTAATTAACACCATGGTCTATCGCAGCCGTGTGATGAGTATAGAGGTGACGAATGTGAGCTGTAGGGCTTGTCACACCGCTCCTGAAGCAATACATATATTGGCGGCATGCCCGATGCATGCAGTTTCGGCCTATTGTTGTATGGAGTGAATTCGCCACCGGATTCTCGCTTTAGTGATCGTGATCAATTTTAAGTTTTAGCATAGGTTAAATAAGTGATTAGATTTAGACACCACGCGCCCTGTTGCGGCATAGCATGAGGTTGCAACAGGGAGCGAGCGTGCGATAGTGGGCGGAAGTAGAGCGGTAAATTGCGCCAGCCGCCGAAGGTTTACCTTTATACTGTCTACCGTTCGGCCCTCCCACTTCCGCGCTCTCGTGATAAAGCGTTTTTTACGCGTTGAGTCGCGAGTGGTTAGTTTTAGTCAGTGTAATAATGTAGTTTAGCGCTCGCGCTATTAGGATAATATGTTAGTTTTAAGTAGATTTAAGTTTAATTAATGTAAGATTTTGATGAGAATAAGCTGCAGCAGGACGCCAGCCGCGATCTGGTTTTTCCCGGTCGCAGGTATAAAGGCATGTCACTTTCTGGTTGGAAAACAACAGTTCGCCTCGTACTTTCGATGTGAACACACGTCTCGATCGTGCTCGTGCGAAAAATTCTCCAAGTGCGTTTTTCCGGTTCCCAGGTGGTGCCACATCTGCGGAACAGTGAGTTCACCCACAGTGCCAAAGAGCACTTGCCCCGTGATTGTTGGACGCTTTAAAGTGCCAGCGAAAATGGATGTGCAATCACCACCCATGCTCACCCATGCTCAGTCCCGAAGAGCTTAACTCCTTAACATCCAAATCGAAGGGATGGCCCGAGGACTCGAGGGCAGAATGGACAAACGCTTCGACCAGATGGCAGAAGCGTACATCGCCCTGGCAGCCAGAATGACGAAGATGGAAGAGGCGCTGACAAAGGCACTGTCAGCGATGGCCATCACGTCAACGTCATCGTCGACTCCAAGCGACGTCCAGCCCGCCAAGAGGGCAAAGAGAGCCGCCGACAGCCCCATCCAACCCGACGAAGCGGCCACGGCCAACAGGTTTGAGGTTCTCTTGAACCTGCAGGCCACTGAAGACGACGCCCCCGCCCCCCCAGATCTGCCCCAGGCGCCGCCCCCGCCCCACCCAAAAAAGCTGAACCCCTGAGCGAGATATCCACCTCATCCCTCAGGGAGGCAGCAGCCGCCGCTCCCAACCAAAGCGCCGCCCCCGGCGAGAAAAACCCTGGGAGCAATGCTGCTACGCCTAGCATGGTTACATCAGAGACGGAAACTGTCAGCCACCGCCGCCACCACCCCCCTGAGGAAGGTACGAATCCCTCCCATCAACGTAGTGGACTCCCGACACTGGATCAGGATTGACGTAGAAATGCGATCCAAGAGTATCAACCACCATCGGGTCACTGCGACCGCAGATGGTGGCATTCGGATTTACACCTCTACTGCTGATGATTTCAGGAAACTCATCAGCCTCCTGAGGACCCGCAACGTGGAACATAACAGTTACACGTTGCCAGAAGACAAAAATGAGAGGATGGTCATCCGAGGAGTCCCCACGAGACAAGCAGGATGCACCGGCGAGAACAGCGGCTGCCACTCATGCTGGTAGGCCAGAAGGAAGCCATCCAGAAAGTGAAAATGGAGGAACCCCGGAAGAAGAAGGGAGTCAACCAATGCCATCGCTGCCAGAGGTTCCATCACACGCAGCAATTCTGCACTGCAGGACACCGCTGTGTCAAATGTGGCGCAGCACACAAAACGGAGAAGTGCAACAAAGACCGCTCCGCCCCCGCCAAGTGCGCCAACTGTGGAGGACCTGACACGGCCAGCTACAGAGGGTGGAAGTGGAAGAACAAGTCCGGGAAATCATCGTCCCTGAAGCAGAGATTTCTCCCACAACTCCAATCGAAATCCGACACATCCTCCAACACATGTTCTGCCTGCTCTCAGCAGCGGGGAAAGTGGCAGAAAGAATCATACAGAAGAGACTCACCCTACCGGTGGCGTCAACAGTTGGCAAACAGGGCCTATCACTTTTGCCGCCTGTAACATCATTGCTGGCCGGCGAAAAAGATAGAGGTTAAGGGGTCACATGACCTAAAACGTCGAGGCGCACAGCACCAGGTCGTTTCCAGATTTCATTTAAGACAGCATTATGCGATAGACCAAACACCAGTGCTGCCCTATGTCCCGAACGATATTGAGTCCGTTGTGGAGAACGAAAGGTGCCGAATATATTGCAGCTTATTGTTCTCCACCGTCAGGCAGATAACAGCGAACAAAATAATATAAAATAAAGCCGCCCTGGCTTGCCGACACAAGCGCAAAATCACTCAGTGATTGAATTATCTTGGCAAACTGGTTTAAAGCATAGAAACAAAGCTTACGACTTCGCTGGTCTTCTAGATAGCTGCAGTGCACAATACCGTTTGGGATACCTATACCTATCCTTATTTTGGATCAAGTTTTGCGACCCCTATAACACTTGCAATAAAATTTATGGTACAGAAAATGACAAACCGCATACAATTTTTGTCTTCATCTCAGAAATGAAATTTTGTATATCTCATAATCCAACGACAGCTTACAAGATCTACGAGCAGTGTCTGTCCAGTGATAAACGATTTAGAGTATGTCGAGTGTATTTGTGTTTTTTTTCAGGAGCATTTATTTCTTAATCCTTCGCCACCTTTGCCGAACGTAAATTTTCTTCACATGTGTTTTATGTTGGGAAATTTATATAATTTATATCGACGGAATTTGGTCCTTCGAGCCGAATACGAGGTGTGTGCGTTCTGCGAAGTTTCCTGCAACTTCGCGCGAACATGAAGCAGTAAAGATACCATCTGAGGACAACATGTGTGGTAGAATATCGCGTGATTAGGTCGCCGCCGCATATTTCTGGATGATGCGGTTCATCGGGCGGCAATAATTCTGGGGATCAAGCAGGTAATGGTAATGCGTTTCTAGGTAGTGCAGAATGGCGCTAATAAATACGCCCATATTCCCAATTAAATAACGTGCTCCGAAATTACCAGCTTCGTTATTATGCGCACTACTACCATCCGCTGTAATGGAAACAAAGTACTATTAGTATCGGAATAGCTAACCACGACGGCGTCGTTTTTGCCCCACGCGAAGGAAAGCTCGTTTTATCAGGCAAAAAGAGAATATCTCCGTTTATATATAAAAAACACACAAAACTTAATGATTGTTTACAACTTCACCCAACAACGAAACGTAATCTGTAATCTCTAAATGCAGCTATACCTAGACCGAAGAAACTCCAACACCAACACCAACACGCAGAAGAATGGACTCTGATATTCGCCTATTCATGCTCCAAATTGAGGTAGTTTGTCGCAAGCTCCTTGAACACTCCTTGAACAGCAACATTAATGTTGATAGTTCCAGGATACTGTAGTCTCTGCTGCGACATAATGACGAGCATTATCTTGTTGGAATTGTTCACTCCTTGAGTATGTATAGTAGCTTATGCATGTAAGCTCCCGTAGTCAGTTTCTGCTAGAAAAATTTTTTCTATTGACCTGGAAGTACTATGTCGATCTCTCACAACAAGAAGCATGCTGTCCACCAATGGAGGATAATTGCAATAATTGCAATATTTCTTCCTAAACGTCTAGAAATCTCGAGGAATGAAAAACCGGCCAAATGTTGACCAACAATTCGGCCTCTTTCAAAAGGGTTTAACTGTTGATGATGGGGCTGTTTTCTAACTGATGGTATTATTGCATATGTGACAATTAACAATTAACTATCAAATAAACAGCAATTTCAAGAACTATCACCCATTTAAAAAAAAAAAAATAAGAAAAAAACATGCAAGTTCTTCAACTATTTTTTATCGTTTTTATTTGGTACATAAACCATTATAGTGACATACATTTTGTTTCGTTAAGCCGTCATTGACAGGGTGATGTCACTATCTATTCAGGAATTAGCATCCTGGACCTTCTGGTCTGACCAAACAGGAGGAAAGCCAATATTTCGAGATTGTAACATTAACACCTGTGAAAAAAGTTTTGGAGGTAGCAGTCAATAGAGATAAAAAGAAGAAACATATGGAACTTCCACCACAAAATAAACTAACCGAATGGAATTGACTGATACTTCCTCGGATGAAGCAGGCTGCGAAGAAAAACATTGCTATTTGATAGTAAACCAATAAAATTATGGATTATATTCCAGAAGTGTATGAAGAGGTGTGCACGGCTTGTAATGGATATAGACGCAATGTTTTCTGATCTTTCTACTCCGGACCAATAAATCCAATATGCATTTGACAGTTTGTTCTTCCTCTTTATTTTTCTATTTTTTCAGTTTTTGCATCTTTTTTGATTCGTCTGCAAAATTTTTCAAGCATTCGATCTTCGACGTGCTCATTTTAGACGTATATACGAATCAAATATTTTTCTCTTTCTTCGTTTTATTTATTGTCATTGTATTTCTCTTTCTCGTATTGTTTGTACGCCCTCCTGATTCTTAGTTGGTTCTTCTTCTTTAGACTTTAATTATTCTTATTTAGTTGCGTATTTTGATACTATAACTTCTGAATTTCGATTTTTAGCTATTTTTCGTCTTTTCTATCTTTTGAACATTTCTAATCTACAATTTCTTTGTTTTAATTCCCCTTCTAGTTTTTCAATTCACTGGTACAACGTGCTCGAGATAGTATGTGATACTGTGACATCATCTTCTGGAGTATTCGATAGACATTCTTTCTGTACCGCGAGAACTAGATGATGTCATTAATCGAACTATCTGGGGGCGCCGATAAGGATTTAGCCGGTATATTTATTCGAGGACGTTCCAGCGGTGATCTGTCCGGAGTGCCACGCTATCTATAAATAAATATACGAGCGCCTTTACTTGATTTGTAAATAGTAAACATTGTAATATAAGAAGTCTAAAATAATTTGTACATATTGTGTAGATAAATAAAGGAACCCACAATCGCAAGAATATTTATGTACTTTACCCACCACATAAATAAGGCAAAAAGCGTAAAACAAGCAGTCTCAAAATTTAAAAATAATTTCAACATTTAAGATGAATACTATTACATATTTAGAAGAAACATCAAATCAAACTTTTTAGTACCTAAGCGGTATAAAATTCAGAAGATAAAAAATATATCAGCTGTTATTATTATTAACAAGAAGAATGTTCTTAAATCCAAGTGGAGTAAATTTAAATTAAAAAAATTTAAATATATCTAAGTCGTAAAATTATATTAATTTTTTATATTCTTTAAGGGCTGATGATGGCAGAAGTGTTCTGCCGAAACATGTACCATTTATAATTTTACGCTGATTAAAGTTTGTGGAGTTCGACTTAGATATATTTAAATTTTTTTAAGTTATTATTATTGTTGTTATTGTTATTATTATTTATATCCTATAGGTATAAGTTAACAAAGTCGTGTGAGTGACAATGACTCATTTAGAATTTCATTCATAAGAACTACTACTACTTGTAAAAATAGAAATTTCAGACGAAAATATCATAAATATGTTCGTGCATGACAGGATTTTAGCCAATATATTTTCAAGTGACTGTCCTCACAGATTTAATGAAGCGTTTTTAAGAACCATTCAAATATAGTTCCTTTGTTGTTTGAGGTAACTAGAGCAAACGTTTATTAGGCTACGCTTAAATATGACTTGGTGACAGTAGTCCATAACGTACTTACTTTACGACAAAGAATATACGAGGCGGCGGTGTCTGCACGCTGTTGGACTGTATCTCCGTTTTTCAGTCTGCGATAGTATAAAATTCGTTTACATATTATAATCTTGTCCAATTAGTAATTAAAAAAACAATTTTTTAGTTGCTGTTATTAATGTCTTGTTTACTTGTTAGAAATTGTGTGCATATGTTAATTTAAAATATGTATTCTCGATTGATTTGTCACTTTGATTGTTGCTTGTGATCAGCTATGATAGTATTTTAAATCAAGTGGTAAAGTAAACAAGGACATTCACACATTAATTATTTTAATTATGAATATACGGTTTTTACAAAATAAATCCAATTTTTGATTTGTTTGGTGCCTTTACCACAAAATTGCACAGCTCGATACTGTTAATTGATTATCAATTTTCAGTCTCAATTTTCGTCTTTAGATAGAATAATAATAATTGTAGAAAATTATGGTAATTTTAACTCCTCTCACTTTAGTCCACTCTCCTCTACACATGTTTTGTGAACATATATGGAAAAATCGCAATTAAATTAATAAGCCACGCCAAGGAAGGTAACGAGAACCATAATACACTGAACAGATGGTACATGGTCGTATTTGGATAATTTTACCACTATAAAAAAGAAACACAAAGATTCATCAAACTTTATGTAATTGATTGATAAATTGGATAATTTAATTCACAATACTGAGCGCAATTTTAAATTGAACTAAATTTCCCAAATTTCCATACCATCAAGAATAACATTAATAATTTAAAAAATGAATGAACATTTTGGTAGTTAGGAAATATTTACCATTTTCGATAACATCCAGAACTTCTCTGCATTTCTTCTTTCATCTTGTTGAAATTTATTGCAAATTATACGAAATTCCTAACAATCTAAATATTTTGTGCATTCCATGATTTCTTATTTTCGGTTCATTTGGTCTATTCTTGAACAAAATAATTTTAAGAAAATTTAATTTTAATTTTGCTTGTTTTCTTAATTTACCAGGTTCAGTTAAAAGGTTTGGAATATGCGTCAACAAAAAAATTGCTGCTGAGTAAGTAATTGTACAAAAATACATATAAAATAATAAAAAAACAATATGTGTAAATTCCTTTATTTATGTCAATGTTACTCCATAAGACCTACAGTGTAGAAATAATTAAGTAAGGAATAAATTCAGTAACGTGCGATTCTTTAAATTTCCATTCTGAGTAGGCGGTGGAAAAAAGTCATGTCTTTGATTATAGCTCATTTTTTAAATGTCATGTTATGGTTAAGGTTAGGTTTTCTGGTTGACGTTTCAAATTGATAAGCAAACGAAACAAGTCGCCGGAGACCTACGTTCAAATTCCAAAGCTTACGTGGAATGGAAATTTAAAGAATCAGACGATATTTGCGCATTACGTATACTATTTTTTTCCATTCGGTTTTTTTCACAGTTATGACATAAACATTTTTTATGGCAATCTATGTTATTTTTACATTCGCATAGAGTTTTTTTATTCTGATCTCAACTTTATCAAATACTTAAAAGGTTACATAAGGAAAAACTCAATAAAACGACGATAAAGTTCATAAGTTCCATAATGTTATCGGAATTTAAGAAAAAACTAAAGACATACCAATAAAAAGTTGACAAGTCCTGAATAAATACAAAATAATAGTGTCTTAACGATTTTTCTCTGATTAACATATTTAATTTCAACGCATCCAAACCTTAATGATGATTGAGTATGGAGATCGCGTCAGAATCCACCACGAAGTCCGTCGATTGTTTCGGGCCAAATATCCTGATTGTGAAATAAGCCAATCTACTGTGAGCAAAATAGAAAAAAAAATCGAGACCACGGTAAAGTGAAGAATTTACCAAAAACTGGCCGTCCTCTGTGAAGCTGGATATTCTATTGGAAATTGAAGATACTCCGCATTCAACTAGTCGGAACATCGCTTTAAACTACAATTTGAGCCATACTTCAGTCCTTACAAGGTAAAATTGGTCCATAAGTTATCAAAGACTGACTTTAATCTTAGGCAAGAAGTTTGTAAAAAAATTATGGACTTTTGTAATTGCGATCCAATGTTCGGAATTGTGGGTAACAGAATTATAGGACCATTTTTTTTCGACGAGAACTTAACTTAGAATTTTTGCAGTTTCAATTAGTGCCTGCATTGACGGTATTATTTCCCAATGAATGCAACTCCGAACTTCTAAATAATAATATCTGGTTGCAATAGGACGGTGCTCCACCACACTACGCCCTTAATGTGCGGCGTTATTTGGACGAAGTGTTCCTAGGAAGATGGCTAGGAAGAAGAGGTCCAATGGAATGACCGGGTAGGTTCCCAGATCTAACCCCATTAAATTTTTTTTATAGGAGCACTAAAAAGCAAGGTGTATCAAAACTGAACCAACAGTTTGAATGATCTTTAGAGCAAGAATTCGACATGAGTGCAGTTTAATAACTCCCCATCAAACCATTTAAAACGTATTGGCTGCTTTTTATGATCATCTTGGATTTTGTCAGATGATGCAGGCCAGATCATCAGTATCTTTAATTTATAATTTATAACTTTTACATACATTCAATATACTTTTTTATTCGATCTTTAATGTCAAAATTTCATTTTATCTAATCTTTACTGCATGTTAAAATACAATTTTATCGTTTAGAAGATAAAAAAACTTCTATGCCAACATCCATTGTTGCATTAGTGTCTAAAGTTTTTTTGACATTTTGTTTGACAGTTGAATTTTTTCACGTCAAAGAATTAAATCCATGTAGCAGTAAAAACGGTGAAGATTGAATCAAATTTTATATTTTATATACGACGATAACATAGCTGATTGTTATCTTTTCGAGTGAGTTTAAATGCACTCTCAAAGATAATATTCAAACTTTGTTAATTTGTTAATCCTACGTTGAAATTTTGGATCGTTTTCTTATTTTTTCAAATTGATTGCTTTTCTCAACTTTTTTTGCTTTTATTTTAAATTTTAAAGAATCTTTAAGGTAAGAACCCCTCTGTAATTCAATTGTATCATCAATCTCTTGTTAAATTAGGGCTGATGATGGCAGTAGTGTTCTGCCGAAACATGTTCCATTTGTAATTTTAGACTTATTAAAGTTTGTGGAGTTCGACTTAGATATATTTAAATTTAAATTTACTCCACTTGGATTTAACGACATTCTTCTGTTTTTTAAATACACAAGTTTACTAAACAAATAATTTAATTTCAATTTTTAAATCCTAAGAATATTGATAAGATTTTTTAAAATTATTCTGCGGAAGGCTTTAACAGACGGAATTTATCTTTAAAATTCATGATCAAATTAGTACATACAATCTCTTTCTCGCTATTTAGCAAGTATCCAATCGATAAAAGGTGTAAATCATAATATTTAATTATAATTTAATAGTAGTTTCGTGTTCAATGATTACAATCACAATGATAACATAACATTATTGCGTACATAATTTTTAGGCGATGATTACGAAAAAAGTGATAATCATGTCAAACTCTACTCTTTGTGACTGATCTGTCAGAATTTGACAGAAATGTTGTGTTACTTTTTTTGGCCTTATAATGAATTGTCACCAACAGATTCGGCCAAAAAGATCACTTTTACGGCCTCGATACAAAAATTACAATTTTGTTATATTTTTCTCTCAGTAAAGTAATTTTCTACTCTCAATGATTTTCTTCAGTAAAATTCCGTTCGGATCTTTGGTAATCCCTATTATTAGAACTTTTATCGAAAAATTCTAAATTTGTTGTGTAAAACTAAAATAATCAAGTGTGGTTTTATAGAGTAGCCATTGTATAGGTAATTATTTTAATCATAGGAGTAATATTTTTAGTAAGAATTCCTCCAGATTTAGATAAAAGTGATTTATTCTTTAGCTGAAATATGTGTAGGTGAAAAGGTAAATATTATTATAATTTTATAGCACAATTTTCCGGGTGAATTATATGAGGCGCCGTTGTGGACAAAATGTTTTTTTTTACAATATTATATAATTCCGAAGATTATTTATTAATGTTTGAAATATTTATAGAAAATCTAGGTTATATACATTTTGATTTACGTTATATAAATACCGAGTGTCCCAGAGGTGTGTGGAGCATCATTTACGCCCTTATTTTGAAATATATCAAAACGGCGTTTTCGGGATCCGATACCTTCAGAATTTAAAATTATTAGAAATCATATACAGAGTGTACATATATTAGTAATATACCAAAGTTATTGTTTTAATGGAATGCCCTGTATATTAGTTGGTGAATTAAAAGAGCAATCAATTAATGCTGAGCAAAATGATATTACCACAGGTTTATTATGGGTGGTTCTTGAGTTATTAACAATTTTAGGTCAAAATTAGTCTTTTTAAAAAAAATTACAGAGACCATTCCAACAAAGATAACTGAATATTTTTCTGTAAATAATTTTTTATAGACCCAAACTTTAATACACACTGATTGAAAGTCATCTAAATGGATATTTCTATACAGAGTGTACGGTTACGCAAAATGTATAATAACTTTTTTTTCAAATGGAATTCCATTATACTATAGTATTTTTATAAGCTTTCTGTTAAAATATGGTTTGCCTCGGCAAATGTTAGTACTTTAGATAATTTTTACAAACATTTTTTTTTGGACTTGTTGCCATGGAAATAGTCGTTTATTGTATAATTTATTAAATTACTTCAGAAATGACACCGAGAGGTAGACAGGCTTAGGTTTACGTAAGAATTCGATAGACCCTACCCTTTACATAACCCCGATAGAAAAAATCTAGAGGCGTTAAATCGGGTGATCTTGCTGGCCATTTGACAGGACCGCCCCTACCAATCCAACGTCTGGGCCACCAGTCATTTAAAAATCTTCTTACATTCCTATAGAAATGTACAGGAGCTCCATCCTGTTGCAACCACATTTTAAGGACTACTGATTCTGAGAATCAATCCTCCGCATCCAGTGGGGATTTTCAGTGGCATAATAGTCCATGTTATGCCTCTTGACATGCCCATTACTCTTAAAGGTCGCCTCATCATTGAACAAAATTCTGTATCAAATATTTCTATTTCTTTTTAGAAGATTGTCCATTATTTGGCAGAATTCCACTCTTTTTGCAAAATAAGTTTCTCGCAATTCTTGATGCGGTTCAATATGGAAAGAATGAAACCGATGTTATTTGATCATACGGTTTACTGAAAATTTCGAAATATCAGATTGAGCAGCAATTTCTTTTGTACTGTAGTGAAGATTTTCTTCTAACATTAGTAAAACTTCTAGCTCAATGTTTTCACCTACTCTTCTCCCAATTAATTGTTTTTTGTTGTAGGCCACGTTTCCAGTGTTTTCAAAACCTTGTAAATTCTTGTGGCCAAAAAGAAATTTCTTTCGGCTTCTCCCAACGCATTATAGGTACCATATTAATCATTTCTTTTTTCGCAAAATTCATTTTGTAAAAAAAATCACAAAAGTGAAACTATTTGTTACAGGATAACTGTTAACAAGAACAAACGGCTCCATCATAACCAGTCTAAGATGATATGATCTCAATACACGATTTCATCAATTTGGAAAAGTTTTTTGTAAAAATCATCTAAAGTACAGTTAATTTTAATATTATCGAGTACACCTCAAAAATCTAGAAGTCGATTTATTACAGTTTTTTCCACATGTGAAGTTCCGTTTTTTAAATTTGAACGTCATATTTTTATATGTTATTTTGTTTGTAATTGTTGTTTAGTAATTTTGACAAAATAAAAAAAATACATTAAAATATAACTTTATTTGAAGGAGTCACTATTAACAACACATTCAATATTCTGTCATAGCACTATTTACTTGAAGTACTCAAGTTTGAATTTGCTGCCAAACTATTGATTGCGACCCCGGAAAATTGGTCATGGATGCAGCTTCAATCGATGGTGCAAAAGGATTTTCCCTCAAACGCTCTAGAAGAGCCTGATCCTGATCCGCTGTCGACACATTTGGGCGTCCCGCTCCTGCTCTTCTAGCAAAATGTCCAAATTTAATTCTTACCACCTTTGTTTTACGTGCTGCACGGTGCTCTTTGCAATATTATAATACTGCGCCACCTTCCGGATCGACCACCCTTCTTCTAATTTCGAAATAAGAATGAGCCCCTTAGCGTTTTCTGTTAGGGGTCGCACCCATCTCATCAACGGACAAATCGCCAACTGCCATTTCATCAACGGGACATAACCTCAACGAACCAACACATCAACGACCCAACCCAACTCACCAATTAAGATTTAAAAAAAAATCGTAACAACTCGAGACAGGTTACTTTCATCAACTTTATTGTTTTAAAACTTCAAAAAAAGGAGGAGGTTATCAATTCGGTTGTTTTTTTTTAATGTTTGTCACCTCAGAACTCCGTCATTTATAAACTGATTTGTAAAATTATTTTTTATTTGAAAGAGTATACTTCCAGATTGGTCCAATTGTCACCAGGTAAGGATCTGATGAGGGAACGCCTGCGACGATGAGTTTCTTTTTCGTATTTCGGATTCAATCAGGCTCGAAGGACCATACGTTAACCAATGGGGTTTGATAAATGTTGCACTTGTAGTTTTATTAAACTATCTTGAGTTTCATAGTATGTATAACCAAAACAAAATTTTAACACAAAAGCAACATAAGTTAACTAAAAAGCAAAAAATAAATGCTTTTTATACAACAATTGTTTGTTTAAACTGTTTTTGTTTAAACGATTTATTAAGTACATGTTTTTTGAGACTTTTTCACAGTTTTCTACATATTTCAAATAAATTTATTTTTCTGTAAATCCAATGTGTTTTTACAATTTGTTGATTAAAATCTTAGTTGTTGAGTTGGGTAGTTGAGGTTATGTCCCGTTGGTCAACTGGGTGTTGATGAAATGGAAGTTGGCGACTTGTCCGTTGGTGAGTTGGGTCGACCACGGCCGACTTTATTTAATTTAATTTAAATAAAGTCGGCCATGGGTCGACCCGTTCTGTTCATTCATTCCCGTTCTGATTATTCATTTTGCCTGTAGAAACTGACATTAACAAAAAATGTTTACACAAGTGCATTCCGATAGTTTCATATTGTCGAAAATTAGGTGTACTCGATAATTTTGAATTAAGTGTACTAACATTTGCCGAGGCAAACCATATATTGACAGAAAACTTATTAAAAATGCTATTTGATGGTATAATGGAATATGGATGTGTATTGAATTGGGGGTAGATTTGATTCAGAGAGGCCTGAAGGTCGAGTCGATTTAGATGTAGAATTGTTGTGTTGCTCGAAGGACCATATGTTTTGGATTTGGATTGAAACACTCGCGAACGTATGCACTTGTGTATTTCGAATAGTTGCGGATTGATGTTGAACGTTTCTTCTCCCGGATTGGTTTTGTACTGAATTTGAATAAAGGAACCGTGTCCTGGTTTCAGATTGAATTATGCCCTTGCGGCTGTTGAATAGTGAGTTGTTGTCTGAATGAGATTTGGATTTTGACTTGTTGTTTGATTGAGAGTTGGATTGTAACTGATTTGAATGAGAGTTCGTTTTCGACTCGATGTTAGATTGAGAGTTTGTTTTCGAGTTCATGTTTGAATGAGAGTTGAATAGTGACTTGTTTGAATTGTGACTGATTTGAATGAGAGTTCGTTTTCGACTGATTTGCGATCGTGAGCGGTGCCAGTCAGGTAAAGGTTTTACGACCCTTTGGGTTTCCCAACTGGCCGACGCGACGGCCGCTGCAAATATTTCTCAACAGGATGTTCCATTTGTGTATTAAAGTTTGGGTCTATAAAAAATGATTTACAGAAAAATATTCAGTTATTTTTGTTGGAATGGTCTCTGCAAATTTTTAATAAAGCGCTAATTTTGACCTAAAATTCTTCATAACTCAAGAACCATCGATAATAAACCTGTGTAGTACCTTGCATCATTTTGCTCAGCATTAATTACTTTTTCAATTCACCCACTATTATACAGGGCATCCCATTAAAAAAAACATAACTTTGGTATCTATATATTTAATCGTTGAACATGAATCAATTTGAACCAAATAAAATAGGCTGTACTGCACTGATTTTGATAATTGTTTTTTTAAATGAAAGACATTGACAAGTTCTTTGTGAACATTACTTTACATTTTCAAAAATTTCACAGGTTCATTAATTATTTGCAAATCATTTTAGGGGAAAAGCGGTCCATTACAGTCATCGATTTAAATGAGCGTGAATCGTTTTAAATAACAAGCTGATTAACTGGAGCTAAATATAGAACTTGGGCCAGTTTTGTTGCGCGTCTTGACATGTCGGGATGTTGACAGGATTTAGTCTTACTTCAAAGAAAAAATATCAAGGGGTACCTACGGGTACCTACTGCTTCACACAGTAATAAAAAAGAATTATAACTTTTCCGTCATTAATCCAACATGAACCACTGGCTATCTGGAGGCATATTAATTTATTTTAGAGAACGTTAGGGTGTAGAGAAAATACATTTCGACGGTGAAACTTCAATAAGTCGTATCTCAAAAATCCTTAGTTTTCAAGAAAAAGAAAAAACATTCTTGTTTGAAGTAAAATGCAGTTTTGGTGGGTATTATACTTTTTTAGTATTAAATATATTTTTTTTAATTTATATTCTTTAAAAGTTTTTGAAAAATCGCACCATGTTGCCTAGATATCTGACTTACGACCTATTTCATTCTCAATCGGGAATACATACGACATATTATTTGTGTTTATTTAGGTGTATAAATGAAACGGTCCTTAAATTTATACAATAAAAAAATTTATTTTTGTAATTTTGGAATGAAAACGAAATAAGCAAGGACTAAATACCAAAATTATATATAAAAAAACGGTCATTCGACATTATTATAAGGTAAAGTATCATAGTATAACCAACAATCACTGGGAATGACTGGTTTTAATTGTTGCAGATGATCGTATTTGGTTTTTTTAATCGGTAAGCGGCCATTATGTAGAGGTGGAAATTCGTAAAATTTTATAGTTTTAGGTCTGATCGGAAGGTCGAGAAAATCACTGTCAAAATCTGTCTTGAATTTAATAATTCCGTCGGGTAAATATTGTAGTGCTCGGATATCATTAACAGTTGGGTCACCTGTCTTTCGGCCTGGTCTGATTGAATGGTACGCCATGTTTTTCTTAGTCTTTGAAAAAAGTGTGGTTTAGAGTGATTGTTTCGTATGGATCTTTTCTAGATTGTTCACATAATGTAGAGTAGTCACTTGGTAAATGTATTGGTCTATTCTTGATCTTTCTTTCTATTGCAGCGTGGACACTGTCACACTCCATTTGGGTGTGTCCTTTTACAAGAAATTTCTGTTCTATTCTTATCTTGAGCTCATAAGATAAGTGAAGAAGGGCATTAGCCATGACTGAGTTTTTATTTTGATAGGAACATCCATCGGAATAAATAATTATTGGTTTGGAGTCGTTGAGATTTCTTCTGATGTAGTCGGTCAAACAGGTGGCAAAAGTCGATGCTTGGAGATCACTTTCCGTTTCATTAAACCAGTAACATGTACAATGCTTACTGGCCAAATTGAAGATAGTAAAGTTATGCAAGCAAAGTTTTGTTTTATAATAAGTTGAGCTTGCATTAATCGAGGGACATACTTTAACTGCCTGTAAGTCCATTGTTAAAGTATGAGAGGTTCCATTTTCGCTAGCTTCTTTGTCGTTACTCTTCTCAGTTCTTGCCCTTTCTTTCTGAGCTCTGTGAGCCAACCACGCTTCTTCATTTATATTCTGGAGTTCGTTTTGGATGCAAATATCGCATCTATCTTTTTTAGGCTGGTAAAGTGAAATATTCATCTCCTTTACCATTTTTGAGAGAGATATTCTAGATAACGGTTCTTCATTCGATTCGTTACATTTAATTTTATAAGCAGCATACAAATCGGCGAGGGTGGTAAATCTCTGTTCCAAATAAAGTTTTTAAGTTTCGTTTCGACAGTAATGTGAGGGAAGTTTGTTAAGATTTTCTAAAATTTTTTTTAAAAACAATAGTCCAGATCCTATTGTTTTTCTTGGGTGCAAAGTTTTCTCTTCTCTTTTATTAGATATTCCATGAGTACTGTTGGATATCCAACTTTGAACGGAACGTTCTTTCAGGCCTAATGTGGCCATAAACATCTTACAAACAGGTATCACATCGTTTCCTACTTTTAAGTTGTACTTCACACTCAACGCTCTTCGCGAATTTTGAGTTGTAGATTTTTTTTCCTTGGTAACTCCAACGGTAACTAAATTTGTTACATAATTTTTTTTCTCCCCAAGACAGGTTGTCCCAAAATTTGGTAAAAATGCTGATTCTAGATTCTTCCGAAATTTTATTACATCCACGTTTACTAGATTTTTGGCAAAACTTAGACTTGCAGGGCTGTCCTAACTTTCGCTCTTCGCGTTGCTTGTCATGAAATGTTCTATTTTGATCCGCCGGTCTTCGATATCCCAAGTATGATTTCCCCTTTTCTCTCAAGTTTTTGTTTACTTTCTTTGCATTTATTTTTATTTCTTTCTTTGGTGGAGTGTTTAAATTTTGCAGCTCATTAATGCCATTCATTTCTTGCTCATTAAAATCATCATCACTCGTATCAGTATCAGCAGGTTCTTCTGTTGGATCAAAATCATCATTGCTGTGGGTTTCTAATGGTTTTTCGACTTTGTGTTTGATTCCTTTTGAGTGATCCCATTTTCGTCGATATTTGTACAATGTAATTCCAAGCGAGTTTCTTCTATGGGTTGAAAGTCTTCTGAATTATTCTCATTTTGGATTATTATTAAATCTGGATTATTAATATTATTGCAACAATCAGTAGTTGCAAAACGGTTACGATCACTAATATCTACATCATATACAAAGTCTTTTTTATTTGGCACATACTGCATAGGAATACTATCCTGTATGTTCTTTGTATCACAGTCTGTTACAAGATTATTATCAGTCTTCTCTGTAGAGTCCGAGTTTAAAGCGATGTCGTCAGTTGCTGTAATATTCCAAAAGTTGTCACCCGAATTATTATGGTTTTGAAAATACGGATTTTGATACCCAACAATTTGTATGGGTAGATTCATGATGTCGAGATTATTACTCGTCAGTTCATTGTTTGATTTGGTGTCGTATTTTAATTTTTCAACAGGTTGAGTTCTCTTTGCGGGTGGATCATCGTTCACGTTCTTAATACACATTGCTACTAAACGTTTACTTCTACTGGAGCTTGTCATGGTTTTTGCAACCCTATAACAATCAAAAATTGCGTTATTTGGTATTATTCTCTTTAGTATTGTATCGAAAAATAGTAAGATGTTAGCGATTCCAACGCATCAGAAAATAAGTCGTACGTCAAATTTTAGGAAGAATTTAAAATTGTCAATAACGCCTAACTCTATATTATAAACAGCAGATCCATTCTCAGCTGAAACGACTAACTTCACTTAAAGAAAAACCTGGTTTTGGTGAAATACTAAACTCATTAATCTGTCACGTTTATTATACGCTACTTGGTTTAAATTTTCTTTGCTGTACTTACCAGTAACCAGACCAACACACATTTCCCAACACTGTACTGCGGTAAACTACGGACTTACGACAAATTGCTACAGACTAAGAGATTCGACATATTGTTTTGTGCACTGATTGGTTCTTTCTATTTAAATAAAGCCAATAAGATTTTCCAGGAGAACGCGCGATGGTAATGTAAATATTGTTGGTGGGAAATCTCAATTTCGGTAAAATCAGACTTACGACATATTGAACTTTCACCGTCGATTTGTTTTTCCGAATGCATTGGAACGATTATGTGTGTAAGTAAAAAATTTTTTTCACTACTAGCTGTAGAATGTACGATTATATAGTTTGTAGAGGAGGTGTGAAGTTGTTTTTCTTTCCTAGTAGTTAATAATTTTTTCATTATTGACCAGTAGTTAATAATGGGCAGAGACCGGATTTGATGCAAAATGCATATCGATTATTTTATCTTCCTACTTAACAACAGCGCCCTTCGATTTTCACAAATTGCACCAGTTGCAAATATTAGACATTAATTAACTGCAATTCATGCAAAAAAACAAAAAACGAAGTTAAATTATTACAAAAGCACAGGTATGCATTGTGCAAGTTTTTACACGAAAATCCGGTCTCTGACGGAGAAATGTCAGAAAAAAAATACATAACCTCGGATGCCAGTCACAGTCGATCCTGTCCAAATTTCGAGTTTCACGTACAGGAAAATATGACATTCTTGGAGTAGGTTTCTTTAAGGGGTTGAGCGCGACGCGCGAGCCAAAATTTGCAACGATCCACGGAAGAAACAAATGTTCAGAGACGTCAACGTCTATTCAGGATTAACTGTGACCTGGCACCCGCTAGACGATTGTATTTTTGATGCTTCATTTATTTAACGATTTAAGCTGCTAGTAGTGAAAAAAATAATATATATATAACCACGGTAGAGAAGCCCTTTCTCAGCTTCGCAACTTAATTCCCTCGATGCTTCGCATCTCGGGAATTAATACTGCTTAGCTGAGAAAAATTACTTCTCTACCTTGGTTTATAATATACTATTATTTCCTTTTTGTTCCATTCGTTTGTAACGTTAGATTATTTTGGGTTCAGGCTAACATCGATTGCACTGCCGACTGCAATTTTTAATTTTAGTTTATTATTTAATTCCATTTATTAATTACATTTTATTTAACTTCTACACTTTTTTGGGCGCTTTAATATCTTTCTATAACATTTGTTTTTTTCTACTAAACAAAATGCCTCGCGTTCCCGGACGGAGAAAAACACAAGAGGTGCGTCTTAGAAATAGGCGCCGTGCGAGACAAATAATTGAAATTTCTCAAAATGTTGAAGCGGTTTTCGGTACGAACGCTTACTGCAACAGAAACAGTTGACACTGTCCCAAACAACTACTACGATAGTTGATTCATTTAAATCGGCCTTGAATAACAATCCGATAAATGTTGATACACATAATCTCGTTGAACTTTCATTATGTTGTTCATTTTGTTCGGCGCTTTATTTTAATTCGGAAATAACATCCAGAAATTCCGAAGCATTTACCTTATGTTGTCACAAAGAAAAGGTTCATTTACCACCTTTTACTACACCTCCGGTTCTACAATCACTCATCGAAATTATAACATCTACAGATTACAATTATAAACAAGAATGCAAAAATTTCGTTGAGAACATAAGTTCAGCTTTTGCTATCGCAGGTTCTGAAGCTGATTTGGATCAATCGGTGGTTAATGGGGTGTATCATTTCAAAATTCACAATGTTATGTATCATCGCGTTGGTGGATTAGTTTCGACGTTTGGGATGAATCCCCGTTATGCACACATTGACTTATTATTATTATCCAGACCGTTTTTGATTCAAAATTACTGTTAAACAAAACAAATTAAAAATTGTAATGTGTAACATGGTAACCAGTCTTTATTCAACACTATTTATGTAAGTATTCACATTTTTTTTTATTTTTGCATTGGTTCGATCCAATCCAATACATACCACTTGAATTTCGAGTGACGGGCGATCACTAGTATTACTAATATTAGGACACTCTGTATATGATTTCTAATAATTTTAAATTGTGAAGATATCGTGTGGCTATCGTCCCCCGAAAACGCTGTTTTGATATCTTTCAAAATAAGGGCGTAAATTATGGTCCACACATCTCTGGGACACCCGGTATTTTACGCATGAAATAAAATGTCAGCAGCGTGTGATATAAAATTGTGCGCCTCTGATAAATATATAAAATTTCACGCGTGTGATATAAATTCTACGAAGGCGCTGAACGGACATGAATGAAAAAATAACTGAAACAGACTTTTTTTCTGGCAATTCAGACTTTTTTCTGGCAATTCCGACTTTTTTCTGGCAATTCTGACTTTTTTCTGGCAATTGCGACAGGGGTAGGATGATGGCGCTGTTTTGTTGCCCAAACTTAAAATATGAAATTCTGTCCACATTTCGAGTTTCACTTACAAGGAAATATGACCTTTTTGGAGTATGCGCGAAGCACCAATTTCAATAATCCACAGAAAAACAAATTTTTACAGACGGTGACTTCCGTGGATCACTGAAATTGGTGCCTCGTGCTACACGCTCGACACCTCAAAGAAACATACTCCAAGAAGGTCATATTCCCCTGTACGTGAAAAGCGAAATGTAGACAGTATTTCATCTTTTAAGTTTGGACAAGAAGACAGCACCATCGTCCTACCCCTATAGCAATTGCTAGAAAAAAGTCAGAATTGGCAGAAAAAAGTCGGAATTGCCAGAAAAAATCTTTTTCAGTTATTTTTCCATTCATGTCTACGAAGGCGCAGAGAGGACTTTATTTTTCATTATTTAGACTTTAATCTCGAAATTTCGACTTTGATTTTCAAATTTCGACTTTAATCTCAAAATTTCGACTTTAGTCTCTAAATTATGCGCGTGCACACCCATTACAAAATTTCGAGTTTTACGTACAGTTCAATGATCCACGTAAAAGCAAATTTTCACAAACGGCAACTTCACAACAGGCTATCCTGCATAATGATCACTTAAAACTTTTTCTCAAGTTTCTTCTTCATCCGTTTTTTTTTATTTCATTTTAATTCATAAAAAAACCTTTCTGAGTATAAATTCTTATCGAAAATTCGTCGTTTCGATAGGGTAGTTATCGTAACCGTCGCCTAACATTTGCATCAGCAAAATAGTAAAATAAACTCGATTCATACCATCGTTCTACCCCTGCCCCAAGGGGGCTCCATGGACAATGACAACGAATTAAATCATTTACTTCATGTCTCTTCCTTTTCTGACTAACGTCCAGACCCTGAACGGTCACAATCTGCCCTGTGCGCGCATCTCCATTTAGTCGGGGGGTTTTGAAAATTGAAAGTATTCAAATAAAACTGAGTTTATTACATTATTTTCAGAAATAAATGTTAACTTTAAGTGGCTTATGGTAACTAAAACAAGGGAGCCCCCTTGGGACAGGCGTAGGACGAGTTTATGGTAGGAATCGAGTTTATTTCATTATTTTGTGATACAAATGTTAACTTCAAGTGGCTTATGGTCAAGGGGACCCCTTTAGAGTCTGTTTTGAAATTGCCGTTTGTAAAAATTTGCTTTTCCGTGGATCATTGAAATTGGTGCCTCGCGCTACGCTCCCCATCCCTAAAAGAAACACTCCAGGAAAGTCATATTTCCCTATACGTAAAAAGATTAAAGTCGAAATTTCGAGATTAAAGTCGAAATAATGAAAAATAAAATTATATGTCCCTCTGCGCCTTCGTACATGTCCGTTCAGCGCCTTTGTAAAATTTAAATGTCTGTGATATATTTTTTTACATTTGTCTTTGGTTCGTCAAAGGGTGCTTCAAAAAGTAATTTCTAATCTGGCAACGCTGTTGAAGGTGGAAACCACGTGTAAACATAACAATAACATAAACCATAGACAACCAAGAAATTGGTTTAATTTTGCAAGAAATTAAATTAACAATTCAGTAATTTAAAATGCTATTTTCTGCAGAGTAATTCTTAAATGGTGTTATTAGTAGTGAAATAGTATTGTTTCAAGGACTAAAAATTGTATTTTGGTGTAAAACGCCAATTTTTTTCTCTTGTTGAATAGAGAATTCAAAAGTGTATTTAAATCCCTAAAAAAGTTGGGGGGTTGCCATTTAAAAAACATTATGACGGTCTCACAGTTGAAAAACATATGACGTCATCAACAAAAATTTTATGTTAAAAGATGGCAATTTAAAAACAAAAATCGCCCTATTCGAGCGTTTTTCGCAAAAACAGTACATAACAAAATTATGAATTTTGTGGGGAACTTTATAACCATATTACATACGGTTCAAGCTGATGACCGCCGTCAGACCTTATTTTCAGATCTATTTTAATATTCATATCTGATGTTCTAAACAAACTTCTATTTTTATTTATATCATTTTTATTTTTTAAACATCTCTCGATACCAACCACATAATTATCCATATTATGTATGTAGTTCAGATCAATTCTTTGATCCTCTCTAGGTTCTTTCAAACTTCTTGTTGGTACGCTTCTAGCCATATTATTCACTATAAATGTATGATTTTTTTTTTTATTTAAGTATGTCTTCAGTAATTTTTCTTTCAAGACTATACTGTTAATGTTAAACAGTTTTAAAAAATCTACACATTAAAAACCACATAAATGTCAGTAAATGAACGATAAAAAGTAAATTATTCTTAGATCTGTAAGAGATATGAAAAGATTTAGTGACATAAAATATTCAGAATTCTCGTTTTTTAATAAACGGTTACCGTGTACGACCGCCTTTAGCCGTTTTCGTGAAATTTATGAAAGCCGACGTCGGTAAGTCATTTCTTTATAAAATTAGTTTCACGTTAATATCAGTTACATAGCATCGGATGACCGCCACATTTTTCGAGGTTGTTTACTGCAAAGCTTCAGCAATTTTACGTCGAAATGGCATTTGTAAATATTAAAATCTGATAGAGTAAACTCACTTTTTTACTACCAGTACCAACGAACTGCAATAATTTTAATTACAGTTTATATGGCATTTGTAAATATTTGGATCTTTTACACGTTTTGTCATACTTCAAATATCATTAAAAGGTCTGTTACATTGGAACCAGATGTTTTCGGTTTTTAAGGAAATGATAAAAAGTGTTTCCGTGCATGCGGGGTCACACGACTAAAACGAATAATGTATGCGTTAAGAGTCACTATTGTTGTTATAATGGCAGCTAATAGGACTATTATTCACATTTAGCGTCGTAAATGGAACATGCACTTTTATAACTTCTCTGTCTATGGCGAGATTTAGTTATTTCCGACCTTGAAAGAGAAATTAAAAGAACCCTCATATTTTCTATTCTTTATTTAGAATATAAATTAGAATAAAATGAATATCTTTAGTATAATCTTTGCGAACCACAAGCCTAACGTGGTCCGTTTTTGGCACTAAATCCAGTCTCATCATTTCCATCAATAAGTACAAAATCACTCAAAATTGATCATTCGGGTTACAGGAACCGACGGTGCCTTCACAATTTCTTGCCAGAGTTCACTTTTGCTGTCAATTTCGATTTTCCCCAAAACAGTCTTTTTTCCCATCAAGTTTCTGCAAATCAACCTAACCAAAATTTTTACTTGAGATAAATTATCGTTGTTAACGGTCGCTCTTAAAGTAGCCGTGTTGGCTTCTAGCTTCAACGAGATTGTTGGGTCGAACCTGTCACTCTTCATCTTTTGGATCAAATCTTCATGTTCGAAAGCTGTAATTTTAATGTAAAGTTGCCCTCCAAGTTTCTCTTGTTGTTGCATGGTCTGTAAGCTACATCGATATTTCGTTATGCTGATTTCCATCACGTCGTTTTTCCTGTCTTCGCTGATTGCGTAAGAAAGGGTCATCTCCACACTACCATTTTTACCCTCGCGCTGAAATTTTATAGTGCCATGAGCCAGTTTATTTAGTAAACATAGCCAAGGTTTTCTGTCAACTGCTGGTACTTACTGGTTCGCTTTGTATTCCGCTCGTTATCTCCTTAATTCCTCTCCAAATGTCGGGCGTGCAGATGAGGTCATCTCCCAATTTTTGGTTAAAGACCTTCAAATCCAGGTTGTACGTTACGGCACCCACAGTTCTCCTGCTGTTGAGGGAGTGTCTGAAACTCTTTCTAAACCTGTTGGGATTTTCTCCAAACTCGCTAAAAGAGAAAAATCGCTTCAACTTGGACGTCGGGTGCTTTTTTGCGATGGGTTCTGTGTAGTTTTCCAAAACCGCATATACCGTAAAAGAAATAAACTTGCTCTTAAAATAATCTGCATAGTATTTAGATGTGGAGCGGAGTGTCAACATAAATTCTTCATTAAAGGTGGGCCAAGATTCTTTCACTATTTTCGTTTCGAATTTTTCTTTTTCGGGGTGGAGTGTGATCTAAAAACCATGTTATAGTTGTTTTCATTACCATTTACTAAACCATGACTTATTATTTCAGTTCTTACCTTCACTAAATATCCGTGGGGCTTGATGTTGCCGTAATTGACGGGAAGATGTCTTGCACCAATTACTTTAATCTTGAGCTGTTTGGAACTCTTAGAAAATGTCATTTTGAAACCGATTTGGGGTTCACTAGCTACACTTTCCGTCACATTTGACTTGAACAGACTTCTTAAGTTGTTTAGTTTCTGCTCCATCTTTGTGTGGTCACTGAAATGCACTCCACATGATCTCGAGTGTTAACAAGTGAACAATCATAAACAATTTAAGAGGATGCGGCCGAATAATTGAAAAGGCCACAATAGTACCCGCGCATTAGTTAACAGATGTCGTTGATTGGATTAAGTTTGAGTTAGAATTAATAAGAACTTTCCGTAATCTAAGTGATAATAACCTGATAAGAGAGATAAGACAATCTGGTAATCACAGCCACAAATATTTGTCGTAAAATAGTGAGAAACAGGTTTTCAAAGAAAATTTTGTTTGGACAGAGGTGCTGTGGTTGCATTTGAGCGTGAAAATTGGAATTTGTAGTTTACAATTATTTAAGTTAGGTAATAATTATAATAAAATATTATCTTCTCGTGGACCACCTGTTGAAGTTTTTTTTTAGAAAATAAATGGAGATGAGCTTAAAAGGATGAATCAAATACAATATATTCTTTATTTAAACAAAGTAAACAAAAGGATTATTGCATCAATGTTTTAACACTATAGTTGGTTCTAAATATTTTATGTGTGTATTGCTGGTTGCATATACATTTCAACTAAAAGTTATAGATTTGTAAGCCTAATATTATGTTTCTTGAATCAAGTAGGTATACGGTATACTTAATTTCAATTTATTTTAAAGCTAACCTATTTTAAAATTTACCGTTTAAATAATAATTATAATTAAATCAAATATACAGGGTCTAACAGAAATAAGTACATATTAAAATTTGAATCGGTAATAGAACTCATCATTGTCAAAAAAAAATTCTTAATAAATTCTTGCCCTAAACCCCGTACTTATCGAGTTAAAATGAGTGGAAGTTAAGTGGCGTTAATTTAGTTACCCGCCACTGAACCACTGGACGATCACAGAACAACAAAACTTAAGCACGACACTTGTAATTAATCTAAACCGCTCGCCGTAAATAAACATAAAAGGGAAAACACCTAACAAACGTGCTTTCGTCTGCCCATACGTGCGTATTATTTAAGTTCTCTGGTGAAAAACGCCAGTTCATAAAATAAGAGATTTAGCTCCTGTTTATTTGGACTTTCTGTTCGTAATTATTAACGCCAACCTTCGGGTACACAATGCACACCATTAATAGAAATTAGGCACACGAGAAAAAGCCGGCATCTTTTACGATAATAAATTTAGAAACGAATTTAACATACAATAACACATAATAATTTGTAGGGGGGAAAAAGGTTAAAAGAAATGTCTTTCAGAAAAGTCCTATATAGAAAAGTTGTTGCTTTTGATGAGTTCTACTACTGGTTAAAATTTTGATACTTATTTCCTAGGGTGTTATGGAAGTCCTATCAAAAAATTCAATCACAAGAAGAACTTGTCAAAGAAACATTTTTAATCTATATTTGTTTTAGCAAACGCTCCCTGTCAGAGTTAATATTAAGAATAGTTTGACACCTAAAGCCAATACCCGCCTGTCGACTCCATGTGCTTCTATAAAGAGAATGCCAATAAACGAATCAAAATAAAAACTCTTTACATGGAAACACGTACTAACCTACCATAATATGCACACGTTGAAGTATGTTACTAATAATAAATTTTCTAACTTACATAGGGATGTAGTCCTTTTTCCTGTAACGTGCGGTAAGCAATAAAAGTTGACACACCGACATACTTAAAACACACCTTCGAATACTGAAGTTTGACTCTTCCTCATTAACATCCAAAATGTCAGATTTAATTTCTATTACATCTGGAACGTCCGAAATCTGAAGTTGGAGAAGAAAATTTGCCATAATCACGAACGTTGCACTGTTCTCACAAAAGCTGACGTTGGATTTCGGGATTTGAAAAACGTTCCATGTACAGAGAAGCGGCGGGCCTCGTTTGCATTACCTAACGCTTAATTAGCAAATTATTATTAGTATTTGCTTAAGACTGCTATCCCAAAAGAGTTAGAAGCTGTTTACAACGATAGCACAAAAATTTATTAGTATTAAAGTATTAAACGTGAGTTTGAAATATCCTTCAGCACGTGTTGTACACTATGCTTTCCCTTCGACCACTACTCAAAAGAAGAAAAAAATTACATGTAGCTGTATTTTAATTTAATCATTACACTTTCACAGAAATTCACCTTGGTTGTATTATTTGATAAAAACCCACTTTATAATTGCAATGTTAAAGTGTTCAGTACAATTAATTCTAATTATTCTTCTAGTGAGTCTGCAACTTGAGCAGACAATCCCACAATATTCAATGGTGTGGAGCAACTTCTCTGGTACATTCGTAATTACAATGACTAAAAAATAAAAATTAAAACTTTTTATTTTATATTTATCACCATTACTACCAGTTTCAGTTCACAATCACTTCAAAAAGTTGACAATAATTGACCCGTATTACATTGGGAATTAATTTATCTTGACATAGATATATCTTATGTATGTACTTAGAATTCTACCCTCTACTTCTTCCTTAGCCTTTCTACCGTTAGGTGTAAGGCTGGAGGGGTTGAGTCTTATATATCTCTGATTCTCTTTTGATTCCGTCGATCTGACCAAGGTCTTCCTTTCCTATTTTTGTTTTCTATAAATCTCAGGAACCTCATTTCCATGGCATTGATTCTAAATTTTTGCCTATTTGTTAGTGTTTATGTCTCACTGTTATACAATAACTAGATGGCCGTCCCGGCCTCGCACGGTAATTTTTTTTTAATACTTCACACGGTGATTTTATTTTATTATTTTATTAATATAAGGATAGGAATGAAATTTTGAAAAACCGTGTCTTAGTGAGCGCCCACGTGGTAAAATAAGTAAGTGTGCAAAATTACATTGCAATGGATCCATAGATTAACTATCCCCACTCCTTTAGTCACAGGAAACTTTTGCCCTTTTCTATGTAGTTAAACTTTTTTACCATCATACCCCTTACCTATCAATGCGTGCTCACACCGCATCCTAACACCGTGATTTTGACTCCGGTATCAAATTTCATATTTTTGCTGAATCGGCAATTTTTGGTGTTAAATTTCATTTTTTGCTGACTCGGCAATTGTTGGTGTTAAATTTCCTTTTTTTGCTAACTCGACCATTGGTGTCAAATTTCGTTTTCTGCTGGATCAGCATTTTTTACGGACTTGGGGAGTAAGCTGGTGAATGCGTGACTAGAGCGTTACGAAAAGTGTGATCGGGCGAAACGAACGGAAGTTTTACTTTACTCGTGTGGTCTAAAGCACGCACGTATTTTTTTTTTTTGTTAGCTGGACATTTTTTGTAACATAAGACTTTCTTTGAAGTGCGTTCACCTTGGAATTCTACAAAAATGCATTTCCTAACAATTTGTCATCTTAGTAGTTCTTGTGAAGTATGTTCACCTATGATAAATGAGATTTCTTGTGAAGGGTATTCACGTTATTTCCCATGTGAACTAATTTTTGTAAGCGTTGCTCATTTCTTTCCTATATAAACATTAGAAGGTTTGAAGCACTTCATTTGGTTTCTGTTTTTCTGTGCAACAAAAAAAAATCTAATCTTGAAGAAGGAGATATACATATATATTAGATGATGTGCTCACCCAACTAAGTCTTTTTTAGTTAAATTTAATCAACTATTTTTATTTTTTTATTTCCAGGTGCCCTAGAATTATTGGTACGCAAAGCCCATCTTTTAATATAAAATGAAAATAATAGCCTATCTGAAAGACTTATGAACTTATTGTTGGACGTTTTAACATGGTTAAAAGTCTAGTACGAAGAGGTTCCTACGAAACACGAGCGTATCTAGCTGGTTTACGCCACAATAGGAAATTTGATTAGCATTCAAGTCTCTACAAACGAGTTACCCAAATTAGCCCCGGAAAACATTCTAAAAAGATTTTATACGAAATGCATCGCACCAGAAATAGTACGCGATAACGTTAATGGTAAAGGTAAGCGTTGTCTAGATCCTCCATATTATTAGATGCCATTGATGAACAGGCGGAACAAAGTAAATCGCAATCGAGTTTGTAATATGGCCTATGGCTCGATAGAATTAATTTTGCAATTACTGTGTATTATTTTGTTTCATCATAATAACACTAACATAACGCAATAATACTATATTTCTAATCTTCATAATTATTGTAATTGTAGTAAGGTTTCAACAATAATGATACTTTATAAACAAAATTAAAAGTTGGTGATAAACTGGCATCATTGCTGTTTCGCAAGGAGTAAACCTCTATAATAAAACAACCAAGAGGGTGAGCTTGGTACGTAAATATGCGAACTCCGGATAGTAGGTGACCTCCGGTTTATTTAGCCTTCCTGTAGCATGCGGAGCTCTGCTGCAGATAACCTTTCTATCCCTTGCTTCTCGTTGGACATTTTTATGGACAACGAGAAAGAAAAGGGAAACTCGCCCGTAACAGGGTCAAATAGAGAGGTTGAAGAAAGCCTCTTAACCACGGGAGAGAGCCTATGGAACTGCCTGAACAGCCAGGCCAAAAAGGTGATACCGAACTCCAGCTGGAGTAAGGGTTGGAATAATAACCTCAAACTTTCAATATTTTCTTCTGACAATGCAGCAATTAGAAACCATTCAGAAGGCGATAAAGCCCCTATTTCACCAGTTCCACACAAGACCGGGCTGATTCTTGACTTTGCAAAAGGGCTAGAGTTTCTGAGAAAATAATTACGTATGGTTTTTGAACAAAAGATCATCAATCGCCGACGTTCTGAAAGGCTGAATAGACCTACGACCGCTATGTATAATACAAATTCTTAAATTTCTATAAAATACAGGCTTCATTTCACATCCATCTCCGCCATGTTTCCCCTCTACTTGATCCTCCCGCTCTTGAGGTAGTGAGAAACCCCCAAAATAGAACCATAATGCACAGGAGAACTTTGGCTTGTTTACCCTGCCCTGCCTGGCGCGAAGGTTGGCAGCATCCTGCAGTGGTTGGCGGCGCCCTGGAGTTAGTTGGCCGTGGCTAAAAAAGGGATGGGGGTGGCGTCCCTTTTGGAGAGGGGCAGGTAGCGGCATTACGACTGGAACGAAGCAACAAGTTGTTTGCACTAGTATTTTAGTTTTGTTTTTTTTTATCTGATTTTATTCCACTACCAGTTTTCCTGTTTTTTTTTTTTTAAGTTCTGTATGTTCTATGTATAAATTGCATTGTCGTTATCAGAAGGACCGGTTGAATTTAAATTAAAAATCGCGTGTGTCGTGCCGCCGGAAGTATTTACTGGTAACCTTTTTATTCTATCTATTTTTTCTGTCCGTGTCACCGTAAGGAGATGTCCATGAAATTGACCGGCGATTGTTCCACGTGAATACCAGAAATTCTTAGATAATATCTTTTCAATTTTACCCTTGTCCTGCCATCTTTGTAACGTCACTCATAAAACGACCGCCATTGTGGGAAGCGAGTCGTCCGTCCTTTGTTTAGTCAGATCTTTATAAATCACTGGCCTTTGTTTAAATAATATCCACTATTGCTATTCAAACCCGGATAAATCGTTGAATAAGTACCTGTTTTTCTGTAGGAGGTTGACAGCAGTTTGCGGTCATTTAAAAAGCTATTTTGTCTCTGTTAACTTAGATTAACCAACATGAACATAACACAACAAAAGGGAAAAAAGCGGCACAGCGCCATACCCAATGTTATATGTAACGATACGTTATTTATGTTATGTTAATGTTTGTGTGTTTGTTTTTATGCTATGTTGCGCCCCCCGCGATCTCCGGTACTGTCGTTTGCATGTGACGATATCCAGCTAGTTAGGTACCGAGAAGCCCAATTTCTGTATCTAGTTGTAGGTGTAGTTGCGCCTCGTTTGGTTTGCGTCCCTAAATATCGTTGCGTCGCGCTCGTTTTGAAATGGTATCCGAAAACACTTGCGTCCACGTCATTACATTTCGTTACTGATTATTTTATTTTATTATGTTTGTTCATATAAACTCCTGGACAAAATAAACGCACCACTCAATTAAACTTGTATAATATTACACTACTGAAATTAATATTGCAATAAAATGTTCATGAAAGCTTATTGTTGGGTACTGTCTAGTAGCTTGTAATCATTCAGCATCATTCAGCAAAGTTGATGCTCTTACTACTTCCTCCGCTGACAAATTTGTTCTGCGATTTATTACTAAAATGTATTACACTCGCACTGACACTATCGATAACAAAAAAACTTGATGGCTAAAGACAACTAGTCTTAAAAAGAAAAAAAAATCCGATCAAATTTTATATCAATTTTTGACAAAAATGCTTTTATTTGCAATTGTACTTTTAAAACAAAACCGTTGTTGACTGCATGTACATGAACTGTCAAAGTAGGTCCACAGCCTATTTATAAAATAGCTAGAAAACTAAAAATCATCATTATCTTGGAATAACGCAAAATATATGCAGTGGTGCGTTAATTCTGTGCATAAGTTTATGTATGGAATCAATAGATGGACCAAATAGCATTCATTTCGTAGTTCGTCTTGCATGCTGCTCTTGGGGAGTTATGCGGTTGTACTCTGGCTAAGTTTCGAACTCGCTTGAATTTCCTCCCGGGCTGCAGCGGTACCCAGAAATGGAGTTACTGCTAACTTCTGAGCCATAATTGAGTTGGAGTTTGCAGCGTTGTTTTCGGGCTATTTATTGTTTGATTCACAAAGTACTGAGTCTCCGAGATTAGTTGTGTTAACTTGGACTAGATTTGGACAAGCCTTAAAGAACAACAGGAAACTAAGCAGGACTAGCACAATTTAGTAACTCATTTCTCCTGGTACATTTGGATGTAGTGAACGCTCTACAATCTTGCCCCACTTAAGACATTTGTCTTGTTAATTTCGCTTTAGCCTTTTCACCAGATCTGCATATTGTCAGGCTCGAATATGCACGCTTTGGACGTAGATATTAAACTGTATCTGTTTGTTGTAAATCCCTGTAACTTATTTAGCTGACTTAACCTCACATGACAATGCCAAAATTATAAAATTGTATTATTGTTTGCTATTTTTCTGAAAAACTAAATTGTTAACCTGTTCAAATCATTGTAATTGTCAGTTGTGATTTATTGCCCTAATTGTTGCTAATTTGTCAAATTGAATTGTTACCAACCTAATACGAAGTTACTAGAAATTGTTAACCACAGTACGCAATCACCAAACTCAGACACTCCAAGTTGTTCAAATTAATAAATATTTAGAACCATAATTTTTGTGTTTTCAATTTAGGCTCCACCCCCAATTAGCTCTAAAGAACCTAGGGTTTGTTTTTGTTTGGGTAAGTTCGAATTTCCCGCCACTACTTTGTCTTGTCAAAAAAATAACACAACGTAGGGTTCCGATTTTTCCTTCATTGTCTGACGATCACTGGCCAACCTTTTTTTTTAATTTTGCGGTTTGTTTCAAATTTTCGAATTTGACGTTTCGTGACGTCATTGACATTTCATTTCATGTTCAAATTCAAAAAAGTGGGGTTATCACAGTAGTTTAAAAAAAAATGTTCGGTGGAATTAAGAAAATAATTTGTTCATCATACATATCTACAAGTTGTTAATTATAGTTATATTATTAACATTATTACAACAGTATTTTAACATAATATAATCCACGCAGTTGAAATAAATAAATAAAACATAAATACACAAAATGAATTTATAACAAATATCATCACAAACGAGTATAGATTTTTTTATTGAGCGCAATTAAATGATAGTATTGAATTTAGACTTTGGAGACTCGTCTGTTCTCGTTATTATCATCATCACCATCGTCATTATCTTCACTACCATTCTTATCATCTTCTTGATCATTTGTTTCAACTTCGTCATTGTCGTCAACATCTTCCGCTTTTTCAATTTCCAGTTCATCTATGTTTGTGGTGTCAAATTGCACGGATTTTCTTTTTTCCATCAAGCCATTGTCTGTAATAGTCTCTCCGATGTCTTCGTTATTGAGAGGAAATTTGATAACACCCGTTGGTCTTCTGGTGGGATGATCGATCTTCGTTGCTCTGAAAATATTGAGTACAAACTAAAGTGGTAAACATGTATACATTAGGTAAACTATAAAAAAAGTGTTATTTTATTTCTTATGTCGTTAATAAATAAATAATTTATTGCATTCAACATAGCGAACAAAATACAATTTCAGGATAAATTAGCACTCTAACATCTAACATATTTGTTTAACACATTTTTTTTTATTTCTAACACAAAACAAAATCCTCAAGACTTTGGATACATAAAGAAATAAAGACAATATCCAACAGAACAATTCTTTATTAGTCTGTACACAAAAATAATAACACTTAGTAAATCACTTGGATTAGAACTTAAACTCTATGACTTTTTAGAATATTTCTGAATCCTTCCTGAAATAATTAACCAATTAGCAAATTATTAAATTTGTGTTCAGAAAAGTAAAGTGCGTATTCTGTTAAGTGCAATGTCTTATAATGTTGTTTTGTGTAGGTGCAAGTGTAAAAAAAAATAAAGTTACTTACCCAGGAGCGCTATTTTTCATAAACCTGTCCTGTTTTTCAGGATATAACTCCTCCGTTGTTGATCCCCTTCTAATACGAAATTTTAGAGAAAATGATAAACGATTGTTTTGAGAAATATTACCTGAATTTAAAGTAATAAAATACAGCGCTTCCTACTAATGCCCCCACCAAAGCAACAGCTAAAACAGCGACTGCAACAATGAGGCCTGTTTTGTCGTCACCGTCGTCGTCATGATCTTTGGTACCATTGTCGCCTCCACCTGGCAAAAGTAAAAAACACCAAATTACAATCAAAAATTATTTTTTTTTTGTTATAATAGCATGACTACATTATCATCTCGTCTCAACGTCTCAAAATTTTGGAGATGCTTGGTTATATTATCGTGTATAATATTATTTATTGGTTTACTTTAATTATAAATTCTTTCAATAACTCTCAATTTCGATATTTCACATCTGCCTGGCTTCCCGTTACGGCTTAATTTTTTTAATATAATTTAGATATGTACTTTTTTATGGTCACAAAGAAATGGGTGATTTTCCGTTGGGCGATATTCCACCAGTCATAGTTTCTCTGGCAGACTCTGACATCGACCTAACAGATGATGACGATGATGAGGACTGAACCAAGTCGGCGCAGTGTTGCTGATAGTATTTTCCGATGAAATTGCGGCGTTAGCGAGTTTTTAAAATTAATATAAACAGCTTATATAGTATAAAAGTGAATGTCTGTCTGTCTGTTGCTATGTTCCTCAAATGCTCCTACACTGGTCAACGGATCGATTTGTTTTGCAGATTGCGAAACAACACAAAAGTAAAAACAAATGTAATTTGCTGGAATGCGATTCCTCATATTTTTCTCCAGATCTTCCCAATTTTTATTTTCATCCAAGGAGCATAACGAACAAAACAAAAAAAGAATTACGCATATACATCGTTCGAAACGAGTTCATACAAAAAGCCCATAGGAAAAAGCACTTTAAGTTTTTTTTTTCCGGAAGAACCTTAGACCATACACTTTGTAGCTCCGCTGCTAGACGAGTAATGCTCTATGTTGGGCTGTGTGCGGTAAACGCACCAACACGTAAAAAAATAGAGTAGTATATTTTATCGCATACTCTAACGGAAATGCTCTCTGCGCATGTGACGATGACGATCATGACGATGAAAGACCGCTGTCAGAAGTGGAGGAGGTAGTAGGTATTACGGCGGTTCAGATAGTAGCTACGCCTCCCTGCCCCAAGGGTGTTCCCTTGTTCCAAAGGGGCCCCCTGTGTTTTCATTTCTTTTTACGGGCCCTTTCCGTCTTTTTAACTCTTTATGTATGACTGAAATATTGTTTGAAAATTTACAACGTTGGAAGGGATGTATCACTTGGGTAGTGTTCTGGGACTCGCACGAAATCTACTTTATCGACTTCGATTTCTGCTATTCTAGGCGATAAGGATATCTGCCCTCTCACAGATAATGATTGATGAGTTTTACGAGACATCATTATTACTCATCCATAGCAACGGAGCTGTCAAAATGGATTAACCTTATTGGACTACTAGGAATATACCTATACGAATAATGTAAAAATAGCCAAATCGCACCAGCCGTTCTTAAGTGATGCGCTTACCAACGTCCAGCATTCTATTATATTTATTATATTTTTATTATATAGATTAAACCAGGTTAAAATTCACTGAATGTGATTCGTCACGATTTCGATTTGGAATGGAATATCCGGCGCTGCGCTGTGGCGGTATGTAAGGGTAATATAATAATGTGTATACAAAAGAAACACCATAATGTTCTAGTGAATCGATTTAACGAAGCAAATAATATTTGCAAGAAAGTGGGTTTGTGCTTAATAATAATTGAACACTAAAACAAGAAGGGGAAAAAAGTAAAGAAGAACGAAAAACGAAGAACTATTAGGGAACTGAAAGAGAAAATAAATAAATACATCAAAAACATCCACTCAGGTTCCGAAGAGGAAGAGGGCGAACAATAAAATATATACCGGGTATTTCACGAGAAATAATGAGCCCATTTGAATGATTATATAACAGAAAATAAATTGAGCCAATAGCAATTACAGATTTTTCATAGTTACGATGTATATCAGCGAGTATCCCCTTGACGACGGGGTATATTCATTTCGGGGTTTTGGCTGGCTCCAACAATGAACTTTGCCATAGGAACGATTTTTTTTATGATTGTTAATAAAAAAGAAAAATAATCTGATTAAACTAACCTCCTGATTCGACGTATTCCGCGAAATACGTCTCATGACTCGGAAGTTTAATCGATATTTTCTATGCTCTTGTGATATTATTACTGAAAATACAACCCAACATATCTGGTATACGACGATACCTCTGAAAATGCATACGAGAAGCTACTAAAATACAGTGTGAAAATAGTGACAGGAGACTGCAACGCTAAAATAGGGACGGAAAGTATATTATAAAAAAAAACAATTACATACTTAGATTTTAAGCATAAGCAGCATAAAGACTAGACATATTAAGAAAGACAATAAAAACATTTCTCACCATTATAAAGAACACATAGACTTTGAACACTTTGACAAAAGCTGGAAAGAGATAATAAAAAACAAACACATGCTAAGAAACAAATATACATATAAAGACAACAAACAAGAAGTAAAAAAATGTGTAGAAAAAAACAAATACAGTTTAATAAAAAGGTACTGCAAGAAAAAGAAAAAAGGCTTCCGAGAAAAAAATTATTCTATCAAGAGGCAAAAAATGGGAGAATATGATATCAACAGTGACTATATGACGAGTGAGCGATCCTGAAAAAATTATGCAAAGATGGAAGGACTATCTACTGTAGCGCAAGAAGTAGAAAGAAAAGTAGTAGTAGTAGAAGACACCGACAAAAGAAGCAATCAAGAAGAATAACAGGTGATAATGTGAAAAACAAAAAAAAAACTGAAACAATGATATTAAGAGAGAAGCTTGAGTGTTCTGATAAAATAAAAACAAGAAAAGCAAAAGCGTTGAGATATCCCCAAAATACATCATACCGCATGCATAAGAGAACTTCGAGTTGCTTATCAGGCAAGTTGCTGTGAAGTTAGCAACACCCAGCACATATTTGCAACGCGATGAAATTGGCCTGACTAAAGAAACGGTTGGCATCCCTGCTAGGTGGTGGAAGGAGCACCGGCGGCAATTACACTTTTAACGGTAGAAGCACTTAGGGCCCTATTCTTGAACATGTGAGTGGGTGAGTAAGTGAGTTGTGACGTCACGTCGAGTAGTCGAGTATTTAATTTAAAGTAAGCGCACTTCACAACCACTTCAGATTCGAGCGGTATGAGACTCACGCACTGACATGTTCAAGAATTAGGACCCTAAGTCGTAACTAACGCTTAATTCATTGTTGTTATCTGATTTTATTCCACTATGAGTTCTCCTGTTTTTAAAGTTGAATGTGCTCGATGTTTAAATTGCATTGTCGAAATTTCACGTTAGCCAAAGGATCGGTTGAATTTAAATTAACAGTCGTGTGTGTGGTGCCGTCTGACGTGTCTACAGGTAACCTTTTCTTATTCTATGTATTTCTTTTTGTCAGCCTCAATATAATGAGGATGTCATGAAATTGACCGGCGTTTGTTCCACGTGAATACCAGAAATTTCTAGATAAAAACCCTTTCATATTTTATCGTTATTCCGTCATTTTGTCTGCTAGGTACGTCATAACACCCGGCACGATGAAAAGGAAGTCGTGCAGCCTTTATGTCTACATGTCTTGTTAAGAATTCTAGCCTTTGTTTAAAAATAATGTTCACTATTGTTACTCGAAATATTCCGTGGACCTCGCGTGAACCCAGAAATTGTCAGTTGCATTCAGTCCTCCTTTCTTTGCAGTAGCATAAATTACCAAACTTATGAGTCACAGGCGCCGCGAGTAACTTGCTAAAGTCGTTGTTGTAATTTGTTTTTAGATATTGTTGTTTCAGAAAGTACAAATGTGGTGTTGACTTCTAGTTACAGGGCCCGCGCGTTCAATTCGAAACGAAGTGATTCCCTAACTTAACATAACTAGATTGCCACTCAGATAAATCCTTTAATAACTACCTGCAGCAATTTGCGGTCATTTAAAAGCTATTTTGTCTCTGTTGACTTGAATTAACCAACACTGAGTAAGAACTAATGAATAAAGGGCAAAAAGCGGCATAGAGCCACGCCGAATGTCAGGAGTTCTGAAAAAGTGTCTTATTGTTATATTTTGCGCCCCCTTGTGATTTCCCATCTTATCGTTCGTTTGTAACTGACATGACTGACATCTAGCGATATTCGACACCGTGGAAGCCAAAGATCGGTTTTTAGTACAGTTTGTTTGTGCATGTTGGTAGTTTTTTCGTTGCGCCTCGTTACGTGTTGCGCCCGCTGATGTCATTGCATCGCGCCCGTTTCAAAATGGCTTCCAAATAAGACGTATACTCTTAAGGTGGTTCCATTATCAAAAAATCAGGATCTGATCAGGGAATCCCATGGAAATCGAGGGAAATTCTCAATGGTAAACAATTTTTAATTATTTTTTTTATAGATGTCTAAAATAAATAATCTACAATAAATTCATAATAATTTTATAATTTACTTTCGTATATTATTATTTGTAGAATAAGTATTGTATGAAAAACTGTTTATATAAATATCATAAATAGTGTTTAAACAATATAAATAATTATTTCCCCACTTCAAAAGGTTTCTGATTTTAAATCTATATATATAAAAGAAAGTCGTGTTAGTTACACTATTTATAACTCAAGAACGGCTGAACCGATTTGGCTGAAAATTGATGGGGAGGTAGGTTAGAACCAGGAGCAGGACATAGGATACTTTTTATCGACATGGGGGCCCAGGGGGGGCCCTTAGGTTCGACCGATTCTTATGATTTTTTTTTGTATATTTGGTAGATATGAGAATAAGTGGTAAGCTATTTTCCACATGGACATGGGGGCCCAGGGGGGGCCCTTAGGCTGGATATATTTTTCGGGTCGACCGATTCTTATGATTTTGTTTTTGTATATTTGGTACATATGAGAATAGATGGTAAGCTATTTTTCACATAGACATGGGGGCGCAGGGGGCCCTTTGGGCTGGACCGATTTTTCGGCTCAACCGATTTTTATGAATTGTTTTTTTGTATATTTGGTAGGTATGCGAATAGGTGGTAAGCAATTTTTCACATAGACATGGTGGCCCAGACGACCCCCTTGGGCTGGACCGATTTGTCGGGTCGACTGATTTTTGTGTTTTTTTTTGTATATTTGGTAGGTATGAGAATTGATAGTAAACTATTTTCACATAGACAAGGGGGCCCAGGGTGCCCCCTTGGGCTGGACCGATTCTTATGATTTTTTTTTGTATATTTGATATATATGGGAACAGGTCGTAAAGTATTTTTCACATGGACATGGGGGCCCAGTAGGACCCTTGGGTTGGACCGATTTTTTGGCTCGACCGACTTAATAAGGGCTTTTATGAGATTTGATTTGTTGGATTTGTCTCCGCCCCCAATAGCAGAATAACTGTTGAACCATGGACAGGGGGCTCAGGGGGCTGCCTTGGGTTTATAACTGAAGAGCGGCTCGATCGATTTTTATGATCTTTCATTTGTTGGAATTAAAACATCGGAAAAATTACAGGGGGCGGGGAGCTAAGTACAGGGCAACGCCAATAACGAAGCCATCCTGGTACAGGGCAACAATAAGAAATAACGCCGGCCACCAAAATTTGTCGTACCGGGCTTTAAAAATAAAAAACGATTTTTAAGCAGAATAACTATTTTAAGCAGAATATATTAACTATTGTTGTAAATTCCTGTAAACCGCAAAAGCTCATGGTGGAATAAAATTAGCTGACTTAACCTCAATCATCATGTACACAAGCATTGTTAATTTGTATTATTGTTTACTATCTTCTGAAAAACTAAATTGTTAATTGTTGAAATCATTGTAAACTGTCAGTTGTAATTTGTTACTCGAATCATTATTGTTAAAATCATCAAACTTGCATTGTTACCAACTTAATACGAAGTCACTAGAAATTGTTAACCACAGTACCAGATCACAAAACTCAAATGCAGAAAATGACTAAAACTTAATAAACATTTAAAACCATAATTTTTGTGTTATCAATTTACGCTCCACTTCTGATTAGCTTTCGCCATGTATCCAAAGAATCTAGAGTTTTGTTTCTTTTGGGTAAGTTTGAATGTCCCGCCATTGCTTGTCTTGTAAAAAAATAACACAACGTAGGGTTCTGCTTTTTCTTTCATTGTCTGACGATCACTGGCTAACCTTTAAAGTTCGCGGTTTGTTTCAAATTTTCCAATTTGATGTTTGGTGACGTCATTGACATTTCATATCGTGTTCAAATTCAAAAGGTGGCGGTAATGTAAAAGGGGGGTTATCACAGCGTTATAGAGTTCAATAGATAGAAAAGAAACACGAAAACAGGAAAGCTTCACCGGTGCTCTCGAAAACGAGTTGAAGACGAGTTATTTTCCTATTTATTTAAATTCGATTTCGAATAATTTTTTTTTTGCACAGGCCGATTTTTTGACGAATCCGGAATTAATGTATTTAGGACATTAGCTTTCATTCCTGAAAATTCTAGCTTTGTGAATTCAAAGGCCCACAGAATCCTTTTTTAAGCGAATAATCGGTCCGCGAGCACTCCACTATATTATACAACCCCAGCTATCGCCCTTGTTATGTCGAAAATAAATCCTTCCCGGTGTCGGACCGAGATGGTTTTTGCATCATGTTAACCAGTCAAAAAGCGCGATCCCGATGCCGCCATCCCGGATCCGCTACGATGCCCAGAGCCGCAGCCGTTCCGTTGGGAAGAGGACGCAGTGATAAGACCCTGACTGCGGCATTGCTCCAACCGTCCACCCCGTTTTCCCTCTTTACCCTCTCGATATCTAAGCGCCACCAGTCTTCGTAACAAAGCATCCCGGTTCCAACTGGTGTCCGAGAAGGGTGAACCCGGCTGTTTCTGGGGGCCTTAGTCCCACAGCTGTTCAACCTTTCGGTTCAACCAGACCGTCTAGCCCGCCACCGCAAGAACCAACGAGACGACTCCGGAGAACGTAAATAGTTGACATAGAGCAGCTATTGGGTGTCGATCCGTGCAGACCACATAAATAGATGTACTAAGGGTGAACAGTAAATAGTAGTATACAGGGTCAACTGTAAGATCTGTCAGAGTTACCGTGTGTAAATAACTGTATATAGGGTGATTAATAAAAGCTGTAACACCGAGTCGCATTTATTTTCCCTCCCGCCAAACTTGACAGCTGACTCCTGGCGTACCGTTATCAGGCTTTTTAGCTACCCGAAGTTCTGCGGAGCATACCACGTAAAACACTGACGATAATTATTCCTTTGTTCTGAACCATCCCAAAAGTGTATTACTGGTTTATAAACAACTACGTACTTTGAGCTGGGAGTTCAATGACGACTGCTGCGTTAGTCTGTTCGTCATTCCTGGAAGCCACAACTATAAGTGTGATGGAGGATTTCTTCAAATCGTTCGGTAGAGGTGTCTTTACTGAAATAGTAACCACATTTCCGTCGTACGAAGTAGTGAAATACGTCGAATAGTCTGTAACATGTGAATTATTTTAAAATGTTAAACGCTAGTACGAAATACAAACCCCCAGTTAGTGCAAACGTAGCGCTCTTATCGTCATCTCCTCCAACAGTTAATTTTTTACCATTATCAAAGCTAATTGTATCGTTGTCGTAATAGGTGGCTTTGTATACATTTTCGATGAAATAAAAAGATGTGCTGCCTTTTGGAAGCGTTACTACCACTGTTGTTGTATCAAATTCATCTGTGTCTAATTTTGTGCCTACCAAGTCAATATTAATTATAGCTTTGTTAAGAATATCATTCGACCAATCCCCATTTATTGAAACAGTAACTTTACCATCGTCGTAAGTTACTTGTACTAATTTTTTATTATCTGAAAAAATAGTTGTTTTGGTTTGGATAACTACTGAAACACACAACCAACCTCCACTTGTTGCAACAGTAACGCCGGTTCCATCTCCTGTAATGAGTATATCTTTGGAAAACTCAAGACTAGGACCAGCTTCGTTGTAGATTGCAAAGTAAACATTGCTATCAAAGTGGAAACTTGCTGAATTAACTGTAATAAAACCTAGTAAGTACCGACATTTATTAGAGCATTTACATTTATTATACCCGTTTCTTTTGGAAGTTGTACTACTAATGTGGCTTCTCCTTTGGCTGCTACGCCGGTTTTTTCAGCCACCAAAATTAGTGGAATTGAGGACTCTGTATCCAAAATGTTCTGAGAGAGGATTGTAGAAGTAATCTCCCAATGGTTGTCGTGACGAGTAACATCAAAGTTGTCGCTGTATTCTAAAAAATGAAACTAAATTATGTGTTTTTGAGCTAAAAATTAATAAATCTACTTCCGGTAACAGTTACGTCTATATCCATGGACGGGCTTTTAACTTGAACTGTTACAGTATCAAGTGTATTATTCTGATATTTGGTGGTATAAAGAACTTCTTCGAATTGAGGAGCTTCGATTGCCTCTTTCAGCGGTAAAGATATAATAATGGTGGATGTGGCTTTGTCTTGACTAGTGTCTTTTGATGCTTCAAGAACCAAAACTATTTCAGTTTCACTGCTAAGTGTATCTTCGTCAAGTGGTTTTTCTATATTTAATTCGCACGTCCTTTTATCATTATTGTCCTTGCAGATAATGTTAAAATTGTCTTTGTATTCTAGAAAGTTAAAGATATTCAGAAACTCTTAAGCAGTCAAAGCTCATAACAATTAAAGAACCAGAAAAGTTATGCAGATAGAAAAATTGTACCTACCACTGCCGTCCTGTATTGAAACCTCAGATCCAACAGTTACAGTTATCTGATCGGGAGTTGATAAAGTATCAGAACTGCTTCCATTCCCAACATAATTAACTTCGTAGTAATATGCATTAAACTGTATCTTATCGTTTGGAAGAGTAACTTGTAATGTTGCAAAACTACTGCCAACCGAACCGGCCAAGGAAGCCTTTAGTGGAATAATTAGTTCCGAGTATGTTCGGATAACCTCCGGACTTAAAGGATCCGTTGCTCGGATATTCCATGCTTTAATTGCATCAGTACGCGTAATGTTGAAATTCGATTTATAGTCCTCTAGGGTAACCTCAACAAACTCTTCATCACCACTACTAATAATAGTAATATTCACAGGCGTTAGAGTAGGTTTTTTTTCATCGGGAGTGTATGTTGTTTTGTAAATGGATTCTCCAAAGAGTGGAGTTGCTTTTAGGTGGTCTGGATTCGGTAAACCTACGATCAGAGTAGCTGTTCCTTTGTATAAGCTACCTGGAAGTGATGCTTCCAAAATTACGACGATTTCGTTTTCATTTAGAGTTGGGTCAACCAGTTTTTCTTTTACATTTAACAGCCAAGATTTCGTTTCGGCATCAAATTGTGCCTCGAAGTTCTTTTCATAAGCTAAAACATATTAAATTCACCTTACAGAATCAAATCATCTGCCACTCACTATCTATTACTCTCACTTCCGTTTCAGAAGAGCGATCACTAATGATTGTTATTGGAATTGTTTCAATCGTGAGTGTGTCGGTCGAATCATTCTCTACACTATAGTTTCCAATATAGAACGTTCTAGAAAACTGGGGCACGATATCTGACGATGGCGCTTCCATTCGTAACGCCACAACTGCAGAAGTGTGACCAAATGTGGCATCGCTAGAAGCATCTAAGATCAAATATATTTCACTTTCAGTAGTGTCCAGTGGCTCCAAAACAGATATTTTAAAATTTTCGTCTGCTTTATTATAGACTACCTCAAAGTTTGTGTTGTAGGCTAAAAAATGATGGTACAGAGAAGGAGCTTTTCTTCTAGCTTTTCTGGCTACTTACGGTTTTCTACAGTAATTTTTACTGATTCTAAATCGTCTGTAGAAATGTCTGTGTCATCTACTTCAATTTGTGGGTCATCTACTTCTACAACTGGTTTGGAATCTTGTACTTTATAAATCGCAGTGTATACAGGATTACGAAAGTTTGGTGGTTCTAGAGTCGGTAAAGTAATCACCACTGCTGCTATTGACTTAACTGTTGATCCAGTAAGAGTAGCCTCAACAGTGAGAACAATTTCTTGATGTGAACTTATATATGATGCGTCCAGATCTTTACTTACAGATATATTGTACGGCATGCTATCAGAAATAGCGAAATTATCTTCCAGCCCTAAAACATTAGAGTATTGGAACAATGAATAACGTTCTTCTTCTAGTCTTACCGTCTGGTGTTGACAAGGTAACTTTAGTATCTTCGATAAATTTGCCTTCCAAAATAATCGAGTCGACGTCTATAGTATCAAGCGAAGATTGAATTTTGTAAGTGCCTTCGTACAAGTCTTTATCAAAGGCAGGGGGTGCCGTTTCTTTTGGCAGCTGTATGATCAGAGTTGCTTTAGCGACATTATTAGCTGAATCTGTAGCTACAAGTGTTAGTACAATGTCTGGAGTAGTAATCAAAACGGAATTTGGTAAAGCGGTTTGAATAGTAATGTCATAACCAGTCTCCTTTTTGTCAATTTTAAAATTGCTTGCTAGTGCTGAAAAGAATTAACAGTACTTAGTATAATAAACAGAGAATGTTGAAACGTATGCGTATGAAAATTGATATTGTAAATAATATTGTATTGTAATAGATGTAGGATGTGGTTGGGTTTCTGGACGTTCTAATTCTATTAATTTTAAGATCTGAGGTCCAAGTCTTGTAAGCTTAAATTAATACACTCTCTGTCTAGAAATAAGTGTCCAATTTGCAATTTTCTATTGTCTAGAAATAAGAGTCCACTTTGGAGTTATTTATTGTCCATTAATAAATGTCCGATTAAAAAAACATTTTAGAAGAGAAAGGCAAAGGGCAAAAACAACACAACTTTAGCACAATCAGTACTTTCGCAAAAAAAATAATAATTTTTTGAAAAATATGTTTTCAATTTTCTCGATTAATTTATTATTTAAAAATAAAAAATAATTTTAATTACTATAATAAAAAATTAAACTTTAATTGGGTTTGACATCTGAGGTTGAAATATTGTTTGTTTCTTCCACATCATCAAGGTCAAACCGGAGTTTTAAACTTTACGTAAAAAAAATAAATAAGATAAAAATATAGCTATTTTTGTTATAAGTACCTAAATACTCATCTGCATTCGTCCGCAAAAACTTTTTAGGTAGATGTAACAAACAATGTTTTTTAGCTCCCCAAATTTTTAAGTAAATAATATTTCATTATGATTCTTGGAGTCGACTTTTTTTCGACTTTTCGTTTATCCAAATCGGGCCTGTTTTTTCAAGCCCTTTCGCGGTGTCAGAACTGGGATTGGTCCTTCCGTTCTCTTCTGCAATAAGTTTAAAGTTTGACATTGAGTCACACTGACGTCTAACTTTTTGACGTTTCTTTAGTATACCAAGCTAGTATATTAAAAACTTTATCATGATAAAAAACCCATTTCTGGTTCCGGAAACTTTTCGAACCCTCAGAAAACGGTCCTTTTTCTAGGAAAATTGTTTTCGCTCAAATCGATCGGCAGATAGCTGTTTAATAACGGGTGTTTTTTAAAATTTGGCGTCAAAGTTGGCCATGAATGTTTAACTGTGAACGTGCCATCGAACTGACAGTTATTGATTTGACATCTGAATCTATATCTAACCTCACCTTTAATTTAATTAAGCGACAGTTCAACCCGCTCATATTCCTACCTTTTCGGGGTGCAGTGGAACCTCTTCGATAAAATTAGGTTTTTCTGAGCTCCACATCCACATGTTTTGTGAATTCACAACCGTCTCAATGAAACAAGGCAAAAAATTGTGGCCTGTTCACATAAACTCAAAGTCAGCGCCAACTATGACGCCAAATTAAAAAAACAACCTTATATTTAATCAAAAATAATCTCCAAAAGGTTGCTATGACGACTTTTAGGGACTAGCCGTAAATGTACCATTTTACGGACTTAAATGAGTCCCTAAAATTGTAAATTTGGGGAGCGTGTAAAAAAAAATTGTTTGCAAACACATTTACAACTTATTATAAATGTTAAGCTTGACATTTACTTGTCGAAAGTCAAAGCTTGCTTTCCTTAAGTTTAAAAAATAGCAAATCGAACACTTATTTCTGGACAAAGGGAGTAATAAATAATAATGATTAAAGGAATTAATATTGTTGTTTCAGGGCTGATTTTTTATTCTTCCATATTCGTTTATTCCAAATAATGGCTGGGACGTATGTTTCTTCGTGGTGTAATAGTAATTTACGTTATAAGTCCGGAAAACTCATTTTTACAGTAACGAGTCGAAATGTTTACAGACGAGGCGACGAAGGAGCCGAGTCTGAAATTTTGAGACAAGTTACTATAAAAGTTTCCGGACGTATGTCGTAATGCGTTTTATTTCATGCTACAGATACTAAATCATTATTTTCATTTTAAAAAATGAAATTGGAATTCAGGATTTAAACATCCATGAATTGAGTATCTATGACAACAGTTTGATTTCTTGGTTGTATTTTTTTTTACAGGACTTGTACTGTAAAGTCCCATTTTCCGGACTCGAAACTTTGACGTAAAACTAACAAATATGACACAGTATGAAATAAAAAAATGTCTTTGATGTTCTGTATTTGTGTAATGTATTTTGTTTTTTTTTTGGCTTGTGTTGTATTTATTTTTAGTGTTCCCTTTGTGTACAGTGTAGGTAATGAAAAATATTTTTTTACTCACGTTCGCTGTCGTCAAACGTAACCGTAACTTCATTCTTAGAGTCCACTGTAATGGTATCATCATCTATTGTCACACTAGGTGAACCTGAATCAGAATATGTTGCTTTGTAATAAGGACTGTTAAAATGTAGAGGGTCCAAACTGGGAATTGTTATAACTAACGTGCTGAATCCAGGTGCCACCTTTCCATCAGGAACTGTGGCTTTAAGGGTTAAGATAACTGATTCTTCTGGAAGGTCAGAAGTGTTCTTTGCAAAGACATTCCATTTTCCTCCCTCACGCCTAATGTCAAAATTATCATCGGCTATAAACATAATAAAGAGCATTAAAACTCTATTGTTGTGTTTTTGGTGTGGTGTATTTTGTGTGAATTGTGTTGGTGTGTAAATACTCACGAGGTTCGAAAGTGATTTCTACAGTATCTGTGTCCGTCTTAGTATCAATATCTCCATCTTGTATCGTTACTTTATGTTCTGCATATTCCGCATGATAATGAGTTTGTGTAAATTCTATAGGTTTTGGTAGTTGAACAACTATTGTTGCATATGCAGAGACAGTAGATGTACTGCCATCTGTCACTGTTGCGTTTAAAGTTAATACGATGTCTTCACCAGTATTTAAAGTTGAAGGATCAAGATCCCTTGTCACAGAAAGTATCCACTGATCGGTTTCGTAATTGATTTCAAAATGATCGTCTAAGAAAAGTAGCAAAAGGAAGCAGTGAAGAATAAGCAACACAGTTTACAAATAAAACCACCAAATAGCTTACCTCCACTCAAAGTCACCTCCGCGTTTTCGGTCACTGTAATTTTCGTATCAACATCAACCGTATCGTCTACACCAGAGTTTACACTATATTGGGCGATGTAGTAAGGCGATGAAAAAATTGGAACATTGGCTTTCTGATCACCTGGTACATTAATTGCTATAGCTGCTTCAGTAGAACTATCGTCTGCAGTTGTTGCTGTTAATCTCAAAAATAATATCGAATCAACGGATTTTATTGGCATCCCATTTGACTCAATTTTTACTATCTTCGTTTCAGGGTCATACGAAGATGTAACGTACGTATCTAAGAATATGAATATTTAAGATCAATGATAATTTAAAGAATTAAATTTATTTACCGTCACTAATTGTAATATGCAGATTGTCTGGATTTGTAGACTCAACTGTAATTTCCGTCCCATCGGTGGAAGTTATGGAAGGCGTACCTTCATTGTCTGAATAATCAAATGTGTAAATTGATTGTGAAAATTTTGGGTAGTCAGGCTGGCTCTTGTCCTTGTCCTTTGTAATGGTGATTGTTAATGGTGTTGAACTTAGTGGAGGAACCCCCTTATCCTTAAAGATTAAAAAATACCATAATTATGCACGTCGATATAAACTGATTCGAAGAAATCGGTCATAAATACAATCAATATAATTTCCAAGCCTCTCATTATCTGAAAACTTTTTTCTTTGTGATTCTTGTTTATAAGGTTGGAGGTAATGAAAATAAATAAATAATTATTATTAAATCCCAACAATACGATCATGTTACTTTTTTGGTGACACATTATGAATTTAAAAGTGCAAAATGAAATAGGTTTGGTTTTTACCTTGACCATAAAACTAAAAAAAATACGAGTGTGCTTTAGATCACGCGACTGAAGTAAAACTTCAGTTCGCCAATGTTTCAGTTTGTAGTCAGCGAAAAGTCGGCAATCATGTGTCGCGACTAAGATAAGTAGCGCAATTGCAGGCAAAATTGACAGAGGCCAATGGCTCTGTCCTGAGCAGGGCGGATCCACAACCTAGAAGACGCGGGTTCGAATCCCGTTAAAGCAAAAATTTTGTCTATGAATTAATTATTGGAAAGTCGTTCGCTTCGCCCGATCACACTTTGTGTCCGTAAAGAAGTTTTACTTAAAAAATTGTGTATGTATACACAGAAGAAGTTTTCTCAGCATAACTTTTTTATAGGAATAATTACACACAAATTGCCGTTTATATCATGGTGCAATAATGTCCAATAATGTTATTCCGATCTGTTGTTAAAATGTGTCAGTGGCGGTCAGCCCATGAAAGAAGAACTTTATAATATTCGAGCAAATTGCACCAGAACTCTCGAGTGTGTTAGAAGAAGCAAATACACAAAGACTGGATAGGCCAGCAAATTTCATGAATATGAATCCAATCGAGCATGGTTTGTAAAACAATATTTGCATAACCCTTTAGGAGCTGATTGTATCGCTTGAAGTAGAATGAGAGAGTATTCCACAAAAAATCTAATAATTTAATTCTTTCAATGCCACGGCGGGTCAATTAATTACACCTGAACAGAGGAAGCCATTACACTTAAGCAAACAAACAAAATACATAATGAAAAGCATTACAATGGAATAAAGAATTTCATGAAATTAATGGTTTGAACGCTGTGTGTTTGCAATGATTACATTGTAATTTAGAATTAAAATAAATTTCGAATCGTAATTGATGTGCACACTGAACAAATAAAATGTTGAAGCAAGAGTTATCATCGGGTGCTTCATAAATTTTTGGTGTTTGTCTGGTAACTGGAAGTCGCGATAAGTCGAACTTTTTTTGTGGCAGATACTAGTTCGACTGTATAATATAATATACTAACGTGCGTTCAACAAAAAACGACATCAAGTGGGTCATGGATTAAAAACGTATGACGTAGATGGTGACAAATTTGTCACCTGACATCTGACATTTGACATGTCAGATTGTTACATTTGGCAGGTTTTTATGTTGGTGCGGCCAGATACTGAAGGCAAGCCCCCGTGCCCCCACTAGCCAGAGCTCCTGAAGGCTCCTGCCGTTCTTCTATCCGCATTTAATAATGTCACTGTTTACGCGTAATCAGCATTGCATGCGTGTGATCTAAATGTAGACAGGACTTGAAGATTCCAAGGCTTGCTTCGTCCTGGATTTTTGTTGAACGCACGTTATTAAGTAAATAAGGACGAACTAAGCCATATTTTATGCTGAACATTCACTTCTAAAGTAATAAAACAGGAGTTGCTATGTCCGCCTATGACATTTGGTTTTCATTTTATTAACACCACATAATAAATAAGGAAAATACAGCTCTGTCGGTTTTTCTTGAAACACACTGTACACATCTCGAAAAAAAAAAAACTGCTACAATATGGTTTCCACTTACTGTTGCGATAACTGTGAGTGTTATATCCGAATCAAATGTTAAAGACTTTGCCGCATATAGTTGTAACTGATGTTCCTTCGGTGTTGCCGTTCTTATGCTGCGCAAATCAAAATTAGTATTGCTGGTAGAAAAATCCACATCTGTGTTAGACAAATCAATGTCGGTAGCAATTATCGGATCGCCGAAAGCGCCAAGATCAATTCCTGGCATTAGAGGTGCTGGCATTGTGTATTCGAAGTTAGTTACTTTAAATGTTGGAGGATGGTTATTTACGTCAACAATGCTAGCTTTGAGGACCTTAAAATAAAAATTGTTATCTGATGGTTAAAAAACCTGAAATAATAAAACCTACAAATAATTTAGATGTATTGTCATCTGTACAGATTATCTGCACAGTTGTCCAAATAGATAGAGGTGAAGTTGTATCAACATTGGCTTTGTCTTCCTCTAATGAAGTAAAGGCTTCTGCAGTTCTAACTATTAGTTTAGGAGGCTCCGCTACCACCTCTATGTACTGTGTTGTCTTGTTATCCCCGCTGGTAATCGCTTTAAAGAGTGTATACTTTGCTATTTGGTTAATTATTATTATCATTAATTAGCTTACCAAGGTTTCCTTTAACATCGTATGTATCCGTAAATGTCTCGTTGTCTTTAATATTACCCATGTCAATTACCAAAGCATCGAAATCAATGCTATTGGATCCTCCTGAGATTTGACAACTACCGACTGAAATGATTATAAAAATACATTAATATGAAATTTTCATAATTCAATCTAAAAAAAAAAGCGTAAAACAACGGTTATGTAAGTAGAAGGTACATACACGAGGGGGTATTGATATCTAGTTAGCCTTGGTCGTTTCCTTTGAACAAAACAAAATTGTTTTACCATGGCAACAAATAATGACTTATTAGAAATGTCATTGTAAAATTTCAATTCAAAAAGTTGAAGCATTGCTGAGCAGCAAAATTTGAAAGAATGCATGTCGGCCTCCATTGTGAAAATTGAGAAATTGGAGTATCGAGCCATCATTAAGTACCTGTATTTGAAGGGGTTACGGGGTGAAGATATTTACGAAGATATGCTTGAAACACTTGGTGATCAGTGCCCTTCATACCCGACTATGAAAAATTGGATTGCGTCTTTCAAAAAAGGAAAACTTTCTGTCGAAGATGACAAGAGATCAGGAAGACCGATTTCGGTGTCTACCCCCGAAAATATTGATGCAGTTCACGAAATGATATTGTCACACCGTCGAATTGGGCTGAAACATATAGATGAGACACTAAAGATCTCGTATGAATGTGTCCATCACATAGTTCACGTCGATTTAGATATAAAAAAAATCTGCAAAATGGATCCCCAAATGTTTAAATGCCGATCAAAAGCGAGCAAGAGTGGAAGCATGGCGCTCAATCTGTGCCCGTTTTGAAAAAGATCCAGACTTTTTGAGCCGTGTTGTTACTATTGATGAAACTTAGGTCCATTTTTACGAACCAGAAACGAAGCAGCAGTCGATGGAGTGGAAGCACCGTGGTTCTCCATGGCCAAAGAAGTTTTGAGTCCAAAAATCCGCTGGAACAGATCTTGCTTCAGTTTTTTGGGATACTCGTGGAATAATAATGATTGACTATTTAGAAAGGGCTAAACAATAACCGGAGATTATTATTCCACATTATTAATCACCTTAAAAGAACAAACCAAAGAAAAAAGATGCGGTCTGTTGGCAAAAGGTGTGCTGCTTTTGCAGGACAATGCACCTGTGCACAAATCGCACATTGCCATGAATACAATTCGGGATTTAGGCTTTGAATTACTGGATCAGCCGCCCTATTCTCCCCTCAGACTGTTATCTATTCCCTAAACTAAAAAAAAAAAAACTCTAAAAGGACATATATTTTTGTGCAATGAAGAAATCATAGAAGTTGTGGAAAGCTGGTTTATGGAGCAAGAAGAAAAATTTTTTTTGAAAGGGTTAGAAACGCTGCAGGATCGCTGTAAAAAATGTATTAATTTAAAAGGAGACTAGGTTAAATAATAAAATATTCCAAATTTTAGTTGCTTCTATAGTAGGCTAACAATTTATCAATACCCCCTCGTATTTAAAATAAAACATCTGAAAGTAATTAGCATTTTAACTAAAAACCTTCAGAATGCAACCACTTTGGACTACTAAAAAAGTTCGCCCTTCAAACTCGGACATGAATAAACGCATTAATTTACTCTTCAGATACTCGTATTGGAATATATCATTCCTTACAATTGCTCTCCAATAGTGTTTCTATTACGGGATTTTTTTCTTTTACATCTCTTTTTGTCTTCCTTTTGATTTCACATAATCTGTTTTAATGTTTTGTTCATTCAAATTTGTCTCCTTGATACATTCTAAATGTTTTCGTCACTTAATTTTGTATTTCCAAATTTTATAATTGACGAATTTTTATTCATTTATTGAATTATGTTATGCTTGCAGACTCACAAGTGCTAAAATTTTAGGCTTTTTATACTCAGGTTTTCCAGTTTTTTGGTTTCTCATGTTTTCAATTCCTCGGGTTCTGCAGTTATCTGACTTTCAAGATCCCATGTTTTCAACTCTCCAGACTTCCAATTTATCAGGTTTTCCTTTATCTTTCAACTTTTTTGTCTTTTTAGGCATTCAATTTCATAGGTTTTCAGGTTCTCCGATTTTCAGTTTCTCAGTTCAAAACTTCTGATTTATAGGTTTTAAGTTTTCGATTTCTCATGCCTTCAGAATGCCTACCGTTTAGGCTTTTAAGTTTGCATTATTTCTCAGGTTTTTGGATTATTATTAGGTTTTTAACTTCCATTTAGGTTTTCAGGTTTCAGTTTTGTTGTCTATATCGGTTTTTCAATTTTTTATATTTTTGATTTCTAGAATTCTGAAATATCCAAACCTGTTCAGTTTGGTATTTTTTCAGATTTACAGGCTTTTTTTGTTTTCGACATTTCAGATTCTCTTCGGTTTTCCGGTTGTATGACTCTTTCAGGTGTTTGGATTTTCAAGTCTTTCAATTGTCAGGTGTGGTTTTTCAAATTTTGCGCTTCTCAAAGTTTATTATGTGCTTAATAGAGAGTTATTGCAAGCTCCGTTTTATAGACCCTTTAATAAAGTTTCCCTTTATTTGACAGCTACGCATGCGCATTGAAGATGTCGTTTAAAATTTTCCTTTATTAAAATACAGGCCGCCTGTATTTAAGTTAATTACGGGATAAGCTTTCCTTTATTTAAGTTTCCTTTATATTGACGTATGTAGGGATTTTAGTTCAACCTCTAGTGACATATCGTCGGCCTAATTCGCAAATCACATAAGTCCAAAAACGTAATTTTTCAGTAGGCGCTAAAAACTGTTTTTGTAGTTTTGAAAATTGTGACTATATTATTACAATTATATTATTGCTTGAACTTACATCCTTTGATTTAGCACAATTTCAGTAGTTTATAATGATTGTAAACATTTTAATAACACATAAACTCTTGAAAGTCTTATTCCAGCGCCATTTACATACTTCTGTGAAAATTTCATTCGTTTTAATGCAAGCTTAGGAATTTTTTTGGAGTTACGTGAAATTACAGCTCAGAAGATTATAATTTTCTACTAAGAAATAATGCTAAAATCTCAATTTGACCAAATGTGGACTTATGTGACTTACGAATTAGGCCGACGATATTTAGGTGCTTTCAAAACTGGCAGTAGTGGAAAAGTCAGAAAAAGGTTTTCTGTTGGTTTCGCTTCTTGAAATGAGGCAAGAAAAAAAAACGTCTCGGCCAGGTGCACGTTTTTAAGTTAGGTATACCCACAGAACAACAACTTTCTGTCTAGATAAAGTATCTCGACTTGTCAAAATAAAAGTGGAAAGGAACGTGCAATAGCACTCTTTTAAAAGGGCTGAAAAATCGTAATAAAGGATACTTTATTTAAGGATTCCTTTAATAAAGTCATTTTGTTTTCAGTTTGCAATAACTCTCTAGTGTCTCAGATTTTTATGTTTTATTTTTTATTTTTTATCTTTTATTTTAGATAAATCTAGTCCTGTTCTTAAATTCTCAGAATCTCGTATTTACAGACATTACTTAATGTTTCAGTTGTTAAAGTCATGTACATATCTCAAGTTTTTAGGACCTCTTACACTTTATTGTTCCTTTTTTGATTCGATTCTCATCATTTTGTCCTATCCACTCTTCCTTTATGCGTCATTCTTCATCCTTCCATTTAATCCAAATTATATGAATAATGTGTAATGACTCAAGTAGTGTTGACCCCTAGTGCAGACTCAAGTTAACTGGCGCAGTCGGTAGGATTAGCTCAACGTACTTTTAAAAATCCAAATTGGGGAACTCGAGAAGTGCTTGAGGACTTTCGCAAATTAAGTGAACCCAAGTAAATCCGTAGACCTTCGCCGAAGTAATTGTGGACCAGGCCAAACCCTTGAACCTCTAAGCAGAAGAACGTGGCGTGAATTGAGCGCCCTCATTATATTGAGCCATTTTATGCAACCGCAGATTTTATATATTGCATTGAGATTTTTCTATATATCAGCAAATAATTTATATAGTGCAGAAAATTGTATGTATTTTGGCCTAAATGGCGCATGCACGCTAGGGGATTATTTAGCTACTAGGCAAAAGGATTCTTTGAACTCTGCTTTGTAGATACTTAGTAATGATTTTAATCTCAGTGATAAAGAAAATGTCATGAAAAAATCTAATGAAACGCCCAAATATCCCAGTTTCAAATGATCCGACCAGACAGACTAACGCATTTTGACTGTCTCTTGGGAATAGCCTCAAACAGCTACAAGCTAATATAAATTAAAATTCTCAAACACTTGAACTACCATCAAATACAAAAATTACGATGAATTGTAGAAGCCTGTCCGATTACAGTAATGCGATTATTTGTGCCCCAAATTCAGGTCAAGTGATTAAAATCGAAATTTCTAATGTAAAAATGGCATTGCGCTGGGGCTGTTCATAAAATACGTTCGCATACAAGGGGAAGGGAGGGGTCTCGCTTAGTGTGACAAGATGTGACAAGGGGGACGAGGGGAGTCTAAGGAAATGTGACGTTCGCAGTTCATCCAAAAAATTTCTTTTAATTTTTTTCTCGACTTTATTTTCTTTTATTTTTCTGTTACGACGATAGAAACTCATGATATTCAAATTTGTAAATATATAAATATTTTTACGTATATGTTTCCGTCACAAGAGCTAATACTATACTTGTAATTCATCATATAGGGGGGGGGGTCCATCTTTCGTGACGTAATATTTATAGGGGGGGTGGCAGTAAATGTGACGCAGCGTGACGAAGGGTGGGGAGGGGTTCTAAAAAGGCGAAAATTGTAGTGACGTATTTTATGAACCAAAACTCTCATTTACCAAAACAAAATATATATTTGAAAATTAGAAATTCCCGAAAGTCTGGTTAACGTCAAGAACAATATTGCATTTACATCAATAAAAAATCCAACCAAAAGGTTTGCAGAAATAAACTTTTCACGCCCATTCAAAGTAATTCCTAGAGAAACACTATTTTGACACTGTAGAAATACACAATATTGGATCTTCTTCATGTAGACTTAACATTTTAGAATTTAGACTTGATCACTGCAACAAAGAAGAAATTACAGCAACAAAATCTTATGCAGATATTTTTCATTCCGATTCTAGAAATTTAACTTTCACTGATGCTGTAAACAAATTAAAAAAAAATGCTATAGCAAAGAATCATAAGCCCTTCTAATTCCCCATTTTCGGCACCTATATGGATCGTGGGCACCTATATGCGTCCGGTGAGCACAAGTGGCGAATGGTGGTGGAATATAAAAAATTTAATGAACAAACCATAGACGATTGTTATCCTGTCCCAAACATTAACAACATGTTAGACAATAAACTATGACGTAGAAAGTATTTCACCACTCTCGAATTGGCTTCTGGTTTTCATCAAAGTAGACCCAAAAATTAACAGCTGTATTCGAAAGACTAAGGAAATTCAATTTAAAAATTCAAATGGATAAGAGTGAATTTTTAAGGAAGGAAGTAAATTATTTAGAACAGATTAAACCTAATCCCTAATTTTTACAAAGTTCTCAAATTGTGCAAGGGCTGGAGTGTCTGCACGCAATGGTTTCGTCTCCTCGTATATATAGAAGATTTCGACATCCTGCACCGCCGGCAATCTCTCTGAACTCTCTGAACTTATTGTTCTCCACCAACCTTCGCCTACTCCTTACCAGGGTATTTCTTGCAGTCACAAGACTGCAAATTCTATCCGTGTAGTGCTGCTTCTCAACAGCATGCACCGCTATACATTCAGTGTAGATCCTGGATCGGGCAAAAGTGACGCGCGATACGCCGGACTTTTGGGGTGAGTGGTTTTGATCTTTTTGATGAATTCCATCACACACTGATAATATAAATTGTTATTTCTGTTTTTAAATGATTTTGTAGTATTTCCAGTATTTTTTCTCTTTGTTATTAATACATTTTTCGTTCTAATTTTCGTACTAATACACTTCGTTTCTCGAGCAGGTCTTCAGTTTTTATACTCCATTGCCTTGGTATCTTTTTTCTATTTTTTGCCATTCAGCGTTGAGAGTGTTATATGTACTTTCATTTAAGACACCATTATGCGATAGACCAGACACCAGTACTGTCCTATGTCCCGAACGATATTGAGTCTGTTGTGGAGAACAAAAGGTGCCGAATCTTGGAACTTCTCGTTCTCCACCGTCAGACAGATAACAGCTAACAAGCCTGACGTGGTTCTATTGGACCACTCCTCCAAGCAGATGTTTGTTATTGAATTTTCGGCTCCTGCTGAAAATAACATCTGCGTCAAGGAAGAGGAAAAGCGGACAAAATAACAAGACCTGCTCTTTGAACTTAGGAGACTGTACTCAAGTTACTCAGTGAAGCTCGTGGTTTTGGTAATTGGGTGCATGGGAGGCATCAAGGAATCATTACTGCCTGCCGTAAACCGGCAGAGACCCTTGCGGCTGGAATGGAGAAAGCGGTCATCTTGGGGTCGTTGCGTCTGCTCAGGGCACATGATTTACGGGATTCATAGCTACTGACTTCATGATTTTGAGCAGGGGCTATAATGTACGAAATGAACGTGACCAGAAAGAAACCTCGTGAAAAAAAAGTCTTATTTAGATTTTGTTCTACGTGTGCATTTTTGATGTGAAACATCTGTACGCGCGTTGGACTAGGGTAAAACCAAGACTTAGATAATATATTTAAATTTTAATTTAAAACCAAGACGTCTCAAAATTCAGGAGACGCTTGTGGAGACGTATTCAGGAGACGCATTCAGGAAAACAACACGAAAGACACAAAAGTAAGACAGATGTAATTTAAGGGCCACCAAGGGGGCCCTCCTTGGGACAGAGGGGCGTAGATACCATAGGTGCCCCTTTGAGCAGGGGGCGTAGCTACCATAGCTGCTCCTTTTGGGGCGGGGGCAAAGCTACTATCGGGGGCCTCCTTGAGGCAGGGGGGCGTAGCTTCCATAGTGAGCCCGTTGGGCACTCCTCGGACGCAACAAACCACCCCGACCGTAGATCTGGAGGCTATTCTGTGTCTTCCCATCGATCTCCTCGTGGAGGGCATGGTACTTGCCTCCGCTCGCAGGCTGCGGGAAGGTAACCTTTGAAAAGCTGGGAAAGCAGAACGGGGACACACCCGCATACTGAGCGAGGGACTCCACAGAGTACCTCTCTCGGGTACTGCGAGGTCGGGCCTTCAATCTTCACGGATGGATCAAAAACAAAAGCAGGCTCTGGAGCGGGAATTTACATTCCCGAATTGAACTACAATTTCGGCGCAACCCTAGGGGAATATCTTCCAGACGGACATCGCGGCCATTCTACGGGGTGCCACAAAAGTCATTGTCAGTGATAAAACGATGTGCTTCTTCAGCGACAGCCGAGCAACTCTGCGGGCTCTGGCCAGTGGCAGGATTACCTCTCAAGTGTTACATGTCTGCCATATGGCACTGTCGAAAATAACACTAACCAATGTCGTTGAGCTAAGGTGAGTTCGAGGACATAAGGTTAATGAGGGGAATGAGATGGCCGACGAGCTGGCTCGACAGGGTGCGAAGGGAACACCGGATGGTACAGAACCGCTAATCCGACCGGCCAACCGCTACCTCAAACCTAATCAAAACTGACAATGTCTAGAATGGGAAAGGACAAAAGGCTGCTTTTCATCAAAAATCCTTGCTTTAAAGGAGTCACATCCTGTTTGCATTTGTCAAGGGACAGACTTCGCCTTTTGGTGGGCATCTGGACTGGAGATTGCAGGCTAAAGAAACAGCTCGACGTGATGGGGATGGTAAACGACCCAAAGTGCGGGGCGTGTTTAGAGGAGAATGAAACTATCGAACATATCCCCTAGCTTTTTTCGATAATATCGGATGGCTGGATGAGAAACAGGAATGAGGGACGTGAGGGGGTGACAGAATGGCCCCGCGGTGTGGTCTAAGTGTCAGTGAAGGGAGCCAATTTCCTCACACCCCTCAACACCTAATATATCTATCTATCTAATGTAACAACCATTTTGACATAACTTAAATACTATACGTTTTATATTGCCTTTAGTTAAAGATTTAAATGTTTTCAAAGGTCATCATTACGGATAAAAAAGAATTTAAACGAGATTAGATTGGTACCTACTGATGTTAAAAGCACTTCAAATATATCAATATGACAATTAATTAAATTGACATATGTTGACCACTTTAGCTTATATTGCAGTAAAATGTTTATGACTAACTTGGTGATGATGATTTATTTCTTATTGGTTCATATTTTGTACCACTAGAAATATTAAATTTGTTTCCTTATCGATACTGTGATGAGTATATTTTTATCCTTTTCGGTAATACGAGCGGTGATTATGATATGTTTAATTCATAGATAATCGTGTCTTCATAAATGATTCATCTGAATGGATCTGAATCATGTATGAAGACCCTGTATATCTATGAATCCTGTTATAAATTAATACCATATCACCATGGGCACCTCAAGTTTAATATGCATGCATAACTGCTTACACCATAGTGAAACTATTCAATATACAGTATAAATAGATAATACAAATCAATTAGATGAACAGACTTACTATTTCCATCTCCTACACATTCCTTAAGAACGAATGCACAAAAATATAAATACAAGAATTTGTACTTCATTTTGTATCACCCACATATAACACACAAAACAAAATACTAAAATAAACTGGTAAAATAAATCGCAAAAGTATAGGCACTTATCAATCTAATCGATAAAGCTATTAATTCAGTGATAGAGAAGACCTTTGTTTTTACGTATAATCAAAATTATCTCTGCTCTCAGAAAAATGCTCTGATAAAATAACTAAACTGAAAATAAAAGTAAATAAAAGTCGAATCACTTTTATTTTTAGGTAATATTCTTTATTAGGTACATACCGCTGTCAGTTGCATCAATAATGTGCTGCACCCTATTGCGTTGTCAGGGATTAAATGAGCCCATTTTTCAGCAAGATAACGGCCGCCGGGCATACTGCTCGAAAGCTAGAGACTACTTAGAGTCGTAGAGGATAATAACGTTGAACTTCTCCCTTGGCCTGCCAGATCCCCTGATCTATCCCTGATCGAACAAGTATAGGATATTATCGGAACAAGACTCAACAATTTACTCCATCCCCCAACACTTTGGACATGCTTTGCAAGATGTCTGGAATTAAGTCCTTCAGGAGTCCATAGATCACCTTCTTTCAAGGATGCCCCGCGTACACGAGTGTATTACCATCAGTCGTATCGGACCGACACTATATTAATTTTTTATTAATATTTGAAAGAAACAGTACAAATTTTAATCGTTTATTTAATTTGATTAAAGGCGTATTTCAGTAAAATTTTAACTCCTTTTTGGGTGTTCGGTTTTTACTGAAGGCCATGATGCAGATTATTTTAAGTGCACTGAAGATTTTCGAAAATGTAATAATTCTAATTATAAATTTCAGTCCACCAAATGCAGTTATGGCAAAAATAAACTACCCTCCTCCAAATATATTAACACCCTTTACAATTTATACGGAAATTAACATCTTCAAATTTAAAATGGGATCACGTCGTTTGTTTTTCGGAATTGTCTGTAACAATACTCAATGCTTTTTTTACAGTATTGTATCCGGTATCATTGGCAGGGTGTCGCCGAATTATTGGGCTAAGCAAAGTTTCATCAATTGGCTTTTCGTCTTTTTCGGTGAAGTTGCTTATAAGGAGACCACCAATCATAGTAACCAGACAGCCAATGGAAGTGTAGTAGTAATATGATATGTGGAATACTGACAACCACGCATTCGGCTCAGTTGTTGCATTTCTAAAACTGAATAGAAATAAATTAATATCTTCTACTGACAGTTTTTCAAAACTTACGTATAGCTCGTGTAATTGGAACCACAACCCTCGATAGAAATCGGTTTTTCAGGCACATAAATAAGGTTTTGACTCTGAAAATATTTCGTGGGCAGAGCCAGACATAAAATTAAGAGAAGGCCTAAAATCCCTCCATAAAAGGCCCCTTGTGAATTTGCTTGTCGGCACATTATCCCCAATGTAAACATTCCAAGTAACGGCCCTGCAGTTATTCCTCCAAAAGCTATCGCTAATGGTACAATCCCCCCAAGATGTTCAAAGATAAATACCAAACTTGTACATACAGTTCCAGATATAACCACAATGAGTTTTAGTGCGTTACTTTTAGATTTTTCTGACATCTTTTTTGATATAAATTTGCTGATAAAGTCTTCGTAAATTGTTCCCGAAAGACAATTTAAATGTGCGGAAAGGGTACTTAAACCGGCACTAAAGACTCCGGCTATAAAAAGTCCAGCAAGACCAGGAATATTTCCAGCAACATCAAGAACATAATACGGTAGGAGTTGGTCCTTCCGTTTGATTCGATCAGCAGCAAAAGGATCACAATCTGAATATCTGGCGTAAATTATCAGTCCAGTCAATACGCTAGCAGTTTTGACTACACTCATACCGATTCCGTAGTAAAGAGTTGCACTAGAAAAAAATACATTTAACAAGAAACATTAACATTTGGTATTATTACAGTTTGGCATCTTTTAGTGTAGCCACTGAAAGAAGTTTTTGGACGCAACCTTGGTTCGTATTTGTCCATGCTGTCCATAAAAATATCATCCCTATTAAAGGTCCCCAAAAGTTGTCGCTTCTGCTAACATCAAAGTCAAAGCTAAAAATACTTACATCACAAAAAGTTACTACAAGTTTTAAAATATTACTCAAAAATGTCAAGACGATGTCCTTCAATTGACTTGTTCCAAACCGTTCCGAAACCCCCAGTCGCTTTAACTCCAAGAACCAAAACTGTGGAGGCTGCTCCTAGAGTTACTATAAACTGTAAAGTATCTGTCCAAACTACCGCTTTAAGACCACCAATAGTGGTATAAAAAATACAAACTCCACAAATGATGGGAGTCACTAAGTGGAGATTAATTCCTGTTGCTGAAAGTATTTATTACTCGACAGAAGAAGTACTACTACAACCAGCTACCTGCAGAGAAAGCCAGAGCGGGGATGTACACAACTATCGGCAAGAACAACAGTTGTGATATTGCAAAAAGAAATGAGGAAAACACTCTTGTCTTCTCGTCAAATCTCTTTTCCAAATACTCATATACACTGGTAACCCCAGCGTTAAATAAAACTGGCAGATATACCACAACTGAAACGGTGATTACAACTATAAAAGCAGGAACACATAACCAGTAGCTAGCACCAAACTTGTACACATCCGCAGGAACACCCAACAAAGTTATGCCGGATATATGACTGAAAATGTTAGGGTAAAATTTATAAGTAAGTTGTCTGCACTCATACCTTGCTACCAATGATACAACAATGGGAAAGATGTGCATTTTTTTACCTCCCATTAAGTATTCACTGGCTGTGGACTGTTTGCTACCAAAGCAGCCAAAATATATTCCTATCATGACACTCACTGATAGCATCCCCACAAAAATAACATAATCGTACCATGAAAACGACACAGTTACTTCCGAATGCATTGGTGTGATTGTCGTGGACTCCATTAATTTTTGATTCACTGGACTGGACACATTAACTAACTTCTAGGCATTATCATCAGAACAGCAAAATGTTCTGGTTTATTCTCTTATAATTACTACAAAATCTGTATTAGTAGAATCGTTATATACACAAAGACGATATTTGTTTTAACATAAAACAATGAAATTGTATTTATGTGGTACGTTTGTAGAGATTACTGTTCGCGACATGTGAAATAGTAATTAATGACATAAGGCCGATATGTGGCCTATAACTGACAAGGATAAATTTATCCGAGGCAGTTATAGCCATATCGGTCGTATGTTGTTCTACAGTCTTCGTCATACCCATCTGCATAGTAAATTTTATAAACATTTTTGTAAAAATTGGGTTGTAGGTCGTTGCATTTGTAACTTTGCAATATATAGCAATTTTGTTTACAACGATTTGTGACATAAAAAGAGTTTCGAGAAAATAATGGATACTAACGAAGTTTCTGAAGAAATCTTTCAAGAAGCATCTCTCTGTAAGTCTGGAATTATTGCCAGCAACGACTAGCAGAAGATATTTGAAAAGGAGTATGAAGAATTTAAAAGATGGTGTTTAACCAAACGGGTGACAGCCGTAAATTGTCGAAGAATTTTTTATTACCAAAAGCATGAATTGTGTTTTCAATTTTAATATTACATTATTCTAAATATAGCTATTTGTGTAGATTGATAATTACAATCGCATCTGATATTTGCGTATCGGCCGAATATTGTTCAATACTTTTCATAATACCCTCGGCAATACTGACAAAACCCCCAATTGTTTAGCATAATTTTTAGGCAATAATTCATAAATCAATTTTGTTTGCGTTGCGCTAGAAACAATTATCAAAAATTTCCTCCTGTCCTGTTAATTTTTTTTACAGCCGTGGCTGTTATGAGTGAATTTTCAGTCAAGCTGACTTCGTATCTTGGGCAATAAAATAAGCTCGGCTAAGAAAAATTGCTTCTCAACCTTGGTGTATAATTACTATTCTAACTCTAACACTGCATCTTCCACATCTGATGGTTTCTTCTTCTTCTTTTAATTATTTCCCGTACATTTCGTATTCGCTTCGTACACAAAACGCAAAAACCAGAATTTATTTTTTTTCACTACTAGTTTCAGAAAACATCATTATATATCGTGTTTGATGCTTCAGAAATTGATTCTCTGTACCTTACCTAATAATGCAATTTTATCTCCTACTAGTAGATAATAAAAACAATATTGACAATGTTGGCATGGTTACTGCCATAGTTGGCGTTTTGACTTGACATTTGCTGTCATTGTTAATGATAGCTGACAGCTCAACAATGTAGAACTGGGGAGTTGGAATTTCTTGCGAAATGTTAAATTTGCCAGCTGGACTACACTAGCAACATCGCAACAAAAAATAGGAATGACAAGTATTGATTTAATTTCATATGCTACTTGCTTTTCATTGATATTTTAGTTAAATTCGTTCCAACCTTTCGCCTCATCATGATTATTAATTGAAGAAAAGTTAAACAAATGTGCTAGTAGTGAAAAAATAGTATATAAACCACGGTTGAGAAGTCTTTTCTTAGCCTCGCATTATTTATTATTGCCCGCGATGCTTCACATCTTGGACAATAAGGTAGCTCGGATAAGAAAAATTGCTTCTCAACCTTGGTGTATAATTACTATTACAGAGTAATCGATAGTAACGAAGCAACGCAATTACGATTTTTGTGCGTTGTAATTTTCTTCGAAATTTTATGTTTTCTCTTGAACCTGTCTTGCTATAGAAAAAATGTTGTATTGTACACGGCGATAAAGATTGCTTATCTACTCGTGAAATAAGTCCACTCGTGACTTCGTCACTCGTGAACTGGACGTTTTTGTCAAAATCCTCGTCACATGGAAACTGGATTGATGAATGTCTTTTGTTATCTGGGAAAAGATAACAGGTACTTGTGTTGGGTATCTTAAAGTGTCTTAAATTCGCAAAATATGTCTCACTAGTTGATGGATACCCGAAGATAAAAAACACTTAAACATATACACCAGTTTCACGGTATTAAACAATAACAATATAAAATGTTACAATTTGTATAAAATTGTAATTGATTAATTACAAATTTATTGTTTAAGAAATTAATGTTAACAATGTATAGACTATGAGTATAATAATTTTATTAATTTATATAATTTTGCTAAACTATGACGAACTGTAAATGCTTGTAAATTAAAAATTAATCGCTAATTCACGTCTGTGTAACCCATCTTTACAAAAAATATTTCTTCCAGTACCCAAACATCTTATTTTTAGTTATAATGTTTTACTTCTTCACACAATATTAATTTTAGTTCATGTAGTCAGAGATCTCTCGATGTGTTATTAACTTTTGCGAATATATTATATTGCAATAAATCTAGTTTTATGGTAATGACTATATTTTATTGTATAACTAATACTTTTTATGAATTTTGTTTTACTTATCTGTAGGCAACTTATAATTTTGTATAGTAAGGATTATTTAAGAGGCCATTTGATGTTAATCAATTTATTTTGCTTGTTATAGTATGTATTAGTGTACCATTACATTATCAACGATGTTGATATTAATAAGTTCAAATTTATTTTTTTTTTCTTATTTTTTAATATGCACATTTTTTTACCCATAATTTGGTGTAATCCTGTGGGAAAAATAAAAATTATTATTATTATTATAATAATTGTTATGACTGATTTTGTTTGATTCCAAGTGAAGACATAAGACACAAATATACCACACAATTGTTTTGCGTTATCATCTTTTACATCATTTATCTTCTAAACACTTGAAATTCTTGCCAGTACAGTATAAAATATATTAAACTTTCAGATTAACAGTAATGGAGGTTCTCAGAAGGTGAAAATTTTGAAATGTGCATCTATAGATATGTAAACTGTATTTACTGTTATAACAAATTATGTTTGTCAGTTACTAGCTTGTACACGGCGCCTACACCCCAAAAATAAAGTACATCCGATTTCACTGGTCACTAATCCATTTCGCCCGATTTGAACATATTTTTATTTTTTATTTTTTGAAAAAAGGATAACATTGTCATCGTAAGTACGGACTAATAGGTACAGTCACGGCCATGGAATTTTAGCCGTCACTTTAATGTCAATTAAAATAAAATGGATGTAGTCCATGCTTTATTGTCATTATGATTGACTTTTTGAAATTGAAATCTAAAAATTTGTCACTGTTATTGTTTTCATGCGAGTGAGTCAGTGTCAAAATGACAAGTCTTTGAAACAGTAGAATGTTAGGTTACGAATACCTAAGGGTCGCCTTACATCTTATGACAATAAATGATAAGTGACGACCAAAATTCCGTGCCCGTAACTGTACTTAATAAGATTTAACTTAATTTTCTTAACTGCAAATAAATCTAACTTATGTCTGTGTCTACTTTGGATTATCTAATTTTCTTTTCCTCCGCGTTCCTTGCATTTTGTTTGATGAGACCTTTCTATAATACCAACTTAAGGTGGCAAAATTACTTGTAATTTCTCCATAAGCGGTTTTGCTGCAATAATACCAAACGAAACGGATTAAAATTTTAACGCCACATACAGGAAACCCTCGTTAATAACATATTATAATTTCGCTATCATATGACAAGTACATTTAAAGCAATCCAATTTTAATTAAACCCGCGGTTGGTTAGACACACTGAACCTTGCACAGAACGAAATGTCAGTGTGATTTTGTGGTTATGGTTCCATGTAAGTCATCTCAAGCATACGTCAGGTACAGAAAAATCAAAATTTAACAAAAGTTACTGAACTACAAAAATTGATTGTATTTGTAAAAAAATGAAATTAAGAAAAATAACATGAAAAAGTCGTTTTGTAAAACTTAAGAGCACTCGTTCTTTACAGGCACTCCTGCCTACGGCAGTCGTGCTGCAAACCTGAACTCGTGTCTTAATATAAGTTTTACAAAACTAGTGTTTGAATATACTATGACTAGTTGACCCGTCCCGGCTTCGCACGGTGACTTTATTTTATTAAGCATTTTATTTACTACTTTAATAATTTTGAAAAACCGTTTCTTAGTGAGCGTCCACGTGGTAAAATAAATAAGTAATAAAATCTCATTGCAATCGGTGATTAATTAGTGGATTCAGAGATTAACCCCCCCATCCCATCACGTTACTCCCCTTAGGAATAGAATTTTGAAAAACCGTTTCTTAGCAAAGCCTACTAGAGTATGAAGCCATGGTCATGAGTTTTAATGGCTGCACTAGTGGTACGGCTCGCGCGTGTGTAGGCATAGCGCGCTCCTGCTAAAAGTGTCGTTTTTTTTAGGAAACAATTTATAATTAGTCTTTTAAATTATAATAACACTATGTTTTTACATTCAACAATTACCTTGAATGACTTATTCATCAGTATGAATTGTGCAGTATCAGTTTTAGTAGGTAGATGAGATATTTATTTTAGCACAAATATACACAGGAATTAGATTAATATACTTATGTAATGTATCCAGTCCTGTTTTATTTGAATGTGTTCATATATTTATCGAAATGAACATAACATTTAAGAATATATAGTTATAAACCAAAAAAAAAAGATAAATAAAAATTCTTGAAAACATCAACATTGTAAAAGTAACTGTAGCTCAAATATTAAAAAAACAAAACAATATTAACAAAATAGATCTCATAGTTACTAAACATATAAAAAGGTAACAAAAAGCTCATAGAGGTATATAATCCGATAATATCCTGAACACACATGGTCTAAATTTTATTTTATAATTATTAACTACGCTTTTTTTGTTTTCTTTTATTGACTACTGTGCTGCATTCCTTAATGTTTATAGCTTTAGAATAGTTGCTTATAATACAATGTTGCCAAAATATCGAAATAAAGAATAAAATATAGAAGTCAACGTTGTCCCACAGTCACATTTATCTTCAGCTGTATTTCATGGACTGAAATTTCACAAATATCACAAAAAACGCGCCTCTGCCGTGGTTTTACGTTTAAAAATAATTCTTTGAAATCTTTGGATACTAAAATCGTAAAAATTTCTAATAGTTCGTTCCTCTTCCATAAGTCGCTTTTAAATTTTATGTAACCTTTGTTCTGGAGCTTTTCGTTTTTTATTTAGAACTTTTATCATATACCCTGGTTGTTTTTGAAAATTGTAGGAATAGCATCATCTGTTAGTTTCGGTCTCTTTCTAGGAACTATTAGAAAACTGCCGTCATCACAATTCACTTTGTCTTCCCGAATTAAAAAACGTTAATCAAAATGAGCAATGCAGACAACAGAATTGTTAGTAGGTGTAAAATTGTCTACATGAATACATACTCCACAATACAATCTGTTATTGTTTTTCAGAATCTGTCGAAGATTACTTATTTTATTAATTTTGATTCACATGACACGTGCTTGTGCACCCGTACCGCCAAAAAAGGCGGTAAAATGCATAATAAACTGCAATAACGCAGACAGACGTCTCTCGCGTGTATGACTACTAGTGTGACGTCACACGCTCCACTCGTCGCTTGACTCTGGCTTGATACTCTAGTAGGCTTTGTTCTTAGTGAGCGCCTACGTGGTAAAAGAAGTAAGTGTGCAAAATTTTATTGCAATCTATTTACTAGATTTAGGGATTACCTCCCCCGCCTCGTTACCCCCCTTAAAAATGGAATTTTAAAAAACCGTTTCTTAGTGGGCGCTTACGTGTTAAAATAAGTAAGGGGTCGTCCATTAATTACGTGAGCTCAAAAAGGGGGGGGAGGGGTCCAGTAAAATCTCATCAAATCTCATCTAAAGGGAGCAGGGGGTCATTGAAAATCTCACGTCAACTATAATTTACATTAATACATTGAATATATAAAAAAAAACATAAAACTTATTATTTTACTTTTCTATTTTGTCCGCAAACATTTTTTTTATTACAATAGCAATCTCGAGTATAGACAGTATTAAATATCTTCTATGTATGGGATTCCCCGAATTGAGACAATTGCGGCACAATTTATTTACCAGACTCTTTTCGTGGAAATCCCCGCCGCGTTAAAAAATCTTTCAACGAACAATACAGAACGCCCATGCCCATGGAGTAAGTAAACAACTAGGGAAGGTAGTCTATTTTTATTGTTATGTAATTTAAATAAATTTGTTATAGTGTCCCTTAAACGCGCTATTATTTTTCCCCTTATATTCCATCAATATTAACGCTTAGGTATTTAGTGGTATTTAGTAACATACATGAAAATTAATTATTTAAAAATTGTAAGGGATAAATCTCACGTGAGGGGGAGGGGGGTTCACCAAATCTCACTAAACCTCATCAAGGGGGAGGAAGGGGTCCAAATTAACAGAAAAACACCTCACGTCATTAATGGACAGCCCCTAAGCTCCGCCCCGTAACCCTCCTTTGGAATGGAATTTTGAAAAACCGTTTCTTAGTGAGCGCCTACGTGGTAAAATGAGTAAGTGTGCAAAATTTCATTCCAATCGGTTCAGTGGATCTAGGGATTAAATCCCCCGCCCCGTTACCCCCCTTTGGAATAGAATTTTGAAAAACCGTTTCTTAGTGAGCGCCTACGTGGTAAAATGAGTAAGTGTGCAAAATTTCATTCCAATCGGTTCAGTGGATCTAGAGATTATTCCCCCGCCCCTTTACCCCCCTTTGGAATGGAATTTTGAAAAACCGGTTCTGAGTGACCGCCTACGTGGTAAAATAAGTAAGTGTGCAAAATTTCATTCCAATAGGTTTAGTGCATCTAGAGATTAACTCCCCCGCCCGGTTATCCCCTTTAAAAATGGAATTTTGAAAAACCGTTTTTTAGTGAGCTCCTACATGGTAAAATAAGTAAGTGTGCAAAATTTCATTCCAATCGGTTCAGTGGATCTAGAGATTAACTCCCCCGCCCCGTTACCCCCCTTAGGGATGGAATTTTAAAAAACCGTTTCTTAGTGAGCTCCTTCATGGTAAAATAAGTAAGTGTGCAAAATTTCATTCCAATCGGTTCAGTGGATCTAGAGATTAACTCCCCCGCCCCGTTACCCCCCTTAGGGATGGAATTTTAAAAAACCGTTTCTTATACGGGCGCTTACGTGGTGAAATAAGTATGTGTGCAAAATTTCATTGCAATCGGTTCAGTGGATCCAGAGATTAACGGGGCGGGGGGCCCGTTACCCCCCTTTGGAACGGAATTTTGAAAAACCGTTTCTTAGTGGGCGCTTACGTGCTGAAATAAGTAAGTGTGCAAAATTTCATTGCAATGGGTTCAGTGGATACAGAGATTAAAGGGGCGGGGGGCCCGTTACCCCCCTTTGGAATGGAATTTTTTAAAACCGTTTCTTAGTGAGCGCCTACGTGGTAAAATACGTAAGCGTCCAAAGTTTCATTGCAATCCCTTCGATGGATCCGGAGATTTCGTGATGAGTCAGTGAGTGGTATTTGGATTTTATATACAGGGTGGAAAGTTTAACTGGAATAAATTCAGTATCTACATTGCAATTGATTTTGCGAAAAATTCCTGAAACACGTCGATATTTGTTTTTGAATTGCCACTTTTTAGCCTGATGCGTTCTATTGTTTTTACTCAGGGGGCTGTAACAACCCTTGTTTTTTTTTTCAAATGGGAAGATATGTCAACCGACACATCATTGGAAAGCTCATAAAAAAAGGAATACAAGGATGTGTTTTGTTTCATGTATCTCTATCTCATCTGAGAATAAGACCCTAAAAACTGTGGATCATAGGATCAGTGTTCTTTCCTGATAATCTTAATGCAGAAAGATATCTACCGTTTCTTCAAGAAACGCTTCGCCCAGTTCTGGCGGACCAATTTAGGGATGAATTAGATAAAAAACTTGCACATGAGAGAATATGGTATCAACCGGATGGAGCTCCACCGCAATATGCTGCATCCGTTCGGCATTATTTGGACGACATTTTTCATAATAGGTAGATCGGAAGAAGAGGGGCAATAGAATGGCCAGCAAGACTACCAGACCTCACTCATCTTGACTTTTTTTTGTGGGGGTATCTTAAAAGTAAAGTCTACATCACAAAACCCGATAATCGATAATAAGATTTTCAACAACGTATTACCTATGAAATTCAGCAAATCACTTCAGAAATGTTGTAAAATTTAAGAAATGGGTTTTATTATTGTCTTGCATTTTGTTAAGAAAGACTTGGTGAACATATTGAACATGTGTTACATTAAAAAAACATTATATTTACCTACAACGAGATTTTTTTAATTGAAGTACTACAATTTTCAAACAGTAAACCTACCAAGAAAAAGATAGATTACAGTTGTTTTTATTTATTTATTCTTACATTATTGGCTGGAAAAGTGAAAAAAAATATATTGTTGTACTCCTTTTTTTATAAGCTTTCCAATGATCGTGTCGGTTGACATTTGAAAAAATAAACTTAAGGGTCGTTACAGCCCCCTGAGTAAAAACAAAAGAAAGCTGATTATGCTAATAAGTAGCGATTTAAAAACAAAAAACGACGTGTTTCAAGATTTTTTCTCAAAATCAATTGCAGTGAAGATACTGAATTTATTCCAGTTAAACTTTCCACCCTGTATATAGATTATACGAGTCTGGAATGTACTATATTAGGCACGCAAGAAAAAGGTAATTTTTTTAAGTGGCTAATATAGTACTCCACACGAGTGTAATATTAAGTTTTATCCAAAATCATTCCTAATAATTAAATCCTTTCTGTTTTTTATCCATTTCCACTTAAAGGCAGAGACCTATCGTTGCTATAGTTTTGCATTTGGTTGATTTGACTATTCCGTGAGTCTGAGTTTTTCTCTCACTAGTTTGTAACGATCAACATTACACCCTCAAATTAGCATAGTAATTCGCTTATTACACACGATTTTGGATAAAATATTTTTTAGACGACTGCACATGAAAGTAAACATATCGACCAACCAACCCTCTTATTGAAAGTTAAGATTATCACCACAGTTACAATTTGAAATATATCGTAACGCTTCCGGTTCCATTTCACGATTCTTCCGGTTTCATATCACAATACGTCTACTTTAGGCATATATGTAACACCAATTTTCTATTGATCCGGTACTTGCTGGTCTGTTTTCTCCGTCTTCGCAGGTGCTGCGTTGTGGATTCAATAACTCTTCGGAGTATTCGGATCAGTTCTCTAGTTTTCCTGATACATCATCTGGAGATCCTTCTTTTTGGCAACAGCAGGTCACTTTCGATCCAACCATCATTGTTGACGACATTCATGTCATATTCATTAATCTTTAATGACAGTTTGTTCAAATTCTAATCTAATATATTGAGACGACGGCACGACGGAACCGGAAGCGGATGATGTCATCTGTCTGGGAGCAATTATTGGAATGACCACATATGGTAACGGCATTGATCTAGAACAGTCCACAGACCATGAGAACATCTGGGAATTATTGTTCACATACGATCATCAGCCTAGAAGATTCTGTCGCGGTGATCTCATACTATACGACGCTCGCACAAAGAGGATGATCTCATCCTTCAAGAATATTCGATGGCGCCGAAAGGATGATCTCATTATTCCCGGAATATAAGGAATCAAGAACGCCAGTAGGGGTATAAGAAGGGAACGAACGACGGAACAGGACAGTGTATTGGTAGCATCGTGAATCGTGTTATCGTGAAAGTTTGTACATAGTAAAACGTTAGTTTTTAGTTTTTTAATAAAAGTTAGTAACTACGGTGTGTACCAGAATTTCTTTAGATCCTCGAACCCGCCCGGCTCAGACAACGTTACAATACAAGCAATTCTTGTATATAACAGGTGTTCACTTAAATTAGTCATCAAGTTGCTTAAGATTTTTTGAGCGACGAAGACGAATTGAAAAACGCATGTGGTTTATTGCTTCATACAATTCATACTAACATAACCTAAAATCGAAATGACACTTGACAGTTGTTGGATAACTACTGCTGGCGTTTTACGTAGTTTTACTTTTGACGAATTGTTTAAACAATAACAGCTGTCGTCCTAGCGATAGAAAATTCAACACTTCTACAACAGTTCGTGGTACTGCTTATGGCGAAACGATGGCGTACAGTTTTGAACAAAAATTGTTTTTACTAAGAAACTATTTCCGAAATGGGACTAAAGTGGATGGAGTTTGGATACATTCGATACAGGGCTGTCTCCAAAAATTTCAAGAAGAATTTCCAAATTTTGTCGTGGACTATATACAGTTTAAAAAACCTTGGACATAATATTGAATCAGTTTAATAAAATTCGTACAACAGAGGTTATTTCCCAAGCGGAACAAATAATCGAAAATATTCCAAAAACATCTATTCGACGACTACATTAACCAACAAGTGAATCTTTCCATTGGAACAACACACAAAATGTTAGACAAAAATTTAGAGTCGCATTCATATCGTGTCGAAAGAGAATTTTTCATCTAGTGACCTTACGAACGCCCGAACGGCATTTTCGAGGAGCTGTTCAATTTCTTAACATATTTAGGCTTTAAAAAAATTTAATGACATTTAATGGCTTTTTTCCCACAACACCGATAACAACATATAGCATCATACCAAATTTCAAGTCAAAATTTCATCCAGAAGTTGGTTTTCTTTTCCGGTCAAACTTCCCCTTTTATATACATATATGTCGCAGCCAACTAGCTTAATTAGCCGTTCAATTAACAGCCTAGCCTTTTTACTAAACGGCGCCGTTCAACTAGCGGCCTGAATGATATTCAGCCATTCACAAAACAGCTACGCAAATGACTTGGATCGATAACGTTTAACTACTTTCCTAGGCCAAACTTAAAATATGAAATATACTGTCTAATACATTTCCACATTTCACGTACAGGGAAATATGACCTTCTTGGAGTATGCTTCTTTAAGGGGTCGTGCGCGAAGCGCGAGCATCGAGTTTCAATGATCCACGAAAAAAAAAAAAAATTCACAGACGGCAACTTCTGTGGATTAAATTAAATTAAATTCTGTTATGAAGATGTCACCTGTCAAATTAATCTGTCACTTAGTCCTCTAATGTCAGATATTTCATCTTTTTTGTCACATGATCACCCTATTGAATCGCCTAATTATCAGCCAGCCAGTTTATTAAATAAAAATTTAGATATATCTCAGTCGAACTCCACAAACTTTAATAACTGTAAAATTACTAATGGAACATGTTTCGGCAGAACACTTCTGCCATCATCAGCCCTTAAAGAATATAAAAAATTATTCTTATTATTTATTAAATGTTGTATTAGACGCTATGACTTCATTCAGGCCGCTAGTTGAACGGCGCCGTTTAGTAAAAAGGCTAGGCGTTAATTTAATGGCTAATTAAGTTATTTGGCTGCGACATATACAAGTGTCCCAGAAATAAGTACATCAATTTGAAGAGGTGGTAGAACTCATCGAGTAGATACAACAACTTTTCCCTTTACCATTTTTTCGAAATCACATTTTGAAATTCTAATTTTACAATCCCAAAAAAAAAGATACGCTTATGAGTTTCTGACAGTGATAATGACCATGAATTCTGTTCTTTTCCTGGGAGAAAGGAAATATTCACACTTTTTGGGACCTTTTTTGTCGGTGTGTCTTGGGTAAAAATGATAAGCGTACCTACCTTTTATTAATTTATTTATTTTAATATAAAAACAGGTTGTAGTTAACTGTTCGGTAACTTTTTAATTTTTGTGGTAAACAAAGTTTGTGAATCAGATGGTACACTATAGAAAAATGTTTTTGGAAAATACAATAATCATAAACTTCATTGAAAAGTGTATACGTTAGCGCTATTATGGTGAAATTATACTTACTGAAAATGCAAAAGAAATTGAAGAAATTCGTTTTATTTTTTATGAGAAAACTGGAGTAGTAATAATAATCATTTTAAAATTCAAAGCGGGGTTAGGACCATGTAATGGTTAGTGCACACCAGAGGTCATGATAATGACATTGATGTTCCACTTTATGTGCTCGCCACTGTACATAAGAACTACTAAAATGATAAGATACATACAAATAATACAACAATAATTAAGTACTAAGGAATTCCTTGAGGTTTAAAAAACGTCATTAGTGGCCAATAGTAATTCAGTCAGAACCTACGCCTTTCCATTTCTCACTCTAACTCATTTTATAAGTAATTCTTTCCTTTTCGCTCTTACTCCCTCCATACTCAGAAACTAATGACGTAGTTATTCGCCCGCGAAACAGTTTTCATTTATTTCATGAAGACGATTATGATTTGAGACAAACGAAAAAATAGGAGTACTTTATTTTAAGCAGTTTTATTTATAAAAAAAGTTTCAAAATTTTGTATACTACTCCATAGACACTTTACGGGAACGGATGGAAAATGCTGCAGCAAGTATTCGAAATAATCCAGCAGCTTTGTGGAGAGTGCAAGAGTCATTTCATCGACGCCTTCAATTATTGTGCATAGAAAGAAATGGAGATCATTTTGAACATTTTTTGTAAGTATTTTTGTTATGTTTATGGACATGTTCAACCTGCAACGGAGTATTCCTTTATCGTAACTACTTCGGCATTTTGAGTGATAAGTGTCATTTAATAATAATTTAATGTCATTAAGCAAGGAAAATAATTTTTACCTGTACAAAGGGGATGCGCACAGGTAAACGCACCCGCTCCCAGCTGCCAGGCCTACCCCATCTCTACCCAACTTTGATAAGAAAGCAAATATCAAAAAGTCAGACGTCTTAAAATAAATTCTTTCTGCTAGCTCTCGTACTATAAAAGTCTCTGCAGTTCATTTTGAATATCCCAATATCGAAAACTAGAGGGTTTAGAGAAAAAAAGTATTTAGAAATTTTGTTGCTATTCACTCGATCTATGTATTTGCTACTGAAATTAATGTACTTATTTCTGGGATATCCTGTATATATAGAGAGATAGATTACATTAGCATTTGTCTCATTTGGATTGTTTTTAATACTACGAACATACATACATAATCCCCTTCAGCTATGACATCAAGGTAAATGTTTTTAATACCATCAAAATTCAAATATTTACCTGAATCCTTTTACGTAAATGTTGCTGTGTCACGTATATTGAGTGGTGATGTTGGTAAATTATGCATAATATTATTTTGCCACCTGAGATCTTTCAATTTACATTGGTTAAGCCGGATACAGACGGCATGGCAAGTGGGTTTGTTCCAACGTTGGCGCATCGTGGCCAAGCAAGGCCAATTTCGGTAAATTTGACACATCAAAGGGACTTGTCTATACACGCAAATGCTTGCAAATACGATCCACACGACTCCTGTAGTTTGTGTCATTATTTCGTGCCAATTATTTTTTAGGGAAAAATCGCTGAAAACTGGACCTATTACAATACGCCTATACTTGAAATTTTGGAATATATTTTTTTTGTTTTTGTTTTACATAAAAGTACTGCGGCTGAAAACTAAGGTAGAAGGGGACTCTTTCTTTTTCTTCAACTTCAGTATCGGTTGTACTTCGGTTGTACTTGTCAGTTTCGGTTGTCATTATACTTGTACTAATGGACAACTTTCACTACCTGAGAGCACTAGATAATTTAGCTGGGGGACTATGGTCGGAAACATGATAGGATATAAATGCACCCTTTGCATTAGAAAAATGTTATAGTGCTCATGCGCAAAGGGTGGGGCAAGGGTGGTGTTTTCAGCGACCCTCATATTGGGTTGGTAGTACTGTGGGTACTGATACTTCACTAGTTGACTTCAACGACGTCAGAAAATTTATAGTCAAAGGTTTACTTATTGTTGTCACTTGTTACCTCCACGTATTATAGTGTTAGTTTGAAGCTCTGTTAGGGAACGGCACATTTAGGCATTTTTTATAACTACTAAACACCACTTCTTGTCCTACAGATTGTTAGATTAAAGCATCCCAGTCGGGCTGTAATTGTTAGGGAATTTCCATTTTCGGAATTTAATGCTGGCGTGGGAAAAAAATTTCTTCTAGTGCAAAGGGTCGATTATTATTTTGTTCAGACCACACGATTGTAACAGAAGAAAGGTACAAGAAGCTGCTCCTATTGTTCTTATAAATGTTCTTATTGATAATGCGATTATTATCTAAGGTGGGCGGAGCATAGAAGGCCACTATAACAAATAAGAGTTATTATACTTTCATTTACTGGATAAATGAAACAAACAAATTATTACAACAAAATGTTTTACATTTTATGTAACTTATAAAACTTTTTTTTTATTGCAGAGTTAATGATTATTTATTAAATTTAAATTTTATTGAACTCTAACAAACGACCTTACAAGGAACAAGGCTCCATACAAGGCCGACACCATGAATCAGTCTAACTTAAAACTAACGTTGTGACAATCAAAATATCTGCTTATGCTTAAATTACATAAAAAGGTCTTTCATTAAAATAAAACATTAAATATTTAACCATATTAAATTCATATAAAAACTAAGTCAACGAACACGTAAAACTAAAAAAAAAAAAAATATTTTTAAAACATTTTTAAAATTATAATTTTAATGAGTATTATATCAATATCAAATAAGTTGCCAATATCAAATAATAGTTATTTATGTATCTACGGAATAAAGACCCATTTTAATTCCGAGAATGTAAGAAATTTTTTTCATTTGAGGGATTAACGGTCTTTATTAAAGATGTCGGACGACGAGGATGACTCGTCTCTCGGTCCGCCGAAAACTGATAATTGTAAAGTTTGTGCCAGTTATATTAAGAAAACTTCATCAAAGATAAAGTGCTTAGAGTGCAGTGCAACTGTACATACAAAGTGTTTTGAACGAATCGCTGGCATTTTTGTTGCAGAACAAGAAAAAGGAAGTTGGTTGTGTATAATCTGTACCCTAAACGTGATCGCTGAAAAAGGGAATGGCAATCCTGCTATCATCAGTGAAAACAATCTTTTAAAACAACAAATCAAAGTTTTGAATAAATTAATTAATACTGGAAAATGTGAACAGTTTGCAGCGCGAAAAAATTGCAAATCTAGAAAAAAATGGCCTCGGCACGTCAACGCAGTCGAACTCTTCTTATAGCTGTTGCTAAAAAATCGGTTGATATATTTATCAAACCACAAAATTCTGCCAATATAAACACCGATGTCATTCTTAAATCCATGCGTCGGGACGTCGATCCGGTAGCGCTAAATGTGCACATCAATTCAACAAAAGTGTTACCTAAAGGTGTTATCGTCAAATGTGCTGACGATAAATCTCGCAATGTACTTATGAACAAGCTGAAGGACACACTGGGATCAAATTGTATTGTAGAAGAATAAAAAAAATGGAATCCCCGGCTTCTGGTGAAGGGTGTTAGTCTGGATTGCATGAATCGTAAAGATGAAGATTTAATTAGTGACATTTTCGTTCTCAACGATCTGACTTCTGGGACTGCCTTTAGTACAACGGATATGAAGATTATTAAAAAAATCGAATATGAACGGCGTGGTAATTTGATTATCGAAGTAACTCCCGGCTTGCGCAGAAAAATCTTAAATCGTTGCAGTAAGATTTTTGTGGACTGGCATTCTTGTCCTTGTACAGATTATGTATCCATTTTACAGTGTTATAAATGCAATAACTATGGTCATACTAGTAACAAATGTAAACAACCAAAATTTTTCTGTACAAAATGCGCAAATAATCATGACACTAGGAATTGTGATTCAAATGTTCTCAGATGTATCAATTGCTTAGAGCACAACAAACGTTATAAAACGTCTTTTGATACTAACCATGCTTCAGCAGATAACGAGAAATGTATTACTCACAAAAAGCAAATAGAATTTCTTAAATCCAAAATTGATTATGGCTCAATATAAAATTTCTTTTTTAAATGTTCGATCTTTATTCACTGGATTTCATGAACTAAAATTACTTATCGCTGAACATAATTTTGACATTATAGGAGTGTCTGAAACATTTCTGAGTGATAATCTTCCTTCTAATATTGTAAATATTGATGGATATAATTTTTTTAGATGGGATCGTCCTACGCGTGGTGGCGGAGTTGGTGCGTACATTAGAGATTCCATCTCAGCTCAAACAATTTTAGAAGATTTTCCTCGTATTGAGGGTATTGAACACATATGGATCAAAATTCAACTTGGATCAGTTCAATCAGTTATTGGGGTAGTTTATAAAACTCCACAGTGTAAGGTAAATTTGGCAATTGATTATTTCGAAGATTTATTATCCTTCATTAGCCCTCAATTCAGCAACATTTTTATTGTAGGCGATTTCAACATCGACAGTCTTAAAGATAATCGATTAGAACAATGCTTTGATAACCACGACTTGAAGCAGTTAATCAAAGAACCAACACGTAATACTTTAAACTGTAGCACTTTAATCGACCTAATATTTTCCAGCAATCCAGATATTGTAACTGATTCTGGAGTAATCAATGCGGACTTGATTTCAGATCACAATTTAGTATTTTGCAAATTATCTTTAGAACACAAACGCGACAAACCACGTTTAATAACATATCGAAACTTCAAAGATTTTAACTACGAGTCATTTTTTAGCGATTTAACTACTGTACCTTGGGTATACTGTACTTTCACTCCATAGAAAACAAAATTCAATTTTTAACTGATAATATAAATTACTTATTTGACATTCATGCTCCTTTAGTAACTTCTTTTATTTCAAAACGCCCTGCACCTTGGTTAACACCAGTAATGAAAGAACGCGATAGAGCTGTAACCAAATATAAAACTACCAAAGATATTGCTGACTGGACAGCTTATAAGAATATTCGGAATTTCACAGTTAATGCAGTAAGACAGGAAAAAAAAGCGTTTTTATCGAGTATTGGTCAAAATTTCAACAAAAAAGAAATCTGGAAAGCGTTACAAAATTTGAATATCAAGTCAAGTAATAAAAGAAAAGAAATAAATTTATCTCGCTTTGATGTAAATGAAGTAAACAACTATTTCTTATCGGTATTTAATCCATTGAACAATTGTGCAACAGCGACAGCGTCATTAGCTGATAAAATATTCAATAAAAAGAACCAATTCTACTTTAAAATGGCTACTGTTGAGCAAGTACAACTTATAATTAGTGGTTTAAAATCCAATGCTATTGAAATTGACAGGGTCTCCGTTAAGATGTTAAGGCTATGCTCGCCTATTATAATAGCGAAATACATTACGCACATTATTAATCATTGCCTAGAAGTGGGGCACTACCCGGAGTTATGGAAAACTGCTATCGTGCACCCTTTGCCTAAAGTCAAAGAGCCTAGTGCTTTTTCTGATCTCAGACCTATCAGTATTCTGCCTTCTCTTTCAAAAGTTTTAGAAAAAGTGATTTATGGCCAAATTTATGAGTATGTAGTTGCTGAAGGTATTCTCACTTCTAAACAGTCAGGATATAGAAAAGGTTATAGCACAATTACATTATTAGGGAAGATTATGGATGACTGCTTCAAAGCTTTAGATAAAGGTGAATCGAGCGTCTTAACTCTCTTAGATTTTTCCAAAGCGTTTGACACCTTAGATCATTCATTATTGTGCGCAAAATTGTCTTTTTACGGTTTCGACGATGTTTCAACTCAATTCTTTCATAATTATTTATCTAATCGGCATCAGTACGTTACCATAGGTGACTCTAGTTCAAAGATAGGCAGTATTACATCAGGTGTACCACAAGGATCAATTCTAGGACCACTGTTATTTACAATTTACAGCGTTGAAATTCTAGAATCGGTCAATAATGTCAAAATACATGCGTATGCAGACGATACTCAGATATATTTTCATTTCAAACCAAAAGACGTAAACGAAGCTTGTTATCTCATAAATCAAGACCTAACTCGAATATCAACTGTAGCGAAGACTATTGGTCTACAACTGAATCCAAAAAAATCTGTAGCAACATGTATTACAACTAGGAATGTTGATATAGAACCACATATTAATTTGAAAGTAGAAAATGTGAGTGTAAATGTATCAAGTAGTGTAAGAAATCTCGGAGTAATTTTTGATGAAGAACTTCGTTTCAAAGAGCATGTAAACTCAGTTGTAAAAAAATCTTATGCTGCTCTAAAAATGCTATATTGCAATTACAATATTTTAAATTTCAAGTTAAGAAAAAAACTCTGCGAATCCCTGGTCCTTTCAAATCTGAATTATGGTCTAATAGTTTACTACTCATGTTTAGATCAACAAACCAAGTATCGTCTCCAGAAGATACAAAACTCTGGTTGCCGATTTATATATAAATTAAAAAAGTTTGATCACGTTTCTGAAAAAATTAAAGAGTTGGGTTGGCTCTCAGTGGAGTCACATTACAAATATCTTCTTTCAATATTTATTTATAAAATGTTCGCCACTTCCTCACCATCATACTTGCGTGAGACTTTCCATTCTAGAAGAAGCTGCCATCAAATACCAGTTTGTCACGTTCAGAATCTTAGTCTGCCTTTACACAAAACGGCGATATATGAGCGATCACTCACCTATAATGTTATTAAATTATATAACTCAATTTCGCTTTTATAAGAGAAATTATCAGTGAATACATTTCGCACAAAGATTAAAATACACTTTATTAATAACTAAACTTTTTTTCCACTTTTGCATTTTGTGTTTTTCTCTCTCTTTTTAATTTTTATTTGGTTTCAGTTATATACATATATCTATTGTCTTTTCTCGTATCTTATTTAGTTTATTTTTGTTAATTTTGTTTAGTTTATTTTATTCTTTTTTTTATATTTGTATTTTAATATATTTTGTTTTTGTAGGGGGGTTAAGTAAGAATAGCTCTGCTAGACTTCGCCTCCAGAATTGTATTTTCAATTCGAATATTATTTTTTTTTGCGTATTGACCAGAAGGAGCTCCCCGTGATTCCGACCTTCACGAGGTTCCTTGCTGGTCAGGTCCTGTTCGTACATCATAGCCACTCCTCAAAACCATGAGGTCAGTAGCTATGAATCCCGTAAATCATGTGCCCTGAGCAGACGCAACGACCCCAAGATCACCGCCTTCTGCATTCCAGCCGCAAGGTTCTCTGCCGGTTTACGGCAGGCAGGAATGATTTTCAGATTGGAGACGAGCGAGTCCTTGATGCCTCCCATGCACCCAATTACCAAAACGACGAGCTTCACTGAGTAACTTGAGTACAGCCTCCTAAGTTCAAAGAGCAGGTCTTGATATTTTGTCCGCTTTTCCTCCTCCTTGACGCATATGTTATTTTCAGCAGGAGCCGAAAATTCAATAACAAACATCTGCTTGGAGGAGTGGTCCAATAGAACCACGTCAGGCTTGTTCGCTGTTATCTGCCTGACGGTGGAGAACGAGAAGTTCCAATAGATTCGGCACCTTTCGTTTTCCACAACGGACTCAATATCGTTCGGGACATAGGGCAGCACTGGTGTCTGGTCTATCGCATAATGGTGTCTTAAATGAAAGTATAACACTCTCAATGCCGCATTGTGGCGATGGATATAGGCCGAAGCTGCATACACCGGGCATGCCGCCAATATATGCATTGCTGTTTCAGGGGCCCTGTGGCAAGCCCTACAGCTCATATTCAGCACCTCTATACCCATCACGCGGCTGCGATAGACCAAGGTGTTAATTACACCATCTTGCGTAGCGCAAATGAATCCCTCAGTCTCAGACTTCAGTCCACTTGATCTCAGAAAGGCAAATGTATGCCTTTTGGATAAGCCAAGGTTTTCAATGTTCTTGAAGAAAACACTATGCATTGACTTATCCATATGCCTTCTCATGAGCATATCTTGCTCAGAGATTCTGACGTGGGCTGTAAGACGGAGCAAATTGAGCTCGGTAATAGAATGTGGCCGAGCTCGCTCAACGTCAAAGTCAAGACCGAGTTCATCTGCTGCTCTTTGTGCCGCCCTAAACAAAAATGCCCCGACTCCCCGCCTCTCGTGATCCCGGACAAGAAGCAACAAGGGATCCGAACTTTGGATGATCTTACAGGCTATACCCAAGATTACCCTGTTATGAAGACACTCCAAACTCAAAAGTCCTCGGCCTCCCTGGTTTCGTGGAAGATATAACCTCGGAACGGACGATTTTGGATGCAAACTGCGCTGTAGATGCATAATTTTTCGAGTATCCCGATCAATCTGCTTCAACTCATCTACTAACCATTTAACTGCTCCAAATGAGTAGAGCAGGATCGGAACGGCAAGCATATTTGTGGCAAAAATCTTGTTCTTCCCCGAAAGCTCTGACGACCAGATTCGTCGGAGTAGATTTTTGTACTTGCCGCAGAGAGACTTTTTTACCTGGTGTGACGCTTGGATGTGGCACTGCTCCACACCCAAGTACTTGTAAGTCTCTCCGGCGTTCAGATGTCTCAGAACGCTTCCGTCAATGAGTTGAGCATCTTCATCGAAATACTCGCATCGTCCTCTTTTGAGATGAACCTGAGCACATTTGTCCCAACCGAACTCCATGCCAATAGCATCTGTGTACTCCTGCACTATGCGCAATGATTGCGTCAGTTCTTGCTTTCCGGAAGCATACACTTTTAAATCATCCATGTAAAACAAGTGCGTGATCTTATGCTTCCGGTTACCGGGTGTACCACAGCTATAACCCTTTGCACCGCGCAAGGCTACGGACAGCGGCAACAGTGAGATGCAAAACAGAAGAGGACTCAAGGAATCTCCCTGGAATACTCCTCTTCTGAATGATATCAACTCTGTCTGAACTCGGTCCCGTCGGGATGTTATCGAGAACCGAGTCTTCCAGAGTGACATCAGTTGTTTGATGCATCTCACCAGTGTATCGGGTATCGCAAGACATTCGAGCAAGTGAATAATCAGCTCGTGAGATGTTGTGTCGAATGCCTTACGATAATCGATCCAAGCCATAGATAGGTTGCGCTTATATTGGACGGCATCCTGCGTGACGCACCTATCGATCAGCAGGTTTTCCTTGCAGCCGTCCACGCCCCTTTTACAGCCTCGCTGTTCGAAAATTTTCGAATACACCGGGTTAATGGCGTGGAATATTAGGTAGTACAGGTGAAAATCTTGTAGCACGCATTTAGGCAAGTTATTGGCCGGTAGTTCTGAGGCTGAAACAAATCACCCGTTTTAGGTAGTAAAACGGTTCGCCCCTCGACAACCCACTCCGGAATGGGCCGCTCACCATTAAGCCAGGAATTAAATACCTTGGCTAGACGCTTGTGCGTGCTTCGGAATTTCTTCCACCAAAAGGTATTAATTCCGTCCGGGCCTGGTGCGGCAAAATTTTTGATTCCCTTAAGAGTCTCGCCAATTTCTTCCGGGGTTATCGGATTGCACACCACTGGTCTTAATTGAGATCTTCTTACGAAGTTCTCAAATTGTGCAAGGGCTGGAGTGTCTTCACGCAACGGTTTCGATCCCTCGTATATTTCCCTCCAGAAGACAGCGACCTCCTGCACCGCCGGCAATTTCTCTGGGATAGAGTTTGCCCGCTGGAAGAGCCTCGAAGGATTTGTCTTGAACTTGTTGTTCTCGACCAACCTTCGCCTACTCCTTACCAGGGACTTTCTTGCAGCCACAAGACTGCGAACTCTATCCATGCAGTGCTGCTTCTCAACAGCAAGCACCGCTGCATTCAGTGTATGATGGGTCCGGCGAAAAAGACGCGCGATGCGCCGGATTTTTGGTGTGAAAGGTTTCATCTCTTTGATGAATTCCATCACACACTGAATTCGAGAAATATCCTGCCTAGCGGTTTCTATCTTTCTGTCTATCTTTTCAAGGCGACATTCGAATTTCCTCTCAGCCTCAGTGCTCTCACCACGTGGGGCCGAAGAAGAAAGCCTCGTCGCCTCTCGATAGACCATTTCGTTCAGGAGCAGGATGTCTGGATCCTCAGGGAGGTTCCTATCGAGTGATTCGTCCGCTGCAACTACATCGCTGGCTTTGGGTGGTGGAATTTTGTGGAGAGACTTTCTGTTCGGAGGCATCTCCAAAATTACCGGAACAGCGTGGCGGATCTCCGGCTCGTCCGGTTGTACCTCCACCAACTGCTCCGGTGCTCTCTCGTATTGAATGCGACGAAGATAGGCCACATAGTCGCGGAGTTTTTGTGGCGCGAGAAAGTGATGCTCCGGGTGTTTCTCACCCCACAGAGCATGCATCCTTGCCATGTAACCCCTTCGCCGCGGCTCGCTCGTCTCGTAGCAGTCGAGCAGGTCATTCCTTAGAGTGTTGGTCCACTCAAAGCGTCCATGGGCATTGCCAGAGTCGTCAACGGGTGATTCGTTTTCCGAGACCCCACCACCTTCACCTTGGTCCCTATCCGACTGGGACCGGTCGTGGGGGTCTTTCCCTGTTGGGGTAGTAACAACAGTTTAGGGTTCCAATTGGTTGTTAGCCAAAAGGAACCCCGGCCGGTACTGGGGTCAAGATGGCTTGACCTCCCAGGTGCGCCAAGAGCTACCGGTCCGATTTGCACCTTCAGCTCGGCAAGGTGGTGGCGCTACTCACCAAGACCAAAGATGTTATGTGGCCTGCCTGCCTTGGAATATTATGTGGAATATTATTATCAAAAAATTTTTTTTGCGTATTGACCAGAAGGAGCTCCCCGTGATTCCGACCTTCACGGGGTTCCTTGCTGGTCAGGTCCTATTCGTACATCATAGCCACTCCTCAAAACCATGAGGTAAGTAGCTATGAATCCCGTGAATCATGTGCCCTGAGCAGACGCAACGGCCCCAAGATGACCGCTTTCTGCATTCCAGCCGCAAGGGTCTCTGCCGGTTTACGGCAGGCAGGAATGATTTTCAGATTGGAGACGAGCGAGTCCTTGATGCCTCCCATGCACCCAATTACCAAAACGACGAGCTTCACTGAGTAACTTGAGTACAGCCTCCTAAGTTCAAAGAGCAGGTCTTGATATTTTGTCCGCTTTTCCTCCTCCTTGACGCAGATGTTATTTTCAGCAGGAGCCAAAAATTCAATAACAAACATCTGCTTGGAGGAGTGGTCCAATAGAACCACGTCAGGCTTGTTCGCTGTTATCTGCCTGACGGTGGAGAACGAGAAGTTCCAATATATTCGGCACCTTTCGTTCTCCACAACGGACTCAATATCGTTCGGGACATAGGGCAGCACTGGTGTCTGGTCTATCGCATAATGGTGTCTTAAATGAAAGTATAACACTCTCAACGCCGCATTGTGGCGATGGATATAGGCCGAAGCTGCATACACCGGGCATGCCGCCAATATATGCATTGCTGTTTCTGGGGCCCTGTGGCAGGCCCTACAGCTCACATTCGGCACCTCTATACCCATCACGCGGCTGCGATAGACCAATGTGTTAATTACACCATCTTGCGTAGCGCAAATGAATCCCTCAGTCTCAGACTTCAGTCCACTTGATCTCAGAAAGGCAAATGTATGCCTTTTGGATAAGCCAAGGTTTTCAATGTTCTTGAAGAAAACACTATGCATTGACTTATCCATATGCCTTCTCATGAGCATATCTTGCTCAGAGATTCTGACGTGGGCTGTAAGACGGAGCAAATTGAGCTCGGTAATAGAATGTGGCCGAGCTCGCTCAACGTCAAAGTCAAGACCGAGTTCATCTGCTGCTCTTTGTGCCGCCCTAAACAAAAATGCCCCGACTCCCCGCCTCTCGTGATCCCCGACAAGAAGCAACAAGGGATCCGAACTTTGGATGATCTTACAGGCTATACCCAAGATTACCCTGTTATGAAGACACTCCAAACTCAAAAGTCCTCGGCCTCCCTGGTTTCGTGGAAGATATAACCTCGGAACGGACGATTTTGGATGCAAACTGCCCTGTAGATGCATCATTTTTCGAGTATCCCGATCAATCTGCTTCAACTCATCCACTAACCATTTAACTGCTCCAAATGAATAGAGCAGGATCGGAACGGCAAGCATATTTGTGGCAAAAATCTTGTTCTTCCCCGAAAGCTCTGACGACCAGGTTCGTCGAAGTAGATTTTTGTACTTGCCGCAGAGAGACTTTTTTACCTGGTGTGACGCTTGGATGTGGCACTGCTCCACACCCAAGTACTTGTAAGTCTCTCCGGCGTTCAGATGTCTCAGAACGCTTCCGTCAATGAGTTGAGCATCTTCATCGAAATACTCGCATCGTCCTCTTTTGAGATGAACCTGAGCACATTTGTCCCAACCGAACTCCATGCCAATAGCATCTGTGTACTCCTGCACTATGCGCAATGACTGCGTCAGTTCTTGCTTTCCGGAAGCATATACTTTTAAATCATCCATGTAAAACAAGTGCGTGATCTTATGCTTCCGGTTACCGGGTGTACCACAGCTATAACCCTTTGCACCGCGCAAGGCTACGGACAGCGGCAACAGTGAGATGCAAAACAGAAGAGGACTCAAGGAATCTCCCTGGAATACTCCTCTTCTGAATGATATCAACTCTGTCTGAACTCGGTCCCGTCGGGATGTTATCGAGAACCGAGTCTTCCAGAGTGACATCAGTTGTTTGATGCATCTCACCAGTGTATCGGGTATCGCAAGACATTCGAGCAAGTGAATAATCAGCTCGTGAGATGTTGTGTCGAATGCCTTACGATAATCGATCCAAGCCATAGATAGGTTGCGCTTATATTGGACGGCATCCTGCGTGACGCACCTATCGATCAGCAGGTTTTCCTTGCAGCCGTCCACGCCCCTTTTACAGCCTCGCTGTTCAAAAATTTTCGAATACACCGGGTTAATGGCGTGGAATATTCGGTAGTACAGGAGTCTGGTGAAAATCTTGTAGCACGCATTTAGGCAAGTTATTGGCCGGTAGTTCTGAGGCTGAGACAAATCACCCGTTTTAGGTAGTAAAACGGTTCGCCCCTCGATAACCCACTCCGGAATGGGCCGCTCACCATTAAGCCAGGAATTAAATACCTTGGCCAGACGCTTGTGCGTGCTTCGGAATTTCTTCCACCAAAAGGTATTAATTCCGTCCGGGCCTGGTGCGGCAAAATTTTTGATTTCCTTAAGGGTCTCGCCAATTTCTTCCGGGGTTATCGGATTGCACACCACTGGTCTTAATTGAGATCTTCTTACGAAGTTCTCAAATTGTGCAAGGGCTGGAATGTCTTCACGCAACGGTTTCGATCCCTCGTATATTTCCCTCCAGAAGACTTCGACCTCCTGCACCGCCGGCAATTTCTCTGGGATAGAGTTTGCCCGCTGGAAGAGCCTCGAAGGATTTGTCTTGAACTTGTTGTTCTCGACCAACCTTCGCCTACTCCTTACCAGGGACTTTCTTGCAGCCACAAGACTGCAAACTCTATCCATGCAGTGCTGCTTCTCAACAGCAAGCACCGCTGCATTCAGTGTATGATGGGTCCGGCGAAAAAGACGCGCGATGCGCCGGATTTTTGGTGTGAAGGGTTTCATCTTTTTGATGAATTCCATCACACACTGAATTCGAGAAATATCCTGCCTAGCGGTTTCTATCTTCTTGTCTATCTTTTCAAGGCGACATTCGAATTTCCTCTCAGCCTCAGTGCTCTCACCACGTGGGGCCGAAGAAGAAAGCCTCGTCGCCTCTCGATAGACCATTTCGTTCAGGAGCAGGATGTCTGGATCCTCAGGGAGGTTCCTATCGAGTGATTCGTCCGCTGCAACTACATCGCTGGCTTTGGGTGGTGGAATTTTGTGGAGAGACTTTCTGTTCGGAGGCATCTCCAAAATTACCGGAACAGCGTGGCGGATCTCCGGCTCGTCCGGCTGTACCTCCACCAACTGCTCCGGTGCTCTCTCGTATTGAATGCGACGAAGATAGGCCACATAGTCGCGGAGTTTTTGTGGCGCGAAAAAGTGATGCTCCGTGTGTTTCTCACCCCACAGAGCATGCATCCTTGCCATGTAACCCCTTCGTCGCGGCTCGCTCGTCTCGTAGCAGTCGAGCAGGTCATTCCTTAGAGTGTTGGTCCACTCAAAGCGTCCATGGCCATTGCCAGAGTCGTCAACGGGTGATTCGTTTTCCGAGACCCCACCACCTTCACCTTGGTCCCTATCCGACTGGGACCGGTCGTGGGGGTCTTTCCCTGTTGGGGTAGTAACAACAGTTTAGGGTTCCAATTGGTTGTTAGCCAAAAGGAACCCCGGCCGGTACTGGGGTCAAGATGGCTTGACCTCCCAGGTGCGCCAAGAGCTACCGGTCCGATTTGCACCTTCAGCTCGGCAAGGTGGTGGCGCTACTCACCAAGACCAAAGATGTTATGTGGCCTGCCTGCCTGCCTGTATTATTATTATTAATATTATTATTATTATTATTATTATTCCAGAGATGCGTACAAAACTTTTCTTCCACTCTCCGAAGTTAATAATAAATTAGAAAATAATTTTTTTCCAAGTAATAATTGTAGGTTTGTCTAACACTCTCAATTCACAGAATTGAATATAAGTGAATATATACAAAAGTGAAAAGAATTATGACTTTTTTCAAATGCATTCGTCCATTTTCTAAAATGGCGTATGTAAGCTTTTATGTTGAAATTGCTTCTTCAGGTGTACATTTTGCAGCTGTAAGGGCATTTTATTTCAACACAACCTTGTGTGCCAATAAGGCCGTTTGGAGTCGCTCTAAAGTAATTTCCTTCTTGATCAATATAAAATCCACAAGGTTCAACAGATAAATCTAACAATTTAGAAAACTCCCTAATTGTTATAGGTTTGTGCTCAATGCCATATGCCGTACTCCTTGATGAAAAAATTCGCAGAAGATTTTTTACTGTTTTAATTGGATTCGTTGCTGGTCTCAATTTGCATTTTTTTTTTTCAAACATAGATGCGGTAATTCTTCTTTTCTTTCTTGGAACCACAATGCCGATTCGCCTTGTCCTTTTGTTTTTTCTGCAATTTCGAACATTTTTTCTTAGGTTTCGTAAGTGATGTTAAAGAAATATTTCATCAATAGTTCATCATGATCTAAAATTTCTTTGATTTTTTCTTTTTTGGAAATAACTGCTTTCTGCACTTAATTCTCTGTTTTCTTCTAACAAACCTTTTTATGTAGAATCCTATCAGGGACTTCTATCAGTTATTGCTTTGTATAAAACAGGTTGAAACTCGGCCCCGGTGTTGTATGAAATAAATTTCCCCCAAATAAATTTAGCAAGTATACTATTGTAGTATTGTAGTTTCGTGTGTATGGTTGTCGATTCGCGAATCTCAAGTATAGACCAACGTTGGTATTTACGTTTGCTTAAACCCTGGCCCACACTTGAAATGCTGTCTGTAGCCGGCTTTAGGTTCTATAAGCTATAAAATGTCTAAAGTTAAGTTAAGAAATTGGCGGATAGTTGTTATTTTTACTATTAATATCCCCATGCTGGTTTATGTTTTTTATCAGCACAACGTTATGCCTCGTTATTTAATTTAATTGTGTATTGTGTGATAATTTTTTTTTGATACGATTGTTCTGTAAAGTGCACATCTATACTGCCGCCATAAGTAAAAAAGACAACCATAATACGACCGAACATGACAACCTTTTAAAAAGGGAATGATGGAAACTAATAATAACACTGCCCAACAAATATCTACTTGATAAAATTTTCCAATAATATCATTATCATGTTTGATGTATTTTGGTGTGCTCAATCCAAAAATCACACTGGTATTTGTGTAGCAGCTCTAGTTATTAAAATTTTTCAAACGACCCGCATTTAAGGTGACGGTGCATATTAAGTAAATTTCAACTAGTGTATTAATTTTTTTTCACAATTAAAACAATGGCAACAAAGAAGAGACGTTGTTTAAACGATTCAAACAGTTTTTGTGTTATTTGTGGAGAATACACCTTTGCAAAGTATCTTATCAAAATCGATCACGGACTTCGTTATATCTACGTATTTTAACTACTTTGAAAAGAATATTTTTGTACTCATTGCTTATAGATACCTATTTTCCGTTTATCGCCGATACGCGGAAACAAGAATTTCCCGCACTGGGGTGTTTTTTACTTTCCACGTCGAGGTGGGAGATTTGCTTCATAGGGTGGGTGTTGGTCACTGCAACGAATACAGAAAGTGACAGTAAGACCGAATTCACGAAATGGCTCGCCACATTCAACAAACTTTTAAATGTGCAAAATTCAAAATTATTTTAAATTATTTATGTTTGATTTCTTTTCGGGCTTGATTCGTTACAAAAAATATTGTACCTAACTTATTTGGAAGGGAAAATTCCCGCATTCGCACTAAATACAGCACTCCCTTCGGTCGTGCTTCAAATAAAGTGCTCATGCGGGAAATTTCACTTTCCAAACACGTTAGGAAAATAACTATTGCAATCTACAGAAGCCATGGGTGCCTAATACTGGATGCCAAAATTGTGTTGTCTCTTTGCGACAAATAAACAACTTGTTGTAAAAAAACTGCTTATCGAGAATCAGGTGTCGGTTCTCTTTGATTCACAGTCGGTGATCCTTTGTATAACAGGTACCCATATCGGAAAGCAGGCTTTTATGAGAACCCGTTTCTTTGCTTTAAGCACAGCATAGGAAACAAACAGCAGGCTAACTCCCACTGGCGGGAACACTTCGCGCAGACCGCCGCGCAGGACAGGAGAACGGTTCATAACGTGTCGATATCGCACAGAGGTGTACTCGGAATATTTTCATCCGTCCGCGTGGCTTGTGTGAATGTCGCATTTGGCAATCCATCCGGCGCCGGCTATTCGCCGCGTAAAAAGATAATATATGCAAGCCGGATGACATGATCCGCCCATTTTCAACCTTTCGGAGAAAGGTGCTTTTAGGTTTATGATGTTTTCAAGAAATGGCCGGATTTTCCATCTGTCCCGTACTTCTAATTTATTTAAAAGATCCAAAAAATCCTTTAAAAATTGAATTTGGTAGTCAAGATCTTTGAAAGCAAGCGGCATTACATTTCTTTGACGGCGAATTTGTGATAAATTTAGTACGTCAAAAAGCTTGTCCATTCTTTTCAAGAACTCTGAAGTTTTTGATATGTTCATAAAACATTATTTCATTGCCTAAATAAAAATCTGCAAGGATTTCTTTCAATCTTGCAGAAGGACAGGATGTATGACAAAAATAAGAGGCCAGAGGTTGCTTCCAATTTGAATATGTATATATACCTCTTAGCATCAATACACACGCTGTCAGAAAAGGCTAATTACGAAAAAGGTGATTTTACGTCCTTTTTTGGAGCCGTAAAGTTTTATTTTTTTAAACTCCACTTTTTTGGGACTGATCTGTGAGAATTTGACAGATGTGTACAAAAAAGTAAACTTTACGGCTCCAAAAAAAAAGAGGCCATACAAATACCTTTTTGGTAGTTTGGTAATATTATGTTCTACTTTATTTAAAAATTCGTTTTCATAATTATTGTATCGTAATCTGTGATAGGTACATAATTATTTTAGTATTTAATGTGTGAATTATGTATATCAAATTAAGTTAATAAAATTGTATAACTTGATACAAGTATTTACTTTATTATTTATTAAATTATTTATTTATACCAAAATGCCAAAATAAACAAATATACAATCAGTCTCTATATCAAATTACATTCGGAGTTGAAGAAAAAGCGTATGGAACTTCGTTCCTGGAATTGTACGTTAGGAGCAATAATAAATAAATAAATAAAGGAGTCCGGCCCTGGCGTCTCATCTGCAATGGCGGCTCCGAGGTCAAATTTTTACGCTCACTTAGATCAAAGGCGGCGCGGAGAGTTAGCCTGCTGTGTGTTTCCTATGCTGTGCTTTAAGTTGCTATATAAGTGGCATTTACTATATTATTATATCTTCTTCTCACGATACTCTTACAACGGTATGCCAGGTAGCCGGACGAAAATCGTTCGGTTAGCGCAGGACGTCAAGTGCGAGAACATTTTCAACAGCGAGCATTGCTCTAATAGGAAGATTTATCAAAATCGTTCTTTAAAATCAATTAAATAAATAAATAAATATGTTTTCTGTTTTTATTTAGCATCTGCAATACAATTAACGTTTAGTTAATACGACACTGTTCCGTAAAATGTTTATTTTATTATTTGAACCCTGGTTTACAGGATGTTTAAAGAGCACATACGTATTATTGTTCTTGTAAGTTATATTACGTAAATCTGCTATGTATACAAATTTGTCATTTCACATTTTTTTAATATTTACAAATTGTAAAAAGATGTTACCCATGTCACAAAGAACTGCGATGATTAAATAAGTTTAATATTAAAAGCCAGGAAGCATTTAGACAACAAAATGCAATTTTTTTTAATGTTTGGAAATATTTATAGCGGAATGAATAAAGAAAAACAATTTGCCAGCAGGTCACATTTACTTTGGGTGTATTATAAAACCTTTGTTCCGTAGAATTACTGGAAATATATAAAACTACTGTTCAGTAGAATTACTGAAACAATATCATAATTGTATGATTAGTTAAAATTCGACTGAAATACAGGGCTTTGGATCATGAAGCCTTCCCGTCTTTAAGATTAATCACACAATTTATTTATTCCTCTATAAAAACTACCCATATCATGATTTTATGAGGAATTTGCGATTATTTTGCAAATGCATGTGTGTGCGTGGGACATCAGTAATTCAATAACGTAAGAATAATGTCTGTGCTGTGGATAGTGATTTTTTATTAATTCGCAAAGATACTACATGGTAGCGATTAAGTATTTTTATTTGTGATTATACTTTGATAAACTAACATTTTAACAATATACTTATATTATAAAAGTATCATTTGAAAAGGGATTGATGCCGGCAATTTTTAAATTCACTTATCGCCAAAAAACAGAGCGTATTTGTCTATTTACCCTAATACATTACTGAGATTTCCCTCGCAGGTGACGTCATTGCATGCGCGTTGGCATACCGTTGTGAGTGTATCGTGTCTTCTTCTAACTGTGTATTATTTTTTGTGGTTTTGTGTTTGTGGTTAAGTGGAGGAATAGCCACGGCTAAACTTTGCCACAAAGGGTAATGTACCCATGGCTAATTTAATAAAGACGTATTTATTTATTTATTTTTATTTATTATCCCGTTAAATAAGTTTATTATCCCGTTCGTGGAGACCACTTTTGCAAAGTAAGTCGACCAAAAAATGTGTGAGCGAATCCGAATTTTTACGTACACTGCTTTAACGATAAGAGATATACGAATGCTTTCTGTAGAAAAGTTGTAATAGTTGTAAAGCTTAAAAAGACCTATAAAAAACTCCGCGACGGCATATACCATAAAATATGTTAAGGTTAATTGACAAATTGATAAAATGTGATTATTCTTATGTGAAAACGAATAAACACTGCGTGAGGAGCCAAATCTACGAAATCAGCTACCAAATTCTTAGACTAGTCTAAGAAGCTGTTAGTGTGACGTAGAACCTTGAGGTAGGTCAGTGCATTGAATGAAGCTAAACAAACCCGATTTTACATGGGGAAATTCAGTTTTCTATTTTTTTCTCGCCAATAGCGCGCTTCTTAGGTATGAGTGTTCCCGATTGGGTATTGTTATAGGCTCTAGTTTTTGTACTCCGTGTGAAAATGTCTGTCTCCTTCGGATACATTTAAGAAAAAAATCTAAAAATGTTGCACTTTCCCGCCAACATTTCAACACACAACTTCGACATATCCTCTAATCTCGAAACTAAACAAGATACTAATTATTTTATTCATAAATTTATTTATTTATGGGCCTATCTATTTAGTTACTTCGATGGACGACTTTCCTTCTATAGATTTTTCCGTTATAGATAAGTATCCATCTTGCTCACACTCACATGCCACTTCCTGCACACTTCTATGGTGCTGCGTTCGGCAATGTGCTCAGACGCGCTCAGAGACATCTAGGCTTCCGTTTAGCATTCCTCAAATCCTCCAATTTTATCGACCGCAACCACTCAAACAAACTTACGAGATTCTCCTTGTACCATTTTTAATTTATGCATTTTATAAAATGTTTTTACCAAATCTTTTAAAAATCATGTAACTTTTTCAAAAGGCCAAAGTCAATACTTTCAACATAACGTCATAATTTTAAACATTTTTTAAGGCATTTTATAAAATGTTTTTACCAAATCTTTTAAAAATCATGTAACCTTTTCAAAAGGCCAATTTTAATACTTTCAAAATAACGTTATAATTTTAAACATTCTTTAAGGTAAAAACCCCTCTGTAATTCATCAATTGAATCATTAATCTTTTGTAAAATTATGGCTGAAGATGGGAGTAGTTTTCTCCCGAAGAGTTTGACTTGAATATATTTAAGGGGACCGTTTGAGTCGATATATATAGATATAACGCCTGTGTAAAAACACGGTCTATTTCATTCCAGCTTCACGGAAAAACCAGTGCAATTATAGAAAAACAAAAATTATCATTGTAAAGTAGAGATATCAAGGATTTAGACGAAGTGTTTGCACAGGTGTAGTATGAATTGTAACTGAGAAAAAAAATTTTAAATATTTCGTTTCTGGAAGGCTACAAATAATTCTGAGAAAAACGCATTTATTACAGCGATGCTCTAACCAAATCTGTTCAAAATATCTAGTCCCATGAAGAAAGTGCAGTGAATGCGTATGCCACTAAAATCATTTGAAATAATGGCTTAGATTGTGCAGGAGTCGGGAATGAAAATGACACGTTCATTTCAAAGTGCTCAAGATTGCCGCCATGTATTGTGGTCCGTTTCCCAGTTAAAAAGGCAATAAAAAGTTTCAGCTTTTGGTTACGAGATGGTGTCATGTGGTCTATAGTTCACAATTCGGCAACGGGCCGGCGGCGGCGGCACTATTTAATCTCTGGATATTGTCAGAGCAAAAAATTGTATAAAAAAGATTCTCATAAATCAGGACAAAAATACTCATTTAGACTCGTACGCACAAGGGGGAAGTTCTTGAACATTCCGATGTGTTTTGTACTGTAGTTCCAACTGTTCTTTTCGTGAACTTGTTAGGAATAATATACCTACAAAGTGTAAACAGTGATTTAGTCTAGTCAAGAAGTTGAAAACCTGCGGAAATAAGCGATAACTCATTCGATTCGGGATTTTATTCTGAGAAAGACTTCTTTTTGTTTGTTCGGCAAATAAAAATTGCAATTATTGTTATTAACAAAAAATTAAAAAAAATAAGGGGTTTAGTTTTTTAGCAATAACACAAAAACTATAAGTGATCGGAAAAATCGGAAAAAATGATTCAAAAAGAGGAGGAAATTTCCGATGAAAAACTCCCAACTCCCGGAGTTCTATCTCTTCTGCATTGTTAATGAACAATTAAATTTTTAATAAAAACTTTTTTTTTATTTCTAATAATTTAAACATTAGAAATATAAAAAAAACGATTATAAACAATAAAAAGTGTTTTTAAGAATTTCTTTTTAAATCATTATTTCCTGGTTACAGCAAAATGTTTTTTTACATATTATAAACTAGTCAATTTGCCAAAACATAATATATTAAAAAAATACAATACTATTTTTAGTAGAATTATTACCGTTTATAACACCGTTTTTGTCTATTATGACACGCACAAGCGTATTGTAATAGCCTCGGTACGAAACCAAAGTAGAAAAACTTTTGTTTGGATTTTTATTTATTTTTTTCAACTTTAAACACTTATTATAAATAAAATAATTAACTTTTAAAAATTTTTTGAACATGAACTTCTTGAGTACATATACAGAGTGAATTTTTTGAAAACGATCCACCGTAAATATCTAGAAAACAAAAACGTTATGAGCAAAATGCCGAAACCGGTCAATTTTGGTTGTGAAGGGGACACTTATAATTAGTGTAGTTTTAGACCTGCAGGTGCACCCCCTTGGCCGGGGCAGCAGCCCCCTCAAAGATCTTAAATGGAACAGGGGGTTAAACAGGGTTAAAAAGTAAATTTTTTCTACATTGGTGTCATAAAGTGTTCATTGTGACACTAAAAGTAGTTGCAAAATGGAACTTATTATGCAACTGCTTTTGGTTTTTTCATTTGATACGTATTACGTTGGTATTGAGCATTTCTAACCAACTCCTATCGAAGCCAAGCCAAGTGTTAACTTTTCAGATAAAAAACATAACCGCCAACACAACCGGTAGGTACTAGCTAATTTTAAAAATCCCTAGAATATTTGAAAAGCAAAATTTTAACATTTTCATAAAACGAAGAGCTCCGAAGTAGAAAAAATTGTATATTACACTCGTTTAACGAGGCATTGACATTCGTTCTATTAAGCTGAGCATTTATTGTTGACGAGAAAGGAATACATAGTGGGTATCTAAAAAAATCAACTGTATTTAAAGTTTCAGAATTTTGCACATAACGTTTTTGTTTTCTACATATTTAGGGTGGATCGTTTTAAAAAGATCACCATGTATAAGAAAGGCTCCAAAAAGTGAAAAATTTATAGGTCATTTTTTTTTTAATTTTTGTTGTCTTCATTGAAAGTGGAGGTCCCATAAAATTTTGTGAATTAACAATTGCCTAACTTATTGAAAAATGAAGTAAAATCGATTTTTCCAATGAGATCTCATTTCATCAAGTGTTAAGAACATACCATAATTTATTCAAATTTTTACTCTCTTCAGAGGCGGCGAGTGCATCCCGTTATGGCTTCGCGGAGCCATATTTTCAGCGTTAAATTAAAATTATTAATAATAATGGAGATAGAACTTCGTCAGTTGGGAGTTTTTAATCAGAAATTTCCTCCTGTTTTTAAATCTTTTTTCCGATTTTCGATTTTAACCATCAGTCTTTGTGTTATTGCCAAAAAACTAAACCCCTTATTTTTTTAGTTTTTTGTTAATAACAATTATTGTAATTTTTATTTGCGGAACAAACAAAAAAAAAGTTTTTCTCAGAATAAACTCCAGAATCGAATGAGCTATCGCTCATATTTTCGGATCCTTGCAACTATTTTTCAACTACTTGACTAGACTAAATCACTGTTTACACTGAATTTTTTTTTCAATAGTTAGTAATTAAGGTGTTGGCCCAGCATCATTTTTAAGTTTTCTTTTGTACTCCAGAAGAACTATTGTCTTAGTTTGAAAAGCCAATTTTTCTCCTAAATTAAAAAATATTGTCACAACATATCTTCGCAATTTTCTGGATTTGATTGTAGACGTTAGATCATGATAGAATTTATTCCGCCGTCTGCAATAAAATCGATAAAAACGCGAACATAATTATTTTATTTTGGAAATATTTTTGAATTGTAGAGCTAGAGTTGTTGAAATTAAGATAAATAATACCCACCGATGTCCATTAAAAATTTCAAGTTTCAAGGCCTTGTACCAATCAAAAGTTAACATCAAGTGAAAAATACAACAGAATCCCTTTAGCGAATTAAAAAAATAATAATTGTGTGTGTACCAGATATAGAATGGATTTTACATATAAAAAAATCTGAAAATATTTGCTACAATTTGTATAAAACTTGTACAAAATAAAAATTAATAACTCAGTCCAGAATGACTTATTTTCCACTGATAAATTTGAATAAATCGCCTATGTGAATAGCCTTGGTTTTAATTGGTATTACATAATAGCGAGTCTACTGTATTTATTTTACTAAACGGACCATACACGATCAGATTTATTTGCAAATATATGTGTTTGCAAATTGATTTGACCCTTTCAGGACAAACGTGCAAATTCTCTGCTGGTCAAAAGGAGCCCCATACAAAAATAACAACTTTGAATTTTATCAAATGTTTTTGGAAACACTAAAATTTGTTTACAAATAACGCCAAACATACTCAAATATCACTTATTTGCAAACATATTTGACCGTGTATGGTTTCTATTTAACGAAACTGTTTGTATTGACTTTACTACATATTTATTTATTGCTTTTCTTTAATTATAAATTCTTTCAATAACCATCAATTTCGATGATCCACATCTGCCGCGGGCGTCCTTTGACTAGGCGGCCTATTTTGTTTTTCTTCCGTCCACAATATTTCACAACATTTCATTCTATAAAAAAACATTTCTCTCAAAACAGCGCGCAGGTTGAAAAGGAACCTATCTCAGACCCATTTGAACTATAGTACACTTTAAGATGTTTTGTTTAGTTCGCCCATTCGATAATAGGTATCAGCACTTCCTTAACCAATGACATGAGAGTTATCGACGAACTTCTCTCTCTTTGACGGGAACCTTATTTTAAATTAATAGCTGTTCATTTCCTGGTGACCAAAATGAATATGTTGCACCTGTACGGTGTGAAGTTATCAGGATTCAGTCGAAAGTGGTACCCGAACTGTTTATTGTTGTAATTTGGAACTACATACTTCCTCAACAAAAACCAAACTTTTCGCCAAAATTGTTCCGCCAAATACAGGAATTCGCGGTCGGTTCTGGTTTTACAGGGTTCTACCCATTCGAGATCGGAGATCTCTAGAGTGACGTCAGTGGAAATCAGAGAACTTTGTCGAACGCAGCCAAACGCAGCTGTGATTATGTGATAGTACCTGCCGGGTACCTGTCACCTGCTGTCACCTGAAAATTCCCTCAGGTTTATTAATTTATTGTTTCTGACAAGACCAGATTTTATAACCAGGAAAAGATAGTTAACAGGAAATAATAATTAGTGTGTGTCTAAATAGTTTATTAAAATAATGCCCACAGTTTAAACATGCATAGTGCTGTAAGATCAACTAAGGTGATTATTTGAAATTGGGTTAAGAAACAAATATATAATGGAATATAATGCGTTCTAGGCAAACACTGCAGAACCTTTCACACGACAAGGTTCCCTTCGTAAAGTTATACCTGCAGAACCCAAGGAAAACTTGTTTGGTCGTCAGAATGAAGACCTTAACAAGATGTACAAGAATTTCCATCAAGAGTATATTATTTTGGCAGAATAGTAATGTTTGATGTGGTTTGAAACAATTTAAAGAATTTAACACATTGTTTTCCAGTAAAATGATCCAAAGTGAAAACATTCAAGGTGTCTATGTAATTCCGTCCAGAGAAAACCCATTTTGTAAGTTGTACAGTGACACTTCTTATTATTTACTTATTTAATTGTTTAAGTATGGTTTGGTGTAATTTTTGTCAGAAGTGGTCTTTATGAAGATGGAATTTTTCGTTTTAATATAGTTTTAGATGAAAGTTTCCCTGATAGTGAGCATCCTGTATGTGTACCTAACAATCTTTGATTCTATTTATGATTAATATTATCGTTTTTCCATGTAGAAAGTCGTATTTTTGTCAGAAATATTCCATCCTGTGATACATCTAGAAACTAATGAGGTTCACCTTTTGAAGGCATTTCCAACTTGGAATAAGAGTGACCAACATATCTGGCAAGTTCTGAAATACATTCATTGGATTTTTTACAACGTAGCTGCCAGCATTTCTCACTCTGTCAACCCTGAAGCAGCAAATTTGTGAGATTTACTAGTGCAACCAACAGTTTTAAAATGTGAGTTTTAGGTACACCAACAACCATGATGCCTTCAAGACCAAAGTTAAGAAATTAGTAAAGTCCAGCCAAGAGCACATTTATGATGAACCCCCAATTGAAGACAAGCATTATTTGGTGTTTGAGCCTTATAATGTGGAAGTGTTTGAACAAGCAAAAAGTACAATGCTAACTCAGAGTAGCGATGATGCAACAAAGGGTGGTTTATCTTGGGTAATCCCTGGAAGCTTTAAGCCATTGGGGCGTCCACCGTCGCCAGATTCAGAGAGTGAATTATGACCACAAGTTTTGCCAATAACTATAATTTAGTGCAAGCAATATTATCTAACATGACAAATAGGCTACTGTGAAATGTCCACAATTTTTAAAATCAAAATTGCAGTGCAATATGATCAAAGTTTTATTTAGAATATATTTACAGAGTACCTTATCTAATTAAAAGTTTTTAATAAAGTGAAATTAACTCTCCAGGTGTTTCTTGTACCATTCTTGGTCTAATTCATGTGTCACCCCTTCAAATGTGAAGTGAGTAGGAGGATTAGTTTCTCCATTATCAAAAGTGAAAAATTTGCTGAATTCTATTGCTAATTTTGATGCAACTAATCCAATAAATCCGGCCCTTTCAGGGCCAGGATGGTAAACTCTTCCAGTCTCTGGGATCATTATTACTTTATTGGGTTCAAATCTTTGAGAAAGTAAATCCCCAGCATGATTGTATGCTAAATGCGTCTCTGTGTTGTTGTCTTTGGTAAGTTTATTCACAAGATTTGTGAAGACAATTGGAAAGTCATCGCATCTTACAAAATTTCTTTCTCTTCCACAGAGTGATAAATATGGGAATTCTTTATATCTTCCTGTATTGTTATGCCTCAATTGGTTGAAGAAAAATCGTAAGAACTTCTTTTCTTTGAAACACGAAGTAAAATTTTTCATTCTGGCATCATCTAAAAATAACTGATTTAATCAACTTGGAGTTTATATTTAGGAATTGAAGTTCATAGTTTATCAACTAAAAATAGGAATACATATTTACCATTCCTTGATGATCGATATAGTAAAAATATTCCCGAATTTTTGGTTCCGGTTCTTGTCCTTGGATGTAAGACACGCTTTTTGTTTGTGTCCAGACGAATTTGGATCTCGGCTTAACCAAACGCAAAAATAAATTTCCATGTTTCAAAGTGTTAATGGTCATTGTTTGTTGTCTTTCGAAATGTCACAATATGACAGCTGCCACGACCAAAAATCAACAAACCTCAATCTTAACCCATCTACGACCTCAATGCTCAAGATGACAGCATAATGAGATCACATGACTCGTATACTGTCAATGGATTGGTTACTCTATTCCGTTGTTTATGCTCCTGTACAGCGCATGCGTTGTAATGGCGTCTGTCAATTTGTCAAATGTCAATGCAGTGGCATAGAGTGTTCCATATTTTTCATTTTTATTAAAAAAACACAATGGGTAGATCCCGATCACGAAGTAGATCTCCTAGAAAGCACCACAAAAGCAAACATCACAAAAGAAGCAAGTCCCGGGAAAGGTCAGAAAGAAGGTCAACCTCGCACAGTAAAAGTTACAAAAATTCGGAAAAGACCAAAGAAAAAAGCGTGAAATTGAGGTAAGTACTTTCAATATATGCTATTTGTGCCTGTAGTCTTATAGTAATGATATATTTTGTAATTGTTTATAACTCAAACGGTAATATTTCCCATTTGAAGCGTGCATTTCATGTATGTATAGTACAGCTCTAAAGAAGAAATCAAAATCCATATCCAGACTATTAATAGCGAGAACATACATTTGGTGGAATGTATACATGTAATGTAAATACAAAATTATTTTTGAGTAAGGTGAAGTGGAGTAACTAGGCTAATGTCAATTAAAGTAAATTAAGGGTATCAAACCCTATAAATTCAAGAAAGATAGTTTCCCAATAAATCATTTTAAGATTTTTGTAAAAACCAAAATATTTTTACTACCAACTCACCACGTCGAAGCAAAAATATTTGAGTTTACAAAAATTTTAATTTCAAACTGATTTATTGGGAAACTATCTTTCTTGAATTTATAGGGTTTTTGCTTGATACGCTCAAAATGTGAATGCTGGAAATGACAAATTTTAGTGACCTTGTCTTACAATAAATTAGTCAGATTTGTATTATTTTTTTTGTGGAATGCATTCAGTTTTGGTACATAAATTAATTAGTCTCAGTTCAGCTCAAGTGCACAATTAAACTGAGACGAATTAAATTTCAATTTTTTCAACTGAATGGTTCCACTGATCGTTGCGTGTGTGGGGGTTCTCAGTTCAATTTGGGTCAGTCAGAGAAGATTTAATATTTAATAGATATCTTGCACCACTGTTTACGCTTTTTCGTTTTTAACTTTTTTGTAAAATCACACAAAATAAACCGAAAGCAGCCAAATCCTCGGATCCATCGTAAAAACTGAGGGCGCATGGGTTGTCTGTAAAACCCCAAATTGTTAGTATTTTTAGGATTATGTAATAGTTTTTCTTTATTTGGAAGATGTCTGGGTTTCTACAAACCATGAAAGTCAGACATATTGTTGGATTTATGAAATTCTGGTACTTTTTAAAATAATAGCAAAATATGAAAAATTTCAAATTTCATCAAAATGGAGCCTTTTAAAAAGCATAGAATCTAAGATATAGGCATAAAATCAACTTTTAAGAAGTGCAAATAATTATAAACATTGTTAATTGTTGAAAACAATATAAAACACGTCTTAATATTAAAAACAAAACAATCTGCTCATAATACTCACGAGGCCCCAGACCACTTTAACAGCTAATATCTCTATGAATAATAACTTCAAACTGTGGGAAAAGGCATAATCAGAACCCACATTAAAAAATAGGGAGGTACTGAAAACCCCCACCATGGGCGCCGCAAGTATTACTTGCAGGGAGGTGCATCTGCATCCACAAATTACATTATTAACATTCAAATAATAACTTAATAAAAAAAAATCAATGTACATATATTATTTCCTGACATCCCCTTGCACCCTGCCGTCGGCGCCCATGGTCCCCACGATCTAAAATCAAAGACGAAAATGGCAGGAAAATTTCTAAGGCTAGGGCGTTTTTTTGGTACCAGTTTCAGATGTTTTTTTCAAAATCTTATATGTATAATGATTGCAAAGCTTACGTGATTCCACAACTTATAAGTGAAAAGCACAGGGTCTCTATAAATGACTCATACATCCAGTAGGTTTTGAACGTCAAAACTCTCCTACTAATTATATACATGTAAATGTTATTTTCCACAGGCAACATGATGTATGAATCATTATGAAGATTGTATACATAATGTGCTTTACTGACAATTATTGTCAATTGTCTTTTTATTGTTTAAAATTGCTATTGCCTTCTACATGGATCGTGTTTATAAAACTATCAGCAATGATAGTTTTATATGCAACCAACATTGCATGCCGTTGATGGCACAGATTGTAACCAATATAGAGTCTTCATAAATGATTCATACATCATATTGTCTCTGGAAAACAAAATGTACATGTAGATTGGGAAATTTAAGGTTGTCATTTACCAGCGATAGAGCCTATACCAAATGCACAGGAAACATGTCACCATTTCATTGAATTTCACGGGTTTATCGGTATATCCAACCTAAACCATGCAAAATTGGGACATACTACGAATATATCTCTTTTACCTAATATATGAAATGAGTTCTGAAAAGTTTAATTCCGTAATCATAATCGTGAATTAAGAACTCTGAAATTATCAGGGAATTACAACTTTAAAATGTATAATTTTATGTTTTACTTGGTACCGACTTCAAAATTATAAAACAATTAATAATTAGATAATAAACAATAATTTCTGAATTTCATTAAACGGAACAATAAATAATTACATTAAGCAACAAATAACTCTGAAATTGAACATTTTTATTTTTTACTTTTTAGTTAACTTTGTTTTTTTTTAAGTCGTTTCTTTTTTTTAAGTTAATTATTTTTTAAATGGCCGTAGCAAACGTGTTAAAAACATTACATAACGCAATTAATTAATAATTAATTGTTTTAAACTCTAGCATTACACAGTGACAATACCACAGTATTGTATTGTCACTTATCAATAACAAACGACAACACTGAATCCACATTGTTGATTTTTGTCGAAATTATATTCTCAGAATATTACTCCTATATTTTTATAATACATTTCTTTACGCCACCATAAATATTGCTATTTTATATTTATCATAATTTCTTTATTCAATAAATACTACACACCAAGCGAGAAAGGATTCGCTCAACGGGTCAACGTTTAAAATAAACGAGGTATTTATTACTTAGTTTTATTGAGGGTAGGTAGAAGCAATAGGTTGGACCCTATTGTAAAGAGATATGGTCACCCAGGTCAATACATATTCAGTTTGAATGTACGGAATAACACAGAAAATAATCTTTGGTTAACTGGGTATTTTCTTGGTCCCTAAAAGCAACAGGTCACTGTAATATCACAAAGCAGATCTCACCGAGACACTTTAGTTCCACTATTCTACACCAGGTTACAGCATCTCACGACGAATGTACAAAATTTTATCTCACTTCAACATCGGAAGAAATTTGTCTTTCACTAAATGACAACCTTAACGTGCAAAGCCTACTGGATGTATGAATCATTTCGACTCTATATTTTTAAATATGTAGTTATTATGAAATGATTCTTACACCAAAAATTCTCTATTTAATAGAATTTTTCTTATGTACAAGTAACTTGATATTTAACACATACGAGATCAATGCAAAATTAAAGAATTAGACTTCAACAAGTTTACAAGCAGAAAAAGAAAAAAAATCATCGAAGCCAATAACAAATGTATAAGAATAGACCTAAGACCTAAGATCGTAAGATCCCGGGTGCTGATCATTAAATAAGAAGATTCCAATGCTTTTTTTTATTATGATTATTTCAAATACGCTACAGTTACAAAGTATAGACATTATTTAGTTTTTATACAGTGATTAATTGATTTTTTTTTTATCTCGAAGTCTAGATTCATATAAAGATCATTAATTTGATGGTCAAGGTTTGGAAGTACAGAGAAATCGTAAACAAAATTAGTCAACATTGGCCGTGCACGAAAAGGCGCTGGTAGTGTTTTAACAGAATTATTTATGAAATGTCAAATTGAACAACTTGACATTTCATAAATAATTCTATTAAACTACTACAAGCACGGCCAGGTTTGATTCACATCACGATGTGCCAGTCCACTAGATATAATATTCAATTAATCACAGTGTATATTTTCCCTTCAAACATATCAGATCTGTGGACTATCGGCCTAATAGATCTCTTATGACCAGGAAGAGATCCAACTCGATATCGTCAACTTCCAGCAGCGACGCGTCCTTGGATCTGACCCGAAATGACAAGCATTCCACTAAAAAGAGCCGTTCTAGAAAAATGGACGAAGTGGAGAGATTGGCAGAAATGGAGAGGCAGAGGCGACAAAGGGAGGCCGAGCAAAGGTTGATAGAAGAAGAGACGGCCAAGAGAATCGAGGAGTTGGTGAAAAAGAGGGTCGAGGAAGAGTTGGAAAAAAGGAAAGACGAAATTGAGAAGGAAGTGAATAAGCGCGTCGAGGAAGCAAAGAGGATAATGGAGAAACAAATGATGGAAGACCTCGAAAGGCGGAGAGAAAAACAAAGAGAAGAAGAGAAGCGTAGAGAGGTAAGGATCAGATTACGGCCACCAGCCGATTTTTAAAAGTTAAAGTTATTTCTTCACAACTACTGTTATACTTGTTTTTGTTATATATATTTGAAATAGATTTATGTTGTGTAAACTACGTCTCTTTGTTGGATTATCTTGAAATCTTCATTTATTACGTTTTTGTAAGGATATTGAAGATCCTTACATGGACCTTCCATTCCCATCTGAACCTGTACACCATCTCATGAGCTAACTTCGCATACATTTTAAACAACCTACTAGGATATGGTGACGGACACAAGTTTGTACTTTTTTTTCTAAAATTTGAATGTTAAAGAGCTATATGAATAAAAAATGACCAGTGCAAGGTGTTTATAAATGATTCATACATGAAGTAGGTTTTTAACGCAAAAGTTCTCGTCGAAATACAAATACAACTTGATGTGGGAATCATTTATAAACACCCGATATCTGCTATGGTGTCGTAAAGTGACAAGACTGGGATTTAAGTGAAAAAACTCAAGTATTGTAACCTTGATTTTAAAATTTTATTATTTTTACCACTTGTCATTGAACACGTTGACAAATTTTATAAACATCTAACGTCAAAATGACAACAAAGCATAGACGACTATATTAAAATTTTCAAAATGACAGAAATGACATTTTCTGTCCACGATGTATTGTAATTTTTCCGATAAATTTGAAGGTCAAACGATAGTCAACTGTTTGTTTTCATGTGCTACCGAGAGTAAAAAATACTGGACAGAAAATTTTTGAGCTGATTAATTTGTTCTTTTTTCCACTTAAATGGATTGTAAAAAATGTCAGCTATTATTATTTATGAATAATTCAAGGTTTTGACAATATACTAATAACAGGCAGTTGCGTAATTGTGTCAAGCACACTAGCGAATTTGGAAGTCTCTACGATATGACGCTGTGCCAGTATTTTCTGCTCACGATGATACTTACGTGGATTTTTCTCAATTTAATGGTGTGTTTGAGGTGTGGTTTTGCATGAGAAAGTTTCTTAAAAAAATCTTTATAAGTAACGGAATAAGTTTTTTTAAAAATCAAGTTACTTTACTTGAAATGACAATTTGAATTAAGTATCTGATTTTTGTGTCAAAATTTTTGAATCCATCAAAAATGGACCCTCAAAAGGGATTTGCCTTTATATAGTAGGTATAGTTTAATTAGTGAATTTATGTTGACAAATTTTATCGATTTCCTCTGTCAAATTGATCTAACGTAAAACCTTTAATTTTTGATTATATGTATCATATCTTCTCTTGTCTGAACTCATGCAATATCGGGTCCTCATAAATGATTTGTACATCCTGTTAGCCGTGGAAAACAAAATGTATCATGTGTTCATTTAAAAAAAAGTCATCAAGTCGCCTATGAATTTGACATAACATTTTAACATATGTTTGTTGCCAAAAGTTGTATTGTTGGTTGCGGACTTTTAACTTGTAGATGAAGCAATAAATCACATGGGTTTTTCAATTCGCCTTCGTCACTCAAAAAATCATAAGCAACTTGATGACTTTTTTTAAATGAACACCTTATAGTTAAATGGAGAATTTTGACATTCAAATGCTACTGGATGTATGAAGATCCTGTGTTACAAATGCGCAGACATAGGGGTGTCCATTTCTTATTCATATGGTTAATGACATAACCTTTTTGTTAACTTAAAAAAATTATTAGTAATTCTTTTGTACGTCGCTAACCTCCCAAAACTGTCTTCTATAATCAGTTTTAAATAAAAGTGTTCCTAACAGAAAATGAACGAATAATAAAACAGCATAAACGGAATTCTGTTGTTTCACTTGACGTGGTTGCACAAAATAGGTAGAATGTAGATGAGTGTCTACATTATCCCGAAAAGTTTTGTAATTAATATGCCAATAGCATGTAAGCTAAGGGTCGACAGTGAGCATAACCAAGAGATAAGGCGTAGTGGTCTTCAGTTGCAGAGGAACAGCACGGCGCGCCTCAGGTATTATCAAATCTTTTTTATACACTTTTTTACCTTTAAGACTTGACTCAGGAGTTGTATTATTATTTTATACCCACTGGCCCAAGCCGAGACGTGACTGAGATCCTTTTAAACCATCACAAACCTCCGAATTTTTGTTCACGGTAATTTTTTGAGGTCAAGCTAGTGTTCCAATGGACTAACGTCGAAATTAGAACACTAGTTTAGAAATATGTAGCGTGAGCTCGCGGAAGTAATTACGTCGTAAATAGGTTTCATATCACTTCGATTTTACCTATTTGTGACGTAGTTGAGTGACTGGGAACCGAGTGCTAGGGCCAGGCAAAAATAGTCTTATGCAATTATTAATTGCTTAATATGTGTTATAGGAAGAAGAACAGCGAAAGCAAGAAATGGTCGAAAGGATACTGGAAGAAAATCAGAGGAAGATTGAAGAAGCGCAACGAAAATTGGTAAACCTTTTCGTTTGTTGATTAAATAGAATTGTAGCTATACTCCAATAGGCAGAAGAGAGGTTAGCAATGGTTGAAGAACAGCGAAAGATGGACGAAGAGAGACAACGGCTTCGGAAGGAACAAGAGAAGAGAGTTAAAGAAGAACAGAAAAAAATCCTCGGAAAAAATAATTCAAGACCCAAGTTGTCGTTTTCTCTCAAACCTGTTCTATAAAACAAAGTGAGTGAATGTGAGTGAACAGTTTATCTTTAAGGTCGAACTTTATGAACCTTAAATTCAAGAAACTTTTTTTATATGTAAATATTGAAATAATGTAAGTTGCATATTTAGTTCAGATACAAAAACTTCTGTATGTTTGGTTTTTTAATTAACAAGCAACAGTTTTCAAGTTTTCAGTTTGGTGGTTCTGTAAACAGCGTTTCTGCTTTTCATTGTGGATTATTTGAAGTAAATTTTTTAAAGTCTTTTTTATTTCTTCACCAAACATCTTCAAGCAGTCCTGAGTATGATTCATGGCCACTGGGGACTTGGCAGGAGGAGGGGGAGTAAACTTTTCGATCCTTTCCTCTGTGTTGAAGAAGTAATTATTCTGCAGAGGTTTCCCTTGTAGTTCCAAGATCGGTTCTGCGGGGAGTTTCGCCAGTTGCTCTTTATAAACCATTTCAAATGACCCAGTGTCTGCTTTAACGTTGTGGGTATAGTCCACAACAACTGAAACAGCAAAATTACTATGAAGTATGGTTGATATTATAAAATAATTTAGTGAATTCTTGGATCGGAAGTTTCTTAACGCGAGTGACTTGGGAGAAATCGTCACGTAACACGCATACGCAGTGCCGTAAAGAACAGGAATAACTGGAAGCAGTTGAACCGACTTTGGCAGCAACGCGCAAGCCATACGCACAAGTAGTTTTTGCACACGATAAGAAAATGATGATCCACAAAGGTAGGACGATGGTAGGAATCGAGTTAATATAATTATTTTCTGATACAAATATTACTAAGTGGCTTATGGTAACTAAAACAAGCTCTCCCCCTTGGGACTTCCTACTATCGTATTACAGAACCGTCTAGCTCCTGAACGGTCACTCAATCTGCACTTGGGTGCGCTCGACCCCTTAAAGAAACATACTCTAAGAAGGTCATGTTTACCTGTATGTGAAACTCAAAATGTGGACAGTCCTATTTCATATTTACGTATAACTGCGCAACTTATTTTGCCAGACTTTGTTTCATGCTGATTTGCCCAGAACGCGTTCTGGTCTACATTAAGCGATATTTTAGACAATGGCAGTTTGGTGCTGGCTAGAATGCGTTTATCTATTCTATTAAACGTGAACGATGTGAAGCATCTATGAGGAAGAGCAGTTGAAACATCCACTCTGCAATGAGAGTGACAGTCTCTACCTGCTACTACCTACCGACCCTAACCCTAACGACCACGTGCTAACAGCTAATACCGGGTGATTATAATTGTTTTAAAATTATTTTGTTGCGTTGGTCATAGATTTTATTTATCAGGTTGCCAACATTGTTTGCATCGGATACATGTTCTTACATCGCATACATTCAGGGTTGCCAGCGACCTGGAAAATATGGAAAAGTCGGAATTTGAAATTTTTGTAAAAGTCAGGGAAATTTACGATAGAGGGCAAAAAGTCAGGGATTTTTTTTTTTTTATACTCTGGAAATGAAATTATTTCATTTAAAGATTGTTGAGAGGTAAGAAGATTTTTCTTATTACATTCGAAAATAGATGGTTCACAGCCATAGTTTCAAAGTGGTTTCAAAGCAACTTCTTGTCTAAATATGTGTTGACAATTGAACTTGTGTTTTTGTCAACCAATGAAATGTTTCCATTTCAAAATAGACAATCAATAGGACAATTATTTTAGTGGCAATTTTTTGAGAAGCTTTATTCTAGCGAAATCTTTTTTATAGCTATTTGACATTACAATTTACAAGTTAAATTGTCAAGCCAAATAGGACTCTAGGTCTAAACATTTCCACCAATTTTTGCTCTTCAGATTGAGTCGTTTCTATTGCTTGAGAAAATAATGACTCGTGCAAGCACTCGTCATTATTTTCGTGGCAACAGAAACTCGCATTTGAGACGCAAAAATTATTGTCGGCGATATTTTGACCTCTCGTTCTATTATTTTTGAAAACTTTTCCAGGACCATAACGAACAAAACAAAAAAAGAATTCCGCAGATTCATCGTGCAAATCCTGAGTTATGGTCTTGAGTTCATACAAACATCCCAAAGAAAAAGCACTTTCAGTTTTTCCCGAATTTTCCAATTTCCCAGGCAACTTTTCCAAAACTTAAACGTAAAAACTTCATAATTATGATCTATTACGAATATTAAAAATATGTATATATAAAAATCGGTTCAGCCGTTCTCGAATAATGTGCTTAATTTTCCGGTCAACTTTTCCAATTTTTCTTTCCGTAAAAACTTTATTTGGACTATTACGAATGAATCAATTAATTATTAAAAAACAATGGCCAAATCAGTACAGCAGAATTTCATTTTTATTATATAGAAGCTGAGCTGGAATGTGTTTTCCAAATTTTCTCCACATCTTACCGAGTTTTTTCATTTGAAAACATTCAATAGAGTTATTTCCATTTCGGGAGCATAACGAACAAAACAAAAAAAGAATTACGCATATCCATCGTTTGAACCGTGAGTTATGATCTTAAGTCCATACCAAAATCTCATAGAACTTTCAGCTTTTCCCGAATTTCCGACTTTTCCGGTGGATTTTCCTACAAACCATGTCCTCACAATTACGAACACAATAACAAAAAAATCAGCCAAATCGGTAAAGCCGTTCTCAAGTGATGATCTTTCATACATGCGGCAATTGATTTTTATTAAATTTATAGTATGGAAATTATTAATGATTATATTTGTTCTACCAGAAGATTTGAATTTTAATGTGTTTATTCCTAAATTAAAGTATGGAAATTACTTGGTTTTGACCAGGGAGGTCAGGGAAAAGTCAGGGAATTTTAAATTAGGTAATCGCTGGCAACCCTGTCATGAACATACTTAATTTTGAAAATTAAGTTAATTAAATTAATTATCAGTCTCAGAAAGTGTTTTTAACCTTTACAAATTTTAACATTATTGGATGACATGACGAGTTTTGCCACTGCCAACTGATCAGTGTTGACAATCCACTTAACTTGCTTTAATCATTTATAGTCATCCGGTATAAGGCAGTAGTGGACATTTTTTAATCCCAGAGAGGCCGAGTCGCCATAAAAAAGAGCTTCGACTGAACTTAAAAACCGTTGGTGGTGTCTAATACCGGGCAAATATAATTGTTTGAAAATTATTTTGTTGCGTTGGTCATAGATTTAATTTCTGTTTCACTTTGTAATTGAACGTATAGCGTATAGCACAATAATTACATAGCGCTGAATTATTTTTGTCAAAGAGAGAGCAACCTTCCAAACTATTTCCTTTCTGCCATTTTTCAAGGCATCCTGGTATATTGAAGCAGTATAGTCCTAGATAAGCAAAAAAGTGCTTGGTGGACCACAAACCAGAAGTGAAAGTTCTTATGCGATATACTTATATTTTGGTAAGTTTTATAGGTTTTCATAAATAATTCAACATTTTAGATTGATTTTGATTATGAAGCTTTTATCAAATGTATTTGCCGATTAAAGATTAATTAATAAAGGAGCCAGGTCGCAGAAAGTGTTTGCGCGCATTTCAAAGGCACAAATTCCGTAACGCATTCGCCAGTTTACTCTCCAAGTTCCGAGTGCGCGTATAGAAGATTCGTGGTTCCACGAGATTGAAGATTGGTGTTCTTTTATCTGATCAATAAGTTAGGAACAAACTGTAAAGAACTTTTTTGTTGCAAATTTACTCTAGATTATTTTTGCTAATAAGTATTTTGTTGATGCTTTCAGAGATATTTTCAAAAAACTGAAAAATTGTACCTTTTTAGGGTCATAAGGGCCAACGCCGACTTCGCTCGAGGGGAATACTTAGGACAGTAATAAGTGGGTCCAAATAAAGAGATTAACTCCATTTCCAGCTTTCCACTAATTATTTCCTTATTGAACTCTCTGTCGTCTGGCCTAACTGTATTAATGGGACCGAGCGGTGGATTGGAAGCAGATGGATCGATCTCTCTTTGGATCCTGTACTATTTGGAAGATATGAAAAATCTGTTTACTTTCCTGTTTTTGACCTGCCGACTGGTTTAATAGTATCCAGACAAGTTTCCTGTTTTTCTCCCCCGGAAATCCGGAGCACACCATCTCTACCCTTGACACCTTTCACCGCCGCTACAACCGTTGGGAGGGCGTCCCGCCATTGAGAGAAGAGGAAGCGACGAGGATTGTGAAGATGGTGGTGTTGTAAAATACATTGTATATAGGGTGCTTATTAAAGATTGTCACATTGTATTTATTTTTTCCCTCCTGCCAAACTAGACAGCTGACCCCTGGCGTACCGTACTCCGTTGTAGCTACCCGCGGTCCCGTGGAGCATACCACGTATACGACCGTATTAAGCGTCACACAGTGTTATGAATTTAAGATTGTTATTGTTCGGATTGTCAAAACAACACTACTACAGAAGTCGAACTTATGCGCAAATATGCTCTCTAATATCTCTATTCATACCTTTTATAACATCTTCAAGCACCTGAGGACACATTTTAGCTGTCACCGGTGTAGAGGCATACAGTGCTGGACTTGAATTAATTTCCAGTAACCACGGGTGAAAGTCTTCAGTCAAAATAAAATCAGCTCCATATAACTCAAAGCAGTTCTTTCTGACGACCATCTTTTCCTGGTGCATTAAGACGGCCGCTGTTATGCATTGTTTCATTCCTGGGTAAATAATGCTGTTGAAGACTCTAGGATACCCAATATTCGATAAATATTTTTGAAATTCTGTAGAATCCCACATGTTGTAATTCGGTAGTGCTGAATCCAGGAAATTATTTTTGTATTTACATTGAACCGAATTGTTGGTGAGGTGAATAGATTCGTGCAGTTTCCGTAAGTTGTACGTTTGGGAGCTGAATCGTAAGTAAGATTCTCTGAAAAAAAAGTTACATTAACAATAAATTTAGTTCGACTTAGATATATTTAAATTTTAATAAATTTAGTAGTATTTTTTTTTGTAAATTATCGCCCATCAAAAAGCGGTTTTTTGCTTTTTACAGTAAAATCAAATTCGAATTTTTATTTAGCTGGCTGTGACGAAGATTTATTTCAAATATAAAAACAGTATTGTGACGGACGTGGACCCGAGATGACTCATCGCTGTAGCGGCGTCATCAATTCCTGGACTGTACTGGAATTTACTACAACGTACTCGAGGTACTATAGTATGACTCATCTTTTGGAATATCCGCTACAGATCGAGAGTGCCGAAAAACTAGTCAGTCTAGTCGCACCAGCCATCGAGTCTAGTGAGTCAGTGGGTCGAGTCGGACAGTTGTTTTATCGAGTGCCGCGTGATGTGTAAATAAATCATACGAGACGTGCCGGTGAAGTAGTCAATTGTAAATAGTGTAAATAATGTAAAATAGTGTAATATTAGAAGTATAAATAAATTGTACATAGTGTTCAAATAAATACATAATCGAACCCAGAAACGCTACAGTATCTTACTTATACATCCAGATTGTCATAGGTGAGCAATTACTAATTAAAAACCATTGCCTTATATCAAATTTGGTGTTATAAATCAATAACGGTCGCTCTGAAAAGCAGCAATATATTTTATTGTACAGCCACTATTTTTAACTTACCTATGTATTTCTGTATAATATACCTCGTGTTAGGATTCTGTTTAATCGTCTTGAGAACATACTGTACAGTCCTACACATATGAATACCTCGCCCCCTACTACTAGCGGTTGGCTTTAAAATCCAGATATTCATCATCCCATCCATATCGAGATACGGATTTACACTTCGCAGAGTATTTAAAACATAGTTTGATTTTCGAACCAAAGACTCCTCCGTTTCGCAACTTTGCGCTTTAAAATGATTATTGTAATGCACAAGTTTGTAAAAATAATCCAGGAATTGGCTCCACTCGTGGTCCTTGGCGTCGGGTATTTGTGTATCAATGTCTTCATGCCTTTGTCTTTTTATAAATTTACAACATTCGTTGAGAGCGAAATCGAAGGTTTCCAGTGGTGTGCTTCCACAGGGGCTCATTAGTTTACATTCTTTAGTTTCGTACATTTTTACCACCCATTTTAACAGGGACATTGCAGCCGTCATGTGAAAATCATCTATGAAACTATGGAGGTCTCCATTTTTACCCAAAGTGTACGTTCTGGGGTGATTCAGTTTCGAAACATTGGTTTTTTGATACCAGTATGAAGACTTGCTGGAATCACACAAACCTTGCTTGTTTGTGTAACTGAAAATTTCTCTTTTCAGCTTATTTATTATGGTTAGTTTGATTTTATCTGGATTTTCTTTGAAAGCTTCGTCGTTGATTCCCCAGTAGAAATCCACTTGATAGCCGCCCAAAAGCTTTGATTTTATCAAATTTCTGCACATTGCGGTCAGATCTTCTCTCCTGGTTAGTGGTAGTAATTCTGAAATGGTGTAATTTTGGTAACGCTTTAAATCGCCGCTGACTTGGTCTTTGTAGGACACATGGTATTTTTCCACCCATCCTCGTGCAAGTAAAGCTTTTCTTATGGGCTGATATTGTCCGCGCACCGTGAATGTTTTCTTTTCTCTGATTGCTCTTTGGACTTCATCTTTTAGCTGTTTTAACGGATCCACTCCTAACGAACTGGCACGATTTATTACTTTTCGACTGGATGAACTACATCTCATTGATAGTTCGTGGTGTGTAAAAGAGCGGAAGCGCCTGAAAAAATTTCTTCTGTATTACTTATTGAAGAGATACACAAGAACACAAATCACATGAGGGTATGTTTAATTCAAAACAAATAACGAATGTTTTTTGAATTTTTGTTTTACTCACCTCACATCCCTCGATCTAGATGAAGCACTGCTTGATAGACTTCGAAGACTGCTTTGTTTATTTATGTTATTATTAACCGAGCTTTGCGTTTGTGTTTTGTTGGTTGGGACCAAGTTATTTGTATTGTCAGCACTGTCATCCTTTTCTTGGCTAGTATTGTCTGAACTCGGTTGTTTTGGTGTTTTAAAAAACTCTTTGATTTTTGGTTGGAGAATTTCTGACGCAATTTCATCGACTTTGCCATTACCCATCGGCACATCATGAATTTGTTTTTGGAAATTTTTGATAATATTTGCAAGTTCTTGGGTTACCTGGAAGAATAAAAAGCTTTATCTACAACTATCGCATAATCTATGGATTACTAAACCGATTTTGGCAAGTAATGACAGTTATTACTATTGTCAATTGAATAATATTGACAATTCGATGGAATAATATTACTCAATCGTTACGTCAAAATTAAATCATATGCCTTATTTTAGCACAAGTAGGTGGTGCGGTGTTGCTATAACGATGACATTAGTTTTTACAAAGATTAATAATTTGGTGAATTTTGCGAATTCTATCTTTATTTCCGTTTATTTCGCGTACAAGATGAGTGATACGAATACTTCTGATGAAGACGAAATACGTAGCAGTACACCTACCGAAATATTAAAATTAGCCGCAAGCACAACAGAGAATCTGTTACCCACAAAATCAAAAAGGAAGTATGATGTCGCATATAAGAATTTTATGAATTGGCAGTCAAGACAAAAAACGACTTCTTTCTCTGAAAATGTGTTACTTGTGTATTTTGCTGAATTATCCAAGAAGTACAAGTCGTCCTCACTATGGTCTTTCTACTCAATGCTTATAAGTACCCTGAATATTCACCATAACATCCATATCGAACATTACTTGAAGTTGCAAGCGTTCCTAAAACGCCAGTCCGAAGGCCATCGACCAAAAAAAGCCAAGACTTTTACACCGGAGGAACTAAACTAAATTTCTTAAAGAAGCACCAGATCATCCATTTCTTCTGACCAAAGTAAGTGATCGTAAACGAAATTGTAAAATTTCTCATACTGTAATGTTTTGTATGTACAGGTAGCATTGATCATGGGTTTAATGGGAGCCTGTCGCACTAACGAATTGCATTCTATGAAAATTGAAGATATAAAAGATTACAATGAAGCTCTTATAGTCACTATACCTATCACCAAAACAAAGACGTCTAGATCGTTTACCGTGTCAGGTGAATTTTACGAAATTTGTAGAAAATATTTTGCACTGCGACCACCACATGCCACATCGGACTGCTTATTTTTAAATTACCAGAATGGTAAATGCACCATTCAAAAAGTTGGCATAAATAAGTTAGCTGCTATGGGCAAACAAATTGCTATGTTTTTGAAACTTAAAAATCCTGAACTTTATACGGGCCATTCATTTCGTCGATCTTCGGCAACAATTTGTCTGACCGGAGGTGGTGACATCACAACCGTGAAAAAACTAGGGGGATGGAAATCAACCGCAGTTGCCGAAGGTTACATCGACGACAACATAAATAACAAGTTAGAACGAGGAAGAAAAATTGTGGAAGTAAATAACAAGAATAATTGCACCGTGCAAAGTGTAAATAACATTACTAGTACAACTACAACAGGAAGTACTACCTATAATTTGACGGGTAAAGAAAATCCACCTATAACTTTTAGTAACTGTACTAATATTACTATTAATTATAATTACCATGATAATAAAAATTAATAAAACATTATTAAATTCATATTGTTATTCTCCTGAAAGTAGTATTCGACTCGCGTGTAATGGCTATTACCCACTCAGATAATTACACCACTCGCTAGCGCTCGTGGTGCAAGTTTCATCTTCGTGGGTAATAGCCATCATTACACGCTCATTGAATAATATACTATTACATTGTGTGATTTCAGTATGTATTTGTATTTTTACGGTTGAAGACTTGATGAATTCAGGGTGAATTATTAAAAATGGAAAGTTGTAGCTTTTAAATTTTTATTTAATTTGAATATTAATTTAGTAAAAAAAATGGCCCATCAGGTACATACCGGGTGTAGAATTAGTGGCGGCTCGTTCATGAGGTCATTCGGTCAATGACCTCCCAAAAGAAAGAAGTGAAAAAGGCAGTATCAAGACTCTTTGTTTTGTGGAATATAATAATATAATTATTGCAATTAACAATATTTGAATTTTCTATTGAGTTGTCGCGAAGAATTTTATCCACGGCGGAGCGCCCTGGGTCAAAGCCGACTGATGCCCTCGTTAAGCGAATGCTGGTAGCCAATTGTAACGAGGTTGACAGAAACAAAGCTATTGCATTTCTACATTGTACCAAACAAAAAGAGTGTCTCATTGTAGAATCGAATCATGTAAGCGACGTAATGCATGCTTGAGATAAAGATAGAAAGTCGGACGTCCGACTAACAGATTGTTACTGGTAGGAGGTACAATGTAGGATGGTGTTCCTCTTTACTTCACTGCAGTCAGCTGACTAGCTACTAGTGTTTCAAATTTCATCATGTCGGTACTTCAAACAATAAAAGAACTCCAAAATAATAGTAATCATAATTTAAGTTTTGAGAAACGGTTGGAGCTTAAAACAAATGTTCGTCCACTCCCAGAAATGCAAATTTGTCAGACAAGCAAGGACACAAATAAAGAAGTTCACCGTATTTGTCATAAAGGCATGTATGATTTGTCGTATTGGATTTTTATTTGATTTTTTCAAATGGAAATGATTCGCTGTGGTGTAAGAACGGTGTCAGACTTAAAACCATAAAATGAAAAATAAGAAAACACTCAATATCGGCAAAGCACATGAAGAGTTCCATGATTTATGCTACAATAGGACGTGTTGATATTCACAATTGGACCGTGCGTATAGAAAATCCATAACAGATTTCAACGAAAAGGTAACAAAAAATCGATGTTAAAATGTAAAAAAAATAAGTAAGAAAATAAAGAAAGTAGGTACCAGCAAAGGTAAAAAAATTAGTACGTGAAATGTACAAAATATAAAATAAAACGAAGAAGAAATTGTTGAGAAAGCGATAAAACACTAATCTCAAATACTAATTATACCTATAAGCGAAAATAGAAAAGAAAATATATGAGGAACAGCTATTCTGGGCTGAGTAGATGAAATAGAAGGATCAAAGAAAGAAGCAGAAATAATTATACCAACAGAAACTAAATATCATAACAAAGAAAATTAAAACTAACAATAACAACGGAAAAATAGGTATTGAAAATAAATTAATAAGTACCTGGCGACCGAGCTCTTCTCGGCACTTATTTTTTTGTAAAATTGTGTTATTTCTGAAAAAGTATTGAGATAGTACATGTCATAATATTCGATACGTCTCATGACTCGGAAGTATAGGCTCCCCTTGAAACACTTCGTCCCGAGGGGCCCCGTTGAAACATGGGAGCCCGAGAGTCTCCCTTTGAAACAGTTAAGACCGAGGGGGCCTCCCAAAAAGGGAGCCCGAAGGGCCCCCCCGAAAAGGGAGCCCGAGGGAGAGGGGCGAAAAGGGAGCCCCTCAAAAATGGAGCCCGAGGGGGCCCCCCGAAAAGGGAGCTTGAAGGGGCCCCCGAAAAGGGAGCCCGAGGGGGGCCCGCAAAAAAGGAGCTCGATGGGGCCCCCCGAAAAGGTAGCCCGAGAGGAGGCCCATCGAAACAGGCGACCCCGAGAGACGGCCCTTCAAAACAGGCAAGAACGAGGAGGGCCCCCAAAACAGGCGGGCCCGAGAGGGCCTCATCGGTCATCAACATAATTATAGAAGCCGAAAGTTGAATTTGTTTAGTTCTAAAATTGGATTTATGTATGAGACAAATTTAATTGACTTAAAGTCTTCAGGGGGGCCCATTGAGACAGACAGGCCTCCTTGAGACATCCTTGGGACAGGGAGGCGTAGCTACCATCTGAACTGCCGTAATACTTACTACGCTAGTCGCAGTCGTTTCATTCACACGCCTTCCCGCTCTCATTCATCCCCACCACCAAATTGTCAGGTGATTGTCAGTATGACAGCGGATAAAGGATCTTAAAAAACCGTTTTTCTGTGTAAAATTGCGTTTCTACAAGAAATCCAACTACATAGGTAGACTTAAAAAGCAAAACTTTATCTAAATACAAAATTTCATCCAAATCGTTAGAGCCGTTTTCGAGATCCGCGAAATATATATATAAATAAATAAATTTACAAGAATTGCTCGTTTAAATATATTAGATAGATTAGATATATTATATTATTATATATTATTATAAGCACTAAATTACTGGAGGGGAATTCAGTTGAAACGAAAAATGTATGATTGATTATATTATTTTCCGATTAAGACAAGTGAAAGTATCGAAAATAGAACATGTTTAAAGAAAGGAGCAAGGAAAAAAAAAGTGAATCCGGAATAAAAAGCCATAAAGAATTGAGAGAAATAAAGATAAATTTTGATGTAACTGAAGGACATGGATTAAAAGAGAACTGGGATTGATTCAAAAAATGTAGCAATGCAGAGCTGTGAAACTACAAAAAGAAGCAAACGGTCCTCAGAAATTAAGCAAATAGTTAATGAGAAGAAAAATAGCTGGAAAAGGTATATATGTTTAGAGTCCACTTTGCGAACATACCCTTCAGCACAAAATGCGTTTAGAGATGAATTAATCCAAAAATAGTCCGTGGGCATTTGCGTGTCGCGTTCGACACGAATTAGTCTTACCCCGTGCCAAAATCTTACACCGTTCGCCGCTTCGAAGCGTTTAAAGCCGGTATGAATTAATCCAAAAATTGTTCGATAAAGGTTTGCAAATTGTTTTGGAAATTATTTCAGCGGACATGAAATGTGTCGTGTCGCTCTAAAATCTTACACTCGACTAGCTGCCGCTTGCGCTCCCCTTCCGGGCTAAAATTTTGCGATCTTGTGTCGGCGCATTTTCGTATCGGACGCGAATTAGGCTTACACCGTGCCAAAAGCAAACAAGAGTTAGTATTAGGGATTTATGATATTGCATGTTCGTGTGGGGCGCGACGCATTTTCGTGTCGGACGCGAATTGGGTATACCACGTGCAAAAAATCTTACACTGCAAAAGGAAGGTTCACTTAAAAAATATAGGGACCTAGAAAATTGTGATTGTGTAAGAAACCTACGTTTTTCCATTTCTCACTCTTATTTATTTAAGTATGTAATTCTTTCCTTTTCGGTCTTACTCCCTCCATACTCGGAAACTAATCACGTAGTTATTCGCCCGCAAAACAGTTGTGACGCTAGATTGCGGCGGCGGTTGTCTCGAGCGCCAGTTTTTACGTGGTATGCTCCACGAGACCACGGGTAGCGAAAAGTCGGAGTATGGAATTCCAGAGGTCAACTGTCTAGTGTGGCGGGAGGGAATAATAAAGCCGTTTCGGTGTTGAGTGTTTAATGTTCCCCTATTTACAATTATTTACAGAATATTTACACAATTTAATGACTTGGTCGGTAGTAACTCGGTGACGAAATTTGAGATTCCCCCTGTACACCCCTGTCAAATTGCACCCTGCTTACGGCGGTTCAGAATCTGGGCGTTTCGGTTTGAGAATCGTTGATGACAAAAGTTGCGAGCCACCCAGTAGACGTCGGCGTACGGTTACTTGAAGTTTCGAAACCTGTGCGGTTACTGACAAAAGTTATGATGCCCCCTGTAGACGGTGATGCAAGTGATTCGGAACCCGAGCGGTTGGTGATCAAAACTATGACGCCCCCACCCCTTGAGTACGGCGGTTCAGTTAGCAAAAGTTTCGGAACCCGGGCGGTCCATGACAAAAGTTATTCTGCCCCCTGTAGACGTCAATTCACCCCTCCCTTGAATACCCCGGCCCGGTTATTGGAAATTTCGGAACTCACCCGGTAGACTTCGGCGCGCTCGCTCCCCGTATACGACACGATGATTCGATTATCACAAGCTTCGGAACCCGGGCGGTCGATGACACAGTTACAACAGTTACGGAACACCCCGTAGTATACGTTTATCGGCGTCTCCCGGGACTCGACTTGCTGATTCGCGGGGCGGGACGGTGAGTTCGGGTTACATCCGGGCTAGCCAGCAGAAAACAAGTCGACCAGTAAAAACCGAGATAAGATGTTACGATGGCTAGACGTGGGCGGGTGTGGGGTAACTAGCAAAGAAAGAGAGAGACGGGTCTGGTTGATCTGGAAACTTGGCCAGCGTTGAACCCTGGGATCCCCCGCGTGAAACCAACCTTCCAGAGACCAGTAAAAACCGGGATAAGGCGTTACGTAGGCTAGTTACCGGAGAAGAGTAGGAGGGAGGTGGGAAGGATGGTTGGAGCCCCTCACCTTAGTCTGCTTCTTTTATAGATCTATGGTGGCGTGATAATGACGTAGCACGATGCGCACTACTTGTCGCAATGCGGAGGAGTGAGGGTCTTATCATCGTGTTATCATTTCTTATCTTCTCTCCGGCGTAAAATCGGTTCCGGGCATTGTATTGGCTCCGGAGCAGTGGCGTCCGGTACGCGCTTCTCCGCTGGTTAAGATTAAAGGGCGTGGTCGGGCGTGACAAGGTCGGTGGTTGGTGGTGGTGGTAGGTACTCCGGAGTAGGCTCGTCGGGAGCGCGCTAATTTTCCGGTGCACGGTCTTGTTTAAATAGCGAACCGACGGTGCGCTCCGCGGTGTCAATGTCGCTTCGCTGGCAGTTCTTAGTTTGGTATTTACGTCCGGATACTTTTGTGACTTCGTTATACAGTTTTTTATGAAAAAAACGAAAAAATAGGGGTAAACTCTATTTTAAACAATTTTATTTATAAAAAAAGTTTCAAAATTCTGTATACAACTCCATTGTAGAAGTAGTAAAATATATCATATATTTCATGAACATCTTCAGTTCATCATCTGTTACGTCGGTGTCAAAGTCTGCCAGAGAAATTATGACGGTGGTGATGATGGTGGAATATCGTCCAATTTGAAAATTGGCGGAAGGAGAACAAGATCGCTACAATCTCCGAAAACACTTTACTAGCGTATTTTGCACATCCCTAACGACCTCCAAAAACGTCTGTCAGCCATGGCTGGAACCTCACAATAACCTCCATCATTATAAAAGAATTCAACTCACAAACAATGAACTTGAATAGGAGCAGGGCAGCTCACGATTTAATGGAGGAGCACTGCGGAGAGAGGAGTTGGGATGTAGCCTTGGTGAGTGAATCCAATGTATGTAAGAGTTGCGGGTAGCAAGAGGTGGTTTATGGATCGAGGTAGTGATGTCGCCAAAGTGATCAAGAATCGGAGCCTTCGCCCCAGTGCCAAGGGTGGAGACGTGGGTTTCGTGTGGATAGAATTCGATGAGTGAACGGTGTACAGAGCTGGAGGCAGCCTTGGATCGGCTGGCCCACAGTAAATGGAGCCAGACGAAGCCGGGAACTTCAACGCAAAGTCGCCGGAATGGGGAGGGACGATGCGAGACCGCAGAGGGACTACCATGTCGGAGTTTGTGGCGTCGCTGGGACTGGTCGTCCACAACGACGGAGAGAAACCGACGTTGATAAGGGGAGAATATTCTTCTTTTATTGACTTCACCCTAACTTCTGCCTCTGTTGTTGGCAGATTGACCAGATGGGAGTCCCTCAGTGATCACAGGTACTTGTCCGGGGGCCGGATCCTGGGTGGAAAGTGGTTAGAACGAGGGTGGAGGCTCTCGTTCCTAGTTTTAAAGGGGAGGCTGCGGCCCGTTTGCGAGTTGACGCAGGCTCTGATGGCGGCATGTGACAGCGTGTTTCCCAGGAGAAGGCGTCAACAAAGCAGTGCACCGGGACGAAAGCCGGCGTACTGGTGGAATGACGAAATCGCCCAGGCGAGGAAGAAGTGTAAGGCTGCGAGGCGCGGGCTGACGAGAACGAATGGCGCGCGAGCAAGAGATGGGAACAGGTGCAGTAAGATCGACCTATTCGGACTGGGTTACAAGATAGTGACCCAGAAACTGAAGATCGACGACAGCAGAGCGAATGTTCCGTTGACGCCGCAGTTTAAGTTACAAGTCGTGGAGCAGCTCTTTCCGAGGCATCAAGTGACAGAGTGGAACGTCGAAGACGGCGACATGGCCGACGCAAGGGATTTCGAAATCGAAGAAATCAAAGAAGCCGCCCGCAAGTTGCGGCCCGGCAAGGCACCAGGACCCGTTGAGGTAGTCAGAGCGATCGCAGCCGGCGGGGCGGGCTGCCTGTATCTCCGAGAGGTGTACAGCAGCCTGCTTCGTGACGGGATCTTTCCCAAAGAGTGGAAAGAAGCAAGACTTGTTCTGTTGAAGAAGACAGGGAAAGAAGGAACGGCACCAAAGGATTACCGTCCCTTGTGCTTCCTTAGTGATCATTCGGCGGCTCAATGAAGAAATGGCAGAAAAGGGCGGCCTCAGCGATACCCAATTTGTTTTTAGACGGAGACACTCAACCATGGACGCCATTGCGGCAGTGATGGAAACGGCGATGTGGGCCAATTCAGGGCGAACCAGGGCGAAACATTGGTGCGCCTCATGGATGCCTTCGAGGAGCTCGGCATCTCGGTGTGCCTGAGGAGAGTGATAGGTAGTCACCTATCGGAGAGAGCAATCCGGCTGAGAGATGGAGGAAACATAGGGCTCGGTTCTTGGACCTACTCTGTGGAACATTGCGTACTGTGGGGTGCTTTACGACGAGAGAGAGAGAGATTGAGCACGCCCGGGACACAGAAGTCGCGGGTCTGCGCGATGAGAAAGGAATGACGGCACCTATGGCCGCGATGGACCGAAAGTGTCTGCTCACGGCGGACGGATCAGCTCCGATGTGGGGGGGGCAGACTCTGGAGATCCGGCGGTGACGGAGAGAACGGTGTCGCAGATACTAGAACCCGGGCGTCGAGACGTGAAGACGTCAAAGTGATGCCGAGAGGTGATTCCGAGAGACGAAGCAGGAGGAAAAGAGAGTCCCGCTCGAACGGAATGCCGGGTCGGGGAGGATCCGGGTACTTGTCTGGCTAGCTACGGCGCCAGCTACACCCCTACGCCTACGCGATATCCTTTTGGACCTGGAAAATCTCAAGCTCCCCGTCAACATTCACAAAATGTGGTAACTCAAATCCCACCGCACAAACACGTAGACAGCCAGCCTTCGTTCCACTCCAGTGGGCCAAGTGTTACCAGCTTGGCCACCCCCAGACAGAATGCCCCAACGAAATCGCGTTCCCAAATGCACGTGAAGCCACTCCCCAAACAAGTGCCAACAATAGTAGTAATCCCAATAATTCACATTGACAGCTGTTGACAACCACTTGGACTACACAGCGAAGTATAGGTTAGGATTGTCCTGGGATTGCCAATATTACATAAATAAATTATACTATTTTCAGTAGAATTATTATAACACCGCTTTTGTCTACTATGGCACGCAAAGCGTATCGTAATAGTAGAAAAAATATAAATATTTGAGAAAAACTACTATTGTCAAAGAAAATTAAAAATTTCTTTGGTTTTTCTTCAATTTTGGCAATAAATTCTATTTTATACAGGGTCTTCAAAAATGATTCATACATCCAGACTTTGCACGTCAAAATTCTTTATCTAAATACATGTTAATTTTGTTTTCCAGAGGCAACATAATGTATGAATAATTTATGTAGAGCCAATATTATAATTGACGTGATAATTTAAAAATAATTTAAACCTACTCACCCGTTGAAAATTAAGATTTTCGGTGGTATTTAGTGATCCAGGATTTAAATTTATACCCTGTGTCCGTTTTTGTATGGGTTTGGAATATAGCTCTACAAGAACTTTCTAAAAACACACAGTTAAATGAGAACAATAAATGCTATAAACTAAAATACTTTCTGTGAAGACTTTTCTTCTTGTTTAGGTTCCTTAGTTTTGTTTAGTTGGTTATTTATTTCCTTGTTGTTACTTTCCACAGCGGGAGGCTGAAAATATGCGGAATGATAAACTGGTGATCAATTATTTTGAAAAATTGTTTTTGAATATGTATTATTATCTAAATCTTCTTTGTCTTTAATGTTATTATTATCTAACTACCTGTGAAATTAATGTGAAATAAATATCGTTATTAAAAATATAACCACGTTCAGTGACGATAAACAAGTAGTCAAGGAAGAGACAACAATACAAACACAAAATGTATATGTGGCAAGTTTCTCAATATTGAAATATTTACCGACCTTTTGTTGTGGCGATCGATTAGCATTGTTACTGTTTTGTGGTTGTGCAGGAATTTTATTTGAATGACGTGGGCATAGCTTGGGCGTTTCTACAAGAGAACCCTGAAATGGAAAGGCGTTTCATATCTTTGAAATATTTACTCTTTTTCTACATACTTTTTCTTGAGATTTACTCTGAGAATTTACCTCATCTTTTTGAACGGATTTTTGACTGCTTTTTGAAGGATCTGAGGCAGTCTTTATGGTTTTCATTACAACTGGTGCGACTTTTGTATTTGTGTTATCAGACCGACTATTAATTTTGTGTTCATGATTACATCTCTTGTAGATTATTTGAGTGCCCGCCTTCTGGTGAAAGAGGATCAGAATTAACAATAACATTTATTGGTCATCTTGCTCTTACGATGGGAGTTCCATGTTTGACATTATTTTTATTCATTTTATTAACATTTTTGTTGGTATGAGGACATTTTTGGTACATCACAATTGAATTGTTCTAAAATTTGAAGGCATAAACCTTTATTAATTTTCTCAGTGTGTGTACCTTTGTTTGTGGAGCCTCATTGTCGTGACCTGTGGATCCTACGTTTTTCAGTATGTTTGAAATCGGTTGTGTAAAATGCCCATATTTCTTTAACATTTGAATGACAGGACTTTGTGTTGGCTGGAATTGGAATTTCACATGGGCTGTTTAATACTAAGAACTCTTACTTTGGGTTGTGCTGGATGACCACTCTTAGGATACATAATGAATAATTAACGAAAAACGAACAATTTTGGGAAAATGAGTGATTCACAACATACAATTTTGACAATGTCACAAACGTTACGTTTTCATCTGACTCTTGTTATTTAGGTTAAGAAAACTAGTTTTAAGAAAAATTATATTTATTAACTTCATTCAGCCTAACAAAATATAAAGCTGCAATATTTTATCGTTAAAGCAACAAGTAGGTACATGGTTGTCGTCTTAAATTATGAGAAAGCTACAACATTAAATAGAATTTTAAAACATTAACTTTCATTTACTTATTTGTTGCAGTTGGCATTGATATGTGGCAGTAAACTTTCTTCAACTAAATTAAAACAATCTCTAGACTTGACGCAATTTTTATTTCCATCATCATTCTGTGCACCGTTTAAAATATTTTTACCCTTCAAAATACTTGCAGTGTCCCGATCCCAAAAGCAGCCTTCCTTGTGCAATTTGATTTCGTTACTGTCGGTGGATTTATTTCTTGCCGCCCATTCGTTGAAAAACCCCAAATAACTAGTACTTTTTTGGTGATCAATGGTGCCTTCGTACTTAATGTTTTCTTTTGCGTTTTGTTGTTTTCTAGAGAAAAAAATAACTTTGTTAGTTTTACTTTTACAAGAACTTTTCCTTCTCGATACCCTTTCACGCTTGCTTTTGCCACCGGTATCACCTTTCCTTTTCGACTCAGATTTGGATACTTTCATCATGTCAACTTTAGGTACTTTTGGACTCTTTACCGATTTGCTCAAATCGTCGATTAAGTCTTCAATTACTGGACCCTTGTACAAACTAGGAGACGGCAGTTTTGGTAGATTTGTTGGTGCTGTTGAGCTTCTTTTGACTTCCAATTTTGAAAATTCGTGCTTTTTATTAAGCCACATCTGGGTGCTGTTTTCAAACTCTTTGATCTTGTTTTCTTTAGGCGGGAGTCGTAGCCTATTTTGCTTTTTGAAAATTTTTCGTCCACGAACTGAAAGATTCATTCCCAAATAAGGAGGTACTCTTGGCAGATTTTGGCGGTAGACTAATTCGAAGAGACCTGTGTCGGCAGTTGGGTCTCTTTTTCTGTCAACTGCAACTAGAATAATACTGCAATAGTGAATAAATTAAAGTTAATAGAGACAACCTTTTACTAAATCTTCCATACATTGAGGACACATTCGACTAGTTACAGTGGTAGATGAAGATAAATCTGGACTACAATTGATTTCGAGCAGCCAAGGTTTGTAATCTTCTGATATCATAAAGTCGGCACCATATATTTCGAAGGTATTTTGCCGTCGATCCATAACGTCCTGACTAGCCAACATGGCACAAACTATTCCTTCTCTGATTCCAGGGAGAATAACATCATGCCATTTATCTTTGGCGCCTATCTGTTTTAAGTACGTTTGAAAGGTGTGACAATCCCACATATTATCGTGAGGTAGGGCTTTGTCTCTTTGTTCAACGTTTGTGTATTTACATTGAACTGCATGATTTGTCAGATGCAGAGATTCGTGAAAATTATCTAAAGAGAAAATTTGGCTGCTGAACCTGAGATAGTTCTCCCGGTACATCCAGATGGTTAAAGGCTGCACGTTTGACACTATGAACCATTGGCGGATGTCAAACTTGGTTTGGTGGATCAAAAGAGGTTTCTCTGTAACCAAATTTTACGAAGAGTAGATAATGATTTATTTACTCACCAACGTATTTTTGCACAACATATTTGAGCTTTAAGTTCATTACTTTTTCTACTTCTGACACCGTCTTAATGAGTTGGATACCTCTTCCTCTGCATTTGTTTCCGGGTTTTAAGATCCATATATTTTTCATTCCGTCCATGCTGAAGTCAGGCCAAAATTTCTGGAGCTCATTGAGAATGTTTTTCGACTTGATGTAATAAGTCGTTAGAGGATGATCCACAGAAGTGTCAAGCAGAGCATTCTTGTGCATAATAGAATTATAGTGGTTTAAAAACAATTCCCATTCGTGATCCCAAATCCGTTGATATTCTTTATCGATATCCATGTGTTTCTGGATTTCAATGAACTCGGTACAACGATCAAGTGCAAACTGTAAGGTACTCAGTGGTATTTGACCTTCTGGTGACTGTATTCCGAACTTATTCTCAGTATCGTATTTGTGGGTTAACCATTTCAAAACTCCCATGCAAGCAGTCAAGCGAAAATCCTCGACAAAATGGCTAAAGTGATCAGGAAATCCTAGAAAGTTTCAATTACAAGATGTTTTGTTATTAGGAAAAAAGACAACCTAGGACGTAACATCTTGGAAAGTTAATGCTTGATACGCCGGATTCATTGTACCAATAATGTTGCTGCAGAAGTAAAGCTAATCCTTCTTTAGAAGCAAAAAGTGACTTGCTGAAACGGTTCATGAGTTTATAGCTGTTCGATCGATGTAGAAGATCTGCTTGATCTTTCCGCATGCTCCAGTAGAAATCCACATCAAAGTTCTGAAGCATACGTGACATGATTGTTTTCTCACATTTTTCTATATAGGCGCTGGGTGTTTCCCAGTCATGTTTTACTGGAAGATTGCTAGTTAGGTCATCAGTATTTGGCGCTGTTGAGGACTTGGCCCTGGTAACTGTGGGTTCGTACTTTTCTATCCAATTACGCTTCAAGAGTTCTCTTCGAATAATTGGCCAGCCACCTAAAACGTAAACACTAAGAAGTTTTGCGAAACCCAGCAAATTGTCATTCGTCTTACCTTTTATCGTAAAAACCTTATGTTCTTTAACGGCCGTCTCCACAATTTTTCTTAAGCGACACAAGCGCTCGGATGTTATGGTACATTTATATTTATTTTCTATGCAACTATTGGATCTTTTCATCACCTCGCCAGACCCTGCTGTCTCCATCAAGTGTTTAGGAGTGGACGGTGCGCTGGCCACTAATGGTGAAACCATTAGGGCCTGTTGAAGGGTTTCAGTAGGTTCTGGCATTATTTGGCATGTTTTTGCAGATTTGATGACATGTGTCACGGGTTTTATTTCCCTGGACAACCGTTCGCGGAAGTTGCCCAGGGATTTTTCTCATCTAAGCATTGGGAACTTGGGATTTTTCGATATCAGTCATTTGAAGAGCTACAACAAAGTGATAAATACATTATTCCAAAATCATTATCTCTTATTTTTTTATGTATATTCTTTCAGGGACACTAATTTACTCGAACAATTTTCTTTTATCTGATTTTTTTTATTATAATGTTTGCTAGTTAATTGCTTTTAAATAATATCAAAATGTGAATATTTTTAAGATTATTTATTATAAGGTTATTGGCGCTGCAGATGATGTTGTTTTCATAATGAATTCCTCATTTCTCTGGTCACTAAAAGTTTTTTTTGGATTAATAACTTGTAGTGTTCTTATAGCTTTTATCTCTTCCTCTTCTCTCGCTACATCTTCTTTTCGGGTTTAGAAAGCCGCTTCTGTTTGCTTCGTCTTTTTCCATTTTCTTAGCTCCTTTAATGCTTCCTTTTTCTAAATTTTTCTGTAAAACTTTCAAGAATATCTGCTAATAGTAAAACATCTAATTTTAAAAACAAATCATGCCATTAACTTAAGATTACTCACAACACCTTTGGCTCGGCCTTCTGGACCGTCCTCTTGACAAACAGATGACAATCATATGTTGTATTTTAAATTGCAATTTCTGCATGCTGTTCCTCTGAGCTATAATCATCGTGTCTCTGATTTTTTTTCTGTAAATTCTTTTTTGCATATATAGCATGTTTTAGCTTTTCTGTACTCTTTCAGATCTACATCTGTCATGGTTTTATTTTCCTTTAATACTTTATAGATCGTTTTGGCTTGGACTGTAATCTGTTCTATAAATATTTTATCTGCATTTTCTCCTCTAGAAATTTCTAACGCATTTTGGATACTATTTCCATAGACACTCTTTATATAAACTTCGTAACTGCAAGGAATGTGTAGCTGTGTCGTCCGACTATATGATTTTTCTGGATTTCGTTCACATATCTGAATTGGCTTTAAGAGTGATTCAAAATCGGAATAAATCACATACGGGTGTCTAAGCATTCTTTGAATATTTTTAAATGCTATCGTTGGTTTAATTTCTATTCGATTTTCTATTTTAGATTTAGACATAACAGGGAAATTTTCAAAATAAAGTAGATCAATATTTTTATCACATTCTTGTTTTTTATTATGGTATAATGGGTAGAACGTAGTATCTTCAAAACTGAATACTGTGATATTAATTCTATTCAGTGTTTCAAATTTAGTAATATCTTGAATTTTAACTGGAAATTCAATTCCATTAAAATTTAATAAATCTTTGTATTTTGATTTGAGATATTGTGCCCCTCTTTGTGGATCTTTTTTTGATGTTTTTAAAGCACATGAAACTGGATATCAAAAGCACTAATTATCTTTAGTTTTTATAATGATACATGCTTTCTTATCTTCTATCCATAACAATGACCAATCAGGGCTTGAAATTTTGAATTTTAAAGGACGCTAAAATTTTAACACCCCTCTAAAAATTACAAAATAGGCCCCTATATTTGTTAATATTAATACTTAAATTGTCTATTCTGCTTAGAGCCCAGCCTGATCCACATCTGGATATAAATAAATCTCTTTGAGTATCCCAGTAATTAATTAAATCATTTTCTCATCTTATTATTAGATTAGGTAGTTGAAACTTATGAACCACTTCTTGTTCTAAATTTTTTTTAATTCTAAATTCTAACTCTAAATTAACTTTAATATTTTTATGCGTATCTAAAGCATTTTTAATAAGATTGTATATAATATACATATATTATATAATATATTATATCTTTTAAAGCTTTATTCATATATCTACTTATCTTCTTATTGTCTTTCTATTATCATAGTACTAAACATTTTGTTCATTTCGTCTATACTATCATTTCTTTCATCATTGTGTTTAGATGCTTGTTTATTTTTTTTATTTATTTTTTTATATTCCTGTTCTCTGGCTAACAATTTATCAATTATTTCTTGATTTCTCAAATTGGAGTATTTATATATTTCTTTAGTAATAATAAGATTTATTTCCTTGCCTTTCGGCTTTGAAAAGGATTCCTATTCCCATACAATACTAGATAAATAAATAATGTGTAAATAAAACTATAAAAACATAAACAATAACAATAGTTAAATTAATTTTATTTTCCTTCCATCTCTTCCCTCCTTTTCTCTACATTCTTTCTTCTGTCTTATACTCCTTTCATCCAGCCTAGTCCTTTCCCTTCTTCTCATATCAGTACTTTCTAATCTTCTCTCTCCTCACATTCTTTCATATGTGCTCTATTGTTTCTGCTCCTTCTCTGCACAGTCTGCACACTCTCTCGTCTCTATCTTTGCAGTATTTGTTTTCTCTTTCCTCGTTCCCACATCTAAACCTTGCTATTATTTTCTTATCGTTCTTCTCGCTTTCCCTTCTCAGGTATGCCGGTAATTCCTCCGTGATTAGTGACCTATACTTTCCATTGTACTTTGACTCATTTATCCTCGTTCTCCATTCCTGCTTCTGCACGTCTCGGTTCACCTCAACTATCTTTCTTAGTATATTTACTCCATTGTTTCTTCGCCTCTCGACCTCCTCCACTGCATACGCGTTTCTCTCGTAGTATTTTCTTCTCTTTTCCTGCTTTTTCCATTTTCCCATTCTTTATCTCGTTCCAACACTCTTGCAAGATCTTATATTCCGTTCTTTCTCTGATTCTCTATTTAGATCTTATTCCACGTTTTCCTGCTTCCACTCTTATCTTGTCACTCTTTACTTCTTCCAGTACGATATATGCTAGCGTTTCCCTGTCCAATCCTAGTACCCACCTCCAGTACTCAGCTTGGATTGCTTCCAGTTTTTTCTGCTCCTTCCCCCCCATATTTCTGCTCCGTACATCATGACACTCTGTACTAGCCTTTCGTACATCAATCCTCTCCTTCTTATATCTCGTCCGAATTTTCTATCGCCTATTCCCCATACTTGACCTACCACCCCGTTCGCTTTCCTTTCTAGTTCCTTTATATGACTTTTCTCGTTGTTAATCTCGTTAAAGGTGTAGCCCAAGTATTTCAATTCTTTTACTTTTTTTAGTTCTTTTCCTTCTCACTTCCATTCCTCCTTCTTTCTTCTGCCTCCTTTATGAAAAATCATCATTTTTGTTTTCTCCACGTTTAATTCTAGCTTCTTTCTTTTCAGGTATCTTTCTAGGCATATTATCCTTCCCTTCATTTATTTGGCCTCCCTCGCTCTTAGCACCATATCATTGGCGTATACCAACGAGTGCACTTTGGTGTTCCACTCCCCCTGCCTGCGCTAGTCTTAGTTTTTTTTCCAGGTCGCTTATATATGCCGCGAATAGACTGGGGCTGAGTGGGCATCCTTGTCTTACTCCTTTCGTCGTCCAGAATCTTTTACTCGTTTTCCCGTTTACTTTTACTCTGTTTATCGTTTTTAGGTAAATTTCCTCTATTCTGCTCACCAGCTGCTCGTTAATTCCTTTCTCTCTTACAATTAGGTACATCTATATTCTCTCTCTTATTACACTATCAAAAGCCGCCTTCAGGTCTACAACAGCGCGTACATCTTCCCTCCTTTCTTATCGAGTTCTTTATCTATTAGATGTTTCAAGATGTACACGTTTATCGATGGTGCTTCTCCCTCTCCTAAAACCCGCTTGTCCGTCTGGTAATAACTCTTTTTCCTCTAGTTCTTCCTTCAATTTCTCTTCCAGTATCATTGCGTTGATCTTGTACGCCGCTCAGCAGACTTATTCCTCGGTATTTCTCCACCTTTTCTTTTTTTCCTTTTTTGTGTATCGGACACACTATCCCCATCCGCCATTGGCTTGGTAACCCCTTCCCTTGCCAGACGTCGTTTACTATCTCCCTCATTATCTTTATTATTTCTTCTGTTGCATAGAACCACGCTTCATTTTGCAGTTCATCTTTTCCCGTCGCTTTTCGTTTCTTCATTCTTCCTATCAGTCTTTTAAACATTTCCTTCGTAATCTCTTCCCCTTTCTCTTGTTCTCTAGTTTCTTCTTCCTTCTGTCTCCTTTCCGTTTCGTCCTTTCCGTCTAGTAATTCTTTAAAGTATTCTCTCCATTCTTCTATCGTTATCTTCTCATATTCCCTCTTTTTCTCTTTTCGTTCTCTGTTTATGTATTTCCAAACTTCTTCTTCTGTGTTGATTGATCTACTTTCCTCTTCTTCTTCTCTTTTCTTTTCTTCCTTCTTCTTCTCGCAAGTGTCTTTGTATTTCTTTAATTGCCTCCGGTATTCTTCTCTCTATCCCTTCCCATTTCTCAATTTTCTTATTTGCTTTCTGGCTAGTCTTTTAATTTCTTTGCATTCTTGATCCCAACATCTATTTCTTCCCATTCTTTCTCCCACTTCTACTTCTATTTTCTTTGTTGTAATCGCTTCTCTCATTCGCCTTTCGAGTTCTTTCGTTCTTGTTTCGGTATCTTTTTGTTTTTCTTTTTTCTTTCAATATGTTGTAACGCACTTCTGTACTTTTGTATGCTTTCTTCTTCCGAGATTGTTTTTATAATTGTTTCTTTCTCGTTTTTTTTTTCTTTTTATTTCTTCTCCGGCGATTTGTATTTCTAACGGTTGGTGATCTGATTCCACTCTGTTTCCCACTTCGAATCTTCTTAGTTCATCCCATGCATGTTGATTGACTATTGTGTAATCAATCACTGATTCTCTTCTCTGCTCCACGTACGTAAATTCCCCTGTATCCTCTTCCCAGTTCCCGTTCAGTACCTCGTATCCTCTCTCTTCTATAAATTCGATCATTTTTCTTCCTTCTTTATTTTCTGTCTTGTCTTTCGATGTTCTTCTCGCATCTTCTGTCTCATTATTCCGTCTTCCTAATCTTGTCCCAATTCTCTCATTAAAGTCGCCCCCAATTATTACAATTCTTTTTTTTGTCTCACTTATGGTCTCTTCTAACATTTGTTTTGTTTTACTCATCTCTTTACTGTATACTGTGATTATTTTAAGTTTTTCTGTTCCTAGTTTTAAATTTCTTTCTGTTATTCCAGTTCTCGGTAGTTCTTGTTTTGTTTTTATTTCGTCCTCAATTTCTTTTCTTACTCCTGTGATGATGTCTCCTTTCGCTCGTCCTTTCATGTTTTTCCTTTCTGCTGCTTGACATCTCCATACAAAGTCTCTCGGTGTTCTCTCTTCTATCTTCTTCCACTCCTTTTCATCTACCCACGTTTCTACGATTCCAATTACGTCAAATTGTACTTATGTACTTCCAGAAATTTTCTCCTTTGTTTCTTATCCCGCTACATTCCAATATACCGATTTTATTCTTCCTTTTATTTTCTTCTGTTGCTTTTCCTTTGAATCATGTACTTTTTTCGTTTTGCCTTGTGTCTGCTTTCTCTTTCCCGGTTTTTTCCTTTCTCCTTTAAAAAATTTCCAGTCGCTCGGTGTCATCGTTCCATTTCCTCCAATTTTCCTCTACCTGAAGTTTCCTGTAGCTTACCCTTACCGCATTTCCTTCTTCCCTTTCCCTCTTCGGTATCGCTCTTATCTTTTTCTGTATCTGTCTTTCTTTCCTTGTTAGGTCGTTGTTTACAAAGATTTTCGGCCTTGTCTTATTTCTTAGTTTTTCTTTATTCCTCATGACGTTCATCTTCTGTTCCCAACTTTCAGTTTTTGCTAATATCAACTTCGCTATTAACTTCGCTTCTGTTTCCAACTCCTTTTCAACCCATTTCTCGATTTATTTTCTCATGTTTTGTCCCGTCTCTTTTAGTCTTAGCCCTGTTATTACTATGTTATTTCTTCTTTCACCTCTTTCTTTTTCATCCATCTTCGACTCCATCTGTCCTATCTTCTTTTCTAGGAAGCTTTTCTCTTCTCTCCATTTTTCCTCTTTTTCTTCTATCGCTTTCTTCAGTTGGTTCACTTCTCTCTTGAGCTCTTCCATATCTTCCCTGAGCTGTCTGTTGTCGCTTTTCAGCTCTTTCACTTCTTTCCTCGTCTCTCTTGTGTCTTCTTTGATTTGATTAAGGTCCTCCATTATTCTTTTTTGTCATTTCCTCCATCTCCTTCCTCACTTCTTCATGCCTTCTTTCTTCCCCTGGAGATCTTGCTGTTTTTCTACTTTTTTGATAGGCTAGTGAACTTTCTTCTATGTCTCTTTTTCTTTTAATTTCCACTTTATCTTCCTGAATTCCTCTTTTGCCTTCTTCCTGTTTCATACCGGTCCGCAACCTTCTACACTGTACCGTGCATTGTTGGTTCAGATACGAGGTTCTTTGCTGGTCAGATGTTTTAATCGCACATCGTAGCCACTCCCTAAAGCCATGGGGTGAACGAACGAACGAACTCTTGATGCCTCCCAGGCACACAATTACCAGAACGCCCAGCTTCACCGTAAAAGTTGTGTACAGCGTGCGGAGTTAGAGTTTCCTCCTCTTTGATGCAGATGTTGTTCTCGACGGGAGCCGAGAACACAATTACAAACATCTTCTTGGAGGAGTGGTTCAGCAGAACCACGTCAGGCTTGTTTGCTGATATCTGCCTGACGGTGGAGAACGAATAGTTCCAGTAGATCCGACACCATTAATTCTCCACAACGGACTCAATATCGTTCGGGGCATAAGGCAACACTGGCTATTGGACATGCCAACAGCATCTGTGTACTCTTGTACGATGCGCAATGACTGCGTCAGTTCTCGCTTGCTGGAAGCATACATCTTCAGATCGTCCAGATAGAATATGTGAGTGATCTTATACTTTCGGTCACCGGGTGTATCACAGCTATAACCCCTTGCACCGCGCGAGGCTACGGACAGCGGCAACAGTGAGATGCAAAACAGAAGAGGGCTCAAGGAATCTCCCTGATATCCTTGATATCAACTCGGTTAGAACTCGGTCCCGTCTGGATGTTATCGAGAACATTGTCTTCCAGAGTGACATCAGTTGTTTTATACATCTCATTAGTGGATCGGGTACCATAAGGCATTGGGCCAAGTGAATAATCAGCTCACGAGATGTTGTGTCAAATGCCTTACGATAGTCGATCCAAGCCATAGTTAAGTTGCATTTATATTGAACGGCATCCTGCGTGACGCACCTATCAATCAGCAGGTTTTCCTTGCAGCCGTCCACGCCCCTCTTACAGCCTCGCTGTTCGAAAATTTTCGAATACACGGGGTCAATAGCTTGGAATATTCGGGAGTACAGGAGTCGGGTGAAGAGTTTATAACACGCATTAAGACATGTTATTGGCCGGTAGTTTTGAAGCCGGGACAAATCGCCAGTTTTGGGTATCGCCCCTCGACAACCCATTCCGGAATAGGCCGCTCACCATTCAGCCAGGAATTAAATACCCTGGCCAGACGCTTATGTGTACTTTTGAATTTCTTCCACCAAAAGATATTAATTCCGTCCGGGCCTGTTGAGGCAAAATTTTTGATTCCCTTAAGGGTCTCTCCAATCTCTTCCGGGTTTATTGGATTGCACACCACTGGTCTTAATTGAGAACTTCTTACGAAGTTCTCAAACTGTGAAAGGGCTGGAGTGTCTTCACGCAACGGTTTCGTCTCCTCGTATATTTCCCTCCAAAAGATTTCGACATCCCGCACCGCCGGCAATTTCTCTGGTACAGGGTTGGACTGCTGGAAAAGCCCCGAATCTTTTCAAGGCGACGTTCGAACCTCTTCCCAGCCTCAGTGCTCTCACCAAGTCGGACCAAAGAAGAAAGCCGCGTCGCCTCTCGATAGACCATCTCGTTCAGGAGCAGGATGCCTGCATCCCGAGGGAGGTGCCTATCGAAGGATTCGTCCGCTGCAACTAAGTCGCTGGCTTTGGGCGGTGGAATTTTATGGAAAAACTTCCTGTTGGAAGGCATCAAATCTACCCGAACAGTCTCACGAATCTCCGGCTCGACCCGCTGTACCTCCGCCAATTGTTCGGGTGCTCTCTCATATTTGATTCGACGAAGGTAGGCCACATAATCGCGGAGTTTCTGTGGCGCGAAAAAGTGAGGCTCGCTATTCTCGTAGCAGTCGAGCAAGTCATTCCTGAGGTCGTTGGTCCACTCAAAGCGTCCATGGGCATTGCCTAAGTCGTCAACCGGTAAATCTCCGGAGACCCCACTACCTTCACCTGGCCCCTATCCGAATGGGACCGGTCGTGGGGGTCTTTTCCTGCTGTGTTGAGAACAACAGTTTAGGGCTCCGATTGGTTGTTAGCCAAAAGGAACCCCGGCCGGTAATAGGGTCAATATAAATGTTGATCCCGCAGGTCCGATTTGCACATTTAGCTCAGCTAGATGGTGTCGCTACTCACCAAGGCTTAAGATGTGGTGTGCCTGCCTGCCTAGTGTAATTTCATTATTATTCTTTGGTACATTGTGAGGAAGATCTGTAGCTATTCTTTAAAATGTGAAAATCAGATTGTTGTCTTTTTCGCGATTTGTAATATTCTATTACTATCCATTTTTCTGACATCCGCATTGTCAGTGTCAAAATTTCAAAAAAACTTTTGGCGAAACTGTACTTTTAGCACGTGTGTCACCAGTTTAGTTACAAATATATCAAATCGAGAAAGTAAGGTTAAGTAACTGGAAAAAAGATTACATTGGGCTCCTCGTTCTTGTCGTTCTCATCCTTGAACAACTCCTCAGTGCTCCTCAGCCCCAAACTTGAGAATAGCCATAAAGTCCTCCTTGTTGAAAGAGTTGTTATTTGAAGATCATTCTTGTCCAGATGGGTACGCCCGGTGGTGTCCATCCTTTGGATCTCCAAATGGTCCAGTACCATTTTCTGTTTGGCACGTTCTACGATTTCTTCCTCTACCGACCTGTAGATGTTCACTTAGTTCTTCAGTCGGATCGTGTGGCTTGAGCTTAGAGGTCGTTTTGCGAGATCCAATCCGAGTCGAATATGATCACAGTTAAAAGTATTCTCTTGCGTTTTCTTTCCACACATCCTTCTGCTTCTTGCATTATGAAATATGAGTACTCCTAACGCGCGAAAGAATAGAATAAGAAAAATTTCAATGACAGTGTCAATTTTTGAAATTTAAATGATTAGTACGAAGTACCAAAACACTAAAGAAAAATTACTACTAGGGATAATTAGCAGTGTCGCCAACATACTGTCACTTTGACAATGCGGAAGTCAGAAGAATGGATAGTACTAATGTGTCTTTTTGCTGTACATTTGTTTTCATTGTTAATTTATATTAGTTTTCGAGCTTCTAGCCCAAGGGGCGCTCTTGAACAGTCCGATTTAGTGCATTTAGCAATTGTTCTTTTAGAATTATAAATGTTTGTTATTACTCATTAACTTGTTTTCCGATTGTTTCCCTTTGTTCTCGAGTTACATGTGTTTTAAGATTATACGTATTTTAGAAATTAGTAGATGATGTAGATAAACAAAAACCTGTTTCTAAGCAGTTTTTTGTAGCATTGCAACAAAACAGATGTGGCTTGCCAGGTGTATATATTATAATTTTAGAGATCAAGAAACTGTTGATAAGGTATAAACAGAATCACGAAAATCATTTATCCGGTACCTACCACTCAATGGTGATAAAGGAAGTAGGCCGAAAGATGGCAGAATATCCTACATCATTTTTAATTTATTTTTTAGGCCTATTCCTAGAAGTTCTAAACTTTTGCATTTTAATGGTGACATTAGACATGCGTAGGCATATACAGTTACGGCCACGGAATTTTGGCCGTCACTTATCATTTATTGTTATAAGATGTAAGGCGACCCTTAGGTATTCGTAACCTAACTTTCTACTATTTCAAAGACTTGTCATTTTGACACTGACTCACTCGCATGAAAACACTAACAGTGACAAATTTTTAGATTTCAATTTCAAAAAGTCAATCATAATGACAATAAAGCATGGACTACATCCATTTTCTTTTAATTGACATTAAAATGACGGCTAAAATTCTATGGCCGTGACTTTACATAATGGTTACCACAGTTTTGTCTTTTTTGCAGCTTGATGACACCAATGAAACGGCATATCGTCGGTGAAATGTGTTAACCTGCTAACTCCATTTGACAAAATTTTAGAGGAGACTATTAAAACGCTTGTATTTCGGAGTTTATATTAAAGAATTTGGAGATATCAGGTGTTATTCAGACAAAATGTTTTATGTTTTTTCTCAATAATACCTGCTGTCTCCAAATGGTTTAATATAAACTCGAAAATTCAAGCGTTTTAATAGTCTCCTCCAAAATTTTTCCAAATGGAGTTAGCAGGTTAACACATTTCACCGACGATATTGTACAACAAAATTCAACACCGGCTCCACCCAAGACCAAATTACAGAAGCTAGAAGACAGCCGAGACAGTATCATGTGGACTTATCTTGTATCTGCCATGCATAATGCCATGTCTGTTAATCCTGTGTCTTTTTTTGATAACAGGTTCCAATCATTGCCGAACGTGCCAAAACTTTTGAAGAGGTTGTCAACACTCGCGGTTTTGTGGACAGAACTCTGATGTCAAAAGAGCTTTTAAAATCTCAGAATAAAAATTAGGTGCTAATTTATGCACAATTTGGGAATTCTATGAATCTCGTAGTGCTCCAGTGTTTTTTCAACATTGAATATGATGAGCATGGGGAAGAAGTACAAGAAGAGAATCGAAAAGCCGGGAAAATATTTAAGCGGGAACCGAACACTTTCGGCAGCACCCAGTTTTCCTGAACTTCAAGGGTTGCTCGCCTAAAACAGCGGAGCAGGCAAACATTGTGTGTGCGAATCAGGTGAAGGCAGCATACAAGCAACACGGGTACCTTATTAAAAATAACAAAAAACTTGAATGTGAGGCTCAAGACTTGAAACAAAATTGTGAAGCATGGATCGGCTATGGCTCTCAAGATCTTAATAAATTCAGTGATGATGACGAAAAGGAAGAGTTGAAGGACTTGTTCGACACTCTGAAAGTCCACTGGGGAGGGACCCCATACTTCTAGTCGACGAGATTGACGAGCCTCCGATCAAGGCCGTGGAAAATGGGATCTAGCCTATGGTGATATTTAGGATAAGCAGAGTTGATTCTGATTTCCTAGGTTGTGTTTTGGATACAACTGTTTTAATTGCTGGTGTGGCGATTACTGACATTTGTCACTACCAACAAAGTTACCAACCTGAGCGACTATAGATTTTCAAAATATTATGGATTAACATAATTATGTAGAGATTCAGAAACTTGTCAACAGCATCTTCACTGAGGAGTAGAGGGCTACTGAACTGGAGTTTATTATGAGCGAGTACAATGGCTACCACCAGATGCCTTATACCGAAAACGAGTTTACGAAATTGATGAAAGAGAAGAAACCGGGTGTCCTTGATAATAAAAAGAAAAGTCAATATGCTCGGTTTTGCCTACACTCTGTGCTCAAATACCTTCATCAGAAACAAATTGGAGTTTTAGATCCCAGTAAGAATATCTGTACCGCAGTGAGTGTTGCCATTGCACTCAGGGATTGTTCATTCTTTGATGATATGCAAAACCTGTTGTTTGCTGGTGAGATAGAAATCGAATACAATGATAAACGTTGCCTGGATGGTCGATCTTGCAATCTATAAGGAGGATCAAGAGCAAAGAGGTTCTCTGGCGATGACCCTCAAGAAACCAACTACCGAAAATCATTTTTGGGTAAAGATCCCAAATAAAGAAGTTAGGAAGCAATACAGAAAGATGTTTGAAACATTCTTCTGTATGAGGGGCGTTTAAACCAGCTTGAGTAAATTTGGAGCGCCACCGCGTCTGCCGTAAAATGGGCGCAATGCGCGCAACGTTTGCACTAACGAACACAAGTTTTGATAATAAAGTTTTATCATTTGGACGTGCTGCTAAATCGTGTAACTTGCCATGATGATTTAGCGTCAATGAGTGAATAATAAAAAACAGATTTGGCAGCCGCCGCCACAACAAGATGGCCGCCACAGCTTGTCAACATCGACCTGTCCATTTTGGAAAACCCTATATAAAGAAGATGGGGTAAGTAACGAGACACGAAACAAATGAGATCAAAGATGTAGAGAAGTCTAATCACCAGGCACACCCCCAAGATTCTAAAGCACACCTGTAGGGTAATTATAAACCACTATAAAAATTGTGCAAAATAGAAAATAATGCAAACAATCATCGCACGAGAATAATACGAAGAAGGCGCACTATTTAACAACCGATAAATAACAAATTGAAATGTCAGAAATATAAATACTTTGGAGTTAAAATTAATAACGAATGGCTAATTAACGACAGTGAACGAATCAGGTCAAGGGTATATCAATATCTGAAATCAATAAGAAGACGGAATGAAATAACCAGAACTTACCAGAAATATCAATGTAGTAGAAGCTAGATCATGTCGAATCTCAAGATGAGAATATCTTACAAAAACTGTAAATATTGAAGAAGCGATAGAGGCATAAACAAAATATCATCGAAGCAATTTAGAAGAAAACAACTTATAGGATACTACAGAGGATGAGGGAAGGAAATCTATCGTAGGAATAATATTACGTTATAAAATCTTAGAGGAAGGATCTGTAAATAGGACAGCGCAATGAAACTTACCATCTTTTGTAATGAATATTTTTTTGTCGTGGTAAATTATGAAAAACTATTGTATTTTCAAGCAGTAACTACTTTTAATCAGTTTTTCCCTAAAACATCAAAAACAATTTTCTTACAACTGCCAACGCACGTTTCGCCAATAATGTTGGCATCATCAGGGCGATAAGTAAACTTCGCGACGGCACCGGAAGCGGATGATGTCATGATGATGTCACCACGTATGGTAACGTGATTAATCTAGAACAGTCCACAGGCCATGAGAGCCTGTGTCTCATGAGCCTAGACTAGAAGATTCTGTTGCGGTGATCTCATACTATACGACTCTCGGACAAAGAGGATGATCTCATTCTTTAGGAATATTCGATTGCGCCGAAAGGATGATCGCATTATTCCCGGAATAGACGGAATCGAGAACGCCAGTGGGGGTATAAGAAGGGAACGAACGACGGAACGGGACAGTGTATTGGTAGCATCGTGAACAAGTGGTCAGCATGTTATCGTGAAAGTTTGTACATAGTGAAAAGTTTGTCTTTTTAATAAAAGTTTGTAACTACGGTGTGCACCAGAATTTCTTTAAATCCTCGAACCCACCCGGCTCAGGCTACGTTACAATATTGCCTAGATGCCTTGTAGCAAATTATTTATACAAAATTGACAGCTGTCAAACATTTATGACCAAATTAATTTTGGTGTACTGGTACTGGGGCTGCAGCATTGATGCAGAAGTGGTCAATCTTATCGCGCAGTAGCTAGAGCCCTTGGAAGATCAAAGTCGCTCAGTTCATATGTCAGAAGACGAAGGCGAGGCAGAAAACGAAACACACGTTATTAGAAGAAATTTTCTTTGTAATATACAAATGATAATACAACATTGTTTTTGATTAATTTGTATTCTTATACGTCATATTTTTGTTTTCTTTAAAAGTTGCAAATGAATCGTTTTTTGTTAATGTAATTCAACACTTTCAAACTGTAAGATCAAGTTTCTAGATTTATTTCTTTTGGATGATTTTGAAGCATAGGAATATTCCGGTCCCTTTGTTAATGTTGAGATTCTTTAATGATCTTTATTTATAATTGCTGTAAATTTAATATGTATTTACCTACTAGAATTGTTGTACATACGTTCTGGAAGAATCGCGGCGTGATGATTTCATCGTAAACTCGTGCGACCGAAAAAACTCTGCACTTCCGCAATTCTGGACGAATGAAATAGGACGCGAGAACGGCCGTCTAGCGAGTCTAAAGTGAATAAGTTACTGAGCGACACAATCCGTGTGACTCGTGCGAACTGTTGAAATAAATAACTGTGCCGTTATAACTCTGATATGTACATAGTATAGTGTTTAAATAAATTGTAAATAATAACTGTTTAAGTTCCACTGTTTTTGAATCTTTACCAATTTGTTGCAAATTATTTTAAAGCACTACACAGAGATATTTATAAGTGTTTACGACCCTAAAGTAGCTCCTAGACAGTCAATCATTTTGATCAAAAGCTGATTGAATCATGCATGATTGACCGTCTAGGAACCCATTTGATGGTTCATAGACGGTTAAATCTTTAATCATTCGATTGACCCCAGCTTTTGATAAAAATGATTGACCGTCTAGGGGCTACTTAACACAAACCACTGGGTATTATTTTATGTTTATTATTTTAATAAAACTCAGTCAACTAATTTTGTGTCGTCAAAAGTCAATTTGCTTTTAATTTATGGGGAAAGTGAAGAGAATATATCAGCTACGGTTACACTGTATCCAGACAGAAGAACACAGGTAAGCCTGGAAAATTTTCTACCTGAAAACTGACCCCCAATAAAACCCAGACAGACATAAAATGAATGTGCTGCAAGCTGTCGAAGATGATTCCCAAATTAGCAAAACCACCATTTCTAGAATACTGTGAGCAAGCATCACAGGTGATATCTAAAACCAATGGATCACCCCAAAGAAGTTGCATTTTGTAATTTTGTTAGAGAACAGATCCACACGATGGAGTAATTGTGTCTATTGCCATTATTATGCTATGGAAAATCCTCGATTGCTTAGATTAGATCATCGATTAACCTTTCCTTATCCTTAAAAGTTGAAACATTTTTTGCTAACTACCAACATGAAAAACATCAACTTTTAATAAGCCCTATAATTTTCTCCTATTTAAGCGTGACTTATAATGCACAGACCAAATTGTCGATCTTGATAAAAAATAATCACTGTACACTTTTTGAAAATAAGGAAATCAAAACCTTTTTTTAAGTCCTTCGATTTGTTTAGGGAAACCATGTTTAAAGCATTAGATTTGAGAAAAAAAATTACTGTTATTTATGCCTTTGTAAAGGTAATAATTAATTAATAAAGTCAATGATAACTAGGTATATTTACTTTAAGGAAATTAAATTTTAAAAGTTATAAATTTTGTAATGAAATATTTACATTTTAACAGTTACAAAAAAAACTTGTATGCGTGGTAAATTTTGCACATTTGCATAAGTTAAAAAGACAGAAATCAGTTTCGATGTCTAAAAAATCGATTACAAACTTCACCGAGTATTCATCAGATTAACAATCAAAACAAAATAAAAACTGCAAATCAATACTCACAAGTCCCAAACAAACACTAAAACAAAAATGATATGTCCTACATCAATACTCACATGTAAGAAGTAAATTTATTGTCGGTGCCCCTCCATTTCTTCGGATTTATTGTTGTTAAGTCAATAAAAAGTTACCGAGCAGTTATTTGCGGCTTACGTTGGGAAACGTTACGACGGCGACGTTAACCTGAACTGTGTTATAAGTGAATGCAACAGTCCATGGAGTTTTACGTTAACCCATTTCAGCATTGAGGGCTTCGTGCCCCGTACTTATAGGTACCAAGGAAATGCAATCGTGACGCCCCTGGTACCGTGCTAAACCGTCGTTTCGACGTCATCGGTGTTGACGCCTTCAAGAACGCGACCTGATACCAACGTCTCTGACAATTTAAATTTGAAAAGAGTAAAATTGAGGGTGCAATTTAAATTCCATTATGAATTAATGCTTAAAGTGGCTATCATTATTAGCGGAAATGGCACGAAAAGGCAAATTCGCTCTTATTTATTTGAATGCCTCTCCTAAAGTTTCCTTGGAAAGGTCGTAGTGTCACGTTTATGGAACGATAATTTATTTCAGGCAATTTAGGTAATTCAAAGCTTTCGGCGTAATAATTCAATAAGAACTATAAAAGCTAATGGTTTTGTTTTGTTGAGCGCAATAAAGGTACACTGAATTTCATTAAATATGCAGAACTGCACATAGGGTAAACCAGGTAATCGTTAGCACTCCGTCAATGATTGGCATTACACATTTATTAATTTTTTGTTGAGAACTCACATGTTTTATTTTAAAGAACGAATGCTAGACTTACTTATTCTTCAAAAATTCTTCTTTCCATCAGTGCGCATGTGCTTAATAGTATATTACCAGGTATTCGAAATTTAATAATTAAATCTCATTAAGTATTCTTGCAAAGTTTAATTTCAGTCAAATGTTTGCACTTAGTAAGCACTGCAACAATTGATATTATTACACAAATTATATAATTATTAAATCATACTAACAGTACATAATTTGTAATCGTAATTTTGTATGTGTCAGCTACTCACGAGTTGCCGCGAGGCTGCAGAAACAGTTTACGTGATTGCATTTTTTACCGATTACCTTACGTTTAATAATTTAAATTCGGATTTCCTGGAAACATCAGGTGAGTAATGGAATTTGAGGTCGGAAATTGGTCACTTTGCAACCTCTTTTGAAGTTGGAACGTAGTATATTACTGACCGATTGTGAATAAAATGATTTTGCAAATGTTTTCCAGGATACACTCGGTTTAAATCTAATATATGTATTTAAAAGAGCAATTATTCTTGTATATTATATATAAATTTATTTTGCGGATCTCGGAAACGGCTCTAACGATTTGGAAGAAAATTTGTATTTAGATAAGGTTTTGCTTTTTAAGTCTACCTATTTGTGTTACTTGTAGAAACACAATTTTACACAAAAGAACACGTTTTTTTAACAGCCTTTATCCGCTGTCATGCTGACAATTTCTAACACTTTGGTGGTGGGGATGAATGAGAGTGGGGACGCTTGTGAATCGACTAGCGTAATACCTACTTTACGGCGGTTTAGATGGTAGCTACGCTCTCCTGTCCCAAGGATGTCTCAAGGGGCCCCCTCGGCCCCCCTGCCTCAAAGCCCGCTCGCACTCCCTGTCTCAAGGTGGATCACTCGGGCCTCCTGTCTCAAGGGGGGGTTTCAGGCCCTCCTCCTTTGGGAGTCCCAAGGGGTCTAGATGGTAGCTACGCCGCTCTGTCCCAAAGGGGCCCCTTTAAGTACTAGGATATATACAATGGCGATGAAACTTGTTTTTTATTTTTGGCAAAATTAGGTAAAGTTATAGCACCTAAAGGATGCAGAGATGTCTACGAAGTAGAGCAAGGAGATATTAAACAGAATTTAACAGTTATGCATAACTCCACCCCTGATTATATATTATAATAACACGGTTGCCAAAAGCTATCTTAGTTAAAGTACTTGATAATTGGGGCATGGGACTTTCTGAAAATGGATGGATAAAATTTGACCTTTTTGTATATTACATCTCTATTTCAAGAAGAATAATTTTCAGTTTCCAGTATACTCCTTTTTGTGGCCAGAAGTCTCGCCTCACTCATCAGCTTAGCAAACTGTGCACTGATTTACAAATTATATTGTGAGCTCTTGTATAGGTATTTTAAGCAGCAGATGTCTCATGTTTTAAGCCATAAAAGAGCTTTTAGGAGCAAGCAGTGGTTGATTAGAGGCGTGAAAATCTATTCTGCAAATTTGGTAAGGAACATTTTTCACCTGTTCTTGAAAAAGCAATTGCATCTCTAAAGCCCGAGACGCTAGTTAACGGATTAGAGCATCTTGACTTTATTGCTATCCCGATAGTTTAGATTTCACAAAATCATAATGTAAATTTTACCAACACCGAAGTCTCAGTGAATCAGGATAGTAATGATGTAAAGTATTAAATATGCATGTTTTTTTTTTCAATAATTATTATTGGAGAAGAAAAATCTTAGATTTGAAAAAGTTGCTCAAATTTACGAGTTCTATCAAACCCCAAAATATTTGTATACATTTTCATAATACCCTGTACATATAAAGATAAGTCTTATTTTATTTATTTTAGAATAGCGCGTGAGTGTGACTATAAGTCTGCTAAAGCTCGACTGAAGGTGTCAACAGATATTCTAACTAATTTATTTGCAATAATTAATATTCATGATCTGATTTATTTATGGTAGCGAAAAAAACGCCGAAAAAACTTTGTACCCATTTTTAAGCATATTGCGCGCGGAGGACTGTGAGATTTGGCCTAGTTAAAGTTTATGTGGAAAAGAAGTACACTAAGCTAAAATTTATATTTAGTATGCGTTACAAATACATTAAATTATTATTTATATTATTGTAATAAAATAGTACTCCAAGCGCCCGATAGACTAGCGCTGCGGTCGCCACCACCGCCGCGGCAAAATTCGAATGTTCTCGCCCGGCCTATCCGCACAAAGGGATGTTTAATGTAACCCGTCATCTTTAAATACAGCCACGGAAGGCGATAGTTTTGCGAGACCAGTAATTTTTGATGTTTTTTGGTTTCTATTACAATTTGTGAAATCAGTGCAATCGTTTCCAATGCATAAGGGTCACTGGGGGAAAGGGGGTCATCACTAGAAAATTCTTCCTCACGAAGCAATGTTTGGGAATTCAACAAAATTGAAACCAAGTTCTGGGAATAACGGAATGTTAGGAATCGGTTTAAAAACCCGAAAGTTGCGCTTGAAGCCAGAAGGTCACAATAATAAAACTAATTTTTTTTCTGTGGTAATTAAAACCATTGTGGGAAAAGAACTGCGGATAGAGAAAGAAGTCAAGTATTGAGACTAATGTTAGATAGATACTTGGTGGGAAAGAAATGGGGATTAAAACCAGAAATGGTTCACTGGCTCTAGACTAAGGTCATAAATCGCAGAGTAAAATCACAGGTTACAAATACATTAAATAATAAATAGTCTGTGGTCAAACAGTCGCACAGACCACTGAATGACTTTCGAGCTGTGAATTTTGTGTAATTTCAAATGTTCTTTCTTCATCGCTATTGCAGGGAATTAGGTCCAACAACACATGTCAATAACGTATTTGTACACGCTCGGAGCTGACGTAATGGAACAAAATTAAAAACATATATATAAAGATTCTCAATAACTTAAAATTAAAATTTAAATATATCTATGTCGAACTCCACAAACTTTAATAACTGTAAGATTACTAATGGTACATGTTTCGGCAGAACACTTCTGCCATCATCAGCCCTTAAAGAATATAAAAAATTATCTAATTAATAATAATTAATTAAATATTTTTTTATATTCTAATAATAATATTAATATTAATATAAAGAATTATTTAATTAATTATTATTAATTAGATAATTTTTTATATTCTTTAAGGGCCGATGATGGCAGAAGTGTTCTGCCGAAACATGTACCATTAGTAATCTTACAGTTATTAAAGTTTGTGGAGTTCGACATAGATATATTTAAATTTTAATTTAAATTTACTCCACTTGGATTTAAGAACATTCTTCTTGTTTATTCTCAGTAACGTTCAAGTTTACTTTATTTAATTAATTACGGTCGAATATCGACCACTGGGCGACCTCTAGTTTTTATTATTTACTGTTATAGCGGCCATAGTAGTACACGCTCTGTACTAATTTCAAGTATCTACCTATTACGGTTCCAAAGATACAGCCCTGTGACAGACGAAGGATGGACGGACAGTGGCACCTTTTGGGAACGGAACCTCAAAAGCGAGGGGAGATTTTTATATTATCTACCTAGCTATGAAGAAAATAAGGGATAATCTCAATTTCTTTTTTTGTCAAGTCGCTGTGACATTTTAATGTATACTGACTAAGTTCGAAGGAAGGAAGTGGAACCAAATATATTTATTTATCAGAAGATGATTAACGTGTATGAGGAATATGCGCAGTCATACGATATTTGACGGTTAAATTTTGGTCTAAGCACTTTCGATAGGGTAGGGAATCAATTGAAGATGACCCAAGATGCGGAAGGCCTGTTCAAGTAAGAACTAAGGAAAACATCCAGAAAGTTGAAGAATTGGTCTTAGCCGATCAAAGAATAAGGATTTCAATAATTGCATCTGATATGGGGATATCACACTATTAAAAATTCTACACGAAGATTTAGAAATGAATAACTTGGATTCTCAACTTGCTTACTCCGAACAAAAATTGAGTCGGCAACAAATTTGTGGGGAAAACTGGGGGGTTTTGGCAGTAGACAAGGACCTTTTTTTCCAAAATTATAACCGGTGATGAGACGTGGGTGTATCACTACAAAACAAGAATCCATGCAGTGGGTCTATAACGGATTTCCTCCGCCAAAAAAGCAAGAACACATAATTCATCAGGAAAATTGATGGCGATACCAAAGGAATTGTATTATTATCCATTTTTTTTTATAAACAATTGTCAAAATGTGGTCATGTTGGTATAAACACAGCATAAATACTAACCAGCACGATATCTCTCAATCGCGCATCGATATGCGCAATGTTCTGTTTTGGAATAAAACCTGTCAATTTCTGGCATAACTCGGCCAGAGCCGGACTCGGCGGAATGCTCAGCAGAACTGGTTTAGCGATCGATGCTCGCTTGGAATAGTTTGTAGCGACCAATAACGAAGACTAAATTTTGTTTCTTTTTATAAAAAAAATGAAATGTATTATAAAAAATCTGTTGACAGGAGTTTATTGCACACGATTTTTTAAATACTTAGTTTTTCGGGGAATGTTTAGATAAAAATGTTGTTTAGATAATATGATGGACCGTTTGAACGATATGTTTGATAACGTGTTATTAACATTTACAACACTCCACTAAACTAAGCGTACATTTTTATTTAAACTGAAGAATTAAGAGAATAATTGATGTTTTTTGTAATAAATTTCAATAATTTTTGTTCAACATTATTTTTTCAAAACAGAAAACACTAAATGTTGAGTCTCATTTTCCACAAAAAAAAAAGATATAACTACCAACCAGCATTATTACAGAAATGATTAAACATGTTAGAGTACTAATTATATTCTGCAAACTCGACTACTTCCGTTTATCGTCCCCTGTCGATATTATTCGTAGAAATGCCGCTTTTGACAATGTTGCGCTCATTTCTACAAACTCAGCTACTTCCAGACTATTTCGTTTTCTTTGACTTTCTAAAAATACCGCCCTTTGCATACTTTGATAAGAGATGAGTCCCGTTCTTGTCTCGACTTAGAGAAGTGCGTTTTTTTATAATTAAATCATGGGTAGTAAACCAAAAGGTGGAATGATTTGTTTTTACAAATATTTTCAAATACTACCCTGTCTTCTATTCCAAACTGGCGTCCTCAAGGTTAAATTTTCATTTTCAAGAGATCAAAGGCGCCGCCCGAGAGATATCGTGCTGGTTAGTATTTATGCTGTGGTATAAACAACAGTAATTTTTGGTTAGTCACACTGAATGTCAAATTCTGACATTTATTCCGTTGTTTAAGATGGTGAAAATAACCTTAATAATAGTGTCGGCTATACAGCTCGGTCCGAAAGGACATATTTTTAGATGATACAACCTGGTCTTTAATTGCATTTTGACATTGACAATTGTTTATAAAAAAAATGGATTATAATTGAATAGATGAAAAAAAGACTCCACAATAACAAGAGAAGTCTACAAGGAAACAATCAGAAAGCTGAAAACTGCCATACAGCAAAAAAGCCACAGAACTCTGTGTTTTGCAGAGTCCATAAAGCTTTTCATACATCCACCTTACAGTCCGGACTTGGCACCGTGTGATTATTATATCTTTTTTTTTTTTGAAGACCTTCCGAAAGATTTTTTTAATTGAAAAAACGTTGGAATAAGTATGTGACCGTTAGTGGATCTTATATCGAGAAATATAATATTACTTTTGTTCTAACTCTTTTCCTTCGTGGCTAGGTAGATAATATAAAAATCTTCCCACGTAATTGGACGTCATATCAATTGGTGAAGTAGCAACAGTCTTTCTAAACGCTCATTAAATTATTTTTGGAAGAATAGGGTTTTATTTCATTATCGAAACAAGAAAGTTTATTGTAAAGATAAAATATGTCAAATCATAAATGAACTTGCTAGTTAACAGATTAAACATACAGGGTGTTATGTAAGTTCTAGCAGAAAATTTAACCACAAGTAGAACATTTTTTCTATTTACCACTTTGCTGAAATCCGCATTTTTTTTAACATTTTTCTGATCCCTTATTTCACCATCTGTCTATGCCGACATGGACTTGAACGTATCAGAACGTTTTTGCAGAACGAGGTAAACACCAAAGTTTTTTGGGACAAAAAATTTGTCGTTAGTAAATTTTAGTTATCAGTTGAGTGTCGCGCCGCTATGTATTATTATGTGTGTTCGATTCTTGTGCTCGCTGATTATTTTATTATGATTTCGGACGTCCCAGATGTAATCGCGTTTTGGTAGTATTTGAACTGGTGCTTCGAAGTGTATTCGAACTGTCGGTGTGTCAACATTTATCGTTTATTGAACGTACAACAACGAGGTTTATTATTACATGCTAACCTACTTCAATATTATGCATATTACATGTATTCCATTTAAACAGTTTTTATTTCGATTCGTTTATCGGGTAAAGTTTTTGTGCCTTCCTGACAATTAATGAACGTGGCTCCATAGGCGGGTATCGGTTTTAGGGGTCAAACTATTCTTAATTTTAACTCCGTAAGGAAGCTTTGCGAAAAAATTTAAATTTTTTTTATTTTGACGAGTTCTACTTGTGGTTAAATTTTCTGCTAGAACTTCCATAACACCCTGTAGACAGCCATAATAATTTTAAGCTTTATAAGAAGTAATTTTGAGGAAGAGTGAAAAAAATTGTAGAACACTGACAAAACGGAAGCGAAAATAGATTCGAAAAATCATGCAAAACAAAAAGTAAATAAAAGACGACCCGAAGACATATCAACAAGAACTTGAAAACAGTATTGTATTAGGTACTGTAGTCCAAGCAAATTAGACTTAGGGGCGGTTTATTGGGCAAAAGGGGATGAAGCTCCCCTGGTGGGAACTTTTCGGATCTTTATTTGGGTCCTTGCTGGGAGCTTATAACCAAAATTTCAAAACTTTATAAATTATTTCTTCTAAAGAGTCTAATTTGAGGACGATTGGCGTTACCCCTCTTACACCTCTCCCCTCCCGCCTTTATCAATGTTTAACGACTAGACCTTGTACAGAAAAAACTGCTCTACAATTTTGTTTGTATACATGTTTTGCTCCCATTAATAGTTTTTGAGATAATCGCCGCAAAACACGGGGATGGACTACTTTTTGCCTTCGCACTGAAAACTGTATTTATTTTCCAACATCATTTATGAGCAGTGGGTGGGAGATAGGCAAAAGCTTCATGGGACCAATTTTATACAGAATTTAATGGAAAATATAATAAGTCCTATAACATTTTCTCGTCGGAGCTACCGTATAGGAGAAAAATGGGGAAAAGCTTCATGAGGTCACATTCGGGGGTGCTTTTTTAGGCAAAAGGGGATGAAGCTCCTCCCGGGAGGGTGGGAACTCTTCGGATGGGTCCTTGGATTGGGTCCTTGTTGGGAGTTCACAACCACAATTTCAAAACATTGTAACTTATTTCTTCTATTCGTCTTTTTTTCGTCTAATTTGCTTGGACTACTGATCGATAGAAAAAAATAAGATCAACATCGGAAATATGGAATAAACAATAAGAGTATAAAAAATTAGAAATCTGTACAAAAGAAATCAGAATCCAAGTTGTCGCTAATGTCACATAGATCTAATTTGATATCAATCAACAATGAGATAATAATTAGTTTTTCAAAAGAATGACGTAATTGTAGTAATTTTACAATTAAGAGTTTTAATTTGTTAGGAGGAACCGGTCCTGGATTTATCATCATATGAGGAATTAAAGTTTATACAAACGCAATGAATTTAAAAATAGTAATTCTTGATTTGTTTGAATAATAATATGTAATTGAATCACAAACAAGAATGACGCAACCAATTGATGACTCGTTAATTTTACCGTACATATAATGTTTATGATAATCATTATTAGTAGAGACCGGATTGGTACGCTAGAAACAACACAATGAGAAAAAATAATTACAAGTGAAAACCAACCAAATTATCGAAACATGCTTACATAGTATATTGTTCAACGAGTGACGAAACATTTTTGTGTGTACATGTAGTAAAAAAAGGAAGAACTGAAAGCATTCTATTTTTCAAAACATTCTCTGTAGCTCTTTGGCCAAAAATAAATGTACAGTTTTTGCAAAAGCATTAAGTTTTCTGTCTTGTAGTAACTTTAAACTCTTTTTTCTCGACTTTACGCCCGCTGAAAATTAATTACTTTATGCGATTTTCGCCGTCTCTCACCCGTTATCTCCAAAAATAAGCCCTAAATTTAAAAAAAAATCTCATGTAAAATTATTGCCCTATTTATTGTGCTTCCTACAGTTAGTAGCACGTTCATATTTTAGTCGTAAATAATAAACTAAAAACAATTATAAATGTAGAGTGATGTAAAATTTCGGATTCTTGGGACCGGGCGGCAAAGCACAGATCCCCGATCACCCTGTCTGTAATTGCATCTCAGGCAAGTTTTTAAGAATGTTCGAAATTATTATTATGTTGTGTAATACATTATTCTGTTTAATATTTTTGATAATTTTGTGAATGACAATATTCCGATGGGAATTGGAAAAGAATCATTCCTAGATGCGTTTTCCTTGTGTTTGGAAACTTTGGAAGGAATAAGTATATCAAAGTTATTAGCCCTTTTTTGGCGGGATAATTTCGATACAGCTCTCAAAATAACACTTCTCCATATCGAGGTTCTCTTATTAAGTACTGTTACTCAAGATGAAGATGCTCCGTAATTAGATTCCGTCGTAGCTGTTCTTGTACTTTGGACAGTTTGTAAAATTTTGATCTGTATTTGATTTGATTGTGACTTGATTCATCAATATATCCCTCCACAACGTATTCAAAACTTGAACTTGAAGATTCCTTACTACTCTTCAGGTCACTACAGGACTCTAGAATTGCACTATTCCTTAATTTTTCAGGACTTTGAATTTTTTTTCAGCGCTCTTCGAATTTTCATATTTCTGTAGAACGACTCAGCATGCACTATTCAGGATTCTTTAGTAGCTTTAACACTTTTTTTAAGTGCAGTACACTTGGGATTTTTATAAAATTTTTAAAACTTTTCAGAAAAAAAATCTCAGCATTCTTCAAGGCTTACAATTTACTTTGAAATTCTAAGTGAGATAGTTGTCTGAAAATCTACCTGTTTTAGAGTTATTTTAATTTAAAAATTTTATAACTTTTATGTCAACAAATAATTTTGTAACCTCGTTAAGTTATTTGGTTTTTATTTATCATTTGTATGTATTAACGTATTACAATAAACGTGTTAAAAATTTGACTTGTCTAATTCTCCTGCGTTTTGTCTGGACAAATGGTGAAATGCATGAAATTTGTATTACACTTTGGCCTTCGTCTAAAAAGCTTGAGACTTACCAATTTTTTTGGTGTTTCTCACGTCTCTGGTTTGCTGTTGTCATTCATATATTATAACAATACATTACCATACATAATCTGACAAATTGCAAATTAGTTGTACCTTAATTTCAGTTGTTTGTTTTATTTCCTTTCTGAACCTGTTCTATTCATATTTCTATTATTGTAGAGTAGTTCGTTAATATAAATTGTCTTGATAAATGATTCATACATCTAGTAGGCATTGAACGACAAAATGTTTTCGAGAAGCAACATGAGTTATGAATTATTATTTATGAAGGCCAGCTATAATAATTGTGTTTATAAACCTACCGCCGCGCCGAATTAAGTACACAGGAATAATTTATAAGTACAATTAAAAATAACTATGTATTTGGAGTATATTTTCAATTATATAAAAATGGAAATTAAGAGTTTAAAAACACACAATAAATTGGCTATTCCAACTAACTATATACTACATATGTATACAGGGTAGCGCAAAAGTATGGAAACACCTGAATATCTCAAAAACTGTTAATCCCATCTAAACCAAATTTTGTAGGTATATAGGGGTCTGCAATAGTATATTGAAACACTAGTTTTGTGAAACTTATATTAAGACACGAGTTCAGGTTTGCAGCACGACTGCCGTAGGCAGGAGTGCATTTATAGAACGAGTGCTCTTAAGTTTTACAAAATGAGTTTTTCATGTTATTTTTTCTAATTTGCATATTAATTTCATTTTTTTTTTCAAATAATAGTACATTATATTATAAGTGATAGAAATGCATCATTATTAGCGAGTGAGAATTTTGGGGCACTTCTCACGAGCTTTATAATGACATTTCGATCACGTGTGATATACGACGTTTTATCTTACAGGTGCATTGTATAAAAATCCAAGAAATATTTATTTAAGTAAATATCCGCCTGTAACATTAGCATGGTTCTAATATCAGTTTTCGTAGTAACTTGTGATTGTTATAGTTATGAAATAAACAGTCTCGTTGTTTTTCACAATTTTCACTAAAGTAATAAAAATTGACTTTCTACCGAAACATACTCAACTAGACGTGGAAGCCGCTGTTTTCAATTTGCTTCCGGTAAGGTCGAGACATATGAAGTGAAGTGGAAGGCAGAGAATTACATTACATCGTATGTAATTACATTACAATTAATAATTACAAGTGACAGCTGTCAGATTTACTCACTTGTGAGTAGAATTGACAGCTTTATCTCTCTTGTGATTAAAATTTGATTTCTGTCACCGAAAACAATGGTATAAAGTATCGAAAAAACCACATCTGTAAGATAAAATCAATTTTGGTAATTTAGGGAATTTTGTTAAATTTTGATTTTTTTGTACAGTCACGACCATGGAATTTTAGCCGTCACTTTAATGTCAATTAAAAGAAAACGGATGTAGTCCATGCTTTATTGTCATTATGATTGACTTTTTGGAATTGAAATCTAAAAATTTATGCGAATAAGTCAGTGTCAAAATGACAAGTCTTTAAAATAACGGAAAGTTAGGTTACGAATACCTAAGGGTCGCCTTACATCTTATGACAATAAATGATTAGTAACGGCCAAAATTCCGTGGCCGTAACTGTACCTCACGTATACTTTACATGACTTGACATGGAACCATAATCTCAAAATCACACTGAGATTTCGTTCAGTGCAGGGTTCAGTTTGTGTTACCAATGGAAAAAGAAATTCTATATTTTGGGTGCGTTAATCGAATATTAACGCACTCAAAATGAGTGCGTTAATAGCTTTGTTATAACAGCAAATTAGGAAAATATTATTGCTTGTGCTGTAAGAAAATAATATGCCATCAAACTTAACAGTATTACTAAAAAGTCTGGCTTTTACAATAATTGTTCAAAATGTTAACCATTAATTTCTTGACAAAAATGAATTCTATTAACAAAACTTTGTAACACATTGCGTAACATGTTCGAAGTGATGCTAGCAATCTCTTCTCTTATTCGTTACTTGAAATCTTCAAAATCAAGTGGTCTTCTGGCATAATCTCTACTTTTTACATGACCCCACAAAAAAAAATTGAGAGGTGACAAATCAGGAAGCAGATCTGGCCGACCATTCAATTGCCCCTCTCCTGCCGATCCACCTGCCAGGAAACACCTCATCTAAGTGACGTCGGACTTGTTGACTAAAATGGGGTGGAGCTCCATCTTGCTGGAACCAGGTTGCGACAGCAGGTACATTTCGTCTGCCATAGTTTGGAAAAAGCTGTGTAAGACCAGGAACAATCTTAGATGAGGAGTTTTGTTAATATAATTCATTTTTGTCAAGAAATTAATGGTCATCATTTTGAACATTTATTAAAAAAACAGATTTTTTTGGTAATACTGTTAGGTTTGATGGCATATTACTTTCTTACAGCACAAATAATATTTGCAGCCGTGAGTTTAATAATATTAATAGTTTATAAAAAAAAAATATTATTTTTTTCTGCAGACAAAGACCAAAAAGTAGAATTATTATAGCACATCGTTAAATTCAGAAAAAAAAATGCTATATTTTATATTGTTATTTTCACCCTATGTTGCTATTTTAAAAAAAAAAGTTGGTTCTGTATCTCGGAAACAAATGACAGTGTAGCTATGAAAAAAATACACCAAGTAGATATTATAGACCCCTATATATCTGCGAAATTTGGTTTAGATCGCACTACCAGTTATTGAGATATCTAGGTGTTTTCATACTTTTGCGCTACCATGTATATTTTATAGAAATTAATAACAAGGCGACAATCAATGACAATTTGTCATGCAATGTTATCTTTAAATCTATGGATTTGTCGTTAATTGTTATGATTGATTTTACTTATCTTATCACTGAATCCGTACTAATTTAAATTTTGCTGGGATTTTGCACACCCTTGTGAAATTTTTTTATGGGCATGCATTGCACTTTTATACGTACCAGAAATGTGGAGGGAGGTGAGAGTTGTTTTTATTCCCAAACCAGGGTGAGGAGATTACTCTCTCGCGAAATCTTTCCGTCCGTTTTTGCTAAAAACTTTGGAGAGACTGGGTGACTACGATATAAGGGACGGGGTGCTAAAGGCCAAACCATCACATCTCAACCAACATGTATTTATGTTCCCGGGATCTACCGGGTCCGCTCTACACGATGTGGCGGGGCAAATTGAGGAAGCCCTGGAACACAAACTATACTCCTCAGGAGTATTCATCGACATCGAGGGGGCATTTGATAAAACCACCTTTGATAGTGTCGGGCGAGCACTTCAGAAGCGCGCCGGTTTCAGGAAGACTACACTGATGCTGAGTACATAGTTATGCCATTCCTACTGTCCTTTGACTTTGACCTTTGAAGTTTATAAAATTTGTCAAAAACGCCAAAACTAAAATAACTTGTAACGAAGTTACCGAATTTACGAGATTCGAGTACAGCCGACGAGGTTTGCCGCTACGACCGGTCCATCCCGTCGCTTGACCGGCCATCACTTCGCTTTTTGGCCAAGGTTGAGCACCCCACGCCATAAATCGAACCGTTAACGTATCGAAAAGATACTTTCACTACGGTAATCAGAAAAATAGCGCGCTGCGAATATAACTGTTCCGGAGCCGCTACGACCACCCCCAGCCACCGTCCTTTGTCACAGTGGACCAGTAACGGGTCGAATTAAAATGCGCCAGGCCGCGCGCGATAGCCAACGTCACCATCTCCCCTCCAGCGGCTCTATAAAAGAAGCTCCGCTCAGTTGGAAAGGCCAGATGTGAGTCGTGCCCTTTCCGGAGAAGAAGTTTCAGTTCAAGAAAATCTCATATTCCTGGTAATATCTCGGTACCGATTAATATCAGGACGCGTTCCTTCCAGTCGCTACTACCGGTTCTTAGGCACCGCCTGGCTTGTAGATTCCATCACCCTCCGGTTGTCTGACTGCGGGGACACTCTGCTCCCGAGCCAGCCGACCGGCCGCGCTCTGGTACTGCCCGGACGCGTTCCTTCCAGTGACTATTTCTGGTTCCTCATCGTCGCTTGCCGTTGAAGAATTCCGGCACCCTCCGCCCGCGCTCCTGTAACATTCAGACGGATTTTCTCCCCCTCCCGGAAACCCAGACCATCACATCCCGACCCTTAATATCCCAGGTCACCGCCACCACCATCGGGGAGACTTATCGCGATTAGGAGGAAAGTGTGCGCGACGAGTGTTGTGTAGCTAGTGCCATTGTACATGGTGTAAATATTTGTATGTAGAGTATTTATTAATTAGTGGAAGGACATTGACGGGCATTTTTTTTTTTGACGCGACGGTACCTACTAATATTGTACTTTTGTAAATAAACCTGTAAATAATATAGTGTAAATAAATTAGAAAAAACCCTAAAAGTTTTATTCTTCTATTCCAGTCAAAATTAGTAAAAGGGTGGTTTTCGTTTATGCATTATGTCCTGAATGCTTAGATAAACGTTTTTATTTTCGGGTTTATATTAGTAAAAGAGTGATTTTACCACCTTGAAATGTCTTTAAAGTGTAGAGAATTAAAGTTTTAAAGTCTGAAGTTACCTACGTATTCCGTACCAGGGACACGATACTTGTATGTAAATAATGCACCCATCGAATGCCAAAAACCGTCACCTGATTGTGAAATCCCCCGGGCAGACAGAGACAAGATGCCTTGAGCAGAAGTCAGGTTATGTTGTTGCCTATTCATAGTTTAATAGTGTTTAAGGTAAATTAGTATTATGGAGTCTTAGAATCTGCTATCAGAAGTGGGATTGTGAACCCAAAGAGGCTCAGGTGTAGGTGCGTTAGTGGCCAAATCGGCGGCTTACCCATGGTATTTGAAGTCTGAATAAAATTGTGGAAGCGATAAATAGAGTGTTGACTATCAGGAAAGCCGAGACGAGGTTCGAAGGACGGACGTAATAATGCAGGTTGAATTAAAGTGTGAGAAAGAAAAGAAATTTATTGTAAAGTTATGTTGAACGAATTGTAAAGTGATCTTGAAGGGTGGTTGTGTTTGATATGACTTTGCTTACTGCCCGAGATCCACTTGGTGTTAAGTTCTGTAACCACGCGATGACAAGTGGTGAGCTTATTGTGACAGACAGTTGGTATGATATTGAGAACGTAAGAAATTCCTTCTGGTAATTTGCTCTGGAACCACGCGATGGCAGGTGGTTTGATATTGAGAATGTAGGAGATTCCTTCTGGTAATTTTCTCTGGAACCACATGATGACAGGTGGTAAGCTTATTGCGACAGTTGGTTTGGAAATGTTGATTATTGCGACAGTTGGTTTGAAAATGCTGATTATTATGACAATTGTGTTAAAAAGACACTATATAACACAATGCAAACAGCCAGTTTATTAATCCAGGTATCGGGTATTTCTATAATTATTGAGTCCGCCTTTCCTATCGTCGCTATCTTGCTTAGAACCCATGCCTTGAATAGCCCGGCCCATCTCGTCAGCCGGGTCCAAATACTGACTTGTATCCGAAAGTCGAAGAAATAATGTTGAGTAGTAGTTTGTTAGGGTTGAGCCCTGGTTGTTGAAAATTGAGTTAGGAACTCTCCCAGGAGGCAGCCAGAGATACGATTCCTTGAGCACTAGTCAGGTTATGTTGTTGCCTATTCATAATTTAATGGTGTTTAAGATAAATTAGTATTATGGAGTCTTAGAATCTGTTATGTAGGTATAATAATATAACCGAAAAACCGCTGCAGAAACGACAGAAACGACTGGTATTACGTGTCATATTAATCGATGTTTACAAACCATCACTTATCACTTTTTCAAGCACTTTTTGTATGGAAAGAGTTTTAATATACGTGGTAATGGCAAAATAATTATACTTAAAAAAGTTATTTGGTTTTAGAAGCCCAGAATTTACCGCTACCGGAACAAACAAATTTATTTTATCCATCGTTTCACTCGTGTTTTTTTTAAACCCCTAGTACCGGAAAACGACCAATTTACACAGGAACTGGTATAATAATATACTATTATCTAACACCTGTTTATTATGAAGTCATAATAATGCCGATTTTGAATGTATTATGAGGTCTGTAAGACACTAGTGGACTTATGAACCCATAATTCAACGTTTTTCTAATTTGTCATAGCAATCACCAACCAATTCATAACCAAACAATTTTGAACGTAAAATTTGTTTGGGTTTTGATGAATGTTGTAAGAACTGTTACCGAAGGAAGTGTTAGATAAAACTATGTATTACACACGTGTCTCGGGCAAGCTCTCGTGGCTAAACATATATTTCGTGACTTATTTGCCTTATAAGACACTTGCATAATAAATAGCTATTAAACCTCCTTATAAAATATAGAAAATTCTAACAACTAAATACAAATTATTATTATCGCAACAATAATAATTGTAGTTAAATTTCACAATCGATTGAAAAACCGAGCCTTAGGAAGAACAATAAGTAGGGTGCGGAATGGTGGAGGCGATGACGTATCACGCAGTATCATTTGTGACGACCCATAATTGAAAAAAATAATTTAAATATAATAACTATCAGGATTAAAAATTGGTATTACGATTATTGTTTTAAGATTTTGTAGAATAGCATTTTGTCTAAAGCCCTAATACACACAAAACTGTCTTTACTTGCACCAACGAAATTCGTTATGAAGATAATAATTTATTAATATGAATACCTTTCAAAGAGCTATGAATAACGTTTAATAGGTTTCTAAAACGCGGAATATTATCTTGTTTATTTAGTTGACAAATAATATTTTTGACAGGAGAGAACAGAAAAATTCCACACTAATTGACTACACTTATGTTTTCATAAACTTATTCCATAGGTAAATACTTGATGCAAACTAAAATACCTGGATTTTAAAGGAAACCATTTGTTTTAACAAGTGAAAACATCCAATATAGCCATTATGGTGCAGTATTTTTGCAAAGAAAAATGTGGGAAGATAGACCTGTTGCATACGCAATTCACCTTTTATACTGTAACGTAGCCTGAGCCGGGCGGGTTCGAGGATTTAAAGAAATATTCTGATGCACACCGTAGTTACAAACTTTTATTAAAAAGACTAACAATAAGACTAACTTTTCACTATGCGTAAACTTTCACAATAACACGCGCTGACCACTTGTTCACGATGCTTCCAATAGACTGACTTGCTCCGTTGTTTGATCCTTTCTTATACCGCTCCCTTCGTTCTCGATTTCTTCTATTCCCGGAATCATGAGATCATTTTTCCGACGCAAAGGATTATTCCAGAAGAATGAGATCAGTTTCTTGTACGAGCGTGGTATAGCATGAGATCACCGCCACAGAGTCTTCTAGACTTATGAGAGCATCCCATGTGAACAATTATTCCCAGACGTTCTCATGTGGACTATTCCAGATTAATTACGTTACCATACGTGGTGAGATCATCATGACATCATCCGCTTCCGGGCCGTCGCGCCGTCGTCTCACTGTCCCCCTTTTAAAGATTGTTCGTCCCGAACAATCTACTTCAATCCTGTTGATTTGTCCCGGAGTAGGGTGCCAAACGATCCAGGTGAACCACCTTCATCTTGGCTCGGGGATTGCGTTGAATCCGGTACAGTACGTCGTTGATCCTTTTTACAACCGTGTACGGGCCTTCCCAACTGGGTTGTAACTTTGGGCAGCGACCTTTCTTTCGCCGAGGGTTGAACAACCATACCAAGTCTCCATCACTGAATCCTGCCGAATTCACCCTCAGATCGTAACGCGTCTTTATCCGGTCGCTCGCCACGCGAATGTGACTGCGCGTTAGTTCATGCATACTGGACATGGCTTCCTGTAGTTCGTCTACGTAGTTTCCCACGTCCTTCCGCTCTTGTACCGGTGATCCGAAAGCCAGATCGCATGGTAGGCGCATTTCCCGTCCAAACAGGATCTTCGCCGGTGTCTCGTGAATTGCCGCTCTGTACGCCAGCAGAAACAAAGGTAGACGCCGGTCCCAGTCCCGCTGATGTTGATCGACCACCTTGGACAAGTGTTGTTCCATGGTCTTGTTGAAACGCTCGACCATTCCATCCGACTGAGGATGCAGGGGTGTCGTCCTTGTCTTCCGCACGCCCAATAGTTCGCAGGCGCCCTGGAACACTCCAGATTCAAAGTTCCGTCCCTGGTCCGAGTGCATTTCCAGTGGAAGTCCGTAGCGGCAAATCCAATTTTCTACCAACGCCCTGGCAACCGTCACAGCTTCTTGATTGGGTAGGACATAGGCTTCCGCCACTTGCTAAAGTAGTCGATGACCACCATGATGTACTTGTTTCTCGAATCACTGGTAGGAAACGGACCTGCTACGTCGAAGGCTATTCTCTCGAATGGTGCTCCAACGTTGTACTGCTTCATGGCTCCCCGACTACGCGTCTGTGGACCGTTGCTCGCCGCACAAGTGTCACATTTTCGACACCAGCTCTCGACATCGTTTCGAACGTTCACCCAATAGAAGCGTTCACGGACTTTCCCCATAGTCTTATTCACGCCCAGATGTGCGCCGGACACTCCACCGTGGATTTCTCGCAAGACCTCCTTCACGCGACACTTGGGCAAAACCAGTTGCATCGTCACCGACTTTCCGTCTGCACTCTCCCATGCTCGCTTTAGCAGGCCATTTTCCAACTTCAGTGAATCCCCTTGGGCCCATAGTGCTTTGAGAGCAGGACTCTTGTCCGAAATGTTTTGCCATTGTGGTCTCTGATTTCCGTTCTCTTTGCTTTCCAAAATTGCACTAATGTCGCTATGTCCAAGTTGTTCTGCCCTCATCTCCGCCGTTGTCCACCCATCTTGAGGTTGCAGAACCAATCTCTTCATGCCCTCGAATTCTTTGGATGCCTCTCTCCGACTGCAATGTTTGCAGTCACTCCGGCATGGCCTCCTATAAAGTGCGTCCGCGTTCTGGTGTGATCTGCCTGGTCGGTGTTCGATTTCAAAATCATACTGCTGGAGCCTCTCCAACCATCTGGCTGCCTGTCCTTCTGGATCCTTAAGGCTTAACAGCCACCTCAACGCAGCATGATCCGTTCGGATTTTGAAGTGTTGACCGTACAGGTACTTGTGTACTACTGCATTTACGATCGCCAATAACTCCTTCCTCGTAACGCAGTAGTTTCTTTCCGGCTTAGAAAGCACCTTGCTATAGTATTCGATGACTTTTTCTTCGCCTTCCTGTACCTGCGAAAGGACTGCCCCGATACCGTTGTTACTGGCGTCTGTATTCAGGACATACCGCCCCTTTACTCTCGGGTAAGACAGAATAGGACCCGTGCACAGCGAGATCTTCAAAGTTCTAAACGCTGCTTCGCTCTCGTTATTCCAGATAAATGGGGTTTTGTCTTCCGTGAGTCTGTGCAGAGGCTTTGCAATGTCAGCAAATCCTTTGACAAATCTGCGATAGTAGGTACAGAGGCCCAAGAAGCTTCTCAGCTGGTGCTTGTCCCTTGGTCGTGGCCACTCGCGGACGGCCGCGATCTTGTCCGGATCTGCTTGTACTCCGCTGGGCGAAATCACATGGCCCAAGAACTTCAGTTCTGTCTGGAACAATCGGCATTTCTTGGGGTTGAGCTGAAGGTTGGCATTCCGCAGGCGGCTGAAGATCTCTTCCAAATTTTTCAAATGTTCTTCGAAGGTTCTTCCAACTACCATGACGTCATCGAGGTACACCAAGCAGGTTTTCCATGTCAGCCCTAGCAGAACCAGTTCCATCAACCTCTCAAAAGTGGCTGGAGCGTTGCAGAGTCCAAATGGCATGACGTTAAACTGGTAGAGACCGCTTCCAGTCGAGAACGCCGTCTTCTCTTTGTCATCGGGGTGGATCTCAACTTGCCAGTAGCCGCTCTTTAAGTTCAGAGTTGAAAACCACTGCGATCCCGACAACATGCTTAGAGTGTCATCGATACGTGGCAACGGATAGCTGTCCTTCTTAGTTACATCGTTCAGTCGTCTGTAGTCAACGCAAAAGCCAGTGGAACCATCTTTCTTCCTTACCAATACAACTGGTGACGACCACGGGCTTGAGGAGTCTTCAATTATTCCGTCTGCTTTCATTTTGTCCACCATCTGAGCCACCTCTTGGTGTTTTGCGAACGGAAGTCTTCTTGGCGGTTGTCGGATCGGAGCAACATCTCCTGTGTTGATTCTGTGCTGCACCATGTTGGTTCTGCCGGTGCTTCGGTCTTCCGTAGCAAAGATGTCAGTCTCCTTGCGGATAAATGCCATGGCCTTCTCTAATTGATGGTTCGTTCTCTACACTCGTTCGCTGAGCCTCTTTTCTGTTACACTCAACAGGTTATTCTTCGCAACGGACGACCCGTAGTACAGGATGGTATAGTCAGATCGTCTGCCCTTTCTGTAGTGTAACACGACTCGCCTAAATTCGCTACACGGATAGGAATTCGTGCATTAGCCTCAACGAGTGTTCTTGCTACCATGATCTGTGTTTTTTGTGTCACGTCCGGGTTGGTGGTCACGTTCGGTTCTATTATTCCAGTCCGGTATCCCCCAGGGTCTTCTTCCAACTCTGCCAGCACGATCTGTTCCGAGTTCTTCTGTATACGGACCGTTTCGGAGACGATCACTTTCACTTCGTGGGCGGATGGTATCGCAGAGTGCAGGGAGATTTCTTCGTTGCCAAGTAGCAGCATGCGATTCTTGATGTCCAGCACGAATCCGAACTTCTTCATAATGTCAAGACCCAAGATGAGATCGTCCACTATATCAGCTATAATAACCTTGTGAACGAACTCGAACCTCCCCAACTCGAGTCTTGCCTCAACTTCCCCGAATACTCGTGCTGCTTCTCCCGTTGCTGTTTTTAACACCAGGTCGCTCTCTGCCAATTGGAAATCTCCCAGCGGTTTAAAGATGTCTGGTCTTCCGATCGAGACGGTCGCTCCGGTGTCGACGGTCATAGAACAGCCAGCTCCGTTGATTCGACCCTCGAGCAAAGCGCCGACTGCCTCGAGCTTGAAGGGCCGGACTCCGGATTCCTATGGGTCTGCTCCGGCGATCTCCTTAAGCGGCAGTCCCTCCTCAGGTGACCCACTTTCCCACAATTAAAGCATCTGGGCCTGCCTGTCATGCTTCCGTGCCGCATTTCCTCAAGCAACGTCTTTATTTCTCGCAGCAGGTCGTTTCCGTCTTTCGGGGCTTCCTCCATAGTTACTGCTCGCAGACGTTGAGCCGCCGGACGACAAGCGTTTTTAGCCGCCTCGAACTCCGGGGCGTGCACGAGGGCATCGGCGCATTTTTGATGTCTACCTAGTCTCAACATTTGCTGCAACGCACCGTCGCGGACCCCATCAATAAACGCGCTTGTTCCAAGTTGGTGGTGGAACTCGCTAGGGGCGCTTGGGTAGGCCAGATGTACCAGTCTCTCAACGTCCGCCACAAACTCCTGCAGGCTTTCGCCATTCTTCTGAACTCGTGACTTCAACTGCGACTGGTATACTTGGTTCAAGTGGAGGTCTCCATACCGCAGCTCGAGAGCGTTGACCACGGCGACGTAGTTTTTATGTTCCCTCTCCGGGACGGTTTGCAGCAGCTGAAGAGCTTGTCCTCGCAAGGATAACACCAGTGCAGTGGCTTTCTCTTCTTCACCCCAGTTGTTCATTTCGGCCGCTGCCTCGAATTGCCTCCTGTACATAAACCACGAGGTCTGGCCATCAAAAGTCGAAGGTTTTAGCCTTTGTGATGACGGCTCTGTCACGACCGACTGCCCCGTTGTTATCCTTTTCAGCTTTGTTTCCATTTCCTTGACTTTCTTTTCCAATTCATCTTTCATTTCCAGAACTTCTTCTTTTACAACTTCTTCAATTTCCAGAACTTTCCTTTCCACAACTTGAACCTTCTCTTCCACGTCTTTTTCAAAAGTGTTTTGCAAAATGTCCAGCTGATCGAAAATTCTCTTCTGTTCCTCTTGTCGTCGATTTTCTTGTTCTTCATTTTCTTCTTGTCGTCTCTTTTCTTGTTCTTCTTTTTCTTCTTGTCGTCTCTTTTCTTGTTCTTCTTTTTCTTCTTGCCGTCTCTTTTCTTGCTCTTCTTTTTCTTCTTGTCGTCGCTTCTCTAGTTGTTCTAGAAGTGCCATTTGTTCTTTCCTTTCTTCGTGTCGTCTCTTTTCTTGTTCTTCTCTTTCTTCTTGTCGTCTCTTTTCTTGTTCTTCTTTTTCTTCTTGTCGTCTCTTTTCTTGCTCTTCTTTTTCTTCTTGTCGTCGCTTCTCTAGTTGTTCTAGAAGTGCCATTTGTTCTTTCCTTTCTTCCTGTCGTCTCTTTTCTTGTTCTTCTCTTTCTTCTTGTCGTCTCTTTTCTTGTTCTTCTTTTTCTTCTTGTCGTCTCTTTTCTAATTGTTCTAGAAGAAGGGCCATTTGTTCTTGTAGAGCCTCCATGGTTTTACTTTACTTTTCACGTCTCTATCATTTTTGGTTTTCAAGTTACTTGAAGTCTTGTGAAACCAATTAACTCCATTCTCACCCCCTTAGAAATGGAATTTTCAAAAATCCTTTCTTAGTGCGCCTATACGCCCTAAAAACTATACGTACCTACAAAATTTTACCTTTCAATACTCAAAGGTCTGGGCTGTGCGTTGATCAGTGAGAAATCAGTTTCGCATTTATATACAGGGTCGAAAGTTTAACTGGAATAAATTCAGTATCTTCACTGCAATTGATTTTGCGAAAAATTCCTGAAACACGTCAATTTTTGTTTTTAAATTGCCACTTTTTAGCCTGATCAGCTTTCTTTTGTTTATACTCAGGGGGCTGTAACCACCCTTAAGTTTTTTCTTGAAATGGGAAGATATGTCAACCGACACATCATTGGAAAGCTTATAAAAAAAGGAATACAACAATGTGTTTTGTTTCATGTATTTCTGTCTCATCTAAGAATAAGTACATAAAAACTGTTTTTTGGCTGCTTCAGTGTTTTTTCTTCTTCGTGCGGGTTTATTATCTTATCGTCTCTTTTTCTAATAAATTTAATTTTCTTTGCTGACTTTGTTAGCTTTCATCGTTTATTTGACGAATAAGTACTAATAGTTAATAATAATAATGCACCATTTAACAGAAAAACTTAGATTTGAAATTTCTTTAGAGTGCATTTTTTTTCTGACGAAAGTACATTTACATTAAACGGCGAAGTCAACAGACAAAATTGGCGTTATTGGGGTGACCATAATCCTTGCTGGATGTGGATTCTCACCTTCAACGGCCACAGAAACTAAATGTGATGTGGGCTAGGATAGTTGGAAATAGGACCATAGGACCAGTGTTCTTCAAGAAACTTCGCCCAGCTCTGGCGGACCAATTTAGAAATGAATTAGATCCAAACATTCCACATGCAGGAATATGGTATCAACAGGATGGAGCTCCACCGCACTATGCTGCATCCGTTCGGCGTTATTTGGACGACATTTTTTATAATAGGTAGATCGGAAGAAGAGAAGCAATAAGAGTGGCCAGCAAAAACCCCCAGACCTCACCCCTCTTGACTTTTTTTTGTGAAGGTTTCTTAAAAGTAAAGTCTACACCACAAATCCCGATAGTCTTGAAGATTTGCAACAACGTATTATCTATGAAATTCAGCAAATCACTCCACAAATGTGGTAAAATGTAAGAAATGAGTCTTATTATCGTCTTGCATTTTGTCAAGAAAGACTTGGTGAACATCTGTTACATTAAAAAACATTATACTTACCTAAAACGAGATTTTTTTAATTCAAGTCCTACAATTTTTCAAACAGTAAACCAACCAAAAAAGAAATAGATTAAAGTTGTTTTTATTAATTTCTTCTTACATTATTAGCTGGAAAAGTAAAAAAAAATATATCGTTGTACTCCTTTTTTTTTATAAGCTTTCCAATGATGTGTCGCTTGACATATCTTCCTATTTGAAAAAAACTTAAGGGTGGTTACAGCCCCCTGAGTAAAAACAAAAAAAAGCTAATCAGGCTAAAAAGTGGCAATTGAAAAACAAAAATTGACGTGTTTCAAGAATTTTTCTCAAAATCAATTGCAGTGAAGATACTGAATTTATTCCAGTTAAACTTTCGACCCTGTATATAAATGCGAAACTGATTTCTCACTGATCAACGCACAGCCCAGAGCTTTGAGTATTGAAAGGTAAAATTTTGTAGGTACGTATAGTTTTTAGGGCGTATAGGCGCACTAAGAAAGAATTTTTGAAAATTCCATTTCTAAGGGGGTGAGAATGGGGTTAATTGGTTTCACTAGACTTCAAGTAACTTGAAAACCAAAAATGATATAGACGTGAAAATAGGGGGAAAGGGGCAAACTGTTTTTCTTAAAATTTTCGAAACCCAGCATGCTAAAAACGTGAAGATTGGGATTTAGACTCTGCTTTGGAAATAACTAGACCCATGTGTAGGAGTAACTTAGTCCGGGGAAGTCCCTAGGAAGGAGTTCCTCATCCTCGGCTATGTTTGGACCGATCGGGCGGACTCGGATATGCGCGTTCTAAGGTCCCGATCCAAGCCTCTGTCCACGACAGTCGTTGTTTTGTGTTGTTAATAAATCACTACTAAATATTGTTTTACTTATTTATTAACAGGCGCGTCGATGATTTCGACACATTAATTTAAAAGGTGGTTATCTTTAATTAGGTCAAATCGACATGATTTATGAGGTTGTAAATGCTGTGTCAAGCCTAGCACTCTTACACTTTGTATCAGTTCACAGACATCTCGAAATTTAAAGCAATGAGTTGATTGATATTTTGAAGTGGTTATGGTAGGTATGTTCTGGAGCGTGCTCCGAAGTAGCAGGACAAGCAGAAAAGACACATTGATCAACAGTGTAAAGTAGCACACCTACCTATAGTAGCCTCAACCTTAAATTGTCACGAATTTTTTATCGAATTTTTTATCGGAATCGAGACATTGCGGAACAAGTAAGTCGTAACCGATACCATATGGACTCTAACCGGTTTTGATTGTCTTGTTGCAACTGGTCGACTCGATTGCAAGACGGGGTTTCTGTACGGCGGCACGCGTCGTTCTTCAGACACGTATTTAATATTTTGTTATGAATTATTACTAGCTAAAGTGAGGTATTTGTTTTTATTTATTTGGTCCAGAATATGTTTTCTAAGGCTTGCACTTTTAATGTATTCTAAAGTTGAACAGTAAAATATGAATTTGTTACACGTACTGAGGGAAGTGATCAACTCAATTTACATTTTTGGCAATACGGTCCAGTCACCATTCCTTTACATCTTCGCCGAAAAGTCGATCAAGAGTAGAATGTTTATTTCAGAACCAGTTTAGGACGTTCATAAATAAGTTGGCCCTGCATAATTTCCCCTCCCAACCCCGTGACAATTTAAGCTTGAGGCTACTATACTATCGCAGTTATTGGGCAGTAAGCAGTAGGAATTTGAGGTGCCTTAGTCCGGGTCAGGGAAGTGATCCTTTGTCAGAAACAGGCTAAGCAGATGGAGCAATACAATAAAAACGAAAGGAAGCAAAAAGGTACCAAATGGGAGACTTGGTGGCACTTCACATCACGAGTGAGGTGGCCACTGGCACCAGCCGAAAGCTAGGACCCAAGTTCAAAAGTCCATAGGTTATTACAAGGATTTTGGGCAATGATCGTTATGAATTTGAAGATATTCGGGCAAGACGCAAGCACAACACCGTCATGGCCACAGACCACATGCGCCCATGGGCCCCTTTGTAACCTGTACGTAAGTACGAGACTCTAAGTCTACCTTTCTCAAGTTACGAGACTCTAAGTCTACCTTTCTCAAGTTACGAGACTCTAAGTCTACCTTTCCTAAGTTACGAGACTCTAAGTCTACCATTTTCAAGTTACGAGACTGTAAGTCTACCATTTCCAAGTTACGAGACTCTAAGTCTACCATTTCCAAGTTACGAGACTCTAAGTCTACCAGTACGAATCTACGGAAGCCAAGGTCTATCAACACGGCGTCATGAGACTCCAAGTTTATCACCTCGAAATTCAGTTACTCAAAGTCTATAAGTTTCGAGTTACAAGAGTTACAAGACTCCAAGCCTATCAAGTTCACCGGTTTCAGGTTTGAACACTTCTCCTCACCTTTCGGCTGAGCTGAGGACAGCTCCACCAGTCAGGATGGCCGAATGTAGGAGTAACTTCGTCCGGGGAAGTTCCTAGGAAGGAGTTCCACATCCTCGGCTATGCTTGGACCGATCGGGCGGACTCGGATATGCGCGTCCCGGTCCAAGAGAGAATACGCTAGACCAGTACTGCGCTAGACCCCGCTAGTCGTTGTTTTGTATTGTTAATAAATCACTAATAAATATTGTTTTACTACACGTGTTTGACGATTTTGCAAAAATTTCTTTACCGACCGATAAAATATTAGGGGTGGTTTTACTGGACCCGCGTTTGACGACTTTACAAAAAAAACAACGGCGAGAAAAGGGGAGGGTGGATTTGGGAATAATTTTTCTCAAAATTCTCATAACTTGAAGAACGACAATGTTACAGGCATGAGAATTTGCACTTAGACTCTGCTTTAAAAATAACTAGATCCGTGTTTGATGGTTTTGCAAAAAAATGTTTTTTTTTAGTTTTTGTTATTTATTATTAAAAACTGTACCAATTCCAAATATAAGCGCCAGTAAAGCCTCGAGTAAAGCCAACCCCAACTGTAAAGCCGCGGGTAACTGCTAGTCTAATAATAATAATTTGGTAAATGTTAAGATGTTTTTTAATAATTAATTAATGGCCTATTTGACATCATTTTTTGTTGAATGCACGATATAATCCGTTCCATAAAAACCCGTGACAATAACAGTTGTCACGTGTTATTTTTGAGTGTACTTTATTAATGGTAACTATCTACCTACTTTATTACTCGACTGTACTTGTCTGACGACAGTGTTTTCTCAGGTCAGTTCAAGTCAAGTCAGGTTTGTACATACACAAAATCTTTAAACTGAATTCGTAATAGTCACCAATATTTAATGTAAAAGTTACTAGTAACTAAATAGGTATTTTTACGCTTAACAATCTAACGATATGAAGGGTTTTTTCGGATATGGACTTTCGCCATTTATGGGTTGATGGCTTAACTACATCCCTTACGTGAAAATTTTTGTCAGAACCACAGTTATCGGGTAATAATCCAAGATATAAGCGACCAAAATATATCAGAAATTCTGCCTAATCCCCATGTGTTGAGGGTAGTTTTTAGCAAAAACCACACATGTCAGTGAGCAATGATGTTTTTGCAGGAAACCTTATAAGAGGTTTTTCTTTTTTAAGATGAGACTCAAAAAAATTAAACATTTATTTAGAATTTCCACAAATAATATTTGTCTTCATTACTCATATACCACTGCTGTCATCATCTTCGTCTAAATTGCTCAGAGTGACCAGATTCAGTGAATAGTTTCCTCTTTTTTCTGTGGAACATCTGAAGTTGTACTATATAAGGGACGAAACAAATTCTTTGGGTATACAACACAGATTTCTTATAAAGCATTTTTAACAGCCACATGTATGAGCCTGCCTTACCAAACAACCCCAGGGTGAAAGTCGAATTCAAGAATGACCCTTACAAAAAAACCGAATGAAAAATACGAAAATTTTCGTATTCTTTTTTATTTTCCTCGAAAGTTGTAATCTGGGTTTTTGTTAAGAACTCCTCAATAAGTCAGATGATAACTAAAGCTTTAAGAATATGATTACGACATTGTATATAAAATAAAAACATAATCCCAAGTATTTTATTGGACGCAACGAAAGTTGATTTTAGAAGATCTGGAACAGCAGACATGCACAACAATGTTTTATGCTCTTCTTATGTTACTTATTTTTATTTATGTCTTCATATTGTCAATAAGAATCAATAGAAAAATATATACAGTGCAATTTGAAAAAATAAAGTTCATTGTCATCATCTGTCAAAAATTAAACGTCAAAAAATGTTTTAAAGCAGAAAGTGATGAAGTGTTTCAAACCGGGTTAAAGATAAGGCATATACAACAACAAAGGTTTCTTATCAGTCGCCCTGTATAATTACCGTAATAATGTAAATCTACATTATCTGAGCTTCTACTCACTAAGTGCACGATGCCACCTGCAAACTGAGAAGTTAAATTCATAAACTGTAAGAATTGTGATAAAATGTAATAATCATTAAAAAATAATCAAGTTGTAATATAATTTTTAAAAACATAAAAGTGAGTCAATAAATTTTAACTTATTGATTCTAACTATATCGCATCAAAAAAGTCATGACTTCATAACATCGGAGTTTGACTTCTGCTGATTCCAAATAATCAAGAAATTGTCCAATATTGAATAGTGACAGTTCGACGAGACTGGAGGACCAACATAACCCTGCTTCATAAGATTTACACTTGTGTGCAGTAAGTTTGGATGAGTTGTTTAATGACAGAGAGAAGATAAATTTGAGAACTTTGTATTTAGACAATTAGTAGTAGTAGTTAATTATCTAATTCTGAAGTCAAAACAGTCTATATCGCATTTAATTTAAAATTTGAAAATCCATGGAAATGGTTCAATTGGTGATTAATTATACTCATAATGTGTTTCATTTACTGATGTTGTTGGTCTTCCAGTCTCGTCGAACTGTCACTTATGCACGTCACCTATTGGTAATATTTACGTGTTTATTTTTCCCTGGTTTATTAAATGTACCAAAAAATTATTTTAAACTCACAAAAGTTTCGACATTACGTTGGGATACACACATTTCTGGTAATTTTTTGTTGGAGGATCCTTTTTGTTAGTTGCTACTTCACATCATTTGAATGTGATTTGAATGACACGTTTGTTTTTTTTATTGAACAATAATTCTAAAATCTGTTTTTCCAATTAATTGCTGTTTCCATATACTTAATTTAATTCAAGTTTACATAACGACCCGGTCTCTAATTACCATTTTCATCTTTAAAACAATGGAGGGAACGATTCAAAACGTCTTTCGTCCAACTTCGGCCAATTCCGTTGATCGCTCGGCCGCTATTTGACATCAATGCAATATGGCGCCCGGCTCGTTGCTGGTGCATCAGATGTGTGAAGCAAAATCCAAAGTCTTTGCAAAATCGTCCTTTTAAAGCGGTGTTAATTCAAATATCTGCCCCCAGGAATTTTCCCAACTAGGTGCTCGTGTGTTAACAACACTGAAATTGTGTTACTCCCATCGTTCCGGACACCTTTCCCACCTGAGGAATGTAAATTTTTGTGTGGTTCGGAACTGTGCGACTCTAATTTCGTATCAAATGTGGATTGTTGTGTCCTATACGTAACAATAAAATCAATGAGGCCTTCCGAAGAAGTGTTGAACTGACCGAGAAACAAGAAGTCCATTTGTTGTCATCTTGCAGGTGAACAGGCCATCGAACTACCTTCAGATATGGCCTTCAATGAGGTACGTACACGTTCAGAAATTTAATTTGAGTTCTGATTACCGGTTCGAGCAGTGCCGGATTCGGGATAGTAGTTGATCAACAGACCTAATTGGCACGTGCCACAAAAATTAAATGTATCAGAGGTCCTGTGATTTTTTTTAAATTGCCAATGTCAAGTTTTCAGGTATTTTTTGAACACTTTCAATAACTTAAAAGTACCTATTGAAAAAAATTGGATGGAAACAAATTCCTTAGCTTAATTTATTCGCATTGTTTTTTTATTCTATTATTTACTGTTAGTCAACTTAAGTTGTCAATCTGACAATTCATATTTGTTGTCAGAATTAATCAAAATCATCCATAGTGCTGCTGATCATAATGAATGTAGTATCGATTTAACTTAAAAATTCCGTCTGGGCCGGACCACGTAATCAAAAGGTTATATTTTGTCTTCTTCCAAGATCATTAAGTAATTGTGGAATTGATTAACATTTTTAAATATCAATTGATGAAATTTTCCGATGTAGACAGTTATGTAGTACACTTGGGGACACCCAACATTGGACATCACTTTTTGACATTTCTTCAAAAAATCATTGTAATCGATACATTATGATATAAAGACTGCTTTACATCTTAAATGCCAATGTCACAAATGATGTAGAGTGTCCCCAACTGTAGCACCATAAGAGTTGCAAGGGGGCAGTGGCTACATAAATTAGAAACTTGAAAAACGTCCGACATATTACATAAAATATTATGCAAATAGATAAAAATTGATATTAATCAAAGTCGTCTGTGAACACGAAGTTTACCATGTTATTATGACCGAATATGGTTGTCGAGTAGTGTCATGCAACTTGAAAACATTTTTTTGACATATCCAGTTCTTGTACTAATGTAATACAATGTGTGACGTCTGACGAAAACCGATATTTCCATCAATTTTGATCTCTTGTATTTATTTATCATTGAAATCTGACAGATTTAACACTTTAATTCTATGTTTTAAAACCAAACAATAGTGTCAGTCACGAGGTTATTACGGTACTACTCAAGTAGGCAATTCCAAAATTCACATCATTTACTAGTGTGAATCAGACTTGTTGACCCAGGCATGGTGCCAACTGTTAGATTGTAAAAACTCCAACTCATTCATAAATAATAGTTGTAATTTGTGATTTTTTTCCATTTCTTTCTAGTTTTAAGAATGCAGGAGTGTTTAATTTTTCCATATTTTAAAATATAACGGGTGTCTAAAATCTGGTCAAGATTGCCATGAAACAAATTAAATTGCCATTTAGTTGTGCGTTGTCAAGAAGCAGAGGGAGGGCGTTTTGAACACCTTATTGAATAAAAAGTTCTAAAATTTTTGATCATATTTTTACCATAGCAATCTTGACCAGATTTTTATTTAGACACATGATATATATATATATATATATATATATATATATATATATATATATATATATATATATATATATATATATATATATATATATATATATATATATATATATATATATATATATATTTACATCTTACAGTCGATAAGTACATACTGAAAGTACAATATTGATGGACAGCATGATTCAATAAACACTTTCAAACTTCACAGTTTTTCCCCAGTATGAATCCGATTTCTTTGCAATAATTGTCAGACCAAGCTCTTTACTATAGTTTGATTGTCAATAGCTCGATTTCTTCTAAATATTTGTTGTGCCTTTTGACAGTTCGTATTAATCAGCTCAAAAGTTTGCTGTCAGAATACATTCTGCGCTCGGTAGTACAGTGCTAAGATTTGTTGAGACAATCTAATACATGAAAGATACCGAGTCTTCATAAATGATTGATACATCGAGTAGGCTTTGAACGTGAAATTTATGCATCTAACTACATGTGAATTTTGTTTTCCACAGGCAACATGTATGAATGATTTTTGAAGATCCGATACAATACAAATTGTATATTGTGAAGGGACAGAGTGGAATATTGTACTGAAATAGGGAACCATTGCTGTAACTGAACGAAAAATTTGTTTGAGACACGATAATTGTCGATCCCGTTGCAGGCAAAAACCCTTTAATCCGATGAGTTGACGGGAAGAACCCAGATAAGAAGTCACATCTGTATAACTTTTTTTATGACGCTTTCCATAGCCTTGGGATATTACTGTGCTTTCCTCAACTGTAGTTGTGCATACATATTTATTTTGTTAGTAAACTGTATTTTATATGAATTTATTTTCAATCCTGTTCTGACAAAGTTGATGATAAACATAACCTTATTTATTTCACAGTAGCATATAATAGCAGGCTGGTATTTGGTTACGCCCTGCCTTGGTTACGTAAATGCAGATGATTTGGTTGTTGACATTTTTTATTTTTGTCACAGCATTATGAAAGTAACTTTCTGTTCGGCTATCACTTTTTATGTACATATTTATAGCGATTATTTTAAACCATTCTTTACCTAACAATTGATTTTAAGTTGAAAACCAACCAAGTTTACAAAACAGTTTTAACCCTCTATTTTGAATAAAAATCATGGAAATATGTTGGTAAACATTCTGGAGCGAGGATGTGGTAAAATCATTTCCAGCAAAAAAATGTTGTGGGTGATGTTTTGGGTTCCTTAAAATCCCCAATCAAGATTAGAAATTTGAGTTTGCATACAGTTTACATTACAAAATTGGTAGGCTGATGATTCGGTTGTCACCCGTTGACATTATTCACAGCTTCGTTGAGATTTAAAAATGCACTTGTCAAAAGGAAAAACAACCTTGTGTTAATAACTGAAGTTTCGCCAACTAAAAGGGAAAAAAGAATTACACTTTTATTTGAGGCCTTTAATTCCAAAACTTGTTCTTTCGGTTCTGAGCGATTTTTGGCAAAACGCGAAAAACTGTTTATCAAAAAACTTGAAGGTGTACTTGCTTCTGATTTTTTCTTTTTACGTAAGTAACACTGCTGAACTATCTTGCAGAATGAGAATTAAAATTACTTACTTAAAAAAATCTAGAGCTTTTCCAAATTTTGAGTTTCGATACTGTGAATTTTCAAAAAACTAGTTTTGACTACATAATATTGATAAAACATGTTGCATGAATGATGAAACATCAAATTTAAGTTGTTGTTATTTATTATTACTAGATATTGATATTCGATATTTAAACTGTTTTATTATCAATATTAGGTCAATAATTAAATTGTTTATCAGTCCAGAATACTTATTATAGGTTAGAAATTGAAAAAATTTAAGTATCATCAGAAGAGACTTTACGAAAGAACAAGTTTTGGAACTGAACGTGTTTTTACATGCGTTTATCGCCTAGAAAGAACTATTTTTCTCACTATCCGAAATTAGATATAGAACCAGTGCGGTAAACACTATCAGAATCCACTGCCACCTTGATTTTCATAAATTTTCGAAAGAACAAGTTTTGGAACTAAGGGCCTCATTTGAATTTGTTACCAACTGAAATTTTAAAACTCGACCCGCTTGTAGCATTTTTTTCAGATTGGTATTGGACTGAATTTCCATAAATTGATCGTCTTCGGATTGAACAAGATATACCGACTTGAACTAAACAATTTAGCTGTTTATGACCTGTTTATGTGAAATTATAGATGATTACAATATATGTTTACTTTGTAACTTAACGTTGTGGATAATTGTGGGAATCCGCATCTTTACTCACGGTTCGATCCCCTTTGTATTCAATTACCCAATTGTTACTGCATTTTTGGTTTCTTCTTATCATGATTTTAACATATTTATTTTGTGAAGAAGTCTCATTATAATCTACTGGTCACATTTTTGTACAGATTTTAAGCATGTTGTTATCGATAATAATAGGAGTAATAGGATATTAACGAAGATGTCGAAAAGAATGCAGTTTGAGGACCGAGGATCTAAACACGAACAAGAGAAAACAATAAAAAAAAATAAAGCAAACAAAACCTGATTGTTGGTGGCCCTGATTCTAGCACAGTAACCAATTGTGAATTTTGGTTTTTCGTTCTTGGGAAACAACCACCTCAAACACAATTTTGAATACTTTTACGTTTATCTTCAAGAACCCTTCTTTTAGAAGGTAGTTCGGAGCTCCCTAGTTTCTCAGCTAAATTCGTGTTTAGTGCTGAACCTCTTCGTCCAATCAATCCGGATTTCGTATTGACGTTGATTACACACGCCTGTCTTTTCCTGAGTGGCCAGATCGAATATATTACAAAATAATTTTAACACAATATTAGTCGCACATACACTCCAGACGCCGCAGCTGCTATTCGTCGCTGTTGGTCGTTGAGGTCGATGTAGGACACAAATTATTTCTCCACAACCGCATCTGGTAATTTTGTAAATATAAAGTTTCTTATTTGGAATACCACGAACAATCTATGCCAGTCGAAATTTTTGTCAGACAATTGGTGATTATATTTTAAGGTCACAAACGCCTGTGTCTTCAATTAAAGGTCCAAGGAAGAAGTGATTATTATCAGATTTCACTGATGATTCAGGAGAGCAGTTTGAACGTTTTCGATTTCTACAAAAATGACGTACGTGGTAACATGACAAGCAGAATAGAGGACCGTTTTTGTATTTCACAGAAAACCGTGGATTTTGGGCGTCACTCTAATCTCTCTTCCTCCGCATGAAAACTTTTGTAAAGAAAGCGCCAGGGACATAGTGATATAGAAAACATAAACGAGTGCAAAATAAAAAACCTGCTTATCGAGAATCATGCGTCGGCATTCTTTGATTGCTGGCGGCCGATCTTTGAATAGCACGTGTACAAATCGTAGAGCAGGTTTTTTATTTTGCACCTGTTTATTTTCCCTATATCACTATACTTCTGGCGCTTCTATACTTTTGTCCAGTGCTCCTGAGAATAAAATAAAGCTTTAAACGCCAAGACCCTGATCTCTCTAGGTGTTTAATCAACTCAAGAACAGAGCAGAATAATTTTCCTCTGGTATAAACAGATTGATTTTCATTTTTATAAAATTATTTTTAAAATTGATACATATTTATAGATATTTGAGGTAAACAAGCTACTGAAATCTTCCATACCAATCCAACTTTGCCCTGCGATTATTTTTTGCATCGATTACGTCTTTAAACTGTTTAATCCTATATAAACACAATTCATTTTTGGTAGGGGAACAGTTTACACCACAATAGCGCCCTTCCAAAAAAAGATGCAGGAGAGGTTTAATTTACATAATTTTTGCAAATCCTGTTGATAAGAGCTGTCATACGGGAATAACTGTTATCTTTAGAAGATAGATAATTCTGCAAATAGCCACTCCATTTCCATTACGGAACATGGACCACTTTTTTATAATTTCATTGTTTTCAGGAAAGATTGCAATAATCTTGTTTTATAAGTGGCATTAATAAAAGATTAACTTTTTATTTCAAATGTTCGCTGTTCAAGTTGATTTTAGTCGTTCTTCATTAGTTATGAATGATGTTAGTTTTATCTTGATAGATGAATTTACCTACATTAGTTGAATAAACAAACAGCTTCTTGGCATATCCGGAACATATCTGCTCTGAAAATTTTATTTAAAGAAACATAGAGATTTTTTATTCTAAAATAGTGTCTAGTGTAATTAAATATCTGCCGACCCAAACGGTTTTAACGAAATCGTATGTGAATTTAGATTAGATAAAGCGAAGTTATTTTTATACACCGATCGATAGCCAATTAAATAGCACATCATGATCAAGATCTCATATACTACTAGGTAGGTTGTTGTCTTAAGTTGAGTTAATTGAGCTTGAAATAAGCCGACAAAAATTATGAGGAATGACCTCATCTAATCATTTTTGTGCTTTTCTCATTCATTTTCCTGTAGAAGGCTCCTATCGGTTGTATAAATTCATGATTCATAATCAATTTGCGTATGGATAACAAAATTTCTATCTGGGTAAATGGAGAATTTTGACGTTCAAAGCCTACTTGATCTACTGATTTTCTTTCAACTTATTGAGTCGAAAACGGAGGATGTTTAAAATTAGAAAGTGTCACTATCCTTTTGCGTATTGATAATTCTTCAGTTTTCAAGATCCGAAAATATATATTTTTTTTTAATTAAAAAAAAATTGTAGACTGTACTTCTTACGCGTATCAATTTTTTTGTTGTATTTGCCTTGCTATTTCAGATTACAAATTAGTGACTTGAAACTTATTTTTGTATTTTTCCGTGAAATATATGTGGCAGAAAGTGGTACGTAAGGAAATATATTAATATATCACCATTAGGTATTTAATTTGACAACTGTTAAAGCTAACCTAAAAATTTGATGTTAGTTCGTGTTTTTTTTCATTTTGCTTGAACGAATACAAAAAACGCTGTTCAATACTCGTGCGCCGTCACTTTTCAGGGGCTCGGGCTCATCGCAACACTCCGCTTTCGCTTCGTGCTGTGCAATTTGTATTAATTAACTCGAACGATCCATAATATTTTATATTTGTTTACATTTTTAAATAGTTTTTTCTTAATTTCATAACTATATGTATAAATTAAATAAAACTACTAATTATGTATGTATATAGAATAAGCAACAGATTTTTCTAACCGCTGTAGCTATAACATGCAAATTAATCGATTATGGCGTACTATTAACCAAATAAAGTGTGAGATTTAATTACTAAACCGAACAGTCAGGTCAGGCAAAAACCTATAAATTTTCATGCAATGAATATCAATCAGGCGAGCCATAATTAATGCTCCAGTTAATAACCATTTGTTGCGTCTTTCATTCTGTGGTGGCATTTTTTCGATAACAAAACAAACGCTGATTGATAATCGCGAAGCCACGCGATCACTGTGTATATGTAATCTGTTTTCATACACGTTCACTTTAACGAGGTACCATCAATTTGCCGCGATAATCAGAAGTGTTGCCGCAGGTAAGGACACAAGGTCAAGGATAAATTATTACTTCGTTGGTGAATCATCTTTTCGGCTGACGTAAAGGACAACTCGTAGTTCGTAGAAAAAAAAAGCAGACGATAGAGACCCGATCAAATGTAGTCGCGAGAATGTGTGATTTGAAAGTTGCCTAGATTTCTTAACGTTTGGAAAATATTAATTGTTATTGTTCAGATTTCATTTTAATTAAAAATCGACTTTTAAATCCACTAAAGGGAACTGGTTGTAATATAACTATTGGGTTAGGAGGTTAGGATATGTTTTAATAGTTATTTATGTAAAAAAGTTCTGGGTAGGAAAATTACGAAAAAAAATAAATAAATCAAAAGTCGTTCAATATGAATTAGTAAATTAAATAACGACACTTAATACTACATAAAGTCCCAATAATACAGTTTTAATATGAGGTGTTTTTATCCTGCTAAATGATTTTCCTGCAAATCCATATTAGTTCCCTGAAACTTAATACGTATTTTATTTGCATTTTTGTGACAAAACAAAACTCTATTTATCCTGACATTGGGGCGTATTCTGTAACTGCTCTAAATTTTAAAGGCCGTTAAATTAAGTTGTCATAGCAATGACCAATCAGGGCTTGAAATTTTAACGCCCCTCTAAAAATTACAGATTAGTAAGTCATTACTTCAAAACAATTAGGGGAGAGTGGCGTACTTTTAAACGGGCACAGCTTTGAAAACTTGTTGACTCCCACAACTGTCACTAATACATATGTGGCAACTGGGGCGCAGGTTTGAACATTTCAACCTATAAAATTGCAAGAGAAATTACAAAAACTCCCAGATTTTCATCTTTTTGGGCTTTCAGGTTAGAGATTCTCAGGTCCTTAACCTCTCAGACATCCAGGGCGTTAGCTTTAGCAAACGAAACATTTCTTAGTCTCGGATTTTCATTTTTAAGTTTTTTTTTTTTTAAATTATTTCTTTTTTCAAGTTTTCTGTTTCCCAGATTTTTAAGTAAGTAGATTTTAAATCCTTCGACTTTCTTTCTACTTTTCAGGACTATTGGTTTTCGGGGCATTCAGATTCTTAGGGTTTTATGTTTTAAAGTCTTTAGATTCTCAGATTTTAAATTTTCCCGAAACTCAGGTTCGCGCAATTTCGGGTTTTCAGATCTACGGATTTCAGATTTTCAGATTACATATTTTTATTTTATTTTCTGGTTCTTGAGTTGTCAACTATTTTCGGAGTTTCTTCCGGCAATCAATTTCTTTTCCTGTTCTTCAGTTTGTAGGTTTTCAGTACCTTTTTTTCAGGTTTTCAGGTTTTTGGATTTTCATACTTCCCGATTTCCAACTTCTCAGACTTTCAGTTTAGGTTTTCAGGTTCTCTGTCATTCCAATTTCTCAACTTTAAAGTACTTAGAGTTTCAATTGTTGGTTTCCAATTGGTTTTGCTTTCAGATTTTCAGCGTCCCAAGTTCTCATGTGCTCCCAAAATTTCAAATTCTCAGGTTTTTACGTGGCTATAGTTTTGATTTATAGTTTCTCAGATTTTATCTTTCACGTTTTTAGTGAATTAGGTCTTCGGTTTCTCTGGCTTTTTGCTTCTATTGTTTTCAGGGTTTCCAAGTTGTTAGATTTTTAGCTTCTGCCTTTTTCAAGTTTTCAGTTTTTTTTTATAGATGTTTTAATATCTTCATGCTGTCTTGTCAATTTTCAGGTTTTCAATGTCATATTTTTTTTATTTGCTTCTAAGAGTTACAGTTTGTTTATGCTTTCATGTTTTTGGTTTCTCAGACTTTTTTCCAGGGCTTCGATTTCCCGTTTCCAAATTTTGTTTTTCAGGTTTTCAGGCTTTTAATTTCTTTGATTTCAGGTATCATATTTTCAAGTACTTGGGTTAAGTTTTCGGAGTTTTTAACTTTTCAGGCTTTCAACTTCTTATGTTTTCGTGTTTTCAGATTTATAGATATAGGTTTTCCGTATCTCAGATTTTCATGTTTTCAACTTTTCAGCGTTAATTCTAAACGACAGTCGAAGTGCATGGTTACTTTTGTAGATGGTTGCTTTGACGGCACTCCCTTGAGTGCTTAGTTGAAGTTTTTTGTATTTTAATCTAATATATTAACGTTCACTTCAATAAGATATTAACAATAATGAAAATATCACATTTCAATTTGTAGTGCATATTTCTATTTCAATTTGAATACAGTTTTTAAAGATAATACAAGTGGGGAGCTCCTTCTTCGTTGTGCGACATTTTAAATTTACTTTACCGAGCGTAAATAAATTTCACTAAGACAGTTCTTAAATTCTTTAATAGTTCCGCATCGCCTGCGGAAATTATTGTTTGTTTATAAATGGATGTTTGATATTGTAAACTTCCTCTTTTAATAGGTCGATAAGTTGATATCGGACTAGATGGAAGGCATATTTAGAAATCTAATATTAGATCAAATTCATTTATCCTCAAGTCGTCATAAATACTTCCGATAATACTGGTATACTGCTTTTTTTACCGACTTCAAAAAAGGAGGAGGTTCTATATTCGACTGAATGTATGTTCATCGATTTCTTCGTCAATTGTGGACCGATTTTGGAAATTCTTTGTTTATTTGAAAGGGTTACTCCTGGTGAGGGGATCCCATGGAAATCGCGGGAAATCCTATTTATTTCTTTTTCAATAAATAAATGTAAACACTTTGAGATAGAAATACAAGTATGTATGTATAAGAAACATTTCACCGATTCTTTCTCTATTTTTTAAAAACAAAAGATATACATACATTATTACACATATTTTGTCGATCACGTTCTTATGTTGTATGTCTTATGTATACCAAACCCATGCGTTTTTATGTCTTGCGATTTCGTTTTTGGATGGTCTTTCATAATAATCACATATTATAGAAAACATGTTCAGTTATTAAGATATTTCTGATACGTGCTGTGTATTGTATTATATTAAACATTTAGAACATTATAAATGGTTTAGTTTTTTTTTTTACTCAGATTCAATATCGTTTTAGGATAAATCTTGGGCTATACGTATTCCTGGAGAAATTCTCTGCCATATTTCAAGTCATTGTTACAATGAAATTTCGTGCAACAATTTATTTAAAAAAAAGTTAAAATCTTGTTGCATATTCAATTGCCGAAATGTTATTTCCAATAATTCACCAGTACCATGTCGGTGAAAACATATTTCATTTCGCGCGTGCTTGTTTGACTGTATCTGTTCATGCTCTTCACATCCAATGTGCAATTATTACCAGACCAATACACCTGTCGGATGCGAGCATTTCCTCTTTCCGTAAAAGCCGGAACCATTCAACGCTTTCGAGTAAAACTCAAACAAATCACAAGGAAATTATCCAATGGGGTAGTATACAAGTGATTTTTAACTTCTGCATATTGATGTAGGGGATATATTGCATAATGTCGTGAAATCAGTTGGTGTGTAAAGGTATACGCTGAATATAATTTCGACTTAGCGCCACTCCCCCGTGGAAATAAAAGTTTGTGACGTAGTTAGTTTTTCCAATCAGGCAACGCCGCCTGCCGCACGATCTACTATATCGGCCCAAGGAACGAAACGTCAAATTCAATTGTTTGGGTTAGTTCGAATTTCAGCGAATTTTTCTGTATCTTGGTATCGCACCATATCATTCCCGATTTTAAAGATTTGGTAAATTATTTTATTTGGGAGGTCATCATTTACTGAGTTTAAGTTTTTCTGAAATTCGGATTTTGAAATGGACATTTGCTGTAAAACTAGATAGTGCGTGCTGCAGACGGGTATTCCAGGTAAAAACTCACCCTTGTAAAACTATCCACGCCACAAAGAGAAGTTACATACTTATTCTTTGCCTAGCAGATAATACAAATTCCAGAATGCGCATTTTGGAAAATATTTCAAGATCATGAAAAGTATTTTCCCCACTGACACATTAAAAATTGAAATGTTATTTACTGAAATAACAACATACCCGTTCTCTTTTTCACACTTGCATTGCGAAGAACGTCATGTGTGTGTACGTCTATGTGTGAAGACACTAAACCCAGCAGGTGTCGTTGGGTGAATGACTTTGAGCCTTTGCAATGCGATGTACAGTTCAGTTTCATTGAAATAGGATGCGAAGAAATTTTGTCAACAATGGAATACAATGACGTTCCGAAAGTGAAATGTTGAAACACTGGGAATAACGGCATTGTTGAATTAAATACCATTTTTGGAATTTTTAGTGGTGGACTGCAAGTAGAAGAATAAGCTTTAGTCGAATTGTTCTGAGAATTCCTGGTGCGAGCTTGCAGAAGTACTGTTCCTCAAACTATTTGACAACTTTAGCTGTGGAGATGTTAGATTTTTGCGGGTGAAGTTATTTGACCAGAAAATTATATAGACGTACAAGGTATAGACACAATAATTCTCGTAAAGGTAATGTGACTAATACAATGCTGTTATGAAATTTAAATGTCTTTTGTGGTTAGAAAGTCTAAAATTTTAATTGAAAGCGAAGCAGCAAGTCATTGTATGGGACGATCGATTAATTTTATGAGGTTAAAGGACAAGAAACAAAGGGGACAAAAGGAGAAACATCAAGATATGAAAAGTTATTGTTATTGTTTTGTATTTTTTTGTAACACGGAAAAGGACGAAACTACAAATTGATCCATTATTACGTATCTACATCTTCTTTATACAGGGTTTCTCAACTAAAATTTGTCCCCCCCCCACAATTCCAATTTCGAACAGGTCAATTTTGCTATCAAGGGAGACCAAATTGTGCAAAACTTTCAACTCTTAGATCTCACCCCTTTAGCCAGGGAAGCCCCCCCTTAAAAAATTTAAATGGTATTGGGGGTCGTGTGATACATCATTTTAAAGCTTAATTCAATTCTCTATCCAGACCTACATTTATCGATTTCTTTCTACAAAAACAAAACATGAAATCGATATTTTCCAAATCAACATAAAATGATATGCAAATAATTAATGAACCTGTGAAATTTTGGAAAATGGAAAGTAATCTTCGCATAGAACTTGTCAATGTCTTTCATTTAAAAAAACAATTATTAAAATCGGTGCAGTACAGCCTGTTTTATTTGGTCCAAATTGATTCATGTTCAACGATTAAATATATAGATATTGTGTTTATTACTATTGAAAACAGGAAATTGTTTGCTTCTATCAATGTTTTATTTGACAACTGTGCCCCAGGAACGTCGTTTTTCGTTAAAATTGTCAAAGATACACGACTCGATGGCGCCATGTTTAGATGTTTGTTTGTCTGCTCTACTTGGTACATATACAGAGTGAAAACGAAATATGTATATTATGCATCTATCTATCTATCTAATCTAATATATGGGACATTCCATACCAAGTGAGCCACCTAAAATTTAGATTTTGTTCAAATTTGGCATATTAATAGTACTTGTAAATAGCAACTCCCAACCGCCATCTGAGATTTTTTAGGCTGCTTATTTTTGATCTGCATGGGGGTGAATTATAAATGTTAAGATAGGACATGAGTGAACTTAAATGTGTTTTACTCAGTTCCAACTGACATTCTTTCCAATTCAATAATGGGAATAGAGGGACAATGAAATACCCTTTCAAAATTATTCCATGATATTTTGACGTAATCCAATATTTTGACCTTGAAAATGACCTATAAATTTGAAAAATGATTATTTTCCATTTTATGACTGCCTTTATTTGCTTCAAATGTTACCCGAAATATAGCTTATGACTTCTTCTTTATTGATCATAAGTTTTATTGTGGGTAGATTTTGGGTTCAGAAGATAATTTTTTTTTTTTCAAAAGTAGAGAGCAACAAATCGACGATTTCACGTCGTAAGGGATGTTCAAAAAATTTATTTGTTCTGATCCCAACATCTGCCCACAATAAAATTCATGACCAATAAAGAAGAAGTCATAAGCTACATTTTGAGTAACATTTGAAGCAAATAAAAGCAGTCATAATATGGAAAATAACAATTTTTCGAATTTCTGGGTCATTTCCAAGGTCAAAATATTGGTTTAGGTCAAAATTGCATCGGACCATTTTGAAAGGGTATTTCATTGTGCCTGTGTTACAATTATTAAATTGAAATAAATGTCAGTAGGAACAGAGCAATCAAATGAAAGGTTACTCATGTCCTGTATTTTCATTTATAATTCACCTCCATGTATATCAAAAATAAGCGGCCTAAAAAATCTCAAATGGCGCTTGGGTATTGCTATTTATAAGTACTATTAATATATGAAATTTGAACGAAATCTAAATTTTAGGTGGCTCACTTGGTAGGGAATGTCCCATATTTAAACGAGCAATTCTTGTAAATTTATATATAAATTTATTCGAATTCGCGGATATTGGAAACGGCTCTAACGATTTGGATGAAATTTTGTATTTACATAAAGTTTTGCTTTTTAAGTCTACCTATGTAGTTGTATTTCTTGTAGAAACGCAATTTTACACAAAAAAAACACCTTTTTTTTTAAGAGCCTTTATCCACTGTCTGACCTGACCTGACCTGACCTGACCTGACAATTTAAAACACTTTGGTGGTGGGGATAAATGAGAGTTGGGACGGGTGTGAATGAAACGACTATGTTGTAGGTATTACGGCCGTTCAGATGGTAGTCACGCCCCCCTGTCCCGAGGATGTCTCAACGGGGCTTTTTCGGGTGCCCCTGTCTCAAGACCTTAATCTGACTCATATTATAACAAATTCCTACTTTAGAACTAAACAAATTCAACTTTCGACTTCTAGAAAGATGTTGATAACCGAAGGGCCCCCCTTGGATCCCCATGTTTCAAGTGGACCCCCTAGGGAAGCCACCTCGGGCCCCCCAGTTTCAAGGGTTGCCTAAGCTTCGGAGTCATGAGACGTATCGTAAATGACATTGATCTATGTAAATACTTTTTCCGAAAGAACACGATTTTACAAAAAAAAAAAAAAAAAAATGAACCGAGAGAAACTCGGTCGCCAGGTACAACTATATAAACTCATCGAAAAAAGTTAGGGATATTGCTTAAATTCACACTTAGGGCTTTGTAAATGAGAGGTTAACCCTCCTATGATTTTTTGCAAAGTTTTTTATGTAAAATAGGTAAATATCAACTTCTTCGGATAATCTGTTAAAAAGTTAACAGACAATGGAAGAAATTATCTCAAAATGCAAGAACTGATATGCTCCGTTTTGCCAGTGCTAATAAGTTTATCGTTGAAAATACAGTGCATAGAATGGAAAGAAGACATTTGTCACAAGATCCTGACAATAGATCAATTGGAATGTTGGAAGGTGGTGCTCGCCAGGTTGATGTCGCTGCCACCTTTCAAGTGAGTCAGGGTGTCATTTCTAGACTTTATCAACGATATCGAGAAAATGAAACTGTTGAGGAAAGACCACGACATGGCCGACCTACACTTACAACAGTTCGGGAAGACCGGCTATTGTTCCGGGAAGCACGCAGAAACCCTACAGCTCACTCCAATATTCTGCGGCAAGAGCTTTTTTATCCTACTGGCACTCGTATAACAGCCAGAACTGTTTTAAATCGTATTAGTGAAACAGAGCTGACATGTAGAAGGTCGGTGAGAAGTTTTCCACTGACACTTTTACGGAGACGTGCCAGAGTACAATGGTGCGAATAAAGGGAAAATTTGCAAAATGAATGGGCAACAGTAATGTTCGCGGATGCGTCCCGATTTGGAGTTTTCTCTGACAGACGTTCTGTTCGTGTGTGGAGACCACCAGGTAACCGATTTAACGACAGGTATGTCCAAGAGGAACATCCGTTTCAAGGAGGAACGGTAATGGTGGTATAGGGAGGCACTTTTCTTGGGGGCGCACAGAACTGTACGTTTGCGAGAGGACCATGATGAGTCAAATTTACATTATCTAGACAGACTGGAAATGTTAGAAATTGATCGTTTGCCTCTTCCAGCGGGATCCCCCGACCTGAGTCCACTTGAGCATGCATGGAACATGCTTGCTCGTACGTTGGCTGACCACCAGCTCCGACTAGCACACCGACAAGACTTGCGTCGTGTTTTGCCCATTGTGTGGTACAATTTGAACCAAGATGCTTTGGACAACTCAATTTACAGTATGCCCAACGAGTCCAAGAAGTTCTACAAAATCATGGTGACCCTTTAGTAAGAAAAAAGAATAATTTTTAGACAACTTCATAATTTGAAAAATGTAATTTTTTATTTTTTCTGGCAGTATATAATTTTTTTGAAACAAATTTGTTATAATTGTCTTTGGCGATGTTGTTAGTTTTTATTTGTGTTAAAAATGCAGAAAAAATACTTTGGGATTGATCAATTCAGCAATATCCCTAACTTCTTTCGATGAGTTTATTTAAACGGATACACGATGAGATCGTACGATATCAGTTTCTCGATTTTTAGCCGGTTATAAGAGTGGGGCACAACCCCCTTAAATTATACCAGTTCCAACGTCTATGAGAGAACAATTTAAAATGCAGGTAAATGGTAAAAAATCTGCTCGCACAGAACCTGAAGATAAACATAAACTTGCTTCTGAAGCAAGTGACTTATTGAAATAAACCCACAAAAATCTTTACATTTCATACCTTACATTACAAGGGATGTTCAAAATTACGCCCCTCGGTGAGCTCTGCGAAGCATCTTCTGCCGAATCTCTAGATTTTGTTCTACGCCCTCGAGGACACGATCGGTGCGATTTCGACCTCGATCTTGACGGTAAATATCTCGTGGTCTCGTAAGTGTTGAACAGTTGAGATAAATGTGCGAACATTCATGGGGACACGCCGATTCGGATACTTTTGTATCTGCCATTTTCACCACCACTAATAACGCATGCACGATTACAAACGTACTGTTATTTTTTTTTTGTCTACTATGTATTTATCAATTCTTTGATTTCAAACTCCTTGATTTCATTGCACCGAATTATGGGCGTACCTCGATTTTATAGCAAAACTTTAAATATTTATTATATCTCGATAATACTGGGGTCAAGTTGAACACGTAAACCAAGGGGGTTGTACTGTATTCACCCCGAGGTATTACCGAATTTTTTAATGCATGTATTTCGATTTCACCCTGTATACTTTGAGTGAGTCGTCTCATAAGGAAGGAACTAAAATTCTTATCGAATCCATAAAATAAGGAATATGTGGACTCAGGAAGTGGTTACGTATTTTATTGATAGGCAACTAGATAACATTAGTTAATTAGTTTGCTCCAAATTCTAATTGCGAATGCATTGTTGGATGTCGAAGAAAATTAAATGGAGATAATGTAGTAATTTATGTAACAGACAAGATAGTATGTACATTTAAAGTCGAATGTACCTAAAGTACATCAACAAAAAACACCAAATGTGGGTGATAATACCAATATTGTAAGTGGTTCAACAATAAGACCCATTGTGTGTTGTTTTGTCCAATTGACGACTGGTGTTTTGTATATCATTCCAACACGGCTACCGTAATTAGCGACCACGATATGTTGTTCACCAGGAAGTGGATGCGATAACGGCCGTATGGGAACAAGGTTATCGTCGCTCATTTGAAGCCGTTAGGCGTACCTTTCGGTTAATTTATTTATGCATGGGCTTTAACGTAAGTGCATTTTAAAGTCAATTCACATACGCGATGGGTAACCGAAAAAGAGTTGGATTTAAATTCAGTGTAGTTTTGCCATCCTTATACACTCGTGGACAAAATAACAAGACTTTCCTACGTCTAGTATGTCTGGACCATCAATATAATCTAAGTAGGTAATAGACTGTTGCTGAATAAATTAAGAGTACAGGAATAAAACAAGGATTGTCCATTTTATCGAACTAGAGTTTACAAGCGTAATCTGGCAAATAAACTGAATTGTCATAATTGAATAGACTCAAATAAGAGAATTGGTATATGTCCTGGTAATCGTAGATGTTTTGTTTATTTATTATACCAGTTGTTCCGAAAATTAATATTGCACTCCGGAAACTACATCTGAGTAGTTCTTGAATGTTTTGAACCTCAAGGGAAATTGACATATCAATTATGTCCATAATGACGGTGCGTTTTACAATCACCCACTTTTTCTATATAAAAAAGAATACCTACTACGATGGTTTTTGCTGGTGTTGATGGTCTCCATGTGGGTGCAGATTAGAAGGAAAAAATGTGAGAGAAACTCATCCATGGCCTAAATTTGCAAATGGCGATCGATACTAGGGCACATTAGGCGATAATCAACACGAAAGACAATGTGTCACCAACCATAGTCTGCACGTCGCTGTGGCTTTAATTACATATTTCCCTTTAATTGCAAACTCGTAACAGGATATTAAATATTTAGGAGCCAATCACAACTTACCTCATTTCGACGTGGATGAAACCAATAAAGGCAGCACGCAATCATGGGGAAAATGCTGCTTAAATTGAGATCATTCCATCTTTACCATTCACAATTAATTAGACGATAATTTACTGTTACCTGCACCTACGCAACGCCAGAGAGGCTCCGGAGAAATTGCTCTGTTGATGGATTATGAAATTGCTGGAAGCTTGACCTTCGTACATACATATCTGGCAATACGTCAATACAACTTTACTTTCCGACTTTCCATCTAAAATGTCAAGTGATTTTACGAGCAGAAATATTCCACCGTGTCGGTTCGCAATTGCGGATGTCATCAGCGTTCCAGCTTTCCGGGTTTTCAATAAATCATTTTGTAAGAAGGCAAACCACCTACATTGAAAAATCTAAACTGATATTCAAGGCTTTCTATACAATTAAATTTTACCACCAAAGATGTCACGTCGAGGCGGCACGAGGAAATAGATCTATGTAATGTAAAAATTTTATGTGGCACACCCACCATTCGGAAGCTTGTAAAGGTTAAAGTTAAAGGTACGTCGAACAACCATGATATTAGGGGCCGCACAGTAGGCTACAAGGATAAAATAACAGCGGACAGTTTGCGTGCATTTTTTTAGGATTCCAATGTGTAAGTGGTGTTTTAGACGGGACACCAAACATATCTAAAACTACAATACTATATAAATTGAGTAGCGACTCCTTAGGTCTTCTGCATTATAAGAATCGCTCAAGTAGTCTACTTACCATTTGAGGTGAAGATATCTTTTAAACGAATCCGTTAAACTATGTATCAATTTGATCGGAATCTTTAGATCCAATTTCTACTTTATTAGATATTCTATTCATTACCACTTGGGATAATGGAAGTGTGTAAATACAATAAAAAATATATTATCTTTTTCCGGTTGGGCTCCCCGAACCGGAAAAAAAGCTAAAATCAACTAACGTGACAGCTTGTCAGGAATTAGAAATTAATGCTGAATTCAAACAATTACATACATTTAGAGTGTGTCAATACATTTGCTTTTGTGTCTACATTCCACACATAAAGCGTAATTCTTACTCACAAACCACTATACCGGTTTCAAGGCCGTTAAAAACAACAATATCTTAGTTATTGATGAGCAATTTACTAACTCCATTATTACACGAAATTGATCCGGCAAACGAAAGTGGATTCGGAATGTCTTTAAAAGAATTCAACGTTCATCTTCGTCTTCGCTTCGACCTTTACAGAATTGAATGAACATAGATTCAAAGATCTTTCGTATGCCGGTTTCCTGAATTATAACAACGAAAGTCTAAGAGCACTGGAATAATTTTGATTGGAATATGTACGTATTTAGTGTCTACAGATACAATGACCCTATGATGATCTTACAGCTGGATAATTAACACTAGAAAGTGAACTGTTAAATTGTGCATACCACTATTAATGCACACATACCAGGTTACCAATGGTTGGAAATTACTTCCATGTTTTGGATAATAAAAAGTGGACTTCTCTACTGAAAGTCTGATTTTTATTGGTTAATAAAAATATGTATATTGGAATTTGATATTTGTTGACTTCGTTTTTGTAATTTTGCTGCTGGAAGAGCTGAATCAGAAATAAGATCTTTTGGATGCTTATTAACATCAATTGTTGTCGTGCCTTTCGAATCTAATCGTGATAGGTGATGGTATTTTTTCGCAACAGATGATGAAGTCACGTAGCACAGTCATCCTACCGAGTATTTTTTCGGAAATGTGTAGGTAAAGACGTGGAAAACAGATGGCGTTCGCGTTGGAAAAGTTAGAACTAAGTTTGGTGCCGCATACTGAACTTTTTTTGCTGCATTGTTGATTGTCTACGTGCCATCCGCAGAGTTGCGCTGCGGTGATACATACCTGTCTACCTTTCACTACAATTTACATCGTAAAAAAAGATGTAATGTTATAGGATAGGAATGCTGTTTTGTTACGAATGGTTCTTGTGTACGCAAATGGATGGTTGTAGCGACTGTTGTGGCATTAGATGAAAGAAATTAATTGATAGTGGATGTCCCCTAGCGGCTGTATTCTAATAGAATGATATAGGAAATATTAGTTTTAATTATGGGTTAAACTTGGTGAATTATATGAAATCCATTTTGACGTAGATTTATGTTTGTATAACATCTTCTAAGAGCTGGATTACCGGAAATGCTTCATCTTCTTGATTACCATACAATGTTTGATCCACTTTTTGAAGTGAGGTGGAGTACGGGTGGATGCGCCTTGTTCGATTCTTTTCCTATTCTATGTTTGATCTTAATGTATTTGCATAGTGTGAATATATTCGCTCCAACTTTCAGTCGGCCTCGATATTTTCTTGGTTTTGATCTCATCGTTCTTTTTCATGAAATTTCGGTTACTGCATGCAAGCTTCGTCACAACTCTTTAGTTCCGGTAGCTTACGAGCTTCAGAATTATTCAAGTAGGAGAATGTCAAATAACTCATGACGCAGTATATCTATGAACTAGCTACTATTTATAAATACACTGAATGAACAATTGCGGCAGGGTAGAAGTATTATTAAACAAAGTCAGTAGTTGGCTGTGGCCCATTTAAATGTAAATGAGATGTCAAAATAAACAAATAAAATATTTTATGTGATGCGATAATTTTGCCGGTCAGTGTATTTTATGTAGGTACATTTTAGTCAAGATTACGTGATTGCTATTATAATTAATAATAAGTAAATAACTCTAAAAAACATGTATAACCATACAAAAACTCTGTAATCTGTAATTACTACATTGTGTAGATTTAATACGTTTAAACTTGTAGGACAATCTCCCTGTGTTAATAATAATTACAACTTAAATCAAGATTATGAATATCTGCAGTCACGATCAAAACGGAATTGTAACATTGTACTTACTACTATGGAAGGTAATTAATTGCCAAATATGCCACACATCGGCGTAGCTAACCTTGGAATTCTGTTCCACCCAGTTTTCTCGTTTGCTCATTGTTTTCGAATGGTTGGACACGTGAAGTCAGGCGAAGTTACTTGACATGCAAGACAATAAAATTGGCTCAAAATTACGATCAGTTGCTCAGCGTGCTATGCATCACGCCCATGTAGGTTGAAGAAGTCGTCGTTGCCTCGTTTCGTCGTAAAATCGGAGATGTTTAGCATCAAGGAAATGCAGTTATCCGTATTAGTTCATAAAGATAATATTATGGTAATCTGTAAGTAGTATTAAAGTGAGATTTATACAGATGATCAAATAATGAAGTGATATTTCTGATGCGTTTTGCCAAATCCCTAGTTGTGAAGAAGTTCTTTTTATAATAAAGGATGTAGGAGTACAGATGAACTCGGTTATAACGAATCCGGCTTATAACGAACTCTCGTTTATAACGTACAGTTTTCGAAGTACCGTTTTAACCGCCATAAGGACAATGTAAATTCTGATCGGTTATAACGAATCTCGTTTATAACGAACGGTCGGTTATAGAGTCCAAGATTTCGGCCTATGCTCGGTTATAACGAACTGCGTACACATGTTCACTGCTCAGATTTCTTGGAATAATTAACACGATTTAAATCTTTCTCAAAAGTATTCGTGTTGTGAGAGCAATCGAACGAAATGTAAACATTGGTATTTCAGTTTTATTTCTTACTAGAACAAGTGAGAATGAAGAAATAGGTCGCAAAGAAAAGTACAGCAAAAATTGATCACTCAGTATTTTACATAGTGCATTATTATTATGATTACAAGTATAAAAGATGTATTTTCAATAAAGAATTTTGTTTTAGTCTATATATTTTCAACCTTGTTTATAACGTACGCCTGCTTATAACGAACACATTCGGTGGTCCGTTGACTGTTTGCTATAACCGAGTTCAACTGTATATACCTCCACATAGTATGTGGTAGCAGTTGGATGATCGAACTGTTTGTGCTCCGCTCGCCCGCTCATCCAAATATTTTTTTAACGCTTTATAGGTGACGGGTTTTTTAAAATTTTAAATTTTTCTTGGTTTTATTGAATTTCTCTATTGCTGTGACCCTCAAGTCCTCAAGTGGCCCACCGTTTTATTTTTTTAAGTTTTTCAATTTAGCAAGCTCTAGATTTCTTTTTATTATTACCTTTTCTATTCCTTATTTGGTTTCTTTTTTGATACCTTGATGGACTTCAAAAATCGGTTACCAGAACTCCAATCCCAATATTTTACAGAAGAGCTTTTAAAATAAAACAAACATTTCTTTGTTTTCCTTGACTTGAACCGATTTGCAAACGACTTGAAATTACTTAAAGCGGCTTCAAATGGTTTGAACCGACTTGAAGCCACTTGAAATGACTTTGAGCTCAGCTCAATTTTAGGCCATACCGGTTTTTTAAAATCGTAAAAAGATCGTCTTTTGAAAATTAAAGAATGTCTATGTTTACACCATACGATCATCACATATTATTGGTTGCCTATATGTTAGAAACCTTGGAATTAAATTTTGTAGTTCTCAAAATTCTCTGGCAACTGAAATAACGACTCTCTGACTCAGATATCTTAATGAAGTGGACGGGTGTTCTTCCATTACTGCTGTAACGGTTTCAACTACTGGAGTTCAAACTGAAACTGTTTGACCTGGCTTTTTATTTGCGATAGATCCGATTTCCCTAAAATTAGGCATAATCATAATTTGAAGACAGTGATACACCTTTTGATAATATGAGCATCCATTCTACTCGGGTATTTAGTTGTGAATTCTTCAACACAAAGTTGTACAGAAAACTCCCACTCTCCATTTTCTTGTTTGACCCCATTTCGAAAATAGGATTCTAATAAGAACGCCTTATCTTCGGTGGTGAAAGCCATTTTTGAATTCTTCTGACAAGAAACGTACGACAAATCGTTAAACTGCCTTATTAAGTTTGACAGATGACAGGTGTCACATTGTCGCAGACGAGGAAAAACATTGGCGTCTCGTTTATGGGGATATTAAAAAGATGTAGTAAAATCTGTATTTATTTAGTTCTTTTATCATAAAGCGAAAATAGAAAGCATTACAGGCACTTACGTGATGTGATGAGTCTTAATTCATGCGGTATACGAGCAGTTATTAAAAATATTGGCACAAGGCTACAAACAATAATTGAGCTAGTTGTTCGGAAATACAGATAGATGATTAAAGGCAGAGAGAACAAAAGATAAAAAATAACTCAAAAAAGAAAAGGGAAGAAAAGAAGGACGAACGGATTAAAAATAGACAGCAAGAAAACAATATGAACAGGTACAGAGAAAAAATAACAACGAGGAACAGAAGAGGAATTCAGCAAGAAAAAAAAATAGGAAAATTATAGAATGTCCTTACATTGAATCTGAAATTTTGAGGAAGAGCCAAACTTGAGTATTCGAAGATGTGTTTTAAGTATGTCGGTGTGTCAACTTTTATTGATTACCGCACGTTGCACGAGAAATGACTGCATCCCTATGTAAGTTAGAGAGTTTATTATTAGTAACCTAATAAAGGTTGAAGAGGGTTCATATTCTCACATTTGGGTTGAAGATATGAAGAGGTGATGAATTAATGAAACACTGTCATTCCCAAAATGAAATTAAAATTTTAATTTTAATTTCATTTTAGGAATGACAGTGTTTCATTAATTCATCACCTCTTCATTAGTAACCTACTTCAACGTGTGTATATTATGGTAGGTTAGTACGTGTTTCCATTAAAACAGTTTTTATCTTGATTGGGTAACTTTTTTGTGCATCCTATTTATCGAAGCACAAGGAGTCCATAGGCGGGTATTGATTTTAGGAGCGTTTGCGAAAACAAAATATATTTTAAAAAATCTTTCTTTTGACAAGTTCTCCTTGCAGTTAATTTTTTTGCTAGGACTTCCCTATCCCTTTGGACTCCAAAACGGCTGAACCAATTTTGATGAAATTTTCGGGCAAACTTCAGATTAGCCTAGCGGGTGATCCTGTGAAGTTTGGTAGCGATCGGATGAAAAGCAAAAAAAAAAGTTTTTTCGAAAGTGACAGTTTTAGTTTTGAGCAGTGACCGTGTTTTAGACATAAAATGTCACTCATCAGTTTACTTTGTTTTACTTTATTTTTTGGGTGTAGCAACGCGCATCGGATACCAGCTAGTATTATAGAAATAAAAACATATGACATTCCTGCGAAAAGACAGGAGAAAGAGAGTATACAGGTGAAGAGAAATATGTGAGCGAGATTCAGGAGCAAAAAAATTAATTGCAAATTTTTGGGAACTGATTTCTTTATCTGCGGTACACCTAAGGGGTCGCCCATTAATTACGTGAGCTCAAAATTGGGGGGGGGGGGAGGTCCAGTAAAATCTCATCTAAAGGGAGCAGGGGGTCATTGAAAATCTCACGTCAACTTTTTAGTTAAAAAAACACACATTATTATTTCATAGAATATAAGAATATATTTTTTAAGGTTTTCTATTTGGTCCGCAAACATTTTTTTTTAATACAATAGCAATCTCGATTATAGACTACTAAATATGTATGGGATTCCCCGAAATTGCGGCACAATTTATTTACCAGACTCGTTCAACGAACAATACAGAACGCCCACGCCCATGGAGTGAGTGAACAATTATTAGGAAAGGTAGTGTATTTTTATTGTTATGTAATTTAAATAAATTTGTTATAGTGTCCCTTACGCGCTATTATTTTTCCCCTTTATTTTCCATCAGTATTAACGCCTAGGTCAGGGGTATTTAGTGGTATATAGCAAAATACATGAACATACATGAAAATTAATTATTTAAAAACTGTAAGGGATAAATCTCATGTGAGGGGGAGGGGGGTTTTACCAAATCTCATCAAGGGTGTGGGAGGGGTCCAAATTAACAGAAAAACACCTCACGTAATTAATGGACGGCCCCTAACGCAGATTTCGATCTATTTCAAATTTAGAAAATTTTATGAGCATAAAAATTGTACAACCTACATCAAAATTTTTGCAAGACTGATTCAGATTACGGTGTTGGATGGTATGGTCTACTGATCCACATTACTATTTTTAGAAATTATGCATGGACGATATACGTTATCTGAAGGATTGACGATTTTTAAATTTTTTTTAGTATTACATATATTAAAAATGCGTTGTCTTGATCATAAATTCATAAATTATAATATGTTACCGTAACGATACCTTAACCGTCGATGAAGTTGACCAATGAGATGTCTTCATTAATGTTGAACCTGGTGTTGAACCAAAGGTAATTCCCAATAATTTTCTGGTATACTGAGTAACGAATATGTATATTGAAAATTTAATAAAGGAAACTGGTTCTGAAGAGTTAGTTCGCACCTTTTGATACACCCTGTATTGCAACAAAATACGGGACCTTGATTGTATTGTTGATGATAAATCGTTTTGTATTCTTGTTCGAGAGTTATTCAACTGTGAATGTACCGTGCTTACCTATATTGTTTCGACTGCGTAGGTGTGAACTAATCTAAGACGTATTAATTTTATTTCACTTGTTCGTTTACTCAAGCAAATATAGTCAGTTTACAGCTTACTGCAACCGTCCGTTAGTCCGAGAGCCCGACTTGTAAATTTTCAATGAACATACACGAAAAATGTTGGATGTGTCATAAAGAATAAACATATACCCAAAAGGAGCCTTTCATTTATCTCTTATTTTGGCCGCGTCAAAAATAATGATGATGAAGTAATTATTTGAGTGAAGCGAGGCATTTATTTCAGAACAACCTATATAAATATTGTAAGATTTAACAGAATACATTTTTGTTTTCTTCTGTTCCAAGAGGTAATAATTTTATTGTTAGCAGTAACTCGGAAATTTTATTATTAATGAGTTGTACCAAAAGAACCTACAACCCGAACTGGGTTAGAATGCTAAATGAGGCGTTTACATTAATTTCCTTCCGTTAATAAAAATGTCGTTTTATATCTTGATGTGGAACTATGAGCAACTAAGAAAATAACTGGCGCAGTAAAAGTATAAAAATAAAGATTAAATATGTCTACTTGCTATAAAGTGGAATTACAGCGCATATCCTGCATAATTATCTTTAGCTCGGAATTATGTAACGACAGGGAAACGCTAATTAATTTAGTATTCCCTTATTATCTAGTATAGAATATACAGGGTGATTCACGAAGTATAGTAGATATTTAAACCTCAAATTATATGGCCCCTAAACGTAGTTGTAAAGTTGAAAAATTAATTGCAACCAGCGATGCACTCAAAACATTTTGATAGTCGCTGGATTTATTTTGGACAAAAAACTTAATACTTACGATACAAACTATTGTAAACATCTCGGTCTTTATTGATGAACCCTTTCCGACAGACAAAAACCACTTTTGCTTTCAATTGAAAAACATGAAGACTCACCTAGGCCAACGTACCATTTATAAAAATTGTTCGAAATGACGACAGCCCTGGGCATTTCGCAGATGCAGCTTACTACAGAGTTTGAAACGTTTGCAACTCAAAGAAATCATATAAAGGCCGGCAATTTTTTTTTTTTATGAAACTTCTTGACTCATCGCATCCTTGCTGGGGGACAACTGATTGACTTAAAATATTAAATACCATCGGCGGATTTTTCAGAAATTGTGATTATAACTGATTTAGTAACTTCCCGTTTTAGTTATAGGATGTATAACCGCTATGCAATTTTATGTGTACCAAGTTTATATTTTGGAGGAAGTTGCAGATGTGCCATTTCGCCTCTTATCGCAATTTACAAATCATTATGGGAAGTGACCAATTCACGTAATACAAATTTGCATGGTAAATCCATAATAAAAACAGCAAAGAACTTGACTTCCTTTCGAATCTGAACTGTGAAAGTGGTGGGTAATATTTTTCCTAAAAACCAATGTTTTAGTTTTACTTGAGTAGCTGTTAGTTTAATTAGATTGTAACTTTCGAATGTTCTCCTTTATACAACGTAAACAAGAAAAACCCGCCCAATTTTTGAAATTATATCAGGTTGACATTAACAATTGTGAAACTCGTATCTATTGTTAAAACAATTTGATAGGTTGTTCTTCTCGCACGAAACAAACAATGGCGCCTTCGCAAATTACCAAAGGTTTTTCTGGCTTCGCCTAAGGAAGGTGTGTCAACAGCTGTTGTGATTATCAGTTTGACACGATATGTTACGCATTATTAACTTCTATTTTAGTAAATCAAAGAAGTTGTTAGTACCGTGAATAACGCAATGGTATGGGCAGGTCAATGTTAATGCTTGTCCGATACTTGAAAGATTTATGTGATTAGAGTGATTAAGCAAATAAGTCATTTTTATCGATTAGGTGTAATACATTTTTATCGACTGTACCTACTTGTTTGAAAAATGACGAACTCGCATGACCTAAAGCGTGGGTCTTGCAGTTCGTCCAATAATAACCGTTTCCTTAAATGTTTCTATATGATTCATTTGCGTTCGTTGACTTTATTTGTGCGATTGTCGTCAATTGTTATTAGTGTTTAAAGGGCAAAGCACCGACATAACGCTGGTAATGCTTTAATTCTTCTGGTTAGCTGCACAATATTAAATCTACATACTTAGTTCATTTTGAACTGCATATAGGTGAAGATATTTTTAGACGAGAAAGGTCACGTCACAACGATTTGTTAACACAACATAATTTATCTCAGACTGGATAGGTACGGTCATTTACACAATTCTTGAGTATGGTTAATTATAAGGTTACAAAAATGGTAATGGTCAAATCGTTTCCAGAAAGTATTTTTTTTGTTTCGAAGAATTAAAAAAGTAGGTGTGCATTTATGGACAACGGGCCAGTATAACTAATGGAGGAAGTATTTTTGTTAAATATTAAGATAAATTTATGCAAACGTACATTATCAGAAATCTGTGGTAATAAACATTTACATTCTAACTAAAGGTGAGTGTGTGAGTTATGAGTTATGATTAATTAGATAAAATTGTCGATGTAGTGCTTTTTTGTTTTAGATGTTTTAGATAAATAGATATGTTATAAATATGTACATGACGTACATTGTAGATAAATATGCTTTTCTAAACTGCCTTAATTATAAACAGTTGTGGAAATAACTTTTTGATTAAACCATCTCTACAAAGAGATGCTGACAAATTAATTTTTATCGCTTCTAATTACCTGAATGTTTGTTGAAGAAAACACAAAGTTTATAGCTTTTTAACGTTCTAGTTTGTAATCATCAAACAACATGACTCTAAGTACTTATTTGTTTGGCTGACATCTGGTCATTATCATTTAAATCGGTAGGACACTCCCAAACAGCTACCTTTCCACATATTTTTGTAAACAGAAGGTTACCAGTATTTTAAAATAATATTTTGTATCATAGATTAATAATCACAAAACGTGCAATCTTTCAATCAAGTTTTCCACTGTTCTCTGTTCTTTACTTCCTCCCGCCAGTCTCAGACTTTCACTCTTTTAAAGTTTTCTTTGTACCTATAGGTCTCCTGCTGTCCTTGCTGTTGAGAAATATTTGCAGCGGCCGTCGCGTCGGCCAGTTGGGAAACCCAAAGGGTCGTAAAACCTTTACCTGACTGGCTGCGCTCACGCCCGCCAATCAGTCGAAAACGAACTCTCAATGAAACAACAAGTCAAAATCCAAATCTCATTCAGACAACAACTCACTATTCAACAGCCGCAAGGGCATAATTCAATCTAAAACCAGGACAAGGTTCCTTTATTCAAATTCAGTACAAAACCAATCCGGGAGATGAAACGTTCAACATCAGTTTGCAACTGTTCGTAATATAGAAGTTTATTAAGTTCGCGAGTGTTTCAAAATCTAAAACATGGTCCTTCGAGCAACACAACAATTCTACATCTAAATCGACTGGACCTTCAGGCCTCTCTGAATCAAAATCTAAATTCAATTAATTTGAATTTAGAATATTACTAATAATTTATTTTGTTTATATTTTGAAGGAAAAATGTTTATTTTTATTATTTTTGTTAGAAAACCTTAATTTTACATCCCCCAATTCATACACTTGCTTTCTGCATCTTTTCAATGTGTCGTACCCATCTTATTCTTTGTGCCTATAAGTATTCTGTTATTCTCGGCTAGTTCCATCTGTATTCGGTATTTTTTCCTTCTCAATATTCCACCAAAGGCTTCCTCCGACTTACCGACTTCCTGGATGTAAGTACATATTTTTTTTAACTTTAATCTGTTTTGTTTTTTTATTTTGCCTTCTCTGTCTACCTACTTGAATTCTTAGATTTAAAAATCGTAAACTTTTCCAAATAACATTCGACATTTCCGGCGACCCCGTTGTGGTTTCTTTTGACATTGATTTCCAATCCAAACTTCTTTTTCTTTCTTTAATTCTTTACAATGTTTCTTAGCTCCTTTTCTAATTTCGCTGTTAGGGCTAAGCCGTCTGGTATTATGAAACTTGTTTTTTAATATACTATTCTGTTTTGGTAATCTCTTGCTATGTGCTTTTCTTTCTGATTTTTTTGTCGTTGAATAATACTTATATTCGTTCATTTATTTCTTTTGTTTTGGATGCCTTCTTTTAATCGTCTATTTTTTACTAAATCTATGAGTGCTTGTCCATTTTTGTTCTAGAGGCCCTAGACCTCTAGAGGGTCAATCGTTTTGATAAAAAGCTGGACTCAATCGATTGAAGCCAAGCATGATTGACCAAACCAAGCGTTGACGGTGATTGATAGAAAGTTTGAATGGATCAAGCGGTTGACGAGTGTGCTGGACGTCTAAACTAATTTTGATCAAGCATTGCGTCAGTCACTCGCATTTTAAACACCAGAAACACTTCACGACAGACTCAACTGAGAATGAGTTTTAACCAAAAGATTGAAGGTTGATTGATTCTATAGAGTCCAGCTTTTGATCAAAATGAGAACGTTTGGGAATGATTGTTCACATAAGATGCTCTCATGAGCCTAGAAGATTCTGTCGCGGTGATCTCATACTATACGACTCTCACACAATCTCATTCTTCAGGAATATTCGATCGCGCCGAAAGGATGATCTCATTATTCCCGGAATAGAAGCAATCGAGAACGCCAGTGGGGGTATAAGAAAGGAACGACGGAACGGGACAGTTTATTGGTAGCATCGTGAACAAGTGGTCAGCGTGTTATCGTAAAAGTTTGTACATAGTGAAAAGTCCTCGAACCCGCCCGGCTCAGGCTACGCTACAATATTGTATAATGATCTATACTTTTCTAGTTGTTCGTAGATTAAGATCCAGTTTGCATATTTATCTTTGCTCTTTCCACTATAGATAAGCACCTAGTTTGGATATTGTATTGTCCTCTTGCTTTTTTTTTTCGTGTTTTAGGCCACATACTCCAATTTTGTGGTTCGTTAGCTCCGTGATAATCTCTTGATCCCTTGCTGCTTAGGATCTGATGTTTCAGCATGCACTGTGCTAGATGTTAAACGACAACAGGCTGCAGACAAAGCAAGATTTTTATCAAAAATCCTTGCTTTAAAAGAGCCAAGTCTTGTCTGCGTTTGTCAAGGGACAGACTCCGCCTTTTGGTGGGCATCTGGACCGGTCACTGCAAGCTAAATAAACACCTCCACGTGATGGGGGTGGTCAACGACCCAACGTGTAGGGGCTGTTTAGAAGAGGACGAGACTGTCGAACATATCCTACGGGAATGTCCGGCTCTCGCCTCGACCAGAAAGTCCATACTGGGGGAGACATGGCCCAGCTGGGCCAACTTGAGGTGTACCTCGCCTGGAACCGTCCTAGCTTTTTTCGACAATGTCGGATGGCTGGATGAGAGACAGAAATGAGGGACGCGAGTTGGTGACACAATGGGCCCGCGGTGTGGTCTAAGTGTCGGTGAGGGGAGCCATTTAGTTTTTAAACGGTTTTATTTAGATTGCCTTGTTTGTGTCTTGTGTGGTTCAAATCTAGTAATTGAAATTTTACCCTCTTCCTGTTGGCCGATTGATCTGAAATTTTTACCCCTCAATATGGGTATCAAATGAAAATGCTTAACTAGTAGAATACAGTACACCATAAACAAATTCCAAATCCAAGATGGCCGCCACTACAAAATTACGGATTATTTTACGCTATGTCCCACGATTTTAGTCTGATCAATACTCTAGATTGATGAGGAAAGTGGTGTGATGACTGGTACCTGGTACCTACTAAATTATTTTTTACCTTTTAGTGCATTATCTGCATCATTATTATGTTTCTTTACAATAAAACCGTTTAACTTAAAAATGTTTTTTACTTATTTTATTTATGGGGTAGGTTGCTAGCATCTCTCTTACTTTATCAGTACTTCGGCACTGTTAGTGTTGGACGATTTGCTATATCAGAACCGCTCGTAGTTTTCTGTCCTTTCCTCTACTTTTGCAAAGACGACTTTCTTTATTTCTGTTATTTCTTCTCCTATAGACCAGATGCGACATGTATGTTTGGTTACGCAGGCGCGGAATTTTACATGAAACAAAGTTTATATAAAGACCCTATACATATATGGAAATAAGCGAGTAATGTCTTTATTGTTAACACTGAAATAATTTATAAATTTAAATAAATAAAATGCATTTATAGGACACTGACTGTACTAATATTTTTGTTTATTTAGTGTTTGTTTGGAATAGTTTTCATGCAAATAATTTACTACTTTATCCTTGCTTTGAAAATTATCATAATATTAAGTACTGACCATTCAGTATTTTTTTTAACTTAATATATTGTAAAGTTTAGGTAATGTGATTTAGAAATTTTAAAAGGATTTTATTTCGTTTGTGATATTATAATATATGTATGTAATTTGCATTTTAGGTAGTCATCTAAAATCAACATTTATGTAATATTAATGTTTTTTATATAATATCTTTAGTTTTACTTCATAATGCGTGGGCATAGAATTTTGATATTTATGCGAATTAATATTTAGTTTCATCCTAATATATAACGGAGCAAGGTGAACTCCTACATACATTCTTTGATTCTGTCCATTAAATATTTACGTGCAAATACAGTCTCCTCGTGGTTAGATTTATGTAATCACTGAAATGAATTAGCTTAGTGGAATGTATAGCTAAAATAATAATTAGTTAACAAATTACATTGGAACTCTATTAACTCGAACTGCAAAAATTCACCTCAACAAAAAGAAGATTATTTATATTTTTCTTCTTAATAACTACAGTACACTAGAGTACTAACCCATCTCTCCACTTTTTTTTATCATCTCCTATTACTATTATACAGGTTTGTCATAAATGATTCATACATCCATACTTTCAACGTCAAAATTTTTCATCTAACTACATGTAAATTTTGTTTTTCACATTCAATATCATGGGTGAATCATTTATGAAGACCTGATAACTTTAATTATTTGCACAACCCTGATATGCGCCAATAGGGCCACTGGATTTGAAAATATTTCACTGTAATCGGAAAGTGCGACAAGAAATTGAGGTTAATGGAATGTGCTGGAAAATATTTTATTTTGGATATTGGAATGGAGTTTGATCAGTTGTGACTTGACTTTGAATGATTGTTCAAACGACTAAAATATTATTTAGATATTAAATGGAATGGCCGTAGGTATACCAATTATTGATGCAACTTATGTTGCAACAGAGAAACCAGCCGCATTACCGGAGAGACATTTGTAAATATCTGCATGAGAGTAACTCGCGATAGTTACTCTCATCTGCTTGTAGTTTTCCCGCGAAGTAAGAGTTCTTGCTTGATAGTAGGGCTCTCAAGAGTGTCCTAACGAGGCACCTAGAAGAAATTAATAACGCCTTAGAAGCTTGTTATGAAATGAGACACAGACCCCACAGTCAAAAGAAATGTTACCACGACCCAACGATGCAATTTCATTTCGCAAGCCGAGTTGTTCTTTTTACGTGTCTGATTCATGCAATTTGCAAACGTAGCGATTGGGTTGTAATGACGGTAGCAACACGAACACTATTCGAATAATGTAATAGTACTGACGAATAATATCAGTATTGTACGTCAAGTTTTATCCTTAAACGTGTAGAAACTCTGTCACACTACTGGAAAAGAACAAAAGGTCAGTCTAGCCTTGTCGATTAACATTTCAATCACACACCCGATTGATGTTTCATGCTGAATGAATTTCGACTGGGGCCCACGTACGTTTACAACGGAACCCGAAAACAGTGTGCCGATGCACAGCAACATGGTCGGGTGTCTATTTCGTAAGTGAAAGGTGTATAATACGCTGGTTTTGTTTGGAAACAACATCGCTTGATTACGACGAGCCTTCGTTGGTTGTTGTTGCAACTCAGTTGTCGGAGGAACGTCGTTGTGCAGACGCAGGAGATATGTGGCGTCGAAATTCAGTGTTGTGGCACCTGTGAGAAATTGAAAGTGTGTAGTGTCCAAGAAGTGAGAAAATCGTAATTTATGTGTGATAGTGGAGTGTGGTATGTGCGAGTTCAACAGTTTACGACAGCGACCACCCTTAGTAGAATTACTTTCACGTAAATTATATAACATATTTAAATTAACCGTAGCGTACGGGCGAGACTTTTTTTGGTTATGTGGAGTTTAAAATTATAAACTGTCCTCCCATCTTCAGTACACATTTGCTACTTTTGGCTGAAAATCTGTAACGAATACTGCTCCACAGATGTGAGGGTTACAGGCTGTAGTTCCAGAAACAGAAGAGATATTGCGATAAAAACCAATTTTGAAACTATACTTACTTTTGGTTTCTTCTACTTGTTCAAATTAGGATTTGGCCAACACAGCTCAAAAGTATCACACCACCCGATGGCAAATAGATAGTGGTAACATCTGAAAATATCGATGTTCTAAGTAAGTTTTTTTATGTTAGTTTTTGGCATAGAATCTTCTACCCATAAAATTGAAAATTATTTTTAAGTAGCATTGCTCAGCACGAAATACGTCACTCAGTTTTTGTTATTCAAGCCCACTATCTAAGGTTTCCTATTCTTCAGACTCACTGCTTCTAACGTTCTTATTTTCCCCTAGTTTACGTTCATTCTCGATAATATCTATTACGTTTATATTTTTAATTAGTCTTTTCTACTTCTGAAAGAACAATTAAATGTTATCGTGTAAAAAATTGTATACGATACGTTATTTCCTTTCATAGGGTATTTGCCTGACCTGGAATCATTTTACTGAATAAGCATATTAAATTGTAGTCTTTATAATCAAAGAATCTGCTACTGGAAGTTTGTAATTAGAATAAAGGCTAACTTTGGAACTAGTTACACCAGGTTTAGCAGATTATTGGAAATTTACCGAAAAACAAGCAATAATAAGCAAAAAAAAATATACTGCAAAACCACTTGGACTAGATCAGCAATGAGTCGTCACAGACTTGTTGCTGATCGGAAATACCCTTTTAGGCAACATATTAGAATGTAACAAAACTTGAGTTTTATTACATACGTTTTTGGATAGCGTTGTCTCGCATCAGAGACATCCAGAATGGTGTTAAACACCGTCTGGGTGACACAATTTTCATGGGTCAGAAAACTTCTTTGTCAATTTTGTAGATCACAGTCTCTTGTATTATTCTCCTTTACTGGCAACATGTCATCATGTTGGACACTCCTTTTATTTCATACGAATTCCCTCGAAATGTTACAATTGCGTCACCGATAGAATCCAAATTTAGGAATAGTGTGGGCTTTAAAGGACTAAAAGTGTGTGCATATCCGCATTTTTCTCTTCTGATGCAGTCACACTTGACGGTGTCGGATGACGTTCTGCTCTATAAATTCTTTTGATGCTGATGTTCCGATTCGGTTCCAGATTTTCTCCTTGAGTTATGTCATTTCCTAAATTGTAAGATTTTTCAAAATTGTGTCCTCCCGCTATAAATGAGTGGTAGTTTTGTTGTCACCGATGCGTACGTGTTTTAGTTTTATTGCCGTTTCACCTTCGTCGTGCAAACAGTTGTACATATTTACATGCGACTGTTCAAACATTGTATTTTTAAAACTCAGAGGTAAGAAATTTGATACGTAATACAATGATAGTCGTGTGTGTACCAACGTGAAGAAATGATTCACCTCTTTTATTGAACTTTACGGCGGGTTTTATAATTGCCGCGATGTATTGTGTAATTTATAGGTGAGAATTTATGGGGAATTTTTAGGATCGGTACGTTGATTTACATTGGTAATGGGTGTGGGTGTACGTGGGGACACACTGCTAACAGCTTCTGTTTGTTTAGTTCTTTGGTGGTACCAAAAAAGATAAATTACATATTTATTTGCATCTACTTGAAACTTACAAACTAACATGCTTACTTACGAAATTGTTAGTGAACCCACATTCAGTTTAATCATCGTCTCTTTCTTCCGTGTGACTTCGTGTGAGATTGTTTCTTATCATCAAATGTTACAACAGTATGTCATAAATGTGTGAATCTGCCTTTGTATAGCAAATATAATAAAAACACCACCGATTTTAGTGTTCATTTGATAATGTACAAGACATATTCAAAAGATGAAGTGAGTCACAATATGTGAAATAATAATCATTTGCAATTCAGTTTGTGACGAAACAAATCATCGTTCACCTCAGAGATAAAAGAATGGATTAAAATTCTTTATCAACTGATACATCTGGAATGTGGGTTGATAACACATTTCGTTTATATCTTTGTTTTGTGTTAAATTAGTTCAGGTTCGCTTATTTACAACTTAATTTATAACGCTGTCGTAACGTGTTGTACAAGTGATTCAGACTCACACATTTTAACCGCCCCTGGTTATTTTATGAGATAAAAATGTTATTGTAGTGCAACAAAGTGGTGAGGTGGAAAGATCTATGAACTCTAAAATGTTAGTCTAAGTCCCGTGCGTAGTGCTTAAAATGTGGGGTAGTAATGGACAAATGAAGAACAATATCTTAAGACACCCCTCAGCTCTCGAGTCGAAAGGATTTTTGAGCGGAAATAAAAAGTGGAATAACAGACCTGCCTCGTGGGCCGCTCCCAACGACGTGAGCATTTTCCCGCAGCAGGGTGGACCAGGAAGTAACCCGTTCGCATCAGTAAGTAGCAGGAAATAGTATAGTAGCGGTGTTAAAAGGAAAAAGTGGGTTAAAATGACACACTTCTTTATTGATTTTCACAGCCAGATCTAACATTGAGATAAATTATAATTTTTTATTGCTCATGTAGACAAATAGTATCTTTGCAACCTTGGTTACGGTTGCAAAGTAACGGTTTGCCCATTTATTAATTTGGGTGCGCAAAGTTTACTTGTCGCACGCAAATTCAGATAAACTACTGAAAACTGAATTTGTCCCTGAAGTCCAATTTTATATTGGGATTTATTCCGCATTCGCAATAAAAAATAGTATGTCCAACTCGTGCGGCGTTGTCGTTTGCCCCCTCAAGCGAATCGATTTCGTGGGCAATCGACAACTTGCTGCACTAGTTGCACAATATACTATTTCAGGTGTCCCTTACTTTATCATTGAATGGGTTATTCACGCGATCACTTACTCTTTTATGATATTTCTTTCGTAACTAGGTTGTGATATCTTTTCAATAATAATAGGACGAGGGGTCAAAAAATTGCCGACAATAATTTTTGCGTTTCAGATCAATCGTAAGAGCAAAAATCATTGTCGGCAATATAGAGTCCTATTGGGTTTGACAATAAAACTTGTAAATTGTAATGTCAAATAGCTACGAAATTGTCGCTGGAATAAAGCTTCCCAATAAAATAATTGTCCTATTGGTGGTTTATTTAAAATTGAAACATCTGATTAGTTGACAAAGTTATGTCGACAATTTCTAAGATGTCACGAGTTTCATTGCAATTGCCAGAAATTATTGTCGACTCAACTTTGACTACGAATAGTATTCGGAGGACTATTCAGTGAACCAAACCATTTTTCTTAAAAGTACTAGTCCGATTGTCGGCGGAAATTTGTACTTGTACAATTATCACCGCAATTGATTTTGATTCTACGGCTGTTATTCGTCGAATGTCATAGTTTGACAGGTGAACTGAATAGTCTTGGAAATTTATGAATCTTTGATAATAGTTATGATGATAGTTGATAGTATTTTTTTTTTAAATTTCTTGAAAGTCTCATCTCTAATGTGATATGCACTATTCCTCTAACAAAAAGGTAACCTCAGAATCAGTTATGTACATGGAACTATAATAAAAGGGGAAACTACTTTGGCGTATTTGTTGTGAAGCCATTTAACCAAACGGAGAAATTACCAATATTGCCAGATCGTAAAACTAATTTGTTGAAATTGCCTCATCAGGGTTTTGAAAATCCTTTTTAAATAATGCAGACTAAACCATATATGAATTGTTAACTGTATATAAGGATATCAAAACGTTTACATCTAAATTTTAGTATAATAGACATATCAAACACTGCGATACGATATATCACAAGCTGGCAACTCTGTAAATGCTTGGGTCAAAACAAAACGTAAGCGATCGCTACTCGAGTGTGATTTCATGCAGTAGCGTCGATACGTGACTTGGCGGAGTTGTAAAACATAATAACTAAATTACAATTAAATATTTAATTGAGTACTGGATGAATTGTAAATACGTTTTTCAGGCTTGCAAATGATTTAGATAGAATAAAGATCTGGCTTGAGCTTTTATTTTTAATCTTATATGCCGAAAAAAAAACTAAAGTACAGTTTATTATGCTACGCCACTGTCGGAACGGTTGGGGCAAAACACTGCTGTTATCCCCACTATCCGCTCTTATTCAGCTTCACAACAAACTGTACTGGTGGTGCGGTCGTCTTTTCTCCTCTTATATATTATACCTCCATGGTTATGTACAAAAACGTGGTGTCCGAGATAGCTTAAAGTGCCGTCATTAGCGTCATTATTGCTTTAATCGCTTTTCGATTATTTGTGTCCTAAAGATAACAAATAAAACATCAAAAATGAGACACAAAGGAAGAGCGCACAAAAATGGTAACTTAATTTGCTTCATGGCAATCTTGACCAGATTTTTATTTAGACACCCGATATAAAAGTATTGACGAGTGAATATATGTACATATTTTGAAAATACTAGCTACCAGTACTGGTACTACTCCAATTATTTACCTAGTTTTTGGGTAAATTCTCAATCACAATATAGTAATAACAACTCACCTTTAACTGAATGGCGCGAATATTTTCATACGCCATAAAAATTTTCGCCCAGTTTATTCTCCCTAATATATCAGTTAGATTAATTTTTATTGTGGGGCTTATTATACCGTCCAGGATGTTGAAGTTAATTTGGTTTGATTTACTACATTTATGTTTGAGTTCCTGTCCGTACAAATTACTCATGCTCTGGAAGAATCCGGTTTTTGTTGCTATTTTCAACTGTTGAGCAAATAATTCTGAATTAAATATCCAAAAAAGACATTCTTTTAATCAAACATTGTAAATAGCAAAGACCAAAATACTAAAATGATTTGTCCATTCTCTTTAATGCCACAAATGCAATTAAATAGGGGGATGTCGAGGATACTTAAAAGGAGGCACAAAGAAATCATATAAAATACTCTTGGAACGTGACGTTTGAGAGGTTTCCTGTTTTATTGAATTATCAAGGAAAGCAACTTGCCAAGCGTTTTTCTATCAATTCCTAAATGAAAATTTCTTCAAGCTTACCGTTCTATAATTTTTTTCCATGTCTTTTGTTCCTCCTTGAATATAAATTGGCTCGTGAGCATTTCATAATAATTGTATGTAAATGTATTAAGACATGAGCGTTCACTTGATATCATAGAAAGATTAAGTGTGTGTATGGCAGGCGGTCATTTGAAATGTCTCGAGTACACTGTTAACAATATTTCAATGCGAAAAGAGAAAGTCCGATTGAACTGTCTTAGTTCTGGGTAAAAGTAAAACCTATTCGAAAAATGCACGTTCGAGTGCATAACGGCTTGATCGTTCAAGGATTGCGAACTTTATTCACGGTTTTCTTTGCGATATAAAAATATAAGAAGGTGAATAAACTTGGAGTAACCGCAAAAATCTAGTATAATAGTAGTGGGTCTGTCTGCCTATCACATTAGAACCTTGAGAGCGATATCAAGATTCCTGTGGCTGAAATTTCAAGGGGTTGAACTTGGCAGTCTTGAGTTGATGGTAATCTAGTCAGGTCGAGATAATTTGTCACCAGCGTCAGGCTTTGTTTGCGATGCTTTTAATACGGGTATCATCTTAATGCTTCATGCATATTATTTGAGAGATATTGGCAGAATTTCGTCTAAGGCTGTGCCCGAGTTTTGGAGTTCAGCCAAGCATGCATTTCTTTTTCTAGTCGTTAACGTAAGGATTTCAAAGGTTTGCTGACGTCGTTGTAAATGCAGATTTTGGTATGCCAGTGGTCATGTTAAACGGCTATATATTTTTATAAATATTTCAATTTGTAATATCAAAAAACTTTCCAAGAAAATGTGTAGTTTCAAAATTACCTAATAATAAAGTTCAATTTGTACGAATATATTTTTTGTATTACAGTAGAATCGCGACTATGTGAACCAATTAAAACTAAGGCGAATTGTTCACATAATGGAAATGCATCAAATAGGTTAAAAAGCACAGGTACAAGTGCTGAAATATCCTTCCGCACGTGTTGTACACTATGCTTTTCCTTCGAGTCCCATTAAAAATAACAAAAAAAAGTATGTACTTGTAACTGTAAAAATCCGCTTGGTAGAATTTTTTGATGGATCGAAGACCTACTTAATAATAAAATAATTATTATTGTGATACAATTTATTCTAATTCTTCTGGTACATTCGTAATTACAATGACTAAAAAAGTAAAAGCTTCTTTCTATTATATTTATCACCATTACCAGCTTCAGTTCACAGTCACTTTACTATTCCTTATTTCACTGATCTGTCAGCTCCGCGTTGCTATGAACAATTTTTTTCGATTTTACATAAAGGTCGCAGGGAAAAACTTTTATGCTGACAAAATAGTTGGAGTGAATACTTTATACAGGTACAAAAAAATCTGTAATTTACGTCTGTTTACGTGTTTCCTATCTTTTAATTTATAGGGCGTAATGTCCCTAGATATATTTCTTTTTTAAATTTTATTGTAACATAATTCTTCTGTGGGTCATTATATTTGCTTTAAGAATAAAAAACTAGTCAAAACAAAAAAAAAAACTGTAAACTTCAAGTGGTGGGAAAATATGTTTTTGCCCAAATTCACATAATACGGTGGCCAATGTAAAGTTTTGCCTGTTCACATAATGAGGTGTTTCTCATAAACGACAGTTCGCATAATCGCGAGTCTACTGTAATTAATATGTATTGACTGGACGATCAGGTGCTCATTTCAAAAAGTGATACTGTTAAAAATGTAGAATAAATTTTAGATGCATTTAGTTCAAAGTTGAATGTTATGATTATTATTGATTACTATTTGTGTTAACTAACAAATAATTCTGCTAGACGTTACCTGTCAAGAAGCTTTTAGAATAATGGGCAGATAAATATTTTTAAAGCTTGTCTGTAAGATTATAATGTAGGGAGCAGTAACTAATGATCCGTAAAACCGTTCCTATTTGTCAGTAATATGAATCGTACAGTTGTTTGTTTTAGAGGTGGGTATAAATAAAATTATTTAAATGAAAAATCTTTCGTACAGTGTTTTCTTAATACACAGACCATTTGGCAGAAGCATAAGAAGATTCAGATAAAAGTTTAGTTGTATTGTTTTTGCCTCTAAGTTGACGGAATGTCATTCGTCAGTGCAAGGTTATGTTTATTTGAACTAAATTTATCTGTCAATAACTGACAACCGAATCACAGGCTTACCAATTTTGATGTAAATATTTGAATTATTGCCAACTTATATGTGAGCTATTGGTGAAATGAGTTATTTCAAAACCCTATTCATAGCGTTCATACAACAATATCAGTGGCGGCGTAGGAATTAAACTATTAAATGCTCCCAATAGCACATTGTTACAACTAAAACGCGACCGTTTCCACTAAGAATGTATTATTGTGACATTATATTTGTTTCATCGTCCAATACCTTGTGGATCATTTTTGACAGTAAAAATAGGATGTTGTGGATATTGATGTTTGAGCCCAAACTGCCATTAAATTATTAGACATATATTATGCCATCTCATCATTGAGGGCCGCTTATGTCGTCCTACATTTGTCGCCCAATTTTTCTCCCATGAGGTGGTAATGCATTTTTAAAGACCGCAATGATGAAAAAACGTACGAAACACGGCCTGATCTTTTTACAGAGTATTTACTGTTTATGTAATACGGAAGCATTTTACGAAACCATAATTTTACTAGCACGACGAATTTGTGGTTAACCCCTCTAGCAATTTGAGATTTATCGGTAAAAGTAAGCTAAGAACGAACACAGGAAGTCGGGTCTGATTTATGGTGATTTATTCCATCTAAGGGGGTAAATTTATTTTGAATAAACTTGTAAATGAGAACGCCACAAGTAAGCGAATGCTTTATTATGTATGAGACATTTTCGATTATTATATGCGCTTCTGTTAGCAGAGAACTTTTCAAAGCTGTTAATATTCTATTTTCTCAAATGCCTACCGCAAAAAATTGGAATTTATTTGCACAAACCTGAAGAACCGATTAAACGGCTATCGAAGGAAAAAAACTGCTTTATCCCATTATTTTCGGTCCAGTTTGCCGTCGTGAAGGCGACGTCTAAAACATTTTGACACAGTTTGACATCGATAACAATGCTCGAAGAAAAAACACGGTTCCGTTGAAATTGCTCTCATTCAAGCACACGCCTATGGGCGATAATCTCGCTGGATGTGCAGTGAGCGTTTTGTAGGTAACGAAGAAGTCATTCTAATTTCGTGTTTCTTTGTTACAGAAGGTCGATCCAGAACTGATATTCACGAAACAGGAGCGTATCGGTAAAGGTTCATTCGGTGAAGTCTTCAAAGGAATCGACAATCGAACCACGCAGGTGGTCGCCATCAAGATTATAGATTTAGAAGAGGCCGAGGATGAAATCGAAGATATTCAGCAGGAAATTATGGTGCTGTCACAGTGCGACAGTCCTTTCGTTACGAAATACTACGGATCGTACCTTAAGGTGAGCATTTCGCCCTTTTTCGACGTAATTTGCCGCGTGCGACTGTTCATCCATCAGTCCGCTTTCACCCGTCATTCCTATTCAGGCTTGAATAGTTCGAAAAATGAAGAGAAGATTCCTTTCGTTAAACAATGGTAATGAGCGTCTTTATTAAAAGATTAATGTACCAGTTTTAATAAACAAAAATGTAACGGCCTGAATTGAGCATACAAAAACCATGAAAGATAAATCGAATACATGCAGTGATATTTTCCAGTTTGAAATACTATCTAAGAACTAGTCATTATCTGTCCATACGTTGCCATAGAATACTGATCTATTTCAAAAAGCTTCCACCCTTATAAGTAGATGTCAATGATGTCATTGGTAAATGTGCACTATCCTAGAATATTCATTCATTCACTTGTCCATTTATTGGTCCAATATGCTTATTTACTTCCCCCAATAAGAACAATTTCACGTTTGTAGTTTTTTTTTTTTCATAATATCTACTTGTTATTGCATTATATCAATATTGTCAGCTTGAGTGAAAACTCACTCATAACAGTCACAGCTGTTATATAAATTACAGTAGGAAGTTCTTCATGATTGTTTCTAGAGTAACACAAACAAAATTGATTTATCAATTGTCTAAAAATTATGCTAAACAATTCTGTTTTTTTGCGGAATTGCCGACGGTATTATGAAAAGTACTGAACGATATTCGGCCGACACGCAGATAACAGACGCGATTGATTATAAAATCTTGTCTGTTATTTGCCACTTATCGGCCTCATGACGTTAATAACTATAACAGTATATAACACAAAAATAGTGCTACATAAGAAAACAAACGATTTTCTGGGCAATTTAAATTGGAAGCTTTAAAATATATCGCGAACTCAACACTGCTGATAATATCATTGTTACGCAATGTATACAACGAACATAAAACTGGAAAACTGATAATAACAAACTGTTTGACCTAGGTGGAGACTTTCGTTACAACATACAATTGCGTCGTTTCTTGGTTGAGCTTTTTTTTTTCTCGATCATTCTGTCACTAGTGCCACGAGCTTATTTTCCACTGAAGTGAAAATCCGAGACCTCAGGGGGGAGAAGCTTGCAAACCTTCTGTACTCTTAAGCCAACTGTGTCCCCCTGAAAAGAAAATTGTGTGCTTGCTACTTGCTAAAGAAAACTATTTTGTCGGCAATGGCCGTACAATCTAATATGTGGTCCAAACAAAGAATAAAAAACAAAATTATGGACGAATAAAGGAGTAAGGATGAAAAAATAAAGTTATTAAAGAAGATTATTAAAAAATATAAACTGAAGACGAAATTTGAAGAATGATAAATCAACGACCGATAAATAGCGAATTACCTAACAATCTGATTTCACGTTGAGTTGCGACGGGTCGTACGTCTTATCTAAAGATCAGGCAGTAAGGATCAATTTCATGTTTAATTTCACATGAAATTGGGCCTTACTGTCTGGTCGTTAGTAAAGACGTTTCCATTAGAAACCGGCACTTGTGACCAGTCGCAAATCAACATGAAATCGGACTGTAAAACTGAAAAACATAAGTGAATGATAAAAGATGAGGGAGAAAGACGTTAAAAAACTACGAAATCAAAAAAAAAAAACTCATACAGTATACATACAGCATCAAAAATACTGACTGAGCATCTAATTTTCATAATACGCACCATAAAACAGTGACGGAATAAATATGTAATCTGCATCTTGAGCACCACAATTTTTTTAACGTCTAATCTTTTTCAACATACAAAAATCATTTCTCCAGCATAATATGTAAGTTATTTTAAGTTCTTTATCATCTTTATTTCGATTTTATTTTATTGAAAAAGAACATGGAGCACGTGGCTGTTGATTAAAACCTGCATTAATTATTCAATAATTTTTTAAATTGTGACGTAAGTAGAAACATACTTATACCATGTATAAACAACTTAATGTTATAGAAAACGTTTTTTTTTTTTTAAGAAATTTGACGTTTATTTAAAGTTTATTTGAAATTTAAACTGTGTTCCATACATTATAATTTTTATGTTTGTTTATTACATTTGGTGTCATTATTAATGATAGCTGATAGCTCAACAATGTAGAACTGGAGAGCTGGAATTTCTTGCAAAATGTTAAATTTGCCTCCTGGACCACACTCGAAACATCACAACAAATAGAAATAACAGGTATTGATTTATTTGCTTTCGCATTATCATGATTATTATTGAAGAAAAGGTAAACAAATGTGTTAGTAGTGAAAAAAATAGTATAAATAAACCACGGTTTATTAGTTAAGTAGTTGCTCAGTATAAATAGTTTTTAGAAGCATAAAATTTGTTGCTTAGTCAGTATTTTTGTTGCTACACTAGTTTTTTAGTTTACCAAAACGGCAATAATTTGATGTTCGATTAAATGCTACCCTTTTAAAAATATGATATCTGATGTTTATCGCGTTTTTCTACCGGTTTAAATGTTGCGAAGGAAGCGTTGGGGTCTTTGTCTTGAGACGTGTGCTTTCTGAAGAGAAAAAAAAACCTAACCGGTCACCTGTTTTGTTGTTGCCATTTACGGATACAGTAACGAGCAAGTACGATTGTTTATCTATCTATGTGATAACGAATTATTTTTAATTTTCTTAATGAGTTGTTCTTTGTTCAATCGATCGAAACAGATTAATAGATATGTTTCCTGTTATGAACGCACTCGTAAATCTAAATGAAGATGTTGAAAGTTTGAAATTTCTTCACTTTTTTCGAAACAAAAATGCTTCCAAGATCGGACATAAAAGTGAATGCTGTACGGATTTTCTCTTAGGTGTGACTTTGAGTCTATGGTTACAAAAAAGTGTGCAGATGAAGCATTTTGATTATTTTTTACTTCAGTTAAATAATATTTATCATAATGATAGAAAACATTCTTTTTCCCAGTAGATGTTATCTTTTAGATCAACACATAAACGATCAAGTATTTGTCCCAAGAGGCTAAAATTGATGCTATAACCCTAATTTAAACACGCAAAGACTGCATTAAACTCGATTTTCTGTTGTGTAATAACCGAAGCTAATTGCCAACATTATACATTGCGGGGAATGTGCATTGAAATTAAATAGTTTTGTGATTACGTTTTTTTAACTAATTCCCGAGAAAAGCGTTTGAAAATTAATTATGCCATTATAAAAGTTTTCAGATAATAGGAGGCTTGGAAAAACAAACGATTTTTTTCTGAATACAAAAAGGGTAACAAGTGAAGTTAAACATTACAAAAAAAAGGTAAATGCATACAATAAGGCCATACTTAATTAAAATACAAAAATAAATATTTTTAAAGTATCTATTTATGTTAACTCAATAAAAGAACTATTTCGGTATCATTATAATGAAAATAAAATAAAATAAAATTAATGGAGGAGACTAAAATATTATTTTTTAAAGTATGGTCCAATTGACCTTAATAAATGCTTGTTACAATAAGGCCATGATAAAAACACCTTAAATATTTATGCACTATTTGCACCTAGGGCATAAAAATTTGCACTTATCATCATTCGAGGAGACTTGTTTTATTGACCTTGCTATTTGTTTTGTTATTAAAAAGATCTTTAGTAAGTCCTTTTGGTCTGCTTTTTAATGCTTTACGTCCCGGTTTTCTATTTTCCTGCTTTTTGATTTTTTGAGGTCACATGGCTTTATTAAAACCATATGCAAACGTTTATTTGTATAAACCAGAAGAATGTTGATAAATCCAAGTGGAGTAAATTTAAATTAAAATTTAAATATATTTAAGTCGAACTCCACAAACTTTAATAAGCACAAAATTACAATTGGAACATGTTTCGGCAGAACACTACTGCCATTATCAGCCCTAATTTAACAAGAGATTAATGATACAATTGATGAATTACTGAGGGGTTCTTACCTTAAAGAATATTTAAAATTATGACGTTATTTTGAATTAAATTTGACGTTTTGAAAAGGTTACATAATTTTCAAAAGATTTCGTAAAAACAACATTTTATAAAATGTAAAAATTAAAAATGGACCAAGGAGAATTTGGTAAGTTTGTTTGAGTGGTAAAAAATTAAAATAGTGAATTAATAATGGCATTATTCTGCAAGTTTAAACAAGATCTGTTTTCCAGTTTCAAGGTTTTCCTTATTTCCAAAGTCTCAAGAAAATATAATTTCCGGCCTTTATTGCATTTATGAATCAATTTGGAATTTGATGGTGAAAAACTATGTTTCGTTATTAATATATGATTGGCGAAAGAAGAAGGTGTTGATGGGGGAGGATCAAGATCTGTGTTGTTATATCCTTATTATCCTAATATATATCCTAATAATCCCATTATTAATTCACTATTTTAATTAATTTAATTTTAATTTTACCACTCAAACAAACTTACCAGATTCTCCTTGAGCTGCATTGCGTTCAAAATATGATTTTTGACATATTGTAGTTTTTACTAATTTATCACAGTATGACTTTATTGCAGGCCTTGCCTTATTGTATGCACTTACCTTAATCGAAAATTTAATTAATAAAAATTTATGATTTTACCAAGTTACCGAAATGAACCATGAGAAATCACACCGATTGTGGAAAGGTAATGTTTTTCTGAAAAAATATGCATCATTTTTTAGTATTTCATCATTAACATGAATAACAAAGAATACATGGATTTGGTAGCCTTGATATACTTGAAGCTGATTTTATCAAGATATACAAATAATTAACTTTAAAAAAAAAGGAAACCGACTTCAAAAAACCCAAAGTAACTAAAACTAAAAAGTAAAAAATAAAAATTTCCAATTTCAGAGTTATTTGTTGTTCCGGTTAATGTAATTATTTATTTTTCCGTTTAATGAAATTCAGAAATTATTGTTGATTATCTAATTATTAATTGTTTTATAATTTTTAAGTCGGTGCCAAGTAAAACATAAAATTATACATTTTAAAGTTATAATTCCCTGATAATTTCACTTCTTAATTCACGATTATGATTACTGAATTAAAGTTTTCAGAACACATTTGATACATTAGGTAAAAGCTATATATTCGTAGTAATAATTTTGCATGATTTAGGTTGGATTTACCGAGAGATGAATTATTGTTAGATTTGAAATACATAAATAAAAAATTATTTATTATGTAATTCCTTTGAATTGTTTTTTATAATTTTTTTCGTAGTAACTAATTTGTTATTTATTGTAGGAAGGTGTATAATTTGCTTTTATGGCACCAACTTCAAAATTATAAAACAATTAATAATTAGATAATCAACAATAATTTCTGAATTTCATTAAACGGAAAAATAAATAATTACATTAACCGGAACAACAAATAACTCTGAAATTGGAAATTTTTATTTTTTACTTTTTAGTTTTAGTTACTTTGGGTTTTTTGAAGTCGGTTTCCTTTTTTTTTAAAGTTAATTATTTTACAATTTTAAGTGATGGGTAGACCTAGTAAGGACGCTTCAAATCCACGCGAGCGCGAAAATAGATTGTCTTTGTGGTTTCTATGGGATACAGCATGAGAAAATGTGGATTATGTTGAAAATAGAAAATTATTGTTTGTACGGTCAAAACTGCAAAAAATTGTAGATAGGCCTTCAATACCTTTTAAATGAGGTATCACTCGACCCATAGTGCCATTTAAGATTTTGGGGCTAACAGCCCCCTCGCGAAGAGGGCGAAGAGGGCGAAGCGCCGAAACTTGAAAAGAATATGAAAAGATGTGCCCCAGGCAAATAAAATCGACCTGTTCGAGGATTTTTCAATCAGAGTTATCAATTCGGAGAAATCTGGACTGGGGAGTTTTAAATGAGACAGCCTGTATATTATAGACATAAATCGATTGGTGCAGAAAGCATCCAAGTACCATATCATGTATGCTAAAATTTGCGACTAATTGATAGTGCTTATATGCCAAGGGCATAGTAAAACGCAATTGTAGATCAATTTTCCATAGTTTTTTCGTTTCCTGAAAAGTTTGCAAAATGTTACTTGGCTTGTTTTAACAATAAACGATTCAATTGAAATCGGCTCATAAACAAAGAAATTATATTTGAAGTCGGTTTCGGTAAGACACAATAAATCACGTCGTTGACCACTGTGTATTTATTCTCGGCTTGTCAATGGGGTTGGGTTAAGGCCATAAACCATTCACTTCGAGCAGGTAGCGTCATTCGAACACATTTCCATTTGATTTTGAGGAATTTCCTTCTATAACTTCAAAATCTTACGTCCAATACGAATTAAATTAAAATGGGAGCATCCTGAAGGTATACTGAATATAACGCAAGAAGAATAATTGAAATCGGTTCATAAACAAAGAAGCTATGCGCGCACAAGCATATCCAATCACCACATTTCCATCTGATTTTCAAGAGTTTCCTGCTATAACTCCGAAGTCTTACGTTCAATATGAATGAAATTAAAATGGGACCACCTTGGAGCCATACTCAACCCAACGCAAAAAGAATAATTGAAATCGGTTCATAAACAAAGAAGTTATGCCCGAACATACATACAAAAAAAAAAAAAACATACAGTCGAATAGAGAACCTCCTCCTTTTTTGAAGTCGGTTAAAAATATACAGTATGTCCCCGGATTGAGTTTACAAGAGGAAAATATTTTTTATTTCTGACTTAACGCCAAAACCTCAAAGGAATAAGATTTTTTGCTTGTCCTGAAACCAGCAAATCTGTAATTAAAACTTCATTATTCTGACCGAGTTGAAAGAAACTTATATTTTTCTCTTGATTTTGGACTTGGTAATGATTAATTTTAATCTTAAAGTTTTCTTATCACGAAGGCAAGCTATCGTTTTGGAGTAGAATTGTGCGCAGAAATGGATGGGGGGTTTATTGAATAATGATTGTTCTTGTTAAAAATTAGTTTTTTATGTTAAAGGTGTTTCTTTGAGTTGCCATTTTTTTATTAAATTAATTTTAATTTATTTAAAATAATTTTTTTCACATTTTTGTTATTTAACTTGCGTAAACTCATTTGTCAACGTGACATCGTTGTCAAAAAAATAAAATCGCCAATGTGGTGGGATTTAAAGAGCAGAGAAAAAAATTTATAAGTCCAAAATTAAGAGAAAAATGAAGTTTTCTTTCCACTGAGTCAGAATAATGAAGTTTTAATTACAGATTTGCTGGTTTCAGGACAAGCAAAAAATCTTATTCCTTTGAGGTTTTGGCATAAAATCAAAAATAAAATATTTTTTCCTCTTGTAAACTCAATCCGGGGACATACTGTATATTGAACTCGACAATGCCTGTTCTCAGAATGGCTATAGGACATTATGGATGAAATTTTATACCTCAAATAGACCTTTTGATCTTTATTTTTTTTCCTGTCCAAAATATTTTTTCTTTTAACGTTTTCATATTTCAAAAATATTTTTTATACACCTTGCAATAATTGTTGACTGTTATCTGTAAAAAATTAAACGATTTATTTTTTGTTAAAATCTGGCTAATAATAAGTGAGTCTGTATAATGTATTTTTTCACAATGTTTGGAAAGGAAAATTTGTCCTTTTTTTATTTTGTAAAACTTTTCGTTGATTTTATTAGCTGCGCTTGAGAAATATTTATTAGTTTCTGCTTTTCCAATCAAATGATAAAAAAATGTTATTGAAACTCTTGAGTGTAGTCATTTTCTCTGACCGTATAGAACCGTTTTTATTTATTTTCTGGATTATGCGTAAGTGACAGTTTTTTCTATAGTTGTAGAAAGTCATTAATTGGTGATTCCACATGCGTACACAGAAATAATGTCATTTATGAATTAAGTCGCTTGCCTTGTTTGTGAGGTATTTGAAGAAATTCCATCCAGTTTTTTCCTTGCGTTCATTAAACGTTCACAACTGAAAGTTACAGATGTAATAAATAAATAGACTTTCACATTTTATGCGCCTAATTTGGTTTGAATTTATTTAATTATTACCGACTGGTTCAATAAATGTTCTTAAGGTAAGAAGGACATTTTCAGCAGTTCTATTATGGTTTCCTTTATATACCTACGATATTAGCTCTGAATTCTATATTGTCTAGACATTCCATTATTGAATGATTATGTGCAAATTTGGAATTTGTTTGGACAGACTAATTCCAATGCAGTCGGTAACCGGTCGGATACCATCCTAATTACCAGTGTGAAACAGCTCTTAAGGAAATTACAGTAGGAAATACGCAAGAATGAAATGCAGTGAATTTTGGCTTTCCATGTTCAAAGAATTTTATATTTGCATTACTAAATATCTTTTGGAATAAACTACCTTACCGTTTATTTGCAGATTTTGAGTTCCAACTTTATTCCAGTGTAAATTGCATAAACACAGAATCTCAACAACAAAGGAAATGCAAGTTATTATTAAATGAAAAATGCATGTCATGTTCGTCAAATTGATAGTGTCAAAGTTCATTATTTAGATGTCAGGACGAGACAGATATATTCCTACTTTAAGTTGATACTTTCACAATAGTGATGGTGATCTAATGTTTCTGGTCTCATTTCACCCGCTATTTTGTTGGGTGGATTCGTCGCTATGCCTTTATGTTTTCCGGCTTCAAAAGGTGAATTTACATCGTAACCGGTTGCGAAATCCTGTTATACAAAAAGTAAAAGTTTCTCATATTGTTCTATTTTGTTCTTTTTCTTGGACGTGAACTGAATTAAATTTCCGAACAGAGCTTCGTAGTATCCCATCAGTGTCGCCTTAACTCCAACGAATAATTCATCAGCAGACAACTGAAACAAAAGTAATCTCGCTCCTGGTGGACGCGGTTAAAGAGGCAATTAATTATTGGCTTTGTAAGTAAAGGTCCAAGATAAAGTAAAGCTCGCAAAGGGAACAAAGCGCAAACCGTCTCCATTTCGCCCTCTTCGGATCTCTGACATCGCACACATTTTCAATTTGGGAAAACAAAGCCGGAGATCCCATCTAAGCTATTACGAGTTCTTGCCGATTTCACCAATAAATTGAAAATTGTCCTCTCGTTTCGCACGACGCATATTACCTCACAGCCCCTCTCGTGACTCATGGCTTGATGCTAATTCCATGAGCTGTATTATTAAAGTACCAAGCCGCCATGTTGGTACGCTTGATTACCTCCGCATTAAGTTAAGCAATTGGTTATTTAATTTGGGACGCATTTCGGAACATACGCACGTGGATGGTAAAAAGGTAGAGCACGGTGTGCACGAGGAGAGAATGCCGAGTGCCAATTTACAGCAATGTAAAAATGTTGCTGTAATTATCTTAGGTCTTTAAAAGAAGCTTAAACGCCACTTTTGCGTTAATTGTTGTTTTCAAAGGCTCTGTTAATTAATGTTAAGAAGCAAAAATTTTCACTAATATTGATGTGTTCTTTACCAAACAGGAAGGTTGAAGATCAACGAACCCCGTTTTCGGTGAATAAAACACAAAAATGAGTTTTACTTATTTATAGGCAATCCGGACTCAAAGGTTGATCCTCTGAAATTGAATTCCCAATCCCATGCAGATAGCGTCTTTTCTGCATACAATTGCACTGGTGAGGAGAGGTCCCTGGACATGATATAAAATTTATCAATTTGAATGCAACACGATGCGTCGTTTGCTGTCTGTGCGATAATTTTATGGATGTCTTGTTGCTTTACGACTGCAAAATTTTTCTGTCTGTGTCTCAGTGGCGTTCGGAACGGGGATAGATTTTTTCGTGTGGTTACCACCCACAAGGATTTAGGTCCTACTGTTTAGCTGTGGAGACTACAATAAAATTATAGACCCACTCATTACGATAAGATTGGATTGAATACAATGTCGAAATTTTATTCACTTCTACTCTATCCATGTCACCTTGAAACGGGAGCTCCATCGATTTTGCAAGCACGTTTGAAGTTTTTGTATTCACCTTTTCGGTGTGGTCCCGAATGAATTTAGGTTAACTGCTCGAATTGGGAAATCGTAATATGCAGATACTTAAAATGCGTTGAAATGTAGGCCGCGCTGTGATCATGAAAATCTTATTCATAAAAAGTAACTTTTTATTAGACGTTGAAATATTTCGAAATTGTTCCGCATTCTTTCTGGTACCCAAAGTTGGTAAACCAGCGTATGTTGTTGATGTAGGAGGTTTTAAATGCAGACGACTGGTTGAATGTCCAATCGCTTTGTCTGAAACATTAAATTGTAATTGATGCATTTTAAAGGACCGTTGTTTGCCCAGCTTTATTCATTGTATCAATAAATCTGCATTCTTTTAGTTTTGCATCATTCTCAATTATTTATTGAAGTGTCACTCAACCGTTGAGTCACAAATAATATTATCGTTTGATAGAGTATCTGCGGAGGAATGTCAAGAACTGCAAAGCCTTATTGTCCAATTTTGGTTCGACTTTCTTAAAAAAAAGACCTACCATTAGTACCAAAATATAATGAGTAAATTAATGCAGTGTTGTGAAAATGTTTTTCACTCTCAAAACATGCCGAAAAAATTTATTACAAGTAAAAAAGAATCCAGTATCTGTTTTCATATTTTTTAGCTTTTAAAGTTAAACATTTTCTTATCGATTGTAAGGAACACTTTTATGCAAAATAAAACGATCACATCATCCATGTGAATTTGATTATTGTTGATTGAGTAAAACGTCAACAAACTTCAATCACTTCATTGTTTAAACAAGCTTCGTAGACACTAATTGAAAATTGATAGTTCGATAACTGACCGCTAAGTGCACAAATCTGATTGAACAACGCTAGAAAACAATGTATATAATGTGTTTGTAAAGTACCGACTTATTTTTTAGAATGACAACATAATCCTTCATTATTGAGTATTACTTATTAAAAGTTTAGAGTTTTATTGTTGCCATCCCACAACCACCTTAGAAAATCACTTCGTCAAATTGCACGTCGATTCCCAAAAAAAAAAACTTGGGCGAAACGGTAGTGGCTACAGTCACTTAAAATATCTGGGTACTCGCATTCTGAATGAGAATGAGAGGTAACAATAGTGCTAGTGTCTAATGCGTGATGCTCATATCGTATCACCCTGTGTGGTAATATTTTAAAGATGCTTATTTTGTTACTTTTCATAATTATTGTGAACCTAAAAATAGCAAAGGAAGTACTAATAATGTAGTTGTTTATTTAAACCAATTATCCGAGTTAATCATCTCCACCGCACTTACTCATCACCTATTAACCACACCACTACTTACGCTTTCTAACCTCGTTTCTTGATCTCCAGGGAACGAAGCTATGGATCATCATGGAGTACCTCGGTGGCGGTTCGGCGCTGGACCTAATGAAAGCCGGCAATTTCGAGGAAATGCACATCGCCATAATTCTCCGTGAGGTCCTCAAAGGTCTCGACTACCTCCACAGCGAACGGAAACTGCATCGAGACATAAAGGCGGCGAATGTGCTTTTGAGCGAGATGGGCGACGTTAAATTGGCGGATTTTGGGGTCGCCGGTCAACTGACCAATACAACGAGTAAACGGAACACGTTCGTTGGGACGCCATTCTGGATGGCACCGGAAGTGATAAAACAGTCGGCTTATGACTCCAAAGCGGATATATGGAGTTTGGGCATTACCGCCATAGAGTTAGCAAAAGGTGAACCTCCCAATTCCGAGCTGCATCCCATGCGAGTGTTGTTTCTTATTCCTAAGAACAATCCGCCACAGTTGACGGGGAGCTACACGAAACAGTTTAAGGATTTCGTGGAGGCCTGCCTCAACAAGGATCCGGAAAATGTAAGTATGAACGGGTCGTGGTTCATACTGATTGACACCATTGTGTAATTTGTGTGTCTAATACATTTTATTTTTTCTAGAGACCCACAGCCAAAGAACTGCTCAAATATCCATTTATTAGGAAAGCGAAAAAGAATTCTTATTTAATAGACCTTATAGATAGGTATAAAAAGTGGCGATGTACAAGAAACGAAGAGAGTGAAACAGAATCGGAGAATTCAGATTCGTATGTCTTGTCGAAATCCGAAAGCCCCACATTAATCAGTCGAATTTTCTAGTGAGGAACCGAAGCAGGAGAGCGATTTGGACGATCCTTGGATAATGACGGTCAAAGGAAATCACTCCATAAAATTACAGCAAGAAGATCTAACACCCAACCATAAACTCGCTAATAAAATTCAGAATGGATCTGGCCCTACTATAGCCAAATCGCCGCCCAAGGACTCCAACCTTAATCATTGCAGATCCGACAAGGCAACGCCGGTAAGTTCTGAAATGACATTATTAGCAACAGCCTACGCGATCTAAAAACGTTTTTCTGTGGATAGTACAGGGTGACTTTGAACATGTGTCCTTGAAAACCCTAATGGCTCATGGCACCCCAAGGCATTTTAAAAATTCAAATAACTTTCTGCACGCATATTTTTATTCATCTCGAAAATTTTCAACAACATAGATTGTAGTTTATTATCATTGTCACAATTCTGCTAAAAACAAGATATGTTTCCGTATGTTGTATGACTCATATTTTAAAAGTAAATATTAGAATAGCGCGTTATTGATAAAAGCAGTTAAAACGTTTCTAGTAGCTAATAAACTGAATAGATAAAACCGTATGAACTTCCGACAGAAACAATTTTTTTTACACCAACCCTAGTGTGAAATACTTATTTTATACATCACTCTTATTTTTTATGATGATTTATTTTGAGTTAACATTCGTTTCTTGAAATTGTAGTCCTCGAGACCACAGTCTCTAGTTCAGTCGCCCTCAGATAATAGGAAAGAACGCGACCGAGACCGTGAAAAAGATGCAGATTCCAAAGACAGAGGAAAAAGGATTTCCAGAGAGTTAAGTCCTTTGGATCACCGAGGAGATACGGAAGAAAAGAAGTCGAATCGGCGCCCGGTGTCGCGGGAGCATTCCAACGGAGCCAGACCTGATGTCCGTTCGCCATGTTTATCGGCTGTAATTTATCCTTTAATATCCGAAGTGAGTTTTATCGTTTTTATTAAGTTTGTGTGAATTTGTCCTGAATATGTGGTTAAACAATTGTATTCTTCACGGTTTTTACGATTTATTTACATACATTATTATTTAAAGAATATAGATATGGAGTTCTCTCGACACCGAATTTTCTCGAAGGTTATTTCAGACTTTTATTTCTTCAAAAGTGATAGAATTCTTAACTTAACTTATGAACTTGTGGATCTGCGAGGCAGCGTCCATTTTATGGAAGTGTTTATGGGTGGCTGGAACTTACTAATTGCACTGCTCAGTTACAGAGAAAACACCATTATAACGGACGATCGGCCGACAGCGCTCACAAATCGAACGATGCCATTGAAGAATTAAAGAACGCGTTTGAAATAGCAGAAAGAACGAGTCCGGGGATAACAGAAAACTTTATTAGTGAAATGGTAAAGAAATTAATACCAACAGTAACAGATCAGAGGCTTCGAAGTGTTATGGATAAAGTTACAAGGTTTGAAGGTGTAGTTGTTGTAATGTTTTATTACTAAATTTTCTTTTTTGCAGAGATGCTTTGTAGAAATTGGCGGTGATGGCGGGACGAAGATGATAAACCCAAGATTGTCCTACATATTTAATACTTACTGATTTCATGACAATATCTTAATATCTCTTGAGCTTATTACATAGCACTGTAGAGTAAGACCTTTCAAAAGTCTCCAACCACGATGCATGCTATTCTACTCATTTGTGGTTGACTCGTGTTTCTATCATTTCCTGAAATTTATTTTTAAACTTGTTATTGCCAATGTCCGAAGGAATAATGTATATATTGTATATCTAGATTGAATTATATATCATTAAGATAATATTTTTTCTTGCAATGTATTTTTTTAGATGTGTATATACATATTATGAAGATATAGTTATGTTATTTTAATTATCTGGTTTACTATTCAGGGTCATCCAGGTCCGTTCTATTCAGGGGGTGACACAGTAAATGTTTGCTAACAAAAATATTAAGGCAATTACTGCAGCATCTCGCAAGTGAGGGTTGATCTAAGACTTAAAAACTTCGTAATGGTGACCTGATATGTGCTATGAGTGTAAGTGTAGGGTGTTGGTTGAAAGTGCCCTTTAATTACATTAGTGTCAGAATTTTTATTTTGCATTGCATTTTTGTCTGTTTTGTTTGTTTATAATTCTTTAATTGAGTGAGTTGGTTTTTGGTGTATCCTCCGTTTTTGTGAGGATACAAGGGGTTTGCCGTATAGTGGCCCACTTTCAGTATTACTGTGCGAGCCGTGAAATTCGCATTTGCATGAACTTGTTTGCTCAGGCTTCTGAATTCGTTCAGAATACTGTGATAGAGTAAACAGCATCATTTGCGAGTGTTTATTGAAACGCTTTAATGTTGAACTGTTGACGTCAACTACTTATTGTTGATTTTAATTGTTATCTTATTTAGAGAATCATATAGTTTTGCGCATAGTTATACTGTACAGTCAATTACAAATGACTTTGTATTTTAGACTAACCTGTAATTTAACAAGGCAAAATGCAACAAATCTGTATGAGATCTGCTTGTCTTGTACATGGTGTACATTAATAAAATTATTTCAATTTTTTGCTGTGTATTCTTCCAGTCAAAAGAACAAACAAGCATAAATGAATAATCAAAACAAAGATTTGTTGTTTAGATTTTTTTAATAGCTGATGCACATTATAAAACATAAAGTAGTTGTATCGGGGACGTTAAAATGTGGTGTCCGATTCAGGCTGTTGGGTGTACCCTGGGTCCTCCTGGTGGATGCTGCAGGACTAGGCTTGTTGGAGGATTCTCTACGATGCCACGCGAGACTTGCCATGCACCGCTCGACTCGTCAAACCAAATTCTGTGAAGACTCCATCGCTCCACTTTCGTTGAGCGTACCGTGAAATCTTTGCAATATGCGTACGGTCCTAAAGTTAAAACTATATGGTATGGTTGTAAAGATATAAACATTTCACTTTAGTAAGTGGCCCACAATAACCACTTAGAGTGATCGCCCAGTGGTCAAAATTTGACCATAATGAAAAGAAGTGTATTTTATTCAATTATTTTTATTTAAGACTAGAAAAAGAAACAAATGAGTTTGTATGCGATTCATTCTTTCTTGTATGCGAACGTTTGTTTTTAAGAAGTGCCTAAAGTAATTTATCAGTGGACAAAGTTATGAACAAAGTAATTCAAAATAGTACAATGTTTGACTCTGTGGTCATTGCGAACGCCGAAGTTACAGAAATCTGTGTCCTTTGGAAAGTGAATGGCAAAATAGTGCCTGAAAAAGTCGAGTTTATACGCGGAATCAAAATTCGAGTACCGTAAGCATGACTCGTCAAAACTTCGCAGTCGATAGTGTGACGCTTTCTACGGTCGGGTTGCCTCGAGCGCCAGTTTTTTTTTTGTGGTACGCTCCAACGTAACGTGTCCACGGGAAGCTTAGTGGAGTACGGTGAACCAGGGGTCAGTTGTCGAGTTTGGCGGAGGGTAAATAAACAGTCAGGGTTATTATGAACTTTAATTACACGGAATATTTACAAGGGTAATATACAGGGGTCGATATATACAGGATTACAGATATTCGCGGTGGTACAATATATACAAAGGTTTTACAATATCACGGAACTGATTTCGGGGACCAAACAGTTGTGTCCTACACTACCCGCCGCGTCACTCGGGGTCGGCGGATGGAAGCGCCTCCAAAAAGGATCTCCCCGAATATCTCGCTTTTCGATCAGCAGGTGCACCGTAAACCAGTGTGAACAGCCTCTATGAGGAAGCCACCACAGGCGCCCTGCCCCCGTTATACTAGGTCGACACCCAAACTACCAAGACCGGTCGGTGGTCGGGAGTCCCAGCAAGAGACCCGCCCGGATATCCCAGTAATCGACCAGCAGGTGCACCGTAAAACAGATAGCTGGACAGCCTTTATGAAAAGGCTACCACGGGCGCCCTGCCACCGTTACACTAAGTCGTCACCAAGAATACCAAGGCTGGCCCCTTCTGGTTGGGTGGAAGGATCCCTAGAAGGACCCGTCCGGATATCTCGGTGGTTAACCAGCAGGTGCACCGTAAACCAGACACCTCGACAGCCTATATTAAGAAGCCACCAAAAGTGCCCTGTTACCGTCGCACAAGGTCGGCGCCAAAGATACCAGGGCTGGCGGCCCCTTTAGGTCGGTAGGAAGGAAACGACGAGCGGGCAGCAGGAGGTCCTCTACCTCATACTTTGTCCTACGGTGGTTGATCCGGTCCTTCTGGTCTGATGCTGGTGGACGGGAGGGCAGGAACTCACGGAACGGTCACCACTGGAAGGGTTGTTGTCACCAACTGTCTTTCGCTGGCTTCTGTTCACGACGTGACGACAGTGACGTTATTCCCCTGCGTGCACGGCCCCACGTGGGTGACTCAAAGTCTTTATTGCTATACTATTCTCCCGGAACGGCGGTGAATCCGGGCAGCGCACAATCTCCGGAATGACGAAACCAGGAACGCGGTCTCATTCCGATTACCGGAGTGAAAGAATCATCCCGATACGTCAACATTAAGCATCTCTGTACCATAACGGCAAATGTTCATATGTCCAAATTTACAAATTTTACAGTAAGCTAAGTTGACGTTTTGAAATCTCATAAACACACTTCCTAGTTTATTTGGGACTAAAATTATATAACCGCCTTCCAATTATCGGAAACATATCAACTTTTGCTAACTTGTTCTGAATGTTCTAACTGACTTATGAAACCTCGTTTTACAAAAAATACGGACATATCAACATTTGCCATAATGGTACAGATTTATTTTTACATTTAAACAGTGCAATGAGAAGGGAGTGGTCGTAGCGACTCCGGGATAGTTTCGTTTGCAGCCGGCAAATTTTATGATGACCGGAGCGAAAGAATTAGCCCGGTCCGGTGTTTCGAAATATTTTTTCGGCGAGTTGAAAGACGCGATTTTACGGCGGGGTGCGATCGGTTTTATTCACGCGGCAAAGAGACAAGCGACTGGACTCACGAGTGGCGCCCGTTGTTCGCTAAACTCGATGCACTCGATCCGCACAGAATTTGGTAACTTCGTTACAATAGTATTATTGTGCAATTGCTTATGCGTATGAGCAAGACAATAATAGAATTTATTTTTAATTGAAGTTTATGTGATGGTAATCCACTAACGCTTAAAGAGTTTAAGAACTCAACAGGAAAGTTATTGATCTCATTGTCATTGTCAGCAACAATCTTATCATACATGAAGTAAATCTTCCCGTCTCCTGGCAAACGATTCAAGACTTCTTGATTCATGCATGAACAGTCTTCGTTTGTGGATGCCAATACAACTGATTTCAATATAGTTACGATCGGTCATTAAATTCTCAGAGAAGTCACCATACATTTCATCGATTTATACCTACGACTCTCATCGCCGAACGTTTGTTGCGGTATTTGAATTATGTTCAGAAAATAGCAAATAATAATACAATTTAACAATTTTGGTGTACATGATGAGTGAGGTTAAGTCATCTAATCTTATTCCACTTTTGAGCTTTTGAAGTTGACAGGAACAAAGACAAGGACATCGTATAACTTCCCAACAGTAGCATGCAGCACGAACCAGGAAATACATGAATGCTATTTGGTCTATGTTGATTCAATACACGTATGGACAACTATAATAAATAAATAAATACTGTAACGCAACGTTTTTTTTTTCGGACGTCATTTCGAAACGAGCGTGACACAACGATATCTAAGGCGCAACTGAACTACAACATGCACAAAGCAAACACTAGATACAGAAATTTGGCTTCCCGGTGCCTAAACTAGTTATATAACGTAACATGCAGACAATGGCATTAAAAAAAAGCACACACACGAACTAGAACTGCAACATTTGGCATGGCGCTTTGCCGCTTTTTTCCCTTCTGTTGTATTCAGTTCTTGGTGTTGGTTGAAGTGAACAGGGACAAAATAGCTTTTAAAGTTACCGCAAGCTGCTGTCGTCCTCATAAAGAAAAACAAGTACTTATTTAACGATTTAGCTGAGTTGCAATCTAGTTATGTTAAGTTAGAGAATCACTTTGTTGCAAATTGAACGCGCCTGTGATTCGGGCATTGGAACTAGTAGTCAGAAACACATTCTAACTTTCTGAAATTGACAAACAATATCGAAACACAAACGACTTTCCAAGTTATTCGTGGTGCTTGGGACTTGCGACTCGAATTTTGGGAATTCCTGAAAGAAAGGCAGAAGGCAAGTTGTACGAAATGTCATGGCGGACGTGATTTACACGAAATTATCTATATTGCAATAGTGGATATTATTGGAACAAAGGCTAGAATTTTAACAAGAAACGCGGACGATTAGCATCCATCATGGCGGCGTTTTATGACGTTGGGAAAATGACCGACTAACGGTAAAAATTGAAATGGTTTTACCGAAGAATTTCTGGTATGTGCGTGGAACAAACGCCAGGAAAATTACATGGCATTTCCGTACGATGAGTTGGACAGAAAAATATATAGAATAACATGGTTACTTGTTCTTTACGGCAACACGACACACGCGGCTTTTAATTTAAAATCAACCGGTCTTTCTGTTAACGGGAATTTTCGACAATGCAATTTAAACTTAGAACACACTCAACTTTAAAACAGGAAAACTCATAGTGGAATAAAATCAGATTAAAAAAAAAACACCTTAAAATAATAATAACAATTTGTTGCTTCGAACGTGTAGGGCGTAATGCCGCTACTTGCCTCCCTCCAAAAGGGACGCCAACCTTTCTTTAGGCACAGCCAACTAGCTTCAGCGCATTGCCAACTACTGCAGGATGCTGCCAACCTCCTGTGATCGTCCATCGGCGCTCGTAAAGCGCCTCGTGGGCGCCGTTTTCATTAGACAGACCGTGTTGCTACCATGCTCGTGTCGTGCTCCGGTTGTCCACAAGCGATTGATGGCAGACGGTTATGACACGGTAGCAGCATGGTAGGGACACGGTAGGTCTGGCGGTTTTCTAATGTAATCTTATGTAAAACTGCGCATAAGCCATTCTGGTGACAGGAACGCGACACGAGCACAACACGAGCGCGGTAGTACAAGTGAAAACCAGCCGTCTGTTCAGGAACTATGTTCCCGGACATCAAATTCACATTTACTTTTTCTTTGGGCCTGATAGTTTTTGAATTATAGATAAATTATACTGCCCGATGAGAATCCATTATTAAATTTCTGTGAAAAGGTGTTAATTAACACATTGGGTTGCTACGCAATGTTCATATGTGTTCTGGTGGCATCATGTCATAAACAATGCCACCTTTGCTATTCTATTGTTTGTACCAGAGACTTTGTTCATTCATTCACATTCACATTCACAAAAACAAGTCTAGGTTGTTAGTAGCTCATTAAAACCTTGATATTTACGCATGCAAATTTTACCTTCAATCAATAGATTTAAATCACATGGAATTAACATCGAATCCGATCCACCTTTCATGGAAATTAGTATCTAACCACTCTGACACTATGCATGCACTATAGGGAGGAGCGCTCCGCCTTGTAAGAACCATATTTTTGTTATCTGATGTTTAGAAGAAGGTGCTTTAAAAATACATTACAACTGCCGAGCCGCAAGAGCGTCCCACGGATTTCACGTAGGTCATAATCATAAGCCGTGGCACTACTGTAGTAGCTATTTGAAGCGCGACACAGATGGCGCAATTTTTAATTATTTTATTTATAAATGTCTAAAATAAATAATCCACAATTCATAATAATTTTATAATTTACTCTCGTATATTATTTGTAGAATAAGTATTGAAAAACTGATTTTATTATATAAATATAATAAATAGTGTTTAAACAATATAAATAATTATTTCCCCACTTCAAAAGGTTTCTGATTTTGAATAATATACAGGGTGATTTTTAAAAAACGGCAGGCGCTGTCCAATTTTTATTTACGGGTCGATTTCAAAAATAAAAAAAGTAAATTAAATGGCTTTTAATTTACTATCAGCTGACAATTTTAGATTTTGTCTAAATGTCATAATATATTTTGGGCTAAAACAACTTTGTAATTCTAAATTGAGACCCATAATTTTCTTTTTTAAATTTGAAAGACCTCATTTTTCTTCATACACTCATGTGTAATATGCACTACTTTTACTTAAAATTATTGTTTAAAAAAATTTAAAAAGTTGAAAAAAAAAAGGAATAAAAGTTTTTAAAATCTAGTTGTCTGTGGTTCTACGCGCCGTCATGCAGGTGTCAACTGTGAATTGAAAAAAATGGGATGGCATTTAAACTAATAGATTTAACTAAATTTGATGTTTTTTGTCATTTCTTAATAGATATTTGAAAAGATATCGTCACAATTTTTTTCATTTGCTTCTTTTTCACATAATAATAACGGCAATGTCTTATTTGACACCACTGTTACAATTTTTTAAACAATAATTTTAAGTAAATGTAGTACATATTACACAAGAGTGTATGAAGAAAAATGAGATCTTTCAAATAAAAAAATAAAAACTATGGGTCACAATTTAAAATAAGAAAGTTGAATGGAGCCCAAAATACCCTATGACATTTAAACAAAATCTAAAACCGCCAATTAAAAGCCATTTGATTTACTTTTTTTATTTTTGAAATCGAGCAGTAAATAAAAATTCTACAGCGTCTGTCGTTTTTTAAAAATCACCCTGTATAAAAACAAACATTGACAAAAAAGAATCATTAAAATCGAAGCTGTTTTTGAGGACTTCCGAAGATTGCCTGTTTTATGTATTTATTGACGCGACTAATGGGCATTAAGACTTTAATGTTATTCCACTACGAGTTTTCCGTTTATAAAGTTGAGTGTGTTCTATGTTTAAATTGCATTGTCGAAAGTTCACGTTACCAGAAGGATCGGTTGAATTTAAATTAAAAAAATTGCGTAGTGTTGTGCCGCCAGAAGTATTTACAGGTCACCTTTTTATTCTATCTATTTTTCTGTCTGACTCATCGTACGGAGATTCCATGTAATTTTCCTGGCGTTTGTGCCACGCGCATACTAGAAATTCGTCGGTAAAACCATTTCCGTACCGTTGTTTCTAGCTAGTTTATGCACCGGGAAGCCAAATTTCGGTATCTAGTGGTTTGGTATGGTCATGTTGTAGTTTCGTTGCGCCTCGTTGGGTTTCCGCCCTCTAGATATCGTTTCGAAATGGCTTCCAAAAAAAACGTTGCGTTACTGTATATTTTATTGTGTGCGTCCATATATCTTTCGAGTCAACAGATAGCATTCATTTTTGTGGTTCGTGTTACATGCTGCTTTCGAGATTTTATACGGTCCTAATCGTGATAACATGTACTCTGGGGTCATTTTCAAACGGAGGTCACTTTCCAACTCGCTTGAATTTCCTCCCGGACTGGAGGGTTATTACGAGGTGGAGTTACTGTTAACTTCTAAGCCAAAGTTAGGTTAGAGTTTGCGGTCCCCGAGATAAGTTCTGCTAACTTGGACTTGGTTTGGAAAAGCCTTAAAGAAAGACAGGAAACTAAGCATGACTAGGACAATTCAGTAACAAACTCTCTTTTGCCTCTTTTGCCCCAAAAAACGCCCCTGAGCGTCACGTCACGAAGCTATTCTGCATTTTTCTCGTAAACGGTAACTCCGACGAGCCACCCAACGCCCATAAATGACGTTGGAAAATGAGTATAGTTTATTAATTTTCAGAGCTAAGGCAAATAGTCCACCCCCGTTTTTTTGCGGAGATTATCTCGAAAACCATTAGTGGGAGCAAGAAATGCATAGAAACAAAATTGTGGAGCAGGTTTTTCTGTATAACGTCCATATTGAGTAAAACATTTGCAATGAATTGTTATTGGTCAAAAAAAAATTGTTTCTACCTGTGCATTTTCTTTTTTGAGCCCCAATGAACTAAATTTAATAAATAAGCATTAATTATTATTATTATTATCACATCATTGAAGAGGTTGTTTGAGAATATTTCATTGGGAGAACTATTAGACTTTTTAAAAGAAAATCTCGTGTCACGGTGTTTGCGGTCGAACTCCTCCGAAACGGCTCGACCGAATTTTATGTTTTTTTTTTGTATATTTGGCAGATATGAGAATAGGTCGTAAACTATTTTTCACATGGACATGGGGGCCCAGGGGACCCCCTTAGGATAGACTGATTTTTTGGCTCGACCGATTTTTTTTTTGAATATTTGGTAGGTATGAGATTAGGTGGTAAACTATTTTTCACATGGACATGGGGCCCCCCTTGGGCTGGACCGATTTTTTGGATCGACCAATTTTTATATTTTTTTTTGCATATTTGGTAGGTATGAGAATAGGTGTTAACTATTTTTCACATGGACATGGGGGCCCAGGGGACCCCCTTGGGATGAGCCAATTTTTCGGCTCGACCGAATTTTATGATTTTTTTTTGTATATTTGGTAGGTATGAGAATAGGTGGTAAACTATTTTTCACGTGGACATGGGGGCCCAGGGGGCCCTCTTGTGCTCTACCGATTTTTATGATCTTTGATTTGTTGGATTTGTCTCCGCTCCGAATAGCAGAATATCCATTAAAACATGGACATGGGGGCTCAGGGGACCCCATGGGTTTATAACTCAAGAACGGCTTTTATGATCTTTGATTTGTTGGATTTGTCTCCGCTCCGAATAGCAGAATATCTATTAAAACATGGACATGGCCCCCCCTTGGGTTTGACCGATTTTTAGGATATCTGATTTATTGGATTTGTCTCCGCCCCAAATAGCAGAATAACTATTAAAACATGGGGGAGCCCTGGACCCCTGTGTTGTTGATTCTGAGGCGGTACAAAGTTCGCCGGGTCCGCTAGTAATTTATAAAATTTTGAAATTTTGGTTATGAACTCCCAGCAAGGACCCAAAATAAAGACCCCCGGGGGGAGCTTCATCCCTTTTTGCCCAAAAAAACGCCCCCGAGCCTGACCTCATCAAGCTTCATAAAAATCTTTATGTTCAGTTTTGAAACTTACTATCGAAAACTAAAACACTTTTTTTCAATGAACAAAATGATTTAACTACATATTCTAAAGAAATGTAAAGACAAATTTAACAATTTAGAAGAAGTTAACGTAATGTTATACAAAATATTTTCTTCCATTGTGATTTCTTTTACCAGTATGAGGAAGACCGTAATCAATTAGCAAACAATGCAAAACCAATTTTACGTTAATCAACAAGTTGTTTAGTCTATGCTACGAAGAGAAAGGGAAAATTTTGTTACCAATTATTGCAAGGAGGCTTTTATGTCTCACCTCTACACTTTTGGAAAAAACTTCGATGGTCAATAACAGACAGAATGAGCGATATTCAGTTAATGCTTATTTCAGGAATCAATGGAATGCTAAGAATTCTTTCAGGAACAACTGTATCTCCAAAAATGCAAAATGCGAATTAATAATAGGTAATTTCGATCTTCAAAGTTCAACTAAAATGACACTGAACGTCTCTTCAATATTTAAACACCTGAACTATACCTGAGATAGCAAGTGTTGCATCGTAAAATATCCTTTGAATAATTGTTTAACTTTGGTGTCATATTATGCAATAAAAAATACCATGAGAGTGACCTTTGCTCAATGTAACTAAGATAATTCTCCTAGATTTGACAAGTGTTTTTGACACACAAACAGCTTCAAAGAAAAATGAATTTTAAATAAATGTCACAACAGCTAAACAGAAGCCTAAAATTATCCGTAATAACGAAAACTAATCATGTCGTACGTACACAAAAAAATAAGAGTATTTAAAGAAGCTGGTGACAACGAAGTTGTACGCAAACGTTCCGATGGGCGTATGAAAACATATCACTCTGCGATTGATGCTAGAGCGTGGTGCGATAGCACCGAGGATAGGCGGCAACATATTTTAGAATTAATTAGACAGGGTGAGAAAAAAGTAAGAATATCATATTTATCGTTACATCACAAATTTATGTGTATTTTCCTTATTAGGGCTTATCTCTTGGAAAGTATATACCAATTGAGGCAATTATTGATATCCTTCTGGCAAGCAAAAACCTCGACATTAAACGCTTAGAAGATGAAATTGAGCGACTTAAGAGATTCATTAAAGATCACAATCTTTCATATAAGGAACTACCTGTAAAGGTTATCGAACCTCTACCGGCGGAGGAACCTGCCGCACAGAAAGTCCAACGACAACTACTTCTGAGTTCTGAATCTTCTGAAGACCCAGAGCAAGCTGAAACAGGGAGAGCTGGAACGGGGAAAGCTGAGGCGGACAAGGCGGCCGCCGGCGCCGAGGTGGCGTTCTATAAACTTTCAATCAAAATATTGACCCTATTTTCTATTTTAGGGTAGCGAATCAGCGAAGCCCTCCGCAGAATATGCCAAGGTACGAGTAATTATGCCGCTGAGGTGGCGTTCTATATACTTTCAATCAAAATATTGACCCTATTTTCTATTTTAGAGTGGCGAATCAGCTAAGCCCGCTGCAGAATATGCCAAGGTACGAGTAATTATGCTAAATTTTCAAGTTCAAAGAATTAACAATATTGTTTTTATTAATCTGACCTTTCCCGTAATAATGTTGTGAGTCTGAAAACAAAAATATTTCGTATGCAAAATGTTACTTGCAGGTATTTTTCATTTTATCACTTTTCTGGACTAAAATGTCATCTACGGATTAAGCTTTTCTCCAAGTAGTACTTAAATACAGTTTTGTTAAAAAGAAATATCTCCCTCAGCACTTACACTAGACTATAGGTGATTAAAATAATCAAATACATACATACCTATTACATTGGGTATTCATAAATTATATTATTAATGATTTCTACATGTGAAAAACAAAATTCAAGTTTCCTTCGTAATGGGTGATATTGACAGCAATCTCACCTTTCTTATTAGTGATGACTTTGTGGAAGAAACAAACCACCCAAGAAACTTATTCGGCAATTAATTCAAGTCTCAACATTCTTGGAATATATTCCAAATAGCCCCCAGGATCTCGATCTCAAAGTTACTGAAAAGGAACGACAAACGACAGTCTATTCCTCGAGGGTCGATCAACGGACAATGTGACCGTTGCCACGCATCGATGGCAGTCTAAGCATGCTGTCGGGATCACAGTGGTTTTCAACCCTGGATTTGAAGAGTGGCCATTGGCAAGTTGATATCCACCCCGATGACAAAGAGAAGACTGGAAGCGGTCTCTACCGGTTTAATGTCATGCCATTTGGAGTTTGTAACGCCCCAGCTACTTTCGAGAGGTTGATGGAACTGGTTCTGCTAGGGCTGCCTTGGAGAACTTTCGAGGAACATCTGAAAAATTTGGAAGAGATCTTCAGCCTCCTACGGAATGCCAACCTTCAGCTCAACCTCAGCCGATTGTTCCAGACGGAAGTCAAGTTCTGGGGCCATGTAGTTTCGCCTAGTGGAGTTTGTACAAACAGATCCGGACAAGATCGTCGCCACGATGAGAAGCTTCTTGGACTAGTGTACCTACTATCGCAGATTTATCAAGGAGTTTGCCGACATTGACAAGCCTCTGCAGAGGCTCTAGGAAGAAAAAAAACCATTCATCTGGAATAATGGGAGCGAAGCACCGTTTAAAACCTTGAAGATTTCACTGTGTAGGGGCCTATACTCTCCTAGCCAAGAGTGAAGGTGTTGATACGGACGCCAGCGACAACGGCATTGGAGCAGTTCTTTCGCATTTGCAAGAAGGCGAAGAAAGAGTCATGGAATACTATAGTATGATGCTTTCCAAGCCGAAAAGAAACTACTGCGTTACGAGGAAGGGGTTACTGGCGATCGTAAATGCGGTGGCACATTTTCACAAGTACCTGTACGGTCAACACTTCAAAATCGCTGCGCTGAGGTGGCTGTTAAGTCTTAAGGATCCAGATAGTCAGATGGTTGGAGAAGCTGCAGCAGTATGATGTTAAAATCGAGGATCGACCAGGCAGATTACCCCGAATAGGGACGCACTTTTCAGGAGGTCGTACCAGAGTCATTGTAGTCGGAAAGAGGCATCCTAAGAATCCGGGAGCGTGGCAAGATTGATTCTGCAACCTCAAGATGGATAGACAAAGAGAGAGAGAGAGAGAGAGAGAGTAAAAATAGGAAGTCGGTGACGATGCAACTGGTTTTGCCCAAGTGTCGCGTGAAGGAGATCCACGGTGGAGTGTCCGCCGCGCATCTATTCGTGAACAAGACCGTGGGGGAACTTTGTGAACTTGTGCGGCGAGTAAAGGGCCGCAGACTCGTAGTCCAAGAGCCATGAAGCAGTACATCGTTGGAAAGCCATCTGAGAGAATAGCCTTCGACGTAGCAGAACCTTTTCCTATCAGAGATTTGGGATACAAGATCATGGTGGTCATCGATTATTATTTTAGACAGTGGCCGGAAGCCTATGCCCTACCCAATCAAAGTAGTGACGGTTGCCATGTTGGTGGAAAATTGGATATTCGGACTCTGCGCCAAAAAACACGCTTCATGAAATAGCGCAGAAAAAAAGCGCTTACAAAAAAGCGCTGGGCAACATAGCGCGTGTATAAAATAGGGCTGGTACAAAACAGTGCGTTTATTTTTTGAGTTGGGACAGAATAGCGCACGCTAAAATGGCACAACTCAATAAAGCGCGTCGCGACGACTTTTCTGTTATTCAAGTTAGCTTACATTATTTTGTGAAAAATTACATTCAAAATGCAGACGTCCAAGTCCCAAAAAGGAGGGTCAATTTTATTTCACGACGGCTATAGATACCGCGTAGATAGAGGTCATCTACATTCCGTGTCTTGGCGGTGTACGCAAAGCAGCTGCAAAGGAAGACTTGTGACCAAAAAATATGACAAAATTCCTAAGACGGAACATAATCATCAACCAAACCCTGCTCTGGAGAGCGTCGAAAAGGTTAGAGAGACGGCAAAAAATTATTCTAGCCGCTACAAGCATTGAAACACTGAGCGCTGAAACATCGGTAAAAATTCCAAGAAACCTCTCTGAAATCGTCTTTGACGATCACCAAAAGTTGACGCAGAGTGCTGAACTTTTTCTTTTGTTCAATTCCGGACCAGAAGATCCTGAAAGGATCACAATTTTCGGAACCCATCACAGTCTGGTACTTTTAAAAGAATTTGTGCATTGGTTTGTCGATGGAACCTTTAAGGCTCGAGGCTCTTTTGTCAAATGTACACCATCCACGCGTTGGTAGATGCAAAATCGATACCAATGATCTACGTCTTGCTTCCGAACAAACAGGAACGCACCTACACCAAGTTGTTGACTAGTCTCTTAACTATAGAACCAGCATTGTGTCCGGATTGTGTGCTGACCGATTTAGAACAGGCTTCGATAAACGCCATCACAAAAATATTCGCCAGGTCCAGAATTGTAGGATGCGCATTCCACTTATCACAGAATCAAAAACAAAACAATTGTCTGGATCACGTTTGGTGGTAGATAACTACTTTTAATCAGTTTTTCCCTAAAACACCAAAAACAATTTTATTACAACTGCCAACGCACGTTTCGCCAACAATGTTGGCATCATCAGGGCGATGAGTAAACCGACATTGTTGGCGAAACGTGCGTTGGCAGTTGTAATAAAATTGTTTTTGGTGTTTTAGGGAAAAACTGCTTAAAAGTAGTTATCACAGAATCTTTGGCGCAAGATTCAGCATTCGGGTCTAACCAGGGCATATAAAGAGAACGAAGAAATCCGACGTAAGTGTAAAATATTGCTGGCACAGAGATACGTTCCGGAGAGAGACGTTCAATTTGCTATGGAAATCATGACGGAAAACTTTCCTGAGGAGCTCACGCCTATTAAAGAGTACTGAGAGGATTCTTATGTAGGGCGAAGGAATAGAAATGTGTCTCCACGCTTTCCCGTCTCTATGTGGAAGATGTTCGAGCGTATGGAAACTAACCTACCGAAAACAAATTCCGTGGAAGCATGGCACAACGCCTTCCAGAAGACTTTGAATTGCCAGCACCCATCCTTGAGCAGATTTATTGAGCACCTGAAGAAAGAACAAGCGGCTGCTGAGATATATATTGCAAGATATAGAAGCTGTCATAGAGCCAAAGAAGCTCGTAATTCTAAATATGTGCAATTAAAAACTAGGTTAAAAGCCATGATGAACGAGTATTCATAATTAATAAAAAATGTGCGATTTATTGTTCCTATAGTGCATTATTCCGTAGTGTTTTTGTGTTTTAGGAATCGCATTTATTGTAATATACGCTATTTGATATCCGAGCTGTTGTTTAGTGTGACATTTTGTACTAGTGTTATTTTATACCAGCGCTGTTTTGTACAGCGCTATTTTCAGATGCGCCATTCGTTGTCAGCGCTGTTAAATCTTGAGCTATTTTGTAAGCGCTATTTCATGAAGCGCAGTTTTTTGGCGGGGCCGATCGGCGCCTATCTTTGTTTCTACTGGCGTACAGGGCGACGATTCACGGGACGACGCGTTACGACCTGAAGGTGAATTCGGCAGGATTCAATGATGGAGACCTAGTGTGGTTGTTCAACCCTCGGCGGAAGAAAGGTCGGTGCTCGAAGTTGCAACCCAGTTGGGAAGGCCCGTACATGGTTGCAAAGAGGATCAACAACGTGGTGACCGGATTCAACGCCATCCCCGAGCCAAGATGAAGGTTGTCCACCTGGATCGTTTGGCACCCTACTCCGGGACAAATGAACAGGATTGAAGTAGATTGTTTGGGACAAACGGACAGAAAAAGTATAGAACACTTGGAGGGATATAAAAAGGGTTCCACCAACTCGCTCGATTCAAGCACCGTTATAGTAGTAGTACAAGATCCCGACCTGGGATCCTTTTTTCTGACCAAATGTATATTTTATGTAAGATAATATACAGAAGAAGAGAATTTGATAGGGTTGTCGCCCCATATCCTGACAAGGTGGACCCAGGTCGGGATCTTGGACTATAGGGATTACGGACGGAACAATTCGTTCGTCCGTCCGTCATTGGGGGTTAAAAAGCAAACAATTGCATTATTCGATGTAGTTTGGTTTATTATACAGGGTGTTTAAAAATGCCGCACCAACGCAATCGTACGTTATTTAGGACCATTTGGTAAGTCAGAGAAAAATATTTAAAAAATTCTTGGTGTTCATTTCTTCTGTGTATGTGGGTTTCTTTTAGGCATGTTCGAATGTTGATTACAGCTATTTATTATCAGTAAATTACACCCAAAATGCTGCTAAAGTATGCGAAACAAAATGTAGATTGTTCAAGAGTTTTTGAACATGGAGAAGTAAGACGATGTTGCTCGGTTCAAAGCTTACTTTATTCTCACTAAAAACTACAAACTAAAAGTGGTGGGTGGCCGCACTCCCACCCCTTTTGGGTGTGTGCTACAACCCCCACTTTTAGGGTGGAAGGGGTTCGAGCCTGAACATAGATCAATAATTATTTGACGCAATACCTTTGGTCTTTAACATAAATGTATTTAAACGCATCTTCAATTATCGAGATTTATGCAAAAATCAATGCGGCAACATTTTAATATAACAATGGATATTTTTATGCAACAGTGGGATTGTATGCATAGTAACTAATTTTTCAGATTCATTTAAAAAAAGTCACACTGACATTGTGGCATGGATGACGTGCCTCTAACACTTCTATTAAGGGATATGTGAATTCAACTGGATGAAGTACCAGTTCATCATCATCCGGTCCTGTGATGGCCTGGCCATGCTTAGCGATGAATTGGGCGAGATGGCCCAAGGCGTTAGCTCCCCGTTCGGCCGACCTTAATCGTTTAGATTTTTTTCTTTGCGGTCATTTTAAATCGTTGACCACCTGAGAGTCGCGAAGACCTTCTTGCAAGAATTTTTGGCCCACTGAAACTCTAAACTAACTTTTATATTTTAATGTTCTGTTAAATAATAAATTGTTCTTTCAATTATTGTTACAAAAAATTACAAACGTCAAAAGTAATTGACAATTCTCAACAATTAATTCCAGTACCTGAGAAAAACATTGCCTTGGTTACTTAGCATGTCAGTACTTTAATTGTTCATTGCAATTTCCTCAGTTGCCAGATTTACTATAAAAGAAACCTTCAGCCACATGCGAATCTAACAGCAATTTTTTTTAAATATTTTTCTATTGCGTACTCTTTGCTTCTGATCACTGTACCATTAGTGTGGTGCGGCAATTTTTAAACACCCTGTATATCAACCCCTAGAATTCGTCTGGCGATATCTGTGTCCAAGCAACCGTCAGGAGTGAAAAACTGTATTTTTCTAAAAAAAAAAAAAACACATTTAAACACCTTCTCACAGTTCCACTTTTCAATCTAGTTATTCAAATTTTTGATCGAGGGCTTTACATAGTGATAGTGATAGTTCAAGTTGGGTTAGTGCCCGTAAATTTTTTTCGATAATTTATATTTATATTTTATTACTGTACCCCTTGATCTCTTTCTTTAAAGTAAGAGAAACTCCTGTCGCAGCATGCTCCTTGAACGTTTATAACACCCCGAGCGTCCCAAGTCTTTAAACCACTTACGCACACCAACCTTAGGGGAGGGGCTAAGTTATATTTAACTCTAGTTGGCCAGCTTGTTACGTAAAACGATTCTCGCTCATTGACTAAAATGGACGGGCATCCGTCAAAAAATTACATGAAAATAATCAATGAACCTGTGAAATTTTTGAAAATGAAAAGTAATCTACCGGTGTATCTTATCAATGTCTTTCATTTAAAAATCGGTGCAATACCCAGTGTTTTATTTGCTTCAAACGATTCATGTTTAACTATGATAGAAGATATATGTAAAAATGGTTAAACAGAAAGTTTTAGCTGATGATTTCGGTATTCGATTGATGTTTTTGTATTAATTATTGGATCACAATTAACGGAGTTATGATTTAATTTGCACTACCATGTCAACAGGCGAGAACCGATTTTCGAGATTCCACATGCAGTCCCCATTACTCCAACCAGTTTTCTTGTTCAGTCCCACTCGTTTGAATTGTATTATGTTCTTTCTGTCGTGTACGTTCTTGGCGGGTTGAATTAATTTGGCGGATTAAATAATAATAAGTATTATTATACATAACGTACTATAGTTTTTATTTATTTTTATTTATTATTGTGTTTATCACATACAATCGTCTGAAACTTACCACGTCAAAAACCATCTTTGCTATTTTTTTCTTCATTTATTTCACTTAATATGGTAAATTCATTAGAGCATTTTTTTCCATAGCATCCGCAATTCGACAAACAAGCCATTTTATTTTCGTTACATAAGCACCGTGATGTCACACACCCTAAAAACAAAAATTTGATCCAATTGCTGACAACAACATAAGATACAGACCTGTTTTGCAAGAGCAAACACATATTTTGGTCATATCAGAAAAGACGGGGGCAATAGATCCGTCAGATTCCTTTAATTTTCATCCAAAGTCCTTAATATCGGGAAGGTTTAAAGTGACATTCAACGCATTTTGCCATATAAGTAGTTGGTCTTTAACATCAAGCAAGTCATATTTCTTAGTAAAAACCCTCCAGGCAGTTGGTTTTTCAATACCAGTAAACCAACTCGTAATATCGCAGCCAGAAGGTTTCTTTTCATGGGTTCTTCAAGTCTTATATTATTTATATGAACATACGTGCTTTTTTACGAAGGCGCAGAGAGGACATATAACTTTATTTTTCATGGACTTGGACTTTAATCTAGAAATTTCGACTTAATTTCGAAATTTCGACTTTAATCTCGAAATTATGCGCGCGCACTCCTATTAACACATTGTGAGTTTTACGTACAGGGAAATATGACCTTTTTGGAGTATGTTTCTTTTAGGGGTCGAGCGCGTAGCGCGAGGCACCAATTTCAATGATCCACGGAAAAGTAAATTTTTACAAACGACATCTTCAAAACAGGCTCCAAGGGGGCTCCCTTGACCATAAGCCACTTGAAGTAAACATTTGTATCAGAAAATTATGAAATAAACTAGATTCCTACCATCGTCCTACGCCTGTCCCAAGGGGGCCCCTTGTTTTAGTTACTATAAGCCACTTGAAGTTAACATTTGTAATTTTCAAAACCCCGAGACCAAATGGAGATGCGCGCGCACAGAATAGATTGAGTGACCGTTCAAGGGCTAGACGTTAGTCAGAACAGGAAGAGACATAAAATAAATGATTTAATTTGTTGCCATTGTTAATGGGTGTGCGCACGCATAATTTCGACTTTAAACTCGGACTTAAATTCCGGTGCGCTTGCCGGGAGACTTGCGATGTAGCGGGAGCGGGCAGCCTATCTATCTACTACCTATTTAGTCGGGCGTAGACTTCAAACAGATGATTAGGTAGCACATGTTATACCTAATACATGTACCTATTCAATTATTTTTCACTTTTTGAAGTTTTTTTTAAAAGCTATTTTTTTACAATTCTATATAACATATACATAAAAGGAAAGCAAAATTTGAGAATTTCCCTCGATTTCCATGAAATTCCCTGATCAGATCCTGACTTTTTGACAGTGGAACCACCACAAGAGTATACCATTTCAAATAAAATAATTTTGAAAATCGGTCCACAATGGGTTATAATACACTTTTCTGCAAAAGTGGCCAAATGGCACTTATATGTTATATACAGATTGCATGTTCTAAACGATTTTGAGTTACGATAAATTTGTTTAAAAAATGTTCAAAGTTCACTCGTTAGCCCCGCCTCCTCTTCATCGTCTGTGTAGGTGACGTCACCGACACAGACGATTTGGCAGCGCCGCATCGACGAATGGGACGAACTCAACTGCGTTCTGATTAGGGGAGAGTGGGGCAAAGCAATATGTGCGAATTTAAAATGAGCAGTTGCTTGTTTCATGTTCCAGCTAAGCACACTGTAATTTTGTCGATAAAGTTTCATGAGTGAACTACAACGCATGTGGTTTTTATAATAATTAATTACACTTATTTCATTGATAATAATGAGGCAATTTTGCTATTGGGGCAAAGTGAAACATAAAATTTATGAGGAAATTTAGAGGGCATGATGACATTTTTGTATGTATTTCCAGAGGTTGAAGATCAAAACTTAATTTTTGAGTCAGAAATCCTTGGTGTTCTTAAAAAAATTACTGTTCTTTGTTATGAAAAAATTAAATTTAACAAAATTTTTGTTTATTACATCCTAATTAATATTATCCCTTGTTAATGTTTTTATTATCATTTATTTTTTATTTTTCAGAATTGTATAAGCAACTTGTGTGTTTGTATTTTAATTTTTTATGCCAAATTCCGCTTTGCCAGGCACTTAGTAGAAATTTGTCACCAAGAAAATAAAACAGGTACATACTGATTTTTTCCCTACATAGATACGGCTTTGCAAATATTCTAGATAATAATAATGGAAGTAGTGATCAATGTGATAAAATGTTAAATGCTTTTTTTTCTTTTTTTCAGTTGTCATTTTAGTTAGCTATTCCGCTTTACCCCACTCTCCCCTACTCATCAGGGCTGTGTTCGAAAGCGACGACGGTTGCTGCGTCACTATTGGCCGACTGAATCGGTGATGCCACATTGTGCAAAAGCACGCCCGCAATTTTCAAACGCCTAATTTGGCGGCATTTTAGGGAAATTTTTCCAACTGACATTGCATAACTTATTAAAATTAAAGATATGAATTATGACCCACTACTTGGTTTCCTGATTTTCGTATGTAGTATTATACCCCATTGACGAAGAAATCGGTGAACATACATGGAGTCGATTAATAAAAGGGAGCGAAAATTTGAGGATTTTTCTCGATTTCCATGAGATCCCCTCATCAGATCCTGAAGTGGTGACAATGGGACCAATCTGTAAGTATACTTTTTTTGAAGTCAGTTAAAAAATTCAGTTTTTCACCCCTGGAGGTTGCTTGGAGACAGATATCGGCAGACGAATTCTAGGGGTTGATATATAAAGCAAACTACATCGAATAATGCATTTGTTTGCTTTTTATCCCTCAATGTCGGACGAACATATCAGTTCTGAGCAAATTTTTAGTGCGCTATGACTCTACTATTACAATATCAAGCTCGGATCGAAATTTTCCAATTTTTGACAAACTTAACACTGTCTAATTTTTATAAGATCATAAAATACCGGGTGAAATTGAAATACAAGCATTTTTCTATAAAATCAAATCGGTGCAGTGAAATCAAGGAGTTTTTGCGACTTTTCTTTGAATTGATAAATAGTAGACCAAAAAAAAAAACATAATCGTTGTTGAAACTATCGACCTCAGATTTGATCGTGAAATCAAACAGTAAGTTTGAAATCGTGCATGCGTTATTAGTGGTGGTGAAAATGGCAGATGCAAAGGTACCCGAAGCGGCGTGTCCCTAATGTTCGCATATTTAGCTTAATCGTTCAAAACCTACGAGACCACGGGACCTTTCGCCCTCAACGTCAAGATCGAGTTCGCAATCGCAACGATCGTGTCCTGCAGGCGGAAGAGCTAATTCTACGAGGGCGTAGAACAAAAATTCGGGGATTAGTTCCAAGAAATAGTACAGTAAACCTGTCAGAACAATTCAACATACACCAGGTGGCTTTGCGCGAATTCGGCAGAACATGCTTCGCAGACCTCAAACATCGACACCGAGGGGCGTAATTTTGAACATCTCTTGTAATGTAAGGTAAGAGGTGTAAACATTGTTTGTAGGTCACTTACTTCAGGGACAAGTTAACGTTTATCTTCAGTTTTTGTGCGAGCAGATTTTTTAGCTGTTACCTGCATTTTAAATTATTCTCTCATAGACCGTCAGCACTGCGATAATTTAATGGGGTTGTGCATCATTCTTATAACCGGCTGAAAATCGAGAAATTGATACTATAGGATCTCATCGTGTACCCGTTTAATATATGCATGTATTTCGATTTCACTCTGTATAAAAAATATCCAATAAATATAAGTTTTTTACAATTTTAAATTAATTTATTATAATAAAATTTGAATGCAAACGTGGTTAGCACATTACGGACATTTTATAATTCTTACATCTTTTAGTAAGCATCTTAATGTCGCAATACTGCACATTTCTGCGGTAACTTTGTTGACTACAGCACAACTAATGTTTCTTAGGTGAAACATTTAAGAATCACGCTGTACATTCTTAATTTCTTGTTTAAGGACTTTTATTTTATTCTGTAGGGTGGTATGCACAGATTTGCTGAAGATACAACCGATTCAACTCCATATACCGATGTTAGCGACTATGAAACAGCTGCCACTGATCGATATGAAACACCAAAAACGCCTGAGCAACAACTGCAAGCTCTAAAAGGAGTTTTGACGGTATTATTTAAATTAGCAAAGTATTAAACATCACGCAAATGTTTTTCAGGAAACAGAAGAGTTTTATAAAAACGAGCATTCCCTCGCAGTGGAAGCAGTTGAAAAACTGGAAGATATTCAGGATATTGTTCAGGGTGGCGATGGTAAGGGAGGAGCACTTCAGGTGAGGGGTGTCCTCTGAATGAACATAATTTTAACACCATTTTTTAAAAAGAACATTGGGACTGCTGCTGCTGCTGATAGAAGAATGTCTGGTACTTCTGACACCTCTGATTCTTGTAAAAACGAAATTGCAACGTTGGAACGTGAAATTGCTGCTATGAAGTCAAGATCCTCCCCAGAAGCAGACATAATCCAACGTGAAATTCAACTTCTCAAGAAATACTGTTCTCAACTTGCGACCATTCAAAAGGAAAATGCCGATTTAAAGAAAGAACGTGACAAGTTAAAGGACGGTTTGGTGTCGCAAGCGGATGGAGCACTAAGAGATAAACTCGCTAAACTAGACGAAATCATGAGAGAAAGGGACCGCTTAAAAGAACGCGTTCAACAATTAGAACAACAACTGTCAGGTTTCGGTGGGTTGCCTCAGCAAGTAGATGATTTCAAGGATAAATCTAAAGTTCTCGATTCTCTCAGAGAAGATTCGAGCAGTCTTAGACAAAGACTGAATAGTATGCAAGGTCTTGAAGATGACGTTAAGAGTCTCAGAGATAGAGCACAATCTGTTCAATCAGGCGGTGACACCCAGGATAGAGACCAACTTTTGTCCAGAATCGCCGAACTGGAGAAAGAAGCTGATAACTGCAAATGTAAACTTAAAGAACTTGATATTTTGAAAGTGGAAAGAAACTGTTTGAAAATGCGAGTTGATGACTTATCGAGGGTTCAGCGAGATTACGAGGATCTGCTGAAGAAAACGCAAGGCTTCGATGCTCTTAAGGCGGAATGTGCAACGTACAAGAACAAGTACGAAGAACTTAAAAACCTAGAGGCCGAATGCAACGATCTAAGAGGAAAAGTGCAGAAATGTGAAGAATTGGAAAAAGAAAGACAACTACTAATGAAAGAAATAGAAGATTGTGAATGCTGCATGACTAACCAAGAAGACGAGATCAAAAGATTGGCGTGCCATATTGACTGCCTTACTCAAGATTTGGACAAGCGTCAGGTAAAATTTTTATTTATTTTAAAGTGTGGCAATTTTTAGATAGTATCTTGATGATTGAGTTGGTAAGTAGTTTGGCGAAATTCATCACGATCTAACTTTTTCTTATTAATATAGGACCAAATGAAAACGAAAGTGTTAACAATGAGAGCACACATAGAACGAAAAGACTGTCTAATTGCTAAATCAGAGCAACAACTTGCGGATGTCCAAGATCAGCTGCGTAGTTCAATTGAAAACCTTTCGTGTGAAACCACTTGTTTACGCACTCGAATTGAAGAACTCGAAGGTGAAGTTTCACAATATCAAAAAACTCTCAGCGCCAAAGATGAATCCTACAAAAGCTTCCAAGAAAAAATAAACCTTTTGGAAAATAATGTGCGATCTCTTGAAGAAAAGAATAAAACCCTTCTTAAAAATCTAGAAACTGAAAAAGAAACGACTAAAAAGATGGAAGAATCTCTCCGCAAAGCTATCAAAAATGATGAGCACTTAAAACAAATGCTCAGGCAAGCAAAGTTTGCCATCAAATGTATCACACAAAAATTGGAAAACCACGACATAATTGGTGTCGGACGATTGGAGGCGGAACGAGAAAACTATCTCAAAAAAATTAAAGAACTAGAAGCGGGCATGACTGAACAAATGTGTGGTGCTGAGAAAATTTCAGAGCTAGAAGAACAATTGCGAGTCGCCACTACTACTAACAAATGTTTACGAGATAATTTGGACGAATTCAAGGGACTAGCAGAAGAGAATGATGCGTTGCGTAAGTTGGCAACCCAACTTCAAGATGCTGCCAAAAATCATGTCAGTAAACTCGAAGAAAAAAGTTCAGAAATAGAGGACCAATGTGACGAACTGCGGAAGAGTTTGGCAGAAAAAGAGCAACAAATCGTAGATTTGAAACAACAACTAGAATCTTCATCCTCGAGTGGTGATTCAGTCAGTATGGAACTACAAAAGTTGAAGGGTGAAATTAGCGTACTCAACGCTGAAATTGATCGACTAAATTTCGAACTAGAAAACCAGAAAACAGAATGCGAGGAAGCAACGAAAAAATTAAGAGCAAAAATGGAACAGATGGAAATAGACGCTGTAAGAAACAAGAAACTCGAGGACGAAAAAGCAGACATTACAACGGATGTAGAAAAGAATAGAAAAGAGAATGAATTACTCATGGAAGAAAATAAAGATTTGAAGGACGAAATTAACAGATTAAAACAAGGCGCTACTGAAGGGTCTGTACTGGTAAATGAAAATGAACTTCTGAAGAGTGAAGCCAACAACCTAAAAAAAGCTGTTAGCGATAAAGATTCGGAGAATCAGAAACTTAAAGATCAATTAGATAGCCTAAAAGAAGAGTTAAACAAAATGACTTCTCCGAAGGACGACTCCAAATTCACCAAAGAGAGAGATGAATTACTACAACAAATTTCCAACCAAAAACAGGAGATTGCAGATTTGTTGAGTAAAATAAAAGAACCAGCAGAAACAGAAGATCTCACGATGTTCAATGAACTGGAGAATAAAAATAAAGAGAACGAACAATTGAGATCAACTCTTAAAGAGTTGGAAAAAAGCCAAAAGGACGAAAATGAAAAATTAAAAGAGGCTGAAAGGATAAAAAATGAGGAGATTGAAAAACTACAGGCAACAATTGCAGACTTAGAAAATAAGCTTAAAGACATGGAAAGCAAAACCGCCGATTATGAAGAAATTAGAAAAAAATCAGTACAGCTAGAAAATGAAATTAAACAGCACGAAGAGGCAAGAAACAAATCCAGTGAAGCGGACAAAAACGCATTGACAGAATTAGAAAGCAAAAATAAAGAGTGTGAGGACTTACAAAATAAACTCAGTGAGGCTGAGAGCAAACTTAAAGACAGCGATAAACTACAATTAGAAAATGAAGAATTGCAGAAAAAACTTCAAGAACTGGAAGGTAAAATCACAGAAAATGACAAATTGAAAGAAACTATAGATACGCTAGAACAACAACTTAAAGATCTACAAAAAGTTCAGTTGGAGGTCCCGGAGGCATCACCGGAAATTGAAAAAACTTTGAAAGACTTACAACAGAATCTTGAGAGCGAAGAAGCCCGCGTGCGTGAGCTAGAAAATACTTTACAACAATGCCAGGATAGTAATGAGAATTTGAAGAAAGAAAAGACTGAAATCGGAGACAGATTGCAAAAGTGTCAAGAAGAAAATGAAGCATTGAAGATGAAAATTGCGCAAGCAGGTGATGCACAACCGAGCCAGATCAAAGGTAAACGGTTGAAATAAACGAACTTATTTATTTGATTAATGACTTTTAGAGATGGGCGATGCCGATGAAAGAGTCACTGCTCTTGAGGCTGAATTAGCTAAACGTAAAACAGAGTGCAATGATATGATAGCTTCCTTACAAGAACAGTATGACAGAGACATTAAAAACTTACAGAGTCAGAACGCAGCAGCTATTGATAAATTGCAAAATGCTCACCAAGAAACTCTTAAGAATCTTAGCGAAGAACACGAAAACGAGCTTAGAAACATTAAAGGTGAACTAAAGAAATCTATGAGTCAAATTGAACAACCAAAATCGGTACAAGAGGTGTAATGTAGTTTTTATTTTTACTTACAACTTACGTTTTAGGAGAAACCTAAAGAGCTGTCGATGAAAACGTTCGAAATTTGTACGTGTGATAAATTTCCCGCTGTGATACCACTCACAACGAAATCAGACGAGAGAGTAGAATCACGTGTCGAAGCCAAATTACCTAAACTAGATTATCGGATGGCACCTGGAGGTGATCTGAGCCAGTTTATGTCAGCACAGGTTTGTTATCGTATTTTTCTAAACAAAAATTGCCACACTCCACAACCGTATAGTTTGCAAATGCTAGTAATTAATTAATATTATAGCAACCGAGGTTAGAAACGCCACTGGCCATTCCGGCACCCTTCAAGACTGCACCCATATCCATTTTAACAGCGAAATCACAAGCGGTTGCTGAACCTCCAAAAAGCAAAGGATCTTCTATAAAGAAAATAGTCGAGCTAGAGAACAGGCTAATGATGAAGCAAGAACACACCAAACACAAAAGTTAGATTTTACTTATACTTATGTGACTGTGATTAATTTTGTTGTGAACAGTTTCAAACCTGCAGAGTACAGTGGATAAATTCAAAAGAGAGTTGGACTTGGAGCGACAGAAAAACAATGATCTCATCAATAGGTATACAAATCAGTCCAAAACTGTGGCGAATATGAAGGTGGAAATTGATCTTGTAAAGAAGGAAAATTGTCAAGACAAAAAAAGATTGCAGCACTTAAAGTGGTTTGTTGTTGGTTCTTCGTATATATTAACGAAACTCATTGTTTTTAGCATGACTCTGAAGAATATTCTAGAAGGTGGATCAAGAAGTAGGACTCTTTGCTTGTGCGGGCCTCAGTCTACTAATGTGGTAAAGCCGACCCCGATACCCCATTTCCACACAGAATTGACGGTTGTGGTATGTAAAAAGTTATCGTTTAGTAGGGGTCGTACAAATACTTATACTATATCTTTTGTAGAAGGGTGACAACCGATACAAGCACAATTGCGTAATGCAGCGAAAATTTTGTACCTGTAGTACAGGAGACGTCAGCACCGATTCTTTTGAAATAGATGAGTAGTGAAAAGTACTGTCCTTGTTAAGTATTGTCAGTAACATGAGAAATTATGTTGTAATAAATTGTGCAATAAAGTTGCGTCTTCTTCGAATTTTGTTTGTCTATTTTTAGTTGCTTTTAGTGCTTTTTGGTTTTTCATTAAATATGGAAACTTGTAGCAAATTTCCGCGTAGTTCCATTATGCTCCGCAGCACCCCGTCGGACGAAAACCCACCCTCGCGCTGTCCCCCCGAGTTTGCGCCTACCCACAACCCCGTTTTATATAAACGCCTCTCCTGCCAGTCGAGAGCCAGAATACACCTCCTCTCCGAAAAACCAACAGCACCCGGTCATTACCATTGGGTCTTGTGGGAAGTACAGAGTTGACGTCAGTTTCTACCTTCCGACGTGTGTTTATCTTGACGTGTAATACTCTTCATTGTAATATAATTTAGTCAAATAAACTCGTTATAAGTGGAGCCCAACTCGAGGACGAAAACACGCTCGGAAAAGTGACAATTGTAAAGTTGTGTAAACCACGCTCCTCTCGTGTGACAACGGACTGTCCAGTGCAAAATCGCGTCGCTAAAAACAAACCAACTAGCAAATAATACCAAGCAAGATTGAGTCCAACAACCCGACAACTCCCCAATTAGAAAAAGTCCACGGCTGAATCCAACAATGGTGATCCAGATCTCGATGGAACAATGTCAAGAATTGCTGCAGAAAATGGCGAATCCTTAGCGAGCGGGACGTCCCCCAATGCACCGCCCGATACAACGGAACTAGGTCCAAACCGGCGGTAGACGAATTTATCGCAGCCATCACTATATTTAAGGAGATCGAAGCCATATCCGACCAAGATGCCCTCAACGGGTTCCAGGAGAGGCCAACCAGTGGTGGAGCGGCCTCAAGGGACAACACACCACCTTTGCGGCCGCCGTCTAAGCGATTCGGGATGCATTTGCACCGCAACGCCCGAATTTTCGAATCTTCAGCGAGATACTCGCCCATAAACAAACTGCCGCAGTACCCACCGACCAGTATGTCACCACCCAGAGAGAAAGGTTCTCACAACTCCCCCGGCACCTAGAAGAAGATTCGCAAATAGACCTGATATACGGTTTGCTACGTCAGTCAATCAGGAACCGAGTGTCGCGCGCTGATATTACTATCTTCTCGTTAAAGCGCCTATCATCGAGGCCACCGAACGAGACGGCCTTAACATTAAGAAACCCGATAGAAAAACGCCCAAAGGACTTCCCCGGTGCGATTACTGTAAACTGTATGGCCACGAAGCCCATGTCAGCCGTAAAAAAAGCTGTAAAAAAGCCAGAGCCGAAGCCAGTCGGCCGATTCGGCCAGGAACCACAAACGTGGTAAAACTTCCGCCAGTGTCGCAGCCCACACCGACTGCAACGGTTCAGTGCTATGGCTGTGGAAAGCCTGGATCTATACGACGAAATAGTCCGCCTCCATCGCGTCGGTGAGTTTTTGCTTCCTGGAGCCAAGGAGCGTGAGCCGCCCGGCCGTAGAGATATACTTAGATCTACGACATCTCGGGGACAGCATTAATTTTACGCACAACTACATCTTTTATACTTGTTTACATCTTGCTTACCATGATTGAAAATGGAACATTACACCCGTAAAGCAAATGTCCCTAAAGTAAAAGCCCGTAAAGTAAAAAGCCTGTAAAGAAAAGGCCCGTAAAGAAAAAGCCCGAAAAATTATTACAAAAGAAATGAACATTTATTTATGATAATTATAAATATTAATTCTGGGTAAAACGTTGATGGTTGATGGTTGTACGTACCTCTGGCCGAAAGACCGTTTACGCCCTCGGAAAACTTAAAGGACCTCCTTCGTCAAAATCGTCCTCTGGCGTAAACTCTTTCTTTCGGCCCTATATACGTAAATAACTATATCGACAGCGGCGCCAAATGAGCCTCGCCAACTCCCAGTTACGCCGGTTACTAGTCGCACCTGTCATAAAATCTTTCGAGACGACGACGCTCCCCGTCAATCTCAAGGGAAGGATCATCTAAACTTCTTTCCGATTCCCGACGCCGCCAAAACCCAGACTCTTTTGGGTATAGACTTTTTATGCAAGGCCAGACTGGTAATTAACCACGCCCACCAGCGGTTGCACTTCAACGGTCAGCGGTTGGACTGGTATCCGGAAAATTGACCACCTGTTACGTACCAAAAATTGGTTTGATACCGCCTCAAAACCAGCTCGATGGAGATGGGCTGGGTCTATTGTTATTTATGCTATATCTTTATCACTTTTTTTTTTCTACTTAAATGGACGCCACCAGTTTTTACCGCAAAAGAGGATGGTAACGAAATTATGGCACTATAGCAGTTCCCAGTAAAACATAATCGCGACCACGATGACCTCCTCTCCGGCAATTCCTTTCCCTTCTGAAGCGACCACGACCGCGACAACGAAACCAATACCACGAGAACGCCCTACGTCGCGTAGGATGGCATTTTCGCGTCGGTGCAGAACGTCCTCCCCCCTAGTGCGGTCGGGTTCGACGGCACCGCCGAGGACACCTCATCCAGGTCCAAAACGCCATTGAGTCCACCATCGCGAACCCTACCACAACAAACCACTAATCAAACAAGATATAACGATGGTGCAAAGTGTACGGCCGCAAACCAACCGGCAAACCCACGTTCAACCGTACTCACCGAACCGAAGCCCGAGTCTCTTCTTGTCTACTTTCACCCCTTCGTTCTCTCCTTTCAGACCCCGATCTCCTCCGGCCCCCACACAACGCACACCCGACCGCCTCGCAAATGGACGGACCCCTCACAATCGGTACAATTGATAAACTCCCACGAGAAGCAAGTCCATCAATTCAAAGTCAAAATCGGTCAAACAAAGACACTCCGCTGACAATTCGAAATACTATACTGCTCTCTAACCTACAACTAGTGGAAAACCTCAAATTAGTGGTAAGAAATTCCACGACGCACCCGACGCCGGCCATTTTGGGACCGAAAAGACGCTACACAAGCTAAATAAAAACTTCTTTTGGCTAAGCATGAGACAATCCATCAAAAACTATGACAAGAATTGTCCTGAGTGCCAACGATACAAAGCCAGCAACCAGAGACCCGCGGGCCTTCTCCAAACAGCGGTACTTCACCAACGTTTTGAGGTACTTTCTATCGACCTCTTCGGTCCTCTCCCAAAGGTACCCAATGACGGAATCTGGATCTTTATCATTGAAGATTGCAGTTCCCGGTGGATAGAAATTCACGCCCTAAAACAGGCAACCGCCCAAGCCTGCGCCACAGTCCTCATAGATGAGATATTTCTCAGCTACGGATTTCCACGAAGAATCATCTCTGATAATAATTATATAATTATGCAACATGTGTGCTACTATTTAAACATAGACCAGGCCTTCACCCCGGTGTACCACCCCGCAGCCAACGGGGTGCTCCCGTCAATCCGATTTGCCCTCAACACTGCGTTAAATCACAGCGTTGGATATTCTTCCGCCTATTTGATGTTCGCCAGACATTTACCGACTCCAGCCGACGTACAGCACGATGTACGGCTCATTAGAAACGAAAACTTCATACCTGAGGTCACCACCAAGCTTCTACAAATGGCGGACCTCCTCGAAGAAGCCCGAGAAGCCCACGCAAAAACCCAAGACCGCCAGAAGTATTACGGAGACCAATCCCGGCGAGCGTCGCCCCGGTACCAGCCTGGAGATCTGGTGCTTGTAGACTCCCATACATTGAGCCAAGCCAATAAGGGGCTCACCTCCAAGTTTGCTCCGAGACGCGACGGGTCCTACGTCATTCTCGCTGAGAAGGGACCCTGCAGCTACGAGAATGCCTCCCGAGAGCAGCCCTATCATTCATCCGCGATATGCCGATACCACGCCGGCCCTAAAGAGTCATAGCCGGTGGCCCCCATATGCCGTCGTGGGAGACCCCGGAAGACCCATCCTTAATTTCAGAACTTCCGTCGGGGCGACTTCCGAATCTGAAGGGGGAGACCTCAGCGTGGAGCATAACAGCTACACGCTGCCCGAGGAGAAGAATGAGAGGGTGGTCATCCAGGGAGTCCCCACGGGAGTCAAATGCAGCAGAATGCATCGTCGCAAACAGAGGCTACTTCTGATGTTGGTAGAGATGGAGCAAACCCCGAAGCGGGTCATGACAGTGGAAGTCATGACACGTTAACTGGCGATCTCGGGGGCATCTTAGCTACGGCCTGTTGAGCGAGAACAGGTCGTTAATACCGTAACTGCGGCCCGCATATCAGTGACTCCTGGAAGCGCGACAGGGGTACGTAATGCGGGGCCCGTGGCCGGGGGACTTGCCTTAACCAGCCGGTCCGGCAGGAAACAACCTCTATACGTGCTACTGAACAAGATGGGCCCGCCTCAGCAAAAGGAGATGAGGTCCGGAAGATTTCGGACCCTTGACCAGGTAACGTTCGTCTGCAGCTCGCCTGAAGACGAAGGAAAGAAAAGGAAAAGGCTGGAAGAGACTCCAGAGTCAGACAGACAGACGGAGAGGGAAGATCACTGATTGAAGGACTGGTGGCTAATAGTTATAGTTTAAGGTCGGTGCTGGGCAAGCAGTTCAATGTCGACGTTGAGATAAGAAGTTTTGCGAACGAAGTTCATGCCGGGGTCACCGAACTGGAGGCGCGGCATGGAACGACTGTTGGTGTCCTGGACACAGGACAAGAGAACAAGAATCATGGCACCGGAGGTGTCCACGGAAGAGAAGCAGGTGCAGTGGCAGCAGGACACTGTAACCGTGGGGTGCAGCCCGATCAAGATCGGATCGCCAGAAACGGAAGTAGAGGTTAACGACTCAGTTTTCCATAGTGAGGGTACGGCTCCGCTACCGGTGGTACCGAGGAGGCCGCAGGTGTCAATGTCGGTAGGCGAATAAAGAACGGCGATGAGGGAGGTCCCACTTCACATAAAGAAGCTGCGCAAGCAAATTGACAAGGTTCCAAACACGGAACGTAATATCAAGGGTTGCATGTGAAGGTTTCGACCAGAGGACAAGGTGGGGAGCGCGTCTTGCATGGCAAGGACCTGGACGCGATAACCACGAAGAAGGAAATCCTGACAAGCCTACGACAGGCCCTTGGACAGGAAGAAGATGCCACCAGCATCAAGGTGACGTCGCTCCAGATCCAGATCCAGATCGGACTGGTCAGATGCAGGGTGAGAGAAAGAACGGAGGAACTTCTCTGTTACAGGTCGTGCTGGGAGTCCGGCCACCGCGCCAGAGAGTGCAGGGGACGGACCGCAGTCAGCTGTGCCGAAAGTGCGGCGGAGAAGGGCATGTTGCAAGCAATTGCAACAAGCAGACGTACTGCCCTAGCAAGAGGCAGCGGCGCGGAGGAGATGAAAAGCCATCGTGAATTTTGTTCAGGTGAACTTGAATAGGAGCAGGACAGCTCACGATTTAACGTGTACAGCTGTTACATGTCCCCCAATTCAGAATTCGAGGAGCTGGAGGCAGCCTTGGATCGACTGGCCCACAGCATACGGGGCCAGACGAAGCCGTGTATCATTGCCGGAGACTTTAACGCCAAGTCGCCGGAATGGGGAGAGACGAGGCGAGACCGCAGAGGGACTGCCGTGTCGGAATTTGTGGCGTCGCTGGGACTGGTTGTCCACAACGACGGAGAGAAGCCGACGTTGATGAGGGGAGTATATTCTTCCTTTATTGACTTAACGCTAACTTCTGCCTCTGTTACAGGCAGATTGACCAGATGGAAAGTCCTCGACGAGGAAGAATCGCTAAGTGATCACAGGTACTTGTCCTTCACGGTTGCGGGGCGGGTTGGCGTCGACGCTTCCCCGCAGGCCGTATCCGGGAGGACGAGTCCTGGGTGGAAAGTGATTGGAACGAGGGTGGAGGCCCTCGTTCTTAGTTTTGAAAGGGAGGCTGCGGCCCGTTCGCGGGCTGGCAGTCTCGAGTTGACGCAAGTTCTGACGGTGGCATGCGGCAGCGTGTTTCCCAGGAGAAGGTGTCAACAATGGAGTGCCCCGGGACGAAAACCGGCGTACTGGTGGAAGGAGGAAATCGCCGAGGCGAGGAACCAGTGTAAGGCTGCAAGGCGCAGGCTAACGAGAACGAATCGCGCACGAGCGAGAGATGGGAACGCCACAGTGATTGCTGAGGCCGAGGGAGAATACAGGTCCAGTAAGAAGAATCTTAAGGAAATGATAAGGAAGGCCAAAGAGGCCAAGTGGAAGGAATTGGTCGAGGAAGTACAGAACGACCCATTCGGACTGGGTTACAAGATAGTGACCCAGAAATTGAGAAGCGACGACGGCGGAGCGACTGTCCCGCTGACGCCGCAGTTCAAGACGTAAGTCGCGGAGCAGCTTTTCCCGAGGCATCCCGTGACAGAGTGGAACGTTGAAAACAGCGACATAGCCGACGCAATGGAGTTCGAAATCGAAGAAGTCAAAGAAGCCGCCCGCAAGTTGCGGCCCGGCAAGGCACCAGGACCTGACAACAGCCCAGTGGAAGCAGTCAGAGTGATCGCAGCCGGCGGGGCGGGTTGCTTGTATCTCCGAGAGGTGTACAGCAGTCTGTTTCGTGACGGGATCTTTCCCAAAGAATGGAAAGAAGCTAGACTTGTTCTTTTGAAGAAGCCTAGTCCGACACGTGTGCAACGTGTCGGTGAAAATGGAGGAACCCCGCAAAAAAAGGGGGTCAACCAGTGCCATCGCTGCCAGAGGTTCCACCACCCGCAGCAATTCTGCACAGCTGGACAAATTAATGTGGTGCAGCTCACAAGACGGAGGACTGCAAAAAGGACCGCTCCGCCACCGCCAAGTGCGCCAACTGGGGAGGGCGTCACACAACCAGCTACAGATGGTGTCCCAACTTCCCCAAACTGCGGACATCCCAAAGACCGCAAACACCACGCTCGCCATCTACGCAGACGACACAGCAATCCTCACCAGATCAAGTCAGTCTTGGTTGGCAACCCGCTACCTGCAGGAAGCCATCGACAAGCTCGAGAACTGGTGCCACAAATGGATGCTCGACGTCAACCCCGAGAAGACCACAGCCCTCCTCGTGACATGCCGACTCGTGCAGCCTAAGGGAGAAATCGAGATGTTCGACCGGGTCATCCCCTGGGCCAACCAGGCCAAATACCTAGGTGTCATCATCGACAAAAAGCCCGACTTCCGCCAGCACCTCGAATACTCACTGAGTAAGGGGAAAATGGCAGTAAGCTGGTCTGCAGGCGCTGTAAGATGTCGGTAAAGAACAAATTGTTAATTTACAACACAATCGTTCGTCCGACTCTAACATATGCTTCGACGGCTTGGGCACACGCCCCCTCGAAAACAAACATGTGTAAGTTACAGGTCCTCTAGAAAAAATTCCTCCGCCAAGCTTTCGAAGCTCCATGGTTCGTCAGAAACGATCAACTCCACAGAGGGGCCAAGCTCCCGCTGCTGAAGGAGTTTCTCCACGAGATCGCCCTCCGGACCATCAAAAGGCCGAAGAACACCCAAATCCACTGGTCAGACAGGTTGTCGACTACGACGAGAGTGGACCATCGAGAAGAAAGCGGCCCTTCCATTCGCGACACCCTTCAGGTACTAACGTCTCTTACAGGAACCAGGAATAGGTAAAACCCCTTTTTTATTTCATTTATGTTCATTTACTCGATGTCTCAAAAGTGGAATCTGGCGTTCTCGTTATGTCAACACCCATCATTATAGTCTGAATTCTGAGAGGGGAGCTCGGCACTTGGCCAGTGGCTCGCATCCTTCCGCTCGCATGCCTCTGCTGTGCACTGCTGTGTCTATTATTATGTGGTGCGCCACTGGTGCATTTCAAACCGACTCGGTCGCGCAGAAAATGGCGGTTAGACATGTTGAAGTTACAGAATTCAGACTATACCTTCATTCGAGACGTCAGTCCGAAAACAGCAAAACTGTCAAAGGAGTTCTGGGCGCTGACTGGGGAAGTCACCCTACCGGTGGCGTCAACAGTTGGCAAACAGGGCCTATCCCTTTTGCCGCCAGTAACATCATTGCTGGCCGACGAAAAAGATAGAGGTTAAGAGGTCACATGACTTAAAACCTCAGACAAACAGCACAACGCAACGCGAGAACCAGAACACACTTTCTCTCTGAAAAACCACCTTGGTCTTGCGGGAAGTACAGAGTTCAAGGCAGTCTCTACCTTCCGACGTGTATTTATCTTGACGTGTAATACTCATCATTGTAATTTAGTGAAATAAACTCGTTATAAACTGGTAATAACGTGAAATCTATGGCAATAATAATATAAATTGACAATTTAAAAAATAAAACGAAAAATTGACAATTTAGTTTAAGCATTTCTAATTTTCCAGTTTTTAGAATATTTTACTCGAATGTTTATACATTCCTTTGCGGTTAACGTTTGTAAATGAGACAGTTTCACTTACTTATTAAGTAGGAAAATGGCAATGGATGATCCCTATCGTATCATAAACAAACTTGAGATGAAGTTAAACGAAGGGGAAGAAAACACAAAAAAGCTTCTATGTGCGAATATAAAAATGAAGACAGCAATAAAAAAGATCATGATGAATTATTCCCAAGCGTTGGAAAACAATAAAAACTTTGACAACAGGGAAGGCTTTAATAAAATACTGGACGAAAAGGATAAAAAAATTGAAGAGCTCCGAAATGAGATTAAGAACCGTGAAGATTGCATGGCAAACCAAGTGAAAGAAATAGAAAAATACTATCTGCAAACACTGAATGACAAAGCGGTAGAGGTTTCCAGAGTATTACAAGACAAAGATAGCAAGATTAAAGAGCTGCAAAATGAAAATCAAATGTTATTAAATGATGTTAAAAACTGCGAAGACTATATTACCAATCAAGTAAATGAAATGAAAAAAGTTGCGCACTATATCGATTCCTTAGTGCAAGAATCCGAAAACGGTAGAAACCTTTCTGGAAGATCAAGTCAGACAGAACAAAAAGAAAATCGTAGACAGCAGCATGAAAAATTACACAGCTCCAAACGTGCTGCCCATCTTCAAGCCAGAGTCAACAACTACAAAATTAAACTAGCAAAGGTATTAGAAAATAACAATATGTTATTGACTGAAATAAACAATGAGAAATCGTTGAAACTGCAAACAGAAATACTCCTTGCACAAATAAGAGGTATGTACGATGAATTACAGGCACAACACAAGAATCTAAACATTGAATATGAAAAACTAAGAAACAGCAGTAACATGGCCTATATTGAAATGAGGACTGAACTCCTGCAACGATTTGAACAAGAAAAACAGCCTCTTAAGGAAGAAGTACAGAAATGTAACTGTTGCATCAAAGACCAAGAAGATCAAATTAAAAGCCTAAAGGAAAAAATTGAGAACATTGAACAAGATCTTCGCCAACGAGAAAACGATCTAAAACTCGCAATATCAGATCTAGAAAACGTTAAAGATAAATTTCAAAAATCTGAGGAGGAGTTCTCTTTTGAAAAAATGTGCATGTCCACCCGAATAAACGCACTGGAGAAACAAATTGAGGATTACGAGTCAAACATGATTCTAAAGGATGAAAATAACAAAGTTCTACTGGAGACGATAGAAAGCGAAAAAGCGACTAAAAGAACATTGGAAAAAGGTTTTACAACCATAACAAAAAATAACAATTATTTGACTGAAATGTTGATAAAGGCAAAACGCACGATTAAATGTATTACGGAAAAATTAGAGGAATATGATATAGAGAGGGGACAAACGCAAAAGTCACACGAAATCAAAATTTCGGAGCTACAAGATCGCTTAGAAATAGCGGACGCCACACTTATAAAACTTAGAGAAAACTTGGATAAAATGAAAAGTCTCATGGATAAGAACGTGGCAACGCGTACACTGTCAGCTCAGCTTCATGAAGCTGCCAATCTCCAACTCACAGAACTTCAAAGAGCAAACGAAGAGCTGTCAAGAGAAAACCAAGACACATCCGAAATGTACTGTTACCTTAAACAAGTGCTGTACGAAAAAGACAAAACTTTTGAAAACTTCAGGAACCAAATGATCAGTTTAAGAGAACATCTTGAGAACGAGCAAAAACTTCGGGAAGATACAGAAACAGCATTAGCTGATGTAGCAGCTGCTGGAGACTCACAAACGGCTCAACTTCGAGACGTTATCAACATGCGAAACTGCGAAATACACCGGCTTAACACGATAATAGAAAATCTCCAAAAAAACAGTTTAGCGGGACGACTGAGAACAAAAACGAGAAGACTTGAACAGCAGAATACATATTTGCGAAAAGAAATTCAAAAATTCGCTGGTTATTTGAAGGTAATTTTACCCGGGTACGTAGATCCGGACGAACTTGCTGGTTTGAAAGCAAAGGTTATCAAGTTAAGCGATGAAGTAGATGATCAGAAAAAACAGATTGAGCGATACAAAAAACTTCGTTTTGAAGCCGCTATGGAACTGAAGCTAAAACTAGACGAACATGAAGAAGACTACCAAAGAATGAGGGATTTGATAAGAGAAAACGCAGAGTTAAAACGTATGAGGTATAATAAAAAGAATCCACAAACAGTACTATTATTGGAAAAAGAGAATACAAGAGTTGGCATTGAAAAGAAAATGAAAACAGAAAACGGAGATGAAGAAGTCGTGAGCTGTCCTCAAAATAGTAAAAACAAAGTAGAGAAATGTGCCATACGAAAAAAAGAAACTCAAGACATAAAGATTCAAATTCAACCACAAAAAGATTTTGGGGAGAAACTACAAAAGCAGCCAGATATCCAAGAAGTTCTAAAACTAAAGCAACAGTTGGCACAGGCCACCAACCAAATAAACCTATTAAAGAAACAAATTCAGCCAATTGAAAACAGAAAGGACGATCCGTTAAACTTAAGCATACATATTGAGGAAAGCAAAGAGGCTGTCAAGCTAAAAGAAGACTTAAAGAATGCTGTACAAGAAATAAAACAATTAAAACTGAAATTGGCCAATGCCCAGCTACCCGCGCAGAACATAGTCTCAAAGTTGGAGCAAGAGAAACTCTTAAAGCAAATTAACGACTATAAAAAGGAAATTGCAGATTTACTCAATAAAATCAATAAGTCGCATACTCGTGAAGCCGATCTCAGAGAATTGGAGAAGATTAAAAAAGAAAACACAGATTTAAAAGTAATAATACAAGAATTGGAAAGTCAGCTTGAAAATGTTCCATCTAAAATGAACCACGCTGAAAACGCTTTACTAAAAGCTCGTGAGGACCTAAAAAATACCCTCGAACTGGAAGAAGCTCGCGTTTTAGAATTGGAAGAACTTCCTAAAGATGACGCCAAAACATTAAAAACGAAACAAGATCGACTAGAGAAAGAGAACCTCAAGCATATAGAACACCGAAACGACTTCAGTAAGTTGAACAACTTCTTAGATGAGGTAAAAAATAATTATAAACTACTGAATATTGTAGACAAACCACGAGTGGATTTAAAACTTAATGTGTCTGAAGTAGAGGAGTTAGAGAAACAACTCAAAAATCTTCGGGAGGAAAATGCAACCTTAAGATACAAACTAAAAAAAATAGGTATAAGTATAATACTAAATTCTACATACAATTTTATTCATCTTGTAGAAAGCGGAAAGGAGGAACCTCAGGGTACTGATCACTGTAAAGAAACCGAAGAGAAATTACGTCGTAGTGAATACAAAATTAAGGAACTACTGACGGAACTGGAGCATCTACGTACTTATTTACAACTTCTCTGCAGCTAAACTTACATCCACTTTTAGGCATGCCTACAGTCAGTTTTAAAATCCCGGAGGATCTAAATGATGAAAATGGAACTCTGGGAGATGATGCGAAAATCGTAGCGGCATTGAAAGAAAATTTGTTACAGTGGCAAGATAAATACCACACCGATATCGGTAAACTTAAAGAAGAAATAAACGAGTTAACAAGTTTGTATCTAAATTCTAAAAAGCGTTAATGTTAATTCGATATACATGCTTCAGAATACCAACCCGGAGACCACGAAAACAATATACGACAATTGGAAGAACGCATCGAAGTACTTGAAAATAATAACTATCAGCTGGAAATGCAAGTCGAAAAATTATCTACATCTCCGTTTGAAGGTATTGTACATGGTTTTAATATAACATGCATAGAATATTTTCCAACGGAACAACAAGCTTTTGTGACAATTTTTGAATGAAATACAGTCTGTAGAATACTAAAGATGACTCGCAAAGCTCCTCCTCAGCACTATGAATTATTCACTCACTTTTATTGAATTGTTTCCCAAGATTCAGACACTCAGAAATCAAAAATTGTTTATATATATTTGCTAACGGAATACCGAGCCTTTGTAACACTTTCTGAATGAAATACGTTGTGTAGAATAGAAGAGATGAGTCGCAAAGCTCTTCTTCACCAGTATGAATTATTCACTAGTTTTTATTCGAAATGTTTCTCAAGATTTAGACACACAGAAATCAAAAATTGTTTATACAGGGTGAAATCGAAATGTATGTAAAAAAATCTGGTAATGCCTTGGTTTGGGTTTTCCACTCCGCCAATGTATCGAGATAAAATTCTTTAAAGTTTAGCTATAAAAATGGAGCACGTCACTGCACCAAGGAATTTTTTGCGACATATCTTTAGTTCATAAATAATAGACAAAAACTGTCATCCTATTTTTGATTCACCTCAGTTCTGATCGAGCGTCGAAACCGAAGGCGTAGCACGCGTCTTTCAACGAAAATTGTATAAAAAGTGCAGGTTGTTACCCCGTCGAGAGGTACGAAATTTTGTGAACATTGAGTTGTTGACGGACGAAGCGAGTTTTACGTGAAGGTGTACAAAACAACAACAGTTCCGTATTAACCTCTGATGGGCCGTGTAGTGGGTGTGATTTTTGAGACAAAATATAGGACCTCATTTTGGGATCATATTATTGTGGCAGGTATGCCTTCTTTTGTAATGTCGACTCCATAAACGCCGAAACTAGAATGGGTTAAAAAGTTTATGCCTTATTAAATTTTTTTACTGAAATTTTCAGTTATCTTGTACTGGACCTTATGATGCACCAGTTTTTTTACATATATCTAAATTTCACCCCGTATGTATGTGCTAACGGACCAAAGAGCTTTTGTAACAATTTTTGAATGAACTAAGGTGCTTAGAATTGAAGAGATGAGTCGCAAAGCTCTTCTTCACCACTATGAATTTTTCACTAATTTTTATTCGAAATGTTTCTCAAGGTTCAGACACACAGACATCAAAAATTGTTTATAGATAAATATAACTACTTGCTACAGGAACAACGAACTTTTAGAACAATTTTAGAATGTAATACGATGTGTAGAATACGGAAAGCTTTCCTCACCACTATGAACTACTCACTAATTTTTATTAATAAAAAATAAAAAATAAAAAAAACTGCTGTGTATGTCAAATAAAAGTCTGCACGGACATTTGTTCTGACGTTCTCAAGACGGGCTGGAAAATCTCATAAAATCTCCTGTCCACTAGTGACAAAACTGTAAAGCAAAAGATTTTCTAACTGTCTTGTTATATGCATCTATTTTGTAAGATTGACCGTTTTCGACATACTGGGTGTTATGGAAATGTATACAAATATTTTAGGAGGTGGTAGAGAACAATTTTGCAAAAAAAAAACTTCAATCGGGTGAGACAATTCAACACTCGACAATTCAACAAGTTTTCACACTCAAACGCCTACCCCGCCACTGATTTATCAAACACTTTCATTTCGAAAAATTATTATCGCCCGAGATTTTGAAAAGTTGCTCAAATTGACAAGTTCTAACAGCGCCTGAAATATTTGTTTCCATTTCGATACTACCCGGTATAGCGCGGAGAGTGGGAAGTGCGTCTTTGAACGTCAAAACAAAGGTCCACCCACAAAAGTAATATTTCTTTGCCCAACGCGTTTAAAAACAAACTCATTCACTGCTTGTGAATATGCAGGATGTCCCAGAATGATTGTGCCACCGGTTAATGGCAGATAGCGGTCGATGCGTAGATTATAAAACCGTTTGTATCATCGTATTTTTGCTGTTGCTTGAAAAATTAATAAATGACTATTTATCTGGACGATTGTACTAAAAGTGATGAAAATGATGCTAATTTATGGAAAATGCCAAAGATATGCACGAACATTCCAATAGGTGTTCTTGCATTTAGTGTGGGACGCTTTCTTCGGTTAGGTTCCCTCGAGAGCCAGTTTTTTTACGTGGTATGCTCCACGGGACCGCGGCTAGCTACACCGCAATACGGTGTAAGCCAGAGTTCAGCTGTCTAGTTTGGTGGAAGGGAAAAATAAAAGTGACACGGTGTGACAGAAAAATCCGTCTGGGTGTTATCTAAGCGCGGACGATTGGCTGACCGTCGAGCACAGTGCCCCGCAGTCAGACAACCGGAGGATGACGGATTTACAATGCGGACGGTGGCGAGAAAACCGGAAGTAACGTCCGGTAGGGACGCGTCCGGGTACAATTTAACCGCGGCCGACTGGCTGACTCGCGAACAGAGTAGTCAGACAACCGAAGGATGCCGTAATGTTCACGGCAGGCGGTGGCTAGAAACCGGAAATCGCGTTAGCTGATGCGCGCGGCCTGTAGAAATGCGGTAGTGAGGGTCTTATCACTGCGTCCTCTTCTCAACGAGGCGACGGTGGCTCCGTACAGCGAAGCGAGTCCGGGACGACGGTCTCCGGAGCGCACTTTTTTACTGATCAACATGATGCGAGAATCATCCCGGTACGACACCAGGAAGCATTTATTTTCGACGGATTACTGGTTCGCTATGAAAGGTGTGGACTGATGTGACAAGGGGCGGGGACTAGAGGTAATCGTAGCGGCTCCGGGATAATTTCATTCGCAGCGCGCTATTGTTCTGATAACCCGAGTGAAAGAATTCCTCCACCACGGACGACCTTGGTCAAACAATGAAACAGCGGTCGGCGAATTGACGGGATGTACCGACCGTGACGGCGAACGACACCGGCTGTATTCTAATCTCGGAAAATTCAGTAACTTCGTTACAAGTGAATCGTGTCAGGACAACGGGAAAAGTGATTTTTGGTAACTCAGTTGGGGCCCCGCGAACAGCTCGCACTGTACGAAAGGAAGATTCTGTTCTTGGAGTTTGCAGAAGTGTGTAAATAAAATGTTATGAATAAAATTCCATTCATTCATTCATAATCCATTCACAGAAATTGACTCTTACTGGATAATCCTCAGGCTGAAGATGCTGAACACGGGTTTTATTATTACAATTATTCTCAAGGGACGCGGTTTATACTCCGCTGCACTGTAGCTTCAGCTTATTGTGCCCCACATAGCTACTTTACTCCATGAGGCCTGTGCTATTAATGAACTTTTGCACAAGGTCTATGAGCATAGGTTTTATGTCATTGGGTTCAGCCTACATCAACTCGAATTGTCGAAGTCTCCCCGCCTCAACATGGGTGTAGTAAAATAGATCGTGAAATATCGGTGGTCCGATAAAATTCGTTGTATGGTAGATCGCCCAAGGTTCACTATCTTTGACACTATCTCCGCATTTCCTCTTCTTGGAAATCTCCAAGAACAGTCTGTTCATTTCGCACAATGCGAACTGTTTGCGGGGCCCCAACTGAGTCGCAATGAAATAATACAAACGGTTTTGTAATCTACGCATCAACTGCTATCTGCCATTAACCGGTGGCACAATCATTCTGAGACACCCTGTATAGATGTAAATACAATTCCAAACAAGCGATCTTGAAGTTAAGAGTACAGAAAACTGATCAGTAGAGGTGTTGAATTCCATTTAAGATTTAACTGGCCAAACACCGAAATGCGACTTCTGTGTTGGTCACGCGTCCTATTATCGACCGAAGAACTCGGCAACTTGACGCTGAAAACAAAGTTGATCCACAATATACGTTTCAACTGCTCTTCCTCAGAGATGCTTCATATAGCGCTCTCACTTGGCCCGCTATTGAACTAAATTGAATTGAATTGTTGAATCTGGACCGCACGACTTTTAATAAATTAGATATCCATTTAAATGGATATGTCGATAGCTTAGCTCACACATGTGTTAAGTGCAATTTTGACTAAAATAGAATAGTTTCGGATTTTCTGATGCGCAAGCGTGTTAAGTGATTTTTCATCCCAAAGAGCATTATCGAACCCCTGAGTAATTACCCCAAGCGTGCAACTTTAAAATTGCTGTACTAGTACGGGATCCGAAAGGAGGTCGTCCTTCACTCATCTGTTCACTAGATGAAAATGATTTTTCATCAAGACTTATACACGGGGTGTTTCGTAAGTAAACGGCAATACTTAATACACTAACTCGCAGAAGCTAAAGAAACGTTATTCTGCAGTTTTTTCTTAAAAATTTTAAATTTATTTTTTTTTGCAATTTTTTCGTAAAAGATGACACGACAAATTTGTAATAATAATAGAACGCCACTGAGTGAACGTTACATTTGACAAATGTCTCGCCATGGTCTAACATCCATAACTTCATATATTTTTTAGTGCAATTCATTTTCTATCTTTCTGTTGATCCATTTAAAACCATTGCCATTTTTAAACCAGACGTTTTAGAAATTAAAAAAATTCCCAAGACATTTCTCTTATCGTTGATATTCATAATCTCGGAGATTGCCGTTTACTTATGAAACAGCCTGTATAAATGAATATTTTGTGAATGTATTGCCTATCAAATTATGTTCAAGACTATCCTTAATTAATTAATTAATTTCAAAAACTGTAATTTGATTTTTTTCCATCTTCCACTCATTTGCTTACCAAACGAATTCAATATAAATCGAAAGTATGAAGCATTAGGAAGATAAAAAAATCATATTGCCCACTTCTTTCTATTCACTACTACCGCGCAAGCAGGTATAAGCAGGTAAGTTTATACAGGTGAATGTACTGATCTGCTTTCCTACTGAAATATACATAAAAAAAGGTAATTTTATTGCAAACGCGATGATATAGTATTGGCTATGAAAAACCGTTCAAGAATTAATATTGTCAGGCTTCAAAGTTAAAATAATTAAAATTCAAGCAAGCAAAGATGAACGACAGAGAAACAATGAGCTTGAGTTTACATGTTTATACCCGCTTGCCCGCCAGTAGTAAACAGAGTATTAATTTCCTAAGTTCCTTATGTTTCATACTTTCGATTTATATTGAATTCGTTTGGTAAGCAAATCAGTGAAACATGGAAAAAAATGTACATAATTAGTTTAGGATATAGTTTAGGATATCCTTGAACATATTTTTATAGGCAATACAGTCGCGACATATTCATTTATACATAAGCCATCGTAAAAAAAAAAAACAATTTTCTTCTGGTAAGCAGATGGGTGAAGGACGACCTCCCTTCGGATCCTAGACTATACCATAATAGTTATTAACGTCATGAGGCCGATAAGTGGCAAATAACAGACAATATTGATTGTAAAATTGAGGCGGAGCCTAGATTTTATAATCAATTGTGTCTGTTATTTGCGTATCGGCCGAATATCGTTCAGTACTTTTATGAGTGAGTTTTCACTCAAGCTGACAGTTTTGATATAATGCAATAACAAGTATTATGAAAAATTAATTTTTAGCACTTAACACATGTGTGCGCTAAGCCATTGATGTGTGGTTTTCAACTTCGATTCTCCTGATTGAGTTATTGTGACGTAACCATTAATTTATACAGAAATGAAAGTGGAAGATGTTGGTCCCGATGACGTCGACGGTCAGAAGAAGAAAGAATTGGTTGAATATTTAAACACACTCGAGAAGAAAAATGAGAATCTAAAGAGTAGAATTATTAACCTGGAGATCGACAATGGACGCTTGCGAACCGAACTGGAAATGCTAACTGGTAACGATCTTGAATCTATGAATTAGATGTAGTAATTTCATGTATTTTTTATGAAGAGATTTCCTTCAGAAATAAAAAAGAATATTCTGATTGACAATGTCTACGAGGCTTGTTGGATTTACTGATAACGCTTATATGGTTTTGTACTAACAAAATATAGGCCCCATTGAATGCCTACAATTTAAAATTAGAAAGTTTATCTTATTGTTAATTTCGGTCAAATCCATTTATGCTTATTCAGTTCACCTTACATTCGACCAACAACAGCCGTAGAATTTCAAAATTTTGGTCAATCAAAATCAGTTGCGGTAATAATTGTCGCCGACAATCGGACTAGTGGTTTTAAGGAAAATGGTTTGGTTCACTGAATAGTCCTCCGAATACGATTCGTAGTCAGAATTGAGTCAACAATTTCTAAGATGGTTCCACTCCTGTTCATTGCAATTGCAAATGTGGCTCGTGCAAGCACTCGTCGAATTTTAAGTAATTGTAATGACATTCGTGTCATCGTTGAAATTGTCGACATAACTTTGACTACTTATCGTATTATAAGTGATTATTTTAAATACATTTGTAAATGACGGCGGGTTTATATTACAACGTGTTGTGTGGTAGAAATATATACTACTTTTAATGAGAACTGCGACTGATATACATATCGGGTTGCAATAAAAGATTGAAGCGAAAATAGTTGATTGGCAAAACTGAGGGGTTTGTATCACATGCGCCCTGTCATGTGTTGTCAATTTTATGAATTTATAGGTTACCTTTTTGACTCTTGTAAGTAAGTGTGAAGCAAAAGAACACAAAAAAATTATCCATTCTTTTATTGCAACTCGACAGACATGAATTATTCTAAGTTGAGCATGGGGCCGTGGTCCCACTGATCATCTCAAAGCCTACTATAATTTTAACCACCTTGTATATACTTTAGTGGACAAAGAAGTTTTGGGTTATCAGCAAGCAATGCATCAGCTCAGAAGTTTCGAAAAAGTCTCCAACAAGTGCCAGGAAAAATACAATGTTCTCAAAAAACGATCCATGAAGATCGAAATTGAAAACAGGAATCTGAAGAAAGAATACATAAACGTGCTTATCGCGAAAGAAAAGCTTTTGCTCCAAAGAGAAGAACAGACGCGACGTTTGAGGGAAACGAATAAACTTCTCCGAAAAAGTCAAGCCAAGAAAACAAGCTTGACAGATCGCGCCGTCAAGCTACAAGTTGAGAACGACAGTTTAAAAAAACAACTTGATTCCGTCATCAGTAAAAAATCTATCCAAACAATAAAAATGAATCTATTAGATCACGTTTATTACAGGTAAAGAGCTTGAAGAACATATTGTTAAATTCAAAAATAACGATGAAGAGTTGGTGGTAATTAACAAAGCGCTGGAAGTAGAAAATAAACAACTGCGAGATCTAGTTCAAAGACTTTCTGGTAAGTTCTTGTGAAATCACATGCAATTGTATAAAAAAGTGAATTGAAGCAAATGCGGAAAATAACGAGGTGGTTCTGCCCGACGATTTAAAGAGTTTTCTTAGAGCTCCGAAATATGAAGATTTAAGGTTTAAAATGATCCAACTGGAGCTTGCAAACGAAAAACTAAAGGAAGAGCTTGCATTTATTAAAAGTATAGTCAGATGATAATCGTCCAAACGCATTTACATTTTCATTTTAGGGAAAGATCTCGCATGCACGGATGGTGATCTAATTGAACAACGCATGGCCGAAAATTTAAATGACCTCCAACAAATGGATGCGGATCAGAAAGTACACATGCAAGCTGTAGAACTTCGAATTGAAAATGACTATTTGAAGCACGAACTCTCAAGTACGATTTTTATGTATAGAAGACCCTTACGACTTTTATTTCAGTTAGAGATAAAGCAATTCAAGAACATACTGGAGAGAAGCGCATAAACGAGCTGGAAGATCAAATTAGTAAGCTCAACGAAAGGATCGAGAATCTACAAAGAGTAACCGTTGAAGTTGAAATTGATAACGAGTACTTAAGGAAGGAGCTAGAGCGCCTAAGTACACTTAATTGGTTCTAACACAGTCACTACAATTTCTTTTACAGGTAAAATAGAGGAAGATAACCAAATTGATCACACACACAACAACACTAAAAGCTTGGAAAAGCAAAATCATTCGTTGAAAATGAAGGTCGATCATCTAGAGGGTGAAATCAGAAATCTAACCAAACAAATGGATGATCTGAGTAAGAAACATTTTTAAGACTATTTTTTCACCAATATTTTTCACTTTAGAGAGTGCAAGGATAACTTTGGAGGCGCATACGCAGCAAAAACTTATATGCGAAATCGACAAACTATTAAACGAATACGAAACTGTTAAAGATTTGGTTTTCGCAGAGAAGGGCGGTAAGCCATTATCTACCAGTAAATAATCATAAATAAATAACATATTTTAGGGCAAGCAAGTTCTAACGTTCAACAAGCCGAAGAGCAAATGGTACTGTGGAAAGATCAATATGAACCGGAACTCCTTGATTTGAAACGAGATCTTTATAGGCTTACAGGTAAGACGGATGTTACACGGTCAGCTTGGTGTCGGGTTGCATCGAGCGCCAGTTTTTTTACGTGGTATGCTCCACACTTGTCCACGGGTAGCTTAATCGGAGTCCGGTAAGCTGTCCAGTTTGGCGGGGGGAAAGCAAAACGAATACAGGATCGGCGTTACGGGCTTTATTTGCAATATATACTATATGGGGGCTCAATATGTACACGGTGACGGGGACAAGAAGCAGGAATAGGGAACGTTGTCAACTTTATTAACCCTGTGCCTCTCTCTCTCTCTGCTTAACCCTTATAGAAACGATGCTCGCTGCTTTTATTAATATGGGATTTTGATGAGTTTAAAGAGTTGAAAACGTAAAACAGTATAATGAATAATAAAATTAAAATATAGAGCAAAGCGATGGATTTTGAAACAGAACAAAACGAGCTACGTGCTCTCACGCCGGTGGTCTTTCAGGCACTGCCACTATCGGGAGGGAGGGGGACATCCGCTCCTCTTCCATTCCCACAACTCGGCCGTCCTGCTCGTCATCAGTCCCGGATGACGACTCAAAAGTTTTCATCTTCGCTTCATTCGCCCATGGCTTCATGTATTCTGCGCATGAAGAGGTTTTCGCAGGACCTTCGTGAAAACCATGCTTCTCGATGTCGTAGGTGTCACCACCCTTGACTCGGTAGGGCCCGTGGTATTCCGCTCTGAGCTTTAGACCTGGTCCCGCCTGCGTTCTCTTTATCGCGACTAGGTCTCCTGTTTGATATTCTCTGGGTTTCTTCCTCTTGGCGTTATAGGTCTTCCGGTGCTCGTCCTGGACTTCGAGTAATTGCTTCTTAGCCGCCTCTCGCGACCTCTCACGTTCCTTGTTAAAGTCTTCTCTCATCTCTGCTTCAATGATTTCCTTTATGTTGAGGTCTCCTTCATTTCGCATTTTCACACCTAGTAGCAGTTCAAACGGAGTAGTATCGATGCTTCTCTGGTAAGTTGAGTTGATTACGTGTTGAACCTTGTCCACATGTTGGAACCATTTGGTTGGGTCTTCTGCCGAAAACTTAGCTAGAACTGTTGTTATCACCGAGTTTATTCTTTCTATCTGACCGTTTGCGCGCGGTAGACCGGTAGTTATCTTGAAGTGCTTAATTTGATTGCTGTTACAGTACTCGCTGAATTCTTGTGATGTGAACGCCGTTCCTCGATCGGTTATTATGTTCTCTGGATTGCCAAAATACTTCCTCAATATTTCCAGCTTCGCTATCGTTTCTTTAGCTGATGTAGACTTCACGGGGAAGAGCCAAACGAACTTTGTAAACGCATCAATCACAGCCAGTATGTGATTATAGTTCTTGTTGGTAGACACTAAGGGTCCCAAGTGATCAGCGTGATATGTTTTCAGAAGGGTACTGTCTTTATAATGGATGTAGGTAACCTTCCTTCTTTTCCCTTTTCCTGTTGACTAGTATGCACGGCACGCAGTTCAAAATCAGCGTCTCAACCTTTTCGCTCACTTTAGGAATGTAATAAGCCTCTTCCAACAGTTTGATTGTTTTTCTGATGGCAAAGTGGCCGTGCTCATGAGCTCTCTTGATGATTTCGTGCTGCGTGGCATCCGGAACCACGATCAATTCTTTGTCGCCTCGAGTCTTGTAGAGGATATTATCCCTGGAGATGTAATCTTCATAAGAGGCGGTCTTTAAAATTTCCTTTATTGCTCGAATCTTGGAGTCCTCCTCTTGAGCTTCTCGGATCTTATTGGATACAACCATATTTATTGACATAACTGGATAACGGCTAAGCGCGTCAACGTGTTTCATTCGGGCTCCAGGCCGATGTTCTATGATGTAGTCGAATTCTTCTAAGTACAACGCCCATCTGGCTACTCTTGTACACAGGTCTTTTTTATCCATGGTTTTTTGAAAAGCCGCGCAGTCAGTAATTATCTTAAATTTCGTACCCAACAGATATACTCTAAATTTCTTCAAGGACTGAATAATCGCTAAGGCTTCTAATTCGTAGCTAGAATATTTCTTCTCGGCATCCGTCGTCTTACGGCTTGAGTAATATATGGGATGCATTAGGTTTGTCTTCATAGGATCTCTGCATCAAGATGCTTCCGTAGCCTTCTATCGACGCATCGGTATGCAGCTCGAGGTCTCCGCCTTCACGGTATATATTCAATACCGGCTTTTCTGCCATGATGGTCTTTAACCTACTGAAGGCTTCTCTTTGTGGTTCTTCAAATCGGAAGGTCTGTTTCTTCTTTAGCAGATTGCTTAATGGTTTGGCTATCAAGGAGTAGAATGGTATGAACTTCCTAAAATAACCTGCAAGTCCTAAAAATTATTGCAATTGCTTCATTGTAGAAGGTTCAGGGAACTTCAGAACTGCTCTCGTCTTAAACTCTGAGGGGGATACACGTCCATTTTCTATCTTGTTTCCCAAAAATTCGACCGTTCTTTTGATGAATTGGCATTTCTTAAAGTTTATTTGTAACCCGTGATCTCTTGCGACGTCTAATACATTTCCGAGTCGAACAATTGCTTCCTTGTTATCTGCGGCAGGAATAATTAGATCGTCCATATAAGGTAGTACTATGCCTTGACTGATGAGGTCTTTGAATGCGGTGTTAATGTACCTTTGGAACACGGCAGGTGAGGTACATAGCCCAAAAGGAACTTTTAGAAACTGGTATTGACCCTGATGTGTTACGAATGAGGTGTACTTTTTACTCTCCTTCTCTACGTCTACATGGAAAAATCCATTTCTCAAATCTAGTGTGCTGAACACACGTGCGTTTTGTAGCCGGTCTAGCAAATCTTCTATTAGTAGCATCGGATATCTATCCCTAACTATCTTCTTGTTGATTTTTCTGTAGTCTATACAGACTCTTGGAGAACCATTCTTCTTTCTTACTACGACTACTTTACTTGCGTATTCTGCGTTGCTCTCTTCGATAACGCCTTCTTGCAACCATTGTTTCACTTGGTCGTCTGTCCAGAAGTTCGCTTCCGACGATAGCATCGTTGTTATTCATAATTCTATCGCTTACCACAAATATTCTGGTGCCGAATGATTCACCATCCACAAGAACATCACAGCTGAATTGTCTAAGTGGTATTATCGTCGACTTTCCAAAACCATTCAGGGTTATTTGTGTCTTTGTTAATTCGGGCGAACCTAGTCTTTGGTGCACTCCCTCTTTGATAATGTTGACTTGACTTCCTGTATCAATCAAAGCTTCAACTTCAATTTCGGCAATCTTTATGGTCTTGTACATCTTCTTTGGATTCGACTTTTGGATGTTGTTTACTTGGGGGTTCGTCGTAATCGTGGTTTTGCCTTTTTCTTCGCCTTTCTTCTGGCGATTGGAGCAGGTGTTTGCCTTGTGTCCGAACTCATTGCATTTGAAACACTTGGTTCCAAGATTCTTTGACTTGCAATCGTTTGATCTGTGACCTTTGCCACCACAGTTGTAGCATCGCACGATAGTAGACTTGTTGGTATTTGTGCCAAAATTATTCTTTGTCTCGTTGATAGCTGCACTCTTTTGAGTTGTTTGAGAGTGTGTCTTCCTCATATTTTGATAGATTCCTATTTTTCCTTTGAAATCCTTGAGTGATTTTGCTCCGTAAAGTAACATCTTGTTGGCACTTTCATCGGGTATTCCGTCTATGATGTACTGCATAAGCGCGTCATCTTCAAGGTTACCTCTGTTGGCCATTTCTTTCATGACTAAATAGTACTCTTGAACATCTTCATTTTTTCTTAATCGTCGTGTTGCTAGTGCAGCATGGAGCTGTGCACTGTTCACTTTCGAGGAGTATTCTTCTTTTAACGCTCTTTTCAGGTGTCTCCATGACTTGATACCTTTTTCACTTTGTATGAACATCTTAGCTAGACCAGTCAGAGATCTTCTCGCAAAGATATACAAGTGTAAGTCATTCCATCCAAAAAGTTCGGCCATATCCTCTAAATCTTCAATCTGTTTTTCAATGGGGTAGCTTTGGCGGACGCACGGATTCTTCTACGTCTCTAAAATTCATAGCGAACGATACTCCGCACTCATCTTCTTCGTATCGTCTTTGAAGGCGTCCTTCTTTGTTCTTAGATTCTTTCTTCTTTTCTACTATCTTCCGACCTTCTTTCTTCGTCTTCACTGGAGTCTTCTGTAACGTCTTCATCGGCATCTTCATCGTCTTTATTTTTGTCGTCTTCATAGGGTTGTTCATCTTCGGTCTGATTGCCCTCTTGATCGTCTTTGGAACCTTGGTTTTCGTCGTTAAGGTCTTCCACTTCATCCTTGTTCAGCAAACTAACCTCTAATAAACTTTTCACCAACTTCTGGATCAGTTCGTCTTTCGTCTCTTCGTCGTAGTCGACATCCAATATATCGCAGCATCGAAAAACCTCTCTCCCTGTCAAACTGATCTTAATAAACATTTTCTTGAGGTTAAACCCTTCTGAAGATTCCACGAAGTCAACACCCGAAAATTCTCTTAACCTCTTGCGGTTATTTCTGTCTCATTCATGCTCGAAAATGACTGTGTGTAAGACCCTGATGGCCTGTACATCTGCTGCTGCAAGTCTTTTCTGAATATTCGAGATTTCTTTCATCTTGAAAGGGAAAAACACCACGCCACTGGAATTTCGCCGTCACTGGACTTTTTCCTGGAAGTTTCGTCTACGCGACGCTGTGAAATGTGTCGGCTTCTTTGTTTGCCACGTCGTTTTCCGGCGACCGATGTACGTCTTTTCGAATGCACGTGCTAACCGTCTTATTCTAGTTTTTACCCTCTTGTGGGCTTCACCAAGACCTTGGACTCGATCTCACCGCTGCTTGGTTTCACAACACTTCAAATAAATGATGATAAACACTATTGCTATTCACAGTTCCACAGTCGCTGGTCTTCAAAATCGATTTCTCTTCTACGTATCTCTCTCCCTCTTCGGCGATTGGTAACTCTCGGTTTATCGCATATCGGACGTCGGCATCAGGAGCGCGCTAATACAAGAACGGTGCCGGGAAGTATTTTAATTCGGCCATCACGCTCTCAGAAAGTTGGGTAACTTCGTTACAAAGCGTTCTGTAACTCCAACACTGTTTGAGAAACAATCTGGTCAGGCTAAGTACCAAGGTCTTGGTCACGGCATTGTCATTCTTTTATTCATGAATTCAAAATAAGTACCCTACTTGTGAGTTCTTTTGTAGTGCTAAGAATCAATCGTCTTCATAATTTGGTTCATGTCTCCACAACTGAACACACTCCATTTCTCCTCGATCAGGTTATGGATAGCCTCGCACTCGTTGTCTAAGAGCGTTTCGTAGTTGTTGCAAGAGTGATCTTCCAGCTGTCTTTCCAACGCGTCCATCTTGGTCTTAACCATCAACGTAACTTCCTTAAGCTCTTCCAACGTTTGTTCCTTATCTTCAGGCAATTCGGGGTAGGAGCAAGTGCCGCAGCAAGATACTTTGGTTTTCCTTCATCTCAGGTTGAGCGTGATAAATGATAGGAATTGGGAGACGACGTCATTGATTTCGGAGTCGTGGACTTTACAATATAGAACTTCCTGGAGATCATCTCAAACGTTCTGTCGTCTAAACCTACTGCTGGGTGTTTCTCGTTCCCTCTTACATCTACAGTAGTTATCGCCGGTTTTTGTGCATGTGCCAGTCTCCTAGTTGATGTATTGTGTTCCTCTAAAGGAGACATGACCAGTCTGCTGGCAGTTCTGACCTGACTGGCGGACCGACAAAAAATATTTAATTTTCTGTCCATTCGGATCATCAATCCGTTAACCCCTTACACCATCAGTTTGGCGTCGTTCTAAGCAATCTGATGGAATGAACTGACGCTAAACTGACCGTATAACATCCGTATATCGTATAATACCTTATATTTTTCATCAAAACAATCAGGAAAAGACAAAGATAGTACAATGAAGCTCCAGTTGCAAGAAGCTTTGAGAAAAATTCAACAAATGGAGTTGGATAACCACAACATGAGAGTCGCGCTGGAGATTTTACGTATTTCCAACTTATTTCAAAACACACTAAAAGTCTGACTTCTTGGTTTTCAGTGAAAGAAAAGAAAATCATGGAAAATGTAAAACTTGTTTCAGAAGTTGAAGAACAGTTGAGAAAATACGGTAATATCGAATCACGTAAGTATTCTAGCGTTTCTGGGTTCCATTTATTTATTTATTTGAACACTATGTACAAATTATTTATACTTCTAATATTACATTATTTACACAATTTACAATTTACTACTTCACCGGCACGTCGCGTATTATTTATGTACACATCACGCGGCACTCCGGATAGATAAAAGCAACTGTCCGACTCGACCCACTGATCTTCGATCATACGACTGACCGACCTTCGCTGGAAAGTCCTCTAATAAATATACCGGCGCCTAAATGCTTCAATGCGCCTCCACATAGTTCCATCGCGCTCTCGATGTATGCCGAATATTCCAAAAGATGATGTCACACTCGCGTACGTGGTAGTATAAATCCAGCACATTCTAGTAATTGACGACGTCCACGTCCGTTACAGTATTAACCCATTGTTTTCAATTTTCTGCTTATCCTTATAGTGAGAAAATTAAGTATGGATGAAAGACAAAGAATTAAAATTTTAGAAGATGATCTCACACAGTGCAAAAATGTCAATGAATTATTACGTAAGTAGTCAAACGACAACAGACTTAAGTCAATTAATTCACTTTTATATTGCAGGAAAAGAACAAGTCACTTTAGAGTGCCACATGCAGTCTCAAAAAATAAAAGATTTAGAAGCCACATTAAAACATTTACAAAGAGATAATAAAGACAGTACGAACGATCAATTGCCCAGTATAAAAACACAATTAAAATAACACTACTGTTTTTCATTCTTCAATTTTTAGTTGGAAGGACAAGGTCCATTTACGATAATATTGACATTATTAAAATTCAACAGCTTGAAGATAAATTATATGACCAAGATATCTTGACCAGTGATCTCCAAGCTGAGTTACAAAAACTACGTAAGTTTTTGCTTTGTATGTGGGCATTTCTCCACTAATTGGGCAACCTAAATTTACTACCGTACCTAAATGTACGATGCAAATGAATAATTTATTCTATGTGTCCATGTAAGAAAAGTCAAGAAATGTCCTAGTAATAATTATTTATTTATTTTTTAAATACCAAAAACACAGTCCTCTGGTAGGTCACCAACTTAAAATACATTTTACAATGATTTGTTTTAAATACAAGGAAATAATAGCTGATATTTATAAACACCACATTTCAGTATTATAAAATTTATTTTGGATATTTATAAACACATTTCAGTATTATAAAATTTATTTTGAGCCCACACCGAAACTTGTTAGTCCTCTGGCGAATCTCTTCACTGCATTATCCTCTGATATAAGCAACAGTCCCCTGTGTCGTTTTTTCTTTGATCCCCAATGTATTCGCCTTATTTTTATGTTCAATACAAAATACTTGCCGAGAAACATAATTCATCAGTTCTAGGTCTAATTAATTTAATTACAACTAAGTATCGTACTTATTAATACCAACGTTTTCTTTTAAGGCCAAGAAAAAAATTGCTCGCAACTTGACCAAAAAACTCGACAGAAAGCGGCTCAAAACGAAATTGAACAACTCAAAGCCGAAGTGGATAGATATCATAAATTAAGTGAAGTACACATGAAAATGATAACCGACTTAGAAAAACAACTACAAGACGAACGCCGCCTGAGCACGGCAATGATTCCTGAAATACGAGAGAAGAAAGTGAGTTTCCAAAGGCCCGAGTCAGTGGAAGATATCGGCCAACTAAAAACTGAATATCTGAAGTTGCATCAACAATATGAAGAAAATCTAAATCGCATCAACGATTTGGAAGAACAATTAAGGAAATGTCAAGATGGCAATAAGCAGTTGCGGAAACAACTATCTCTTTTTAGGCCAAGCTTGGAGTCTACAAATGAGGAATCACCAACAGATGTAGAGACAGGAAGAGCAAGCGATAAAAAAGATAAAAAGCATGCGCGTACACACCAAGGAACGGGTGGTGGCACGGAGTTGAATGAAAAAGAGTTCGAATTCCACGAGGTCATAGATAAACAAGAAGAATTTAAAAAAATTGACAAAAAACTTTTGGAGACTCAGAATAGAATGGACATGTTAAAGAAAGATTTAATGCGGCTACACGAAGCAAGTAAGGCAACACCTCAAGCTTCGGCGTTCGCTCACAAAAAAGTGGAGATTGAAATCAATAGAAGTTCGGTCTTTGTGAAAAAAAAAAAAACGTAATAATTTTTTTGTTTTGCAGCAAACAATAATTGCTTTCTTCAAAATAGGCAACGCGGAATTGGTCTTGCTGGATTTGAAAGACTGCTGCAAGAAAGTGGAAGATTTAATGAAATGTATATGATAACGATCCAGATTTTAGGTAACTAACAGGTGACTATTTATTCTTGGGCAAGTAAGGGGGTTGGTACCATTGAATAATTGACACACCTGCTCGCTGAGATCTCGATAATGTTTTTAAATAGAGTGATGATTGATCCGATAGCTTTGAATTTTTTGACGTTTCTGACCTCAAAATCATCAATTAAATATTACTAACTTTACAAACCAATACAACAATAAATAGTCACGTGGTATTTAATATTTTGATCCAGAATTTAAACAACTATTTTCAGGAACAGACATAACATCGGAAGAAAATGTACTTGAAGAGAATAAATTCTTAAAGAACGAAGTAAACGCGTTGATCCACAAATTAAACGTATACGAAAGTGACAACAAACACTTGAAAGACAAGGTGAACCGGATGAAGCAAATTCAAAACGATCTGACTGAAGAAATTAAGAATCACAAGAATGAAACAAAAAAGCTATGTCATTATATTCACTGTGTAACGAGTGGAGAAACAAGCATATTGTACGAAGACTTAGAAAACAAAAACAAAGAAATTGACAATTTACAATTAGTAATTGAGGATTTACAAAATCAAATCCGTCTTTTAAAATTAGAATTGCAAGGGGGCAGAGGCGATAGTAACGAAAAACACCTGCGAAAATTACAACAGGCATTGTGGAAATATCACGACAGCAATGAGTACTTAAAGTCGCAAATAATGCAACTTGAATCAGAAAAAATCACTTTGATTGTGAACTTGGGCACATATACTGGTATTAGTCTTCTCTAGACTTTATCTGTCTTTTAATAGGTTGCTTTTTAGATTTTGAAAAAGACGACATTGAAGGTCCGACAATTGAGGAAATTTTGGAAGATCCTGTTACAAAAGACATTGAAAATGTTTTTACGTTAAGAAATTGCACCGAGGAGATATATACTGATCCCCAAGAGACCCGAATGGATAAAATAGAGGAAGAAATTAGTAAATGTCGAATTGAGAATCAACATTTAAAATCGGTAACCGGTGAGTTGGGGGCTGATGTCATATGTATAAAGAGAGATGTTGCAAATCTTATGAATAACAGAAATACAAAAATTTCTAAGCTAGTGCAAACTTCAAACAGAAAAGCAAAATCTGTTAAATGTACCCAAGTGGCTAATGTGAAAGACAAGGAAATTTTAAATTCACAATTGAAACAACATAGGAAAAAATGGAAAAGTCTGGTTTCAAAACTAGCACAACAATATCAAGCAAACATCAATTACCTGAAGAGGAAACTGCCTTCCATGCCACCAGTGGTAGAAGCTGCAACACAAAATGTATGAAGGACTTTGAGATAAACATTTTTGTTAAGAGCAATTCAAAGGTTTTGCAGCCTTGGATGGTACAATCACCTATAATACAAACCATGCCTTTGCTGTTGCACCCCATGGTAAACTATAGTACTCCGAAGAATTTAGAAGAAACAACTACTAGCGCTGGTGATGGAATGGAACAGTTATCGGAAATAGTGGACAAGATTAAAATAAGTTTAGACAAGAGTAAACAAGCTCTGCAGTCGGAACTGTTTGAAAATTCTGAGATGTTCGAGGATGAGGTACATATTCAGGGTATTAACTCAATATTTTGAATTTCCTTTAAAGTTAAGAGGACACTGCTTTCAATACTTTAATCCAGCAACAAGTGTTTTTATTCTTAGAAATGTCATATTTGTTTTACATTTTGCCTCTAATTGGAAAAGCCGGACAAGTTTACAGTGGCGAGCTGTTGGCAATTCGCATCTGCATCGTTCGACTACAAAACCGCTTTCACGATTCTCGAACATGTTACATTAATTACACAAATTATATATTATATTCATCTGTAATTTAAGATTACATTCAGTTATATATAAGAATTAAAATTTCCCGCCTTAGTCTGATCTCTCTGGCAGCAGCGCCAATGGCGCCAACTACTGAATTGTCAAACAAAATGACGTATAGTTCCATAACACTCTATACCAGTTTAAGCCAGTGAAATTGAACAACGATCCGTTTTCCATTCAGTACATTTATCCATTCAGAATCTAGCGATATATGTCCGGACTCATTTTTTTCTACTTTGGTGTCACAAATTGTTCATTGTGAAACTGTTTTTTTTATTTGATGCTTATTACATATGTATTGAGCATTTCTAGCCAACTCCTATCGAGGTAAAGCCAAGTGTCAACTTTTCAAATAAAAAACATAACCACAAACACAACCAGTACTACCTAATCCTAAAAATCCCTAGAATATTTAAAAGCAGAATTTTAAACGAAGAGGTCAAAAGTAGAAAAAATAGTATATTACACTTGTTCTCTAGATCAAGAACAATTATTCTATATTTTTCTTATTGATACATGTAAAGCACCACGTCTAGTCTAGACACTAAATCACCATAAATACATCTCTTTAGGAACAGGAAGAAATGAGTTTTGATTACGAACCTTTATTATATCCCCATACTGCAACTGCTTCAGATCACGGCTTTCATGAGAAAATGGCCGAGTTGGATAGACAAATAATTAAACAACATGAAGCAAAGCAAAAAGGTATGTTTTTATAAACAGTAGCCCTATGTTTTTGTAAAAATGATTTCTGAATTATTAGTTGAAAAGCTGCAGAAGGATATACAAGATGTCATGAAAAATGTGAAAGAAATGTCCCAAAAGCCTAATGTTGATCAAATCATTCTAAAACACTTCTCCTTAATTCATTTGTATATAATTCCAGGTTAAGTTTGATATACCGGGACCTAGCAATGCTACAGATTCACAATATCGTGAGTGGCCACATAGAAAATATTTGTCTCGTAATCCAATGAATTATATGCAACACAGAAACGAGGTAAGAACTTGTTCAAGTAATTCATATTTTCTTACGTTACTTATATAGAGGCAATAATTGTGTCTAACTCTCAGTATAAGTCAGTGACTACACATTTAAAAACTAAGCATTACACTTCTGAGCAAACTAATGATAACTACTACTATGTACACGAAAACAGCATCCCGATGCATTGGTATTCTAATAATGCAAAACATTTTCACGAATGAGAAGCTGAAATTTATTATTCATCAGGTGTCAATAAATATAGTTGTAATTATTATTTCATGTCTGTGCCGTCGGATTGATCCGGATGAGATTGCGTCTATTTCCACCTGTATGATGATTGTTTACCCTCTTTTTTGCCTAATTCCCCGCTTTGTTAGAAGCGCGCATGCGTCGTCCGTGGTTTCGACTGTTGCTTGAGCGCGTTGTTTCTTTAGTACACTAAGTACGATATAATTTTTACCTGCGATCAGATCCTCTGGCACACAGTGTTGTTTGCAAGTGTTTCCCAATGGATCTTACGAACGTAAGTACCCAGACGATAACCTCCGTTTCAGCCCGTATCGCAAGTCAAAAAAAGTTGACCACAGTAATTTGAGCAACGATTTGAGCAGCTAACGGCTCGTTTTCTGCAACCGACGCGACGGCTCGATTTAGGCAGCCGCACGGTCCGGTCCGTTCCTGCAGTCGTACGGCTCGACTTGTTTTCTCAACTTAGCAAGGCTCATGCCACATGGCTCCGAAAACAACGGTAAATAGGACAATAATTACCTTCTTGCAAATGGTGTCAAAAACGGTTCTACAACCCTTAGGGGAATTAGCTACACTAATCCGAGGTTCAGCTGCACAAAGAAGTTCGTATTAGCAGCGCTGCAAGACTTGAAACTACTTTTAATTTCTGGAAAGGAAGCGGGTAACCAGCTGGCTCCCGACACAGACGAAGACAGCTCTAGAACAAAGTAATTCTGAGTTGAGAGCTACCTTTGAAACATTTATGCAAAAACTCAAAAGAAATCACGAGTACGACGATGATGCGTGTGATTGACATTACTCTTTCGGCTTTTAATCACAGTGACGATGAAACTAGATGGGATCCACCTAGTATGGTAGTGGACACACCAGTTGATCTGGACTTCGTTCTTTAAACTAAAGAGCTGGAACCGCCAAAAGCCCATATCGAACCGCAGGGTATTGCATGCCAGAAACTGGGCAAACTGTCGTTTAACCGTATTCGATACTTAGAAGTGCAGCGGAAACTTGAGGCCTCACCAGTTTTTAGTGCACTGCGGGCAAATCCCCAGCTGAACCAGCTAATTTCTTCGAGCACCTCACAAGAGCTTGTTTTGATTTAACCCTTGGCTCAATTCTTTATGGCCTTCTCCAACGGGAAGTCTTCTCCGACGGTGTCAAAAAGTTGTTGACCAAGCACCAGCACTGACATACAAATGGCGTTCATGGGCAGAGAGTCTCTCTTCAAGTCGCTCTCGGACCACTTGTTATAGTTAGTATACGTGGGGCCGTCCACCCAAACTTGCTAAGCCTCATTCTGAATATGTACGCCAACTCCCACAGGCTATATCGCCGTCACCATCCTCACTTTTTGAAGAAGCTTTGGCGGACTTGGTCAAACCGCATGGGAAGAACCAGTCAGCTGTCGCTAGCACCTATTATAAAGGTAATAATCCGAGCAATTACTCAAGCAGACCCAGAAATACGGAGAAATACGCCCCCAAATTTTCCACGTATCGTGCACATAAATCACCTTCCGCATCTGGTGGTCCATTCAAGACCCCCACGAGGGCTGGTCAAAAACGTAAATTTCCAGGAAAAGAGGTTCCCCAAAAGAAGAAAGCCTTCCACGGGCGGGACAAGAACCTTATCCTTTTCAATACAAGCCCTGTGTCGTTGGTCGACCCCAAGCTGATCAACGCCTCCTCCTGGGAAATGGGGTTGCCATCCACGATGTTTACGTTTTTGAAGTTTCGGTTATTGAATCATACGCAAATTCCAAAATTTCTACGACTCGTAGACTATATGGTAAAGTTAGACTTATCCCCAGCATACTTCCATATCCCGGTGAAGCCCAGCCACCGGAGATTCCTATCGTTGGCCCACAAAGGTAGAGTGTATCACTGCCCCATTAACTTTCAGTCGGGAGTCAAACTGGGTGGCAAGTTTCGTACGAAACAGGGGACTATTTATCATTGTTTACTTGGACGATTTTCTATTGGGAAACAAAAGGACCGATTGTCTGCATCAAGAATCTCTGAAGACACTACGCTAGAACGATTGGGGTGGGTTGTCAACAAAGAAAAATCCCAACTGATACCTCAAACGGAGACGGAATATTTGCGAATTATCTGGAGCACGGACGGATCAATGTCCCCACCAATCAAAAAAGTGAACTCACTCAGGACACACGTGGAGCAACTAGAGAAGATACAGAGTTGGAGCAGGGCCGTTGCGAAGAAGATGATAAGAAAGTTGTCCTTTGGACTTTACTCGAGGCACCTGCAAAAATTAAGCAATTTCGTGCCCAGCGCTTCACCATACACTACCCGCTCGTGCACTCTTCGAAGTGCAGTGGGGGGTTCAACACCTAACGTGTTTCGCCCCACTGTTCCAAAGAAACCCAGAGATCTTCCTCACAACGGACGCCTCCAACACAGGCTGGGGAGTACAAATCGGAAACAAATTTATCCGAGGGACGTGGTCCACACAGCAAAGAACCTGGCATATTGTGATAACCCCCCTTTACATTACCGCTACTTTTTGAATTTGAACATGAAATGAAATGTCAATGACGTCACCAAACGTCAAATTTTAAAATTTGAAACAAACCGCGAACTTTAAAAGTTGGCGAGTGATCGTCAGACAATGAAAGAAAAAGCAAAGCCCTACGTTGTGTTATTTTTTTGACAAGACAAGCAATGGCGGGACATTCAACAGTTTTAGTCATTTTGTGCATTTGAGTTTTGTGATCTCGTACTGTGGTTAACAAATTTCTAGTGTCTTCGTATTAAGTTGGTAACAATGCAGATTTGATGATTTTTAAAAATAATGATTCGAGTAATAAATCACAACTGACAATTTCCAATGATTTCAACAATTAACAATTTAGTTCTACAGAAAAATAGTAAACAATAATACAATTTAACAATTCTGGTGTACATGATGAGTAAGGTTAAGTCAACTAATTTTATTCCACCATGAGCTTTTGCGGTTTACAGGTATTTATAACAAACAGATACAGTGAAATATCTACACCCAAAGCGGGCCTCTTCGCTCCTGAGAGGGAAAAGCAAGAATATTGAAACGCGTGGAATTATTTAAGTTGGGTACATCTGAGTCGGACAGTGATGGACAACATGTAGATCAGATGGAAAAGATTAAAGCGAAGTGAACAAGACAATTGTCTGGAAGTGAGGCAAGATTGTAGAGAGTTTACTATCATGGGGAAAAGCTTGCACATCCAACGGACCAGGAGAAATGAGCTTGTTCCTGAATTGTCCTAGTCATACTTAGTTTCCTGTCTTTCTTTAAGGCTTGTCCAAACCAAGTTAGTTAACAGAACCTATCTCGGGGACTATTCCTTTGGTTGTTAAGTATTTTAAATATTTGTGAAGCAAGCAATTTATTAGTAGCCCGAAAACAGTACTGCAACTTCAACCTAGTCGGCTCAGGAGTTAGTAGCAATTCCCTTTTCTGGGTACCCTGCAGCCCAAGAGACAGCTCAAAGTCTTTCTCCCTCCTCTCGGGTACAGGTTTAGCCGAAGTAGGGCCACATAACTCCCCCAAACAGTAGCCTGTAACGCGAACCACGAACTGAATACTATTTGGTCTATCTGTTGCCTCGAAACATGTACGGACAAACAATATAAAATAATAAAATATACAGTGAGATATCCCGATTCAAAACTAATACCATCCAAGAGAGCTGCAACCCGTTCACCGCCAAAGTGTGACAAATGCCCTGGAAGCCTAGCCTTTAGCGACCGTTACCGCCCGAGATGGATACGCTAGAGGGAGCTGTCGGAAGTTTCGGTGGGAACGAAGAACCACGCTTGAAAGGGCGGCAGTGGGTGTTCTGCTTCCGTGGAAGTTACACCACGTTAATTTTATTCGCTAAATTCGCCATTTATAGTATAGTTATATCTCCACCGTTGAGCTTCCTTTTGTTGTAAAAGAATTGTACGCGTTCGTTCGACTTCGAAAGGGAGATCCATCTCGCGGAGGTTCCAGTTTTGTTTAGTTCGAGTCAGTTGAATTTCCACCGTCGCGTCCCTAAGCCAAGTGAGGTGATTGTATTCCTGGAAATAAGATAACCATTTGCTCTATATTTTTCTCCCGACTCGCCGTCCGGAGAGGCCAGGAAATTGACCGACGTTTATTCCATGTGCATCTCGGAAATCTTTAGGTAAAACCATCTCAAATTTTACCGTTAGCCCGCCATTTTGGACGCTAGGACGTCATAAAACTCGCCATCTTGAAAATGGAGTCGTTCCTACTTTGCACCTACATGTCTTGTAAAGAATGCTAGCCTTTGTTTAAAATAATGTTCACTATTGCTACTGGAAGTCTTCCGTGAGCCCCTGAATTTCGTATCAGTTGCCTTCAGCCCTTCTTTTCTCTGCAGTAGCATAAATTACCAAGCTGATGAGTCACAGGCACCCCGAATAACTTGCTAAAATCGTTGTTGTAATTTGTTTTTAGTTATTGTTGTCAATTTCGGAAAGTTCCAATGTGTGGTTGACCTCTAGTTACAGGGCTCGCGCGTTCAATTCAAAACAAAGTGATTCCCTAACTCAAATTAACTAGATTGCCACTCAGATAAATTTGTTAATAACTACCTGTCTTTCGCTATGAGGCCGACAGCAGCTTGCGGTTGTTACAAAGCTATTTTGGTCTCTGTTGACTTGAATTAACCAACACTGAGTAAGAACCGATGAATAAAGGGCAAACAGCGGCAAAAAGCCACGCCGAATGTCAGGGGTTCTGAAAAAGTGCCTTATCGTTGTTTTGCGGCCCCTTTGCGATTTCTTGTCGTTCGCTGTTAACTGACATCTAGCGCTTATTCGACACCGTGGAAGCCAAAGATCGGTTTTTAGTGTAGTTTGTGCATGTTGTAGTGTTGTAGTTACATTGTGCCCCGTTCCGTATTGCGCCCGCTGATGTCATCGCATTGTATCCGTGTCAAAATGGCTTCCAAACCAAACATTGCGTTACGGTATATTTGATTTATTGTGTTGTTTGTTCGTACATGTTTCGAGACAACAGAGCGACCAAATAGCGTTCAGTTCGTGGTCCGCGTTGCCGGCTGCTGTTAGAAGGAGTTAGGTGGCCCTACTTTCAGGGATACCTATGCCCATTGTCTCTTGGGTGCATAGGGACCTAGAAAAAGGGAGTTGCCACTAATTCCTTGAACCTACGAAGTCCAAGTTGCAGCACTGTTTTCGAGTTCCTGACTAATTGCTTACTTCACTAATCTTTAAAATACTAAATAACTAAAAGAATAGTCCCTGAGAGAAGTGCCGGTAACTTGGACTTGGTTTGTACAAGCCTCCCAGAAAGACCAACGTAACTATGTTTAGGAAAATTCCGTCATAAACTCATTTCTCTTGGTCCGTTGGATGTGCCAGTTTTGCTCCCACGATCGTAAACTCTCTCTACAATCTGACCTCACTGACAGACAATTGTCTTGTTCGCTTCGCTTTAGTCTTTCCATTGGATCTACCTGTGGTCCACCACTCTCCGACTTACATGCACCCCACTTTGATAACTCCACGCGTTTCGATATTTTTGTGTTTCCCTCTCAGATGTTTCATTGTATCAGTCAGTTGTAAATTCCTGTAAACTACCAAAGCTCAAGGGTGGAATGTATTTAGCTGATCTAACCTCACTCATCATGTATCGCAGGATTGTTAAATTGTATTATTGTTTATTAGTTTTCTTAAATTGTTACTCTGTTGAAACCATGTTAAATTGTCCGTTGTTAGTTATTATTTGGAATCATTATTGTTAACCTTATGAAACCGCATGTGTACCAACTTAATTCGAAGACACCAGAAATTGTTAACCACAGTACGCAATCACTAAACTCAAGACACTTCAAGTTGTTCAAACTGAATAAACATTTAAAACCATAATTTTTATCACAACAGTAACGAAATGTTTTCTTTGGAAGCCATTTAGAACCGAGCGCGATGCGATGACATCAAGCGGGCGCAACACGTAACGAGGTGCAACGAAGCTACCAACATGCACAAGCAAAAAACACTAATTACCGAAATTTGGCTTTCCGGTGTCGGAAATAGCTAGATGTCAGTTACAAGCGAACGATGAGATCGGAAATCGCAAGGGGGCGCAGGACAACATAAAGATAAGACACTTTTCAGAACTCCAACATTCGGCGTGGCGCTTTGCCGTTTTGTGCCCTTTAGTCTTCAGTTCTTACTCAGTGTTGGTTAGTTCAAGTCAACAGAGACAAAATAGCTTTTTAAATGACCGCAAGCTGCTGTCGGCCTCATACCGAAAGACAGGTAGTTATTAAAGGATTTATCTGAGTGGCAATCTAGTTACGTTTTTTTCAAATTGAACGCGCCTGTGGTTCAGGCTCTGTAATTAGAAGTCAACAACACATTTGAACTTTCTGAAATTGACAACAATATCTAAAAACAAATTACAACAACGACTTTAACAAGTTATTCGCTGTACCTGTGAGTCATAAGTTTGGTAATTTATGCCACTGCAGAAAAAGAAGGGCTGAAGTGAATATTATTTTAAACAAAGGCTAGAATTATTTTCAAGACATGTAGATACCAAGGCTGAACAACTTCGTTTTCATCATGGCGGGTTTTATGACTACCTAGCAGACAAAATGTCCGACTAACGGTAAAAATTGAAATGGTTTTACCTAAAGGATTTCCGGTAACTAACGTCGGTCAATTTAATGGCATCTCCGGACGGTGAGTCGGAAGAAAAATACAGAGCAAATGGTTACCTTATTTCCAGGAATACAACAACCTCATTTGGCTTGACGGTGGAAATTTAACCGACGCGAACTAAACAAAAACTGGAATCTGCGCGAGATGGATCTCACTTTCGGGGTCGAACGAACATTTACAACTTTTTTAACCAAAAGGGAGCTCAACGGTGGAAATATAACAAGGTTTTACAAAATGGCTAATTTGCCGAACAAAACAACGTGGTGTAACTCCAACGGAAGCTGAACACCCACTTTAAAAACAGGAGAACTCATAGTGGAATAAAATCAAATAAAACAAAGAATTAAGCGTTAGTTACGACTTGATGCTTCTAATGTGAAAGTCTGAATGCCTGTGTAATGGCCGCCGGTCCTCCTTCCACCAACTAGCAGGGACGCCAACCGTTTTTTTAGTGACACCAACTTCATCGCGTTGGCAACCACTGCTGGATGTTGCTAACCTCAGGGTAACTTACCGGATAGGCAACTCGAAGTTCTCCTATACATTGTATGGTCTATTTTGGATCTCAATCTAAATCAAAGGAAATTCTATGCTGTTTATGAGAGGATTCGATTAAATCTGAAATAGCTCTCTTGAGTCAGTCGGACAAGAATACTGTGTCAGCTACGTCAACAACACTAGTGTCTCAGTTCTTGACCCTAATAAGCAAAATGGGCATTCTGAATACGGCTCATTACATCCCGGGCATCTGCAAAAATGTAGCGGACAGTCTGCCGATTGGCATCTGTTGGCCCAGGTAGCCCAACACATCTTTCATAAGTGAGGGACTCCTCAAGTGGATCAGTTTGGGACAAATCTATTCAAAGTGGTTCCCAGATATGTATCGAGGAATGCAGGGAATCCGATGGACTGTAGCTTGGGTGTTTCCTCCACCTTGTCTAATCCCAAGGGTGCTGGTTCATCTAAACTCAGCAAAAGGAATTTACATTCTGATGGTGCCTCGCTGGTAAGTCTTTTGGAAGTCAGACCTCAGAGCTCGAGCTCTGGCCCCACCGCTTCGGATACGAAATCATTACACCATCTAGTAGACGCTCAAACTCTTCTTCCGCTCCCACGAACCGGCGAGTTGCGCTTGGAAGCCTGAAAGATACGGGGTGGCCAAGGTACATGATCAGCTGGCCTCAGTCACTTCTTAAACGGGCCTGGCGAAATTCCTCTTTTAAAACGTACTCCACACCATGGAAAAATTGAACGGTTTGGGCTCGGGGGCAAAGTATTCCGGATATTCGGGCTCAGGCAGCCCCTTGGTCACAGTACGCCCTCCGCGTCGTCAGAACCCAAACACTTCTCATTAGGGTCAAGCCGACGGCACAGACGTGAAATATACGTTTTTTCCCCCAAAGGGTAAAAAACGATTTATTTCAGGTCTTGCCTAGCCTTGACCCCACTTTTATGTCCTTGACGTCAATTGAAAGTTCTAGAGAAACAGCTCGCTCAAGCGGCAGTCGAAACCCGGACGACTGACGCATGCGCGCTCCTTGGGCAAAAAAAAAGATAAACAACCATCATATAGGTAAAAAGAATAGACGTAATACCATCAGGGTAAGACCTGAAATAAATCTTTTTTACCCTGCGGGCGAAAACCGTTGTATATTTCTTCAGAATCAATCTAGATACGGTTGAATAATAAAAGTCCTAAATAGTTTTTATTGATTTGAAAACAAAATAAGTTCAAATTAATTTCTTTCTGGTAGATTTTCAGTTTTTTTTTAGCATTATTGCTCTTAAATCTACTTAGCAATAAATACTTACGGCTCTAAATATAAAATAAATACTTCAATAGAGGTGAGTACGAGTTTAGCTTCGTATATACATCTAGTGCTCCAAGGACTGGTTTCGTCATCTCTTAGGTTTCATCAGAAGCGTTCCGCACATTCACCTGGAGAAGCAGACACCCTGCGAATATTGGCGGATTTTTATATTTTCATACACGTTTTTGAACGGTTTCTAAATCCTTTTTCAACCAATAAAATAACTTAATATACATAATTATATCGGCTGTCTATAAATGATTCATACATCAACTTGCCTGCGGGTAACATTTCTGTGTATTTTAACATGAATTTTGTGTTCAAAACTTACTTGATGTATGAATAATATAAATGATAATAATTTTTACATCCAGCAGGCTTTGAAAGTCAAAATTCTCCATTTTGTACATTTTTACAACTAGTTGTAAATTTTGTTTTGCCCTGCTAACATGATGTATGAATTATTTGTGAAGACTGAAGATATTTTAAGCTAAATTTACTTTTCCAGAAAATTAAAAAACCGAAATTCCCATTTATAAGATCGACCCTCAGCAACCCTGAAGATGGCTTTGATTCTTTTTAGAAGTGAAAAGCATTTGTAGTCACGTCTTGTAAGTTGTGTTACGTGATGATGTATCAATTTTTTGTTGGAATAAAGATTTCGAAAATATAATATAATTTTACTTAAAATATCGGTGTACATTGTAAGCCTAAGCAACAAAGATAATGTTCAGGTACAGGAATTTAAAAAACGAAACGAGAAGACGTAGCTTTCACAGGCGGACCTCTCGCTACATGTTCTTCCTCTTCACCATCAGAATTCCGGCTAATCTCGTGTAAACTAGGATTCCTAAGTGATGTCATAAGAATGGTTGTTTGGGGATGCCTTGGTTGCACCTTAAAAAAAATGATTAGATAATGCAACAATGATAACATAAATCTCACCTTCTTGAATTTCTTGAAATTCTTTTGTCCAGCACTTGAGTCAAGAGAAGCTGGCGTAGGATGAAAAACTACAGTTCTTAAAGCAATTGATGGCATTTTTTCAATAATTGCAGTATTTTTAAATCGTTCGAAAATTTCCAGAATTTCCGGACTAATCTCTTCTTCTCTGGGTGTAAGCTCAGGTTCGATTTTAATTCTACTGGTGGACAACCATATGATATTTGAGGAGTTTGAAGGCTCATAATTACTGATGTCAGACTTTAAAGATAGTTGAGTCGGTTCAATGGTTATATTTTCGACTTCAGCGGATTCAGTTCGAGGGCGTTTAATCATTTGCATAAAAGGGTTGTCGTGATCTACTTTTTCTGTTTTTACTCTAAAGGCGACAAAGGGATTATCAGTTTCATCTTTTCTCATTAAACTAAAAGGGTTTGCCCTCTTTTTTTCAGAGCAAGTGGTTTCCCCACTTCTCCTTCTTTCAGTTTGTGATTTCAATGTTAAAGAATTCCCAAGAGATACCTTTTTAGACGTGGATGCAAGATTCTCATCCGCTGGTCTCTTTTTGGTTGGAACAACTTCTTTTGGGGGTGTAACTTTCGACGTCGTTGGATTGTTTAAATTAGTCAATGTAGATGTTTCTAATCGTCTTCTCTTTGATGGATTATCTACATTATTATTAGTTTCGTTTAGTTCTTGATTATAATCAGAAGTCGAGGGTGTTTCTCTTTTAGTTTTGTGTTGGAATTTTGATGAAATACACTCTGGTGACTCTGGAGTAATAACTTGTGGGTGCGACACAGCGGCAGGTGTGTTCGCTGTGGAAAGAATATCCACATCTACTTCCAGTGATTCTGGAATGATAAGCTCATTTTTTGTAGCAGCAACGTCCCCAAATCCATTTTCGTAAGGAGTATCCATCACCAATGGAAAAACTTCGGACTGTGAAGTTATATTTGGCTCCTTGAAAACGTTGGCAATTCGATTAAATTTGGGATTGCAGTCCTTTTCACAAGAACAGAACACAACCGCCATTGCAATTTCCTGAACTGGAATCATCCGTTCTCCTAATTTTTCCACACATCGATGCAGTTCTCGCAAAGATCGAGGAAGTTCATCAAGGTTATCAGTATCGTTAATAAAAACATACTTGTTTTTTGATTTTGTAACCTCTACCAATGTTAATTCTTGTCTTTCCCAAGAAATACAAGAGGCGCCTGTTTTAGTTATAAGAGGAGACATTCTTTTTTTTATTTTATCACTACTGAACACAAACACCTTGCCCTTAAATAATTCCTTTCTTGCTGGGTTGAATGAAAGATCAACTTTATCAATCAACGTTTCCGTTACAGGAGGTCTGAAATCGGCAATATTTGGTAGGGGTTTCATGGTTTTAACGTGCTGCAGGAAATGTTTCCAGTAGTCAGGAGTTACAATAGGTTTGTCATCAATGATAGCCAGAAGAACTTTAATAGTTAAAATTATTTCATGTGTTGTTAGAAATGTGCAAGAATCGTTCCATGAATTGACCAGTGTGCCTCCAAGAGCATTTAGATGTATTTTTAGATCATTTTTTTGTTCTGGAGTCAAACCCGAACCCGTAGTTACAATCGGAAATTTTTTAATTCTGAAAATAAAATCAAAATGTAAAAAAATATTGTTTATTAACTATAATAATAATTTATTGGCTTAATTAATTTTTTTACCTAGTAGGTAGGTAAATCACGGACGCATGACGTTGGTTGGGCAAATTTACACACAATGTGAAGTCATCAACACATCATGCATCCGTGACGTACCCACTTGTCACTGAATGTACATAATAGCAAAAGTTTTTTTCTTCAAACGTCAGAAAAACGTGATATTGTATACGTCAATAGGCAATGACAATGGTCATTTTGTCTGCCGCTCAATAGAAAAAGCGTGTGCTTTGAAAAGTTTTCATGTCATTTAATTATTCATTGAAGGTAGTAAACTGTCAAATTTGTATTTCGTGGACGATTTTCGGCGTTTAAAGAAAAAATAGCATGTTTTATTCGGAGAAAAGTGGCTTTTCGTGGCGCGTCTGTATTTGCCTATCTAACCTACAGACTTGCTACTAAAAGCCTCACTTTTACTCCTAAAAAAACAATCTACAATTTTTTTATAGAAGAATCTATTACAAATGTTTAAAAATATATTAACTGCTGGACATTCCCGCCGTGAAGAGATTCGCCCCAATCCTCCGAGTGGTCAGAGTCAAATGTCAGAATAGAAATTTCTTGTAACTGCCCATGAGTTCAATAAGAAAATTATATAAAGTCTTGTGTTAAATTTGAGTAATGTGTGTTTATCTATTTAAGCTAGTATAACACTGTCTTTGATTGGCTATGAGAATATAAGCACGTAAAAGCGCAGTGCAAATGGAGCTTAACGTCTTGGACGCTTTTGGGATGCAGAAGTCCCGTGCGGGTAAACACAGGAGAGAGTGGTACCGAATGAGTTCTCCAGTAATGAAGGAGTGGGTGTGTCGTAAAAATACCGGCAGTTAGCTGGGTCCATCAGGTAAATCAATTTAAATGTCGGGGATGTTAGATCTATGACTTTATGACACGGTATTCATTAAGAAAAGCGTTGAACTGGTGCATACACCGGTGGCGACAGCTCTTATCTGATGTAGCCTGGCCAGGTCTTTTTCAGCTCAATAATGCTATTTAATACTATACGGCCCCCTGCCTCAAGGGGCCCCCCTCAAGCCACCTGTCTCAAGGACCTCCCCTCGGGCCCCCCTTGGGCCTTCCTGTACCAAGGGGTCTCTCTCGTTTTAGTTACCGTAACATTTGTACCAGAAGATAATTAAATAAACTCGATTCCTAATATCGTCTTGGCAAGTTTCACTTTCAGTCGTGTGCTTATAAAGGTGAGGCACACAACAATTTTTTGACGTCTATAAGGCTGACGTTAAATTTAATGTAATCTATGTTTTATGTGCTTTATGATAATGCAATAGAAATCCAGTTAGCTTTATAAATTAATGGTATTTTGTGTTGCAATGACCTTGCAATTTGGCTTCGCACGGTGATTTTATTTAATTCTTTTTATTCAGTAATAAGGAATAGAATTTTGAAACATAGTTTCTTAGTGATCGCCTACGCAGTAAAATAAGTAAGTGTGCAAAATTTCCTTGCAATCGGTTCAGTGGAGCCATTCTTCCTAGCCATCTTCTTGGGAACACTTCGTCCAAACAACGCCGCAACGTAGTGTGCTGGAGTACCATTCTGTTGCAACCAGTTATTATTATTTAAAATTCATTTATTATTCAATCAGAGAGAAACAGTTCATACACAATTATCTATATACAGTATGTCCCCGGATTGAGTTTACAAGAGGAAAAAAATTTTTATTTTTGATTTTATGCCAAAACCTCAAAGGAATAAGATTTTTTGCTTGTCCTGAAACCAGCAAATCTGTAATTAAAACTTCATTATTCTGACTCAGTGGAAAGAAAACTTAATTTTTCTCTTAATTTTGGACTTATAAATTTTTTTCTCTGCTCTTTAAATCCCACCACATTGGCGATTTTATTTTTTTGACAACGATTTCACGTTGACAAATGACTACGCAAGTTAAATAAGAAAAATGTTTGTGAACAAAATTATTTTAAATAAATTAAAATTAATTTAATAAAAAAATGGCAACTCAAAGAAACACCTTTAACATAGAAAAACTAATTTTTAACAAGAACAATAATTATTCAATTAACCCCCCATCCATTTCTGCGCACAATTCTACTCCAAAACTATAGCTTGCCTTCGTGATAAGAAAACTTTAAGATTAAAATTAATCATTACCAAGTCCAAAATCAAGAGAAAAATATACGTTTCTTTCAACTCGGTCAGAATAATGAAGTTTTAATTACAGATTTGCTGGTTTCAGGACAAGCAAAAAATCTTATTCCTTTGAGGTTTTGGCGTAAAGTCAAAAATAAAAAATATTTTCCTCTTGTAAACTCAATCCGGGGACATACTGTATATAAAAGAAAGTCGTGTTAGTTACACTATTTATAACTCAAGAACGGCTGAACCGATTTGGCTGAAAATTGGTGGGGAGGTAGCTTAGAACCAGGAGCGGGACATAGGATACTTTTTATCGACATGGGGGCCCAGGGGGGGCCCTTAGGCTCGACCGATTTTTTGGGTCGACCGATTCTTATGATTTTTTTTTTTGTATATTTGATAGGTATGAGAATAAGTGGCAAGCTATTTTCCACATGGACATGGGGGCCCAGGGGGGCCCCTTAGGCTGGATATATTTTTCGGGTCGACCGATTCTCATGATTTTTTTTTTTTGTATATTTGGTAGGTATGAGAATAGATGGTAAGCTATTTTTCACATAGACATGGGGGCGCAGGGGGCCCCTTTGGGCTGGACCGATTTTTCGGGTCGACCGATTTTTATGAATTTTTTTTTTGTATATTTGGTAGGTATGAGAATAGGTGGTAAACAATTTTTCACATAGACATGCTGGCCCAGAGGGCCCCCTTGGGCTGCACCGATTTGTCGGGTCGACTGATTTTTGTGTTTTTTTTTTTATATTTGGTAGGTATGGGAATTGGTAGTAAACTATTTTTCAAATAGACATGGGGGCCCAGGGTGCCCCCTTGGGCTGGACCGATTTTTCGGGTCGACCGATTCTTATGATTTTTTTTTTTTTATATTTGATAGGTATGGGAACAGGTCGTAAAGTATTTTTCACATAGACATGGGGGCCCAGTGGGACCCTTGGGTTGGACCGATTTTTTGGCTCGACCGACTTAATAAGTTCTTTTATGATATTTGATTTGTTGGATTTGTCTCCGCCCCCAATAGCAGAATAACTGTTGAACCATGGACAGGGGGCTCAGGGGGAACCTTTGGGTTTATATCTCAAGAACGGCTGTACCTATTTTTATGATCTTCGATATGTTGGATTGGTCTCCGCCCCGATTAGCAGAATAACTATTATAACATGGACAGCGGGCTCAGGGGGCTGCATTGGGTTTATAACTCAAGAGCGGCTCGATCGATATTTATGAACTTTCATTTGTTGGATTTGCCTACGCCCCGAATAGCAGAATTACTATTAAAACATCGGAAAAATTACAGGGGGCGGGGAGCTAAGTACAGGACAACGACAATAACAAAGCCCCCCTGGTACAGGGCAACAATAAGAAATAACGCCGGCCACCAAAATTTGTCCGGACTTTAAAAATGAAAATCGATTTTTAAAGAGTAAACTCCAAAGTTTCACTTCTGTTGCGCGTGGGCTCCACACACAATTTTTTTGATATCTCGAGAATGGATTGACTTGACTTTTTTCGAGGGCAAGTAACTATTAAAACATCAGAAACATTAACAAAAAAAATTTCTCATACATTTTGTATAGAATCCGTATATTGATACATGACAGAAACAAAAATAAACATGGCGTTGTATGCTGGTTCCGGTAATGCCAGTAGATGGCGTGGTGGGCATTATCCTTTTATAAAAAAAATGAATTTAATTCAGCTAATAAGTTGCCACAACATTTATTGATTCTGAGGCGGTTACAAAGTTCGACGGGTCAGCTAGTTTTGTATAAATTCAGTTCTTGTCAACATTGTATCGGTATCTCTATGGTTTTTTCTTAATTTCCGATAACAGTAGAGAGCTGTTAATTTTTTGAAATTTTACTAATTTTCCTTATGTAACCTATTAAGTATTTGATAGCGTTGAAAAAAGAATAAAACACTCTATGCGAATGTAAAATAAAAAACAGGTTGCCATTAAAAAAAATATTGATGAGGTCATAACTGTAAAAAAAAACTAACAAAAAAAAATTAATTGTATACGTTCCTCGGATGCGCTATAATTAGCCCTACTACATGCTTTTTAAGCTTTATTTCTAGTGCAAATACGAACGGAGTTACTGAATTTATTCGTTATTTAATTTCCACACTATAGATTTAACATTTTGCATTTGCGTTCAAGTCTTTTCTTTACGGGGAAAACTATATGAATATTCAGATGTCCCAGATGCCTAACCGGAAAAAATTCATCTTGAAATTGACCAACCCCAGAAGTTCTGCGTTAGGTAATGCTGCTCAATATAACTTTTTTGCTAGGTTGCTAGGTTACAGGCAGGTTTACTGGATGATCAAGATTAAAAATTTGAGTTGGTAACAATACAAATCATCAAAATTGGTAAGCCTGGGTTCCGGTTGTCAGCCGATGATAAATGTCTGACTAAATTTAGACGAAAGAAACATAACCTTGTACAGGGTGCTCAGCGATTGTTACATTTCAAATTCCCTGACTTTTCCCTGTTTTCCATGACTCTTTTCCAGATTTTTCCAGACCTATCTGTTAATAATAAAATACAATGTACATCCCTTTTGTCAAGTTAACTTTTATTAATTAAAAAATACCTAACTTTTAAATAAAATATTTCATGTAAGTATTAAAAAATAAAATAAATATTCTGATACAGGTCTAAAAAAAATTAAGCCATCACAGGACGCCCGGCAGATGTGAAACATCGAAATTGATAGTTATTGAAAAAAAAATATAATTAAAGAAAAACAATAAATAAAATTGAAGTAAAATTAATAAAAACAGTTTCGTTAATAATAGTAGTTTATTATACGAGTTTCCTGTGTAAATTGGACGCTTTATGTCACAAGGGGTTTATAAAAGCACCAGTGAAACGAGTGCTTTTGTGAACCCCGAGTGGCGTAAAGCGTTCAATCTACACAGGAACGAGTGTAATACAACGTTTTATCGTTCGACACAACCCTGGAAAGTCTTTAAATTGCTTAAAATCCATAAAAATTGTTTGACGTTTATGTCATTTTCATTATTTCATGACAGAGAGTGTTTACACAACAAGCGAAAATTTGAAAATTCTGACAGTGTCAAACGATAAAATAAATTAATATATTTTTTCTTCAAACGTCAGAAAAACGTGACATTGTATACGCCAATAGGTAACGACAAATGGCTATTTCTCTGCCATGGCAGACAAAGTCGTCTAGCGGCGCATAGAGTCGTCCAGCGACGCATAAAGTAACATTGACATTACTTCATGCGCCGCTGGTGGTCAGATTTTCGGCGTCTAAAGAAAAAGTAACATCTTTGATTCGGAGAAAAGTGGCTTTTCGTGGCTTGTCTGTATTTGCCACGAAAAGCCTCACTTTTGCTACTAATAAAATAAATTACTATTTCTTATTATTCTTATTATACAGTGTGGAAATTAAGTAAGGAATAAATTCAGTAACTCCGTTAGTATTTGCGCTAGAAATAAAACTTAAAAAGCATGTGGTAGGGCTAATTATAGCGCATCCGACGAACGTATACAAATTTTTTTGCATTATCTTTTTTTGACAGTTATGAGGTCATCAATATTTTTTTTAATGGCAACCTATGTTTTTGATTTTACATTCGCATACAGTTTTTTATTCTGATTTCAACGTTATCAAATACTCAACAGTTGAGACACAATTATTTTGTACCAATTCAGAACTTGTCAACATTGTATTGGTATCTCTATGGTTTTTTTCTTAAATTCCGATAATATTAGACAGTTCTGTTAATTTTTTGAAATTTTACTAATTTAAACTTTAGCGCCGTTTTAATTCATTTTGTCTTTATCTAACCTATTAAGTATTTGACAACGTTGAAAACAGAATAAATAACTCTATTCAAATGTAAAATAAAAAACATAGGTTGCCATTAAAAAAAAATTGATGACGTCATAACTTTCAAAAAACTGATGAAAAAAATTAGTATACGTTCCTCGGATGCGCTATAATTAGCTGTATCACATGCTTTTTAAGTTCTATTTCTAGTGCAAATACTAACGGAGTTACTGAATTTATTCCTTACTTAATTTCCACACTGTATATAATAATGTACACAGAATATGTATAAATATAAGAGAAATAAATATTTTTAATATACACTTCTTTACAATGGAGTTACAGAATATTATTTGATGTATCTTCTGTGATTTCTGTAATAGTAGCTGTTGAAGGTGTATTAGACGGTATCAATGAAAGGATTAGCCGGTTGATCGTCACTGTCACAAATATTTAAACTCAATAATACTGTCACTGATTTAAAATCTTTAAGCACTTCAAATAATGTTCTTTTGAACACAATAATAGAACATTTCGGAGATTCGGCTTCTCATGCACGCACGCTTTAGTTTTCACACAGGAATAGGCATATTTTATTAATTTGTGAATTAACCTTAACATATAGGTATTTGTCGTCGGGGACTTTTTAAGCTCTAGAAATTTTCTATAGAAGCATTCGTATACGTATCTCTTATCGTTAAGACAGCGTTCGTAAAAACCGATTCGCTCAAAAAATTTTTCGTCGACTTACTTTGCAAAAGTGATCTCCACGAAAGGCCCTTTTATTTTAACAGCCAATGTCCACCCTGAAGGTTCAATCTAAAAATTGGTGAACAAATTTTTGAAACCGGATAAGTAGAAGTTTGGGAGATTACTTAGACACGCGCTCCTCGCGCACACACACGGAAAGACAAAATAAATCTTAAGCATTTATTCGGCTCCTTTTGACATCAATTCCGGAAGTGAAATGCAATATGTACCAACATTAAAAATCCAAAAGAAAAACAAGTTAAAATTTAAGTTTAGATAGGATTGAACACTCCTATGGTTTATATTCCGAGTGCGGTGTCCGCGTCATGTCCGCGGGAGCCCAATGTTCACAATATTAATTAAAAAAAAAAAAAACAAAAAAAAAGTTTAATTCCCTGACTATTAACTAGAAATTCCCTGACTTTTCCGTTTTCCCTGAACAATTTCCAATTCCCTGACTCCAGGTTCTCCAGGTTTTCCAGGTCGCTGAGCACCCTGTTGTATTTATAAATGCCATTCCGTCAACTTGAGGACAAAAATAAATCTACACTTTTATCTCAATCTATGACCCACTGGAATATTAATTGTTGATCAGTATGTATCTGTCTAAGTTGACAGTAGTATGATAAGTAAGATTACCTAACCAATTTAACATCGGATTCACAGAACTTGTATCACATAAGTAAGATTAAACACCTTTTGGTGGTTCCAAAACTACTTTATTTTATTATAACAGCAATGAAATGGTGAACAAAACTTGAAGAACGGACGGGAAAACAACAACTGGTGCAAAAAACTACAATAAATACTCGATTTTTTTTTTTTTTTTTTTAGAAACTTTTAGATTACTTAATTAATTGTGCTGGTTAAAACAAGAACAGGAGATAAAAATAATAGATAGCAGCAATTTTGTGAGGTTGAAAAATACGCATTTTGATATTAACAATACAAATACCTCTTGTTGAAAATAGATTAATTAATTTTGTAATTTTTGGGGATCCCCACTTATCCACGGGACTGGTTTAGTAACTTTAATCAAAGAGCGCTTTGGAAACAAACATAATTGTCTGTATTATTTACGATCAAGGATAAGTAATGGCGTCTCGTTTCCTGTGGTTTTAAAAAGAGCAAATTTCGTAAAATCTGGTATTTATTAAAATAATCGATCACAAAGTAATGTCTACGCCCCACAGTGGTCCTAAACGCTCGGAAATCTGGTCAAAAATATAAATTTTGGGGAAAACCTCTGAAAATTGGTATTCTTATGTCTTTGGAATCAAAGAATTCAAATTCAAATTTGAAATTTTCAAAAACAAAATAGCGGACCGATTTTGTCAAAATAACGTCACTATTGCAAAAATCAGTATTCATAGATCTTCAGGGTTGAGAAATTCAAATATGACCTAAAATTTCAAAAACAAAATAACGGCGGTCCGATATTGTCAAAAATTAGATAATCAGTAGACTCGTGGATCTTCGTGACTAAGCAATTTAAATTCGAAGACAAAATGGCGGACCGACTTTGTTTGCGCAAATTAGTTCTCATTGGTATTTGGGGTCAAAAAAATAAAATATGAAATGGAAAAATAGTTTTTTAAATTGTCGCTCACAGTGCGGGCGCAGGCGCAGAACGAAATGATTTTTTTATAGGAGGCAAACCAGCAACTATTTGCAGGTGACTTTTGAAATGCCCTTAAAAGATTCAACAATAGTCCAACAAATTAGACGAAAAAACGACGAATAGAAGAAATAATTTATAAAGTTTTGAGATTTTGGTTATGAACTCCCAACAAGGACCAAAATAAAGATCCAAAGAGTTCCCACCTCCCCGGGGGGAGCTTCATCCCCTTTTGCCCAAAAAAAAAACGCCCCCGAGCGTGAGCTCATGAAGCTTTTCCCCATTTTTCTCCTAAACGGTAGCTCCGACAAGAAAATGTTAAATTGATCAATGACGTTGGAAAGTGAGTATAGTTTTCAGCGCGAAGGCAAAAATTTGTCCACCCCCGTTTTTTCGCGGTGATTATCTCGGAAACCATTAGTGGGAGCAAAAAATTTATACAAACAAAATTGTAGAGCATTTTTTTCTGTACAAGGTCCATATTGAATAAAACATTTGCAATAAATTGTTAATGGTCAAAAAAAATTGTTTATACCTGTGTATTTTATTTTTTGAGCCTCAATTAATTAAAGTTAATAAATACGAATTGATAATAATTAATTATTATCATATCATTGAAGAGGTTGTTTGCGAATATTTCATTGGGAGAACTCGTCCCTAGGCATCAAACATCGGGAAATGTGGAAGGGGAGAGGTGTAAGAGGGATAAGGCCCATCTGTCCCCAAATTATACTTTTCAGAAGAAATAATTTGTTTTGAAATTTTAGTTATAAACTCCCAGCAAGGACCCAAATAAAGACCCGAAGAGTTCCCACCCCAAGGGGGAGCTTCATCCCCTTTTGGCCAATAAACGCCCCCGAGCGTGATCTCATGAAGCTTTTCTGCATTTTTCTCGTAAACGGTAACTCCGACGAGAAAATGGTATCTAACTTATTATGTTCTGCATGCAATTGGTCTCATAAATGACGTTGGAAAATGAGTATACTTTTTAGTGCAAAGGCAAGAATTAGTCCTTCCCCTTTTTTGTGGCGATTATCTCAAAAACCATTAGTGGGAGCAAAAAATGTATTTGCCTACATGATCTACCAGTCTGCATGAGAGCTATTACTATAGATTTGTTACTGACGTTACTTTGAAGTATAAATGACAATAAATGTGATGTCCGAAATTTATTTGTTGGCATACGACTATCAGAAAGAAAATGAAATATTTGTGATCATGACAAATATTAGTAGTTGTCATATGGGATATTATTCACAGCTCAAATTTATTCAAATATCTGAGGCCCTTAATTCCAAAACTCTTCTTTCGAAAATTTATGAAAATCAAGGTGGCCGTGGATAGTGTTCACCACACCAGTTCTATATCTAGTAGCGGATAGTGACAAAAGTGGTTCTTTCTAGGCGATAAACGTATTCAAAAATACGTTCAGTTCGAAAACTCATTCATTTTTCAATTTCTAATCTATAAGTATTTTGGATTGATAAACAATTTAATTATTTACCCAATAGTGATAATTAAACAGTTTAAACAAATAAATATGGAATATCAATATCTAGTAATAATAAATAACAAAAACATAAATTTGATGTTTCATGATTCATGGAGCATGTTTTATCAATATTATGTAGTCAAAACTAGTTTTTTGAAAATTCACAGTATAAAAACTGTTTTCTTTTTCGAGTATTAAGTAACAAAACTCATTCTTTCAAAATTTGTAAAGGCTCTAGTTTTTTTTTAAGTAAGTAACTTTAATTCTCATTCTGCAAATTAGTTCAGCAGTGTTAGTTACGTAAAAAGAAAAAATAAGAAGTAGATACACCTTCAAGTTTTTTGGTAAACAGTTTTTCGCGTTTTGCCAAAAATCTCTTAGAACCGAAAGAACAAGTTTTGGAATTAAAGGCCTCATCTAAACTTTCTCCCAACAACAAAACCATTTCATAGCTATAAGTTGTAATGATAGATCTACATATTAATGGCACTTACCTGTATTTACTTTGAAATACTCCAAACTTTACAATATCATTTTCTTTTAATACTACATCTTTATTTGCTGCTAATTGAACACCATTATGAAAAGTTCCATACTTTGGTTTACAGTCTGTTAAGGTGATCATATTACCCTAAAAAGAAAATGATTGCTCCCAAAATTAAAATGAAAGTATTATTTACCTTGGTATTAATAACTGCATGCTTACGACTAATGGACTGGTCATTATCTATTATCAGATCTGCATTTTTGCGGCCAATAACATATTCCTTGTCGTTCAGTATGTAAAATATGCCGTCACCTAGAAAATATCTTATAACGATTATGTACTTATAAAAAAATGTCAATTATTTACCTTGTTCTTGTTTTAATATGTACATTGTACAATAAATTTAAGAACACCAACAAAAAAGTTTAAATTATTCTAAGGTTATGTACTATGTCCTTACAGGTTGACATCTCTATTTACATCAAATCTTATGACATGTCTGACCTCTAGTCTTGATCAGTCGACTTTTAACGGATAACCACCAGTGGTTGTGGTTACAACTTGGTTGAACCAGAACAAATATAGGTAAATAAAAACAATAATTGACTTGCTTGTTGATGAAAATAGCAGAGTTTAGAGTAAAACGGCCAATTTAATCATTTAACAGCAGTCTGCTGTCTAACATCAGTCAGAATCACGGACACCAAAGTTGAGTGGCCTTAAAAATGTTAACTCGTGTCACCAACTGGTTGCTCATTTGTCTTTAAAATCATTTCATATTTACATATTTATAGAACCGTTTACAAACTTTGAATTTGGCGGCTATCTTTAGTTGGCATCCGTGGCGAACCAGCGGAAAAAAGTAGCCGATTCCTGGCTGGTCGTAGGCCTAGCTGGTCGATTCAGTGATGACGACGATGTGTCGACCCGTACGGTGGATGTTTTTCATATTATTGTTAATATTCGTAAAGTAATAAAACCTTTTGATTAGTGGGTATTTTCTTTTGGGGTGACATTCTGGTCATAATTATTATTAGTGTTTAGTTGACTAAAATTAGTGCATAGTGTCCAAGAGGATTTAATAGAATAGAGGAACCATCAGCCACCTTTAAGCGTGTAATGTAAAAGTCGTTCAGCACATGCTGCTCTCTGTGAGTGAGAAACATAAGCGATGATTTAGATTGAGCAGTTATACAGCGTTCTGTAATGCTTTTTTCCGATTACTAACCTATCGCAATTTGTAATACAATACAGAGATACAATACAATTGATTACGTGGTCTACGCAAAGAAAGTAATCTGATATGCATTTCGATAACTTTTAATGTTGTCAGTTGTAGCCGAAAAATGTGTACCTACTTCTCAATTACTGCTTAATTCCAAAATGTATCTTGATTTCATTACGTTGTTGAATTTTTTTTTTTGTTAACACATTGAGCCCCGGGTTGCATCAACGCGATGACACGGTTTTCGGGCAGTGTAGGACGGCGAGTACACGATTATATGCCATTGCTTTCATGCTATTTCAATGGAGAACGGAAGGTAGCCGTCCGGGGGACTTAACATAAATATGCTCGTGGTACGATAATTTTTTGTACAGTCTAATTTTAACAGCAGTTTTAATAACAAATAAAGCTGACCACACGTACTCCTTTTAGAAGTTTTGTACTTTTATTTTATGACCTGTACTCCGGAGGAAATGTACTGCAAATGTACTTCCCTTTTATTTGAATGTACTACCTGTACCCCTTTTTCTTTGGGTCTTTAATTTTTCGGCAGGCATCTTCGATCTGTTTCGTTTCTACTAGCAAGGTTCAAACGCATATAGGCATGGCCGTACCTAATTTGAGACGCTCATTCATTTCTCGGAACGCAGAGTGCTAAGTAATCATAAATTTTGTTTTGTGTGTTTAGTTGAGCTCTCTCAGTTTCGCCAGTTTCGCATTTATGTTCGATACAAGAGTTCAACAACAGTTCCTTGAAAATTTATCCGCCACTTTATTTAATTACATAAAAAGTTACTTCAGTCAGTTTCATATTAGTCCAGGCAATGGGGGGTTTTTGTGTTTTTGATCGCAAAAGGTCGGACAGAAATAAAATTTGGTGGGATGGTGGGTGGGAGATAGGCAAAAACTTCATGAGACCAATTTTATGCAGAATTTAATGTAGAACATAAGTCCTATAACATTTTCTAATCGGAGTTACCGTTTACGAGAAAAAGGCAGAAAGGTTTCATGACGTCACGTTCGGGAGCGGTTTTTTGGGCAAAAGTGGATGAAGCTCCCCCGCTGGAGTGGGAACTCCTCGGATTTTTATTTGGATGCCTACTGGGAGTTCACAAACAAATTTTCTAAACTTTATAAATTATTTCTTCTAAAAAGTCTAATTTGCTTGGACTAGATTCTCATCGGCACATATCTCGACAACGATTCAACCCAGTACCTTTTTAAGGGGTTATTTTTGTAGGAAATTTTATCAGCTTTAATTTTTTTTTACGGAGGACACATAGTTTTATAGTAATAAACGAAGAACCGATAAAAGTTTGAATTTTTCGACTTTGAACCTATTTTGGAGTAGGGAGAGGCACACTTAAAAAAATATTTCTTTTGTAATATGCAACCAAAGTTGAAGTTGATCTTCCTTATAATCCGCACTGAAAATAATTCAATAAATTTCATTAATTTATAATTATTAATAATTAATTATTGTTGTTAATTATTAATATTGAAGACGCCGCTAATGAATGAAAATGAAATCTGCAACGACTTGCCTGCACACACAGTAAATTATCCCCGCGCGGTTTTACTTGCACACGCCAAAAATCAATTTAGTTTTGATTGCGGACTTGACTATTATTGAATTTCACCGGTTTAGTTTTGATAAAATAAACAATAAAAACATATTTGAAAAAGGAACATTGAGGATTATCGAATTATCACTATAATCCAAAAATTTAAAAGTCCCAGATGGGTTGTAAACGATGACGAATGAAATAATCTATAATACAATTCAATCAATTTTGCTAAAAATTCACAGGACATATTCCTCAAATCAGACATAATTGTTAATTATGAATTTGTTAATTATTAATAATTCATTGTTGTTATTATTGTTAATAATGTTAATATTGAACACGTCGCTAATAAATCGGAATGAAATCTGCAACGATTTGTCTCCACACACAGTGAATTATCCCCACGCTGTTTTAATTGCACATGTCAAAAATCAGAACAATTTTGATTCCAGTTGACGAGAAGTTTTAATTAACTATACCCCGTTCTCCGTGCGGTCAATGCAATACATTTTTCCGCAATCTTTTTTTTAAATTTACAAATTTCAAAAAATCGCTCTCTAGCGGCAAAGATCTATCAAAATTTCAAGCGACAATGTTCAGAAACAAAAAAGACCGACAGGAATGTACATGCCGCAAGAGAACCTTCTGTCAGAGACCTATGAGTAAATCACGAGGGGGACCCCTTTATTGTAAAGAAATATGGACACCCAGGTCATCAATATTCATTTTTAAATTTTCCAAATAACATGGGTTGTTCGTTTGTCCCCAAAAGCAAAAGGACACTGTAATACCACAAACCAAATCCGATCCAGACATTTTAGTTCTTCTATTCTGAACGAGGCTGCAGCATCTCGCAGCCAACATTCAAGATTTGATCTCACTTAAACGTAGGAAGAAATTTGTCTCTCACTAAATGACAATCTTAAAGAAAGAATTTCCTTTTGTGATACTTCCACATAAATACGACGAATCTACAGTAAAATGTACAATTTGCCCGAGCAAAATTTTCATTGGCCATTAGTGGGAGATCAAACAAATACATTCAATGGAAAAATACAATCTTAATTAATTTTGTTATTATAAAACTCTTTTGAATATCAAATGGAACGAATTTTTGTTTCTCATACCGGGGCTCAAAGTGTTAAGTTGACGGTATTATTTCCTCTAAAAATAATTTATTGTTTTGCTTTTCTTCTTTGGGTTTTTCGTATGAGCTTAAGACCATAAAACTCACGATTCGAACGATGGATATACGTAACTCGTTTTCTGTTTTGTTCATTACGGTCCTGGAAAAGTTCTTAGTTAGAAAAAATAAAATTCGAGACAATTACCATGGACAGTCGGAAAATTAGGACAAACTGCGAAAATCATAATACATATTTGCATGCACTCTTGATCATAATTGGCGATATTAACGACATGCCATACATATTTGGTTGTTTTTTTGTCTTGTTCGTTATGCTCCGGGGATGGATGTAGGTATGTTTTCAATGGGGTCGTCTCACAATTTTCAAAAAAAGCATTTCTAGAAACTAGACGAAAAAATATTATACGCCCATTTTTTTGTTTCTACGAAATCACGCATTTACAAGGTAAAAAAAATAATTTGTCTTATTTGAAACGCGCGCCTTTTTGTGACGTCAACACGGGACAAAATTCACCAGACAAAAATCAAGTTACTAGACGTGCCGACTAATATGAAGCGCATGAACCAATGTGAATGCCCCCCGAAATGACGTCACAAGAGGCGGTAAATGTACAGCGTTTGAAACTGCTATCCCAAATTGCGATTTTTGATACGCTCTGTTATCTTACAAAACAACTTTATGAAACAACAGAACACGTTTTAGGGCTTCATGTTACATAGTCTATGAGGTGCTATATAGTTGAATTAGTCAAATTTAATTGAGGGAGACGACCCCATTGAAAAAAAATCGGTAAGATCTGCAGAAAAATCTGGAAAGTCGCATTCTAGTCTAAATTAAAATAAAATTACATATTTGTGTTTACTTTTGTATTGTTTTGCGCTCTGCCCAAAAACAAATTTATTAAAATTTGGAAAGGGCAACGTCTGTCGGGTCAGCTAGTTACAAAATATCACTCGATGACTATTTTATCGTAGTGTTTGTACTTAATACATTATGAATATACATACCGGGTGAGTTTTACCACCGAAGCCAAATTAGGAGTTTTCAATTGAATCGCTTATTATTAAAAAGGACTAAGTCACATTTTTGACATTTTGAGTTACATATTGCTATCTACTAAAATGGTGATAAAATGAACTAAATGCCTACCCCAATAATATTTTATAATGTTGGATGGAATGTAACATTTATTTTTAAAAAGATCTAAGTCGCTCGACTTGGTTCCTTTTTTAATTACCGATCTTGGACGTACATACTTAAATTTACCGTAAAAACTTTTATACGAGTTTGAGATCTAAAGGTGAGCAAGATTAGTCGCGTCAATAAATACATAAAACAGGCAATCTTCGGAAGTCCTCCAAAACAGCTTCGATTTTAATGATTTTTTTTTTTAATGTTTGTTTTTATATATTATTCAAAATCAGAAACCTTTTGAAGTGGGGAAATAATTATTTATATTGTTTAAACACTATCTATTATATTTATATAAAAAAATTAGTTTTTCAATACTTATTCTACAAATAATATACGAAAGTAAATTATAAAATTGTTATGCATTGTGGATTATTTATTTTAGACATTTATAAATAAAATAATTAAAAATTGTTCATCAATACTTGTAGGAAGGAAAAATTTGAGAATTTTCCTCGATTTCCATGGGAGTCCCTGATCAGATCCTGACTTTTTGACAATGGAACCACCTCAAGAGTATACCCTTTCAAATAAAAGAAGAATTTTGTAAATCGGTCCACAATTGACGAAGAAATCGGTGAACCTACATGAAGTCGGTTAATAAAAGGGAGCGAAAATTTGAGGATTTTTCTCGATTTCCATGGGATTCCCTGATCAGATCTTGACTTCTTGACAAAGGAACTTCCGCAAGAGTATACCCTTTCAAATAAAAGAAGAATTTTGTAAATCGGTACACAATTTACGAAGAAATTGATGAACATACATGAAGTCGGTTAATAAAAGGGAGCGAAAATTTGAGTATTTTTCTCGATTTCCATGGGATTCCCTGGTCAGATCCTGATTTTTTGATAATGGAATCACCTTAAAAGTATACCCTTTCAAATAAAGGAAGAATTTTGTAAATCGGTCCACAATTGACCAAGAAATCGGTGAACATAAATGAAATATAAATATATAAATGTTCTGAGGTAACAAGCATTAAAAAAAAACACAACCGAATTGATAACTTCCTCCCTTTTTGAAGTCTGTTAAAAAAAACGCAAAGCTATTTTTTTTTAGATAAATATCATACATATTGTTTAAATAATATTAATAATTATGTCCCCGGTCCAAAAGGTTTCTGATTATAAATAATAATAATAAAAAAAACATCAAAATCGGAGCTGTTTCTGAGGACTTCCGAGAAAAAGACTTCATTGACGCGACTAGATATATACATATTTACAATCCCTTATTGTTGTTACCAACGTTTCTAAGCGAAGAAAACGTTTAAAACGGGACAAAAATTAAAAGTTTGCATGGCGTGACTCTTAAACGTGTTAAAATATTAAAAGCATTATTAATTACTAATTATGGCACAAATGTTCTGGCCCGAATAAAGTGATGACAATACAGTTTCTTAATAATATCGTTTTCTACTTTGGTGTCATAATTGAGTTTTTGTGAAACTAAAAGTAGTGTCACAAAGAAACTTTTTGTGAAACTGTTTTTGGTGTTTTTCTTTATACGTATTTATTATACTATTATTTATACTAGTTGCACATACTATTTTTTACTACGAATGCGGAATAAATCCCAGTATAAAATGGGGTCCAGGGGTGAAGCGTCGGTAGGGTCCAGGTGCAAATTCAGTTTTAATATTTCGATAGTTTTTTGTTTAATTTCAACAACGTATTTGTTTTTTATTACTCAGGGGGAAAAATAGTATCTGTGCAACCTTTGTTACGGTTGAAAAGTAACTGTTTGCCCATTTGACACCAAACGGTTGTTTGGGTGCGACAAGTTTACTTCTTGCACACGCAGATTCAGATAAACAAACTGCTGAAATTAAATAAAAAATAACGTTGAAAGAAATTAGACAAAAAAAAAAACACAATCGAAATATTAAAACTGAATTTGCCCATGGACCCTAACGGGTCTTCGCTCCTGAACCCCAATTTTATACTGGCATTTATTCCGCATTCACAATAAAAATAGTATGTGCAACTCGTGCGGCGTTGTCGATTGTAGTTGCACAATATACTATATTTAATTTCAGCAGTTTGTTTATCTGAATTTGTTATAAAATGGACAAACAGTTACTTTTTGTACGCAATCCAGATCCTGGAAAGCTTGGTCAGCAGTACGCCCACGGGTCGACTCGTTCCGCTGCTGCAGGAGGAGCAGTACGACACTGACGCCCGACGGAGCATTTCGATTGATATTTGATTTGTCGGGTCACGTTGTACTATTAATTATACTTATTGTTTTTAATATAATCTAACAATTTATTTGTACATTTTCAACCAGAATAAAGGTTGCAAAGATACTATTTTTCTGCATGAGCAATAAAAAAGGAATAAACGCTCGACAAAAAAATAAACGTTTGGTAAAAGTAGTAAATGTTCAATAATACATAATATATTTGGATACTAGTGCGCTGAAACTGAACGGAAAACTGAACTGACCGTCTAAAAGTACCTTAAAAAATGCAGCTCCAAGTCTTTTAAAAGTTCAGTTGCTTAGTTGTGGTCGTATAATTTTTGTTATTGTTTATATCTGGACCTGCAGCGCAACGTAATTCTAGAAAGCCATTCGTTCTTTTGTGGTAACAATCGTTTTGTTATCGGAACTCCTGTGTTTACATATATCTGAACACAAACATTATAACCGCTAAGCTTATGTTTCCGACCACCAGAAGGCGCTGAGTAAAAAACAGTTATAATTGTGATTAACAGATGGCAGGAGGCGACAAAATCGGATAAAATTCGTTACGCCATCTGGGAGTGAAAATCATTTTCGTGACACGACTTTCATCATTGTATGGTTCCTCTATTGTTTACCTACTCTCTGATAGTGTATAAATTGTGTGAGATTAGCAAATAAGAATATTAGTACATAGTGCCAAAGGGGCACTAGATATGCAGAGCATTTACCAGCGCTAAAAGGGCACAAGGTCATTGTTTTAGAAAAAGAATTTTTACGCGACATTACCACTATTACCAATAATGGGCAAGCGGAGGCGAAACAGTTCGTCCAGTTCAAGTTCCAGCAGCCACAGTGATTCATCGAGATCTAATAGATTACCCAACTAAAATCACAAGGGGCGGGGCAGATTCGACTATCTTTTTCTAATTTTCTGCACGTATGTTTGATCTAACCTCAAATTAGATAAAGTTGTCATTTACCAGCGGTAGAGCCTATACCAAATGCACAGGAAACATGTTACCATTTCATTGAATTTTACGGGTTTATTTTTGATTATTTGACTATGTGGTTATGAAAAATCGATAAAGGACATCTTAATTTAGTTTAAGACGGTATTACAAAGCCGATATTAGCATTTGTTTATTCATAAAAAAATGACAAAGTTGCTTCATTTTTAGGAGTATAAATGAATGTCTTTGGTTTTTTTTCTGAAAAGCAACGCACAATTCGTAAATCTCAAATAGACGTTACCCTGTAGCAAGAATTAAACTTTCGTTAGAAAAAAGCTCACGTGCCTTAGCATTGTTGTTCGTCTATAAAATTCAATAATGTTTGTCGGGAAAATTATTTCTGAAGTAAGCTTGAAATATACAGAAAGCTGTATAATTGGGGAGGAACTTGGGTAGAAAATTTAGAATTTGGTGTAGCCTTCGAGCGGAAGATGTCGCATTTTACAGCGGTCAGGTATAAGATAGAACCATTCATACTCTCAACAAAATCCAACCATAAAATCATAAAATTGTGCAGCGAAGACAAACACAGCAGGTTTTTTTATGATGCTTTCCAGCTTCCGGAATACTGAAATTCGAAAACTCTCAAAATACGGACCGACCAAGACCAGTTATAAGTAAAAATACTTTGCAGTATTTTAAAAAAAAAGTTGTTTGTCTCTGTATAAACGATGAGACCAAGCAAATACAAATAAACAAAGGACATGATTATTGTACATTACATACAAGTAAATTAAAATAAATATCTTAATTATATTGTAAACTGGTTATGTAAATTTTCAGATTCAAAGACAGTTATTAGCAATTTGTCGAAAAAATGTTTGTTTTTTTGTTGTATATTCCGGCGATTAAAATGATTTATTAATTGAAATAATTTATAGAAATGAAATTCTTTGGCAAGAAGTTAAAAATGTTTTTTTTTTAAATTGCATAGCAGGTGGCACAAAAAAAAATCGACCTGTCCGAGCGATTTGCTTAAAAACATTACATAACGCAATTAATAACTAATGAATCGGAATGAAATCTGTAACGATTTGTCTCCACACAGAGGATCATCGCCGCCCGGTTTAACTGCACACGCCAAAAATCAAGATAGTTTTGATTGCAGCGGACTTAACTTTTATTGAACTTCACGGGTTTAGTTTTGATTATCTGAATACGTGGTTATGAAAAATCGATAAAGGACATCTTATTTCAGGGTAAGACGGTATTACAAACCCCAGATCGGCATTTGTTTATTCATAAAAAAATGACAAAGTTGCTTCATTTTTAGGAGTATAATGAATGAAATTTTGAAGCGTCCTTACTAGGTTTACCCATCACTTAAAATTGTAAAATAATTAACTTAAAAAAAGCGACTTTAAAAAACCCAAAGTAACATAAGTTATTTGTTATTTGTTGTTCCGCTTAATGTAATTATTTATTGTTCCGTTTAATGAAATTCAGAAATTATTGTTTACTAGTTGGCCCGTCATGGCTTCGCTCATGAAGTATTCGTTTTCATAAGGAATTACTCTTTCCCGTTCACGCTCCCGTTCCCGTTCATATAGGTAGATGTATAAAACCACGCAGGCATGCAACATTATGTCAAAATTTCAAAGCAATCGATGAAGAACTTTCGGCAGTCACAATTTCCGCACCAAATGGAAATCATTTGGAAGCAAGAGTTGCATTTCCTGATGTTCAATAGGAAATGCTTCGATTCAGCGGTAGATCCAGCAAGTTTTAAATGGCTCTGGTGGTGCTTCAAGTTGAAGCAATTGAAGCAACATCCCTTTCGTTTCATTATTGAACTTTAGAGCCTGACAGTAGGTACAGACATGACTCATCTGGCCAATGACAACATGGCGACTTGAACTATAATCAACAGCTGGATTGTACCGGAATGCAAGACGATTGTATTGCAGATTCAGATCTGCTGTTGTTTGGGTACGTGTTTCAGCTACCCTCACCCCCTCGCGTTCATTCCGTTGAAAACGAACCAAATCTGTTGCTGCAGAACGCGACTGCTGTGCTCACAATCGTGCAGCCTCAAACCTGGCTGCTTGTCTTTCTGCTAGTTCCGCGTTCCACATCTGGATGGTGCTTCGTCTGTTCCTCTTTCGTACGAATGCCTGTTCTTCCTCAATCATATTCAAAAACCGTCTTCACGATTCTTCACGACTCAAATTTGTTATTCTGCGAGGCATTATTTTATGTAATTTCACAACATCTAATGTTTCCTGTCACTTGTGACAGCGGCTGTCATTGATACACAGCTGACCGTTAAAAAAGCTGTTATCTCGCAGTCGTGGGTATGTTAATGACGTGAGATATAGATAAGAACCATCCTTAAAGCGGTTTGTATATTGTGTCAAAATTTGAGCTCAATCGGTGCAGAACTTTTCGAGTTTTTGACTCATACACAAACCAACACAACATTTTTATATACAGGGTGTCCCACAATTACCGCCCCATGGGTGAAGGGCTAATAGTCCACGATGGGTTTGAACAAAATCTGCAATTAAAATTGTCCAGGTTATCATACTTTAGAAACTACAGAGGTCTAAAGTTGACCAATCAGAGTGCTGATTCAAAGAGAGCACGGTATCAATCGTGAGGCATGCCCTGCAAAAATAAAGAACGGTTACGAGTAACGCAACCAAAACTTAAATGAACGACTGTCATCCTGACGTTTTAAAAATATTTAACGTCAAAAAATGTCGTTCACAAACGAAGAGTACCTCGACATGCTGATACTTTTCGGCGAGTGCAATCGGAATGCCAGAGCTACATCTGCAGAATATGCTGTTAGATTTCCAAACCGCCGTCATCCAGATCACCACATTCTTCGAGTTCTGAATAGAGCAAGACATTCTGGTTCATTAAAACCCATTGAAAGGAGTTGCCGGAGCACCACGTACAGCAAGAAGTTTTGCAACAAAAGCTGTTCTTAATGCCGTGGAAGAAGACCCAACAAGTAGTGTGCGCAGTATTTCACGTTTATCCAATGCTCCTCGATCAACAACCCACAGAATTATTAAAGGTGACCGTTTGCACCTCTTCCATTACACTAGGGTGCAGCATTTGTGAGAAGAGGACTACCCTCGTCGACTACGTTTCTGTAGGTGGCTGTTGGATCAGAACCAACAAAACCGTCAATTTTCAAACAACATTTTATGCACAGATGAGTGTTGCTGTTCTCGCGAAGGAATGTTCAACACACACAACTGGCATTTTTGGGCACGTGAAAATCCAAATCTTCTTAGAGAACGAGCATTTCAAGAACGATTCAGCGTGAATTTATGGGCTGGGATTGTAGAAAATACATTGGTAAATAAATCAACTACTGCTACTTTCGAACACGCTCCAGCGTGCGAAATTATCCTTCAGATCGTATAGATTAGAAAACTCTATAATGATTAATACTAATTTCGAAAAGATGACATACATAATCTAATCCTTTTAATTTAGGTGGGGCCGCATGAACTCCCAGTTCGTCTAAATGGACCCGAATACACATCTTTTCTAACCGAAGATCTTCCTGGTTTACTTGAAGATGTTTCCTTAGAAGTTCGGAGGGACATGAGTGGTTCCAGCATGATGACGCTCGCCGCATAAATCAAGATTTGCACGCCGATTGTTGGAAACTAGGTATCCAGGAAGATGAGTAGGTGTGGGTGGACCTGTAGTGTGGCCCCCCAGGTCGCCAGATTTGACTCCAATGGATTTCTTCTTGTGGAACCAAATAAAGGACTATGTATACCGGGAACCAATAGAGACAATGGAGGAATTAACACAAAAACTGTTGAAAAAATTACAAGCATTACACCAGAGATTCTACAAAATGTCCAACAAAATTTTATTCCACTTGTATTGCTTCAAATGGTGGACATTTTGAACACAGAATTTAGTTTAATCGTTCTCTCTAAGAAAATTTGGATTTTCATCTTTAGATAGGTTTGAGTGTTGAACATTCTTTCGCAAAAAAATCAACATTCATCCGTGAATAAAATCTAACTTGGAAAATCTCTCTTACATGGAAGAAAACGATCATAAAATACATGCTACTTGTTCTACTTGATGCCCCAGCAACACCTTTCAATCTTTGATGGAATGAACCTGAATGTTTTGCTTTGTTAGTGTGATGTGATGATCTCAATGATGACGGTTTGGAAATCTAACGGGGTGTTCTTAAGCTGCAGCTCTAGCACGCCGACTGTACTCTGTAAAACACTAGTACTATACTACAATGTGGAGAAACTAGTGATTTATTACATTTATTGATGGCAATATTCTTTACTTGTATATTAAGTAGTTAAAAATAAAATAGCTGCTAGTTATTAGTGTGTTTAAGTTAATGAACTTATTCGTATCATAAATTTCATATTTACTAAAATTACAAAGTAGTTTTCAAACATTGTTTTTCACTAAGACAACTATGTAGTAGTTCAGCTTTTACTTTTGTTGTCTTTTCTTTTCAATCGTCATGTTCTTTCAATTGTTTTCTTCATTTCTTTGTTTGTGGGCTCTCTGGGCACAGTTGCCGTTGTTTGCAAACAAACCAATTCATTTTGTCTATGTCTCTGATTTGTTGAAAAGTATATCTGTGACTGAGTTGATCATCTGTTTGCTGTTATTCTTTGCACACAATAAAAGAACAAATTTTAATTGAGAGTGACTATAAACTAGGACTAAATTTACCGCTTCTATGGCAGTCTGCACGAGTTATCAGCTCTAATCGAGAGATAGCGTACAGTACCTTTTGCATTTCCATTGTATTGCGTGTGCCAAAGCACTACACAGTCTTATTGGACTGAAGGAATCACATGAAACCAAATTGATTCATTCTTTTGACGTTGCCAAATAATTTTGCAAAATCACTGTCAGGATGACAGTCGTTCATTTAAGTTTTGGTTGCGTTAGTCGTAACGTTTTTTTATTTTAGCAAGGCATGCTTCACGATTGATATCGTGCCCTCTTTGAATCAGCACTCTAATTGGTCAACTTTAGACCTCTGTAGTTTCTAAACTATGATAGCCTGGACAATTTTAATTGCAGATTTTGTTCAAACCCATCGTGGACTATTACCCCTTCACCCATGGGGCGGCAATTGTGGGACACCCTGTATATAAGATTATCTAATTATTAATTGTTTTATAATTTTGAAGTTGCTGCCATAAAAACATAAAACAAATGATATACCTTCCTACAATAACAAATTAGTTACTACGAATAAAATTATAAAAACAATTCATAATACATTACATAATAAATAATCATTATTTATTTATTTCAAATCTAACAATAATTTATTCATCTGTCAGTAAATCCAACCTAAACCATGCAAAATTGGTACTACAAATATATGTATATCTGTTACCTAATGTATCAAATGTAAAATATAAAACAATTAAAATCAGATAATAACAAATAATTTCTGAATTTCATTAAACGGAACAATAAATAATTACATTAAGCGGAACAACAAATAACTCTGAAATTGAAATTTTTTATATTTTACTTTTTAGTTAACTTATGTTACATTAGGTTTTTTTGAAATCATTTCTTTTTTTTAAAGTTAATTATTTTTTAAATAGCCGTAGCGAACGTGTTATAGTATATTATGATACGAGTTTTATAAGAAGCATTTTGTTGCACGCACGGGTTTACGCTAAAAGAGTAAGTGCGAAAAAATGCCTTATAAACGAGTTATCATACAGTATTATTTCTACTTTGCCACTTTTTATACAAAATAATCAAATTTCACAATCTAGGGAATTTCGCGGCGGTTGGCACGTTTGCGAGCTGCATTAACGGCGTCTATGAAAAAGAATTAATTTGAAACGTCAACACTCGTATTTTTGTCCTTCCAAAAATGAGTTCTGAAGTTCTTCAATGTACGCCCCCAGAAATACGGGCTTTGGCGAAAATACGATAGGCAATTTGCTACCTTCAAAGTCACGCGAGGTATATGGAAAAACATACGCCCAATTTGAAAATTGACGGAAGGAGAACACGTTCTCTACGATCTCCAAAAACATTTTCCTACCGCATGTAGTTCGAGCTGCAACACCACAATGTTGTCTTATACTATTAAAAACCTTCCTGACGGCGACCACACACAAAGTCAAGGCGAGCCATCCAGGACATGTAAAACCTACAGACGCCGTCCTACACCAATGCGCCAAGAAGGCGACAAGTGTTACCAGCTTGTTGGACACCTCCCCCAACAAAATCGCTTGCCCTAAATGCACGTAAAGTTCCAATACAAGTGGCAAAAATGGTAATGCCAATTCACATTCATACATCATTGACAGCGAAGTATAGGTTAGGATTGCCAAGATCAGACAGAGAGATTACCAATATTAAAAAAATAAATTATACTATTTTTAGTGTAATTATTATAACACCGCTTTTGTCTATTATGACACGCAAAAGCGTATCGTAATAGTCTCAGTACGAAAGCAAAGTAGGAAAAAAACATTACATAACGCAATTAATTAATAATTAATTGTTTTAAACTCTAGCATTACACAGTTACAATACCACAGTATTGTATTGTCACTTATCAATAACAAACGACAACACTGAATCCACATTGTTGATTTTTGTCGAAATTATATTCTAAGAATATTACTCCTATATTTTTATAATACATTTCTTTACGCCACCATAAATATTGTTATTTTATATTTATCATAATTTCTTTATTCAATAAATACTACACACCAAACGAAAAAGGATCGCTCAACAACGTTTAAAATAAATGAGGTATTTATTACTTAGTTTTATTGAGGATAGGTAAGCAGATCTGTCCCGTCCCACATTATTGGACCCTATCGTAAAAAGATATGGTCACCCAGGTCAATATTCAGTTTGAATGTACGAAATTTTCTTGGTCCCTAAAAGCAACAGGTCACTGTAATATCACAAAGCAGATCTCACCGAGACACTTTAGTTCCACTATTCTACACCAGATTACAGCATCTCACGACGAATGTACAAAATTTTATCTCACTTCAACATCGGAAGAAATTTGTCTCTCAGTAAATGACAACCATAAGGTGCTTTGCTTTGTTTTCCCACGTTTTAGAGTTTTGTGGTTATTAACTTGCTAACTCCACTCTTATTGTAAAATGTGTTGTGAAAGTTCCCTACTAGAAAAAAAAACAAACAAAAGCTTGTCCGCTCAGTGCATCCTCCCACTTTACAAACTGCTGTATAATAAGAAATTGATTGTATTGAAATAAAAATATACCAGTACCACATCAAATGGACTTGCAACGTGAGTCTTATAGTTCGTACAAACATGCGAGCAGATTCAAAGCATTAGTCGGGGTAGTTCCAAATGGTGTGGTTACATTAAATTTGTGAGTGATTTATAGATATAATTATGGACTCTACCTCAGAGAGAAATATTGTTAAAACATGCGGAGTCCTGTCTCATTTTGTAGCTAGCAATCTAATACTAGCAGATACCTACAGATATTTTTTAAACATACCACCATTCTTAGCACATGGTCAATTTACTAAGGAGCATAGGTATACAGCAAACAAGGTCGATTGCGCAGGCTAGAATCCGCGTAGAAAGGGCAATTTGTAGAGTGGAGAGCTTTAAAATTACTAATTTTATCTCGGCTTCACTAAAAGTTCACGGAGCAATAATATTTCAAGTTTGTGCCTCCCTAGTTAACTTTCAAAATCCTTTATTGAAAGAAGTGGAGGGGGCACTTTCAAACAATGAATAAACTAAGATGCTACAAGTTTATTTGTTAATATGTACATAAATAGAACTATTACTTATTTTTTTAATAAATGATTTATATTTTATGGGAAAAGCAAATTTTTATTTTGAAAATAGGTATAGTATGTTGTATTGATTGAAATAAATTTTTTTGATAACTACCAAATTTTTTTCCAATTTAAATCTTTTTCAATTTGCACCATAATATAATCACATGAAGTCCAAATTCCCCAAATACACAATTTCCTTTCAGTCATATATAATTGGCCCTGAATCTGGTGATAATATTCATGAGCAGTATTTAATATGGCTTCATTATTATTAAAATAATTGATATCCTTTGACGTCAAAAACTTTTTCCGTCGGTTGGTGTAAGGACGTTTAATTTCGATTAGAGTGTCATCAAACTATAAACTTTGGCATCTTTCTTGTATGCATTCAAGCCATCAGCTTCATGCTACCGTCCCCATCGAACTGACTTGACTTTATCAAAATTGTAACTTCCTGTAAAGATACTGAATTTAATATCTACACCATTGTACGAGGATGGGTTGATTAATTCGCGGCCTAACAAAAAAAAAAAAACAATATTTTAGAATAATAAATTTGGTTTTATTTTTCAACATAATCTCCTTCTAGTTGATTGCACTTAGTCCATCGATGTTCCAAACTGTTTATCTCATCCTGTAGCCAGATTCTTGCAACTCTTTAAAATAGCTGTTTGTCGCTTCAATCACTTCAAAGTTTGAAGTTGGGGAATAGGCTGAAGTCCGACGGAGCCAAGTCAGGTGAGTAGGGTGCGTGGGATACCGGTTCAAAGCCCAACTGATTAATTTTAGCTATCGCGATAACCGATTTATGGCATGGTGCGTTGTCCTGATGAAACAAGATTTTCCTTTTGGCTAACCCTGGTCTTTTTTCTTTAATTTTGTGGCTTAGCTGTTCCAGTAGATTAGCATAGTATTCACTATTTATTGTTTTTCCCTTTTTCAAGGTAGTCAACCAAAAGAATTCCTTTCGCGTCTCAGAAAACGATACCTTTCCGGCCGAAAGAACTGTTTTTGCCTTCACCTTTGCTGTCCATTGTTTGGATTGCTGTGTGGTCTCTGGTGTATAGTGGTGTAGGCTGACATTGGAACGTAAGATAAACGTAATGATATACCATATTTAAACGGATCTATAATACGAAAATTGGACGTTTATTAAACCATTTAGTGTTTCCTGGGAGAGCCATGACCTTTCATTTATCTCTATTTTGACTACGTCACAGATCAAAGAAAGATGGAGGAGAAGGACAAAAAAAAGAACTGTAACAACCTATCGGAAAAGTAAGAATTAACTGAAAAGATTGTATAAGAAAGCAATGCCCAAAATAATACAACGGTATTATTCTGGAAGAAGAAAAAAATATAGTCGATAGTTCGATATTAATAATATTTCAGCTTAACCCCTAAACATAATTATTTTATTACCTTTTAGAATGAGGCCTGATGAAGCCTACCTAAATTTAAATGTCGAAAATTTAGCATACAAAGTTCTAAAGTAACTTTATTAGGTACATTTTTACAACAAAATCGCCATTCTTTTACATTTTACAAATCAGCCGGATTTTAGAATCGTCTTTGTCCATTATAAGTAGGTTGCTCTACAGGCTGGGGATGAGCAGCAATCCATTCTAAGGCTCTTTGTATCGCTGGGGGAACTGGTGGTGCAACTGGTAAATGACTGCCTTGAGGTTGGTAGCCGTTAGCATCAGCAACATATGAAATGGACACTTGCTCTCCTTCTGGGGAGGTATAGGAGTATGATCCTTGGGCAGCTGTTGCTACTTCATTACCTACAGGAACAACTTGGCCACGTTCCTCGGCAGCGATTCCATTTTCGGTTTCATAGCTATTGGAAAAGATTAAAAAAATATTAGGTACATATCGTGCGATCATTTAAATCATAAATCAGAGTAAGATGTGAAATTTAAATTAGGTTAATACTAACTGTTGACAATTTGGTTTAATATTTGAATGTCAATGGTGTCAAAGTGACTTTAAAAAATTCTTTAAATTAAAACAATTTAACATGAGAAACATAAAGATCACATTGTTTAGAGCATAACCTGAAATTTTACTATCAGTCAATTTGCAGGCTGGGCCATTGCATAAAAAATAATGGTACTTATTAAAACATCGTTTATATAGGACGAATAAAATGGTATAAAATTTCATGTTGCATTGAACTTTGGATAGAAAAGAATTGAAAATCGAAATTTTATTCTACAAATTACTAGTAGATGCTCTAAACAACTAGATATATATTATATATTTTTTACTTATTTTCTGTATTTCTAATGCTCAATGCGACTATAAGGAAGATTGTTTAACTGTTTTACTGGATGATTTTTTAATTTTTGTTAAAAAAAAACTTATATATTAAGATTTAAATCTAATGCAGGCTGATCTAATGAGTATAAAGTTTAAATATAAAGTTCAACAAGAAAGACAAAAAATACTTTTGACTTAAACGCAGTTAAGAAATGTTTAGTCCCAAATTTTACATACTAAATTAACACAAATTCTCTCATCGAAAGTTACTTTTAAAGCATCAGTTCCTGTGAGACTTTACCACACTTTTAAAAATGAATAAATCGATCAAAATTTAAGTGTCGTTTTCTTACTTGTACTGGTAGCTGCCATCAGGCCCGACATCCTGGCTCTGTCTAAGTATAGCAATCTGAGGTTGAGAGCCCCTTGCTACGGGAGTAACTACCACCTTTTGTAAGGGAACAGCATTGTAAGGCCGATTGTTGCCCAGTAAATGAGACACATCGGCACTAGCTAACAGTGCTAGGGTGCTAACAAAGATCTGAAAAACTAAAGTAATTTTCGGACAACACATGAATTTTCACTCACCAGTCGCAGCATATCTGAATCTAGTCGAGGCCGGATCGATAATAATATATTTTGTGAAATTTCTCATATTTATACTGGATGCTAATTAGCCGGAACATCAGATTCACAACTGCCCCGTCTCAAGTCAGGTGCGACTCGTCCATGAAATTCGACAATAAAACAGCTCATAAATAATGGAAATTACGAAGCTGTGATCTATTGAGCCACTGATGGTAAACTGGTATCTTCAAAACTTAAATTCTCCATCACATGATTGTATTAATTATTATGTGGTTGTTGCCACATTTTGCATGGTTTATTTTAATTTAATAACTTACCCAATGTGTTACACAATATCCGAGGCGCCACATATTACATTGAATACATAGAATATAGTAATGTCTAATAATATGTTCATAAAACACTATAAATTTTAACGATGACAAGTCATTTTTAATACCATAGAAAGTAGTTAATCAATTGTGATATTTAGGATGTTTAAAAGTTCAATTTTTGCTCAATTATTCCATATAGGTTGAACATCATGTAGCAAAATTTTTTACACCTGCGCCCCTGAACATATTGAAATGTTTATTCGTGACATAAAATCTCGAATTGTTTCATAACAGCAGACCCATCAAGAAACCTTTATCAAGGACGATCACTATTTTAGCGCGACCTCTTCAAAAGAAGATATTACAATGCGTGGTATGTGACATTTACAAAAAAGTTGATTCAGTTATGTAAAACGGTAGCATTTAGATTCTGGTCGGCAGTACTTATTCTTTTCTGATATTATTGTCACATACTGTGGGATAATAATTAGAAAATGTTTAACTTCAAACAAGGAGCAAATAATACTTCATAATAGCTAAATTATTACTTAATTATAGAAGACGGATTTTTTTCTTCTTGCTCCTGACATTTCATGTTGCATTCAGTTGTCCCAAGAAGTTTTGATAAATAACAAACCTTGTGGTTTTACTTATTTGGTATTCTGTTAGCATATCCTTATATTCATATCGTTTTTTGGTGTTGGCATTTGAATTCTTGTGAAATCAACCATTTCTTTCTGCGGAATTAATTTGTTTTAAAATCGTTTCAGTGAAAATCTTTGAGGTACCTATTTAAAAATTGAACCATCATTAAATATTACTTCAAGTCGATTGCAGATCAAACAACAACAATTAAACACCTAATGATACACAAAACAGCTATATCATGAAATTACATTATGTATTCTGAATTCGCACTAAAATAAGCTCAATTAAATCAAGTAACATGAGATCATTTAAATTATAAATTAGAGTAGGTGGTGAAATTTAATTTATGTTGGCACTACTAACTTTTGACAATTTCATTTAAAATTTGAATGTCACAGTATCCTTTAGAACGCTGTGTTGAAGGTATTTCGAAATGCCTACCTTAATTTTTCTGCAGATTATCAAAATTTAGTCCAACAAATTTATAAATGTGTGGGAAGATTTCGTGATGTTAGTGTGGTGTAGGGGAGCGAATGTCAGTTTTATGATGATCGTGTCATTCAATTTCCGCCTCGAAGTCCGGACCTGACAATTCTAGATTATTTCATTTTCCCGTATCTCAAAAACACCGTATTTAGATACAACCCGCACAATCTTGAAGAACTGCAAGAGACAATAATTTTTGCTATAACCTTTCAGATGTTGGAAAATGCATTTGAAAATAGGAAACAGAGAGTTAAGAGCTGCATTGAAGCTGGGGGAGAACACTTTGAACATTTGCTGTAATTCTCAATAAATTTACATTATTAATTGTTAGTGTTTTATTTTCTTTAAATTAAAACAATTTAACATGAGAAACATAAACGTTACAATGTTTAGACCATAACCTCAAATTTTACTGTCAGTCAATTTACAGGGTGGGCCATTGCATAAAAAATAACCCGCCTACTCTAATTTATAATCTAAACGAATTCATGGTACTTCTACCTTGCGGTATTTTAAATTATTATCATCAGCACAGCCGTTCAGTGGCGGGTAAATAAATTAACATCAAAAATTGCACGATAACTACGGGGTTTAGGGCAAAAAATTATTAAGAAAAATTATTGACAATGATCATTAGTGTAGGATCGGTCTCTTGTGCTTTTATTATTAATTTTTTTAAAATTTGGTCAATGGAAGAAAATTATACAGGAAAATCTGCACTTCCTAAAAATATTTAGTTACCTAACCGGGCCCAATTTCGCATGCTGGAGAACGAATGAATAGTATAATTTTTCTCTAAAATAAATAAGTTAAAAAAAAAATTTGTTCTACATAATGATTGTTTTTTAATAATTAACTAATTAATTTAAAAAATAAAATAAAATAAAAAAACTGAACAATTTAAAACAATAAAAATGTTATGGATCCTTGTAAATTGGTCGTATGCGAAGATATTCCAACGATTCGAAAATAGACCCCGGGACGCACATGCCAATCGAGAGGATAAATAAATAATCCAACAAACCTATCAATAAACCTGCATAAAATGTATGGTGTCGCAAAGTACGACCCCATATTATATACCGACCTTGGTACGAATACATAAGTCTAATAATGAACATAATTATTAAAATGCAAAAAAATATTTAAAATTAAAATTTAAATATATCTAAGTCGAACTCCACAAACTTTAATAACTATAAAATTACAAATGGTACATGTTTCGGCAGAACACTACTGCCATCGTCAGCCCTAATTTAACAAGAGATTAATGATACAATTGAATTACAGAGGGGTTCTTACCTTAAAGAATATAAAAAAATATGACGTTGACGTAATTTTGAATTAAATTTGACGTTTTCAAAGGGTTACATGATTTTTAAAAGATTTGGTAAAAACAACATTTTATAAAATGTAAAAATTAAAAATTAAAAATGGATCAAAGAGAATCTGGTAAGTTTGTTTGAGTGGTGAAAAATTAAAATAATGAATTAATAATGGGATTATTGAAGTTATTCTGTTCATTTAAACAAGATCTGTTTTCCAGTTTCAAAGCTTTCCTTATTTCCAAAGTCTCAAGAAAATCTAATTTCCGGCCTTTATTGCATTTATGAATCAATTTGGAATTTGATGGTGAAAAACTATGTTTCGTTTTTAATATATGATTGGCGAAAGAAGAAGGTGTTGATGGTGGAGGATCAAGATCTGTGTTGTTATAGATGTGCCTGAAATGTTCTTTAATACGGTCTGATATTTTACGACCTGTCTGACCTATGTAGAATGACTCACAAGAAGAGCAGTTTAATTTGTATACACTTGATGATGATTTGTAATCTAATGGATCTTTATTTTTAATAAAAAATCTGGATAAGTTGTTATCTGTTTTAAATGAAACTTTAAAACCGTTTTTCTTAAGATTTCAATTTCAACGGTGAATTTAATGGATTGGTTTAAAGAATTTAAGTTGCCTAGTGCGTTATCCAGTTCAGAATCAGATCCGTTGAATAAAACAATTATGTCATCTACATATCTGTACCAAAAGAGAAAATCTAATATATTTAAACGAGCAATTCTTGTATATATATATTTATTTTGCGGATCTCGAAAACCGTTCTAACGATTTGGATGAAATTTTGTATTTAGATAAAGTTCTGCTTTTTAAGTCTACCTATGTAGTTGTATTTCTTGTAGAAACGCAATTTTACACAAAAATACGGTTTTTTAAGATCCTTTATCCGCTGTCATACTGACAATCATCTGACAATTTCAAACACCTTGGTGATGGGGATGATGAGAGCGAGAACGCGTGTGAATGAAACGACTGCGACTAGCGTAGTAGAAGGTATTACGGCAGTTCAGATGGTAGCTACGCCCCCCTGTCCCAAGGATATCTCAAGGAGGCTTGTCTGTTTCAACGGGCCCCCCATGGGCCCTCCACTAAACAAATTCAACTTTCCACTTCTATAATTATGTTGATAACCGATGAGGTCCTCCTCGGGCTCCTCTGTTTCGGGGGGCCCTCCTCGGGCTCGCCTGTATTGAGGAACCCCCCTTGGGCATGCCTCTTTCGGAGGGGTCCTTCGGGCGCCCTTTTCGGGTCCCCTCTCGGGCTCCCTTTTCGGGTCCCCTCTCGGGCTCCCTTTTCGGGTCCCCTCTCGGGTTCCCTTTTCGGGTCCCCTCTCGGGCTCCCTTTTCGGGTCCCCTCTCGGGCTCCCTATTCGGGCTCCCTTTTGGGGGGGATCAAGTTTCCCTGTTTCAAAGGAGGCCCTCGGGCCCCCATGTTTAAACGGGGGGCCCTCGGGATGCCGTGTTTCAAGGGGGGCCCCTCCGGTCGCCCTGTTTCAAGGAAGCTACCTCGGGCCCTCCGGTTTCAAGGGTTGCCTAAACTTCGGAGTCATGAGACGTATCCTATATTATGACATGTATGTCAATACTTTTTCGGAAAACTCGGTCGCCAGGTACTGATCTTTAAATGGAGAAGAACTTAAAAACTGATCTTCTAAGTTATTCATGAATATTTCTGCTAAAAGAGGTGACAAATTAGAACCCATTGCTAAGCCTGAGTCTTGTGAATAAAAATTATTATTAAATTGAAAGAATTTTAATTTAAATTTACTCCACTTGGATTTATCGACATTCTTCTGGTTTAAAAAAATATTTGTTTGAAAAATGGAAGTTATTTCACTTCTTTTTTTTTTCGTTTGATGTGAAAGTCCGCTTGAGCTTGTAAAATGGAGGAAGGATCTTTATACATTTGATGCAGCTTTTGGAATCTGGCCTATTTTCAATAGGAGCTAAACAATTCATATGGAAGCTCTAACTAATTTCGGCAACATTTCCATTTGCCACAATTTTTGGTTGAACTTCTGTTCAACAGACAAGTAATTTTTGTCGCCTGTATTCAAGAAAGTAACAAATTTTTGTCTAAACTGTACGGAACGTAGCATTGCAAAATACTATAGAGTTATGGTTATTTTAACATGACACTGCCATCTCACGGCAAGATCTCAGCGGAACTAGCTAGATCCTGTCTTAATTATATATTTCATAATGGGGTATATATAATACACTTTTTTGCAAAAGTGGCCAAATGGTGCACTTGTATAATTATACAGATTGCATGTGCAAAAGGATTTTGAGTTCACCCGTAAGCCCCGCCTCCTCTTCATCGTCTGTGTCGGACGATTTGGCAGCGTCGCATCGATGAATGTGACTGCGTTCTGATTAGGGGAGAGTGGGGCAAACCAATATGTGCGATTTTAAAATGAGCCGTTTCATGTTACCGACGTAACCGGTAACTATAAGCACATTGTAATATTGTCGGTAAAGTTTCATGAGTAAACTACAACGCATGTGGTTTTTATAATTATTAATGTGTTATTTGAGGTTATCCTTGTAAAAGATGGAAGTAAGTTTGATAACTTTTATGTCACATTAAGAATTGGTATTTTAATCATTATTTTTTATAAAATATACTGAGGTATTGGCTGTCTGTTCTTCTTTTACACTTATTTTATTGATAATGGGGCACGTGGAATTTTGCTTTTGGGGCAAAGTGAAACATAAAATTTATGAGGAAATATAGAGGGAATGATGACATTTTTGTATGTATTTCTAGAGGTTGAAGATCAAACCTTAATTTTTAAGTCAGAAATCCTTGGCGTTCTTAAGAAATTTACTGTTCTTTGTTATGGAAAAATTAAATTTGAGTAAACTTTTGTTTATTACATCTTAATTAATATTGTCTCTTGTTAATATTTTTATTAAAATTTATTTTTGTATCAGAATTGTATAAACAACTTGTTTGAGTTTGTATTTTTATTTTTTATGCGAAGCTAACAAAATAGGTACTGATTTTTTCCCTACACAAATACGGCTCTGCAAATATTCTAGATAATAATAATGGAAGTAGTGATTAATGTGATAAAATGTTGTATGCTATTTTTTTTCTCTGTTAGTCATTTTAAAGTTAGCTATTCCGCTTTGTCACATTCTCCCCTACTTATCAGCTGTGTTCGACAGCGACGACGGTTGCTGCGTCACTATTGGCCGATGGAAACGGTGTGGCCACATTGTGCAAAAGCACGCCCGCTCTCTTTAAATTGCATCCCCTGACAACACAATTTTCAAAAGCTTAATTTGGCGGTATTCTAGGGATTTTTTTTCCAAATAACATTGCATAACTTATTAAACCTAGATATGAATTATGACCCACTACTTGTTTTCCTGATTTTCGCATGTAGTATTATACCCCATTATTGTTATCACCTTTGTTCTGATGGGTTTATCAGTATTATTATTGTTATGTAATCGGGATGAATCATAAAGTCTGATCGTTTCCACGTATTTTTTTGTCTAATGTATAAAAACGGTTCGTTATCGTATTGTATCGATAAGATGATTGAACGACTAAAAGCGAGACTAAAAGTTCATTCTTGTGAAGAGTGTCGAATAAAGCAGACTGAGTGCGAACACAGTTGTTTCTAATTTCTTCCACCCGCGATAATTCAGAAGTGGGATTAATTAAAATGAGTGATGGAAAGTGACGGTGAAGTTAGTGGCATCAAAATCATCCGAATCAGGCGGGGAGCAGAGCGAAAGAGTGAGGAAAAGAAGACGAATCGATGAAATCATCGCCATAAAGGTCAAAGAAGCACTACAAAAATTACCTCCCACACCCATACAGCGACCACATCAGGCAGGTTTAACACAAAACTTGCCGAAATCATCCTTGTATTTCCATCACCGGAGGAGTTGTATAGTCTGAATTCTGTAACTTCAACATGTCTAACCGCCATTTTCTGCGCGACCTAGTCGGTTTGAAATGCACCAGTGGCGCACCACACAAATAGACACAGCAGAGGCATGCGAGTAGAAGGATGCGAGCCACTGGCCAAGCGCCGACCTCCCCTCGCAAGAGCCGAAATTCAAAATAAGACCCGTCCGGTCCCTAATTTTACTTCTGCGCCGGTTTATGGGTGTGTTGAAGTTACAGAATTCAGACTATACAGAGGCTTCTTGTGTGAAATAGAAATGGTGAACAATAAATTCGGGAACAACAAGTGTGAAGTCTGCAAGAAAACTAGCCACTTGACCAGGAATTGCTACTTCAAGGCCTCAAGTGAGGGCCGCGTAAAGCCAAGTGAAGCTGGGAAGGATAATCCGAAATGGAGAGCTGACATTTGTAGACCAAAGAAGCAGTGCAAGGTCGATGGTACTTATCAAATTTAAACTTAATTCCATTTCGTGCAAAGGATTTTTAGATACAGGGAGTCAAATAAACGTGGCACATTCCTCCGTGTTAGAAAAACTTAAGTTAATTCCTAAACCTTCAAAAATAACACTTAAAGGTCTTGGAAACGAAATATTGATACCCAAAGAAATGAGCCGTGTTGTGTTTGCATTTAATTCATTTTCCATTAAATCTTATGTTCATTTTGTTGACACAAACATGGGAGATGTTTTAACAATCCAGACAGTTTTAACAATCCAAGGACAAAGTGTGGACCTCCAATACAAAGACAAAACAATTGGCTGTCCAGTTATGCTGACGAATTTCATTTATATCGCACCGAGTCAAGATAAAAAATCATGTTCAAAACAAATGTTTGTGATCTCTGCACATAGTGTAGAAACTCAAGAGCATTACAACATCTTGGGGGCATATATGATTATATCAGAAAGTTATCTGACAGTCAACAACACTGGGGGTAATAAACTTGAGTTGAAAAGAAAATGAATTATCAAGAGCGGTTGGACATGTTGATGATCAAAATCAACAAGTAGTAGGTAAAGCAAATCTACAATTACTAACACTTCAAACGGACCAAATCAGAGTTAATATGAACGTTTTAAGTAAACCGAATTTGTCTGCATCCTACATAACTTCCAAAAACTGTTTTGCAACTAATACTTCAGAGATAGGTCGGACCGGACAATAATTCCAGCAAAAATTAAAGACTTACTAAAATGACATAATACAATCTTACAAATTCCATTATGCTAGTCCTGCGGTACTCGTAAAAAAATGGAGACTATCGACTATGGGTAGACTACAGAAAATTAAAGTCGATGACTGAAAAATCGATACCTTTTGCCACATAGAGAAGATCATATAGGCTGGTTGCAAGGAACAAAATGTTTCTACAGTTTAGATATGACGCAAGGGTACTACCAAATTCCCGTGTCTACGGATTCCATTAAAAAAACAGCTTTTGTTACCCAAGACGCGCAATAGGAATTTCGTCGAAATACTACAGCGGATCCAGATACAGGGAAGAATCTAATTTTCATTCATACGAACTAGAAACTCTAGCTGTCGTAGAATTGCACATATTCTTCTACCCCGCGATACTTAGTAAATTACACAACAAGATATAGATGATTATAGACAAAACCGGGGTGAAGCGTTGTCAGTGCCGAGTCGGTTTTTAGTGCCGTTCAGTGCTAGATCTTGAGCTGTCTGTATTCCGTACTGGGGTGTTTGACTGAGATTCGTAGGTCTTAGATCTTTTTTGAGTGACTGCAGACAAGTTAGATAGTTTCCATTGGGGATTATACAACGTGTCGCCCTTTCAGCTGACCCGTAGGATAATCGCCGGGGATCACATGTCATGTATACAATCGGACTAACGCCCTCATAACCCAGTACTAGCACTGAGTTGGTGAGGGCGCCGGAGTCCCTGTAGAAATTTTCATTCGCCCCATCTCATTCATACTAAAAGAAAAATGGCTTTTCTTTTGAACCTGATTGGTTTTGCTTTTTTGGTCTTGTACGCTGACAAACATTCTGGTTCGGGTTTTTGGAAGTGCCTGAGGAGCCTGAAGCCATTGGTCTGGTGCTTGGGTTTTGGTGCTCTTCAGCTTTCTTGATTGACCGGAGTGCGATCTCGAAAAGATGCTCTTTCAACAGCGGCAGCTCCACCTCCCGGTGGAGTTGTTCGCTCCTGAGCGTCGAAAGCTTGACGGAGGAATTTATTCTTTATTTCATTTTCCCGTATCTCAAAAACACTGTACTTAAAAATAACCCGCACAATCTTGAAAAACTGCAAGAGGCAATTTTTAATGCATGCAACGCTATAACATTTCAGATGTTGGAAAATGCATTTGAGAATAGGAAACGGAGAGTTAAGAGCTGTATTGAAGATAGGGGTTAACACTTTGAACATTTGCTGTAATTCTCAATAAACCTACCTACATTGTGATAACCCCCCTTTACATTACCGCCACATTTTGAATTTGAACATGAAATGAAATGTCAATGACGTCATTAAACGTCAACTTTGAAAATTTGAAACAAACCGCGAACTTGAAAAGGTTGGCCCATGATCGTCAGACAATGGAAGAAAAAGCAGAACCCTACGTTGTGAGATTTTTTTTTCAAGACAAGCAATGGCGGGACATTCAAACTTACCCAACAAAACAAACCCCAAATTCTTTGGATACATGGCGAGAGCTAATCAGGAGTGGAGCGCAAATTGATAACACAAAAATTATGGTTTTAAATATTTATTCAGTTTGAACAACTTGAAGTGGCTTGAGTTTAGTGATTGCGTACTGTGGTTAACAATTTCTGGTGTCTTCGAATTAAGTTGGTACACATGCGATTTCATAATGTTAACAATAATGATTCCAATTAATAAATAACAACGGACAATTTTACATGACTTCAACAGAGTAACAATTTAAGGAAAATAATAAACAATAATACAATTAAACAATCCTGCGGTACATGATGAGTGAGGTTAGATCAGCTAAATACATTCCACCCTTGAGCTTTTGTAGTTTACAGGAATTGACAACTGACTGATACAATGAAACATCTGAGAGGGAAATACAAGAGTATCGAAACGCGTGGAGTTATCAAAGTGGGGTGCATGTAAGTCGGAGAGTGGTGGACCACAGGTAGATCCAATGGAAAGACTAAAGCGAAGCGAACAAGACAATTGTCTGTCAGTGAAGCCAGATTGTAGAGAGAGTTTACGATCGTGGGGGCAAAACTTGCACACCCAACGGACCAAGAGAAATGAGTTTATGACGGAATTTTCCTAGACATGGTTACGTTGATCTTTCTGGGAGGCATGTACAAACAAAGTCCAAGTTAACGGCACTTCTCTCAGGGACTATTCTTTTAGTTATTTAGTATTTTAAAGATTAGTGAAGTAAGCAATTAGTCAGGAACTCGAAAACAGTACTGCAACTTGGACTTCGTAGGTTCAAGGAATTCGTGGCAACTCCCTTTTTCTAGGCCCCTATGCACCCAAGGGAAATGGGCATAGGTATCCCCGACAGCAGGGCCACCTAACTCCTTCTAACAGCAGCCTGCAACGCGGACCACGAACTGAACACTATTTGGTCACTCTGTTGTCTCGAAACATGTACGAACAAACAACACAATAAATCAAATATACCGTAACGCAACGTTTGGTTTGGAAGCCATGTTGACACGGATACAATGCGATGACATCAGCGGGCGCAATACGGAACGGGGCACAATGTACTACAACACTACAACATGCACAAACTACACTAAAAACCGATCTTTGGCTTCCACGATGTCGAATAAGCGCTAGATGTCAGTTAACAGCGAACGACAAGAAATCGCAAGGGGCCGCAAAACAACGATAAGACACCTTTTGGAACCTCCGACATTCGGCGTGGCTTTTTGCCGCTGTTTGCCCTTTATTCATCGGTCCTTACTCAGTGTTAGTTAATTCAAGTCAACAGAGTACAAAATAGCTTTGTAACAACCGCAAGCTGCTGTCGGCCTCAGAGCGAAAGACAGGTAGTTATTAACAAATTTATCTGAGTGGCAATCTAGTTAATTTGAGTTAGGGAATCACTTTGTTTTAAATTGCACGCGCGAGCCCTGTAACTAGAAGTCAACAACACATTGGAACTTTCTGAAATTGACAACAATAACTAAAAACAAATTACAACAACGACTTTAGCAAGTTATTTGGGGTACCGGTGACTCATCAGCTTGGTAATTTATGCTACTGCCAAGAAAAGAAGGGCTGAAGGTAACTGATACGAAATTGGGGGCTCACGGAATACTTCCAGGGACAATTGTGAACATTATTTTAAACAAAGACTAGCATTCTTTACAAGACATGTAGGTGCAAAGTCGGAACGACTCCATTTCCAAGATGGCGAGTTTTATGACGTCCTAGCGTCCAAAATGGCGGCTAACGGTAAAATTTGAGATGGTTTTCCTTAAGGATTTCCGATATGCACATGGAATAAACGTCGGTCAATTTCCTGGCCTCTCCGGACGGCGAGTCGGAAGAAAAATATAGAGCAAATGGTTACCTTATTTCCAGGAATACAATCACCACACTTGGCTTAGGGACGTGACTGTGGAAATTCAACTGACTCGAACTAAACAAAACTGGAACCTCCGCGAGAAGTCGAACGATCGCGTACAATTCTTTTACAACAAAAGGAAGCTCAACGGTGGAGCTATGGAACTATGCTTTAACAAAATGGCGAATTTCGTGAACAAAAATAACGTGGTGTCACTTCAACGAAAGCAGAACACCCACTGCCCTTTCAAGCGTGGTTCCTCGTTCGCACACCGAAACTTCCGACAGCTCCCTCTAGCGTATCCATCCCGGGCGGTACCGGTCGCTAAAGGCTAGGCTTCCAGGGCATTTGTCATACTTTGGCGGTGAACGGGTTGCAGCTCTCTTGGATGGTATTAATTTTGAATCGGGATATCTCAACATTATTAAAATTTCTTAGTGTTTTATTAAATTTTCTTTAAATTAAAACAATTTAACATGAGAAATATAAAAGTGACAATGTCTACCATAACCTCAAATTTTACTGTCAGTCAATTTGCACGTTGCGCCATTGTATAAAAAAAAACGCCTACTCTAATTTATAATTTAAATGATCTCATGGTAGTTGGTCCAACAATGGTGCAACAGTTTGTTTCTTACCCACAACTTACTATCGTTTGCAGATTAGCAATAAAAGCTTGCCCATTGCCATTTTCCCTTTACCCAGTGAGTATTCCAAGTGCTGGCGAAATCGTCCGATAAAAGTGTACAAGTTATTTTTGTAGTTATTTTGAGCGGAGATGAAATACTTAAAAACAGCAGTTAGTAGTGGGAATTTCCGTGTCGCATCTGGCACAAATTAGGCTTACCCCCTTCGCCGCTTCGACGCGAAGGATCCGGCGTTCGATCTTGCGATACATTTTCGTGTCGGACTTATATTATTGAACGCTACGCATTTTCGTGTCACGACGCATTTTTGTGTCGGACGCGGATTAGGGTTACCCTGTGCAAAAAATCTTACACCGTGCGAAAGGAAGTTTCATTTTCAAAATAAATATGTTTAGTCTAGTCTATAAGTCGGCAACAGCAAAAGACTTATACAAATGCATTAAGATCTTTAAAAATAGTGAAATCTGCCGAATCAGGAAGTTTTCAATATAAAATATGCAAAAATGCATTTGCATATAATTCAGCCTTTAGTTAAAGGAGCCAATATGCAGTGTGGTTCAGCCTTATTAAAATCAAATCAAATCAAGTGAATTTTTATGTTGCTGTCTCCAATAAAATATAATGAATAATGTAGAATTCTTAATCTCTTGTACGACATTAGTTTCTCTAACCCTAATGATGTTTTCTTAATGTAATTTACTGATATACATATGTATCTGTCAAGAGCGTTTAAATTTTTTTTAAATAATAATGTTGTAATCTATTAAATGTTAGACTTTTATTTAGCACTATTAAGACTTTTTACATCTTTATAAATGCCATATCGAGATATTTTTAATAACAATAATATTTCACTAAAATTCTGACTTTAAACACATCTGATTTGGCAGCTAACACTGATCAGCCGCAAGTTTCAATTTCAAGCACCTTTGTTATCGTTTTCTTCTACGCCGAGTTGTAAATGAATGCAGGTCGAAGCAATAAGAGGCGGGTACCAATTTTCGCAACAATTTTATTTCGCAAATAAATAATTTTTGGCAAAAATTATAAAGAAAGAATGTTCATAGAATAATAAGGATTTAATAACACCTTGTATATTTTATATAGGTACATTTATGTAACATACTACAACAACTTAACTAAAAATCAGTTATTTTGATTCTTCTCTGGATGGGCAGCAATCCACTCCAAAGCCCTCAGAATTGCGACAGGAACAGGTGGAGGAGTAGGCAAATGAGCTCCTTGTGGCTGGAAACCATTCTCATCCGCCACATAAGTTAAGGAAATAGGTTGTCCCTCGGGAGACGTATATCCAAAAGATCCTTGTGCAGCTAAAGAAGGTTCAGCACTACCTTGCTGTCTTAAACCTCCTTGCTCTTGAGCAGCAATGCCATCAGAGGTTTCATAACTACAAAAAAACATCTCACAACTTGGACTAAAATTTTGATCTAACATACGCCCATTTGTAGCTGCCATCAGGTTGTACATCCTGTTCTTGACGAACAATTGCAGCACGTTGACCTGAAGAACTGGGAAAGTTTTGAAGCAGATGACTCACGTCTGCGGAGACCAACAATGCCAATGAGGCCAATAATGTCTAAAACGAAAGATTTTCAGGTAAATTTTAAGTTATCTAGTACGTTTATGTTTTTCTGAAATCCGGATTCTGAAACTTCCGACGGGTATTCTACATGTCTGGGATGGGTATTTCAAGTAGAAACTCACCCTTGTAGAACTAGTCTTAGCTACCACAAATTACAGAATGTGCATTTCGGAGAACATAAACCTGTTAATCGTCGTTTAAAAAGTATTTCCATAAAATTCGTTTATCGTTCGACACTGTCAGAATTTTCAAATTTTCGCTTGTGTAAACACTCTCTGTCATGAAATAATGAAAATTACAGATAAACTATTTTTATGGATTTTAAGCAATTTAAAGGCTTTCCGGGGTTGTGTCGAACGATTAAACGTCGTATTACACTCGTACCTGTGTAGATTGAACGCTTTATGCCACTCGTGCTTTTATAAACCCCTTGTGGCATAAAGCGTCCAATTTACACAAGAACTCGTATAATAATCTACTATTTGAACAAAATCTTAATTTGTGTTTGATTTTCAGACAATTTGAATTTTTAATAAAGAATTCACTCACCACTCTTAACATTTTGTACGATGTTCAGCGTCACTAGAACTATGAAGAAAAACTAAAAAAAATGTGGACATTTATAGCAACATTTACTCACACACGAAACCCACCAAACCCTCTCCCCAACTTTAGTAGTGATGGTATTTCGTCATTATTATTATTTTATTGTTTAGTTGCAATCTTCAGTGATCTGATTTATGTGTCCTCGTTGCTAGATTAATTAGGTACTTGCCGAAATTTATAGACAATTGTGAGAAGAAATGCGAGCTAATGTAAAAATTAATTAACAGTTGTTAGAAGGATTAGATGTAGACTCATTTATATGCAAATATTTTCTGTACCATTTCATAACAGTGCGTGATAACCAAAAACATTTAAAATCGCATAACTTTCTTTCTTCGTTCTTGGAATACATCATAAAGCCTAAAATTTGGAATTTTTAATTACACCCGTTAGCGATAGAAAAACAGACAATTTGGTAATTAATTATAATATTATTCGCGTTACGTAGTCGCTAACTTATCTCTCAACAATATGAATGCATCATTATGTAAATAAAGAGAAACAATATTTGGCAGCTAACATTTAAGAATTTTGTAATAAAACAGGAAATATGAATATTAGATATAGTTCAATATTACATTAATTTACAAATTTCTCTCTGGACCATTGCTATTTCCTAGGAAGATACTCTCTAAAACAAACAAAACAGAAATCTTACCAAATGGGTACAACGTGTCGTCTTCACCTACATAGCACTACTCACACAAGGTTTCATGGGAAATACCTGCAATAATTTTAACCACATCAGCAAATAGAGCAAATTATAATACAAAATTGGGGAAAAATCCCCTAGTAGCACCAGTTATCTGCCGCTAGTGAATGAGATAGCAAGGAAGAATGCAAGCAGACAGAAAAGTGTTTTTGTTTTTGGGGCCCAAAAACGCTTCAAGTTCGAATCATTGACGGGTTCGGTAAACAGGATTAGATTTTAAGTTTTTTTTTCTCGGAACTGTATACGTATTGCAAAAAACGCAGAAATGGGTTCACCTTATTTTCACTATTATCCCATAAATTTATTGCAAGTAAATGAGTAAAAATTAAATAATGCTAATTGTTAACATCAAAGATATTCATCAAAATTACACCACTTACTTACTGATCAGAACATTGTATAATTTAAAAAATATTAAAAACCATTGTCCAATATGTATTATCTTTCTCATTTATTATTTAATTAAAAAAAAATCTGATTACAGTTCTTTGGTGGCTACAAACTGTACTACAATAGTACATTATTATACGAGTTTAACAAGAGGCTTCATTGTGATTTTTTTTTTAAGAATAAAAATTTAATTTTTTGAAGTAAAATTTGTAATTTAAATAAAAAGTTATGCAAAGTATCAATTTTTTACTCTTGTTGAATAGAGAATTGAAAAGTGTATTTAAAAACCAAAAAAAAGTTGGGGGTTGCTATTTAAAAAAATTGATGACGGTGTCATAGTTTAAAAACAAACGACGTCATCAACAAAATTTGTATGTCAAAAGACGGTAACTTGAAAACAAAAATCGACCTTTTCGAGCGTTTTTCGCAAAAACATTACATAACTAAATTATGAATTTTGTGCGGAACTTCATGATCACTCTGTATGTATCTATTATACAGCTATGATAGCCGTTATTAAGACACGAGTATGTGTAATGAATACTATAGTGTCTTCATGGCTATTAAATGAGAGTTGTATGCACCATTTTGCTCTACAACCAATTAATTATAATAATGAAGAACTAAAAGAAATAAACAAACGAAAATATCAAAAATTGAAATTACAAAGAAATGTTATTCTTTCTGGAAAGTAATGACATTCTGGATTGTACAGTCGCGGTCACAGAATTTCGTCAGTCACTTATATGTCATTTCAAAAAAAGGGATGTATTCTATGCTTTATTGTCATTATGACGTTTCTAAATTTTTGTCTCTCACGCTGAAGTACTTGTCAAAATGCCAGCAGTATCTAATTTTAATAAATTTGGAATAATACACCTTGCGGAAGATCAACAAACATTGGGGCAGAATTAGGCATACGCCGAACCCCAATAAGGTTAGGAATAATTAAAGACTGCTTCACAGCAAATGTCAGATGAGTGAAAATTACTGACGAAATTCTGTCACCGCAACTGTACAATTATTATTATAGCGCAATTGCATGAGGAATTTTGTAATATTATGGGTGGATGTCGTTGACGTTGAAGGCGCTGTTGATTGCGTTGGTAGCTTCGTTGTATTCAATTGAGTTTAATGTATGTTTCGGCGACTGCTTTGGATTTCCATTCACCGTGACGTTTTAGTGAAGTTGTATCACCACCAGCGTCAATTAATATTGTGGCAGAAGTGTGGCAAAAAAGGCAGTGTCCAGTGTATAATTTGGGATTCGGAAGATGCAATCTTTATTCCCATGTTTCCACATTTCTTTTTTCCTGCGTTTTGTATTTTGATGTACCTCTTACATATTTCGCAATACTTTCCTGTAACGGAGAATTTCCGTGTTGTTTTGGTTTAAAATTATTGATGTAAAATATTGTTATCCATGGAATGTGACAAAAATTTTTGAGTCAGAAAATGTGTTCTTAACAAATTTACTGTTCTTTGTTATGAAAAAATTAAATTTAACTAAACTCTTGTTTATTACAGCCGAATTAATATTATCCCCTTTTTTTTTGCGTATTGACCAGAAGGAACTCCCCGTGATTCCGACCTTCACGAGGTTCCTTGCTGGTCAGGTCCTGTTCGTACATGCAGACGCAACGACCCCAAGATGACCGCCTTCTGCAATCCAGCCGCAAGGTTCTCTGCCGGTTTACGGCAGGCATTTAATTGCTCCAAATGAATAGAGCAAGATCGGAACGGCGAGCATATTTGTGGCAAAAATCTTGTTCTTCCCCGAAAGCTCTGACGACCAGATTCGTCGGAGTAGATTTTTGTACTTGCCGCAGAGAGACTTTTTTACCTGGTGTGACGCTTGGATGTGGCACTGCTCCACACCCAAGTACTTGTAAGTCTCTCCGACGTTCAGATGTCTCAGAACGCTTCCGTCAATGAGTTGAGCATCTTCATCGAAATACTCGCATCGTCCTTTTTTGAGATGAACCTGAGCACATTTGTCCCAACCGAACTCCATGCCAATAGCATCTGTGTACTCCTGCACTATGCGCAATGACTGCGACAGTTCTTTTAAATCATCCATGTAAAACAAGTGCGTGATCTTATGCTTCCGGTTACCGGGTGTACCACAGCTATAACCCTTTGCACCGCGCAAGGCTACGGACAGCGGCAACAGTGAGATGCAAAACAGAAGAGGACTCAAGGAATCTCCCTGGAATACTCCTCTTCTGAATGATATCAACTCTGTCTGAACTCGGTCCCGTCGGGATGTTATCGAGAACCGAGTCTTCCAGAGTGACATCAGTTGTTTGATGCATCTCACCAGTGTATCGGGTATCGCAAGACATTCGAGCAAGTGAATAATTAGCTCGTGAGATGTTGTGTCGAATGCCTTACGATAATCGATCCAAGCCATAGACAGGTTGCGCTTATATTGGACGGCATCCTGCGTGACGCACCTATCGATCAGCAGGTTTTCCTTGCAGCCGTCCACGCCCCTTTTACAGCTTCGCTGTTCGAAAATTTTCGATTACACCGGGTTAATGGCGTGGAATATTCGGTAGTACAGGAGTCTGGTGAAAATCTTGTAGCACGCATTTAGGCAAGTTATTGGCCGGTAGTTCTGAGGCTGAGACAAATCACCCGTTTTAGGTTGTAAAACGGTTCGCCCCTCGACAACCCACTCCGGAATGGGCCGCTCACCATTAAGCCAGGAATTAAATACCTTGGCCAGACGCTTGTGCGTGCTTCGGAATTTCTTCCACCAAAAGGTATTAATTCCGTCCGGGCCTGGTGCGGCAAAATTTTTGATTCCCTTAAGAGTCTTGCCAATTTCTTCCGGGGTTATCGGATTGCACACCACTGGTCTTAATTGAGATCTTCTTACGAAGTTCTCAAATTGTGCAAGGGCTGGAGTGTCTTCACGCAACGGTTTCGATCCCTCGTATATTTCCCTCCAGAAGACTTCGACCTCCTGCACCGCCGGCAATTTCTCTGGGATAGAGTTTGCCCGCTGGAAGAGCCTCGAAGGATTTGTCTTGAACTTGTTGTTCTCGACCAACCTTCGCCTACTCCTTACCAGGGACTTTCTTGCAGCCACAAGACTGCGAACTCTATCCATGCAGTGCTGCTTCTCAACAGCAAGCACCGCTGCATTCAGTGTATGATGGGTCCGGCGAAAAAGACGCGCGATGCGCCGGATTTTTGGTGTGAAAGGTTTCATCTCTTTGATGAATTCCATCACACACTGAATTCGAGAAATATCCTGCCTAGCGGTTTCTATCTTCTTGTCTATCTTTTCAAGGCGACATTCGAATTTCCTCTCAGCCTCAGTGCTCTCACCACGTGGGGCCGAAGAAGAAAGCCTCGTCGCCTCTCGATAGACCATTTCGTTCAGGAGCAGGATGTCTGGATCCTCAGGGAGGTTCCTATCGAGTGATTCGTCCGCTGCAACTACGTCGTTAGCTTTGGGTGGTGTAATTTTGTGGAGAGACTTTCTGTTCGGAGGCATCTCCAAAATTACCGGAACAGCGTGGCGGATCTCCGGCTCGTCCGGCTGTACCTCCACCAACTGCTCCCGTGCTCTCTCGTATTGAATGCGACGAAGATAGGCCACATAGTCGCGGAGTTTTTGTGGCGCGAAAAAGTGATGCTCTGGGTGTTTCTCACCCCACAGAGCATGCATCCTTGCCATGTAACCCCTTCGCCGCGGCTCGCTCGTCTCGTAGCAGTCGAGCAAGTCATTTCTTAGAGTGTTGGTCCACTCAAAGCGTCCATGGGCATTGCCAGAGTCGTCAACGAGTGAATCGTTCTCCGAGACCCCACCACCTTCACCTTGATTCCTATCCGACTGGGACCGGTCGTGGGGGTCTTTCCCTGCTGAGTTAGGAACAACAGTTTAGGGTTCCAATTGGTTGTTAGCCTGACCTCCCAGGTGCGCCAAGAGCTACCGGTCCGATTTGCACCTTTAGCTCGGCAAGGTGGTGGCGCTACTCACCAGGACCAGAGATGTTATGTGGCCTGCCTGCCTATATATATTTTTATTATCATTAATTTTTTATTTTTCAGAATTGTATAAGCAACTTGTGTGTTTGTATTTTCATTTTTTATGCCAAATTCCGCTTTGCCCCGCACTTTGGGACAAAGTAGAAATTTGTCACCAAGAAAATAAAATAGGTACATTCTGATTTTTTCCCTACATAGATACGGCTTTGCAAATATTATAGATAATAATAATGGAAGTAGTGATTAATGTGATAAAATGTTGAATGTTTTTTTTTCTTTTTTCAGTTAGTCCTTTTAGTTAGCTATTCCGCTTTGCCCCACTCTCCCCTACTCATCAGGACTGTGTTCAAAAGCGACGACGGTTGCTGCGTCACTATTGGCTGACGGAATCGGTGTTGCCACATTGGGCAAAAGCACGCCCCCTCTCTTTAAATCGCATCCCGTAACTACCCAATTTTCAAACGCCTAATTCGACGGCATTTTAGGAAAATTTTTCCAATTGACATTGCATAACTTATTAAATGTAGATATGAATTATGACCCACTACTTGTTTTCCTGATTTTCGTATGTAGTATTATACCCCATTGGGTACACCTAACATTGGACATAATTTTTTGACATTTCTTCAAAAAATCATTGTAATCGATACTTTATTGTCAACTGATGATGATGACGTTACGTGTGATCGCAAAAGGTCGGACAGAAATGAAATTTGGTGGGATGGTAGACATAGGTCTCCTGAAGACTGAAGACTCTGCACCGCGACAATTTTGGTAGTTAGCGGGTACTTTTACAACCTAAATTGTTGTAATGCCCTGACAAAATTGTGAGGTGTGGTGACACAAAGAATACAGTTATGTCACATAATGAACAAATAAAATAAATACAGGAACCTTCTACAATTAAACAATATTAAAACAACGTTGTGAAAACTGAAATTAAATTGACTGGTGACAAGTTGGTTAAACAAAAACTATATGAACACTACTCTTAAAGGTTAAATTACATTAAAATGATGATTGAAGTTTACAATTTTTAAATGACACGCTAATGAAAAACTAGACGAAATGATAACTCAAAAGAAATTAACAAAAAATGGTCTCCTACTTATCTTCTGAGCGATACTACGGTTTCCTGCTGGTTTTGGAGCCGTCCTTACAATTACTTTCCTGCGATTAAATCATGAAATTAACCCTGATTCCACGTGAAGATTACGTCATTCCAGGAAAGAATCCCGAGTATATACTTAGCAGCTATTCCATAAGCAAATGGTACTAGAAACAAATCTTCCGGTGAATGCTGGTGAATCTGCCTCTTTTTCCTCCGAATCGACACCTAATCGATTTTATCCGCTAACGCGATTTTGTTATTGAAATAACTGAACACCCCAGTCGTATTATCCGTATTTTACGCAATTCTCATGAACCTACTCTTGTCCAGGACAAAGGACCTCGGTTAGATGTCAATCGAAAAAGAAGGTTGTAGGTTCGTCGCGCGGCATTGCAAGAAATATCGTGCCTTTTTTGTACATACCGGTTATCTCTAAAACGTTGATTCGTTCCTGAATCTGGATGGTGAATGCGCGGCCAAAATTCAAATTTTAACAGTACCCATGGGAGGAGACAAATTTAAATAGACTAAAAGTCCGATTTAAGCGCCATCTACAGGCGCCTGTTACGTTTATTCAACGAAGACCTCATTCTTAATAAGGAATATAATTTTGGATATTTCCTCAAGTCCACTGTATGTTTATTGATAACCTAGATTTTAAAATTAAGTAATGAATCAATGAGTAATTGAGTATTTTTTTGGATAATTCATAATTGACGGTAATAAATCGTTTGTTGGCGTGTTCGGTGATGTCATTAGGTGGTGTTAAATTTTCACTATGGCTTTCATCAAGAGACATTTTCACTGATTTTAATTATTTTAATAGAACAAATTAGGAAAAATGTTGCGGAAATATGATCGAAACTGGGCAATTGACAATTTTTTTGTTTTTTCGGATGTGCATGGCAACCTTTGATATTATATTATGTTGGGCACACGCTACATTTCTATTGATTATGAACTTATTTTCTTTGTAAAATGCTGCGTGTACCATAGGGAAAAATTTTTCACTTTCCACTAAAATACTGAGAACAAGGGAAATTCGTGAGGCGAGAGCTGACTAATTAGTGTATATAGTGAGATAAGACTGTGTAGATAAGGTACTATATCTACACGAGCGTAAACCGGTGTTACGAATTTTGCGTATCCTCTCTACACGTGCAGTTAGGGACATAGTCTAGGCAATGGGTACAAAAAGCGGGTTTTGATCGCACAAGGTCGGACAGAAATGAAATTTGGTGGGATGGTAGACATAGGTCTCCTGATAGTACACTTGAGGTTGCGACCTCGAGGGCTTGCCGCTCGAGGGGTGCGAGGGTGAAAACTCTGTACCGTGACGCTTTTCGGAAAATAGCGCCGTTGTTGTAAGTGCTATCGAAAAAAAGTTCAAATAAAATATGTAGAGAACAGAATTGTGCATAATTTTGGTTGTATTGATTTTTTTTTTGTTTGCGACCAACACTTTCCGTTCTACGGGGCGCCAAAGTTGGGGGTTGATTTGGACATTCCAACAAAATCAAATTTTTTTCAGCGCGGATTACAACGGAGATCGACTTCAAATAATCCTGCAGTATTTTTTTTCTGAAAGACCAATGTTTTCCAAGTTTGTGGATGTCCCATCTAATGGATTAGGTTGTATATTACAAAAGATATGATTTTTTTTAAGTGTGCCTCTCTATACTCCAAAATAGGTTCAAAGTTGAAAAATTCTTAGGTTTATCGCTTATAACTCGAAAACTATGTGTCCTACGTAAATAATCATTAGAACAAAAATTAAAGCTGATCAAATTTACTACAAAAATCACTCCCTAAGAAGATACTAAATTGAATCGTTCTCGAGATATGTGCCGATGAAAATCTACTCCAAGCAACTTAGACTTTTTAGAAGAAATAATTTATAAAGTTTAGAAATTTTGGTTATGAACTTCCAGCAGGCACCCAAATAAAGATCCGAAAAGTTCCCACTCCCCCGAAAAGTTTCCACTTCTGCTCAAAAAGCCGCTCCCGAACGTGACGTCATGAAGAATTTCTGCTTTTTTCTCGTAAACTCTGAAGAGAAAATGTTACAGGACTTATGTTCTCCATTAAATTCAGAAAGGCTTCATGACGTTACGTTGGGGAGCGGTTTTTTGGACAAAAGGTGATGAAGTTCCCCCAGGGGGAGCGGGAACTCTACGAATTTTTGTTTGGGTGCCTGATGGGAGTTCATAACCAAAATTTCTAAACTTATAGTATATCACTTAAATGTCCATTTCTAGAATTTACCTATAAATTCATTACATATTTTCTTTTTCGCAATAAATGATTCAAACCAATTAAGGGAGCTTCCATTCATTACGTGAGTGGATTTTGGCGATTCTTGGTGGCGATAATAGTTAGTAGATTGTTTTATTAGGAGTAAAAGTGGGACTTTTCATGGCAAGTCTGTAGGTTTGACGACCGAGCGTGCAAGGCCGGTAACTACAAACGAGCCACGAAAAGTCCCACTTTTATACCTAATCAAACTTCAACTTTCTTCAAGTCGCTTCAAGTCCTTTCAAAACATTTCAAGTCGCCTCAAATCCAGTCAAAATATTTCAATTCTATTCAATTCGCTTCAGGTCTTTCAAGTCCTTTCCAATCGTTTCAAGTTTCTCGAAGTCGCTTCACCTCTCTTCAAGTCGTTTCAAGACTCTTCACGACATTTCAAGACTTTTCCATCAGCTTCAATTTCCTTCAGAACATTTCAAGTCACCTCAAGTCCTTTCAATTCGCTTCAAGTTGTTTCAACACTCTGCAAATATTTCTTCAAACATTTTAAGTCGCCTCAAGTCCCTTCGAAACATATCATGTCGTTTCAAGTCGCTTCCACTCCCTTCAAGATATTTGAAGTCTTCCCAAACTCTTCAAGACATTTCAAGTCGCTTCAAAGTGCCTTCAAGTCGTTTCAAGTTTCTTCAAAGCGCCTTCAAGTCGTTTCAAGTTTCTTCAAATTGCTTTATCTCTCTTCAAGTCGCTTTAAGTCCCTTCGAAATATTTTCAAGTCATTTTAAGTCTTTTCAAATCTTCAATTGCTTTCAAAACATTTCAAGTTGCCTCAAGTCCCTTCAAAACATTTCATGTCGTTTCAAGTCGCCTCAAGTCTTTGAAGTCGTTTCAAGACATTCACTTTGTGTGCCTAGGCAGCAACTATGGTTAATTACGCGGCAGATAAAATACTTTGTCTGTCTAGGCAGAGAAATGGACATTTGTTATTGCCCATTGACGTATACAGCAAACGTTTTTCTGACGTTTGTGGCTAATCTATATATATAAAAGAAAGTCGTGTTAGTTACACTATTTATAACTCAAGAACGGCTGAACCGATTTGGCTGAAAATTGGTGGGGAGGTAGCTTAGGACCAGGAGCAGGAAATAGGATACTTTTTACCGATCTGGGGGCCCAGGGGGGGCCCTTAGGCTCGACCGATTTTTTGGGTCGACCGATTCTTATGATTTTTTTTTGTATATTTGGTAGGTATGAGAATAGGTGGTAAGCAATTTTTCACATAGACATGGTGGCCCAGAGGGCCCCTTCGGGCTGGACCGATTTGTCGGGTCGACTGATTTTTGTGTTTTTTTTTTGTATATTTGGTAGGTATGAGAATTGGTCGTAAAGTATTTTTCACATGGACATGGGGGCCCAGTGGGACCCTTAGGTTGGACCGATTTTTTGGCTCGACTGACTTAATAAGGGTTTTTATGATATTTGATTTGTTGGATTTGTCTCCGCCCCCAATAGCAGAATAACTGTTGAACCATCGACAGGGGGCTCAGGTCAGGTCAGGTTTTGGGTTTATATCTCAAGAACGGCTGGACCGATTTTTATTATCTTTGATTTCCGCCAGTGGGGGTTGTAACACACACCCCAAAGGGGTGGGGGTGCGGCCACGCACCACTTTTAGTTTGTAGTTTTTAGTGAGAATAAAGTAAGCTTTGAACCGAGCAACATCGTCTTACTTCTCCATGTTCAAAAATTCTTGAACAGATAGTACCTTATCTACACAGTCTTATCTCACTATATACACTAATTAGTCAGCTCTCGCCTCACGAATTTCCCTTGTTTTCAGTATTTTAGCGGAAAGTGAAAAATTTTTCCCTATGGTACACGCAGCATTTTACAAAGAAATTAAGTTCATAATCAATAGAAATGTAGCGTGTGCCCAACATAATATAATATCAAAGGTTGCCTGCACATCCGAAAAAACAAAAAAATTGTCAATTGCCAGTTTCGATCATATTTCCGCAACATTTTTCCTAATTTGTTCTATTAAAATAATTACAATCAGTGAAAATGTCTCTTGATGAAAGCCATAGTGAAAATTTAACACCACCTGATGACATTACCGAACACGCCAACAAACGATTTATTACCGTCAATTATGAATTATCCAAAAAAATACTCAATAACTCATTGATTCATTACTCAATTTTAAAATCTAGGTTATCAATAAACATACAGTGGACTTGAGGAAATATCCCAAATTATATTCCTTATTAAGAATGAGGTCCTCGTTGACTAAACGTAACAGGCGCCTGTAGATGGCGCTTAAATCGGACTTTTAGCACAGCTTAGGAAACAAACAGCAGGCTAACTCCAACGCTAACTCCCACTGGCGGAAACACTTAGCGCAGACCGCCGCGCAGGTCGCCATCGGAGAGGAGAACGGTTCATAACGTGTCGATATCGCACAGAGGTGTATTCGGAATATTTTTATCCGTCCGCGTGGCTTGTGTGAATGTCGCATTTGGCAATCCATCCGGCGCCGGCTATTCGCCGCGTGAAAAGATAATATATGCAAGCCGGATGGCATGATCCGCCCATTTTCAACCTTTCGGAGAAAGGTGCTTTTAGGTTTATGATGTTTTCAAGAAATGGCCGGATTTTCCATCTGTCCCGTACTTTTTTATTTAAAAAATCCAAAAAATTCTTTAAAAATTAAATTTGGTAGTCAAGTTCTTTGAAAACAAGCGGCATTGCATTTTTTTGACGGCGAATTTGTGATAAATTTAGTACGTCAAAAAGCTTGTCCATTCTTTCCAAGAACTCTGAAGTTTTTGATATATTCATTTTAATAAACTTCCAAAACATTATTTCATTGCCTAAATAAAAATCTGCAAGGATTTCTTTCAATGTTACAGAAGGACAGGATGTATGACAAAATAAAAGGCCCGAGGTTGCTTCCAATTTGAATATATTGAATATATATTTGAATATACCTCTTAGCAACAATACACACGCTGTCAGAAAGGGCTAAAATATTTTTTAGGCGATGATTACGAAAAAGGTGATTTTACGTCCTTTTTTGGAGCCCTAAAGTTTTACTTTTTCAAACTCCACTTTTTTGGGATTGATCTGTGAGAATTTGACAGATGTGTACAAAAAAGTAAACTTTACGGCTCCAAAAAAAAAGAGGCCATACAAATACCTTTTTGGTAGTTTGGTAATATTATGTTCTACTTTATTTAAAAATTCGTTTTCATAATTATTGTATCGTAATCTGTGATAGGTAAATAATTATTTTCGTAATTAATGTGTGAATTATGTAGATCAAATTGTATTTACTTTATTATTTATTAAATTATTTATTTATACCAAAATGCCAAAATAAACAAATATAAACAATCAGTCTCCATATCAAATTATATTCGGAGTTGAAAAACTTCGTTCCTGGAATTGTACGTTAGGAGCAATAATTCTGAGTCCGGGCCTGGCGTCTCATCTGCAATGGCGGTTCCGAGGTCAAATTTTTACGCTCACTTAGATCAAAGGCGGCGCGGAGAGTTAGCCTGCTGTTTGTTTCCTATGCTGTGCTTTTAGTCTATTTAAATTTGTCTCCTCCCATAGGTACTGTTACAATTTGAATTTTTGCCGCGCATTCACCATCCAGATTCATGAACGAATCAGCGTTTTAGAGATAACCGGCATGTACAAAAAAGGCACGAGATTTCTTGCAATGCCGCGCGACGAACCTACAGCCTTCTTTTCCGATCGACATCTGACCGAGGTAACATCTCATCGTAATTTTTGTCCTGGACAACAGTAGGTCTAGAGAATTGCGTAAAATACGGATAATCATTTTAATGTAATTTAACCTTTAAGAGTAGTGTTCATAAAGTTTTTGTTTAACCAACTTGTCACCAGTCAATTTAATTTCAATTTTCACAACGTTGTTTTAGTATTGTTTAACTGTAGAAGGTTCCATTTTTTGTTACGTTTCTTTTCCACGGTTTCTTTGTTCGATCCCAGCGAAAGCTTATTTTTTGTTTTCATTCTCGGTTGTCACTCCCAATGTGTTGACATGTTTATGACACGTCACCGATTTCGAACTACGTACTATTTACATCTTTTATAGCTCTGATTTTACTTGACTATTCGTAATTAAACAAAAATTGTCGTTTTGATTTAATTAGCACGAACTCATCTTTAAAAATTATGCATTCCGGGATGTTATACCTCAATATCACCAATCAAATTGTACTGCAATGCACTTACCAATTTGCCAATCGGTTTTGCCACGCCATCGTCCTTTGATTTCGTCTCGACTTCCACACTGCTTATTGCTCCCACAAAAATTCAGACCTCAGGTACTACGGTGTTTTGCCCACTGATACACCTGCACTCTAGCTTTTATTTTTGGCACTTTGGGTTCATAATTCCACTTCTGATGTCGGAGATTGACCCTCCCCCTCTATGCTGGCTCACCACGCACTTTATTAACAACAATAACAACAAAAACCGAGAGATACTGTAAAACGGGTGATCCCGGGTGCACGTCTCTCGTGACACTGTCCGTTGCGTCAAGTGGTCTCCCGTACTACCCGATTCCACCCAAGTGTATGCAACCAACTTGGCGTTTCACAATATCCCGACATGTTCATTATGTGACTTTTGGGGCATAACTGTATTCTTTGTGTCACCACACCTCACAATTTTGTCAGGGCATTACAACAATTTAGGTTGTAATAGTACCCGCTAACTGCCAAAATTGTAGAAGCCATAAAGGGTCTGTCCTGAACAAGTCCGACCAGGTTTTTTGGCCGTTGATCCTGGGTAATTTCTAATTCGATGTCGGAACTCTGAATCGTTTGTAGACGACCTACATACATACCTGACAGGGTGTTGTACTCGGTAGAACTGCGATCTGTTGAGCCTCAGTCCTCAGCTTGGGGATTCGCCTTGTCGAATAGACGAGACCCCGCACAAAAACACAAGGTACCGACAAGACTATGGACATGTGAAGTCTCTTGACACATTATTACAGATTAATGTATGAATCATTTATACAGACCTTTTCAATCGAAACGAGCCTTCCTCAATAACTTTTTAGGAACGGATTTGTTTTGTATTAAGCTTGCTTGCAATTAACGATAAACTTGCAATAAATATTAGTAGACAATTTATTATTGATTAGATTAGTATTTTAAATAATTTTGACGTCATTCATACACATTCGTATTATGTAATTATGTAATAGCACAAAAAATAAAATAATAAATTATATTATTAAACTGTAATGAAGTAGCTTTTATGTACTTTGCTTATTGTTATAATAACTTCCCCGACCACTGGATTGGTAGACGAGGTCCTGTAGAATGGCCAGCTCGATTTTAAACCCCTAGATTTTTATTTGTGGGGACACCTTGTGGGGTCGTGAAGGTGCAGTGTCGAATTGTTTGCAGTCTTGCGGGTTTTTTATTTTAGTAACAATATTATACACTATATACAGGTTCAGCCTCGTCACAGAAAAAGAGATATATATTCGTATTCTTTTTCCGCGAGGGTAGCACTCCTGGATTGGGGGGATCGCGCCTGCGCCGTCGCGGTTTTGTCGCGTTAGAAGATGTCTGTGTTACCGGCGATTACAGGTCGCTACAGTACCCCCTCTCCAGTGAGCTGCGAACGAAATGAAAATATGTAATGGGTATATATACAACACAATATACAAACATTGCACCTAGATATCATATTAGAAAGTTAATAATAAACGGTTTTCACTAGGTCTGCGTATCTCGATGGAAATCTTACACTTCTCCCCGAACGAGTTGTGATTGGGATGTCGTGATTTTGTGGTGATTTTGGTGGTGCGGTTGGCACCGGGGTTGGCAACACATTTTCTACCGTTCGGTGTGGTGGGTCTGGCGTTGACTGTTGTGACCTTGGCTCGTCTTCCGATATTTCTAGGTGGGCAGTTTTCAGGCGGTCGATTGATACGTTTTCTTTGCGCCCTTTGTACAAAATGGTGAAGTATTTGTCTCCGGCTTGCAGCACCTTGAAGGGGCCTTCGTACGGGTTCTGCAGTGGTTTTCTGACATGGTCGACTCGGACGAATACAAATTTGCTCTCTTGTAGATTCCTTGGAACGTACACGGTTGGTTTTGAGTGGGGTTGCGTTTTTGAGTAGTAAATGCGCCGCATCTTCTCTTTAATTCTGCTTGCGAATTCTGATGTCGCCTTGGGTGAGGGGAAAGGTTCTTCAGGCTGAGTGACCAGATCGGCGGGGAGTCTAAGTGTAGTTCCAAACACTAGTTCTGCTGGGGATACTTCGATGTCAGATTTGATGTCTGTCCGTAGGCCAAGGAGCACCAGGGGTAATGCTTGTGTCCAGGAGTTGTCCAGGCATCGTAGGGCTTCTTTGAGTCGACGGTGGAACCTTTCAACCAATCCATTGCTTTGTGGGTGGTAGGATGTGGTCCGTATTCTGGTTACTCCCAATAGCTGTCGAAGTTGCGAGAATAGTGCCGATTGGAACTGTGTACCCCGGTCCGTGGTGATGACTTCTGGGACCCCAAATCTAGAGATCCAATGGTCACAAAAGCTTTGAGCACAAGTTTCTGCAGTGATGTCAGACAGTGGTATTGCTTCTGGCCATCTAGAAAACCGGTCGATTATTGTAAGGAGGTATTGTTTACCTTCTGAGTAGGTTAAGGGTCCCACAATATCCATGTGTATATGTTGGAAACGAGCGTCGGGTTCTAGGAATGTCCCGATTGGAGCATGTGTGTGTCGATGGACCTTTGATCGTTGGCATGCCAAGCAGGTTCGAACCCAAGTTGCGGTGTCTTTTCTCATGCTTGGCCAAAAATACTTCCTGGATACTTGTTTGACAGTGTTTTTTACGCCTGGATGTGCTAGATTGTGGAGCGTCTTCACGACCTTTTGACGAAAAGCTGGTGGTATGTAAAGGCGGTTTCCATGGGACGATTCGTACCATAAGGGTGTACCTTCTGTCGCTGTTGGAAGTTCGATGAACCGAAATTTTCCCATGGTCTTCAACCTTTTTAGATCTTCGTCTTCCTGCTGTGCTTTGGCGACGTCTTCTAGGGACACGTCGCTTTTTTCAACGGCCTGTATTCTCGACAAGATGTCCGCAGTAGTGTTTTGTGCCCCTTCAACATATTGGATATCGGTCGAGAATTGCGAGATGAGGTCTAGGTGGCGGCTTTGGCGTGGGCTACACTTGTCCACTTTTTTCTTAAAAACGAAGATCAACGGTTTGTGGTCTGTGTAGATGGTGAACTCTCGCCCTTCTAGGAAGTGTTTAAAGTGAAGGATACTCTTATAGATGGCGAGCAACTCTCTGTCATAGGTGCTGTATTTCCTTTCCGCAGATGACAGTTTTGTGGAAAAGAATGCCATTGGTTTCGGAGCATTTTCCTCCCATTGGTGTAAGACTGCACCCACTGCGGTATCCGAGGCGTCGGTTGACAGAGTTAACTTGCATCGTGGGTTTGGGTACGTTAGCGTTGTTGCGTTTGTGAGGTCTTGTTTGGTTTTCTGGAATGCTTCCAACGCTTCTTCTGTGGGTGTGATTTTTACGTTTCTTCTTGCACATCCGTTGAGCAGTGCGTTTAAGGGACTTTGAGTGTGGGCTGCTTGAGGTAGCCAGCGACGGTAGTAGTTTACCATTCCTAAAAAACGTTGTAATTCCTTCGACGTTTGAGGGAACTGGACTTTGTTGATAGCCTCTGCCTTGCTGGGTAATGGTTGGATGCCGTCAGTGGTGATTTTCACTCCCAGGAATTCCAATTCTTGGACACCGAAGGTGCATTTTCTTGGGTTAATGATTATCCCGTGCTGGCTCAATCGGCTAAAGACTGTGTCGACGTGCTGCAGATGTTCTTCTAGCGTCGTGGAAGCGATCAAAATGTCGTCGATGTAGGCGTAAACGCAGTCTAATCCTTGGAGGATTTGATCTAAGAACCTCTGAAATGTCTGGGCTGCGTTTCGAAGACCGTACGGCATCCTGATAAATTCAAAGAGACCAAAAGGTGTGGTGATGGCCGTCTTTGGTTGGTCAGCGCGGCTGACGGGTATCTGCAGGTAAGCTTTGATTAGATCAAGGCGTGTGAAAATTGTCTTACCGCGTAGGTTATTCGCGAAGTCCTGTATATGTGGAATCGGATACCTATCCGGTGTTGTGATTGCGTTGAGACTGCGATAATCTCCGCATGGCCTCCAAGTCCCGTCGTTTTTCTTCACCATGTGGAGCGGACTGGCCCAAGGTGATGACGATGGTCGTACTATGCCATCTTTTTGCATTTGCGTGAATTCGGCTTTGGCGTCTTTTAGTTTATCGGGCGCGAGGCGTCTTGGCTTTGAATGAACCGGGGGGCCTCTTGTTTCGATGTGGTGCTCGATGTCGGTTTTGGGTTTTGCCGGAACTGTCGTTGGTCGAAGAACGTCGGGATATTTGCGCAGGAGCTGTTGGAAGGGTTCGTCGGCGTTCTCGAAGATGGCGCGAATTCCGAACTGGTCAGTCTTTTTACACCTCGCGCGTGCCGTTTGCGTCTTGTTGCCTACGAATATTTTTTTCGCCCTCAAGTCTACGACTAGCCCGAAGTTGCCGATAAAGTCCGCGCCTAAAATTGGGTCCGTCACATTAGCCACTAAAAATGTCCATTCGAAGATTTGTCCTAACCCAAGGTCAATTTTTAAGATACGCTGTCCGTACACTTTAATATCACTTCCGTTGGCAGAACGTAGGTGGAATCGCGTACCGAAATTGTCTGTGGCACAACGTTTATTGTCTTTGAATTTGGCGGGGACGATACTTAAGTCGGCGCCGGTATCGACCAAAAAATGTATTTTCGACCGAACGTCTGGTACAAAAAGACGGCGCGACCAAGTGTTGGGAACAGAATTTGCCCCTATTTCTGCTCCGCATCCCCGTTTTTTGTGCCACTGAAGTTGCACGGTCTGACGCACTTCTTTGCTTCTGCGCCGAATTTATGGTGATACCAGCAATGTTCAAATTCCTTTTTTCTATGTTGCGCGCTTTTGCTTCTGTCGCGCTTAACAAAGCTTTTGTGGGGGTTATGCTTACCCTGATTGTCCAGCCGTCTGATCAGCGCGCTTATTTGTTCGGTCAGACTGTTGATGGCGTCGTTTGTTGTGTCCCTTGAGGTACTTGCCGAGGGCTCATCTTTTCTTGAGGGGCTGCGCCCGCGGCCGTGTACTGCGGAAATAGTTACGGTTGGCGTCGTCTCCAAGATTTTGTCCGCGATGTCTGCAAGCGCTGTTAGCTGTACTGTTTCTCCCACCGATACAAGCACTGGCTGGATATTGGCTGGCATTTGCTGCAGGAACAGTTCCTTGAGGGTGTTCTCGTTAACCGGCTTGGAGTCTCCTTCTCCCACGAGGGATTTCATGTGACGTAGTAATTGTGACGGCTTCCTACTCCCTAATTCCAGTCCCGACAGGAGTTGTCTTACTTTTTGTGTCTCTGATAAGGACAAACGTCTGATGATTGCCTCCTTCAACCTCGTGTAAGGGGTTGTGTCCTCCGGTTTTGTGGATACGATCACGTCCGCAATCTCGTGGGCTACCTCTGGGGATAGGACTGCAAGCACATGGTTGAATTTTGTTCTTTCCACTGTTACTCCTGCGAGGGAAAATTTGGCCTCCACTAACGAGAACCACAGCTCGGGTTTGGAAGTCCAAAACGGCGGCAAAGTACCAACGGACGCGGAGATTTGTCCCTCTTTGGTTTGTTGTTTCTCTGTTTCTGGTGGTGGTTGTTGTTCTCCTGTGGGTGGTTGCTTTTCTCCCGCTTCTGTCATGGTGGCGGGTACTTGGCGCTTGTTGTACACTCTTGTTCACGACGACCACGTGCTGCTTCTTCTTTTTAACGTCGGGGTCACCAATTGTGGGGTCGTGAAGGTGCAGTGTCGAATTGTTTGCAGTCTTGCGGGTTTTTTATTTTAGTAACAATATTATACACTATATACAGGTTCAGCCTCGTCACAGAAAAAGAGATATATATTCGTATTCTTTTTCCGCGAGGGTAGCACTCCTGGATTGGGGGGATCGCGCCTGCGCCGTCGCGGTTTTGTCGCGTTAGAAGATGTCTGTGTTACCGGCGATTACAGGTCGCTACAACCTCAAGCGCAAAGCGTATGCGACACAACCAGCTTCTCTGGAAGATTTGAGGCAAAAGATTAAGAAAAAGATTTAAGAATTGGCTGTATCAGTGCATGGAAGTCGATGGGAAGGGTGAATCGTTTTGAACATTTGATATAAAATCAAATTTAGTGTTCAATGGTACAGTTGCTTTATCGCTCAGGAAATTAGACACGAATATTTGGTTTTCAGATTATTTATCACAATATCAATAATAAATTGTCGAATAATGTTTATTGCAAGCTTGTTATCGTTAATTGCGAGCATTCCTAAGTAGGTACTGTAACGTTGCCTGAGCCGGGCGGGTTCGAGGATTTAAAGAAATACTCTGGTGCACACCGTAGTTACAAACTTTTATTAAAAAGACTAACAATAAGACTAACTTTTCACTTGATCCCTTCTTATACCGCTCCCTTCGTTCTCGATTTCTTCTATTCCCGGAATCATGAGATCATGTTTCCGACGCAAAGGATTATTCCAGAAGAATGAGATCAGTCTCTTGTACGAGCGTGGTATAGCATGAAATCACCGCCACAGAGTCTTCTAGAGCATCCCATGTGATTAATTATTCCCAGACGTTCTCATGTGGACTATTCCAGATTAATTACGTTACCATACGTGGTGAGATCATCATGACATCATCCGCTTCCGGGCCGTCGCGCCGTCGTCTCACTGCCCCCTTTTTAAAGATTGTTCGTGCCGAACAATCTACTTCAATCCTGTTGATTTGTCCCGGAGTAGGGTGCCAAGCGATCCAGGTGAACCACCTTCATCTTGGCTCGGGGATTGCGTTGAATCCGGTACACTACGTCGTTGATCCTCTTTACAACCGTGTACGGGCCGTCCCAACTGGGTTGTAACTTTGGGCAGCGACCTTTCTTTCGCTGAGGGTTGAACAACCATACCAAGTCTCCATCACTAAATCCTGCCGAATTCACCCTAAGATCGTAACGCGTCTTCATCCGGTCGCTCGCCACGCGAATGTGACTGCGCGTTAGTTCAGGATCTTCAGGATCTTCGCCGATGTCTGGTGGGTCGTCTCGTGAATTGCCGCTCTGTACGCCAGCAAAAACAAAGGTAGACGCCGGTCCCAGTCCCGCTGATGTTGATCGACCACCTTGGACAAGTGTTGTTCCATAGTCTTGTTGAAACGCTCGACCATTCCATCCGACTGAGGATGCAGGGGTGTCGTCCTTGTCTTCCGCACGCTCAATAGTTCTCAGACGCCCTGGAACACTCCAGATTCAAAGTTCCGCCCTGGTCCGAGTGCATTTCCAGTGGAAGTCCGTAGCGGCAAATCCAATTTTCTACCAACACCCTGGCAACCGTCACAGCTTCTTGATTGGGTAGAGCATAGGCTTCGGGCCACTTGCTAAAGTTGTCGATGACCACCATTAAAATTTAAATATATCTATGTCGAACTCCACAAACTTTAATAACTGTAAGATTACTAATGGTACATGTTTCGGCAGAATACTTCTGCCATCATCAGCCCTAATTTAACAAGAGATTAATGATACAATTGATGAATTACAAGAGGGGTTCTTACCTTAAAGAATATAAAAAATTATGACATTGACGTAATTTAAAAAAGATTTTTAAATTTTTAAAATTTTTAAAAGATTTCGTAAAAACAACATTTTATAAATGTAAAAATTAAAAATGGATCAAAGAGAATCTGGTAAGTTTGTTTGAGTGAAAAATTAAAATAGTGAATTAATAATGGGATTATTGAAGTTATTCTGTTCATTTAAACAAGATCTGTTTTCCAGTTTCAAGGCTTTCCTTATTTCCAAAGTCTCGAGAAAATCTAATTTCCGGCCTTTATTGCATTTATGAATCAATTTTGAATTTGATGGTGAAAAACTATGTTTCGTTATTAATATATGATTGGCGAAAGAAGAAGGTGTTGATGGTGGAGGATCAAGATCTGTGTTGTTATAGATGTGCCTGAAATGTTCTTTAATACGGTCTGATATTTTGCGACCTGTCTGACCTATGTAGAATGACTCACAAGTAGAGCAGCTTAATTTGTATACACCTGATGATGATTTGTAATCTAATGGATCTTTATTTTTAATAAAAAATCTGGATAAGTTGTTATCTGTTTTAAATGAAACTTTAAAACCGTTTTTCTTAATTATTTTAGAACATTTCTCTGAGACGACGCCAAAATATGTTAATGAATTTGAAAAGGAAATTGTTTCTGAAGGATTTTTAACCAAGTAGTGTGTGTATTTGAATTTGTTACAGTATCTATAGTATAATTTATTTATAGTTTTTAAAGAATATCCATTATTTGAAGCGATTTGTTTAATGTTATTAAGTTCTGTTTGAAAAGATGAATCTGATAGTGGTATAGAAAATAATCGGTGGAAAAAGGAATGAAAAGCTGCAAATTTATGGGAAACAGGGTGACAAGAGTCAAAAGGTATTACGCAATCTGTGATACTAGGTTTTCTATAAATGTCAAATTCAAAAGTATTATTATTTCTAATGATTAACAAGTCTAAAAAGGGGATTTGGGAATTGATTTCAATTTCAACGGTGAATTTAATGGATTGGTTTAATGAATTTAAGTTGCTGAGTGCGTTATCAAGTTCAGAATCAGATCCTTTGAATAAAACAATTATGTCATCTACATATCTGTACCAAAAGAGAAAATGATCTTTAAAAGGTGAAGAAGTTAAAAACTGATCTTCCAAGTTATTCATGAATATTTCTGCTAAAAGAGGTGACAAATTAGAGCCCATTGCTAAGCCTGAGTCTTGTGAATAAAAATTATTATTAAATTGAAAGAAATTTTGATCTAGGACAGTCTCACAAAGTGAATGTAAATTTAGGGCATGTATGGTTGGCATATTAGAATTAAATAGTAGGTTTTTTAAAATTAATAAGCAAGATTTGGGTGGGATGCTGGGGAATAAATTAACTACGTCAAATGAAACAAGTCTAGTGTCTGATGGAATTTGGAAATTTCTAATTTTGGAGCAAAGATCTATTGAGTTTTTTATTGCAAATTTGTTATTAAAATCTAAATGTTGTCTAAGAATTGTATTAAGCCATTTTGAAAGTATTGATACAGGTGAATTAACAAAAGAAACTACTGGTCTAATGGGAAAAGGTTGAGTTTTATGTATTTTAGGTAGACCGTATAGTCTAGGTATGCAAGGATTCATGGGTATTAGTGTGAAAGCTTTTGGGTCAAAATATTTAATAGTTTCTGAAACGTCTTTGAGCGTAGATTTAAGGTTGGAAACAAATTTTGAAGTAGGATCTTTTTTGAGTTTTGTAAAGTCACCAGATTTTAAGAAATTCTCTACTTTGTTTAAGTAATCTTGTTTGTTAAGTATTACCAAACAATTACCCTTGTCAGCTTTACTAATACAAATGTTGTTTTCTTTAATTTTTGTTTTTAAGCATTTAATCATGTTTGAATCTGAAATGTTCTTTGTGATATTGTCTTTAGATAAGGTAGTTAATGTAGTTACTAGTGATGGAATGGTATCGGGTATCAATGGTGTATTATAATGATTGGTGATGATTTCTGTTTCAACTGCAAGTGTTTCTTTTACGTGTTGGATTTACGTGAGGAGACCTCAAATGGCTTTACTTTGAAATCAATTTCTCCCTGGACCACCTACAGTTCGACTATGTGGACAGACTTATTAGAGATAGATTACAAGACTTAGCACATAGGAAATACGAGAATCTAGTAAGAAAGTTAGATCACCTTTGCTTTGAACAATTAAACATGCCATTTAAAGATAAGAGGTCCACCTTAGACCATCATGTAGAATCTTTACCTATTCAAAGTAGTCAAGCTATAGATCATAAATTTCACAATAGAGTTTTAAATGACAGTAATACCTTATTTTCAGAGTCTGAAATTAATTTTCTTTCCAAAGGCCTTAAATACAATGTCCAACCATTAAATATCCAACACGTAAAAGAAACACTTGCAGTTGAAACAGAAATCATCACCAATCATTATAATACACCATTGATACCCGATACCATTCCATCACTAGTAACTACATTAACTACCTTATCTAAAGACAATATCACAAAGAACATTTCAGATTCAAACATGATTAAATGCTTAAAAACAAAAATTAAAGAAAACAACATTTGTATTAGTAAAGCTGACAAGGGTAATTGTTTGGTAATACTTAACAAACAAGATTACTTAAAACAAAGTAGAGAATTTCTTAAAATCTGGTGACTTTACAAAACTCAAAAAAGATCCTACTTCAAAATTTGTTTCCAACCTTAAATCTACGCTCAAAGACGTTTCAGAAACTATTAAATATTTTGACCCAAAAGCTTTCACACTAATACCCATGAATCCTTGCATACCTAGACTATACGGTCTACCTAAAATACATAAAACTCAACCTTTTCCCATTAGACCAGTAGTTTCTTTTGTTAATTCACCTGTATCAATACTTTCAAAATGGCTTAATACAATTCTTAGACAACATTTAGATTTTAATAACAAATTTGCAATAAAAAACTCAATAGATCTTTGCTCCAAAATTAGAAATTTCCAAATTCCATCAGACACTAGACTTGTTTCATTTGACGTAGTTAATTTATTCCCCAGCATCCCACCCAAATCTTGCTTATTAATTTTAAAAAACCTACTATTTAATTCTAATATGCCAACCATACATGCCCTAAATTTACATTCACTTTGTGAGACTGTCCTAGATCAAAATTTCTTTCAATTTAATAATAATTTTTATTCACAAGACTCAGGCTTAGCAATGGGCTCTAATTTGTCACCTCTTTTAGCAGAAATATTCATGAATAACTTGGAAGATCAGTTTTTAACTTCTTCACCTTTTAAAGATCATTTTCTCTTTTGGTACAGATATGTAGATGACATAATTGTTTTATTCAAAGGATCTGATTCTGAACTTGATAACGCACTCAGCAACTTAAATTCATTAAACCAATCCATTAAATTCACCGTTGAAATTGAAATCAATTCCCAAATCCCCTTTTTAGACTTGTTAATCACTAGAAATAATAATACTTTTGAATTTGACATTTATAGAAAACCTAGTATCACAGATTGCGTAATACCTTTTGACTCTTGTCACCCTGTTTCCCATAAATTTGCAGCTTTTCATTCCTTTTTCCACCGATTATTTTCTATACCACTATCAGATTCATCTTTTCAAACAGAACTTAATAACATTAAACAAATCGCTTCAAATAATGGATATTCTTTAAAAACTATAAATAAATTATACTATAGATACTGTAACAAATTCAAATACACACACTACTTGGTTAAAAATCCTTCAGAAACAATTTCCTTTTCAAATTCATTAACATATTTTGGCGTCGTCTCAGAGAAATGTTCTAAAATACTTAAGAAAAACGGTTTTAAAGTTTCATTTAAAACAGATAACAACTTATCCAGATTTTTTATTAAAAATAAAGATCCATTAGATTACAAATCATCATCAGGTGTATACAAATTAAGCTGCTCTACTTGTGAGTCATTCTACATAGGTCAGACAGGTCGCAAAATATCAGACCGTATTAAAGAACATTTCAGGCACATCTATAACAACACAGATCTTGATCCTCCACCATCAACACCTTCTTCTTTCGCCAATCATATATTAATAACGAAACATAGTTTTTCACCATCAAATTCAAAATTGATTCATAAATGCAATAAAGGCCGGAAATTAGATTTTCTCGAGACTTTGGAAATAAGGAAAGCCTTGAAACTGGAAAACAGATCTTGTTTAAATGAACAGAATAACTTCAATAATCCCATTATTAATTCACTATTTTAATTTTTCACTCAAACAAACTTACCAGATTCTCTTTGATCCATTTTTAATTTTTACATTTATAAAATGTTGTTTTTACGAAATCTTTTAAAAATCATGTAACCCTTTGAAAACGTCAAATTTAATTCAAAATTACGTCAATGTCATAATTTTTTATATTCTTTAAGGTAAGAACCCCTCTTGTAATTCATCAATTGTATCATTAATCTCTTGTTAAATTAGGGCTGATGATGGCAGAAGTATTCTGCCGAAACATGTACCATTAGTAATCTTACAGTTATTAAAGTTTGTGGAGTTCGACATAGATATATTTAAATTTTAATTTAAATTTACTCCACTTGGATTTAAGAACATTCTTCTTGATGACCACCATGATGTACTTGTTTCCCGAATCAGTGGTAGGAAACGGTCCTGCTACGTCGAAGGCTATTCTCTCGAATGATGCTCCAACGTTGTACTGCTTCATGGCTCCTCGACTACGCGTCTGTGGACCGTTGCTCGCCGCACAAGTGTCACATTTTCGACACCAGCTCTCGACATCGTTTCGAACGTTCACCCAATAGAAGCGTTCACGGACTTTCCCCATGGTCTTATTCACGCCCAGATGTGCGCCGGACACTCCACCGTGGATTTCTCGCAAGACCTCCTTCACGCGACACTTGGGCAAAACCAGTTGCATTGTCACCGACTTTCCGTCTGCACTCTCCCATGCTCGCTTCAGCAGGCCATTTTCCACCTTCAGTGAATCCCATTGGGCCCATAGTGCTTTGAGAGCAGGACTCTTGTCCGAAATGTCTTACCATTGTGGTCTCTGATTTCCGTACACTTTGCTTTCCAAAATTGCACTAATCTCGCTATCTCTAAGTTGTTGTGCCCTCATCTCCGTCGTTGTCCACCCATCTTGAGGTTGCAGAACCAATCTCTTCACGCCCTCGAATTCTTTGGATGCCTCTCTCCGACTGCAATGTTTGCACTCACTCCGGCACGGCCTCCTAGGAAGTGCGTCCGCGTTCTGGTGTAATCTGCCTGGTCGGTGTTCGATTTAAAAATCATACTGCTGGAGCCTCTCCAACCATCTGGCTGTCTGTCCTTCTGGATCCTTAAGGCTTAACAGCCACCTCAACGCAGCATGATCCGTTCGGATTTTAAAGTGTTGACCGTACAGGTACTTGTGAAAATGTCCTACTACATTTACGATTGCTAATAACTCCTTCCTCGTAACGCAGTAGTTTCTTTCCGGCTTAGAAAGCACCTTGCTATAGTATTCGATGACTTTTTCTTCGCCTTCCTGTATCCGCGAAAGGACTGCCCGGACCGTTGTTACTGGCATCTATATCCAGGACATACCGCCCCTTTACTATCGGGTAAGACAGAATAGGGCCCGTGCACAGCGAGATCTTCAAAGTTCTAAACGCTGCTTCGCTCTCGGTATTCCAGATAAATGGAGTTTTGTCTTCCGTGAGTCTGTGCAGAGGCTTTGCAATGTCAGCAAATCCTTTGACAAATCTGCGATAGTAGGTACAGAGGCCCAAGAAGCTTCTCAGCTGGTGCTTGTCCCTTGGTCGTGGCCACTCGCGGACGGCCGCGATCTTGTCTGGATCTGTTTGTACTCCGCTGGGCGAAACCACATGGCCCAAGAACTTCACTTCTGTCTGGAACAATTGGCATTTCTTGGGGTTGAGCTGAAGGTTGGCATTCCGCAGGCGGCTGAAGATCTCTTCCAAATTTTTCAAATGTTCTTAGAAGGTTCTTCCAACTACCATGACGTCATCGAGGTACACCAAGCAGGTTTTCCATGTCAGCCCTCGCAGAACCAGTTCCATCAAAATCTCGAAAGTGGCTGGAGCGTTGCAGAGTCCAAATGGTATGACGTTAAACTGGTAGAGACCGCTTCCAGTCGAGAACGCCGTCTTTTCTTTGTCATCGGGATGGATCTCAACTTGCCAGTAGCCGCTTTTCAAGTCCAGGGTTGAAAACCACTGCGATCCCGACAACATGCTTAGGGTGTCATCGATACGTGGCAACGGATAGCTGTCCTTCTTAGTTACATCGTTCAGCCGTCTGTAGTCAACGCAAAAGCGAGTGGAACCATCTTTCTTCGTTACCAATACAACTGGTGACGACCACGGGCTTGAGGATTCTTCAATTATTCCGTCTGCTTTCATTTTGTCCACCATCTGAGCCACCTCTTAGTGTTTTGCGAACGGAAGTCTTCTTGGCGGTTGTCGGACCGGAGCAACATCTCCTGTGTTGATTCTGTGCTGCACCATGTTGGTTCTGCCGGTGCTTCGGTCTTCTGTAGCAAAGATGTCAGTCTCCTTGCGGATAAATGCCATGGCCTTCTCTAATTGATGGTTCGTAAGGTGTTTCCAGTCTTCTAGGAAGAGCTTCTCTACACTCGTTCGCTGAGCCTCTTTTCTGTTACACCCAACAGGTTGTTCTTTGCAACGGACGACCCGTGGTACAGGATGGTATAGTCCAATCGTCTGCCCTTTCTGTAGTGTAACACGACTTTCGCCTAAATTCGCTACACGGATCGGAATTCGTCCATTAGCCTCAACAAGTGTTCTTGCTACCATGATCTGTGTTTTCTGTGTCACGTCCGGGTTGGTGGTCACGTTCGGTTCTATTATTAAAGTCCGGTATCCCCCAGGCTCTTCTTCCAACTCTGTCAGCACGATCTGTTCCGAGTTCTTCTGTACACGAACCGTTTCGGAGACTATCACTTTCACTTCGTCGGCGGATGGTATCGCAGAGTGCAGGGAGATTTCTTCGTTGCCAACTAGCAGCATGCGATTCTTGATGTCCAGCACGAATCCGAACTTCTTCATGATGTCAAGACCCAAGATGAAATCGTCCACCATTTCAGCCACAATAACCTTGTGAACGAACTCGAACCTCCCCAACTCGAGCCTTGCCTCAACTTCTCCGAATACTCGTGCTGCTTCTCCCGTTGCTGTTTTTAGCACCAGGTCGCTTTCTGCCAATTGGAAATCTTCCAGCAGTTTGAAGATGTCTGGTCTTCCGATCGAGACGGTCGCTCCGGTGTCGACGGTCATAAAACAGCCAGCTCGTTGATTCAACCCTCCAGCAACAGACTGTCGTTCCTTCTTCTATTTTTTTATGTCCGCTTATTTAAATCCTACTTCTGACACCAATGTAACGTTGCCTGAGGCGGGCGGGTTCGAGGATTTAAAGAAATACTCTGGTGCACACCGTAGTTATAAACTTTTATTAAAAAGACTAACAATAAGACTAACTTTTCACTATGTGTAAACTTTCACAGTAAAACGCGCTGACCACTTGTTCACGATGCTTCCAATCGACTGACTTGCTCCGTTGTTTGATCCCTTCTTATACCGCTCCCTTCGTTCTCGATTTCTTCTATTCCCGGAATCATGAGATCATGTTTCCGACGCAAAGGATTATTCCAGAAGAATGAGATCAGTCTCTTGTACGAGCGTGGTATAGCATGAGATCACTGCCACAGAGTCTTCTAGAGCATCCCATGTGATCAATTATTCCCAGACGTTCTCATGTGGACTATTCCAGATTAATTACGTTACCATACGTGGTGAGATCATCATGACATCATCCGCTTCCGGGCCGTCGCGCCGTCGTCTCAGTACAAAACAAAATTAGCTACTGACTTAAAGACTATGTAATTAAAAAATAATTATGTGGTTGAAAAGACAATTAAAAGACCTTTCAAACGACATGTTACTCAACCCCTATTCAAACCCTATTTAAAAAATAGGGGTTGCTTCTGTCAGGGGTATGGCGCACCAAGCGTGCCTACTATTGCACCAAAACATGTCCCCCTCGAGGGTAAAATTGATCGGTTTTTAGATTTTGCTCAAATCTCTTTTCCTTAAAAGTTATTGAGGGTGGCTCGTTTCGATTGAAACGGCCTGTATACACAGAGTGATCATAAAGTTCCGCACAAAATTCATAATTTAGTTATGTAATGTTTTTGCGAAAAACGCTTGAACAGGTCAATTTTTGATTTTAAATTTCCATCTTTTGACATAAATATTTTGTTGATGACGTCATCTGTTTTTAAACTATGACACCGTCATCATTTTTTTTAATTAGCAACCCTCAACTTTTTTTTTAGGTTTTCGATACACTTTTCAATTCTCTATTCAACAAGAATAAAAAAGTGATATTATTAATTATAGTATTTGTACCTATAAAATAAGGGTCTGTCCTCCGGTTAAACGTAAAACTGAAGATTTTGCTATATCAGTAGAATAAATAAAACCACAATATTTTCTTCAGATCAGTGGAACCCTCATTTGTCAAGGATTACGGTAAATCACTTAATTAAAAACCATATTACCCAAGTTACCTTTTTCAGCGTTTTGTAATATTATGCTAAAGAACTGCTTTTTTGAATTTTGTGAACTACTTTATCATTACCCTCTTCAACTTCGTTTAAAAAATACACAAACTAAAAATCACCAAAACACGTTATTACCGGACGAAAGGAAATCAAAATTTCATTGTTTGACACTTCGTATTGCTATAAAAATGTTTTCAAGGCCTACTTTTTGTGAATGCAACTTCCAAATAGGTCTAATTATCTCAATAAGTACACGTATTAGACATACCATATGTTTAACAAAAGTAAAATATAATTAATAGGGCTATCCAAAGCCTTAGAAAAATATGGGGTGTTCCATTTAAATTATCGAAGTTATTGATGTCCAAATATTGCATAAATTAGTCGGCTCTTGAGAACACCCTGTACAATAACCTCCAATTTTATTGGCAGAGTCTGAAAGACCCAAGCTTTGTTTATCGATATGCCAAATTTCAATCTTAAATATTTAATAGTACTGCTGATATAGAATTTTTGGCTTGGCAACCTTGTATTCCAAATTTAGAAAAAAATATATTATGCAGTTGTAGCATTTAGAACAGCAAATCAGAAAATGAAAAAAATATATAGGGTTCCATTTAAAAACATTAAGTTGAGTACGGCCCTGGAATGCACCCTTTGCATTAGAAAAATGTTATAGTGCTCATGCGCAATTTGTGGGACAAGGGTGGGGTTTTCAGCAATCTTGATATTGGGTTGGTAGTACTGTGGTACTGAGGGTTGACTAGTTGACTTATTGTTATCACTTGTCACAGCTCCACGTATTATCGCGTTAGTTTGCAGCTCTTTGACTGTTTGCTATAAAAACGAAAATAATTAACAAGAAGAATGTCCTTAAATCCAAGTGGAGTAAATTTAAATTAAAATTTAAATATATCTATGTCGAACTCCACAAACTTTAATAACTGAAAGATTACTAATGGTACATGTTTCGGCAGAATACTTCTGCCATCATCAGCCCTTAAAGAATATAAAAAATTATAGATATATTTAAATTTTAACGAAAATAATTGTTTTAATCAGGACTTGGAAATTCGATCTTGGAATCGAAAACAGTGGGACCCCTGCACAATATTTTTTCGAATTCGGACATAAAGGAACAGCACATTTAGGCATTTTTTATAACCACTAAACACCACTTCTTGTCCTACAAATTTTTAGGTTAAAGCATGCCGGTCGGGCTGGTATTGTTAGGGAATTTCCATTTTCGTAATTGAATGCTGGCGTGGGAGAAATCACTAGATTTGAACCATTTTCTGTGTGGTTTAGTTCCCGCCGCGCATGAGTACTAATAAATTTTCTTCTAGTGCAAAGGGTCCATAGTGAAACAGTGCAGCTTTCACGGTAATATACACATCCCACAAAAATTATCGCATCACCTAATTTTTCTTCTTTTATTTCAATAAGTGACATCCCACGTCAATGATTTTTACTGGTAATATCGTTCCTACATTTTTAAATCTTACCTGCATAAGACAAGCACATACTTCAAGTTATGACAGTTCTTTTTTTGATTTTTGAATATAGCGGTAAACTCCACTGTTTTAAAACTGTAAGTTATAACTTGTTTTGAGGTTCTTGTTTGATTAATGTTGAGATAAACAGAAAAAAAACATCAATACGAATGTTAACCAACGAGCTTCGTTGCACCTTTCCTACCAAGAAGCTGTACGGCCCATCATGCGATTAGAAAGAAGATAGTCGCAGTATGGCGTTATGTGGCAATTACTCTAGGAGTGCATCCTTCCACTATCAGTAGGAGTGCAGCACGTTTTAGGGAAACTGGAGAGTATGGTAGAAGGCCGGGAAGAAATGAGGTAACTATCCTAAGAGACGATCTTTTTTGCGGTTAACAGCTCTACCCACGGCCCGCTGTATCTAATCCCCGGCCTGGTCATTCCGTAAAAAATGCATTATGAAAATGTTTCCGAGGAAACGCCACCTTCGGCCGTTGAGGACGCCACTCACTGGGAATTTGGAATTTAAATCAAATGCGACGTTTCGAAGATGACAGTTTATGACACTCAAATTTTAGGTTAGTTGGTATGAAAATTGGTAAAATTGATTTAAAGTTAGGTTTATTGGGATCCTGAATGATATAGTTAAGATTATGTAAGAAAAGTTAAGCTCAATTTTTTTCCTTTTAATATGCCAAGATCGTATTATCCTATGAGCTTGACCAAAGTTTGGATTTTTTCTTTCAGGTAGAAGACGAGAAGTTGAAATCTTAATGTAGAAATAATTTTTATTGCTTACTTTCACATTTACAAGACAGAAACAGCGAATAAAAAATAACTCCTTATACTTTATTTATTATAATTTTAAAACTTTTCGCGACAGTGGTTTAGTCTTCAAATTATTATATGTAACATTATCAGATCTTCGTTTACCAAAATTTGCCAAAACAGGTTTTAGAATTTTTTTTAATATTAATTCAGATATCATGATTTTATGGTTCAGATCTTCACATGGCGTCAATCAGTAAAGACTCCATAGTGGCTCTTGGATTACAGTTTAGAGGCAAGTACTGCAAAACATCAAGTGCCACTTTAATGATTCTATCTATGAAGCTTGTAAATTCTCTTGTAGGATATTTTAGTTTTCCTCTATCTTGTAGGTCAATCAAATCCATCAAGGGAGGTGATTTTGCACTGATTAGTAGTGCATCCAGACAAAATTCACATTCTAGCCTTTCTTCGATTGTTAGAGAAATATATCCAGCTAAGAAAACTACTGATGCAGAGTTGATATTAGGATATATGCTGATATTAGTTGACAAAATAATATCTTTCATTTGATTAATTATGTTGTCAGGTAAATTTATACTGGATGTTCCATTGGTAGTATTTTCTTCAATCCTTCCAACTCGACTAAAGTGGCTGCAATCTGTATAGACATTGGCAGATTCTGATGTTGTTACTAAACCAGACTGAATAATTCTCTTAATTGCAAAGTGTGCTGCTCGTGCATCGGTAACATCTTGGGAACCACCTGCTAAACGGATGTTACTGAACATTGACTCTACTGCATCTGAACTGAATGTTCGTGTTAACACATAGAAAAATTCTGTTTTCTCTAACAGATATTTTATGCATTGTGCAGTACTTTTGGCAGTGAACATCAGAGCTTCAGCAGTTTCTTTGGTTAATCCTGCCATTTTATTTCTCTTGAAAAGTCTTGAATAGAATGAACATAAGCAGGGAGAGTTTCCAACATCCATTGCAAACGATCATCATTTATGTCTGTGTATGGAGCGGCGCTTTTGTCTAGTTGTCGGATATGCTGAGTTCTATCATTGACGTCATGTATTTTGAAAAATGTGTACATCGTCTCCATGAATTTTACAGTTTCTTCAGCAGCTAAAAAATCTGGATTTTTGTATTTAACCAAATAATTAATTGCTGCCGTCACTTGTGGAGAAAATATTTCTACAGCTCGACGAACATTCATTTTTTCCAAATTACTTGGATAAATATGCTTTCTGGTTAGAAACTTTACTGGTTTAATAATCAAAGTCTGTTGCATTTCATATATTTTTTTCAGGAATTTTGACGAAATTATACCCTTGTCGGAATGCATATCGTGGTCTAAAAATATGTTTCTTAAATTTTTGACAACATGACAATAATCAAAACTCAAAAATCGTGGGATGTTGGGTTCAAATGGATGAGGAATTTGAGTCATTAAATCATTATTTGATGCTAAGTTTTTGAAAAGACCCACATTAGATTTGTGGTTGTCAGTAACAATTCTCAGTATGGTAAATCCACACTGATGTAAAAGTTTAAGAACCTTTAAAGTCAGGTTTAAAAAGTCAGCATTTGGCAAAGTTCGATGGAAGAAATATGCAACAGGAATTGTATATTTTGTAGTCATGCCATGTATAACATAACACAACATCTTATTTGCTAATGTTGTTTTTTTACCAAATAACTCAGTACTCTCATTGGTTGTTTCCATTCCATAGAATTTGTCTTCTGCTCGACTGTAATGCAGTTTTTCTTTTATAGACATTTCGTCAATAATAAGACTGCAAATTCTTTCAATCGGCTGCAATAATTCTGCTTCTGCTTTTAGACGCGCTTCTATCAATTTCGTAACTTCTTGGCCATTCCCGAGGTACCGTTGCAATGTGCTTTTGCTTGGCAATTTTAAAATAAATGATCTCCCGTAATTATATCCTTTTGGTGAAGATATTCTCCAGGCAATGCATAATCTCACACTAATTTCTGACCACCTGGGCTTCTGTCTGTTATAATTGGTTATTTGGTCTAACAAAAATGTCGCTTTTGGATCGTTTTTTTCCGCATCGATTTTGATTTTTTCAATCAAAGCCGAATTATAATCTTGATTATCTATTTTGAATTGCATTTCTTGCAATTTTTTGTTTTTTTTTTCAGATTCTGTTCGTCCAGTCGTCTTATTTTAATTTTCAACATTTTAATTTGATTTCTCAATTTTTTAAGCTCATCATTACTAATAATCTCAACTTGAATATTTTTTTCACTTTTTGAGGATGTATCAGGCAAACAGGGTGAACGGTGGGAGGTTTAAGTTCAGGAAAATTGAGAATTGCGGGATGGGGCAAACCAGGGTTCTATAATAAAAAAAGTAAATTAAATTATTTGTATTTGGAACTATCAAACATTACTGTCTGGACTGTTGGGAAAGGAGCTTGGAAAGGTGTGTTGACGTCTGACGAGGATTTATCAAAGGAGGAATTCGAATGAGAAGGACGTTCATTGCACTAAAATGAATTATTATGTTACATTTTACTAACTTTTCAAAGGAATACATATAAAAGGAAAAAGAAAATGTTTTCATTCAGAATAAGTAGGTGCATAAGTATCATGGCAATTTTCTCTTTGCCTGCAAAAAGTTTATTTTATGATGAGCACCGTAGGACGTTGGTGCAACTTCTCTGCACCACACGTATGTACCTACCACCGCAGTAATTAGTTCTGTGAAATAAAGAAGTATGACTCAACATTTAAATTTTGAAGAATTTGGTGTACTTCAAGAATACTTTCACATAATTTATTATTTATGATTGCTTAAGGGGTGTGGTTCATGACCCATTACACTGTGAAGCTTTACTTATTGTGTTAGCTTCTTTACTCCATAAGACTCGTGGCCTTACAGGATAATTTTACTTTTTCCTTTTATGTTTATACTCTTCCGTTCAATTTTAATTACTCTAGAGGCACCAGCCATCAGTCCATCTGAAGAAGCAGGAGATTGAGTAGGATTCTAGGAGTTTAAAATTATTGTTGTAGGTAATCAGTCTTGAATATGAATAACATTTACCACAAATACTGTCGGAATGGCATCTCTTTTCAAGCACGTTTTACCAATTCCTCTTTTAAAACATTTCTCCTCGAAATGCAGGTAGCAAAGGGTTGAATACTGACGTACTCTCAAATGGCCTGTAATTGATGTAGAATATTCATAATTTTTGTTTTACATTATTAATCTTTTCACAATTTTTTTACCACAAAACATTGAAATATTCTTTATCCATTTTTGTCGCGAGTTATGATCACTTGGAAACTCGTGGAAGGACTTCGAATTGACTCGGCGGCACCAAGGGATCAGGCAGTTTTTATGGGGACCCATTTTTTGAATAAGGAAAACAAGCAATAGGTAATACTAATTACAAGAAGACTGAATTGGAACGAATATAACAAGAAAATGCAAGTGGCAAAAAACTATAGCCGAGTGGCGAAAAAAATGTCTAATCTAAATTAACGAAAAATAAAATAACACAAATGACAATACAACGAATAACATTAACACTATTAAACACAAAAACACCGAACTATTGATGAAAATTTGTGGAAAACCGACGATAGATTTTGACAATTTCAAAATGTCATATAGCGTTGGCACGCAGCGTTGGTAACAAAAAAAAGGTAGCTATTCCACAAAAAGGATTCTGCTCAAAATTCCCATTGACTAGCGCCATGCGGAGATCACTCAAACTGCAGTTATGAACAGGCCGGGATGATGTAGCTGGTCGTGGCTCTACCTATTAGACATTGTACGCCGCGAATGCTGCAAAATGAACTTTTAGCAGCCAGAAATTTATAAATTTCGAATCAGACAGTTAGAAATCGTCTACGAGAAGATGATCTGCGGGCTCGGGTGTCTCTACTTTGGCCTCTTCTCGACAGGGTACACCGAGCTTCTCGGTTACAGTTTGCTCGAGAACATGTCCATTGGAATATCGATGATGACAAAACCTAGTGTTTTCACATGAGTCTCGTTTTTCTTTATATGCATCTGATAAGCGAATTGCAGTGTAGAGACGTCCTGGAGAGCGTTACTTTCAGTGCAATTTTCGACCTTATGTTCCATTTGGGGGAAGTTCAATAATGGTTTGGGGAGGAATCTCTGTGGAGGGTGACATGGAATTGGTATCGTTACGAAGTGCTTGTATAAATGAGACACGATATATTGGGGACATTTTAGAGCCTCACGTGGTACCATATGGACCTTTTATCGGGGATAATTTTCTATTCATGCACGATACTGCTAGACCCCACATTTCTAGAATTGTGCAACAATACATGGAAGAGGTAGATTTGAAGGTATTGCAGTAGTCTGTGATAAGCGCCGACCAAAATCCCATTGAGCATGTATGAGACCATCTTCAGCAAGGTTTGTTAAATCAGCAAAGAGCCTTTTCTTATGCAAGAGTGGGAAAATCTACTCAAAATTACATTGTTGACCTTATAACAAGCATGCCCAGAAGAGTGGAACCTGTTATTCGTGGCAGGGGTGGAAATGCACCATATTAGTTTGAGTGTTAATTTTTGTTTAAGTGTTAAAAAATGATTTAATTTCGTCCTTAACAGTTTTTCAATTTTTTTTTATTGCGTTTTATTTCGACTACTAATACAATTTATATAACGCTAGATGTAGACTGTATTTTTTTATCTCCAAAATCGCACAAGATTGACGGCGTCCAAAACTTTGAAACATGATACATTCCGTAGGTGATAATGTTTCCCGGCGAAGCTTTATCACAGGCTTTATTATGTAAAGTTAGAAATAAGATGACCGTGAATTTACTGTATTGATACGACGATACGTTTATAATTGCTGAAATAATTCTTACAATTAGAATAGAATCACAATAGAACTATGTATTAAAAAAAAATGTTGAATCTGACTTTGCTTATATAAGTTATATACCGCCTGCATACTGAATAAACTGTAAGCACTATGTTGCGGTCTTTTACTTTTTCAGTAAAGGCTAAAATTCATTAGAGGGTCGCGGTTCCGTCGCATCGCGAGCTGAGCTAGTCTCGACCGCGGTCAGTGAAGATCTTTCCCATGTCCTCCGATCGTTGTGAAAGAATCTCGGCGACCGGGATGCGATCGAGACGAGCTCGGGAACGTGCGTTTTTGATGATCGCGTCCTATGCTTGGATTGCATTTGGTAAAGGAAAAACCGCGAGAAAAAGACTATAAAATCGTAAAATCCAATCTATATACATATAAGTATAAAAATGAATCCCTGTTTTTCTTGGTCACGCCATCACTTGAGAACGGCTGGACCAATTTATCATTTTTTTTTAAGTTTGAGGAAGGTTCTTATGAAGTAAAACATGGACAGGGGGGCTCAGGGGGCTCCCTTGGGTTTATAACTTAAGAACGGCTGGATCGATTTTTATGATCTTTGATTTATTGGATTTGTCTCCGCCCAAAATAGCAGAATAACTATTAAAACATGGACATGGGGGCCCAGGGGCCCCCATGGGTTTATAACTCAAGAAGGGGTTTCATGATATTTGATTTGTTGGATTTGTCTCCGCCCCGAATAGCAGAATAACTATTGAAACGTGGACATGGGGGTCCTGGGGCGCCCTTAGGTTTATAACTCAAGAACGGCTGGATCGATTGTTATTCTTGGTTATCAATGGTTCACGTTTTCGATGTTTTAACAAAATCTTTGAATTTAAATTTAAAATATAATTTTCTTTGAAAAATTCGTGAAAGAGATTGAGTAAGTTCGCCTAAGATAGGGTTTACTTACATTATTCTTTAATGTATTAATGTATTGTGTTTACCATAAAATCTTGTTACAAGAATTAAAATTAAACTAGCTTAGGAATGGTAATGGGTTCTTTTTGGCTTGAAATAAATTTCTATGAATATCACGACCGGTTTCGAATTTTTATTTTAAAAAGGTGGATCTATAGAATACGCCACCAATTTAGTGACTACCAGAAAATAAAGAAGTTCTCACGTGACTTTGATGAAACAGGATCGGACTGATTTTTTTGTGCCTTGTCTGTTGCATATTCTTGAATAGTCAGATCCGAAGAAATTGTAAAACAAGAAAACTAACAGAAAAAAGTTTCAATTTTCGCAGTTCTCATGGTTTGAAGTAATAATTTTTAGAATAATAATATTAAATAATAAATTAATTAATAATTAATGAATAATAAATTTAGATTTCAATAAAACACAAGTAGACTGTGGTTGATATTAATTAGTGAAATTATAAATAAAAATTTCCTCCTGACTATTATGAGTGACTTTTCAATCAAACTGAGTGTTTTGATAATTATGCTAACAGTAAAAGGTGGGTATCCTGAATAGTATAATAATTATACACCAAGGTTGAGAATAGTATATTATAAACCAAGGTAGAGAAGTAATTTTTCTCAGCTAAGCAGTATTAATTCCCGAGATGCGAAGCATCGAGGGAATTAAGTTGCGAAGCTGAGAAAGGGCTTCTCTACCGTGGTTTATTTTTTTTCACTACTAGCAGCTTAAATTGTTAAATAAATAAAGCATCAAAAATACAATCGTCTAGCAGGCGCTTGGTCACAGTTAATCCTGAATATACGTTGCCGTCTTTGAACATTTGATTTGATTAAACAATTTTTTTTAATTTTTTTTATGCGGTTCAATTTTGGTTTATAAAAATTAATATTTTTATCCTAAATTAAATTTCAAGCAGTCATTTGTTTTTGAGTGATGACGTCATTGATATTTTTTTTTAAATAGAAACCCCCTTTTTCTTCTTGATTCATTCTTGATGGTATAAAAATTTTGTTATCTTAGATAATGAAAGTTTTGAGAAAAAAATAAAATTTGATTTTTTTATGACAAACAAAAAATCAATTATGTAAATCAAACAGTCAAATGGTACTGTCAGTTTAATTTCTATGTTCAATTTAATCATTTTGAGAATTAAAAGGGCTATCTGAATCAAGAAAAAAAATAGGGGGTTTTTATTTTTTGTTAATATATCTATGACATCATCACTCGAAAACAAATGACTGCTTGAAATTTAATTTGGGATAAAAATATTAATTTTTATAAACCAAAATTGACCCGTATAAAAAAAAATTGAAAACATTTCTTAATTAATTTATTCCATACTTTTGCCGCTCACTGTATATTATTTTTTCACTACTGGCAGCGTAAATCCTATAAATCATATGTTTCTGTCAATTCTTGTATTTATAATTATTACAAAAATTTCACGAATATTCTGGTACATTCTAAGAAAGAGATTTTTTCACGAAGTTCTACCTTAAGTATTACATTCATCCACATTTATTAGATATGCATTTTGCATGAAATCCGGTCTCTTCATTATTAACTACTAGCCAATAATGAAATAATAATTATTATTAACTACTAGGAAAGAAAAACCATTTCACACATTCTCTACAAACTATATAATGGTATATTTCACAGGCACTAGTGAAAAAACTATTTTTTCCCTACTATAGCACATTTGTTTAACTTTTTTTCAAATTAATGATAATCATGATAATGCGAAAAGTCGGAAGGAATTTAACTAAGGTATCCATGAAAACAAAGTAGCATAAATGAAATTAAATCAATACTTGTCATATCTATCTTTGGTTGCGTGACTGTGATCCAGGCGGGAAATTTAATATTTCGCAAGAAATTCCGGCTCCCCAGTACTACATTGTCGACCCATCAGCTATCATCAATAATAATATATAAAAAAGACAAGAAATGTGAAGTCAACACATCAAATACGATAGTCTAGATTAAACATTAATGTCAACTGTTCTTATTATCTACTAGTAGGATAATCAGTCAGAATGACATTGAAATGTGAAATGGACCCCAATAATGTCAAACTTCCGCTCCAAAGAGTTTGTTTTTCAAACTTTAAATATTGAGCGCAGCAGTTTTCAGCAAAATGTACAGTAAACAAGCGCGTCGTGTTTTTATTTTTTTTATTGTTAGCTTGTTTTGAGATAACATCACTGTAATTGTTAGTTTTTATTGGCGCCATCTGCCCCGTATTGTCCACACTAGAGTGGTTCGTATCCACGTTGGATTTCCTTGAAGGTCAAGGAGGTTAATTAATAAAAGTATTTTGGATGGGAATCACCGTAATTACGACTAATTGAACAAAAATATTTTGGCTGCGCATTCTAATTTTCATAATACACAAAATGACATACTTTAACCACCATCTGTACAAAAATTTTCACCAAACTGTTGATCCTATTTTTAGCTATATCTTTAAATGTATTTAAGGATGTGGCTTCAAACTGTGCCATCTTGTTAAGCAAATATTGAGTATTATTTGCAGGTTTAGGAAAAACTGCTTTTTCATCTACAAACAGAGATATCCATCCACAAAATTAAACATATTTTTCGCTTGTGGCGCCATCTCTTATGAAATCGCGCGCCGGTGCCCCTCTTAAATGAAAAAAGAGAAATTGGTGTTTTTCTTCCCCTTGTATGATTTCTTTCTTGAAATCTATGTCTGTGAAAGCCCTTACTTTAGTGAAATAAGCTTTCAAGGAATCTAAAGTTTGATACGTATGTGCAAGTCGGCTCTTTTCTGTTTTATGCATCTCTGCAATTGTTTGCTCAAATTCAACTGGTTGAAAGCAACAGTCCCACCCAAAATCCCTTGGTTCTCATAGGATGACAATCCCCCATCGATCCTTCCCTTGAACAAGATAATTTCGTCACCTTGGTTTCCAGGGTGGTAAGCAAATGTACAAATTGCTTGCGCGCTTTTATCTTCAAATCCAGTTTACATTTTATTCAAGTTGAAGCTCCTCAAGAGACCATAATTTGACGTATGGTTCTGGCAAACCATTTAGGGCATTGAAACATAAGCACGTGTTCTCGACTAAATATGGTCCTCTGATGATTCACGTTCACAGTGAATTTCTGCAATCCATAATGTTCATCAATTAGTTTTACTTTAATATTATTGTTGAGAACCACTGAGGGGCGTCACCCTCACTCACCCTTCCTGGAGGGTGGGAGAGTGGATCCGTTTACCGCACCATTTTAGTTGTAAGAAACACTGAACCTTAGCCGTAGACCAATACTTTCGGCTCCCAGATGCGCGCACTTGCTGTGGCGCTTGCCGCGCGCTCACATACTAGTCTAGATTTTTTGTATAAGGTAATTCCGAAAAAAATCACCGATATTGGGTAGGAATATGTTTAAATAAATCTTGCAAATTAATGCTGATAGTTTTTAAATGTAATTGGCAAAGATTTATCGTAAGCTTTTGTTAAGGCTGGTATATCAATTTCTGAAAACAATAATTCGCCGTTTATTTTTCACACATTTTGAAAAATTTACCGAAATATAATTTTCGCAGATATAACATGTAATTTTAGAGTTAGAAAGTAGGATTGTAAGAAATCACAAGAGTACCGAAGGGATCAGTGCATCAGACATTTTTCGACACAACAAAACTTAAAAGCGCACAGAAGTGAATCCGATTGCGTGTAACCTTCGCAAATAAAGTGTGCTTTATGTCTGTCGTAAGTTAAAAGTCGAGTTTGAAGAACATTTAAAAACGAAACATGACCTGCAAGTTTCCATGAAGAAACTAAGTTTTGCATTGTATGAAGATTTTCTTACATGGAAAAATACACTGCAAGAAGAATCAGCCACAGCTTTTATTAAAACTAGTGGTACAAAGAGGTTGGAAAATTGTCTGCAGAAGATTACTTTTCATTGTCACCGTTCAGGAAATTATAAAGCTAGTAGAAAAATAAATAAAATTTAAGTCTCCCCTACATCATGACTGCTCGCGCATCTCGGAGCAGAAAGTATTGGTCTACGGCTAAGGTTCAGTGTAAGAAACATTCATTCATTCAATTCGATTCATTCATTCCGATCATGCATTCAGATTAAAGTCCTAGTAAACGAAAGTAAAGCTTCACTCGTGTGTTATTTCTGGTCCTGAGCCCCATTAGCTCAAGGAAGTCTATAGAGCCCCATTAGCTCTAAGGTAATCGAATTCATAAGTGTCAGACGCCCCATTAGCGTCACAGTGCAAGGTAAAACAAAGTGCATCAATTCCACAAACATCATCGACAACACTACAAGTCAATTCATTGGTCCTTCGAGCCGGATCGCAACGCGATCATATCAAACACAACTGCAGAATTCAGGGTGAGTGCTTTATACTCGTTATTATCCGTGTACATATTCCAAGGTTTCGAAAAATATATCATGTCCGACGAGGCCCTTAAATCGCTAACCGCCAAAAGAGGGTTGATGAAACGGAAACTTACCCGTTTCACAAATTTTGTTGATACGTTTAAAACGGGAGACGATATCCAACAAATTAAATAGCAACTATTAGTGCTGCAAGAGGAATACAAAGCGTTTAATGGAATTCAAAATGAAATAGAATTAATTGAAGCAAACGATAGGCAAGACAAAGAGCGGAACGACTTTGAGGCTGCTTATTTTAACTTGGAATCAAAAATGCAAACATTAATTTTCGATGCGTCCAAAAATGTCGCGACAAGTAGTAACGCGTCTACCAACATTTCACAAAATAGTTTTAATCCGGTAAGGCTCCCAGCCCTAGATTTGCCTCATTTTAGTGGGAATTACTTGGAGTGGACCGCATTTTCAGATACGTTCAAATCGTTGATCCACAATAGTAACCTGTATAGCAACATAGAAAAGTTTCACTATCTCAAATCTTGCGTTAAGGACGAGGCTTTTAAAATTATAGAAATGTTGTCAGTATCCGCGTCGAATTATGCAGTGGCTTGGGAGTTATTAGAAACACGTTTCAATAACAAACGTTTAATTGTTCAGGAGCATGTCTCGGCTATACTAAAATCGCCAAATTTAATAAAAAATTCTGCTGTTTCAATGCGGACATTATTAAATGATATCAACGTAAATATAGGAGCGTTAAGAATTTTAGAACAAAAGGTCGATGAATGCAATATATTTACAGTACCAATTATTACAGCGAAATTTGATTTTTTTACTAAACGGGAATGGGAATCGAGACTTTCGTCAGAAATACCTTCGTTAAAACAACTGATTGCGTTTTTGGAAAAGCGCGCGCTTTTATTGCAATCATTAGATTCAGAGGTCGGTAAAATGAAGACGCAAAATTTGGAAAAAATTAAGAAAACTAACAACAATTTTGGTAAAGCAGCCGCGTATAACACGGGAGTGCGCAACAGTAGAAATCATTCTTCACTCTCATGTTTTTTATGTAACGGTCCTCATGGCTTATATCATTGTGCTGAATTTCTTGCACTACCAATTATTGACCGAATAAGTAAGATTCAAAATTGTTTGAAACGCAACCATAGAGTGGACGAGTGTACAGCGGCAAAATGCCCGCAGTGTGCAGATCCTCATAACAGACTTTTACATGTAGATTTTCCCAATTACGAGTCAATAAGCAAAAATGCAAACAAGGTCAACCATTCTGTAGTTTCACATGCGTCTAGTAGTAGCAATTGTGCTGAGATATTACTATCCACGGCAATAATCCTTGTCCGGAATTATCAAAATAAGTGGATAAAATAGCGTGCTCTTTTGGATACGGGTTCGCAACAAAACTTTATCACGGAAAAAGCAATATTTCGTTTAGGAATTCCCACCAGTAATACGAGATGGACAATTACCGGGATAGGTCAATTCGAGAATAAAATTCGTGAACAATCGACCCTGAACTTTAGATCTGTGTACGATCATTCCATAGATTATAACATAGAATGCTTGGTTCTTCCAAAAATTACAACTAATTTACCAATAACTTCAATAAATCCAACCAAGCTGGAAATCCCACCCCATCTGGACTTAGCGGATTCGGGTTTTTATAATACCGGGGAAATAGACATTTTAATGGGGGCGAAAGTATTTTGGGACATCATAAAATCGAATCAGGTAAAAACTGCCGACGTTTTGCATCTCCAAGACACCACCTTAGGCTGGGTAGCTGGCGGGAAAGTTCATTGCCGCAATTCCATCACAAGATCGGCTTGTCATGTATCTTTGAACTCTTTGGAAAAACAAATTAAAAGGTTTTGGGAATTGGAGCAATGGCCTGTACCTGAGGCCGGTCTTTTAACAGAGGGTGAGCAAAAATGTGAAACCCACTTTATGGCCACCCATAAACGAGACCCTTCCGGTAGATTCATTGTAAAATTGCCATTTAAGGAGTGTCCGGAAATATTAGGGGCATCTAAACAAATAGCTTTAAAACGATTTGCGTCCCTAGAAAGGCGGTTCGTTAGTGACCCTGCATTAAAACAGAATTACTTAAATTTTATGACGGAATACAGACAATTACACCATATGGAAGAAATACCATTTTCTGAAATAAATGAAAAGGACACGAACAGTTTTTATTTACCGCATCACGCAATTGTTCGCGAAAAAGGAAACATAAAAAAAAATTAGAGTCGTGTTTGATGGGAGTTGTAAGTCAGCTAGTAATGTAAGTCTCAATGACGTTCTAGAAGTAGGTCCTAAAATCCAAGACGACTTAGTACCAATCTTGTTACGATTCCGACTTCATCGTTATATTGTCTCGAGCGATATTGTTAAGATGTATAGACAGATATTAGTAGCGCCAGAAGACCGTAAGTTTCAAAAAATATTCTGGAGAGATAACGTGAACGAACCCATTACGCGTTTTTCAGTTACGCACGGTAACGTACGGTACGGCCCCAGCACCGTTTCTTGCAGTACGTTGTCTAAAACAATTGGCGATGGAAAACGCAGAAAAGTATCCTAAACTTCATGAGATCATATGTCACGACTTTTATATAGACGATGTGCTTACTGGGGCCGACACAGTTGAAGAAGTCATCCAGATACGAGATCAATTAATTAAAGTACTTGAGAGCAGCGGTTTTGAATTGGGAAAATGGGCCTCAAATGATCCGGTAATTCTACCTGTTAAGTCGAACTTGGCGAGCAAAAATCAAGATTTCATCAATTTCGATAAAGATGGGGAATCAAAAACGTTAGGCCTTTTTTGGAACTGCATTAAGGATGTTTTGCGGTATAAAGTTAATGAACTTCCATTACAATCAGACGTGGTTACCAAACGTAAAATCTTATCAGCGGTTTCAGGAATCTTTGATCCATTAAATTTAGTAGGACCTGTCGGTGTAAAGGCAAAAATTATAATTCAAAAATTGTGGGAACTCAAATTAGGTTGGGATGAAGAAATACCTGCAGAAGTTCATTTGGTTTGGAAACGGAAACGGTAACAGACTGATGTTATCCTTACGAACAATTAGAAATCCACGGTTTCGCGGACGCTTCCCAAGTTGCATTTGGAGCTTGCATTTATGTACGTATAATAACGAAAGAGGGTGAAATTTCCTGTAATTTACTCTGCAGTAAGTCACGTATTGCTCCATTGAAAACTGTATCTATACCAAAATTAGAGCTCTGTGCGGCAGTGTTATTGGCAAAATTAATAACTTCAGTGACCTCAAATATACGAGTTGAGATTAATAACATTTATTATTGGACAGATAGTACAATTGTCTTATCATGGTTATCACATTCGCCAAGCAATCTGAAAACCTTTGTAGCGAACAGAGTTAGTGAGATTCAAAATATTTCAAATATCGACCAGTGGAAACATGTGAAATCTGAAAGTAACCCAGCTGATCTCATATCACGCGGAGCATATCCAGAGGAACTAATTAATTCGGAATTATGGTTTCATGGACCTCAGTGGCTGAAAAAACCTATCTCCGATTGGCCAAATTTGCATCCCAATTTAAACACGGAAGTACCCGAAAAAAGAGTCGTCACTTTAGCGACAACAGCAACAAACGATTTTTCCATTTTAAACAATTGGTCATCCATTTCCAAATTAAAAAGAATTATTGCTATTTGCTTAAGATTTACTCACAATTGTAAGAACAAACATTCCATAAAAACCGGTCCATATTCAATAACAGACTTGAATCAATCATTTCAAATAATTTTGCGACTTTTACAAAAATCCGAATTTCAACAAGAGCTTTCAGATTTACAGGCTAAAAAAGAACTACATTGTAAAAGCAAACTAAGAACTCTCAACTCATTTTTAGACGAGTCAGAATTAATTAGAAGTCCGTCAAGTAATTCATCATTGCGTTATTTGTGCCAGATGTAGGGCTGAGGAAGCGAATCCGATAATGGGGGACTTACCATCGGTTAGAACCACGTTATCGAGACCATTTTTGAATTTTGGGTTGGATTTCGCGGGACCATTAACTATTAAGCTTCGAAATAAGCGAGCAATTAAGGCTTAGGTTGCGCTCTTTGTTTGCCTGGCCACTAAGGCTATTCATTTAGAGTTAGTGTCGGCCTTAGCACGTCTAGCCTTTTAGCAGCATTAAAACGTTTTTGAAGTCAGCGAAGTTTCACTTAAGGCGGGTCGTATAAAATGGTATTTTAATTTGAGGAAATGTACACTGTACTAACGAGTATAGAGGCTTGCCTCAATTCTCGCCCTTTGTGTCCCCTATCCAACGACCTGGAAGTGCTTACACCCGCACACTTTTTGAATCGGAGGCCCACTGACATCAGTGTTCCGGAGCTTGATCTTCAAGATGCAAGTTGCAATCGCCTCAGTCGTTGGCACCTGACGGAGCAAATGCAAACTCGAGTGAAATGGAATCGCCCAGGACATACCAACCTGATGATAGGAAGCCTGGTTCTGCTAAAAGATGACACCAACCCTTTCAACTGGAGGCGAGGACGTGTCATAGAGGTTCATCCCGGCAAGGACAACATCATCAGAGTAGTGTCTGTGCGAGTCGAAAATAAAGTATTGCGCCGGGCGGTAAGAATCCTGTGTGTGCTGCCCTAAGATGTAGTGCGGATTGCAAACTTACGAATAGTGATAGTGCTCCAAGTGTAATTTGAAGAGACATCTTTGACCTTTTTGTTGTTCCGTGATTCACTTAATAGTCAAGCTAGTATGGGTATTTACTCCTTGCATTTGTTTATTTTTATTTTTCATTTGTATATATTTTTAATTTTATTGTATTTTTTATTATTGGTATAACTGTAGGTACTTTATTGTTAATTATTACATTGTTCTATTGTACATTGATTTCTATTTGTTCATTTTATGTTATTTGTATTGGGATGTTTAGAACCACTGAGGGGCGTCACCCCCACTCACCCTTCCTGGAGGGTGGGAGAGTGGATCCGTTTACCGCACCATTTTAGTTGTAAGAAACATTCATTCATTCAATTCGAATCATTCATTCCGATCATGCATTCAGATTAAAGTCCTAGTAAACGAAAGTAAAGCTTCACTCGTGTGTTATTTCTGGTCCTGAGCCCCATTAGCTCAAGGAAGTCTATAGAGCCCCATTAGCTCTAAGGTAATCGAATTCATAAGTGTCAGACGCCCCATTAGCGTCACAGTGCAAGGTGCAACAAAGTGCATCAATTCCACAAACATCATCGACAACACTACAAGTCAATTCAATTATTATATACAATCTTGACACGAAAATGGCCCCGCCTTAACACTATCATCATAGGTGAATAATTGCGCTAACGGGAAATGCTCCTGCAAATAAGTTTATCAAACTTTAATTCCAGTGATTTGCTGACAAATTGTTTACCAAACGGATCGACGTGCGACGTTGTCATATCTTATTAATTTAAGCGGGACATCCGTATACCTACCGCATGAATTATTATTTTATTGTTGATGAAATCACTGGTGTAACAGAACAACAAGTTTCGGAAAGAGTTTGATCATTAAAATCACTAACAATATGTTGTTTATTGCTGATGCAAAATATCAGTTAGAAATACAGCCTAACTGCTACTGTATCTCAGCTGGACAGTTTCGGTAAACCGATATAAAATGTGCATTAAAATGTATTGCCGGAATTTAAAGATACTGTATTATTGTTTCAAATAATTCACATAAAAAGGAAGGGTAATTGGTTAATTTTGGAAGTAATGTTTTTAAAATTATTTGTTTCTTTTTTTTAAATAAACGATAACCATATCTTGAATCCACAAGAACTGCCTGGAAGTGAATGGCATATTCCCCGCCCACTTCCGACTCGGTTATGATAAGTTGCGTTTTATTTCTTATTTGACGTTCATTTATTTTTATTGCGTCTGTAGTAATTTTAAAGTACTTAAAAAATAAATAAAAAACAAGACATTTTCATTTGTCCCTGGAAAGAAAACAATCAGTTATTGCAATCGCTATGCAAATCGCTAACTGTACGAATTAGGTCCATACCTAATATGTCTGAATATATTTCTCGGAGTACACTTAATATTTGCACACACATGACACCGCAGTTGATTCATAAACCGCCACAATATCAGACAAGCTTCCTTCCGTCGCTGTCGTCATTGTTGTTACAATGCTCCTACAGAACATATTACTGTTACTCATATCAGTAAAACTTTCTTTAAGTCAAATTAATAACTGTAAATCTAAGGAAACATGTAGTGAGTGTATTCAAGAATTAGGGTGTGTTTGGTGTATAAATCCTGTAAGTAATGTTAAAACTTTACATACTTTGAATGATTTTTTTTTGTGGATATTTTAGAAAACCGAATCGCATTGCCTCAACGAAAAAGAAACGTCGAATGATTGGTGTGATAAAAACTTTATCGAAAATGCACGTGCATCGTCTGAGATTGTACAAGATCGAAAATTGTCGAGTAAAACAGGAGAAACAGTCCAAATCAGACCACAACGTGTTAAACTGGCTTTACGAAGAGGTGAAGAGTTTCAACTGCATTTTGAATATGCTCAAGCAGAGAATTATCCTGTGGATCTATATTATATAATGGATCTTTCTTTTTCGATGGAAGATCACAAAGACAAACTGGCGCATCTTGGAAGCAAACTAGCGAGAACGATGATGAATATCACCAACAACTTTCAACTAGGATTTGGTAGTTTTGTCGATAAAGTTGATTTACCTTTTGTTAGCACCGTGCCCGAGAAATTAGCAAGGCCATGTGCTTTACACAAAAACAAAAATCTTCAATGTGAATCCCCTTACAGTTTTAAAAACCACATGTCCTTATCGAGTGATTATAAACAATTTTCTCAAGAAGTTTCTCAGGCTAAAGTTTCTGGAAATTTAGACGCCCCTGAAGGAGGATTTGACGCTTTAATGCAAGCGATTGTTTGTAAAAATCTTATCGGTTGGAGAGATGAAGCTAGACACTTGATTGTATTTTCTACAGATGCCGAATTTCATATTGCTGGCGATGGTAAACTTGCTGGAGTTGTAGTACCTAATGATGCGAAGTGTCATATGAATAAGAATCTCTACACTCATGATCTCGAATTAGATTATCCTTCCATTTCTCACATTAATTATGTAGCGAAACAGAATAATATTAATATAGTTTTCGCAATTGTAAATAAGCCAAGAATTTTGAAATCATATGAAAATTTGTCGGAAAAGCTTGAAAATTCTAATATGGGGGCGTTAGATGAAAAATCCGAAAATGTCATAAAATTAGTAGTCGACAATTATAATGTATGATTGCACGTTCTTAAAATTATACCTGTCTAAAACCTCTTTTTTAGAAAATCGTCGATTCGGTGACCATATCTTCAAACGCAACGAATGACGTCGAAGTAAAGATTTCCTCAAATTGTACTCATCAAAAAGCAAACGGTTGTACCAACATCCACGTTGGTGAAATTGTTAATTTTACAGCAACAATAAAACCAATAGAATGCAAAAAAGGTGCCACAAGGAAAACCATAGCGATAAAACCAGAAGGTCTCAAGGAAACCATCATCGTGGATTTAGAAATTCTGTGCGATTGCGGTTGTGAAACATCCTCGAGTTCTCTTATTCCAAAATCAGATAAATGTTCAACAAGTGGAACTCTCAAATGCGGAGTTTGTGATTGCGATGTAGGTCATTTTGGAAAAAATTGCGAATGTAGTAGAGAGTCATCACACTCTAATGACTTAACAAACTGTAAACCTAACGCCAACGAGACCACGATTTGTTCAGGCCTGGGTATTTGCAGGTGTGGTCAGTGCCAGTGTAACAAAAGGACAAATCCAGAGGAGAAAATTTTCGGCAAATATTGTAACTGTGACAACTACTCTTGTAAACGAGTCAATGGAAAGCTATGTTCTCAGAGAGGGACATGTGAGTGCGGAGGTGTTTGCAATTGCATTGCAGGTTGGACTGGTGATGCATGTCAGTGTCCCGATAGTAACAACACCTGCATCAAACCAGATGGTCAAAATTTGATCTGTAACCAACACGGTCAATGTAACTGCGGCAAGTGTGAATGTTTCGAAGAAGACGTACGCTATTCTGGAAACTACTGCGATGAATGCCCAACTTGCGAAGGTCAAAGATGTGCAGAATTACGAGCTTGCGTTGAGTGTCAGGTTTATAAATCCGGAATTTACAATGATGAAGATTGCAGAGCCAATTGTACTAGTTTTCAAACCGAAATTGTAGAAAAAATTGACAATCATAGAGACAGTGATGTTAAAACTTGTACTTTGGTAGACGAGTACGACTGCACTTTTGTTTTCCAATATGAATACGTAGATGAACGACAACTGAAAGTGACAGCCGAAAAAGAAAAGGTCTGTCGGGAACCTCCAAACATTTTGGGTGAGTTTTCTTGTAATATTTGATTTGTTATTAACACCTGTGAATTTCAGCTTTGGTTTTGGGAGTTATTGGAACTGTGCTTCTAGCCGGTTTGATTCTTCTTCTAATTTGGAAAGTTTGTACAAGCGTTCACGATCGCAGGGAATATGCAAAATTTGAAAATGAAAGACGAAATATGAAATGGCATAGAAATGAAAATCCGCTTTATAAGGAGGCTACATCCACGTTTACAAATCCATTGTTTGGTAGGAGATCTGTAATGAACGGCAAATAATTTATTCTTTGATATTATTAGAAACTGAAAATGTAACATTTGACACGAATAATAATGTTTTATGTAGAGATCTTTTTGTACAATTATGAGAACAAAATAAATGTAACATGTAAATTTACTACTTACATACGTATAACGTTACCTATGAGTAATGGGTTTCCAATTATAGTGGCGGAAATAGTGGCACATTCCACAAATCGCAAAAATGTATTGATGTTACCTACATCTAACTTAATTTCATATACTTTCTTGTAAAAATACTGGCATAAATTTAGTTGTCCTAGATTTCCAAAACATAGTACATGTGCTCACCAGAAGCAGATAAGAACATTAACAGTGGAATTAAGAGTATTATGGATAAGTTGGAAGATGAAATAAAGGAGATACGAAGAGAAAACCAAGAAATTAAGATAGAAATTCAAAGGCAAAAAGAACAATTTAACGACAAAGAGAAGAGATGGTAGGGTGAAAGAAACAGGTTGAGAGAGAGAGAGAGAGAGAGAGAGAGAGAGAGGGAGAGAGAGAGATAGCTGGAAGGGAACGTGGAGTATGAGCAAAAGAAAAGGAGGAAGAACAATATTGTGATAATAGGATGGGGTGGGAAAAAGAGAAGTAAACAGCAGATCAAAGAGAGGATAGAGGATTTTCTGAGAAAAAATGTGGTAGAGGTTAAAATCAAGGTCTTTTACTGTATAAAGAGAGATCAATTACTAGTAAAAATAGAGAAGGGGAGGGAAAGAAAGAAATAATGAAGCAAAAAGGAAAACTAAGTGGAAAGCAAAATGAGAGTTACAGAAGAAATTAAGACTCCTAGCGAAGGAATAATGGGGAAAGGGGAAAGAAATAAAAGTGGAGTTCAGGAAATTAACAATAGATGGGGTTCAATGGAGATGTAATGAAACAAAAGAGAGAGAGTAGAGGTTTTCCAATAATAAGAAAACTAAGGCAAATGTACTATTTTTGAATGTATCGGAACTAAAGTTAGAAAAAAACCTTGATAGAATAAGAAAGGGGGAATAATAACGGGGGTAAAAAAGGAATAAAGAGAAAATTGAAGAGAAGGGACACATTACGAGAAACGTTCATGTAGGCAATAAATAGTGGAAAATAGTAGCAGGATATAGCAAAGAGATGAATACAACAATAAGAAAGACAGAAGAAATATTAAAAGACAACAAAGAAGATTGTATATTTCTGGAAGGGAGGATTTCAATGAAAGAATCGGAGAAAGTGGAGCCAGGGATTGGGAAGAACAAAAATTCAAAGACAAGGTAGAAAATGCGGGGAGGAAGAATAGAAATGAATAGAGTGAGACCATCTGGCTCTAGAATGAAGTATATAAAAAGGGAGACAAGAAAAAAGAGAAGAAGAAAAACCAGAAGAAGGTGATCAAAATATGGGACGAACAAAGAGTGGAAGAGCACAAGAGAAGTCAAAATTCGAAAAGCAACAACAGAAATATTAGAAGAAGCAGCGACAAAAAGAGAAATGAAAATAAGAGGTAGATGAGCAAGAAAGAAAAATGAATGGTGGAACATAGAATGTGAACAACGGAAAAAGAAAGCAAAAAAGGAGCTAAGAGATTAGAAAAAGACGAAAGCAAACAGAAGCGGCCAAAAGCGAAAAGAAGATATAGCGAGTCAGAAGAAGGAGAGAAAAGAGGAAGAGATAAAAGTTATAAGAATAGAGAATTGAGTATGGTACTATGTATATCAATAAAGAGAAAAGGAAAAAAACACAGTAAGTGAGGGGATAACGATGAACAAATGGAAGGAATACTTCATGAGGCTGCGGAGAAAAATAAAAAGGGAAAATATAAAGATGAACTAAACAGCACCAGAAGGAGAAGAAATTATGCTGGTGAAGAGGTAAGTGAAGAAACTGAGGAAGAGGAAGCGCTATGGAGGGATGGATTAGAGAACGAATCGTGGTTGTATAAGACGAGATGAGTGCTAGAGAGACGGGTTGAGGTAATGAATATTGGTGTGGAGAGGAGAGTGATTTATTCCCGGTAGGATGGAGAGAGGGGGTAATATGCTCTAATCACAAAATGGGAGAGTCAAGCAGGATTTCGAGAGGAGAGGGGAACTAATAATAATACTAAATTAAAAAATTTAAATATATCTAAGCCGAACTCCACAAACTTTAATCAGCGTAAAATTATAAAAACGGCTGAACCGATTTGGCTGAAAATTCGTGGGGAGGTAGCTTAGAACCAGGAGACGGACATATGATACTTTTTATTGGACATGGGGGCCCAGGGGACATGAGGGACAAAGGGCCCCTTTGGATTTATTACTCAAGAACGGCTGGACCGTTTTTTATGATCTTTGATTTGTTGGATTTGTCTCCGCTCCAAATAGCAGAATAACTATTAAAACATTACGGAGAGCTTGGTACAGGGCAACGACAATAACGAAAGCCCCCTTGGTACAGGGCAACAATAATAAATAACGCCGGCCACCAAAATTTGTCGTACCGGGCTTTAAAAATGATAATTGATTTTTCAGAAGTAAACTCCAAAGTTTCACTTCGGTTGCGCGTGGACTCCACACAAAAATCTTTTGATGATATCTCGAGAACGGATTGACAAACTTTTTTCGGGGGCGAATAACTATTAAAACATCGGAAAAATTACGAAAAAATTTTTCTCATACATTTTGTATGGAAACCGTATATAACGTATCTTTGATACATGACAAAAAAACAAACAAAAACTAACATAGCGTTGTATGCTGGTTCCGGTAATGCCAGTAGATTAAGTTGTGTGCATTATGCTTTGGAAACTGAATTTGATTCAGCTAACAAGTTAACACAACATTTATTGATTCTGAGGCGGTACAAAGTTCGCCGGGTCAGCTAGTTATATATAAAAATCAATGCCACTTTTCGTTGTAATTTTATAACTCAAGAACGGGTTTACCGATTTGAATAATTTTTATTTTGTTTTGATCGACATAATCCAGGGATGGTTTAAAACTATTTTTCACATGGACATGGGGGCCCAAAGGGGCCCCTTGGGCTAGACCGATGTTTATGTTTTTTTTTGTATATTTGATAGGTATGAGAATAAGTGGTAAGCTATTTTTCACATGGGTTGACTGATTCTTATGAAATTTTTTTTGTATATTTGGTAGGTATGGGAATAGGTCGTTAAGTATCTTTCACATGGATATGGAGGCCCAGGGGGCCCCCTTGGGCTGGACCGGTTTTTCGGTTCGACCGATTTTTATAAAGTATTGTTTTTTTATATTTGGTCGGTATGGGAATAAGTCGTAAACTATTTTTCACATTGGACATGGGGCCCAGGTGGGCCCCTTGGGCTGGACCGATTATAATGATCTTTGATTTGTTGGATTTACCTCCGCAACGAATAGCAGAATAACTATTGAAACATGGACAGGGGGCTCAGGGGGAACCCTTGGGTTTATAACTCAAAAACATCTGGACCGATTTTTATGATCTTTGATTTGTTGTGTTTGTCGCCGTCCCGAATAGCAGAATAACTATTAATAAATGGATATGGGGGCTCAGGGGCCTCCTTTGGTTTGAAGTCAAGAACGGCTGGACCGATCTTTAATTTGTTGGATTTGCCTCCGCCCCGAATAGCAAATTAAATATTAAAACATTGGAAAAATTACAGGGGGCGGGGAACTTGGTACAGGGCAACGACAATAACAAAGCCCCCCTGGCACGACAATAACAAAGAACGACGGCCATCAAAATTTGTCGTCCGGGATTTAAAAATGAAAATCGATTCTTAAGGAGTAAACTCCAAAGTTTCACTTCTGTTGCGCGTGGACTCCACACACATTTTTTCTTTTTATTTTTGACGGCGAATAACTATTAAAATATCGGAATACATAGCTGAAACAAAAATGAACATGGCGTTGTATGCTGGTTCCGGCAGGAGATGGCGTTGTGTGCATTATGTTTTGATAAAAAAGTGAATTCAGCTAATAAGTTAACACAACATTTATTGATTCTGAGGCGATACAAAGTTTGCCGGGTCAGCTAGTATAAAATAAATCTCAAATTTAAGACTTAATAAAATGTTTATTGTCGTTCGACACTGTCAGAATTTTAAAATGTTTGTTTGTGTAAACACTCTCTGAGGTGAAGAAATGAACGTTGTATTACACTAGTTCCTGTGTAGATTGGGCGCTTTCCGGCACAAGGGGTTTAAAAAAGTGCGAGTGAAACGAACTTACACAGGAAATCTAATAATAATGTACTATAAATTTGCTAGTAATTTACTTTAACCAAAACCATAATCAAAAATATTATGTCAAAAAGAAGATAAATGCTTACTTGGCTAATCGAAGGAGCTCTTAAAAGAACTAATTATCTGTTTTCAACCAGAAAAATACAGGTAAACGAAAGTTTAAAATGTCTTACTGTTCAAAATGTACTTCAGCCGTTCCAGCATTCTAATCTATTCTATTAAACGCGAACGCCTCGAATTTCAACAATTCAATTTCAGTTGAGAATGCTATATGAAGCATTAATGAGGAAGAACAGTTGAAACTTATGTTGTGGAACAACAACTGTGTTTTCACCGCCAAATTGGCGAATGAGGACGGACGTGAACGGTTTATTCGGTCGATTGTGGGATCGCAGTACACTGGAGTGAATTTTGTTGTTGAACATTGCGAGGGAAACAATGCATGTTTGCAACCTCGGAAAGGGGGTAAATTCTTAATAAAAGCTGCGTTATTTACCGGTTGAGTGATCCGGGATTGTTACAATTTCGTTTAAATATATACATTATACATAAATATCAACAATGTATAAAAAACATAACAATAGTTGTTACAATAGGTTACAATGGAAGTGATAATAATACCGGGTGACTATAATTGTTTGGAAATTATTTTGTTGTGTTCATCATAGATTTAATTTCTGTTTCACCCTGTTGTTGAATGTGGAGCGTAGCCCACGGGTTTGGCTATTTGCAAATTAATTGAACGTAGGTTATTTTTATTACCGCAAAATGCACTCAAACGACACGAAACTTACGAACATTGCTGCATTCTGAATTCTTATGGAAGAAATCAAATTGCCAGACGTCTAAATGTTTTGATGCGATAACTCATTTCGATAACAGCGCAGTCGTATAGGCCATTCTACGAGACGATATCAGTAACTTTCAATGATAACACCAACTGTTTAACATGTTTATCTCGAGTAAACTCTGTTACATTATCGTATTGATCAAACGATTTTCCTCATAAAAATATTGAATCCATTATTCTCAACCATGCTTCAACTTATTTTAACTGCGGTTTACATTCTTTGTGAAATTACAAACACCGATCAACTTACTGCATTCACAGTAGGTAAAGGATAAAGATAATTGATGTCGACATATTTATTTCTTGAAGGAAATTGGAGCTTCAAATAACATCAGCGACTCTGCCACATTATTACCACCTGCTGATTTTTTCCAAGGTAGTAGTATATTTATCTGTAACTATTTATTTGTAAAAAAATCTGTGATTTAGAAGTCATAGATGATGGGTTCATTTTTACAAAAGATTTACCAGAAGGAGATTTTCGTGAAGGCAGTGGCGACAGCAAAGAAACTGAGGAAAATATAAATCCACGTGTTTTTGGCACGTAAGTAAACACATATTTTTAGAGTAATACAGTTTATTTTCTAGATACAAATAATTGCATTGAAAGTGGATACAATACTGTGTGCTCTAATCACGGACAATGTATTGACAACAAATGTGTTTGCAATTCTTATCAATTTGAAATCGAAAATACAACTATTTTATACCGCTTCTCGGGGAAGTACTGTGAAGAATGTCCTTACTGTGGACCGCAAAGATGTCACCAGTTTCTTCCATGTATCGAATGTCACTCATTTCTGGGTTCCAGTGAGTGTGAATTGCAATGTGGATTTCGCTACAAAATAGTAGAGGTCGTTACTCGAGATGTACAGAATGATGAAAAAATGTGTGATACCGAGAACTCCAAGGGATGTTTTTTTAAGTTTAAATATTCTTATGACAGCGAAAATTTTCTTGAAGTTCAATACGAAAAACAGTACTGGTGCTTTCATGGAACTAGCAGTAAACAGAAATTTGCAAATTTAATTAGAATTTTAATATATTTTTTTTAGTTGTTCTATATACTTTTTTGGGAGTTATCATTTATATATTTACTTTAGCATTTTTGATATCGCACACGTGCTTACTGAACGCAAATGAGGAGATCAACAGGACGCCATCGATTTCTACTAGACATGATGTATTAAGAACGTTGCAAGTACTTAATAATAATAGTCATACTTAATCATTTTTAAATATTTAAACTTCCACCTCAACTCCTTCTATAATAATACCCGGTGCCAATTCAGCAATTATAGTTTTATATTTTGTACTAATTTCAGGTTTTAATTTTTCCTGGTTTCTTTTATTGTTCTCGTCTTCAAGTTCCTGCAAAATTCGTCCTGGTCGGTTTTCGTTGTCGACTTTTCGTAATGAAAACAACGGTCCAGTTTGATTGGGTCTTTCAGGTTCTTTTTGGAAATTGGTTTTGCGGAGCATCCCTTGGAAGTTGAATGGAGGATCATCCTCATTTCCACTCTTGTGTACTATTTGTTTCAATTCGGCGATAGGATCAATAGATTTCGGTTTTCTCATCATTGGCGGTTTAATGTAATCAAAATCGTTGTTGGCGAGTTTAGTATCACCGTTTATTTTGTTTTCATTTTCTTCCTGTTGATCTTCAAGTCGTACAATTTCCTTTATTATTTCCTTGCACATACTGATGGCTCGGTTTTCCTGCTCTTTGTCTTCTTTGCTCACAAACTCATCAACGATATCTTTGATAATATTGTCACTTTCGGTATCCTCAGGATCCTCAGGAATTTCTTCGATCGACGATTTAGGGTCCCGAATAAATGCTACGTTAATTAAATCTTCATCCTTTCTGATCATGTTTTCCGCTTTCTCTGGTGAAGAACAGGCCAATTCCCTCCAACGGTAAGGAGAATCCCACGAATCGTCGTTCTCGTTCGAATTTCTGTAATACTAAAAGCTAAAGGATATTCATTTAAAAAGAAGATAATACCCAGCATTTAAAAAGTTGCACCTTTCAGAAGCGTCATAAAATGGTATTTCGTCCAATCGGAATGGTACTTTCCTGACCGGAATTTTGCTTTCATGGAGCCAGTTTGCAAGCTGGGCGTCGGAATCGATGTCCTCAATTGAAACTTCTTCATTATTGTTTTGTAGATCATAAAACGCACCGATGTTGTAAAGATGCGTCTATAAAACACGTTTTTAAACAATGATATGGAATTATTTTATTACCTGTTGGGAGAAACTAAATAAGTCTTGAAATTTTGCTGCCCTGTAAAGAAGTAAAACGTGAAAAATGCTATTGCGTTTCCATCTAGTTGCAAACTTCCTGATGAAATCACACGTCTCTTCGTTTAGAATTGTATAGTCTTTTGCAAAGTCTTGGTATGTTTTTCTTATATTGGATTCTCTGTAGGCTAGAAAAACATTTGATATAGAGATAATTTAAATTAAATAACAACCTGCTTGTATAATAGAAGCTGCTTCTTCTTCATTTATTTTACGGTCATCCTTATTATGAACTATTGACACTACAAGAAATTTTACTACTGCCTTCAAGCATTATGTTTAATTAGTACCTTTATCTGTTCTCTTGGAGACCAAACACTTGACCAAAAATCTTCTTAAAATACTTTGTATTTTAATGATTTTCTTGACTTGTGTTTCATATAATCGCGCTAGATGCTCTTCGTTGTAGTACTTTAAAAATACTTTTGTTTTTCCTATATCAAATCCTTCCATCTTCAGTCGAATCAATAGCAATCGACAGTTGTCCCTATTAACTTCAACAGTTTCATTAAAATCGAAAGCTAAGAACTGGTACCGTCTTAAGAATTCTGGAAAAGTGATTCTATGGGGATAACCTCTTTGTCTAGCTTTTGCAGTTTCCGTTACTGCCAAAGCACGAATTTGCTGTTTAACTAAAGGACCATCAAAGACGCCAGCTTCTGCTGTTAAGTTTGTTCTGATGCAACGAACAAAATGCGTACCACCAGAACCGCTACCAATAGAAAGGTCCTTGAGCAGATCTAAACTCAGGGCTTTAAATGTTTGTATGCAAGTTCGCGGCCGTTTAATTTGAGAATAGTGATTGGTTGAGTTTTTCCTTGTTTGAAATTTGTATTTTTCGGTTTTGTCATCTTTGTCAAATGTGATAATAAGATTTCCGGTTTTATTAATTTTATTGCTGAAGAGCATCCTGATAATGGGATCGTCAGAAAGACGCAAAGTTTCTATAATTTCAGGTGGAAGAAAATCTCGGTTTTTATCGGGCATTTCGGTCACGCAATATGTTACTTTTCCAGTATAGTGAGCCACAGAAAATTCGGAGGATCGGACACTAGTAATCAACTTCTTTTCATTGGTTTGCAGAAAGTCAGTTATGTATGAGCTTGTGTAGCCAGTCTTTGTTGCGTCATCTATTATGGAAAAGAGTCCCTCGGATTTACCTAACAACTGTTCCAAAGTTACTTTATTATCGTAGTAAGCGAAGGGGTGGTACTCCAACTCTTCCTCTTTAACATCCAAATATTCCCAAGAGAAGAGCCTTTGCAGGTAGTAGTAGTGCATCTGTTCATTAAAACAGTTCACAAATAACTCCGGCAAGTGGTTTGTGTTTACGCACTCAAAACCAAAATAGTCGATGACCTGGGTGGAATACTTGTCCCCACTAAAATGAAACATGAGATTTTTTAAGGAGAAGCGACAAAACATACAAAATTGCTCTTCCGGAAGATAGCTTCTGATTGATGAAAGCAACTATGTAATCAACAAGTCGCAAGTACAAATTGTTCGCAAAAACGTCTCTGGCATCCCTCGCTTCATCCACGGTACTTCTTTTTCTAATTATGGTACCTTTACGTACGAGGCAGTAGTTGGTGAGCGCCCACTCGAATTTCGTTGGTTGTACTTTTAACAGTTCCCCGATTTTCTCGATGTTGTCCGGATTTTTGATAATAACTCCAGATTCGGACTCTTGGAAACGGATTTCACCGGTAATCAGTATTGCCGCTACTATAGAAAAAATGGTATCGATTTCTATATCCCCAATTTCGAAGTCTTCGAAGATTTTTAGAATTCTTTTAAATTTATTCAAATTACTATTAAACTTCAAATTGTCTTCTGAAGAATCATCGATCCTTAAGTACCGATACAGATGGTCCGCTCTTAGTTGGTACTTTTCCAATTTGTCGTTTTCACAAAGCCCATCGTAGATGTAATAAAGAAAATGGAAATTTCCTTGAAACCTATCAGAGTTGTTAACCTGTCAACTGTAACACCTCAGACTTACATATCAACTGATGAAATTCTCCACTTCTCCAACTGACTCACAGTAAAAATAGCCCCAGTGACTTTTCCTGTAGCACCATATTTGATGTCAGTTTTTAAAACACATCGAGTGGAATAGTTGTTAATGGGCGTAGACGCGTGTGTTAAAGAGTGAATGAGCTTAATACCACCCTTGATGCGCTCGACGTTGATGTTAACATTGTGACCAAGAAACAGTAGATGGTTTACTAAATGAAGATAGTTTCCAGTTTTTCCAGAGCCACTTTCTCCCGACAGGAGAATTTTTTGAGGTAGTTGGTGATGCAGGGCGTATTGATAGGCACTGTCAGCAACGGCATATATGTGGGGAGCGTTTTCGGAACGGGATTTTAACCGGTACTTCGCGTGAAACTGCAAAGAATGCTTGTGTTATATGCAGACAACAATACAGTGTAGAGAAGTAAGCGGCCTACAGTAATTGCCGTGAGCTTGAATTTCACAGGAGTTATAATTTAAAATTCTCTTAAAATGACCAGTACTAAATTGTTTTATTAATTTCGATTCTGTGTCGATTAAAATTTGTAAGTTGTTTATATTTGAATTCAATTTTTATTCATTTTAACGATTAAAAGTAGACTAAAATTGTTTTAAAATGAACGGGAGATTCACTCAAATCTAAAATTGTTGAGGTATAGCCAGGATGGCTTTTAAAAAAATGCACTGTGTCTCTATCAATTGAGGAAGGCTCGTTTAAAAAGAAGTGTGGTTAAAGTATTAACAAAATGTCAAAATCCTCTTATTGTTAGTATACCGGGTGTCCCAGAAATAACTACATTAATTAACCAGTAGTAGAACCCATCAGTGTCAACAATTTTCCTAAATAAAATTTTGCCCTAAACCCCGTAGTTATCGAAAATTAGTGGACGTTTTGACGTTGGTTTCGGTACACTCCACTAAACCCCTGAACAGTGATAATAACAAAGACAAAAAACTTCGAAAAACACTGGAAATTAGTTTAAACTTCTCGGCGTAAATAAACAAAAAAACTGAAAACTGACCTACTAAACGTCTTTACTTGAACATCTAATGTTATTGACAATTGTGAGGCCTAATAAATAACATGCGGATTTCTCAATTGTTGTTCTGTCAAAATTCTCCAAATTCGATTTGGTAACCTTCGGGAACTGGCGGTTTTTTGCAAAACACAATGCACAACGTTAATGGAAATTAGGCACACCAGAAAAAGCCAGCATCTTTTACGATAATAACTTTAAAAGCGAAAGTAAAATACAATAACACGCCCGCTCGAGTTCGCCTGATAAATTGTTATTATTGTGTTTCTCAACAGGTAGTTGCACCCGAATGTGCAAAAAAATTAGAAACTTGATAAGGATGCTGTATTTTCCGGACAAAAACAATTGTTTGTCTGTAGGTCAAGTTAAAATAAATATCTATAGGCGGTTCGTGAATTTGAAGGGTTCCAAAAATGCTAAAATAAAATGAGACTTCAGAAAAGTGATAAAAATTTTGTTGCTCTCGGCGAGTTCTGCCACTGGTTAAAATTAATGCAGTTATTTCTGGGACACCTATATATTAGTAAAGTAAGTCTCCAAAATCTTTCCTCCGCTATTTAGATTAAATGCTATTAAATATCTTTCAAAATCCCATTTTTAATATATTCAAGATTGAACGATTCCAACAATTTCAAAAAATAAAAAATAAAAAAAATAAAATAAAAAAGCATAGCATAACTATAAACATTGTCATCTACATTTTTGGAGAAAATGGCTTCCTAAAACTGCGTAACTTATTGTGAAGTTTGGGGGTCACAGATAAATACAGTTGTATTCCAACACAAAGTCATATAATAATTAAATTAACAGTGAAAATAAGGAATTTAACAAAAGTATATTATAAGGATTTCAAAAATTTAAATTGATAAATTATTGTACAAAAAAAAAAATTGTACAAGATTGTTAAATATAAAATAAAAAAAAACAGATTATAAGACGACAAATGTACAAATTATTAAGATAAAAATGACGCTGAACGAATTAAGAAATCATAGGAAATCAATCTTTGGAATGTAAAAAACTATCTCGACTACTACTTATCGAAACGTTCAGCGGTGTACTGTGTTGGCGATGTTTTCCATCGGTTTTTGGAACTAGCGATTCCCTTTACAATTCCTCGGGGATGGTAAACCCTGTTCAGGAGATTTCACACCACCCTGAGAGATCAAGACTTTAAATGAATAGGGGAAAAAGAAAACAACTCCCTAATTTGATTGAGAGAAAAACCGTCAAGGTCTGCACGCGATAAAGAATTTTTCCTTACCCTCCTTCCGAGTTTTTACACTAATCGAGACGATCCGCAAAGCGATTTCAATTAAAATTAATTCTGCATCTAACACCAGTTATCCGTCACTCGACGATTTCTAGCCTAGTCCGTAGCCTTTCCCACTCTAGCCTATGGAATGTTTTTTATCGCGTCTGGCAGTTCTTTAACACCAGCAGATCGGTCTTGCAGCCAGACTGGCCATTCCCTATACAACTATCATCGGCGGTATTATTAAGCATTATTGCTAGTTGTATCAAATCCGTAGTCAAAATTTGTCACCAGCTCTCCGACTATACAACGTGTCCCAGAAATAAGTACATTAATTTGGAGAGGTGGTAGAACTCATCGAGTACAACTTTTTCCTTTACCATTTTTGCGAAATCACATTTTGAAATTAGAATTTTACAACCACCAAAAATAACGATACGCCTATGGGTTTCTGACCGTTAATTCTGTTGTTTTTCTGGGAGGAAGGAAATTCCCAATGCTGCAGCAACTATTCGAAATAATCCAGCAGCATCCAGCAATTGTGCATAGAAAGAAATGGGGGATCATTTTGAACATTTGTTGTAAATGTTTGTGGACATAAATGTTTGCCGTGTTCAACCTGCAGATGAAATGGAGGGTTCTCTTATCGTAACTACCTACTTCTACATTTTGAGTGATAATTTTGTTAATAATGTAATTAAGCAATGAAAATAATGTGGAATTTTTATTTTGGTATCATGTTTTATTACATAAGAGTCTCTTCAGTTCATTTTCAATATCCCACAAAGAAACAAAAACAAAGTGAAAGTAAATGCATTTTTTGTATGCTTGGTTTATGAGTGCGGATTTATAAAAAAAACAATCCAGACGAAATCCATACCAAATCTTTACGCAATTTTAACTCGAAAACTAGAGGGTTTAGAGAAATAAAGTATTATACAGGGTGTATATTAAACATTGGCCAAAAATGCAAGGGGCGACTCCTTGGGTTTTCTAGGACTATTTTGTCCTTTGGTGATTTTTAGAAGGCCGCTTTGTTTCAAAGATACAGTGTACACATTTTGTACAATCACAATATTTTATTAACTAAATATTATTTGCAAAGTTTTCTAAACTGACGAACTCTGCCGTGAACACCAGAGTCGTTTCATATACTATTACACCCAGTATTTATCCATCTTTCAATTATTCCACACCTTCTACTGGTGTGGTGTAATCTAATGATTTGACATGTCACCATAAGTAAAAATCTAAAGGATTGAGATCTGGAGATCGAGCAGGCCATAGATGAGGTCCACCTCGACCTATCCTATTGCGGTTAAAAATTCATGTGCAATCAAACTAAAATGAGGTGATGCCCCGTCGTGTATAAATCACAACTACCTAGGAGTCACTTTCCCGTCAACCGATTTAAAGAAATCCTTCTCCGCGGCCTCATCAGCGGCTGCACCCCCAAAACAATCTTACAATCTTGACCCCCGATACGCCCCAGCAACAATCCACGAAGACACCAATAGCACCCATATTCTAACTACATATATTCACCAATCTCCAACAACCGTCAACCGCATGTTGGCAAGTAACTTGGCTAGTCCAGGGTACAAAACCTACACACATCCATCAAAATCCCCTCTAAAAACAGGCTCTTAAACCGAATCCCCAAAAAAAAAAAAAAAAAATAAAATCTGTACCATCTTTTCTTCTAGAGGATGAAGACACCGTCAGGCACTCAGGATAGAAACTTCCACGGCAGAAGAAAAGGCAAGAAAGAAATAAGAAGGAACAATGAAGAATTCCACCCCTAGGATGCCAGGCAAACCTCGACACCAGACAACCCCTATTGACTTGCTTGTGTAGTAGAACTATATTTTTAGATTTTATGTTTGTGTTTCAATAATGTTACTTTTACAAGTTCACTCTGATTATTTACAAACTGAATATTTATTTCTGACTAATTACAATACTATGTACAATTTTCTTAATAAAGAAGAATGTATTCAAATTATTTTTAATTTATTCATTTTTCTTTTGAAAAAAAAAAATCAAAAACAATTTGAAATTAAACGTAAAATGAAATGTCAATGACTTCACCAAACGTCAAATTAGAAACAAACCGCGAAATTGAAAAAGGTTGGCCAGTGAATCGTGATCGTTCGGAAACAAAGACAAAAGCGCGGACCTACGTTGTGTTCTCTTTTTGACAAGACAACAGTGGCGGAAAATTCAAACCAAACCTACCAGACACAGAACCAGGTTCTTTGAATGCAGGTGCGCAGCGTTGGAGGCAGAGCGTAGAGTAACAACACAAAATTAGGGATTTATCAATGTATTTGCTTTAGAGGTCTTATGGTCGAACTTTTGATTAATAATAGACGTTTTGAACATTTTATCTACTAACAATTTTTGATAATTTAACTCTTTTAACAATGGTGGCTGATTTCATGACTTTTAAATAATTTGAATAATTCTTGACAACATTAATTTGAACAATGGTACCTGGCGAGAGTATTACCAAAATTACAAGTACAAAAAAGTGAAGTGATTATAACATCTCATACCCATTAACAACCCAATCAGTAAAAGTTACAATTAAAGCAAAGCTGTGAGTGTTTACTTCCTTTCGACAAATTAAATTTCATTAACAACCCGAAATCTACGATAAGTAAACCCCTTAAAATCCCATACATGAATCGATTCGTTTGCAAGAATGAGTTACCATTTGAACGCCCTTTTTGGTTGTTAATAAATTTGGACTACATTTGAAAAGACGAAATGGGCAATTTTTTATGCTTCGCGTCAAGCTGGCATCCATATGAGTAAATGTGAGTTCAGTCAGCCCCCCCCCCCCCCCCCTACTTGGGGTACAAAGCACCAAGCGCAAGCCCAACATCGTCTTACTCATCAAATGAATGATGAACGAATACAGACATAATATACATAAAATAATACACATAAAGTACATTTGAAAATGGTGCGGATACCAGCCTATGAATGTTAATCTTATTAAGAAAATTGAAGAACGAGGTTCAAACTATAAACCATTAAATATACCGGTTTAAATGAAATTTGGATCACATCGAATACAACAAAGAAAACTCAGGCGCCGCCATGTTCCCTTATCCAAACAAAAACCCCTTCTCTCTCTCACTGCAATTTAAATCAATAATCCGGACCGTTATAATATAAACTGTTCTGAAAAACCTGTACAGGTAATTCCCCTAGACGGTGACGTCCCTCCTCGACTTATATAAATATTGTAATTTAGTTTTACCTTTGTTTCGGAACTAAATCTGGCACACAACACTCTTTTTACCCGACCCGACAGATCAACACAGAACGAAACAACAAAAATCATTAACAGAACTGCGTGTAAAACTTTGTTGTTGTTAGTTGTTCTAAATTTGTTCGGTAGACTTCGCCGGTGAGTCTTTCAGGTAGAAATACTGGTCCAATTAAACAATTACCAACAATAATTACGATCCACACGTTCAAGAAAAATTGATGTTGAAAGCAGTCTTCAACTACTTCATGAGGCTTTTCATCGGCCCAAAAATGGTTATTGTGAAAAAAAGCTGTTGGGGATTTTCAGCCAACTTGTGTAAAAGCCATTGACAAAATACAATACATGGAACAAAATCAGCAGTGCATGAACGCGTTGTATGTGGTATGGGTATTGGTCTTCCTGATCATCCTTGTTGTTTAAATGTTCCTATCTCATGAAAACGTGGCCAAATTTTTTGAAAGATTTTTATGCCAGGAACATTACGGTTAGGAAATCGTTCAATGTACAACCGCCTAGCCTTTGACGCATTTCCATTAGCCATTTAGAAAACGTATTTAAATAAAATCCATGACGATCTGACTTCGTAGGCATTAGCCTGCTGTGAATACAGAAATTAGCCGGTCTTAGCATTCAAAATAATTGTGGACTTTAAAAATTCCATTTTTTTTTGTTAAAAAATATTTATCGCCCTGTATCTTCGAAACAAGGCGGTTTATCGGAAATCACCAAGGGACGAAATAGTCGATGTGTGGTGTCGGTGTGTCAACATTTATCGTAAGTCAGAGAGTTTATTGAATGTTAATTGACTGACTGCTTAGACACAGTAAAATTTGAAGTTATCGTAAACATGTTCTCATGAAAATAAAAAACTAACAAATAATGTAGAATAATTGAAAATTACAGCAAATGTTCAAAGTATTCTCCGCATCTTCAATTCAGTTCAATTTTAAGTAAAATTGTCAAAAGTTAGTAGTGCCAACCTTATATAAATTTCACAGCATACTCTAATTTATAATTTAAATGATCGCACGGTACGAACCTAACCCCTTCAATATTATATTATGGCAGGTTAGTACATGTTTCCATTTAAACAGTTTTAGACTGCCGTTGATCAGATGACAGCAAAATAAATAAGCAAAACTAGCGCCAAATTTTTTTTAATAAAGATGAGGTAAGATTTGCATTATTATTCCAAATAATATCTGGTTTTGAAAAAAAAAAAAAAAATCACACTTTTAATTTTGAGATTGGAATTCATTTGTTCCACGCCCTCCTAATTTTTCATTCTGTAACACTATTACAGTTTATTCTAATGTGCGAGGTGGAGACATCTAGCGATATTTGGTCTGTTTTCCAAACGCAAGGTTTTGAGCGATTGGCACAACTCGAAATTACTGTCATCGGCGCGGACAACGATTCAGACAAACATAACTTAGGAAGCACCTCGAGCAAAACGTTTGTCGGCCAGTTAGGGAAACCCAAAGGGTCATAAACCATTACCTGGCTAGCGACACTCAATGCCCGAAGAATCCGAAATTGACTGTCTAAATTCAACCATCGTTAAGTCAAGCTATTACAGATTTTGTATTTTAATGTGATGTATAGTTTTATACAGGATGTTCCAAAATTAGCGAAAAAAAAATGAAACGTAACACAATAAGCCATAAATAGCAAGAAAAAAAAAATTAAAAAATCATGTTCCAAACCAAAATGTAATGCTTTTTTATGCACAAATACAATTGGTAATTACGTTTATCGAGCTAGCCACTTTATAAAACGCGACCACATTCCAAAATCGTCGTTCATTTTGCATTAATTTACACATCGGTTGGTGTTTTCAACCATTTTATATAGGTACTGGCCGATCAAGTAAGAGCCACATTCCCAAATAGCAATATTTATAATCCGGCCACATCCGGCTATAATGTTTTCAGCCATTTTATAAACTGTCCGTTCAAGTATCTAAGAGCCAAATTCTCAAAGAGCAATATTTTGTGATTGGAATGGAATGAAATAAGCTAAGTTATTCATGCATGTTTTGTTATATAAAAACTATAGAAAATTATACATTTATTACCCATCATGTATGTTTCAAACTATTAATTTATTGCAGCACAGCTTTTCAAATTATTCTTGATACAGACATCTTTTCCACATTTATTATTGCTTGGTTTACACAGACAATTTTTGAAACCCTGACCGCCAAACTGTAAAACTTTTCTCCCGCAGCTTCAATTCAGCTGATGTTAATTCCATTCACCATTCTCTTGCCGTTTTTTTTTTTTGAAAAGTCACTTTGACATTCAAATTTTAAATGAAATTGTCAAAAGTTAGTAGTGCCAACCTAATTTAAATTTCACAGCCTACACTAATTTATAATTTAAATGATCGAACGGGATTAACAATATATTAAATATTTATCCAATATATTTTTTGAAATACATATATTTAAAATATTTGTGGCTACTAGGGTGTGAACACCAGCATTAAATTCCTATGTTTTGGATGTGACCACTACCATTAACAGTAACATCAACATTACCATTATCACTATTGTGACCCAGTAAATAAATGCACGTTATTTTAACGTGGAAAAGCCGTGTATCTGGTTGATAACACGTTTATGGTTGAAAATATTACCTTATATTTTGGTAATACCTTCAACGCTTTTTCAACGTGTTTTACGTAACGTAAATTCAACGTTGATTTACAATAAAATAATGATTACGTATCTAAAAATTACGACAATTCAACGTTAAAAAATTACGTTATTTTTAAATATTATATATGACACAATAAAGACGTGTTTAATCAATATTGTTAATCAACGAAAGGTACATAATGTTGATAAAATATAAGTTATTTTCCACGTGCAGTTCTGACGTTTGTTTCTCGTGAAATTTTTACATTAAATACACGTGTTTTTCTAGTGTCATATAGGCGTGTTTGTCGTCGTTTATTTTTCGTGAAATTCTTACATTAACTACACGTGTTTTTCTAATCAAATAAAAAATAAAAATACCTAAGGAGTGAAAGAGTTCCAGCAGAGTATAAAAAATCATCATCATGGTGTAGCCCTATAGGTTTTTGGGTCTAAAAGGAGGTTTTTCAATTTACTTCCATTATTTTTTTTTATTGTATTTTACTTTATCTCAATTTACTTTTTTTTTTATAAAAAATCATGTTAAAAAATATATATTTATTATTTAAATCATAACTTAAATCAAATTATATAAAATAGAAAAGAACGAATGGCGGTGAAGTCTAAATTATTATTTTTGACTATTATTTCTCGTAAAATTTTAATATTAAATACAAGTGTTTTTCTAGTCATCTATATTACAAATAAAAACGCATTTGAGGCGTGTTTTGGCGCCGTTTACTTTTCGTGAAATTTTCACGTTAAGTATACGTGTTTTTCTAGGCAAATAAACACTAGAAAGAACGTATTCCATATCATATTATTAGGTGTGTTTTGTGTTCAAGTCACTAAGGGGTTTGTAATAATAATGTATAATAATCCTACTTAATTTATATTTTTTATTTGAATTACGATTAAAATCAAATATAGAAGCTTAGAAAGGAATTAAATGTAGGTAAAATATAAGTAATTTTTGACGTTCAGTTCTGAAATTAATTTCTCGTGAAATTTTTACAATGAATTCACGTGTTTATATATTCATATAATTATATAGTACATTTATGTACTACAAAGAAAGCGATCCATTGGCGTCTTTTACAGATTCCATATGGGCGGTTTTTACGCCAAGTTTAGAAGCCACTGTAAATTGTTTGTTGCGGGTTATAAAACATATGTACATTTTTTATTTGAATCACATTTTAAATAAAATAGAATGGTTATAGAATTTAAAAGTAGAAACAATAGAAATATTTAGTAAGGCTAGCATTTCTTTTATAATTTTTACGAAACATGGTAACAACTAAGTTAGCTCTTGTAAACATTTGGCACCCCGAATTTTACCCAAACAACCTTGAAAGTTTGACGTTTTCTCGTGGTTGAAATGTTTTAGGATCATCTCGCTCGCCTCGTTCGCAATAGAGATGAACAATAGCTCTTTGAGGATTCATATGATTATTAAAAAACAAAACAATTGTCTGGATCACTTTTGGTGGTAGATAGCTACTTTTAATCAGTTTTCCGATTCACTCATCACCCTGATGATGCCAACATTGTTGGCGAAACGTGCGTCGGTATTTATTCGCGATTCCAGCTAACGGCGGACCGCCCTCTGGTGGCGAGTTTGTAAACGGTCAAAAGCGGATAGTGCTGGATAGCGCGCATTGAGTTAAACGGTTGCGGTGAGTTTAATTGTTTATATACCGTGTTAAATATGCCTCGATTAAAATCAAACAATCGAAACTATTGTTTTTAATTATTGCTTTTGAAAAGCCGGTAAGAAGAGGAACCTTAGTTTTCAGTTTTCCTCTGCCAAACAAAAAAAAAAAGTTTTGATCGTCAAAAAATTCGGGAGTCAAGAGTTCATCGACAGATGAAGAGCTTGGGAAAAAGCCATCAAATCAAATATTTGCATTTCAAAGCAGAGGATTTTTTCACAGATCTTCCAGATAATAAGTTTCCCAATTTCTAAGTTAATCCTTGTGAGTGACTAGTTTTTATTATAATATGTGGAGCGAAAACGAAATGTGCTGAAAAAGACAGCAGTACCGTCATTAAATTTGTCAAGTAGAAGCCATGAAACAATTTGTTCTGTGCGGAAATGGCGGAATCCAAGACGTATACAGGTAAATCACTCTGATGTACTAAAACAGGTGGATGATGTGCCATTGCTGGAAGTAGCTGAAGAAGATGTACATGAACAAGTGAGTTTTTTGCTCCTGGAAATATCTAGGCAAAATGTACATGAACAAGTTTCAGCTTAATACAGAACATACTCAAGCTGAGAGGTCGACGAAAGATGTAACAGTGCAAGATGATGTGAATATTCCTTCACAGAACCTATCGTTATTATCCCGTGGGCGTCGACTTCCATTTGTCACTTTATTGTTTATTGTTTATTGCTTAATAAATTGGTTAATAACACAAATCGGAAGGTTTAACTACTAGAAACGTAAAATTAAGCTGTAATCAAAAAGTAAGGTTATGTTACCATCCGCCTTTGGCGTCCATGTTTGTGGCGGAAATCTTAACTTGAATGGCGAATAATAAAAATTGTTTTTGGTGTTTTAGGGAAAACTGATTAAAAGTAGTCATATAATTATTATTAAATTAAAATTTAAAAATAAAATTGACATTCCCTATTCTATAATGGTGTCAATGTTATAAAAAATTACAAAAGCTCTTTAGCCCAACGGCAAAGAAATAATTTAATGTAGGTAGCTATATTTACTTACGTAGATACTTACAAATATTAATTTAAATGTGTTTGTTAAAGTTGAAAACAAAAGTTAAGATCTTTAATTATTACGGTTAATCAACGAAATTAATAAATATTGGTAATGTCTGGTAATGTGAAACGATGTGAAGTAAGTGAAGGTGTCAAAAGACCGGTGAAAAGTTTTTAAAAACGAAATTGAAAGCAGGTATAATTAAGGGACAATTTGAAACATACGTTGAGAAGTTTTACCGTTTAGGGGCTGGAATTTTGAGAAGAACGGATATTGGTTTATGATGGGGGCTGAAGGTTGAGGAACCGACGACGCGAGCGTAATTTTATTGTCGAAAATAAATAATAACCAAACGTCGTATAGATCAGTACTATCATTGAATATCAATACTCTAGTTAGAGTAGTTAGAGTATTGATATTCAATGGTACTATTTATGAAAATTTCTCCCTTATCGAATTTGTTTTGGCGACAAACAAACTTGCTGCTTCCAAGACACAAAACTGAGGCCAACAACCTCATCAAGGAGATTGGGGAAACTGCAGAGGAAACAACTCATCAGTGGAAAGTCTCTCAAGAAAGCAAGTTTTTGGTGAGTCTCTTTTTTATAGTAAGCGGCGTCGAACTGTAAACTTTGGAGAGGATTTTTGCTGTACCCCGACGACAATCATTTACGACAATCATATACCTAGTAAGGATTTTTTTATTTTTGCAATAGTTACTTTTAGTTATTTCTTATAGATTTTGAGGCAACTGTATTGCAAACATTGGCAAAACTGACCCAGCACGTCGAGCAACACACAATTTCGACTAATGAAAAAAATGATTTAATTTAATTACTACAATTAGCCCATAATAATTATTTTAGTTTTTAAGCATATGGATCCAACTCCACTTTTTATCAAAACTGAGTTAAATATGCCAATTTATTTTATTAAATACGCAGTACCGGGCTTAGTGTGTTGCAACCAGATATTATTATTTAGAAGTTCCTTTATTATTTAATAGAGAAAAACAGTTCAGACACAATTATTTTGTACCAATTCAGAACTTGTCAACATTGTATTATATCTCTATGATTTTCTCTTAAATTCCGATAACATTAGACAGTTCTGTTAATTTTACTAATTTGAACATTAGCGCCGTTTTAATTCATTTTTTCCTTATCTTACCTATTAAGTATTTGACAACGTTGAAAACAGAATAAAAAACTATTCAAATGTGAAATAAAAAACAAAGGCTTCCATTAAAAAAATATATTAATGACGTCATAACTGTCAATAAAAACTAATGAAAAAAAAAAAAAAAATACGTTCCTCGGATGCGCTATAATTAGCCCTATCACATGCTTTTAAGTTCTATTTCGAAAGAAAATACTAACGGAGTTACTGAATTTATTCCTTACTTAATTTCCACACTGTATACTTTATAATATTAGTATTACATAGTTGATATTATGGTTTTTAGTAATTATTTTCATATTTTCTATTCACCTTTATACATTACAATAGATTTAAACTTTTGTAAAACAATTTTTTTTGTTTTTTTTTTAATATACTTATTTCCTAAAATCACCTAAAAAAGACGTATTTTATTATATCTTTAAAATACGTTTACAGAACGTTTTGTTGGGACATTGAAAATGACGTTTAATTCAGAAAATCAACATGTCTTTTCAACCTGAAAGAGACGTGTTTTATCAGACGTTTGTAACACGTCTTTTACACGTCAAAAGTAACGTTGAAGTCAGCGACATCGTAACGTCTATACAACCGTTGGTACTCGTCTTTTTTTACGTTTTTCTCACGTGGTTGTGTTTACTGGGGAGAGGGCAGTTAGGGGAAATTCTACAGACAATAGAAGTGAATAGGAATACGAGGAAAGCATCAAGCCCTTGATAATTTTGAGAACATATCACAAGATCACACAAAATATCTATATCTAAATTCCGCTTTTCGACCCTTTTTTTACTCGCAAAATACAAAAATAATAATAATACGTACCACGTCTCCAAAAATGTACTTTTCCTCGAACGGATTGAGGATCACCAATACATCGCCGGCAAAGGTCTGAAACTGGCCCACCTTCATCCGTTGTTCCAATAAGTTCACGATACTCTTTTCAGTAATGCGATCCAACGATGCTAAATCTTCCACGAGCATTGGCTCCACCGTTCCTTCAACTCCACATTTCAAATAATTTTCAAGAACAATGGTTTCCGGTTCACTTTTCGGCAAATCAATCCGTCCTACGTCATTAATTAGGGATTTGATTTCGAGTGTTAACTACAATGCAAATACTTCAGCAACGGTCGTTTCTTATTCGTTATTTTTACGTGGTAATTATTTTCCGGCACGTCAAGCAAGAAAGGATGTTCTAGAAGTTCAACAGCGTACGGACGATGTTCCGGATTTTTGACCAGACACCTAGAGATGGTCTAATTTTGATCATGATCAAGAAGGAAAAGTATAATTACTCATTGACAAAATCCAGGTAGGTGTCAGACCAGTTGTAAGCTTTGTACAACATAGGTGGAGGATTTGTACTGATTTGGAACAGAGCTCTGGTAGCATGCATGGAATGGTAAGGAGGTTTTCCATCCCCTAGTTCGATCGCTGTGATTCCCAAAGACCAAACATCAACTCGGTTGTCATAGTTGCTCCCATCTCTTTTACAAGTGATTATTTCAGGAGCCATCCAACACGGTGAACCTACGCACTCGTGTGATCTATCTAAATCATCATTTAAAACAATTGAAAGTCCAAAATCCACCAGTTTCACTTCCCCATTTTTCGTGAGCAAAATATTCTTCGCTTTGACATCTCTATGAATGGTACAGTTTTCATGAAGGAATATCAGTGCCTGCAATTTCAACAAAGACAATAGTAAATAAAAAGTACCACCATTATTACTTCTGAAGATTTATTACCATTTCGCGCATCTCTGACAAGAAAAAGCTACAATATAACATGTTTGGTTCGAAATACAAGTGCATCGTAGATCACTTTTATTTAAGTGAGCAGCACTTATGCAGTTAAATATTCTCTTTTACCTTTATAAATTGCTCATAATTACAGTAATAAAGTCCAAGCTTTTTGAGTAATTTATTGCTTACGTTTACATGCTTAGTTCAGAGAAGCATGCGGATAATTGGTTGTTATTGAAAGCTTTGTTCCAATCTGGTTACTGCAATTACGGCCCGTTTATTGAGTGTAAATTTACTCACCTTGACCGTTTCTTTCAAAATGTACGCGATGTGTTCTTCGTTCATTCTCCGGTTTTGGGCCATGATTGATTCCACCAAATGCAAAACAGATCCACTCTCACAAAGCTCCATAACAAACCACACGTCTTCGTCGTTTCTGTACATCCCGAAAAACTCTGTCAGATTGGCATGAGTGCACAAATCTCGTAGAAACTTATATTCTCGACCAATACCGGGTTTCGTGGTGTTGCTAATTTTTTGAATTTTAATGGCAACTTTTTTGTCGTTGGCTTGTGTATCGGTGGCAGTAAATACTTTTCCAAAAGCTCCACAATCTACGTAATCTTCTAAATTGTAGCGGTTTTCGGGAGCAGGAATATCGTCGAAATTTATTCTCTTAGATTCCATTTTAAAAATTTACGTTAAACTGCTACAATAAAACCGTGCTTATTTAGACTTTTCTGAAAGTAGTATCTACCTGTTCGGTTGACATGAAATGACCTGTAATTAAGAAATCTTGTCGTTTAATTGGAGACGCGTAATGCACATAAGGGAATTTAAACTCGCTCCTCTACATAATAATATGTTAACTTAACAAATTAGTTGCTAATTAAATCTCTTAAATGGTACCTTCGCTACGACAGACTCAGCAATTAAGCTAATTAAAATTTATTGTTAATTACCTTTTTATACAAACATAATGACACCGGATTGAAGCACGAACAATTTGTAAATAATTAATGGAACAACTCGTCTTGTACCTTAAATGGAAACCCTACGATAATAATTGGATTAGACTAAAGCGTCCTCGACCCGGTCAATATTAATTACTTTCTAGTCACATAAATTAAATTAAAATTCTTCAGCCCTGATGCTTGAATTCGAAAGATGTCGCTTCCATTAATTTTAAAATTACTCTCCAATAAGGAGTTATTTTGTTGCTTTGGTTTTTTATTTACCAGCATGAAACGTATGTGTGTTTTTGAAATTCTGGTTTGTTGTGATACCGCTGTTCTTTTGTCGGCTCACTGCAAAGATAATTCAGCTATTTGTCGTCAACGCGCTCTCCAACAACTTTCAGGCAGCCATTTTCAATAAATCTATTGGGCTGTTTGAGCTGAAAGTGAGCGATGGATTTAATTTTAAATGCTTTCCTGGATTAAAGTAGAACGTATTTTACTTGGTACAACTTTTTTGTGTATACATACCTATGTCAATCTGTTCGCCGTGTCTGCTGGCGCGCTCTGGAAAGCTTATCCTGCTGTTTTGAGAGAGATTGTTGTTAACATGTTGCCATGTCTTAGAGTATGTACAAAAATTTTTCGGCAGCCAGGTACACTTGAAAAGCAATATTTCACATTTTTGTAAAATCCGACCATTAGTATAAAAAAGTACCTGTAACTTGGTTTGACAACGCAATTTTGAGATATGTTCTTATATTATTATACGAGTTCCTGTGTAAATTGGGTTTTTAAACGATTGAAAGGGGAGGCTTTTTTAAGCCTCGAGTGCCGGAAAGCACCCAAATTTACACAGGAACGAGTGTAATACAACGTTTTATAGTTCGACATAACCGCGGCAAGTCTTTAAATTGCTTAAATCCATAAAAATTGTGTGAAGTTTATCTGACATTTTCTTATTGCCTGACAGGAGAGTGTTTACACAAGCGAAAATTTGAACATTCTGACAGTGTCGAACCATAAAATAATTTTCTTTAATTACAATAAATATTATCACTTGTAATTACTTCGAAACTACCGATTTGTAATACGAAAATTGATAAGCATCTACGAGTGTCACTTTTTGACATTTTAATTTCCCGATAATATTACAAGAGATTGTTTCAGAAGCACGAAAGTAATTCGGTAAGATTATTTCAGGATTAAAGTTGTTTAAACATCAAAGAATGTTCACTAAAACGATTATACTTGAAATTTGACGTAAAAGTAAAAAATGTGACACTAGTATTCCCTGGAAATAAAAACATTTGAAAAAAAAGCATAAAGGATTATCGAATTATGACTATAATTTAAAGAATAAAGTGTTACGATTGGTCGAAAACGATGATGAATGAAATAATCTGTTATAATACGAGTAGTAAAAAATTGTCGAATATTTATGAATGGGTCATTCGCTTTATGAACGTTCTATTCGCAAGCGTAATGACCATGAATAAAAATTTTGTATAATTTTTGACTACGAATTGTATTCAACAGACTATTCAATGAACCAAATCAATTATTAAAATAAAAAAAATCGGTCAGAAAAAATCTGTATCTCGACAACAGCGCCACCTGTCGGGTCCAACTGTGGCTAAAAACCATCCAGTTACGAAAAAAAAAACATCAAATTCAGTTAGAAAATTTAAAAAAAGCTGCATCGCGACAACAGCGCCACCTACTGGATCCAACTGTAGCTAAGAACTATCCAGGGATCCACTCACACACACAAAAAATTTCGTCCAAATCGGTCAAGCCTTTTAGGAGAAGAATTACGAGCACACCCACACCGGAATTTTATACACAGGCCGTTTCGATCGAAACGATAAGTTTTTAGGAAGAGATTTAAGAAAAATCTAAAAACAGGTAAATCTCGAGGGGAACATGTTTTGATGCAATAATAAGCAGGCTTGGTGCAATCCCATACCCCTGACAGGAGCAATCTCGATTTTTTAAATAGGGAATAATAGGGGTCGAGTAACATGTCGCTTGAAAGGTCTTTTAATTGTTTTTTCGGCCACATAATAATTTTTTTATTTGCATAATCTATAAGTTAGTAATAAAAAAAACACATTTTTTTACGGATTTGGTTTGTATTTAGGAATGCTTGCAATTAACGATACAAAGTTTGCAATAAACATTATTAGACAATTTATTATTGATCTGAATAATGCTGTAATCAAATTTGTCGTCATCCATGCTCATTTATACCCATCCTTAACAATAAGTAAATAAATATACTGACAACAAAATAGACAGGCAAATATCGTTTTAAAAATTCTTTAAGGGCTGATGATGGCAGTAGTGTTCTGCCGAAACATGTTCCATTTGTAATTTTACGCTCATTAAAGTTTGTGGAGTTCGACTTAGATATATTTAAATTTTAATTAATAATTAGATAAAAAATTAAACAATTATTTTAAACAAATTATTATTATTATTCTCGTCATAATGGACTAATTAATTTTTTTTTTGAATTACATATTATGTTGCCATATTTTCTAATATATAATATACTAGCTGACCCGGCAAACTTTGTAAGGCCTCAGAATCAATATCCATGTTTTAATAGTTATTCTACTATTCGGGACGGAGACAAATCCAACAAATCAAATATCATGAAACCCCTTCTTGAGTTATAAACCAAAGGGGGGGGGGGGGGCTGCGCCCCCATGTCCATGTTTTAATAGTTATTCTGCTATTCGGGGCGGAGACAAATCTAACAAATCAAATATCATAAAAATCGGTCCATCCCAAGGGGCCCCCTGGGCCCCCATATCCATCTGAAGAATAGTTTACCACCTATTCTTATACCTACCAAATATTGGTCGTAAAGCATTTTTCACATTGAAATGGGGGCCCAGGGGGCCCCCTTGGGCTGGACCTATTTTTATGATCTTTGATGTGTTGGATTTGTCTCCGCCCCGAATAGCAGAATAACTATTAAAACATGAATATGGGGCCTTAGGGCGCCCCCTGGGCTCTTGTGTTATTGATTCTGAGGCGTTATATTACGTTTTCCCATATTCGACTGATCGGCACACAGCCACACAAACAACTAATAAAGAAGGAACTAATATGCTAAAATCATTATTTTTTTCAAGTTCTTAGTAATGTGGCGCCAGCACGTGCATATGTGAATATCAATTTTTTATGGGAAAAGTGCCGATCTGCGTCTCGAGTCGAATGTTCCAGTGTAACAATTTAAGCAAAATTGAAGATTATGTATAAAACACCTAAATTAAACCTGTTTATTCCACTCGCGCTAAACGCGCTTCTTCTCGCAAATAAACGATGGTGTAATTCACTTGGATAATATTTATTATCAAATTATAATAAAATAAAAATTTATCAAGTATAAATGTATTAGGTGTTATTTATTTAATAATAATAATTTGTAAACTACTGAATTAGAACTTTTTGCAAGAAAAGTCCTTTTCTAGATTTTAAAAGGTCGACGGGAGAATCTTTCCAATTTTACAGCAGACTTAATTCGGTTCTCGTCTCTCGTATTTGCAGTCACGAAGTTCCCCCACTACCGCCATGCTCCCCCGTACACAAATTTGTGATATTTCGATGATTTCGACGCTACAGTAGCTACCTCTTTAATTTGATAGCCTAACTACCCAAGATGCATTTCTGCAATTCGCCGTAAGTTGGATGATGGCGCCACATTAATTACGCACCCTTAAATATGCCAATCTATTTTATTAAATACATTATTATGTTATCTAAAAAAATCGAGTGTGTATAAATTGACAATAACAATCCGTGACTTTTTTTAAAGAACCAAATCCGTATTGTCCTAGAAGCATAATACAATAATAAATACAAACTAATTGTTTATTGGAAATTTCCTATTATGGCACATGGATCCATATGCTTCTAAGGTACTGATAAGTTAGTAATAAAAAAAAAATTATTATTTTATCTGTTTTTGGCTAGAGCTAAAGAACGAATTGGTCTTTCAACAGGATGGAGCACCACCTCATTATACTACGCCAGTATCGTCTAACAGATAAGAGCGCCGTTGAGGTGACGCAGCGATAAAGCCACGTGCAGGGACCTCGTGGACTTTTTTTTTACAAAGAGAGGATGCAAAGTTTTGAAGCTGAAAAGCGCAGCCCTTTTATCTAAAAAGCGAGTAACGGTAAAAAAGAAAGTACCGTTACTCGCTCTTGGCCAAGCTTTCGGTGCATCGGCCTTTGCTGCATCTTTTAATACGTTTTTTGTCTTTGTGCTTATGATTATTCTTAACTCTACCTATCTACAAATGTGTAATAAAGTGTACTAATTAATATTTACATGATTGTAACCCTATCTATTGCGAGCTTAATTAATTACAGTGAAAAAAGCTCGCAGCGACTGGCCGAGGGGCGGAGCACGAACCGAGGTGATAAAGGGAAGTGGCGCTTGCTTTGTCACCCATTTCACCTCGCGCTGCCGTCGGTCCAAGTCCTCCCTCCGAAGCGTGTAATTTGCTGTTGGACGCGTCTTAATTATTAATGCTATCGATCGAAACGATAACTTTTTAGGAAGAGATTTAAGAAAAATCTAAAAACAGGTAAATCTCGAGGGGGACATGTTTTGATGCAATAATAAGCAGGCTTGGTGCAATCCCATACCCCTGACAGGAGCAATCTCGATTTTTTAAATAGGGAATAATAGGGGTCGAGTAACATGTCGCTTGAAAGGTCTTTTAATTGTTTTTTCGGCCACATAATAATTTTTTTATTTGCATAATCTATAAGTTAGTAATAAAAAAAACCATTTTTTTACGGATTTGGTTTGTATTTAGGAATGCTTGCAATTAACGATACAAAGTTTGCAATAAACATTATTAGACAATTTATTATTGATCTGAATAATGCTGTAATCAAATTTGTCGTCATTCATGCTCATTTATACCCATCCTTAACAATAAGTAAATAAATATACTGACAACAAAATAGTCGTGTTTAATTTCCTGAGCGATAAAGCAACTGGAGCATTGAACACTAAATTTGATTTCATATTGGAAGACGGTGTCGAGTTCCGCAGTTTTGTGCCGCAGAAAGTGCGCGAAGGCTTTTTTTGTATAGTGTAGTGTTAGGAATAATTGCATGTTAGAATTAATCATTAAGAATAACTCTCCGAAGCATCCAACAGTAAATTACATGCATCGGAGAGAGGACTTGCTTGAACGGCGGAGCTGGACAAAATGAGTGGCGCTGCGATGCGCCACTTCCTTTTATAACGTCGGTTCCAGCCTCGCCCACCGACTCGTCGCTGCAAGTTGTTTTTACTCTAAAATTAATCCAGCTCGCAATAGGTTGATTTAAGACTAAATACTAGTTAGGGATAGCATTAATAATTAAGACGCGTCTAACAGCAAATTACACGCTTCGGAGGGAGGACTTGGACCGACGGCAGCCCGAGGTGAAATGGGTGACAAAGCAAGCGCCACTTCCCTTTATCACCTCGGTTCGTGCTCCGCCCCTCGGCCAGTCGCTGCGAGCTTTTTTCACTGTAATTAATTAAGCTCGCAATAGATAGGGTTAGAATCATGTAAATATTAATTAGTACACTTTATTACACATTTGTAGATAGGTAGAGTTAAGAATAATCATAAGCACAAAGACAAAAAACGTATTAAAAGATGCAGCAAAGGCTGATGCACCGAAAGCTCGGCCAAGAGCGAGTAACGGTACTTTCTTTTTTACCGTTACTCGCTTTTTAGATAAAAGGGCTGCGCTTTTCAGCTTCAAAACTTTGCATCCTCTCTTTGTAAAAAAAAGTCCACGAGGTCCCTGCACGTAGCTTTATCGCTGGGTCACCTCAACGGCGCTCTTATCTGTTAGACGATACTGGCGTAGTATAATGAGGTGGTGCTCCATCCTGTTGAAAGACCAATTCGTTCTTTAGCTCTAGCCAAAAACAGATAAAATAATAATTTTTTTTTAATTACTAACTTATCAGTACCTTAGAAGCATATGGATCCATGTGCATAATAGGAAATTTCCAATAAACAATTAGTTTGTATTTATTATTGTATTATGCTTCTAGGACAATACGGATTTGGTTCTTTAAAAAAAGTCACGGATTGTTATTGTCAATTTATACACACTCGATTTTTTTAGATAACATAATAATGTATTTAATAAAATAGATTGGCATATTTAAGGGTGCGTAATTAATGTGGCGCCATCATCCAACTTACGGCGAATTGCAGAAATGCATCTTGGGTAGTTAGGCTATCAAATTAAAGAGGTAGCCACTGTGGCGTCGAAATCATCGAAATATCACAAATTTGTGTACGGGGGAGCATGGCGGTAGTGGGAGAACTTCGTGACTGCAAATACGAGAGACGAGAACCGAATTAAGTCTGCTGTAAAATTGGAAAGATTCTCCCGTCGACCTTTTAAAATCTAGAAAAGGACTTTTCTTGCAAAAAGTTCTAATTCAGTAGTTTACAAATTATTATTATTAAATAAATAACACCTAATACATTTATACTTGATAAATTTTTATTTTATTATAATTTGATAATATTTATTATCTTTTGTCGGCCGAAAAAGTTTCGTTTATCTCACGCCCCGAAACTGTTTTGCAAGTGCTTGCACTTGTGAAGTGTCGGCTAACGCCTCGCCTCCACAAACTGTGCTCGTACTTGCAAAATGTTTCTGGCCTTGTAATAAAATATACTATTTCCAATCGTCCAAATTGGCTTGAAAAGGATATTCGCCTGCCTAGACTAGAAAATGGAAACTACGGATTTTTCAATGCAAACTTTTATGTTTGTTGTATTTGTCTCCGCCCCGAATAGCAGAATAACTACTATTAAAACATCGGAAAAATTACAGGGGGGCCCCTTGGTATAGGGCAACGACAATAACAAAGTCCCTTGAACAGGGGGGCCCAAGGGGGCCCTTTAAGACATGTTTTTTTTTGACATGTGGAGCCCTTGAAACATGGGGCCCAAGGGGGCTCTTTGAGACACGTGGGCCCCCATGAGGCATAAGGCCCCCCTACAAAAGTGAACAATGAAAATCTTTTGTCGGCGGAAAAAGTTTATCACACGGCCCGAAACTGTTTTGCAAGTGCTTGCACTTTTGAAATCTCGGCTACGCCTCGCTTCCACAAACTGTGCTCGCACTTGCAAAATGACATTTTCTGGCCTTGTAATAAAATATACTACATATTTTATTTCCAACGGCCGGTTTCGAAATTTCCCCCTCTTTAAGAATCTGTTTTTTTATTTTTTTACCATTGATAGTTTTCGAGTTATTTGTAAAAAAAACCTTTTCTGGGATTCTTTAATTGTTAACAATTTTTGCAATTGTTAGTGTGCGAGTTTGAAACTTTTGCACATTTTTCTAGAGATTATTACGAATCCAATGAGCTATCACACGTATCTTAACTCGCAGTACCAAGACGGTTTTTAATTTCTGAACCAGACTACAAGATAATTCGCAAATGTGAATTATTGTTGTTGACATCAGCCGTTGGCTCCGTTGGCATAGAGGAACTCTACGTTGGCTTGTTGTTGGGCGGCCTCTATCAGAGACTTGCTAAACTAAACCTCTACGCTAACCCCGATTTTTGCCCGATCTTGGCAACCAGACAAACTCAATAATTTTTAGAGGAAATTGGCAAAACGTGAAATAAAAAGTGGCTAAAAACTACATAGATTGAAAACAAAGGTATTATGCTCTGCTCAAAAGGATTTTTTTCTAGATTGATCAGCTAATACTCTGTTTAAACTACGTTGAAATGTGTTTGACTTACCCCTAAATACGTGATGTTTATTAATTTTTTTCCTTATGCACGACGCTCTAATTTGAAGAACTGAGTAAATTGGGCTATTTGGTGAGCTTTATTTTAAGTTGTGTAAAAATCTCAACTCGATTGCTTTCTTGTGATCCGTGTTTTCCTCTAACAAAAACAGCATGTTTTTGTTGTAAGGATGGTTGCCTAAATCGATTTCATTCGCCCCCTTAACTCAGTTTTGATAAAAAGTGGAGTTGGATCCATATGCTTCTGAGGTACTGTTATATACCATGTAATTAAAAAAATAATTATGTGGTTGACAAGACAATTAAAAGACCTTTCAAACGACATGTTACTAAACCCGTATTCCCTATTTAAAAAATAGGGGTCGGTCCTGTCAGGGGTATGGGCGTTGCATCAAGCGTGCCTAATATTGCATCAAAACATGTCCCCCTCGAGGTTAAAATTGACCGATTTTTAGATTTTGCTCACATCTCTTTTCCTAAAAAGTTATTAAGGGTGGTTCGTTTCGATTGAAACGGCCTGTGTAAAGAAGATAAACATTGCCATTTCCGTGTTATTCGCAATGGAAAGTGTGTGCAAAAGATTTTGAGAGACATCTGATGCAGAAATCAATGTGGATATTAGAAGAAACTTGCCAGCAAATCACGGAAGTCACGAGAGTCGATATGGCGTCAGTTTTCTCAGTTTTTGCAATCATCTTCTATCATTATTCTGAAGAGTTGGGCTGTCAATACGAGGAAGAGAGATGGGTTGGAATACAAGGAAGGTATGGTTAAGTATACATGGAACAATACTGCGAAAATGGTGCAAGAAATGTATTTCAATGAGTGGAATATTGAGATTAACCCATTTAGTGAAGCTATATTCAAAACATCGAGAGAGGCCTGAGAGGCTACTAGCCGAAAATTACAGGCGCTTCCAGAAAAAGAAACCAGCAGCGCAGCAGCTCTGTCTGAAAAACAATATCAAATATTTGTTGAAGTTTTTGTAGAAGGTAGCCCCGAGGGACTTCAAAGGAAATTTTTCTTGATTGCCTCCTATGAATTGGCTTGGCGAGGTGGAGAAGGGGCTCAGTGTCAAACTTACTTCTTCAAGGACGAAATTAACAATGAGGGTCTTCCTACAGGACGTTGTGATAACCCCCCCTTTACATTACCGCCACTTTTCAATGTCAATGACGTTACCAAACGTCAAATTTGAATATTTGCAACAGACCGCGAACTTTCAAAGGCCGCCAGTGATCGTCAGACAATGAAAGAAAAAGCGGAATCCTACGTTGTGTTATTTTTTTTTTTGACAAGACAAGCAATGGAGGGACATTAAAACTTACCCAAACGAAACAAACCTTAGATTCTTTGGATACATGGCGAGAGCTAATCAGGAGTGGAGCGTAAATTGATAACACAAAAATTATGGTTTTAAATGTTTATTAAGTTTGAACAACTTGGAGGGTTTGAGTTTGCTGATTCTGTACTGTGGTTAACAATTTCTAGTGGCTTCTTATTAAGATGGTAACAATGCAATTTGATAATGTTAACAATAATGATTCGAGTAATAAATAACAACTGACAATTTCCAATGATTTCAACAGGTTAACAATTTAGTTCTTCAGAAAAATTGTAAACAATAATACAATTTAACAACTTTGGTGTACATGATGAGGGGGGACACAAGGGGAGTATGACAAGACTACTAAACATCCCACAACAACTGAAAGGTTCCACGCGCAAGAACGGACCACGTGAAATGACTTTAGTCAGTTTATAAAGGTGTCTACAGTACCCATGTACTTGTTAATGCAATGTTAATCTGGGAGCCCAGGGTTTGTTAAGCAAACCGAAGCGAGAGAAAAAAACGAAATTGCCGTTCGAACATGTGAGATCAGCGAGCACTGCAGTGGTCCAAACCTCCGGGTCAACGCTGATGCCAGGGCCAGCAAGCCCCCCAAATTACAGCTTTCACGGTCCCATGACGATCTTAGGGAAGGACCCTACATAACTCCCAACTCCTACATGAGAAAAGGACAAATAAAAGAAAAGCTATTTTGTCTGTCTGTTGTCTCGACAAACAAAATAAAATATACAGTAACGCAACGTTTTCTTTGGAAGCCATTTTGACACGAGCACGACACGACGATACCTAGAAGCGCAAACACAACGAGGCGCAACGAAACTACAGACATGCACAAAGCAAAATCACTAAATATAGAAATTTGGCTTCCCGGTGTCTAAATTAGCTAGATAACGTAACATGCAAACAACGGGACGGACATCGCAAGGGGGCTCAACATAACATAAAAAGATAGCACCTTTCAGAATCACAACATTAGGCTTCACCCTTTGCCGCTATTTGCCCTTCTGTATTCAGTTCTTATTCAGTGTTGGTTAATTCAAATCAACAGAGACAAAATAATTATTTACGTATAGAGGGCCAAAAGAAACAGTTTACGCCAGAGGACGATTTTGAATCGAGATTAAGTCGTCCGAGAGCGTAAACGGTTTTTCGGCCAGAGATACGTAGAACGTTTTACGTACATAAATAAATAAATGTTCATTTCTTTTGTGATAATTTTGCGGGCTTTTTCTTTACGGGCTTTTACTTTACGGGCTTTACGGGTGTAATGTTAAATTTTCAATCATGGTAACCAAGATGTAAACAAGTATAAAAAATGCAGTTGTGCGTAATAGCTTTTAACTGACCGTAAGCTGCAATGCTTAAATGATTTATCCAGGTTTGAATAGCAATAGTGGATATTATTTAAGCAAGATCTAATAACAAATGGGTGACTAATAGCTTTCCTTCCACCCTGACGGCCATTTTATTAGTGACGCTGACAAAGGGTGGCCGGACAACGGTAAAATTGAAAAGGTTTTATATAGAAATTTCTAGTATGCACGTGGAAAAAACACCGATCAATTTCAGGGCCATCTCATTATGTTGAGTATGACAGAAAAAAATAGATAGAATAAAAAGGTTACCTGTAAATACTTCGGGCGGCACGCGATTGTTAATTTAAATTGTGATAACGTGAATTTTTGACAGTGTAATTTAAACAGCACACCCTCAACTTTAAAAACAGGAGAACTCAGTGAAATAAAATAAGATAAAAACAAAAATTAAGTGTTAGTTACGAAAGAACGACATATTGCTTTGAACACTTTTAACGTTAAAGTTTCAATGAAGGTAATGGCCGCCGGTCCTCCTTCCTCCCTCCAACAGGGACGCCAACCCTTTTTTTAGCCATGACCAAACTAGCTTCAGCGCGTTGCCAACCACTGCAGGATGTTGCTAACTTCAGAGTCGTTGTCCAACGAGCACTTTGCCGGGTAGGCAAGTCGAAGTACTCCTGTGCATTTAATAAAAATAAGAAAGTAAATACATATTTGGTATTTTCTTGGTTAATATTTGAAAAATTATAGTTGAATAGTCATATACAATATCCCAAGAGTCAGGCATATTGTCGAAAATTTTTCCCGACCTGTCTGGCACAAGTGTTTGTTGCACCGAAAACTTCCCAAGCGCGCAGCGCGCGGGAAGTTTTCAGGGGCAACAAACACGCGTGCAGACAGGGAGGGAACATTTTAAACAATATGCCTGACCGAGGGATATTTGTTCAGACAATCGCTCGAACAACATTAACAAATAATTAAAACATCAAGATCCTATAAATCATGTCATGAGTTGGTTGTCATGGTGGTTCCAGTAGTAAACAAAGTTTTTCCAAAACGAAAAATTCAAAAAGCATGGCTCTCGTTCGATTTGGATCTGATTCCATACAAACAATTAACGAGGAAGTTAAGAAATGTGTGCCAGTCAACACCATGAAATCACGAAAATCCGTATGGTCGCAGTTTAACAAGTTCTGTGCTGAAAGAAGGTACGATGTCACTACTCGAGCCTTACCAGCGAAAGCATTGAATGAAATTTTGATGGACTGGGAATCTAACATGAGGAAAGCAGATGGAAGTAACTATAAGAATTTCGTGGTTAAACAAATGTAGAATTGTACAGCCAAGCAGATACAGGAAATGTATTATGAAACATTTAACGTCAAATTTAACCCCTTTACTGACATCGATTTCAAAACCTCCCGACAAGCTCGTGATTCAAATAGAAAGAAATGCCAGTTAAACCTCGATTTGAGAAAAGTAAGTGCAGCTGCATTTTCGGAATTGGAAATTAAACAGTTGATAGAAGCTTGCGATGAAGCTACGCCGGATGGAATACAGAAAAAGTTTTACCATATTGCGGCCCACGAACTTGCCTGGCGTGGCGGAGAAGCCACTTATTGCTTGGTCACCTACTTTCATGAAGAACGGGATAATAAGAGTGTCTATACTGGAAGGATTGAATATAATCCGATCATTTCCAAGACTGCGCAAGGAGGTGCGAAAAGGCTCACAGATTCGAAGTGGCTAATAGAAAACAAAAATAATCCTTCGATGTATCCAGTAAGGTATGATTTTTACAAAAGCGTTGCAAAAACAAAATTATTAACCACTATTAATTTTTTTACAGGTTGCTGAGAACGTTATTAGAGAAAAGAGGTAGAAATATAAAGAGTAACAGATTATTTCTTACTCCAAATCCTGACTTCAATCCGAACACTCCGAATTCTCCGTGGTTTAAAAATTGTCCTGTTGGAAAAAATACTATTTCAAAATGGACAAAACTGGCCGCAAGAGGTATTGGTATTGACACAGGAGTTGTTAAAATATCGAACCATTTTCATCGATCATCGACAATCTCCCATTTGGCAAAAGCAGGTGTTCCTGAACAATCTTTGATTAAGATATCTTGACATTCAAGTAGCAGCTCTATCAAACCATACTTGCACTTCGATAAGGAGCATCATGCAAACATCATAAAGGGACTCAGAGTTGATAATTCGACAACTGCTACTGCTGTAACTGAAGCAAAAAGGACGGACTCGGGAACAACTGTGATTTATAATAATTGCACCTTTAATTACAACAATTAGTTTCAATCCCTTATGTTACAATAAAGTATTAGTGGAACTATCATTTATGTATCATTCTGTTTTATTTTCAATAAAGGGCAAATTTTAAGTTAGGTCATTTTAGGTCACATTAAGTCTAGGAACCTTTGCGGGGTGTTTTCGACAATTTCCCTAGGGAGATTTTCGCCAAGCGGGAAATTGTCGCGAAATTCAAATTTGATTGGTTTATTTTAAAAAAACCTCACGTTTAGATTGGTCCGACATATCAGTTTGACAGGTGAGGGCGATTGTCATCATAATTTTAAAAAATGGAGCTCTGTTATGGCTGGAAACTTTCATTATAAAATAATCAATTATTTCAAATCAAAATTCTCATAGTGTGATTTAAAACAAAAAATTTAGACTACGAAAGTAACATAATATACTAAATAATATATAATATTGTATAAAAATTAAAAATAAAACACTAGAAATTTATTTATTTCTATAGCAGATGTTAAAATCTCCTTTAATATATTCAAATCAAAAGGTCAAGGAGCACTTTAATCGCAAGGATAGATAAAGTAATACTTTAACAGCAAGGGTAAATAAAGTAATTTATTTATTTATTTTACAATTTTTGATTAACATTTTGATCTAAAGCAACATTAATTGTACAATTTACAATTCCAGCAATATTATGTCGTGGAACAAATTTTTTTTCCTGTGCTAACTGAATAAAAGCATAAGAAGAAAAAGAAGAACTGGAACTTCTTCGATTTCTTAACTTTTGTTGCTACTGAATTTTCAATATAAGATTCAACAATTGAAGATGATTTCCATCCTCCCGCCCGTTTGACTGTTACCAGATCTGGCTGCAGAGCGTCAGAAACAATGGCTTGTGTAACTTTCTGCCTTCGTTAAACCCAAAAAAGAGCAATTTTGAAAACATGAAACATTATAAAAAGTATTTATCCCCACAGGTTGGATGGTGCATTTTCTTTGTCGGTAGTTAATAAAAAACTTCTGGTGAGGTACGTTTTGAGGGCGTACGACGCATTCCATAAGACCCGATCCCCGCCTTTGACGGGTGCATCTTTGCAGGCGGCGTCTTTAGGATGACCTGTAGAAATATGCACACCTGTAATTGAAAAAACTCGTGGATTTTGTAGAAAAGAACCTTCTGACAACAAAAGGCGATAGAGTCGAATACATGTTAGGACGACCCACGCTGAAAATTTTTAGGTCCCAAAAGGAGGTCCAGCAGGTGCAACAGGCCCCAACGCCGGCGGAAACAACGCCGCCGACGATGGAGGTTAGCACTGCTGATGACCTCTTAGGGTCCAAGAATGTAAGAAGGGGGCCAAAATACGGACGCCGAGAGCACGTCAAGTAAACTCCCCAATCCGACAGACCCACACTAATCCAAGCTAACCTGCATCGCTGTCACATCGGTGACACTAAGTCGTCACCTGACAGTGAAATAGATAACAATAGCGCTGCAGCAAGAACCGTGGTGCGTAAGCAGCCGGGTATGCGGCATGGGTGACAAATCCTCCGGGAGCACCTACGTGGGTTTCCTCAAAGAGAGACCCAGAACTACTGTTTATTTTTCAGGTCAACATGACGCGGGCGACGCCTTCCAAATGACGGGTTACTGTAACCGAGATATTACGTGTATGCAGGTCAACGGAGGGAACGTAATAAAGGTAGTCTTTGCTTCAGTATATCTCCCCGGCGACTCCAGGGAGACACCACCTTCGAGGGAGCTAGCCGACCTGGTTTGAGATTGTGAAAGGGAGGGCTTCGCGACGCCAACACATACCACATTGTATGGGAAAACGGTGACTGCAACTGCATAATAACAGCACTGCTCGAGTATCCCGAGCTCAAAGTTTGAAATACAGTTACAAACACATAAGGGAATCGCAAATATCATCGCAACTGACAATGACTGACAGGGATCTATTTCTATAAAACTTGTCAAATGTCGGCTCGATGTCTCCAAAGGCGGCCGGAGAGCTGGAGAGGGCAGTCACTCCCCTCACTAGGTCTCTGATGACGTCTTATGAGCAAGCTTGTCCGCTGAGTTCGGGTACACGCCGGGGTCACAGCTTAAGGTGGTGTAAGGAACTGGAAAGGTGAAGAGCCTATCTGTGCAAGCTATTCAATAAGGCGAAGGGGATAAAGAATGCGGCCGACACTGAAGAATTTAAAGAATACCAAAAGCAATACGTCCGTTCTAAGCAAAGTTCATCATTTTGCGGTAACCTCGAATGTAGTACCTCCACTGCCTAGTTGATGAAGATTGTGTAAAGGGATCCGGGACAGCAAATAGGTAGCTTCAAGAAAGAGAACGCCACGTCTACCGAGTCTGCCGAGCAAACAGTCAAAATACTAATGGATACACATTTCCGTGGCTGTGTGCTTACAATGAATGGTACGAGAGGAGATTTTTATATTATCTACCTAGCCATGAAGAAAACAAGGGACGATCACAAACTTTTGCTGTCAAGTAGCTGTGACATTTTAATGCATACTGACTAAGTTTGGTGCAGATCCAAAGCGTCTTGTTGTTTTTTTCAAAGCTATTCATATAGAGAAGATGCGCCGTCATATTTTACTGTTAAATTTTAGTCTAAGCAATTTTGATGGGGTAGGGAATCAATTCTAGTAGACCCAAGATGAGGTAGGCCTGTTGAAGGAAAAAATAATAAAAGTTGAGGAATTGGTCTATCGAAAAATAAGGATTTCAATAGTTGTCGCTGAAGTGGAGATATCAGAAGCCACAGTGTTAAGACCTTCCGAAATATTTTTTTTTTGGAAGGTATAGCTTTATTGAAAAATACATGTGTGACCGTTAGTGGATCTTATATCAAAAAATAAAATTTTATTTTTCTTCTAACTCCTTTCCTTCATGGCTAGGTAGATAATATAAAAATCTCCTTTCGTAATTCTATACAAAATCCCATCCCTGGAGGCCTGGGCTGAGGTTTGAGGAACTTGCATGATTTTTTTTCTACCTCGAAACTTTCTCCAAATAAAGCTATCCGGTAACAGAAAGCCGTAATTAATTTATTTTGTTCAATGTTCAACTGTAATCGAATAATAAATAAAATACTTTCGTTGCAAGTCAGCGCTTTCCTACGCGACCTAAAACGCAGTGTGATTGGCCGATCAAAAAATTACGTCACGCAACGGTAAGAGCGCTCCGCCGTACGAGCTGCACAATGTAGTTCTGACGTGTATGCGTCTGATTTTAAACTTCTGCAGGTTACAAATGCCTGAAGAAGCTTGCATGGAGGTAGAAAAACATACCATGATGCAGTCTAAAAACCCGTTGTGGTATGAACTACATAATGCCCGAATTACTGCATCAAAAGCTTATGATGCTGAACATTGTCAAACCTTTACTGCAACATTGGTAGAAAATACAAGCTAATGGAGCTTCCAAATTTGAAGTTTCAGAAGCAACGCAAAGGGGCATTGTCCTCGAATCTCAAGTTCTTTGCGAGTTACAGAGGAAATTGGAAACATGTAGAAATTGTGGTTTACTATTATACTATTAAGTTGGCATTATCCATTCATTCTTGCTTCACCCGATGGTATTTCGGATGAGGCAGATCTTGAAATAAAATGTCCTTTATCTGTAAAAGCAACGAGTAAATTTATAAATTCTAAAAATGAAATCACTGGTAAGAATTCCGCTGAAGTGACGGAGGGAATCTTCCACATAACTTTCGGCCACCGTCGACGCCACCCGCCATGTCTTTTTAGCCCCAGCACATCAACTCCTTTATTGACTTAAAGTGTAGCCGATGTGCGTCCAAACCAGTGCCCAGTAAAAGCTTCAGCTGCTTGCAACTTTAAATACTTTGCAATTTTTGAGGGCCAGCCAACAATTGCGCCTTTTCCTAAGACTTGGGCAGTGCATTTGCCATTTCGGTAGTTCAGAAATAAATGATCTGACCTTGCGTTGCTTGATCAAAGTCGTATGTATTTTCGCAGAATCTCCAAATAATGAACTGCTTTATTTTCTCTATCAATAACTGTGAACGTTCGCTGAATATTTGTTTTTGTATTTGGAACATTTACTATAAACATTCCTTCACGTTCTTATTCTGTCACTCATATTTTAATATTATATTCCTCTCGTCTACAAGTGTCCGAGACCCTCAATATTATCATTACTACCTACAAATATACAAGAATAATGTTTTATTAGAACCCAAATTTGGCAGCTCATCATCTGAACATACCTTCTGAATTAAAAATTGTTCGTCTGGTGCTTCATTCAAGAATTTTTCCATGTCTTCTTTAGTGAAAACTCTTAGGTCTATATCAAATATTTTTTTATTTTAACATAAGCAATTATTGTAGCAAATTTAGAAATGTCGATAGCATCATAGAGAAAAATTGTACTCTTTAGCATTGAATACTCCGCCCATAAACTGCCCGGGGTCTTCAGTTGTCCACTTTTCACCACAAAATACGCTAACAAGCCCTTTTCATTTAAAGCAATCTTCTTTGCTTTACGCCATTCCTTAAAAACCTTGTATGTCTGTTCATATCGGACTTTGGATTTTTCTGGGATTATTTCCGAACATCCTTCTTGTTACGCTTCTTCTAAATCATTCGGTAGATTATCACTATCGATATCGGAATCGCTCATTTTTGCTTCGAAAACAGAACTGTGAACGATTCTACGAGAAAACACAATTTTACTTGTTTGGGAAAAAACCATAGAAACCATGGAAAAGCCACCCAATATTTTGAGTTTCAATCTTCGCGCCGATTATCAAAAATTTGTAGGAGTATTATTCTAGATACTCCAATCGTGCAAAAAACAAACTCTTACCGTTCTCCATACTTAATATAACGGGTGAGCAACAAAATTCGTGATCGTAGGAGCCTCTGAATCCAAAATTTTTAGTCGATTCTTGATCGATACGATTGTGTAAAAAGTCATCGAGTAATGTGAATTGTAAACAGTAAAGTAAAAGAACCGATATACGTTTAGCCAACTGCGATCACGAATTTTGTTGCTCACTCGTTACTATTTACTGTCGGCTTCAGCCATAGCGTATTAATTTAAACACAAAACACACACAAACCAAACGAGTAATTCTTCAACTCATGCTAGAGTCAAAAAGTCTGTTTTGACAATTTTTCATTTCATCGCTCATGAATGCTTCTTCTACGCGCGGCAGTTACTGTTGCGTGACGTCACCCACTCACTGCGCTCTGTTATCACCGTTTGCCGGACGCTTTTAACCGCCGTGTTTTAAACTTTAATTTGTGAAGTTATTTGGCAACCAATCATCATAAATGAAACACCGTTGAAATTGTATTTTTTTTCTCTATTTTCAAGATTATGACCAAATTTTATGCAAGTTGTCCATTTTTAAATCACCGGAGGTGGACGGAATCTTTCCGTCCCTGTGTACTCTGTCAGAGCTTCTGGACAAACTTGTGATTATTTTTCGGGCATGCATTCCCATACGTACCGGAAGTGTGGAGGTAGGTGAGAGTTGTCTTTAGTCCTAAACCAGGGTGAGGAGATTACTCTATCGCAAAATGTTTCCGTCCCAGAGGTTTCATATGCAATCCAACCAACTTGCTTAATATGTTCCTTGGAAATCTACCGAGTCCGCTCTACACGATGTGGTATGGCGGATTGGGGAAGCCCCGAAGCACAAACTATACTCTTTAGGAGTTATTATCAACATCAAGGGGGCATTTGATAAGACCACCTTCGGTAATGTCGGACGAGCGCGCTGCCTCAGGAGCAGTATGTTATTGGTTTCAGAGGGTCCTGGAGTGTAGCGGACATAACCACTCCAGGGTTTGTTAAGAAGAGCTGTCTTCAGGGAGGTCTCTTTCCATTGCTATGACACATAGTAGTGGACTTTCTATGCACACCTTCTATGCGAGGGATACTTATTGTTTACTGGTAAGTACGACAATGTACTATATGACCTTATGAAGACAGAACTCTGGTATAAGAAGGAAGCTCTGGCCGGTTTTCTTAAGCTACTATAGGTACTTGATTTTCATGAGAAAAGACAATAAAATTGAATCCGATAATTTAGTTTTCCAAAAATATTTAATCAAAACCGGGATTGATTGAATAAACTAGTATACAATCCTTGGTGAAAACTTTCATTTCTGTTTACGACATTAACTCACGACTGAAATAAAACTGTGTCCACATCGGATTTAATATACAGTGTGTCCCTGGATGGGGTGTCCATGAGGTGATTTTCTCTATTAAGTTGTTTGGAGAGGAATATTTTTGGTCTATACTGGTTTTGCTTATCTTACAACTGTAGAAAACTAAAACAGTCAAACATTTTAATCAACCTGTTTTAAATTCTTTCTTTAATTTTGAAGTTTTTTTTCTAAGTCCATAAACTGAAGGCAAAGTTGCCTAGCAACCTGAACACAGGGGCAGTCACGTACTATTTCCTTGTCATTGTTCGTAGAACACATAGTGTAACAGCCTCAACTCTAGGGGCCAAATTTATATGACCTCACTTCTTATGCTCGGGAGCCTAATTGTTTGTCCAAAAATAATTATTAATATTAGTTCTATCACCAATATGAAGGCTGCACAATTCCAGGGAGCTTTCGGTGAAGACAAGGGTCCTCAATTCAACAAAGACACGTTAATGTGTCGGTTTAAGCTGATAGACAATTACAACAACAAGGTTATTAAACCAAGAAGTCAAAACAAAATTTATTAACTTAAGAAAATACAAATTAAAGTTAAATCAACCATCAATTCAACGGACGGATGTCTCTTGAACAACAAAGGGCGTAGCTATAGCGGTCTGTACCAATTTAAATTAGTTTTTCACCAGAGAATTCACTGCTATGCTCTATAGTAAAGTCGTGGAGGTGCCACACGGCGCTCGAGGTCCACACTGTGAGACACAAAATCGTCACAAGGAAGAAACACAACACACCTGAGAGTGGTGGAGTCGAAGAAATCACGCCATAGTCAAAATAATCTTATAGGATTTTCACGATGACAGTAATGAGTCAAAATCGAGAGCGCTGCAGGATCACCCTTGGCAACTGGAAGAAATATTCCTTTGACAAGCGTTAAAAACATGTTGGAATAAAATAAAACAGTGAAATGAGTAGGTATAACATTTCAGTTTTATTGAACTCTATTGCACCTCTTAAGACACCTTGTGGAATTTTTTCTTCTTCTATTTGTAGTTTGCCACCAATGGTACAAATGGAAAGAAAGTTTTAACAAATGCCCATGCTGAGAAGTTCCCAGATTGCAAGTTGGCATTGTAAAATAATATTTGAACTTAATTGTTTAGAACATGCATCGCATTTTTTTTATTCCCCTAACGTTTACTGACCTTATAGATAGACTCGATAACCAACTGTTTTTCTAAAGATTGATATCCAACCCCTACATCTCCCAGCTGTGGCCCTCTGTGTGTCAAATTCGTCGAGACATGCCCCTTTACGCTAAAGTGTTATAATCTGCCGATATCCCTTTGTCGTTATCTCAGAAACTCTCTAAGTTTCTGCTAGGCTCAAATAGAACCCCAAAAACACAAGCTTAAGTGGTTGATGCACAAGAAATTGTTAGTTTTATTTTTTAAATTTGATTTGGACTAATATTCTATTTCGGTGAATGTTACTGCTATTCAAGTGAAGTTATCGTTACACGACGTCTCTGTTGTTACTGGCAGCCATTTTTTTTGTGATGTATTTTTGAACTACTTTTTTCATAAAACCTAAATTTGTATGTCTAGATAAAGTAAGTAAATTTGTTAGAAATTTTGTTTCTTTATAACTAAAAAACTGTAGATTGTTACTATATTCATAAGTTTATGGCCTGCTTAAAAGTAAATAATCTTTTATCGTTCGACACTGTCAAAATTTTCAAATTTTTGCTTGTGTAAACACTCTCTGTCATGAAGCAATAAAAACGTCAAATAAACGTCACACTACACGTTGTATTACAGCTCGTTTCTTTGTAGATTTGGCGCTTTCCGGCAGTCGGGGCTCAAAAAAACTTTTTAAACCCCTAGTGCCGGAAAGCTCCCAATTTAAACAGGAACTCGTATAATACAATTCTTATTTCAAAAAATCAATATGGTGGTAATTTGACGTAACGTACTGTCAAGATTGAAGGTAAAGACTAATTTTTTTTTCACTACTAACTGTAGAATGTACGATTATAATTATGGTTTGTAAAGGATGTGTGAATTTTTTTTACACAAGCGGTAGTAGAAATCACTTTTTCTGTTGTCAAAATCGTGGCAGAAGTGCTACATTATCTCCTTAGGGAGAGAAGTACCACTAATATGCGAATAGCCCGTATCGTATCACAAACAAGGGGGCCCCCTTGTGATGAATGTTACAAGTGGCTTTTGGGACGGGTCGAGTTTATTTCATTATTTTCTGATACAAATGTTATAAGTGGCTTTTGGGACAGGGGGTCTTCTTGGTCGAGTATGTGTTTTTTTAATACAAATGTTACAAGTCGCATCTTGCGAAATGTTTGAATTACACCTTTTATAGGTTTATTTTATACCTATGAACTCTTAAAAATAAAACTTTTGAGAACTTCTGTTTAATGATGAAATCTACCTCTGTTCTTTTACTGACTATGATATGTATGATTCATTGTAGTAGGTCAATTGTTGTACAATTATCAAAGATTTCAAAAGTGCATTTTTTCTGTTTTTGTTCAATTTTAGCCCTACTAATAGATTTTTTGTTTCTTTTAAAGTTTCACAATTTTAACGAGACCGTCTGTATATACAGTCTTGAATTTTGGTTTTCCATACGCTGGGACATTTCATTTTTTTTACAAACTTACATCTCGTTAATTGTTGATAACTCATTGTAGCATTTCTGATTTCAAAGGAGCAATGACTATTTCTTCAAAGAATGTCAAACCCACGACGAAAGTGCTACCTAGGGCAAGTTCTATACTTTACATCTTTAAACTTGGACTTTCTCAATAGGTACAATAACATTCTCTAAAACGACATTTGGTTTATTTCATGCTTATAAGTACAAGGTAATACTGTTGCGCCTTAAATATCTACACTAAATTTACATCAGTTCGTCGAATAAATTAAGGGAGGGTAATTACATAAGCCATATTGTAGCCGCCATCTTATCCTGAGCGTTAATTGCGATGAGTTTATAAATATACAATTTATTTGCAAACACTTATCCACTCTTCCACTGTACAATTCTGACACACCACTTTACAACACCATATGAATTTACAGTTACAGTGTTCGGTCCGACTCTGCTTGAGCATGTTGTATCCTCTTCCACAACAAATTCTTGAACAACTACCTTCTCCTGTATGGGTACTATTACAGTGTCGTCCGCCGGTGCCTTCTATTTCCAAGTTGCGATCTTTCTCACAGAAACTTGGAGATTGCTCGTAGAAGATGAGATCGTTTTTGAGACCACCTTTGGGCTTCCGTTTCCCAATTGTCCACTGTTTCGGTTTTGTACGTCTCCGCGCTTTTTGATTAGGTCTGAAACTAATACACACAATTAATATGTAAGAATACCAATCTATAGTGCTAAAAATTTGAAAATGAACGTATTACAATTTAATATATTTTCTTAATTAAGTTCTTAACTCTTTTTTTTTCAAATTGGTAGTTTTTTATTGAATCGAGTTCCTTACTTATTGATCTGATGATTTCTGTTAGCTACATTGGACTGGTGTACCAAAGTGGCTGTTGCAAATTTTTTCTTCAGCGCTGCTCCTACTACTCTGATGTCAGGAACTGTCTTCCAGCAGGTTTTCGTACTGCATCCACCCGACAGACCATGACATTTGCATTTTAACTGCATTTTGCTGGTGACTGCCTAAAAAACCACTAATAGAAATTCCCATCTTTACTTCCATTAATCACAGTATTGTGTAAGTGCTAGAGCAGATAATAGAAGATCATTAACCGCACATTGTGTATTGTATTCGGATCAGCAACGGAAGTAGCACGCGTTCTTTTTCTACCTGTGATCAGGCCCGGATTACACCGTTTTTCCGTTCCACTCGCTTTGGCAAAATTTTAAATTTATAAATTATTTTCTTTAAATTCTGTTAACACTTGATCGGAGGAGGTATAAATATTCCGATGCGAATAAATAATGGCCAGTGCTTGAAAGTTTATATTAAGTAATTCTTTTACGCGTTCCTAAAGTAAAACTGCAAAATATACAATTCAAAAAATAAGTTTAAATGGTATTATACCTACTAAGTTGCACATATATGAATTCAACCTGATTTATAAGGGCAGCGGAATATTTATACCCACGGTAAGATGTTGGCACGGGGTAAGCTCAAAATAGCGACACGACACATGCCCCCTCAAATAAGGGGGCCCCGCCCCTAGGGCGCCCCTTGGTACGTGGAGGCCTCTTTCTTACAAGGCAACCACAATAACATTGCCTTAATTTGTTCAAATATTAATAAGTAGGTAGTATAAAATATTTCATAGAAACACCATTATTCTGACATTATTGCAGTCTCTGCCATCAGAACAAAAAAAAAACACCTTTAAAGTGTCAAAACAGACATTTATTTCCAAGAATAAAGTGTTAAAAATTTCGTCCACCCACTTGAATACATAAGTTCGCATTTCTTAAAATACTCTCATGAACTCTCAGTATTGGAGCATCAATTGTTGCGTCAATACGTGCCATTAATTCTTCAGTCATTTTTTGGGGGGGGGGGGGGTGTTTTCAAAAAGCCCCACAAAAAAAATCTTGTATGAATGTGAATTATTTCAATTTCATGGATTTGACACGTTTATTTAGCCAAAAATTTGACAGTGTTTGACCAAACATCTATGGATACGATTCATTCTTTAAATTTTCTAAAATTGCGTTTACATGGATATTCAAAGGAGTGTCTAAGGGGTTGACAATGTTGCAAATATCAACGGATTTTCTTGCTATCGAAGAATTGCTCCATTACCATCTCTTACAACTTTGTTTGTTTTCAATTTTTAAGAATATTTTTTTATATTTAATAATGAAGTACTATTTACCTTTTAGCCATAAAATTATTATGAAACAAATATTTAACATTACCGTTCACTGTACTCAAAAAGGAAAACTTATATCTCAAAAAATAACCATAAATTTCAATTTAGATTTTAAATTTAAAATCCTTTACAAGATTTGGGGTACCCCGGGCGGCATTTTTTTCATCACCCTGTATATCACATACGGGGGGTCATGGACATACTTGCATAAATTTAGGGGGTAATAGAGAAAAATAGGGTGAACCCTATATTAAAATTACCAAGAATTTTTTTTTTTAAATTGAGGATTTTAGTCAAATAAAATGTAATGTTACTCTACAATGATAAATTTGTTTGGAGTTGCGTCACGTAAGTCGGACCTGCCTGTGACCACTGCAATTAAACAGATTTCTCGACAATAATTGTCTTACGCAGGTCTTTTACTTTTGATGTTGCGTGTTATTTAGAAAGTGTTTTTCGCTCGGAGAGCCCGAACAATGGTCAGGAATGTGGAATAGAGATATACGGACCGTATATCAAGCCGGCAACAAAACAGTTAATGAGAAGATCGGCGCGTGTGGTCCATAATAATCATAATAACACGAGAATAGCGATGGCGGTTCTTTGTCAAGAGGACTAGGCGGGGTTTCGGACATCACAGCCGTCATTAGAACCTACAGCCTCTATGCTATTGTGGTCGAGCTACTGACGAAATGGTGTGAAGAAGTCTTTATTGTTGTGTGGGGGGTATTTTTGGATTTAATGACTTTGTGACTCGTAGTTCCGACTTATTTTGAGTTTTATTTTTTTGTTTAATAAACTGGGTTATTTTGGTTTATGGTATTGCAACCGAACAAATCTTTTTGATATTGCTATTTAAAATGATATTTACGCTTGTCAAAAATTAAAGAACAACAGTGTTGAATAATTTCTTAAAGTTCTCCAGAAATATGAGTAATTCAACAGTAATACAGGCAGAACTGGTTCCGGTATCCAGTGGAAAGTTTATCGACTTACCACTTCTTTAATGATAGCTTTAGAACATACTTTATTAATTTGTTATTTTTCCTTTAGCGATTTTATGGAATTAATCCATTATAACATCTCATAATTCCTTGACTACTTTCCTTGATAAGGATGTTTAAAATGCATCATGTAGAATGAATTATGAGACATAGGACATGTAAAAACAAATATCTGAAAATATTATGTTTTGTGAAGAATATGAATAATCTATTTCCTATAAATCGTGTCGTACCCTATTCAACAACGAATTTGGATAACCGCGAGAACTAACACTTGTAGTAATTGCGACAAATATCAGGCCAAATTGAATGTTCTGAAAAAAGAGTTACAAGATAAACGGAATCCTGAAGAAAATGTAAAGGTTGAAGCAAATATAAAAAAATTGAAGACCCAAAATCACTTACATAAACTCAAAACTTTCTATGACCGGGAATCAAAGGCTAGAAAAGACGAGCAATATCGATTGACTTTGGTGAAAATCTATTATTACTATTGAAACACTAGTTTTGTAAAACTTATATTAAGACACAAGTTCAGGTTTGCAGCACGACTGCCGTAGGCAGGAGTGTCTGTAAAAAACGAGTGCTTTAATTAAGTTTTACAAAACGAGTTTTTTATGTTATTTTTTCTTATTTGTATATCAATTTAATTTTTTTTACAAAATAAAATCAATTTTGGTAATTTATGAAATTTTGTTAAATTTTGATTTTTCTGTACGTGACGTACATGTATACTTGACATGACTTGACATGGAACCATAACCTCAAAATCATACTATCATTTTGACATTTAGTTCAGTGCAGGGATCAGAGTGTCATAATTGAAAAAATCTAGATTTTGGGTGCGTTAATGGCTTATTAACTAACGCATTCATTTTGAATGCAGAGTTCATACAACAGCAACTTAGAAAAAGCTCTTTACCGATGACTTTCTGTAAACCTGCAGTTACCATTCACTGAACGATTGATGTAACAATAAATTACCAGCGACTTGTTCAGTTTCAATATTCATGTCTTGTCATCATCTTTTATCTTTATCCCGAAACCCACGCCAAAAAAGGCAATGAAGAAGTCTGCTCAATGTTGCACAATTTTGTCTACAACTACCTAAATCAGTCAGAAGTCAGAGTACTACAATTTTTTTTGCGATTCCTGTAGTGGACAGAATAAAAAATTTACTTTATTTTCCCTTCCTACATAATCTCGTACACGCAGAAAAAAGATTAGACGCAATTGAAATAACTTTTTGGTAATTCTTTTCCAGAGTGTGACAAGAATTTTGGTCTCATCAACCAAAAAGCTAGAGCAGATGTAGCTTCTGACTGGACATTGGTATTCTGGGAAGCAAGGATTGAGCCATCCTCGTTCACGGTTATTGAATGTCCTCAAAATATGTTTAGGAAATGAACGGAATTAGGTATTTGCAAGAAAAAACCGACGTTTGCCACTAAACCAATCCGAGTTATTCGTCAACATCCCAGGCTTGTTTCTTTTCGAACAACTTTCAAACTTGAAAGGTACTTGGGACACAGCGGACATTAAACTACCCGTTAAACGCAAATCTTCAATCGTTGAAAATGTTTTACCGGATGGCCAATCTTTGTTGCCAGATTTGCCGTTTGATAGTCTACTTCAATTTGTGAAAATAAATTTAGAGACCTACAAGTATTAAAAAAAAAAATGCGGAAACGAAGCCAAAAAATTCTACTCTCTTTTTCCACATTACACATGTAAAAAATGTATAGACAGATTTTTGTAAATAATGTAAATAAGTGGCAGGTACATTTAGAATTTAGAAATTTTAAAAAATCGCTCTGTAGCTGCAAAGATTGCTGTACATTTTTGCGCGCCGTTGAATATAACATTTTTATTTTTAAAGATTTTTCGTTGAAATTTTGTAGGCGTGTTGATAAAATACAGATCTTTGCAGCTACAGAGCGATTTTTTGAAATTTCTAACTTAAAAAAAAAGATATTGCGAGAAATTGTGCTTCGACCGGCAGAAATGTACCTGCCACTGGAGAACCCTCTTAAAGTCCCGAATTAAGCCTGCTTTTTCCCAACGGCATTGGTGCATGGTTGCACTATCAATCGTTATGTTTACAACTTTAGCACTATGTTGACAGCGTTATTTAAATTGGTAACCAATCTTCAAAAGGAGAACTGTGGCTTCTCAAGCTTTTGAACAGTGTGACTGAGCTCCTTTTTTTCTGTGTCCTTCATCAGAACATATAACTCCAAAATTTCACCACCTCACGACCCTCTAATATTTTTTGAAATAAAAAAAATTGCGGGCAAGCCAACGTTCGGGCAATAGTGCTTAGAGTTTAGTCACATTTAGATTTGCCATGATGGCATTATTAGTTTATAAATACTGCTCGCCTTCCTGTAGACCCCAGTTTAGTATCTACACATCATTTGTTCTATTATATTCAATTATATTCAAGGTGTTGTACAGAATTTAATTGGCGCAGTCGGTAGGATCTGCGTTGAATGGTACTTTCCAACTTCGATCGTGCGTTTCGTTCCAACGATTAATCGACGCGAGTTCGTGAATTCAACGCACACCCCAAGTCCAGGAAGAAGAGCCGAAAATTTGGGCAGACGTTACTTGGCACAAAATCGGGAGAACGACCTCGAAAATTTGGAGATTTGACAACACTCCAGGGAATTCTACAACCTATTGGAACCGATCAAGGGGACCAATCGTGGAAGCATATTGATCATCTAGTTTTAAGAGCAGCAAACAAGAATGAAAACAATCCTGCATCGGACCGGTATAATTCTTTCGCTCCGGTAATCAGAAAAATAGTGCACAGCGATTATGACTTCCCGGGAACCGCTACGGTCACCACCAGTACCCGCCCTCGTCATCTCGGACCACGCTCGGGATGATTTTATACGTGACTTAACGTGATTTGCTTCTAGCCTCCAGCATATTACAAACATTTGACATTTGACGTTAATAACAAGGTAGAAATAAGTTGCGCAATTATGTGTAAATATGAAATATTGTCCACATTTCGAGTTCACGTACGTAAATATTAGCTTCTTGGAGTATGTTTCTTTAAGGGGTCGAGAGCGTAGCGCGGGGCACCAATTTCAATGATTCACGGAAGTTGTGAACAGGCTGGGGCTTAGTGGGCAACCTTGTCTTACTCCCTTATAAGACTTGAAACATTCACTCCCCTTTCCATCAACTCTCACTCTACTTATCGTATCTTCATATATCTCTTCTATTTTTGTTACCAGATGCTCATTTATCCCTCTCTATTTCTCAAGCACTCCCACAATAAATCTCTTTCCACATTATCAAAAGCGTATATCTTGCCACCCGTCTTTTCTATCTCATTTCCTACTATGTGATTCAAGATATATACATTATCCATGGTCCCTCTACCTTTTCTAAATCCCACCTGCCCATCTGGTAACACTCCCCTCTCATTCATTTCCTTCATCAGTCTCTCTTCCACAATCATCGCGCATACGTTACATGCCGTATTTAGGAGAGTGATCCCCCTATAATAAATCCCTCTCCCTTCCACACTCCATTCATTATCTCTAACAACCTGTCAGTTCCATATATCCACGCTTCATTCTGTATACTGTCCCTTCCCGGTGCCTTTTTTCTTTTCAGTTTTCTTAGTGGTTGCTCTAATTCTCTTCTTGTTATCTCTTCTATTTCTTTTCACTCCTTGTTGTCTCTTTTCGTTTTCTTGTCTGTTTTCATCACCCCCCAGCAGCTCACTGAAGTACTCTCTCCATTCCTCCATAGTAATTTCATCACTCACTGTCTCTCTCTTTTTCTTTCTTTCCCTATTTGTGTATCTCCATACCTCTTTTTCCGTCTTTATACCCTTTATCTTTAGTTCTTCTTACATCCCTTTCTTTTGCTTCTTCTCTTTGCATGCTAATTTGTACCTCTTGCGTACTTTCTTGTACTCTTTCTTAGTTGCTTTTTTTTCAACTTCTTAGTTTCCTTCTTGCTTCCTGCTTCCCGTCTCTGCATTCTTTATTCCACCACTCGTTCTTCTCTCTTATCTCTATCTCTTTTTTTTCTGTTGCGTTTCTTAGGTTATCGCTCAGTTCCCTCACCTTTTCGTTTTTCTTTGTTTCTTCGTATTTTGCCTCCCTAAGTCTTGCTCTATAATTTTCTTTTCTTTCTTCCGTCCAAATATTCTTCACAATTTTCCATTCTTTCTCCCACCTTGATTTTCTCTATTTCATCCCATGCTTCTTCATTCACCATAACATAATCAATAACTGTCTTCCCCCTTGGTCCAATATACGTGTACTCCCCCTTCTCATCTCCTGTGCAGTTCCCATTAAGTATGTCCCACCCTCTTTCTTCTACTAAGCTAATCAGTACTCTCCCTTCTGCGTTTTCTGTTCCATCTTTTGTTGATCCTCCATCTATTGTTGCTTGTTCCTCTTCTATCCGTCTTCCTTTTCCTCCAATTCTTGCATTAAAATCCCCCCCAATCACCAAAGTTCCTTCGTCTTGCTCTTTTACTCTCTCTTCTATTATTCTCTTTGTTTCGTTCATACTTCTGCTGCACACTGTTATAATTCTCCATTTTCTCTGTTGAATTTTCGCCGTTCTTTCCATAATCCCCCTTTCTTCTTTTGCTTCAGTTTCATTTTCTACTTCCAGTCCCTCTTTTACCCCCATTATTATCCCACCTTTAGCTCTCCCTTTCTTGCTTTCCCTCTTTGCATATTGACACTTCGACTTAAACTCTTTCGGCATTCTCTTTTCCAATTTTCCCCACCCCTTTTCTTCCACCCACGTTTCTACCATTCCCACTACGTCAAATTCTCTCAAATACTCTTTGTCTTGGTTTTTTATTCCCGCTACGTTCCAGAATATTATTCTTATCTCTTCTTTCATTATCCCGCTTGTTGTTTTTCTTTTCTCCTTTTCTCGATTTTCCTGGTTTGTTTTTCCCCGTTTTCCAGGTTTTTTTTCCTTCTCTTTCTCTTTGCTTAGCCTATATTTTTCAAGCCTTTTTTTCACTCTATCCTCTATCAGTTTTCCTTTTCCTCTTTTTTTTTCTGTTCATTTCTTCCATCTCATTCTTTTCCCATCTTATTCTTTTTCCTTCTTGTCTGGTCTTTTTTTCTGTTTCCTCTGCCGTTTTCTTTGTTTCCTCTTATTTCCCCTACTGTCGCTGTTCCATTTCGTCGCCTTTTTCCATTATCCTTGTCCGTGTATTGGGTCTCTCTCCGGCTTTAGCGAAACATTTTCTTTTCCAGTCTCTTACTTTTTCGTTCCACTTCCAATCTTCTTTTCCTATTTTTGCCTTTCTGTAGCCTACTTTTATTCGTTCTCTTTCTCTTTTCTTTTCCATCGCTTCTATCCAAATCTGTACTTGTACCTCCCGCTCTGTCCTTGTTAAGTCATTCTCTATGAAGATTTTATTCTTATCTTCTGTTTCCCTTAGAACTTTCTTATTTTTCATTATTTTAATTTTGTCCTCCCAGTTCTTTAATTCTACCAGTGGAGTCGTTTTCCTTAGTTTTATCACATTTCTCACATCTACTTCTTTTTTGATTATTTCTTTAATATATAAATGCTTTTGTCTTGCTCGTAATTTCCTCTCCTTCTGTCTTTTCACTCTGCCATCTCTTGATTATTATATTATTCCTCCTTCTCCATTTCTCTTTTCTCTCTTGTGTTCCCTCCAAAACCTCTATTCTCCCTTCTAGTTGTTTCTTCTCTTGCTTCCATTCCTCCTCTTCCTTTTCGACTCTTCTCATAATCGTTTTATCTCTTCCTTAAATCCTTGTTTTCCCCTCTTATTGTTTTTATTTCGTCTTGTACCTCTTGAGTTTTTTTATTACTGTCTCCATCTCTTCTTCTTGCTGCTCGTCCAATGTCTCTTCTCTCCTCTTTTTCGGTGTTCTTTTTTACTTCTCTTGAACGCCATTTCCTTCTCCTTTTCTTCTTGCTCTTTTCTCTGTTCTTTCTCTTCTCTCTTCCTCTTTTTTTTCTTGTATATATTCTTTTAGGTTACCCTGGCTTAGCGCCCTTTCCCTATTGTGATGTTGTTTTCCACTCATACGTGTATCTGTATTTTGTGTTACCTACTTTCCTCCCCGTGGATCGTATTCTGTCTTTGCACCTCTTATTTCCGTCCCGGCGATAAGGCTTATCTCACCTTTTTCAATCGCTCGGCGAGCTCTGTTCTTCCACGAAAACTGGGGATAATTAAATCCAAAATTAGTACCGATAAACAGGAGAAAAGTTTCCGCAAAACGCACGTTTTCCGATGAATAAAGAGAACAACACAAACACGTCTGCACTCTACAACACCCAAATTGGAAGTGAAATTAAGAATAGTTTAACCCCTAAAACCAATACCCGCCTATGGACCTACGTTCATTGATTGTGAAGAATGCACACAAACTTTAATCGAAATAAAAACTGTTTAAATGAAAACATGTACACTAACCTACCATAATATGCATAATATTGAAGTAGGTTGTTTGTGTACGTGCGGTAAACGATAAATGTTGAGACACCGACACTTCGAATACTTAAAATAAAATTTCAGGTTCAATTTCCAAATCGCAATTACATCTGGGACGTCCGAAGTCTGGAGTTGGAGAAGAAAATTTGCCATAATCATCTTTGCATTGTGTTCTGACAAAAGGACCTCACGTTGGAATTTCGGAATTTGAAAAACGTTCCATGCACAGATAAGCGGCGGGCTTATTAGCCCGTACTGCACCATAGAACAAAAACCACCATGAATAAATTCTTAGTATTTGCTTAAGAATCGAGCACAAGCCACAACATAGGTACCGGCGGGACACAACTTATAACTGAAATTTACTATCAACGACAAATTTTTTGTCCCAAAAAAGTTACAAGGTGTTTACCTCGTTCGACAAAAAATTTCATAGGCGGAGGTTGAAATAAGTGGTCAGAAAAATATTTAAAAAAAGTGCGGATTTCAGAAAAGTTGTGAATAGAAAAAATGTTTATTTTGACGAGTTCTACTTGGGGTTAAATTTTCTGCTAGGACTTCCATAACACCCTGTATATTGTAAATATTCGAATAACAGAAAATCATAAATAAATTGTACATAGTGCATAAATAAATAATGGAACTCGTAAACGCAACAACATTCTTGTCATAATAGTAGTGACTAGAGTTATTTAAATTCCAAGCTGGTAGAAGATACGTTATGCGATTCTTTTCTAAAGACAATTAATTTATTATATGTATTATTATAGTTTTTCAGGTTTCCACTGTTTCCCTAATCAGAACAACATCCACCGCGCAGTCAGTAATGTTCAAAGTTTGTGTATTTTCTACACGAAATTGACGTTTCCGTTTAAAAATTGTTAACTTTTCAAAAATGTTAAAAAGTGGTCTGATTTCTTGACCTACAATTATGGCGAAGTTGAACAAAATGTTATTCTTAGTGGATAGGCCAGCAAGCTTCCGGGATATGAATCCAATCGAGTACTTGTGAAATTTGGTTAGTAAAGCAACATTGAGAAAATAAAACCCACACATAGCCCTTTAGGAGCTGATTATGGCGACTGAAGAAGAATCGGACAATTTCCACAAGAAAAAGTTGATTGTTTCAGTCTTTTAATGCCACTCACTACTCCAGAACTACTTTTAAAGTTGCTATGTGTTTCTTTGAAGTGGATTTTATAAATTTACAATTTTATTAAATTACATTTTTGGTTCCAATTCTCTTTTTATTATTGTTCCTTCTATTAAACAAACAAACAAAATGTTTGAACAGTATCACAATAGAGTTTGAGTTTGTTTTAATTTAATTTTTTGTGCCTATCGCGGTAATGGGTGACTGTCGGCTAAACCACCCAAAAAAAAAACTAGAAGATTTTCTATAAAAATGATCATACCAAAATATTCTGATATTGAGGTACCATGGAACACGATCCGGTTGTTCTAGATCTTTTAAAACTTAACACAAAATCTGCACAAAAGATTGACGTTTTGAGGTTGAGTTGAGGTTATAAAGTTTGTGAAAATTTGTTAAAATAACCTCAAAAGATCGAACTTTAGTTTTAAAATACAATCGAACCGTATGTGATATTGTGATATTCCAATCAACCAATATTTTAAACCAGAAGAATGTTCTTCAATCCAGGTGGAGTAAATTTAAATTAAAAATTTAAATATATCTAAGTCGAACTCCACAAACTTTAAGGAGCGTAAAATTACAAATGGAACATGTTTCGGCAGAACACTTCTGCCATCATCAGCCCTAATTTAACAATAGATTAATGATACAATTGATGAATTACAAGAGGGGTTCTTACCTTAAAAAATATAAAAAATTATGAAGTTGACGTAATTTGGAATTAAATTTGACGTTTTCAAAGGGTTACATGATTTTTAAAAGATTTCGTAAAAACAACATTTTATATAATGTAAAAATTAAAAATGGATCAAAGAGAATCTGGTAAGTTTGTTTGAGTGGTGAAAAATTAAACTAGTGAATTAATAATGGGAATATTGAAGTTATTCTGTTCATTTAAACAAGATCTGTTTTCCAGTTTCAAGGCTTTCCTTATTTCCAAAGTCTCAAGAAAATCTAATTTCCGGCCTTTATTGCATTTATGAATCAATTTGGAATTTGATGGTGAAAAACTATGTTTCGTTATTAATATATGATTGGCGAAAGAAGAAGGTGTTGATGGTGGAGGATCAAGATCTGTGTTGTTATAGATGTGCCTGAAATGTTCTTTAATACGGTCTGATATTTTGCGACCTGTCTGACCTATGTAGAATGATGCAGTTTAATTTGTATACACCTGATGATGATTTGTAATCTAATGGATCTTTATTTTTAATAAAAAATCTGGATAATTTGTTATCTGTTTTAAATGAAACTTTAAAACCGTTTTTCTTAAGTATTTTAGAACATTTCTCTGAGACGACGCCAAAGTATGTTAGTGAATTTGAAAAGGAAATTGTTTCTGGAGGATTTTTAACCAAGTATTGTGTGTATTTGAATTTGTTATAGTATCTATAGTATAATTTATTTATAGTTTTTAAAGAATATCCATAGTTAGTGGTATAGAAATTAATCGGTGGAAAAAGGAATGAAAAGCTGCAAATTTATGGGAAACAGGGTGACAAGAGTCAAAAGGTATTACGCAATCTGTGATACTAGGTTTTCTATAAATGTCAAATTTAAAAGTATTATTATTTCTAGTGATTAACAAGTCTAAAAAGGGAATTTGGGAATTGATTTCAATTTCAACGGTGAATTTAATGGATTGGTTTAAAGAATTTAAGTTGCTGAGTGCGTTATCAAGTTCAGAATCAGATCCTTTGAATAAAACAATTATGTCATCTACATATCTGTACCAAGAGAGAAAATGATCTTTAAAGCGTGAAGAAGTTAAAAACTGATCTTCAAAGTTATTCATGAATATTTCTGCTAAAAGAGGTGACAAATTAGAGCCCATTGCTAAGCTTGAGTTTTGTGAATAAAAATTATTATTAAAGTGAAAGAAATTTTGATCTAGGACAGTCTCACAAAGTGAATGTAAATTTAGTGCATGTATGGTTGGCATATTAGAATTAAATAGTTGTTTTTTTTTTTAAATTAATAAGCAAGATTTGGGTGGGATGCTGGGGAATAAATTAACTACGTCAAATGAAACAAGTCTAGTGTCTGATGGAATTTGAAAATTTCTAATTTTGGAACAAAGATCTATAGAGTTTTTTATTGCAAATTTGTTGTTAAAATCTAAATGTTGTCTAAGAATTGTATTAAGCCATTTTGAAAGTATTGATACAGGTGAATTGACAAAAGAAACTACTGGTCTAATGGGAAAAAAAGTTTTATGTATTTTAGGTATACCGTATAGTCTAGGTATGCAAGGATTCATGGGTATTAGTGTGAAAGCTTGTGGGTCAAAATATTTAACAGTTTCTGAAAGGTCTTTGAGCGTAGATTTAAGGTTGGAAACAAATTTTGAAGTAGGATCTTTTTTGAGTTTTGGAGTTCGACTTAGATATATCTAATTTTTAAACAAAGATTTTGGTCTAACTTGTTTGAAAACATTCTTTTCGGAAAATAAAATATAAATTCTAACTTTTAATTCATGATACTTATATAGAATTATACTTTATAGAATTTTAACATTGAGAACATTAATATAAGTGTTTTAATTACCCGTAGTCCCACTCTGATATTATGCAAGTTGATCTGGGAATGTATGTCCGTTCCATCTTCTCGCGCATCAAGGAACTTCTTGGAGAACTTAATTCCATAACGCAAATTATGCGAGCATCCGGATAATTTCCACTCTCGATTCTGGTCTTGGTACTTAATATGTGTATCACAGCCACAAGTATTCAGTGTTCCTTTACTACAAGCTTTTGCCACCGATATGACGACACCTGCTGCGGACATGGCGTAGGCGAAAGCGGTTTCCTTGAAACCTGAAAAAAATTCATTAGGGGATACTTAAAAGAGCTGACAAGACAGGTAGTGCTCGCAAATAAACTGAGAATACATCGATAATAAATCTAAAGAGACGCACGTAAGGCAGCTACAAACAAGGTATGAAGGAGAGATAAAAATTTTGAGGACAAGTACTATATAGGGAATTGGCTACTGTTTTATAATGCAGCATTGAGAAATGTTGACAATCGTAAATCTTGAGCAGCGGGCCGCTCTCTTGCGAGTTGTTCACGTTGCGATTACGCATGCCGAAGGAAGATAGATGAGCCCTTGTCTCTACGATAGAAAAATGTGTCATTTTTCGTTGTACACTTAATGGATTTATTGGTAGAAGAACATACAGTTGGGATTGTATGACAATTTCTAGAATAAATTTCACCAAATACTCAGAATTTACATTTAGTTTGTCCTAGCTTAAATTTTAAGGTACGTATACAAATAGCATTTCATAGAAAGGTAACAATAATTATTATTTTATTCAGATGTGAATTATATTGTGTATCTATATAAATAAAAATCAATTACCGGATGTATGAAAGATCATCTTGAGAACGGCCCGACTGATTTTTTTGTTGTATTCGTATTTATCAGGCCAAGGTTTGTATGAAAGATTTTTTTTTTTTTTGGAAAATTCGGGAAAAACTAGAAATGCTTTTTTCTGTGGGATTTTGGCATGAACTCAACACTCCTAACTTACGATTCGAACGATGGATATCCGTAATTCGATTTTTGTTTTGTTCGTTATGGTCCTAGAAAAGTTTTCATGGAAATGAAATCTGAGACAACTACAAAGGAATGTCGGAATTTTTTATGCAGTCTCGATCATAACTGACGATAATACGAACGACACATTTGGTTTTTTGAATGGGGAAGTTCTGGAGAAAAATCTGAAAAAACGCATACCAACCTAAATTAAATTACATTTTTTGTTTTTACTTTTGTGTTGTTTAACGATCTGTCCAAAAACAAATTTATTAAAATTTAGACATGACGTCTAACGTCTGTCGGGTCAGCTAGTAAGTAATAATAAAAAAATGCAATACTTTTTGACATCATTTTATTTGCACAGATTATTTGAAACACCACTCTTAATTTGATTGTGAATGTGGATCATATTATAGGGACTCCTGATTTTGTCTTTGATTTTAAAATTATTGAAGTTATGATGTTGCTTCAAGAAGAACACCTTTATGTGATTCGAATAACTGATACTATAGTTGTGAAGGCTATCTTAAGACGGGCGAGTTTTTACCTGAGTACCCGTCTCCGAAACGCAATATCCTCGTCTTAAACTAGTCTTACGCTCAATGCGAATTTCAGAAAAGCTATACTAATAGACCAAGTTATTTTAATAAAAATTGATAAATTGAAGTTAAAAACTGGATTAATGACATCATGAAATAAAATTACATAACCATATAAAATGGTTAAGGTTACTTTTAAGACCGTCTGACACGATAAGAAATATTGTACAAAATTTCAATTTACCATCGTGTTGTATTCAGGTTAGCTACAAAAAAAAATCTATAACATGCCACAAATAACCTCAGTCACTATAAATGACACGAAAGCGAAAATCAATGGTTTGAAACAGAATTATACAGATAAATATTTCAGCGTATGTGTCTGTAAACAATGAACGTCAAAGAGAGATTTAAGTAACCCAAAATTAGTGTTCCCCAACCAGTCCTAAACTAAAATTAATGCTTTCACATAGAAATGATTATATTTTATCAATTTGTGAATTAACCTTAACCTTATAGATATATGTCGTTGGCCTTTTAAAGCTCTACAACTTCCCAATAGAAAGCTTTCATCTCTTACCGTTAAGGCAGCGTTCATAAGAAACGTATTCGTTCGACCGTTTTTCCGCTTTTTTATTTTTCATTTGATTACTTTCAAACGTTGTTAATTTATTTCATTGTGCCTGTTATTTAATACATAATATACAACGAAAGGAACTTCGTTCCAACCAGGTGTCACACGACACCCCTTGTTCTTTTTATTTTTTTCTGTCAGAAATAGGGCATTTCACTTAAAGCGGACAGCTAAAACATTTCAAGCCAATATTATAGATATTTGTACTAAACTTATTGTCAAGTTTTATAATGGGCCGTGCAGTCTTTTAGGAGCTACAAATAATAACGAATGTTTTTTTAAATTTGGCGTCATAGTTAGCGGTGAGTATGAGTTTGTGTGAACAGGCCACAATTTTTAAAACAATTGCTTCAAATGTCAAAGAATTACTAAATTTGTCAATTTCTTTATTTTTGAATTTAAAATGCTTTTCACAAGGACAGAAAATTTTGGTGGTGGAATGGAAGTCGATGCAGCACATTTTGATAATTTTTTATAAACCTTATTATTTCGTCATTAAAGTTTATTTTTTCGTTTGTTATAACATCGCATTTTCATAATACCTACCTGTGATTGCATTATATCAAAACTGTCAACTTGAGTGAAAACTCACTCATAACAGTTGACAGATTTTTGATATTTTTTATTAAAGTAGGCTTCGTTTATCTTTCCTTTACTTTATGTTTGTATTATATAATACCTTTAAACTTATCCCTTTTTAATATGTTACATTATGAGATATAAACATGTTCCATAAAAAACTGTTTTTTACTCCTCCGGAAAAATTTATAATTTGGCACTTACTTAATCGCGTCTGTTATTTGCGTATCGGCCAAATATTGATCAGTACTTTTGATAAAACCGTCGGCAATACCGACAAAAAAAAAAGAATTGTTTAGCATAATTTAGCGTTGCCGTAGAAACGATTATCAAAAACTTCCTTCTGTACTGTTAATTGTTATAACAACCGTGACTGTTATGAGTGAGTTTTCACTCAAGCTGACATTTTTGATATAATGCAATAACAGGTAAATTAAAGTACAGTAAATTTTGTAAGTAAGTTTTTGATAATTGTTTGTAGAGCAACATAAACAAAATTGATTTAAAAATTATGCTAAACAATTCGTTTTTTTTTTTTTGCGGTATTGCCGACGGTATTATGAAAAGTACTGAACGATATTCGACCGATTCGCAAAAAACAGACGCGATTGATTATAAAATCTCGGCTCCGCCTCGATTTTACAAGCAATGCTATCTGTTATTTGCCACTTATCGGCTTCATGACATTAATAAGTTTGTAAATTAATTAAATTAAAAGCGAGGTTAGATATAGCTTCAGATGTCAAATTAACAATTGTCACTACGATGGTACGTTCACAGTTAAACATTCATGGCCAACTTCGACGCCAAATTAACAAAAAACACCCGTTATTATAGTGCCGAACACAATTTATTCTTCACTAACGCCATCTCTGAAACATTAAATGAACTTTTTTGTAGTTCAATCTAACTGGCGCGAATGAGACAAATTTGAATTTTGCCGTTATTTCGGTAGTTGGCTTAGCAACTCTTTACTATACGCAGTCGAGCACGTGATGAGTGGATCATTTTTTTGTTATTCCAATGACTCCTCGGAGCATGATCGGTGTTTTTAACCCCCGACGCAAAAAAGAGGTGTGTTATAAGTTTGACGTGTCTGTCGGTGTATCTATGTTTCTGTTCGTGGCATCGTAGCTCCTAAACGAATGGACCGATTTTGATGCGTTTTTTTTTGTTTGAAAGCTAACGTGATCGAGATGGTTCTTAGCTATAATTTATGAAGAACTGTTAAGGCGTTTGATGATCATCGGCTCATTTCCTACTTGACCAAAGGGTTTTACTAACTTTGACTGATCCGATTGATTTGAAATTTGGTATACTTCAGTAGTATTTCCAAGATATGCTGTAGCATCAAATAGTCTGCAGGATGCTCAATTCCTCAGAAACTTACAGTGAATATAGCGTATTTGGGCTTATAACAATAGTCTCAATGAGAAGTAGTACATCAAATGCACTAAAAATACCAACTAGACTTAAAGTACTAAAAAGACAATAGAGGTAACAGATGCAGAAAAGCGAAAGTGACAAAACCGAGGAAATTAAGAAACGAGTCAAAAAAAAGACTAAAGAGATTAAATAGACTAAAGAGACTAAAGAAAAAGGCACAAAAATACCAAAGTGGGAGACTAGAAGTACCAAAGAGCCAAAAAGGGTAACATATACAAAAAGAAAATTGAAAAAACCGAAAAGAAAGGAACCAATACAAAAGAGACTAAAAACTATAAAAAACTAAGGAGACAAAAAGGACAAAAGAGCAGAAGGAGACAAAGGAGAAAAAAGGACTAACGAAACCAAAAAGAAAAAAAAGAATAAATATCCTAAAAATATTAAAAGTCAATGACATACTTTGATATTCTATCTACTCGATCTAAAGACACTAAATAATCTAAAGGGATTAAAGAGAGGAAAGAAACAAAAGAGACAAAAAACCCAAAAGTACCAAAACGATCCAAAGACACTAAAAAACAAAAGAGACAAAAACTCAAAAGTACCAAAACGATCTAAAGAAACCAAAGAAACGAAAGATACGAAAAAGACCAAAAAAGACCTAATAGACTAAAAAGAGTAAATAAACTACAAAGACTAAAGAAAAGAGACAATAAAAATACCATAGGGACTAGAAGTACCAAAGAGCCAAAAGGGATAACAGATACAAATAAGAAAAGTGACAAAACCGACAAAAAAATTCAACGAGACAAAAAAAACTAAAAAGGATAAAAAGCCAAATAGACAAAAAGACAAAAAGCCAAAGAAGACAATGAATAAAAAAAGACTAACGAAACCAAAAGGAAAGAAAGAAATAAATATCCAAAAAATATCAGAGACCAATGACATACTTTGCTATTTTATCTTAATGAGACAAAAGACTCAAAAGTAACATAAGGATCTAAAGACACTGAAGAAGCTAAAGAGACTAAAGAGACCAAATGGACCAAAAAGAACAAAGAGACCATAAACACCAAACAGACAAAAGGGACCAAATAAACCAAAGATACCAAAGAAGCTAAAGAGAGTAAAGATACTAAAAATAGATCAAGGTGCCCAAAGAGAATAAAGAATGTAAAAAAAAACAAAATTAAAAGACCAAAGACACCGAAGAGAACAACAAAAAAGTTAAAAGACTAAAAGACCAAAACGAAAAGAGAAACCAAAAAATTCCAAAAAAAATTAAGAGATGCAAAATAGAGAAACCAAAGTGATGAGAGAGACCAAAAACATGAAAAAGAACAAAAGGACCAAAGAAGCAAAATTGATAAAAGCAAATACAAAACAGGTTAACAAAATCTGCAGAAGCAGGAGAAAATAAAAACGGGACCAAATTTACTAAAGTGAATAAAGAGTATTACGAGACAAAAACCTAAAGGTACCAAAAGAATAACAAAAATAAAAAGACCAAACCGTATAAAAGGACCAAAGACCAAAAAGGACAAAACAACTGAAAAGAATGATGATACTAAAGGGACCACAAAGACCAAGAAAAAAACATTACCAAAAAAAAAAAAAAAACAGAGTGACTAAAGGGGCAAAAAAGACAAAAACACCAAAGATTCTTTAAATGACTAATGCGAGACCAAAGAGACTAAAGAAAGTGCAGTGAAGAAAAAGAAATAACGGATCGAAGTGACTAAATAAATCAAAAAGAAGTCAACGACTAGACCAATCATAGACACTAAAAGCCAAAAAGAGCAAGGAGATAATAATAGTAGTTTGTCTACCTAGGCCGAAAAGTTTGCTTTTTTGGACGCATCTGCTGTGTGCAGATAAAGCCAAAAAAGCACTTTTGGCCGAGGTGCACACGATGTTTTTTAGGCGATGATAACAAAAGAATTAAAAAATAGTCATATTTTTTTTAGGATGATTACCAAAAACATTTGTCAAATTCTGACGGATCAGTCCCAACAAAGTGGAGTTTGACAGATCAGTCCCAAAAAAGTAGAGTTTGACAGATGCGTACAAAAAAGTAAAACTTTACGGCTCCAAAAGAAACCGTAAAATTACCTTTTTCGTAATCATCTCCTAAAAAACCATTAAAGCAAAAGAAAAACTAATCGATTTTATGTCACGGCTGGTAGTCTGTTGCCCAGTTATTTATTCAGGTTTTAAGTGGTCAGTTTCTCAGTCGATTAGTTTCTCAGGTTCTCAGGTGCTCAGTTGCTTATTTTTTCAGATTCTCACTTTTTGAGTTTTTCAGATCTGTAGGTGTATCTCAGAATGTTAGTTTCTTAATTTCCTAAACTCTCAGTTTTTGAGATTCTGTGCCACCAGTTTCTCAATTTATCTCTATTCGATAGCTCTCTTTCTCAGTTTAAAATTTCTCAGTTATTCAGTTACTGAGCTGCTCAGTTAATAACCTGATAAATGTCTCAATTATTCAAAATTTGAGTTGGGTATACCTTGATTTCTTAGTTGCTTAGCTTTCACAGTTTATCATAGATAGATGATGATCGAGGCCACATGGTAACCTTGATAATTATGTAAAGATCTATGTTGGAATAAAATTTAATAGTTACGGTAATGCGTTTCGTAATATTTTAGTTCACCTTAAGCAGATTTGAGAGTAAGCTAAAATAATAACGCTAAACACGTTATCACAGCAAAAAGTTATATCGACAATGTGTAAGATGTGGAACCATGTTAGAAATTGTCGACTTAACTTTGACTACGAATCGTATTCGGAGGACCATTCTGTGAACCAAAGCATTTTTCTTAAAAGTACTAGTCTAATGGGGTGGCAATTTGTACTAGTACAATTTTGAAATTCTACGGCTGTTATTGGTCGAATGTCACAGTTTGACAGGTGAACTGAATAGTCACCTAAACATAAACGAATTACTATTATCATCTAACCAAAAAAAAAAGTTAATCTTCTTTTGTAATCTATCCCCATCAATCACGTATTTACAAACAAAATTTCAAAGAAAAGGTAACATGATGAGCCTCGCCGCGTCGGGTCCCGCTAACTAAATAAAATAAAACCAGAATACAAATAAAGAGAAGATTGGTAATAATAAAGTATGGATTATACAAGGACCTACTCTATATATAATAGTTTAGTTTTCAAGTCTTGATTAATTTACTCTGCCACAACCGTCAACGACGTGTCTGCCCGTTCTAGTCGACGCACTCTGTGACGCCCCCGCCCTTCGTGCCGCATACCACGCATCGCGCGCGGTTCTCAAGCGAACGCCTCTTATAGAAGTGGTACAATATCAAAACTTTCTCAGTCGGCAACTTAACGGTGAAAACAAAGTTGTTCCACAATATACGTTTGAACTCTTCCTGATAGATATAGCGCTCTCACTTGGCACGCTATTGAATGGAATTGAATTGAATTGTTGCGCACGGCCTTTAATAGAATAGATGGAATTAAAAAAAAACTTTCCTAGTTAGCGCCTGCGTGTTAAAATAAGTAGTGTGCAAAATTTCATTTCAATTGCTTCAGTGGATCCGGAGATTTCGTAATGAGTGGGTGAGTGGTATTATATACTATATATGGTTATATAGGTATTATATAAATAATCATGACTTTGATTCGGATGCCATATGTTTACGAATGCTTGCTAAAAAATAATATGAAAATGGGGTAGATTTCGAGGAATATGCGTTCGAATTGAAATGACGTTATAAACTATCGTTCGCAAAAACCAAGTTTGAACGCTGGTCTAAACCCAAACTCAACAAAAACTCCACAGAAGATTTTTTGCTATACCTTATAGAAATTAAAACCTTACTTCATGATATACATGTAAAACTAAAACTTTTCAATTTATAAATACATAAACCATGTTTAACTGTATTAATTTAAATTTGTAGGTATGTAGTTGTATATATGTTAGGTACAATATTTTTTGGGTTTATACTGAGTTTCGCTTCAACCGAACTTTCCAACATTCATTCAAGTCCACCTGATTTTAAATAGGTCGAATCACATTGCACCTTGTTCATTTTAAAGGTCTACAGCGAGACTTCAACGACGCGACGTCGATGAATAATAATAAAACCAAAGCAATGACAAAACTCATCGGCAGAAAATGGTAATGATTTATCGTAGACGAAGAAGAAATTTATTGTCATTGGCATTGCAATAAGACTTGCGAGTTTGGAAGTAATACACTGCATCTGAAGAATAATATATTTTTTTGAAAATAACACTCTTGAATCTACGTAGCAAAAATCAATTATAAGCAAAAACAACAACCATGTTCTAATGGGATCTGATCTATTCCTAAAATAATAATTTTTGATTGAATTTTCAAGTAAATTCAATTTCTTAATTTCAATCAATCAAGAGCTTTATTAAATTAATATACAAGCTGTTACAAAATGATTTTCATCCAGTTAACTTTGGATTTTTTTTACATCATTTTTTTATGTGCTGCTCTATTCTTTTTGCATTTCCTAGTTCTGTCAATAACGCTTTGGTTGTCAAATGATAAACGACAATTAACTAAATTCAAGGAAGACTCATCGGAGGCCCCGTAATCGGAATGAGTACACTCTAAACCCTTTAACGAGGATCAATTGGAGGGTAAATCTGGTGCCAGCAGCCGCGGTAAATGTCTTGATTTTTGAGGTTATATGTATAAAAAAGCTGCGTACAGAAAAACTGTCTGAGAATTTATCTGTCATTTTGAAAATTATGTGCTCTATGTTTTATTATCACTTTGACATCTGTCAAGCCCTAACTTGTTCACGTGTCTGTGATGACAACAGCCAACAATAACGAAACTAAAAAAAAATCTATTTTACAATAAACCTTAAGAACGGTTTACATTTTGTGACTAATATTGATATCCAAGATTTTCTTTGTTGTATTGAAAGCAATATACTAATATTACCTTTTAAAGATGAACCTATTATCAACCGCAAGCTAGACTGCTAAATCTTTAAAATGACTACATATGTGTCCAATTTAGGTAACTTGATTCTCACTTAAATCCTGTACTGTGTTTTCTTGTTCTTGCTCTTTATTTTTGTTGTTATGTAAATTGTTTTCAATATGAAAGCAGTTTTCGTTATCATGACATAAGCAACCTTAAATTCATGTTTGTCTGTGCTTGATGACTTGAAACTCAAAAGAGCATATTATGTATGCCAGTAAGTTTCATTAATACCATGCCTGTTCATTTTTGGAAATGCGCTCCTTTATTTGGCGCGAGCAGGTCATTTTAGTCGTCGCCTGTTGCGCCCATCCTCTCAGGATAATGCCAGTAATTCCCAGGCATTTCGTGCTCCGATCTTCGTTGTCTCCAGTTGGTTTTTGCTTGACGTTGGCATGCTCGTGACGTGTAACTAAATCGGAATTAAAGAAACCTACATTTCGCATATTATATACTTCACCGCCATAAAGACCGACTGTTAAAGGCGAACGATATCATTTGAATCGGTTTAGTTTAAGACGGTAATGCGTCGACCACCAGCACTGATTATCTAATATTGCCAGGAATGGTATAATTGTCGGCACGTATGCCGTTCGCCATTTCCATATAAATTGAATCACGACGACAATGCGGATGGCCTCCAGCTCAAGATGTAGACACGTCCTCCTGTTCCTCCGTGACGGACGACTTTTCAGCGCCGCTGTCACCGCTAAGACGTTTCTTGGGTCGTAATCAGAGCGGAGCGATACGGACGAAAGTGGACAGCTTGGACGTGTTCCTGGAGGTAATAAATCCGTTAGTCCCTCAGGAGAGGTTTCGATACGTTTAACATCCTTATTGGGTTTTTTTTCCGATGAGGCGGTATCGGAGATGGGTAAAAAAGAACAAGCCGCGATTGAACGCGAATGCCACTTACAACACATAAATTTTACTTCTAGAGAATTCTAATAAGAAGTGTTGTTATAACTATGAAGATATGGAGTAAAGTATGACCGTTTGGTGAAGATTTATGAACATGGGGGAGTTGATCTGACGATAGAAGTCAGTGAAGAGAATTCTAGCCTACCTGACCTTATGCACACCAGAAGAATACTTGCGTCGTTGACTTTTAAAGAAGCTCAACACATTGCTTTTTGGTAAAAAATAAACAATAATTATTGCATAGCTTTTATAGCTCTTGGGGGTTGAGCATGTTCACGATTGTAGAGACAATGAGTATGTACATTACTGAGTTGGTGCAAAACCAAAAATATTTGTTGGAGGTACAGTCCATCGACGGAGAGAAAAACCAAAATTTTTCAGCCACCTGCATCCCAGAAACACGATTTAGTTTAAAAATTTTAGTATACCAAATTTAAAACAATAAAGAATAGATTTAGCCAGTTCTTCTTCAATATTATTTTTTTAAGGGATCAATCTGAAGCTTCCATAACTAGAGCTCCTTTTTGGCACAAAGTTCCTTAACGCGGCTTACACACTTTCACCAGGGCAAGTAAACCGGCAGAAATCATAACGTAACACGCATGCGCAGTGCCGTAAAGAACGAATATTTCTCGACTTCACGTCCGCTGAAAATTAATTACTTTATCCGATTTTCGCCGTTTTTCACCAGTTATCTCCAAATATAAGCCCTAAATAAAAAAATTTCTCTTGTAAAATTATTGCCCTATTATAGAATGATAAAATTTCGAATTCTCGGGACCGGGCGACAAAGCACAGAACCCCGATCACCCTCTCTGACTCCTCTACGTCCCTCGCCCATCGTAATTGCATCCCAGGCAGGTTTTTAAAAATATTGGAAATTATTATTATACTGTCTACATTCTGTTTAATAATAATTCGCTTCTGAAATTTTTAGTTTTATGTTAAGTGTTTCCTCTACGATTTTTTCTTATATTGGTAAAATTTAAGCTGTTGGGTTCCCTGCTGCTTTTTATGTGGTATAAATTTCATTTTAAAACATCTTCTTGTTATAAAAAATCTCTTGTCCAAGTAAAGTCATAATTATACCTACAATTCCCTATTGTAATTAATCATTCATCATCTATCATTAATCATGTTTCAAAAGCCTTTGTGTGACTTTTCCACTGTGATGATATAATGTTGTACTCGAGTTATTTATTTCTTTATTTACTCTTTAAACTTTTCGTCTTTGTTTTCGCGAATATTTTTAAATCATAACGTGTACATTAGATAAAAATTGATCTACAATTAATAATAATAAGTCTTTGTTTAGTTCAACGAGTGTGTCTTCAAATATTATATAATGAAATATTATATTATACTCATTAGGAGTAAACACAGCTCATTTCGAGGGGCGCCATTCAGCGTAATTGATCTTCCATGTAACCCCCAATTAGCACTAAAATATCCATTCGAAACGTTATTTCATTGCTTTAGCACAAAACTACAGCAAACCAGTGATTAGCGAATACTTCAAATAATTAAAATACCAAACTGAAGACCTTTGTACCCTGTAGGTAGCAATTAAAAATATAGTGGTATTTCCGAGGGATTTATAATTCCTAGAACCAAGAAGAAATATTTTTAAAAGCATTCAAGCATTACATAAATTTCGAGAATTTGAGACCCTCAACCCTCTTTGTGGAAAAATTCAAAATTGTCCCCAACCCAAAAATTAATTGCTGACCTCCCAGACATACTCAGGTGATGATGAAACATCAAAGTTTTTTAAATATAAAATTAGAAATATGAAATATGTACACATTAATATCAAATTAACGAAAGGGCAAACAACGGAAATATTAAATTAAGGAAATAATAAATTAACCAAGTATCAAATTAATGAGAAGTCAAAAATATCAAAACTGCTTAAATGAATTAAATTATTATGAAAATATCAAATTAATGAATTATTATTACATATTATCAAAATTTCAGATTTACGAAATATCAAATAAAGGAAATGGCAAAATCTAATAAGTATATAAAGTTAACGAAATGACACAACATCAAATTAACGACATATTTAAAGAGCAAAATAACAATATGTCAAATTAGCCTTCAAACAAAGAAACATGAAGTTAACAAAATAGGATCAAATAATGAAATATTAAAACTCAATTAAAAAAAAATATATGCAAAATCAAAATATCAGATCAGATCGAAGAAAGAAACGAACTTCTAATTTAATGAAATAGCGAAATAACAAATTCAGGGAATAGGAAATAACGATCAAATGAAGGAAATAGCTAAATACAAAATTAATAAGTCAAATTAACTAAATATCAAAACATGGAATTAACGAAATATGAAATGTTTAATATAATTCACGAATCAGTTCAACGAAATATCAACAGACGGAAAATTACAACAGAGAAATATGAAATTGGAAAAATGGCAAAACGTAAAATTAAAATGTCTAATAAATACGAAGATTAAAGGAATATTAAGTTAATGAAATATCAAAACGTGAAATTAACGAAACATCAAATTATTACACTAACGAAAGAGCAAACTAAACAAATTAATGAAGAGCAGAAGAATGTCGATGAATCCAAGTGGAGTAAATTTAAATATATTCAAGTTTGTGGAATTCGACTTGAATATATTTGAATTTTAATTTAAATTAATGAAACAAAAACCGTACAGTTGACACAGAGTAAGTTGTCTTGGACCAAAATATCGACTTTTAAATAAAACTCAAAATACAAAAGATAAACCAATTTTTTAAACCGGTCGATAAAATTTATGTGTAATAATAATAAACAGTCCAACAGAAACAAAATTATTATCTTAGGTAGTAACTTCACTTGAATAGCAGCAACATCTACCAAAATCTATTAATGAAATATTAAGTTTTATGAAATGGAGAAACACCAAAATATTGATGAAAGCCAAGAATATCATAATAACGAAATTTCCATATACAGTAGAATCCGGATAAAGCGACGGTCAAGGGACTGGCGATATTACGTCGTACTAAACGGACGACGCACAAAACGGAAGGCGGAAAGCTGGTTAAATACCTACATAATATGCGTGTAAAATGAAAAGAAAACAAAAACTTCAATGAAGTAAACTTTAATATTAAAATTGAACATAATGGACTTATTCATCTAAATTATTATAACGAGTGAGCAACAAAATTCGTGATCGTAGGAGCCTCTGAATCCAAAATTTCGAGTCGATTCTTGATCGATACGATTGTGTAAAAAGTCATCGAGTAATGTAAATTGTAAACAGTAAAGTAAAAGAACCGATATACGTTTAGCCAACTACGATCACGAATTTTGTTGCTCACTCGTTATTTATTGGTGTAGAAAATCTGTGATTTTTGTTTGTGTTTTTTTTGCCTTTTGTGTCATAATAAGAACGTAGGTAAAATTCGGGACCGAACGGGTCCAGGACGGGCCCAAGTTTGAATTTTGGCTCTTGAGAGGGTCGTGTCTGTTGACAAGGAAGGGTGTGACGGCGGCAAAAGATACATAATGCAAAGTATTTATCCTTGAACTTATGAATTGTTTTGAGACGCGCGTCGTTCTAACCAGACGATTTTCAATAAATTACGTCGCTCAAAGCGGTTGGTCGCTTTAACCGGAGTCGTACTAAACGGATATACTTTCGCAGTATGTTTTATGAAAACCAAACTTGAGGTTGCATTCACGTCGTTAAAAGCGGTTGGTCGTTATAAACGAAGTCGCACTATTCGGATTCTACTGTATTATGTAACGGTATATGTATCTTAATGATAAAATCAATGAAAAAATGAAAAATTACAATAAATAAATATGTATATCAAATTATCAAACTGACGAAAGAGAAAAATATGAGTTAACGAAATACAAATATCACAATAAGGAAATAATAAAACAATAAAAATAGTAATACATTTATATAAAATTAATCAAATTTAAGGAAATGAAGATATTATGCAATACATCAAAATAGCAAAACGTAAATTTAACGAAATAGGTTGCTGAGATATCCAAATATCAGACTGACGAAATGACAAACTAACGAAATACCAAATTAAGGAAAAATCACCTGAACGTAGTTCTCCACGCGCCCAACAGATTAGCGTCATTGTTGCTGATCTCACCCCCACTTGGTACTTCCACTTGTTTTGTGACTTCCACCTACTCAACGCAAGCTCCTCTCAACTCTAGCTTCTGTCTTCTCTGGGTGAATACCGTTGGCCTAAGGACAAAGACCTCCAAAATTTTACTCTAAACTCTGTACATATTTTGTGAATATAGTTTGGTAAACTGTTCCTGATCTAACACCAGCATTACAACTGGCTGCCCAACGTGCGGGTCCTGGAAAAACCACGCCGGAAGAAATTCGCAAATTTACAGGTGGACCGCGAACAAGAGGTCTAAAATGGCAATACGAGGCTAACGCCAAAAGAAGTGACGAAGGAACATTCAACGATACTAGGAACCACGAGGTAGTCAATGATTTTTTATCGACTGAAGGCCACAGTCAAACTCAGTGAAGGGGTAAGTAACTAGAAGTAATAGAAGGCCAAGCCCACAGGTGGTGGAGTGGTGTAAAAGACATGGGAAGAAGCAAAGGCACTCAAACAAGACGAGTATGCATCTTGCCGTCCTGCCTACCAAGTATACCTGCACGGAAGAGCTGTCACTCCTCCACCTACCATAACGTAAAAACGCAAATAAGCAGGATAAAGAAGATGACGATCCATTTCGAGGAAACAGCAAAGCCATGAGTTCGGTGAACATTTTGCAGAATCATGGGATACAAAGCAAATGTTTGCCGGAAAAGAGTAGAATTCAAGGAAGAAAAGAAACCGCAAAAAAACATCCGTAAAATCGGTAGTTCTTTGCTACTGATGCGGACAACCAGGAGTTATCCAAAGAAATTGCGGTCCAAGCAGCAAGAGCCCCACACCTGCAAAATTGGCGACCGCAACAGTTATCCTCGCTAACGGGCGGGCACGAGATAGTAGTCGATTACCGAAACGGACTCGAAAACGACCTTTCTCCCACCATTGAACTAGGCTCAGAAGAGAATAATCCCACACATGAAGATCGAGTTACATTGCTCCCGTCTCCATTACTCCCCGTCTCCAGCCCTCCATACCGAAAAGACCCTAAAAATCGAGGGACAGCAACTTCTCAAACTAGTAAAAATGGAATAATGCGAGAGTAGAGAATGGCGTCGCCGGTGGTATTAGTGCCAAAACCGGGAAAAAAACTTTGCGTCGACGAAACTAAATGCCTCGTTAATTTGAAGGCTGGATGTTACCACGTCCAAGTGGCTAAAGCATCAAGATACGAGCGCTTTTATCTCCCCTTTAGGAGTATACCGTTTCAACACTTGGAAGTGACGTTTTTTAAAACGCCATCTTCAAATGAAGACAGCCCCAAGAAAATTAATACAAGAAGCTAAAAGACGCCAGTTCCTACGCACTCGGTGCGGCTCTCCTTCAAGGGGAGGGAGTCGACGAATGTCTTATGTTCTATGATCCCGGAGTCAAAAAGATGGCGTCGAAACTGGGTACTGTTGCGATTTTAAATTTACCGCGGCATGATCAAAAACGGACCTGGCGCATAGAGATAAAAATCTTATAAAAACAGGGACGAAAATTTTGATGAGTTTGTTTGTATCTTTGCCACGTTGGATCTAAATTAGGGAATAAATTTAGAATAACCGTCGAGTGACGGATAGATGGTGGAAGACACACAATTATTTTATAATTCAATCGTTTTGAGTTTTAAAAAAGGGGGAAGGAAAAATCTTTTATTGCGTGCAGACCTTGAGCGTTTTTCTTTCAATCAAATAAGGGCCAAAAGCATTCACCAGCCTGAAGAGTGTTTTCTGGTTTTCTCTAAAATTTTCGACTTTGAGCACGGCTGATCTACAAGGTGGCTCACTGAACGGAAGGGCAAAGTGGTGAATTAATATCTGACCAGGGTCTTCCATGCCTGGGGAATTGAAAAAGAAAAGGCCAGCTCCAATCCGCAAAAAAAATCGTTAAATACCAGCTAAGCATTAAGATAAATAGTAGTTTATTTTTTCCATGGTTGTTTTGTCCGCGAAATCAATAAAATTGTAATCAACATAGTAATTTTTTTTGACAACCTAACATTCATTAATTTGATCAACATCAATGTTACCTTAACAAATTGTATATTGTCGCCTTATAATTATATTATAATCTATTTCTTTATTTAAATTTGGCCAATTTATCCAATTTATAAATTTAATTTTGACATCTTTAAAATTTAATATTGATAAGAACCTTGTCATCACTGTTAATTTAATTATTCCCGGAATTTGTGGGAGGACACAATTGTATTTTCTCTGACCTAAACCATACCCCAAATCTTGACGTTGATCGTTACGCCGAGTTCGGTTGTAACAGTACCTAACGAACCAAGGCGTATTATATCGGTATTTCCAGGATGATAATACCGAAGAAGCTCAGTTGGTAGCACCAGAACAAGAGAGAGAAGAACATCATGGTCACTATGGGATTAAATATAACGAGCATTCAAAAATAAACCTGGTTAGAGGAGGCTGGGCATTTTTATACAGGCTGTCTTACGAAAAACGCACCACGCTATAACTCTGTTATTAATAATCCGATTTCAGAAATTCAAAAACCGTGTAAGACAGGTGTATAAATGATACAAAAGAGTATGATTCTTAATTTTTTTGAATAAGTCATTTTTGTCAAGCGAAAAGGCGCACTGCTTGACCAGAATTTCTGTGGCACTCAAAAAACACTTGCATCATATCAATTAATTGATTGTTATCCGTAATGAAATAACAATGTGATCACAAAATAATAACAAAACTGCAAGAAATAATACAAACAACAATAAATAAAAACAAGTTGACAAATCTTAAATGACAGTTATTGTTTTGTGCGCTTTGATTGGATTCCGACGCACACTTGAAAATTTTAGAAAAAAAAACTTTTCCAAGAATATTTTACAAAATCAAGTTGAAACATACCATTGTATTGAGAAAAAAAATCCCCATCAAACTGAATACAAAAAAAAATATATGTGTTGCTATTTAAAAAACAAGTTGACTATCGCTTGACAAAAATGATTTATTCAAAAAAATTAAGAATCATACTCTTTTGTAGTATTTATACACCTGTCTTACACGGTTTTTGAATTTCTGAAATCGGATTATTAATAACAGAGTTATAGCGTGGTGCGTTTTTCGTAAGACAACCTGTATAATAAAGATAATTAAAAATTAACAAGTGATTTAATAACGGCCAGAAGCCAAGAAAACATCAAATTAACAATACCTAAATAAACTGGCTGAGAAGAGAAAGAATAAATTAAGTACGAAATGGTACGAAAACATGAATTTAAGACGGTTTCAACATACCAGAAAATGCGTGAGTTGTGCCAATGCTGACCGCTGGGTGAAACGGTGTCATCAAAGAGAGTATAGAAGGCACTTATATATATATATTATGCTCTCTACATTTTGTTAATGAAATCTAGTGAGGCGCACCCTGATCCAATAACATCTGCAAAAGAAGAGGTTTGTCTTTTGCTTCTACAAGGCAAGAGTTAAAAAAAACTTCTACCTAACCATACTTTTCAGATTTGCGCATTTAAGAGAACAGGTTTGAGTGTGAAATATGGCAAAGTAACAAGTGAAACTGGAGTGTCAACATCAGTAGACAGATATTGACCCAGAATAGAGGAAATTACTCCCTGAATTAACAGCTGGATCACCAACATGTCATAATAGTGTCAAACAATTCCAATCTTTTGTGTTGATGCTGGTAGACAATCATATATGTTTGTTTTTGTGCAACAGTGAAGAGAAAGCCTGCCAAACTGGAACCTCAAGATATCAGTGTAAATCTACACAAACCACATTGTCAATATTTCCATATAGTATGCAACGGTTAAATGAGAAAAATAAATGAGAAAACAATCAGTTCATAGTCAATGATCACCCCCTCAGCTACGTTGTTTACATAACATTGAGGTTATGTTCTTTTCTAGAGATGTGCGGAATGAAACTTTTGTAGAATGTTTTTAATGGGGTCAAACAAAGAGCACAATTTTGTGTACAAGAACATGGAGAACGCTTTCAACACTTGTTGGAAATACATACCTATTATAAACCCAATGAGCAAGACACGTCGTAGAGGTAAATAAAAATTATTTAAAATATTTTTGCATGCTAATCACATTTTTCTGTGTACCGAGAACAGACTGGCCTTTACGATACGATTTACGTATTTCTGTACCACTTCTGTTTGTGATTTTTACATACTTTTGACAATGGCTTCCTTAGTTCTTGTTATTTCTTCAAAATTTTATGTACAAAGCACCCATAGCCGATGCAAGAAGATTTTTTGCAAACTGTTTTTAATGGGATCAGAAAAAGAGGACAACTCTCTACAGGAAACATCGAAAACATTTTCACCATTAATTGGCTGTAACTGTTTTGCGTCTTTCTAAGAGTTTGTAAAATTCTCAATAAACATTTGTAGACATTTGGTTAGAGATTATCCGTTGATCATATCCTTTGGAAGTGTTTTAATTTCTACATTTTAAAGAAGTAAAGGTGTAAAACCAAATCATAAAGTGTCCAATATCTAAAAATATCTCTAAAAATATCTCAATTAACATCACACCCAAAGGTCTGAATGCACTTTACTTTTACCTTAATTTTTTACCAACTAATGCACAAAGATCTTCTTAAATTAATATTGGTGAATACAACATGCTTCTGACAAAAACCGTTATAGGAATCCTGCAGGACATTGCAGCCTCAACCCCCAAATCGTGTCGGTCTATATAAAACCGCTAACTAATACCCTAAAACACTTGTCAACACTTCTTTAAGATACACGATAATAATTATTAATAATATTGCAGCTTTTCAGAAATTTTGAGGTTATGTTATCTGTTTACAAGTCATGGATAGTTGTTAATCAGTCAAGCTCTACACTGTAAAAAATAAAACCAAAACGCAATTTCAAAGATTGTTCTAACCAGGTTTTTTGTTGAACGCTCGTTACTTTATAAAGAATCAGAAAGAAGAACTTTGGCCCGGAATACGCTCGACTATAGAAAATATAAGTCTGCAGGGTTATTACAAACTCCTGTAAAGCAACAGTAGTTCGAAGTAATCGCTACGATTACCGTTGGGTACACTGAGAGAAAATGGTATTTTGAGGCAAGTAAATGGTGTCCCAGAATATCAAAACATTGTCCAAAATCTAGTTTAATTGTCTAGCAGTTACTTTGTTTGCCACCATATTATAAATTTAGTTCTTTCAAGTGAATGGTCGAATTGCTTAACTTCATTTGAAAGAAATATAATTTATTTGTTGCAAACAAATAACACTTTAAACGAACAGGAATTGTATAATTCACATAAATAGATCGTATACTCACAATAATTCAACATTTCTTTAAAAGAAATAAAATTTAATTGTCACAAATATACCTATGCTTTTATCAAATACACAGTCTTTTTCTTTCTATAATTCACAACGGTTCTTCGATTCTGCGTGTTCAGTCTTTATAGGTTTGTTTAGACTATGCAGTTTTGCAACACCATATGATTTTCCTGTGGTTTTCCATTGTCGTTTGTGCTCTGGTGAGAAGTGATTGTGATAATCAAATGCGACAAAAGTTAACCGAATGCGGGCTAGAGAGTCTAATAGACAAATTCATAGGTGAGTCTTGGTTCTTTCATTACAATTTATAATAGTGGCATGTAATTACTTGTAGAGGAAGAAAGATTTGGAGGCTTTTTTAAAATTCGACCACAATCTGTTGGCGCAACTAAATTTTAAAACTGGGGTCCAGGCGAAATTATTATTATCCACGCAGAACGAGAGGTACGTATTGTAATAAGACGCTTTATTCAACTAGATGTAGTAATATGTAGTAGGTAATTAATTAACAACTAATCTAAAAGGGCCGTGATGTGTGTCAAAACGCACGAGCCCTTCCAACACTACAGCTCACGACGGTAGTTTCTTACTGTATTTCCAATGCTTATGTTTAATCTTGTTATATATTTTGTGTTTATATTATTTGTTGTTTCAGAAAATTAAAGCTAAAGAAACGATATACCAGTCTATATTACCCAGTGCACGAACTCAGTTCGGTGGCTTCTACATCTCATTTTACCTCAGAAGTGGCTTGTTCCTCCACTCCAAATCAAGACATACAACTTGTTAATGTTTATATATACATTTCAGGAATAATTCTAATTATGAGTAATGTTATGTTTCATGTGTTATGTTTTAAGTCCTTTTTAAATAAATTTATTTACTTTTTGAGTCGATATTGTCTTCCCATTTTATTTTTACAGCAAATAAATATCGTGCGTACAACAAAAAACGACGTGAAGTGGGTCATGGATTGCATTACATCTCTGTCGGTCAATGAGGACCACGCACCTGACCGACAGAGATAAGATGCAATCCATGGCTCACTTGACGTCGTTTTTTGGTTGAACGCACGATATTTTGCTACCAACAATATCAATAAATTTAGGAGAAATAAATGATATATTTATGTGAAATAAATATATTCCTAGATCAACATATATGTATACTGTAGATAAATAAATTATTCTTATTCTCAATATATAAAGTTGTTTGCGGCAAATGTTAGTTTACTAGCATGAATTAAGCTACATGTTTAAGAAAAATGTACTGTTTATTTACCTCAAATAATACTAATTTAAGTCAAATAATTGGATATACTTGGGTGAAATATATATTTATTTCGAGCAAATAAATGCTTCAATTCTATGATTTCTTTGATTCAACTGCTATATTTATTTCGCCAAATCCAGGTCTGGCATTTATTTGGGACAAATAGATTTGATATTGTTTTAAATAAATACTTCTCTCGGTGTAGAATTATTGTTCCCTCTAACCTAGGCCACAGCAGAGAACTGCGCCTGGGCGTTAATTAACAAAGGATTTTTACAGTCTCAACTGTCCAGAGGACTCCTTAGTGACCACGGGACCCAATTTACACAGAAAAAAAAACTGTTCGTAATATTAATAAACAACGTTTATTGAAAAGTTTTCATTGGTTCAACGAATTTTTTTATTATTACAACGTACAGTTGTTCATTAAATAATAACGAAGTACACTGTCATAATGAACTCATGTTCATAGTAACAACGAATTTTTTTACATTGGTTAATGTAGATTTTTCTTTGGGACAATGAATATTTTATCAATATGATGAAACTATTCATTATTACAACGAATGCGTTTATTAAAAACTATGAATAACTTTAATAAAATCCAATCATTGTGAGAATGTATAAAATGATCGACTAATAAATTGTCCTTTGAATTAATGTATTGCGATTCATTGGCTCAACGAACAGGTAAGCATTAACTAACGAAAACCGTACATTGTCCCAATATATGCATTTATTAAAATTGTTTATTTGGTTTTAACGAACAACATTCGTTATATTAATGTACATCGTACATTGTGTTAGCGTATATAAGAACATCGCAAACATTGAGACAACAAACTTATACATCAGCCCAATGTACTTCTACTCAATGTATGATTCTAATGTACGCGTACATTGAGATAAAGTACTGTACATCGGTCCAATGTATGCGTACATTAGGCCGATGTACGGAATCTTTCCCGCTTTCGGAATTCGTAGAAACGGCCTTTCCGCATAAAGAAACGTTTATTTAGACACTATTTTGTTTCCACGGCTGAAGTGAACAGTCTTGTGAAGAGAAGAGTGTTGTGAAGAACTAAAATTGAGCAGTTCGAAAAGGTAAGAAAACTGTGATATTCTAAATTATTTTTTTTTTGTATTATAATAGGTTCCTACTCACTTACATAAAAACTAAATTTATTTTGAAGATAATGGATAATATTTGGTGCTTTTGGCAACGGTGAACAACTACTAGAGAAATGGAATGGATGAGTGTCTCGTTTTTCCTGAGCATTCCTGATATTGATATTCTTGGACATCCTTAAAAGCAGTCAAAATATTTCTGAAAGTAAGTACATAGCTAATAGATTTATTACGTTATATCATTGCAATTTTTTCTTGAAACGGCTAAAACGAGATTACTATCTATAAAATTCTTTAAAAATTGTATGTATATTGTAGCAATAATATAAATTGCATCGGAATTTGACTTTGTTCTGAAGAAAGGAAGAACACATATACTGGGTGTTCGAATTATTGGGAATTCGGATTAACGTGTCTTTGGGTTAGGGAGGCTCTAATGTAATCGCTTACTTCTAAACTTTATTAATATAGCTGATTTATTATTAAATACTGGACTTTTTTTCCATTTTACAGATTCACGAAATGATGTGCTTCTATTTTGGGCATTGCACGAGTATACTTTCCACAAACAAGGTAGTGAAGAAAGATGGAGATGGGAAAAATAAAACAACGAAATTTACCATCAAAGACTCGCAAGAGTCTTTTGTGTTTATGGGTTTTGCCAAGCAAGAGGTAGAAGACTACATTATTCACCTGAAATCCAAAAAATTTATGCTTGTCTATTTCCTATAACTTTTTTAAATTTTTAAGGTCAGTAGACTTTTGTTTTAAAATTATATCTCTTTTTGATTTAGATTTTCCTGTAGGATGCAGTTTTATAATTTTCATAATGTCAGAATGTATTTCCCAAAACTCCTAAAAATATTTTTTTTATTTATCATTAATGTCAAAATGTCAAACGTATATTATATCATATATTTTATGTAAAATTGTTAGTTTTTTATTTATGTATGTACTTATTATAAATATGTTTCTGATAATTTTAATTTTTTTAGAAATGACAAACGGTTTTTTTGCTTATCATGCACTTTGCATACATGATATTTATTTTTTTAAATTCCTTATGTATAGTTGCTTAATTTTCGTTAATCCATTTTTGTAAGGAAAAGCTTAAATTAGTAAACATGTATTATTGTTTTTTATTCCTTATTATAAATACATTTAACTTTTACTTTTTAGCTATTTATGTACACTTTTTAGATTTAAATAATACAATTTTAAAATAGTATTAATATTTTTTTTTACCTATCCATTAAAAACAATCAACACGTTCATTATTACAATGAATAAATATTATTATGACAATAAATCAAATTCATTGAGACAACGTTCAGCGTTCGTTGAGACAACAAACCGCGTTCATTGCGACAACAAATGCGTTCATTGGGACAACAAACCGCATTCATTGAGACAACGAATGGTGTCCATTGAGACAATAAACGGCGTACATTGAGACAATAAACCACGTTCATTGAGGTTATGAAACTATTTCGTTGATTCAACGAAATCGGGAAATCATTTTTAATAAACAAAGATTTGTTAATACAATGTACTGTACATTGAAGGATGAATTCGTTTATTGGTTAATGTAGAAGTGTACATTGAGGCAATGTATAAGTTCGTTGACCAAATATTAATGTTCATATTCATTGGGAGAAAGAACTATTTTATTGTATTTACGTACTTTTTTCGTTCAGTGTATAAGCGGCTTTATGCAACAGATCACAAATTTAAATCGCGCAGGCCCTAGCAGCTTTCTAGCGGGACGACGGAGAAGCTATACCAACAGGGGTACAACCTCTCCTCAAAAAGACTAATTAAACCAAAATCCACGTTAAGACGAACCACGGATTTTGAAGCGGAGGATAGTACACTGAGAGAAAATGGTATTTTGAGGCAAGTAAATGGTGTCCCAGAATATCAAAACATTGTCCAAAATCTAGTTTAATTGTCTAGCAGTTACTTTGCTTGCCACCATATTATAAATTTAGTTCTTTCAAGTGAATGGTCGAATTGCTTAACTTCATTTGAAAGAAATATAATTTATTTGTTGCAAACAAATAACAGTTTAAACGAACAGGAATTGTATAATTCACATAAATAGATAGTATACTCTCAATAATTCAACATTTCTTTAAAAGAAATAAAATTTAGTTGTCACAAATATACCTATGCTTTTATCAAATACACAGTCTTTTTCTTTCTATAATTCACAACGGTTCCTCGAATCTGCGTGTTCGGTATTTATAGGTTTGTTTAGACTATGCAGTTTTGCAACATCATACGATTTTCCTGCGGTTTTCCATTGTCGTTTGTGCTCTGGTGAGAAGTGTTAGTTAAGTGTGTTAACAAAGGTTAACCGAATGGGGGCTGGAGAGTCTAATAGACAAATTCATAGGTGAGTCTTGGTTCTTTCATTACAATTTATAATAGTGGCATGTAATTACTTGTAGAGGAAGAAATAGATTTGGAGGCTTTTTTAAAATTCGACCACAATCTGTTGGCGCAACTAAATTTTAAAACTGGGGTCCAGGCGAAATTATTATTATCCACGCAGAAAGAAAGGTACGTATTGTAATAAGACGCTTTATTCAACTAGATGTAGTAATATGTAGTAGGTAATTACTTAACAACTAATCTGAAAGGGCCGTGATGTGTGTCAAAACGCACGAGCCCTTCCAACACTACAGCTCATGACGGTAGAAAAACTTATTTCTGCACCTTTGAAAGCTTTTCTAATTCCGTTTCAAATTACCTATACGTTTCCATATTTCTATTTGACATTTTTTATATGAGGGCTATCGGAGGTGTGGGATTTTCCTAAAACATTAGGAAAAATTCACCATTTACAAAAAAATAGACATTAGTTTCTTACTGTATTTCCAATGCTTATGTTTAATCTTGTTATATATTTTGTGTTTATATTATTTGTTGTTTCAGAAAATTAAAGCTAAAGAAACGATATACCAGTCTATTACCCAGTGCACGAACTCGGTGGCTTCTACATCTCATTTTACCTCAGAAGTGGCTTCTTCCTCCACTCCAAATCAAGACATACAACTTGTTAATGTTTATATATACATTTCAGGAATAATGTTATGTTTCATGTGTTATGTTTTAAGTCCTTTTTAAATAAATTTATTTACTCTTTGAGTCGATATTGTCTTCCCATTTTATTTTCACAGCAAATAAATATCGTGAGTACAACAAAAAACGACGTGAAGTGGGTCATGGATTGCATTACATCTCTGTCGGTCAATGAGGACCACGCACCTGACCGACAGAGATAAGATGCAATCCATGGCTCACTTGACGTCGTTTTTTGGTTGAACGCACGATATTTTGCTACCAACAATATCAATGAATTTAGAAGAAATAAATGATATATTTATGTGAAATAAATATATTCCTAGATCAACATATATGTATACTGTAGATAAATAAATTATTCTTCTTCTCAATATATAAAGTTGTTTGCGGCAAATGTTAGTTTACTAGCATGAATTAAGCTACATGTTTAAGAGAAATATACAGTTTATTTACCTCAAATAATACTAATTTAGGTCAAATAATTGGATATACTTGGGTGAAATATATATTTATTTCGAGCAAATAAATGCTTCAATTCTATGATTTCTTTGATTCAACTGCTATATTTATTTCGCCAAATCCAGGTCTGGCATTTATTTGGGACAAATAGATTTGATATTGTTTTAAATAAATACTTCTCTCGGTGTAGGTAGCACTGGTAGTTTTCCATGCTCCCACCAGATTAGTGCTCTTACTGCCGGTCTCACCCACTCGGAACTCCCTTCAAACCTTAAGGACTACCTGCATACCCAAATAGAAAGAGCGTCTGCCTCCTATGGGTGAGGACCGTGGGCCTAACAAGGAAGATCCCTAAAGTTTTACTCCAAACTCTGTACACATTTTGTGAATATATTCTTTGTCCAAATGGTTTGACCAGTGCCCTCTAACCCCAGTACTACAAATTAAATTAATATCAGATTAACAAAGTGTTAAATTTACGAAATACATTAGAACAATTCAAATTCACAGAATAACTGAATGTGAAAATGAAATTTAGATATTTAAATTTAGAAAGGAAAATACATTTTTGGGGTTAGAAATTAATTTTTCATAGCAAAAGTTTTTTGTAAGGAAAAATAAGAAACCTCCCTCTCAATTGATAGGATATAAGAAGCTTCTATGTAATAAATGTTATATTATTTATCAAAGTAAATAATAAAATGAAAATGTTCAGAGATATGCACAATCTTCTACTTTACGTAAGATTTTAGTCCATATCCACATTTCTCTTTGATTTTGTAAATATCCCTAATGTATCCGTTCTACAAAATATTCCAACATGTAATTGCAGGTTAGTACGTATATTGCATTATTAGCATACATTATTTTATTTATTATTACGGTACATTAGCGTGTAAAATGCAATATGTGCCCCCAGTAATAACGTAAATGAAATGATAATTGAGTAATTATTGACCGTCATCCACAATTTGTTCCGACGGTATTATTAAACAAATACGTATTATAGCATCCGGAAAAAAGCTCGTAATGGAAACTTAATTAATTATTCTAAAGATATGTAATTTCCATATTTTAACTCCTGATATCTCCACTTACTAACGTTCATATTAGGAGTAAAACGGTCTAATGTATGACATTATCAATTTCAGTAGACAAACGCTTACTTCCTGCTGAACCTGTAACGCCACACTCCAGTACTAAAGATTGAAAAACGCGTTTTGTTTTGGCGAAATTCTTTTCCTAGAATCATTCAGTGCACGTGACGATCATTTTTACGATCAAGAATTTTGATTGGTGTCCATTTCAAACCTGATGGTGTTTAATTTCACGAAACAATTAATTAGTTAAACTGTTCACTTACTCTTGTTTTGGTAACGGCAACATTGTTGCAATTACAAAATTATTTCAGAAAGGCAAACGTTTTTGCAGCGGCTTGAGTACATGTAAACGGTGTTAACTAGACGACACGTTTCTAGGATTCCGCTGCTCCTGCGACAGGACCACCATAAGCGTCGATTAACAATTTTTGTTTTAATTATGTTAAAGGTTTTAAGTGCTAATAATAAACATAATTGGATGGAGGTTGTGCTGACAGACAGTCTTTAGTGTAGGTTCGCCTTATCAGGACATTAAAGCTGCGTTTCCAACTCACTAATTTAATGAATTAACTAAAAGCAATATGCGATGCTTTTAACACCGCATAATTTTACATAATTTACTATTCTTAAGCGTTTACGACCGAGACGCAATCCAAATGAGGAGTCAAATCATCTTGGTTTTTTCTTAAAGATTACAACCAAACGCACTCTTGCAGGCACTTTTTCCGAGCGAAAAAGCGGATTTACGCCCTTTCTCAATCGCTGGAAAAAACGCAGCCTTCACTCTAACCCAATAAAATCTTTGCAAACGACCCAATAAAATGTTAAATGTCATGGATATGGCAAATTTAATCGTTGCCACCTGTATTGAGCCGTACGAAACCACTCGTATAAGGAGTAAAAGTATTCCATTACACTAATTATCGCTTTCCTAATGCCTGTCCTTAATTGAACGTATAAAAGGATAATAGCGAATAACTTATGTTTCTCTTTACGCTCTGTAAGTTTATAACAAAATAATTAGTCGTTATAAAACAATTCGCTTAAAGCTGCGCCTCCGTTTTGTAAGAGACCAGTCGATGGTTGTAATTAAATGCAATGAGCTGTGGCAAATTTTATGTTGCTAATCGACAATAATGGGTTGTAAAAGTAGTCGCGTTTAGTGGTTAAGATTAAATTTGCATCCACCGCAAGTGCAGTCGCAAGACCGCAGGTATGCGGGGCTATTACACGTCGTGTATGACTCCACTCTAAATTTTCTGCATCTTTTAATGAAGAGAATGGAAATTGAGCCGCGCTGTATTGATGGTGGCCTATAGCCACGCCCGTAAAATTTAGGCTGTACCACCTAAAGCAGAAGACACTGGGACAATGTGTCCTGTAGACACTTCCAAATTTACGTAATGCACTATTGTAAATCAGACTTTGTTGACTTTTCATACCGTCAACTGTCGTTATATTGTCAAAACTATAGTTGTCACCTCGGTTGTCACTTTTGACAGTTTATTGATAACAAATTAAACAGTTCAAAATTTCGCTGGTACATATTGGGAATTCGGAAGGTTCTTGGAATTGGATTAACAAGATGTTATCTAATTAAATAAAATTATATTTCTGTCTAATTGCCTAAATTTTGCATACATATTCTTCAGAGAAGTACAGTCACGGCCATGGAATTTTAGCCGTCACTTTAATGTCAATTAAAAGAAAACCGCTTTATTTAAAACATGCTTTATTGTCATTATGATTGACTTTTTGGAAATGAAATCAAAAAATTTGTCACTGTTAGTGTTTTCATGCGAATGAGTCAGTGTCAAAATGACAAGTCTTTGAAATAGCAGAAAGTTAGGTTACGAATACCTTAGGGTCGCCTTACATCTTATGACAATCAATGATAAGTGACGGCCAAAATTCCGTGGCCGTAACTGTTTTTGATGGCAGACTAGAAAATTGGAAGAATTTAATTTTATGAAAAATATTTTCAACTGCTACATATTATTAAAACATCAAATAATGTCCACGAACAAGAAATTTAACCCTTTAATTAGATTTGAGTTAATTTTTTTTTATCTGCATCTATATTTTTTCTTTTCTTTTTCATTTTGGAGCACTTAGTAACAAAAAAATATACTTTAGGCTAGAACAGTTTACTTTGTTAATTATATTAATTACACTAATAAAAAACTGCACACCCGGTTGTGGTGAAGGCGTTGAAATCCAAAAAAACCTATGGTATTTCATTTTTGCAACTAAAAGAATTTGGTGAATTACTGATAGACATCACTTTTGCTCAATCTATACAGAGGTACACAAAGCGTTTTGTTAACACCATAATGGCTATGGTAATCGGGCGTAGCATCCACTTCCTGACGAGAGCTACCCTAATATATGTCATTCAACCATTGTGGACCCCCATTGGGCCTGTTAAGCTGCAGGGGTGATCCTGGCGGAGTATCGGTTATGGGTGTTTAGTGACAGCTTCACTGTTGTTCATGAATAAAGCTGTCATCGAGATACCTACAGCGTTGACACCTGGACACAACTATAAGTCTATTGTTTGTAAATATATTGCTACTTATTCTTTACCGAAAAATGGTAATTGAGCCCGTGAGGCGTTGAAAATTCCTGGCAACTGTGAAGTACCTTCTTTATGCAGAGTGCGGAATGATTTGTTGCAGACCTTATTATTAGTGTAATAATTAGATTTATAATGAAATCGATATAAAATAAATCAATTTGATTCTTTTCAGTTTTAGGTAGTTGTAGAAAAAAAATTGGGTCCCATACGTGGGCTAAACCATAATTACAGCAACTCGTGGTCTTACGACCTCGTCAGCTGCAATCTTCACACTTTACCAGTAGGATAAATAACTAATATCTCTAATGCATTTAAGGTGAATTTATTGTTGTTCGGCGGAATTGTGGGCGATTTTGGTTTGGTCGCATCGGAACGAAAAGGATGAGCGTTGACTTAGGTGGGTGTTGATTTAAATGAGGAATTTTACCACTGTCCACGCTTTTTATGACTATAAATTCATATCAAGAGTTTATAATGTCTAGACGATTTGACGTTTACACGATTTAATCGATGTGAGAATATGTTTACGGATCAGGGGTTATTTATTTTTGTAACTAAACTCATTTCGAGAACTGGCTCAAGGCGCTGTTTTAGTTTTTTAACGAGGCAGAATTTCCAGTGCCATAAAAAAGGGACGAAAAATTGCTGACATCGATGTAAGGCAAAAAACAAACGTTAGTTATAGTCTGGTATGTTTGATTAAAAAATATGTCGAAAATTTTGTTATCATGAGTGTACCGTGCGATCTCTGATGAAAACACACTCCTTAGAAGTACCGTGCGATCATTTAAATTATAAATTAGAGTAGGCTGTGAAATTTAAATTAGGTTGGCACTACTAACTTTTGACAATTTCATTTAAAATTTGAATGTCAAAGTGACTTTTAAAAAAAACGTCAGCAAAATGGTAAATGGAGTTAAAACAGCTGATTTGAAGCTGCGGGAGAACATTTTGCCGTAATTCTCAATTATTCTACAATATTTGTTAATCTTTTATTTTCTTTAAATTAAAATAATTTAACATGAGAAACATAAACGCAACGATGTCTTACCAGTAGATACGTTGCAAAGCAACATGCTTGAAGCCAACATGACGTCACAATTGGGTTCATTTTTATGCAGCCAACTATGCAAGTAGAAGGAACAGTTACCTATTTAGGAAATCCACAAAATAAATAAAATAAGAGATAATAATTTTTTATCATCATAGTAATAATTAATGGCAGAATATAGAAAAACAATAAACAATGTTTAATTCTCTGTTCTTCGGGAATATTCAATATTATTCCGCAACCAATTGCTGCAACCCAAACGCAAAGTGTGACGTCACTTTTGGGTTGAGATGTTGGCTTCACCCATCACCATGCATTATAGTCCTTTCACCGTATCTATTGGTAAGACATCGTTGCATAAACGTCACAATGTTTATGATAACCTCAAATTTTACTGTCAGTCAATTTGCAGGCTACTCTAATTATAATTTAATTGATCGCATGGTAATTATATATTTCTTCTGAGAGGAGGGGGTAGTGATAAAAGGTAAGTAACAATAATATTTTGATAATAATTTATACACAGTCCCTCTTGTCTACACAGTATTTACGTGACAACACTGCATCTAGCTTAAATGCCATGAACGTAGTTTCTGGTGACGTTTGTATACACAATTTTGCTAATTCTGCTTTTTCTTGCAATTTCTCTCTCTAGTTTATTTTCTAATGATTATAAATGTTGCACATTCGTATTTGGGTATTTCGAAAAATTGTCTACTTCATCCTCATAGCTATATCATTGTTTCGGGATTATATTCATCGTGTCGAGCACTATTCATATTAATAAAATCATCCAGAGGTGTGTGGCATCATTCACAATAAATTATTAGAAATCGTTTACAGTGTTCTAATATTAGTAATACCGGGTGTTCCAGAAATAACTACATTAATTTTAACCACTAGTAGAACTCATGACTGTCAACAATTTTTCTTAATAAAATTGCCCTAACCCCCGTAGTTATCGAGTTAAAATTAGTAGAAGTTTTGACGTTAATTTCGATACACTCGGAATGAATTTAAACCTCTCGGAGTGAATAAACAAAAAATCTGAAAACTGACCTACCAAACGTGTTTATTTCAACATCCAGTGCTATTGAAAATTTCGGATTTTTTCTGCCCTACCTATTATTAAAGTTGAAAATACCTATCCGACGATTATGTATTATTGAATTCTCCGGCTGTAAAAATTAGACTTTCGTGATAGGGATTTAATTGTTGCTCTTTTAAAAATCCAAGGTACTGGCAGTTTTTTGCAAAAGACAATGCACAACGTTAATGGAAATTAGGCACACGAGAAAAAGCAGGCATCTTTTACGATAATAAGTTTAAAAGCGTAAAGTAAAATACAATACCACGCCCGGTCGAGTTCGCCCGCCGATACTGATTCTCAACAGCAGGTAACTGACGCATCCGAGAGTGCAAAAATTTAGAAATTTGATAAGGACGTTTTCTTTTCCGGACCAAATTGATTGTCTGTAGGTCAAGTTAACATAAATATCCATAGGCGGTTCGTAAATTTGAAGAGTTCCAAAATTGCTAAAAAAATAGATATTTCGAAAAAGTGGTAGATAAAAATGTTGTTGCTCTCGGCGAGTTATACTACTGGTTAAGTTAAAATTAAAGTAGTTATTTCGAAGACAACCTGTATACCAAAGTTATGTTTTTTTTTAATGGAATGCCCTGTATATTAGCGGGTAGAGCAATTATTAATGCTGAGCAAAATGATATAAGGTGCTAAAGGTTTATTATGGATGGCTATTGAGTTATGAAGAATTTTAGAATTAGCCAGCCATTCATCCAAAAGAGAAAACTGAATATTTTTCTGTAAATAATTTTTTATAGACCTAGACTTTAAAATACACACCTATTTCTATACAAGGTATACGGTTCCGCAAAATGTATAATAACTTTTTTTTTTAAATGGAACACAACACAACGCAGAAAACTTTCCCAAATTGATGAAATCGTGTATTGAGATCATATCATCAGACATACAACAAAAAACAATTAATTGGTAGAAGAGTAGGTGAAAACACTGAGCTAGAAGTTTGGGACCGTCCATTAATTACTTGAGGTGTTTTTCTGTTAATTTGGAACCCTTGATGAGATTTGGTGAAACCCCCCCTCCCCCTCACGTGAGATTTATCCCTTACAATTTTTAAATAATTAATTTTCATGTACGTTCATGTATTTGGCTAAATACCACTAAATACCTAAGCGATGGAATATAACGGGGAAAAATAATAGCGCGTTTAAGGGACACTACAACAAATTTATTTATTATATAAATTACATAACAATTAAAATGGGCATGGGCGTTCTGTATTGTTTGTTGAAGCATTGTTTAACCCGGCGGGGATTTCCACGAAAAGAGTCTGGTAAATAAATTGTAAGGCAATAAAGGCAAATAGTGTGACGTAAATGCACTGGTGGGGGAACCAAAACCTTTCCAAACAATGACTCATCCTTTCCATTCCATGCTTTGAGCATTTGAGGTTATGTACAAGTGGTTTAAATTAACGTTCATTTTCTGAGTATAAGAACACGTTTTGAAGTCATGGATAAACGTGGATCAAACCAGGGAGGTTAAAGCAAACTACACTTGGATGAAACGTAAAGTAAATGAGAACAAAGATTACAGCGAATGACAGTAACCTCATTATTTCGAGCCAGATGTTCACACATCACTAGCACGTGTGTTTGGAAAAGTCTCCACTCTCAGTGACGTGACGACTTTTCCAGTCTATTGTTTCAATTTGGAGAATCCCATACATAGAAAATACTTAATACTGTCTACTCGAGGTTGCTATAATTGTAATAAAAAAAATTGTTTGCGGATAAAATAGAAAACCTTAAAAAAAGTAAAATAATAAGTTTAATGTTTTTTTTATATTTTATGTGCTTAATAATAATGTGTATTTTTTTAATTAAAAAGTTGAAGTGAGATTTTCAATGACCCCCTGCCCCCTTTAGTGAGATTTGATGAGATTTTACTGGACACCTCCCCCCCCCCCTCATTTTGACCTTACGTAATTAATGGACGACCCCTTTTACTAATGTTGAAGAAAATCTTCACTGCATTACAAAAGAAATTGCTGCTCAATCTGATATTTCGAAAAATTCAGTAAACCGTGTGACCAAAAAATATCGGTTTCATCTATGCCATATTGAACTGCATTAACAATTGCAAGAAGCTTATCTTGCAAAAAGAGTGGAATTCTGCCAAATAATGGACAATCTTCTAGAAAGGAATAGAAATATCTTCAACAGAATTTTGTTCAGTGATGAGGCGACCTTTAAGAGTAATGGGCATGTCAAGGGGCATAACATGTCACTGAAAATCCCTACTGGATTCGGACGATTGGTTATCAGAATCAGTGGTGCGTAATGTGGTTGCAACAGGATGGAGCTCCTGTACATTTCTATAGGAATGTAAGAAGATATTTCAATGACTGTGTTGAAAATGACATAGAGTGCTCTGATGAAGATTGATACTAACTGAAAATGTCAACTTCTTGTCTGTTTTAGTGTTCGTCAGATTGTGTTCACTGTTGTATAAACCACGTAATTGTAATCAGCTTGTTGCTATCAATAAAGGTTTGTTTATTTAATCGCCTGGATTCTGATTTACAACTACAGACTGGTTGCCGCGACGTTGGATTGGTAGGAGCGGTCCTGTCAAATGGCCAGCAAGATCATCCGATTTAACGCCCCTAGATTTTTTTGTTTGGGGTTATGTAAAGGATATATAGTCTATCGAATTCTTAAACCTAAGCCTGTCTACCTCTCGGTGTCATTTCTGAAGTAATTTAATAAATTATACAATAAACGACTATCTCCATGGCAACAAGTCCAAGGCGATCTGATCTTAATACGCGATTTTAGCAATTTCGGGAAACTTTCTAGGTAAAAATTACAAACCATACATTAAAAAAATATTAAAAATGCTATTTGGTGGTATAATGGAATATAGGGTGTTCCGTTTGAAACAAAAAAGCTATTATACATTTTGCGAAACCATGCACTCTGTATAGAAATATCAATTTAGATGACTTCCATCAGTGTGTATTAAAGTTTGGATCTATAAAAAATTATTGACAGAAAAGTATTCAGTTATCTCTGTTGGAATGGTCTCTGCAATTTTTTAAAATAGCACTAATTTTGACTTAAAATTATTCATAACTCAAGAACCATCCATAATAAACCTGTAGTACCTTATATCATTTTGCTCAGCATTAATTGATCTTTCAATTAACCAACTAACATACAGGGTATTCCATAAGAAAAAAACATATCTTTGGTATATTACTGGTATATTAGGACACTCTATATATGATATCTTTGGTATATTACTGGTATATTAGGATACTCTATATATCTATATATTTAATCGTAGAACATGAATTAATTTGAACCAAATAAAACAGGCTGTACTGCACCGATTTTGATAATTGTTTTTTTAAATGAAAGACATTGACAAGTTCTATGTGGAGATTACTTTCCATTTTAAAAAATTTCACAGGTTTATTAATTATTTGCAAATCATTTTAAGGGAAAAGCGGTCCATTACAGTCATCGATTTAAATGAGCGTGAATCGTTTTAAGTGAGAAGTTCGACAACTGTAGCTAAATATAGATATCTTAGCCCCACTCCTGAGCAAATGGTCTAGGGAATGGATGGATGGACGCGGTGCCCGATGGACGTTTGCGTGCGGGGTGATGGTAACTTGATATACCATCGGGGCAAACTCTAAAGAATGGGACCCGCGATAAATTACCATAAAAATAAATTACCGAAAAATACAGTAATAAATTATCATAAAAAATAATTACTGAAAACTTTACGGGGACTAACCCTAACCCACCAACCAACACCTCTTGAACCAGCCAGAAAGTGGCCAACTGAAGGCATATATTATTCAGTTTCTACTAAATTCTTTTGTTTAATCAAATGTAGTAGTAATGTCTTCTGTTTCGTATATTCAATGGTCTCCGTTTCTACATTAGTGAACAATTCAGTCAGAAGCATCTTATACCGCACAATGAACAAGTGTTTACGCAAAACATTGTATATAATTAAGGAAATTATTCCGTCTTAATTTTTTTTTAATTATTCAGACAATGCAAATTAAAAATTGTAATATGTAATATGGTAACCAGTATTTATTCAACACTATTTACGTATCACTCGAATTTCGAGTGACGGGCGATCACTAGTGATTTCTAATACTTTTAAATTGTGAAGGTATTGATATCTTGATATCTTGATATCTAATGATGGCTAATTTCCGCTGAAATTTCGTGACGCTGACTTTTTGAATAAGTAGGACAATCTGACATGTGCAAGAACGGATATTATGTATTATTTTTGCCTTTAATTTTATAGTTATTTTCTCTACATGTGGGATATTATGTATATATTTCATAGCTCAAGTGTGCAGTAAATAACTATCACATTACAAAAAGTTTTAAATAAAACAGTGAAAGGCTTGATATTGGATTCAGAATAATAAATTATTGCAATTAATTGCTCAAATGTCGAAATTAACTACATTCAGTCAATAGTATGACAATAAGTATAATTTATGTTTAAATTGTCTTCAATAAACGTATATAGTAGACATTAATGTTTATTTTTTTTTATGCAGATGCGGATAAAATAAGTGACGACACAAACCAGAGAAAGGTCTTCTTACCTTTCCGGAAGATGGTGCTTGTATAAGGATTTTTGGTTCTCGTCGACAAAGAGGAACAGTTCCACCGATCGTATTGAAATTGGTGTTGGCACTCTTCCACAGCAAGCTGGAGGCCATCCATCGCCTTTTTCGTCACGTCGGGCAGTTTGAGGCACAGCTCTATTTGAGGGCGGCTCAGTCCAGGGGTGGCCCTACAGGTTGCGGTTTCATCGTGAAACTTGGTTCTTATCAACATCTGTCTCTGGGGGGTGGAGTATTTACCCAATACAACGCTGAAAAAATGTGACGGATTTTAATGTGGCATTCCGAAAGAAGAATGTTGGAAGTAAAATGTGGGAAAAGAGTCATTTCGGTTATACAAATCGTCGAATTTCTTTGTTCTACTAATTAGATGCCTATAGTGTGGTTCTTGTTTTATGATAAAGAATAAAAAATGTTAGTTATTTCTGATAAAACGTCTGATGGCCGTTGAAATGTACGACGTTCGTCAGGTACAAAGTGGCGTTATCTCGAACGCATGGAACAACAAATTAAAAGCAATTACTTTGTGAAATTTTAAATTGCTTTCCTGGTTTTTGAGTAAGAGGATAATAAAATATGCAGGGAATTAGTTATCTCTGTGGGATAATTAAGAAACTAAACGGGTCCAGTTTTTCGTTCTTTTGTACTTACATCCAATCAGTGGCGGCTCGCCAGATGAAGTCCGTAAATTGCCTCTTTTTTTAAATGTTATAATTTAAATTTATTAAATGCAACTCAGGAACTGGTTTCAAGATTTTTCGCTAATTAATTTGCGGTAATCGTTGGTAGTGTGAACTGAATGGCGATTTTGATCGAGTCAAATATGAGTGGGAAATCAACAGAGAACACAGTAAGAGTGACATTTGAAAGAAGTGAAACAAAGAAATTTTTATGGCAATATTATTAAAAAAAGAAACACATAATCCATATATTTTGATATTTTAATTATCTATATTTAATATATGTACATACATAGTGTGGATAATGACAATGAAAGCATTGACATAGATACACAAACGTTTTAGTACATATGCAGTATAAGGCTGAAGGATTGTCAGAATGCAAAATTCATTAAAATTCACTCCTTATTCTATCAGTCATTAACCGTCATAGTTCCTAAATCGAATCAAATCAGGTTTATTAGGGAGAAATCTAGTACATTTATGTGCATATAAAATAAGCACCAAGTGTTAAAAAATTATTGTAGCGATTCTTAGCTGTACCTCAAATGCATTTCACGTTTTCAAAAAATGTGGAGTCAATATTGAATCCTTAAATGTAGTTGTGGCAAGCTGATTTTCCACCGTAAGGCTAATATGGTATGAAATACGCTTTTGAACATGTTGAACTGGTAATACTAATAGAAGTATTTCGTGCGTGGATAAATTTTCTAATTGCGATTTAAATAACCATTAATGTAATCTGCGTGGTTGGTGTATTGAATGTGAATGTAGTCGTACAGTGATTTTTTTAATCGGCTATCTAAATTAAATTAAAATAACAATATGGTCCACTTAATGAATTTACTTCAAAGTACTTATTATGTTATTTGGCTAAAACAGCGTGACTAATGCAAAATGTCTATTGAACTATTCTCTGTATCACGAGCCGCCACTGCGTTCAACCTTTTATACGTCCTGTAGACTAGACGATTAATTACATTTTCCCTCGTTTCGATTCGACTTCAAAAACAAACAAAAGCGCTTCTGGCAAGGATCTCAATCCTTCAAGCACCTTTCCATATTCAAAGTCATTCTGTCAATACCCACTTCAATTTCGCCCCATCTAGATTGATTAGCATTCAATTGCGTCAACTGCAATCAATCCGACGAACGTATCTTTATCTCTACTGATCAATCTTTTGCGATCCTGTCCTATAAAATTAAACCCTTCCTTTAACCGGTGACGGTTCAGACTCATGTTTATGGAGACCGACTTAGACAAAGTCGCTTTTAATTTATGTCGACTCCTCGAAAACATTTAAATGGGAAAAGTGACAGCCAGTTTTGGTAGTTACTGATTTAGAAAATAAGGGGCGAGTTATTGGAAATTTTGAACTTAAATATGATGTTTATACGATTAGATTTTAGATTCATGTACCTATTATGTATAAGAAAAAAAATTGTCCGTGTGAAGAGGTAAAAGCAATCAAAAATAACACGTCAAAATAATTCTCCTCCTGTGCATTTTCTCAGTTCTGTGGAATGTTTATTAGTGCTAAGACTGAAATTATTATGATCGTATGTAGTTACAAAGCTCGCACACGGTATTATTGTTTCTTGTAGTTTTGTGGTTGCACTTACGCGGACAATGACCAGTTTTTAACTACTTAAAAATTTTCTTCAGATGTTCGCGGGAAGTGATCATTCTCTTAGGCACAAGAATACTTAAACACATCGAGAGTATGTAGAAGCACAGACATAATTATATATGTATTTCCGAATTTTCCATTTGTCACATCCGTAACTGTAAAATTTGGGTATATATTGGATTGATCTTGCAATGGTCGGAGCCAAAGAGCACACACACTATTGTTGAAAAATAGCTAATAAGAGCACCAGATTTTGTAAATATGAATTAAGTGTTTTTTAAGATGATTTCAGACAAATAAGTGGTTAAGAGCGAATTATGAATCCACTCGATGCGTGGGTGAGTCATTACTGGAAGAAATGTATTTCGAGTTGTCTTTACCTACATCTATATTTAAACCTGTGATAGGCCCTAACATGAAAAGAAGGCAAAATTTTAAAAAATTCTAACTAAAAAACCAAAGATATATGAGTTTAAAAAAAACTGATTAAGAACCGCTAGCATTATTGAGGAACTCTTAACTCTTAGTAAATAAATCCTAATCTCTTCGCCTAAATAAATAAAATAAGTAAAAAACATTTTTAAATTAAACGGTTTTATTGTAAAGAAACATAATAATGATGCAGATAATGTACTAAAAATTAAAAATAATTAGGTGGGTACCAGATACCAGTCATCATACCACTCTCCTCATCAATCTAGAGCATTGATCAGACTAAAATAAAATTGTGGGGCGAGTCACTACAGTCAACCGTTCATATCATTGTATGCTTTGGATGCAACTTCTCAATATACGGCTCATGCAAAATGTGTGTAAGAGTAGACACGAATTTTTGTAAGTTGAGTCTGGGGGCGTGCTTAATCGGCGCGTCCATTGGCGTGCCTCCACTGGTCCGCTCTGAAAGCTCTTGACATAACATGAACATTATGGACATGACCCTTATTTCATACTTGGAGTCGACCGTTTCTACTGATCATCTTTATGAGGGGATCAACTAAGAATAAGTTATCTCTACGACTACGACAGCGCAGAACGATCATTTATATATTTACTCAGGTTACACTAGACCCCACGATTTTATTTTAGTCTGATCAATGCTCTAGATTGATGGTAATGACTGGTAAATATGTAATCCGCCATCTTTTAGCGGCGGCCATTTTACATTTTTAATTTTTTCATGCTGTACTGTATTCTACGAATTAAGCCCTTTTATTTGATACCCATATTGATGGGATTGAAAAACAATATGCAATCCGCCATTTTGTGGTGGCGGCCATCTTGGATTTTGAATTTTTTCATGATATACTGTATTCTCCTAGTTAAGCCCTTTCATTTTACACCGATATTGAGGGGTTTGAAAAAAAAATTTATCCGCCATTTTATATTTACAATAATACTGAAAATACATAATTGTATTGTCATTATAACTAAAGGTGTGTACCAAATTTCAGATCAATCGATCAACAAGAAGGAGGTAAAATTTGAATTTCTACATTTGAACTGCAGGACTATTTTTGCTGTGTCGATTGACAATTGATTACGTTGAGTTTGACTTTGCCTGTTGACGGTGCAAGTTTTCTTAAAATGCCTTTATTTTTAAATACTGATGTGACCGATATTATATGACCTAAGGTGAAACCCGTGGGAAACCTCTTGCGGCTCAGGAGGTGTACAGCGTGCGATTTATTAGAGAAATTATTAGACGACGTTCCTTTGAACATAAGAAAAGTGTGGTTCTTACAAGACGGGGCACGCATAGTGTCAGAGCAGTTAGATAATAATGTGTACGCGGAGACTGCAGATACAGTAAAAGAACTTCAAATGCGGATTGAAAATGCGGAAAGAACAATTAGCAAAATGCCAGATATTTGAGCGAGTGCGTGAGTCCTGGATACGTCTGAATTGACATTTCGAGTAGTTTTTGTGAATCCAAGGTGGGATTTGCATGCGTCAATGTCAAGGTATTATGGAGCTACTAAGAACCTACACTTGTTATTTGTTCGGCCCATCATTCCAGTGACCATCAAAAGTTTTCGGCCGTGCCTATTTTTTTTTGAGTTGACAGAAAAGAAAATTTTTGGTGCCAAGTCAATCTATTAGCCGTATACTGTCCCCAGTTTAACTATTTGGGTAACTTCGTGAATCACACTGTATTAAAAGTTAAGCTGGAAGAGATGTCATATTTACGCTTATCAAAGCTATTTTGTAAACACTTCTTCAAAGATGTGTAAGACATTTAATATAATAAATTTAAATAATAATTTAACTAACTTCAAATATCTTAGGAAAAAATAGTACAATAAGCACCTATCAATTTAATTTAACTATACCTGTATTTGAAGCCTTCTTACAAGCATTGCTTTATAACACTCTAGTTCTTTGAACTACGATATTGCCAGCTAATCTTTAAAAGAAATTCTAAATTAATCTAGATTTACTGTTTGATCAACAGCTGCTTTTTGCTGCTACATCTAACAAAGTGGGGGTAGTTCACGATGGTCTTCGTTACCCATATTTGAATACATAAATAATCATTCTAGAAGCACCAGCTTCATTATGTGGATCTGTTGTTTATGGAAAGGAAAAAAGTTGGTACAAGGACTTTTTAAAATTAAATTTAAATCGAGCAAGAGTTGAAGATTTATTCGTTGAATCGTTTGATAATAAATTCATAAAAGTAAAATCTCTAAAATATAAAAAAAAGTTATGTTTGAAATTTACAATAATTTGAACTAGGTAGTACTACTGCTACTGCTCTATTAAGAAAATAAAGTCTAAATTTCTATATGGAGACTAGCAGACCTGACGAACTTTGTACCGCCTCAGAATTAATAACACACATCAATAACCATGAAACCCAAGGCCCCCCCGTGGGTCCCCATATCCATGTTTTAATAGTTATTCTGCTATTCGGGGCGGAGTCAAATCCAACAAATCAAAGATCACAAAAATCGGTCAAACCCAAGGGGGGGCCTCATGTCCATGTTTTAATAGATATTCTGCTATTCAGGGCGGAGACAAATCCAAAAAATTAAAGATCATAAAAGCCGTTCTTGAATTATAAATACAAGGGGGCCCCCTGGCCCCCCATGTCCATGTTTTAATAGTTATTCTGCTATTCGAGGCGGAAACAAATCCAACATATCAAAGATCATAAAAAGCGGTCCATGTGAAAAATACTTTACCTACCAAATATACAAAAAAAAAACAAATTCATAAAAATTGATCCAGCCTAAGAGGGCCACCTTGTCCCCCCATGTCCAGGTGAAAAATAGTTTACTACCTATCCTCATACCTACCAAATATACAACAAAAAAAAAACATGAAAATTGGTCGAGCAGAAAAATCGGTCCAGCCCAAGGGACCCCCTTGGCCCCCCATGTTCATGTCAAAAATAGTTTACCACCTATTCTCATACCTATTAAATATACAAAAAAAATCATAAAATTGGTCGGGCCGAAAAATCGGTCCAGCCCAAGGGCGCCCCTTGGGCCCCCATATTTATGGGAAAAGTAGTTTACCACCTATTCTCATATCTGCCAAATATACAACAAAAAAAATCATAAAAATTGGTCGAGCAGAAAAATCGGTCCAGCCCAAGGGACCCCCTTGGCCCCCCATGTTCATGTAAAAATTAGTTTACCACTTACTCTTATAACTATCAAATATACAAAAAAAAATCGTAAAATCGGTCGGGCCGAAAAATCGGTCCATCCCAAGGGCCCCCCTGGGCCCCATATTCATGGGAAAAGTAGTTTACCGCCTATTCTCATATTTGCCAAATATACAAAAAAAAATTATAATAATCGGTCTAGCCGTTTCGGAGGAGTTCGACCACAAACCAGACGAGATTTTTATATTTATATTACATGGAAAAAATGTTGCTCACGACAAATACTAATACTACTAAACTAATCGTAGAAATAAAAAACTACTACATAGTCAAAAAGAGGTTAAATGGACCCTTCAAAAAATAAAATTTTTAACCCCCAGTTCCATTTAAGATTTTTGAGGGGGCTGCTGCCCCACCAAGGGGGTGCACCTGCAGGCTTAAAACTATACTATTAAGTGTCCCCCTCAGAAACAAAATTGACCGGTTTCAGCATTTTGCACATAACGTTTTTGTTTTCTACATATTTAGGGTGGATCGTTTTAAAAAAATCACCCTGTATTTGGAGTTGTCAATGATGTATATTACTTTCGCCAAAACTGCACTTTAGAAAATTAGGTCCACTGAACGAAGCGTTGTACTTTTAGAGTGGGCAACGGAGAAATAAATAATAATAATGACTCCAATTAATTGGATTAAGTAATCGTCCCCCTCAATTGAATTTGACGAATTCCACTATAGCATATAGTAGACTATATAACAAGAAGCCCTAAAACGTGTTCTGTTGTTTCATAAAGTTGTTTTTTGAGATAACAGAGCATTAAAAAAATCGCAATTTCGGCTAGCATTTTTAAACGCTGTACATTTACCGCCTCTTGTGACGTCAATCGGGGGAGCATTCTCATTGGTTCGTGCGTTTCTAATTAGTCCGCGCGTCTAGTAACTTTCAATTTTGCTTGGTGAATTTTGTCCCGTGTTGACGCCACAGAAAGGCGCGCGTTTCAAATAAGACAAATGTTTCGGATTTTTTTTTACCTACTAAACGCGTGATTTCGAATAAACAAAAAAGTAGGGGTATAATATTTTTTCGTCTAGTTTCTAGAAAAGCTGTTTTTGAAAATTGTGGGACGACCCCATTAAATACAACGATGCTGTAACGGTTGAAATAAATTTTGAATCGTTACGCACTTTTTTTTTTTGGTTATAACCTCAAATCAATTTTGGTATGTTCAAGAAGAAGCCTTTTGATGATTTTTTTGAAGAACACAATGATTTGCAATTTTAGAAAAAATGTCAATATTCCGTAGGTGATGGTTGGGAAGAGTTTGGATTGAGTTTCCAGATGTCACAGACCAATATCCATAAAATTTCGGCAAACCCCTGGGCATTGCCGTTAAGAATTTTCAACAATCTGGTAGTGAAAGAAAGGAAGTGTTGACGCAAAGAAACGTACTCCAGAAGTTATTGCAAATGCCTAGCAAATATTGAATTTAATCAACGAGTGAATTTTTGCAATTGATTTTTGTTTTATCCTCAAATTCAAGCACTAGTGTTGTCCTACCTGAAATTCTAAACTTATTATAATTTTTTTTTAATAAACAATTGTCAAAATTTTTGGTTGGTCACATTGAATGTCAAATCTGACATTTATTCCGTAGTTTAACATGATGGTGACCAATGATGGTAAGACATCGTTTATGGTGACTCATGATAAGCCGTTAACCACTTTGATATCTTATGAACATAACCTTAATATTGTCTGCTATACAGCTTGGTCCGAAAATATATATTTTTAGATGATACAGCCTGGTCTTTAATTGTATTTTGACATTGAGAATTGTTTATAAAAAAAAGATTAGAATTATGTATATAATTAAATGGGAAAAACAATTCAAAAGCCAGAAAAGAGCAAAAGGAGATATGTGTTGTTATTACTGATTATACGGTTGGCTTCAAATAAAAAAGGAAAAAGTTCTGTCAGATTATATTAACTAGTGAGTGCCCGTCACTCGAAATTCGAGTGGTATGTATTGGATTGGTAAAGGAAACAATGTGAAAAAGTGAATGCTTACGTAAATAGTGTTGAATAAAGACGGGTTACCATATTACATATTACAATTTTTAATTTGTTTTGTTTCACTGTGATTTTGATTAAAAAAATATTAAAATATTAATATTATTGTGCGGTCTAAGATGCCCCTGATTTAAAGTGCTCGGCAATGTAGAAACGATACCCGAAGACAGGTTGTGATAATAAAATACCAACCTTATTAAAGGTTTGCCATTGCAATTTATTAATGGTCCTAGCGAATGATTGAAAATTAGGTTCGCCTTAAGGAAAATGGCATGTACCAGAATACGTTTCCCAGTTGATCGTCCGATTCAAATTTCGCAATCAATTGTATTTTGATGCAATCGCATTCTTGTACCATTCACTAATGCGTTGCCCGTATTTAAATTTTGGTAATTTATTTTTATATTTTATCACTGTTTGCCTTGATCTCTTTCTTTGAAGTAAGGCAAACTCCTGTCGCAGCATTCTCGTCGAACGTTTATAACACCCCGAGCGTCCCAAGTCTCTGAACCACTTACGCACACAAACCTTAGGGGAGGGGCCAAGTTATATTTAACTCTAGTTAGCCAGCTTTTACTTAAAACGATTCTGAATCATTGAACTCTGTGACTGAAATAGACGGGTATCCGACAAAAAATTACATGCAAATAATCAATGAACCTGTGAAATTTTTGAAAATATAAACTAATCTACTGGTGTATCTTATCAATTCATTTCATTTAAAAAAACAATTATAAAAATCGGTGCAGTACCCACTGTTTTATTTGCTTCAAAGCATTCATGTTTAACAATTAAATATATAGATAGATTTTTCATAGTTTAAGACGGCTTTTTAGAATTTAGGTTATAAAACTGCACTTATGTGTCAGAAATGTCAGTTATGCAAATGCATGGTTTAACATACATTGACAAATTCAAATTTCAATTCACATTAGGTCAAATTTCATTTCCAGTTTTTTTTAAGCCAACTGTAGGAGGTAACAACAGGTAGGAAAAGCAGTGAATAAATAACTGTTTTATACTTGGAACAAAAATTGTAATTTCAGAACAGAAAATTAGGTAAAATTAAATTTAACAATGTCCGTGGCAGAAATGATAATCATAAAACGCTCAAGGAATCACAAAACATGAAAAAAGATAGGATTGGATTTTTTTTACATGTATTTTTTCTGTGCCGCTCTATTCTTTTTGCATTTGCACGTATTGGTTGTCAATTAATTAAATTCAAAGAAGATACGGGACTCATGCGAGGCCCCGTAATCGCAATGAGTACGGTCTAAACCCTTTAACGAGGATTAGTTGCAGGGCATGTCTGGTGCCAGCAGCCGCGATAAGTGTCCCGCGCCGCAGGTCCTGCCGGTGGTGTTAGCTGCGAGGGCGGCCCAACTCAGTCCCGCCGCGGTGATCTTAATTGAGATCCCAGAAAACACGGCGGTAGAGGATCCTTCATGTAATTGTTCCTCGATACATACATCATCATTATTCAATAACATTTGAAGTGTATCTTGATTTTTGACGTAATATTAAAACTAATAACAAAAAGATAACTAGAGAATTTGTGCAAAAATGTTGGACATGTATGAAGGAAGGTAAATTAAAATTTTTATCCTTTCTAAAATATGACATTTATTTCATTTTATTGCAGAACTAGACCTGTCAATTGAACTACCCACTCGAAAAGTACAAGGCATCGTTCAGTGCATTTATTATTCCCAACGTTTAAGTGCAGTTATGACAAAAGTAATGTATATCATCATTAGTAATGTTTGGAAAGTGAAATTTCCCGCATCATCTCTTCGGTCGTGCTGCGAATTTAGTGCGAATGCGGGAAATTTCCCTTCCAAATAAGTTCGGTACAATATTTCTTGTAACGAATTAAGTCCAATATTGAACAATAAAATATTGAGATACACAATTTCAATGATCCACGATGATGATTCAGTCAATCTGTCCTGTCCACATTTCGAGTTTCACGTACAGGGAAATATGACCTTGGAGTATGTTTGTTTAAGGGGTCGAGCGCCAAGCGCAAGGCACCAATTGCAATGATCCACGGAAAATAAAATTTTTACTCAATATGCCCTGTCCACATTTCGAGTTCCTGGTACAGGGAAATATGACCTTCTTGGAGTATGTTTCTGGTCGAGCGCGAAGCGCGAGGTAACAATTTCAATTATCCACGGAAAAACAAATTTTCACAAACGGCAACTTCACAACCTCAACTCAACCTCAAAACGTCAAACTCTTGTGCAGATTTTGTGTTAAGTTTTAAAATATTTAGAGCAAACGGATCGTGTTCATTCGTACCTCAATCTCTTCGTAAGAATGTTTAGAATATTTTGGTATGATCATTTTTATAAAAAATCTTTGTTTTATAGTGTTTTGGGTAGTTTGTCGAACAGTCACCTTTTTATCTGCGATATTTTGTCATTTCGATGATTTGTTTTTCGATATTTTGTACTTTCAATTCGATAACATTTCCGCCTCTCTATTATAATAATACCGTGCGATCATTTATATTATAAATTAGAGTAGTCGGCTTTTTTATTATGCAATGGCCCAGCCTGCAAATTGACTGACAGCTTAGATTGACAGTAAGATTATCGTAAACATTGTGACGTTTATTTTTCTCATGAAAATAAAAGACTGACAAATAATGTAGAATAATTGAGAATTACAGCAAAAGTTCAAAGTGTTCTCCCGCATCTTCAATTCAGCTGTTAACTCCATTCACCATTCTGTTGCCGTTTTTTTGAAAAGTCACTTTGACATTCGACTTTTAAATGAAATTGTCAAAAGTTAGTAGTGCCAACCTAATTTAAATTTCACAGCCTACTCTAATTTTTAATTTAAATGATCGCACGGTACTTCTAAGGAGTGTGTTTTCATCAGAGATCCTCTGCTGTGGCATAAGATGTACAATTGACTGATTAAACAAATGAATCTATTTAATTTAACTGATGAATCGTTTACGATTCTGTCACATAAAAATTCAACCAATCCTTCTTATCGGTGGCCGACATAGACACAATGACTTTTATTTCTATTCTTATAAGAAACAGTTAAGGTACAATTGATATTGTCAGAGCGAAGTAATAAACTCACAGGTACTTGTTACCTGCCTTAGTTTAGAAATGAAGAGCTAAGCCGTTAAGTCGTTTGGAGTCATTGTTTTGCACAATCATCACCATTGTTCTCAAGAATTAGAAAAAGTGGATAAATTAACACTTGCTTTAACTTCCTTAATTAGCGGGGGACAAAAGCTAAACTGTTTAATATTTATGTGGTAAGTGATTTCAAGTCACATCCTGTCCCACCGTTGCTTCAATTCCAATTTTTTTTTTTTGATACAGATGTCTCTTAAAAATCTACCAAAAAAGGAAATAAAATAAACTTCAAAAGCTGCAAGAGACTCCCGTAATATTTTTTTCAGACAGAATTTCTACATCAATGTTAATTGTAAATAATGCAAAATTTTTGATATTTTTGACTATAGTTGGAACCATTTTTAGTACTAATACAGTACATTTCTAAATTTTCATCAAGTGATAAACAAATACATATTATAATATTGTGATTTTAGAAATAAAATTTAAGTTTAGTTCCGGGTTCTATTTTATTGCAAACCCTTTATTTATTTAGAAATCAATTATTCCGTCGAGCTGTCTGTTGACATAATTTGATTCACACTTGAGCAACCTCACCAATCATCCTTTTCATTCACTGAAGCGTTGTTGTATCAATGAATCAAGCACTTCATTAAAAAATCAATTTTGTTTTTACACTGGTTTCATTTGGGACACTTTACAGCAAAATCTCAACAGGTTTTGTAATGTCGTTCTTTGTGCAAGTCTGTTATATCTCGTTAGCAAAATGGAGGTAAATATTTTCTCACCGTTTATCTTAAGACTATAATGATGCTTCTCATTACAGGCTCTGCCAAGTTATGAACCACGGTGATCATAATAATTAACCGCATACTTTCTTAGAAACATAATTGTTCTTACGGTTGACAATTTTATTGATTTATCTGCCAGTTCTTCAAGGTTTATTATAAATACGTTGTTTGAGTGTCAAGCTGACCTGGTCTATTAAAATCAATAGAAAAGAGTTGAAAGTCGGGTAATAATAGCTTTTCAAAAGTTGAACTTTCTCTGCGTGTGCCAAAAGGTTGGGTACGTTCACTTAAATGGTGCAGCTGTTAAATTGATTTACTTTACAGAAGCGATACATTTTACTTTACCTATTATTTACTAATTAAATGTATTAGCTTAATTAATGGACCCGTTAATGATACAGAAACCTATTAGTTCAATTGGTGAAATTCAACTTTTTATTCATCTAGTGAAGTCGGTGAAGAACATTCGACCGTCACATAATATGTAATCATGTTGTAATAGACAATCATGAAAGCTAATTTGTTTAAAGGAATACTATATTCATCCACTAAAATTTGCTTCTAAAACAGACTGAATAACATATTTGTAGAATTGTATAATGTAAAATGGGAGGACCACTCAATGGATAGTTTTCACAATTAATTGCTCCGAATTAGAAAGACACTTAATAACTTCTTCAGGTTAGTAATAAATTATTATCGTTCGACATTCAGAATTTTCAAATTTTCGCTTGTGTAAACACAAAATGTCAGATAAACGTCACACTATTTTTATGGATTTTAAGCAATTTAAAGGCTTGCCGGGGTTGTGTCGAAAGATAAGATAAGAACAACGTTTACGCTCGTTCCTGTGGAAATTTGGCGCTTTACATCACTCGTTTCACTCGTACTTTTATAATCCCCTTGTCAATTAAAGCGCCCCATTTACACAGGAACTCGTATAATAAACTACTATTATTACTCAATTGACAGGCGATTAAAACCTGTCAAAAATTAATGATTTTAAAGAAGAGGTATTACGTGGTAAAATTGGTCATTTTAAAATAATATCCTTGCTAAAACAAATAAATAAGGCTTGGTTACTTTTGCCGCAGTTCACTGTACACTATTTTTTTGCGTATTGACCGGAAGGAGCTCCCCGTGATCCCGACCTTCACGAGGTTCCTTGCTGGTCAGGTCCATATCGTCCATCATAACCACTCCTCAAAACCATGAAGTTAGTAACTATGAATACCGCAAATCATGTGCCCTAAGTAAACGCAGCGACCCCAAGATGACCGCTTTCTGCATTCTGCCGGTTTACGGAGGGCAGGAATGATTTTCACACGCAGTTAATGCCCCCCATGCATCCAATTACTAAAACGACGAGCTTCACTGAATAACTTGAGTACAGTCTCCTAAGTTTAAGTTCTTCTTCGCTGTTATCTACCTGACCGTAGAGAACGAATAGATTCAATAAATTCGACACCTTTCGTTCTCCACAACGAACTCAATATCGGCAGCAGGTGTCTGGTCTATCGCATAATAGTGTCTTAAATGAAAATATAACACTCTCAGCTCCGCATTGTGGCGAAGGATATAGACCGAAGCTGCATACACCGGGCATGCCGCCAATATATCCATGGCTGTTAGAGGGGCCCTGTGACAAGCCCTTCAGCTCACATTCGGCACCTCTACATCGATCACGTGGCAGCGATAGACCAAGGTATTGTAGAAAACACTATGCATTGACATATCCATATGCCTTCTCATGAGCATATCTTGCTCAGAGATTCTGACGTGGGCTGTAAGACGAAGCAAATTGAGCTCGTAATAGAGTGTAGCCGAGCTCCCTCGACGTCAAAATCAAGATCTGCTTCTGTTTGTGCTTCCCTAAACAAAAATGCCCCAACTCGCCGCCTCTCGTGATCCCTGACAACAACAGACGATTTGAACTTTGAATGAACTTATAGGCTATACCCAAGATTACCCTGTTATGAAGACACTCTTGTTTTTCCCCGAAAGCTCTGGTGACCAGATTGGTCGGAAAAGATGTTTGTACTTGCCGCAGAGAGAAATTTGAACCTGATGTGACGCTTGGATGTGGCATTGCTTGTAACGAAGTTACTGAATTTTCCGAGAATTAGCACACAACACGCAACGTTCATTGTCACAAGCGGTCCATCCCGCAAGTCGCCGGCCGCTCTGTCGTTCCTTAGCCAAGTTCGAACCATTAACATCGAGGAAAAAAATACTTTCGGGCATCGCAGCGGAGTAATTCTTTCACTTTCGTAATCAGAATGAGACTATCCCGGAGCCGCTACGACCACCCCCGGCCACCGCCCCTTGTCACAGCCGACTACGGCCTTCGCATCGAAGCAGTTATAAGCCGATATAAATTGCTTCCTGGTGTCGTACCGGGATGATTCTGGAATCATTGTAACCAGTAAAGAAGCGCGCTCCGGACACCGCCATTCCGGACTCGCTCTGGTACCCGGAGCCGACGTCACCTCGTAGGAAAGAGGACGCAGTGATAAGACACTCTCCCTACTACATTGTAACAGGCCGCGCGCGTTGGTCAACGTCATGGTCTCCCCTCCAGTGTCTCTATAAAAGAAGCTCCACTCAGCCGCAGAAGTTAGATGTGAGTAGTGCCCCTTCCCAAGAAGTTCCCGACCAAGAATAGCCCGGTCCCGGTTCCTCCCCGGACGCGTTCCCTTCCGGTCGTCACTTCCGGTTTTTCAATTCCGGCATCCTCCGGTCCCCTCTCCCGGAAACCCATACCATAACGTCTCATCCCCCACCACTGGAGAGGTCCGTTACGATAAGAAAAAAAGGAAAATAGTTGTATACAGGGTGTTTATTATAAACACAGTGTCGTGTTTATTTTTTTTTCCCGCCAAACTAGGGAGCTGATCTCTGGCTTGCCGTACTCCGGTGTAGCTATCCGCGGTCCCGTGAAACATACCACGTAAAAAAAAACTGGCGCTCGAATCAACCCGATCATAGAAAGTCTCTCCGGCGTTTAGATGTCTCAGAACGCTTCCGTCGAAAAGTTGAACATCTTCATCGAAATACTCGCATCGTCCTCTTTTGAGATGAACCTGAGCGCATTTGTCCCAACCGAACTCCATGCCAATAGCATCAGTTCTTACTTGCCGGAAGCATACACTTTCAAATCATCCATGTAAAACACGTGCGTGATCTTATGCTTCCGGTTACCGGGTGTACCACAGCTATAACTCCTTGCACCGCGCAAGACTACAGACAGCGGCAACAGTGAGATGCAAAACCGAAGAGGACTCAAGGAATCTCCTCAGTCTTCCAGAGTGACATCAGTCAATTTTTTATACAACCCTTCCAAAAAGGCTGTAATGTTTTGTCGCTGAAAGCTCAAAGCCTGCTTTATCGTATTTTCTAAGTTTAATTGGCTCAACAAGAGCTCATTTTTGATGTTTGACCGTCGTAGAGAATAAGTTTCAGAACATGACGATCTAGTAACTGTCTTGCTGCGAAAGGGCGATGTCAAGCTTTTACAGCCCAGCGCCTAGATATCAATTAGTCTACGATTTCCCTAATACTCACAGGTATTGTAAACTCCAGAGATATATCGTACGGAGTTCCGAGGGCCATAAAAAACCCAGGCAAAACCGTTTTCTACGGTTGCAAACTCTTAGAACAAGATTCGTTACAAGCACTACCCTGCAAAGTTATTTTTTTCATATTTTAAAAAATATTTTTTATAACAATAAATAAAAGATATACAGGGTGTATATTAAACATTGGCCAAAAATGCAGGGGGTGACTCCTTGGGGCCCTCCAAGACTATTTCGTCCCTTGGTGATTTCCGAAAAACCCCTTTGTTTCGAAGATACAGGGCGATAAATATTTTTTAATTGAAATTTTTAAATTAAAATTTAAAAATATCTAAGTCAAACTCCACAAACTTTAACAACAGTAAAATTACAAATGGAACATGTTTCGGCAGAACATACAAACGCCGAAATGAGTGGCATCCATTTTATGTATGGAATGGGTAATGGAAATGCGTCAGGGGCTAGGTCGTTGTACATTGAACGATTTCCTAACAGTAATGTTCCTGGCATAAAAATCTTCTAAAGAATTCATCAACGTCTTCGTGAGACAGGAACATTTAAACAACAAGGATGATCAGGATGACCAATACCGATACCACATACAACGCGTTCAGGCACTTCTTCCTGCTGATTTTGCTCCATGTATTGCATTTTGTCAATGGCTTTTACACAAGTTGGTTCAAAATCCCCAACAGCTTTTTTTCACAGTAACCATTTTTGGGCCGATGAAAAACCTCATGAAGTAGTTGAAGACTGTTTTCGACATCAATTTTCGTTAGCAGAACGTTTTAGAATAATTGATTTGTGATCGCACTGTATCTAATCACCAAAGGACAAAATAGTTCTAGAAAAACCCAAGGAGTCGCCCCTTGCATTTTTGGCCAATGTTTAATATAGTATATAGTGCAATTTGAAAAAATAAAAATAAAAATTTGACTATGACCTGTCAAAAATTATTTTAAATTAAAATGTTTCGTTAAAGAACTAGAGGACCATGAAGTTGACCAATTCTGAGACAGGACAATAATTTCAATAAAAAGTTGTATCAAGTCAGTTTTTGTCGTCAATTGTTGTTATTGTCAAAGTTTTATCACTGGCGTCAATGTCAGAACAAAATGACAATTACAATGACAATGACACGGATGACTAAAATTAAGAAATGCGGTATTTGTTGTAATTTCAAAATTTTTATGACTGGGGGAGTGCCCGAATTGTTTTAGATAATGTGTGTCCGGAAGTAGAGATAAAGATTTTTTGCATTGAATTGTACTAAAAGGATTTGTTTTTAAAAGAAAATTAAGATGAGTGTCGACCTCTGGAAATTGATGAATTGATTGTTAAAAAATCTTATACGACATAAATAGTAATTCAGAGCTCATAACGTTAGCCCATTTGAATACATAATAGTATATTATGATACGAGTTTTATAAGAAATTTTATAAGTGCGACAAAATGCCTTATAAACAAGTTATCATACAGTTTTTTTCTACTTTGGCACTTTTTATACAAAATAATCAAATTTCACAATCTAGGGAACTTTGCGACGGTTCGCCACGTTTGCGAGGTGCATTAACGGCGGCTATGAAAATGAATTAGTTTGAAAGGTCAGTACTCGCATTTTTGTTTAGCCTTTATGACCTCCATAACAAACGCCCCCAAACGACAAACAACTAGCACAGGCCCGTTCTTTCTTTTCCTTTGTGACCCGCGGTGTGGACCTCGACACCGACGAACGCGATATACTTCTGGCCCTGAAAAATCTCAATCTCCCCATCCCTAAGATGTTTAGAATTAAATTCCTCCGCACAAACAAGTGGACCTCCCTTATCCGCGTCATCACCAGAGAGACAAACACCCTCAACCATCTCCTGACCCACGGCATTGTAGTCTTCGGTAAGCGCCATCAGTGCATTTGTGTGACAGACACACCCAGACAGAATGCCCCAACAAAATCGCGTGCCCTAGATGCAAGTGAAGCCCTTCAGCACACAAGTGCCAACAATAGTAATGCCAATTCACATTTACAGCTGTTGACCAGCCACTTGAACCTCACAGCGAAGTATAGGTTAGGATTGTCCTGGGATTGCCAAAATTCCCAATATTAAAAAAATGGATTATACTATTTTTAGTAAAATCATTGTAACACCGCTTTTGTCTATTATGACACGCAAAAGCGTCTCGTAATAGCTTCAGTAAGAATGTAAAGTAGAAAATAGTAATTATACACCAAGGTTGGGAAGCCATTTTTCTTAGCCGAGCTATTTTATTTACCGAGATGCGAAGCATCGAGGTAAATAATAGTGCAAGGCTAAGAAAAGGCTTTGCAACCGTGGTTTATATACCATTTTTTTCACTACTAGCACATTTGTTTAACTTTTCTTCAAATGATAATCATGATAATGCCAAAAGTCGGAACGAATTTGAGGTTATTTATTTTTTGAAAAGCAATTTCACACATCCTCTACAAACTATATAATCGTTCATTCTACAGCTAGTAGTGAAAAAAATATTTTTTTGTCCACCATGTTCTATAATGGTGTCGGATCCGTACAGTACGTGTGCACTAGTGTGTACGTGTAGTTTTCTTTTTTTACTTGTTAATTCTTTAACAAAAAAATTCGTTTTCTTTGTGCACGTATGTCAGGCAAACTTATTTGAACACCTAGTGCCATGGCGACTCGTGGTTCATTTTACAGGAGGGTCATTTCAAATTGGATGCTTTAAAATATATATTTAACACAGTCTATTATTTTCCTTAAAATGTATTGTTTTTTTGTTACCATTTCGTTAAAATCTGTTCACGCAGCACCGTCCAATTGTGATCGAATATCAACACGTCCTATTGTAGCATAATTCATGGAACTCTTCATGTGCTCTGCCGATAAGAAGTGTTTTTTTTTTATTTTACTTCTCTATTTTTGTCCTTGCTTGTCTGTCTAACTTGCATTTCTGGGAGTGGACGACCATTTGTTTTAAGCTCCAACCGTTCCACAAAACTTAAATTATGATTACTATTAGTTTCGAGTTTTTTTTTTATCGTTTGAACTACCGACATAACGAAATATGAAACACTATTAGCCAGTCAGCTGACTAAACTAAAGAGGAACACCATCCTACCTCCTACAACAATCAGTTAGTCGGACTTCCGACTTTCTATCTTTATCTCAAACATGCAATACGTCGGTTACAATAAAGTACATGATTCGATTCTACAATGAGACACTCTTGGGCTGTTGATCGTTAGAGCGGAGATGGGCGTCTTATTTCCTTGTTCCTTGTAGCTTTGTTTTTGTCGCACTCGGCTACAATTGGCTACCAGCATTCGCTTAACGAGGACATGAGTCGGCTTTGACCCAGGCGAACTCGACAATCTCCGCCCTCCTCCGTGAATAAAATTCTTCGCGACAACCACAGAGCTAAACTTAATAGATAACTTAGATACGAAAATTCATACATCATGATTTAATTGCAATAATTATGTTATTATATTCCACTAAACAAAAAGTCTTGATACTGCCTTTTTCACTTTTTTCATTTGGGAAGTCATTGACCGAATGACCACATGAACGAGCCGCCACTGAGTGACATCTATGGATGAGTGACCTTCCCAGTAGTACTAGAAATTATAATTTTTTTCCTTTTGCGTGAACTTGAGAAACCTGTCGGTTTCATTTATTTGTACGTTTTTTTTTTATTTAATTTACTATTTAATAATAATAATTCGGTGGTGCCTAATTCCATAATTTAGCCTTGATGAATTATATAATTTATTAAAAACATTAATTATAATGGTATATCCTGTACATCTCAAAAACGAAAAAAGATACCAATATGCGGTTAATCAAAAAATAAAAAAAACATGCTTATTACATACTTATACCAAATCTCAGAAGTCTAGGCTCTAAAACAAAAAATGTTGAGCAAAAAGAAAAAAAAGATCACAAAGTGGGAAATCTGTAAATTTATGGACAATATTCTAGTACTTTCAGTACTTTTAGGTATCCTCATTTAAAATGAGCCATTTGAAATTTTTAATGTAATAATATGATCTTTATAATTTATTCCTATACATATTAAGTATGTTTTGAACGTCAAAATCCTCCATCTAACTACCTAATTATATTATATTAAAATCTTGTTATCCACAGGCAAATTTATAAACACCCGATACAAAAAACCAAGTAACAATTATTATTTTCGTAAATAAATTTTTTGCTTGATAATTTACAGAAAAAAAATGGGCAGAAACGCTCTTGGAGCCATAACGTGGTGCCCACTATTTTAAAGTTAAGTCTTTCACATTTTCAGTAATTGCAATGAATTATTGAACTGTAAATATTAAACGTTTCACATTGACCACCCTATAAATTTTCCGCTCTACCTCATATCAAAATAGGGATTCAGATACAGAGGGATCGAAAACTAAATTAGTCAAAGTTGGAAGAGCCGCTTGTCGTAGTTTAATAAAATTAAACCGTTTTAAATTTGACATTTCATAATCAAACAGATATACAGGATGCTAGTTAAATAAGAAAATCTTTGTTATATAGCTCTGTGGTTTTAGTTTTGATGAAAAAGGTGAACAAGCATTCTTTTCATAAACCAACTATTTTAAAACATAAATAATAAAATAATGGGTGCTGAAATTTACCTTCTTGGTTAGTTAAATATCACTTCCCAATAGTAACATAAAGTATGTAGTATCGAATTTATCATTGACTTTGTATTGAGTAATGACACATAAATATTACAAATTTCGCATGGAATGTCATAAGTTTTCACATATTATCGTGTTCCATATCTGTCCTACAAAATCAAATATTGATTTCAAAACTTCTTCTATTAATGTAAAAGAAAATATTATAAACAAATACCTAATTTTCGATGTTTATTGTTTATAGGAAGTGCCTTGAGTTTTCCTTATTAAATATCATCAGTAGTCTGTCAGACAAGTCAGATACTCTAATTCTGATTTCCTGGAATTTTTCTATGGTACTTAATGTTAAACCGGTTTCTGGAATACAGCAGAGGTGTTGGTAAACAGTCTAAATAGAAATAAATAAAATATATTTTTGTTAACATCTTGCGTCATCAATTTTTTAATAAACAGTAGATACAATATGCTCGTGTATGGTTTCGAATATAATCTGTTTTCAAAATTGTAGAATAAGTTATTTTTAATTAACATGAAGAGTCCCTCTTGTTATCTGAAACCGAAAAAATTGTGTTTCATGTCAAGAAAGTTAAAAAATATTCTCAATTATAATGTGCAATTACTTTTTACTATTCTTGTATTGCGAAAAAAAAAATGAATAATCACCCTTTATATACCAAAATTTTGGGCATACTGTACAAATATTATGCTTTAAAAGTTACATATAAATACAATATGAAAACTAACACTAGTAAGAAGAACTTTGTTAATTGAAGTTAGCACAAATTTTAGCGAGTTCAATATGTGGTTAAGAGCAAAAAATGTAAACAGTTTTTTTTATATTATATTTACATTTTTGTAAAGACGAGGTTCCAAAGGTACCAAATTATCAAAAGTTATCTATGCGAAGGACAAAATTTGTGTCGTACAGTGTAATTACAATTAGTAAAAAAATAATGTATTATTAAACCTGTTAATTTTGATACACAATGCACCCACTGTTTTGTGCTTATTTTTAAAACTGTAATATGTTGTGTACTTACCAGGGTAGCAATCCCGTAAGAACCGCCAGCACTGCCGGTAGGTACCACGCCATCCTTGCAGCATCTCGTCCGGAATTATCCTGGCATAACGCGCGAACTCGTTCGAAGGCAACAGGATGATTCCGTCCTTCTGAAGAACCCGGAAGTCACCGGCGACTAATCTTTCGCCATCACTGACATAACAAGAACAAGAGACGGCGGCTCGGCTCTTTGAGTAATCAGTGTCAGAATGAAGACGTAGAGAAGAGATGGGGTGGAGGAGACTCGCGCAGACTGTGGGGTGCCATGGAGAGGGGTATCGGTACCTCAGGGGTCGGGGGGCCTACAAAGCATACGAGTGGGGGGACCTCTAATTACTACCTCCATTGATTATGCCGCCGACAGCACTCGGTCAAAGAGCACCACGTTTGTCACCAAAGCTACTTATGTTATGCCTTTGTGCGACGCTTTGCGAAAGTGTTGGTAGGACATGAGGAGGAATATGCACAGCGGCATTTGCATGCATTTTTTTAAGCGCTGGTAGGTTTACAACAGACCGGATTGCAAAGTGAATTGCTTTGCCGGCTCATCCGCGAAATCACACTAAAACTGTCAGAGCGATAGTAATTAATATTAATAGATGGACGGTGAACGAGGAAAGGTGAGAGGCGAACCAGATAATCAAAATGTTATTATTTTAAATTGATTTTTTTGCATAATATTATCTACAATGTTTTTTATTCAAAAATTCACTCACACACACTAAATTTAAAACACCTTAAAAATATTGTACAAAAGTTTAGATTTCTTTTAATGTTAATTTTAAACATTTTCATATGTGAGATTTTCTTGGGAAAAATTGCAACTACCAGGTTGAAAGGACTATAAAACTTGTTTACGTTATTAGTAGCAGCGTTAACACCTTACGATTTAAGCTCGACGTAAATTATACAGATTAGGACCGACTTAACTTTTACTTTTGCTTAAAAAGGACATAAATAATATTTTTATTTCTATAATAAACCTATCAAACTGACATTTTTTGAGAAAACAACTAAAATTAATATCGGAAAAAAATACATCATTTTTATTAGTTATCATAATATGATAATTTACCTAATGTTGAGTTTATAGCGAATAATAAATTGGTTTTCCTGTTAGAGGAGATTTAATTTTCAACCTCATAGTGGAGTGCTCGCGGATTGCTGTCGCTTTAAAAACGAGTCTGTGGGCCTTTCAATTCACAAAGCTAGGATTTTCAGGAATGAAAGCTAATGCCCTAAATATATCAAATATGAATTCGTCAAGAAATCGTCCTGTGCAAAAAAAAGTTATTAATAATAATTATTAATATTGTTTCAAAACATTCTCTGTAGATCGTATAATTATGTATTGATATTGATCTCCTATAGTCGGTGGAGCATTTCATCAACCAAAAGAAAAATTACGAATCTATGTCGAGTCCGTTTAATTTCAGAAATAACAATATGTACTTATTTCTAAATGTGAGTTATATTTCTAAGAAAATGATTTATATAACAATAATTTAACTTTTTAATATTACCTAAAATAAGTCACCAACACAATTAAGGATTTCAAAATAAAAATGAAAAGAAAAAAGTTAAAATTTTAAACTTAAAATGTAAAATTTGTTCATTTAAAAATTTCAATATGTATTACACATAAATTTTTCAAATATTTGAATATTTAAAGATATTAAATACTCGCGAATTAACCATTTTACATTTCGAGGTTTTAGAATTTTAGGATTTTAATATTAAAATACTACCATAACGATGGGTTATTATGATATCACATGCTTATTAATTAAATCTTAGAATTTAAAATTTTGGTAAAATAACCCTGAATTAGAATTTGAGAAAGTATTTTTGTATTCGTTTTGTAATATGTATTTTACATCGACAAGATGGTACATAACCAAATATATACATTTTTCAACTTATGTATTTAATTTGACAGCTGTCAAACCTAACCTCAAAATGATTTTAATTCGTGTTTTTAGGGGTTCAGGCTCATTTGCAACACTCGGCTACGCTTCGTATCCTTGATGGAAAACCTCACCTGTTCTATATGTAGCAACGGTTTACTCCCTAGCAAAGCTGAGTCTATATTTTTGTTTATTTGTAACTTGCTCCTCAGCATTGAGGATGGTTTTAGTTCACACTCTTACTTAAAAAAAAACATAAAATCTATTTTAAAAATGTAATCTATATTATGAAAATGTAAAAAAATGCTAGCATAATACTCTCTTCTTTCCACTCACTATTTTATATAGAAGGTGAAACTGCTTCTATTGCGACCACGGCTTGGCCCAATGGTGATGACAGTTCGTTCAGTTCCTCCTTTCACATATACAACTGACGGGTTCATCAATGCAGCACTGGGCAAATCGTTCTCCGGGTCACCGGTACACTCGTCCTCTTCCATCGTTAATAATACAAGACGTGCCCTTGAAGTAGTAATTTGTAAATAGTGTAAATATTGTAATATAAGAAGTGTAAATAAATTGTAGATAGTGTTTAAGTAGATAATCAAACTCAACTCAACTCAAGAAAATCAAGATTGCTGTCAGGTGTGCAATTAGGAAGATTAGTAAGAAATAAATGTGGAAATAAAGATTAAGAAGAACTAAATAAATCGCTATGATGATTAAGAAGAAATACGAAGGTGGACACGTAAAAAGAAGAAAGAGTGTAAGGTTACTTAAAGGGCTACAGGAAAGGCTTCTTGAGGACGTGGGAAAATAGACAGGAAGCTGGTGTCACTCATTTTCGGATTAGATAACGGCGCTGACTGAACTCAATTAACTTAGGGAGAACTAATATTTCAGTGGAACGAAGATTGAAAAAAAAACATTGACTTTGATGAGGTAATCGTGCTGATATGTTTTCACTATCGTCGTTCTGAAAGACGAAAATTGAACTGAAAGTTGAAAAGACCCGAAGAACGAGCCGGACTTGTGATTGGTACTCGGCTGGAAGAATGAAGACCGAAGGCGGACGTGCTGGGCCCAATGGGACTCCATGGATGTGGGAGATGAAATCTCAACACGTGTGCTGGGGAAGCGTGTGGATCACATGGGAAGTAAGCATCTTGTTAGAATTCTGGAAGTACTGGAGGAACTCCATTGGGGAGTACCTAGTGCACACCTGGGGGTGTCGACGATGTTTGGGAACCTGCGTGAGAGGTTTTATTTGGTACCCATGATTAGAATTCCAGGAGATATGGAGACACGAGAAGTACCTCGTGGGAAGAGTTTGGAAAGCTGTGAGAGAAGTTTCCTTGGAAAATTGTAGTATACCGAACAGTGGAGCAGGAAGTATGCAACTTGCACTTCAAGTAAGAGTTCATGAAAATGTCGATGGGTCAACACAATGTGCTAGTTGAAAGAGTACTCCTCCTGTGAATTCGACTGTTTGGTTTGAGAACAGTCAAAAGCATGTTGGGAGGAGTCTTTCACTTGGCTTAAGCGAGTGGTTTCCTGCTGCAACTCGAAAGGACATCGGAAGGAAGATGTAGCCATCGGTAGAATGTAGAAGTTCCGGTACAACTCATTGCTTCGGCGTGTTCGAGATTACAACGGCATCAATGAATATAACGTTCTGGAGTTACTGCTACAACGTACTCGAGATAGTGTGACATCATCTTCTGGAATACCCTTAGAAGGATTTAGCCGGTATATTTATTGGAAGATGGTCCAGTGGGAGTCTAGGCGCATCAACCAATCAAATCTAGTCGCGTCACAGTGGCAGTCGGAATCAAAGATCAGTGGGTCGAGTCGGACAGTTGTCTTTATCTATCCGAACTGCCGCGCGATGTGTAAATAAATAATACGGGACGTGCCGAGTAATAATTTTGTGAAGTAGTAGTTTGTAAATAGTGTGAATAATGTAAATATTGAAGTATAAGAAGTGTAAATAAATTGTACATAATGTTTAAATAAATTGTACATAATATTTAAATAAATAATGGAACCCAGACACGCAACAATACTTTTACAAGCGCTAATCCTATACGCGTAGAAAAAATAAAATGTACAATTTAGAATGATGTTCCGCGAAACCAAATTGGAGATGATCTCAGTGAATTGTACAGAGATATCGAAAATTTAATTACTTAAAGGTGGCCATGCACGAAAAGCTCTGTCGTAGTTTAACAGGATCAATAAAATTATGAAACCACAAGCGGATTTGACTAATTTAGTTTGCGATCTCCTTGTACATATCTCTCATACTAGTCAATTTCTTAATATTCTCCTTTAGCATTCTCCTTTAGATGGTGACAAATTTGTCGCCTGACATCTGATATTTGACATGTCAGATTATTAAATTAGGAAGGTTTTTATGGTGGTGTCTCATCTACGGGGCCAGACACTAAAGCCAAGCCCCCGTGCCCCTTGCCTCCACTACCCTCATCATGTGTGATTGCCTAGGTCAGGCTGTTTACGGTATGTGTCGCGAGCTGGTCCGCGGCGAAGGGCGTTCGGTCAGTACAGCGAGGGGTGCACTAACCCTCCACTAGCCAGAGCTGGTGTGAAGGCTCCTGCCGTTCTCCTATAATCCGCATTTGATCATGTGATATAAATACAGACATGAACATAGAATGCACGTTAGAATTTTATGACGAAGGATATTATACATATTATATCATTATTAAACCAGAAGAATGTCGATAAATCCAAGTGGAGTAAATTTAAATTAAAATTTAAATATAAAGTTTATCAAAGTTTGTGGAATTCGACTTAATAGTAGATTATTATACGAGTTCCTGTGTAAATTGGACGCTTTATGTCACAAGGGGTTTATAAAAGCACGAGTGAAACGAGACGGACGGTCTGCCAGGCCGCAATTATTGCATTTGGCAATGTGAGCTATATTCTGGTGAGAAAAAGACAAGATTATTTAACATGTCTGTGAAGAACTGTGAAGAAAGGTTTCTATCAACAGAATTATGGCGAGAAATGCTTCCTATTACAAAATTAATTTACAAAAGATCAATTCGGAGATTATATTTCTTACATCAGATGCTTAGAAGCCACAGGAAGCATTTTTCGACCTATTGTTACGTTCTGGAAGAAATTTTCACTTGGAGACAAAAAGAAAACAGCATTTACCGTTGGCACAGGTCTGTGGCAATTTACTAAAATGCCGTTTTGCATTTGCAATGCTTCTGCAACTTTTGTATTAGTGGAGACGGTGCTGAATTCATACGAAGAACACGTGAAGAATCTAGAAAACGTGTTTCAACATCTTCGAAGTTTTGGACTGAAGCTTAGTCCGAAGAATTGTCGCTTGTTTAGAAAATAAATGTAATATCTACGGCATGTAGTCTCAAGTCAAGGTGTCGCCGTCGACGATCAGAAGGTCAAGGCTGTGAAGGAATGGCCAACGCCTACAAACCAGCATGACATGCACAGTTTTCTCGGTTTATGGACTTACTATCGACGGTATATGCCAGGATTCTCCAACATTGCTAAACCGTTGACTAGACTAACTGAGGGCGATAGAAGGTTCCAATGCGACGAATATTCCAAAGAATCTTTTGTCCAGCTGAACAAGGCATTACTGATTACTAGAGGAGACTAGACTGACTTGACTGTTGGCAGTTTGTGGAGTACTTCTATAAATACCACTACAGAAGACAATTCTTGTTGAGAACGGTTCATGCAGTGTCGAAGTGACTTCTAAAGTTTAAGAATAACGGAGGAGTTCGACTTTGATACGGTACATCGTGTTGGTATGCTGCATCAGAACGCCGATCCGCTATCGCGAAGACCGTGTCTAGAAAACTGCAATAACTGCCGACGTGCTGAAGATAAGGATCTCTCCGTTCTAAGGGCGAGAGCGATAAACGAAGAAGGAAGACCAAAAGAACGACCCTATTGGTGCTCGGATGGAAGAATGAAAACTGGAATCCGACGTGGAAACAAATTGCACAACACTCACTCAGTGTAAAATCATACTGGGCTTAGTGGAACTCGATTGTCGTGGAAGAAGGAGTTTTGAAACGTGTGATGGAAAAACCTGAGGCTCAGATAGAAAGAAAGAAACTCTTGATCCCCAAAACCAGAGTTAGTTGAGCTCCCCTGTGGGGACGACTCTTGGAAGTGTCAAAGACTCTCGGGAAGCAGCGGGAAAGGGGGGGATGTTAAGGAGTGGTACAGAAAGTGTGCAATTTGTGACGGTCCACAAAAACGTCGTCGATGGCCAATACAACGTGGGTAGCCCATTTAGGATCACTGTAGACATTGCTGGTCCATTTACCTACAGCTAGACCCGCAGTTCGACGGAACAGCGGAACGAACTGTCGAAATTCGTCTTTGATCATCAAAGAGATTGGCATCGCTACCTTCACCTATTCCTAATGGCAACATCCGTTCATGAGTCAACGGGAGGCCAATTACGTCTTCCGTGCGATTTTTGATTCGGTTGCTCACCAGGTGAAGACCTAACTGGCGACGACTATGTTACCGAACTACGCAAAAGGATGGAAAACATTCACCATCGGACACGTTTAAACTTCTAAAGTGCTAGCGATCGGATGAACCAATCAGGAGACTCATCCGCTACGATGGGAGTGCTCAGGACGAAACTTTTTTAGAGGGGGAGGCAAAACGTTTTGGAGTCATGGGGTTGGTCACAAAAAAATAATTTGATAATTTTGCCGCATACATAAGTTTCAGTCAATGAAAAAAAAAATCTTATTAAAAAATGCAATTTAAAATTTGATTTCAAATATCTGATAGCATCAAATTTTAATGTAGCCAATCAGTGTGTCGCGCGAAAACGCACCCGCTCCCAGCTGCCAGACCCACCCCATTCTTTCTTGAAAACGTTGCTAGCTCTCGTACTAATAGGTATAGGACTCAAATACAATGTGGAAGCTTTTCTATAAAATCAACAACATGATTATTATTATTTATTTTAAAGGTCCCTGAATATTCACAAGGACACTTGGAGGTCTATCAGTTTTAAAGTCAGTAAGGTTTCTATTTCCCCAAAACCCCTGTCTACCATTATTGTGGCCCCCTTTGGAATTAAGTTTTTCTCTTTGCGTAATTTCTTTATGAGTTGCTCGGCCATATAATATAAAAATGATTTAAACCATTTGGTCATATTTTACTGCAAATATTTACACAAAAGTCCAAGAACACAAAACATGAAAAACGCTTTCAATGTGGTTGAGGTGACATCTAACAAAAATGCCTATTGAATTTTGAATTTTTACCTTAATCGAGATTACTAAAATAGTAATTTCAATATAGACGTAAATAATCTTCATCTATTAGTCGCGTCAATAAATACATAAAACAGGCAATCTTCGAAAGTCCTCAAGAACAGCTTCGATTTTAATGATTTTTTTTTGTGAATGTTTGTTTTTATATATTATTCAAAATCAGAAACCTTTTGAAGTGGGGAAATAATTATTTATATTGTTTAAACACTATTTATTATATTTATATAAAAAAATTAGTTATTCAGTACTTATTCTACAAATAATATACGAAAATAAATTATAAAATTATTATGAATTGTGAATTATTTATTTTAGACATTTATAAATAAAATAATTAAAAATTGTTTGAATGAATGAATTTTCCTCGATTTCCATGGAAGTCCCTGATCAGATCCTGACTTTTTGACAATGGAACCACCTCAAGAGTATACCCTTTCAAATAAAAGAAGAATTTTGAAAATCGGCCCGCAATTGACGAATAAATCGGCGAACATACATGAAGTTGGTTAATAAAAGGGAGCGAAAATTTTAGTATTTTTCTCGATTTCCATGGGATTCCCTGGTCAGATCCTGATTTTTTGATAATGGAACCACCTTAAGAGTATACCCTTTCAAATCAAAGAAGAATTTTGTAAATCGGTTTACAATTGACGAAGAAATCGGTGAACATAAATGAAATATAAATATATAAATGTTCTGAGGTAACAAGCATTAAAAAAAAAAACACACAACCGAATTGATAACTTCCTCCTTTTTTGAAGAATGTTAAAAAAAACGCAAAACTATTTTTTTTTAGATAAATATCATACATATTGTTTAAATAATATTAATACAGTAGGGTCTCGGTAATCCGGACTCCAGCTTGTTCGGTGATCGCTGTAATCCGGCCGGGCATTGGGCTTCGCGGGGGACGTGGGCGGGTGTAGGTGCGGGCTGTCATGAGCCAATGCGTCGTCAGTCTTTTGTTTATCGCCTTTCGTGTAGTACGTACAGTGAAATATAGCGCCCTCGCTAACATCATGGCGCCGCCACGTAAACATTCAACATTAACATTAAAAAACAAATTGCGGATTATAGAAAATTATAGAAAAGAATTAACTAATGTTTTATTTTAACTTACTGGTTTTCTTACATGGTTGTAATTTTGAACATGCACATTTTTGTCTTTATGCTTTAATTTAAAAATTCATTAAAGAAACTAAGGTTAAACATGTGTTTTATTACCATTAAATATGGCATACTATAATCCGGACGCCTCGATAATCCGGAAAGGGTCTTGTTTTTGCCTCTCCGGATTAACGAGGCCCTACTGTAGTTATGTCCCCGCTTCAAAAGGTTTCTGATTATAAATAATATAAAAAAAGCAAAATATTAAAAAAAAACATCAAAATCGTTGCTGTTTCTGAGGACTTCCGAGAAAAAGACTTCATTGACGCGACTAATATACAGGGTAGCGCAAAAGTATGGAAACACCTGAACATCTCAAAAACTGTATTTTTTTTGTATATTTGGTAGGTATGAGAATATATGGTAAGCTGTTTTTCACATAGACATGGGGGCCCAGGGGGCCCCCTTGGGCTGGACCGATTTGTCGGGTCGACTGATTTTTGTGATTTTTTTTTTTTTGTATATTTGGTAGGTATGAGAATTGGTAGTAAACTATTTTTCACATAGACATGGGGGCCCAGGGTGCCCCTTTGGGCTGGACCGATTTTTCGGGTCGACCGATTCTAATGATTTTTTTTTGTATATTTGATAGGTATGGGAATAGGTCGTAAAGTGTTTTTCACATGGACATGGGGGCCCAGTGAGCCCCCTTGGGCTGGAACGATTTTTTGGCTCGACCGACTTAATAAGGGCTTTTATGATATTTGATTTGTTGGATTTGTCTTCGCCCCCAATAGCAGAATAACTGTTGAACCATGGACAGGGGGCTCAGGGGGAACTCTTGGGTTTATATCTCAAGAACGGCTGGACCGATTTTTATGATCTTCGATTTGTTGGATTTGTCTCCGCCCCGAATAGCAGAATATTATTAAAACATGGACATGGGGGCCCACGGCCCGCCTGGTGCAGGGCAACAATAAGACATAACGCCGGCCACCAAAATTTGTCGTACCGGGCTTTAAAAATGAAAATCGATTTTTAAGGAGTAAACTCCAAAGTTTCACTTCTGTTGCGCGTGGACTCCACACATAAATTTTTTGATGATATCTCGAGAATGGATTGACTGACTTTTTTCGAGGGCGAATAACTATTAAAACAACAAAAAATTTCTCATTAATCAGCGTAAAATTATAAATGGAACATGTTTCGGCAGTACACTTCTGCCATCATCAGCCCTTAAAGAATATAAAAAATTATGACGTTGACGTAATTCAAAATTCAAACGTATGTAAACGTACGTCAACATCATAATTTTTTATATTCTTTAAGGGCTGATGATGGCAGAAGTGTTCTGCCGAAACATGTTCCATTTATAATTTTACGCTGATTAAAGTTTGTGGAGTTCGACTTAGATATATTTAAATTTTTTAAAAATAAACATGGCGTTGTATGCTGGTTCCAATAATGCCAGTAGATGGCGTTGTGGGCATTATCAAGCAAATATCATTCAGAATATTTGTGCCGAAATTTATCGTGATTATTTCTCAAATAAAAATATAAAACATAAAACATATTCTGCTCAATTCTTGCAAGAATGTGCGCGAGAAAGTGCGCATACGACATAAGTTCGTGGTAGTGTATTGTGAGTTGCGGCTTCTTTCGGCTTTTGTGCTGTATTTGTTTCTTAACTTTATTATTGGTTATTTCATAAGCTTCTTCCTTTTTAATTTCATGTTCAATTAAAGTTAATAAATACATATGATGTAAATTGGTTCTCATTAACTCTGAAATATTTTAAGCATTTGAGTCTTCATATTTTAATTCATTATTTAGTAACATTTCGTTTTTCTTGGTCTCTTCTTTGAAACCACTGTCTTGCCCAAAGTTTATTATAAATTTTGTTTTTTTAATATCGTATATCATATAAGTACAAATTGCATCAGCCGCTGCCAATAGAAGTTATCTACGTTGTAATCGTTGAAATTGTAACCTTATTTGCAACATTTTTAAGCAATCACCAAGAGAAAACAAGAATACATAACCACAATTATTCGACATGTATGTCAATTGTTAATGTCAAATTTCAAAAATTGACAACTAACGCTGCTGCTTATACCACATACGCTTGCGCATGTGAATAAATTCTTTAAGAAAAATGGATAGGTGTAAAACGAATTTTGCAGAAAAATGAAAAGAAAAAATTCAAAAATTTTTAGAATTATTTTTGTAAGAATTTTTGGGAAAATTTAGACACACAATCGCACACAATTTTCTGCCTAAGCTCACTTACCGACCAAGCTAAGCCAGTGGGTAAAGCCATATTGGTGATAATAGCTAATATTAATATAGGTAGTATGTTTTCTTCCTTAGGGTAATATTTTTTTGCTATTTCTTCAAAATCCTCATTCAATTATGCTAAATTTTTGGACGAGTCAGTTTTATTTAGGTCCTACTTTCACTTTTTTGCATTGTTAAAAAATCGTGACGGACCCCATTCTACCAGCAAATGTTCGTCTGAGTTAATTAAAAGTCGACACAATTTGTGATTTGTTCGAACCGTTTAAATAAATAACGGTGAGGTTAAAACTGATATTTGTAGATGGACAAGGAGTGTTGTTGAAATAAATTGTAAGTACTTTTTTTAAATAATTGAACACACAATGTTAGTAGGAGCTTTTGTGATAAAATTTCCAAGTTAAAAAGGTGAATCTTTTTCTGTTGCTATCAAGTATTTTTTGAAATAAAAACTGTTTCTTATTTATTGCCATTGAAGTAAATCTGCACACGTTCGGGTGAAAATGGTGTACTCAGTTGCTGAAAGAGTTGAAATTATTTTTATTTATGGCTCCCCAAACAAATGTGCTAGAGCCACGACAAGGGTTTTTAATGATATGCATCCAGATAAGCATTTGAGCCACAAATACGTTACAGAGCTTGTACAAAAATTCACAGACACGGGATACATGGTAACAAGAGTGGTAAATGAAATGACTCAAATTGAGGTAATAGGCCACATTACTATAAATCCCATCCTTATAAAATGAAAATTGTTTAAGAGCTTGGTGATTACGACAGACAGATATCTGATTCAGTAATGAATGCAGCTTTACTTTAAATGGCTCTGTCAATAAACACAATGTCCCCAAAAACTGAATGTTTGGGCAGGCCCATATTCATAAATTAAACACTAGCTGGTGACATTTACTTGAATATGTTAGAAAACATCGTAGATCCTTTAATAACCGTGGAAATAGAGAATCAGCAAGATTTAGAAGGAAATCAAATGTTGGACGAAAATGAGTTCTTCTTTCAACAAGATGGAGCTCCACTGACAACCGAAATTGACCGGTTTCGGGATTTTGTACATAACGTTTTTGTTTTCTAGATATTGAGGGTGGATCGTTTTGTGGCTCTATTAAAAGCCTATCATTGTCTGAAATTGTATACTCGATTAAGCATTGTCTGAAATAAATTGTATACTCGATTAGACATGTTGGTGAGGTCAATTTCATAAATTTTGCGGATTTGTATTAATTATGTTTTGTGTGGTTAATTCTCCAATTGCTATTCGGACTTCTTGTATCATTCCGTCGTTGGAAATTCTTATTAATAAATTGTTATTAAAAAGCAGATTAATTTCTTTTTGTAGCCAAAATTTATTGTGAGCAGAATAACCCGATCCATGACAACGACCCTGTCAACAGTCGTCAATTTCAATAAATTCAAAAAGAAGGCCTCCAGCAGAATAAATACAATCTACAGAATCAAAGGAACTTAACTTAACTGCTCTGACAGTTCTGATAATTTAAGCGAGATGCAAATTATCACCTATTAATTTGCTCTTCTAGTTAAAATTACGGTGACAAAGCAACAAGAACATTAAAATTACCAGGTAATTCAGTACCACGTGATCAAATTTCAGTGTTCTTATTGGATCAAAAACATCAAAATGCAATTCTCAGCATAATTTATTATATAGACGTAAATAGATACTTTTAAGAATACATAATATAAGAAAAAAGTTGCTTATGACTACTTAGTTCAATTTTTAATTAACATATTTTAATTATTAAATATAATGATAATATATTACATACTTATATTGAGTGATCCACCATTCTACTGGTTAATCAAAAATAAGTGTATTTAGGTGAGAGTTATAGTCTGGTTGACGTGATTTATAAAAAGCTGTTTCCACTTTAAAATTTCAGGACATGTTTCTCCAGTTATTAATAGTTTTCACATAAATAAAAATTGCGATATATTGACAGTCATTCGATAAAACATAATAATTTGAACACAAACAATATATTTGCTGGGTATTGCACACATAATTTTATAAATGCTTACCTACCTACAATGATTTATCATGTCTATCATAACTCTTTGCATTCGCGGCATACATTAATAAAAAATGGCCCTGACCAGCACTAATGTGCTATTAAGTGCATAAAAATAAACTTATCACAACATCTTTAAAACGCATTACACGACGAAGGAGATTAATCATTTTTGTGACGTTTATTTTGACACAAACTTCACACCATGGAAAAACACAAGCAGTTCTACGATAATCACCGTGTTTGTTATTGCACAGCAATTTTCAATTAACCGCCATTTGTCCGAGAAAACCCACTCCGAATCTATTTATTTAAATTTTTATCCTCCTGGAATTCCTGCCACGGTTCAACGTGGTGGTTCTAAAAGGCAAACAAAAGGTGTTATAAAAATAGAAAGATTTCGGGGTTATTTGTGAGTTATAAACCATGAATATTGGGTTTAGGATGGGCATATTAGACATGGTAGTGATTTTTTATACAACTACCATCGGGAGTCAGTCCAGTGAGCATTGTGAACTTCAAGACCCCACACAATACAATTTCATTAGAGGTGCACTGTTGAATTTCGCAACGGTCCAGTGGGTCTGATTTTCAACAATTCGCTAATTGTTGAAGGAAATCTTTCAGTGCTTTTAAAATGGGCGTATTACAGTGCGGAGGAAATGAGAATCATTATTGGGTCTGAGTGAATAATCTAATCGCTTGCGGATTACAGCACGATGGAATCTCCAGTCGTATTAATCCCATGGTTAGAATGTTGATGGGCTGTTCTTTAATGGCGGGTTATTTGCGTTATTAGATTAATTAGCAAGCGAACGGAGGGACATTCTTGTAATTTTGAGAGACCGTTTTTGTAAATTCTATTTATAAAATTTACATGGGGATTATAATACAAGTGGAAAATAAATGTTAAAATGGAATGGAGCTGCTTACGCTAAATATATTTTTTTTACACTACTCACTAATTGCTAACCTAGAAAGATCTGTATAGCCTCTATCTCTTGAATATGTACCTACTTAATGATACATAGGATGCCAAATTAAAGAGGCATATTCTACCGCGGTCTGATGTCCAATAAATCCATATTACGCAAGTCTGCGATTTTTTTATACCGGTTTATGACCGATTTATGAACGATTTTGACCACATCAATTAATAATGATGTGATTTCTACCTGCATATAATAATTTTTGGAGAATATTACGTTAACAATATCGTTTATGAATATCAAGAATAATGGAGGTCCTAAATTTGAACTTTGTAGAACTCCGGATGTTGGCGAGAATCCATTAAACAGATAAGAACTAAATACTGTCAATAGCGAGTCAGTAAAACCGTATTGACATAATTTTTTCACTAAAATAAAAAAAATCTATACATTATACTATAAACTATAACTATAAAGTAACGAGTGAGCAACAAAATTCGTGATCGCAGTTGGCTAAACGTAAGGTAGTGGCGGTATATATGGCCCGGCGTGTAATATGGCCCAGTATTGCCTAATTTCAAATTTACCGCTAAATTCGAAATTTTTTAACCTTAGTAGTTTCTTTTCGACATCTTAAGCGACATCTGTGAATATAGTGGCATACTTCCGACTAATATGTGCGTTCCCGCCTCATTTCTATCCCAGCATGTGAATCGGTTGTAACATAGTAAGGTTAGGTGAAACATCTTTTTCTCAAAACAAGAGCTAATTTTACAGAACAAAAGTAAAATTTGAATGAACGGTACTTGAAGGTATGTACAGCACAATCGCATGTTCATTTGAAATGAATAACTATTCTAGAACTATTCTCCACGTATAATTCGTGTGTGCTACACTACCGGTAATATGGCCCAGATGCTAAGTTGGTTTTATGGCCCGGGCCATATTACCATCAGCTTCAAATTTTACAAATATTTTTCGAAATGATTTGTTTACAGTTGTCAAAATGGGGAAAACAAGTAGAAATCTGCGTAAACAGTGGAGTCAAAATAATTTAGAGACTGCTCTAGAAGCTGTTCGAGCTGGCGAAAGTCAAAGAAATGCAAGTGCACGATTTGAAATCCCCCGGCGTACTTTGAGAAGATACATTTCCAATGGCATTTCTACAAAACGTTTGGGTGGTCCTAGCGTGCTGACTTTAGATCAGGAAAAAGATTTTGTAAATAGGATCATTCGATTTTGCGATATTGGGTTGCCTCTAACGCCCACTTTGGTGCGGCATCAAGCCTTTCGGTGTTGTGAAATAAATAAAATAAAGCATAAGTTTAACAAAACTAAGGAGTGTGCAGGAAAATCCTGGCTGGCTCAGTTTTGTCGTCGCCATCCCAATTTGGCAAAAAGGAAGGCTCAGTTGATGAATCCAGCTCGGGCACAAAAACTGAACAAGACAATTGTGGATGACTATTTTAATAAGCTGGGCACTACTTTAGAAGAATTAAATATAATGGGCCAGCCTCATCGAATATATAATATGGATGAAAAAGGATGTAGGCTAACCATTCATCATCAGCAAAGTGTAATGGCCCAAAAAGGTGCTAAACGGATTCACATGGTAGCTCCAGAACACGCGGAAAATGTAACAGTGGTTGGCTGTGTCAATGCAATTGGAAACTGTATTCCACCAATGATCATTTTTAAAGGGAAACGTTTAAAACCAGAATTTAACGATAACCTTCCTCCAGGTTCACTGGTGCGAATGGCTCCAAAGGGATCAATGACAACCGAACTTTTCGTAGCTTTCATTCGTCACCTTGCTCGCTATAAAACAGAAGGACCTGTTTTATTAATTTTTGATGGAGCGTCGAGTCATCTGGACTACACCATTGTTGAAGCCGCAGATGAGCACATGATTACTTTATTTTGTTTGCCTTCAAATACAACACACGAATTACAACCGCTTGATAAAGCTGTGTATCGGTCATTTGAATCTAACTGGGATACACAGTTGTTAAGGTATTGGGACACACACCCTGAGAGGCACCTTAAGAAATCTCGTTTTAATATTATTTTATCAAAAGTTTGGCCCCTATGCATGACACCTGGTAACATTACTAACGGTTTTGAAGCAACGGGCATCTACCCGTTTAATCCAAATGCAATTCCTGAAGCAGCTTTTGCTCCGTCTTTGCCATCACAGTTGCCACAACCGCAGGTCCAACCTCTCCAAATCAACGTTGCAGAGAGATTAAACAGAAGTACTTCCGACTCTGATGACGATAGCGACATACCTTTAGCTATTTTGAAAAAACAACTCATTCACCAAGAAAACGGGGTTGATCTAGACAATACCCTGCATCAGTCGTTTCAAGAATTACTGCCAACACCTCTGAACAAGGTGCCTGACAACAAAAAATCACGACGTAAGGCATTGAACTATAAAGCCCAAAAAGTGACTAAAAATCTATTTAACCACGAAGAGCCATCGTGTTCCAGATCGCAATCAAAACCAAAGGAATCATGGTACTGTCCAGTGTGCCAAAGGGATGAACAGAAGGACATGCGCATTTATGTAATTTGTCAAACTTATTACCATGAAGAATGTGTTGGGTTAACTGTAGATGACACTGATGATTATGAATGTTATAGCTGTGTTTAAGTTTTATGTTAATCTGTTGTTTGTTTTCAATAGTTGCATTTATTTGTATTATGGGCCATATTTCCAGACCGGGTAGATAATATGGCCCAATGACTGTTTTTTTGTAAACATTTTTTTTACCCATTTTGCGTTTGAGTTTCTCAGAGATTATTTTTTTGTTGGAAGTTTAGATGTTATAGTTCAAGTTTTCACAAGAGTTGTTATTTTTGTAAATAAAGTTTTTGAGAAAAACATTTTTATTTTTAGGTGGGCCATATATACCGCCACTACCTTATATCGGTTTTTTAACGTTACTGTTTACAATTCACATTACTCGATAACTTTTTACACAATCGTATCGATCAAGAATCGACTCAAAATTTTGGATTCAGAGGCTCCTACGATCACGAATTTTGTTGCTCACTCGTTACATAATATATGTACATAAAGGTATATTAGGTACTTTATATTATATACGTATAAATAACAATTAACTGGCTTAGTTTTGTATGAAATATCACATCATTTTTGTTAATGAATTAGATGTAGATTAAAGCATGTGATAGAAGTACTGGAATTATCTTTTGTTAAGTCGTGTTCTTCTGATATTGATGTGATTTGAATATGTCTTGTGTAACTCTTTGAATAAAAGAGTCGTCAGTCTGTGGAAGGTTAAATGATAACCGTAAAAAAATGAGAAAACTTCGTTCAGACAGGCACAAAATTGAGTTTTCTAATGAATATCCAGACATAATCATTTGGGACGTTAATGACGTTCTTGAAGGGGCCTCCAAATGCTCTATTTCAGGTAGACAACAAAATTTGACTGGTATATTTGTGCCGTTTTCTGGATCTAGTAATAATAAATCTATCTTATAAAGGGTCTTCATAAACGACTCGTACATCATGTTACCTCTGAAAAATAATGAAATTTGTTTTCCAGAGGCACTGATATATGAAACATTTTTGTAACCACTGAACACGAGTAATCCCTATAATTCTTGATTAATTTATCAAACTTTTGTGATGTGTTGCCTTCCAAAGACCTTAAAATACTTGTGATTGTATATTATACATATATTAGTTTTTACTGTTCTAGAATTTCCGGAAGAATGTTAACTGTAGCAAATAACATTTAATTGAACAGTGGTAGTTTAATTGCGGAATTCCGTTATTTTTACATACATGACACCAAAACTAAGCAATAACTTAGATAAGCGATTTATAATTTTCTTTTTCTAAATACCTTCTCCACTTCCTTTCCTTTTCTGCCTTTCTGTGAATAACTCAATAATAGCTCTTCTCGAAACAATACTCATCCATTTAAAAATCTCTAAGTATAATTAGGATCCCGCACGTTTTTTCCTCTCCAATTATCCTTCTACATACCTGGACTTGTCAATAATACGCTGAACCTTGATCTTGTCGAGGGGCGGGCGTAGAAACCAAGGCGGAGTCTTCCTCCTACAACCTCCCAACAAGTTGGCTGTGAAAGCGACGTCGACTTGATTGATTCGCCTTTGCTGCCAAAATATTAAATACACCGTTCTGGGCCTACGATTTCCCACGGCCAATGGTTCAAAATCAAGATCGGACTGTGAAAGAAATCCCCACTCGACGAGATCCTCGAGACATCAATTAAGTATGAACTTCGCTTTTTGCTCGGACGGGCACTAATTTGCGATGGTCAGAATTTTTTTATTCTGCGAAAGTTGAGAACTTTTGAGTGGTGTGGAGACGTTTGATCACAGTGATTGGTGGTTTGATTGACGTATCGATTAATTCTATAATGGGTGTGGGCTTTTTTGCTGGATGATGATACTTGCAGTTTTTGTGGATATTATTCTTGGGTTTTTTGGTAATTTGGAGATGATGAGTGCATTAGGTTGATGATTTAAGATTGAAAATATCGCTTAACCCCTTCATCATAATTAGTACTTAAGTTTTGTTTCCTATTTATTGTTGCAATCATAGTTGCTTAATATACACGTATAATAATAGTGAAAGAAATATAATCACTTACTCTAAATTCGACAGTTATAGAACGGAGACTTAAAAAAAAAATTAGAACTGTGTTGATCATACTCATCGTATATCTGTCGTAAAAGATAATTAATAAATTGTGGTAGGTATAGGCTATTTTTTTATTATTTGCCCACCAGCTGTTGCTTTATGTTTGTTAAAACAAAATACCTTATAAATGGAAATTAATAAAAATGTTGGTAATAACTTGGATGACGTTTATTGTCAACTGTCAGTAACACGTCAGCTCGACAGCGTGTAACTGATTATTACTATTTTTGAGTAGCTAACCTAATTTTTGTTTGCACTGACAGAAAAAACACCAGCCATGTTGTCACTTGTATTTTCGATCGAGGTTGCCACATTAGTGAACAAATAAAAAAATGTACTACTGCTTATTTCCTACCTTCGCTATATATATTTTTTTTTTTAAGAGAATAAAATGAGAAATATTTTTAACTTTAATTTATCTGAAATTATACACTTGTCGTCGACTTAGTAGTATACCTACTTGGGTTTATTAAGCTTTTTCATTTGTTGATTTATTAGTTATTTTTCAGTGCAACTAACTATACATACATATTTTAGGTTACTCATTGTATAGTATATATTAAAAAATATTTTTAGAGTTTTTACTTTACATCTATTTACCAAGCTTGCGGAATGTTGGCATTATCACCACAGTTATATGTACCTACAATGTTAAATATATTGCAACGCTTCCGATTCTATATACTATCACCACGGTTTCGGAACTTATGTTATAAAAAATGCATAATAATTCATATTCTTTCTACAAAATGTAATGCCGATCTCTAATCGATCAAAAATAGAGAGGGCTTTTACAATTTTCGCGTTAAGAAATAAAATTTAAAAAAGTGGTTTGATTTTTTTTTAAACAATTTGTGTCATGAAGTCATTTTGTCCTTGGTAAAATCAAAAATGCTTTGATGTTGTTACACTTATAGCTTAAAAATATTTAAAAAATCACTCAGGCAAAATTTAAGAATTTTTTGAAAAAAAAAAAGTTATAGTGAGGGTTAAATAGATTATTTCACTACTAGCTGTAAAATGTACCTAATACAATTATATAGTTTGTAGAAGATTGTGTTTATGTATTTTATCCGAATGAGATATTATGATGGATTATAATTTTTAAGGTGTTACTGAAAAATAATATAATACTATAAGTAACTATATCTACGAAGCAACCTACTTGTCGAAACACAGATACAATGTGAAACATATCGCAACGCTTACGGTTATATATCACCACACTTACGATTTCAGATTTGTTAACGTTATGATGAATTAATGTAAGTCTAATCAAATGTAAAATAAAAAAGGCCGTAAAGAACATAATTATATATGTTATGCTAATATTTCAGTGGGGCATGTTAAGATATGTGTTTTGAAATAAAATTTGAAGTAAATATAAATATGCGAACAAATATAAGGAAAACGACTGAAGCAATTCCAATGGAATTTTGACAAAGAACAGGAAACACTTTTTATTCTGTTACTTTGAAAATCCTAGTGCTAGTAATTTTACAAAAAAAAAAACACAATCAAAAACCAGTCAAGTTTGGAAAAAATTGATGATTGAGACTCTTGATTGGGAATTAATGAAGGGCGTTATGCTGATTCCAGATCCGAAAACCAAAATTAATTTCGACCCTTGGTTTTACTTAAAATGGCACTTAAAAATAAATATTGAGAGAGTATTTCCAAAAGAGATAATGGGCGTAAACTCTTGTACTGATTCAACCAATCGTCTGTGAGTCTATCGGTACCTACTGTTTATTACGCCTAGCCATAAATTATTGAGATTCAGGCAACTTTTAATTGTTACCATCTTTATGATTAATATACAATGTGCTGTTTGTATCGGACTAACTATTATATTACTATCTTGTGGATTTGTAAATTGCCCACAGGTAGCTGTGAAAAAAACTGTTGTAAACCACCCTTCCGAATGATTATTATGTATAGGTAATCAAATTTTTGGTGATTTGAGCAAGAAGCAAAATATAAGAAGACATAATGAGAGAGGTCTATTTACAAGCACGTCGCCACTATAATATAACGAGTTTGGTTAGAGTAAGCTTTGGAATTGCGTTTTTGTTTACAGTGTATAGCTTGACTGATTAACAACTGTCCATGACTTGTAAACAGATAACATAACTTCAAAATTTTAGAGAAGCTGCAATATTATTAATAATTGTTATTATGCATCTTAAAGAAATGTTGGCAAGTGTTTCAGGGTATTATTAGGGTCCGACACGATTTGGGGGTTTGGGCTGCAATGTGCTGCAGGTATCTCCAGGATTCCTATTTCGGTTTTTGACAGAAGCATGTTGTATTCACCAATATTAATTTAAGAAGATTTTTGTGCGTTGGTTGGTAAAAAATTAAGACAAAAGTAAAGTGTATTCAGACCTTTGGGTGGTTAATATTTCTACATATCGGACATATTATGGTTTGGTTTTACACCTTTATTTCTTTAAAATGTAGAAATTAAAACACTCTTCCAAAGGATATGACGACCTGACCGTCTCTAACCAAATTTCTACAAATGTTTCTTGAGAATTTTACAATCCCTTAGAAGGACACAAAAGAGTTTCAGCAAATTAATTTTTGATGTTTTTTGTAAAGAGTTCTTTTTCTGATCCCATTAAAAACAGTTTGCAAAAAATCTTCAGTTATATTCCTCCTTGCATCGGCTATGGGTGCTATATACATGAATTTTAAATATGTGGCCAAAGGAAGAAATCACAAGAACTAGGGAACCCATTGTCAAAAGTATTTAAAAATCACAAACAGAAGTGGTACAGAAATACGAAATACGTAAATCGTATCGTAGAGGCCAGTTTGTTCTCGGTACACAGAAAAATGTGATTAGCATGCAAAAATATTTTAAATAATTTTTATTTACCTGTACGACGTGTCTTGCTCATTGGGTTTATAATAAGTATGTATTTACGTGTTGAAAGCGTTCTCTATGTTCTTGTACACAAAGTTGTGCTCTTTGTCTGACTCCATTAAAACCATTCTACAAAAGATTAATTCCGCATATCTCTAGAAAACAATATAACCTCAATGTTATGTAAACAATGTAGCTGAGGGAGTGATCATTGACTATGTACTGACTGTTGACATCTTACGACATGTTGTTGGTGATCCAGCTGTTAATTCAGGGAGTAGTTTCCTCTCTTCTGGATCAAAATCCATTAATAGGATCACTGAATAACTGCTGTCTACTGATGTTGACACTCCAGTTTCACTTGTTACTTTGCCATATTTCACACTAAAACTTGTTCTCAATGCGCAAATCTGAAAAGTAGGGTTATGTAGAAGTTTTTAACTCCTGCGTTTCAGAAGCAAAAGGCAAGCTCTTATTGGATCTGGGTCCGCATCACTAGGTTTCATTAAGAAAATGTAGAGCATAATAACGAATCAGCAACAAAATTCGTGAACTCTGAATCCAAAATTTTGAGTCGATTCTTGATCGATACGATTGTGTAAAATCTGATTTGAAATAAAAATCTGTTCTTTTGCAAAAGTTCACTCGAGTGGGACCCGTACAATCTTATTTTCACAATGCAACAAAAGTAAGAGGGATATAGTTCGACATAGATATATTTAAATTTTAATTTAAAAGTAAGAGGGATTTGGAAACATTCTATTCCGGATATCTGGGAAGAATTTCGAGCTGAATATCGTGATATGGACTCACACGGATCTGGTGCTGAGGGCAAGAGAGCGTAGGGTTGACACCATTTTGAACGTTGTGGGTTGCAGTTGTACAGTTTTGAGGAGACAATTCTCAATTCTCTATTGTACTGAGGGTTGGAAACCAGACAGTTTATAATAATATGAGAGGGTTGTTTCTAATTATACGAATAAGTTCCACACTTTGTGTTAAGTATTGTGACAGAGTATGTACTGGAGGGAAATGTTGCAGATATAAAGGTCAAGCAGCCCACATTAGAGAGTTTAACAAAGAAGAAGAAGCATGCCACCTAAATTCATGTATGTGAGTGAGGCTTCGCAGCAACTGCTGGAGATACTGAAGAACAAGGGACAGGATAATTTAGGTGGATGTCAAAATGGTGTAAAAATGACACTTATTGGATTTGTAGTGACTGAAAACACCCTTTGCATTAGGCTTGCTAGAGTAGGATCTGAAACTCAGAAGATTCTGGCTTGCAGCCTAAAGGATCCCAGGTGGATTTGGGGGAACCCTTATATTCTCTGATTATGGCAGGACCTGTATTACATCCTCTTATTTCAACATTATGCAGTTATAATGTCCTAACTTTCTTCTCTAAAACTTCGTTTTCAGTAAAGAAACATTGAGCAACTTTTGTGTTTCTGTTGATTGTTTCCGAAAATGTTTCTAAAAGTTCCCCAATATTTCCGAATATTTCTCATTGTTTCGGAAACAAATGTTGATTGTTCCCATTTGTCGTCGGTTTCCATTTCTAGCGGTAACATCAAAGGAAAAATCGACACGCGATAATAACACGTCTTCGTCCTCCATGTTGCTGCAACTTTTCACATCAGTGGAAACACTGAGTTGCGCTTTCTCAAGCTACAACTATAAGTGACTTTTAGTTGCTCAGATGGAAACACAAAGTTTATGTATGTTGCCAATTCCTCCGTGGTTGCCAAACATTTCCTAAACACGCGACAAAGGGAAACACAAAGTTCCTCAATGTTTGAAAGGCTTGAAAGGGACAACAGTTTTGACGCAGAAATTCAAATTTTTGACAGTCAGAGAAAATGGGTTAAAAGTTTGACAATTAATGTAAACAGTAAAGTAAAAGATCCGATATACGTTTAGCCAACTGCGATCACGAATTTTGTTGCTCACTCGTTATGTAAGTGTCTTTAGTGATATTTTAGTAAAACGTATTTTCCCTGCTGTAGCGACCGTCACTGCAACGTCCATAACAGCAATGCTTTGTAGCACCTTTCCGCGTCTTTTAATCACTTGCCATCTTGCTAGTTGCAATATTTAACTCAAATTACGACGAAACAACTTCCATTGACAAAGCAACAACGTTTCAAATATAAATTTCAATTTCAACACTTTGTCCGAATTTAGTGCTGGTTGCCTCATCTAAACTGAATTAAATGATAAGTTAGTTTTTGTAACAATTGCAATGTACACTGTTATAAAAATGCCCAACTTCCTCTAACCAGGTTTATTTATGAACGCTCGTTATAAACGTGCATAATTTGTTTGATGTGCCAACAACAATACGGCAATTGATTTTTATTTATATAGAAAAAATTGTACCGAACACATTGTTAGAGGGTAATGATAAAGTAATGATAAAGTTCTTTGGCATAATATTACAAAACGCTGAAAAAGGTAACTTGGGTAATACGGTTTTTAATTAAGTGATTTACCGTAATTCTTGACAAATGAGGGTTCCACTGAAAAAATATACGGTTCTATTTATTTTACTGATACAGAATAATCTACATCTTCAGCTTTGCGTATAACCGAAACTTTGTCCTAAAATAAAATTGTAGTCCTTGATTGCTGTCAAAGATCTCGGAGGACATACCCTTCCTGTTTTTATGGTCGGAGCGAGCGAGTGTCGAGGATTTCACGGTTTCTACAAATTTGGTAGTGAACAGGTACAAATACTATAATTAATAATATTTTCTATTATAAATGTTATAACAAGAAACTGTTTACAATAAAAATCTAACAGCTATTTATTATAAAGTGTCTTATAAGGCAAATAAGTCACGAAAGCTTGCTCGAGTTTTTCTTGAGTGACTTATTTGCTGTTAAGACACGTGTGTAATACATAGTTTTTATAATTTTTATTGGAGAATTTGTATTTTTCAAAAACGGTTTATGTATGTAATGCTTTGTTTCCTTATGGCATAAGGACATAAGGAGAAGGCTTATCTCAATTTTATATATTATTCATTTGCAGATTTTATGGATGATGTTGAGGAAGTATATTATTTTCATTATTATTTTGACATTATTCTTGACAATGAATATTAATATTACTTGGAATTGATGATTAAAATTTAGATAAAAAGATTCCATGTCATTACTAAGAAATGTATTATCTAACCTACTTATATTACTATTATACTTATATTACTATTATATTACTTATATTACTTATATTACTTACTACCTACTTATATACTAGCTGACCCGGCGAACTTCGTACCGCCTGAGAGTCAATAAGTGTTGTGTTAACTTATTAGGTAAATTAAATTTAGTTTTTAATCTACTGGCATTACCGGAACCAGTATAATTACGCAACGCCATGTTCATTTTTCTTGCTGTCATGTATTAGAGATAGTGTAGTATACGGATTCCATACAAAATGTATGAGAAAATGAATTCTATTAATTTTTTTCTTCGTAAATCTTTCCGATGTTTTAATACTAAAACTTAAAAATCATCGAAAGCTGTCAATCCGCTCTCGATATCATCAAAAAATTTGTTTGTGGAGTCCACGCGCGACAGAATCGATTTTCATTTTTAATGCCCGGTACGACAAATTTTGGTCGCCAGCGTTCTTTTTTATTGTCGTTCCCTGTACCAAGGGGGTTTCCCTGATCCCCCTGTACCAAGGGGCTATTGGGGGCAGAGACAAATCCAACAAATTAAAGATCGCAAAAATCGGTCTAGCCGTTCTTGTATTATAAACCCAGGCCCCCTGTCCATGTTTTAAGAATTATTCTGCTATTCGGGCCAAGGGCCCCCCTGGGCATTTAGTAGTTATTCTGCTATTATGGAATATATGCTATTATTATTAATAAATGGTGTAACTAACCCGACTTTGTTTTATATAGATAGACTAGCTAACCCGACAGACGTTGTCCTGTCAAAATTTCATTAAATTTGTTTTTGTACAAATTGCGAAACAACACAAAAGTAAAAACAAATGTAATTTTATTTTAATATATGCCGGAATGCGTTTTTCCAAATTTTTCTCCAGATCTTCCCTATTATTTTAAAGTGAAAACATTCAATCGAATTGTTTCTATCCTGGGAGCATAACGTATAAAAGAAAAAAGAATCCACCAAATAATTATGTCGTTCCTATCATCAGTTATGATCGAGAGTGCATACAAATATTATGAAAACTTTTCTAGGACCATAACGAATAAAACAAAACAAAAATTACAGATATCCGTCGTTCGAATCGTGAGAAAAGCAGTTTCCTTTTTCCGAATTTTCTAATTTTCCGGGCAGATTTTCCAATTTTTATTGCCCTAAAAACCTTATCTGGACTATTACGAATATTAAAAAAATTATGGGTCTAGCCGTTTTCAAGTTATGCGCTTACCAACAAACCGCATTTCATTTTTATTATATGTATGGATTCGTTGAGATCCGCATCATTAATTTGAGAACAGCTGGACCGATTTAGCATTTTTTTTCTTTAGAATATTTCTAGTGGTCCAGGTAAGTTTTTACGGAAAGAAAGATAGGAAAAGTTGCCCGGAAAACAGTTTCTCCGGAATTTTTCAATCTTCCATTTTTTCTTCCGTTGGAACCCTACTTGTAGTAATTATGAATAATATGTAAAAAGTAGGAGGAGGAGAATATTTATTATGAACACACACGCACACCGACAACCGCGCCACCTACCTGGTCCAACTGTAGCCAAGAACCATGACTCCATAAATACAAAAAAAAAATATATCAAAATCGGTCAGAAAATAATCGACCAACTGTAGCTAAAAACCATCCAGGTGACTCAATAAATTAATATTAAAAAAATCATCAAGATTCTGTCAGAAAATTAAAAAAGGATTCCTAGATCTCGACAACAGCGCCACCTACCGGGTCCAACTGTAGCTAAGAACCATCCAGGGATCCACACAAACACACACAAAAATTTCATCAAAATCGATCAAACCGTTAGTAGGAGGAGAAGTATTACGAACACACGCACACCGGAATTTTATATATTGCTAGCTAACCCGGCGAATTTTGTACCACCTCAGAATCAATCCATGCCCCCCTCCCCTGGGCCCCTATATCCATGTTTAAATAGTTATTTTGCTATTCGGGGCGGAAACAAATCTAACAAATCAAATCAAATTAGTCAAAAGTATGGAATGGGCGGTTTATCTCCGTAAATATGAATTTTAAGACAAAATGTCTTTGATAAAAATTGTTTACTAATTATTCTCCGTTTCTTAACCTGATCGTTGTTTTAATATGTCAACGCATTTCCATGGAAACGTAACTGATTTTTGTTTTTTGAATGGCAACCTAGTAATTTTTTTGCTGATTTTGGTTTCTCTATTTTTATTGAAATGACCTGGTATTTTTTTGTGTAGTTTGTTAACAAAATTTCACTTTATTCAATAAAATAATTTTGAACTTAAATTATATGTTCAAACTGAAGACCCCCTGCAGCTTGGCAGTAACCCAATCTGTCATAAAAATTGCCTATCGAATTCTGTAGCCAGTTAGTAGTCGCGTCAATAAATACATAACAGTCAATCGTTGGAAGTCCTCAAGAACAGCTCCAATTTTAATGATTTTTTTTGTTGAATGTTTGTTTTTATATATTATTTAAAATCAGAAGCCTTTTGAAGTGGGGAAATAATTATTTATATTGTTTAAACATTATTTATTATTAAATTTATATAAAAAAATCAGTTTTTCATACAATATTTATTCTACAAATAATATACGAAAGTAACTTACAAAATTGTTATGAATTGTGGATTATTTATTTTAAATATTTATAAAGAAATAATTGAAAATTGTTCATCAATAAAATTTGATAATTTCTCTTGATTTCCATGGGATTCCCTAATCAGATCCCGACTTTTTAACAATGGAACCACCTCAAGAGCATACCCTTTTAAATAAAAGAAGAATTTTGAAAATCGGTCCACAATTGACGAAGAAATTGGTGAACATACAGGAAGTCGGTTAATAAAAGGGAGCGAAAATTTGAGGATCTTTCTCGATTTCCATGGGATTCCCTGGTCAGATCCTGATTTTCTGATAATGAAACCACCTTAAGAGTATACCCTTTCACATAAAAGAATAATTTTGTAAATCGGTCCACAATTGACGAAGAAATCGATGGATATACATGAACTCGATTAATAAAAGGGAGCTAGATAAATTTCATACATATTGTTTAAATAATATTAATAGTTATATCCCCGCTTCAAAAGGTTTCTGATTATAAATAATATATAAAAAAACAAAAATTAAAAAAAGAAACATCAAAATCGGAGCTGTTTCTGAGGACTTCCGAGAAAAAGACTTCATTGACTCGACTATAGGTGGTATTTCTGCGATTCCATGTCTGATTTTGACTTCTAGATCTTCCAAATTTTGGGGTTTTTCTTTGTAAACTTTAGTTTTTAAATGACCCCAGAGGAAAAAATCTAAGGGGATTAAATCGGGGGACCTAGCAGGCCATTCAATAGGCCCCCGACTTCCTATCCAACGACCTGGAAAAATGTTATCCAGAAATAGGCGAACATCAACCCCATAATGAGACGGAGCGCCGGCGCCGTCTTGCTAAAACCAATATCGAGTACAATGTGATCACGCAATGGGAGTGGGTATCTATCCGCAATTAAATTCCCATCATTGAAATATGGGTCTATTATGTGCTGCCCAATGATGCCAGCCCATACATTAAGTTTTTGAGGGTGCTGTGTATAGTATCGACTAGTATCGACAGTTGTGTCTGTTCACAAATCCATTGAGACAAAACTACTATTAGAAAACTACTATTTCGGTTCTGCTCCTATAATTTTGAAATAATTTTAAGTACTGTGTAAAAGTATGTTAATTCCAAATAAATTATTAATTAATTCCAAGTGATGCTGTAATATTACTCTCTTACTTTAAAATTTGAAAGTAGAACATAATATAATAGCAGTTTAATTTATGTGTTAAAAATTTATCAAGAAATGCCTAGTACAGGCTGCTAAAAAAGCTTTATATAAGCTGCATAACGAATAGTAGATTGTTTTATTAGGAGTAAAAGTGGGACTTTTCTCCGAATAAAACATGCAATTTTTTCGAAAATCGTCCACGAAATACAAATTTGACAGTTTACTAACCTCAATGACATAATAAAATAGCTGTTACTGCTTATTGACGTATGCAATGTCACGTTTTTCTGACGTTTGAAGAAAAATATTTTTAATAACTACGCGTGACCCATAATCCTTATTTTCATTTTGGTGATCAATAAAGTTAATTAATAGCAGATTTTACGAAATTTAAACCTGAGTCAACGAGACGCCATTGCTTGTCCCCGATTCTGACGTCTATCAAATCTGAAATTTAAAAAGAGGCAATTATTTTTGTTTCCAAGGGTCAGTGTTACCTACTCTGGAATCACCCAGTGGTATTGTTTTTAATAATTTCTTGTCACTATACCATTATTTTTCACGGTTTGTGAACATTGAATCAGTCAGAAAGTAGGTTTTGGTTGGTTTTATTATTATAGATAATAAATACGTTATTTTATGAGACAACACCTACGTGAAATTAACCTACGCAAACACTAATCATACCGTCAACACATAAAAATAATGGGGCATGACTAATAAATTAAATGTTTGCTTGGATGTAAAGTTTGCTCCCATTCAAAATTACGATATACTCGGTTACGCTGCACTTTTCAAATATTTCATATCGACGAACATTCCATTGGGGAAAGACTAAAAAGGAGGCAGAGAAATGGAATGTAATCATCTGAAAAATGTGAAATAATTTCAGAAGCTAAAGAATGCTTTAATAATGAAGATACGGTCGAGGTAGAAAATAATTTAAATACTTACGGGAGTTTAATCTTGATTTAAAAAATAAAACGACCAAATAATCAATACGTATTTATTACATAATGTAATGAAGGTGTACATAAATAAGATAATATTCCTTAAAAGTACTTCAGTCGTTTAGTAAAAAACCGTCAGATTGTAAAGAATCTTTTAACATGTAATAAAACTGAACCTGACTCTTTTCGTTCAAATATAATATTTTATCAAAAATTAAATCCACGGTTGGATTTCTAACAAACGTAAAGATATAAACATTAACAAAAGTTGCCATCAAGAACTGACAATCAAACCTATCCATAATACCGCCATGACCGGGAATAACATCCCCAAAATCCTTAACTTTAAAAGCTCTTTTGAAGCCGGAAGCACAAAATCCGCCAAAAGGAGCGATAATGCTGGCAAAGAAGGAAAGCGCCAGAAAATGGTACGTAAATGAATAAAAATTAATAGAAAAAAATGGCAAGATAGAATATTCTGTCGGAGTAAACAAATAATTAAGGGTGCAGTTTGTACTCATTGTTAAGCTACCTTCAATCACATGATATTCAATAGGACAAACAAAATACTTGTACTGGCACATAACGTTCGATAAAATAAATCCTGAAATAAACGTCCCTACTATGCCCCCTATAAAACCCTCCCATGTTTTTTTAGGGGACACTTCAATTAGGGGCGTTTTTCCCCACAGCCGCCCAAATACGTATGCAAAAATATCATTCAGTGTAACAAGTGAGACAGAAAGAATCAACCAAATCAGACCATTGAACATGTTTGCAATTATCATGTACGACTGCAGAACAATTATTATCAACAATGTGTGCGTCCAAGCCAAGATTCTAAACTGCTGCAGGTGGTATTTCCGAACTAAATTCATTACAAAAATAACAATACCGATGAAATAAATACAAAAAGAAATAAATCGGTGATATTTCACTACGATTTTTAAATAGTGAAGGTCTTTGTATGAATCCTGGAAGTATGGAGCTATCGTTTCAATCGACAGAAAATAATTCGCTGCTAACAAAAAATACCAACTTAGAGATCTGAAATACGGTAAACTTGGAGGGACCTTGTTACTGTTATAGCCTATGGTGAGAATTTCTTTAAAACATAAAACTTGGACGATAAAGGCACATAGAATTAACATTATAGGACCCATATAGATTAAAAATAAAAATCCAGAAATCATAATTGTGCCGAAAGTCACTCGTTTCATTACATTGCTGAAATGTTGCAGTAGTGGTTTGCTTGGCTTAGGACGGGGTGGTTCCGTGCGAAGTGGACTCTTCTTTTTCTGAAACAAACAATTTAATGTTAAAAACTCTCGTGACTCACATCACAAGGTATACTAAAATTTAAAAAGTTCAGTTCTGCAATTTACTGGTGAAAATGATTGAAAGGGTGTTATGGAAGTCCTAGCAAAAAATTTTACCACAAGTAGAACTTGTCAAAATAAATGTTTTTTCTATTTACCACTTTGCTGGAATCCGCAATTTTTTTAAACATTTTTTCTAACCCGTTATTTGACACTCATGAGTTCATAAACTTGAACGAATGAGGAAGTTTTTGTGCAATCGACTTTTTTTCGGACAAAAATGTGTCGTTTCGATAACAGTCTTCAATCGAGTGTCGCGCTATGCGTTATGCCTCTGCTCGATTCTTAAGCAAATCCTAATAATATTTTGTTAATTAAGCGATAGGTAATGCAAACGCCGCCTCTCTGTACATGAAACGTTTTACAAATCCAGAAAATCCAACGTCAGCTGCTTTTCTGAGAACAGTGCAACGTTTGTGATTATTTCGGACGTCCCAGATGTATGTAATCTGAAATTTTGGATGCTATTGAGGAAGAGCCAAACTTGAGTATTCGAAGATGTGTTCTAAGTATGTCCGTGTGTCAACTTTTATTGCTTACCGCACGTTACACGAAAAGGGACTGCATCCCTATGTATGTTAGAGAGTTTATTATTAGTAACCTACTTCAACGTGTGCATATTAAGTTAGTACGTGTTTCTTTTTATCGAAGCACATGGAGTTCATAGGCGGGTATTGGTTTTAGGTGTCAAACTAATCTTAATTTTAACTGTGACGTGCAACGTTTGCTAAAAAAATTATAGATAAAAAAATTCTTTTGAAAAGTTCTACTTGGGGTTAGATTTTTTGCTAGGATTTCCATGACACGCTGTATACAGAGTGAACATAAAGTTCCGCACAAAATTCATAATTTAGTTATGTAATGTTCTTGCGAAAAACGCTCGAACAGGTTGATTTTTGTTTTCAAGTTGCCATTTGTTGATGTAAAAATTTTGATGATGACGTCATCTGTTTTTGTTTGTGACACGGTCGTCAATTTTTTTAAATGGCAACCCCCAACTTTTTTTTGGGTTTTAGATGCACTTTCCAATTCTCTATTCAACAAGAGTAAAAAAGTGATACCTTGCATAACTTTTTTTTTTGAAAAAATTACAAATTTTACTTCAAAAAATAAAAAAAAAAATCCTGGAAAAAGTACTATTTCACTTCGAATTTGTGGTGAAATGGCGCAGATTAATCCCATGTGAGTTAAGTGATTGAACAAGATGTTCAAAGCGCTAAAAAACATCTGAGAATGTGTCGAATAGTTGGCGGGTGGCAATTTGAGCACTTGCGTAAAATTTTATTGAATGGTTTTTCATTTTTGTTTGTTTGCCTTCCAAATTTATTGTTTTTTTTTTCAAGAAATAATTTTTTTATTTTTGATGTAAAACAAATTTTTTTCAAAAAAAAAGCTATGCAAAGTGGCCATTTTTTACGCTTGTTGAATAGAGAATTAAAAAGTGTATTTAAAACACAAAAAAATTGGGGGTTGCCATTTAAAAAAAATTATGACGGTGTCATAGTTCAAAAACAGATGACGTCATCAACAAAAAATTTATGTCTAAAGATGGAAATTTAAAAACAAAAATCGACCTGTTCGAGCGTTTTTTTCAAAAACAGTATATAACTAAATTATGAATTTTGTGCGGAACTTGATGTTCACTCTGTATATAGAATAACACGTAAGTATTTTTTCCAATTAATTATTTTGCAAACGATATTTACGACTATTTTATTCATAAACATCAATGGAGCTTGAGATAATAAGTCATTCTAGCATACTCAAATGCAGTAAAAAAAGTCTAATTTCTTACCTACATAGTCACTCCTTCAATTAAAAAATGGCATTGAATATCTTTGTAAATCTAATCTAATTCAAACGCGTTGCTAAACAAGAATTTATGCTGTATCATATTTGGTAAATGAACCAGTCAATCACCCATAGTGAATTATCCTTGTTAATTTCATATTTTTAGCCAGATTTGTGGTTCCAGTGCACTATTCATCACTTGACTGAAGACGTGACTGGAAGAATCGAAGGTCCGCGTGTTAAGATTTTTTACTGGCTCTTCATATTGGATGAATCATATTGGATCAAGGAACGGTTCTTTGATCCAAACTTAGTGAATCATAGAAAGTTACAAGTGTAAATGAGTCTTACAATTAGCAATCTTTGGTTTATTGGTTAAAAGGTAAAATTTACAAAATTCAAAAAGGTAAAAAAGCAATAGAAATTTAAAACATTTTTTACCGTATATTAACTTATGTTTGGGCCAAACCTCAGCTTTGAAATTTTTGTCAACATACCTGAACCATACTTCTCTGGATTTCAACAGCTACATATTTTGATATCATATTCAAAATGGCTTTAAAATAAAATAAAATCATTTTTATCAATAGTATATTGGACCCAGCCAATAAACTGATTGAAGCTGTTGTTCGAAAGCAGCTGAGAATGAACAGAACACTCATCTAGATCTACAATGAATATACTCCTATATCGTCATGTTATTACATAAAGCTCATGAAGTCTTCAAAATTAGCGACAATTAGCAATGAATATCAAGATCGTTAGGTCGTTAGACCTCGTCATATATGTAATCACACGAGTTGCTGCAATATGCTCGAGACCGACACTGAAAAAATATTAATTAATTTTTTTTTTACTTCGCAAACTGTAAACCGCTTATGACAGTTGTTCATCCGTGAAAGGTAGCTTGATCTTTACACACGATATGGTAGAAAATGTGTTAAAAACATTACAAAACACTGGGCGGTTAAAAATATAAAAAAAAATCGGTTCTATCTCTAAATAAGTTTTTGCAACAAAATGCAAAAAAATATTTTTAAAAATAGTTCTCCATTTAATGGAAAAATTTAATATTTAGTTTACAATCGTTACAGCTCCATCTATTATCTACTGCAAAAGTTCATGTCAAAAGTCAATCAAACGAATACACAGAATAGAATGATTAAATCCATGTTTGGATAATAGTATATTATTATGATAAGAGTTTAGGGCACGACGAGTGTAGCGAGTGCGACAAAATGCCTTATAAACGAGTTATACATACATTTTATACAAAATAATCAAATTTCAAAATCTAGGGAATTTCGCAGCGGTTGACCACGTTTGCGAGGTGCATTAACGGCGGCTATGAAAAAGAATTAATTTGAAACGTCAATGAATGAGTTCTGAAGTTGTTTAATGTACGCCCCCAGAAATACGAAAATAGGCGAAAATAGGATGGGCCATGTGCTACCTTCAGTCACGCGAGGTATACACTGACGAACGCTATATCTTTCTGGCCCTAGAAAATCTCAATCTCCCCATCCAAAAAATGATTACAATCAAATCCCGCCGCACAAACAAGTGGATCCCCTTATCCGCGCCATCACTGACCGGAGACACAAACACCCTCAACCATTTCCTGACCCACGGCATCACAATTATAGTAGCATCACAGTCTTCGGCAAGCGCCATCAGTGCACTTGTATGTGTTACCAGTTTGACCAGAACTAGGCAGAATGACCCAACAAATTCGCGTGCCCCAAAAGCATGTAAACCCACCACCAAACAAGTGCCAACAATAGTAATGCCAATTCCCATCGACAGCTGTTGACCAGCCACTTGGACTTGACAGCGAAGTATTATAGGATTGCCTAATTTGAGAACTGTTCTGCTGATTCCGTAGACATCGCGAGCGTTAGAGTATTTTAAGTTTGTTATATATTTTACAATCTGATCCGAACTAGTAGGGGTTTGAACTATTTGGAACGCTTGTAAATTTATCAGTGATGTTTTGAATAGAAGTTTTGAAGAAAGTAAGATAATCTTCTGTCCCGATTTGATTTACTATAGATGATTTTTTGTTCACCCTATTAGAATTAATCAGTTTCCAAGCTGATTTTTGTATATTATTGGATTCCTTTATGTAGTTGTCATAGTGTAAGCGTTTAGCTGTAACTAATGCTGCTTTATTTTTTTTCTATAACCAAGATATAACTCATAATTATTTTTATGCATTGACACAGAGTCAACGACATACAGGGCTTTTTTTTTTTCATTCTTTGTAGGCTCGGATTGTACCAAGCCTGGCGATACTTTAGCTTGTTGAGGTTTAAAGTTTTCTCTGGGAATGCCATATTATAACTTAAACTATTTAAATAGTTTAAGAACTATTCTTTTGCTTTTACGGTGAAGGTGCGTACGTTAATACTACTTGTTGCCTGTTCGCCTTCAGTTAAGATTTTTACAATTATTGCTTTGTGGTCCGAGATGTGAGGTTCTGCAACCTTAGCCGTAATATCTGCTTCCCTTATGTTAGTAAAACAATAATTGTCTATCCTGGTGCTTGAGACCGGAGTGACTCTAGTATCCACGTTAACCCTAGAGGTCAAATTATGCGACATTAACATGTTGCTGCAAGTCACCATGTTCCGATCTGAATTGTTTTTAAAGTTTGAATTAAAATCGCCCACGCAGCAGAGTTTATATTGTTGGCCAATAGTATTTAGCATCATCTCAAGTGCGTCAAAGAATATATCTAATTTACCAGTTGGGGATCGATACAAAGCAATAACCTTGCGTTTAGTCAATTTAATAGCACAAAACTCACCGTCGACTTCGGAAGTCCACAGTAGCCCTCGTCCAAAAAAAAAATAACTCCTGAAGAGATACAAAATCTTCAAGAAATTTTCGAAAACACAACAAGAATTTCTATACTCTTTCACAACAAGCTGATCTCTCATATTCAAGTCGGAGAATTTGCATATATATGTATCCTTATCGTTTGACCAGTGTTATGAAAAACGGCAACAATTTTTTCGATGCTTCCTTACCAACATGAATCTGAAATCCCCAATTTTTATACAGAAACGCCACTTAAGCCACAAAAGATCGGCGTATATTGGTAGATTTAAGCAGACGACGGTTTTTTTTCCAGCAGGATGGCGCAACCCCTCATGCGGTGCGCGAACTATAGATTTACTCCAAGAATTTTTCGATGATAGTTTCATTTGTGGAAATGCACCAATTATATGTCCTCCCAGGTCTTGTAATTTGACTCATCTGGATTTTCTTTTGTGGCCGCACCTTAAAAATTCAATCTTTAAAGCTCCGGTAACCAGTTTGGAAAGCTTGCCCAAAAAATTACTGAAAAATGTAAAGAGGTGAACAATTCGCCAGAATTTTTATAGCGGGTGATTAATGGTGTGAAAAGAAGAGCTCGGTTATGTTTGCAAGAAGGTCACTTTCAGCATTTATTATGAATAATTATTTAAATAAACGTTTATTTTCATTCTAACAACCCTCGAAATTATTAAATAATTAAATAAGTAAGGTTATGGTTAGGTTTTCTGGCTGACGTTTCAAACTGACAGCTATAGGTAAGCAGACGCAACAATTCGGCGGGTACCTACGTTCAAATTCCAAGGCTTACGTAGAATGGAGTTGTTTCATTTCAGTGGGTGTTGAAGTAATCCTGGGAGTATTGCTAATCTTGCTTGAATTCTCGCTTGATTTTGACGAAATTAATATTAAGTGTTGGAAAAATTCAAATGAAACGCTGTCTTCCCCAAATTAATAATGTCGTCGTAGCTAATGTCAATATTAAAGTGTCAAAAATTGACGTTTGAGTTTTTTAGTTATTTTACACTTGAATGAAAAACATTCATGATTGAAAGTTATTTTCGCAACAGGCGAAGAGGAGAATGGTCTTATTCCAGTCATGACTGTTTAGAAGAATTTCAAACCAAAAATTCAGTGTATAATTATTTCGTGAGTCTGGATCCTTAACGAGAAACCCGGAAATGGATGGCCAACAAAAAGAATTGCACAGGTGCTTGATGAAGTTGAATAAATTATGGTGGAGGAAACTCGAACTTGCCTTCGCCCATCTTTGTGTTGAGACGTGCTGGACCATTCTCAAAAAGGACCTAAATTTATACCCATACCGCATGACATCCGTGCCTGAACTCCTGCCACTTGATTGAGAATACACGTTCAATGTTTGTAATTTTTACCAAAGCAATCTTTAGCAGATATTTGAACACCCGATATAATGCTAGTCGAAGCAAGAAGATCCATCTTTATAAAACCTTTACATTAGATTTCAAAATCTCACATAAAAAATAGACAATCTATAAACAAAAATAAAATGGATCTAAAAACCATTTTATTATTCTTATGAAATTTCATCGGAATGGAAATTTTCTAATGACTTCTATGGTAAATAATATATTGGACCAAGTAATACAAGATGTTTTCTTACAGAATTTAAAAAAAAGAACATTTGGACATTTTCAAACTTTAAATTTTAAAAACTGCAGTATTTCAACTATCTATACAGGAGGGTCCCGATATATACTGCCAAAAAAATACAGTAATAAAGTGACGAAGTAGAACTTAAATACAAAAAAAGTTTCCAGTAAAAGTCTTTTTGTTTTCCAGATAAAAATTATTGAAAATTTAGTCCAAATTTCCTGTACGCTAGGGATTAAAAAGGTAGATCTGGTTGCTTTGCAACAATAATTGCAATTTCTTTAGCAACGGCACCTGTGATATCTATGACATTACTACAGAGCGTACAGCGTTTTCAATAAATGTCATAAATTTTACTCAATTTGTCAGATTTGTCACAAACGATACAGGTATGGTTGTCATCCTTACAAACACTAACAATTAATTCCTGATTATGTATTTTTGTGGTCAGTAGCGTTCAGTGAGTGTGGATAAAGGTTAATTTATTCCCATTATTTTGGACCTAACAAAAAGGGGTTTTCCAGACTCGTGGTATCCTTCTAATGTTCCAGATTTTTTTTGGCAGGTTATATCGGCACCACCCTGTATATATAAAATCCAAATATCACTCACTGATTGACTCATCACGAAATCTCCGAATCGATCGAAGCGATTGCAATCAAACTTTGCAGGCTTACTTATTTTACCACGTAGGCGCTCACTAGGAAACGGTTTTTCAAAATTCCATTCCAAAGGGGGGTAACGGGACGGGAGAGTTAATCCCTAAATCTACTAAACCGATTGCAATGGAATTTTGCACACTTCCTTCTTTTACCACGTAGTCGTTCACTAAGAAGTGGTTTTTCAAAATTCCATTCCTAAGGGGGATACCAACGTGAGGGGGTTAATCTCTAGATCCAATGAACCGATTGCAATGAAATTTTACACACTTACTTATTTTACCACGTACTATCCATTTTTTTTATAAACAATTGTCAATGTCAAAATGCAATTAAAGACCAGGCTGTATCATCTAAAAATATGTCCTTCCGTACCGAGCTTTATAGTAGACACTATTGAGGTTATGTTCATAGATGCCAAAGTGGTTGACGACTTGTCGTGCATGTCACCACGACGGAATAAATGTCAGAATTTGACATTCAGGTTGACCAACCAAAAATTACTGTTGCTTATACCAACATGACCACATTTTGACAATTGTTTATAAAAAAAATGGATAATAGGTGCTCACTAAGAAATGGTTTTTCAAAATTATTAAAGTATTAAATAAAATAATTTAAAAAATCACCGTGCGAAGCGGGGACGGGTCATCTAGTTACTAATAAATCCCAAACCAATAACGCTTCTTTGAAAAATTGAAATACACAGGGATGGAATAAAATTAGAAATTTTGTAAAAGTACATGAAACAAGAATGAACAGATAAAACACAATATTTATAAAGAATATTTTATACAATTACAGGCTGTAAAAGAGATAAAAATTCTGAGATATGAGGAAGAATTTTTATATTATCTATCTAGCCATCATGGAAAAAAGTTAGAAGACAAATAATATTTTATTTTTCGATATCCACTAATGGTCACACACTTATTCCAAGGTTTTTTGAATAAAGCTATACCTTCAAAAAAAAAAAATATTTCGGAAGGTATTTCATAAACGCCCCGCCGCTTTTTTCAGGCATTCATCCGAGAGATAATAGTCACACGGTGCCAAGTCCGGACTGTAAGGTGGATTAAAATTTAAATATATCTGTAAGGTGGATGTTTCATCTCTATAAAGTAGGACTCGTTTATTACTTCTCGAACTATGGACTCGGCAATTGTCACCAAGCAGCATAATCTTTAACTCAAGAGTTCAGTGCCATTTGTGCAGAATGGCATTTTTCAACTTTTTGATTGTTTCCTTATAGACTTCTCCTGGTATTGTAGAGCCTTTTTTCATGTATTCAATCAATAAGATTCCTTCCGTATCCTAAAACACCGTCGCCATTAAGTTTCCTGATGATTTCTATTATGTTCTTGCTTTTTTTGGCGGAGGAGATTCCTCATGGACCAACTGCATGGATTCCTGTTTTTTATCCTGCCAAAAACCCCAAGTTTGTTAGCGACACAACTTTTGTTCTTGGGTAAGCAATTTGGGAATCCAATGCGCTAACACCTTATTGATTTCTAAATCTTCGTGTAAGTAAAACACTGTGATGACTTCTGATATCCCAACTTCGGCGCCAATTATTGAAATCCCCATTTTTCGATTGGCCAAGACCAATTCCTGAACTTTCTTGATGTTTTCCTTGGTTCTCGCTTCAACAGGCCTTCCACATCTTGGGTCATCTCGAATTGATTCCCTACCCCATCGAAATTGCTAAGACCAAAATTTTACCGTAAAATATGACGGCACAACTTCGCCATACCCTGAGATGAATATCTTTGAGTCCACTTCCTTCCTTCGTCAAGAAATTGGTCACAGCTACTTGACAGCAAAAACTTGAGATCGTCCCTTGTTTTCATCATGGCTAGATAGAGAATATATTAAATGATTCATACATCATGTTGCCTTTAGAAAACAAAATTTATATGTACAAAATGATTTGCATCTAGTTAACTTTGGAATTTTTTACATGTAAATTTCTCTGCGTCACTTTTTTTTGCATTTGCTAATTCTGTCAATAACGCGTTGATTGTCAATTGATAAACGTCCATTAATTAAATTCAACAGTATTTTATTTACTTGAACAAAAAGCGAGTAAAATGTGCAGTTTGGAAGAAAGTTTATTATCGAGATCTATTTCAGAAGCGGAGAAACTGTCTTGCAACATCATGTCCGTGAAATTAGAAACATTTTAGAGAACGGGAAGCGTATTGAAAGGAAAATCTACTGGAAGGCCGCAAACTAACCAAAATGTCGTTGAACAAGTGGAAGCGCTTGTTGAAGAGAATCCTCATTCGTCGTTACGTCGTCATACGTCGTTTACCAGCTCGAACTGATGTGTCCTTTGACATTGCTCGACGAATTCTGAAAACCCGTTTCCAGATGCATCCCTTCAGCTCGTTCTAATGCTACTAATATAATGTAAACTAACCAATTTGGGTGGTATTGAGACATTATGTTGTCCAGGTCTTCAGCCACGAGTTTTCATCCAAGCAAGCTTGTTCGTATGTTTGCTGTTTAGGTTAGAAACCTAGTGAAAACATTGAACCCAAAAATCACTAGAAATACACTGGCGAGCATAAAATACGGGTCATCAGCATTTTTTTTTTAAATGTAAATTCTATTATGTCGATTTTTTCTATTGCTGCTACTGGCCTTTAACTTCTATGTTTTTGAACATTATGTACGAGACAGAAATAGTTTCCATCTTACTCTTTTTTCGATTTTATAAAAATCACCAATCTACCACCTTTTTTGGTTGCTCTTTGCCATTTTAAATTTTTTTCTCATTTCTGTACACATACCTGGTGCTCGTAAACACCTTGTTTACAAATTCTCTGCACTACAATGTCTGTCTATTTTGGGATATATCGGCTAGAATTGTGGCGACTCTAAAAAATGGTGAGGGGCAACGTTTGAACACCAGAAGATTTATCTTCCAACGTTATCAAGAGACAGGTCTTTTAACAAAGAGAGCAGGATATGGACGTGGAAGCGCAAGAACAGCAAAAGATGATCGGTTTGTTGTTTTAGCATCGCTATGAAATCGCGCATTAACGGCAGTTGATGAATATTAGCAAATGGACTGTTCGAAGAAGACTTCATTGTACAGAATTATCTTCTCGCACCAGGGCTATAGGACCGCCGCTCACTAGTGCCTACTCTGTTGCAATATTGAATTTTGCTCGGGAGTATTTGGCATAGAGTCGTGAAGACTGGGGAAGAATTCTTTTCTCAGACGAATCCCATTTCTACCTTACTGGGTCTGACAGGCGTGTTCGTGTCTGGAGAAGACGTGGCGATAGATATTCTCAAGCTTGTATGGCCGAGCGACTTCCTTTTCGTGGAGGTTCCGTTATGGTTTGGGCTGGAATCTCTTTGGAGGGACACATAGAGTTAGCTGTTGTTGCAAATAGGGCACTGAATGCACATAGGTACATTGAAGAAATTCTACAACGTCATGTAGTATCGTATATGGAATTTCTAGGAGATGAAGCGGTATTTTTGCAATATTGTGACGCATGAGAACGGTTATAAATGCAAGAGAAGGTAATACTCAATACTAATGTTAACATTTTCAAATTTCTTTAGAACAGGCTGTTGCTTATTGGGGAAACTTATTATAATTTTGTTAAATTGTTAAATACAAAGAAAGATATTGGCTAACCCCCATGTTGTTCTGCTCCCCGAGAGTTCTTGAACAGGAGAAATTAACATGGGCCAGGGGCAAAAGGGTTGAACTTGACCATCATCTAAAAATCGCTTAAATCCAGGTGACCCGTATTTTATGCTCGCCAGTGTACATCATAATTGAGATGAATCTTAATTTTTTAGATTATAACTATCTTCGTAAAGCGGCATTTTTTATTTTACATGAAAAATGCACAGGCGACTAGATGCAAATCATTTTGTAACACCTTGTATAGTTGTCCGGAGAATTTTGACATACAAGGCTTTCTAGATGTATGAATCATTTATGAAGACCTGTATAATATAAATCAATTTTAGATATTGTTTGCAGAGCGAAAAAAAATCATTGTTACAGGGTGATTTTTTTAAAACGATCCACCCTCAATATCTAGAAAACAAAAATGTTATGTGCAAAATGCCGAAACCAGTCAATTTCGGTTGTGAGGGGGACACTTAATTAGTGCAGTTTTAGACTCGCAGGTGCACCTCCTTGGCCGGAGCAGCGGCTCCCTCAAAAATCTTAAATGGAACATGGGGTAAAAAGTTTATTTTTTGAAAGGTCCATTTAACCTCTCTTTGGCTTTGTAATAATTTTTTTATTTCTACTATTAGTTTTTTGGGAAAACGTCACTTTTGTGATAAAATTTCCAAGTTAAAAAGGTGAATCTTTTTCTGTTGCTATCAAGTATTTTCTGAAATAAAAACTGTTTCTTATTTATTAACATTGACAATTATTCAGTTTTAAAGTAAATCTGCACACGTTCGGGTGAAAATGGTGTGCTCAGTTGCTGAAAGAGTTGAAATTATTTTTATTTATGGCTCTCAAAACAAATGTGCTAGCGTCACGGCAAGGGTTTTTAATGATAGGCTTTCATATATCAGTTCGTAAAGTGACAAAAATTCATAAGTTCCATCCTTATAAAATAAAAAATGTCCAAGACCTTGGTAAAGATGAAGCAGCTTTAGTTTAAATGGCTCTGTTAGTAAACACAATGTGCGTTACTGGAGCGATGAGAACCCCCATTTTGTCAGAGAAGGTCATACTCAAGCTCCCCAAAAACTATCAGTTGCTTGGGGATGCTGTCATTGGGCCCATACACTAACTGGTGACATTTACTTGAGTATGTTAGAAAACATCGTAGTACTTTAATAACCGTGGAAATAGAGAATCAGCAAGATTTAGAAGGAAATCAAATGTTGGACGAAAATGACCTCTTCTTTCAACAAGATAGAGCCCCACCACATTATGCCTTAAACGTTCGTAATTGGCTTAACAACCGAAAGCCGAACCATTGGATTAGCAGACGCTGTGCAATTGAGTGGCCAGCACGATCACCAGACTTGACAAGTTTAGATTTTTTTTCTCTGGGGCTATTTGAAGTCAGTGACATACAAAACACAACCGGCTAATTCGGAGGACTTACGACAACGAATTGTTCAAGAATGCAGGCGAATTCCGCGAGAAACATTTCAAAAAGTTAGACAAGAATTTGAAAACCGGATCTACTACTGGCTGGGACAAATCGGTGCTCATTTCGAGCATCTCTTGTAAAATTCAACTGTTTTAAAATGTACTACATATTTTTATTTTTGAAGACATTAATTTTTTTTTTTCATCATTCATAGTGTGATTCTTTACTTATTAATTAAAGTTAAAGAACTGATTACTTGACGTTAAAATCTAAACAGTGGTTCAAACATTAGTTTCTTCAAAATATCTCAATATCTGTTCGATAGTTGACATTCCCAAGCGTTGATTATACTAACAATAGGCGCTTAACAACAATGTTGTTCAGGAGAAACATGAACTTGTGATGTGCTGCAAAACAAGGGGTTTTCTCAAAAACTTATCGTAGAAATAAAAAACTACTACATAGCCAAAAAGAGTTTAAATGGACCTTTCAAAAAATAAACTTTTTAACCCCCTGTTCCATTTAAGATTTTTGAGGGGGCTGCTGCCCCGGCCAAGGGGGTGCACCTGCAGGTCTAAAACTACACTAATTAAATGTCCCCCTCACAACCGAAATTGCCCGGTTTCGGCATTTTGCACATAACATTTGGGGCCGAGCGGGGTGCGAGCGCACCCGACAGAGAATTTTTTAATCACAACTTTTTCGAGAAAATTTATTCTTCACTGCTATTGATCTATCCAATGCTGAAAAAGATTGCAAATATGCTCCTGCGTCCCATTCGAACGTGTGTGTTAAAGAAGGGGAAGTAGATCTTCCAGCATCTAACTGATCTAGCTGGTATAAACTGCTTCAAATTGGGGACCAAGAAATATCCTGAGTGGGAAATTCCAAGGGAAGATCTTCGCAAAAAATTTCTTCTACAACTGGGTAAGGAATTAGTCCGAGAACACGTGGAACATCGCTACAGACAGCAACAACACAAAAAGACAAATGATTAGATTAGATTAAATTAGTTTTAGCATGAATAATATGTTCCGTTTGATATGTAGAATAAATATTTCATTTTTATAAGTCTTATTTGGATTTTGCGGAAATAAAAATTTAACATTAAATCTTCAATGAATTTGTCTATCAAATTGTAAGACTTTATTTTGTGCCGTTTGTGAAATTTGAATTCGCAGATATAGATGTGTAGTCGAGTAACTGAAAAAATTTCAGAACACCTCTTAGAAATCAGAATTCAACATTCAAAAGCCGGTAAATCCATTTTAATCAGAGTTTTAGCGAAGCGACTAAAAACATTTCTAATGAGATTCCTGTAGATGAAAAAATGACAGTGATACTTTGAACTTGATTTTGAGTAATAAATATCAAGTAAGATTTGTCGGATTTGTCTGCACATGTGATGAGTGAAGATAAAAGAATTTATAACTCAAAACTGAGGAAAATTCGCTTTACCGGCTTTTGAATGTGTGTTTGCTCCAAAAGTTATTCTTGTAAAATCGATAAAAAAAATAATAAAAGTAACATTGCAATTATTGTCTTAATTTCAAAGTAATCCCAAAATTTATAAAATATTTTCTCCTTAATCAGTTATTAATTAATTATCCAGTGAAAGACGTACAGGTATTTTTTTTTGTGTTCGAAATCTTTCGTAAATACCTACTTCTTAGAAAACTTATCAGATATGAGGACTTATTGGGTGGCTTTATCTTGAAACACCAAATTGTTTGCTTATCGGATCGTTACAACACAACTTTACTATCGTTACATAGGTGTGTAAAACGTGTATGCACATACCATAATAATTGTTAATAATTCACACCTATACGCCTTGTACGTGTGTACAACTATAAATACATTACGATATTAGTGAAGTAAATTTTACGTGTACCCAAGACGGACGCTTCCAAGGATCAGTGTCACAGATATCGAAAGTCATGTCCATAAAATGAATTATGAGTCATTCCGTTCTTGCTGATAAACGCAGTCGTGTTTGAATAGCGCGCTGCATAAATTAGCGGTCCGCAAAGGAACTGGGCTCATTTTTAAAATGACCAGTGAAACGCATGTTGTGGACGCTCTTAGGAGTCATAAGAGTAATTATTAAAACAGCGGTGAATGCGTCAATACATACTTGCATGCTTTTATGTCATAGTTGTCCTCCGTAGTAATTTATTGTGTAATTACGTTACGACATCCTTGAGTATTGGCCTTGACACGAGTGATTCCACAACAACGAAACTAGTTTCTGCCCATATTGATCACTTGAATAATACAGTTACAGGTGAATGAAACGGACGAAACTTAACAGCTTTGCACAAAAAGCAACACTGTTTTTATCAATAAAGGAGTACAAGATAATAAAACATGGTGTGCGTATGCAACCACCATTACCGGTGAGTGTGTCCAGTCACCTGCTGAGCTGAAACTTGACAACAAGTGATAATACGAGATTAGAGATTAGATACGAAAATAATTCAGGTTATTCCACAATATGTTCAAAGTTAAGACTTTGTTAAGACATTATAAGACAAAAAGCAAAGAACTATCTACTGTCTATTATCACAGTACTTTCTAAAGTATGGAACCATCTATTGTGCTATTACAATGCTGTTTTTATATATTCTAGTAAACATTTAAGTCGAAAATGCATTGCAGGTATTGATCCATCGCAGTAACGTTTAATGCTTACTCGTATGTATTTAATTCAGTATCACCCATTTTGTTAACTCTTGAGTTATTGATTTCTTATCGTGGGTTTATTTCCCACGGTCGATCAGTTCAATGCTCATAACAATGGTCCTTTTGACACTTCCACGCCCGAAATCTCATCCGGTCCATTAGCAGATGGATCTGATATGGTCGACCTTCTAAAGAAATTACCTTGCAATTTCTACGTATGGGAAAATTGATCAGAGGCCAGTTTCCCACTTCGGTGGGAATATGGAGGTATAATTTAATGAATCCGAGGTGCCGTCATCTACCACGAGGTGTTGAGGGAGGTACCATCACATCTGAATTCCGGACCTCACACGCAGAAACCGTAAATTAGGTTTTTTAAAGCGCCCTCGGGTTTTATGCAAGAATTATCATTTATTGAAAATTACCCACTTGGTATTAAAGAGGATGGAATGACGCTTCTATTTTTTCTTTTTTCGTTATTAGGCGACTGTTATCAAATTGGGGTTACGTACGTGCAGGAAAATTTCTAACGCCATAATTGTTTTTGCGTTGATTTGATCGACTGGGTAAAGCGGAAATTTGTAGTTTCCAGCTTAGGTATGAATAGATAGATTGTTGTTGAGTTATTACCGTTATTTGAACAAATTTCTCTCTGAAGCGAATAATTGTTAAATATGTGTTGTAACGATTCTAATGATAGTTTATTAGCTCTAATTTATGATTTAAACTACTTAAGGTGGCGTTGTAATCACATATTGTTCAAGTAATCATGACAAATTATTATTATTTTACAATAGGTTTGCTGGACATTCCTTTCATTACTTTTCGTCTGCACAATGTCATGCTGAAAAATTTATACGAACACCAATGTAAATCTCGAATGTTTCAGTGCCTGAGGATAGACTCAGGTGTGAGAAACCACATAACGTAAGGATATTACTTTAAAAAATCGGACGCGGCGGTTTGAGGAGTTAATTAACAGTGTGATGCTTCTTGTCTAGACCATCGACTATAAAAGTAGACATGCTTAACACTCTCTTCTAAATAACTCCACCCTTCACTCTTGGTAACAATCAAAAAACAAATTACGAGTAGTGGTGCAATGTAAAAAAAGGGACGCAGTGGAAGCTAAAAGAACTAAGATGACTATTTACAAATTCCCAGGTGTTGGATGTGTGGGATAAACTAACGCAATAACCAGTCTGGTTTTTATTAATTACAAGTGACAGCGTCTATCAAAGATAATTAGTGTAGTCTTTTTAACACGACAAGGTCGATTCCACAGCTATAATTACTAACTACTTACCGAGAAATTGAAACACGTAATTAATATTTCTGACATTTCGGAAATGGAGGTGGAATTGGTTTCCTTAATTACCTCCAAGTGATAAATACGACTTATTGTATTCGTTCTTCTCACCTTGCCAACTTTAATGAAGATTGCTGTTTCACGAGGCTGAAAAAATCGGTATAAACTGGGTTTCCGCAGACGAGAATTGCTCAATTTACACGATTTCGCCCATGAAACCAACAAGACAAAAACAGCTTTTGATTAGTCAGGAGCTTGCGGTATTCCCGACACGTTCTCTTTGTCTTTTTTTGTCTCGAGAAGAATATCGTTTTATATTATTCGTGAGTCATCTCACTTCATGATTTATTACTTGCTGACTGATTGACGTTATTGGCATTTCGCTTAGTACACTTAAAATGACACATACAGACAAGCCATTGGAAAAAAGCACGACCTTGCATATAAACAGATAGGTGTCTATAAATAAATACGGGATTTAAATAAAGCTTTATTATAACAGCTAAACAACGGATGAATGCCATTTGTTCGTCGTTTTTCTATTCTGTTCGTTGTCATTGTAACACCCGAATTAGTTGAATATTAGATATCCTCTGCCTAAGGTAAAAAAATACAAGAACACTGGAAAAAACATACTTATATTTGCGAACCGTTATAGTTCTTCCAGGAAAGAACAGATAACAGAGTCCACTCTGAGTATTTTATAAACTAAGAGAGTGAGATTATCCCCAAAAATTGGACTGGAAAATGTAAATTAATGGGTTAATATCACTAGCATTTTTTTTTTTTGTATAAATTTGTTTTCTGCACACTACTGACCTGTCTGACAAATGAAAAAAGTAGTTTTTTTACTGAAAACATTCCTGAGAAATCAATTCTTCCCGAAAGTCCTGAAAAGTATAAGAAGTTCATCCTAGGGGATGCAAGGTTTTCGATTATCTCGGTAACAATTATTTGTTATTTATAATAAAATTCTCTACAAATAAAGTCGTCCTCCCATTTCCAAAATTCGAGTTAAGAGGCACCCAAAATTATGATGTGTCATTCGTTTCGTAATAAGAATTTTTAGTTGAAAATCAATATCCGTAAATAAAAACTACAAAAGTTATAAACAATTAAGTAAACAACAAAAGTGGTTACGTATTTTGCAAATATTTAAAAAACTATTTTAGATATCTGAAATTTGAAAAAGATCCTTAAAGAGCAGGAAATTTCCCAAAATTGTCCCGACTATATTTATAATTTTAATTTAGCGGCAAAAAAAGGCAAAAACGCACGGCCCAGCTCCCGTCCGTGCCGACCGAATCTGACACCTGAAAAAAAAAAAGATTAATTATAAGTAAATATTAATACAATTAAGGAAAAAAAAAATTTTGGTGTTATCTGGACATATCAATAAACAATAATCCGTTGGTAAATTTTTTTTACCTCAATTTGTTCTATTAACAATGCATTTGTTAATTACGGTAATAATTGTTTTTGTTAAAAGTTAACATACAAATCCTGATAATTATTAAACCAAAATCCTTTTTGGAATTTTTGTTATTTATTACATATGTCTTAAATTATACGACGAATTTAAATTATTAAAGGTTGAGGTTGTCACTTTCATTAAAAACTCATTGTTTTCTTATTTGCTTGAATGTATCTAAAAAAAAAAATAATAAAAAATAGAAAACTTTTTTTTCATAACAAACGATGCATGCATGCATGTTTTCAGTATTTTTCAAAAAATTAAGAAAAAAATATATAACCAAAATATTCATTTGTTTATAACATTTTTTAAATAAACAAATAAAAAGTAAAAAAAATTCTTCCATAATATAGGACAATACAAATATGTAATGATTTAAAAAAATGGTTTCTTAATTTTATTTAGCAAGAAAACATTGTTAATTGGCAAATGCGTTTTTTACCAATAAAAATTTTGTTAATTTGTTTATAACAATTTTTTAAACAATAGGAGTGAGAAATAAAAAAAATAAATTTCTATATTGCTTTCAGCAATAACAAAACAGAGATAATTGAAAAAACAATTGTTTAATTTTTTTATTTGTTTTTAATTTTGTTAAGCTCTTGATTGTTAATAAAAAAATAAAAAATTAAACCTTTTTTATTTTTTCAACGGAGATCTTTTCTAAAGCCTTTAAGGAACAGCTGTAAGAAGGGAAAAAAATTCCAGGATTTTAGTTTAACAATTATCAGGTTTCGTATGTTAACTTTTCACAAGAACAATTAGGCTTTTGAAAAAAAATTAATATCGATTTTTTTAATGTATTCTGAAACTTTAGAACAAATTATATTGATAGCCGATGCGAAAAACTTTCAAAACTTTTTTTAAAATTAATTATAAACAATTTAAAATTGATAAAATTTAAAAAAAGTCACGTGACTACGAACGCGCCATAATTGGTTCTGACGTCATATTGTTAATCAGTTAACAATTTCACTATCAGATGTCAGCAGATGTTTCTCTGGATGTCAGTGTCAAGAGTGTCAGTTTGTGGTGTCAGTTATTATACGGTAACAGGCGGGTGATGGTTGTATTAGGAAATTGGCATTCTGTCCATTCTATCCTGTTCTGTCTTCTGTTCTCGGTAAGTCTCAATGCTGTCAATATTATATAGTTTGTCTGCAACGTGAAGACGACGTAAACTTATTCGTTTCAGAAGAATGCACCCCGAGAAGTATGGGGTACGTTTGTTTTTTTGCTTTTAGGCTCGATCAATGGAAACAAGTAAGATTAATTCATACTTTAACATCTTTCAGAAAAGTGTGCGGCTCCTTGAAACAACGTGTCTTTCAATACTTCAGCCCACGAAGGTTCAATCAAGACTCGGCTCGAAAATCTGTTTGAAACCCAACGGCCGAGCAGTTTGTAAGTTCCCTGAAGACTCAAACCATCAACTGTTCCAAAAACCAAGAGTAGAAGGAACCAATTATTGTGAAGATGATAGTGGAGCTATCTAAACTGCCACGAAAATGTAACAGTGACTCATCTAAAGATAGCTCTTTGGGCGGACCATAAACAGACTGAAATTGAGCAATCAACATAATATCCGGAACAGCTTGTACTTTTTTTTTTTTGAAAAAGTGGTAGAACAACATAAAACTAACTAATAAAGCAACAATATTTGTTCCAAAAGCGCCGCATATTTGAAGTAGAAACTTGTCCCTGTAGCATACATAAGGCATTTTTTTTATTTCATCAGGAGTAACAGGACGAAAGCTAGCATCTCGCGATGTTTTAGTCTTAGGTCTGTTTGTTGTAGTTAAAGCTTTTCCATAATCATTTGTGCAATCAAATATAAATTGCAGTATAATCTTCCGTAAATAGATTTTCAAAAAACATTTCGAGGACTAGCATTGGGACGAAGATTTACTTTTAAACAGTTTGTAGACTTCAAAATTAAAGTATGTATTCATCCTATTCTTCCTGATGCTCGGATGTGCCTTGTTCAATGCTTTGTGAAATATCCAAGACTTGTGTACATTGAGCTGCATCATTTTGGACTTGTATTTTTTGACGGATTCTGGATTTGACGATCCAATCTCGTCTGAATGAGACATTTCGCTTTCTTCCGTACTCTCCAGTCCAATCAACATAAGGATCCCCTTCACCTTCATCTAAAGACATCTTATACAGATTCGTAAGGGTCGTACATTTTGTCTTCTTCTACTTCTTCTACTATGTGTATCTGACAACGAAAATCCTATTGAATAAATGTTATAATCAATTATTATTATAGTTACAATTTAGCACAAAAACAAAATCGTTGCACCAAAGTGGGACAGACGCAACAGGCCCATATGCATTTGCAATATAACTGACGTAAAAACTAAATTACTTTGGTGAGGACGCAGATATACGTTGTGTCATATCGCATATTTTAAAAGACGCTGCATGACATTACTGACATTACTGTCCGACAAGATGTCAAAGTGAAACAGTGTAACAGCTGCTTCTGATAATTAGTAGAAACCTGTAGAAATGAACATTGTGACGTCACAAATGCGCTCGGGTTTGTTCGGCGCGTCCTCGGTACTGGGTTCGAAAATTTATTTTTAATTCGATATAACTTTTTAATTATAACGAAAAAACAAAAACAAAATATACTTTTGTAATAAAACTTACATATGATCTTTCCATTTATGACAAAAATTTTTTTTATTCAAAACCCTAATTATTTATTACAGTAATTAACAAATGCATTGTTAATACAAAAATTGAGGTAATTTTTTTTTTACCGACGGATTATTGTTTACTGATATGTCCAGATAATACCTACAGTTCTTTATTCCTTTAATATTAATATTTAATCGGTTAAAATAATTTCTTTTGTTCAGTTGTTAAATTCCGTCGGCGCGGACAGGAGCTGAGCCCAGCGTTTTTGCCTTTTTTCGCCGCTAAATTAAAATTATAAATATTACCGGGACAATTCCGGGCCTATTTTTGCGAAATTTCCTACTCTTTATTAAGGATCTTTTTTCAAATTTCGGATATCTCAAATAGTTTTTGAAATATTTGCAAAAAACTTAACCACCTTTTTTTGTTTACTTAATTGTTTCTAACTTTTGTAATATTCATTTGCGTATATTGATTTTCAACTAAAAATTCTTGGGGCAATTACGAATCGAATGACACCTCAATTATAATTTTTGGTCTTATAGCTCGAATTTCAGAAAAAGGGATTTGTGAAGCAGACTATAATTCTTCGTTTGGAAGATATAAAAAGAAATTATTATGGTTGATTGAAGTATTTATTTAAATACTTCAATCAACGTTATTATATAAAGGAGAAACCAAAGACAAAAATTCATCCTATTCCAGATCAATGAAAGAGAAAAAACTACTTACATACAGTAGCTAGAGAATGAACAGAAAAATATATTTCCCAAGCAGAAAAACTTACGCAAACGAAAAAAATCCGGATTTTTGTGTAAAAGAAAATGCAGATTGGAGTGGTAAAAAATTTAATCTAGAGTAGAGAAAAGCAATTTTAGAAGTCATACCAATTAGATTCTACGGTATTTTAAAGTCCAAAAATACATTCTCTTACGTTCAGTAACTGAAAGAAATTTAATACATATACAGGGTGTCCCAACTAAAATTTGTTATCAATTTTGTTATCAAGGGGGACCAAATTGTACCAAACTTTAAACTCTTGGATCTCACCCCTCTAGCCAGGTGAGCCACCCCCTTGAAAAATCTAAAAGGAATGGGGGGTCGTGTGATACATCATTTTAAAGCTTATTCAATTCTCTATCCAGACCTACTTTTATCGATTTGTTTCTACAAAAAAAAAGCATGAATTTGTTATTTTTCAAATCAAGAGTATTTTATGTATTTTATGTATCACACTATCCCCATGCTTTTTAATTTTTTTTAGGGGGTGGCTCCCCTGGCTGAAGGAGTGAAATCTAAGAGTTGAAAGTTTGGTACAATGTGGTCCACCTTGATGACAAAATTGACCTGTTCGAACGTTTTCTTCTGAGTCTTTCGAAATTGGAATGGTTGAGGGGTACAAATTTTAGTTGAGTCGTATTTTATGTAGATTTGGAAAATGTCGAATTTATGCTTTTTTTTGGAAAGGAATCGATAAATGTATAGAGAATAATAAGCTTTAAAATGATGTAATACCACACGACCCTCCATGCCATTTAACTTTTTTAAGGGGGTGGCTCCCCTGGCTAAAGAGGTGACATCTAAGACTTGAAAGTTTGGGACAATTTGGTTTCCCTTGATAACAAAATTGACCTGTTCGAGCGTTTTCTTCTGAGTCTTTCGAAATTGGAATTATTGGGGGGTACAAATTTTAGTTGGGACACTATTCGCGATTCCAGCGGTTGCGTTGAGTTTAATTGTTTATGTACCGTGTTAAATATGCCTCGATTAAAATCAAACAATCGAAACTATTGTTTTTAATTACTTTTGAAAAGCCGGTAAGAAAAGGGACCTTATTTTTCAGTTTTTCTCTGCCAAACAAAAAAAACTTTTGATTGTCAACAAATTCGGGAGTCAAGAGTTCCAATTCGGAATCCAAGACGAATACAGATATACTAGAACAGGTGGATGATGTACCACTGTTGGAAATAGCTGAAGAAGATGTACATGAACAAGTTTCAGCTTAATACAGAACATACACAAGCTGAAAGGTCGACGAAAGATGTAACAGTGCAAGATGATGTGAATATTCCTTCACAGAACCAATCGTTATTACGCCGTTGGCGTCGACTTCCATTTGTCACTTTATTGTTTATTGCTTATTGCTTAATAAATTGGTTAATAACATACAAATCGGAAGGTTTAACTACTATAAACATAAAATTAAGATGTAACCAAAAAGCAAGGTTATGTTACCATCCGCTTTTGGCGGCCATGTTTGTGGCGGGAATCTTAACTTGAATCGCGAATTATAATAAATATATCAAAGAAGAGTTTAACTTTTTTCATAAATACGTATTTGAAAACAACGAAAGCAATCCTAAAAAAGAACAAACTAAGGACTAAACGTTGTCATTGATCTGTTGAAAATAAAGGGTTTACCTTCCAATTAAGTTTATTACCTGTAATACAGGGTGTTTCAGAAATATGTGCAATAAATTTAGTCAGTAATAGAACTAATTACTGTCAACAATTTCTCTTAATAAATTTTTGCCCTAAATCCCGTAGTTATCGAGTTAAAATTAGTAGAAGTTTTGACGATTGTATATGTATATATATATATATATATATATATATATATATATATATATATATATAGTTTTAAAATTTACGTGAAAACCGATTGAGAACCGATAGCATGATTATATCTGTTGGCCTAAACAAAAAAGGACTTTTTTGCTGGAATGAGCGCGGTGAACGACTGCCACTTACTTACTTTCAGTTTTATTTCGACTGTTGACGGAGCACTAAATTCTTTTAAAATGCCTTTATTTTCAAATACATAGTGACATGACCGATATTATTACGACCTACGCTACGGTGAAACACGTAGGAACGCGTCGCTTGAAATTTCTGCAGTGTACGATTTATTTATTATTGGAATTTCGTATGAACATAATAACGCATTTACACATTTCCGCGAATGACTAGCCGAATCGCAGGGCGAGTGGCGAGGCAAATGTGTAATCAGTTCGCTCATGAGCCGATGAGACGAACTTAGTGTTTATGTCGCAGGGATATGATTAAAATGGATCAATTCACGGGAGATGTTAAAATGACAACTCTATTTTATCATGTTCCTAATAAAATCAAGTGATTTGATCAAATTCCTAAATTGTTTTTGAGAAATGATGAAATTTACGAATCCCAGACCTGCACAGTATAATATTATACGTGAGGAAAGTCGCCCACATTTTTATTGTTTATTTTTGCTTTTTGCTTTGACACAGTGTACGCACGTCAGAAAAATGACTCCACGATGAAAGCACTAATCCGTCGTTTATCCAGGGAAATTTAGCTGCATTCCTTCAAGAAAAGAAAAAAGGAAACAACCAGGGAAGGGCGGAACAGGAAGACAAGAAGAGGAAGAAGAGAAGGTATTTAGAAAAATAAAGATAACAGCAAAATCGCCATAAGCAAATAAGAAAATTTACAATGAAATAGAGAGAATTATGTATAAGTTGGAAGAAATAAGAAGGGAACTAAAGGACGAAATTAAGGAGATACGAAGAGAGAACCAAGAAATTAAGAAAAAGATTGAAAGGCAAAGAGGAGGGAGAAAGAAACAGGTTGAGAGAGAGAGAGAGAGAGAGAATGTGTCACTATCACCAGAACATGAAGAAATCACTCTGGAATAGGTGGAGAGGCAAGTAGGCAAGTGGAGAAACTGAAGAAGATGAAAGCGCTGAGGAGGGATGGAATATAGAACAAATCGTAGAAGTATGGGACCAGAAGAGTGCTAGAGATGCTGTTTGAGATAGTGTGGAGAGAATAGTTATTTCCGGTGGGATGGAGATAGGGGGTTATAGGCAGACGAGCAGGATTTAGAGAGGGGAGGGCAACTATGGATATTGTATACATCCTGGACCATTTGATAAAGAGCGAACTAAAGAATTATGTGTGCATTATTCGTAGACTTCAAGGCGGTTGTCGACAAGGTGTATAGAGAGATCCTCTTCTTCGAGTATATGAGAGAGAGAGAGAGAGAGAGAGAGAGAGATAGGTAAATGAATGGCTGATAAAAAGGTGGAGTAGATACAAAAGAACAAAAAGTAAAGTGAACGTAGGGAGAGGGAAAGTGAATGGCTTGTGACAACAAGAAAAGTGAGGCAACGTTGCCCGCTCAGTCCCTTGTTGTTCACGATGTATGTGGCTGATATGCAAGAAATCTTAGAAAGTGCAAGCAGGGGGGTGTGTAGTAGGTAGAGTGAAAGTGTGAAGCCTGGCGTTTGCAAATGATGTGGTATTGGTGGCAAAAAGTAAAAGAGAGATGAAAGAAAATATAAAGAACCTAAGAAATTACCTGAGGAAAAAAAGTTAGAAGTGAATGTGAAAAAAAAAAATAATTTGGTGTTTAGCAAGAAAAAGAGGAGGAATGAAGGGAATATATGGAGATATGAAGGAGAGAAATTAAAGCAAATTAAAAAAATTGACAACTATATGTTTAATGAAAAACCCACGGATAAGGCACATAATATCAGGGAATTAACAAGAAACACAAATAAAGTATAGTGAATAGGAGAGAGAAAGTGGGGAACCAATTTTAAGAAGACAATGATGTTTGAAAGTTTGATTGAGAGCATGTTGTTGTACGAAGCAGAGGATTGAAAGAACAAAAGGAGATAGAGAGAGTGCAAGAGAAACAGAAATGCCAGGGTACATAGTGGGAAAGGAATAGGTTGTGAGTGGAAGCGAGGAAAAGACCGGCCAGAAGAGAGGATGGAAAGAAGTGGAGAATGCAGGATATGAAATGAATACTAGAGAGAAAAGAAGAAGAACTATGTTAAACTAATGATTAATCTACTACACTAGTTTCAATCACATGCCGGTGCATATTATTATTATCAATTAAAAAAAAAACAGATTCAGATTTAGAGATTAATTCTTGTGTACGAAAAAGTAAATAAGAAAACAATAAGAAACATCAAGAACGAATTATATAAAAGGAAACTGGGGTCCTAGTGGCTCACCGGTTGACGACGACTTCCGACGCAGTTCGAACACCGGGGTAGCCGGGCAGATCTCTTCCCGTTTTAAAACCGTCACCTACCGCCACCATTCCCAGAAGGAGACACTCCCTCGTTTCCACAGGATTGTATATAGATAAATGTTGTAAATATTCCCTTGTATATAAACTGTACAGCTTACCCCTGGCTCACCGTACTCCAATTTAGCTATCCGGGGTCCCGTGGAGCATGCCACGTAAAAAACTGGCGCTCGAGGCAACCCGGACCGTAGAAAGCATCACATGGCGCGGCACTCCGGATAGGTAAAGGCAACTGTCCGACTCGACCCACTGATCTTCAACTCTAACCATGACAAACTCCAATAAATACAGGCTGTCCCATTTAAAACTCCCCAGTCCAGATTTCTCCGAATTGATTATTGTGATTGAAAAATCCTCGAACAGGTCGATTTTGTTTGCCAGGGGCACATCTTCTCAGGTTCCTTTCAAGTTCCGGCATTTCGCCCTCTTCGCGAGGGGGCTGTTAGCCCCAAAATCTTAAATGGCACTATGGGTCGAGTGATACCTCATTTGAAAGGTATTGGAGACCTCTTTACAACTAACCACTTACTTTTCAATCTTTTGGTTTTTTGACCGCAAAAAATGATAATTTTCAATATTCAAGATAATCCACATCTTCTGATGCTGTCTTCTACAGCAACCACAAAGACAAACATGTTATTGCTGAAATTATGCTTATTGAACTTGTAGCATCACGAACAGTTTTGAAAATCGTCTGTATTTTTGCATGGAAATGAATGATGGCCATATCCAACATTTATTACGTTAATTAGATCATTTTATTGAAAAATAATCGTGTCGCATACTCTTCATTTTAACTCTTTCGCGCTATTTAGCAATCAAAATCAACAACCTAATGACCCAAAAATTTCAATAAATTAAATTTCAAAATTACATGTTGGTCTTTGTGGTTTCTGTGGCACATAGCATGAGAAAATATGCATTATCTTGAAAATTAGAAATTATTGTTTTTAAGGTCAAAACTGCAAGATATTGAAAAGTAAGTGGTTAGTTGTAGAGAGGCCTTCAATACCTTTCAAATGAGGCATCACTCGACCCATAGTGCCATTTAAGATTTTGGGGCTAACAGCCCCCTCGCGAAGAGGGCGAAATGCCGGGAGTTGAAAGGAACCTGAAAAGATGTGCCCCTGGCAAACAAAATCGACCTGTCCGAGGATTTTTCAATCACAATAATCAATTCGGAGAAATCTGGACTGGGGAGTTTTAAATGGGACAGCCTGTATAACGGCAGCTGAATCCTTTTAGTTTCATTGATGACATCACCTAGTTCTCGCGATACAGGTCGAATACTCCAGACGATGATGTCACACTATCTCGAACACGCCACAGTAATAAGTCATTGAGGGTCTGGGTGCGTTACAATATAATAACGCCTAAGTTTTTGATAGTCTTCTGGAGTTTTTCCTGAGCGCTTATTTTTCACTTCCATCACCATATTTACTTTATCGTCATAATGTTGTTTAGTTATGAAACCACTATTTCTTGCTTTATTTTCTAAAACTGCGGCCACTTGTTGCTAACATTTATTACATTTACCAATTGGTACGGGTGATTATGAATAATAGCCGGTTGATTTAATAAATTACAAGATTTTAATTATAGTAATCAGTCTTGGGTTGGGTTGGGTATTATATATACTCTCCGGTTATTGTTCATAATAGCCGGTTAATCACATTTACCGTAAGATATACACCGTTGGAAAGGCCTTGGCGTGTAGATGTGTTTAAAAAAAATACACAGATATGTATTTGAATGTGTGAGTTATGCGTTGTTCAACACTCGAATTTCGAAAGACGGGTGATTACAAGTTTCGTTTAAGAGTTGGCGTACTTTTTTGTCTTGCACCCTAGATACTGCACCATTAGTTTTAAATTAATATAATTAATTGTAAATATTAATATATAATAAATAATGGCTATAACTTATATCTCCCACGTGAACTATATGAGACATTTGTCATATTTGAGCGATATGACATATAATATAATGTAGATTAGAATAGTAGATTATATCACAAGTGATAGAAATGCTTTATTGTCAGCGAGTGAGATTTTTTGATCACGAGTTTACAATGACATTTCGGTCACCTGTGAGGTACGATGTTTTATGCCCGATCTCTAATTTTTTTGAAATGACGATTCAAAAATAATTCATTAAATTTCTTACCATTGTGTAACCATAGTAATTCATCCCTTTCAACATTATGCCACTTGTGAGTAAAATGCTCCATTATACTTTCCATTTGCGTGGCATAATAATTGGTAGAGCATAAATAAAATTTGTTGATAACGCATACCAGTTTTATTTAAGTTTATTTTTTAATTAATTTTTCTTGTACACAGTGTCTTCAAGGGGTCAGTGCTCTCTTTAATGACGTTTTAAATATAATAGTCTGGAATAAAAAAAAACTAAAACCTTACTTTTTAATAAACACCGGTTATACAAAAATTATTCAACTAATCACAGTTATGTAGAGCACTCTTACAGAAAACGTTTTACTTAATATGTAAAACTTGATATACAAGTGAATTTATAGACTTGTTTTAAAAATTGGTAAACAGTGTTCTAATTGAGTTTAAGAGGTTTTTAATGGCTATGATCAATGTATTTCGCATTGGTTAAACACGATTTTATGACCTGTTCCATAAAAACCTTTAGTAAACGTGAAAGATAAGCAAAAACATTGTATGGTATTATCTACTTTCTTGATATGATGCCAGTCTTGAAACCTATTACTGCGTTGGTTCTATTTCTGTTTTCATTAAGTGTATCAATGCATTACGGATTCAATAAAACTAAATATCAAAACAAGACATTATTGTAAAATTGTATAGTTTAAGGGATGGTCAAATAGAAAAGAAGCACCTGTTGATCCCCAAAACAATAATTTTGAAAGTTCCAGAGGAGCTCCTTTGTGGGAGTGTCAAAGACCCTTGTAATGTGAAAGTGGAAGAGCTTATATGTCCATTTACTGTGCCGTTGTAATTATATTACGACCAAGGTAGAAACTTTGAATCCGTCTTATTCCAGAAGATCTCCAACACCCGCAGTCGGACGGAATGGTGGAACGAATGAACAGAACGATAAATCGGTACTTGTCCAAAGTCGTCTCAGACCATCAAAGAGAGTGGGATTGCTACCTTCGTCTATTCCTCATCTTTTTTTTTTCGACTTCAGGTGCGGGCGACACGGTTAGATATCGTCGTCTATTTTGGGGCTCATGTAACCGGGGGTTACACACTATATCGTGTAATACGGATTAAGAGGAGGCAGATACCGCAGGCTTTGGGATTGCAAATCGGTAGAGGCCGGATTACTGCCGTGATGACGTGGTTGTAATCTACCAACTATTAGAGCTGTTTTTTTCTTCGTTTCCTCCCTGTTCGTTGGGACTTTGATTTGCAATTCGCCGAGACCATTAGGCGAAGTTTTCCTGTGGTTGTAGAGGAAAAGGGGCCAAGGTGGTTTCAGTAACCAGGTAAATTAGTGTTTCAATTTTCAGCAACGTCAAAACCAGCAAGTAATTAAGATAAGTATTAGTTTCAATTTTTTGTAGTCAACGTTCTTATCCTGCTTTAATCGCATATTCTTCTGTATATTCAATTTTGTCAATCTTTTCATTTATTAGACCATTTAATTTTCATCTTAATTTAGTCATAATTACGTTAAATATTTGTACAATTGTCATTTCAACATCTGTCAGCTTTTCTAACCGTTTGTTCAATTTATCAATTTAAATTTCGTCTCCATATATATTTAGTTATAGTTAAAATTCTTTTCAGCATTGTTAATTTATTTACTACAAGACTTGTGAAAAAAAAAGTACTTTACTTAATATGATCTATGCCCACCTCAAACCTTGACAGTACGTCACGTCAATTTGGGGGCTCAAGTCCGGGATTGATTTTGTAGTTTTGATCGTCACTGTCAAGTTTGGGGTGTGCTGACGCTTTGTCAATAAGTTGTTTAAATTGATTGAGTTTGTACTGTTGAGTTGTGATTTGAGGCTGATTGGAGCCGGGATTGGAGCTAGAGATTCTAGTAGCAAACGACCCTGCAACCCTTGGGGAGTCATTTGTAGAATTTTTGGGGAGAGAGATAAAAAGGAAAAAGCAACCCTTATCACGTAAGCAGACCATTACATCCGGTGGGTTACACGTTGCGCATTTTGATTGGTGCCTGTTGGGTCTGCACAGTAATTGATGGCGTGAAATTTGAAATGTTGCCAAGGCCTTGAGGAGGTTTGCGAATTGTTCGGTAGTTAATGGCGAGATTCGGGATTTAAAGTGTTTGTGTTCGTCCTGCCTTAAAATTGCAAGCGATTTTAGAAGACAAAGTAAATTTTGTGTTTATTTGGGTGTAGCCCCTTGTCTCCAAAATTTTAATGTGCTAGCAATTGTTAATTTGGACTCAAGTAACCGCACCTTAGGCGTAGTGGATTGTGGTAGTGGCGCTCCCGTTGGTCTTGGTTAGTTTTGGGTAGTTCCGGGTTAGTTCCGGGTTTTGGGGAGAGGACCACACAAATACGTCGAATTCTCGGAGACTGGATTGTTATTACCAATTTTGACCTTGTGGACTGTTGGAGTTGGCCGTCGTCATGATCATCTGTTTATGATTCAACCGGAGATACACCAGCTAGCATAGTGATAGGGCGTGAGTTACAACTTCCCTGCGATTTGCGATTTGGTTGCCCATCGAGTGAAGACCTAGCTGGCGAGGACTATGTCACCGAACTACGCAGAAGGATGGAAGACATTCACTATCGGACACGTTTGAACATCCAAAGTGGTAGCGATCGGATGAAGGATACCGACGACAGAGGTAGATACTAGGCAGGAAACTTGGTGTGGTTTGATTGGAGCATAGTCAAAAGTATGTTGGAAGTGGTTTTCCGTGAAGATAGTAGTGTATTGCTACAACCCAGAAAGGTCAAAAAAGTGGAAGAGTGTCGTCTGTTACTTTCTTGACATGTCTGGATGCAGAAAAGGATTATTTTATCGCCAACTCATACGGCCGAGATTGTTCTAGAGTAGTTCTACCAGTAAACGTTTGAGAGGCCGCTTCTCTATAAATACAACGTGAAACTACTGAGCGACACAATGCGTTTATCGGGGCCGTTATAACTGTGATTTGTGAATAGACATGTGTTGTTGAAGTATAAATAAAATATGTACCTAAATACTTTGTTTTAAAAAAATATAGTTTGTGAACCCGTAAACGCTACAATACAAATGACAGTCGACTATAATAAGTTGCAATAGGTAGATGACATTAAGTATCTGGGAGCCAAAATTAGAGGAAACAGTATTTTAAACATTTATAACCAAGAAGGAAGTGAGTACAGATACGAAGATAAAAATTTATAATTCTTTGTTCCTATACGGATTAATGGTGTTAAATCATATAAGAGTACCAGTCTTAGAAAGGATAAAAACCCGTGTCACACTGGGGTCGTTTCATTGGGCGAAATGATAACAAAACGTCAATTGGGATGGTGAGGTCATATGAGAAAAAATCCGGAAACCAACATAAGAAAACAAGCGTGGGAGATTCAGTATAAAGGGTGCGGGAGAGGAAAAACACGAGATGATCAGATGACAAAAATTCTGAGTAACAAAGGAACCGAGCGGAAGTGGACAATTAAAGTGGCAAAGGACAGAAAGACGTGGAAAAACTTCATAAGTGATACAACTCAAACTTAACCCGATAGTTACTTTCGAGTGCTCTCAAGACACTTTTCAGGTCAAGGGCGAATTTTTGAAGCACGAGACGCGGCCGAGTGTTACAAATGCGCCCGAGCCCCTGAAAAGTAACAGCGCACGAGTATTAAACAACTTTTTTAACACGAATTAACATTAAATTTTTAAGTTAGACTTGACAGCTAACAAATTAAATACATAAGCTGAAAAGTTTATATAATTATTTAGTGATGTACGACTTTTTTAATTTAATTTGCTATGCTAAAAAGCGATGCTAAATATTTTTTTCTTAAAATAAAGTCATTCGCATTTGCCCTAAGCTGTCACAAAGGTTGGCGAAAAACCAACCTGGAATTTCTGGTCAATTAGGTCTGGATGAAGGTTAAAAATAATAATAAGTGTTTTGTGGTTGTGTGTTGGTGGCTGCACGCATATTTTGGCACATAGAAGAGAGCGCGAGAGATTCTGGGAGGGCCAACCCGCAGGGCCGGCGTTTTGATTATAGGCCGCCTGATAGCTTCATTATCTTGGTGCTTTGGTTACTGTACGAGGCCTCCGGATGACCTCTGCGTGCATAGCAGAACATCGTCCGGCGACGGCCTCTGCAGCTCAAGATACGAATTATGGGTGGATGAGGTCAGTGTGGCCGCCTAATTGGGGTTTATAGTGCTATGGAACGTTGCAGTGATTTATATCTCCGATATTATTTTACTGAAATGAATATTTATTTTTGATGTCACGAACGAATTACTTTATTTATTTGGTCGTTTTTTTATTTACCACCATTTCTTTAAGGGGAAAATCATTGCAGTAATATTATACATCATTATATTCATATACAGGGTCGCTAAAAAGTATGGAAACAGTTAAATATTACTTACTTAGAAATACTATAATACTTGTTCTGGGGATACAAGACTAACTTGATTTTTTTAAACGGCAAGTAGGGTTAAATTTAATATTTTTAAGAAAAGCTTTTTTTCTGAGTTTGTGATGTAACACATTCATACCTTATTTTAATCAAAACTTGTAAAACGTAAAATTTTGTTAGCCTTGAAAATGTTAATAATTAAAAGTTAATAAAAGCAATTCTAACTGAAAATGGACACATTTAAACACGAAATACATAATTTTTATGCTACAAAAGATGTTCAAATTTTGCAAAGAATCAATCAAAATATTTGGAGAAATATTTGCAACTTCGTTTCTTATTCGTTCTTGTAAGTCTTCGATTTATAATGGTCTGTTGACATACACTCGATTTTTTACATGACCACACAGGAAAAAATCCAGTGGGGTCAAATCAGGACACCTAGGAGACCTGAATCCATATGGCTTGTGCTGGTAAATTTTGATTGCCGTTGTTTGTAAATATTTCCCTAAGTCGTGGAACAATATGTTCTTGTAAAAGTTGCAAATATCTTTTAGACCTTAAATTGCTCTTAATGAAGAAATGGCCTCATTTTCTGTGAACCTGCTCCATCCAATGCGGATTTCGGATTTATGGCGGTTAGCAATGACCATTTAGACAAAAAGTTGACTCATCAGATAAGAGGAGGCAATTAATAAAGTTACCATCCTGATATATTCTGTGCATCATAGTTTTCCAAAATTCTATTCTGCGCTCAAAATATCGTCTTCACTTAATTTTTGTAACAATTGCTTTTTATAAGGATAATATTTTGACTCTTCGTGCCGTTTAATAAAATCAAGTTAGCCGTGTATTTTCAAAATTAATTAAGGTAAAAAATAGAAAAAAATCTCAGATGACAGGATTTAAACAAATACTGTTTCGCAAATTTCAACGTGCTCTGAGAAAATATTCAGCTGATTATATATACTTTTTAGCGACCCTGTATAAAAATCAGACATTTTGTAGTAGTAGTAGTATGTATATTTATCGCCTTTACAGGTTCATAAAATATCCGATTAATACATTTCCCATAACGTCCAAATTTTGTTGCTCCTATTCCTCAAACCGCTCCTATTATTTTATTTGCTTTTTTCACTAACTCTCTTACAGGTGCTGTTGTTGTGTTTCTTTCATTCATCACATAACCTAAATACTTACATTCTTTTACTTCAATTTTCTCTTTCTACCATCTCCACTCATTTACTTTTCTAAACACCATCATCTTGTATTTCTCTACATTCACCATTAACTTTTTCCTCCTTATATATTTCTCCATGCTTCCTATAATTTCTTTCATACCTTTCTCCTCTCTCTCTAGCACCACCAAATCATCCGCATATGCTAAAGACCACACTTTTTCTGGTTTGTCCTTATTCTTCTTTAAATTCTCAAGCCGCATAGGGTGGTTAGCATAAAATTGTTCTCATTAGTGTATAATTAACATGTTTTCTATACATTGGTTAGAATAACTTATGCTAAGCAGCCTATGCCTATGAGAATTCGAAGAAGAATAAGTATAAACCTGATTTTCGAAAATGGTTGATATGCGGTGTTGCATCTTAGGCGAAGATATATCGGGTATATTATCCCCTCTTCCACTCCTGGGGGAAACCCTCTGCCTTCCACACTCCCTTCATTATCTCTAAAAACCTGCCAACCTGTACCTTTTTCTCTTTCAGTTTTCTTAGTTGTTGCTCTAATTCTTCTCTTGTTATCTGTTCTATTTCTTCAACTCTTAACTCTTTGCTGTCTCCTTTCCTTTTTTGTCTGTTTTCATGACCCCTCAGCAGCTCACTGAAGTACTCTCTCCATTCCTCCATGGTAATTCCATCACTCACTCTCTCCCTATTTTTCTTTCTTTCCCTATTTATGTATCTCCATACCTGTTCTTTCGTTTTTATACCCTTCATCTTTAGTTCTTCTTCCATCCGTTTCTTTTGCTTCTTCTCTTTACATACTAATTTGTACCTCTTGCGTGCTCTTTTGTACTCTTCCTTAGTTGCTTTCTCCTTTATCCAATTTCTAGTTTTCTTCTTGCTTCAGGCTTTCCTTCCTTGTATTCTTTATCCTACTCTTCTTCCACAGCCCCATCTTCTGTCTTATCTCTCTCTATCTCGTTTTTTTTGTTGCGTTTCTTACCTTATAGCTTAGTTTCCTCACCTTTTCGTGTATCTCTGCTTCTTCGTATTTTGTCTTGCTCTATAATTTTCTTTTCCTTCATAATCCCTCTTTATTTTTTTGCTTCAGTTCTATTTTCTTCTTCCAGTCTCTCTTTCACCCCCATTATTATTATCCCAACATTAATTCTTCCTTTCTTACTTTCCTCCTCTGCATATTGACACTTGCATTTAAACTCTTTCGGCATTCTCTTTGCCAATTTTTCTCACCCCTTCTGTTCCACTAATGTTTTTCCCATTCCGACTACGTCAAATTCTCTCAAAATTCATTTTCTTTGTTTTTTATTTCCGCTACGTTCCAGAATACTATTCTTATTTGCTCATTTTCTCCCTTCTCCGGTGTCCTTTTTGTCACTCTTTTTTGGCTATCGCTCTTAATTCCTTCTGTATATCTTTTCCTTCTTTGTTAGATTATTTTCTATGTACACAATCATTTTTCCTCGATTTATTTTATACATCTCTCTCAGTCACTTCTACCTCTAATTTATCCTTCATCCATTTTTCAAGTTTCTTCTCGTTTTCGCATTTCTCTTCGTCCAGTCCCGTTACGACAATATTATTTTTTCTCACTCTTCTGAGACCTGCTCTTCCATTTTCTCCTCCAATTTTTTCATTTTTTCTTTTAGTTCCTTGTTTTTTCTACCTTTTTAAGCATCATAATTTTCAATTGTTCCAGTTCCCGGCTGATCTTCCGATTCTCTTCTTTTATCTTCCCTACATCCTCCATAATTTTTTTCACCATCTCTTTCATTTCCTCACCCATTGCTTTTTCAACCGGTGATCTTAGCAATTTTTTGCTTTTTCTAAAGAGGTTAATCCTTTCTTTCGATTCTCGTCCTTCTTCTCTTTTTCTTTTATAGTCTTCGTCTCCTCGCTCTCACTTTTCATTCTACTTTCATTCTCTAATTACACACTCAGAGAGTTCCCGCGGATTTCACATAATATGATAATAGACATAATCATATCGGTCACTATTGGAAAATAGAGGTGTAACGAAGTTAAAAAAAATCCGAATGTAAATACCAAATTAAGAACCGCCAGCGAAGCCACATACACACCGCGGAGCGCACCGTCGATTCGCTATCGACCCTACACTTATAACTCGCCGAGAAAAATAGTTTGCAGTGTCACAGCAGGATGATTTTTTCATCATCACCACCGGAAAATTAGCGCGCTCCCAACGAGTCTACTTCGGAGTCGCTACGACCACCCCAAACCTCGACTTTGTCACGCCTGACCACGCCCTTTCATCGACCCGGAAACCGCCGAAAATAAATACTTCCGGTTATCGCACCGCAATAAATTAACCAGCGGTGAAGAGCGAACCGGACGTCGGCGCTCCGGAGCCAATACGATGCCCAGAACCGATTTTACTCCGGAGGGAAGATAACACGATGATAAGACCCTCACTCCTCCACATTGCGACAAGTAGTGCGCATCGTACTACTGCATTATGACCCCACCATAGATCTATAAAAGAGGCTGCGCTCCCTTAGAACAACAGTGAAGAGTCGAGCCCGCTCCGAAGAAGAAGCTGACTATGGTGAGGGGCTCCAACCATCCTCCCCACTTCCTTCCTAGTCCTCTCTGGTAACTAGCCTACGTAACGCATTATCGGTTCTTACTGGTTTCTGAAAGGTTGGGTTCACGCGAGGGGATCCCAGCGTTCAACGCTGGCCAAGCTTCCAGACCAACCAGACCTGTCTCTTCCTTTTCTTTGCTAGTTACCCCACACCCGCCAACGTCTAGCCATCGTAACACCTTATCTCCGTTTTTACTGGTCTCTGGAAGGTTTGGTTTACGCGGGGGGATCTCAGGGTTCTACGCTGGCCATGCTTCCAGACTAACCAGACCGCCTTGTTTTCTACCCGCCAAACTAGACAGTTGACTTCTGGAGTTCCGTACTCCGACTTTTAGCTACCCGTGGTCTCGTAGAGCATACCACGTAAAAAACTGGTTCTTGAGGCAATCGCCGCAGTAATCCACAAAGGCATTTTAAAATATTTAGTGTGCACCGTGGATGGGCTGGATCAGTTGTTATTTATGCTATATCTTTATAACTTATACTTAACTGGACGCCACCAGTTTTTACCGCAGAAGAGGATGGTTACGAAATTATTAGACTTTAGTTGAAAAACTGGAAAACTTTAATAAAACTTGAATTTAAATCAACGATAGAGTTGATGCTAAGTTAAGTTCTTACTTTAAATTATTACTTTGAATTATTACTTTGGTCGATATCCACAAAAAAAGAAAGAAGAACAAGACATACGTGTAAGACAAAAAAAAAGTTTTCTTATCTGTCCTTGGAACTCTGGTTCGAATGTCTTGCAGAAGGAGACGACGACAATTCTCCAGCCCGCGGCACAATTAAGTCCTTCTTAATCGTCCACGCTGGAACTTCCAAGGAATACCAACCACCCTCGAGGACGTAGTTCCAATCCAGATAAATTAAGTGGTGAAGATTCTAGGGTTCACCCCGAGCCATCACCCTAATGAAGAAGATTCCTTTTTAAGTACCCCGTTTAACAGAAAGGCCCTTACCTCCAATGAGGGAAGTGGACTACACCGAAGAGACACGCAATGTGGACGCAACACGTGGACGATTCTGTCGATTTACGAATGTTTTAATCCCTTGGGGATAATTCAAATTTAACTATAACTACCACCACGTTTCATCAAACACCGAATAATAACGTCTCTTTTTGACGGAAAACGCCGGCCGGAAAATCTGCGCAGCGACGCGGTGACGATTGACGTACTGCTGCTTGACAGGTGTGAGGTTATGTAGATGTAAACGAAAGAAGTTCTTCATTATTTTCCGACAAAACACAAAGAAGATTTAAATGTAGGTATTACCCAGTCGAGGTTCCATTAATTTAGGCAGTGGGAAAAGTGTTGCATACTTCCAGAACGAAAGATCGAACCAGATAACACCAGCACAGCGAAGAATGAAGAAGAAAGACGTTAGCATTGAGAGTAACATTCCGTAATGTCGAGCAAAATTACGGTTTACGGTAGAAATTAGTTCGAGCGCGAATAGAGTAAAACGTACGAAGAAAACAGCGGCTTAAACTCAAGAGCCTGGTGCGCCGAATACATCTCCCTTTTTTTTTTTTGGTAAAATGCTTTAGGATGCCCCAAACCAGCAATCCCTTCACAGCGAGGTGATTCAAACCCAAAACAATTAAACAAACAACCGAAAAAAAAGTAACGAATTATATAAGGTTAATGAAAAGATAAAATTATCTTCACAACCGTCAACAGTCAAAGTAAAACTGAAAGTAATTAATTGGCAGCCGTTCACCGCGGTTGTTCCAGCAAAAAAGATCTTTTTTATTTAAGCCAAAAGATAAGAGTTTATTTACTAATGGTTCTTCAATCATGCTAGCGGTTCAAAATCGGTTTTTGCGTAAATTTTAAAACCATATATATTGGGGTTTTGTGCAGTTAGAATTTTTTTTATATTTTTCTAGGTCTCCTCATATTAGGGACTGTCACAGGTTTAAATAACTACTATACTTCGTAAATCACCCTGTATCCTAGATCTCTGTATCTCTATGGATACTTAGAATTAGTTAAATTATTATATCAGTATTACCGATTTAAATTAAACAAGAGTTTAAACACAATGTGTACAAATTTGATGATAATTTTAAATAACCTTTCCTTCCAAATTCACGTGTTAATGGAATGGAAGTCTAGAAATAGTTTTAGTAACTGAAGAGAAATTGTTAGACCTTTAAATAAATACTCTTTATTTAAATAAACTACGCGGTGCTTTCTTCCAACACAAAATGTAATAAAAAACATAACAGAAAAAATGTTTCACTACCACTGTATAATTTATACCTTCTTGGTAAATCTAATTGTCCATTTAGGTATTATTTTATAAACTATGTATATGCGCATAAATTTAGTCAAAGTCAAATTCTATGTGTAATTTAATTTCTCACAAAGTCTGGCCACTTTCCAGCAAAGATATTTATTAAAAGTGTTTATTTGAAAAACGTCCAATGTTTCAGTTTCCCGAAGTTATAATTTATTTTCACAGTTGACGACCATAAAGTTGATGAGAATTAACAATTTGATCCAATAAAAGATAATTTATGATGTTAAGATTGTGATTCATTACTAATTGGTGTTGACGTCATACTGCTATCGTGTGTATTATTGCTTTTTTATAGACTACTCTTGTTGAAATTGAGAAATTATTACTTACTTTTTATGTAAGAGACATTTATCCACGTTAGGATCGTAGCGTAAAAAATTGGTGTCCGCAAATTGTTTTTTTTTTTTTTGGTTTTTTGATGATTTCTTAAACAAAACTTTCAATTAATACATATTTTTATATGTCTTAAAGGGCGCACTCCCATATTGATAGTTAAATTAGGATATGAAGAAAATATTGATTTTATGAACTGAATATTTGAAGAGCAGGAAGAGAAAACTTTACTTAATTAATATATTTTTTGACACATTCATGTAAAGGCTAGAAGAAAATTTCATTCAATTTTCATAGAAGCACTTAAAAAAACATTCACTGTTTGATTAGGTTTCAATTTAGAAAATGCAGCTGTCGCTGCCAATAAACCTTTTTAACATTTTGCAGGACTCATAAACAAATCATTAAAAGCATTTCCCAGTTATGAATGATGATTTATCGGCATGTTAGTAATCCGTCATTTACACCTCATCCCTGGAATGTTTACACAACCGTTATTTTCGGAAATTTTCATCAATTTATTTTGATAGATTTTCAGGAACGGATCCGGGCACGTCGTTAACTAACAGTTAGGTAATAGTGTGACTTGACTTAGGGATAAATTGTGAATTTAATTTGACAGATATAGTGTGATTCTTTAGCTGCGTTAATATACAAAGCTTGCAATTGCTCGTCAGAGATAAACAAGAACAATTCTTAAATAAACATTACGAGATATTCGAAAGATTTATATAGGAGTTTGTTTACATATTTTTATGCTATTTACGCGTTTCCGCTATACACATGAGCGAATTTGCATTTTTACTATGGGTTATACCCAAACAGTAACCAAAGGTCACCCAAAATGCTTTAATTTAGTAACATCCAAACGTAAAAAAATAGTGGACAGGTATTACAATAAATTGTGTAATAATGAAAATCATATTGATTTATTTACCCAAACGTTAAAGAAATGTAAATTTTTAAACACCATCACCACATTGATTTTACACATAGTTCTCTCAAGTGCGTGACTAGCAATAGAGTGAAACAATTAAAAGGGTGTCAAATTAATTATTGTTTCCAATAAAACCTAGTTAAACGAATACCTCTTTTGTCAGCGGTCATACAATGGTCGTTATTGGCTAATTATCCCCAATTGCAGAACAAGAGCCGGATCTTTTCCAGCAAAGGTGAGTCGTTCCAGAGGATAAATAAGTTCTCCTGTCAATTATTTTACAATATAATCAGTACTAAAGTACGGTGCACAATCGCAAAGAATTATAATTGTATACAGGCGTATCTTCGCCTACCGTAATTTCTGATAAGGCAACATTTTTAAAATAACCGAAACGAGTTCTTGAACAGATCTTCGGCCGACTGAGATATTTATGATTACATTTGTAGCCGTTCACTTGTTTCACTATGTGAGGAGAATCGAGAATGTGGTATTGTCAGTCAGATTTGCTAAAGGGCGTCTGACACGATCCTGCTGGCAATTTTGGACAAAATTTATTAGAAAGCTTTATACAGAAAAAGTAACTGTTTGCGATGTTCAATTGTGAAGTTTGTGTTTATGAATAAGTTTTTCATAATGAGCGATAGAATTTAATTGGTGGTACCCAAATACTTGGTACCACCAATTAATTTAAGTGGTGGCACCCAAATACCGTGCGTTATTTATATTTTACAAAAATCTCTTAGATGCTTCTTGATAAGTTTAACATTTTAGCCTTTAAAAGCCTCTAAAAAGTCATGTTTTATGATAAAAAGACAAAAAGTTTGTCAAATTCTCATTCATTAAAAATAATCTAGATACTTAATTTACAGACCAAAAAAACTTTTCTAATACACAGGCTGTTTCCAAAATAAAGCCTTCCCAGTTTGGACTGCTCTAGAGTGTGCCCCTTGAAGAAAAAATATATAAAACATTTTTTAAAATTACCTTTTTTTATTGTTTTTTATTATTATTGCCTTTTAACTTTATTGTTCAATTAGGCAACATTGCGCAAGCTGCATGTCGCATCTTTTCAAGTTGGAAGGTTGCTAAGATATTATGCTATATTAATTTTTCATGAGTAATAATTTCAATAAAACTTTACTTAAAGTAATAAAAATATAATTGTTAAAAATTTCTGCCTCCAACATTAGTACATGCTTCCGCTGTTCTGATGGCAGGCTGAACCCAGCAGTTCTCTCCAACATTTCGTCGTCGACTGTCACAGCAAAAATTACGATTTAACAAATCGTCAGAATCTCTTGGAGGCGTCTCATAAACCCTGTCTTTCATATACCCCCAAAAGAAATAATAGTCTAATCTGTTAAGCAAATGGAACATCGCGACCTATCGACTTATTTTGGTAATTTTCATTCAGGCGATTTTAGGCAACTGACTGATTGACTAAGAGTATTGAAATGACAACCATTTTCTGACTTAAGAATTTTGAAAATTGGATTGAACACGGGAGTGAGTTCTAGTTTTTAAAGCAAAAACATAATCAATAAATGGTTGTCAATTCTCATTCATTTTGTCAGTCGATATTCAAACCGGGCGAAATTGAGTACACTGTCAGATAAAAATGTCACAGTGACAGTTTTAGACATAAAATGGCACTCATCAATTTTCGTCAAAATCATTTCACAAGAGAGGAATAGTGTGGTGAAGTCGAGGGAGAAGTACCAAAATTTATTGTGGATGTGTCCAGGATTGCTTTCGTCTTAAGTCCTTCTTGGATAGGATAGGGCGTGAAATCGGCAAGTATCGCTAACCAATTTATAACGCTAATTTGCGGTTCACTTAAAAAAATGTTTTACTTCATTTTTGGGCACATTTTGAATGTCGTTTGTTTACTATTTCAGAAAATACTAAAAAATGTCAAAAAAAGGAAAATCAACTGTTGGAAAATCAGTCAAAAAATCGAGGAAAAAAAAAGCCAATAGACACCCGACCAACGTGAAAGTTGTCTGGAGGAAATGCAGTTAAGAGATTTCAGATCAAAAGCTGCTGAAATACCTGACCAAACGATCGATCAGAGCTTCAACTTGCTGAAACACCCGAACAACATAGCCTCCATTGAAACGCCCATTTACAATGGAAATTGTAAGGGGAAGACGTGCTCATCCCATGCATACCAATGTTTCAATTTGCCGTTCGATTTCAAACGCCTTCAATTTCCAGTGCACCTTGAGTTTGGAATTACTATCAGCAAAAGCCAAGGGACAGTCACTGAATGTTACTGAGGTCAATTTGGGAAGCCCATGTTTCTCACATGGCCAATTATGTATATGTTGCTTGCTACAGAGAGGGAACATCGAAAAACTTATTTTTACACAAGCCAGAGTAGACATCAGTTTCTCTACTGCGGTCACCATTGTGACAGAAGTGCTACATTCTCTCCCTAGGGAGCAAATGGTACAGATTTTCTCCCTAGGGAGAGAAGTACTACTAATATGCGTTTAGCCCGTACCATATCAGAAACAAGGGGGTCTACTTGGGACAGGGGGACACTCTTGGTCGAGTTTATTTCATTATTTTCTGATACAAATGTTACAAGTGGCTTTCGGGACAGGTGATGTTTATTTCATTATTTTCTGAAAAAAAAAAGTTACAAGTGGCTTTCGGTAAAGTAGCCCCCCTTAGGACAGGGGACCCTCTTGGTCGAGTTTATTTTATTATTTTCTGATACAAATGTTACAAGTGGCATATGGTAACCAAAATAAGGGGGCTCCCAATGGGATTCCATTCGCCGTTTTACCAATTCTTCTCTTGAATTGTCAGGTCTTTGTGGTTTCGCTTGTGTAAAAAATAGTATATACTCCTCAGATGAGAATGCCATTTTTCCGTCTGTACTTTGGAAAAATCATGCATTTCTCTTCCTCTAAGTATGTATAATCTGCAATTTTGTATGCGGCAATTGGAAAACCAAAAACATTGTTTACCCGACTGCTCTAAAATAAGGAAAAAAAAAATGAATAAGACATATTTCAAAATACTGTTCACTAAAAAGGAATGTGTTTCATTAATTTGTATGTTTGTTTGTTTCTATAATCCGAATAGGCTCCTACACCGGCCGATGGATCGATATGAAATTCTGACCACAAATCGAATAATATTCGTCAAGAAAAGTGTGAACATGAACGTAATGCCACCCGGATCGGTTTATTGTTTACCCATCGTGATTGTTGTGTTCGCTACACCGGTCAAATCGCATGAGATGTGCTTTACTTTAATTTTAAGGCGTAGCAACGGGCGCCCGGTACCAGCTAGTAATAAATAAAAATAACCGCCAACATTGCCCTTATTTGAAAATAACTTGATGTTAATTCTGGATCTTCAGATCTCTATTTCTTTGTAAGGAGAGGTCGCCGAATTTTTTAACAATTTTTTTCTTGCACACAATTCTACAACGCTCTGAACTCGGAATGTCCCAATTTTGAGACACCCTGAATGTAGATGTTATTTAATTATCAAAGTGTAAAAACACTTTTCTTTAAAAAACACAGTATATAATAAGCTTTCAAATTGTAAAAATTGGATTATACAAAAGTATTAATTTTGATTAAAGTAATAATTCCATTTGTAAAAAACGTTTATCAGCTGTTCTTTGTGTAAAAGCCATTTCTAAATTTTATAAGTCCATTATTGTTCTACACACACATTTAGAGTACAAATTTACAAATTAAAATGCTAGTCTAATACAGTTTCAGAAATAAGTGCAATAATTGAAACCAGTGGTAGAACTCATCAAAAGCAACAACTTTTCTATATACGACTTTTTCGAAAACTGGCATTTTTTTAAGCATTTTTCCTGTACAAATTCATAAACCGCATATGGATATTTATTTTAATTTAAGCTAATGAGAATCAATTGTTTTTATCAGTTTATCGAGACAAATCAATCGGGCGGCGATAATTTGTTGTTATTGTATGTTTTAAAGTTGTTAATCATAAAAGATGCCGACATTTTCTAACAATGACTACACGGACATTGTATTAATTTACGGAGAAGGTCAAGGAAATTCCGCCGAAGCACAAAGTCTTTATGTGCAACGCTTCCCAAATCGCCATGCGTTAATGTTGTGCTTTGTGTTAGTGTCTTGCAAAATGTTAAAAACCGCACAGGCACCAGTACCCGATGGTTATCAGTTTGGAGTATCGCATTGCAACATTTGGAGAATTTTGAGGAGCAACAAATGTATCCTTATCATGTACAGAAAGTAGAATTTTTAAGCCCGAGGATTTACCTATAGGCGGGTTTCACCAGGTTTATTCGCATGCTACTAGGGCCCACAGTTTTCATTTTTCATCAATAATAGCATTTGATGTTGAAGTAATGAGGTTTAGTAGGTGAGTTTTCTGTATACGGCGGGCGGTTTAGATTGTTTCCGAAAATGTTTATATGCGTTATCATCAGTCCAGCTGTTCAGTGGCGGGTAACTGAATTAACGTCAAAACTTCCACTAATTTTAGCTCGATAACTACAGGGTTTAGAGCAAAAATGTATTTAAAAAAATTGTTTTCAATTAAGAGTTCTATTACAGTTACGGCCACGGAATTTTGGCCGTCACTTATCATTTATTGTCATAAGATGTAAGGCAACCCTTAGGTATTGGTAACCTAACTTTCTACTATTTCAAAGACTTGTCATTTTGACACTGACTCACTCGTATGAAAACACTAACAATGAAATGAATAACAACAAAAAGTCAATCAAAATGACAATAAAGCATGGACTAGATCCATTTTCTTTTAATTGACATTAAAGTGACGGCTAAAATTCCATGGCCGTGACTGTACCAATTAGATTTAGTTATTTAATAAACAAGTGTGTTAATGAAGGAGATTAATAATCGAGTGCCTTTAATTGTCGAGATTATTAATGGAGGATTAACATACGAGTTGATTAAAATATTGTTTCGTTGACCAAAACCTTTTTAATCTGGGGACAAAAATCCGTTTCTGAAATATCAATTTATGAAATAATTGTCTCTGAAAACAAATGAAGTCGCCATTTAAAGAACAGTTCGCCATTGTGAAAACGTTGTTAATTGGTGTAAGTTTATAAATGGAGCTAGAAAATCCTGAATTACTACCGTCTGCAGTATTGGATAATGCATGTTTCAGTTTGTTGTCAGCCAAAAGTCGGCAATCATGTGTACCGACTAAGATAAATAGCGCAATTGCAGACAAAACTGACACACGCAAATGCGTGTGTGGTGAGAAGCGCGGATTCAAAATTTACAGGATATGGGTTCGAATCCCGCTAAGGCAAAAAAAAATCTATGAATTAATTATTGTAAAATCATGCATTAATGAGGTAAATTAACGATCGATTGGTTAGTCAAAATTAGACGTTAAATTGGCTCTTAATCAATCAGCGAAAAAGATTTTTTTATTAAATTAAGAATAATATTATTTCATAACATTGCCAGAAAAAAATATGGCCCCTGGTTATTTGGGATACTATTTTGTAGTGATTTCGTGATAGTTAAAGTACATACTTCACTCTACATCACCTCTACATCCAACATTTTTAGGTTAAGTTCTTTTATTTTAAGTTCTTTACTTTAATGCCTCAAATTTGGCGACTTAGTGATTTAAGCTAAACGAAGTGTTTCAACGATATAATAATAATTATTATTTATAAGAACAAAGTTGTTATTTTCCTTTATCTTTTAGATTTTCCAAGAAAGAATATCGTTATGTCATCTGTCCAATAGAGACAAGGAGGTGTGTCCGGCATTTAGGTGTGTGCCTAATGTCGCTTTTACGTCCCACAGTATGGACTGAGCACCGTATGGCCTCTTCGATATCATTAGCGAAAACAACAGAGAAGTCTTTGGTGGACAACCAACCGCTGTAGGTTGGTTTGGACCGCTGGAATCTTTGTTGTTCAAGAGAGCAACATTCGGTTTAATTAGTCTTAGAATTAAATTTGATTAGATAATAAATTTTGTTGTTTGAATTGTCTGTCAATTAATCGCCACATTAGTGTGTTTTCTGATTTGCGGAAAACCCTTGTGTCCACTGAAGTCTATACTTAGAGATTCCGCAGCCCCCATGTTGGTAATAAAACTGTCGTAATTGTTTTTGGACGAAACAATTTAGCCGCCGAGCGTAAGAAGTAAGCTTTTAAAGTTTATTCAGTATTTCGTTGTTCAGCATAAGCGCTGATGAGTATATCTTGTCAAGGTGTAAGTTAAATAAAGTAGAAAAGAGGTTGTCACATAAATTTGGCACCCGCGAGCTGGGGCTGTTACATTTGGTAAGACTATAATTTTCAGCAAATAAACTTTAGAATTTTATGAACGTACTCGCGTTTAGTCTTAATAAAACACAGTTCAAAGCTCAGGTTTGGGCCGTGACTTATTTCAATTTTGATTAAAAGCTCTGAAAGCATGCTTATGGATTTTTCGGCAACATCATCATTGATCACTGGCATTTCTCCACTAATTGGGCAATTTTAGTATTTCGCACAATTTTTATTACGGAACTTTTTGATTTTCCGGTAATTAAAATGTACGATGAAAATGAATAATGTCATTTTTTCACTAATAGCTTCAGAAAACATCATTATATATCGTGTTTGATGGTTCAGACATTGATTTTCTGTACCTTACCTAATAATGAATTTTTTTCTCCTACTAGTAGATAATAAAAACAATATTGACAATGTTGGAATGGTTACTGCCGTACTTGATGTTTTGACTTGACATCTGCTGTCATTATTAATGACAGCTCAACAATATAGAACTGGGGAGTTGCAATTTCTTGCGAAATGTTAAATTTGCCAGCTGGACCACACTAGCAACATCGCAACAAAAATAGAAATGGCAGGTATTGATTTAATTTCATATGCTACTTGCTTTTCATGGAGCCTAGCTTTCGCATTATCATGATTATAATTTGAAGAAAAGTTAAACAAATGTGCTAGTAGTGAAAAAAATTGTATATAAACCACGGTTGAGAAGCCTTTTCTTAGCCTCGCATTTATTATTGCCCGCGATACTTTGCATCTTGGGCAATAAAATAAGTAGTAGTATGTATATTTATTACCTTTACAGGTTTATAAAGTATCCGATACATTTCCCATAACTCAAATAGAATAAAATATAATATAATAAGCAAAACTAAATAAATCAATAATTTAACACAATAACTAACAGCTTTTATCCTTTCCCACTTATTGTCCCTCTTCTCCACTCAACCTTCCTCATCCATTCGATCCCTCTTCCGTTCTCATTTAAAATTTCTTCTCTACTCTCACCTCTCCCTCTCAATTCTACGCATTCCTTTAACAAATGCTCTATCGTCTCCTTTTTTTCTCCATCCTGCATAGTCTATTATTATCCTCACTCCAATATTTATTCTTTCTCTCCTCATTTCCACAACTAAATCTTGCTATTATCACTCTCTCTTTTCTACTCTCTCTTAATAGGTACTTTGGCATTTCTTCCGTTATTATTTTTTTATACTTCCCATTGTACCTAGACTCCCTAATTCTCGTTCTTCTTTCCTGCACTTGCACATCTCTATCTCTCTGCACTAATTCATCGGTCATTACTCTGCCTCTCTCTCGCATTATTTCTATCTCCGCGCCTGCATACCCGTAGCTTTCCAAATATGCCTCCCTATCTTTCCATATCCCCTTTCCTATTTTTTTCCTTTTTTCTTTCAAACACTCTTGCAAAATTCTGCACTCTCCTCTCTCTATCACTCTCTCCTCAAATCTTATTGCTCTTTTTCCTGCTTCTATTCTTATCCATCTCTCTTTGTTTCCTCCATCACTATATACCCCGGTGTCTCTCCCTCTACCCCTAGCACCTATTTCATATATTTTCCTTTCACCCCTTCCAATCCTTCTTGCTCTCTCCATCTCCATATTTCCGCTCTATACATCATCACGCTTTTCACCAAACTATCAAACATCATTACTCTAATTCTAAAATCATGTCCAAATTTTCTCTCTCCTATTCCCCATTCAGCTCCTATTATATTATTTGCTTTTTTCACTAACTTTCTCACATGTGCTGTTGCTGTGTTTCTTTCATTCATCACATAACCTACGAGTAAATACTTAAATTCTTTCACTTTTTTAATTTTCTCATTCTCCCATCCCCACTTATTTACTTTGATCCTACCACCCCCTTTTATAAATACCATCAGCTTGGATTTTCCTACATTCACCATCAACTTTTTCGTCCTCATATATTTCTCTATGCTTCCTATCATTTCTTTCATACTTTTTTCCTCTCTCGCTAGCACCACCAAATCATCCGCATATGCTAAAGACCACACTTTTTTTTTGCCCACCACACCTGCCTGCCCCTTCCTGAACATCTCCTCTATATCTCCAATAAAAGCTGCAAACAGGCTGGGGCTTAGTGGGCAAACTTGTCTTACTCCCTTTTGAAACATTCACTCACCCTTCCATCCACTCTCACTCTACTTATCGTCTCTTCATATATCTCTTCTATTTTTGTCACCAGACCCTCTCTTCCTCAAGCATTCCCACAGTAAATCTTTTTCCACATTATCAAAAGCCTTCAGGTCCACAAAGAATGCATATATCTTGCCACCCCTCTTCTTTATCTCATTTCCTGCTATGTGATTCAAGATATATACATTATCCATGATCCCTCTACCTTTCCTAAATCCTGCCTGTCCGTTTGGTAACACCCCCCTCTCATTAATTTCCTTCATCAGCCTCTCTTCCTCAATCATCGCGTATACTGCTGTATATGCTGTATTTAGGAGAGTGATCCCCCTATATTTACAGACTGTATTCTTTTCTCCTTTCTTATATATGGGCCATATTATCCCCTCCTTCCACTCTTGCGGGAAATCCCTCTCCCTTCTACACTCCATTCATTATCTCTAACAACTTGTCAACTTCCCTTTTCGTTCCATATATCCACGCTTCATTCTGTATACCATCCCTCCTCGGTGTCTTTTTTTTCAGTTTTCTCAGTTGTTGCTTTGGTTCTTCTCTTGTTATCTCTTCTATTTCTTCCACTCTTTGTTGGCTCTTTTCCTTTTCTTGTCTGTTTGCATCACCCCCCAGCAGCTCACTGAAGTACTCTCTCCATTCCTCCTTAGTAATTCCATCACTCACTCTCTTTCTCTTTTTCTTTCTTTCCTTAGTTTGTTAGTTGTGTAGTTCCTTAGTTGTGTATCTCCATACCTCTTCTTTCGTCTTTATACCTTTCATATTTAGCTCTTCTTCCATCCGTTTCTTTTGCTTTTTCTCTTTGCATACTAAATTGTACCTTTTGCGTGCTCTCTTGTACTTTTCCTTGGTTGCTTTTTATTTTTTTCTAATTTCTTAGTTTCCTTCTTGCTTCCTGCTTTCTTTCCCTGCATTCTTTCTTTTCCCACCACTTGTTCTTCCATAGCCCCATCTTCTCTGTTATCTCTATCTCTTTTTTTTTCTGTTGCGTTTCTTAAGTTATCGCTCAGTTCCCTCACCTTTTCGTTTATTTATGTATCTTCGTATTTTGCCTCCCTAAGTCTTGCTCTATAGTTTTCTTTTCCTTCTTCCGTCCAAATATTCTTCACAATTTTTCTCCTAAACACATTCACACTTCCTTTATCTTTCTCTCTTCCTTTTGTCTTCACTTCTAAAGGCATATGGTCCGACTCCATTCTTTCTTCCACCTTGAATTTCTCTATTTCATCCCATGCTTGTTCATTTACCATAACATAATCAATAACTGTCTCCTCTCTTGATCCAATATACGTGTACTCCCTTTTCTCATCTCATGTGCAGTTCCCGTTAAGTATGTCCCACCCTCTTTCTTCTACTAAGCTAATCAGTACTCTCCCTTCTGCGTTTTCTGTTCCATCTTTTGTTCTATTGTTTTATGTCCCTCTTCTATCCGTCTTCTTTTTTCCCCAATTCTTGCATTAAAATCCCCCCCAATCACCAAAGTTCCGTCTTCTTGCTCTTTTACTCGCTCTTCTATTATTCTCTTCGTTTCCTTCATACTTATGCTGTACACTGTTACAATTCTCCATTTTCTCTGTTTACTTTTCACCGTTTTTTCCATAATCCCTCTTTCTTCTTTTGCTTCAGTTCAATTTTCTCCTTCCAGTCTTTCTTTCACCCCCATTATTATCCCACCTTTGGCTCTCCCTTTCTTGCTTTCCCTCTTTGCATATTGACATTTCCACTTCAACTCTTTCGGCATTCTCTTTTCCAATTTTTCTCACCCCTTTTCTTCCACCCACGTTTCTACCATTCCCACTACGTCAAATTCTCTCAAAAACTCCCAAAATTCATTCTCTTTGTTTTTTATTCCCGCTACGTTCCAGAATACTATTCTTATTTGCTCCTTTTCTCCTTTATTCCTCTCCGTATTCATTTTCCCTTTTCTGTCCTGTCGTCTTTTTCTTGTGCTCTTATTCAAAAATTTTCTGTATCTAACTCCCCCTTTTCTTCGTCCCACCTAAGCGCTTTTCCCTCTATCCATATTTTTTTATAACCCACTTTCACCCGCTGTCCTTTTTGTCGCTCTTCTTTGGCTATTGCTCTTAATTCCTTCTGTATATCTCTTTCCTTCTTTGTCAGATCATCTTCTATGTATACTCTTTTTCCTTTTTTTTTCTCTTAGTTTTCTTTTATTTTCCATAACTTTCCTCTTTTCCCCCTAGCTCCCAAGTTCCGCCACAATCATTTTTCCTCCATTTATTTTATACATATCTCTCACAGTCACTTCTACCTTTAATTCCACCTTCATCCCTTTTCCAGTTTCTTCTCGTTCTCGCATTCCTCTTCGTCCAATCCCGTTAGTACAATATTCTTTTTTCTCACTCTTTTTTCCTGCTCTTCCATTTTCTCCTCCAATTTGTTCATTTTTTCTTTTAGTTCCATCTTTTCTCTTTGCCATTTTTCTTCCTTTTCACGCATCATAATTTTCAACTGCTCCAGTGCCCGGCTCATCTTCCGCTTCTCTACCTTTATCTCCCCTACATCCTCCATAATTTTTTTCAGCATCTCTTTCATTTCCTCATCCATTGCCTTTTTAACCGGTTATCTTTCTAACTTCTTACTTTTCCTAAAGGAGTTAATCCTCTCTTCTGACTCTCGTCCTTCTTCTCTTTTTCTTTTGTAATCTTCTTCTCTCTCGCTCTCACTACCACTTTTCTCCATTCTATTTCTTTTTCACTTTTTCACGCTTTTTTGTATCCGCTTATCTTATCGAGCGCTGCAAAACACGTCCGCTCGGCTCAACTACTCGAATCGGAATCGAGCAATAAAATAAGCTCGGCTAAGAAAAATTGCTTCTCAACCTTGGTGTATAATTACTATTATCTAACACCTGTTTATTATGAAGTCATAATAATGTCGATTTTGAATGTGTCAGAGGTCTATAAGATATTGTATTCAACGGTTTTCTATTTTGTCATAGCAACTAGTTCATGAGCCAACAGTTTTGAATGTCAAATGAACGTCAAATTTTTTTGGGTTTTGATGAATGTTTTAAGAACTGTTACAGAAGGAGGTGTTGGATAAGAAGTTAAGAAGTTAACGGATGCCATCGCCATTTTGTTTAGTATGACGCGAACTCTCGTGGCGGGAGCCCGCGCCGAAACTTGTGAGTCCCCTGGCGAGTCTCATGCTTTATCCTCTAAGATAAACAACACTCCCCTGGTCCCCGGTGTCTTTTTTTCTTTTATCTGCAATATATTGAATATTACTGCAAGTTGATACTAGCCCCACGCTCCAATGTATTCGTCTTATTTTTATGTTCAATACAAAATACTTCATTGCATCATTTGAGCAAAAGAATCATCGAGAAGCATTTTCAGTCACAATGACCCTATTAGTGGAGAAATGCCCAACTCAATTTCAATTTCAATTTCAACTCAACCAATTTCTTTGGAAATTGTGTAGCCTTGGAACTAAACTTTGTATTTTAGTTGACAAAATACTATTCACAAACATTTTTTTTGTTTATAAAAAATGTTCAAAATATTCTCCGTTATGTTCTAAGCAAAGTCGAACTCGTCTCTTCATATTTTCAAAAACATGTACTAACCATTGCGGTGGAATGCCTTGACAAACTTCTGTAATTTAATTTTTGAAATCATTAGTGTTATTCAGTTGCTTCCTAAAAACAATATTTTTAATATGGCCAAACAGAAAGGGGAGAGGTCCGGCGATTTAGGGGGGCACAAATCAACTGAGATCAAGCTGTCATCAAAATACTTTTGTAGGCAAATCATTGTTGCATTATATTTGAGGTATGGCAGGTCGCAGCATCCTGCTGGAAGTATCCATATAAATAAATAAAAATAAAGTTGTTTCAAAAAATACGGGCCCTATTAGTCGTCGACTTGACACTTCACCTAAATACCTATTTTTTAGGATGCAAACCAATTTCTGAAAACCGAGGATTTTAAACTGACCATTCCCACATGTTTTGTTAATTTACAAAGCTATCCAAATAAATTCATGGTTCATCCCTATAAAAAGTAAAATTTAGAATACGTATCTTTACGACGCATATTTCCCGATTTTGCAAATTCGACGGAATTTTCCCCAATTTATGCACATCTGTTTTTACTGAAATTTTGGCAATAAAGTTTGATGGTTGGGAATGCGATGAAAGCCTTCCATATGCGACTTGTCCCACGACCGAGTGGGCTTCTCGTTTATTATTTGAATCTGGTTAAATGGAGTTATTTGCGTAAAATTTTATGGAAATTCCTCTTGTGTCAATTTATTTTGATAATGTTTATCGTGTTTTTAAGCAACAGGAAAAGATTGCCGTCTACCGCTTTTGATTACCGTAATTTAGATATCTTTTGCTTTCTACTGCTTTTTTAATAATTACGTAAACTTAATTTTTATTGTTTTGATCGTTTTACTCGGAAATTCCTACGTTATAAATAAGATAAAATACGAATAAATTTTGTTTTATTCTTCTTTTGTGTACTTTAATTGGTTAAACGTTGGGTTCACACGCGCAGTTACTCTAAAATAACTGTTTTATAATTTATTAACATACTGCTTTTATACAAAATAAAAGTTTAGAGCAGTTGACATTCCAACAATACTTCCTTAAAGCTTGATATTATATATCTGAAGGAATTGTTTTGACATAAAAAAAATGGGTGCTGAGCTGAAGAAAAATATCAACAAAGTAAAATACAATAACACGCCCGGTCGAGTTCGCCCGCCGATACTGGTTCTCAACAGCAGGTAACTAATGCACCCGAGAGTGCAAAAAATTTAGAAACTTGATAAGGACGTTGGCTTTTAAGGACAAAAACAATTGATTGTCTGTAGGTCAAGTTAAAATAAATATCCATAGGCGGTTTGTGAATTTGAAGAGTTTCAAAAATCCTAAAAAAAATGAGATTTCGAAAAAGTGGTGGGTAAAAATGTTGTTGCTCTCGGCGAGTTCCACTAAGTAATTATTTCTTGAACACCTATATATAAAAATCGATGTATGTACGTGTGAATGTATGTACATAATCTTCCCTATAGACCCCAAAACGGCTGTGGACTGACTTTTATGAAACTTTCAGGGTAAATGTAGAATAGTCTGGGGAGTGTTCCTGTGTAGTTTGGTCGCGATCGGATTAAAACCAAAGAAAAATTGAGTTTTTCTGAGTGACAGTTTTAGTTTAGAGCAGTGACTATTTTAGACCTAAAAAGCTAAGCTAGTTTATTATATTTTTGTTATATTTTTTAAGAGATAAAGCCACTTATTAGTTAATCACAGATCAGCCCTGACCTTCCATTTGAGTCTGCTAAAAATCTTTTAATTGCCTTCAATTATGTTGATTCGCAATCTATGAAACCAAAAATCCAAAAACGTGAATAATGCATTAGCTCTAAGCCCGTAATCGTTAATTAGTGAGTTTCGTTGTACCAGAAATGTTCCGAGGAAGACGAAACTCTTCCATCTCTGGTACACAAAGAGCTTCTCTGTATAAAAATTTATTGAATATTCAGCGACCGGTAATTACCCATTCAAGACAGACTTATGTGACAGTACATGAATTGCATAATTATGCATTGAAAGAATACGTATTTCAACGCTATAGTTTTAGTTGGAGACAAGCATGCCGGCATAAATATCCTTCTTGTGATTTAGTACTGCATAATGGTGAGTGCGTGCTTGTGCGTATTGCTGATGCTACTCTGATGCTACTATTAGATTAATGCAACATTCGAATATATTTCACTGTTTGAATATTTAATAAAGCTAAGTCATCAATTCAGTAGTCGGGAAACGGAGGAGATGAAGCAACGTTTTTGCAAAATAAAAGTGTGCATCGTCGTTGAAGGTAAAAACATTTTACATCTTCACTATTTATATACAGATGAGTAACTATTAGGCATGTATGATTCCAAAATTAGATTATTATTAGATGCTTTTTATGTGCCTACATTAATAGGAACAATAAATTAAAGACGATAACATGGCTCCATTTACAAGACTGTACTATCAATTTTACGGGGTCTAATCATAAAGTAAACTGCACTGTTTTGCATACAAAAGTTTTATTTATATGACATTTTATAATGATTTTTTAAATACGTGATCAGGAACAAAATATAGAACTTTATTAGCGTGCAATGTAGTAAATTTGAGGAAAAACGGTTAATGATGGAAGAAAAACAAGAGCACCATATTGGTTAATTCGGAATTAGAAAAAACATTTTCGTGGAAATTGCAATGGACAAATTATTATTAATTGGTTAAGAATCGAGCTTAGGTATAACTGAAAACAAAAATTTACTATCGAAACGACAAATTTTTTGTTCCAAAAACGTTAGGAGGTATTTACATCTATCGCACAATGACTTACTCATTCGTTCAAGTTCATGAACTCATTGGCGGAAAGTGAAATAAGGGGACTTCCATAACACATGGTATATAAGTAAAATGTATGTGTTGTACTAATACTAAAGATGAAATATAATGGAGGAGTGTGAAAATTCACAACGCAACACAGTGACTTTTTAATACAATTTTATTCGGTATTGTACATCGGAAGTTGGGGACAGGCACCCCAGTCGCCGCGGATCCCTCACTTTACGTCCACGAGAACGTCGTTTGTTTTCAACCTCTAAATACATATTTAGTATTATTATACATAGAGGGAAAGAAATGCATGTTTTTTTCTGAGATGCAAAGCACCGAGGAGAAAATAGCATTCTCTCCTAAGGTGTATATACTATTTTTTACACAAGCGAAACCACAAAAACCTGAAATTCAAGAAGGATTGGTAAATCCGCACTTAAAATATTAGACTTGCGTCTTGCATATATCACAGACGATCCATCGGCACAAAGCGCGTACATTTGATATTAATAACATGACATTACCGCAATCTGCGGTAGGACGACCGACGGGTACAATCCCCTTATTTTGGTTACTATAGGCCACTTGTAACATTTGTATCAGAAAATAATGAAATAAACTCGACCAAAGGGGCCCCCTGTCCCAAAAGCCACTTGTAACATTTGTATCAGAAAATAAAGAAAAATACTCGACCAAGGGGGCTCTCCTCTCCCCAAAGTCACTTGTAACATTTGTAATAAGGGAGCCCCCTTGTTTGTGATTCGGTTAGGGGCTATTCGCATATTAGTGTACTTTTGTCACGATTTTGACACCAGAGAAACTGATTTCTACTCCCGCTTGTGCACAAATACAATTTATCGTTCACGTTTTTATATCGAGCGATCAAGTTAATTTGTAATCGAGTCATCCATGAATTCGAATCCGTGTGTCTTTCGCTATTGATATGCTTAATTGTGGCATCTAAAGTTACGTCACTCAAGAAGTTTAAAAAATAATTTTGAGGTTTCAAAAAATTTAGGAAATAAATTTTTAAACAGATGCGAAAAAAGTGTAGCCTCCACAACCTATTTTTTTATTGTTAATTTCAATTTTTCGCCAGATCTGCGGTGTGACTTCAACCACTGCCATCAAAAGTCATTAACCTCAAATTTCAGTATCTTGCGTTGTTGATCCCTGTTGTGTTATTTTTGTCTAGTGAAACAGTGTCTTTACTCTATAAAATCAATTGTTTTAAGAACTTCATTTGTTCACTGCTTAAAAATGGCATTTTCATTAGAACACAAAGCGTTTATGATTGAGTCGTATTTTCGAAATGGACAAGGATAAGATGCATGGACAGAATTTCGTGAGCAGTCTCCCAATGATATCGTCGATTATGCTAATTTCTCCAATACATTAAATCGTTGTGTTACCCAGTTTCGACAAACATCCACTTTAGAAAGAAAACCAGGAAGTGATCTATCAAAGGATAAAAGAACGCCAGAAAACGTTGAGATTGTCCAGCACGTAATGGAAAAAGCCCCTAGAACATCCATTCGGCAATTGGCACAGCAAGTGGACTTATCATAGTCATAGGCACATGTCAAGCAATACTTAAAAAAGATATACTTTTGTCTCCGTATGGATTAACATGTGTACAAGAACTGCATCAAGATGATTTTCCATTAAAGGCTGCATATTGTCAATGGTTATTGAACACGTTTGACGATGATTTGTTGGAAAAAACGTTCTTTTCAGATGAAGCATGGTTTCATCTAAGTGGATACATTAATGCACAAAATATGAGAATTTGGAGCAGTGAAAAACCACATGTTTATGTGAGGCCCCAGTACATCCGCAAAAAATTGGTGTTTCGGAAGTAATTTGCCGATGACGTATAATAGGACCAGTATTTTTTGAAGGTAAATCATTCATTATTCGTTATTTAAACCTAAACATTTTTTAATCCTCCAGGTAACCTAACTGCACTCGCCTAACAAGTGATTTTGGAAACTTTTATTAACGAACTTCATGAAGACGAATCGGCACTTGGCTATTTTCAACACCTGCGGACTTTTTTGTGGCCTTATTTAAAAAATTCCATTTACCATACACCTCTTCATAATTTACTCAAGGTTAAGTTATTCAATGTGTTAGACGAAGGCCTCATTTGTGCTTAGACCAGAATGGAGAACATTTTCAGCATTTATTATAACAGTTGAATGAAATAAATGTATTTTCCTTAAAATGTTTCGTCTTGTTGGCAATAAAATCCTGTTTGAGAATTTCCACCATTTTATCTTTCAATTGACACATTATTTGAAATTTATAAGTGCAGTTTAAGTGCACGACATACGTTTTCGGATTCTTGGATGACTCGATTACAAATTATCTTGATCGCTCGATACTTATTTTTTGAGTCGGTGAATGCAATCGAACAAGGTGAGTTGTAATGTTTAGCCTCTTATTTTAGTTATTTATTAACAATGGTTGTTTTATATTAAGTTGTGGGCCGCCGCATACACAACCGACCGATTGAATAATGGTATTGGAATGACAACCATTTTTTGACTTAAAAATTTTGAAATTGGATTTAACACGAGAGTGAGTTCTAGTTTTTAAAGGAAAAAAACATTCAATATATGGTTGTTATTTCTCATCCATTTAGTCAGTCGATGAGTGTAGTGGACAGGACGGCCCGCCCGCCCACCGCACTCACAAACGGTGCCAGAACCATACACTTTTTAGTCACAAAGAAACCTATACTATAGTAATGAGAATAAATCCAAATTGAGATTTACGCCAAAATAATATATACTCAAATTTACATTTCTGACTGAATGGTTGACAAACTGATTCGGAATGACAACCATTTTCATATTGTATCCACCAAAAGAAACTTGTACAAAAATATTTATACATACTTAAATTTACATTTTCTACTGAATGGTTGACAAACTGGTACGGAATGCCAACCATTTTTATCTTGTATCCAAATTTCGTTTCTTGTATTTCACAATTATTCTTTGTGACAAAAACCATTTCGTTCATGGCACCACATGTGAATGCGGTGGGCGGGTGTGCCGCCGCATCCACAACCGGCCGATTGAATAATGGTATTGAAATGACAACAATTTTTTGATTTAAAATTTTTGAAATTGGATTTAACACGAGAGTGAGTTCTAGTTTTTAAAGGAAAAAAACATTCAATATATGGTTGTTATTTCTCATCCATTTAGTCAGTCGATGAGTGTAGTGGACAGGACAGACCGCCCGCCCACCGCACTCACAAACGGTGCCAGAACCATACGCTTTTTAGTCACAAAGAAACCTATACTATAGTAATGAGAATAAATCCAAATTGAGATTTACGCCAAAATAATATATGTATACTCAAATTTACATTTCTACTGAATGGTTGACAAACTGGTTCGGAATGCCAACCATTTTCATATTGTATCCAAATTTCGTTTCTTGTGTTTCACAATTTATTATTCTTTGTGAGAAAAACCATTTCGTTCATGGCACCACATGTGAATGCGGTGGACGGGTGGTCCGCCGCATCCACAACCGACCGATTGAATAATGGTATTGGAATGCCAACCATTTTTTGACTTAAAAATTTTGAAATTGGATTTAACACGAGAGTGAGTTTTAGTTTTTAAAGGAAAAAAACATTCAATATATGGTTGTTATTTCTTATCAATTTAGTCAGTCGATGAGTATAGTGGACAGGACGCACCCACCGCACTCACAAACCATACGCTTTTTAGTCACAAAGAAATGTATACTATAGTAATGAGAATAAATCCAAATTGAGATTTACGCCAAAATAATATATACTCAAATTTACATTTCTGACTGAATGGTTGATAAACCGATCCGGAATGACAACCATTTTCATATTGTATCCACCAAAAGAAACTTGTACCAAAATATTTATATGTATATATGTACTCAAATTTACATTTTCTACTGAATGGTTGACAAACTGGTTCGGAATGCCAACCATTTTCATATTGTATTCAAATTTTATTTAGCCTGTTATTTTAATTATTTATTAACAATGGTTGTTTTATATTAAGTTGTGGGCCGCTGCATCCACAACCGACCGATTGAATAATGGTATTGGAATGACAACCATTTTTTTACTTAAAATTTTTTAAATTGCATTGAATACGAGAGTGAGTGCTAGTTTTTAAAGGAAAAAAAACTTAGTTTGATTAATGCTTTAGTTTTGAACTGACAAAATATAAAAACATGAAAGAACTTTTCATCCGGTAGTTAGAGCATTTGAAGAAGAAAATAGATCGAATAAAGGAAGACAGACCCAAGAAAGTAAAAACAATCTTTTCGCAAGATAAGAACTGGTCTTTCAGTTCGCATTTGCAGGATAAATGTCTGTGCATCTATAACACTATAGATTATATGTAATTAGAAAATAAAAATTACTAATGGATAAAAGTAATTATTATTATATTCTTATAATACAAACAAATAAAAATATTTAAAAAATACGGGGACATTACCCCGGGATAGAAACACAATGATGGACTTTTTGCCCCTAGTACGGGGTAAAAATTCCATTATGATTTTCTATGCTTAACCTTAATTTTATAAATATTCATCATTTTAAGAAAATGTAATCATATACCGGTGTCCCAGAAATAAATGCATTAATTTTAAACAGTATCAGTGTCAACAATTTTTCTTAATAAAATTTTGTAGTTATCGAGTTAGAATTAGTGGAAATCTTGACGTTAATTTCGGCACACGCCCTGAACCCCTGAACGATAATAATAACAAACGACAAAAACTTGACCTACTAAACGTCTTCAACATGCTATTGAAAATTCTGGGGCCTAATAAATAGCATTCGGATTTTCGTCTGCCCATACGTGCGTATTATTTAAGTTGAAAATACTTTTTCTGTTAAGTATGTATTGTTAAATCCTCAGGCTGTAAAAATTGGACTTTCTGTACGTGATAGGCATACAATTGGATGCAATTGCTGCTTTGTCAAGATTCTCCAAATTCAATTTTCTAACCTTGGGGTACTGGCGGTTTTTGGAAAGCACTATGCACAACATTAAGGAAAGTTAGGGCCACGAGAAAAAGCCGGCATCTTTATAATAACTTTAAAAATTCATGAAATGAATAATTATTAATTTATGAATTAAGTTAAAATAAATATCCATATCTGGCAGGTGAATTTGAAGAGTTCAAAAATGCTAAAAAAATGAGATTTCAAAAAAGTGCTAGATAAAAATGTTATTTGTTATTTCTGGGACATACTGTATATGCGGTCTAACAAAAGTCACATCATTATTGAAAATTTTGAGATATCGAGGCTTATACGAAAAATGGGACTTTAAGGCCCGAGCTACACCACGCATCTACAACATACATAAGATTAAAGAATGAAATAAATGAGGTCGTCCCCCTCAATTGAATTTGACCAATTCGCCTATTACATCTCGTAGACTATATAAGATGAAGCCCTAAAATGTGTTCTGTTGTTTAATAAAGTTGTTTTGTGAGATGACAGAGCGTATCAAAAATTGTAATTTCGGCTAGCATTTTCAAATGCTGTACATCTACCGCCTCTTTTGACGTCATTTCGGGGGAGCCTTCTCATTGGTTCGTGCGCTTCTCCTTAGTCCGCCCATGTAGTAACTTTGAATTTTGTCTGGTGAATTTTTTCCCGTGTTGACGTCACAGAAAGGCGCGCGTTTCAAATAAGACAAATGTTTCGTGATTTTTTCTACCTAGTAATCGCGTGATTTCGAATAAAAAAAAATAGGGGTAGAATAGTTTTTGTCTGGTTTCTAGAAAAGCTGTTTTTGAAAATTGTGGGACAACCTCAATATTGAAAACAAGTTCATGACAAACTGGAAAAGTATTTAGATGGAAGTTTTTTGGCCCTTGGAGTACAGAGTTTACTGATGATACATGATGCTTGCTAATCAAAGAATAAACAGCATAATTATTCAAAGAAAAAAAAAGTTGCAGAATGGCAAAGATGATCGGACTAAATATTAATACTCCTATAAGATAATCAAAATAAATACCCATCGATAAATGAGCATATTCTTCGAAGGAACTGAAGTGCTGGAGAATTGTTGCAATCTGCCCAGCAGCTTAACCAAAAAGTAGAAACAGCAGATAAAAAAATAGAATTAAGAAATATGGATACTCAACAAATATATAAGTGCTTGAAAAGCGATACGACTTTGATAATAGAAAAATTAAAGAATATTAGAAACATTTTAAAATACGAAAGTAAATCAAAGAACTTAAAAAGAAATAAAAAAATATAAAAAAAGAAGCATTTGTTGATCGTCTTTTGCCAAACAACGTCAAACACTTAACACATCAAGAGCGGTAGAAGCGGTATAATTATGTTTTATTTACAATATTTACACTTATGTCTGAATTCAGTAGTTCTCCACCTAAATAATTGCAAATTGTGCTCTTAATATAAGATTGTAAAACACCGTTTTACTGTTAAACTAAATAAATGGCAAGACCGTTTATGGAAATAATTGATTTTATTAATAAACGACGAAGGCATAATATTATATTAGTTCATAACAACTGTCACAAGTGTCAACTGTTTAACATTTCAGTCTATGTTCTGGTAAATAACCTCAAAAACCTGACATAATAAGAATACATAATATGTAATAAGAAATTAACCAGTTTTTTTTACCATTTGATTTCCGTAGGTGCCCTTAATAAAAAAAATGTTATGGATCATAATATGGTGGATTATACAAATTTTAGAGAGTGCCTAGAGATTTTGTGGTAAATATTTTATAGTAATGGACTAATTACCGAATATACCGATATATTGCAGACTTACGGATTATGATTATGTTGCGCTCATCCAAATTTTTAAAATCTTGTGTTTAGATTGTAGTATGCTTATGTTATCCCATAAAAGCTGAAAATTTTTCTACTACCAAGTGCTCGCGGTGTCATCAAGACTTTTTGTCACCTACAGTTTCCACGTAACTCGAGGTCAGAAGTGCATCATAACCTTCACTAACAGTTTTCGTGCTGGATTCACAATGGTTAAAATCTCCCATGAAAGGAGCGAAGGAGTTCTGGAAAAGGTGGAAATAAATAACGCTCTTTTTTATGCTGTCCTGGGACGTGGTGCTGGCAATTGAAACCACCACGTACTTGCAATTCACGTCGAGGTGAAGACAGTTAATGGAGAAGCATTCAACATTGTCTTCGAACCGTCCCACAAATCAGTCCGCCTGCCCATTAGGATGCTGATATCGTGATAGATTATCAGACCGAGAGCTATATGTAAATCTCACGAACGTATTGATGTATCTGTCGTAATACGTCTTGCAAATTTGTCAGTACTTGCCTGAGATGAATGCAGATCAAGAATCAGACTCATTAGTACGATTCATCACGAGGTCTAGACGGATTCCTTAAATTAGATAGAGAAGAGGTTTGCGGTAAAGGCGGACGGAATTGAGTTATTAGGATTAAAAACACATAAGTGTAGGGTAGTAATTATAGGATGGCAAAAAAAAATTCACAAAGAGGTAGAATCTTGGGTTGTGCCAAGCGGGAACTTAAAGCACAATATTTTTATGATTAATATTTAATGTAGTTGCTTTTAAGACTTGGTGGTAACTACTTTGACGTCAGAGTTACTGGTAAAGTACTTTATAATGCAGTTCTTTAGGTACCAACGTTATGTGCATGCACTCATGCTCGCATTGCCGTGAAATAATTTTACTTCTTCAATCTTTATTAATGTCAAAATTGCATTTTATCAAGTCTTTACTGCATGTTAAAATGCAATTTTTTCTAATTTGCTGTTGTAACAAAGCTATTAACGCATTCATTTTGAGTGCGTTAATAAGCCATTAACGCACCCAAAATCTAGAATTTTTATTTCCATTGGTAATACACACTGAACCCTGCTCTGAACGAAATATCGGTGTGATTTTAAGGTTCTGGTTCCATGTCAAGTCATGTCAAGTATATACGTCGGGTACAGAAAAATCAAAAAAGAAAATTCCCTAAATTACCAAAATCGATTTTATTTTTAAAAAATTAAATTAATATGCAAATTAGAAAAAATAACATGAAAAACTCGTTTTGTAAAACTTAAGAGCACTCGTTCTTTACAGGCACTCCTGCCTACTACGGCAGTCGTGCTGCAAACCTGAACTCGTCTCTTAATATAAGTTTTACAAAACTAGTGTTTCAATATACTATTATCGGGCTTAGAAGATAAAAAACTTCTATGCCAACATCCATTGTTGCAATAGTGTCTAAGGTTTTTTGGAAATTTTGTTTGACAGTAGAATTTGTTCACGTCAAAGAATTAAATCCATGTGGCAGTAAAAACGGTGAATATTGAATAAAATTTTATATTACATACGACGATAAAATTGCTGATTATTATCTTTTCGAGTGACTTTAAATGAGTTAAATGCACTCTCAAAGATAAAATTCAAATTTATCGTTTTATATAATAAATAACTATTCTTACCACAGTTGTAATAGTTATTTTGGTATAAGTGAATAAAGACGAATTTTATCTACAAAAAATAGTTTAAAATAATGTTTTTGAGTGGATACAATTTCTTTATTCACGTGTATCATACTTTTTTTTTCAACTGTGCTGAATTCATTTAACATTAATTCTTTACTTTTTTCAAAATTTTCCTAAGAAATAGGCTGGCAGTATTTCCTCTCATCTCCACTGTCCGCTAGCCACCGACATACACGTCGACATTGGCTAGAGTCTGACTCGGTGGTGACTTGACTTCACAATAAAGTGTTGCTGTAAGCATTTTATTCATCCTTGCGATTAAACTATTGTTTTAATCATGATAGTTAATAGATAAATCCATGGCCAACCCACACGATTAATTCCGAGTGTTGACTCCGTTGAGTAAACATCGTTCCGCATCGTGTTCTTGTTCTGTTCTCGTGACCTGTGCTGTTAATCGTGCGCCGGCCGATGAGCCAGCGAATGACCAGAAGCAAGAGCGTGGCATCAACATCAAGTTCAACAAGTACCCAAAACAAATCCGGTAAGTCAGCAATGACAAAAACCGCGAAGAATCGCTCCCCCTCACCGGACGACGTCTCCCAATCGTCGTCCGGCAACAGCCCCAGATCCCCGTCCCCCACAGCCCCCACGACCTACCGCTACACCATACGTAACCTGCCTGACGGAATTAACACCCAAAAGACGCTCTACACGGTACTGAAAACTTACATTCTCCTCAACCACATAAAGACACTGGTGGTTAACTTCAACCGAACGGCCCTCCTGATCACTACCAAGGCAATCCCAAGCGACCTACAGAAAAGGCTTTCGGCAATGGCAAATGCGCCAGAGCTCACAATCACGGCACTAACTCTCTCACCTAAAACCCCCATAACCAAAACCGGCCCGCTTTTTTCATTCGTGATCAAAGACGTAGAAACTGACACCGACGAACGTGACATAATGCTTGCCTTTCAAAAACTCAACCTTCCCTTCGAAAGACGTTGGAGAATCAGATCCCGCAAGACTGGTAAATGGACCCCGCTTTTCCGTGTAACCACCACGGACACTAACACCTTCAATCAAATGGTAACCAACGGGATCAACATTTTTGGCAAACACCATCAGTGTGAGCCCTCAAAACCCCCAGCCCTCACCCCGCTTCAATGTGCCAAGTGCTACCAGCTTGGCCACCCCCAAACCCAGTGCCCCAACAAGATTGCATGTCCCAAATGCCCGGGCAATCACCCCCCAAACAAATGCACATCCACGGAAATCACATGCCTCCTTTGCAAGGGCACCCACCCAGCATGGTCCAGGTCCTGTCCCAAAATTCAGGCAGCCCCCATAACCGACGAAACCCCAATCGCCCCTGTCCACATCATCAACCCCCCCGCGGAGTTCGCCGACCCCGAACCCTCCGAGGAAGAAAACGACGAAGAAGACGTCGAAGAAGAACCAAAAATCACCACAAAACAGGCCATCGCTTTCACAACAAAAATCCTGTATGACCTGCTCCCTCTTCAACGCCCCCAAATTCACGAGGCCGTGGAAAGAACGGCTAAAAAACTTCTCAGGCTGCACACAAAAATCAGCCACATCGGGAACGGGATATTTTTTACTTTCGAGTGATTATACCCTGTCTCCCAGACCCCCCTGTCCCCATCCTAGCATCCCTTTCCAATGGCTTCTCAGGCAACACTCCCCCCGGCCCCCATCAGGGCCCCCCCCGCACCCGCTTCAGCAAACGCTTCAGTAGTAAACATCTCCACAGTTAACATCTCCGGCATGAAACGCAAAAAACTCGCTATTAACAACTTTCTTCAAACCGACAACATTCAAATTCTTGCACTAACAAAGACTTTCAGCCCTGCTTCCATTAAATTCAGAAACTTCTCTTGCTTTCACACACCCTCCCCAACCATGGCTGACCGCCGTGGAACAGCAATAATCGTAGCAACCCACATTCCCTGCAACCCCCACAAAGTACCCGCACACCTAAACCATCTAGAACTAGCAGCAGTAGACACCATAATCAATAACACTAGAATAACAATTTTCTCATACTACAACCCTCCGAACGCAAACATCTCTGTAGAACTCTTCCAGTATGCATGCACACTAAACCACTTCATCCTATTAGGCGATTTCAATGCTAGACATATAGACTTTGGAGACATTAGAACCACCCCAAACGGCACCTCACTCTCAAAATTACTAACTGACCTTCCTATCTATCGCTTACTAAATCGCTCACCTACATTCATCGGACACTTAGGCGCCACAATAATCGACTACATAATCATCTCTAAATCTCTCACACCAATAATTCACTCACAAGCTTCAATAGGAACTACAGTAACATCTGACTATCTTCTACTAACTTGCAAACTTCTTTTACCAAACCCCCGCAAAACCTTTGAACCCGTACAAATCTTCGACTATAAAAACGCAGACTGGACAAAATCCAAAACCACACTAGACTCACTCCTACAACCAATCAATCCAACCAACGACCCCAACCAAATTGACCAACAAATTGCTCACCTAACTGACACAATAAACTCCACGAAAATTTCGGCCATTAAAACAAAAACAATACCCAAAAATCGTAGACCTCTTCCAGCACGCATAATTAACCTCATCAAGGAAAAACGCAAAGTCTACCGTGAAATAATTAAACATAGAGACCCCTTTTTAAAAACCATTTTTAACCAATTAAATGCCAAAATCAGACTAGAAATAAACAGATTCCGCGAAGACACTTGGGACAAAACATGCGAAAATCTCGATTACAGACAAGGGAAAAAATACTGGGACAAGTTTAAAATAATTACTGGTCGAAAATCCAAAACTAACCACCCACTCACAGTCGGACCCAACTACTACCACACATCCCAAGAAAAATCCAACTGCTTTGCCTCCCTACTAAATGAAATCCACCAAATACCCAACGACCCCAACTTTAACAAAACCTTTTACCAAAAGGTCACCCGTAACGTAAACAAATTCCTAACTAAACCCATCGACGAACACCCCCAAAACCAGCTTCAAGACGAACACATGACTGACCCAACTACTGACATAGAAATTTCATACCTAATCCGCAGAATAAAAAATAACAAAGCCCCCGGCCCCGACAACATAAAACCAATTCTTCTTAAAAATCTTTCTGACAAAGGAATACAATCACTCACAACAATCTTCAATAACTGCCTAACCTCCAACTACTTCCCCCAAGCATGGAAAGAAGCACATACCATCATGATCCCCAAACCAGGAAAATGCCCCAAAGACCCAAAAAACTATCGCCCCATCTCTCTTCTAAACACGACTGGCAAAATCTTTGAACGCATCCTAGCCAGCCGCCTCTCACAAACCCTAGAAGCCAACAACATCCTACCCCAAGCCCAATTCGGCTTCCGATCCCAAAGATCCACTAACAACCTAACCCTAGAACTCCAAACTGACATTAACAGATCCGCCAACCTAGACGAGTGCACGGTAGGTGTCTTCCTCGACATCGAAAGAGCATTCGACAAAGTCTGGCACCAAGGCCTAATCCAAAAACTCCTCGACTTCGGCACGAACCCAAACACCATAAAATTAATCCACTCCTTCTTATCAAACAGAACCTGCAAAGTAAAAATAAACGACACCCTCTCAAATCCAGTTAACCTAAAAGCTGGAGTCCCCCAGGGCTCCGTACTTTCACCCCTTCTGTACATCATTTACTGCGCAGACTTTCCAATTTCAGACCATCACAGGACCAAAACCAGACTGTTCGCGGACGACACCACCATCTGGTCCAGTCATAAAAGTGCCGAACTCGCCTCCCAATCCATCCAAAAGGAGCTCACCAAGATTGAGAAGTGGACCAACAGATGGAGAGTGCGACCAAACCCAGCTAAGTGCAAATCTATTATCTTCACCCATGACTCCAAATTCAAACAACCCAAAGACTTCACACGTATCCCACTAACATTAAATAATCAACACATTCCTAAAACTAACACAGTAAATTATCTGGGAGTCACTTTCTCGTCGAACGGTTCCCTAATCCCAGACCTCAAAGAAACTTTTAAAAAAGCCCGTAACAGAGCCAACCTACTTTACCTCCTCCGCGGCCACATTCGTGGCTGTAACCCTAAGACACTTCATCACACTTATAACTCCTTCATCAGACCTATTTTTGAATATCGAGCACTCATCTACCCTCATCTTTCTAAACGCAATCTATTTCACATTGCCGCCTTCGAGAGACAGCTCCTAAGAAAAATTTACAACCTTGACCCCCGTTATCCCTCTGAAAAAATTCACACAACAACAAACAGCATCCCAATCCTAACTAGATTCACCAATCTCCAGGAACGTTACGTCAACCGAGTGTTGGCCAGCAATAACACCATAGCCACCCAAAATCTCCACACCTCATTCAAAGTCCAATCAAAAAACAGACTCCTAAACCGCATCCCAAGAAAACCTAAAACAAAACGCAAGCATCTACCATCTTTTCTTCTAGGCACCATATACCCGAACATTCCTCCAGCACTTCAGGAACTGGTCGAAAGCACACCTCTATCAATGAGATAACTACTCCATCGAGGAAAAGCTTCATCCCCCAGCCCGAGCCCCCATCTCTTACAGCACCCCACAGGACCTCGAAGACCCAACCGGACGAAGACGTCGACGACCACCAACCCCCGTTTTTTCCACAGCACCCCCAGGACCCAACAGGACGAAGACAACCCAGAACCAAACCCAGGACAAGGACAGAAGACGACAACCCCAGGACGCTAGGACAACCACACTATCTTTCTTCTTCTCCTTCTTGTTTTCATTCAATATTGTTAGAATTAAGACCCAACCCATGTAAATACAGTAGATTAAGACTTAGTATTGTATAGACTCAAGTGCTGAAAAGGCCCTAAGCCTCAGCAGCAGCATATTTCAATCTGTTAGCACCTAAGAAAAAAATCACATGTAATCAACTTCAAGACAAATAAATGTATTTTGACTTGACTTGACTTGACCCACACGATCGAGATTGTCCGCGAGTAGTTTTACCATTCAACGTTCCAAAAGGCGCAATCCTACAAATACGACGAAAGTGAGTTTTTGGGAGCATTATTCTTTGAGCAAACTATTAATGCCAAAAGACAAGCGTTTTACATAATAATCAATTTGATAAAATTTTGTTCTCCTGCAGAATGCTTCCCAAACAGACTGATTAGCTATAAACAATCCAAGAGAATTACTAATTGTTGTCTAGAATTTAAAACATGTTATCTAACGTTTAGATAATTTGTGTATAACAACTGAATACTGCTTGCAGTATAGACAACGTAATTTCGAACAATTTCTCTAGATTGTATTTGTTGTCATTTATTATCTGCGAAAAAGAATCAAGGTGCCAACTCAAATTATTATTTGCCCCAATTTTAAATAGTTATGTGGTAGTTACCAACACAACTCGTGCACACCTGCTTGCTGTATAAACAAAGCAATTGATCACTCTATACGTAAATGTAAATTTGTTAAATTAGTCTATTTCAACAATTACTGCAATATTTAAATTACTGTAATTACCCTCGGGCACCAATAAGCTCGGTACTCTCCATGAATGAGTATCCCCTGTTGCTACAGTCAATTCTTATCTCATAAAACACTATTGTTTTATTATCGGCAAAGAGCTCTCACGACGCTGGTTTATTGCAAAAGAGTCGTTAAACATAATGATAGAGTCTGGATGCGTTTGCACAAATTTCTATTTGGAGTATGAAATGGATTGTCTAAGATCTGTACGTACACGTAGGCAAAGCACTGACAAAACTACAAGAACTCGTAAATTCATTTTTAAGATAGGTTTGTTACATTTTTTTCATCTCTATGGTTGTGTTTGTTTCAGGCGTCAAAAATTTCCCGCTTTGAGTTTTTGCAGATACCTACATTACTTTTCTAATAAAGTTGCTTCTTTGTCTTATGAATCCTTAGGCTGCGTATCCACTTGTTGCGTATCCGCGTATGGTATCACCGTGGCGTATCAATGTATCGTTTCATTTTGATACGATACGATGCAACGCATTGTCAATATAATTTCTTCGGTCATCAAATCCGTGAACGAGATGATGATACGAATCAACCTGCAAAGACTTCAGTTTTCAGTATGTACCCGTATGTACTGTTACAATTTGAATTTTTGCCGCGCATTCACCATCCAGATTTAGGAACGAATCAGCGTTTAGAGATAACCGGCATGTACAAAAAAAGGCACGAGATTTCTTGCAATACCACGCGACGAACCTACGGCTTTCTTTTTCGATCGACATCTGAACGAAGTAACATCTCCTTCGTATTTTGTTCTGGACAAGAGTAGGTCTAGAGAATTGCGTCAAGTACGGATATTACGACTGGGGTGTTCAGTTATTTCTATAACCAAATCGCGTTAGCGGATAAAATCGATTAGGTGTCGATTCGGAGGAAAAAGAGGCAGATTCACCAGCATTCACCGGAAGATTTGTTTTTTGTACCATTTACTTATGGAATAGCTGCTAAGTATTTCCACTCGAGATTCTTTCCTGGACTGACGTAATCCACACGTGGAATCCATAGGGTTAATCTCCCAGGAATCGCAGAAATCGCAGGATCGCAAGAAAGTAATTGTAAGGACAGCTCCAAAACCAGAAGGAAACCGTAGTATCGCTCAGAAGATAAGTAGTAGTAGTCAATTAAAATTGTAAAACTTCAATAATCTTTTTAATGTACTTTAACCTTAAGAGTAGTGCAATAGTCATAATTTAACTTGTCATATTTCTATTTTATCGTTCATATAATTTTTATTTAACCAACTTGTTATCAGTCAATTTAACACCTCACAATTTTGTCAGGGCATTACACCAACTTAGGTTGTAATAGTACATTGCACAATGAGTATACCACAGCAAATAGCAGCAGTTGCGTACATTCTTATTTATTATTCTCTGTTGAAACAGAAAACAAAATGCAAAGAAACGGAAAACTCCGCGTTGGTGTATGTAAAAGGTGTATACAAGCAGGGAAATATATAGTGGATCAAATCGATAAAGGTTATTATATCTTGCTTGCTCTACTCCATTTTTGTGCACTACCTGTCACAAAACAGGAACTGAACTAAAACGTATAAACAATAAATCCCGTTCCAATGTAATTCATTTCGTATGGTATCACCTCTTTGATGTAACGACTAAAAACCGCCAATTTGCCGATTGAGCTCTTTGCTTATCATGATAACCTATTTCGATGCGAGACATCCGGTATCCACTGCTACGCAACGGTGATATGATACGCGGATACGCAGCAAGTGGGTACGCAGCTTTATGTATACCTAAGTCACAACTTTCTAATAATAATAAGACTTATTTCCTTGCCTTTCGGCTTTGAAAAGGATTCCTATTCCCATATAATACTAAATAAATAAATACTGAGTAAATAAAACTATAAAACATAAACATTAACAATAGCAAAATTAATTTTATTCCATCTTTTCCCTCCTTTCCTCTACATTCTTTCTTCTGTCTAAAACTCCTTTCATATAGCCTAGTCCTTTACCTTCTTCTCCTATCAGTACTTTTCAATCTTCTCTCCAACACTCTTGCAAGATGTTACATTCCGTTCTTTCTCTTATTCTCTCTTCAAATCTTACTGCTCTTTTTTCTGCTTCCACACTTATCTTGTCTCTCTTTACTTCTTCCAGTACGATATATGCTGGCGTTTCCCTGTCCTATCCTAGTACCCATCTCCAGTACTTCGCTTGGATTGCTTCCAGCTTTTCCTGCTCCTTCCATCCCCATATTTCTGCTCCGTACATCATTACACTCTGTACTAGCCTTTCGTACATCAGTCCTCTCCTTCTTATATCTCGTCCGAATTTTCTCTCACCTATTCCCCATACTTGACCTACCACCCCGTTCGCTGTCCTTTCTAGTTCCTTTATATGACTTTTCTCGTTGTTAGTCTCGTTAAAGGTGTAACCCAAGTATTTAAATTTTTTTACTTTTTCTAGCTCTTTTCCTTCACACTTTCATTCCTCTTTCTTTCTTCTGTCTTCTTTCTGAAAAATCATCATTTTTGTTTTCTCCACGTTTAATTCTAGCTTCTTTCTTTTCAGGTATCTTCCTAAACATTTTATCATTCCTTTCATTTCTTTGGCCTCCCTCGCTATTAGCACCATATCATCGGCGTATGCCAACGAGTGCACTTTCGTGTTTCCTACCACCACTCCCCCTGTCTGTGCTAGTCTTAGTTTTTCTTCCAGGTTGCTTATATATGCCGCGAATAGACTGGGGCTGCGTGGGCATCCTTGTCTTACTCCTTTCGTCGTCCAGAATCTTTTACTCGTTTTCCCGTTTACTTTTACTCTGTTTCCCGTTTCTAGGTAAATTTCTCCTATTCTGCTCACCGGCTGCTCGTTGACTCCTTTCTTTCTTGGGTACTCCCATAATCTCTCTCTATTTACACTATCAAAAGCCGCCTTCAGGTCTACAAACAGCGCGTACATCTTCCCTCCTTTCTTATCGAGTTCTTTATCTATTAGATGTTTCAAGATGTACACGTTATCGATGGTGCTTCTCCCTCTCCTAAAACCCGCTTGTCCATCTGGTAACAACTCTTTTTCATCTACTTCTTCCTTCAATTTCTCTTCCAGTATCATTGCGTAGATCTTGTACGCCGTGCTCAGCAGACTTATTCCTCGGTAGTTCTCCACCTTTTTTCTTTTTCCTTTTTTGTGTATCGGACACACTAGCCCCATCCTCCATTGGCTTGGTAACGCCTTTCCTTGCCAAACGTCGTTTACTATCTCCCTCATTATCTGTATTATTTCTTCTGTTGCATAAATCCACGCTTCATTTTGCAGTTCATCTTCTCCCGCCGCTTCTAGTTTCTTCAGTCTTCCTATCCCCCTCTTAATAATTTCCATCGTAATCTCTTCCCCTTTCTCTTGTTGTCTTGTTTCTTCTCCCTTCTGGCTTCTTTCCGTTTAGTCCTTTCCGTCTAGTAATTCTTTAAAGTATTCTCTCCATTCTTCTATCCTTATCTTCTCGTCTGCCCTCTTTTCCATTCTTTGTTCTCTGTTTATGTATTTCCAAAGTTCTTCTTGTGTGTTGATTGATCTAATTTCCTCTTCTTCTTCTCTTTTCTTTTCTTCCTTCTTCTTCTCACAAGTGTCTTTGTATTTCTTTAATTGCTTCGGGTATTCTTCTCTCGATCCCTTCCCATTTCTCATGTGCTTTCTGGCTAGTCTTTTCATTTCTTTGCATTCTTTATTCCACCATCTATTTCTTCCCATTCTTTCTCCCACTTCTACTTCTATTTTCTTTGTGGTCATTGCTTCTCTCATGCTCCTTTCGAGTTCTTTCATTCTTGTTTCGGTGTCTTTTTCTTTTTCTTTTTCTCTTTCAATATGTTGTAGCGCACTTCTGTACTTTCGTATGCTTTCTTCTTCCCAGATTGTTTTTATAATTGTTTCTTGGATAAAGTTCCCCTGGATCCTTTTCCTACAGCTTTCTAAAAATATTCAATTGCACGATTTCTTCATTTTATTATTATACCGGGTGATTCAATATAACATTTTAATCAAAAGTTACGACCATGCTTATTTCAGACTTATTTTCAGTAGCTGCCATTACACACGTTTCTGTTCACTTTAACTTTGTGATCGATAAGTTAGTAATATCAGAGTTTACGAAATTTATTTTTTCGGCCTCCGTCTCAATTTAGTTATTTTCCAATCGTCCAAATCGGCTTGAAATAGTATATTACATTATAAGTGTGGTAGGTTCAATTTTACATCACAAAGTTTTAATATTTAATAAAACTGAGTGATGTAAAATACCTACCACACACATAACGTATACAACTTTTTAGCCGATGACGAAGGTTTCCACATAAAGATAGGTGCAGGATAGTGTGACGGACGCGGATTTTACCCAAAAGGATACGGGAGTTGTAGGAATGCATAAATAGGGCACAATTCCTAAAAATATGAGAGAGGTTATGTTTTTCGAGTGTTTTGTTGACTTACCTTAACTTTTTCATTATCTTATTCTTGTCGTGTTTTACTTTTAGTTCAATGACTTCACCCATTTTGCCATATTATTGTATTTTATGAAAGTAATAATCGCAATAAATTAACATTTTTAGATTGAGTGACATTCTAAATTGACAAGGTAAATAGACAACTGAGATGCTTACTATTTATACCACGAGATGGTGCGCCTTCGAGTGTCTTTAAATTGGTCATTATTATATCTTAGAAACTTATTCAAAGACAGTTAAGTGCGGTATCTTCTTTCAAAATATGCGACCAATATTTATCATAAAGGATCTTTTTTTTGCGCGTTTCTTAAAGAAGAAAATTTTGGACTATTTTACCGCTTAAAGGCGGTTACCCTGGCTCTCTAAAATGTGGTAGAACGTAGTTTACAACTGTCAAGGCTAAAAACGATATTTGCCTGCCTAGGCTAGAAAATGGAAACTGGGGATTTTTCAGTGCAAGCTTTTATGTTGGCTGGATTTGTCTCCGCCCCGAATATCAGAATAACTACTATTAAAACATCGAAAAAATTACAGGGAGCCCTTTGGTATAGGGCAACGACAATATCAAAGCCCCTGGTACAGGGCGACCCTTTAAGACATGGGGGGGCGCTTTTGACATGTGGAGCCCTTGAGACAGGGGGGCCCAAGGGGGCTCTTTAAGATATGGGGGGGGGCACTTTCGACATGTGGAGCCCTTAAGACAGGGGGGCCCAAGGGGGCTCTTTGAGACACAAAGGCCCCCATGCGTTATGGGGGCCTTTAGACTTGTGGGGGCCCTTGAGACGGGCTCTTTGAAGCACGGGGGTCCCCATGAGGCATAAGGCCCCCCTACAAAAGTGAACAATGAAAATCTTTTGTCGGCCGAAAAAGTTTCGTTTAGCACACGGCCCGAAACTGTTTTGCAAGTGCTTGCACTTGTGAAGTCTCGGCTACGCCTCGCCTCCACAAACTATATATAATAGTATATTACATTGTAAGTGTGGTAGGTATTTTACATCACTCAGTTTTATTAAAACCCTCCGCTTCGCGTCGTGTTTCAATATTAACACTTCGTAATGTAAAATTGAACCTACCACACTTATATTGTAATATATTATTATTTAAAAATTTGGGGAGCTATAACAAGAAAACCTTGTTTGTTACACTACCTGAAATGTTTTTGCGGACGAATTGTTGCTGTTTCCGGACGAGGCGGAGCCGAGCTGTATTTTAGGTACTTATAACAAAAATAGCTATTTTTTAAAACCCCATCAGGATTCCAAAAAATATATAATTGATGGACGAGATTTATAAGTCGGACCACGAAAGTAGAAATTTAAGGTAATATAAGTCGGACTCAACTTCGACGACAAAAAACGGATAGCAGGAAAGAAGACAACAACACAGAAAGGCAGTACCGGAGATAGGTATAACGCTATAAAAAAGACTCAAGGGTCTATCAGGATAGGAATCTATACAATAAAAATGAAATGTTGTACGTTGGTCAGCGCATCACTTGAAAACGGCTGGACCGATTTACCTAATTGTGTTTTCTTATACAGAATGGAAAAGTTGCATGAAAAATTGGAAAATGCGGAAAAATCTGAAAGTGTTTTTTGATGTGGGAGTTTTGTATGAACTCAATTTCGATTCGAATGATGGATAATATGCGTAATTCTTTTTTTTGTTTTGTTCGTTATGGTCGTGGAAGTTTTCAGGAAATAAAAGTCGAGACAATTATAAAGAAGAGTACAAAACTACAAAAAGCATAATATTTGTACGCACTCTCGATCATAACTGGCGATAGAAACGACATAATTATGTTGGTTTTTTTTGTTTTGTTTGTTAGGCTTCCGGGATGAAAATAAATCAATTGAATATTTTCAATTAAAAAATAAAAAAATCGGAAAAAAAGAGATGCTATTCACTTTAGCTTTGTGATCGATAAAGTTAGTAAATATCAGAGTTTACGAAATTATTTTTTTTAAAACTCCAATAAATGAGATGCTATTGTTTCTCTTTTATTTTCATTTGATAAACGATGGTGTAAATGTAGACAGTTATTTTATCTTCCAAAAGGTGCTGATGCTGAGATAAAATTTAATGAATCAAATTCATGAAAAATATAGCAAGTAGTATTGATCGATACAGAAATATCTTGCGAATCTCGCAGATTTATCGAGATGAATGAAGACTAATAATCAGATTCATTAGCATGTACTATTCATGGCAAGTTCTTTACGGTTGTCTTAAATTAGATAGAGAGAAGTTTGCGGTGAAGCGGAGGGAAATCCAGCTGTTGATGTTAATGGTAGTGATTATAGACGAACAGAATATGAAAAATATGTTGCACAAAATATATCTACCAAAATGTAGGTTGCCAATGAGAGAGTGTAAATACAAATAAAGTATAAATATGGGAAAGTTGAATTTGAAGATTTAAATTTAATAGTAGATCGTTTTATGAGGTGCAAAAGTGAGGCTTTTCGTGGGAAATCTGTAAGCCACTTTTCTCCGAATAAAACATGCTATTTTTTTCTCTAACTGACCATCAGCGGCGCAGAAAGTAATTTCAAGGTTACTTTTAGTGCCGCCAGCTGACTTTATGCGCCGCTAAACGACTTTGTCTGTCAGGACAGTGAAATGGCCATTTGTCATTACCTATTGACGTATTATACAATGTCATGTTTTTCTGACGTTTGAAGAAAAATATAATTCTTTAAAAATTTAAAATAAAAACGGGCATGTTTAAATCAAAAATTAATCTACAGTTTTTTGAGAATGAGATGGTTCAATCTAGGTAACAGTTTGTCAACTGACTATTAATTTTTAACTGACCACTTAAATCTAGATAAATAAATACCTATATTCACTTTGGCTTAAAATAATACATTTGATTTATATGTACTTAAGATATAGAATTACATAAACACATAAATTATAAAATTTAAAAACATCCATAAGAATATTCAATCCATTATATCTGTTTTCATCAGCTTGGAAATTTATATTTTGGTTGGTGAGATAAAATTTACAGAGAGCAGGAAAGAGCATCAATTAATGTTCTCAGAAAGAAGAGTTAACTCCGATACTGTTCTTCTTTTATCAAGTTTGTATCATTTGTTTTTATAATATTACCTACTGCGTTGATGTAACATATCTGATTCTGCTAGCCTGAAGGAGTGTTTTAAAACTATTTACAAGTAGTCCTTCAAAAGCAAAGTTTTCGACTTGGCCAGCGGTGCTTTTGACATTTTTTGAATTCAAGTATCGCTTTAAGGAACACCTGGGTTACAATGCAGCTGGCGGACTTCTTTCTCTTCATTTACATCGCGCCCTTCGTCCCGAAAAGATTAAGATAAACATTGTGGATGAGAGGTATTATCATGCGGATTACACTATTGTGCTAAAAGTAGCGAGTAAAACCATCCCCTTGTATGTGTTGAAAGAGAGTTTCAGGTGTCTGGTAAAAATATATTCTTTACAAAATTTGGAATATCGCTTATGTTTTAATAGTATTAAATTTATTAGTTCTAAAATGTTTTGTTGAGATCACAATAACAGTAGGGTATTGCCACATTTAGTTTCAGTAAAATGTTTGTTGTAGTAGGCGCTGAAACAATTCACATTATTTGTCAATATTGTAAAGAATTTTTTTGGAATTTTTGTAGTAACTATTAAATTATCGTCACTAATAAAGAAGATTTTGAGGAGATTGAAGAATATTTAAAGAGTAGCAGCTAATGAGATAAAAAATAATTTAGTGCCAACGGGGTCGGAATTACAAACAGAGAACAGACGCAATATAGAACTATGCAATACAATGGCAAAAGAATTCAAAATGAAGAATATTAACAAGTTAAGAACAATGCAAGACAAGACATTTATATAAATGAAATTACAAATGAAAAACGGAAATCCAGAGAATAATAAAGGAAACAGAAAGGTGGGAAAAACGTAAGAGTTCGAAGAAAAATCATAATAATAATGGATGGATGAGATTTACAGTCCAAGAGGCCGCTGCAAAAACTTGACTTACAGGGTGGAATGGTTTTGAAATGTTAGTAGTCACCTTAAGAAAAACCATGGTGTGCCTGGGGAGAGTCTGTTCACAAGTTTGGTATGTCTTTTTCCGTACACCAACCATACCAATAAGGTAACAGCTTCAAATTGTTCTTAAAATTTTGTATTTATAGAGTAAAAAATATATATTTTTGTGCCTCGTTAAGTCTTGCGCTAATGTCGTGGCACAAAACATTTTTTAATTTTTTCTTAGGTCCTTTACTTTACCTATCGAGTAACAACTACCTATCGGATAACGATCAAATTAAAGTTTAAACATTTTTCTATTGGAGAAAAACATTTGTGCCACGTTTGTGCCTGTTATAAATACCTGGCACAAAGTTTTCTATTTCTTAAAGTCATATGCTGTTACTAACACAGCCCCTATTACAGAAATATTCTAGAATAAATAAATTATCATTTAATGAACAATCATAATAATTTAAAAAAAGATTTAAAAAAATTAATTGGATAAATTTAAACATTTTCATGCTGTAGTATCATTTCATAATCTTCTTTATACTTTACTTTCAATACTGCGATTTTTCTGTAACAGTTCATTTTAGTTTCGTAGTACTTTTTAATCAAAAACAACACCTGTGCACCGCACTAGAACTGGTAATTAACTGAGACGCTTTTGCACCTACAGATAAACTTCGCGCGATAATCACTACGCAACAGTGGTTTTTGCTCTGGAATAAAAAATGTGCCAAAAAATATTCATTTGATAACTTTATAACGGCATACCTTTATATTTAGACCTCGTTAGTCATGTCTAATCGTTACACATTTGTGCCTAAGGTCTAAATTGGGATTGATGAAAAATTTTGTGAAAGCCATGGACAAAAGGGGGGAAGGCTTTCAATATCTTAAAAGTATATTTACAAGACTTAGTGATGCAAAACTAAAAGAAGGATTTTTTGTCGGCCCAAACATAAGAAATGTTATGAAGGATCCAAATTTTGTCGCCAAAGTGAATTTATTCAAAAAAATGCCTGGCTTTCGTTTATTAAAGTTGTGAAAAAATTTTTGGGTAACATTAAATCTTTCCTCCCAATTTGGATTAGCGATGAACTCGGGGAGAGATTTCACCAAGATATAATAAAGATGGAAACACGGTACCAAAGAAAATGGATTCCTAGCATGCTAACGACTATTGCTGGATATGTTTACGAGATAATCCAGACTATCATTATAATAGAAAAGTAAAAATAAAGAGCATAAATTAAGGGAAAAGTAAAGTAATGTTTTTCTCATAACATGGACCTGACAGAATTTTTTGGTTTTCAGATTCTGATTGTATACTATCAAATCAACAAGAAAAATATCATTTGGTTTCAGAGCAAAAAAAGTATCAAAATTGTTGACTAGTGTAACTTTTATCTGGCGGATAGTGAAAAGTAGCGCTTTTTCATTTATCGGCTACTTTTTGACTTTTAAAAATCATGTTACCTTTTCAAAAGTCAAATTTAATTCAAAATAACGTCAACATCATAATTTTTAATATTCTTTAAGGTAAGAACCCCTCTGCATTAATCTCTTGTTAAATTAGGGCTGATGATGGCAGTAGTGTTCTGCCGAAACATGTTCCATTTGTAATTTTACGCTCATTAGTTTGTGGAGTTCGACTTACATATAAGTATTTAAATTTTAATGACATAATATTTGGTTGTTTTTTGTTTGTTTTGTTCGTTATGCTCCCGGGATGGAAATACGTAACTCAATTAAATGTTTTCAATTGAAAATAAAAATCGGGAAGATCTGGAGGAAAATCTGGAAAAACGCATTGCAGCCTAAACTAAAATAGAATTATACATTTGTGTTGTTTAGCGGTCTGTCTTAAAACCAATTGATTAACATTTGGACAGGACAACGTTTGTCGGGTAAGCTAGATACAAAATTGTAACTACAGGAATAAAGTAATATACAGGAATAACGGCGGCAAAAGAGAAGGGGAGAAGGGGATAGGAATAAAGAAGTTAAATAATGATGACTACTGGATAATGTAGTCTGTGCTGAAGAAAGAAAAATTTTCAAGAACAGGGGTGGCTTTAATCACAAAGAATAAAAGTATTAAACCATAGTGGAAAAAAATCAAATGACCTATTTACAAATAGAGGACGCAAAACAAGGAGGAGTAAGAAAAACTTTAAGTATTACAAAACAGTAAGAACAACACAATCATTTAGGAGATCTAAATGGAATATAGGATATTTCAAACGAGTGCGCTGTCATTACACTTTTCATGGGCGAGGGAGAATCTTGCAATGAGCTCGAGCCCCTGAAAAGTGACAGGGCACGAGTATTAAACAGTGTTTTTTGTATTCGTTCCCGCAAAATGAGAAAAAGTACAAATTTACATCAGATTTTGAGGTTAGGTTGACAGCTGCCAAATTTAATACATACGATGCAACATTATGTGTTTCACAAAACGAATACAAAATAGTACATTTTATTACAAGGTCAGAAACTGTCATTTTGCAAGTGCGAGCACAGTTTGTGGAGGCGAGGCGTTAGCCGAGACTTCACAAGTGCAAGCACTTGCAAAACAGTTTCGGGCCGTGTGATAAACGAAACTTTTTCGGCCGACAAAAGATTTTTATTGTTCACTTTTGTAGGGGGGGCTCATGCTTCATGTGGGCCCCCGTGTATCAAAAAGCCCCCCTGGGCCCCCATATCGCAAGGGCCTCCACAAATCTAAAGGAAGCCCCCCATGTCTCAAAGGACCCCCTTGCGCGCCCCCCCCCCCCGTTGCATGGGAGCCTTCATGCCCCATGGGGGCCCTCAAAATCCCATGGGGGCCCGCGTGTCTCAAAGGGCCCTCTTTAGGGATACCAGGAGGATGTAATCCCTGTAATAACATAAAAGCTCGCAAATCCCTGGTTTCAATTTTCTAGCCTAGGCAGGCAAATATCGTTTTCAAGACGATTTGGACGATTGGAAAATAATTAATTTGAGACGGAGGCCGAAAATAGTTATTTAAGTAACAAGGAATGTAAAGGCATGTTAACATTCAAGGCAAGTGAGTACGAGCCGAGGCGTAAGCCGAGGCTTGTCTCTTGCCGAGAATGTTAACAGTCGATACATTCCGTGTTACTTATTACATTTTTCCCGCTGCCGTTAAAAATTTCCTCAAATTTACATGAAATGTTTGCCTTAGTTTGGACGCTCGTCACTCTCATCTGAGTTGCCTGCATGTATGTGCGTAACTAGGGTTACCCGATGTGACAAATTTAAACAAAGCAAAACGTGACAAGAAAAATTCAGAAATGGATATTGATGAAGCTGCTAACATGGCTTCGCAGTGTTTGTTGCCGATAAAATCCAGAGAAAGGTAGGAATTCACGTACGAAACTTTTAAAAAGTGGTGTTTGAAGAAAAATGTCGTATGTGTGTGTCGGAAAACGTGATGCTGGATTATATGCTGGAAAGATCGGAACAACTAAAATCGTCAGCAAGTCTTTGGTCTGAATATTCTATGTTAAAGACAATACTGAACTATAAAGATAATGTGGACATTTCCAAGTCTTTAAAACTAATGGGTTTTTGAAGCGGAAACATCAAGGCTATCAAACCAAAAAGTCGCAAGTGAGAGCAAATTACGAAATTCATAGACGAGGCTGCAGATGAAAATTATCTTTTAATCAAGGTAATGCATTTGTTTCTTTCTTTTAGGGCCGGTTTTTCAATCGTTGGTTAAAGTTAAACCTCTAGTTAAACTAAAAATGCAGCATTTTGATTAAATTGCAAAAATTTCCATAGAAACCTACTAACTAGAGGTAAACCAACGATTGAAAAACCGGCCCTTAATGACATAAAATTTATATCCCAATTTGTTCTAGACTGTTACTATAGAAGGGATGGCAGGAGCGTGCAGAACCGACGAGTTCTGCAGAATGGAAATGGCTGATGTTTTTGATCATGGAAAGGAGGTGTGCATCTTCAACGTGTTCAACTTCTCAAATTGAAGCCGACCCTGTGACTTTAACTACAGTGGAAATGTCTACTTCACTTCAAACAGGATTTGCTCAAAGGCCTTCGGAAATAATAGAAACCATCACAGCCTAATTTGAGAAGAAATCAAATCAAATTGTTCTTTTGTATTCAATTTTAACAAATAACTAATAATTATTGTTAATCTGTTTTGTTCAATCATGTGATAATAAATCAACTTGATTTACTCTTTTTATTGTCCTAAGAATGTAAATGACGTTATTTACATTCCGTCGTCAAGGAAAAATAATACACTAATGATATTTGCCATTTTCATGTTTTGTATCTAAGCATGTATGAATTACTTTCATTACCGGCAGCGGGAAAAGTATATTGAGTTGTGCCCGGGAAAAAGGGAGAGGATGCAAGAAACATAAATCGTAAAAATATAAATAACCTTTGCTTGGTACACAAATATAAAAAAGAAGTCGCAAGGTGGTGGTGTCGCCGGGGTCCCAGAAGGCGGCTGTGGTCCCAGGAGGTAGTGGAACTTCGGCCGATGTGCACTGTCAGGGCTTCGGTAAGAACCTATGGGTCTCGAGTGAAAGAGTGTCGTTGAAAATAAAATGCAGGCAGAGGCTTTAACTGTCTATTTACATTTTCGAAATAGGTTTCTTCTTCGTTGAGACCGACGTATTCTTTTACATCGTTATTACTTTGGAAAATCCCATACTCAATCCCAAGTAGTGAGAAGTGTTTCTTTTACAGTTAAAACGGGCCAAACTTATAAAACTTTAGCAAGCTGCTAAATACAGTCAGCGTTCTGGTGTTAAAACAACTTTAAGTCAATACCAAAATCATTACATAAAAATAAAGAAATTTTAATTATCTAAAAAAAAAATCAGTACAAAAACTAAAACTTGTTATTGGAGTAAGTAACATAAAGCTGAGTAACATTGCTATATAACTCTACTATGAAACTTTTGTTTAAAACAGTCGCGTCCACACTTTACTTCAGTCAACATGGATGCAGAAAACCAACTACTTGCAGCAGCGGCGTGCGTAGTTTTGCTTACCAAGAGTAAGAATTTACCGAGGGATAACTCTCCTAAACACAGGGTACAAGTTGTATGCATCAATTCTGAATGAAAGGATGAGCAGAGAGATAGAGGAAAAGGGAGCATTACCAGACAGCCAAGCAGGATTTAGAGAGGGGAGGGGAACTATGGATAATGTATACATCCTGGACCATTTGACGAAGAGTGAGTTAAAGAAGAAAGGGGGGAGGGTGTATGCATTATTCGTAGACTTCAACGCGGCTTTTGACAAGGTGGACAGAGAGATAATGTTTGAGTGCCTGAGGGAGAAAGGGGTAAATGAATGGCTGGTAAGAAAGTTGGAGGAGATATATGAGAAGACAAAAAGTTAAGTGAAGGTAGGGGAGAGGGAAATTGAATGGTTTGTGACAATAATGGGAGTGAGGCAAGGGACCCGCTCAGCCCCTTGTTGTTCACGTTGTATGTGGCAGATATGGTCGGAATGTTAGAGAGAGCACAAGCGGGGGGGTGTGTGGTAGGTAGAAAAAAAGTGTGGAGCCTGGCGTTTGCGGATGATGTGGTAATGGTGGCAAAGAGTGAAAGAGAAATGAAGGAAATGATAAAGAGTTTAGGAAAATATGTGAAAAAGAAAAGCCTAGAAGTGAATGTAGAGAAAACAAAAATGCTGCTGTTCAATAAGAGAAAGAGGAAGAACGAAGCGAGTAATTGGAGGTGGGAAGGAGAAGTAATAGAACAAGTAAAAGAATTCAAATACTTGGGGTATGTGTTCAATGAAAGAGCCACAGATAAGGCACATTTTAGAGAACTGGCAAGAAAAGCGAACAAGGTGATAGGATGTGTATGGGGAATAGGAGAGAGAAGGTGGGGAGGCGATTTTAAGAGGAGAATGATGATGTTTGAAAGTCTTATTAAAAGCGTGTTGTTGTACGGAGCAGAGATCTGGGGATGGAAAGAACAAGAGGAGATAGAGAGGGTGCAAGAGAAATATCTGGGGTGGGTGCTAGGGGTGGAGAGAGAAACGCCAGGGTACATAGTGAGAGAAAAATACAAGAGGAATAGGTTGAGAGTGAAAGCGGGAAAAGGAGCGGTCAAGTTCGAAGACAGGATGGAAGGGAGGAAAGAATGTAGGATCCTAAAGGAGTGCTGGAGAGAAAAAAAGAAGAATTCAGAGAAGTATGATAGGGAGAATTACTACAGGAGGAATGGGTATGCAAGCAAAAAAATAGGGAGACTTAGAGAAAGAGGCGTGTGGATGAATGTAAAACTAAGTGAAAGAGATAACGATACGGATAGACAAGAGAGGAGAGAAAGAATTAGAGAATCCAGATACAACGGGAAGTACGGAAGATGCATGATCGAGGAAGTACCGAAGTATTTGGGGAGGGAGAGCGAGAAAGAAAGAAAGATGATGGCGAGGTTTAGGTGCGGAAATGAAGAGAGGGAAAATAGGTATTGGGCAGAAGATGGAGGAAGAATGTGTAGAATGTGCTATGAGGAAAGAGAGACGCTTGAGCATATGTGGAACGAGTGCAGTGAGATGAAACAAAGAGAGAGGAAAGAAAGAGAGGAAATACTGAATGCAGATGAAGGGGAAATTAAATGGATGAAAGAGGTATGGAAGAGGAGGGAGAAGGGAGAAGAGGAAAGGGGAGGGGAGAAGAAATAGAGAATTTTATTTAGTTTTTTTTATTATTATAATTGTTAAGTTTACTTGTATATGTATAGGAATCAGAAAGCCCGTAGGGCAAATAAAGAATAAAGATTTATAACTAACCAAGAGTAAGAAAAAACGCTTCACTCAAAGACACTGGGACAGGGCTGTGCCTGATCGGTTGTTGACATAAAATATAGCAAGAATGGACGCGTTTGAAATAAGAGTGCTATATTATAACTTCTTTTGATCTTTTCGGGCTTTTTACCGACTCTAGACGGATAACATCTAGCAAGTTATAAGCAACTCCAGAGGCAGCACGTAACTGTGTTTGAAACCATAGAGCACTCCTAAATGGATTCCTCCTTGCCTGGATTCGTATATAGCGATCTTGTCTCTGATTTGTTTTTCTCTCAGATCCACTATCGGGTCTTCTCCTTGCAGATCCTGTATACTGGAATCTGTTAAAGCTCTACTAAGAACACTTGGAGACACGTTAAACATGGCGACAATTTCTGCTGAAGATTGCCCTCTTTGATGCAATAACGTAATTAAATCAAAAGATTCTCTATTCAAATGACGTCTTGGCATGGTGAAAATGTGAAATGATTTTTTTTATTATACCTGCATCAGAATCGCCGTTTAAAGCACGCCTGAGCGTGCGAATACAGGCGATTAAAGCACGGCGAGCTTTAAAGGTTGTCAAGGAAATATAGGTATCATTATAACTTTATCAAATTTGAAAACTTTTCATATTCCTTCAGGTATGGGTCTTTTGACTTCGATGGTAGTATTTTGAATTCCGCTTGTTCGGCCAATGCTTCTATATCGGGTGAAATCTCGTTTTAACTCATTTTTCCTCGATTTTTGCTGACACGACTAAATGCAATGACAGACGTGGACGCGAGAAAAATGTAAACAATAATTGTCGTAACTAATGGCAATATTATTACGCCATTTCGATTTATCACGACAAAAAATATTTCTAAGGTTTTAGTGCTTAATTTGTTTCCAGTATTGCTGGTATAATAAAAAATAGCGTAAAGTTTTCGTGGATAACTGGTCTTTAAAACACTTGCTCTATTTCGAGCACTCCCGGCTACGCCGTCGTGCTCGAAAACTCGCGCGTGTTTTAAAGACCTTGTTATCCACTCATACTTTAATATACTATTAAATGACTAGAATCTGTCAAAAAATGCGTTTTTATCATTAAATAAAAACATTATCATTATTGATAAAACACAATTTTCAAATTCTTACCCTCAGAATAGGCGTTTATAAAATGATGTGTCCACAACCGACTCTGGATCTTTTAATTTATTTATAGTGTGAAAAAATACGTTGAATTCAATCAAATTAATTAGATCTGTTAAAAGAAAATCGAATTCATTTTTGGGTAGTTTAGGTTAAGCCGTCGCAGCCCAAACTCACAACTATACAAACGGGTGATGGGCGCTAACTTCATGGTCAGACAAGTGACTTGGTATCTAGAATACTCGAAAGTAGAAAACAATACTGTAACGGACGTGGACCCGAGATGACTCACGTAGCGGCGTCATAAATTGCTAGAGCGTGCTGGATTTATACTACAACGTACTCGAGTATGACATCAACTTTTGGAATATCCGGTACAGATCGAGAGCGCGATGATCTCAACAATAGAATAACGGGAGGCGCCTAGAAAGATGTAGGCGCCGGATATTTATTGGAGGACGTTCCAGCGGAAAATCAGTCTAGTCGTATCATTGAGTTTAGTCGCATCAGTCAGTTAGTCGAACCAGTCACATCGGAGTCGAAGATCAGTGGGTCGAGTCGGACAGTTGCCTTTATCTATCCGTGTCGCGCGATGTGTAAATAAATAATACGAGGTGAAGTAGTACCTACATAAGGTAAATAGTGTAATATAAGAAGTGTAAATAAATTGCACATAGTGTTTAAATAAATAATCGAACAAAGAAACCCAACAATACACTAAATGGAAGAAAATACACAGTAAAGCTTGCAAAAACATAGTTTCCAAATAACTATATGCACAAGTCTAAAATTCTTTTTCTAATTTTGTTTTTAGGGTTCCATACCCCAAGAGTGCCAACGGAGACCACCAGGAGTGGAGCCTGCTGCTTAACTTGACACAACGCTGTCCGTCTGTACGTCCGTCCGTCCGTCTGTCACAGAGCTGTATTGTTTGAACTGTAATAGGTAGACACTTGAAATTTTCACAGAATGTGTCGCTATAACAACAAATAATAAAATAAAAATAAATTTAAAAATTAAAGGGGGTCCCCATACAAGAACAGTGTTTTTTCGTCGTGTTCTTTTGACTAAAGTTTATTTTTAATTAATAAATCTTTATTTGCCCTAGGGGATTTCTGATTCCTATACATATACAAGTAAACTTAACAATTATAATAATAAAAAAAACTAAATAAAATTCTCTATTTCTTCTCCCCTCCCCTTTTCTCTTCTCCCTCCTCTTCCATACCTCTTTCATCCATTTAATTTCCCTTCCATCTACATTCAGTATTTCCTCTCTTTCTTTCCCCTCTCTATGTTTCATCTCACTGCACTCGTTCCACATATGATCAATCGTCTCTCTTTCCTCATAGCACATTCTACACATTCTTTCTCTATCTTCTGCCCAATACCTATTTTCCCTCTCTTCATTTCCGCACCTAAACCTCGCCATCATCTTTCTTTCTTTCTCGCTCTCCCTCCCCAAATACTTCGGTACTTCCTCGATCATGCATCTTCCGTACTTCCCGTTGTATCTGGATTCTCTAATTCTTTCTCTCCTCTCTTGTCTATCCGTATCCTTATCTTTTTCACTTAGTTCTACATTCATCCACACGCCTCTTTCTCTCAGTCTCTCTATTTCTTTGCTTGCATACCCATTCCTCCTGTAGTAATTCTCCCTATCATTCTCCTCTGAATTCTTCTTTTTTTCTTTCCAGCACTCCTTTAGTATCCTACATTCTTTCCTCCCTTCCATCCTGTCTTCGAACTTGACCGCTCTTTTTCCTGCTTTCACTCTCAACCTATTCTTCTTGCATTCTTCTCTCACTATGTACCCTGGCGTTTCTCTCTCCACCCCTAGCACCCACCTCCGATATTTCTCTTGCACCGGCTCTATCTCTTCTTGTTCTTTCCATCCCCAGACCTCTGCTCCGTACAACAACACGCTTTCAATAAGACTTTCAAACATCATCATTCTCCTCTTAAAATCGCCTCCCCACCTTCTTTCTCCTATTTCCCATACACCTCCTATCACTTTGTTCGCTTTTCTTGCCAGTTCTCTAATATGTGCCTTATCTGTGGCTCTTTCATTGAACACATACCCCAAGTATTTGAATTCTTTTACTTGTTCTATTACTTCTCCCTCCCACCTCCAATCACTCTCTACGTTCTTCCTCTTTCTCTTATTGAACATCAGCATTTTTGTTTTCTTTCTCTACATTCACTTCTAGTCTTTTCTTCTTCACATATATTCCTAAACTCTTTATCATTTCCTTCATTTCTCTTTCACTCTTTGCCACCATTACCACATCATCCCCAAACGCCAGGCTCCACACTTGCCCCACTCCCTTTGTTGTCACAAACCATTCACTTTCCCTCTCCCCTACCTTCACTTTACTTTTTGTCTTATCATATATCTCCTCCACCTTTCTTACCAGCCATTCATTTACCCCTTTCTCCCTCAGGCACTCAAACATCTTCTCTCTGTCCACCTTGTCAAAAGCCGCCTTGAAGTCTACGAATAATGCATACACCCTCCCCCCTTTCTTCTTTAACTCACTCTTCGTCAAATGGTCCAGGATGTATACATTATCCACAGTTCCCCTCCCCTCTCTAAATCCTGCTTGGCTGTCTGGTAATGCTCCCTTTTCCTCTATCTCTCTGCTCATCCTTTCATTCAGAATTGATGCATACAACTTGTACCCTGTGTTTAGGACAGTTATCCCTCGGTAATTTTCTACTTTATTTTTCTCCTCTTTTTTGTAAATGGGGTAAATTACCCCCTCTCTCTACCCTACCGGGAATCCTTCTCCTCTCCTCACCCCATTCATTACCTCCACCAGCCTCTCTAGCACTCTTCTCGTCCCATACATCCACGACTCATTCTGTATTCTATCCCGCCTCCCCTTTTCTCAGTTTCTTCACATGCCTCTCCACCTCTTCCATTGTAATTTCTTCTCCTTCATGTTCTACTCGGTTTCTCTTCGTCTCTATTTCCGTTTTCTTTTTTCCTTTTCTCCCTCCAGCAGCCTCATGAAGTACTCCTCCCACTCATTCATGGTTATCTCCTCGCCCCCATTTTCTTTTTTCTTTCTCTCTCTATTAATATAGTTCCATACCTCCTTCTCTGTTCTTATTGCTTTTATCTCTTCCTCCTCTCTCTCCTTCTTCTGCCTCTTCTTCTCCCTGCATGTCTCTCTGTATCTTCTTTTCGCTTCTAAAAAGCCACTTCTGTTCCCTTTAGTCTTTCTCCACTTTCTTAGTCCTTTTATTGCTTCCTTTTTACGTTGCTCACATTCTTTGTCCCACCATTTATTCTTTCTTTTTGTTCCTCCACCTCTTACTGTTATTTCTCTTTTTGTCGCTGCTTTTTTCAATATTTCTACCAATTCTTTCTCCTTTTTCCCTACTTCTTGTTCTTTAAATCTTGCTTTTTCCAGTCTTCTCTTATACTCTTCCACCCCTTGCTCGTCCCATACTTTAATTATCACCTTCCGCATTTCCTCTATTTTTTCTTCTCCTCCTCTCTTCTTTCTCCCTCTTCCTATACTTATCTCTATAGGCAGATGGTCTGACTCTACTCTTTCCCCTATTCTGAATTCTTCGACTTCTTCCCATGCTTCTTCGTTTACTATTCCGTAGTCTATCACCGTCTCTCCTCTACCGCCTATGTAGGTCCATTCTCCTTCTTCGTCCCCTTGTTTATTTCCATTCAGCATTTCCCATCCTTTTTCTTCTATCCATTCCATCAACTTCTTCCCTTCCGCGTTTTCTTTCTTGTTTTGGGATTTTCTTTTTCCCTCTCCTCTCTCTTCTTCCCAATCCCTGGGTCCTCTTTCCCCAATTCTCCGGTTAAAATCCCCTCCCAGAAGCAGACATTCTAAAGTTTTTTTTTTAAATATTAGTGTTAACTATTGTACAGAGGTACGGAACCCTTCCAGTCCGACTGGCACTTGGCCGATTTTTAGTTGTTTCTTCTGCAACTCATATCCATCTTTCAAAGCCGGTATTTTTGTCACCTCCTCGCCCATCTAAATGTCCCATGACGATTATGCCAATTATTGCCTTTTGAAGTTTAAATCTAGTTAAAAAAATTTTTTTCAAAAACCAATAAGGAAGAATTGAAAAACGACAGGCATGGTAGGGCAGATACATACGAAGTTTACAAATTAATGTAAATATACAGAAAGTCAGATTTCTTGACATTCGGTGAAGCTGGTCTAGCATCAAGGATTCGCTGGTTCGTCTGTAACCTCATTCTGATATGATCCTACAATTAGATCTTTTGGCGATAACTTAAAACCAAAATGATGAGAAGCTCCTACTGGTTAATTTAAATAGAAACATATAGCTCGCAAATACAAATTAAGTTATAATGAGGAGCGAAAGTGAAACGCAACTATGACATTACATGAGCTGAACTTTATTTTGAACTTTGACATTGTTTAACACACGTTTATGTAAAATAACTGAATAAAACATTAAAATTAGAATAACGCAAGTACAAATGATTGTTGGTAATGTGGTTCTAATACTATACTAACTAATTATTGTGAAAACTGTAATTATTGTTTTACTTACTAACGTATTGTGAGAAATGTATAGACTTATACCCTTTGTAAATGAATGTTGCTGAAACCTTGCTGAAATTAATGTCCTCTATATTTTTTTTTGTATTTTCTCTCTGTATTGAATAATAATTATTATTTTACTAGACTCAATATACTTAACTTGATTGCTACCATGTTACACTTATTATTATTATTATCCTTACTAATTATTAATAATTAGTTAAAACCCTTATTTCTCTAAATATTGTAATTTATAACAATATCCTAGCGGTGCCGGCGTATGAATTTAAAAAATGTCAAGTATGTCAAGATATAAATTCATGTTTGACATCTGTCATTGCCTAGTGTCATTTTGACATCTGAAGTAAGTTCGCACTGAATAATATTTCAACAAACCAGCTTCTAGATAAGTGTCTGTGTTAATAATAATTATTATTCAATGCTCCTAAATAGTACCTACCTCAAGTTTCTACTGCAGAATTAGCTACTGAAATTACAGCCGCGTTACTTGTGTAGTGTAAAATGAAATACTTATATAGGTACGTTTACAAGATGGCCGCATGAATAATTCATGCGAATTAAAATCCGCAATTAAGCCAAAACAAATTGCGGTAATTACCGTTTAAAATGTTTGTCGAACGATTCCGGGTTTTTGCTGTGTCGAAATGGAAACGAGCCATGCCATGCCATGGGTTTCTTTCTTTCCCAAGGTGCACACCGAAAAGAAAGGCTTGGGAACAAGACAAGTATTCAGTGATTGTGAATTCCTCGGTAGCAAGACCTGACGGTTCAGACAGTCGCATTTTGCTGTCAGTCGACAAAAAAACAACAGCCGGGGTATTTTATTTTCCTGCCAAGGTTAATTCAGAGCATCTCCAAGTAAAATAATAGTGTATCTTACGTACTATCTGAGACGGTGCGGATTTCAGAAGGATTTAATGGTGGCGTACAATTGACGTTAAGAATGTACGGCCCGCTGAGAGCAAACCGAAATGATACCCACTTCTTAAAGAAGATGTACCTACCCAACCGCATACAGCAAATCACTACAACTATATCATACACGATTTTATTTCATTTCCTGATAAATCACTGTTTCGCATTTGGTTCAATTTTATATTTTTGTTATAAACACTTTTGCTGTTATGCATTCACTATTTTTAAGAGATGATTAGTTAGTTTCCAAGTTGCGTCAATCGTTAGATCCCTACATGCATTAGTTATAAATAGCTGTTTACCACAGATATTGTAAATACAGTATTACGAGTTAAAAACGGAAGTAAGATTTTAAGACATTTTTAATGTGCCATAATACTGATGAAATAACACATCTTTATCCAATTCAATTCATCTTTTTTTCTTTGGGTTATATCTTATAACAGCAATTATACACCAAGGTCGTATCTTGAGCAATAATAGTGCGAAGCTAAGAAAAGGCTTCTCAACCGTGGTTTATACACTATTTTTTCACTACTAGCACATTTGTTTCACTATTGTTCAATCAATCATAATGCGAATGGTATGAACGAATTTAACTACGATATCCATGAAAATCAATTAGCATTTGAAAACAAATGAATAAAAATTACATTAATTCAATATCATTTCTATTTTTTTTATGTAAAAACTAAAAAGATAAATGTCAAGTAGCAAAGAAAACTGATGGCAGTCTAGATTAATCATGCCAACATTGTCAATTGTTTTTATTATCTACTAGCAGGAGAGAAAAATCGATTATTGTAAGGTGCAAAACAATAATTTCTCAAATATCAAACACGATAAGTATTATAATGTTTTCTGAAGCTATAGTAGTGAAAAAGACAATTTATCAGTTACATTGTCAGAATATTTATCGCATTTAATGTAAAGTCTCTAATACTTTATTTAATAAATTATATCAGAAAAACTAGACCAGAAACTAGCTCAAAAAGATCATAAATAGCTTATTTGTCATTTGATAAAAAATATAGTAAAATCTCCAGTATTTTTCTTTTAAACGGATAGTAAATGCATTTTTTAATTAATTTAGTTTCAATAATTTTTTAAAACTACAATTTTATTATATTGAAAATATAATTTTGACAAACGTCAACAATGTAAATGCATTGTTGTTGTTTGTTATTAATAAGTGACAATACAATACTGTAACGTTGCCTGAGCCGGGCGGGTTCGAGGATTTAAAGAATTCGTGTGCACACCGTAGTTACTAACTTTTATTAATTAACGTTTTTCTATGTACAAATTTACTTGTTCACGATAACACGGCGACTGACGCCGACTGTCCCATTCTGTTGTTCGTTCCCTTCTTCTCCGGGAATAATAAGATCATCCTTTTGGCGCGACCGAATATTCTTGAAGGATGACATCATCCTCTTTGTCCGATCGTCTTATAGATTGAAGTATTACATCAGGGCGACAGAAGCTTCTCGACTGATGAGGGCATCTTATGTGAACAATCATTCCCAAACGTTCTCACGGTCTGTGGACTGTTCTAGATCAATGCCATTACCGTATGTGTATGTGGTCATTTCAATAATTGTTCCCAGACAGACGACATCATCCGCTTCAGGTGCCGTCGCGATACTGTTCTATTGTCACTTTGGGACGCACACTACATACATTTCTATGACTACTTCAAATACAAAAAAAAACAGATAATGAGTACCTGTAAAATGACTGGCTGGCTTAAAAGGAACCTCAATGCTCCTTCCACGCCCTGGTTGTGCCCCCAGTCCAAGATCTTCCTAAATATAATTCGTGGTACACTTATTAAGAGTCGATAATTTTTTTGAAATGCCAACTCATCCAGCCCCAATATTTCGTGCTGCGTACTCGTTGTATTTTCGTTGTTGGGACTGATATTCGTGGCATTTCAAAAAAAAAAAAACGATAATAAGTGTACCACTTATTTATACAGAAATTTAAACAGAAGTTGTATTACAAGGAACCATTGCAACGATTAAAATTTCATCAAAAAATAAACAAAATATTTAATAATATGTGGATCCTTCACGATTTCTTAACCATTGGTTTACTCTTTTGGGCATGCCGCCAATGAGATGGTCTATTTAAATTGTTTGGAAGATGAGGTAAATTATTCAGTCTGAATCCTATCATGTCCCATACATGTTCGGTGGGTGACTAATGCGGAAACCGTAAGGGCAAAGGAAGGATTACGTTAGCTTCTTCAAGGAAGTCTCTAGTTACCCTTGCCATGTGAGTTCGCGCGTTATCTTGCTGGAAGTTAGGGTTATGTAGTTGCTGTAGGTAAGGCAGAAGAATTGGCTGCAGTACAACAAAGTACATTCAAACTGCCTTTGATAGAAACTAAAGGTGACTTATATGACCATAAGTAATGCTACCCCAAAACCATAAAACCATTTCCTGCGTCCAATATGGGTCCATAAATGATTGATTGAACATTACATTACCATTCTTGTTCCCAGTTTACCTTCTCCTTACACCATTTTGCTCTACGATGACGTGGAGTAAGTGGTAAGCATAGAAATGAACGGTAAGTGCGAATTCCAAAATTATGAATGCGGCTATATACGGATGCCATTGGTAGCTTGTGATCTAAAGCTTGCCTTAAATCGTTTCTTCTTTACTTGTTGTACTCCTTGGCCTTCTAGAACGTCGTTGACGTTGATGACGATTTTCTTCAGATCATGCCCATCGTAACACAGAACTTACATTATAGCCAATCCGATTGAAAATCTGATCGATTCTGAAGAAAATTCAACTTCTATAATAAATATATCTGTATTAATATTGTTGCGCTTCTGGGTTCCATTATTTATTTATTTAAACACTATGTACAATTTATTTATACTTCTAATATTGCACTATTTACATTATTTACACTATTTACAATTTATTACTTCACGGGCACGTCTCGTATTATTTATTTACACCTCACGCGGCACTCCGTATAGATAAAAGTAACTGTCCGACTCGACCCACTGACTCACTAGACTCGATGACTGATGCGACTAGACTCGATGATACGACTAAACTAGACTCCCGCTGGAACGTCCTCTAATAAATATACCGGCGCCTAAATGTTTCTAGAGGCTCCAGGCGCTCTTGATCTGTACCGGATATTCCAGAAGGTGAGTCATACTACCTCGAGTACGTTGTAGTAAATTCCAGTACAGTCCAGCAATTGATGACACCGCTACAGCGATGAGTCATCTCGAGTCCACGTCCGTCACACTGCCCCCTCCTTAAAGATGTTTCGTCCCGAAACGTCACAAGACATTCTACCGATGTCTACATCTTTTTTCCGATGGCCTTTCTGGTTGCAGCAGTACACCATTCGCTTAAGTCAAGTAAAACGGAAACAGTCGAATTCACAGGCGATCTTCACGATACCCTGGGAAAAAACAGTATACTTCGACTGCCCTAAAGTATCCCAAGCACTGTGGTAGGTGGCCTCTTCGTGGTTCCTGTCGGGTGTCTGCTAGGAGAGTACGTTTTCAACTACCACATGGACTACCACACTGTGTTGAAGTATCGGTGCCCCTCGACATTTTGATGGACTCTTCCTTGCAGCGCAAGTTCACACTTCCTGCTCTACTTCTCAGTCTCCTCCAATTCTCTAAGGAAAACTTCTCTCGCAACTTCCCAAACTTCTTCGACACTTCCAAGTGTCCACGAGGTACTCCGCAATCGAGTGCCTCCAGAACTTCCGGAATTCTATCCATTCACCATGGGGACCAAATAAAGCCTCTCACGCAGGTCCCCAAACATCGTCGACACCCCTAGGTGTCCACCAGGTACTCCCTCATGGAGTTCCTCCAGAACTTCCAGAATTCTAACCATGGGAGCCATCAGCTGCTCACTTTCCATATGACCCACACGCTTCTCCAGCACACAAACTCCATCTCCACATCCATGGAATCCCATTGGATCCAGCAGGATTTTCCTCAAGGTCATTATCGTGCAACTGGCATTCCCGTCCGCCCGTGGTCTGCATTTTTCCATCCAAGCACCAATCGCAAGTCCGGGTCGTTCTTCGGGTCTCCAACTTTCAGTTTAACTCTCGTCCTTTACAACTACAATAGAGGCTGCAGTCTTGTAGTCAAATCTTCCGGGCACAGTCTCAGGGCTTCATACCAGCATGATTTATTTCTACGTCGAAGTAGAACTTTTTCTCCAACTTTCATTCCATTGAAACCTCTTTTTCTGCCTCAGTGAGTCGAGTTCAGTCAGCACCATTATCTAATCCGAAAGTGAGTGACACCAGCTTCCTGTCTTCTTTCCAGGTCCTTAAGCAACCTTCTCTGGAGACCATATTTTATTCCAGTTATTTCTATAACTCACGTTGCTCCAGCGCTCTGTAACCTTACACTCTTTCTTCTTTATTCGTGCCCAGCTTCGTATTTCTTCTTTTCTTCTTAATCTTCATATCGATTTATTTATTTCTTACAAATCTTCATATCCCACTTCTGACACCAATGTTGCGTTTCTGGGTTTCATTATTTATTTATTTAAACACTATGTACAATTTATTTATACTTCTAATATTACACTATTTACAATTTATTACTTCACGGGCACGTCTCGTATTATTTATTTACACCTCACGCGGCACTCCGGATAGATAAAAGTAACTGTCCGACTCGACCCACTGACTCACTAGACTCGATGACTGATGCGACTAGACTCGATGATACGACTAAACTAGACTCCCGCTGGAACGTCCTCTAATAAATATACCGGCGCCTAAATGTTTCTAGAGGCTCCATGGCGCTCACGATCTGTACCGGATATTCCAGAAGATGAGTCATACTACCTCGAGTACGTTGTAGTAAATTCCAGTACAGTCCAGCAATTGATGATGCCGCTACAGCGATGAGTCATCTCGGGTCCACGTCCGTCACAAGATATTAATGCTTTTATTTCGTTTGGTGGACAATATACTGCCGATATTATTAGTTTGCCAAAGCAATCTGCTTCGTAGTGTCTAATTATGAATTTTAAGCTTCGTACAGACCTGAACATTACGCCGAACAATAAACCGAACAACGAACCAAACGACAATCAGAACACTAATTTGGATGGGGCCACGAATGTTTTTGCAAACAAGTTCGCAAATCTTGACCGTTCGGCAAACGCTTTGCATCACTTGTTGGTTTCTTCATCGACATGAAAGAATATTCGCGCGAATGCGTTTGCAGGTTTGGACGGGTCAAAACGGCGAACCTCAGTCCAGTTAGTTTTTTAGTTTTTCTCCTGTCGTTTGAGTTTTGTTTGTACACAATGGAAATGGACAGAAGAAAATGCCTCGAATTAATGGTTATCAAGAAAAAGAGTTATCGTGGAAATCAAAACATCCACAACAAAATTAAAAAGCAAGAAGCCTGGGAGGAAATTTCCCAAAATTTAAATATTGCTGCAGAGGAATGTAGAAAAATGACGTCCTTATTAGCATCATTTCGACAGGAAATTTTCAAAATTAAATTGAACTGATAACAATATGATGAACAATATGGGAACAGCACAAACGTTCCGTTTGTTGTTCGGATCGTTGAAATCATAAAAGGTCGAAATTTAGTTTCCTTTTCAATAAGAGCCCTAACTATAAATCACATTAGAAAGGTGGAGAGGAGGCAAGTAAAAAGGATAATAAGATAAAAATGAATATAAAGATAACCATAAACGACAAAGTCTGCAAATGGTACAAAGTTAAGCTTGTCAAGAACGTTCGCCGTCACGGTCGGTCCATCCCGTAAGTTGGCCAGTCACCCTTGTCACAGCGGACCACATCCTTCGCATCGACCCAGTAACAATTCGATATAAAATGCTTACTGGTATCGCCCTGGATGATTTTGGCATCATGGTGACCAGTAAAAAAGTGCGCTCCAAATACCGCCGTCCCATATTCGCCGCGGTGCCCGGTGCTGACGTTGCCTCGTTGGGAGGAGGATGCAGTGAGAAGACCCTTGCTCTACTGCATTGCGACAGACCGTGCGTATCGGCCAACGTCACGGTCTCTCCTCCAGCGTCTCTATAAAAGAACTCCGCTCAGCTGCAAGGGTCAGATGTGAGTCGTGCCCTTTCCGAAGAAGTTCCAGATCAAGAAGGTGAACACCAGCCGACCATCCTCCCCCATTTCTAATCATGTTCCTAGTAATATCCCGGTCCCGATTAATATCCGGACGCATTCCTTCTGGTCGCTACTTCCGGTTTCTAGCCACCGCCTGCCGGGTACATTCCGGCATCCTCCGGTTGTTTGACTACGGGTACTCTACTCGCAAGCCCGCGTTTTGGTAGTGTTCGGACGCGTTCCTTCCGGGTGTAGTGTAGATAGTGGCATTGTACATAGTGTAAGTAGTTATACAGGGTTAGACAAAAGTATGGAATAGGCGGTTTATCTCCATAAATATGAATTTTATTACAAAATGTCTTTGATAAAAGTTGTTTTACTAATTATTCTTTATTTCTTAATCTGCTCGTTGTTTTTATATGTCAACGCATTTCCATGGAAACGTAACTAATTTTTGTTTTTTGAATGGCAACCTAGTATTTTTTGCTGATTTTTGTTTCTCTTTTTTTATTTGAAATGACCTGGTATTCTTTTAATATCCTTTCATAACAAAATTTCTGTGTAAAATCATTATTTCTAATAAACGACAAAATTGGTATCAAATCAGATTCTCCAATTTTTAGTGATGCTTTTTATTCATGTGATGATAACTCTACAAAGAATTATAGTGGCCTCTGTTCTTTTAATGGTATTTTTCATGTCATTGTGAAGTACCTTTCAATAAGTTAACAAATCAATTTAATAAGGATAGTTTTATTTTAATTCGAGATATTTGGTTTCAGCAAGACGGCGCTCCACCCCATTATGGGGTTGATGTTTGCCTATTTCTGGATAACATTTTTCCAGGTCGTTGAATAGGACGTCGGAGGCCTATTAAATGGCCTGCTAGGTCCCCCAATTTAAACCCCCTAGATCTTTCCTCTGGGGTCATTTAAAAACTAAAGTTTACAAAGAAAAACCCCAAAATTTGGAAGATTTAAAAGTCAAAATCAGACATGGAATCGCAGAAATACCACCTAACTGGCTACAAAATTCGTTGTGCAATTTTTATGACAGATTAGGTTACTGTCAAGCTCCCTTGCACCTTTAGTTTCAACATTTAATCTAAGTTAAAGATTATTTGATTGAATAAAGTATTATGGCCATTTTCTCTAAAATTTTGTTATCAAACCACACAAAAAAAAATACCAGGTCATTTCAATAAAAAAAGAGAAACAAAAATCTGCAAAAAAATTACTAGGTTGCCATTCAAAAAACAAAAATCAGTTACGTTTCCATGGAAATCCGTTGACATATAAAAACGACGAGCAGGTTAAGAAATAGAGAATAATTAGTAAAAAAACTTTTATAAAAGACATTTTCTCATAAAATTCATATTTACGGAGATAAACCGCCCATTCCATACTTTTGACTAACCCTGTATATAGGAGGTTTATTAAAAACTGTCACACAGTGTCACTTTTATTTTTCCCTCCCGCCAAACTAGACAGCTGACCTCTGGCGTACTACCCGCGGTTCCGTGAGTCGACAACCCGAATGTAGAAAGGGTCACAAAGGTTACAAGCAAAAAAGCGGAACAAAGTTAAGGACTTGAGTAACGTCAAAAAAGATGAGAACAAACTAGTATCTAAGCAAAAATATAAACAAGTAAATAAACAAAAAAGAAATTCTAAGGTTGGGGGATATGAAATATTATAAGCATAAGTGGAATAAAGAAGAATTAGTATAATGGATGGAAATATCACAATTATACTCTTTTCATATTAATGTGCACCGAAGCAGGCGTTGAAAGTGATCATTTTAAGGTTGTAACCCTGCGAAAACAAGCCGACTAGTTAATTTTACTTGCTCAAAATGCACTGATCGTTAGATGTCCTGCTTTGACGTACTGTTGTTTTTCTTGGCTATTTGATGGTTTAAGCAGCCAGCACACTATCGCGGAACGGAATTTTTGAAAAGCATAGACCATACGACCCATTCCGCGCTGTTCCGATCCGCGGTAGTGTGCGGACTTTCATTTAAATGTATGCTTTTAAAAAGTTCCGTTCCGTTCCATTCCGTTCCGTTCCGTTCCGCGATAGTGTGCAGCCTGCTTTACCGGCTTTCTTCGTTTTCATCGGTCTCCGCTCTCCCGTTGTTTGAAAATCAGTGTTTGTTAAGACTACTTTAGTTGCACTGTTAAAGTGTTAAAATTAATTTTAATCTTTCTACTTCGTAAGCGAGTTCATAATCTTCGCAATCAAATACCACAATATTCAACGGGGTGCAGTTTACATAGTAGGTCGTAGAAAAAAAGAATTACATGTTTGTTTTATCCATTTAGAAACTGAAACGTACAGGAGAAGAACCCAAAATAGTCCATCAGACTAAATTTTAAGAAAAAGTAAAAGTGGTTAGCAAAACGGGTAGTCTATAGTCTTAAAATGCATCGAAATTCTTGAATTTTCCTGTTTCAACGTTTGTATTTTTAGGACTTTTAAGGGTTTTTTGAGATAGAAATATGAATAGTGACAGCATGGCTTTTCATGATGTGCCTTTTATATAAATAAACAATGGGGTCATCCCACAGAAACTAGACGGAAAAATATTGTACCCCTATCTTTTTGTTTATTCGAAATCACGCGTTTACTAGGTAAAAGAAAATCCGAAACATTTGTCTTATTTGAAAAGCGCGCCTTTCTGTGACTTCAACACGGGAAAAAATTCACCAAACAAAATTCAAAGTTACTAGATGGGCGGACAAATGAGAGGCGCACGAACCAATGAGAAGGGTCCCCCGAAATGACGTCACAAGAGGCGGTAAATGTACAGCGTTTGAAATTGCTAGGCGAAATTGCGATTTTTGATACGCTCTGTTATCTCACAAAACAACTTTATGAAACAACAGAACACGTTTTAGGGCTTCATGTTACATAGTTTACGAGAAACTATAGGCGAATTCGTCAAATTCAATTGAGGGGGACGACCCCATTATAACTGGCAAACCAAAAAGTATAGTTAATACATTTCATTACATAACATTTCTTCGTTAGAAGCTTTGTTTACATCTGCGATAATAACACACAATATAACCAATATTACGTTACTGCATTAGTAGTTTTGATGTAATTACTCGAACCTCCAAGAACTTGATTATTTTAGCTGCATATATTTTCAGGTGATTCTTTAATGTACTTCTTACCTCCCCCCGCCGTGAGTCTTTATAGGTGCTATATCCAGTCTTATAATATTGCACCGATAGAATTTAAAATTTTCTACGAGGGCAAAAAATAGTATACGGATACAGGGTGTATCAGAACTAGGTGACAAAATTTTAATCCGTAATCCGTTAATCATCTTAATGAACTTATTTTTTTTACAATTTTGGGTTATAAAAAGTACAAACATAAACCTAAACATAGCCACCTCACTAATCTGATAATACTTTTTTACCGTAACGTATCTATAGTACAAATACGAGATTAACTTATTTTTTTAATTTTAAATACAACTTTACATCCTAAAATAAAAATATAAAAAATAGTATAAAATAAAATCACAGAGGGCCCAGTCCTATAATATTTTTAATATTCTATGAACACGGCATCACACTTTTCAACAGCGCGCCTAAATACCAATGTTGCCAACTGATATTGAACCGTAACCTGGTGGCACAGAATAGAAAGTATACAGAAGCGTCACTAGCGGTTTTAAGTTTCTTTGAAGTTGCACCGCCAAGACTGAGTGACCTTGAACGGGTTGTAAAGTGATTAACTTGGTTGTCCCTCAATTCCGCACAGGTTTAAAGATGGGACGGGTCCACCGCGCGAGCGTTAGAGATGGTTGGGTCCGTGCAAAACATCGAGAAATCCACAGTTGTCCGTGTGCTTGTAACCTAAAGGAAATGATCGCGTGTGCGCGTACCCTAGCCTGGTTGTCCCTACCATCTCGTTCTTGCTTTAGATGGTCTTTCTCTTGCGTCGCTTCTGTAATGTTATTATTCTGTGCTGGTGGCGCACTTCTTTGACGTCATAAAATAATCGTTTACAGTCGGCCAGGCTCATCTGTGTCGCATCCCAAGAAACTCACACCTTAGTCCTCATACTGCTGCATCAAACGTTGATTACAAAATCAGCCAGACTCAGTCTTGAACACCAAGTACATAAACAAAAACCCGATCGGTTAATAATACATTCTACACCAGAACCAACACCAAATTTTCTGAAAACTGTTGCGCAAAAATACAGGTACTCGCCAAAGAATAGGGACAAAACCTTAAAATAGAAGCTCCTCGCCAATGACATCACCTCGAGTCGACCCCCCACCGGAAACAACTTAAAAACAACGCCAAGTATCACTCTCAACAACAAATTGTATCGTGATGATAACATAAAAATTAGGTACCGCTGACGTCAGAAAAAGAGAAACACTCCTCACAAAAGAGGAACAGTCCCTACAAATAGGAAGACAGTTCTCACAGAGCCAGAGCTAGTTCCAATTTAACAGCGAGTGTTAAGGAAGCTTAAACAGTGCTGCTTTCCAGAAACTACCATAGTCATCATCAGAGCTTCCAGCACTGGAAGTAGCCAAGACATAGGGTTTCAGTTGCACGCCCACATAAGGCTTCTGGGAACCCCTAGCTCCTTCCATGTCCTTCACTACGAACATATTATCGTTATCCAGCACTTTATCAATTTGAAAAAGTTCTACAGATTTTCTCCACGATAATGTTTTCCGCACTAAGACCAGATCGCCCACTTTAAATTCTACTCACATAGGTGTCTCATTTTACTTCCTAATCTACACTAATTGTCAGTTGTGATAATACAGTCTGATTAACCCTTTTAACCACGTGGTGTTGCAGTGGTGCTCAGCACCACGACAGTCAACGCAAAACTGTCGAAACTTATCGCTTGTAAAACAAGAACCTCTATCGGCTATCAATCGTCGTGGAACACCAAAGGTTTCAATAAGACTCCGACGGTAACCAATAACCGCTACCTTTGTCGAACAAATCGCTTTCAGAAAGACAAACTTGGTGAAAGAATCTATCACCACCAATAAATAGGAGTCTTACTCTTTACGAACGGCCCCTGTTGATCGACATAAAGTGTGTCAAAAGGTGCGGCGTTTTGGGAATGGAGTCCAGGTTGTTTTCTACCAGCTTCCTTGTGGTACGTGCATTCAACGCAACTTTTGATGTACTTCGAAACTACCGTCTCTTACCAGCAAACGAGTAGTGTCTAAACAGCGACGACATTGTCTTATCCACAGACAAATGTTCTCGTTGTCGGCGTACCTGCCGTGGAACAACCCACTTTAGTCCTGAGTTAGTCACCCATTGAAGCGTGCAATCTTTCAGTTGGTATTTCTTCTGAATCTTTTGCTCTTCGGCACCGCTTGGAGGTCGTGACAAAACTTCTCATGGATATCGGCACCTAACGTTTTGCGTTTATGCTGCTAGGATTCAATCATCCTCATTAATGTTAATTTAAAATTTATTTCTTTAATGGGTTAATTGGGCAGAAAAAATAACGATGATTAGTAGGGTGCCCAATTAACTCATTAAAGAAATAAATTTTAAATTAAGAAATATGGACATAACCAACAATATCAATATTAATGTTAATGTTCAACATTACCACTGGAAGATCAACAGCATTCCTACTCAGTGCATCAGCATCTTGCATCCAGGTCTATACTCCACGGTGGAGTTGAAGTCAGACGTGTTAACAGCCACCAACTGCCAATTCTCGGTATCAAATCCCTCTTGGATAGAGTCGACCATAAGGCATCGACCTTAAAACAGAGTCCCAACAAATACCTTAAAATGTTTCAGAGAGCAGACAACAGCGAGAGTTTCCAGCTCGTATTAATGGTATCTCTGCTCTTCCTTCGTGGTCTGCCTATTAAAAAACATGACGGGGCGTGACGAAACGTCTTTTTGGCGTTGCATCAGAATGCCTCCAACTCCGACGTTAGAAGTATCTGTGTGCAACTCAATGTCAGTTGCTGAAATGCTGTTTCTCCTGGTTCTCCCTAAACAAAATGGACACCCTTGCGCAACAATGCAGTCACGAAGCGATGACGGCAAACCCTTTGACGAATTTCTGAAAGTACCCAGCAAATCCGAGACATATTGACTCAGTTTATGCACATCAGTAGGTCGAGGAAATTCAGCGACCGCCCTCATCATCTTCCGTTTCCCAGATTGGATACCATTTCCACAAATTTCATGACCCAGATACTCATTCTCTTTTTGGAAGAAGCAACATTTGCTTAACGTTAACGTCAGCCCAGGTTGACGTAACAACTTAACTACAGACTTCAAGACACCTAGACCACTTTGGAAATCAGTAAAGGGCAAAACAATATCATCCATATAAGTGCAGTAAGGTGCCCTAAAACCTCGTTCATAGTTCTCTGGAACACCGCTGGTACGTTAGCCAACTCAAAGAGCATACGCATCTACTCATAGTGTCCGTCAGGGGTTACAAAAGCGGTTTTGCTAATAATCGAATCAGCAGTCACGGGTGTCTGATAATATCCGCTTGATAAATCCAGTGACGTAAAGAATGAAGCATCTTTTCGTTTGTCCATGTGGTCATCTACTCGTGGCAAAGGAAAACGGTCTTTGATGGTTTTGGTATTCAACTGTCGGTAGTCAAGCCACATGCGGTGAGTGCCATTTCTTTCTGACAAGTATGATTGGGCTCGAATACGGCGAATCTGACTCACGTATTATTCCACAGTTTAACAAATCATCAATGATGCCTGGTACGACATTACGCTCCGAATTCCGCCAGATTTATTTACATTGTTGAGCCCAGCTTTCGATGGTTCTGCGCAAAACAGTCGCAAAATTCATTGATTAACTCAAAATTACCCAGAGTAAAGACGATAAACTCATACCCAGAATGCAGTTCGAGACAAGGTTCCTACGTGCTGTCATTTGCCTCTTCTCATATAAAACATCACATCTTGACAAATTCAGGACAGGCACTATCCCAGAAGAAGAAATCACCATACAGCTCCCGATCATGTGTTCGCGTCCAGGGACCAATCTTGTACTGTATTGGACAAAAAGGGGACCACTTATTGCATCGGATATCACATTGAGACGGGCAATTGACTTATCAGGGATCGCCGTAGCTTCAGCAGCCCACAAAAAGACTCCCAACTGACTTGTGACGCTTGTCTTCGGCGGCGGTTACCTCAAGCGCCAGTTTTCTAACGTGGTATGCTCCACGGGACCTCATGCAGCTAAAAGCGAGAGTACGGTACACCAGGGGTCAGCTGTCTAGTTTTTCGAGGGGGGAGAATAAATACGACTCAGTGTTACAGTTTTTATCACCCTATATACAGCAATTCACAATATTTACAGGTTTCGGTACGCGGTTGCTCTGTGACAGCTCTTGCGGTTCACCCTGTATACTACTATTTATAATTCACCCGGTATACTCTCATTTACACGGTTGGCACGGTTCGACACCCAAAGGCCCTGCAACAGATTTTGCGATTTACCTTGTACAGAATTATCTACGTTCTCAGGCAGTCATTTCCGTGGTTCTCGCGGTGGTGGGGCGGTAAGGTCCGGGGTGGTACGGGATAGCCATCAGAAAAGACCGGTCCGGTTGAACAGGAAGGTTGGGCAGCATTGGAACTAAGGCCCCTAACAGCTAGAGCCCGATCCACCCTTCTCGGAGACCCTTTGGAACTGGGACGGTGTGTTACGAAGGCCGGTGACGGTTAGGTGCCGCAGGGGTACGGGGTAATTAGCAAAAAAGACCGGTCTGGTTGGACCGGAAAGTTGGACAGTTGTGGGACTAGCGCCCCTGACAGTCGGGTCCACTCAGTTTTAACCGGGATACCTAGTTACGATGGCCGGTGGCGGCTAGTTACCGGGAGTCCCTACCTTACTCGGTTCTTTTTTCAGAGCGGGTTCGATGCACTACTTCCTTCGTTCTAATGGAGTGGAGCTTCTTTTATAGAAACGTTTAAGGAGAGATCTTACGTTGGCTGATGCACACGGCTTGTCGCAATTCCGAGGAGGGAGGGTCTTATCAATGCGATCTCTTCCCTCCGTAGCGACGTCGGCTCCGGGCAACGTAGCAGATCCGGGATGGCGGCATCCGATTCACGCTCCTTTTTGGTTAACGTGATGCAAGAACCATCCCGGTACGACCCGGAAGCATTTATTCTCGACGAGTTTCCTGTTCCATGCAAAAGGCGTGGTCCGACGTGACAAGGGTGGTGGCTGGGGGTGGTCGTAGCGATTCCGGGATAGTTTCATTCTCAGCGCGCAATTTTCTGATTACAAGAGTGAAATAATTATTCCGCTACGATACTGAAAAGTATTTTTTTCCGCGAGTTAAAGATACGAATTTGGGCGTTCAGTGCACGGTCTTAATCCAACCGTGAGACGGCGGGCCGCCGCTCACGGCGGCGAATGTTGCTTGAGAGTGGTTAACATCGCTGGCGATGACCTAATGATTGACCGTTTACTATAACACCTGAAAAATATTAATTACAATCGTTCGTTTCAAAAGCGCTACCTTGCGCCACAGGCATGTTTTTCTTTTGGCCACTTCTACATCGAGCAAGCTTGTGACCGGTCAAACCACATTTCGAGCATTTTTTGGAGCACTGAGACGCAACGTGCCCTCGCTTGTCGCTTGGGCGCCAAATTTAGGGGTTGATTTGCAAATTCCAACAAAATCAAATTTTCAGCGCGGATTACAATGAAAATCGACTTCAAATAATTCTGCAATATTTTTTTTCTGAAAGAGCAATGTTTTTCGAGTTTGTGGGTGTCCTATTTGATAGATTTGGTTTCATATTACACAAGATATGATTTTTTTAAGTGTGCCGCTTAATACTCCAATATAGTGTTTTTTTTTAATTATACATAATTTACGACTTGAATTACTATATGATGGACAAGGAAATGTTACTTTCAACGTGTTTCCACGTTGATCGGTGCGTTTTTTTTTATGTGGTATCCCCAGGAGGCCTAATATAGAGTCAGTATCGGTTTGTCACTTTCAGTCGCTTTTGATGATGTAAATCAGACTCGCCCCCGAAGCCGTCATCTTGAGGAATCAATTCCGAGTCAGGATCGCCAAAATCGGGGTCGTCTGGACGTTGTCCAGAATCAGGTCGGGAATGTTTTCGCAGGTCGTTGCAGTACAATGTAAACATTTCAATACAGCCTTACGGCAACCACAAGCAGCTTCACAGCCTTTTTGACATCTGCACGAAAGGCTCTTAAGCAAGACCCCTGGAGCTGTTTCCTTGGTGTTCCGTATTGCATCCAGTCTTGCGCTTGTCTTCTGGAGCTTTCTGCACACGTCGCCAGCTCTGTACTTGATAATAAGTACGCAACGAGTGCTGATGGCAGGCATCGGATGTTGGTGGCAGCGCCGCAAGATTAAAAGAATTTTTTTTCCTCAGTATTCGTTGTTGAAGAACACGTGGGTTTGCTTGTGTTGTTAACCGCGGGGGCCAAAGAGATCCCGAATGTTTATTTGCGAAAGCCGGGTAGAGGGAACGAAGAGGAAGTGTTCTATTCGCCTCAGAGTTAGCAATATAGAGCTGCTGTTGCAAACCCCCACCCCTCAAGTGGTAACCCTCCGAGGTCGCAAACTCAGGTGTACTATCAGGAGACCTACGTCTACCATTCCACCAAATTTCATTTCTGTCCGACCTTTTGCGATCAAACCGCTCCATTGCCTGGACTACTAAGAGATACCTAAACCTTGTGATGAACTTACATTTACCCTACGGCGAGACCTACCAATTACCTTTTCAGAAATCTAATTCGATTAAGTACAGCGTGATCAAGGACTGTTTGAGTTGGTAATACTGAATTTCATTTTTAAATTGTAGAATTGTAACAACTTCCGGTTGTTGACGTCTTGACACTGAAAGCCGTAATTAACCACTTACTGACATTTCAAATTTGAAATTAAAACGTTGTGAAATTAAACCGAATGAGCAGCAGTTTGTGGGGGCATTTTGAGCAATACCTTTAGTGTGATTATCGTCCTGTATTTCAACTTTAATTTCTGCATCGTTTAATTTCGTTAAATGAATAGAATTTCTATTCACCTAACCTACAATTTTCGCTCAGTTAACCTTACGTCAAATATGTGTATCCGGCTGCAGTGTTATAAATATCCGAACAAAAAATAGTATATTATGATACGAGTTTTATAAGAAGCATTTTGTCGCACGCACGGGTTTAGGGCACGACGAGCGTAGCGAGGAGTGCCCTAAAAGAGTGAGTGCGACAAAATGCCTTATAAACGAGTTATCTTACAGTATTTTTTCTACTTTGCCACTTTTTTATACAAAATAATCAAATTTCACAATCTAGGGAATTTCGGGGCGGTTGGCCGCATTTGCGAGGTGCATTAACGGCGGCTATGAAAAGGAATTAATTTGAAACGTCAATAAACAAATCCGGCCGCACAAACAAGTCGACCCCCTTATCCGCGTCATAACTGACCGGAGACACAAACACCTTCAAACATCACAATTATTATAGTGGAATCACAGTCTTTGGGAAGCGCCATCAGTGTACTTGTTTGTGTTACCAGCTTGTCCACCACCAGGCAACAAAATTGCGTGTCCCAAAAGCACGTGAAGCCACCAAACAAGTGCCAACAATATAGTAATGCCAATTCCCATCAACAGCTGTTGCTGTTCTTCCCTCTGCCAGCCACTTGGAATTGACACCTTGACAGCGAAGTATTATAGGTTAGGATTGCCCTGGGATTTCCAAGTTTGCCAATATTAAAAAAATAAATTATACTATTGTTAGTAGAATTATTATAACACCGTTTATCATTCGACACTGTCAGAATTTTCAAATTTTCGCTTGTGTAAACACTCTCTGTCATGAAATAATGAAAATGACAGATAAACGTCACATTATTTTTATGGATTTTAAGCAATTTAAAGGCTTTTCGGGGTTTTGTCGAACGATGAAACGTTGTATTACACTCGTTCCTGTGTAGATTGAACGATTTACGCCACTCGGGGCTCACAAAAGCACTCGTTTCACTCGTGCTTTTATAAACCCCTTGTGGCGTAAAGCGTCCAATTTACACAGGAACTCGTATAATAAACTACTATTTTGTCTATTATGAGACCCAAAACCGTATCGTAATAGCCTCAGTACGAACGCAAAGTAGAAAAACTATCTTAAAAGTATAATACCAACTCTTGATCACTCTGTATTTTAGAAACAGTAAAATACATCATCAATAACGGCAAGTTTTCGAATTTAAAAAAAAAGTGTCTTAAATTGTGAAATATGTAAATAAAAATTAAAATTGGTTTCACAAAACAGAAAATCGATAGATATCAGTTGGTAATGAAAGACTAATTGATTGTAATTGTTTTAGTCTTATCATATTAAACAAATAGTTCAGAAATAATTCTATATAAATTAAATAAAACTCACTGTAGTGCTGTTAGCGAAGCTTTGGATAAACCTGACATTAAATAGCTTTACATTGGTGTTTTGAGATTAATTTAAACCTACTTAAGCTGTGCTCGCTTAATTTATGACACGCTGGTATACTATATGAATCTTCGTTTTTGCACCATATACTCAAAATTTTAAGTGATTCAGCCATGTTTACAAATAAAAGTTGATTGTGTGGAATCATTTTGTAAGTTATTGAGTAATATCCGTTGTGACTTCTGACTGCTTAATTGCAATATAACACTTTGTGATACTCGTAACATTCGTCAATAAAATTCTTCATGCTTGTAAAAATTGTTGAAGAATTTCTTAGAAAATGCCATCTGTCACAGATTATTAAGAATCTGAGATTTATTTATTACCTTTGTCGTTATTATCCGTACTGTATTGTATTAGAAGCTAAATTTATTAATAATAGATACAATGTTTTATCACGTTCAGTCATAATTATACAGTTAAGACAATAGTACAGAAGACCATATAAAATAAATGACTATGACAGTAGATGACAACTGCCACTCCTCAGAAGCTGATGAACACACTTACCTCGCATGATTATGTTAATTTATTTTATACCATTAATGTCATGATAACTTTGTTAAATGCACACACCTGTACTTGTAACTGGAAATACCTTGCACATTATGCGTCAAATCCGCAAGTTTTTAAATATTTTAAATAACGGCTTTCACTTACAACAAAAGAGTAAATTGAGTAAATACATTACATTATAGATCATTTAATACCAGAAAACTTACTCAACGTTATTAATATGATAAATTTTTTAAATTTGTTATTCAGAAAGTCCACCGTTTGCCTATCTTCCTGTTTCCGCTTTACTACTCTTCCATAACCGCTGGACACTAAAAGATTTTTCTGTACAGGAGCAATAAGTGGTGTCTACTTCTGTGACTTTTGGTATACGGGTCACTGGTACCAAGTTTTCCGGATTAGGTAGGTACAAATGTAATTTCTTTCACGTCGACCGTTTATAGCTTGTCTGCTGTTGTTTTATGCGATATAAAACTCAAGTTTATTACACGCTTTTCATATTAACTACTATGCAGCTTGGTAGTGTTAAACAATTAATTCTGTATCTACTGTCAAGAATATCATAAAACTTTGAAGTGAACACATGCAAAAAACTGACAGACGCCTCACCCTGGACATGTGCTTAATGGGTAATAGTTAATTTTATTGACTGTAAATTATTTTAAGATATGATGGACTTTACGATTTGAACTTTTGTCTGCTGAATGTGCTGACTGAAAATGTGACTACAGGATGGTCAAGGCGTGTAATTAATTATAACATTTTTGAGATAAATTTTACTTAGTAGAGCTATAATATTCCACTTAGATAATATTATTCTATTCAAAATTGCCTTTTTCCTTTTATAATTTCTTGAACTGCCAATTGAGGGATAATATTTGTACTTTAAACAATATTTAGACCATAATAGAATAGCTAAGTAGGCATTTAAAAAAAAAATCAAGAACCACGTTTTTTTTTGTAACCATTGTATACCATACCTCAAGTTGTTAATTTTTGCACTAGTGGAGTAAATGGGTTCAATACTCATCTCAAGCTACGTCATAAGTGGTATAATGAGAACGTTATAGAGCAGTTCTAGATCAAACAATTTATATCTAACATTTTTGTGTTTAGGTCGTTAGGTCGAGTTGCTTTACTCATAACGTTTGATCAAATCGAACGCAAACGGTCGTCAAAAATACGTTGACATATTTTACAAATCCAACTTGATGGAGAATCATTTATAATGACCCTGTATAAGTTCTACACCACAATTTATGGCAAATTAAAAAAAATTTTTGCTGTTGGTGGTTGCTAAGCTTGGTTGTTTGTTTTCAGCGTTGTTAGTGTAAATAAAATTTTAAAAAGTAGAGTTTTTTTCAATAGATGTGGGTGATGTTTTTTTTTGGACCAGAAGATGTAAAACCTAACAGTGAGTTATAACACATCACTTATTTCAAAGTGATTTAACCTTGGTGTTGGATAAAATATATTGTAGAATAGTTGATGGATCCATGTGGTAAGATGTTTTTTCCTAGTTCGTATCTAGAAAGTATCGTCCACTTCCTTTTTAAGCAAACCACATTTTGGGTCCCATTTTGTTTGCTTCATACTGCGGGACAGCGTCATCCAAGCCGTCACGTTGGGACAGAACCTTGTGTATCCTGATGTATAATGAAAGGGTAATTTTCAAAATTGAGTACATATTCCGACCATAAACTCGATGATGATTTTTTGTCCTGAACACTTTTTTCTTCGCACCACTTCGAATTGTTGGACACTTGGTTATATCGCTCACTCGAATTTGCAGTCAACAATGACTTTATTCCAGCGGCTCTTTCAATTCCGTCACATTCGTAGTAGGAAAAATTTAACACAATATACAATACACGATGCTTAATTTTCCTCTTTGCCTCGGAGGCTCCACGGACCTTGGCTTTCACCTCCTTGGCAAAAAAAGATCACTCACGCATCTAGCAATATAAATACTTATGTAACTAGTGTTGACTGAAGATAGACTTCTGAAGCGTATTCCAACCAGTTTCAGGTACACAAGGATCAATAGCGGCAGTAAACCGGTTAATCATTTCCCGCTTAACGTTTTTTATAGTTCGCCACTGTCAGAATTTTCAGGTAAAATAAGCAGAATCACTCAAAAACAAAAACTAATTTTGAAAAAAACTAGTAGTTTGTGGTGCGGCCACGTAGGCAAATGTACTGTAGGGGTAGAGTATCCCAAGCATCTTCAACTGCATGACGAAGTTCATCTAAAGTCGACGGGGGCTGCGGCAAATTCTGAATATGAATACCCATCCAATCTCACACTTTTTCGATGGGCGATAAATCTGGCCACCGAGGTGGCCAAGGTAAGGTGGGTGTATGAACCTCTTCTAAGAACCTCTAAGGCGGACGTTATCATGCTGGAAAACACCATCTTTAATCCCCCTTACATAAGGAAGAACAACGGGTCTGAACACATCATTAACATAAAGCGCGGATGTCATTGTGCCACGGATTACGATTAGAAGAAAATTGCTACCAAAAGCAATAGTTTCCCAAACCGTAAGTCCGATGGTACGGTGGACGTGACGCTCAACAGCAAACTCGAGATGACGCCGTTCTCCTCGTCGTCCCCTGACTTACTCTCTACTATCATGACCCCCAAACAGAGTCTAGATTTGTCAGAAAAACGCTAACGAGGATGCTGAGGTGTAATGGGGGGGACGAAACGCCGACGCTAAGAAGTTAGGCCCATTGAATGTATTCTGTGGTAAACGGTGCGAATCCGAATGGACCTTCCTATTGCTGCAAACAAAGCAGCATCAATTGACTAAGTAGACCTCCGTCCTTCTCTTAGGGCCATTAATTGAAGAAGACGATCTTCGTGTTGGGTAGTTCTTCTGGAAGCTCTTGTGCGTCTAGCTAGCTGTGTTCGCCCTCCATCAGACCACACTTGCCATGCTGCCATTACGGTAGCCACACTGCGCCCCATAGTTGCAGCAATTGCACGGTGCGAAGCACCACGTTCCCCTTGTCTCACACTACGACCTCTTTCAAATGGGGTTAATTGCAAAAAGTTTGGTTGCTGTCACCAGAACTAAAACAGCCGTTTTTGCAGTAATAATGTCTCAGAGTTTGCAAAAAACCTCAATTTCTTTTTCAACTGTTGAAAACATAATTCTTAAAAAAAAATTGCAAACATTGTCCGAATCATATGAAACTTTAATCGTTTGTTAGGGACGATTCCCCCAATATTTAACCAAAATTTCGTTTTAATAAAATAATTTTTTCGGGGTGTTTGGATTTCAATTGCGGCCAGTATATTTTGCAATTTTTGGGCTTTTTACTTTTGCTCTAGGTAATCATGTTGTATTAACTCTCCATCGCTCACACCGTCAGAAAAAAATCTAACATTTTTTAGAAATCTCTATACAGGGTGCTTTTGAAATGCATGCCAATAAACAAATCTAGGCCATCTAGAGGTTTAAAGAAGCCCCAACAGCCCATTTTTTGATGTCTAAAACGATCGGGATAAATTAACCATTTCCACGCATAGCCCACGCCACTGTCCATTGCATTTTCAAGGTACAATAATAACATTTTTTCAGTTGAATCCTAGCAACATAAAGTGACAACCAGTGGTTAATTTTAAATTTTAATGATTTTTATCTCGAAAACGAAAAGACTTTTTACAAAAAATTTTAACAATGACTTCCTCTCATCATGACCAATTACCGATTTTATTTTTGAAATGCATTTTAAAAACACCCTGTATATAAAAATGAAACCCTATTTCTCTTGGTCACGCCATAACTTGAGAACGGCCGGACCAATTTAGCAAATTTTTTTTTAAATAGTCCGAGGAAGGTTCTTATGAAAAGACATCTGGACTCAGGGGGGCCCTTGGGTGTATAACTCAAGGACGGCTGCACCAATTTTTATAATTTTTAATTTTTTGGATTTGCCTCCGCTCCGAATAGCAGAATAACTATTAAAACATCGAAAAAATTACAGGGCGCGGGGACCTTGGTACAGGGAAACGAAAATAACAACCCCCCCCCCTGCCGACCACCAAAATTTATCGTACCGGGCTTTAAAAATGAAAATCGATTCTTAAGGAGTAAATTCCAAAGTCTCGCTTCTGTTGCGGGTGGACTCCACACACAAATTTTTTGAATGATTTTTTTCGGGGGCGAATAACTATTAAAACATCGGAAACATCTCTGATACATGACAAAAACAAAAATTAATATGGCGTTGTATGTTGGTTCCGGTAATGTCAGAAGATGGCGTTCTGTGCATTTACCTGAAAAACTGAATTTAATTCATCTAATAAGTTACACAACATTTATTAATTCTGAGGCGGGACAAAGTTCGCCGGGTCAGCTAGTTCCTTATAATTTTTGCAACTTTGCTTTTTTTGGGTGTGCGTCCAGGACCGAGTGGTGGTCCTACTATGCGCGTGTATAATGAATTGAGGGTCAGTTTGTGTTTTCGTGCAGAAATTGCATATTGTCAGTATGCAGGGTGTTATGGAAGTCCTAGTAGAAAATTTAACCACAAGTGGAACTGGTTAAAAAAAGATTTTTCATCTATCATTTTTTTCGCAAACGCTCCCATACGGAGTCAAAATTAAGAGTCAAATTACCCGTCTACGGACCCACTTCATTGATTGTGAGGAATGCACAAAAACTTCATCCGATAAACGAATCGAAATTAAAACTGTTTAAATAGAAACAGGTACTAACCTACCATAATATGTATAATATTGTAGTAGGTTCGTATGTAATAATAAACTCTCTAACTTACATCAGGGATAATCCTTGTTGGTGTACGTGCGGTAAACGATAAATGTTGACACACCGACACTTCGAATACACTTCGAATAGTTCAAAATTTCAGGTTCAATTTTCAAAACGCGTTACGAAAATCGATTGCGAAATCTGGAGTTGGAGAAAAAAAATTGCCATAATCAAAGTTGCACTGTGTTTTCACAGAAGGACCTCACGTTGGAGTTTTGGGATTTGAAAAACGTTCCATGCACAGATAAGCGGCGGGCTTAACATTACCCCGTACTGCAAATTGCAATAAATAAATTCTTAGTATTTGCTTAAGGGGGCGTCCCTACGCCATAACGGCCATTTCGAGAACTATGGATTTAAATTGGCCACTAGATGGCGACCGAACGCAAAATTATTTAATTATTCAATTTCCTAATCCTCCTCACACTTCGGCAGCCATCGGGCTTACTCGTTATCACGGCGACGACATGAGATTATTTTTGATTGAAATGCAATTTGTCGTATCGGATGCTTTGTTTATGTATGTGTTTACGGAAACTTGTTTTCAGTCGTGTGCTGTGTGGTTTTCGCATTTGCACGCTCAATTTTACATTGGGTGTGCTTTTTTCACATTTTCGGAAAGAGGGGCCATCCAAAAAAAACTTTTTTCTATCAGATAGTAGTAGTAATAGCACGAGAGGTCAAAATATTGCCCACAATAATTTTTGCGATTGAGATACGAGTTTCTGTTGCGACGAAAATAATGACGAGTGCTTGCACGAGTCATTATTTTCTCAAGCAACAGAGACGAATCAATCTGAAGAGCAAAAATTGGCGGCAATATTTAGACCTCGAGTCTTATTTTTCTCGACAATTTTACTTGTAAATTGTAATAGCAAATAGTTACAAAAAAATTGTCGCTGGAATAAAGCTTGTCGAAAAATTGCCACTAAAATAATTGTCATACAAAAATCACAGAAAAAAAGCACTTTCAGTTTTTTCCGAATTTTACAATTTCCCGGGAAGCTTTTCCAAATTGTATTGTCCGAAAAACCTTATTTGAACTATTACGAATACTAAAAAAATATCCAGATCGGTCCACCTGTTCTCAAGTAATGCGCTTACCAACGAACACGATTTTATTTTGATTATATAAATTTAGGCTTGAATGTGTTTTCCACATTTTCCCCCACATCATAATATATAAATATAAAGATACTAGCTGACCCGGTGAACTTCGTATCACCTACTAACGCGTTCTATTAAAAGTATTCCGAAGTAGCCATTCAAGAAAAAATGACAGTTTTGTATATCGTCTGATAGTTCCACAACGAACGCCATCAATTAAAAGTAATCTGAAGTAGCGATTTCCAAACAAAATTACCTATTTTTGATTTTTCAGCTAAACTTTAGGGTTGAAACCCAAGATGGCGCCCCTCGGCTCCTATATCTATGTTTTAATAGTTATTCTGCTATTCGGGGCGGAGACAAATCCAACAAATCAAATATCATAAAACTCGGTCCAGCCCATGGGGGCCCCCAGGGTCCATGTGAAAAATAGTTTACGAGCTATACCTACCAAATATACAAAAATTATCATAAAAATCGGTGGAGCCGAAAAATCGGTCCAACCCAAGGGGACCCCCTAGGCCCCTATGTCCATGTGAAAAAAACTATATCTGACAGCGCCACCTACCGGGTCCAACTGTAGCTAAGAACCACCAGGTGACACCATAAGTACAGAAAAAAATCATCAAAATCGGTCAGAAAATTAAAAAAAAATCTGGATCTCGACAACAGCGAGTCCAACTGTAGCTAAGAACCATCCAGGTCACGCTCTAAGTACAAAAAAAAATGACGTCCTTATCTTTGTTTCAGTACATTAGCTCAAAGTCGTTCATTGCGTTGCTCTTGACTTTCATTTGCACCTGTGTTTGCAACCCGGTCTCTTAAATTTGCATTGTAGGTCAATAATTGATCTTCTGTCGTTCGATTTAACCAATAGCGGGTGTAGACTTATTATAAATTCCGTGTATGTCGTCAGTATTTCCTCCTCGTCCACGAAAACGTGGCATTGTTCTTTAATAAACACACTACACATAAATATAAATAACTTAAATTCGAATTTTATGGATGTTATAATATGTTAAACAAATATTTTTGTTTATTTTCGAAGAGCCGTTTAACACTCCATAAAGTCTATTCGACACAAATAAACATTGAAAAAGAATTGTGCGTGGAGTTACCGTTTAGGAGAAAAATGGGGAAAACCTTCCTTTTGGGCAAAAGGGGATGAAGCTCCCCCCGGGGAGGTAGGAACTCTTCGGATCTTTATTTCGGCCCCTGTTGGGAGTTCATAACCAACATTTTAAAACTTCTAAATTATTTCTTCTATTCGTCGTTTTTTCGTCTAATTTGCTTGGACTATCTCCTCCCGGTCTCAAATATCCCCCCACTTATATATTGCATTTTTCGAGTTCGTGTTGAGTTACGCGCTCACCCCGTACAAAAATCTTACACCGTGGGATAAGAAGTTTTGCAAGTATGCCTAGATACAAAACAAGTAATTTTTTTTAATTACTAACTTGTAGACCATGTAATTAAAAAAATTATTATGTGGTTGAAAAGACAATTCAAAGACCTTTCAAGCGACATGTTACTCAATCCCTCTTTAAAATTAGGGGTTGCTCCTGTCAGAGATATGGGGTTGCACCAAGCGTGTCTACTATTGCATTAAAACATGTCGAGATAAAAATCTCTTTTCCTTAAAAGTTATTAACGGTGGCTCATTTCCATTGAAACGCCCTGTATATTATTCTATCTACAAATTAAGCACTTTTCCTAAATTAAAATAAAGCTTTCTCAGCAGCTACCATCGGGGCCCTCTTGGGAGAGGGGGGTGTAGCTACCATCGGAGCCCATTTGGGAGGGGGGGCAACAAAAAAAATAGTAAAAGAATATTTTTAAAAACATGATGTATGATGTAACAAAATTATGGGTTTGCTTTGGTTTGATTTATTTCAAAGTTTATTTTTTTCTTTGCAGAGCATTAAATAAAGGCTTGTTTTTAAAAATATCTTTTACTGTTTTTTTTTTCGATTTTTTAGAATTTTTTCGTGGCCATATTGAACTTAGTGTGATGTCACTAACTATCGTTTTCTACACTTCAATCCCTTTCATTTGATACCCATATTGAGGGGTTTTGAAAGAGAATGTAATCCGCCATTTTAGAGCGGCGGCCATATTGAATTTAGTGTGATGTCATTAATTTTATCGTTTTATACTCTTCAAGCCCTTTCATTTGACACCCATATTAAGGGGGTTGAAAAGAAAATGTAATCCGCCATCTTGGAGCGGCGGTCATATTGAATTTAGTGTGATGTGACTAGCTGTATCGTTTTCTACTCTTTAACCCCTTTCATTTGACACCCATATTAAAAGGGTTCAAAAGAAAATGTAATCCGCCATTTTGGAGCAGCGGCTATATTGAATTCGTTTTCTACTCTTCAAGCCCTTTCACTTGATACCCATATTAAGGGGTTTAAAAGAAAATGTAATCCGCCATTTTAGAGCGGCGGTCATATTGAATTTAGTGTGATGTCATTAACTTTATCGTTTTATACTCTTCAAGCCCTTTCATTTGACACCCATATTAAGGGGGTTGAAAAAAAAATGTAATCCGCCATCTTGGAGCGGCGGTCATATTGAATCTAGTGTGATGTGACTAGTTGTATCGCTTTCTACTCTTTAACCCCTTTCATTTGACACCCATATTAAAGGGGTTGCAAAGAAAATATAATCCGCCATTTTGGAGCAGCGGCCACATTAAATTCGTTTTCTACTTCTCAAGCCCTTTCATTTGATAACCATATTAATCTGGTTGACTAAAAATACATCATCCGCCATCTTGTGGCGACGGCCATTTTGAGAGTATTACAATATTGAGTACTGTATATTGTATTGTCACCAAAACTAAAAGCGTATACAAAATTTCAGCTCAATCGGATGTCAAGAAGTGGTTCTAATTTAGCTTGCAAGATTTGACCCTCACATACTAACATACCAACAAGGCAAGTTAAATAAAAGCTTGTAACAAATCTATCCCACGGGAACCGTACATTTTTCCGGGGTCAAAAGTAGCCTAGTGTGCCAAATTTCATCCAGATCCGTTCAGCCGGTCTGGTGTGATTGAGCAACAAACATCCATCCATCCAAACTTTTGCATTTAAATTTTATTTAAGTGTGTAAATCTTTGAATTTGTACAAATTTTCCGCCAAATCGTTATACAGCGCCACCGCATAATATGGTGACCAACAGGCTCAACTAAAATAAGCAAGATGTCGGAGCTGTCAAGTACTGTTTTATTTTGGCTATTTTGTCAAAACAAAAGCTTATTTCCTCCTTACAATTTGGGATTCACTTTATAATTTCATACTCCATCGAACTTGTATAAAATTATCGCCAAAGCTGATCCAAGATTTTTGCAACTTTTATATTTTTTTTTGGTAATTTGGCTCAATTTTGGACATAACGGTTGAAAAGGTGTCTCACAATAAATATTTACAACGTGCCTGATAAATCAATTTTCGTTTAAAATGTTTAAATTTTTAAATTTGTATAAAAGTGTCATTTGGGTATTAATCTCCCGCCATTTTAGACAAAAACGCAGCCTTAAGAATCGAGCACAAGCCACAACATTGCGGGGCCGGCGCGGCACAACTGCTAACTAAAATTTACTATCAACGACAAACTTTTTGTCCCAAAAAAGTTAGGAGGTGTTTACAAGTTCTACAAAAACTTTCTGATGCGTTCAAGTTCATCTAGTCATAAGCGGAGGGTGAAATAAGGGGTGAGAAAAATGTTCAAAAAAATTGCGGATTTCAGTAGTAAATAGGAAAAATGTTTATTTTAACGAGTTCTACTTGTGGTTAAATTTTCTGCTACGATTTTCATAACACCCTGGACACCTAACACGCGAGCTTTCACGCCTGGCCAAATGTTATAGAGAAATCTAACGATGCGAGTGAGGAGGTGTGTTAAAATTTTGTGTTTTTGTAACGTTTTTGGTATTTTTTTATATTTTCGTATGTTTTTTACCGACTATAAATAAATTTAGTAATCAAATATGGATCAGAAAACCGAAAAACAGCTGTTGAAATGGTATGAAGAGGTCGACTGCTGAAGAAGCGTTTGATTCTGTTAGTGATCTGATGGACAAGCTTTGGTGATGAGTTGATGGCGAAAATGCTTAGGGTGCGACTTATTTAAGAATGTATCTATTCGTTTATAAATCTTTAATTTGCCTAACTACCATTTTTTAGATATTTTGGCTTATTGGTGAGTGATCTTTTTGGGAAAACAAGATTCTTAATATATCATTAACAGTTTTCGTTAATATAATAAAACCTTGAGCCAAGAATAAAAGTTTTATTGAAAGACTACTAGACCCGACAGATGTTGCCCTGTCCGAATGTTGACTTGTCCGCAATTTTTTTTTTATTATACCTGCATCAGAATCGCCGTTTAAAGCACGCCTGAGCGTGCGAATACAGGCGATTAAAGCACGGCGAGCTTTAAAGGTTGTCAAGGAAATATTGGTATCATTATAACTTCATCAAATTTGAAAACTTTTCATATTCCTTCAGGTATGGGTTTTTTGACTTCGATGGTAGTATTTTGGATTCCGCTTGTTCGGTCAATGCTTCTATATCGGGTGGAATCTTGTTTTAACTCATTTTTCCTCGATTTTTGCTGACACGACTAAATGCAATGACAGACGTGGACACGAGAAAAACGTAAACAATAATTGTCGTAACTAATGGCAATATTATTACGCCATTTCGATTTATCACGACAAAAAATATTTAAGTTTTTATTGCTTAATTTGTTTCCAGTATTGCTGGTATAATAAAAAATAGCGTAAAGTATTCGTGGATAACTGGTCTTTAAAACACTTGCTCTATTTCGAGCACTCCCGGCTACGCCGTCGTGCTCGAAAACTCGCGCGTGTTTTAAAGACCTTGTTATCCACTCATACTTTAATATACTATTATTTTAAAAAATATTGGGGGTACTGGGATGGTAAAATTTCGGGATTATATGTTCTGATATGTGAATAACTTTAAAGATTTTGGGTTATATATATTTTGGAAATTTTGGGGTTATATGTTCTAATATGCGAAAAATAAGAAAAAATCTCTTACAATCCTATCGCATCACCACCTATCGGGTCCAATTGTGAATCTAAACCATCCCTGGACCTAGTCAAACACACACAAAATTTCATCAAAATTGGTGTAGCCATGCACGGCAAATTACCTGTTTTGCGTCAGTGGTATAAAGCCTCTGGAACGTCAGAAGTACCGAGTGATTCAGCCAACATTAATTAACGGTCTTTATCTAGACCATGACGTTTTTAAATTTGACACTTGATGGACGTCAATATCGAGAAAAGGCAATGGCGTTTTAAAAAAAGCAAATTTCGTAAAATGTAGTATTGATTAAAGAAGCTTCTGTAATGCTTTAAACTAATGCGGCATGAGGTTATTGAAAATATTGATACGCTCTTGTCCATCAAGTCTGTAATAAGCATGTCAATGATCTACGCGCGACGTCCAAATTTGCAACGAAGACTTTATTAAAGTTATTCTGATTCGCCCGGAATTTCTCACATTATCTCAATGTTAAATTGCTCTCACTTTCAATTTCATTGTTATCCGAGTAACATTGGGAAGACTTCGAAGGCTAGCGGAATAAACACTGGCAGTGAACGGCTTCCATACCCAATCGCAATCCATCTCATAATACTCACGGTGCGGTGTACATACCTTTGGATAAAAAATTGGACAAAACTTGGACTTATCACTAAACACCACAGCATTCCACTCAAGATCCCACTGCTGTCGTTCACTGCACCACTGGCGTCGTTGGTGTGGATGTTCTGCTGTCAAAGGTAAAATCAAATACGGGTTGAAAGAAAAAGCCCAAATGTTCTTATAAGCCGATATATTTTTCTAATTGTTGTGAGGCGTCCTTCTTCAGTAAACAACTGTGTTGCAATTTTTCTTGTAACGGAAAACCTGTCTCTTTTGTCATAAACGGCGATCTTGACACTACGTGGTTCGTCTGACAGCTCCAGTGTCTCCAGCTCTTCTACCTCTGTCTTCTTCCGACCATGCCCTCTAGGCTCTTTAGGCGGTGGTTGCAGTATATTCAAATTTACGGCGATTTATAACGAAAGTGTATTTCCACCTGTCAGATTTACTTAATTGACGAAATTGGAGACGTCTTCTTATACGAGACATTTTGTTAAAGGAGTAAACAATAAAATTGAAGCAAACAAACTTATCGATAGATAGCTATATCAGTAAGGGAAGAAAGCTAAAACGAAACCAGCTACAAGAAACACTATAACCCGTAAAAGGCAGATTTGTTTTATCGTCCAATGTTTATAAGGTATAAAGTAAGCACTTATGTAAAATTTAGAGACATAATCTCAAATTTGTCCCTATTGTGCATGCGTTCTAAAAGAACTTAGTGGGTAATTATAATTACATCTAAACCAAGATAATAGTATATTACATACTGAGGCGGAAAGTGTTCCATTCCTGTCGAGAGAACTATAGTTTATCGAGAGGCGTATGGTACTTTTGCCGAAGTCTGTATACTATTTTATTCACAATTAGGTATTCGAAATTTAATAATTAAATCTCATTAATATGAACGTTTAATTTCATTCAAATGTTTACACTTACCCAGGTAGCAGAGGCACGTGAATATGAGTCGTTTTCAAGTGATTCGATGACCAATATTTCGACGTAACAGTGACGTAAAAATGACGGAGAAATGTCACAGATTCTCGACGTCACGTTTGACGTGAAATACACGTGATGTGTCGACGTGAAAAACACTACATTTCCCGACGTCTATTTAACGTAATTTTTCTGCATTCAGATCAATTAGGTGCAGGTAAAAAAAAAACAATAAATTCGGAAAATACATATTTATTTTTACAGAAGAAAAGGAAGGTAAGTAAAATATCATTTATGCAGAGCATTCACATATCTGTGAATGTACATACAGTTATTAAAAGAAACTTACAAGATTTGCTTCCAGTGGTGGTCCAGTGGAAGTTAAATACTCGTCCGTTCTGGTCTCAGTAGCTTCACTTTATTCTGCCTCGTGACGTTAAAATAAAAGTTGGCGTTACTGAAATGTTAATGTTATATTTATCTGAATATACAAACAGTTACATAAAATAAACTCACAAGAAATTACTTACCTACTGAGAGATTCTCTGAAACCGAGAAACAGACAACAAACAGCCGAAGCGAAACCTTTTGGCGGTAAAGCCACAGGGTAAAGCCGGTAATGCAAAAAGCCGTTAAACCGTATCGGCGCTTGCGTAGTAGTCAAGGCGGCAACTAAAAGTTACTTTGTCTATGGTACACTAATAAGGAAAGTCGAAAATTTTGGAAATGATTTTGCCCAACGCAAAAAAGTCACTACATAATATCCGCCAAAATATTTCAAGATATTCAACAAAATTTATGAAAACGTGAAAATTTCAAAATTGGTCACCTAAGGGTGACGACGTCGTCGACCAATAACCACAGAAAATCGACGTCATAACTACGTGTTAGAACGTGGTTCTGCTACCTGGGTAGTAGGCACTGCAATAATTGATATTATTTGTCAGATAAATGTCAAAGGATTTTTTGGGATTTGTACTATTACACAAATTAGTAAATCACATTGAGGGTAATCTGTGATCGTAATTTTGTTTTTGTCAACTGCTCACGAGTTGTCGCGAGGCTGCAGCCACAGTTGTGTGATTACCTTTATTACCAATCATACTTTTAATAATAATTTAAATTCGGATTGCTTGGAAACATCAGGTGAGTAATGGAATTGGAGGTCGGGAATTGGTCACTTTCCAACCTCCTTTGCAGTTGAAACGCAGTATATTACAACCGATTGTGAATAAAGACATTTTAAAACCAATTTTGCAAAGGATTTCCGCTACTAATAGATACTACATTAACGCTATGTTCATAATACCTACCTGTAATTGCATTATACCAAAACTGTCAGTTTGACTGAAAACTCACTCTAACAGTCACGGCTGCTATATAAATTAACAGTATAAGAGGAAGTTTTTGAACATTGTTTCTATAAAATTATGCTAAACAATTCGTTTTTTTGTCGGTATTGCTGACGGTATTATGAAAAGTACTGAACGATATTCGGCCGATACGCAAATAACAGACGCGATTGATTATAAAGTCGAGGCGGAGCCGACCGATCTTGTTTGTTATTTGCCAATTTATCGGCCTCATGACGTTACTAACTATAACACAAGTTAATATGATAAAAATAATAATAATATATGTTAAAACTTTAAAATCTTAAATTTCAAAGTAAAACACAGGTTAGACAAGAGATCACTTCCAACTCATCTAATTATAAAAGCTCGCTTCAACCTATAGTTCATAGTAAAGTGTAATGTGAATGATGGGATTTAGGACTACAAACATTGAATTATATCGTATTTAACAATAATTGTCACAGACTCAAAAGCTACACTGGAGATTTTTCATAGTGACGTGACAGTATGTACAATAAATTAAATGAAGTTTATAGGATGGCCCTTTTTATATATAAATACCTATTAATTATGTCATTATTTGTATAAATATCAATAACAAAGCTGGGCTTTTTGTTGACCATCACCTCTTTCTTGAGTTCTACCACCTCAGCCGGCTGAAACCTGTTTGCACCGTCCCATTCACTCCTTCTCTTCTCCCGTGCTCCGAACCGTCCACACCAAGCCACCCCAGCTCCTGCTCCCATTTTCTCCCTCATCTATCTATCATCTGGATGTCATCTCCGACGGACGTCTTTTAGACGTCTTCTGTATCTGGTTGCGCATGCGGCAGATTTGAACTCACCTGAGTTGGTATCCGCGATCACTTGTGCCAGTCATGGGGCTCGCTTAGGTGAGTGAGCGCGTGGTCATGCACGCCGTGCTTGTGCCCGTTTACCTTCTACTCGTCACCCCCATCACGTTATCCTGGTGGTGAGTTTTTATACCGTTTTTTTTTTCAACTAACCGCTTGAACCCCACCATTTACCTCTATGACGCGACGCACCCCGACTGACACCGACTACAAATGTCAATTTAGCGACGAATCAATTTGCTGGAGCGCATTGTGTGTAATTTTTATGCCATGCAAAACCGATAATGTATTGGCTCGGGAGTCTTTAGAGCCAATTAACCCGTGGGTTAATTAAGTTTTCATTTTTTTCGCGTAAAATTGCGACTTTCGAAGATGCATGGGCACGTGATGGTGATTGTATCGCATTGTGGACGATCGCGGCTTTTTTAGGGTCTTCGACGAATTTTTCGAGCTTCGAATCTTGGAAGCTGCTTGACACGTGCTTTGGGTACCGAAAGACTAGGCAAGGTAACGAGGTTTCAGTCTCACAGAAAATCGAAGAAAATAACCTGACTGCTTTCAGCGTCGAAAATGTTGAAAAAGATTCTAGTCTGTCAAAGAATTATAAAACGGTGCAATGGTAGTTCTTTCTCCACAGTTCCGTATAAAACAGATGCATTGTTGTAAGATAATTTTACTAATATATATTTACACGTACTCGTTTATTTTTGCATGATAGTTTTGTGATCGCCATTGAAAATGGTGGTCGAGTTTAAATTAAAATACATAATTGTACATATTATTTATGTTCTTATTTCTGATAACTTCTCAAATCTCAAAACTCAACTCTGGTGAATCCTATGTAATTATATTTTTTACAAATTCTAATAGAAATTTAGTGATAAGTATATTTTAGAGGCACGTATGTGGTAATATTTACACGATAATTATTTTTTTCTAAATTCCATTTTTTTTTTATATAATTTCATTCTTATGGCAATAGATTCAATGTTATCGTGTGGTTTAGTCTGAAGCTTAAATATTGTCAATTTTACCACAAAACAATTTCTTCAATTTACATATTATTTTCAGATTTTGACCTATTGCTCTACAGAAAAAAGATTTAATTCTCAAGTTTGTAATAAGTAATAAAATTTTCAATGTTACTTTATGCCAATTTTAGAAACTTCAGGCTCTTTAGGTTTTCTATCTTAAAATTTTCTTTGTGATTTTTTATTAAGACGAATCGTTGCTGTTTCTCGGACGAGGCGAAGCCGAGTGTGGAATAGCCGATGAGTCCGCAAAAACTCTTTAAATTTTTAAATAAAGAATATTTCATTGTGATTCTTGGAGCCGACATTTTTTTTCGACTTTTAGCGGACTCCCCAAATCGGGGCTGTTTTCTCAGGCCCACTCGCGGTGTCAGAACTGGGATTGGGCCTTTCGTTCTCTTCTGCAATGAGTTTAAAATTCGATATTGAGTCACACTGACGTCTAATTTTTTGACTTTTCTCTAGTATACCGGTGCGCACATGCCACAAGTTTTTTTGTATGCAGACATTTCATTTATATATGAGCCCTAATGAAATTTTAGTCAAAATCACTCAACTCCTATATAAATCCTATAATAATATATATATAAATCCTATAATATATAAATCCTAACATCCTATAATAAATCGCACACTGTAACTCCCGAGCCGCAAAAGCGTTCCCACGGCTTTCACAGTGGGTCATTTTAAGAAATTTTTGTGCACCGTAAACAGTCAGAGTAAAATTGGAAGTAATTAATTGGCAGTCGTTCAACCGCACTGAATGCAACAAAAAGTCCTTTTTTGTTTAAGCGAAGTTGTAATAATTTGTTTACTGTTCTTCAAACATTATAGTGGTTTTCAATCGGTTTTCGCGTAAGATTTATCTTGGGTTTTTTACAGTCTCGTCATATTAGGGACTACCACATAATAAAAAATTATACAACAAATTTTGTAACTTTCTATCTTTTTTTGTAATTCGGGTTTTGGCCGCTTTTCGAGATCAATTTCGCCTGTGATGTTTATTTACACCTTTAGTTACCATACACGTCTTTGTTCTGAAAATTTCTTTTAGCCAAACGGACGAAACATTGAAAGTGGACTAAAGAATTTTACAAAACGGTTGATAGCTCTGAAATATAACAAATTCAACAATGAATTTCCAGATTTTTTCGCATTTTTTAATTTCTTTTAAAAATAAAAATAGTAGAGCGTGCTTGGTGGACCACAAACCAGAAGTGAAACTTGTAATTTTTACGATGTTTTAATAATAGTTATTCTGCTATTCGGGGCGGAGACAAATCCAACGAACATAAAAGCTTGCATTGAAAAATTCCTTGTTTCCATTTTCTAGCCTAGGCAGGCAAATATCGTTTTTCAACCTCAGATGTACGAAACAAACTCAATTGAAGTTGACTGATTTTTTTATCAAAATTATTTTTTATTTTTAAATAATAAATTAATCGAAAAAATAGCAAATATATTTTTCAAAAAATAGTAATTATTTTTTTTCGAAAGTATTAATTGTGCTAGAATTGTGCAAGATTTGTGCTGTTTTTGACCTTTGACTTTTTCTTCTAAAATGTTTTTTTTAAATCTGGCATTTATTATTTGACAATAAAGAAATCCAAATTGGACACTTATTTCTGGACTTTTTAACGTATGACTATAGTAGTAGTGACATTCTTATTTACACTGTAATTTGATAGTCTCCTATCTCAAATTTGCTCGAAGGAAAAATACAAAACACTCATTTTTAAGTGTTTTAAAATTATTTTATTTTATATGTATCACGTGTTAATCTGGTTAATAATAAAACTAGCTTTTTTATCTCACCCTGTAGGTATAATAAAAAATATATATTTTTAAATAAACAGTTATCGCATTATTGACTCCATTGAGCCATTGAGATGTTTTCTTATAATTAATAATACTCTGGACAGAATCTTTCGGAACGAACTAACAGTGACTAACAAAAAGAGGAAAAAAACAGGTATTTGGTATTTTTACTTATATTACTCTCGGTTTGAGTTTTTCATTTTTAGCCGATCCTATTTATAGCCAAAGTCTGTGTATCAGTACATGATGAAATGTTGACATAACCTCTTACTATAGTTGTTCCTGTCAATCTGAATCGCAAATTTATTATCTCTTCGCTAAACACTGTTCCGAAAATAACTTTATCACGTCGATTTATAGTTTAACCAATATATTTCATTTTGTTCATCTCTAGACGTCGATAAAGCAAATAGATTCTAGTATACCTATGTGAGGTTATGTTTAAGCAACCGTATCTCACATACTTAGTCGTAACCATAACACATAATTGCACGTCGTAACAGAGAGGTCAACAAATCATACATACACATTTCTTTTCCTAAGTCAAACATCAGTTCATTCAAGTTAAACTAAACATTTTTTGTAATATTTTTACAGTTATTTAAATAAAGAGTGTAATCGCTTCAGCGCAAATATTTATTTTGTACTCTTCTTGTTGAGCTTTTACTGACATTAAAATCACACTCAATCGCCTAACTCGTTACTAAAGGTAATTAAAAAAATAGAATTAATCTAAACACATATTTATAATTTATGCACGTAATGTACTCTACAGAAAATATTTACTTTGCGATTACAGGTTTGCACAAGTTTTTTTTTACTTACTGCTAATCACTAGTTTCTTTATCGTTCCAAACATTAGTTATCAGAGCGAGAACATAGTCCCAGTCATTTTCAGCTGAGTGAATGTAGCTTAGATTAAGAATGTTTAGCTTTAAAACAAGTAGGCATAAACTGCCATCTGAGAAGCAAACAAAGACTTAATCCTTTTTATCTTTACAGTGTTTATTATATCTACCAAGATCAACAGGATGTAGTATCTCCCTATGATCTGAAACACACGTCGTCCAATTATATTGATATATGAATAAATTTATTGCCACTATGCGTGCAATTAATACTTTTAATTACGTATAAATCAAAACAGAGGGCGCGAACGCTAATAAAATAATTTATTTCTTATTTATGCAAACGCATTCGCCGTTTAAAGCGAAATGCATTAAGTAGAGTGAGTTATTGGATTTTGCCGACATTTCAATCTTTACAACGCTAGAGGTGAAAAAGTGAAAGCATTTGGTGCGAACAATCGTACTTGATGGTGTCTTAAGAGTATTTTGCGGTAGTTAATGTCAAATCATAATTATGAAACATCGGTGCGTCAAGTTAACTTCAAAACTTTTTACAGAATGAATGTTAGAAATGAAATAAATAATACGAAAAAAAAATATTTGTGACTATTGCCCTCAGAAAATTTCAACCAATCCAGAGACAGCATTATTTAAAATTTTTCCAATCAAGTGAGAATATCATCGAATATTCATGCACATGTGTGCAAATATCCAACAACAAAAGTAATAAAGAATACAAAATTTTATTAACGAAAATTACAATTACTAAATTTACAATTTACAAATGAAACCGTTTCGGGCAATAGTCTTCCCGTATATCCCACGTGCACGCCAAGTACAATCAGAATATGTAGCGAGTGCACGTGGTGTATTGTAGTAAGTGAGAATATCATCGAATATTCATGCACATGTGCAATATCCGGGTATATAATATATAAAAAATTAGTCCAACAAATTTATAAATGGCAAGATTTCGGGATGTTAATGTGGTGTAGTGAAGCTACTGTGTCTCAAAAACACAATGTTTTTACATTTGAAAATATGATACGGAGAGTTAATAGCTGCATTGAAGCTTGGGGAGAACACTTTGAGCATTTGCTGCAATTCTCAATAAACCTTCATTATTTGTTAGTGCTTTATTTTCTTTTAATTAAAACAATTTAACATGAGAAACATAAACGTCACAATGTCTACGATAACCTCAAATTTCACTCTATCAGTCAATTTGCAGGCTGGGGCATTGCATAAAAAAACGCTTACTCTAATTTTTAATTTAAATGCTCTCATGGTATAACATCTTCTATTCACATTTAAACCAAAACTTATATGTTACATTCCCATGCTATATACAGTGAGCGGCAAAAGTATGGAATAAATTCATTCAGAATTAAACAATTTTTTTTTTTAAATCTTTGGACGGGTCAATTTGGTTTAAATAAAAATGAATATTCTTATCACAAATAAAATTCCAAGCTGTCATTTGTTTTCGAGTGATGACGTCATCGTATTTTTTTTAAATAGAAACTCCATTTTTTTTTTCTTTATTCAGATAGCCCTTTTAATTGTTTAAACGACAGTATAAAAATTTTGTTATTTTACATTTTTTTTATGACAAACAAAAACAAGTAAAAAAATTAAGTAGGTAAACACAACGTATAGAAATTTTAATTTTGATTGGGTGCGGAGTTAAAACTAGTACCCAACAAGAAGTTTGCAATTTGTTCAATGCAAAGTATCCAGATAGGCTCATCAGCTAATCTACAGTCAGTAAAATTGAAAATAAATTTAGAAGAACTGGGCATGTTAAAGCGATTAGAAGACCAGGTCGTCCAAAAATTAACGAATATACGTCTTTGCGGAAAATTTTCCAGCAAGACGGTGCACCCCCACACTTTGTACTTTGCACTTCCTGTTTGCCATTACTTGAACAATTGGTTTCCTAGGAGACGAGGACCGATAGAGTGGCCTGCAAGGTCTCCAGATCTCACACCTCTTGATTGTTTTTTATGTGTGTTATTTATGTTAGACCACAGAATCTATAAGTAAGTAGAATTAGTGAAGAAGTAATTCATAATGTCCAAAAGGAATTTCTTCATAGACTTGCTTATTGTCAACAAGCTTTGGTTATAAAATTTATTTTTTCCAACTTTTTTTTTCTAAAAACTTTCCTTATGTCATTGTAAGATAACAGAATCTAGATAATTAAAGGGGCTATCAGAATCAAGAAAAAAAAGGGGGTTTTATTTTAAAAAATATATCGATGACGTCATCACTCGAAAACAAATGAAATAAAAATATGTATTAAATTAAAATTGACCCATCTAAAGATTTATTTGAAAAAAAAATTGTTTATTTTTTAATGAATTTATTCCATATTTTTGCCGCTCACTGTATATAGTGTCAAAATTGTATATTTAAGAACGAGTATCGTACGGCGACGTTTTATTGTTCAACTTTGGAAAACGAGTCGAAGGCGAGTTTTCTCAAGAATAAGTGCGCCAGAAAGTCTTATAAATTGTTTTTTTTTTCTATATTGTGTACTTTTGAGATTATAATAAATTACAGTTTTTTGTTTACACCTTTTTAGGAATCGGTGCCAGCATAGATCTTTTGCAGTTCCTCTTGTCTTCGTAAATTACTTATTTGGAGTTAACGGACATATTGAACATATTTCTTCATCATTCTAAAACCAAAATAGCAGAAATTTGTTTTAGTATTTTTTACATTAAGCGGTCAAAAGTCTGTCGGCATTAAGAATAAAATATCTGTTATAATAATGAAAATACCGTTGCTATTTATAGACCTACTATTTCTAACTATTGAGATTTACGAGTATCTAAATATAACCGTCGGTTTTAGCGACGACAAGAGGTTTTGTTTGCTATACCAAAAACTATATTTATTTTTGTTATTTTCTTGTTGGTTCACTCAAACATTTAAATTAATCAATATTTTAATTTTGATTACTGTGAAAAATTTTTCGTGTCGGAAAAGAAAAACAAACCAATAATTTTTTGAACTAAACCCTGTAGATATCGAGTTAAAATCAGTAGAAATTTCGACGTTAATTTTGTTACCCGCCACTGAACGGCTGAACTGATGATAACGCACAACAAAAAACTTTAGCAAAACCCGTAAATAACCTAAAAATAGAAATCTCAGCTACTGAATGTCATTATACACCCAACAACACCCAATGACATTATTGATGAAAAATGAAAATCGTGGGGCCTAATAGCATGCGGATTTTCGTCTGCCCATAAGTGCGTATTATGTAAGTTGAAAACACCTTCTCTTCAATCCGCCTCGTTAGTTGATAATTTGGGTGCTGGTTAATTTTGAATAGGGCCCATTCAAAAATCTGGCGCTTTCGAGGTAAATCCTCAGGCTGTATAAATTTCTGTACGTGATAGGGATACAATGATTGCTTTTTCAAAATGCTCGAACATGAAGTCTTTGGCGGAATTTTCTGAAACTTTTCCGTAAATTAATATAATGTCCATATATTCGCTGTTAGAAAAAGCCGGAACCTTTTATGATTAATAACATTAAAAACGAAAGTAAAATACAATAGGTAACAACAAATTACCAATTATTGTGAGTTTATCAGCCCGGGAGTGTGCAAAAAATTTAGAATGTTGATAAGCACGCTGACTTTTCCGGACAAAACAATTGATTCTCAATAGGTCAAATTAAAATAAATATCCATATGCGGCTAGTGATTTTTTAGGGAGAAAAAATGCTAAATGTGATATTTCGGAGGTTTACCATTGGTTTCAGTTATAGCACTTATTTCTGATACACTCTGTATAAAGGAAGTGTGTAAAATGAAGTTAAGTGATATCACCGACAACAATTCGTATTTAATTGTAATAAGGTCTGTTTAAGTGAAAATTCATTGTTGTCCTAGTAGCAGTTATTTATTTTTAAGTCTATTCAAAATCTGTTGAAGAGAAGTGAGGATTTAACGAAATGAAGTCATTATACAGTCAGTGGTGACCATATTCTGCCCACGAACAAGGGCATTAAAAATGGTACATTGTGTTGCAATAAGCTTCGATGGAAGTCTACATGCTGCAAAGCAAAGCATTTTGATTGCTTAATAAAACTCATAGGAGCTTTGCTGGGAATAATTGCAGGGTTAGGTAAAAAAAGCACGCTTAACGCGTCGTGTGATGGCAACCATACCGCTTTATTACACGCTTTAATTTATACGTTTGTGTATACAAGGTGGAAAATTCGGTCTGATTGAGTTATCGTTATAGTATGGGCATTTGCTGGTGTTTTGTATTAATGCGATGAAACAAAATAACCGGAAAATAGACCTTTATGTGTTGTTTTTGATTGCCTTATTCAGATGGATTTCTTGACATGATTGAAAAATAAAAATTGCCAACGTTTCAGCTGTGATGACTTAATCAAAACGAGAACTTTATTGCTAAATAGAACGACTCCGGTTTCAACCCTTTATTTCACTTCAATCACTTATAAGAAATTGTTGGTATCTAATATCGGAGCTAACAACGAAGAAGGAAAATGAGAGGTCATGCCTCAATGGATTCGACTAGTTTGAAATTATGAAGCGTTCAGCCATTTCAAACCCCATTGTTGTAGTAAAGTTTATCATAAACTTTAATTTTTACCTACAGGATAATGAGTCTATTATTTTTAACGTGTAAGTGAGACTGTTGCAGGTGAAGGTTTTATGGACCAACTAAACCTTGACTACCTTTACACTCAAATAATTAAATCAAGTCTAGTAGTAATTAGACTACGAATGCACCTTACCAAATCTTCTTCGAATAACTTTTTCAAAATATTTTAGTGAATATTAACATCGCATGTCTTTGCACTTCTCCCATCCATATTCCTTGGTGTACCATCTAATTGCGCAAATGAACCCGTCCCAGTTGAAATTTGGCTCAATCTGAGAGCAACCTTACTTATATTTACTCAAAAATGTACTATTTACAACAAACTGGATTGAAAAACAATAACTTTGTAGAATTTAAAAGTACTGTAATGAAAGCAGTCATCTTAAAAAACTAATTAAATATAATTACAAAGCCGTGCAGTTTACCACCACAAATCCTTTATATGCTGCAAATTCTTCAGATTTTCCTATCCTTCGAGTTTTCCTCAACTTTTAAGATTTTTCTCTAGATATTTTAATTCCTTAGAGCTGTGATCATTCAGATCCGCTACATCTTCCAGATCCTCTAGATACTTTAGCTTTTTTAGATTTTCCAAGCATTTTAGCTCAGGATTCTCTCGGCTGACGCCAATCTTTCAGCCACTTCACATCTTTTAAGTTTTTTAGATAGATTTTTTCGCTAGAAGAATCATACAAATTTTTCAGATGCTCCATATTTTTTAAGTACATCTTCTAATGTTTTCTAATTTTTTTCGATATTCAAACCTTTTCGTTGAGTCTCTCCAAATACTTTAGATCCTCTATTGTATTTTCCAAATCTCTGTAATGGTAATCGTGTTAAGGTTCTGTACCTAGATTTTACAGATTTACTTCTTTATTTAATTTTTTACACTTTCTATGCTTCCAAAACAATTTATGATATTTAACATTTGATAGAGAACATTAGAGAAATTTTACAGTTTGGAAGTGGTTGTATACTATTTATAGATCTTAATGAGTTTGCATGTATTTTTTAGAGTGTGCTATATTTTTATGGTTTACCTGAAACATCTATACTTTCTGGTAAAGTACCCCAGCAAAAGCTCCCAGGCTGAAAAACAGCAAAAGATAGGTAAAGATGCAGTTCGGGTCCGCGCCGTAGATTTTGACGCGAAAACGTCATCGGAATAAAACCTCACTTTGGGTCCTAGTAAAGCTTCGCAAGCTCTTGCTCAGGCAAAACAAATGTAGCACTACAAACACATACAAACATGCCCTACCCGTTTGTATTGTAGTGTGCTTTGGGGTCGTAGGGCTATTCAGCTTTTCAGAACGTCGACCATTAGTGGTTTTGTTCAAAAACCCTATGTACAAACACTTTTGGAAAGTTAAGAATTTTTCTGAGAGGTCAAGACAGCTCGGTCTTTTGTGGAGCTATTGAACACGGGGCTTTATTGCAGCCTCATTCTACCCCTTTTCCCCAATATTGTCCAGAATCGCCTCCTGAATGGGTTCTAATTGCTCCATTGTCAGAAATGAGTCTTGGAAGTTTGAGGGTATTATTCCAACCCTTACTCCAGCTGGAGTTCGTCATCACCTTTTTGGCCTGCCTGTTCTGCCAGTTCCATAAGCTCTTGATAGTCTCCCGTAGTGGAGAGACATTCTTCAGCCTTTTTATTTGACCCTGTTAAGGGCGAGTTCTCCTTTTCTTTCCGTTGTCCATTAAAAGATCACCCTCTTTACTCCTCGCGGAACAGGCAGTGAAGCCAGTTCCCCCATGGTGTTTGAAAGCAGCGTACCACCACTACGACTTGTGGTGGTTCCTGTTGCATCCAAACAAATTTCGGTTTTAGTCAGATAAGCGGCGGAGCTTTATCTGTGGCTCGGGCACCTCGGGTTTGCCCCACCCGTACTCCGGCTATGCAGCCTGAGCCCCTAAGAACTTCAGATCGGCTAGGTTGTGTCGGACCCGTTGTGGGCTCAACCGCTGTTAATATTTCAGAACACAATTTTGTAAAGCATTTCTGTGTGTATATACGCTTGATTATGTTCTCTGCTTTTGTTGTCACATTTTTCTTGGACCGGTGCTTATACTTATCGACTGACTAAATGGATGAGAAATGACAACCATTTAATGATTTTTTTTTCCTTTAAAAACTAGATCTAACTCTCGTGTTCAATCCAATTTCAAATTTTTTAAATTAAAAAATGGTTGTCATTCCAATACCATTAGTCAATCGGTCAGTTGTGGATGCGGCGGCCCTCCCGTCCACCGCATTCACATGTGGTGCCATGAACGAAACGGTTTTTTGTCACAAAGAACAACTGTGAGATACAAGAAACGGAATGTGGATACAGTAGGAAAATGGTTGTCATTCCGAACCAGTTTGTCAACCATTCAGTTAAAAATGTAAATTTGAGTATATATTTTGGTGTAAATCTCAATTTGGATTGATTCTCATTAGTGGTGCACGGTTTCTTTGTGACCAAAAAGCGTATAGTTCTGGCACCCTTTGTGAGTGCGGTGTCCACTATACTTATCGACTGACTAAATGGATGAGAAATGACAACCATTTATTATTTTTTTTCCTTTAAAAACTAGATCTAACTCGTGTTTAATTTAATTTAAAAAATTTTAAGTCAAAAAATGGTTGTCAATCTTTTCCAAGAAAGTAAGGGCTAGAAGAAGATTCTTTTGGAGATAAATATGAAGATCTTGATGAAGATTCACCAACATCTTCATCTGAAATATCTCGGTCAGTATCGCTATATTGAGTGGTCTTGAGTGAATGGAGCTTTTTGAGAGTGGAAAGTAGCAATTGGGAAACAAAACACATAAGTATAATCGAACGAATGTTGACACAATTGAAAAAAAAAAGGCAAAGGAAAAGGTAAAGATAAAGTATCAATACGGGAACTAGAACATGAGAGAACTGACTGGCAAGGAACAGGAATTGTTGGTTAAGTTTTGAAAATTCCAAAATGGCATTGGTACTATTGTCTGCAACTAAAGTAAAAGGTAAAGGATTTAGAATAATGGAAGGGGGGCATGGATTGTGCTACAGTGGAGTGGACATACATTTGTGAGGTCAAGTAGGAGTGGCTTGTGTGATTCATAAACAATCTGGAAATGAAGTATGTAAAAGATTGGAATAAGAGAACTGAGAGGTAAAGGAGAAATTTTGGTCAAAGATGATCTAGCTGATCACACAGAAAATATCACAACTTAATAGTAGGGGGATCTCAACGGCAGAGTTGGTAACGATGTAACGCGGGGTGAAAAATGTATTGGTAAATTCGGTGAAAAGAATTCAAATGCAATGACGAGATATTTAAGTATGAGAACTTATAGATTAACTGAAAAAGAGAATCAAAAACAATATCAATAAGAATTTAAAAAAGAATATGACAAAATATGAAATAGATTTAATATCAAAAAACAAAGATATAATTATGGTGAGATGCCTTGTATGAAAGTTTACGATGAGGGAAGTTCTTGAGAAGAATTTTGAGAGTTACAAAACTGTACAAAGTGAGGAACACCAAAATAAGTGAACTTTTGGGAATGGATCCTCTAGACAATCTTACTCATTATTAAATTACCAATTTAATAATGCTGCTTGCTTTTCTTTTCACTACAATCACTTTGTCTTGCTCTTCACTTGCTCACCGCATTCACTCACTACTTTGATGAAAAAACAAAAAAGTTAATAAAAAAATAAAAACATTTTAATTATAATGGTAATGATAACTTTGGCAGTTATTGTACACAATTTGTTAATTGTAACATTCGAAGAAATTGATCCCTTTGTGATGGTGCAAGTAGCTAGAGATGCCGCCGAAGCAGTGTTGAAAGTTGAAAAAGTATTGGTTGGTCTTTCTGTTTTTTGAATTCTAAGCTTCTCAATTATATTTGCCTGATATTGATGGTCTATCTGCAAATATGGATGAATCGATGCGGCATTGCTGTGGCCAGTTATCTTAATCAGTTCTTGTTCCGATACATCGTTCTTTGTTAATTTGGTAACCGCAGTTGACCTTGCTGAATGATTTGTGACTTTAATCTGTTTCATATGCAGTCCTGCTTTCTCAATTTGGCAATTTCATTGATGTCTACGGGGCAATTCTGAAACCAACCGTTCCCATTAGGTTTATTCCAAAAAGGATTTTCAGTCAAAAACAATCTGTAATGTAATTTAATCTGTGTCTTGTAATGATGGGTTAAACAAGCAGCTCCTTCTCCACCTTTCCATGCAAGCTCTCTTGCAGCTACTAGCAAAAATATTTCAGTCCAGAAGGAGTATTCTCGTCCCAGGAATCAATCATTTTGACATATTCTAAATCTGTCAATGCAACTCAGCTTTCTTTTTTCTGTATTAAATTTAGCTGACTGATGTCTGCAGGCTCTTCTAAATTAAACCTTCTTTCTTGGCAAAACCGTTGAAATTGCAACCAAACTGAGTTTTGGGAACGCTTGGTGGTACACAAAATTGACGATTCTACAGATTGTTCGATTCTGTTTTTACGCCAAATCTATTTTTATGATGATCATCTTCTTAACTGTTTTAAACACTAACGAACTGTTTTAATTTTATTTTTCATTCTTATTTATTGACGACCACTTCACCTATACACAGTTGTTACGCAAATCTATCAAATCTCACCATTCAAAAACGAATTAGAAATTCTTTGCATTGTCTTACGAATTAAAACTCGTTTTGAATCTTTCAGTAATTTTTTTCAGTGCAACTGACTCGTACCTGCTGCTTTTAGACAATCGCCATTCGTGCTTCGCACTCATGACGATTGTCGTTGCAACAGCTACTCGTAAATCCGACTGACAAAAATTACCGGCAAGATACAAACCACTTGTTGTATTTTAAGTGAAAAGAAAATTGCAAGAAAACAACTTAAATGCCAAGTGAATGAAGGCTTTCAAAGGAAGCATGGAAAACCAACAAAGAGGAAGAAGAATCTTAATAAAGTTATTGCATAATGAGGTAGTATAAAAAAATTTGAAACTTTTTTTATAAATAAAACTGGTTAAAATAGAGGACTCCAATTTTTTCGTTTTGCTTAAATCATAACCGTTTTCATGAAATAAATGAAAAACTATTTCGCGGGCGAATAGCTACGTCATTAGTTTCCGAGCATAGAGGGAGTAAGAGCGAAAAGGAAAGAATTACTTATAACATGAGTGAGAGTGAGAAATGGAAAGGCGTGGGTCCTCACTTAATTCATATGCCGGCCACTAATGACGTATTTTAAACTAGTACAGTTCTCTCATAAAAAATTAAACAAATTTCAATTCAATTTTTTTTGCATTTTCAGTAAGTATAATTTCACCATAATAGCGCTAAACTACACACTTTTCAATAAAGTTTATGACTATTTTCCAAAAACTTTATTTTTTAGTATACTACCTCATTATGATGTACATGATATGAAATTTTATTGCTTTTATTAAGATTTGTCAAACGTTTGTTTAGGTATTTGTATAAGAAGTGGCAAATTGTAAGTTGCAAGAGCTGTTTCTGTGTGTGTCATAAAACTTGGCTGAACTGCAGACCGTAAAGTAATGTTAACTGGTAGATGTTTTTTGCCAGGATTGTCTTTAATAAATCTAAATACCAAATATCTTAGTTTGAAAAAATTACTTGGTTATATTTAGTTCGGTTAAAACATTTCACAAATCAAACTGGTTGACTTAAATGTTGAGTTGAGGATTACCAAAATCTACTTATGCTTCCGTAAAATAATACTCCTGACAATAATTATCTAGAGTCTAATTTCGTGAACTGCACCTATTTGTGGGCCCATACCAATCCACCTACACCTACTTAGTTGACATTTAATGATTCAACTTGATTGGACAATTAAGCGGCACTTTGATCATTAACGTACTCTTGGAACGAGCCGACTCAATGAATACATTTATTTTTAACCTAATTGTTCGCTCTATATTTGAATCAAAGTCACATCTCACATCTTTGGCGAATGTCAAGATCACCAGTCACTTTACAACCCGCGGTCAATAAAGCCTACCAGAAACAAACGTAATAATTCCTCACGCTGACCTGTTACAATAAATGAAATCGCGCTAAAGCAAGTAATATTAATAAATCTCGTGGATTATCCACAGATAATAAAGATGAAATACGAGCAATTACTAGATAACCTGCCACCATCCATTTTCAAATCGGACTTTCAAAGGTTTGGCCGTTTCCTGAAATGCCTGTGGGACAAACCGCAAGAAGCGCGTGCTTGAACAGCTGGTCGAAACGCGATATCCTTGACTCCGATTTTATTTTCAGGATATCGAAACCATAAATTTTTCCGTAATTCGACATTTTTTGAATATTGCTTACGATTTGGCAACGGATAGTACACAAATATGACAGGTCATAGAGAAGAATTATTTGTCTGCACGTTTGTGCAACTATATTGCGCGAGGAGCGGCCAAATACCAATTGTTTTGGCAGGCAGTGTGAATTTATGGCGGGCTCTAAGCAAATAAGTTTCATAATTGTGATTTGAAGCGACGAGATATTTTCGGAACGTGTGAATTTAACCCGATTTAAAATTAACAAGGATTTTATTTACGAACTGTCATTTATCTCATACTAACTGATGTGTTTAAAAAGCTGGATTGGCTTCAATTTGGCGTTTTGTATAAACGCGGACGGCCTTTTAACACTCACTTGTATCCATCGCCAAAATGTATTTTAATGGTTTAGATTTATACTTTTAATGGTAGGCATATACCCCTTTTTGTAGGTATTTCTTCACCCCATCAAGAATGTTTCCTTTTTATTAGTTGCAACTGTGTGTCTTACTAAAGTTTTCTCTTTGAAATCTATAATAAAAAAAAGATAAGAATTTGGCAAAGCGAATGAAGGTACAGAGTATGGTGGAAAAGTTTACAAAAAATTAAAGTATTCATAATGATGAAGTAATAGTTAATAGCTAGAAATGTTATGACGTTTATTACAGCCACAGATGTCAGATGGAAATCCGAGCTCCTAGTTTATCGGTTTCAGGTGACCAACCTCTTTTATGTGAATTTAGTGAAATTTTTATCCGTAAGATTAAGATGGCAAAAAGAATGTTTGGCAGTACAAGTTTAGTGGTTTCTACAACGACCATACAAGAGAAATAGTGTAACAAAATACATCTTCACACATGGAGTCTTCAGCAGATTCGAATTTGAATTTGCCAGGAATTTCTGGTTTGAAAGATTGCATCATAAATGTTTATTGCGACAAAAAGCAGTCGTAATTTTTTTCTCGTTATTTTCATTGTTACAGGTATAGTCTCGTGTTCTCTTAAGATATTTTAATAAATTAATAACGTTACATACATTTATCAGTTTTCACATTAATTTGTTTCCACTTTTTGACACGAATGTTGACAATTGACAGTTCGGTAAGGTAATATTACCTTACCGATTTTACATACAGGACACATGGCTTACCTACCAGCCAACTTTTATAAGTGTAAACATCTGTTTAATACCCTGAAACCGATAAAATACTATAAGTAAGTATACAGGGTGTTTTTGAAATGCATGTCGATAAAAAATCTAGGCCATCTCGAGGTTCTTCTCTTGCATTCGATGTGTCAGAGTCGACCAGTTGCAACTGGAAAATAAAACCGGTTACTTGTAATTTATGCTTGAGGCTACTATTCGTATTGGATTGGTAATCGAATAGATGTAAAAATTACGTAGTACCTGCTATCCCTTGATCTCTTTTTTAAAGTAAGACTAACTCCTGTCGCAGCATTTTCCACGAACGTTTACTTATAACATCCCGTTCTCTACACCAGTACAGCTCTACACCACTTTGCACTTGCACCAAGTTATATTTTTAGATGCAGATCACCAGCTTGTTACTCAAAAAGATTCACGCTCATTTAAATCGGTGACTGTAATGGACCGCTTTTCGCAAATAATTAATGAACCTGTGAAATTTTTGAAAATGGAAAGTAATCTAGGCCTAGAACTTATCAATGTTTTTCATATAAAAAAAAACAATTATAAAACTCGTGTCGAAGTGTCGAATTTTAGGAAAGTTAACTATTTTTCACAACTGTACACACATTATTTCTTTGTTTTGTCTATTATAATAGTGTTTTGTTTTAGATTGAATAAAACTTTTAAATGAAAAAACATACATAAATAATAAATTTATATTTTTAACACTTCTTATTCTTACGATTTAACTGAAGTGACGAAGTTAATATAGAAACCTCCAAAAAGGAACAATTTCTTTTAAGGCATAATGGTGCGATCCTCCCGTGTATTTTTTCATAAGAGCTATGAGAACCAATATAAGGAAAATGACTGAAGCAATTCTAATGAAATTTTGACACAACAAAGAACAGGACTCCCTTTTTACTCTGGGATATTTTGAAAATCCCAGTGCTAGTAGTTTAAAAAAAAAACAATTAAAAGCCAGTCACGTTTGAAAAAAAAAAAATGACGAGATTGAGATTTATTTTATGAAAGTCGTTATGCTGATTCTAGATCCGAAAACCAAAATAAATTTTGACTTTTGGTTTTGTATAAAATAGGACTTAAAAATAGATATCGAGAGGGTGTTTCCAAGACAGACTTGGTCGTACACTATTCCACCTACTCTATCGGTAGGTACCTACTGTTTATTGGTTAAACATAAATTATTCAGATTCAGGCAACTTCCTTTAATTGTTACCATCTTCATGATTATTACACAATGTGCTCTTTGTATCTCTTTGTATAGGTTTGATAAAAAAATATTGTTATTTGAGCAAACCGCATACATCCTGTGATCAATTTATCAATGAATGAAGGAATAAATTTTTTATTACTTTGTTATGATTTTCTGTTTGTCAACACCGACTACACTTGGATACCTGGGGGTCTACCATTGAATCGATCTAGTGAGTGTGAGTTGGTTGTCTACATTACCGTACTTTGAACATTATTGTAAATAAACTTATATCTTAGTCTAAAAGGCCTAAACCCAAGCCTAAACCGTAGATGGTCTAAATTTGAACATCTTTCAAGTAACAACGAAGTCTGCCACACTCTTTACAAGATTATTAAGCCGTAATAACACTCACAAAAGTGACGTCATTTTATTGACATTTGTCATCGTAAACAAACACAAACGCAAATTTCGCTTAATAATCGATGACTTTTCTCAAATGACAATTTGTATGTGACTTATTTGACATTTCTTGTGAAATTTGACATTTCGCGTGAGTTGTAAAATTCAATATATAAATACTCAAATAAAGTCTTGAGAGTGTTGTAAATAAACTAAACCTCTAATATTGAGTTAAAAAAGGAATAAATATTTAATTTATTCCCCGCCTTGGTTAAGTTTATTGTTTATGTAGTAGTGTACATTGGATTAATTGCATTTTGCATAAACGACCCTTCCGAATGAAACTATTATGAATAGGTAATACATTTTTTAGTGATTTGCGACAGGACGCACAATATGTATAAAAAAGCATAATGAGAGAGGTCTATTTGAAAGCACGTCTCCACTAAACGTGCAAAATTTGTTAATAAAACTATTACATATTATTATCAGGTAGGTACGTAAATAATTAATACTAGCCAAACCCGTGGGCTACGGTCCACGTTCAACAAGAGAGTGAAACAGGAGTTAAATCTATGACCAACGCAACAAAATAATTTTCAAACAATTATAGTTACCCGTTATTAGAAAAAATGTTCTACTACCTTATACCGGATGACTATAAATGATTAAACCAAATTAATTGGATTATCAACACTGAGCAGTTGGCAGTGGCAAAACTCGTCATGTCCTCCAGTAATAATGTTAAAATTTGTAAAGTTTAAAAAACACTTTATTTAATAGGGTGTGAGACTGATAATAATTAATTTAATTAACTTAATTTTTAAAGTTAAGTATGCCACATGTATTCGATGTAAAAACATGTATCCGATGTAAACAATGTTGGCAACCTGATAAATGAGATCTATGACCAACGCAACAAAATAATTTTAAAACAATTATAGTCACCCGGTATTAGACACAACCACTTAGGTCTTAGCACGTGGTCGTTTCAACAATCCCAGATCAGTCAACTGGTAAATAACGTAGGGTGACGGCCCGTACGGCATTCGGCCGTACGTCAATTGATTCCCAATGTTTAATTTTTTTAAACTGAACCTATTTTCACCATCGAATGCGTTTTTCGTTTTGTAAATTATCGTACCGTCGCCTAACGCAGCTTTTATTAAGAATTATAATGTAAGCATCCGAGGTCGAAGACATGTCTTTTCATCGCAACGTTCAACAACTAAATGCGAGGTGGACACTGCGCAACAGCCCTACAATCGACGCAATAAACGGCTTACGTCCTCAGTCGGCAATTTGACGCTGAAAACAAAGTTTTGCCACAATATACGTTTTAACTGCTCTTTCTCATAGAATGCTTCATATAGCAATCGCACTTGGCACTCCACTGAACAGATCCGAATTAAATTGTTGAATCTTTAGCGCATACCTTTTAATAGAATAGATTTAAAAAAAGAAATCGTCTCGAAAGTATGTTTTTCAAGGAATTAACGACAGGAACATTTTTTTTTTTTCAAGCGATAGAACAATTTACCAAACGAGGCAAAGAAGATTGAGGAGATTAACATGGCTTTCTTAGTCAGAAATCATGACGCAAACAGCACAAATTGACGTGCCACGTTACAATGACAGCAGGCAACTAAACCAATTAAGTAGCAAAAAATTTGGTCTCTAGTGACGAAAGTTAACGTTCTGGGATTTTCTCTCACTAGAGACGGAGATTCGAGCATACGGTGAAGAAAATGATTTTTGTAAAGGGTCGTCGAAACAGATATTTTTCTAGACATTGACATTTAAAACATAGTAAGTAATCGCGGTATTTAGTCACTAGTGATTGAAATTTGATTTTAGTCACTTAAAACTAACTTAAAAACACCTAAAATATGCAACTGTTGGACAAAATTTATTTTTTGCTTTTTAGTTAACTTATATTACTTTTGTGTTTTTCTTAAGTCGGTTTCTTTTTTTAAGTTTAATTATTTTCCAATTTTGAGTGATGGGTTGACCCAGTAAGGACGCTTCTCGAATGAGGAAACGGTTGAAAATCCTTAATGTCAATAATCTCGGAGAGCAGACCCTTCGCGATTTTATGGTCGAAGCACGGACGCGGGTCGAGGGAGCAGGTATAACGATGGGAGGGTACAAATGTAGCTAGGGCAAAAGTCCGATTTAAGTTCTATCTACAGGCCCCCGTTAACATTACTCAACGAGGACGCGATCGTTAAGCACAGCAGCGATCTCCGCGCCGTCTTTGATCTAAGTGAGCGTAAAAATTTGATCTCGGAGGCGCCATTACAGCGGAGAAGGCAGGACGACTGTGACAGTGTACCATGTTTAGAACTTTTCCGTTTTTTATATCGTTAATGTATGTGTATGTATGTATGTATGTATAAATCGTTTTATGTATACATATGTTCCCAAACTTTGCAATTGCAGGAAAAAGCAGCGAAACGTCGGTAAATGTTACACAGCTATATAAAATAAAAAAATTACTTAAAAAAAAACACTAAACAAAAATGTTACAATAACAAAACTAATGATACAGCTATATAAAATAAAAACTAAACTAAAATGTTACAATTACAAAACAAAACAATCACACAAGTCACACGGACGGATAAGAATATTCCTCTATACGATATCGACACGTTACGAAGTAGTGTTTTCCGTTCCAATGGCGTCCTGCGCGAAGTGTTCCCGCCAGTGGGAGTAAGCTTGCTATGACGTCATTATCAATTTTTTTAAATGATAACTCTCAACTTTTTTTGGTTTTGGTAGACTTTTTTCTCCCAAAATGGTGTATTTGCTTGGTCTCATCGTTTATACAGAGACAAACAGGTTTTTTTGATTAATACTGCAAAGTATATTTACTTATAACTCGTCTTGGTCGGTCCGAATTTCGGTATTCCGGAAGCTGGAAAGCATCATAAAAAACCTGCCGTGTTTGTGTTCGCCTAATTTTATCATTTTATGATGGATTTTGTAGAGAGCATTTATCCTATACCTGACCTGAAGTTGATGAACCACTGTAAAATGCGACATCTTCTGCTCCAAAGCTACACCAAATTATAAAACTTTCAAATATATCATATTCAAATAGTCAAAACTAAACCCGTAAAATTCAATAAAATGGTAGCATGTGTCCAGTGCATTTGGTATAGGCTCTATCCCTAGTACATGACAGATTTTGAAAAAGAAAAAATGTTGAGCTCACCTCGGCAGGTATATTCTAACAGACACTGATTGATCCAATCAATAAACCTGGTCCAACCAGGTTTTTTAAGTTGTCAGAACGAAGAACTAACTTAAACGTAAGTAAGTAACTTAAGTAACAGAAAAATTGATGTTCGTTTAGGAGTCTCAGTTTCACAACTTTATTTGGGGCGAAATTCTTTAGAATCTGCTAAACACAGAAGGTAAATATTACCGGTGTCAATATAGTTGTTGAACTCTCTAACATTTTGAAAAATTCAAAAGTAACATGTTAATTAACACCAATATGCAAGTTAAACGCTATTACAAAAACACACTTTTAGTGAATGACTATTTAGACACCAATTTACAAAGCTGGTCGCGCTAAAAAGTCACTTCGACCAGATGCTCGTTTCAGTTCCAAATTTTTGTTCGGAGCGAAAACAACAATCCGGTCTAAATGCCTATTAAGACAAGTTTTTAGATGTCCACTACTAATTGGAAGTATCCATAGCAGACAATGGCATCGTCAAATATTTAAGTTGATTTAACTTTGTATTAGATAACACTTTTATTATTGGAATTCATGGTTCCGAGAAGAATAGGCAAGAATGGAACCAAGCCTTACGAAACGTTTTATCAAAATTTGATAAGGTCCTCTCACGGAAGAGCAAACGTTGTAAATCAAGAACACGTTTTTTGACGTTCCGTGTGGAAAGACAACAGCTGGGTGAAAAGTGAGCATATATTTACCTTGAGGCAGTTCAACACACAACTAAATCAAATCAAATATTTGAAACCATTTTCTGATATGTACGGTTTAAATTATATCCTCCAGCTTTGACCAACGGGAAAGTTGTGTCTAGATGAACTCGAGGTTCTGTCAGATGCGTGATACGGAACAAGTGGGTCATCTGTCTTCGCCGATCATTCCCTTAAACCTAGCGTAACGCGTGCTACGTTGAACAGATCCACGGATTGAAATGTGAGAAATCATCTGTTGACAGAACGGAAATAACACAGAAGTGCAAGGTGAAATTTTATTTATTTTAACTTTTCGTCTGTATTATTGCTATTTCCCTCACGACTTGCCAAAATCATTTTATTTACACATGCATTATACTAAATTCCTCCCTGAAAATACGATAACCCTTAATACCAAGAAGTGATATGTTTATTAAATATGCCCCCAATGTGATACGCATCCACAATTCAAAACAGATTTTGATATGTTAAAGACATGGTGTTGAAGGACGAGGAATTTTCTATTCATAGACGAACTATATTTGAACAAGATTCTCAGCGAAACGATATTTGGCCTCTGACCTCAACCTTCTACTCGAAAACTATTTTCGGACCAGTTATTCTATTATACAATAAAAGTAAAGATATATAGGTGCAAACCGAAAAGCAGGCGTGATTTACAATGGCAAAATGCAATTCAATTAATTCGGCTCAGGTCGATCCTGGGTGGATCGAAAAGTGACGTGTTGTAGAAATCGGTGTTTATAAGCATCCACAATCAACAGGTCGTTATGCAAATTCCTGGGAGTGAAATATTTTATTTATTTGTACAGAATGTTTATTTACAAGAAATGCTTGCAAAAAGATTATCTACTTTTATATAACACGTTACAGGAACCTTGTATATATTATTTATTTTTTCAAAGTTTTTGCATTGCATACCTAGAATACTAATACGCTTGCGTTATATATATCACGATTGGACGTCGACAAATTATGTCAATTTTTTAATTATTGTGGTACTTTCATTTTAGTTTTACATACGTTGAGTTGTGGTCAATACCTGCTTCCGGATGAATGTTGTGGAGCACAGTAAGTTTCCAAGAATAGGAGAATGTTTATTATGGGTCTCATTCACACTCTAACTTGATTTGGCAGGTTGAAGATTTCCATTTTAAATGTTCATTGGCTGAAGTCAGTTTGGCAAGGACGGCTATCGAATAAATTGGTCTGTAGGAATTAAAAAACCCAGCTGTTTTATATTCCAAGGCAATCAACGCCCCTTCAGTTTTAATACATAATATAACATGGAGGTACCTATTTTAATATTAACAAATTAAACTTGTAAAGTACTATCTTATCTAAAACTATACTCCCTTTTAAAACCGACAAGTACAGTGGACTCCCTCTAGTCCAATTGGCATCACAGTTTTTAAAAAAAATCTGAAATGAAAGTCTGTTTATACCTACTGTTTTTGTATAAAAATATAAAAAGTTGAACCAGATTTGTTTTCTCAGTGGATAAAATTTTACAAATTACGTAGACTTTATAGGTATGTAATATACTTAGTATCAGATATTTCCCTTCGAGTTAGAGAACCTAATTAACATTGGTTCTGATATGGTAGGTCCACAAATGTGAGTTCGAATTAGAGAGTATTTTTATATGTAAGATCCTATGCAAGTGATTGACATCCAAATAATTCGACTTAGAGGAAAATTGTACTTAGAGGGATGACGACTTAGATTGAGTCGACTGTAATAACTTCAAACATTATTTTTGCAATTTTACCATAATTAGAATACTTTGAATTATGCAGGCTGATTCAGGAAGTATAGTAGATATTTAAACCTTAAATTATATGGCGCCTAAACGTAGTTTTGACGGTATTAAAAAACGTTTAATGTAAAGTTGAAGAGTTGGCAACCAGCGATGCACTCAAAACATTTTGATAGCGGGATTTATTTTGGGCAAAAAATTTACTACTTTACAAACTATTATAAACTTTTTGGTCTTTATTGATGAAACCTTTCCGACAGACAAAAACCACTTTGCTTTCAATTGAAAAACATAAAGACTCGCCTAGGCCAACGTATCATTTATATAAATTGTTCGAAATGACGACAGCCCTGGGCATTTCTTAGATGCATACCGCACTATCTTTCGGTGTTAAGGGGACCGTTTGAGTCGATATAAATATATAGATATAACGCCTGTGTAAAAACACGGTCTATTTTATTCCAGCTTCACGGAAAAACCAGTGCAATTATAGAAAAACAAAAATTATCCTTCTAATGTAGAGATATCAAGGATTTAGACGAAGTGTTTGCACAGGTGTAGTATGAATTGTAACTGAGAAAAAAAATGTTAAATATTTTGTTTCTGGAAGGCTACAAATAATTCTGAGAAAAACGCATTTATTACAGCGATGCTCTAACCAAATCTTCAAAATACCCAGTCCCATGAAGAAATGAAGCAAAATTGCAATTATTGTTATTAACAAAAAACTAAAAAAAATAAGGGGTTTAGTTTTTTAGCAATAACAAAAAACTATAAGTGATCTGAAAAATCGGAAAAAAGATTCAAAAAAAGGAGGAAATTTCCGAAAAAGAAAAAATCAAAAAAGGACTTCGTAAGTACCGACGTTGAACTTTCTTCTTTTCATAAAACAAAAGATTTTTGAAATCTATCAAAGGGTTGTCGAGTAATCTTGGCTCAAGTGAACCCATGTTTTGGAACAATTTAATATAGGCAACCGAGAAGTAATTCAAAGATGACGTAGGGCAGTCGATATATTGAATATCGCGGAACATGAAACGCTGCTTTGTATTCGACTTCTCGATACTGTTTTTAAAACAGCCAGGCTCCACTTGTAAACAAAGAGCTGATATTTTTTCTGCTCGACTATTGTGTTTAATTTGTACGTATAATTCCATAGGAAAGAGAAACATATTTTTTTCTGTATAGCATCTACGGTCACGGCATATTACGTAACCATTAATTATAATGTAGTACATATGTATACAGGGTGTCCCAACTAAAATTTGTACCCCCCCCAACAATTCCAATTTCGAAAGACTCAGAAGAAAACGCTCGAACAGGTCAATTTTGTTATCAAGGGGGACCAAATTGTACCAAACTTTCAAGTCTTAGATCTCACCCCTTTAGCCAGGGGACCACCCCCTTATTTAGATGGCATGGGGGGGGGGTCGTGTGATACATCATTTTAAAGCTTATTAAATTCTCTATCCAGATTTACTTTTATCGATTCGTTTCTACAAAAAAAAGCATGAATTAGTTTTTTTCCAAATCTACATAAAACACTCAACTAAAATTTCTACCCCCCAACAATTTCAATTTCGAAAGACTCGAAACGCTCGAACAGGTTTAGTTATCAAGGGGAACCAAATTTTCAAGTCTTGGATCTCACCCCCCAGGGTAGCCATGGTAGTCACCCCCTTAAAAAAAAATTATGGGGGTCATGTGATACATCATTTTAAAGCTTATTCAATTCTCTATCAAGACCTACTATTATCAATTTGTTTCGACAAAAAAAGCATGAATTTGATGTAGATTTGGAAAATAACAAATTCATACTCTTTTTTGTAGAAACCAATCGATAAAAGCAGGTCTGGATAGAGAATTGAATAAGCTTTAAAATTATATATCACACGACCCCCCATGCCATTTAATTTTTTTAAGGGGGTGGCTCCCCTGGCTAAAGGGGTGAGATACAAGACTTGAAAGTTTGGTAACAAAATTGACCTATAAAAGTAGGTCTGGATAGAGAATTGAATAAGCTTTAAAATTATATATCACACGACCCCCCATGCCATTTAATTTTTTTAAGGGGGTGGCTCCCCTGGCTAAAGGGGTGAGATACAAGACTTGAAAGTTTGGTAACAAAATTGACCTGCTTGAGCGTTTTCTTGTGAGTCTTTCGAAATTGGAATTGTTAGGGGGTACAAATTTTAGTTGGGACACCCGGTATATAATATGTAGGTGTCACTAATTTTAAATTGTTAACGTAGGATTTTTATTGTAAAACATTGCGGTACAAGTACTTGTTTTTAATGTGTTAAATGTGATATTATGTGCAACACTATTATGTTAGAAATGTAATTACACAATAATTTGATACATTAAACCATTATTTTGTTTAATCACGCTCTATTTAATTTATCTGTTTTATCCTTTGGTCCAGGACAAACTAATTTCAAACATATTTATATTTCGGCAAATCCACAATCTGAGGACTCAAATAATAATCCAATCCGTAAATGAAGATAATGAGCTCCGAACTAAATTATTCACGGCAGATCTTATTCTGAGAAGTAATCGAGCCGAGCGCTGGACGTAGCTCGACACTCAAGCAGTAGTAGATATCAAACACAGTATCAACAATAAAATTTTCCGCACGTAGGTATCTTATGTCTTATTCCGAACTTACTCACCAACACAGATTTCCAAGATGCGTGCAGTGCCCCCTTAAATCATTATTTCCTGGGGACAACAAACTAGGATTCTTTTTTTACATATTAAACTAGTCAATTTGCCAATACATAATGTATTAAAAAAATGCAATACTATTTTTAGTAGAATTATTACCGTTTATAACACCGTTTTTGTGTATTATGACAGGCAAAAGCGTATTGTAATAGCCTCGGTACGAAAGCAAAGTTGAAAAAAAAGTTGAAATTTTTTTTTTTGGATTTTAAATTTTTTTTTTCAACTTTAAACAATTATTATAAATAAAATAATTAACTTTTAAAAACTTTTTTAACATGAACTTCTTGAGTACATATACAGAGTGATTTTTTTGAAAACGATCCACCGTAAATATCTAGAAAACAAAAACGTTATGAGCAAAATGCCGAAACCGGTCAATTTTGGTTGTGAAGGGGACACTTATAATTAGTGTAGTTTTAGACCTGCAGGTGCACCCCCTTGGCCGGGGCAGCAGCCCCCTCAAAGATCTTAAATGGAACAGGGGGTTAAACAGGGTTAAAAAGTAAATTTTTTCTACATTGGTGTCACAAAGTGTTTATTGTGACACTAAAAGTAGTTGCACAATGGAACTTATTATGCAACTGCTTTTGGTTTTTTCATTTGATACGTATTACGTTGGTATTGAGCATTTCTAACCAACTCCTATCGAAGCCAAGCCAAGTGTTAACTTTTCAGATAAAAAACATATAACCACCAACACAACCGGTAAGTACTAGCTAATTCTAAAAATCCCTAGAATATTTGAAAAGCAAAATTTTAACATTTTCATAAAACGAAGGGCTGCTCCAAAGTAGAAAAAATTGTATATTACACTCGTTTAACGAGGCATTGTGACATTCATTCTATTAAGCTGAGCATTTATTGTTGACGAGAAAGGAGTACATAGTAGGTATCTAAAAAAATCAACTGTATTTAAAGTTTCAGAATTTTGCACATAACGTTTTTGTTTTCTACATATTTAGGGTGGATCGTTTTAAAAAGATCACCATGTATAAGAAAATTTATAGGTCAATTTTTTAAAAAAAATTTGTTGTCTTCATTGAAAGTGAAGGTCCCATAAAATTTTGTAAATTAACAATTGCCTAACTTATTGAAAAGTGAAGTAAAATCGATTTTTCCAATGAGATCTCATTTCATCAAGTGTTAAGAACACACCATAATTTATTCAAATTTTTACTCTCTTCAGAGGCGGCGAGTGCATCCCGTTATGGCTTCGCGGAGCCATATTTTCAGCGTTAAATTAAAATTATTAATAATAATGGAGATAGAACTCCGTCAGTTGGGAGTTTTTAATCAGAAATTTCCTCCTGTTTTTGAATATTTTTTCCGATTTTCGATTTTAACCATCAGTCTTTGTGTTATTGCCAAAAAACTAAACCTCTTATTTTTTTAGTTTTTTGTTAATAACAATTATTGTAATCGAATGAGCTATCGCTCATATTTTCGGATCCTTGCAACTATTTTTCGCAGGTTTTCAACTACTTGACTAGACTAAATAATTTTTTTTTTAGTTTTCTTTTGTACTCCAGAAGAACTATTATCTTAGTTTGAAAAGCCAATTTTCCTCCTAAATTAAAAAATATCGTCACAACATATCTTCGCAATCTTCTGGATTTTATTGTAAACGTTAGATCATGATAGAATTTATTCCGCCGTCTCCAATAAAATCGATAAAAACGAGAAAATAATTATTTTATTTTGGAAATATTTTTGAATTGTAGAGCTAGAGTTGTTGAAATTAAGAGAAATAATACCCACCGATGTCCAGTAAAAATTTCAAGTTTCAAGGCCTTGTACCAATCAAAAGTTAACATCAAGTGAAAAATACAACAGAATCCCTTTAGCGAATTAAAAAAAATAGTGTGTGTACCGGATATAGAATGGATATTACATATAAAAAAATCTGAAAATATTGGCTACAATTTGTATAAAACTTGTACAGAATAAAAATTAATAACTCCAGTCCAGAATTATTTATTTTCCACTGATAAATTTGAATAAATCGCCTATGTGAATAGCCTTGGTTTTAATTGGTATACATATCCGCGAGTCTACTGTATTTATTTTATTAAACGGACCATACACGATCAGATTTATTTGCAAATATATATGTTTGCAAATTGATTTGACCCTTTCAGGACAAACGTGCAAATTCTCTGCTCGTCAAAAGCAGCCCCATACAAAAATAACAACTTTTAATTTTATCAAATGTTTTTGCAAACACTAAAACTTGTTTACAAATAACGCCAAACATACTCAAATATCACTTATTTGCAAACATATTTGACCGTGTATGGTTTCTATTTAACAAAAATGTTTGTATTGACTTTACTACATATTTATTTATTGGTTTTCTTTAATTATAAATTCTTTCAATAACCATCAATTTCGATGATCCACATCTGCCGCGGGCGTCCTTTGACTAGGCGGCCCGGCCTATTTTGTTTTTCTTCCGTCCACAATATTTCACAACATTTCGTTCTATAAAAAACATTTCTCTCAAAACATAGAGTTCCCACGGGTTTCACATATTATGATAAAAAAAATAAAGGCATTTTAAAATATTTAGTGTGCACCGTGAACAGTTAAAGTAAAACTGAAAGTAATTAATTAGCGGCCGTTCACCGCACTCGTTTCAGCAAAAAAGTCCTTTTTTGTTAGGCAAAGACATAATCATATCTTGTTTTTTTTTTATTATTTTTCTAGGTTTCCTCATATTAGGGATTATCACAGGTTTAAATAACTACTATCTTCGTGAATCACCCTGTATATATAAAAGGCCTTTAAGGTTTTATCTTGAAGAATCTGAGTACGTATAGTATTATGAAACCACTTCCAAGAAATTAAGCTTATTTATGAAATATTTATTTATACATATAAATAAAAAATTACACTCTAAATGACCATACCTATGTAAAGTAACGACTAAAGCAATATTTAAGTTAAGTGTTTTACTCGCTTTCAAACTAATAATTTAATTTAATGTTTGCTACAGACATTTAAAAGTAAACACTTGCATTAGGATTATTGGTATAAATGGTTATTGGTACTAAAAACGGTAGACCGAACAGTTATTGTAAACAAGTGTGTAATAATACGACCTTGACTGAATTTTTGCTTTCACACAGTTTATAACTGTAAAAAAGATACTTCTTACTTTCAATCTGTATTCATCCCTGGATAACTAGAGCGTGTCAGGTGTTGTTAATTAAATCAGTAAACCCATCAGCCCCATTTTCCGCAAATTTTCCCCATGGGTCCCCACAATGATAAAAGTGTTTACAGAAAAAGACGTCAACAGATCGGGTACAGTTTATTTTAGTGCGAGCACAGGTGATGGTGCGAATAAAGCATGGCCAGGTCTACTTGACTCTTGTTTATAAACATTGGGTTTAATGCTCAAACGCCATGATTAGTTAATGGACTCATTAACTCTGAATTTAGAAACATACCATACCTCATCATACATACAAGAATCGCAGCTACCTGAGCTGTTAAAATGATGACGCCGCACAAAAAAAGAAACTTCCTTAGATGGTACTGGCAAGGTCGGTGAAATACCGGCCTGGACTGAAGGGTACACATGTTCTCCTGGCACTCGACCAATGGGTACCCAGGGGACGTGCCGTGCGGCCTGATTGGAGAAGACGACCGATATCAATAGCTCACACCTCTGCCAAGGACGCACAATCAGGAACTGATAGCGATAACCGATCGATGGTGTTATTGGACGAATAGAAAGGATGGCTCATTGTTAAACCAATAGATATCGACAGAGGTGTCATGTTGGAAGCGGGTCAAGAAGCTAACTTCTTAATCGCTGGAAATTTAGTAGGGTTTTTTGTATTCGATTTGTCAAATATTATACACCTAAATATTCCCGCATATGTATTTAATTTGACAGCTGTCACACCTAACCTCAAAATCTGATGTTAATTCGTGTATTTGTGAACGAATACAAAAACGTTGTTGAATACTCGTGCGCTGTCACTTTTTAGGCGCTCGGGCTCATTTGCAACACTCCGCTGTCCCCTCGTGCTTCAAAGTTAGCAGAGTTAATCGATTAATCATTATTGTGCTTCATGCAATGAATCAATGGCTAACAATTTTATTAAAATTTAAATATCCACTGACAAACAGCTCTAAAGTGGAATTAAAATTCTGAAAAAGAAGTCAAAAAGAAAATGCACAGATAATGTAAAATATTCTAGACCTAGTCTATCTTATAGAATAGGTACCATTATGTGAGTATGCATAAAAAATTGTAGTGGAGACTAGGGAGGCTTGAGACAAGGGAGACACGCACTAATCGTTTTTTTAACGTCCTATTATATCCAAAGGGGTTCTAAATTGAAAATTTCTTGCTAAAATCAAACCCTCTCAGAAGGTCGGTACGAGTACAAAACTACGGTGTATGGCGGAAGACAAAACTACTTAATCATACTTATACAGTGAGCAGCAAAAGTATGGAATAAATTCATTAAAAATTAAACATTTTTTTTTTCAAAGAAATCTTTAAACGGGTCAATTTTAGGTTATAAAAATACATATTTTTATACCGAATAAAATTCCAAGCAGTTTTTAAATAGAAACCCCCTATTTTTTTTTCTTGATTCTGATAGCCCTTTTAATTGTCTACACGACAGTGTAAAAATTTTGTTATCTTACATAAGGAAAGTTTTTAGAAAAAAAAAATAAACGAAACCTTGTTGACAATAAGCAAGTCTATGAAGAAATTCCTTTTGGACATGAATTACTCCTTCACTAAATTGTACTTATTTTGTATCGAATTCCAATTTTTAAATCTCCTAGATTCTGTGGTCTAACATAAATCTTAAACTTTAAATAACGACATACAAATAATCAAGGGGTGTAAGATCTGGAGACCTTGCAGGCCACTCTATTGGTCCTCGTCTCCCAATCCACTTCCTAGGAAACTAATTGTTCAACTATGGCGAACAGGAAGTGCAAAGTATGGGGGTGCACCGTCTTGCTGGAACCAAAAAACATGATTTACTAAGGTCTGATCATTGTCATTTGGAAAATTTTCTACAAGGACGTATCTTCATTAACTTTTGGACGACCAGTTCTTCTAAATTTATTTTCAATTTTACTGACTGTAGATTGGCTGATGAGTCTATCTGGATACCTTGGCATTGAACAAATTGCAAACTTCTTGTTGGGTTCTAGTTTTATCCCCGCACCCAATCAAAATTAAAATTGCTATACGTTGTGTTTATGTTAAATGAAAAATTTTCGAAAACATTTTGTAAAACAATTTACACATACAAATGAAACTGACAGTACCATTTGACTGTTTGATTTACCTACTTGATTTTTTGACTTGTTTTTGTTTGTCAGAAAAAAATCCAATTAATTTTTTTTTTGCAAAACTTTCATTATGTAAGATAACAAAATTTTTATACTGTCGTTTAGACTATCTGTCTACTATCTGAATCAAGCAAAAATATAGGGGGTTCATGTTTATAAATCAAAATTGAACTGTGCCAAGATTTTTTTAAAAACAATTTTATTTAATTTTTAATGAATTTATTCCATACTTTTGCCGCTCACTGTATAAAATTCAATACATAATTATGTATTTTTCCAAAACGACGATCTATACCAAAAAGAATTTCAAACATTACAGAATTTCATGAAATATTTCTGTGCAGATCTTCTTAAGAACCTACGCATTGACCAAAATTAATGAAATACCTAATTAAGGTTGGAAAATATCCCGGAACAGTATCATCTCTTATTTTTAACCGACTTCAAAAAAGGAGGAGTATTTTTTTTTATGTTTGTTACCTCAGAACTCCGTCATTTATAAATCGATTTGTAATTTTTTTTATTTATTTGAAAGAATATATACTCACAAATTGGTCCTATTGTCACCAGGTCAGGATCTGATGAGGGGATCCCATGGAAATCGAAAAAATTCCTCAAATTTTCGCTCCCTTTTATTAACCGACTTCATGTAAATTCTTTTTTTATTTGAAAGGGTATACTCTTTGATTTGGTCCCATTGTCACCAAGTCAGGATCTGATGAGGGGATCCTATACGGAAATCGAGGGAAATCCTCAAATTTTTAATTGCCGTCGTTTCGTCATTATTCGAGAAACGTCTTTACTATGGTCCGTTTTTTTTAGAAGGAAGCATTGTGAAAGATAGGGACTTCAACGAACCAATAAGAGGTTGTCATTTTGGACCACGTGACGCGTCCGCTTTACACTCGCGCACGACAAACCAACACAACAACTAAACAGCTCGTGTGTTTGTGTCAATAAAATACGGTCTAAAAATTTCTTAACACATTTTGTTGCTTTTGATTACACCCTACTTTTGCATGCATGTCACTCATGTCAGTACATGGACGGAACCACCCCCATGCCAATGAATTATGGGTTGCCTGCTGCCATCTACTTCCTTCTTAAAAAGAACGGAGTATAGGTCTACTCATATCACTTAAAATGGTAAAAAAAAAATAACAAAAAAAAGAACCTCAAACATTTTGGTCCCTTAAACCACGTTGGTCCCCTTTACTCTACAAACAACAGGAATACATCGCTCGATGTTATGGGCGAAGATCTCAACGGATGAGGGAGGAAAAACGAAAGAAAAGGATGCTGCTGCCTAAATTGATTGGGAAACTGTTAAAATCTGCACAGGACAAGAAGTCTGATCTTTCCCCTTTTTTTCCGGGCTACGACCACGTCTTCACGGCACCAAATCCGGCTCTTTACCGATTACAATTTACTACAATTGTGATATCTGCCGTCTCATAATCCGTATTAACACGATCTGCCTCTGTAACCCCGTTAGAGTATAGTGAACAAATACAAAGCATGTAATATCATTTAAACAGGGCTGCCACGAGGTTGCGGCTGAGTTGGATGCAGCGCCCAGCACCCTACGATTATTTTATTTTATTGACATCAGAGTTCTGTGACGCGGCCAATAAAGATAAAAGTGGAAGGTGGGTTCCGTTTAAGTATGTTTTTGTACTTTATAAAGCGTACAAAATTTTCCGTGTATCTTATCCGTTAGGAAATCCTTAGACTCGGCTTTCGGAATATAACCTTTCTACTTTCTTTTCGGTAACTTGAATATGGTAGTACTTACTCCCATTAATTTGTAATTTGCTTACCAACTTAGCCATCAAAATTCCCTGAAACTTAAAAACACTATTTGTTAACATCTTTCATTAACTATTATTCTTTTTATTTCTGTGGAGATTGTTTAGGTGTACAATGTAACGAACATGTTTTCATCACTGCCCGATTGGAAAATTAATATTACTATAGCCAAACCCGTGGGCTACGCTCCACGTAGACATGTTCCCTTTGTCATCAATTACCGCTTATAAATACGGGGTCAAATAAATGTAAAAATTTTAACTGGTGCATAAGGTCCAGTACAACATAACTGAAAATTTTAGTCAAAAATTTTAATATGGCATAAACTCTTTAAACCAACCTAGTTTCGGCGTTCATGAAGTCGACATAACAGAAAAGGATCGAGTCCGAGCGATAAGGTTTAATTTGGCACTTGACATTGACATTGACAAAATACCGTCTCAAAAATCACCACGACACCGACCCATCAGGCGTTAATACGGAACTGTTGTTTTGTTGTTGTTTTGCACACCTTCACGTGTAAAACCCGCTTCGTCCGTCAACAAAACAATGTTTAAAAAGTTAGGCACCTATCGACTTAACGCGGGGGGTAACAAGCTGCCCCTTTTGCTCAATTTTAGGGAAAAGACGCGTAGTTCGTCTTCGGTTTCGAGGCTCTATCAGAACTGAGGTGGATCAAAAAAAGGATGGCAGTTCTTGTCTATTATTTATGAACTAAAGATTTGTCGCAAAAAAAATGTTTTCATCAATTTTTCTGTGTAATATAACCTCCAGTCCAGACAAAACTTACAGTATGTATATCACGTAAATGTCAGTACCGTGTTATGTTCATTTCTAGAACTTACTAATAAATTATTATTTTCTCTTTTGCAATAAATGATTCAAACCAATTAATCCATAAATCTTAATGTCTATAATGAAATTTAAAAAAAAAATTGATGAATGTTTTTTCAATAGGTATATTGATTCCACATTGAATTCTGGCTTAATAACTTTTGTCCTTAGATTTAAGCGAATTTTTAAATGTGAATTGCTATGAAGCGTGCGCCGTATACCTCGAGATTACTGAAACAACTATTGTTAGCCATATTGAAAGTGCGTCATTACAAACCTAACGCTGCTGGAATAGTGTAACAAGCTTGTGTCATTTTAACAATCAACTTTCAGAAATGTATGTCATAAATTTATTGTTACATTAACGTGGTATTGGTAAACTTAATTAATTATTGTTTATTTTTTTATCATAAGCAATAGATTTTTATACTTATTACTAACCTAAATAATATTGTAATTGGATATTATCAAATTTATAACCAAATAATTACAGTTGCTAATTAAATTTAAAATGTCAGTAATGCGGCTTTTAGTACCATATAGTTTTTAAATGAGTCAGTACCGTGGCAAGAAATATTTGAAATTTAATTCTCATTCTCGATATTTTAAAAATGGGAGGAATATCGATGAATCAAAGTGGAGTAAATTTAAATTAAAATTTAAATATATTCTAGTAAAACTCCACAAACTTTAATAAACTTAAATTACAATAGGAAACTTGTTTCGGAACGGATGAAATTTTTTTTTCACTCTCTATACTCACATCAAAATGTCATTGTGTTTCACCAGGTGAAAAGCAGAACAACATTTAGAACAATAAATAACATTACATCAGAATACAAGAAATACGAGAAAATAAAACAATGAATAAACAAATGGTTTTAATTATTATCGTTTAAATACAGTGAGCGGCAAAAGTATGGAATAAATTCATTGAAAATTAAACAAAATTTTTTTCAAAAATTTTTTTGGACGGGTCAATTTTGGTTTATAAAAATGAAAATTTTGATCCCAAATTAAATTTCAAGCAGTCATTTGTTTGTTTGTCAAGATAACAAAATTTTTATACTGACGTTTAGACAATTAAAAGGGCTATCTGAATCAAGAAAAAAAAATACGGGGTTTCTATTTAAAAAAAAAATCGATGACGTCATCACTCAAACACAAGGGACTGCTTGAAATTTAATTTGGGATAAAAATATTCCTTTTTATAAACCAAAACTGACCCATCCAAAAAAAAATTAAAAAAATTTTTTTTTTAATTTTTAATGAATTTATTCCATACTTTTGCCGCTCACTGTATAATCCGCAGTATTTTCATAAGCTTTTATTTAACTTGCCTTGTTAGTATGTGTGGGTCAAATCTTGTAAGCTAAATTAGAACCACTTCTTGACATCCGATTGAGCTGAAATTTTGTATACGCCTTTAGTTCCGGTGACAATACAATAACCAATATTCAATATTGTAATACTTTCAAAATGGCCGTCGCCACAAGATGGCAGATGATGTGTTTTTAGTCAACCCCAATAATATGGGTATCAAATGAAAGGGCTTGAAGACTTATGACGACGTGGAAAACGAGAAAACGAATTCAATATGGCCGCCGCTCCAAGATGGCGGATTACATTTTTTTTCAACCTCCTTAATAAGGGTATCAACTGAAAGGGATTGAAGAGTAGAAAACGATAAAGTTAGTGACATCACATAACTTCAATATGGCCACAGCAAAAACTACAAAATTGAAAAAAATATATACAGAGTGTTTCATAAGTAAACGGCAATCCGAGATTATGAATATCAACGATAAGAGAAATTAAAATTTAAATTTAAATATATCTAAGTCGAACTCCACAAACTTTAATAACTGTAAAATTACTAATGGAACATGTTTCGGCAGAACACTTCTGCCATCATCAGCCCTAATTTAACAAGAGATTAATGATACAATTGATGAATTACAAGAGGGGTTCTTACCTTAAAGAATACAAAAAATTATGACGTTGACGTAATTTTGAATTAAATTTGACGTTTTCAAAGGGTTACATGATTTTTCAAAAGATTTCGTAAAAACAACATTTTATAAAATGTAAAAATTAAAAATGGATCAAAGAAAATCTGGTAAGTTTGTTTGAGTGGTGAAAAATTAAAATAATGGGATTATTGAAGTTATTCTGTTCATTTAAACAAGATCTGTTTTCCAGTTTCAAGGCTTTCCTTATTTCCAAAGTCTCAAGAAAATCTAATTTCCGGCCTTTATTGCATTTATGAATCAATTTGGAATTTGATGGTGAAAAACTATGTTTCGTTATTAATATATGATTGGCGAAAGAAGACGGTGTTGATGGTGGAGGATCAAGGTCTGTGTTGTTATAAATGTGCCTGAAATGTTCTTTAATACGGTCTGATATTTTGCGACCTCTCTGACCTATGTAGAATAACTCATATAATTTTGATGTTGAAAGCCTACTGGATGTAACGAATTGTTTACGAAGATGTAAAAAATTTGTATTACACGATATCATTAATTACCATACAACTTTCATAAAGTTCATATTACGTTCAATTTTTCAGTATTCATATTACATACCCTTGTGAAGCTTAATGAGGACAATACCACTGAGACTGTTGTAAATATCCCAAATGGTAAAGTATTTGATGTTTTTTGCTATTGATTGCTGATCCTTTACCATTTATTAGAGATTGGGTCAGGTCGTGTTATTTGTGACAGACATGGTAAAATAATCTTAAAATTATTAACCATAGCTGAACTATTTTATCAACATCGTTCTGGATCAGGAAGACCAAGGGTTTTACAGACAAACGTTAATTCTGAGAAATGCGCTATCGATAACACTGACAATTTGTTGGCCCAGCTTACAATGGCATCCGTATATCGAAATACGTAGTTCTCGAATTTGTAGTTATCGTTTACTCATTTGCGTAATACGTCACAGTTAAAGAAGGAATTATGGTTTGAGGTGTTGTTGGGTTCAGTAATTTCTATACCTAACTTTGATTTAGCTTTTGTACTTGGTAGTTTACATGACCTTCCTTACATCACTAACACACTAGAGCCAACCGGTATTAATTCATTCACCCATTGTAATTTGAAAATCTGTAAATAATCTGTTTTTCGTTGTATTAATTTATTGTCCAAATAAAAGTAGGCGTTTTCGCTCCACTTTCAAACGAACAGGTGTAGGTATACAAAATAGGTTGTTGAATATTAAAACATATTTCAAGTACGTAATCTCATAAAAATAAGTCGTAAAAACTCCAAAATTTAATAAACATACCTATCGTATTTTATTTTTAATTTCCAGTTAATTTTATATCCGTACCTTTAGTTTAATGTTGAGTATGATAGCAAACAGTTTTATTGGATGAACAATTTAATTAATTGATATTAAGCTTTAATTACCAATTAACTTTCCCATGTCGTAAGGATTTTGTAATGTAAAAGAATTATGTTTATTTAATGGTTTTACGTAATTAGTACGAAATGCAAAGATGGAACGTTAAAATATAATTAATTGTTTATTGAGATGAAACATTTATGATTTGTTTTAGCTATTATTTCATAATTCTCTGGGTAGTGAAAAAAAAAAAGGAATTTATTGAGGAGTTGTTGAGATCTTCAATTTGTGTCGAGGTACTATATAAGTACTTAGCTATTAGTTAAAATTATTGCTCTAATAATTTGCCACTTGCTCATTGCCCCTTTTGTTTCAGGGCCTCTGGTAGCCAACTTGTCATGGACCCTCGCTTAATCTGCAAGAAGACGAAACGTTTGCGCGGCAAGATGGCCGATATATGCAACGAACCAGTATTGTTACAACAAATATTTTTGGGCGTCGAGCTGGGTCAGAAGGAATGTCAGTATCAGTTTAGAAACAGACGATGGAACTGCACGTCTTCGAGGAGGAGCATAAGGAAGGTGCTCTTACGAGGTGAGTAAACCGTTTCTTTTCGAAGGAATCAACTCGAAAATGACGACGTGGTTGAGACCAGTGAGGACAATGGACCGCAAGAGATTTATAGCGAGCAGTCGCATACCTGATCAGGCCATTTCCAAATCTGTAAACATTTGCCCTTACCGTGGAATGCGAGTTTTTATCATCCTGTTTCGGGCTTCATCTCTATTGTCTCGGACGAAAAAGTGATCGGAGGAGATTAGTTCATGGCCACGAGAGATAAACAGATAGAAATTTAATTAAATTTATTGCGCAAACTAAATTGAGTTTTTTTCGGTCAGTGGGAACGACATAGGACTTGGCTGAAGTTCCGGTTGTCTTGACACTCTTGATGTAGCTTTTTCTGCTCTGCCAGACGCATAACTTGTTTGGGGTTGTGGGTTGCTCCAGGAAATAAAAAACTTTAATAACACGATGCTTTAATAAACGATCTACAATATTTTGTGTGTGATTCAGGATAATGCAATATTCTACAGTAAATGAATTTTAACCGCTTAATTCTCCAGCAACATTCCTGTAGAAAAATTACAGTGATATTAAATTCACAGCAAATATGAATGCAAACTTTTTTAACTTTTTTTTGTCAAAAATTATTTATTTGCGAAATAAAAGTCGCAGTACAAGAAAGCGATAACATAAGTGTTTGCTGAAACTTACTGAAACTTGCGGCTGATCAGTACAAGTTTACGCGTTTTGCCAAGAAACTTTACTTATCTCTTGCAATAAAAAAGAGTCGGCATTTTAGTCTGGTTCACAAGTCCTTTTTTCCGAAATTCGAGTTATGAGGCACCAAAAATTATGATTGAGGTGTTCTTCGATTCGTAATTGCACCAAGCATTTTTTAGTTGAAAATCAATATCCGCAAATAAAAATTACAAAAGTTATAAACAATTAAGTAAACAAAAAAAATGGTGGTTAGGTTTTTGCAAATATTTCAAAAACTATATGAGATATCCGAAAATTGAAAAAATATACTTAAAGAGCAGGAAATTTCCCAAGAAAAATCCTACCTCCCGGAATTGTCCCGGCAATATTTATAATTATAATTTAGCGGTGAAAAAAGGCAAAAACGCGCGGCTGAGCTCCCGTCCGCGCCGACCGAATCTGACACCAGAACAAAAAAAAAGATTACGGACTAAATATTAATATTAAGGAATTAAAAAATTTTGGTATTATCTGGACATATCAATAAACAATAATCTGTCGGTAAAAAAAAATTGCCACAATTGTATGTAACACAAATGTAATTATTTTTCTTGTTTAAAGTTAACATACAAACCCTGATAATTGTTAAACTAAAATCCTGGAATTTTTTTCCCTTCTTGGAGCTGTTCCTTGAAGGCTTTAGAAAAGATCCCCGTTGGAAAAAAATTGATTTTTCACTTTTTTATTAACAATCAAAGGCTTAACAAAATTAAAAACATAGACATTTTTTTTTTGTTAATTATCTCTACTGATATTTTGTTATTGCTGAAAGCAGTATAAACTTTTTTTTTTGTTTTTAACTCCTATTCTTTAACAAATTGTTATAAACAAATGCAGTGTTTATATGATTTTCATTTTTTTTTTTTTTATAAATCTAATCCGTAATGGAAATAATGATTTTGGAAAAAAAATCTTTTCTTAAAAAAAATTATATTACGGTACTTGTTCTTGTTAAAAGTTAACATACAAACCCTGATAATTGTTAAACTAAAATTCTGGATTTTTGGAGCTGTTCCTTGATTGGATTTTTTACTTTTTTATTAACAATCAAAGGGTTAACAAAATTAAAAACATAAATGAAACAAGGATTTTTTTTTCTATTATCTCTACTGATATGTTTTGTTATTGCTGAAAGCAATATAAAAATATATTTTTTTTATTTTTAACTGCTATTGTTTGAAAAATTGTTATAAACAAATTAATTATTGTTAATTATATTATGATTAAAAAAAAAATTAAGTCTAATCCGTACGAAGGCGCTGAACGGACATGAATGGCAAAATAACGATTTTTTTTCTGGCAATTCCGACTTTTTTCTGGCAATTCTGACTTTTTTCTGGCAATTCCAACTTTTTTCTGGCAATTCCGACTTTTTTTCTGGCAATTCTGACTTTTTTTCTGGCAATTCCGACTTTTTTCTGGCAATTCCGACTTTTTTCTGGCAATTTTGACAGACAATTGCGACAGGGGTAGGACAATGGTGCTGTTTTGTTGCCCAAACTTAAAAGATGAAATACTGTCTACATTTTGACTATCACGTACAGGGAAATATGACCTTCTTGGAGTATGTTTCTTTAATAATAATATTAATAAACTAATAATAATAGAAGTTTGTCCAATCTGAAAATCATTTCTGCCTGCCGTAAACCGGCAGAGACCCTTGCGGCTGGAATGAAGAAAGCAATCATCTTGGGGTCGTTGCGTCTGCTCAGGGCGCATGATGATTTACGGGATTCATTTACTGACCTCATGGTTTTAGGGAGTGGCTATGATGTACGTACAGGACCTGACCAGCAAGGAACCTCGGGAAGGTCGGAATCACGGGGAGCTCCTTCTGGTCAATACGAAGAAAAAAACAATAGAAGTTTATTTCCAACAGACAGAATGTCTATAGTGGTCGAGCGCATAGCACGAAGCACCAATTTTAGTGATCCACGGAAGTTACCGCCTGTAAAAATTTGTTTTTCTGTGGATCATTGAAAGTGGTGCCTCGCGCTACGCGCTCGACCACTTAAAGAAACATACTCTAAGAAGGTCATATTTTCCTGTAACATCCAAATCCAAATATGCTAGAGTTCGCCCCTTAATAAAGTCATTATTTATTTATTATTATTTATATGTGGACAAAAATGTGGACAGTATTTCATATTTTAAGTTTGGGTAACAAAACAGTGCCATCGTCCTACCCCTGTGGCAATTGCCAGAAAAAAGTCGGAATTGCCAGAAAAAAAGTCAGAATTGCCAGAAAAAGTCGGAATTGCCGGAAAAAAGTTTGAATTGCCAGAAAAAAAGTCGGAATTGCCAGAAAAAAGTCGGAATTGCCACAAAGTAAGTCGGAATTGCCAGAAAAAAGTCAGAATTGCCAGAAAAAAGTTGGAATTGCCAGAAAAAAAGTCAGAATTGCAAAAAGAACTCGGAATTGCCAGAAAAAGAACGTTTGCACTTATTTTTCCATTCATGTCCGTTCAGCGCCTTCGTAAATCCGTAATGGAAATAATAAACGGTTTTAATTTTAGGATCTATAATTTTTGTCTGGGCTACTTTTTTGATAAAACTTACCGTTTTCGAAAAACATCCAAAAAAGCTCAAATTTTGACCTTTGACCCCTAATAACTTTTTTAGCACACATGGTATCGATGGGGACTTTTGACACTTTATTTCTATTGGTGTACCCAAGGTCTCCACCAAAATTTAGCTCTGGGAATTTTTGTTATTTGACCACTATTTTTATGACTAATTTTACCGAACTAAAATAGTTTTTGAAATATTTACAAGACGTTTCTTGGTTTTGAACTAAAAAATTCTTGGTTCAATTACGAATCGAATGACACCACAATCATAATTTTTTAGGCTCTTAACTCGAATTTTGGAAAAAGGTACTTGTGACTTTTTCAATTAATAAACGAAGTGAAAATCAGGGAAAAATGGTAAAGAAATTGGCATTTCGATTTTTTTTAAAATGAACCAGTTTTCATATTTGCAATTAATTCCATAACACCACGTATAAAGACATCAGCGGCTCTCTAACAAATCTTTTGTTCTTATGTGATCTTTACAATGAAACAAACGGTCTTTGAGTTAAAGTTCGGAAAGAATATCTGCACTAAGCACTGGACAAATAAAAAAATCTACTCACGTTTAGTGCGATAAGACCATACTACTATAACATTCAAATCATGTTTTAAACTTAATTTTCTGCTCAATAATGGGTCGCCATCAGTCTATAGGAGTTTAGTGCTAATCGAGCTCGAAGGACCATGTTTAAAAGCTTGTTTCTTGCACTTGTTTCGCACGTCACTCACAGAGGGCTCCCATTTGTGTATTTCTGCAACTTGGGAATTTTGGAGTTTGACTCCACAGTCACCAATGACCTACCCTCTAAGAAGAGTGGGTGGGATTAACGTCCACATAGAAGGGGGGAACATGTAACTTTGAAAAAAGCAAAAAATGAGAGTAAAAGGGGGAATTATAAAAATTACTATTGCTTGAAGTGAATAATTATAATTATGTTAGATTGGAATATCGACGTATATTTTAATTGAACCTACTATTTTAATTTTTCGTGGGTCGGCGTACAAACTTGCCATAAAGCTCGATAGATGGCACATAGTCTTGCGTCTACCAACCTTAAATCCTGCAACAGTCATACAATTTCCACTGACATCTAATCGGCTTTTATAATTCTATATATTTATGTACTTGTGGTAAAAATATGAAATTTTATATGACAAGATATTATGATCCCTACTTTTGTTCGCCATTCTACAAGTACAAGCTTTGCGGCGTCATCGGTCCACATGAAATTTATCGTAACATTCTGAAAAGCGAGTCAGCACTCATGTACCCTCCGATATGTGTATAAACAAACTCAGCCGTCCGCATTTATCTAAATCAGTGGAATAGCACGACACGGAAAACGGACGGTATAAAACATCGGACTGGTCTGTACCCAGAAGACATCACCATAAATTTGCTACCAACCTGACAAACGGAATGCTCCGCGGAGATGCTATGCATCGAAGCAAATCCGTCGAAGACGGCACGCAATTATTAACGAACATTCCGTCCCACATTTGCTCTTATATTTTTAATAAAAGACTCGCATTCTTTGGACCAGCGGATCGTCGCGTTGTTTTTTCATCATTTTCGAATTTTTCGCATCGCACAAGACTCCGACCTGGGATTTTTTCTCACGCTTCTCTGAAGAGATGGTTGTCAGCGTTGACGATTTGCTGAAGTGATGAGCACTCTTTGGAATACAGATCGTTTTGGCATCGAAAAAAAAGTGATGAGCATCGTAAAACTCAAGTAAAGCGTTAACCCATTTTCGCAAAACATTTTTTATCGTTCTCTCATTGGAGTGAAACGTATTCTTTGACATCAACAATGTACAGTGAGATTCATTACTTAGCGCCCACGCTCTAGTGTAAATTTTGAAAATTTCGTACGTTTGAATCAGGATTTTTGTCAAGGACAGTCGTAGTGGGGGCAATCTGTTTGTAAAATTATTTGCGAAAATAGTAACGAAGCTTTTTAGGTTAACAAGCTGTCAAAGCAAATTAATTAGAAAATGTTTGTAGCTGTAACGCGTGGTAAATATATGCGTTTTTACAACTGGAAAGAGACTAGGTAAGGTACCCTATATGGCCTACCTAAGCTATTTTTTTTTTGTATTTTTTGTAAATGCAAGTAACTCATCAACGACGACTGGGAGCTAAATAGTAACTAATAAGGAACATAAGACGCAACTTTCAATCAATTTGAATAAATAGGGAGCTCGCAATAAAAAAAAATCCAAAAGGTCTATTCAGGCCATATTGATTACCATATATACCCATTATGGCCTATAAAATTTAGATAATATTTCTGGCCTGATTAAACAATTTTATTTTAAGAAATCTATCAATTTTCAAGTCTGGACAAATAAAAAGTTCGGTATCCTCCTTGGTGAGACCCACAAATTCTTCGTGCACATAAAATTTATAGGCACTGCACATACGCATGTCCCTTACTGCGTCTTCTTTGCAAACATGGCAAAACCATGATTCGGCGTTGTTTCCAATTTTTTTGAATTTTTCCTTTGCAATAACTGTCTGTGAACATTTCGACTTCGGTGCTTCCACATCGGTTTTTTTTTCAAATAATGTTTTGCCTACGCCATATTGGTTATTACTTATTATAAAGAGAAAATTCTTCGAAATTTTTCTAGCAACTGACGCTCGGTAAAGGTGGGTCAGTGGTTTTTCCTTTCTTCGTAACATCTAACCACTGCCTTTTGAAGCTGTTTGAACAAGCGGTTTCTATGCTGTGAACTCAATTTAAAAGCGAATTTCAAAATTTGGTGTTTCTTATTCTGCCCCTCTCCACGTCTTTACATTTGTGCGCAAACGCTCCCTTACGGAGTTAAAATTAAGAATAGTTTTTAACCCTAAAACCAAAACCCGCCTATGGACCCACGTTCGTTGATTGTCAGGAATGTCCGAAAACTTTACCCAATAAACGAATCGAAATAAAATCTGTTTAAATGAAAACATGTACTCACCTGCCATAATATGTATAATATTGAAGTAGGTTAGCATGTAATAATAAACTCTTTAACTTACAATTAGATCAGGGATAATCCTTGTTGTTGTACGTGCGATAAACGATAAATACACTGACAGTTCGAATACACTTCGAAGCACATCTTCGAATTCTTAAAAATTTCAAGTTCAAGTTCCAAAACGCGATTACATCTAGGACGTCCGAAATCTGGAGTTGGAGAAGAAAATTCCCAAAACGAGCACAAGAATCGAGCACACATAACAATACGTAGCGGCGCGACATTCAACTGATAAGTAAAATTTACCTTTAGAAGGTGTTTACCTCGTTCGACAAAAACGTTCTGATGCGTTCAAGTTCATGTAGTCATAGGCGGAGGGTGAAATAAGGGGTCAGAAAAATTATAAAAAAAAAATCGGATTTCAGTAAAGTGATAAATAGATTTTTTTTTTATTTTGACGAGTTCTACTTGTGGTTAAATTTTCTGCTAGGACTTCCATAACATCTTCTACGTCAAATCAAAATGGAATGGCAGCTTTGTTATGAAGTTTAAAGTTATTTAAGGCTGCCAATCTCTAAGAGCAAAGAAACTAAAAGGGACACTGCCAACCTAACTTTTTATTCAGTGGGCACTAAGAAATGAATCCAATAGTATAAAACTTTTTCTAGAGCTCTGACTTTGTTATGATTGTTATTAACTGGACTCCAGTAATAGTCCAAACCTTACTTCATCAAATAGGAAAAAAAGAGTAAAACTAGTGTGAAGCGCTAATCAATCTTTGTGTTCCTCAATATTTTTTTGAGAATTATTTCAAGAAAAAGGATCAGTAACGGCAATGTTTAAGAGGACCAATTTCTTGGCTTCTTAGGTTTTCAGATTTTACCTCCACATTGCTGCTTATATGCTGTTTTATCTGTGGCAATCCTTTTAACTCCTCGCCAGGACTTCTCCAGTGTTTGCACTTCATGTAGTATAGTTCTGCGCCATGTCAAATTTGGTCGGCCTTATCTCTTGTTCTCTTGAGGCATTATAGCGCTTTTTTGGCAAGGTTTGTGTTTCCCCTTCTTAGTACTCGCCCGATCCATTTTTGATCCTTCTGGTTGCATAAATTCCATCGTGTCTTGTTGGATATAAAATCCTTCCATGTGATCTTGCATATCCTGAGATAGTTATTGATAATTTTTTTGTTTTTCATGTTTCGCAGCAGTACATTAACACCGGTTTAACACAGATGTTTGGCTTGCTTTTCTTGGATAGTTGCGTGCTAACCGAAATCTCTCTTAGCATTCCAAATGCCCTGCACTAAACCTTCTATACATCGTCTTTGGTTGAGAATATTATCGTTCTGATGGGTTGATCCGTTCCTAAAATATCTTCTGCTGTTTTTTGAAGCATTTTCTCCAATTGTCTCCATCTTTGGACATTCACATGCAACAGCAAGGTCGAGCATCCACGACGACGATCCCAGCACTGGTTTTCTGCGGTTTCCCAGAGCTGCAACACAAATGTGGGGATCAAAGGATCAAAGTCAAAGACCGCAGCCGTGTGTGGATGCAAGTCCAGAGGCAGGGGCCTATAGCAGCGGGCCAGCAGTTGAATTGACATCATGGTTTGTAAACACTGTCGACAATAAACTTCTTTATCTATCTATCTATCCATCTTTGGGTATGGTTGTTAGCTTTGTTTTATTTTCTGACTGCTTCGGGCGTTGTTTAATTATTCCAGACAATAGTTTCTTTTCTTTTCTGGTCACTCGCGATGTCAGTTCCGCGTTTCGTTTTCAAGTCTAGGAGATTGTCTCCATTTCCTACTTATGGCGATATGATCGATCTGATTATTTGTTATTTGGTCCGGAGATAGCTCGTATTTTCTCTCTTGTCATTGCGCCATCTCTCTCGTCTTCAGGTGATTTCTGGCTAAATGTTCTAGGTTTAAAATTAAAGGTTTGTAATATTTTGGTGCGTTAGTCCCCCAGTTTCTCAAATTTATTTATCTTTAAGTACATAGACGGATTCATTCACTGTCAGTGGATTGTAATTCAAAAGAGCTTTATTGATTTTCTTGTGTTCTTTTTTAATAAATGGTATTAATTTGCTTCTCTGCTGTCGAATGTGTTCGAGTGGTGCTTCCTGGATCTAATTTTCAGATTTTTCTTGACTCTTAGTATTTAAGACAATTCTATCCCCATAGGTGTTTCCTCGATCTTTCCAGCCTTTTCGCGTTTCTTGTTTATCAATTTTCACTCTTATTGCTTCTATAAGTTGACTTGCTTTCTCTTTAAGGTTTGATTCAGTTTCATTTTCTTCTTCTGTTATTCCATGTGTTATCAGCTTCTTCCTTGTTGTTCTTCGTTCAAGTCGTTCGATTGTCTTCTCTTGCTCTATTATGTTTCAGTTCGTGTTTTTTTTTTTAGGTTTCCCATTCTGATGAGTTTTTATTCAGTTTGTGATCTAATTTACCCAACCTTCTCTTGTTTATCGATCTTTTTGTATGCTTGAATTTATTGAAAATATGCTGAGTAGGGTTCTGTATAATATTTACAATCTTTGACAGCACGGTGGGTTTCCTGCCAACTAGTCGTTTTGGAAGTTAGGTTCGTTCTCTATCCGCAGCATGTGTTTATAGTTAACTATAATTGTTACGTGGAGTGTTTTCAGGTTTTGAATTTCCTTTTTCAGATCTCAGGCTCTTAATTATCTAGAGCAGTAAATTTTTTAAACTATTGGTTTTTGTTTTTCAATTTTTTAGGTTTTCAGTTTTTCACAATTTCAGATTCACATGTATCCATTTTGTTATCTCTTTTCAATTTGGAAACATTTTCTGTTTTCAAGTTTTCAGGTTCTCAGGCCCTTATCCCTTATAGTTTGTTAGTTTCTAATTTTTGAGTTTATTAAACCCATATTCTTACTTCCGGTTAATTTCCAAAGCTCTCGGGTTTTCAGAAATGTGTTTTTCATAATCTCATATTTCAGACTCCTCAATTTTTCAGACTCCCAGTGTTATAGGTTTCAAAAGTTCTAAATTTTTAATTTCTCAGTTTCTGGGTTTAACATTTTTAATTTTTCAGGTTTTTCTGCTTTTCCGATTTTTAAGTTTTCAGTTTCTTCAAGTTACCGAATTTTCAGCTTTTCAAATTTTTAATTTCAGGTTGTTGGGCAGCATTATGTTCCTATTTTCAGGTTGTTCTCGGATTTTTGTACCCACTTTTAAGTTTTAAGGTTTTGATATTGTTTAATTTTTGGTTTTCGATTTCGGTACTTGTCAAAACAAAAAAAGCTTTACAAACTGAAAACTTAGAAATTTGAGAACTTGAGAATGTGAAAAACAAAAAACCTAAAAATCTAAAAACCAATTTTCCAAAAATCTGAAAAGTTGAAAACGCTCTGAAATCTTGGGAAATAAACCTGAAAATTTATAAACTGCGATACTTTTTAGGAACAAATAAATTGTAAGACACCACACTGGCCCGCGCGAAAACATGCGTGAAAAGAACGCGCTCCAATTGCGCACGAAGTAGTGTAAGTGTGTTGGCCAATCCATATTGGCCATAAGAACCTTAGAATTTCAAAGTCCAGAAAATTATGAAACAGAAATCATAATCTGGGAGCCAAAAAACAAAAAACTCTGAAGAAACTCTGAACTCAAAAATTTTATAATTCAAAAAAGTGTGAACTATAAAAAAAATTATTCTCGGATTTTTGTACCCACTTTTAAGTTTTTAGGTTTTGATATTGTTTACTTTTTGATTTTGGATTTCTGTACTTGTCAAAACAAAAAAGCTTTACAAACTGAAAACTTAGAAATTTGAGAACTTGAGAATGTGAAAAACAAAAAACCTAAAAATCTAAAAACCAATTTTCCAAAAATCTGAAAAGTTGAAAACGCTCTGAAATCTTGGGAAATAAACCCGAAAATTTATAAACTGCGATACTTTTTAGGAACAAATAAATTGTAAGACACCACACTGGCCCGCGCGAAAACATGCGTGAAAAGAACGCGCTCCAATCGCGCACGAAGTAGTGTAAGTGTGTTGGCTAATCCATATTGGCCATAAGAACCTTAGAATTTCAAAGTCCAGAAAATTAGGAAACAGAATCATAATCTGGGAGCCAAAAAACAAAAAACTCTGAAGAAACTCTGAACTCAAAAATTTTATAATTCAAAAAAGTGTGAACTATAAAAAAAACTTATTCTCGGATTTTTGTACCCACTTTTAAGTTTTTAGGTTTTGATATTGTTTACTTTTTGATTTTGGATTTCTGTACTTGTCAAAACAAAAAAGCTTTACAAACTGAAAACTTAGAAATTTGAGAACTTGAGAATGTGAAAAACAAAAAACCCAAAAATCTAAAAACCAATTTTCCAAAAATCTGAAAAGTTGAAAACGCTCTGAAATCTTGGGAAATAAACCTGAAAATTTATAAACTGCGATACTTTTTAGGAACAAATAAATTGTAAGACGCCACACTCTGGCCCGCGCGAAAACATGCGTGAAAAGAACGCGCTCTAATCGCGCACGAAGTAGTGTAAGTGTGTTGGCCAATCCATATTGGCCATAAGAACCTTAGAATTTCAAAGTCCAGAAAATTAGGAAACAGAAATCATAATCTGGGAGCCAAAAAACAAAAAACTCTGAACTCAAAAATTTTATAATTCAAAAAAGTGTGAACTATAAAAGAAAACTTATTCTCGGATTTTTGTACCCACTTTTAAGTTTTTAGGTTTTGATATTGTTTACTTTTTGATTTTGGATTTCTGTACTTGTCAAAACAAAAAAGCTTTACAAACTGAAAACTTAGAAATTTGAGAACTTGAGAATGTGAAAAACAAAAAACCCAAAAATCTAAAAACCAATTTTCCAAAAATCTGAAAAGTTGAAAACGCTCTGAAATCTTGGGAAATAAACCTGAAAATTTATAAACTGCGATACTTTTTAGGAACAAATAAATTGTAAGACGCCACACTCTGGCCCGCGCGAAAACATGCGTGAAAAGAACGCGCTCCAATCGCGCACGAAGTAGTGTAAGTGTGTTGGCCAATCCATATTGGCCATAAGAACCTTAGAATTTCAAAGTCCAGAAAATTAGGAAACAGAAATCATAATCTGGGAGCCAAAAAACAAAAAACTCTGAACTCAAAAATTTTATAATTCAAAAAAGTGTGACTATAAAAAAAACTTATTCTCGGATTTTCGTACCCACTTTTAAGTTTTTAGGTTTGGATATTGTTTAATTTTTGGTATTGAATTTCTGTACTTGTCAAACAAAAAAGGTTTACAAACTGAAAACTTAGAAATTTGAGAACTTGAGAATGTGAAAAACAAAAAACCTAAAAATCTAAAAACCAATTTTCCAAAAATCTGAAAAGTTGAAAACGCTCTGAAATCTTGGGAAATAAACCTGAAAATTTATAAACTGGATACTTTTTAGGAACAAATAAATTGTAAGACACCACACTGGCCCGCGCGAAAACATGCGTTCTTTTCACGCTCCAATCGCGCACAAAGGAGTGTAAGTGTGTTGGCCAATAAGAACCTTAGAATTTTAAAGTCTAGAAAATTTGGAAACAGAAGTCATGATCTGGGAGTCAAAAAACAAAAAACGCTGAAGAAACTCTGAACTCAAAAATTTTATAATCCAAACAAGTGTGAACTTTAAAAAAACTTGTAACCTTGAAAATCTGAGAACCTGTAAACTATACAGTGTGAAATCGAAATACATGCATTAAAAAATCCTGTAATACCTTGGGCTGAATACAGTACAACCCCTTTGGGTTGCATGTTCAACTTGGTCCCCTGTATTCAGATATATGTAATTATTTAAAGTTTTGCTATGAAATCGAGGTACGCCACTGGAAATTAACATATTTCGGTGCAATGAAATCAAGGAGTTTTTGCAACTTTTCTTTGAATTGATAAATATAGTAGACAAAAAAAAAACATAATCGTTGATGAAACTATCGACCTCAGTTTTGCACGTTTGTAATCGTGCATGCGTTATTAGAGGTGGTGAAAATGGCAGATGCAAAAGTACCCGACTCGGCGTGTCCCGAAACACCTACGAGACCACGGGACCTTTTGCCCTCAACGCCAAGATCGAGGTGGCAATCGCAGGCGAAACAGCAAATTCTCGAGGGCGTAGAACAAAACCCGGGGATTAGTACCAGGGGATACATACACCAGGTGTTTTTGCGTGAATTCGACAGAGCTCAAACATTGAGGGGCGTAATTTTGAACATCTCTTGTAATGTAATTTTGTGCGAGCAGATTTTTTTCCTTTTACGTGTATTTTAAATTATTCTCTCATAGACGTCGGAACTGGGACGATTTAAGGGGGTTGTGGCCCATACTCTTGTAACAGCATGTATTTCGATTTCACTCTGTAGAACAGAAAAACCCAAGTTATCATCAGGTTAACTTGAATATAAGACTCTGAGAGCCTAAAAATCTGCGAAGTCTAGAAACTATTAAAACTTGAGCAGGAAAAGCTTATAACATTACAAATCTAAAAAACCTTATAATGTGGAAGATTAAAAACTCGAAAACTTATAAACCAAAAACTGACGGCTTAAGACCCGCGGAGGAATCTAAATATTTAAAGTTTGGAAACTTAGGAACTTGGAAGCCTGAGAACTGACCATTACAACCTGAGAACCTAAAAGTGTAGGAAACTTTAAACCTTAAATCTTGAGAATTTTGCGAAACTAGAATCTTTAGAAACCTGAATCCATTCTACCCATATTATAATAATTATTTGTAGAATGTTATAAGTGTGCACTTTATTTTGTGTGCCGAGTGTATATCATCCAAATATGGGTGACCTACAGCCCATTAAACTCATCGCACTCGGACTTTTCTCACGCTCTTACAACGAATGTCAGTGTCGATGATTTGCGAAAGTGATGCGCACATGAAGAGGTGTAAATTAATAGTTCGCTGGTCGATCCGGAGATCTGGATAGAGATAACGGCCAGGTAGCTGACTCGAGATTGTACAGGGCTTGTCACTAAGCTTTTAAATCTTTTACTCTCTACCGGACTGTTAACCACTTAAGATAAAGGACCTGCTAAGATAACTAACTTGACTTATTGACTTGAAGCTCGCTTTGATACGTCCGAGAGCTTCCAAAGGATTAAACCGAGGAGCTTCTCCCTGCCTCGTCTCTAATTGACTTGTTTTTCGAACGAGATGATGGTTGGTCATTTTTATGCTTCATAACTCACCAACAAAGGACTTTATTTTTCTGTTGGTATTGCAGCCTAATTTGAATTTTTGTAATTGTTGGGATTTATATTTACGCAACCAAATGTAAACATATTGGGAACGATTTTCATCCAACCCTTCCAAAATGTTTGTTTTCTGTTACTACTACTACTTTCCTATACTTTTAAAGGTGTTTTTTTAAATTTTTCTTTCTTTTTCATTCGTCTCTTGTTTGTCTGACATATTTACATTTTATCTTTTCCTGTCTCTTAGCCTTACATTCTCTTATGACGGTTGTTGTATATCTTCGAAAATAAAAAGCGAGAATATTTTCATTTTTATTAATTGTAAAAATAAAATTAATTCACAATTTTGACATGATACATGTTTTCATTAAAACCACGTGTCCGAAAAAAATGTCAGCAATATTTACAATACATTTAATCTAAAAAATAATAACATTTAACATATGTATGTATCATAGAGCTATTGATCTGAAGCTCTGATATGAAAAGATTTATTAGAACACTTAATGTAAGCCCTGAAATGATCCATTAATTTAAACTGTTATTTGACAACGGAACACTTTGGCCATAGATTTGACGCAATCTCTTATTCAAAGCGATGTTAAACAGATGATTCTACATGCCAATCTAAATAACGTAGGAAGTTTACTACGAAATTCGAAAGTACTGGAGTTATGAACTTAATTGTTTAATTTATTACATAAACACGCATCCGAACCACACGTATCTAAATGATCGATCTAAGTGGATTTATTAGCGCGAAGCTTGATCCATCAGATGATTCAAGTCTCATCAATCGCACTTATATCTCACTGTCTTAATCAGATCCCTGCAGTGATACCACCGGTCGAGGTAATTGTCATTCACGGTCTCTTTAAGTTGATAGTGATCTTCGCATAACTCGCTCGCTCATGGTAAATCACATTTGCAATTACTATTATAGCTGGCGAGAAGCGAACAGAACTAGCGTACGACATTGGCGACTCGTGGCTTGAAACTAGGTGAAGCTTTATTTACCCAATAAAAAATATATGGCTTTAACTTTTAAGACATATCTTATCTTATCTTATCTAACGTTAACTGTATGGAAACTATCATTACTGCATGCATTTACGAGCTACCACAATCGGCGCTTTGCTTAAAATTTATTCCAACGAAAACTAAAAGGAAATTGGGTTGCCTGTGCTATTTGTCGCAACTGTATAGACATTTAAAAAATTATATTCTCTAGAACATGTCAAAAAGTGATGCTATTGATCCCTCTGTACTTCACCTAGTTTACTTTGCGAGCCGCCACTGGCGAACGATCATTGTCGCATCAAAATATCATCGGAATCGTCCTCTTCTTTTTGCAGATACCAGAGAGACGGGCTTTGTCAATGCCTTGTTGGCAGCTGGAGTGACCTATCAAGTGACCAGGGCATGCACCTCAGGGGAATTGCTCGGCTGCTCATGCGATAGGAAAATGAAGAACAAGAAGAATAAGAAGAAAATGAAGACGAGGACAGTGCCAGAGGGAGACTGGGAGTGGGAGGGTTGTGGTGGTGAAAATGTCCATTTCGGGTTAAAGAAATCAAAAGACTTTTTAGACACGCGGTATAGACAAAGAAGTGATATGAAGACTTTAGTCAAACTTCATAATTATATGGCCGGACGGATGGTGAGTGATTTATTTATTTATCTTACTCTGATTGTGTTTTAAAATATTTACAAATCTATGTATGTGTGTTAGTGTCCAAGTTATCTTTGAGGAAGAGTCTCAATAGAATTTTTTTTCGAAACAACAATTTTCTAAAACAAGTTAATAAAACTAACGCCTCTTCTTATTTTGCTGTTCTTTACTTAATTCTATTAATTAAAACATAAAAAAAAACATAAATGGATCTAGAACTATTAAATCTAGAAAACTAATTAAATTTAGGAAATACTATGTTTACATAATATGTTTATATAATATGTAAAAGTATTTTTTTAAGAATATGGCAATTTGAGAAAAAAAAATGCGACAATAGATTTTTTATTGTAAGTTTCGTAAGACTAGCACGAATTTAAGTTTACAAAAACGAGTGGCATAGCCAGGAGATATTTTAAAGAATGAATTTTTTGTAATTTGCTATTTTTAAGCCGTTTTTGTACTCTAGTCGATTTAGGGATTTTGGTGGCGGTTGGTAATGTTCACTTCCATGTGCTGTCAATTTCTATTTTTGACTCATTTTGTAATTTAAACTGAAATTATTGACAAGATAATCACGTTTTGCCAACTTACAAATTTTTGTAAAATGTTCCGTGCGTTAATGGCTATTATGACATCGGAGATAATGACGTCGCGTTCGCTAATATGTCTATTAGAGAATCAAAATGGAGTCAAATTGCAAAAAATTTTTTGTGTTCTTTTAATGAAATACATAATGGAGAAAGATATATAACTAAATATAAAAATATTTCAGCATATATGTTTTTGGGTCTTGGTAGCAGTGCCCAAATATAAAGTCTTTAACAATGATTCGGTTCTATTTGAATTAAAAATGAAAAACTTAAAAGATGGTTGATTAAATAAACCTTTCCTTCTTTCCAGGCTATCAAAAATTACATGCGCACCGAGTGTAAATGCCACGGTCTCTCTGGCTCGTGCACTCTGAAGACTTGCTGGCGTAAAATGCCCACTTTCCGAGAGGTGGGTAACCGCCTCAAAGAGCGTTTCGACGGCGCCGCCAAAATCATCGCAGGCAACGACGGTCAAAGCTTCATGCTTGAAAACTCATCCAACAAGCCTTACAGTAAATCAGATCTGGTGTACTCCGAAGAATCCTTATCGTTCTGTCTACCGAACAGCACTTTGGGCTCCTTCGGCACGCAGGGTCGGACTTGCACGGACCCATCGCCGCACGAGGAAGGGTGCAGCATCTTGTGCTGCGGAAGGGGCCATACGAGCCACCAAATTAGGGAAGAGAAATCCTGCAATTGCAAGTTTATTTGGTGCTGTGAAGTTAAATGTGACAAATGTTACGAGAATCGTACGATTAATACTTGTTTGTGATCTAGGATTAGTATACCGTGTATAGATCTGTATATATTTGTTATAATTGTAAATATATATTTTTGCAAATTAACGACGTAAACATGTTTATTTATAGACGTATGGACGTTGTCAACGCATTTTTGTTTACTAATAAAACTGTTAAAACGATAGAGGTTTATTTGATTTGTTGTTTGATACAGAAAAAAGTTCTAGTACCGCCGCAAAGGTAAGTGGAAACTCGCTATAAATTTATTGGTAAACAAAACAAAATTTATAAGGTTGAAAAAGCATACCTTAAAAAAAAGATTGAAGATAAAAAAAATTCTTAAGCCTCTAGTATTAAAAATAGATCTTTTAAAAGTACATTTTGAAACAAAGATCTAAAACATATTGGAAACGGTACTACACTGACAACAAACACTGGTAGCTTTCAAGCTGGATAATAATCCAAAAAGGCTTTGGATGTGATGTGTGATTACTTTGCCCTCTTACTAACCAGACTTGAATCCCATTGACATACTAGATATGAGTAGATATTCGTTCAGCACGCTTTTGAAAGGTTTTGCTTCTCCAAGTAGTACTCCCCTTCTGTATTGGTTTACTTACACAAAATACCATACATGTCCCAAGCAATAAAACTATGTTGGTGTTTATTTTTATTTTTTTAATAGTAGGGGAGCTAGGAGGTACTGCAATTAAAGTACTTAGAAACACTCGTCGTCTTCCGAAACAACCCGAATGCCTTCGGTAAACTTGATTAACCTGATGCAACTGCCGTTGGTTGCTTCAGTGCCACGAATGCAGCGGTGTCGAATATTAGGGTGCTTTGCGTCCTCCCGTTGTAGTTTTTTTTTTCTCGTAATTAAGAACTGTATCTAAAGTTTACTTATTTGATTTTATTTTGAGTTCATTCTGTGGCTTAGTTCATGTGTTTTGGTTTGAAAATATAGTGTATCTCCGATTATTCGCGTGTCTGATTCTTACTTCGATTATTATCCATGCTTCAATTTATCCGTGATGAAGAAATCATTACATTTCTTTTGTTTTACAACCGGGTTCCGATAAGTGCTAAGTGCGGTTCGACGTGACCTTGGTCCGATTCGTCGGCCAAGTGTACATACAAATCCCACTGCAGAGAAAGCGTATATAAAGCAAAACACTTTAGTCCTATGAAATCCGAAGAGGAGGAAGTAGTGAACCGCGAGACATAATGGTACTACCAAAAAAATCAGAAAAAAACAGAAACACTGGAATTAACGTACAAAAAGTACATGAAACCTCACCCAATATAACTAAGATTAGCTGTAGTGTTAAGCAACATAACAGACTACAAAAAAAAACAAGACTCTTGAGAGTAAAATAAATTATGAGGCAACCTGTTGAAATAATCTAAAAAACTAAGAAGCTTACAGAAATTTAAACAAAATATTGGAAGACAAAAAAAAAAAACAGAAAACAACATTAATTTGATAAAACTCATGCCACTATGCAGTGCAATGCAAATAGTGCCAACAAAAAGTGCCCATACACAAACCTATTGTAGAAGCGAGCTAGTATGTGTAAAATATGTCCCAAAACACGTCAGCTCGAATTATATCAAAGAGGGAATAAGCTACGCTCACACGGTACAAAATAAAGAAAACAATCTGACATCGACAACTCAGGCATTATAAATGATGCAAATGAAAGACTTAATAGACTAGAATTACAAAGCACTAGTACAATACCCAATACAATACAATGCAATACCCCCAAAAATACTTTACGATCTAGCAAATAAAAAAAAAATCATAAAAATCGGTCGAGCCGAAAAATCGTTCCAGCCCAAGGGGTCCCCCTGGGCCCTCATGTCTATGTGAAAAATACCAAAGCGTTTTTGTCAATGTTTTAATAGTCATTCTGCTTTTTGTTCTGAAATAAAGATTTTACTCTTGATCGACTGCGGTCGGCTAAGGTGGTGACAGGACCGTATTCCAAAAATCGTACGTGTAAAAAATTAATATTTGACTGTTCAACTTTAGAATACTTTAATAGTGCAAGCTTTAGAAAAACATATGCTGGACAAAATAAATAAAAACAAATTGCTCATTTTAGCTAATAACAATTCATAGCAGAATATTAAATACGACTCTGGAAATCAAGGCACGTGCCGGACAAAAAAAAACGGTCTTGCACTCGATGCTTATTTTGACGAGTTCTTCTTCTGGTTAAATTTTCTGCTAGGACTTCCGTAACACTCTGTATATAAGTAAAGCTTCTGCAGAAAATGTTAAAACAGTACGAATTTTCAATATTGTATCAAAATTATGATCAGAATAACCACGTTTTCAAATTTTTAAAAGAACTAAAATGGCGGTCAAGCAGTGGTTTTCCCAATTACCCAGTGTTTTCAGAAAATCCTGCCAAATAATTATATTGTTGCTATCATCAGTTATGATCGAGAGTGCCTACAAATATTATGATTTTTCAAGAATTTTTTCCAGGACCATAACGAACAAAACAAAAATAGAATTACAAATATCCATCGATATAATCGTGAAAAAAGTACTTTCAATTTTTTTAGAATATTCGTAGTGGTCCAGATAAGTTTTTACGGAGAGAAAGCTTGGAAAACAGTTTTTCCGGAATTTTTCAACCTTCCGGTTGACTATTTCCATTTTTTCTTCCGTTGGAACCCTACTTGGAGCAATTACGAAAAATGTAAAAAATGGGAGGAGAAGAATTCTGAACACGCGCACACCGGATTTTTAAAAAAATTATAAATCTATATATATAAAAGAAAGTCGTGTTAGTTACACTATTTATAACTCAAGAACGGCTGAACCGATTTGGCTGAAAATTGGTGGGGAGGTAGCTTAGAACCAGGAGCAGGACATAGGATACTTTTTATCGACATGGGGGCCCAGGGGGGCCCCTTAGGCTCGACCAATTTTTTGGGTCGACCAATTCTTATGATTTTTTTTTGTTTATTTGGTAGGTATGAGAATAAGTGGTAAGCTATTTTCCACATGGACATGGGGGCCCAGGGGGGCCCCTTAGGCTGGATATATTTTTCGGGTCCACCGATTCTTATGAAATTTTTTTTGTATATTTGGTAGGTATGAGAATAGATGGTAAGCTATTTTTCACATAGACATGGGGGCGCAGGGGGGCCCTTTGGGCTGGATTGATTTTTCGGGTCGACCGATTTTTATGATTTTTTTTTTTATATTTGGTAGGTATGAGAATAGGTGGTAAGCAATTTTCCACATAGACATGGTGGCCCAGAGGGCCCCCTTGGGCTGGACCGATTTGTCGGGTCGACTGATTTTTGTGTTTTTTTTTTGTATAGTTGGTAGGTATGAGAATTGGTAGTAAACTATTTTTCACATAGACATGGAGGCCCAGGGTGCCCCCTTGGGCTGGACCGATTCTTATGATTTTTTTTTGTATATTTGATAGGTATGGGAACAGGTCGTAAAGTATTTTTCACATGAACATTGGGCCCCAGGGCTTTTATGGTATTTAATTTGTTAGATTTGTCTCCGCCCCCATTAGCAGAATAACTGTTGAACCATGGAAATGGGGCTCAGGGAGAACCCTTGGGTTTATATCTCAAGAACGGCTGGACCGATTTTTATGATCTTCGATTTGTTGGATTTTTCTTCGCCCCGAATAGCAGAATATTATTAAAACATGGACATGGGGGCCCAGGGGCCCCCTTGGGTTTATAACTGAAAAACGGCTGTACCGATTTTTATGATCTTCGATTTGTTGGATTGGTCTCCGCCCCGAATAGCAGAATAACTATTATAACATGGACAGCGGGCTCAGGGGGCTGCCTTGGGTTTATAACTCAAGAGCGGCTCAATCGATTTTTATAATCTTTCATTTGTTGGATTTGCCTACGCCCCGAATAGCAGAATTACTATTAAACCATCGGAAAAATTACAGGGGGCGGGGAGCTAAGTACAGGGCAACGACAATAACAAAGCGCCCCTGGCACAGGGCAACAATAAGAAATAACGCCGGCCACCAAAATTTGTCGTACCGGGCTTTAAAAATGAAAATCGATTTTTAAGGAGTAAACTCCAAAGTTTCACTTCTGTTGCGCGTGGACTCCACACACAAATTTTTTGATGATATCTCGGGAATGGATTGACTGACTTTTTTCGAGGGCGAATAACTATTAAAACATCAGAAACATTAACAAAAAAATTTTTCTCATACATTTTGTATAGAATCCGTATATAACGCCATCTTTGATACATGACAGAAACAAAAATAAACATGGCGTTGTATGCTGGTTCCGGTAATGCCAGCAGATGGCGTTGTGGGCATTATCCTTTTATAAAAAAAAATGAATTTAATTCAGCTAATAAGTTGCCACAACATTTATTGATTCTGAGGCGGTACAAAGTTCGCCGGGTCAGCTAGTGTAATCTAATAGGTATACAGGCTGTCCCATTTAAAACTCTCCAGTCCATATTTCTCCGAATTCATTATTGTGATTGAAAAATCCTGGGACAGGTCGATTTTATTTGCCAGGGTCACATTTTTTTAGATTCTTTTCAAGTTCCGGCGCTTCGCCCTCTTCGCAAGAGGGCTTCGCGATTTTTCGGCTAGACCCATTTTTATGATTTTTTTGTATATTTGGTAGATATGAGAATAAGTCGTAAAGTATTTTTCACATGGACATGGGAGCCCAAGGGAACGCCTTGGGCTGGACCGATTTTTATGATCTTTGATATGTTGGATTTGTCTCCGCCCCGAATAGCAGAATAACTAATCAAAACATCGGAAGAATAACAGGGGGCGGGGAGGTTGCTACGTAGCAACAACAATAACAAAATTTGTCGTACCGGGCATTAAAAATTAAAATCGATTTTTAAGGAGTAAACTCCAAAGTTTCACTTCTGTTCCGCGTGGACTCCACACAAGTTTTTTGATATCTCGATAACAGATTAACTGATTTTTTTCGGGGGCGAATAACTATTAAAACATCGGAAAAATTAACGAAAAAAATTTTCTCATACATTTTGTATGGAATCCGTATGTAACGCCATCTCTGATAGATGACAGAAACAAAAATTAACATGGCGTTGTATGGATTATCATTTGATAAAAAAAAAACTGAACTAAATTTAGCTAATAAGTTAACACAACATTTATTGATTTTGAGGCGGTTCAAAGTTCGCTGGGTCAGCTAGTTTAAATTATAAATTTATAATTAAAAAGATGACAACAAAAATTTCAGAATCTCGACAGCCACGCCACCTACCTGGTCCAATGTAGCCAAGAACCATAAGTACAAAAAAATCATCAAAATCGGTCAGAAAATTAAAAAATTGCATCTCGACAACAGCGTCACCTATCGGGTACAACTGTAGCTAAGAACCATCCAGAGATCCACTCAAACACACACAAAAAATTTCATCAAAATCGGTCAAGCCGTTTAGGAGGAAAAGAATTAACACACGCATACCGGAATTTTATAACGGGTGTTTTTTTTTTAATTTGGCATCATAGTTGGCGCTGACTATGAGTTTATGTGAACAGGCCATTTTTTGCCTGGTTTCATTTAGGCGGTTAAGTGAATTCACAAAACATGCGGATGTGACGGAGTTCACAAAAACCTAATTTTATCGAAGAGGTTCCACTGCACCCCGAAAAGGTAGGAGTAGCAGTATGAGACTTAAACTGTCGCTTAATTAAATTAAAAGTGAGGTTAGATGTAGATTCAGATGTCAAATTAATAATTGTCAGTTCGATGGCAGGTTCACAGTTAAACATTCATGGCCAACTTCGATGCCAAATTTTAAAAAACACCCGTTATATAAAGACTAGCGCGGGTTGCTACACCCCAAAGATAAAGTAAAACGCATCTCACCCAATTTGACCGGGTGACTGTGAGAATTTTATCTGAGTAACTCTACTTCGCCCGGTATGAACATTAAATATTTTTACAAAAAAGGGGTGACACATTGAGGTCGTCAAGCCCCTATGATACTCCCCATTGCGAATATTATTTGCGGTCAAAATTTCATAACGATCGGTTGATCGGTGTAGAAGGTTTCGTTTAATTTTTTTATTTTTGCTTCTTGTGCTTTTTGTTTAATCATTGTCAAAAATTGTCGAATCTGCATTGGTTTCTCTACCACTTTATTTATTTTGACGATTGAATTTGCCGAATAATTGTCATAATATGCTCTATTTTATGTCTTTACTGATTCGTTTTGTATTTCCGGAATTTTTGCTAAGCGCAATTAAACCCCTTATTTGACTATGCATTAAATGAGATCAAAATCACATAAATAATATTGTTGGTGCAAAAATATTTGCAAAAGAAAATTATAAATTAGTGAATCAGAGAATTAAATATCCTACATATTTATAGTTCTGGGGTTTATTTTTAAAAGCATATTGATACATTTTTCGAATATACTAATCAAATTATTGTTTTATGGCAGACATAATTATAGCTATAACGCATTGATTTCAGCAACAATTTTGTGTTGAATCATGAAATTTTTCTAAATACATGCAATACCTACGCGTGCATGTAAGTAAATTTGTAACGGAAGGAACAATTTATCAGCACAACAAGAACAAACAAGAACAAAACTATTCCACTGGCTGCTATCAGGTGTCCGTAATACCCATACATAATTCATGAAATATTATTTATGCATAATCACACTACTACTCCATTGAATAAATCGCTTTCTAATTAATTTACAACGAATAAATAATATCTCCGCCATTGGCAGGCGTGTTAATAGAAACTGATTACAGTTAATGACAGAAACTGGATTACCTAAACGTCACATCTCATCCCAGTTAATTGTTCACTCCAATCCTATTAGATATCAGTATAATTAACGAACACTATAATTAAACAGACAATTATGAAAGTCAAAAAAAAGTCTCTGGTAGTGGTATGTTGACGTCGTGAATGTCTCCTCGTGTTGGTTTATTTGTCCGCCATAAATCTCGGAAGGTTATTAAGAAATACATCAAAATCGATTGCGTGCAAGTCGATTTTTTATATTATGTTTGCTGTTCCAGTCACGACAGGTCACAATATTAACAAATAACTTTATTTATAAACGACAAAACCAGTCTGACTGAGATTGCTAAAGCGATGTGTAAGTAAGTTATTAATTTAATTGCGTTAAATTTTGGGTTATTAACTGTTATGAGAAATGAATATGAGCGAGAAAAAAAGCGTCTTGTGTGGTTTCTGGTTTTTAGTGGTGCAAAATGTATATCTACATAATTATGTCTGTTGGCTTAAACGAACATGTTCGACTTCTTAGTTACTTTCCTTTTGTATGTAATTTACCTGTGCTTTTGCGGATAGATATAATTTGTAATACCAAGTGAATGAGGTCTGTGATTAGAACTGAATGTAATTTCTCCAAGCGTATTTAAATTGCAATGAAGATATTTTTTTGTTTGGTAGATAACACCCACCAAACATTAATTCCAAAAATTCTATATTAGAGCTTTTGAAAAGCCAACTAGGTTCTTCGAAATATGAGCAGAAAAAGAAAAAAAAATTTTCTTTTTAAATTAATTAAAAAAAAAATTACAAAAATTTAGAACTAAGAAAAAAACGGGTCGGTACACTCAACATTACAATGTGGTAGATGCTAAGAAAAATATTCGGTTTAGAGGTAGAGGTGCTTTAATGGTGTTCTGTGGGGTGGAAAGCTGTGAAATGTGGTCGTTTCTCATCCCATCAGCGTCCATTGAACATTTCAATCAAGGTAAGCACGATGTGGAAACTGTAAACTCATGGTATGTAATGCTATCTTTGTTGTTCGTGACAGCCCCACAATGCCCGACGAACAAGAACAATAACTAAATGACTAGCATAATGTATGCCACTTTTTTCGTAGGCAGCCGAGCTCATAACATGCATATTTGTCTAATTAACTCAGATCCCTCGAAAGCATGATTCGGCCGAATCTCTAAGACACCAAACAAAGGTTCATCTACCTGAATTATATCGCGACTTAATGAGAAATCGAGCCTTTTTCCCGATGACACCAGACCAAAAAATCCAAATTTATGATAAAAAATAAATGAAATTCAGGTACAGGAAAATATTGTTTTCCCAAAATATTACAAGTTTTTTCAGCAGCAGATAATGCCTCTAGAAAAGTGGTAATTGAATTTATTTTGACGTGTCTTTCAAAAGTGCCGTCACGAAATTTTGGGTTAAATAAACTACTCAAAAATTAATAGGGAATTCGATTTCTTTTAACAGATCTAATTAATTTGATTTAATCCAACGTATTTTCTCACACTATAAATAAATTAAAGGATCCACAGTCGTTTGTGGACACATCATTTTATAAACGCCTCTTCTGAGTGGTAAAAATTTGAAAATTGTGTTATATCAATAATGATAATGTTTTTATTTAATGATAATTTTTTAACAGACTTTATTCATTGAAAAAATCATTTCACATTTTCACCATGCCAAGACGTCATTTGAATAGAGAATCTTTTGATTTAATTGCGTTACTGCATCAAAGAGGGCTCTCTTGAGCAGAAATTGTCGCCATGTTTACCGTGGCTCCAAGTGTTCTTAGTAGGGCTTTAACACGATTCCAGCATAGAGGATCTGCAAGGAGAAGACCCGATAGTGGATCTGAGAGGAAAACAAATCAGAGAAAAGACCTCTATATACGAATCCAGGCAAGGAGGAATCCATTTAGGAGTGCTGTATGGTTGCAAACACAGTTACCTCTGGAGTTGAAGTTTCGTACCAGACTATCAGAAACCATATGAGGGAAATGGATCTTCATAACTGCAGGCCTGTGGAACGCCTAAAACTAACGAATGCCAATAAAATGGCTAATATAGCTTGGGTTAACCAACGATTAGCACAAAATTTTCAGTGGGAGCATGGATTATACACTGATGAATCCATATTCTGCCTATTTAGTGATAATCGTACAGTAAGGGTCTGGAGAACGCGAGGAGACCGTTATAGACCCGAATTTACAAAATCTGTGATGCCTTTTGGCGGCGGTGGTATCATGGTATGGGCAGGCATTAGTTTGAATGGACGTACAAACCTCCACCTTTTTGAAAACAATATCAACGGACATATCTACAGAGATGACATTGTTCAGCAATATTTGGTCGACTTTCGAGAAGCTGTGGATGAAAGCATAGTTTTTATTGATCATAATGCACGACCTCATCGTGCTCAAATTTTAATGCAATCAATAAATCACCTCCGTATTAACCATTTACCTTTACCACCACAGTCTCCTGATTTAAATCCAATTGAGTATACTTGGGACAGACTGCAAGAACATCCCAATGAACATAATCCACCACCAGTTAACGTGCAACACTTGCGGGAAATTTTACCGCTGTGTTGTAGAAGAGTGTCACAAGAACACATCAATAATTGTATTATGAGTATACCCCGAAAATGTACAGTTGTCAGAGATGTCCGGGGCCATTATACACGATATTAGAGTTAATCTTTACATCAAAATGTTTATTTTAGCAGTTGGAAAGAAAATTGCATATTTAATAATTGAAGATTTCTTTGTAATATAGCGACTTTTCTGAATAAATATTCTTGAAAATTTTAAATTGTAGTATACAATTATGTATCTAACATATTTCACTACAAATATTAAGTCATATCTTCTAAAAAATACAAAAAAGTAAAAATTCCTTATTCATTTTTGGGTAGTTTATGAGCAGCAGCATGTTAAAAATAAATGTACGTTAGTGTAGGTCGAACCTCCGCAATTTTGCTTCACGCAAAAGGTTTTAGTTCTAAATTCATCAAACCTCTGTTTTCTTGCGGTTCGGTATGATTAAAACCGAACAGCAGGATAGCAACAAAAGGCCAAATTAACTTCAAAATGAAAAATCAGTCAATACAAACGTCTTGAAAAAATATATTTTATCTTACAGGTGTAGTTTTTTAGGTACCTTATACCATTGTTTTCGGTGACAGAAATCAAATTTTAATCACAAGAGAGATAAAGCTGTCAGTTCTACTCACAAGTGAGTAAATCTGACAGCTGTCAGTTGTAATTAAAAATTGTAATTATTGATTGTAATGTAATTACATCTGATGTAATGTAATTCTCTGCCTTCCATTTCACGAACAGATGATGTGTCTCGACCTTACTGGAAGCAAACTGGAAACAGCGGCTTCCACGTCTAGTTGAATATCTTTCGGTAGAAAGTCAATTTTTATTACTTTAGTGAAAATTGTGAAAAACAACGAGACTGTTTATTTCATAACTATAACAATCACAGGTCAGTACGAAAACTGATATTAGAACCATGCTAATGTTACAGGCGGATACTTACTTGAATAAATATTTCTTGGATTTTTATAGAATGCACCTGTAAGATAAAACGTCGTATATCACACGTGATCGAAATGTCATTACAAAGCTCGTCAAAATTCTCACTCGCTAATAATGATGCATTTCTGTCACTTATAATGTAATGTACTATTAACATCTAGATGACTATTTTTGCCACGCAAAAGGAAGGTATAATGGTGTATTTCTCTCACAAGTGATATAATCTTAATAGGGGTGAATTACTATTTTTATACAATGGTAAGACATGAATAATTGACACTTTCATTAATTTTTCGATTTTTAACTTTTACAAGAAATTACACGTCGGGCATAAAACGTCGTATCTTACACGTGACCGAAATGCTATTGTAAGCTCGTGAGAGGTGTATCACTCATGCTATCGCACTCGTCACTTGTAATATAATCTACTCTTTTCTACTCATGACATTGAAATCAGTCATTTTCACATTGATTCCCGTGGTTGAAATCGTGGTTTAAACCACTAGAGATTGAAATGCTCGAAACTACCGCGATTACAAACTGTTTTTGAAATTTAATTGTTGACAAGAGAAATGTCACTTTATGTTTAGTTTTTTCTAAAGGGCATTAATTTGTTTATTTCATACTTGTATCTAAAGTGACATTTTTCGGATTATTTTTGATACCAAAAGTGGAACATTAACGTCCTAGTACTTTAAAGAAAAATTTTAAAGTTCTAGTACTTTAAAATTATACGTCAATCATTTCTTACATTGTTCCCAAGATTTTTGTGCCATCAAATTGTTCTTCACGGGATCTGCTGCATCTACAATGTCTTGAGGCACCTCAATTTTCTCCATTTTAAACGGAATAATCGAATAAAATATCCAAATCCATTCACCGTGACCCAGTCTTTCGTTGTCATTTTTGACAAACGTTTGTTACTATGGGAATGTTAGTTCCCGCATATTTAATTATTACGAATAATTTGTGCGAGATAAGAGACTTAAGAGACTTACAGCCCGATTTCATGTTCTGGGTCGTAATTTACGATTAGGTGCAATGGATTTGGCAGTAAGGCTCAATTTCATGTTTCATTTCACATCAAATTGATCCTTACTGACTGGTTTTTAGTTACACCGTTTCCATAGCAACCCGCACTTGCGACCAGTCGCAAGCCAACATGAAATCCGGCTGTTAGTTCATTAAACTTGCAGTATGAAATAAAACGTTGTATTTACCTCGAACGAAGAAGTGTTTTTAAAGGTACTCACAAGTAATTTCGGCCTCGGCTAGGCGCCTCGGCCGTAAACAACTTGCTCGTACTTTAAACTGCACTTATCGTTCTAGATAAATAAGATACTATAAAATGAGTGACGATAGTAATGTAGAGCAAGCAGAAATTATTAATGCATTTTCTAATTTAATTTCTCCCAAGTCGAAACACATTTACGAGTTCACTTAAGTATAGAAAATGTATGGACTGGAGAACAACAAAGCAAATAATCTTCTGAAAAAAAAAGTTTTCGTAGCTTATTTTTCAGAATTGGCTAAAGAGAAGAAACCCTCGACACTGGGCCCACAGGACTATATGCTGAGGGCTACACTTATACCTAATACCTACACTCGATAAAAAATGACGTCAATATTTCAAAGTATTTAAAGTTACGATCATTTTTAAAACGAAAATCAGATAGGTATCATCCAAAAAAAATTAAAACGTTTACGAAAGAAAAGATAGCCCAATTTATAATTGAAGATCTTATAGCTCGTACTTCAGGCGCTTATCGGTGAGACGAAATTGATAAGTTTAAAGTCGTAGTATGTATATTTATTACCTTTGCAGGTTTATAAAGTATCCGATACATTTCCCATAACTCAAATAAAATAAAATATAATATAATAAATAGAACTAAATAAATCAATAATTGAGCACAATAACTAGCAGCTTTTATCCCTTCCCACTTATTGTCCCTCTTCTCCACTCAACCTTCTTCATCCATTAGATCCCTCTTCCGTCCTCATTCAAAATTTGTTCTCTACTCTCATCTCTCCCTCTCAATTCTACGCATTCCTTCAACAAATGCTCTATCGTCTATTTTTTCTCTCCACACATCCTGCATACTCTATTATTATCCTCACTCCAATATTTATTTTCTCTCTCCTCATTTCCACATCTAAATCTTGCTATTATCACTCTCTCTTTTCTACTCACTCTTCCTAGGTACTTTGGCATTTCTTCCGTTATTATTTTTTCATACTTCCCATTGTACCTAGACTCCCTAATTCTCATTCTTCTTTCCTGCACTTGCACATCTCTATCTCTCTGCACTAATTTCCCGTTTCTTTCGAAATATGCCTCCCTCTCTTTCCATATCCCCTTTCCTTTTTCTTTCATATTTTTTTATCAAACACTTGCAAAATTCTGCACTCTCCTCTCTCTATCACTCTCTCTCCTCAAATCTTATTGCTCTTTTTTCTGCTTCTATTGTTATTCCATCTCTCTTTGTTTCCTCCATTACTATATACCCCGGTGTCTCTCTTTCTACCCCTAGCACCCATTTCATATATTTTCCTTGCACCCCTTCCAATCCTCCTTGCTCTTTCCATCCCCATATTTCCGCTCCATACATCATCACGCTTTTCACCAAACTATCAAACATCATTACTCTCCTTCTAAAATCATGTCCAAATTTTCTCTCTCCTAGTCCCGATACAGCTCCTATTATCTTATTTGCTTATTTCACTAACTCTGTCACATGCACTGTTGCTGTGTTTCTTTCATTCATCACATAACCTAAATACTTAAATTCTTTCACTTCTTCAATTTTCTCTTTCTCCCATCTCCACTCATTTACTTTTCTCCTACCACCCCCTTTTCTGAACACCATCATCTTGGATTTCTCTACATTCACCGTCAGCTTTTTCCTCCTCATATATTTCTCCATGTTTCCTATCATTTCCTTCATACCTTTCTCCTCTCTCGCTAGCACCACCAAATCATCCGCATATGCTAAAGACGAAACTTTTTCTTCACTTTTTCCTGCTATGTGATTTAAGATATGTATATACATTATCCATGGTCCCTCTACCTTTCCTAAATCCCGCCTGTCCGTCTGGTAACACCCCCCTCTCATTCATTTCCTTCATCAGCCTGTCTTCCACAATCATCGCGTATACCTTATATGCTGTATTTAGAAGAGTGATCCCCTATAATTTTACTGACTGTATCCTTTTCTCCTTTCTTATATATGGAGCATATTATCTCCTCCTTCCACTCTTGGGGGAATCCATCTCCCTTCCACACTTCATTCATTATCTCTAACAACCTGTCATTCCCTTTCCGTTCCATATATCCACGCTTCATTCTGTATACCATCCCTCCCCGGTGTCTATTTTCTTTTCAGTTTTCTTAGTTGTTGCTCTAGTTCTTATCTTGTTATCTCTTATATTTCTTCCACTCTTTGTTGTCTCTTTTCCTTTTCTTGTCTGTTTTCATCAGCCCCCAGCAGCTCACTGAAGTACTCTTTTCATTCCTCCATAGTAATTCCATCACTCACTCTCTCTCTCTCTCTTTTTCTTTCTTTCCTTATTTATGTATCTCCATACCTCTTCTTCCGTCTTTAGCTCTTTTTCCATCCGTTTCTTTTGCTTCTTCTCTTTGCATACTAAATTGTACCTCTTGCGTGCTCTCTTGTACTCTTCCTTAGTTGCTTTTTCTTTTTTCCAATTTCTTAGTTTCCTTCTTGCTTCCTGCTTCCTTTCCCTGCATTCTTTATCCCACCACTCGTTCTTCCACAGCTCCATCTTCTCTCTTATCTCTATCTCTTTTTTTCTGTTGCGTTTCTTATGTTATCGCTCAGTTCCCTCAATTTTTCGTTTATCTCTGTTTCTTCGCATTTTGTCTCCCTAAGTCTTGCTTTATAATTTTCTTTTCCTTCTTCCGTCCAAATATTCTTCACAATTTTTCTTCTAAACTCATTCACACTTCCTATATCTTTCTTTCTTCCTTTTGTCTTCACTTCTAAAGGCATATGGTCCGACTCCATTTTTTCTCCCACCTTGAATTTCTCTTCATCCCATGCTTCTTCATTCACCATAACATAATCAATAACTGTCTCCCCTCTTGATCCAATATGCTCTACTCCCCTTTCTCATCTCCTGTGCAGTTCCCATTAAGTATGTCCCACCCTCTTTCTTCTACTAAGCTAATCAGTACTCTCTCTTCTGCGTTTTCTGTTCCATCTTTTGTTGATCTTCCTTCTGTTGTTTCTTGTTCCTCTTCTATTCGTATTTCTTTTCCCCTAATTCTTGCATTAAAATCCCCCCCAATCACCAAAGTTCCTTCTTCTTGTTCTTTTACTCGCTCTTTTCTTCGTTTCCTTCCTACTTCTGCTGTACACTGTTACAATTCTCCATTTTCTCTGTTTACTTTTCACCGTTATTTCCATAATCCCTCTTTCTTCTTTTGCTTCATTCCATTTTCTCCTTCCAGTCCCTCTTTCACCCCCATTATTATCCCACCTTTAGCTTTCCCTTTCTTGCTTTTCCTCTCTGCATATTGACACTTCCACTGAAACTATTTCGGCATTCTCTTTTCCAATTTTCCCACCCCTTTTCTTCCACCCACGTTTCTACCATTCCCACTACGTCAAATTCTCTCAAATACTCCCAAAATTCATTCTCTTTGTTTTTTATTCCCGCTACGTTCCAGAATACTATTCTTATTTGCTACTTTTCTCCTTTATTCCTCTCCGTATTCGTTTTTCCTTTTCTGCCCTCTCGTCTTTTTCTTGTGCTCTTATTCAAAAATTTTCTATATCTAACTCCCCCTTTTTTTTGGTCCCACCTAAGCCCTTTTCCCTCTATCTATATCTTTTTATAACCCACTTTCACCCGCTGTCCTCTTTGGCTATCGCTCTTAATTCCTTCTGTATATCTCTTTCCTTCTTTGTCAGATCATCTTCTATGTATACTCTCGTTCCTTTTTTATTTCTCTTAGTTTTCTTTTATTTTCCATAACTTTCCTCTTTTCCCCCCAGCTCCCAAGTTCCGCCACAATCATTTTTCGTCCATTTATTTTATACATCTCTCTCACAGTCACTTCTACCTCTAATTCAACCTTCATGCATTTTTCCAGTTTCTTCTCGCTCTCGCATTCCTCTTCGTCCAATCCTGTTACTAAAATATTCTTTTTTCTCACTCTTCTTTCCTGCTCTTCCATTTTATCCTCCAAAAAGTGGAAGTGCTCCTCCTTGATAAGTTTAAATTAACAGATATTGAAACCACTGAAGACATAATTGTAGTAACACTTCCAGACACCAAAAACAAAACCACAAGAAAGTTTGTTATTGCTCAGAAATACGTTGAAGTGTGCAAAAAGTGTATCACTCCGTCCTCCAGATTTAGAAAATTTAAGATTGCTTTGCAAGTATCAAGCTGGAAAATGTACAAGGCAATTTGTTGGCATAATAAATAAACTTAGCGCAATGCCAAAAACCATAGCTACTTATTTCAAATTAAGCAATCCGCAGTACACAGCACATGCAATACGAAGAACTTCTGCCATTATGTTTAACGCAGAAGGCGACATGTTGAAAAGACACGGCGGATGGAAGTCGTCGACTATAGCTGAAAGTTACATCGATGAATCTTTATCTGCAAGAAAAGATATAGCGACCAAGTTATTTATAGATAAACCATCAACAAGCTCAAAGTCAAGTTCAGATATTCCTTTTCGTTCCTGTCAAATTAATACAAATACTTCCGATAAATGTACGGTGAGAGGCAAAAGTATGGAATAAATTCATTAAAAATTAAACAAATTTTTTTTTTTATACGGGTCAATTTCGGTTTATAAAAATTAATATTTTTATTAAATTTTGTTACTTACTTACCGTTACTTGCGGCACAAGTTGCACATTTCTTACACCACTCCTTAACATTCTCCTTGCAGTTCACCCAGTAGAACCTTTCCCGCAGCTACCCAAGGGTTTTTGACATTCCCAAGTGTCCACCTGTTACTCCACAATGGAGCTCCACCAGAACTTCCGAAATTCTATTTTTGGGGATCAACAGTTGCTTCCTCTCTATTTGACCCTCAGGTTTTTCTAGCACGCGTTTCAAGACTCCAGCTTCCACAACAATTTAGTTCCACTGAGTGAGCCCAATACGATATCACACTGGGTGAGTAGTGCGCAATTTCTTCCCACGTCAGTCTCCGGTCTTCGCTCTTCCATCCCAGCACCAATAGCAAATCAGGGTCGTTCTCTTGGTCTTCTCGAATCCTTTCAAGGCTCCAGCGTTCGTTTGTTTGATAGGTCCTTATCCTCCGTGCGTCGGCAGTGACTGTAGTTTTCTGGACACGGTCTCCGTGATGGCACATCGGCGTTCTGATGGATCATACCAGCACGATGTACCGTATCAAAATCGAACTCTTGCAATCTCTCGATCCACCTGGCTACTTGTTCTTTAGGATTTTTGAAGTTTAGAAGCCACTTCATCGTCCTCAACAAGAATTTTCTTCCGTAGAGGGATTTATAGAAGTGCTCTACGGACTTCACGACTGTCAACAGTTCTGGTCCAGTAACGCAATAATTCCCTTCTGGCTTTGATAAGATTTGAACTAATGACACAATATGTGACTCTCCTTTCTACACTTCCAACACTTCCTGCTTCGTGTCACCATTTCGAATGCTTTCCATCAAAGCTTGATGGTTGCATACATTCTAGAAGCTTGTTCACGACTTTTAATCTGTCCTAAATTCGCGAACTTTCTTTCACGCTCTCTCTGCTTCTCTTCAATCGTTGTCAATTTTTTATCATCGAAATTATTTTTAATATCCTGTAGAGATTTTTCTGGAATTCTTCTTCCAGCTTTCCACAATTTTCAAGAAGCTGGTGCTCGGGGTTTATACAATTTTCTAGAAATTCTTGTTTGAGGTTATTAGAATTTTCGTGAATATCTGGAGCTTCAGTAACATAGCGTTTACATCGCTGGAAACTTCAAACAAGCATATTTCAGGATTCTCGCCTGCCTTTTCAAGGTCCTCGATCAGCCTTTTCTGTAACACCGATTTTGTTCCATATGTTTCCAACTCATGTTCCTGCAGCTCCCTATTTAGCTCTACAACCTTCCGTTCATTCAACGTAACTTTCTTCGTTGCCATCTTCGTATTTATTTAATCCCACACCAATGTAGCGTTTACGGGTTTACAAAACTATTTATTTAAACGAAGTATGGACAATTTATTTAAACACTAGACTATTAGTCCAGGCAATGGGGGGTTTTTGATCGCAAAAGGTCGGACAAAAATGAAATTTGGTGGGATGTTAGACATAGGTACACCTGAGTTTGCGACGTCGAGGACTTGCCGCTCAAGGGGTGGGGGGTAAAGACTCTGCACCGCGGCGCTCTTCGGAAAATAGCGCCGTTGTTGTTAAGTGCTATCGAATAGTTCAATTAAAATATGTAGAGAACAAAATTGTGCATAATTTTGGTTCTATTCATTTTTTGTTTGCGAATAATAGTTTCCGTTTTACGGGGCGCCAAATTTGGGGGTTGATTTGCAAATTCCAACAAAATCAAGTTTTCAGCGGGGATTACAACGAAGGTCGACTTCAAATAATTCTGCAATTTTTTTTTCTGAAAGAGCAATGTTTTTCGAGTTTTTGGATGTCCCATTTGATGGATTGGGTTGTATATTACGAAAGATATGATTTTTTTAAGTGTGCCTCTCCCTACTCCAAAATAGGTTCAAAGTTGAAAAATTCTTAAGTTTATCGCTTATAACTCGAAAACTAAGTGTCCTACGTAAACAATCGTTAGAACAAAAATTAAAGCTGATCAAATTTACTACAAAAATGACTAAAAAGGTACTATAGATTGAATCGTTCTCGAGATATGTGCCGATGAAAATCTAGTCCAAGCAAATTAGACTTTTTAAAAGAAATAATTTATAAAGTTTAGAAATTTTGGTCATCAACTCCCAGGACGCACCCAAATAAAAATCCGAAGAGTTTCTGCCTTTTTCTCGTAAACGGTAACTCCGACGAGAAAATGTTTTAGGACCTATGTTTTTCATTAAATTCTGCTTAAAAATGCTCTTATGAAGTTTTTGCCTATCTCCCACCCACCGCTCAAAAAAGCAGAAAGGCTTCATGATGTCACGTTCGGAAGCGGTTTTTTTGACAAAAGGTGATGAAGCTCCCTCCGGGGGAGTGATAACTCTTCGGATTTTTGTTTGGGTGCCTGCTGGGAGTTCATAACCAAAATTTCAAAACTTTATAAATTACTTCTTCTAAAAAGTCTATAGTCCAGGCAATGGGTACAAAAAAGGGGGTTTTATTCGCAAAAAGTTGAACAGCAATGAAATTTGGTGAGATGGTAAACATCCATAGAATCAGAGAGCATTCCTCTTTCAGAAAAAAAAATATTGCAGAATTATTTGAAGTCGATCTTCGTTGTAATTCACGCTGAAAATTTGATTTTGTTGGAATTTGCAAATCAACCCCCAAATTTGGCGCCCCGTAAAACGGAAACTGTTGGTCGCAAACAAAAAATGAATACAACCAAAGTTATACACAATTTTGTTCTCTACATATTTTATTTCAACTTTTTTTCGATAGCACTTACAACAACGGCGCTATTTTCCGAAAAGCATCGCGGTGCATAGTTTTTACCCCCCCACTCCTCGAGCGGCAAGCCCCCGAGGTCGCAAACTCAGGTGTACTCACCATGAGACCTATGTCTACCATCCCACCAAATTTCATTTCTGTCCAACCTTTTGTGATCAAAACCCCCTTTTTTGTACCCATTGCCTGGACTATATTATGTACAGATCACAGTTATAACGGCACAGTTATTTATTTCAACAGTTCGCACGTGTCACACGGATTATGTCGTTCAGTAGCTCACTCACTTTACTGACTGACTAGACAACCGCTTTCTCGATTAGTCCAGAATTGCGGAAGTCCAGAGTCTTCTCGGTCGCACGAGTTTACAATGAAATCATCACGTTTCTTTCAGAATATCACAATATGTATTTCTTCCTCCCTTCAGAATTCTTCCCGGAAAGTTTTTTTTAATCTTTTTTAGTTAGAACTAAGAGAAAAGAAAAAGGAAAGAAAGTATACATAGAAGATGATCTGACAAAAAAGGAAAGAGATATACAGAATGAATTAAGAGCGATAGCCAAAGAAGAGCGACAAATAGGACAGCGGGTGAAAGTGGGTTATAAAAAGATATGGATAGAGGCTTAGGTGGGACGAAGAAAAGGGGGAGTTAGATACAGAATTTTTTTTAATAAGAGCACAAGAAAAAGACGACAGGGCAGAAAAGGGAAAACGAATACGGAGAGGAATAAAGGAGAAAAGGAGCAAATAAGAATAGTATTCTGGAACGTAGCGCGAATAAAAAACAAAGAGAATGAATTTTGAGAGTATTTGAGAGAATTTGACGTAGTGGGAATGGTAGAAACGTGGGTGGGAGAAAAGGGGTGGGAAAAATTGGAAAAGAGAATGCTGAAATAGTTTAAGTGGATATGTCAATATGCAGAGAGGGAAAGCAAGAAAGAGAGAGCTAAAGGTGGGATAATAATGGGGGTGAAAGAGGGACTGGAAAGAGAAAATGGAACTGAAGCAAAAGAAGAAACAGGGATTATGGAAAGAACGGTGAAAACTAAACAGAGAAAATGGAGAATTGTAACAATGTACAGCAGAAGTATGAAGGAAACGAAGAGAATAATAGAAGAGCGAGTAAAAGAGCAAGAAGAAGGAACTTTGGTGATTGGGGGGATTTTAATGCAAGAATTTGGGGAAAAGGAAGACGGATAGATGAGGAACAAGAAACAATACAAGGAAGATCAACAAAAGATGGAACAGAAAACACAGAAGGGAGAGTACTAATTAGCTTAGTAGACGAAAGAGGGTGGGACATACTTAATGGGAACTGCACAGGAGATGAGAAAGGGGAGTACACGTATATTGGATCAAGAGGGGAGAGAGTTATTGATTATGTTATGGTAAATAAAGAACCATGGGATAAAATAGAGAAATTTAAGGTGGGAGAAAGAATGGAGTCGGACCATATGTCTTTAGAAGTGAAGACGAAAGGAAGAGAGAAAGATAGAGGAAGTGTGAATGAGTTTAGAAGAAAAATTGTGAAGAATATTTGGACGGAAGAAGGAAAAAAAAATATAGAGCAAGACTTAGGGAGGCAAAATACGAAGAAACAGAAATAAACGAAAAGGTGAGGGAACTGAGCGATAACATAAGAAACGCAACAGAAAAAAAAGAGATAGAGATAAGAGAGAAGATGGGGCTGTGGAAGAACGAGTGGTGGGATAAAGAAAGCAGGGAAGAAAGCAGGAAGCAAGAAGAAAACTAACAAATTGGAAAAAAGAAAAAGCAACCAAGGAAGAGCACAAGAGGTACAATTTAGTATGCAAACAGAAGAAGCTAAAGAAAGGGATGGAAGAAAAGCTAAAGATGAAGTATAAAGACGGAAGAAGAGGTATGGAGATACATAAATAAGGAAAGAAAGAAAATGAGAGAGAGAGAGTGAGTGATCGAATTACTATGGAGGAATGGAGAGAGTACTTCACTGAGCTGCTGGGGGGTGATGAAAACAGACAAGAAAAGGAAAAGAGACAACAAAGAGTGGAAGAAATAGAAAAGATTACAAGAGAAGAACTAGAGCAACAACTAAGAAAACTGAAAAGAAAAAAGACACCTTGGAGGGATGGTATACAGAATGAAGCATGGATATATGGAACGGAAAGGAAAGTTGAGAGGTTGTTAGAGATAATGAATGGAGTGTAGAAGGGAGAGGGATTCCCCCAAGAGTGGAAGGAGGGGATAATATGCCCCATATATAGGAAAGGAGAAAAGGATACAGTCAGTAATTATAGAGGGATCACTCTCCTAAATACAGCATATAAGGTATACGCGATGATTGTGGAAGAGAGGCTGATGAATGAAATGAATGATAGGGGGGTGTTACCAGACGGACAGGCGGGATTTAGGAAAGGTAGAGGGACCATGAATAAAGTGTGGTCTTTAGCATATGCGGATGATTTGGTGGTGCTACCGAGACAGGAGAAAGGTATGAAAGAAATGATAGGAAACATGGAGAAATATATGAGGAGGAAAAAGTTGAAGGTGAATGTAGAGAAATCCAAAGTGATGGTGTTCAGAAAAGGGGGTGGTAGGAGCAAAGCAAATGAGTGGAGATGGGAGAAAGAGAAAATTGCAGATGTGAAGGAATTTAAGTATTTAGGTTATGTGATGAATTAAAGAAACACAGCAACAGCACATGTGAGAGAGTAAAAAAAGCAAATAAGATAATAGGAGCTTTATGGGGAATAGGAGAGAGAAAATTTGGACATGATTTTAGAAGGAGAGTAATGATGTTTGATAGTTTGGTGAAAAGTGTGATGATGTATGGAGCGGAAATATGCGGATGGAGAGAGCAAGAAGGGGCGCAAGGAAAATATATGAAATGGTTGCTAGGGGTAAAGAGAGAGAGACACCGGGGTATATAGCGATGGAGGAAACAAATAGAGATGGAATAAGAATAGAAGCAGGGAAAAGAGCAATAAGATTTGAGAAGAGAGTGATAGAGAGAGGAGAGTGCAGAATTTTGCAAGAGTGTTTGAAAAAAAAAGGATAGAAATAGGAATGGGGATATGGAAAGAGAGGGAGGCATATTTCGAAAGAAACGGGTATGCAGGCGCGGAGATAGAAAGAATGCGAGAGAGAGGCAAAGTAATGACAGATGAATTAGTGCAGAGAGATAGAGACGTGCAAGTGCAGGAAAAAAGAACGAGAATTGGGGAGTCTAGGTACAATGGGAAGTATGAAAAAATAATAACGGAAGAAATTCCAAAGTACCTAGGAAGAGAGAGTAGAAAAGAAAGAGTGATAATAGCAATATTTAGATGTGCAAATGAGGAGAGAGAGAATAAATATTGGAGTGAGGATAATAATAGAGTATGCAGAATGTGTGGAGAAAAAAAGGAGACGATAGAACATTTGTTGAAGGAATGCGTAGAATTGAGAGAGAGAGATGAGAGTAGAGCAGAAATTTTGAATGAGGACGGAAGAGGGATCGAATGGATGAGGAAGAGGGTCAATAAGTGGAAAGGGATAAAAGCTGCTAGTTATTGTGTTGAATTATTGATTTATTTAGTTTTATTTATTATATTATATTTTATTTTATTTGAGTTACGGGAAATGTATCGAATACTTTATAAATCTGTAAAGGTAATAAATATACATACTACTACTAGTTAGAACTGAGAGTTATTAATACTGCTTTAATTTTTCTTGTGACTCTTATGTCCAACTCTCTTTTCATTTGTGGCCATATTGTTATTCTGATATGGTTCAGCTTATCTACATGGTCTGTCCAATATTTGCTTCTTGCTCTGGTCCATCTAACCACTTTTTTTAAAACCAAAAATAGAAAGATGTTAAACTCGATGAAATCTTCATTCATTAATTGTTGTTACCATATACCGTCTGCGAATCCTGAATTGGTCTATTTCGTTTTTATTTTAGGTAGAACACGTTACCTCTATCTGATAAAGCCACATTACTTCTTACGGTTTCTTTTTCTTTTTTTATCATATATTTGTCGATTCTTTCGAACTATACTAATAATAATTATTATTGACACTCAACGATATTGCTACAATATACGTTTATCCGGTCCTTCTGGATTTCATCACCAATAACACACTATTCATCAGTTATCCCCTAGGCTATTCCTGTTATTATAATCTATGGAAAGATTATTATTATTATAAACTATAAAAAAAAAACAATGAAATGTTGTTTATCTCTGAAACTTTTTTAATCGATTCTGTCCTAAAATTATTCAATTTTAAGCAGAAAAGACAAGGTTAGAAACGACTCGAAATAATAGAAATTATTATTCATCTAATTGGCTACACATCCCACAAACCTTGATTCGTTGGAATCCTCAAGGTACCAAACAAAGGTTCATGTACCTGAATTATATCGCAATTTAATGAGAAATCGAGCCGTTTTCACGTTGACACTCGCTCGAATTCGACATTAAAACCTGAAATTTATAATAATAAAAACGATCAATTCCGAGATGTAAACACCGCTGGACGGCCCTCGAGAGTGCAATATAATTATAATAAGAAGATAAAAACTAATCTAAATATAACCGTGACTTAAAATTTAAGCTCTCTTAATCAATCGGTTCATTCAGGTTGCGTGATCGGAGCATGTCTACGGCAAATTTATGTCCCGGACCCATGAAGATGTCTTAACTGCCCCCCAGGAAGCGGCTGGTGTTTGGGTGGTCTTAGAAATGCTGCAAACCTTATCAACTGCATTATGCAAGTTCGCTGCAAACCTACTCAGTTTATAATTATCACTTAGTTTGTCAACTGGATAAATTATAGTATGAGGTTTGCTCACCGGACGGAGCCCCAACGGAGATATTCAATGGCTTCACTACAACGGAACCGCAGAATTCGTCCGATTCTTGGACAATTGCGTGTTGGTATCACTTTCCGCGATTTGTTGTTGCAATAATTGTTTAATTATTTTTTTCTGCAATAACATCATTTTGAAACATTTCATAACTTCCTAATTTTATAATAAAACAACAAATTTAATGACAATATTATACAGGATGTCATGGAGAAAAATAGGGTGAACACATTCCTGAAATTTTTATGTGGCTGGGCTGGGCTTTTTCGAAAATACAGAAGTGGTACTGGAAATATCGCAAAAGTGACTCAGTAGCTTAAAGAAAATTTTGAAAACATTTGGATATGTCGGAATGGTGCAATTGTATGGTCTCGCTCGTTCATCAACGTTTTTAATTGTGTGGAAAGTAATGCCCTTGTGATGCGTACATTGCTTATTTATTGTAGTTTGTAAAAGGTAAGTAATTCAAATTTTGCAGTTTTGAAAGAAAAATTAAATTAAATTATTAAAAATTAAAAATAAATTAAATTAAAAAAAACTTTATAATTTGGTCTACTTGTATATGTTGTGGTTAAAATTATTTTCTTGATACTCTGTACGTATGTAGGTTCTAGATATTCGTCTATTCCGGCGAACGTGACATTTAGGTTTCAGATGTAAAAATAGTTGTCTTCTGTACATACTGTTGTCCTCAATGCCGTATGGGGTTCCGTGTTGTCCTGTTGGAATGTGCTTTTTTTATAGTCGAATATATGGTAACAAAATTGAACGTAGCACAATGTCGATACAACAGTGCCTAAAAGCAACTAAAGATGTTAGGCCTCCATATGCAATGCCATCCCACACCATCACTCGATGAATAAAGTCAGGCTTTGCGTTTTACTCCTATGTCTTCTCAACCGTCTACGACCATCTGTTAATCATAAACACAATTATATGATTGTATAATATGGTCGACCTGTAGCGACTAATGCGCTCCAACCGAACGTGTTGTTTTAAACGGTTCAGCGCAGTGCCATTTGTCGGAAATGCAAATGCGGAATTTGATAGCTCTAGGACGTCCACTGCCAGATCGACGCTTGTACACCGTTTCTTCCGGTCCTTATCTGCATATCCTACAGTCGAGATATTGCGTTCTATTCTTATAGCGATTTCGTAAAAACAAAAACGTCCTTCGTGTATGCCCCGTTCAAATGGAGATACTTCATAAAATTGCTCAATTGTCACAATTGATTAAAAATTATTATTTGTGTTTATTATTTATGATTTTTGGTTATGTTTCTAGTTACTGTGTTTCTCAACGCACAAAGTGGCAAAAGTTCTCAGATGGGGTAAGCCGTTTGGTCGGTACAGCGCTGATGACTTTAGAACGAGAATTTTTGCCTGAGCATGCGATGGTTCAAGCTATTTATTGTGGTACATTTACATTTAAAGTACTGCTCATACTTAATGAGTAATTGACATAAGAGCAAAATTTTGTGACGCTCACTTTTCGGAAACATTAGCAAATGAATTGAAAGACATTGTTACATCTTTTTGTATAGCAAACAAAACATAGATTTCGCAAATAGTAATTTATGTGCCTAGGCCTAATGCTTTTTTGGACGAATCTGCTGTTTTGTGGCCGAGGCGTAAGCCAAAAAAGGCCAAAAAAAATCACTTTTGGCCGAGGTGCACACGACGTTTTTTAGGCGATGATCATCGAAGATTTCAAAAATTTGATCATATTTTTCTTTAGGCGATGATAACTAGGAATAGTGAGGACGCTTGTAAATAAAACGACTAGCGTAGTAGGTGTTACGGCGGTTCAGATGGTAGCTACGTCCCCCTGTCCCAATGGGGGAGGGGGGCGGTGTCCCTGTCCCAAGGGTATGTCCCAGGTGCATTAAATTGTGGCAGAAATGCTAAAGGCAGGAAAAGAAGGATTATAAAAAAGTTTACAGGAACTACAAATAAAACTAGAGGAAGAAAAGAAACACGCTTATAATTACGCAACCTATGGAGGAATAGCCTGAAGGGGAAATGCTTTAACGACGCTTGTGGAATATTCCGTGTCCCCAACAAAACTCCTCTAAGTCTTGCTTGATATTCGGAATTAGCTTTTTTGTACATCTGGCGGTTCCATTGTCTTGGTCATTGCTTTAAAGTACTTTCTTTCTTTGGACTTTTCTCTTCAATTATAAACTGTTTCTATAAACAATTTCTTGGATTGGAATCTCAGTTAATTAGCGACGTCGTGACATAAAGCGCTTCCGTCGAAACCATTCTGTACACGAACTAGCAATACGTACCAGCATTTTCCTTTGTATTTGTTTTAATACATAATAGTCTTCAAAAATGATTCATACGTCCAGTAGGCAATGAACGTCAGAATTCTCTATCTAATCACATGTAAATTGTTTTCCACGGACAACACGATGTATGAATTATTTATGAAGACCCGTTTTTTCTTCAAGCGATTATTATAGGTTTCATTCGTTTCAACAATAATTTCTTATATAACTTCGAAGTTAGAGGGAGTGATAAGATCGGCCTCTAAGATGATACTTCAATTGTTGACTTTCCAGGTTTAGGGAGTTAAGTTAAGTTTACGGTATATTATTAATTATATGTATTGTGGCATTTCAGGGTTAGATTATTTTTTTAACAATATGTACAGTTTACTTCGACTCCTTAGCGACAATATTTACACTATTCACATTATTTACAAATCACGTAAGCATTACTATTTATTTATACACCCGCGCGGTGATCCGGATAGATAAAGGCAACTCTCCGACTCGACCCACTGATCTTCGACTCCGACTGTGACTGTGATGGGACCGGTTGGTGAGACTGGTTGGCCTATCGACTGCTCCCTGACTGCAGCGTCCTCCAAGAAATATATCGCCTAGGCGGCTCCATTCATGCCATCATCGAAGTCTGGATACATATTAGTCCAGACATTTTAGAAAATTTACAAATACAACATTCTCAACATATTGTGACGGACGAGAACCCGAGATAACTGATCGCTGTAGCGGCGTCATCAATTACTGGACTTTACTGGAATTTACTCATCTTTTGGAATATCCGGTATGGATCAAGAGCGCCATGGAACGTCTGGAGCCTCTAGAAGCATTTAGTGGCCGGTGTATTTATTAGAGGACGTTCCAGCGAGAGTCAGTCTAGTCGCATCAGTCAGTCTAGTGAGTCAGTCATATCATAGAAGATTAGTGGGTCGAGTGGGACAGTGTGTAAATAAATAATACGAGACGTGCCCGTAAAGTAGTAAATTGTAAATAATGTAAACAATGTAAATAGTGTAATATTATAAGTATAAATAAATTGTACATAGTGTTTAAATAAATAAATAATCGAACTCAGAAACGCTATAATATTGTACTTTACGAACATAATACGAATTCATTTTGGTTCATATTCATAACATCTAATATCAATAAATTATTATTAACAATAAGATTTTTTAGTACTTGTTTGGTTATTCACTCACTCCCTTGTCTCCACGTCTTCTAAGATCAGCTTTTACATTGTCGATATGGTCGATATGAAGTATGTCACGTATACATGAATACATGATGTCTTAGTGTTAGGGGAACGTCGGAGTTGCTAGAGTAGTGACAAAATATTTATCAAAAACTTCAAAATTTACCCGAAATTTTCAAAATTCCATAACTTTTGACCAGTTGAAGATAGATTAGCATAAGTTTACGAATCTTGAAGAAAATATAATTCTCTACAAATATCTAACATACACTTTTCGTAAAAAGTGAATTAGAGTGAAAAGTTTGACGGAAAACGTGAGGTGCCACCACGGAGGAATAATAAGAAATGGAGCCAGCATCCCACTACTAAACATATGAAGCGCTATGAAGCCAATTAACTGTGGGTGGGGGGGAATAGTGGTTTGTTTTCTTTTACGCGATAGAATGTGACAGTGCCTACGATGAGTGTGCGGACTCTCCAGTGGCGTGGCTAGCAGTTGAGACACGGTCATTTTCCCGAAAATGTTCAGAATAAATCAAAGAATTTTTAGGTACCAGCCGTACATCAACACTAACATTTAAGGCAAATAAATACAACTGGAAAATCACTGTTTACCTTGGTTTTATCATATGGAGATCTGGAAATTTTCCAGCTTCTTCGAATCCTTCTCTTTTTCAAGACAAATTCTCTAATTTCTTAAAAGTAATTCTTTACCATTAGTTCTTGACAAGTTTGGGAGTAGCTTGTTGTACCTATTGCTGTAATAAATTATTCGACTCCATCATCGAGTTGGTCTATTGTTCTTAAAGGGACAAATAGGTTGACTACTTATTCTGCTACTTGATATTGGAAGCTATGCCAATCTGTTAATCCATTGGTCAATCTGGGAGGTGGCTTTTTCTGAATAACAGTATTACTCAGAAAAGGGAGAATGAAAGAATGATCCGAGTTCATGTCTCTTCAACGTGAATACAGTTAATCGAAATATTTCCAATTATAAAGAAAAAAACAATTAAGTCCGCAATTTTTCTTTGGTCATTAAGTTTATTTTCATGTTGAAAAAACTTTATATTTGAATTGACTGATCGCCCGCATAGCTCATTTCTTATGGTGTACAATGATTTATTTTACTATGAATTAAATTAAAGTAACACGATATTCTCAGTATTGGTTATGTTGAAACCTTGTAATACTCAGCTAACTATATAGAACACTCAAGCTGACTTTCCGTGACAATCATGGTCACTAAGTCAGCTTTCCTATCACAAATCAATAATTTCGGAGCTCCCGTGTAATTACAATTTTTTATAAATCTTTAGTAAATCTACACATTTCATATTATATTTGAAAATGATACAAAATCTAGTGAAGATTTTTCAATTTATAATATGTGTAGATTTACAAATTATTGACAAATTGAAAATGATATAAAATCTTAAAATGTGTGTAGACTCAAAAGATTTCTAAAAAGATTTCAGATTTTGTTCATAACTTTCCATAGCGTTCTAAGTTATAGAATTTATTCTTGAAGAAGCGAGGAACAGCTTACAGCGCCAACTCCCAGGTTTCTTGGTAAAAATTACGTCATTTTTTTCCCGCAGGAAACTGTAAAATTGCGAGATAGCGGTTAAATTATGTAAGTAAAACATGTTTCTCCATAAAACATGGCTAAATTCTACACAATAATATTTTTCTTCAAACGTCAGAAAAACGTGACATTATATACGTCAATAGGTAATGACAAATGTTCAATTCTCTGCCTAGACAGAGAAAGTTTTTTTTTGTCTGCCGCTCAATTTACCATTTTTGCTGCGTAGACAAAATATTTTGTCTGTCGCTCAATTTAACATTTTTGCTGCATAGACAAAATATTTTGTCTGTCGCTCAATCCACCAATCGTGTGCTTTGAAAAATTCTAGAGGCCTGTTAAATCGGCAGCGTATGTATATAATTTAGATTTTTTTTTAAATTTAAATTATTTCATTCTTTTATTGATTTAGCGCTGAAGTTTACACTATTTTGAAGAAAATGGAATTTCATAAAACTTGTGTATGACGTCTTAGAATGTAATCGGGAAGTTAGTGAGCTGTTCACTTTTAGACAGAAATTCATAAACTGTCAGATTTGTATTTCGTGGGGGGATTTTTGGCGTTTGAAGAAAAAATAGCATTGTTGTATTCGGAGAAAAGTGACTTGAAGCAATTTGAAAGCACTTGAAATGTCTTGCAGCGACCTGAAGAAACTTGAATCGGCTTCGAAAAGACTTGAGATGTATTGAAGCGAATTTGAAGAAACTTGAATCGGCTTTGGAAATACTTGGAATGTCTTGAAACGACATGAAATGTTTTGAAGGGACTTGAGGCAACTTGAAATGTTTTGAAAGCAATTGAAGATTTGAATAGACTTGAAATAACTTAAAAATAATTTGAAGGGACTGAAAGCGACTTGAAATGTCTTGAAGAGTTTTGAAGCGCCCTGGGAAAATTTGAAATATCTTGAAGGGATTGGAAGCATGAAAAGACTTGAAGCAACCTGGGAAGACTTCAAATATCTTGAAAGGACTGGAAGCGACTTGAAAACACTTAAAATGTCCTAAAGCAACTTGAGGAAACTTGAAACGAAATGAAGGAACTTGGAATATTTTAAAACTACATACTTGAAAGACTTGAAACGACATGAAATGTTTCGAAAGGACTTGAGGCGACTTGAAATGTTTGAAGAAATACTTGAAGAGTTTTGGAGCGATCTGGAAAGATTTCAAATAATATCTCAAAAGGACTGGAAGCCATTTGAAAAGACTTGAAATACCTTAAAGCGACTTGAGAGAATTGTAGCAAATTGAAAAGACTTGAGAAGTTTTGAAAGGACTTGAGGTGACTTGAAATGTTTTGAAGGAAATTGAAGCGAGTTGAAAAGTCTTGAAACGACTTGAAGAGAGATGAAGCGACTTTGAGAAACTTGAAACGACTGGAAAGCACTTGAAATGTTTTGAAACGACTGGAAACACTTGAAGCGAATTGAAAAGATTTGAAATATTTTAAAGGAACTTGAGGCCATATGAAATATTTTGAAAGGTCTTGAAGCGGCTTGAAGAAACTTTAAGCGACGTGAAATATGTTAAAAAACTTGAAGCGACTTGAAAAGATTTAGAGCGGATTGAAACGACATAAAATGTTTTGGAGAGACTTGGGGCGACTTGAAAAGTCTTGAAGAATCTTAAAGCGACCTGGGGAGACTTCAAATATTTTGAAGGGACTGGAAGAAGCCACTTGAAATACCTTGAAGCGACTTGAAAGAGTTGAAGCGAATTGAAAAGACTTGAGAAGTTTTGAAAAGACTTGTGAGTGAGTTGAAATGTTTTGAAGGGAATGGAAGCGAGTTGAAAAGTCTTGAAATATCTTGAAGAGTCTTGAGACGACTTGAAGAGAGCTGAAGGGACTTTGAGAAACTTGAAACGACTGGAAAGGACTTGAAATGTTTTTGAAACGACTGGAAACACTTGAAGCGAATTGAAGAGATTTGAAATATTTTAAAGGAACTTGAGGCGATATGAAATATTTTGAAAGGTCTTGAAGCGACTTGAAGAAACTTGAAGCGATTTAAAAGGACTTGAAATAGCTTGAAGCGACGTGAAATATGTTAAAAGACTTGAAGCGAGTTGAAAAGATTTAGGGCGAATTGAAACGACATGAAATGTTTTGGAGAGACTTGAAGCGACTTGAAAAGTTTTGAAAGGAATTGAAGAGACTTGAAAAGTCTTAAAGAATCTTAAAGCAACCTGGGAAGACTTCAAATATTTTGAAGGGACTGGAAGAAGTCACTTGAAAAGAGTTGAAATACCTTGAAGCAACTTGAAAGAGTTGAAGCAAATTGAAAAGACTTGAGAAGTTTTGAAAGGACTTTTGAGGTGACTTGAAATGTTTTGAAGAAAATTGAAGCGAGTTGAAAAGTCTTGAAATGTCTTGAAGAGTCTTAAAACGACTTGAAGAAAGCTGAAGCGACTTTGAGAAACTTGAAACGACTGGAAATGACTTGAAATGTTTTGAAACGACTGGAAACACTTGAAGCGAATTGAAAAGATTTAAAATATTTTAAAGGAACTTGAGGCGATATGAAATATTTTGAAAGGTATTGAAGCGACTTGAAGAAACCTGAAGCGATTTAAAAGGAATTGAAATATCTTGAAGCGACGTGAAATATGTTAAAAGGACTTGAAGCGACTTGAAAAGATTTAGAGCGAATTGAAACGACATGAAATGTTTTGAAGGGACTTGAGGCAACTTGAAATGTTTAAAAAAATACTTGAAGAGTCTTGGAGGGATCTGGGAAGATTTAAAATAATATCTCAAAGGGACTGGAAGCCATTTGAAAAGACTTGAAATACCTTAAAGCGACTTGGGAAAATTGAAGCAAATTGAAAAGACTTGAAAAGTTTTGAAAGGACTTGAGGTGACTTGAAATGTTTTGAAGGAAATTGAAGCGAGTTGAAAAGTTTTGAAACGACTTGAAGAGAGATGAAGCGACTTTGAGAAACTTGAAACGACTGGAAAGGACTTGAAATGTTTTGAAACGACTGGAAACACTTGAAGCGAATTGAAAAGATTTGAAATATTTTAAAGAAACTTGAGGCGACATGAAATATTTTGAAAGGTCTTGAAGCGACTTGAAGAAACCTGAAGCGATTTAAAAGGACTTGAAATATCTTGAAGCGACGTGAAATATGTTAAAAGGACTTGAAGCGATTTGAAAAGAATTAGAGCGAATTGAAACGACATGAAATGTTTTGTAGAGACTTGGGGCGACTTGAAAATTTTTGAAAGGAATTGAAGAAGCTTGAAAAGTCTTGAAGAATCCTAAAGCGACCTGGGAAGACTTCAAATATTTTGAAGGGACTGGAAGAAGCCACTTGAAAAGACTTGAAACACCTTGAAGCGACTTGAAAGAGTTGAAGCGAATTGAAAAAACTTGAGAAGTTTTGAAAGGACTTTTGAGGTGACTTGAAATGTTTTGAAGAGAACTGAAGCGAGTTGAAAAGTCTTGAAATGTCTTGAAGAGTCTTGAAACGACTTGAAGAGAGCTGAAGCGACTTTGAGAAACTTGAAACGACTGGAAAGGACTTGAAATGTTTTGAAACGACTGGAAACACTTGAAGCAAATTTAAAAGATTTGAAATATTTTAAAGGAACTTGAGGCGATATGAAATATTTTGAAAGGTCTTGAAGCGACTTGGAGAAACTTGAAGCGATTTAAAAAGACTTGAAATATCTTGAATCGACGTGAAATGTGTTAAAAGGACTTGAAGCGACTTGAAAAGATTTAAAGCGAATTGAAACGACATGAAATGTTTTGGAGAGACTTGGGGCGACTTAAAAAGTTCTGAAAGAAATTGAAGAGACTTGAAAAGTTTTGAAGGATCTTAAAGCGACCTGGGAAAACTTAAAATATTTTAAAGGGACTGGAAGAAGATGTGTAACATCTATAGCGGCCTCATGGAAGCGTCCATTAATTACGTGAGTCGATTTTGGCGATTTTTCGACCCCCTCCCCCCTTAGTGAGATGTCTTGAGATTTGGATGGACCACCTTCCTTCCCCCCTAATCTCACGTCTTTCAAGTCGTTTCAAAACATTTCAAGTTCTTTCCAGTCGTTTGAAGTTTTTTCAAGCCACTTAATCTCTCTTCAAGTCGCTAAAGGACATTTCAAGTCTTTTCGAGTAGCTTCCCGTCCCTTCAGAATATTTGAAGTCTTTCCAGGTCGCTTCAAGACTCTTCAAGACATTTCAAGACTTTGTAAGTCGCTTCAATTATTTTCAAAACATTTTAAGTCACCTCAAGTCCCTTCTAAACGTCTCAAGTTTTTTCAATTCGCTTCAAGTCGTTTCAAGACGTTTCAAATCCTTTCAAGTCGCTTCCAATCCTTTCAAGATATTATTTGAAGTGTTCCCAGATCGCTCTAAGACTCTTCAAGTATTTTCCAGACATTTGAAGTCGCTTCCAATCCCTTCAAGATATATCAAATCTTTCCAGGTCTCTTCAAGACTCTTCAAGACATTTAAAGTCTTTTTAAGTCGCTTCAATTCCATCCAAAACATTTCAAATCTTCCAAGGTCGCTTAAACACTGCAAATATTTTCAAGTCGCTTCCAGTCCCTTCAAAATATTTGAAGTCTTCCCAGGTCGCCTTAAGATTCTTCAAGACTTTTTAAGTCTCTTAAATTCCTTTCAAAACTTTTCAAGTCGCCCCAAGTCTATTTGAAAAGACTTGAAATACCTTAAAGCGACTTGAGAAAATTGAAGCGAATTGAAAAGACTTGAGAAGTTTTGAAAGGACTTGAGGTGACTTGAAATGTTTTGAAGGAAATTGAAGCGATTTGAAAAGTCTTGAAGAGTCTTGAAACAACTTGAATAGAGATGAAGCGACTTTGAAAAACTTGAAGCGACTGGGAAGGACTTGAAATGTTTTGAAACGACTGGAAAAACTTGAAGCGAATTGAAAAGATTTGAAATATTTTAAAGGAACTTGAGGCGATATGAAATATTTTGAAAGGTGTTGAAGCGACTTGAAGAAACTTGAAGCGATTTAAAAGGACGTGAAATATGTTGAAGCGACGTGAAATATGTTAAAAGGACTTAAATTTAGAGCGAATTGAAACGACATTAAATGTTTTGGAGAGACTTGGGGCGACTTGAAAAGTTTTGAAAGGAATTTAAGAGACTTAAAAAGTCTTGAAGAATCTTAAGGCGACCTGGGAAGACTTCAAATATTTTGAAGGGACTGGAAGCGACTTGAAAATATTTGCAGTGTTTAAGCGACCTTGGAAGATTTGAAATGTTTTGGATGGAATTGAAGCGACTTAAAAAGACTTTAAATGTCTTGAAGAGTCTTGAAGAGACCTGGAAAGATTTGATATATCTTGAAGGGATTGGAAGCGACTTCAAATGTCTGGAAAATACTTGAAGAGTCTTAGAGCGATCTGGGAACACTTCAAATAATATCTTGAAAGGATTGGAAGCGACTTGAAAGGATTTGAAACGTCTTGAAACGACTTGAAGCGAATTGAAAAAACTTGAGACGTTTAGAAGGGACTTGAGGTGACTTAAAATGTTTTGAAAATAATTGAAGCGACTTACAAAGTCTTGAAATGTCTTGAAGAGTCTTGAAGCGACCTGGAAAGACTTCAAATATTCTGAAGGGACGGGAAGCTACTCGAAAAGACTTGAAATGTCCTTTAGCGACTTGAAGAGAGATTAAGTGGCTTGAAAAAACTTCAAACGACTGGAAAGAACTTGAAATGTTTTGAAACGACTTGAAAGACGTGAGATTAGGGGGGAAGGAAGGTGGTCCATCCAAATCTCAAGACATCTCACTAAGGGGGGAGGGGGTCGAAAAATCGCCAAAATCGACTCACGTAATTAATGGACGCTTCCATGAGGCCGCTATAGATGTTACACATCAAAAAACAGATACGAGGTTGACGTCAAATCAAAAATAATCCGACAGAAAGCGTGTGTGCACACCATTTAAAACTCGGCAGGATTAGAAGCATAAGAAATTGTTCTTCCTATCGTGACGGATGTCTAACACTTTAATATTGTAACATGATAGCTTTCTCATCTGACCGCAGCACGGTAGGTATAAAAAAGCCGCAGTTATTAAGCTCATTATAATAGTAAATCAATGTCTAGAACGACTATTTACAACGTGTCTGGACGGGAAGGAAAAGCTATATAATACGAATACATTGTCCAAATATGTATGAATGGTTACATCAATTTGTCAACATTTAAGGTAATGTCAGCGCAATCGATATTGTAGGGAAAACGTCGATGTGTAGAAAATGTTATAGGAGTTACGGTATCGTACGGTGGCAGATTTATTGAGAGCGGAAGGTTTGCAAGTAATTTTGCGCCTGACGGAAAAATATATAGCACCTTAAAAATGTGAACATTCGAATGATTCAGTGTGGACAGATCTTTAGAATTTCAAACTATTACCTTCACAGAAAAAGTCTTTGACACACACTTTTCATCTATACGGACATGCGGGACCTGTAATGTGAATATTGACAGGAATAAATAAATACAAAATGTAATTTTTAGAGGACGATAATTTATAGTTTTTACATTTTGCTTAATACAAAATAAAGAACCTGTCAAATGATCAGGTCTGGCTGATATTACTACAACCGGCGTTGGAATACATTATGGAAAGAAAACTGGAAGAGAAGTATGTAATAAATATGAAGGAAGTCATCATAATACGACAAAAAAATCTAGTAAAGTCAAACCAGATAATTGTAAAGAGAAACTCAAAGCAATGAAAAATAATAACAAGTTCAAGAAAAACTTACCAAAATGGAGGTTTACATACTTTAGAAGCTAGTAATATATTTCCTTTTTTTAATTAAAAAAGTCTATATTTTGGAAGTGGTTTATTAAGTTCTCCTCGTATCATTTTGATCGACAAAACCGCGAGACGACAATATTAAGTCGTTAATGATCGTATGTATGTTAGTGTAGCATCTCAATGTTATAAATCATATCGTGCCGAACCAACCAACCAACCAAGAAAGTTAGTTCACGGGCAAGGTCCAGCACGTATGTAGCCTGGGGGCACTTGGGAACTGCTTTGCTCAAGACAGATCGGTTATTAAGAAGTCTCGCACGGTACAGCGTTGGCGGTGTGTTATTAATGGCTATTAGAGCTCTCGGTTTCCTCTGCCTCTCGCCGCAACTCATCCCGAACTGACTAGGATACAAGAGTTGAAATGTAAAATCAAGTACCAGCTCGTAATGTGTTATAAGCGTTGATATGGTTATTGCTGGTAATTTATAAATTATAGATAGCGTATGCAGTTATTGCAACGTATAGTGGTTTTTGTTGAAACGTTTACATGTTCTTAGGGCTATAACGTTCATCTTTATTTACAGATGCTGCTTGCTTTTTAGCCGATGAATTTTTATGGAGATCCACAAACATTGCCACGCAACTTTTTAATAAGCGACTCGACCGTGGAGAATCAGAGTGCGCCAGCCGGATGGAAAAGTTACAAGAAAAAACACGGACATTTTTATTAAACCAATATCTTTTTCTCGTGTTTGATCTAGATGAAGTTGTTGAAGGATATTCTTCGCTGGTGCGTGTAAGTGAATCAGTCGGTACTTGGAATCCACACCGTGTTATTAGTTTATTTTTGACTTCCACAAAGATTTCGCCGATGAAAAAATATATGTTTCCTTTTAAATTCCTATTTGGACTTTCTGTTGATTTTTGTATCTTCTGGTTGATTTATATAAAACTTTAGTTTCTCTTCAGATGAATTTCTGCGACGCCTAAATTTTACTAAAAATTTTTGGGTTTTATCTAGAGGTTCCCTTTAACAGTTTCCTGGTAAAATCCACTTGAGTCACCGTCGGACACTAGAGGCAGGCAGGCATCTTATACCCGTATTCACAAACAATTTTTTTCCGTTATTCCTGAAAGCTCATACCTACCCTTTTAATTCTTTGTCAATGACAAGTTTCCACACCAAAAAGCTACACTTAAAAAATGTATAATCCTCAACCACTATCAGCTTACTTTTTTGAACTACTAAAAGGTTTAGAGATTCCGTGGGACTTAGTAATTATGCCATTGTATGCAGTCCTCGCTTTCGAACATTCCGTCCACTCCCATCCGTATTGTGTATTATTCTGTTTGTTTAATGGGGGTTGGAATACTCTGAAAACCACCCACCAATAAATATGCGCAGGATAGATTAAGAGGGTTGGAACTGTCATTTTTCACACTTTAGTTGATGTCAGGGGCGTGGTGGTGCTGAAAATAGAATTTTTCTCTAATATTGTCTTTGGAATACAAAAAGATGGCAAAGTGACATATTACCGTTAAAATTTTAACTTTCCACCTACTGCCCAATTTGACAAGGCAAATGATGAGAGACCGGAATGACTCAATGTGTTGTTTTCATAGTATTCCAGCTCTAATAATAATAAATAGCAAGTAGCAAGTGTTAAGGTTAGAGGGTATTTTAATGAACACATAATACAAGTTTTTTTTTTACTTTTTATTTTCTCATTTTAACAAATTAAAATTTATAAAATATTTTTTCGTTGACCCATTATATGGTTAATATATTAACTCATTAATGCACGATTTTACATTAATGCATGATTTTTCGTTAATCCCAGCAGCCAAGTTTATTTATTTCATTTATATTATAAATATTTATTTAAAATTAAAATTTAAATATATCTATGTCGAACTCCACAAACTTTAATAACTGAAGGATTACTAATGGTACATGTTTCGGCAGAATACTTCTGCCATCATCAGCCCTAATTTAACAAGAGATTAATGATACAATTGATGAATTACAAGAGGGGTTCTTACCTTAAAGAATATAAAAAATTATGACATTGACGTAATTTTGAATTAAATTTGACGTTTTCAAAGGGTTACATGATTTTTAAAAGATTTCGTAAAAACAACATTTTATAAATGTAAAAATTAAAAATGGATCAAAGAGAATCTGGTAAGTTTGATTGAGTGAAAAATTAAAATAGTGAATTAATAATGGGATTATTGAAGTTATTCTGTTCATTTAAACAAGATCTGTTTTCCAGTTTCAAGGCTTTCCTTATTTCCAAAGTCTCGAGAAAATCTAATTTCCGGCCTTTATTGCATTTATGAATCAATTTGGAATTTGATGGTGAAAAACTATGTTTCGTTATTAATATATGATTGGCGAAAGAAGAAGGTGTTGATGGTGGAGGATCAAGATCTGTGTTGTTATAGATGTGCCTGAAATGTTCTTTAATACGGTCTGATATTTTGCGACCTGTCTGACCTATGTAGAATGACTCACAAGTAGAGCAGCTTAATTTGTATACACCTGATGATGATTTGTAATCTAATGGATCTTTATTTTTAATAAAAAATCTGGATAAGTTGTTATCTGTTTTAAATGAAACTTTAAAACCGTTTTTCTTAAGTATTTTAGAACATTTCTCTGAGACGACGCCAAAATATGTTAATGAATTTGAAAAGGAAATTGTTTCTGAAGGATTTTTAACCAAGTAGTGTGTGTATTTGAATTTGTTACAGTATCTATAGTATAATTTATTTATAGTTTTTAAAGAATATCCATTATTTGAAGCGATTTGTTTAATGTTATTAAGTTCTGTTTGAAAAGATGAATCTGATAGTGGTATAGAAAATAATCGGTGGAAAAAGGAATGAAAAGCTGCAAATTTATGGGAAACAGGGTGACAAGAGTCAAAAGGTATTACGCAATCTGTGATACTAGGTTTTCTATAAATGTCAAATTCAAAAGTATTATTATTTCTAGTGATTAACAAGTCTAAAAAGTGGAGTTCGACATAGATATATTTAAATTTTAATTTAAATTTACTCCACTTGGATTTAAGGACATTCTTCTTGTTTATAAATATTTATTTAGTTTTTTTTTCCAATTTTAGCATAGTTATAATAAAAGAAAGTGAATGAAATATGTTGTGGAAAATATTTGAAGTATATATTTGAGTAATATGTATGTTATATATAGCATTACATACTTATATTTTATTGGAAACATTTGCTTCATCTTTTTTTTTCTATGCTGGAAAAAATATTTTGCTTTGTATATTTTTATTCTCTGTATTATGTATATGGAAAAACCTGGAAATTTAAAAATTTGAAAAAAAATAGATCCCATTATCGGTCCAGGCCTAAAAGTTGCGGACTGAGTGACAGTTTTTTAGAAAAAAATTTCAAGAAAATTGATCAGTACGCGTTTTTTGGAAATCAACATTTTATATTAAAATCTTGAAAATCTTATAGAAATACGGTTTAATAATAAATTTAAAAAAAAGAACGTCCGAATCGGCCGATTTTTCACAAAGTTATGGGCATTTAAAAAAAATACCTTCTTTTTTGAAGAATCGGTATCTCGGAAACGACTACAAAAAAATTGAAAAAAATCAGGGAGGCCTCTCTGAACCGATACTACAACATAAAAAAAATCAAAAAAATCGGAGACGCAAAAGCCAAATGGTGTCCGATTTGGCGTGGAATGTCCCATATATATATATTTATTTGAGAAAAAAAACTTTTTTTTTATAAATTTGGTGCTGTAAACGGTTAAAACGAAAAAAATAATTTCCCTAGACTTTATTGCATAAAATCAGCTGGGTATAATATCAAGTAGATAATTATAAGTACAGTGTAAACTCTATATAGCAAATTCCTTTATAACGAAAAAATCCTTAAAACGTAGAAATTGCTAAAGTCTATGTGATTTATATTGTTATTATATTGTTTTCTTTTGCTCTCTGTATAACGAAAACGTTTTATAAAGTAAAAAACACCCGGTCCTTTCAATTTCGCTATAAAGAGTTTACACTGTATATATCTTTTATTTTTTAAACAGCGACTACCATTTTTTTAAATATTTCATGATTGATAATAAATTAATTAGAATACCTAAAATAACGATTTATGATATCCTATATCATATATCATTGAAATGAAACTGAACTGAACCGAAAAGTTAAAAGTTCAAAATTATTATTAATTGGGATGATAATTTCTTTAATTTCTACTGCATTAATTGTAACTCAGACAAACAAAACTTCGGGCAAAACGGTTGGCGGCCAGTTAGGGAAACCAAAAAGGGTCATAAACCATTACCTGCCAAGCTTCCAAACTATTACAGATTTTGTGTGATTGTGTTGACTACGACCACGACGTAAGTAGGTAAAAGTTTTAATCTGATGTATAGTTTTATATATATGTACATGGTATGGTAGTTTTGTTGCAGAAAACTAGAAATTGAAAGAAATCAAAGGTGTAAAAGACTACTCTAATAGAAAATTGAAATTTATTTATGGTATGATTTATTTATTAATTTTGAATTGATTCAGGGACCACAAGAATGCCACCAACGAGGAGATGAACAATAAATTCATAGGGTGTACCTGGCATCAGCCAAAGCTCGACAAAAAATTAATAATAATTAATTCTTCATTATAATAATATGATTTCTTTCTGTTTTATTTTTATTATATGTATTTCTAATATTTTCTTTTTTTATATTATTTTTATTTTTAAATTTAATAAAATTATCTAATTATAGAGCACTCTAATTACAGATGTTTATCATTTATTTGATAGTCTTTCTTCAGTTTATATCTCAATAGGTGCTAAAATTATTAATTCGTTTTTGTCTTTTAGAAAACTCAAGGTAATAAGTTGTTTTTAATTTTTGACCAGTTTCATGTTAGACAATCTAAACAGGACCAAGCATGATGCGTTTTGAATAAATTATTTCAGCCGCTGCCAAGAAATCTTTTTATTTCATCTAGGCAAATTGAATTCATCTGAATGACATTACTGAATACATTACTTTTTGTTAAAGAGAAAATATTTCAAATTTATATTTTATCTACATTTGAATAAAATATAAACAATATATTATTCAAAAACGTCACTAAAAATAATTATCCAATATATTTTTTGAAATCTATTTAAAATATTTGTGGCTACTACGAACGCACGATTTTGCAATAATTAATTCATATTGAAAAAACTTTTCCTTTTACGGTATTCGAACCCACACCGCGCCGATTTTGAATCGGCGCCTCTGACCGCGCACCCATTTGCGTGTTTTGTATGCAATTGCGCTACATATCTTTGTCGCTACACATGATTGCCGACTTCTCGCAGACAACAAACTCAAACATGCATTGTTTGCACTTTCCAGCACTGCAGACGGTAATAATTTAGGATTTTCTAGATCCACTTATAAACTTACACAAATTAACACTTTTATTACAATGGCGAACTGTTGATTATATGGCGACTTCATTTGTTTTCAGAGACTTACTATGTTTATGTTTAGTGACAATTATTTCATGAACTGAAAATTCAGAAGCGGATTAATTTGTCCCCAGATTAAAAAAGTTTCGGTCAATGAAAAAATATTGTAATCAACGGTACGTCGCTCGTGCTTTATTAAACAGCTTCGATTATTATTAATCGCTCTCATTAACACACTTGCTTATTAAATAATTATTAAAACCGCATTTCTTTTTAAATTAATCCATATTAGGCAATTTTTAAGAAGATTTTAAAGGTTACAAACTTTTAGGCTTTTTAAAAATCCAATTTTATTGCATAGGACGTATATGTGATCATTTAGTATCTTCGCATTGGCCGTAAGGCTAGTTTCAGACGGGGATACTGTGCGTCGGAGACTGATGGTATTCCAAATAAAAAGTCGCCCGTGTGAACTGAGTGAATCATAGAATGCGCATATAAAAGAAAGCACAAACTTAGTAGATATTCTTAAAACTACAAAAGAGAATAAGAATTCTTTACAATAAGTTTGCATAAATTCAACAATAATTGGTAAGTCTTACCTATATGGAAAAAGAAGAATAAAAATAGAAAAATATTCACACCCTCGTAAAAAATAAACAATACAATATATTAATTTGTTAACTCATTTCAAGACTATTATTCCACTAGATTTATCTCCTCCGCCGTTCCTCAACCATTGACACAGCTATCAGTACCGTAAATACCACAACGCGCTCAAAAATACTAATCATCGTCCTTGCACAGTGCAACATTCTTCTGGGCTTAATTAACTTGGGCTAATAGGAAATAGTTAGCAAATCATATCTAATTTACAGCGACAGCTCTTGCTTTATGGAGATTAGACCCCGTCCAGTCGCTGCGAGTGTGGAATTGTTGCGGTTGAAAGAAGTGCCCAGGTGTCCCTCCGACGTATTAAAATATGCAGAAATCATCGTCAAAGTGTATCCTTTGTTTTTTGCAAAGTCGGTCGGAACACCAACGTTGATAATTGGCTGCCGCGGGATACATCGACACCTGTGCGACCTTCATTTGTTTGTATACATGGCGAACGAGAAAAGGGACAGAGGAATTTCCTGGGCTGATTCGGGAAAGGAAGAAAAAATTGCTTAATTTTAGTAAATTATATTGCTTTCAAACATGTTTATAAACGGCTATCTAGCAGACGCCACCTCTCATTAAAATTATAGATCGAGCAGGTAGGAGCAAATAGTACATATCCCTATATTTGTTGCAAGCTATAGACTAAACACAGATTTTCAAATTGGGCCAAGATCACACCACTTTCCATTATTTCTTTGTTCCTTGATGCGTTTGTGGACCTTCCTAGATCTCGAAGATCCATCGTTGCCTCATTGTAGAACATACTTTAAAATATGTAGGTGGCCTGATATTAAAAAATGTTAGGCAATTATTGACCTCCGTAGCCCTGTATAAGTACGTGAAACTCTATCATGTTTGCTGGATCTATGCATTTATTTTCCGCCGCCATATTGCCTACCAAAAGCCGTCATTTGTTTTGGGCTGCTTATCTTTTACGTTTACTTTTAATCTCTTGGTCAGTTTCTTGTCTTCTTGTCGTACTTTACGTGTATATTTCTTTGTTTTTTCTTTAAATGAATTTTCATTTTCTGTTTTATTTGTACTAACATGCTTTTTAAGTTTTTTTTCAGTTTTCTGGATATTTCTTTGGTTCTTAAAAGTGTCTCTTCTTTCAGTCTCTCTTTCATTTTAGTTTTATTTGTAGAATAATAATAATGGTTGAACCTGTGACGATTATTTTTAACGCCAGGAAATTAATATTTGAATGTGAAATTACAATTTTCAGCAATTACTTTTAAGTACGATATAACCAGTCGCTATTATTGTTTAGCAAAAAGCTAACTTCGGAGTAAAGAAAAATGTAAGGCAATAAATGTCGTTCCAATCTGGTTCATTAGTAGGTACTTTTTCCTGATGCATTTTCTTATTTGCTAGTATTTATTTGTTTTGAATCCTTGTTCTTATGGTTTAAGTAAATATGTAGTTTTTAGTAGTTTGATAGTCGTAAAAGTGGGCGTGCAAATCGGAAGTACAAGGTGTTACAAAATGGTTTTCATCTAGTTGCCTGTGCATTTTCCAGTAAATGTCGCTTTACGAAAATATTATAGTTTTTATATATTCTCAAAAATCAAGACACTTACCGCGGCTGCAGGCACCATACTTACCCTCCAATTGATCCTTGTTAAAGGGTTTAGAGTGTTATTGATTGTTATTATTGAGAATTAGCAAATGCGAAAGGAATAGAGAGCGACACAGAACACCTTGTACAGTCAATTCGTGAAATAAAATTGCATACGATACACTGTCAAAATACGGTGGTAATGAAATAATCCGAGATGCTTCCTTAATCCGGATTGAAAATTTTATGTATTTTAGAATTCGAATTTAAGAAAACAATGAGGACTATTCACTTGTCTCGACGCCTTCTAGAAGCAAATTTTGTTGCGTCCAATGAAATGTTTGGGGATAAATGTTGTGCCAAAATAAATTGACTGTCATCTGTCAAAAATTTTATATTACGTGTACAAATTCGGTTAATAATAAACAAGATGCAGCGTCAAAGGTTTGTCAGTGACTTTGTATAAAAAAATATTAATAATATAATGCAATATCAAATAACTATGAAATGTGAAATTTATGTAACTTCAAACATGACATGAAAAGTCTGGCCTGTGGGGCCTTTTTATACTCATTTTAGTTTCTTTGGTCTTTTTAGTTTTTGTTGCCTCTTTTATATTTGTTGATAAAAGATTTATCTCTTTTGTTTCTTTAGTTTGTTCTTCTAGTCGCTTTAGTTGACGTTTTTAATATCTTTAGAATCATGACCTAAGTGCTCCCTTTGGTCCCGTTGATGGTTTTCGTAGCTTTTATGGTCTCTTTAATGTGTTTTCCTGTTATACCCAATCCGCTGAAAATGGAGAGCTATCACGTGAAAGCGGCGTGCTGTAGGTGTGGTTAAATCATCGCAAACCGAAATTGACCGAAACCACGTTTACAATCAGTTATACTTGCGCGCGGATCTAAACGTTAAATCTAGGTTTGTCATGTGATGAATGTAACAAGAACCATAACGAGCAATGGCTGTGTGCTTGTACTTGACACGAAGACCGACTGAATCGTAATGAAGTGGCGTTCACGCGTCTTTACAACTCTCTCTCTTCAGCGGCTCGAGTATTTTGCTCATGGTTGCTCTAGTTGCTTAATACGAGTATATGTGGTCTTCTTATTTTGTGTAATCTTTTTAGATTTTGGATTTATTTGGTCTCTTTTGTTTGGTTTTACTCTATGATCTCCTTGCTCTTCTTGGTATTTTAGTTCTCTAGTCTACTTTGTCTGTTCTGTCTTTATTCTCTCTGGTCACTTTACTCTCTTTGGTTGCTTTAGTCTTTTTAGTTTCTTTCATGTTTTTGGTCTTATTTTTTTGTCTCATTTCTTCTTTTGCCTTTTTTGTCTCTTTATTTTTTTTACTTCGTGTTTGACCATTTGGTCTCTTTACTATCTGTTACCTTTTTTATCTCACTTATCTCTTTAATTTAGTTTTTTGTCTCTTTAATCCACTTACACGTCTATGGTCTTTTTATTTTTTGCTTAATCGGAGTACTTAGTCCTTATTATTGCTATGGATATTCTGCATTCACTATTTAAGATTTATATCTCGTCCTAATCGCTTTTCTCTCTGCAGTGTTCTCTTTATGTAGTATTTTTTGTTTACGTGGCTTTATTCTCCTCTTATTCTTTTTGGGTGTTGATCTTTTTTCTTAGTTTATGTGCTGTAATCTTTTAAGTTGTTTTTAGTATATTTGGTCTCTTACATCCATTTTATTTCTTTAGTCTATTTGGTTTCCGTTGTTTCTTTGTTGTCGCTCTCGTTATTTTTTTAAAAATTTTTTCTTTGGTGTCTCTTGTCTTTTTTGACTGCCTATGTTGTGTCTTTAATATTTGAAATCACTTTAGTTTCTTTAGTCATTTTAGTCTCTCTTTACTATACAGGGTCTTATGGAAGTCCTAGCAGAAAATTTAACCACAAGTAGAACTCGTCAAAATAAACATTTTTTCTATTTACCACTTTGCTGAAATCCCTTATTTCATCCTCCGCCTATGACTGAGTGAACTTGAACCAAGGCTTGAACGCATCAGAAAGTTTTTGCTGAATGAGGTAAACACCAAACTTTTTGGGACAAAAAATTTGTCGTTGATAGTAAATTTTAGTTATCAGTTGTGTCGCGCCGGCCGCGATATTATGAACTGTGCTCGACTCTTCATCCACGAAAATGTTTTTTTCTATGGTGCAGTTCCTTTGGTGTTATTAGGTAATGCAAATGAAGTTCGTCGCATATAGCTACAAAGATAAAAATGCATGCGAAAACAATGCGAACTGCGCGGAAAACCCTGCATGTTGCAAACCGAAATTATTTCGCAGATAGCCGATATTCTGCCTTGCGAACCGTCGCAACGGTGTGTACAGTTACATTTCCCGCAATGGATTCGCTCCCGATCTCGATCCCGAAGTCGCGCTTTGGTTTGAGCAGGCCTTTATCCCTGATGTAAGTTAGAGACTTTATTATTACATACGAACCTACTTCAATATTATGCATATTATGGTAGGTTAGTACGTTTTTATTTCGATTCGTTTATCGGGTAACGTTTTTGTGAATTCCTCACAATCAATGAAATTAGGACCATAGGCGAGTATTGGATTTAGGGGTTAAACTATTCTTAATTTTAAGGGAGTGTTTGCGAAAAAAATGATAAATTAAAATTTAAATACACATATCTAAGGCGAACTCCACAAACTTTAATGAGCGTAAAATTACAAATGGAACATGTTTCGGTAGAACACTACTGCCATCATCACTCCTTAAAGTATAGTAAAAATTATCACGTCAAGAGATATATTAAATTTTAATTTAAATTTACTCCACTTTGATTTATCAACATTCTTCTGGTTTAAAAAAATGATAGATAAAAAAATGTTTACTTTGACGAGTTCTACTTGTGGTTAAATTTTCTGCTAGGACATCCATAACACCCTGTATATGAACTGTTTGTCTCTTTTATTCTTTTGGCCATATTGTTTGTTTTGTCTCTTTGGACTCCTTGGCCATTTGTATCACTTGTCTTTTTGTCCTTTTTGCTCATTTTGGTGCCTTCTAACTTTTTTGCCTCTTTAGTCACTTCACTCTCTTTGGTTCCTCATCTCTTTGATCTCAGTGGTCACTTTCGCCTTTTTCCTTTTTTCGCCTATTGGTATCTATCACTTTGATGTATTTTGTCTCTTTTACTTTTTTTTCTATCTTTTGCATTTTTACTTGTTTATACTCTTTAGTCTTTTTAGTCTGTGTTCTTTTTTTGGTCCTTTCCTTTTTTGTCGTCTTGTCTCTTTATATTGTCTTTTGAGTTTCTTTAGTCACTTTATTCTCTTTAGTCTTTTTGGTGTTTTCTATCTATTTTGTATTTTCCCCTATGATCACACACTTAGTTTTCTTGATCTTTTTTGGTTTTTCTCTAGTTCTTTATATTGCCATTTTAGTCACTTTATTCTATTTGGTATTAATGATTTCTTGGATCTTATTTAGGTATTAGAGCTTTTTAGTCTATTTAGTCTCTTGAGCCTTTTGGGCTTGTCTCAGTCTTTTTGATCTTTTTGTTTCTTTGGTTTCTTTGATCTCTTTCAGTCTTGTTAGTGCTTGAATTCACTTTGGTCTCTTCAGTTTGTTTAGTCTCTTTAGTAGTAGAACTTTTATTAACAAAATAATGTAATAGGTTAGGCAGATGTTTCCGATTGTTATGGAAGTGATTTTTAAGGTAGAAATTGTTTCTTCAATATCCTTCAATTAAGTAATCAAATTTTTTTGTTTTGTTTTTGATTAATTCATACCGGCTCTAAAAGCTTTGAAGCGGCGAACGGTATAAAAAGGCCTTCCTACCCAAGGGGGCCCCGCCGAACCAAGAGAACCCGGGCCAAACCAAGAGAGCCCAAGAAGGCTCCGCCCAAACAAAGGGGCCAGGGGGGGCCTGCCAAACCAAGAGGGCCCCCGCCCAACCATAAGGCCCAAGGGATCCCTGCCGAAACATGGGAGACCATGGGGGCTCAATGGGCTCCCGTCCAACCAAGGGGCCCCGCCTAACCAAGCGGCAAGAGTATCAACATACAACGGCCTAATAACTACAGTTATATACTATTTCAAATAACTACCAAAATAATTTGTACCATATCGAATAATTTGTACCATAAACCAGAAGAATGTTCTTAAATCCAGGTGGAGTAAATTTAAATTAAAATTTAAATATATCTAAGTCGAACTCCACAAACTTTAACAGCTGTAAAATTACTAATGGAACATGTTTCGGCAGAACACTTCTGCCATCATCAATTGATGAATTACAAGAAAGGTTCTTACCTTAAAGAATATAAAAAAAATTATGACGTTGACGTAATTTTGAATTAAATTTGACGTTTTCAAAGGGTTACATGATTTTTAAAAGATTTCGTAAAAACAACATTTTATAAAATGTAAAAATTAAAAATGGATCAAAGAGAATCTGGTAAGTTTGTTTGATTATTGAAGTTATTCTGTTCATTTAAACAAGATCTGTTTTCCTGTTTCAAGGCTTTCCTTATTTCCAAAGTCTCAAGAAAATCTAATTTCCGGCCTTTATTGCATTTATGAATCAATTTGGAATTTGATGGTGAAAAACTATGTTTCGTTATTAATATATGAGTGGCGAAAGAAGAAGGTGTTGATGGTGGAGGATCAAGATCTGTGTTGTTATAGATGTGCCTGAAATGTTCTTTAATACGGTCTGATATTTTGCGATCTGTCTGACCTATGTAGAATGACTCACAAGAAGAGCAGTTTAATTTGTATACACCTAATGATGATTTGTAATCTAATGGATCTTTATTTTTAATAAAAAATCTAGATAAGTTGTTATCTGTTTTAAATTAAACTTTAAAACCGTTTTTCTTAAGTATTTTAGAACATTTCTCTGAGACGACGCCTGAGTATGTTAATGAATTTGAAAAGGAAATTGTTTCTGAAGGATTTTTAACCAAGTAGTGTGTGTATTTGAATTTGTTATAGTATCTATAGTATAATTTATTTATAGTTTTTAAAGAATATCCATTATTTGAAGAAATTTGTTTAATGTTATTAAGTTCTGTTTGAAAAGATGAATCTGATAGTGGTATAGAAAATAATCGGTGGAAAAAGGAATGAAAAGCTGCAAATTTATGGGAAACAGGGTGACAAGAGTCAAAAGGTATTACGCAATCTGTGATACTAGGTTTTCTATAAATGTCAAATTTAAAAATATTATTATTTCTAGTGATTAACAAGTCTAAAAAGGGGATTTGGGAATTGATTTCAATTTTAACGGTGAATTTAATGGATTGGTTTAAAGAATTTAAGTTGCTGAGTTATTTATTTATTTATTCCCCAGCATCCCACCCAAATCTTGCTTATTGCTGCTCTTCTTGTGAGTCATTCTACATAGGTCAGACAGGTCGCAAAATATCAGACCGTATTAAAGAACATTTCAAGCACATCTATAACAACACAGATCTTGATCCTCCACCATCAACACCTTCTTCTTTCGCCAATCATATATTAATAACGAAACATAGTTTTTCATCATTAAATTCCAAATTGATTCATAAATGCAATATAATAAGGCCGGAAATTAGATTTTCTTGAGACTTTGTAAATAAGGAAAGCCTTAAAACTGGAAAACAGATCTTGTTTAAATGAACAGAATAACTTCAATAATCCCATTATTAATTCACTATTTTAATTTTTCACCACTCAAACAAACTTACCAGATTCTCTTTGATCCATTTTTAATTTTTACATTTTATAAAATGTTGTTTTTACGAAATCTTTTAAAAATCATGTAACCCTTTGAAAACGTCAAATTTAATTCAAAATTACGTCAACGTCATAATTTTTTGTATTCTTTAAGGTAAGAACCCCTCTTGTAATTCATCAATTGTATCATTAATCTCTTGTTAAATTAGGGCTGATGATGGCAGAAGTGTTCTGCCGAAACATGTTCCATTAGTAATTTTACAGTTATTAAAGTTTGTGGAGTTCGACTTAGATATATTTAAATTTTAATGTAGATTCATACTGAAAATAACAGATGGACTAATTTAATGGGTGTTCAGTGCATGGATTGTGTACCAATATGCTTCTGGTATTTTAGGATATAATGTTAATGTTGCTTATTACAAAGGTGAGATGTTATACATCATGTGCTGTAAGGCTCGCTCGTTTTTTATAAATATTTTTTTTTTATCTTTATTTATCAGACTTTAGTAATTCGGATTATTCGATAATTCTGTTAGGGTGAGGATTAATTAATCCGGATTAACGAGTCACCACTGCATATCTAAATATACAGAGTGATTGACAAAACGCTTTGTCGTCGTATATTGTTTTTTTTTAACCCGATTCATACAAATGATACATCATACGAAAAACACCTTTAAAATAAATGTATTTCATATTTATTCTTGCAACCAATTTTTTAAAATAAATAGTGATCAATAGTTTTCATTAGATGTATCGTGAGTGAAGAGTGAAGGGATCTAAATAAAATTAGTAAGTGTAAAATAATATAATTCTCATACTAAGTTGAAGTAAACTCTAATGTTAGTCGATAATACCAAGAAAAGGAATCTACCTAGCCATGAAAAAATAAACAAATGAAACGCACAAGCATAATTTGTCAAATAGTGACATGTATTCTAACCTTACCTTCAAAATTTGAACGAATTGTCATAATTAGTTTCTAATTTATAAAGTGAATTGTGGGCAAAATTTCGGAGTCATTTGGCACAAATTGTGACGGCCGACAAGACTTGGGTGCGCCATTGGGATCCCGAGTCAAAAACTTTTTTTTTTTTATAAAGGTATAAGTTCACTGGAGAAGAAATGGAGCAATGTTGGGAGGGATTATATTGAAAAATAAAATTATCAAAATCGTACGTCTTTTGTTCCATAGCTAGATAGATTTATTTTCTAGTGTCCCTCGTAAATACAGGGCTCATGGACCGTCAATTAAAATAATTATTGTGTTCATTAGATTATCATATTTTCAAAAGTAGGAACACCTATATCATTATGTTAACGTTAAGCAATATTCTTTAGATACTTTTTTAACCAACCAAAATTTAAAATTTTTCTTTACATAAATCATAACACTTACAACACTATAAAACTCAAACTTTCTTCACCTTTCCCACAACCTTAGCAGATCAATTAGCAATACATAACTGGATGACGAGCCCGTACAGTCGCTTCGATTGGAACGAAGAAATCTCTTAACGATACCTATGGCTCTCGATTATGTTCAAATTAGCTGATCAAGAACATCGGAATCTCTACCTGCTCCTAATTAGAGAACGATTAGTTGATATTAGTGAATCCGGGTAACATTTAAAATTCTAAATGAGTCAGATAACACTTTCCGCTTAAGGGGCGCCTGGACAAATCTTTTCTTAGATTAATTTGCATACTCGCAACGCTTAACGCCTCAAATTTAATTGAAAGAATCTTAAATACATGGAAAGTCAATAACAACAGAAGTTTGACGATGAGCTGATGATTGGATGAAACTGCGCTTTAATTGGAGCGATGTGTCGGGAATTGTCCAAAGCTGATTTATTGAAGTACTCTTGATAAGCATTCCAGCATTTCGCTGATTTTGTTCTCGGAATGAGAGTAGATTAGAGTTTGAACAAGGATATTGCAATGAGTCGACGTAATTAACTGAAATTGTGATTACTGACGGTAATGGAGGAATTTGAAAGCTTAATTGATGTGGGGATGCAACAAGGATACATTTAATTGGAAAAACAATCTCTTGAAATAATGAGAGATAGGTCAATTTAGCACTAAAATAAAACTCACAAAAACCGAAATGTAAAGAGATAGCAGATCTGTTCATTAAAGCATAGCAGCTGTTTTTTATGCGCTATAATTCATCCAGTTTATTTTAACACAGGTCTATTTTAATTTAAGCTTACCGATAGGCGAAGTTTTTTTTGTAGACTTTTTTTTTGTTTTAATATTTCTGTAAAATTTTTAGGAACAAAACTTTTTGAAATATATTCCTTATAGTAACGAATTAACTAAAGAATTGCATTTTTGCTTGTAAAGGGATTTCCTATATCAAGATCGGATACCGTTTGTTCTAAAGGTTGCCACACACTAATTTGGTTATCAGCGGCCCGGCCGGAATTTTTGCCGATGACATCATACACATGTGGTACCATGAAACAGCGGAAAACTAGTACCGGGATCGTCGTCGTGGATACTTTCCTGGAGTCCTTCTCTGTTGTGCTCCTGGGCTCTGTTGTGCTGTCCGGGTGGGTTTCGGGTCTTTCGGGTTTGCTAAAGTGGCTGTTTCCATCTTGGGGGGCTTTCCTGGTGGCTGTATCGAAACCTGTGGACACTCGAAGAGGTTAATTAGAGCATATCTGTGAGTGGTGTTTTTTTCTTGAAAAGTTCGACAGGACAGTAAGAGAAGGAAGAGAAGAGTGTTGGAAGTGAAAGCGGTAGAAAGATAGTTGATAAGTTTCGGTGAGATAGGTAAGCGTAAGGTGTGTGAGAAGTGAGTTTGAAATAAAATGGAGAGACAGAGAGGAATCTCGTCGACGATTGCCAGGAGAGTTGCTGAGATTTCAAGGTAGGCAGATTTTAGGATGGCCGTGGGAATGTGTTCTTGAATGTGTTCTTGCTTATGCTTAAGAATTTTTGAAATATTTGTTCGTTTTGTCTATTTTGTGGTTTGTGTGTTATCTGTAATGTGCTGTTTACAATTTTTTATTTTTTTTTTTGCTTTGGATAGTTCTATTTAATGATTTATTTTTTTTGGAGGAGTTGTAATATGGGTTCTATGGGAGTTGTCTTGGTGGTTTCGTGGACAGTGATGGATGGGAATCTGGGATCAAGGTTGAAGAGTCTTCTTAGCATGCGAGGGTCGCAAGCTGCTATTCATCTGTCCATGTGCGAGTGTGGGGCAAACACTTTTTGAGCGATAAGGCGTAGTTGGAGGTGAAGTTGATACAGAGGTATCGCACTGTTTCCGTTTTGGGTGTGCTTTGTTGGTGGTAGTGAGTATTGCAGATTTGGAATTGGAATTTTGTTGGGTTGGGTTTTATTCTCCATTCATTCTTCCAAGTCTCCATTCTCGTCAGTTTTGATGGGTTGTTTTGGACTGCTCTCTCCGGGTTTTTCTCTCTACTCTATAGGGGCAAACATACTTGTTCTTGTGGAGTCCTGGCGTCCGTAAAAGGAAAGCCTCTGAAATATAAAATATATAGCGTGGGAGAAATCCTCTTGGGACTCTGGCTAGGATGTTTATTTGGTTGGAATTTTAATTTTTAATTTTGAGTCTGCATGTTTGGTTTGTCAGGAATGAGTCGATGAGGAGGATGGTTTAGCCTGAGGTTGATCAATTTTTGTACTAGTCCGTCGTGTCAAATGCACGTGCAGGAAAACCGCGTCGTGTCCCATAAAGCTACAAAACTATAAAAACCTTGTCTTGTTATATTCTTCACAAATAAGAAATTCTATTGTATTTTTTGTTCTCACAAACCGACGAAATTATGTTAAACCGACTTGTAAAAAATCGGCCAAGTGCGAGTCGGACTCGCACATGAAGGGTTCGGTACCACCGTACAATATTTAACACTACATAATTACTTTTTAAAAATACGTTAGTAAAAAAAAACGAAAAAAAAACAGGTTTCTTGTATGGGAACCCGTTTAATTTTTAATTTATTTATTTCTGAAATGAATCGAATGAACGAAACCGATATGGCCATATTTTATATAAACGTCTTCATGTATGACTCATACATCGTATTACCTGCGGAAAACAATTACATGTAATTAGAGAATTTTGATGTTCAAAGCCCACTGGATGTATGAATCATTTATGAAGACCCTGTATAAATCTCATCAAATCTAACGACGTCTACGCCCGTCTCACGTCAATTTTTTGAGTGAAAATTTATTAAATGTTTAAAATTTGAGAGGGTGCAAAATGTAAAAAAGTGTCTCACGTAATTAATGGATGTTTCTCTCGCCACATTTTTCACTGTGTCATTGTTATATGAGGTATTCAGATTAGCTTCCGTTTAATCGTTTCATATGTATTTGTTCCAGTCTTCATTTCTACTTCAGTGTATGGAGTTTTGAGATCTTCATCATGTTGATGCATGACGAGATCTACGAGCTGGTACTTGATTGATAGCAAGCTTATTAGTTTGCTCACGTCGTTTCTTATAGAGGTTTCAAATTTAAAATTTCAAATTTATAGGTAATCGTAAATTAGTAGAGAGAAAGCATGCTGCTACTTAGAACAAAATTACGAGAGAAGCGATTATCTTTAGGGACAGCGTCTTTAAAAAGTAAGTTAAAGTAGTTTCATTCGGTGTAATTTCAACTTTCGTTTCTGCAGTGTTTACGGGTTTTCTGACAAACTATTTCTAAAAACTTCGACACCGCTGCTCTTTAGAGTTATTAGTTTTATATTATTGTAACATAGAACATAAATCCGAAAATAAAAGAATAAAAAATAAAAAAAAAATATAATAAAAATTATATACAGAAATTATTAAAGAAAACTAATAAACAAATATGGAGTAAAATAAATAAAACCACAGTTTCTTAGCCAAGCTATTTAATAATAATGCGAGGCCAAGCAAGACTTCTCAACCACATACTACTTTTCAAATGATAATCATGATAATGCGAATTTGAGGTTATGTAGTTTTTGGGACTGATATTTTTCAGTCAGAGACCGGATTTTCATGCAAATTACACAATGCATTTTGTAATAGTTTAACACTTCGTTCTATGTTTTTTTTACATTTTTTAATTATTATTAATGTCAACTGTTTACAACTGGTGCAATTTGTAAAAATAAAACGGCGCTGTTGTTAAGTAGGTATAGATAAAATAATAAACGATATGCACGATTGCATGATGAATAATGAAATGATTAATAACTTCTAGGAAAGAAAAACAATTTCACACATCCTCTACAAACTATATAATCGTACATTATACAGCTAAACAGTGAAAAAATGTATTTTTTTAATAATATGTACCTATATAATATATTATACAAAATATAATTACAAGACAAATAAATAATTTTTGTATTCATTTTGTGAAATACATAATGCAGAAAGTGGTATATGCGTGATTCTATTCTAAACTGTTACTTTTTTGATTAAAAATTATGCGATTCTATAATTGATTTTTTTTACTTTTTTTTAAAATCAAAGTTCGAAAGGATTTTGCTACAACTTTAAAATATCGAAGATGGGAGTGATTCCGAAACATGTTCCTATTGTAATTTACCTTAATTAATGTTTGTGGAGCTTCACTAGAATATATTTAAATTTGAATTTAAATTTAATTACTCCACTTTGAGTCATCGACATTCTTCCCGTTTTTAAAATATCGAAAATGAGAATCAAATTTCAAATTTTTCTTGCCACGGTACTGACATTTTAAATTTAATTAGCAACTGTAATTATTTGGTTATGAATTCCAATTACAATATTATTTAGTCTTCAAAGCACAATGCACACAACGCCATCTACTAGCATTACCGGAACCAGCATTCAACGCCATAAAAAATTTTTTCGTAATTTTTTCAATGTTTTAATAGTTATTCGCCCCCGAAAAAAGTCAGTCAATCCGTTCTCGAGATTTCATCAAAAAAATTTTGTGTGGAGTCCACGCGCAACCGAAGTGAAACTTTGGAGTTTACTCCTCAAAAATCGATTATCATTTTTAAAGCCCGGTACGACAAATTTTGGTGGCCGGCGTTATTTGTTATTGTTGCCTTGTACCAAGGGGGCTTTTGTTATTGTCGTTGCCCTGTACCAAGCTCCCCGTAATGTTTTAATAGTTATTCTGCTATTTGGAGTGGAGACAAATCCATCAAATCAAAGATCATAAAAAACGGTCCAGCCGTTCTTGAGTAATAAATCCAAAAGGGCCCTTGGCCCCCATGTCCATTTGAAAAATACTTTACCACCTATTCTCATACCTACCAAATATACAAAAAAAAAACATAAAAATCGGTCTAGCTCAAGGGGACCCCCTAGGACCCCATGTCCATGTAAAAAGTACTTTACGACCTATTCTCATACCTACCAAATATACCAAAAATTTTTTAAAAATCGGTCCAGCTGTTCTTGAGTTATAAACCCAAGGGGGGTCCCTGAGCCCCCCTATCCCAGTTTTAATGGTTATTCTGCTATTCGGGGCGGAGACAAATCCAACAAAACAAAGATCATAAATACGGTCCAGCCTTTCTTGCGTTATAAAGCCAAGAGACCCCTGTAAGCCCCCTTGTCCATGTTTTAATAGATATTCTGCTATTCGGGGCGGAGACAAATCCAACATCTCAAAAACGATGAAAATTGGTCCAGCCGTTCTCGAGTAATAAACCCAAGGGCCCGCCCTGGGCACCCATGTCCAATAAAAAGTATTCTATGTCCGTCTCCTGGTTCTAAGCTAGCTACCCACCAATTTAAATTTAAATGGCATGGGGGGTCGTGTGATATATCGTTTTAAGGCTTATTCAATTCTCTATCCAGATATACTTTTATAGATTTGTTTCAACGAAAAAATGAATTGTTATTTTCCAAATCAATAGTATATTAAAATTTAAATATATTTAAGTCGAACTCCACAAACTGTAATTTGAAATATTTTTTTAAGAGCTGATGATGGCAGTAGTGTTCTGCTGAAACATGTTCCCATTGTAATTTATTATAGTTTGTGGAGTTCGACTTAAATATATTTAAATTTTAATTTAAATTTACTCCACTTGGATTCATCGACATTCTTCTGGTTTATAATAGTATATTATATAGATTTGGAAAATAACAAATTATTATGCTTTTTTTGTAGAAACGAATCGATAAAAGTAGGTTTGGATAAAGAATTAAATAAGCTTTAAAATGGTGTATCACACAACCCCCCATGCCACTAAAATTTCTTAAGGGAGTGGCTCCCCTGGCTAAAGGGGCGAGATATAAGACTTGAAAGTTTGGTACAATTTGGCCCCCCTTGATAACAAAATGGACCTGTTCGAGTGTTTTCTTCTGAGTCTGTTTCGACAATGAAATGGTTGGGGAGTACAAATTTTAGTTCAGTATTTTATGTAGATTTGGAAAATATCGATTTTACGTTTCTTTTTGTAGAAAGGAATCGATAAATGTAGGTTGGGATAGAGAAATGAATAAGCTTTAAAATGATGTATTACACGACCTCCCATGCTATTTACATTTTTTAAGGGGGTGGCTCCCCGGGCTAAAGAGGTGAGATCTAAGACTTGAAAGTTTGGTACAATTTGGTCCCCCTTGATAACAAAATTGACCTGTTATATTTATATATCAATTTTATGAATACAATGTTATATTATGACCAGTTAGAGTAAACGGTACAGGACTTTAATAATCTCTGTTAAGAATAGAATCACCCATATAAATTAATATAATTATAAAATATTTGCGCATATGTATTTATTTTGACAGCTGTCAAACCTAACCTCAAAAGTTCATGTTAATTCGTGTTTTTTTATGATTTTGCATTTTTCTCAATTTGCCCTCGCCCTTGTTTTCGCTGATAGCGCTCTTGTATACCTAGAAATAACTTTATCCTAATAACATTCGAGTACTAGATACCCATCATGACGACGGAACTTAATAATGTCGCTTATCATTTTCGCAGGAAAAGAATAAAAACCAACGAATGGTTTATTTTATTTATTATCAAAATTTAATGTACAGTTCGAAGAATAGTAACTGAAGTTGTAATAACTGAATCTTCACTGTCCAACAAATGAGTTCTTTGTTTGTTCTTGCGGGTCGTCGGACAAGTTTTGTTTTTTTTTTTCACAAAATATTTACATATTATGTTTACATAGTAATTTCCATAGGTAAATAGCACGTAGCTAATTTGTGTGTTAATTTTAAATTAGCTAATGACGCGAAATTTATGCTGGAAAAAATGTAATAAACGACACGGAATGTAAGGACTAACTAGAATAAATGGGGCCTCGGCCAGTAGAATTCTTCCTCGAATGTTATATTCCTTGTATAGTTTAAATAACTATTATATATAGACTTTCTTACAATGCAGTTACGGAATATTACTTTATGTATCCTTTGTGATTTCTGTAATAGTACTTGTTGAAGGTGTATTAGATGATTCGCCACTGTCACTCATATTTAAACTCAATAATACTGTCACTGATTTAAAATCTTAAGTACTTCAAACAACGTTCTTTTGAAAACAACTGCTTCTCACGCAGTATGTATTCGTTTTCACATAAGAATATTCTACCAATTTGTGAATTTACCTTAACATATCGTCGCGCACTTTTTTATAGCCTTTTCTACAAAATGCATTCGTATATCTCTTATCGTAGAGGCAGCGTACGTAAGAACGGATTCGCTCAACCGTTTTTTTGTTCACTTACTTTGCAACTCCACGAAAAGCTCTTTTATTTTAATGGGATAATATACAGCCTACGTCCACCCTGAAGGTCTGTTCTAAATATTGGTAAAAGCATTTTTTAAATCGTAAGTTCAAGTTCGGGAAATTACTTAGACACGCGTTCCTCGCACACAGGGAGAAGAGAGCGCGGGCGGAGAGGGGGCGTGACGACATTTGAGTCGGTTTTATCCTCATGTCAGGGCTATGGATGTTACACATCAAAAATTCTATATTATCTGATTAAAATAATATACTTTTTAACATTTCATCACATAACGAATTTGAAAATATAATTGCTCTTTTAATTAAAACGGTTGTAGACGATCGAACACCCTCTGAACATCAATTGGCAGGGATTCGCAAAGATAGATTTAAAAAAGCATCGGATATACTTCATGTTGAGTAGACAACTCTTTTTACACGTTGGAAAATATTCCAACAACTTACGCTTCCATATCAGTACTTACATGTACCGGTTTTTGCTGTAAATTTCTAAACATCTCTTTCACTTTAGACTTTTCTTCAATTCCTGCTCATTTCCCGCTGTAGCTTAGAAAGCTTAATCAGCTGAGAGTTCTTCTCGTAGACGTGCACGATGATAAATGAGCGCTGATGACAAGCGGTACATCTGCAAGTCAGCGGGCATCTCCAGGTGGTTGATACGGAATCAAACCTTCAATGATATCTATATAATAACATAATAAAGAAGGCAGTGTGCAATCTCGGCTCGGCCGCGTTCACGGGGGCACAGCAGAGATGAAGCTCTTGTCTGGGTGGTCCAACACGCGTGATGCCCCAAGCCGACCGCGTGACCCATCATTAGGCCATTGCAAAAGGCGTTCTAATTGCTCCAACGAACACCCAACGTCTCTATCTCTCACACCTCGTCGGCAAAAGATCTTTCTTTCTGTCTGGCTCGCCGACAACCAAAACGCAAATACGGAATTTAATTGATTTTTTAACATGAAACATCTTCCATGGACATAATGGCTTCGTGCCCTAAAGGTACCTAGTAATATATTTTTTACAAAATGGGAGATCGACTCGACGTCTTTATGAAATCGGTTGCGATAATTGTTACACGTTGCAGCTGCAATTTGCATTGATTAGGATGTTGGGAGGTATAATCATCGACAGATCTAACCGCTGATAATGCGAGCTGCTCTGAAAAGTCAGCTTGGGAATCTATGAGATAAATATGAAAATAACTTCATTTAGGACGAGAAGATGATTGCCGGGAGCAACTAAAATAAATTGAAGTTTATTTATAGTCATATCACGTTTGTAGAACTAAGAATTTCTTTTTGTTTCTTGGATTTTAGCAGAACGAAGACTTTCACGGCGGCATTTATGATTTTTAAGCACAACTGGCTCGCACTCAACAGCAATTTGCAGCAATGCATTCTCCGGCGTGGTTGCACGAAAATATTCACGTGATGTTATCCGAACCCCCTCCCCCCTATTCGGACCTCACGTGATTAATATATTATGACCCCTATATTAAACATACTGTATATTGTGTTAATGAAAAATGTTAGCATCTCTGCAGAAATTATGTTTTTATTTTCATCAATTGCCAAAGTGGGAGACTAATTACAACGAAATAAAGATCTTAAATAAGTAATAGATACTTACATAATAAGAATTTTTTTCTTGGAACATTTTTACATTCCTATTAAATTTTTGCCCAATTAAAATTCTTACAAATTTGACTACTATATTTATTGAGACTATTTCAAACCCGGGTTACCCACCATAACTAAAAGTAAATTATTACAGTAGACTTCAAAAATCTTAGATATTTAGTTAAATGTTTTATGTCCCTCTAATTATCAGTGATTTGGAATTCAATTATTATTCCAGTCGAATTTTTTAGTTCGCTCGAAAGTGTGTAACGCGAGGTTACATAATGCCCATAAATCCTTCACCTCGTTAATACATCAAAATAAAAGTTATTTTATTGATTAAAAATATTTGGAGTGCCAACGTTTTCTCAGAAGACGTTATCCGATGATATTAATGAGAATTAATGGTAATGTCGCTTCTCTTTGTTTCAAGCGATATTCTATTAACCTGAAACGAAATGGAACTTCAATGGCACAATTAAATGTGAATACTCTTTATAGTCTTCATTACAATCTCACTTAGCAAGATCGGCCATAAAATTTTATTCATCTGCGTTATTTGGAATATTTGAAATGAAGCAATAAAAGCGTAATACGAACAGTAAGGAATATTTTAGTTAATGCCATGGATGCTTTTATGATACTGAAACGTTGAATTTAAAAACGTCTGGTTTTTTGAAATGCGGTTTTTGTAAATACAATACATTTTTCTTATTCTAGTTTAAAATGCAACCGGAAATCATATAAATCGACATCTGAAATAGTTGCCTCAAACTCAAACTCAAATTTCAATAAAGTGTGCAATAGAAAATATAATCCAAAATATGTATATGGTTTTGTACCTATATAAGATATTTCGCAACATCATGAAACATGATTTTTCAGTGTAATTTTAGGTTTTCTTTCAACGCATGATAATTTTCGCCCACATGTTGCTGGAAGTGCCACATTGAGGTAAACTTACCAAATATGGAATGGCCAGCTCATAATCCAGATTTAAATCCGATTCGGCAGTTACGTGTCAGCGGATCCTAACATTAGAAAGGAGTAAAGAATACTAATGTCATGTGATTTAACTGTTGACATACGTTTACAGACGCTTCTTATTTTTATATTTATTCACTAATTACTCTATATTATTATGCAAAATCTTTTCCGTGTAGAAAAATATCTGTTGTGATGGTATTTAAATGCTTTGAGATATGAATGGAAGATATAAGTATGAATGAACGTGGTTTGAGACCACATGATGTCCCAGTGGAAGCTATAAATGAGTTTTTAATTATCATAATGGTTCAAGCTGCTTATGATTTACTACATCTAGGTATGTTAATTATATTTTTTACTATCTTTTACTATCTATATTTACTATCTTAACCTTTTATTAAAATTTGGCCATGTCCCCAACTTTTTGGGAGCAGTTTAGATAAAAATACAAATAAAGAAAACAGGTAGTAATTCAGAAAAAGTGCGTAATTAGAAATAGCCATATAAACCATTAGAAGACAAAAAAAAACATTAACTTATATTCACCAGCCTCCGCCGGTAAAACTTGACTACTTTACCCTTTCTCAACTCCTAAATGTTCCCCGTTAATCAAATTCAATTGATAATTAGATATTCTTCAATGAAATTTTGTTACACAAATTAATGAAACCGCTATTAATATTACCCATAATATTTACCCAAACCATATCGCTTGCAGCAAAATAATTTTCGCAAAAATGCATCGTTGGCGGTTCATTAATGCTGAAATAAACCATATTAGTCAAACAGGATTAGGGCATTTTATAAAAAGGTTTCGTCAGTGGAAAGAGAAGCAGCGGCTCCAAAAGAGCAGATAAGCAATAAAATGTAAGTTGGTAAGAGTGACATGGTCATGATATCCATCAGTGTATCAAGTAGGCGAGCCGTGAAACAGCACCGAATCGCCGCTTTAGTGCATGGGAACATCGCGCGCGCGCTGCTATCGCACACACGATCGCGCGCCGTGCGGCCAAGTAGCGAATTAACATTCATCTAACGAATCGGAATGAAATGTGCTTTATACACTAGGTACATCTTTGCCGCAAGACTTGTTTGCTCATCAGACATAAATTATCGATGAACAGATGTAAAAAAGGCCCGCTGGATAACATTAAGTTAGAATTTTGCGGCACAATGACATAATATGTCGGGTGGCTGTGATTTTTAAAATGCCTGTTTTTATTTGGTAGCGCGTTATCTTCAGTCTGTATTTTTTAAAGGTCATGGATAACCAGTTTAAAGAAGGTAATTTCAGAAAATTATTTATTTGCATAAACTAAAATATTATGATAGGTATATATAGGGTTTTATAAATTATTCATATATTCTGTAGACTTTGAACGTCACAATTCTGTATCTAATTACATGTCAATTTTGTCATCCAGACAACTTGATGAATGAATCATTAATTTATAAACACCCGGTATTAATAAATAATACCAGTATATTTCTTCTTCGTAATTAAAATATTTAAATTTTAGGTACCTACTTTTAAAAAGTAAAAAATGGAAAAAGTCTGTAACTGGATATTAAATAAAAATATGTCTTAGATCCTTGCATACTTACATATAAATATGAAAATGATAAAAGTTTGATACAAAAGAAAAAACTACCGCAGAAAATAAATCAAATATTCGAAACCCACGGACACTGCAGGGATACTCTAAAGTCGTTTTTGCTGTTGTTCTTGTAACCTCTGTAACGGCCGCTTTCGCTCAATATTCTTCAAATTGGTTTTCATTGTTAACACCACTAACGAACTGTTGGCCGTTTGCAAATTCCTCCGGGTCTGGAATGCGGCCCGGATTGGAGCTGATCCCTACACCCGAACAGAAATTTGTTCAGAGTGTGTGAACAGTCCACGGACGCACGTTCGACTAACGTGAGTTTTCATCAAAATGCGCTTCTCTCCGCATTGTTTAAATAATTCGTATTAATTGTAAACTATGGCCGCTGTCAGAACGGGCAAACTACACGAGTTTTCTGATTCATGAATTATTCTAGTTATGCCACGAATGCCTCCACCTGAAAAATCCTCAATAGAATAGATGTGTTTGCACGATTTATAGCACTGACTCGGAAGTTTCCTTAATTGTCTGCATTTTCACGAGCTATTAATGAGTTTTGTGCAAGCTTTAGTATTTTTAGGAATGCTGTAGTGGTGACTTTGCAACCAGAAGTTAGGTAATCCGCTTTTAAACTTGGTTGTATTTATGGTCCTTATTTAAAATAGGACAAAGTCAGTTGTATTGACTTAAGCAATTATATGAAATTTTTTTTAGTGATTTATTAATTGTCTCTCTGTTGGACTCTTTGGATTCATAAAATAACTCAAATTTTGGAAAATTATTCTTCAACATAATGGTTGAAAGCCAATTTCTTTTAACTTTGTGACCCTACACGTTTCTGTAGACCAACCTCTATTGATCAAGACGCTCACAACTTGGGTAAAATGTTCGAATTCTGTTTTGCGCATTCGATTTAGTTGTCCTCTATTGCATATTATTATTTTTATTATTTAAAAAACGTTAAAATCTTTCACATTCAAAAATTTAAAGCCTAAAGCTGCATTTCTCTCCTGCAATAAGTATTTATTCAGGTAGCGGAGATAATATATTCCTTGAAATAAAATATAGCAAATGTAAAGAAACACTGCTGAGACACGATTCAACAAGTCTTGGACAGAAGTATTAAAAGTTGGCTAATCGTCTACTTTTTACTGCGCTCTTGAGATATTTATACTATTTATAGTATAGAATAACTACTCAGTATAGCTCTTCTGTATTTATCTACACATTTAATCCATATATTTAATTGTTGAACATGAATCGATTGGTAACAAATAAAACAGTGTGTACTAAACCAATTTTTATAATAATTGTTTATTTAAATGAAAGACATTGATAAGATACATGCCAAAATTACCTTTGATTTTCAAAAATTTTACAGGCTTTTTACACCGACTTGAAGTAGTGTGAGTCGTTTTGAGTAAGAAACTGACGAGCTAAATATATCTTGGTCCCTCCCCTGAGCTGAGGTTTGGGTGCGCGGTGAATGGTGTGGGGAACTCACTCATCTTATGGCATTTACCTTAAAAATATCGCAAAAAAACTCGGGATCTTATAAGTAAAATATAAACGTTCGTGGAGAATGCTGCGACATGAGTTACTTCTGCGCGTAAATGTAAAAAAGGTCATCTGGGTAACATTAAATTAGAATTTTGCGGTACAATGGCATAATATGTCGGGTGGCTGTGATTTTTAAAATGCCTGTTTTTATTTGCTAGCACGTTATCACGTTACAAAAATGTCGGATACAAAAGAGTGGAGTCGTGCAGATGTACTGCAATTGATTTCGTCTTATGAACAACAGCAGTTTTGTGGAATGTGAGTTGGGCAGAATATAAAAAGAATATAAAGAAGACGCATCAAGCTTTAACAGTATTAAGTAAACAATTTAAAATTACCAGAAGAAATCCATAGAAAAATTCACAATTTGAGGAACCAATTTAACACGGAGTTTTACTAATCATTATTAAAACTCTGGAAATTAAATGTCCAGGAAAACGTGGCTACATATTTCCCTCCTTCAAGTGAGAATTTATATCGACAATTTTGTGTCGACCAGAAATATCAGTATTTTATTCAAGCAACTTTATCTCATAATGTAAACACATCAAGAAATTGTTTCTCCGATAGTTGAGATACCTATCATGAAATAAATCTGTACTGTACATGTACCTTAAGAATGGAAAACCAGATGTTTTAAAGCAAAAAACCTGAAGGCTAAAACCTGAGACCCCAAGAATCTGAGAGCTTGAAAGCTCTAGACAACCTGTAAACCTGGGAGGCTGAGAAACTGAAAATTTGGGGACCTAAAAACAAGTTGGAGAAGTTTTAAAACCGGAAGCTCTAAACAACCCGAGAGTCTGACAACGTAGTATTAAATAAGTTTTCAAAGTAACGCTCAGCTCAGACGGCGTAGTTATAAACTATGTAGAAAAAAATCATCAGTTTTAAGCTATATTTCATTGAATTTTTATCGTTTCTATATATTTTTTAGTCCAAAGTTTCTCTAACCTCCGAGGTACCACAACGCTGTCAAAATTTAGTATCTTGACGCTCCGAAAAAAAATTGTTTTACTTCGAACTGAAAGACCTTAATATTGAATGTCGTTTTGCGCATTCTATTTAGCTTTCCTGACCTGACCTGACCTGACCCAACAAACAATCTAATAATTAACTTAAAAAAAGAAACCGACTTCAAGAAAGCGAAAAATAACTGAATACATGTATTTTTACATGTGCTACTTACTGATCTGTTTGAAGTCGGTGCCAAGCCAAATATGTAGTTGATAGATAGGTTGTCCGCTCCCGTCACATCGCAATGTTTCCCCGCGCGCCGGAATGCGTGAGCGAAGGTAGGGGGCTTGTGCTGAGCAAAACAACCCAAACGGACAGACACATGCGGGCAGACGTCGTTGACGGTCGTCTCGAATGATGTTGAATGGATTGGCACCGACTTTAAACAGATCAGTAGGTAGCACATGTAATAATACATGTATTCAGTTATTTTTTGCTATCTTGAAGCCGGTTTCTTTTTTTGAGTTAATTATTTCACAATTTTAAGTGATAAGTAGGACGTTTCTCGAATAGGGAAATGACGGCAATTAAAAATTTGAGGATTTCCCTTGATTTCCATAGGATTCCCTGATCAGATCCTGACTTGATGACCATGAGACCACCTCAAGAGTATACCCTTTCAAATAAAAAAAGAATTTTCAAAATCGGTCTACCATTGACGAAGAAAACTCTGAACATACATAAGAGGAAAAAACACATTCATTCGAACATAGAACCTCCTTTTTGAAGTCGATAAACACAAACATACAGTCTAACATAGAACCCCCCCCCCTCCTTTTTTGAAGTCGGTAAAAATGAGAGAGCAGAAAAACCTGAAAAAAAAAGATATACATACAAAGATAAGAACCTGAAAACTTAAGGACTTGATTGCCTGAAACACTGAAAACACGGCAATTTGAAAGCTCGGAAATATGAATCTCAATGCCTGAAATATAAGGGCTCTTGAATTTAACAATCGAGAGTATGGGACTTCAACAACTTGATAACTTGAAAAGAGGATTATACTCGTGTCGCCCAAAAGATATACAAATAAATCTTGAAGGTGGGAGACTATTTGCGTAAAGCGTTGTACGCAACTGTCCTCCTCACAAAGAAGACTCTCTAAACTCTTAACCTCAATTTTTTGACACAAAAGCTCCTAACTTCAATTTTTGACAGAAAGGTAAAAGTTGTGAAAGTAATACACAAATTATAATTTATAGTTTAAGAGCCCGTAGTATTTTAACAAACCCTTTTCTTCATTTATAGTCTTATACCTGCCGTACACGAAATGAGACCTTATTATTCTCGTCGATTCCTATAGGCTCACTCAGGTACGGAACAAGACTCTCGCTTGAATATTTTAAAATATTGTATTATCATTATTGAAAAATTACAATGTCACACAGCTAGGACAAGATCATGGAAGACCCTTTGAAAGTCCAAAAAAAAAACGGTATTCTAACAAAGCTGAAATTTCAATAATGATATATTTAGCACAGCAGACATTTTCTGTGATTCTAACATCCCGGCAGACAACGGAACGTTACCTCTGGCGCGAGCATACTCACTCACTCCAAGACCCAATCAATCTGCATCTAATTGTCTGCCGGGATGTTGAAACCACAGAAAATGTGCCGTGCTAAATAGAATATCATTATTAGCAATACAGGGTTAGTCAAAAGTATGGAATAGGCGGTTTATCTCCGTAAATATGAATTTTATTACAAAATGTCTTTAATAAAAGTTGTTTTACTAATTATTCTCTATTTCTTAATCTGCTCATATGTCAACGCATTTCCATGGAAACGTAACTAATTTTTGATTTTTGAATGGCAAGCTAGTAATTTTTTTGCTGATTTTTGTTTCTCTTTTTTATTTGAAATGACCTGGTATTTTTTTAATATCCTTTCATAACAAAATTTCTCTGTAAAATCATAATTTCTAATAAACGACAAAATTGGTATCAGATCAGATTCTCGAATTTTTAGTGATGCTTTTTATTCATGTGATGATAATTCTACAAACAATTATAGTGGCCTCTGTTTTTTTAATGGTATTTTTCATGTCATTGTGAAGTACCTTTCAATAAGTTAACAAATCAATTTAATAAGGATAGTTTTATTTTAATTTGTAAACATGGTGAAACTTAGTGAAACTGAAAGAATTGAAATCCTCATAATGGTTGGTTATGGAGATCGACAACGTTCACACCAAGATGTTTGTCATTTATTTAACAACGTTCATCCTGTACTTGATATTGTACAATTATTTCCGGATGCAGATCGTCAAAGAATGCCAAACTGAGATATTTGGTTTCAGCAAGACGGCACTCCACCCCATTAAGGGGTTGATGTTTGCCTATTTCTGGATAACATTTTTCCAGGTCGTTGAATAGAACGTCGGAGGCCTATTGAATGGCCTGCTAGGTCCCCCGATTTAAACCCCTTCGATTTTTTCCTTTGGGGCCATTTAAAAACTAAAGTTTACAAAGAAAAACCCCAAAATTTGGAAGATTTAGAAGTCAAAATCAGACATGGAATCGCAGAAATACCACCTAACTGGCTACAAAATTCGTTACGTAATTTTTATTACAGATTAGGTTACTGTAAGTTAAGCTGTAGGGGGTCTTCAGTTTGAACATTTAATTTAAATTAAAGATTATTTGATTGAATAAAGTATTATGGCCATTTTCTCTAAAATTTTGTTATCAAACCACACAAAAAATACCAGGTCATTTCAGTAAAAAAAGAGAAACAAAAATCTGCAAAAAAATTACTAGGTTGCCATTCAAAAAACAAAAATCGGTTACGTTTCCATGGAAATGCGTTGACATATAAAAACAACGAGCAGGTTAAGAAATAGAGAATAATTAGTAAAAAAACTTTTATCAAAGACATTTTGTCATAAAATTCATATTTACGGAGATAAACCGCCCATTCCATACTTTTGACTAACCCTGTATATTTCAGTAAATTTCAGCTTTGTTAAAATACCGTAAATTGTTAATTTTTTTGACTTTCAAAGGTGTCTGCCATGCCCTTGGAACCGTACTAGCTGTCTGCCATTGTAATTTTTCAATAATAATATAACACAATATTGTAAAATATTCAAACGAGAGTCTTGTTACTATAATGTTGAACTCAACTCAAATTTTTACTCCCTCCCCACCCTAATGAGGCTATAGGACCTACTATAAGTCTACCGGTCACTGGCTCTTAGACTATTAATTAGTTTCAGTAGAACTACCTTGTAGAAGAATCTTCTCCAAAATTAATCACTAATGACTTCACTTGAATCTTCATAACGACATATAGCTGCCACATTTTTTGTTCTTCTCTCTGGAATTCTATGGGGTCACATTTCCAACGCTTTCAGAAAAGAGTGACTTCATGTCGGCCATTTTGAATGTTGTGTTCTTTCTGGCCACTTTTCTTTTTATTTGATTAAACTCACAGTGGAGGAAACCGAAGGACACTCAAGTTGTTGGCTTCCGCCAATTCATCAATCACTTTTTTTCTGAAGCATGTTTTTTTACTAAACTTAAGAGTTCAGGGCGAACCATATCTTGTTCAAAAGGTATTTCTTTATTTCGGAGCCAGTCTGCTGTGGTGATAGGATGCGTTGTCCATCACTATGACAACATTTAGTTACAATTTTGATATCATGTTTTAGAACCAGTTTTCAAAAACCTTAGAGTTAATTTCCTCATGGTGGTTCCCAGTTTTCTTTGACTGGAAAAGGAGTAGCCTAGTAGGTGTCTGGTTTTCTCTGTTATTGTCGTTGCTTTTACCTTGTAGAAAGGGCCCACCGGGCCGCCCTGTTCCAAGGGGGTCATCCTTTACCAAGGGGGCTCCGTGTACCAAGGGCCCCCCTTGGGGCGTTACCCCTTATTTGAGCGGACATGTGTTGTGTCGCTATATTAAGCTTACCCCGTGCCAAAATCTCACCGTCGACTAGCTGCCGCTTGCGCTCCCTTTCCGGTCTAAAATATCCCCCACTTATGTATAAAGGGTATTATGGAGGTACTACCAGAAAATTTAACCCCAAGTAGAACTCGTCAAAATAAACATATTTTCTATTTACCACTTTGCTGAAATCCGCAATTTTTCTGACTCCTTATTTCACCCTCCGCCTATGACTAAGTGAACTTGAACCAACGCTTAAACGCATCAGAGTTTTTGCCGAACGAGGTAAACACCTTCTAACTTTTTTGGGACAAAAAAATTGTCCTTGATAGTAAATTTTAGCTATCAGTTGTGTCGCACCGGCCGCGATGTTATGAACTGTGCTCAATTCTTAAGCAAATACTAAGAATTTATTCATTGTAATTCCCACAAAAATGTTTTTTTTTTTATGATATTAGTGTTAGGTAATGCAAATGAAGTCCGCCGCATATAGTTACAAAGACAAAAATGCATGCGAAAACTGCGGGGAAAACGCTGCATGTTGGGAACCGAAATTATTTCGCAGATATCCCATATTCTGTCTTGCGAACCGTGGTGCAAGCAGCAGTGTGTACAGTTACATATACCGCAATGGATTCGCTCCAGATCCCGATCCTGGAGTCCCGCTGTGGTTTGAGCAGGCCTTTATCCCTGATGTAAGTTTATTGAGTTTATTATTACATACGAACTTACTTCAATATCATGCATATTATGGTAGGTTAGTACATGTTTCCAATTAAACAGTTTTTATTTCGATTGGTTTATCGGGTGAAGTTTTTGTGGATTCCTCACAATCAATGAAATTGGGACTATAGGCGGGAATTGGTTTTAGGTATTAAACTATTCTTAATTTTAACTCCGTAAGGGAGCGTTTGCGAAAAAAATGAAACATAAAAAAATGTTTGACGAGTTCTACTTGTGGTTAAATTTTCTGGTACGACTTCCATAATACCCTGTATAGTGCATTTTCGTGTCGCGTTGCGGCGCGCTTACCCCGCACAAAAATCTTACACCGTGGGATAAGAAGCTTCACTTCAATAGGGTGCAGAAATTTTGTTGGATCCAAAACATGCTACTTGATACCAATAAAACAAATAACTATTTTTGAAGATAATGTAGATGCGAATTTTGCCAACGTTAATTTTTTGAGCGATGTGAAATCTCATCGATACTATAGATAAGAGTATCTATCTTATCTATCTTATCAAGTTCAAAGAGTAGGTGTGGGTAATACAACTTACAAAGATGAGATTAGTGAACAAACTTTATTGACGATTGTAATTTGAACAGCGTAACTAATAAAAATTTAATTAATTTTTTCTCATTTCCCAAAAAAAACTATCAATCTCAACTTTTCAAATTTAATCATGTGGTACCCGCGGGGAAAGAATAAAAAGCTAATATGGAGTTAAATGATATTGTCAATTGCAACGTTTCGGTAGCACATTGCCACTTCTTCAGGCTACACAATTAAAATTTTTATGAAAGTACAGTGTCGCCATTTTGTGAAGTTTTTTGCAATTGACAATATCATTTACCTCCATATTAGCTTTTTATTCTTTCCCCGAGTACTTCATGATTTGAAAAGTTGAGATTTATAAAAATTGCGCGTTTGCCTAAAGAAGTTTTCACTTAGAGCTTATTATAACTTTCAATGGCTTTTATAAACAATAAATAAATTCTACAAATTTGCGACTTCAATACTAACTAGTAACTCTAATTATTGTTTTTTCTCTTGTTAAAAAAAATCGTAGATTTGTATACTGGTCCAAATCGTAATGTTTTTTTGTCGTATGATTTAAGGAGGATTTCGGGGCTTTTTCCGTTTCACAGTAGCTTATAATTGTTACAAATTTATCACCTTAATAATTATAAATTAAAAATATATAACTCGAAAACCAGTGCAACCAGATTTCCATATATTCGTAGAATATGGTAATTTTTTAGTACAAATGTATTTAATTAGAGATTAAATATTTGAGGTAAAATCATTTAATTCCTCTATAAAGCCAGTAAATGTGTCTAACAACCTAACACTCTTTAGTGCCATTTATACCTGTCACAGAGAAGTTGTTCCAACCTAACGCGTATACTTAACGTGGTGTATCCAATTAACGAAAACAAGGATAAATCTTCTACTTAGTTACATTTCAATTTCAACCCAAAGTGTTATTTAATTAAGAATGCTTTAACTATAATCAATGTCATTTACAATTGTCAATCTGCGTACTACTTTAATACAGCCCCAAACAAACAAACAAAAAAAAAACAAATAAAGGCACCTCCAACAATCTCTCATATTTTCGGAAATTTTGTTTATTGTGACCACTTTTCACTAGTATGTAGTGAGAAATATCAACCTAACAGTAAAAGAAATATTAACATTTAAGACATCACCACAAATGAGTTATATCCAAACTCATTCATCGATAAACTGAAGGGTGGTTCGGCAATCTTAAAGTGTGTTAATTAAATAGATCACGGGTCATCAGTCTTTTGAGCAGTAAGCTGCGATATGATGTAAATTTGGCATCTGACTAATTGCTCCTAATGATAAGTGATAGCAGCTAATTAACTCGTCAGTAAGCGGTTTAATGAATTCATCAATCAGACATTAGGTAATCCCAGGGCCACCGATACCCACCGCACGGTCTGCACAATCGTCTCAAGTTACCAACAAACCGGACTGACAACAACCTGCTGCGGTCCAGGCGAAAGTACTAAAGTTATTGCTAAGAGTGAAAACTTAATAGTAAATAGGTACGTTTATAAAAGAGACAAATATCTTTTTCTTGCATCTTAATATGGACTTATCATTTAGTTGTCACGTACCGTCAAAAAATTGAGCAAAAGGGAGAAGCATTATAATCGACACAGGTCGGCTTTCTCTCTAATTACGTTATCATTGATATTAAATTTTGATTCCATAACAACAATAATTTTTTTTATTAATATCTGTGGGACCCATTTAATATACATAATTAGAATCACTTTAAACTTTAAAATTTAAAAACTTTCGAAAAGACGATTTGTACGATCGAATATTATATTATTATGTAATAAAATCGAAATCTAAATCATCTATATTTAAGATACTTCTGTATGGATACTCGGAATCTAAAAACTAATAAATCTTAAATAATTTTTTGAAAAACTCTGAAATTTGACCCCCGGATTTTACTCCAATCATACATTTTTCTTGACACTTTTTAATTAATTTTTTTACTTTTATTGCATAATGTTTACTACTACAAAAATAAGTGCCAATCAGAGAACAAATAATGTAGTAATGCCAACCTAAATTCTTAACAAAAGATTTGCAAAGATAATGACATAATCTTTTGACGTTCGTTTGAGGTGTATGGGAGTAATCTTATTATTGCTTTGATTGAGTTAATGTTTATTTATAATGTAACTATAACAATTATCTGCAGCATGTTCGCAGTTCTCGAAAAAATAGTGTTCGCAACTTGTTCGAGAGTAGAAATTTTGCTCGTGTGAGAACAAACATCCCACTCATGATATGTCTTACTTTCAACACTATTACATAGTTACAAAAACTGTTAACGATATTTTGTGTAAGTATTTTCAATTTACAAACATAAATAACTTCTAAATAATGTCATAAGAATGTTATATAAAAAATAAATTTGCTTTAAAATTTCACAACGAAAAATACTGTGTACCTATACAAATATCATACGTACTTTTCTTATTATGTGACATACATCATACAGAATTCTACTTCTTCTACTTCACTGTGTCCAGGTACTATTTGATAGTATAATAGTATATTATTATACGAGTTTTTGTGTAAATTGGACGTTTTCCGGCACTAGGGGTTTAAAAAGGTACGAGTGACACGAGGAACGTTTTATAGTTCGACACAACCCCCGCAAGTCTTTAAATTGCTTAAAATCCATAAAAATAGTATGAAGTTTATCTGACATATTATTATTGCATGACAGTGTCGAACTATAAAATAACATTTCCGTTGAGTAACAAAACTTTCTTAGTATGAATAACCTCATTAAAATTAATCTTACGTGTATAAATCTGTAACATCATCAAATGATTCAGAACAGAGTTCATAGAAATTTTAATTTGCCCAGGTCTTAGAAGTCAAATTCTCAGACTTAAAATCTGAATCAAACCTAAGGGAAAAAAGAACTTGTCACGCTACAATAATTTAGTTAATTTTCTATCTAAATTACGATTACGCAAAGTGTCTAGAAGTAATGATGAGTGAGACATCAGAAATTCGAACCTTTGTTCTCCACACACTTTTTCTTCATTCCGGGAACAGTCTTTAGCAGAAATGGCAGAACTTTTAATATTTCATAGGCTTGCTTTAAAACAACTGTTCTTTTGGCGGAATGATACGAAAGTGTCGCATTTCCAGCGTCAGCGACCTGAAACTTGAGGACGAAATCTTTAATTCATCCTTTCGATCTCCGTGTACTTATGATGTCTCATTTCCAACAAATACCCGTTATTGAAAATAATTTTGCTGTAAGTGATGAATTTATACGTCGTCAATCCGGCCATCTATTATTAATAAGTCTATAAATAAGCAGCAAATATAAAAATGGTGACTTATTTATAACCATACACACCAATAAAATCGATGTCCGTTCATCGCAAGAAATGTTTGATGCATTGCACTTCCAAGCAGACAGTTTTTCGTTGGCCAGAAAAACCTAAATTTATTCCGTGCGAACGAGAATGAAAACAAATATAACGTTTCTTTAACAGCGCTTTACGACATAGGTAACACCAGTCGTAATGGTTTAGGATACAATAAGAATTAATAGTACATTTACGATACAAGAGCGGCAGTGACATTTTATAGTAAAATGAAACTATTCAATTTGGTTTACCCGCTAAAATAGCGAACCTTAAAATTTAATTGTAATAATTGAACTAACAAAATACAGGATGTTATGGAAGTCCCAGCAAAAATTTTCAGCGCAAGTAGAAGTAGTCAAAAAAAAAACAGTTTTTCTCCCTGTCGGAGTTAAAAATAAGGAATGTTTGACCCCTAAAACCAGTGCCCACACAAACGTTACCCGGTAAACGAATTGAAATAAAAACTGTTTAAATGAAAACATGAAAAAAAAAACATAATATGCATTTGTTGAAGTAGGTTAGTAATTATAAATTCTCTAGCTTACTTTCTTTAATCACAACAAAAATTAAACATGCTGCACCAGTCAAACGCGGGGAAAATATATTACACACATTAATTGAAATTTGAATTTTTTTTCCAGAAAATTGCGTTCCTGGGATTTTTATTAGAGGACACCTGTGGATAATGGACGTTAAACACACCATCTCGTGTGAAGCCCGCTTCGTCTATGGTCAATAAACGCCTCAAAAATTAGCTACCTCATCAATTTTCTGAATAAGCCATTGGCAAAAAGCAATCCTTCCAGCGGGGTCTCCAACGTAGTCCTTGTTCGTGTAATGTGGAGTAAACAATAAAAGTTGACACACCGACACGTAAAGCGAGTTTTCCAATACTCAAATTGGGCAAACTTCAAATCACACAAACGTTGTACTGTTCTCACAAAAACCCGTGAAGTTAGAATTTTGCGGTTTCCATTTTTGTGTAAATTGCAATGAACAAATTATATTAATTGCTTAAGAATCGAGCAGAGGCATAATACAGCGCGACACTCAACTGATAATTAAAATTTACTATCAACGACAAATTTTTTGTCCCAAAAAAGTTAAAAGGTGTTTACCTCGATCGCACAAAAACTCATACTCATATTCATAGGCAGAGGGTGAAACAAGGGATCAGAAAAATGTTCAAAAAAATAGAAGATTTCAGCAAAGTGGTAAATAGAAAAAATGCTTAATTTTGATAAGTTCTACTTGTGCTTAAATTTTAAACACATAACAGTTTTAAGCTATTTTCATTCAACACACCTAGCACACCTAAACAATCCCTCTGTCTCTACATAGATCGACAGATTAGGTTTTGAGGGGTGTGAGGGTTCTGGCTTCCCTCAGTGACACTTAGACCACACTGTTGTTCCATAGTGTCACCCCCTCGTGTCCTTCATTCTTGTCCCTCATGCAGCCATCCGACATCACGTACACCTCAAGTTGGCCCAGCTGGGCCATGTCTCCCCCAGTATTGACTTTCTGATATATTCGCTTGCCTTGTCCTTCTCTAAACGCCCCCTGCACGTTGGGTCGTTTACCACCCCCATCACGTGGAGGTGTTTCTTTAGCCTGCAATATACGGTCCAGATGCCCACCAAAAGGCGGAGTCCCTTGACAAATGCAGACAGAACCTGGTTCTTTTAAGCAAGGACTTTTGATAAAAAGCCTTCTTTGTCTGCAGCCTGTTGTCGTTTCCCATTTATCACAATATCTAGAATGAGTATCAGTTTTGATCAGCTTTGAGAGGTAGCGGTTGACACCCTATGGTTGCTCTGAGATAGCAGTTTAATTCGGGAATGTGAATTACCGTTCCAGAGCTTGCTATTGTTTTTAATTCATCCGTGAAGTTTAAAATGCATTCTGATTGTCTAGCTTTCCAAAGTCTAGCTTTCCGCAGCCTGCGAGTGGAGGCAAGTTACATGCCCTCTACGAAGGGATCGATACTCTATTCTGTTTTTCTTTTAATGCCTCTTCAAATCTTACTGCTCTTTTTGCTACTCCCACTCTTATCTTATCTCTCTACGTTTTCCAGCACAATATACGTTGGCGTTTCTCTATCCAATGCTAGTATCCATCTCCAATACTTAGCTTGGATTGCCTCCAGCTCTTCCAGGTATTTAAATTCTTTTACTTCTTCTATCTCTTTTTCTTCTCACTTCCATTCCTCTGTCCTGCTTCTGCCTAATTTCTGAAAAATTTTTGTTTTCTCCACGTTTAATTCCAGCTTCTTTCTCTTCAGGTATCTTCCTAAGCAACTTATTTCCTTTATTACTTTGGCCTCCATCGATGCCAGCGAGTGCACTTTCGTGTTTAATACCACTATTACCCCTGCCTGGGCAGGTCGGTTATGTATTCCGCAAATAAACTGGGACCAAATGGGCAACTTTGTCTTACCTCCCTTTGCCCTCCAGAATCATTCGCTCATTCTCCCGTTTACTTTTACTCTGTTCTCGATTTCATCAGGTGTTTGTTTATTCCTTTCTGTCTCAGATGCTCCCATAGTCTCTCTCTGTTTACACTGTTGAAGGCAGCCTTCAGCTCTACAAACAACGCGCACATTCTCCCCCCTTTCTTATCGAGTTCTTTGTCTATTATGTGTTTCAGCATGTACACGTTGTCAATGGTGCTTCTCTCTTTTCTGTTCTGAAGCTCTCTTGTCTATCTGATAATACTCCTTTCTCTTCAGTAAACTTACTCCTCGGTAGTTGTCGATTTTTCTCTTTTCCTTGAGGAAGAACGGCGGATGGTGGAAGAGTCGGCAGGGGGGGTGATGGGGTGAATGGAAGACCATGGCCTCAAGGTAGCTTCTACTAAAACCGAGGCAGTTCTGCTAGTCGGAGGTAGGAGGATCGGGCTGGAGGGCTTTCGAATAGAGGGCGAGAGTGTGAAGGACTTGGAGGTTGACTTGGACAGAAGGATGAACTTCCTTCCCCACGTAGGGAGGGCATCTCGGAAGGCGGAAGCAGTGGCCGGGAAACTGGCCAGACTGATGCCCAACCTGGGAGAGCGGATGGGCGCTGTAGGGTGCTGTATGCGGCAGTCGTACACAACGTGCTGCTGTATGCGGCGCCCGCTTGGGCGCAGGCCGTTGATCCCAAAACCGGAAGGGCCGCTCTTGAAAGGGTGCAGAGGAGGATGAGGCTACGGGTAGCCTCCGCGTATCGGACGGTATCGACCGATGCGTTGGTGGTGATCTCCGGAATACCGACCCTGACTTGCTTATTCTCGAGAGAAAGCAGAGGAGAGAGGGTAGGACGTGCACCGAGGCCAGAAAAACATTAATGGAGAGGTGGCAGCAGAGATGGGCAGAGGGAAGGAAGGGTGCCTGGACAAGACGGCTCATTCCCGACGTCCGGCTGTGGGTCGGCCGGGGTCACGGGTGGACGAGTTTCCATGTGACTCAGGAGCTGACCGGACAGGGGTGTTTCGGGAGCTTGTTGGTTCTGCGGCCATGATGTGGACGATCCGGAACACACGATGCGTTCCGATGCGAGGCCTTTGATGGAGAGAGGTTGGCCGTCTTGAGGGCCCTGGGTTGGTGGCCGGACGAGGAAAACCTCATTAAGGGGAGGTGGAAGGCATCATGCGGAAGTGTTACAATTTGATTTTTGCCGCGCATTCACCATCCAGGTTCAGGAACGAATCAGCGTTTAGAGATAACCGACACGTAAAAAGGCACGAGATTTCTTGCAATGCCGCGCGACAAACCTACAACCTTCTTTTTTTATCGACATCTGACAGAGGTAACATCTCATCGTAATTTTTGTCCTGAACAAGAGTAGGTATAGAGAATTGTGTAAAATACGGATAATAATACGACCTTGACTGTTCTCTTTCAATCAAATAGACAGATTCAGCAGCATTTATCGGAAGATTTGTTTCTTGTACCATTCACTTATGGAATAGCTGCTAAGTATTTCCACTCGACATTCTTTCTTGGACTGACGTAATTTTCACGTGGAATCAGGGTTAATCTCCCAAGACAAAAATTACGATGAGATGTTACCTCGGTCAGATGTCGGATCGAAAAAGAAGGCTGTAGTTTCTTCGCACTGCATTGCAAGTAATTTCGTGCCTTTTTTGTAGGTACATGCCGGTTATTTCTAAAACGCTGATTCGTTCCTGAATCTGGGTGGTGAATGCGCGGCAAAAATTCAAATTGTGACAGGAAGAAAGAAGAGAAGGAGCGGGAACGGGAACGCCTCAATATGAGGTGAGGTAGGAGTACCACCCTTGAAGTAATGCCTAACGGCGGTTCCAGGGGTGGAGCAATGTTCCATCGAGAGGAGTTTTTAGTGGGTAGGACTGGACGACCATCAGCCAGGGAGTCCCACACTATCCAGGCTTTCCTGAGTGTAAGACATCTAGACTAGACCCATTATGTTGCATACATCTAAGCTTCGTTTTGTAGTTCTTCTTCTTCCGCCGCTTTTCCTTTCTTCATTCTTCCTATTACACCCTTATCCTCTCATCTGTCCTCTTTTTCATCTTTCATTCACTGTTTATGTATTTCCAGACTTCTTCTGTGTTGATTGATCTAATGTCCTCTTCTTCTTCTCTCTTATTTTCTTCCGTGTTTTTCTCACAACTGTCATCATCATTTGCTCATTTGCTTTCTGGTTAGTGTTTAATTTCTTTACACTCTTTGTCCAACCATCTGTTTCTTCCATTCTTCCTCCTACTTGTACTTCTATTTTCTTTGTTGACATCACTTTTTTCATTCTTCTTCCGAGTTCTTTAATTCTTGAGTTCATATATTTTTGCTTCTTCCTTCTCATTCAATGTGTTGTAGCGCATTTCTGTACATATGTATGATTTATTTTTCCCAGATATTTTTATTCCTTCTTTCAACTATATTTGAACGAGTGATAGAATAGAGTCGGTGTTACAGCTTGATCTATTTTATTTGCACGACTATTGTCAAAGAAGTTTTTTTCGTATGGTTGGCGCTAACGTTAGCTGTCAATTTACGCTCATATAACCTCAAACGTGAAGTGCAAATGTAAAAATAATGCTACGAGTATTTATTATAAGCGTGTTTCTACATCCATCCTCAAACTGTTTGGTACAAGTTTCTTGACCAACAATGTGTGTATAATCCAACCAAACCAGGAAGGTGTTACTGTCGCATGGTCCCATTCCACAAAAATACGTAGTTTTAATTTTTTTAGAATAGGAATTAATCAAGACAGTGAGCGTGTGGCGTCAGTACTGGTCAGGTCGCCAGTCTGATCTCACTCCGACCGACTCTGGGATTTTCCCAAAGTAATGATGTAAAAGAATAGGTCGGTCTCAGTGGAGAGAGAGATATTCCAGCAGACAATCCTATTATACCTAATATTATGAGAATAGCCAAAAAATCAGGGTCAACCTGTTAAAAAGGAAAGTAAACGGAGAACTGCTGTTTGTATATCGTGCAAGTTTCGTTAGTTGCGTTGACTACCCGGACTAGATTCAGGACCGCTCCTCGAAAGTAGAACAGTTTGGAACTTCTAGAGAAACAAACCTTACATCAAATTTATAATACAAGTCAAAAAACCATACAATCCTAAACCTATGAAGAATTTAACTGTATATTCGTAAAACTACAATTTATTTATTGAGATTGGAGTAATTTTTAAGGCAATTTCCTTGTATACTTTTCCTATAAGGTTCATGCCAACACGCCGTTTCTGTATGTCAAGAAGTTATTTGTGGGTCGTGTTTTAGACACCGAAGAGCAGCATAGTTCTTGACTAAGTTAATCCATAGTCCTTTAGTTAATACAAATTTCTTTGGTAACAATTGCTGCTTGCAGTTCTTCGGCAGAATGCAATACATTCCTGAAGACATTGTCAAAAGCCCAAATGTAGAGAAATCCAGTGGAGTGAGATCTGGTGACCTGCTTGGCCAAATTCCTGCACTAATCAAATGGGACAACGTAAATTGTATGTGCTGTTTGAAAGTATCCAATTTGCCCCTCCTTAGTTGGTTTATAAACGGCTCCAAAATATGTCGGATTTTACTGAATTGATGGTAAAGTTAAAAATTACCGGCCCATACACCCGCTGCCTCGAAACCGCCAGCCAAACGCCAACTTTAACGGGGTGCAAAGTCGCAGCTCTAACAGCGTGGAGATTTTCACCTGACCATATTTTGTAGCTTTGCTTATTCACATAAGCGTCAAGATAAAACCAAACTTCATAAGAAAAAAGGGACCTTAATTTTTTCTAAGGAGAGTGGAGCAACTTCGATATGATAAACCTGTAGAAGTGGGAACTGGAACAATATGGAAAGCGGAGAAAAGGATTGTATAAAAATTTAGAATGGGAAGGTTGAGGAGCAAACCTGATCGAAAGGAAAGCCTTCTTATGGATTTGCAAGGACTTCTTTGCATACGAGTTCTGATACTGTCAACAACATCCTCAGTTAAGGTAGAGGGTCTACCAGTTAACTTTTGCTTGGCTACGTTGCTTGTCTCTAAATAGCCTTCAACAAAGCGCATACCTACAATGTTGTTGAAATATTGCAAAACTGACCAACTTTACCGCAAACATTTATTGAAACTGAATATATGTCGCTTCCAGAGAAAATTGCCAACTAGTCATTGGGTTAAAAATCCCTCTTCGGAAATAGGCCATTCCTATAAAGATATCGTGTTGTAACGTAAAAGCCATTTTAATAAATTGATTTGAAATATCAGAAATTGATTTCAAATTTGAAATGTCAGTGGTAAATGATGCTGATACGCGTGAATTGCGGCTTTTAGTGTCAAGACGTCAATAACCGGGAGTTACCATTTAAAAATGAAATTCAGTATTACCAACTCTAAACAGTTTTTCTTTATCAGCCTGTAATATATTTCGATACGCTGCTTCGATAGTGCGCTGTCAAGGTTTTGAGGTTAGGTTTGACAGTTGTCAAATTACATACATATGTGGAAATATTTATACATATACATGGTGTCCCAACTAAAATTTGTACCCCCCAACAATTCCAATTTCGAAAGACTCAGAAGAAAACACTCGAACAGGTCAATTTTGTTATCAAGGGGGACCAAATTGTACCAAATTTTCATGTCTTAGATCTCATCCCTTTAGCCAGGGGAGTCACCTCCTTAAAGAATTTAAATAGCATAGGGGCTCGTGTGATACATCATTTTAAAGCTTATTCAATTCTCTATCCAGACCTATATTGATCGATTCCTTTCTACAAAAAAAAAACACATGAAATCTATATTTTCTAAATGTACATAAAATACTCAAGCAAAATTTGTACCCTCCAACCATTTCAATTTCGAAACACTTAGAGGAAAACACTCGAACAGGTCAATTTTGTTATCAATGGGGGCCAAATTGTACCAAACTTTCAAGTCTTAAATCTCGCCCCTTTAGCCAGGGGAGCCACCCCCTTAAAAAATTTAAATGGCATGGGGAGTCGTGTGATACATCATTTTAAAGCTTATTCAGTTCTCTATCCAAACCTACTTATATCGATTCGTTTTTACAAAAAAAGTGCATAAGAATTTGTTATTTTCCAAATCTACATAAAATACTCTTGATTTGTAAAATAATAATCATGTTTTTTTTTTGTAGAAACAAATCGATAAAAGTAGATCTGGATAAAAAGTCGAATAAGCTTTAAAATGATGTATCACACGACCCCCCATGCCATTTAAATTTTTTAAAGGGGCTAGATTTAAGACTTGAAAGTTTGGTACAATTTGGTCCCCCTTGATAACAAAATTGACCTGTTCAAGCGTTTTCTTCTGAGTCTTTCGAAATTGAAATTGTTGGGGGGTACAAATTTTAGTTGGGACACCCGATATTAGTTATATACATATATGTACCACTTTCTTATAGATGGCTCAGTTGCACCTAGTAACAGGAGCTTATGATCTGAATTAAATATGAAAGAAACTGATTATAACTAATTTCAGTCGAATTGAGCAAAAGGAGTCTCCTTTCCCGTTCGCACTTGGCGGTTTTGAAAATTGAAAGTATTCAAATAAAATTGAGTTTATTAATTATTTTTTGATACAAATGTTAACTTCAAGTGGCTTATGGTAACCAAAACAAGAAGCCCCCCTTGGGCAGGGGTAGGACGATGGTAGAAATCGAGTTTATTTCATTCTCTTCTGATACAAATGTTAACTTGAAGTGGCTTTTGGTAACTAAAACAAAGGGTCCCCTTAGGACAGGGATAGGACGTTGGGAGAAATCGAGTTTATTTCATTATTTTCTGATACAAATGTTAACTTCAAATGGCTTATGGTAACTAAAACTAGGGGACCCCCTTGGGACAGCGTCTTACCATAATTATTGTATTAAATAGCATTATTAAGCTGAAAGAAACCCGACCAGGCTAATACGTCCTGTCGAGGTATTTTCAACATAAGAGCTGTCCCCACCGGTGTATGCAGGTATAGCACCAGTTCAACAGTTTTCTTAATGAACACCGTGTCATAAAGTCATACATCTAACATCCCCGATATTTAAATTGATTTAGATGACAAATTTAAGACAATACTTACATAATATAATAATAATTTTCTTATTGAACTCCAGGGCAGTTGCAAGAAATTTCTATTCTGACATTTGACTGACCACTCCGAGGATTGCGGGGAATCTCTTCACGGCGGGGATGTCCACTTAAAATATTTTTAAACATTTCTAATAGATTTTTCTATGAAAAAAAAAAGTATATTACATATTTTATTAGGAGCAAAAGTGTCAGTATTTGCCATGAAAAGTCTCACTTTTACTCCTAATAAAACAATATATGTACTCCCTCTGTTCAGAAATTGTTCAGAAATAAGTGACCAATTTGCAATTTTTTATTATCCAGAATTATTATACTTTTGCAAAAAAAAAACATAATTTAAAAAAATATATATTTGCAATTATATTTCTCGTGGAATTTCTCGTCGTGTTCATCACTGATAGCAACACGTTACACCCCAATGCTTTGTATGAGATCAAAAGTTGATGAATTAAATATAGTTTTTTAGAGGCAAGAAACTAGTGATGCATCTCCACCAATTTCAACAAAATTTCGAAAATATCATCGCCAGCGTGATATATATCGCTACCGCGTACCTATAAGAATTCCACATGGGAGTTTATAGGTACCCATGTTGGCTGCTTGACCACGAGCGTGGGAACGCTCAATATTGTCACAAATATTCCTGACGTTCAGGAACCATCGGATTCCATCTACGCGTCCGTCATTAACTCGGATTCGTTCGGTCGCCTCCAAGAGGATCTCGACTGGTCGCTTTCAGTGTGCTGATCACAAAAAGTGCATTGCTGACTCCGACGATGAGAGACAAAAGTAGCCAAATGACCGAGACGAGGAATAGAAGAAATCAATGTTAATAGCAAGATTAGGATTGTGGCAAGACCTGCACGCATACTTAGAATTGGTCGCACTGTATTTCGAACTTTTTTTTCATAACTGAGGTTGATATTGTCGGTCGCAGATGTCTTGAGATAGCAGGTTTTTTTGGGTGCATTTTTTGATAATCACATTAGAGATTTTGTAGTAGTGCTCTGTGAATAATTTCCTGTGAACATTTAATGTTTTGTATACCTAGTTATTGCAACATCACCAATTGAGTGTTGAGCCACAGACGTTTGATTTAAATATGTTTAACGACATTTAATGTAAAAACGGACTTTTCCACCTATTAAAAAATAAAATGGTTTCCTTAGAGACCCGAGGTCACTTTGATAATATTTAAGGGTTTCTTTTCCAAGAAAAGCTGAAAAAAATATTTTTAAAAATGTATCTGTTTTTAATAATAATTAATTCATTAAAAAAAATAGTAATTGGCTATCCTTTGACTTTCAAATTTTATATTTTTCTTTTTCTTTTATATACGTTTTAAAAAATAATTCCATTCCCTATAACTGCAGTGTTGATAAAAGTCCCGCACAAAATTCATAATTTCGTTAATCGGCGTTTTCTTCAAAAATCCTCGGACACGTCAATTTTACTTTTTAAAATGATACTTTTTTACGTAACGTTGAACTAGTAAGAAGTGAGGAAGCCTATGCTTTATTTAATCATCAACATCCGGATAGAATTCCAATCGACAGTAAGTAGAATAGTAGCAAAAACGAATTTGATTCAATCCAAGTCACTTTAGTTCTTAAAATGGCACTTTTTGACTCAATGGATTTTTTGGACAGTGACATGGTGTTTATTAGTTAAATGGTTGTAGAAAAAAGTTGTACCTTACATATGCATTTTTCGGGAAAAGCGTCTAATAAAGTGTAAAAACAACAATCCGATTTATTTGTAATTTGAACCAAATTCTACAATAAAATAACGACAAAATTACCGTAAATGTTCAAACTGCCACCAACCATTTGGCACATACTAGCACTAACACACACAATTCTTAAGATGGTCCAAATTGTTTGGTAATTAATGTAGACCTTAGATTTTAAATATTCAAACACAAAAATTAAGGGGCGGTAAATATGGCAAACGTGCCAGCCATTCAAACGGTCCACGTCGCCCTATCCATGTTCCCTCGAAAATGATCTCAAGAATCTGAGCTCCAAGTCAAAATGTGGAGGTGCTCCATCTTGTTGGAACCAAATTAGTTTTTTCTACTTATTGTCGATTCTCAAAAAATTACATTTATGGTTATTTATTTTTTCGAAATAAGAAACTACAATACAACCAGAAAATGGAAAAGTTGAAGTTCAAGAAATTTTTTTTATATTTCATATATTTTAATACTTTGATACATCATTGCCGCCCAGAAAGAGATGAAAACTGATGCAGGTTCTTTAAACGGGCTAAAATAAAAAAAAAGGAATAAGAAGACAATTTCTATAAATCGTTTACACTTATTACTTGGAAATTATTGTAATATTGGAGCGCTTGATAATGCAATAACAGTTGACGACATGCATGGTCTGACAATTTCTGACACTTGTGAATTCTGATATTGGGAAGTGCCTAAAAAAAATTTGTATTTTCACATGAGGTTGGAATACTTGGAACATTTTCTAAAAAATGATTAAGTACTGTTTCATATAAATTTTATGTATTGCTAGCTATGGGGTGATTCATTCAAATTAACTTTAATCAATTAGTAATATTTTCTTCTGATAATAATTAATGACGAATGTTTATATTATTTGAATTTTTAAACTTAACTAAATTCTCTATTTTAAATCAATATTATACATTTTACGCAAGAACTACTATTTCGTAAGTAGTATAAAGTGAGACATGTCATGCGACTGTAAAATTGATGTGCAGTTTACGTTTTATTTCAAAACATTTATCTTATAACATGCCTCACTGAAAGTGGGGGTTTTGCCCCCTTTTTTCTTATAAATTTATGGGTCATCCGCTTTTTTTCACATTTAACTTCACTTAAACATACTAAATGCATTTCCATTTAAAATTTCGTCCAAATCGGCGTACCTATATCGTAGTTACCCAAGTTTCGTAACGGATTCAGCGATTTACTCTGCAAGTTCAGCTGACTTCAATAAGAAAAGTGGCCTTAAACATTAATTTAAATAAAAAAATGCGTTAATTTATGTCTGTCTTACATTATTAGTTTATGAGATACACAGCCAACTAGATTTTTTTTAAATATTACTAGGGGTCAAACTTCACATCATTCGAAAGCTTATTTTTTTCTGAATCCAAGACTATGTCACTCTTGTCTAAACATTGCCACCAGAAGTGTTAAATAAACTAAAAATGAAATCATGTCGTGGCCTAACAAAATGCTTTGAAAGTATCACAGTTGACACATTGGGAGCACTGAATTTGCCAAATATGGTTAAATTAAGTGAAAAAGAAAGAATAGAGGTACTTATGATGATCGGCTACGGCGATGTTAAGTCACGTAGAAGAGTTGGGCTTCCAAAAACTGATGAACAACCTTTAAATCTCATATTGGATCTTGTGGAAAATCCTAAAAAATCATAACATAAGTATAGGGTCTGCACATTCAATTTTGAAACAACAAAAACTCTATCCCTTCACAATTCATTTACCTACTATAGGAACTTAGCGAAGACGATTTCGATCTAAGACTAGGATGGTAATCTTTTGTATTCAATTATGTTGTCGGATGAATCTACATTTTGCTTAAATGGGCAGGTTAATTGACATACCTAATCCACATTGGATGGAAGAGGTACACACCCAACGTCCACAAAAAGTTAACGTTTGGGCAGGGATTATTGGCGAAAATATTGTGGGGCCATTTTTTATTGAGAGCAATCTCAATGCTGACATATATCTGGAACTTCTCCAAGAAAATATCCTTCCCAGATTAAAGGAATTATTTCCAAATCATCACAATCTAGAACTAATACGCAACAAGACGGAGCACCACCTAATCTTGCTCGTCAGGTCCGGCAACTGTTAGACAACATTTTTTCGGGCAGATGGCTTAGTCGCAGGGGACCCGTCGAATGGCCTCCTAGATCCCCGGATCTAAAACCCATGGATTTTTTTTCTATGGGGTTACATAAAACATAAAGTGTATGATAACCGACCTGACAATCTAGAAGACCTAAAAAAACCGAATTAGAATAGAAAGGAACAATATTACACCCGAAATTTTACAAAAGGCAAGGCAAAATTTTGTCCAACGGCTTTACTACTGCCAGGAAGTTAAAGGAGGACTCTTTAAACATTTAAAGTAGGAAACAAAAACATCAAATGCTTCCGAATTTATTTTTTAAGTTTGCTTAAGTTTTTTCGTATTGACCAGAAGGAGCTCCCCGTGATACCGACCTTCACGAGGTTCCTTGCTGGTCAGGTCCATTTTGTACATTATGGCCACTCCTTAAAACCATGAGGTCAGTAGCTATGAATCCCGTAAATCATGTGCCCTACGCAGACGCGCTTGTTTTGTTTTTTTTCTTGCATTAAAATTTTTAAGAATTAAATGTTTAGGGCCACTGGTTATTCAGTTTTCATTCAGCTAGACTTCTAAAAGTGTTAAAGTACAGCTGGTTTTGTCATTTTAACGACAAAACATCTTTGGTTGATTTTTAATTTTTTGACGGTTGTTGTCAAAATGTTTCGACACCAGCATTACGTGATGATATTCAGAAAAAATAAGCTTTCGAATGATGTGAAATTGGACCCATATTGCTATTTAAAAAATCTAGTTGGTTGTGTATCTCGTAACGTAACAATTTGAAACAATTTGGTGTAATAGACATTACATAGTTGAATTCATATCCCAAATTGCAAAAAACCCTGTATATACTTCCGAACAAGTTATGAACACTATTTTCTGGACGACTGCCAACATTCTCAACACATGTTTAATAAATTATATTTATAGTTACATTCTTAATAACTCAAAACAGGTTTATTTTTCCTTAATTAATTTGTTAAATACATACATTAACTGTATTATTATTGTTGGAACAATTAAAAAAATTAAAGGGGATTTACAAAATATTTAATATCTGATCTGAAATCACCTAATTAATAAAATCAAAATGTATTTTTAGCACAAGTTTGAGTAGAAATCAGTTTCTCAGCTGTTGTGAATTGTGAATCATTTTCTCCCTAGGGAGTTTATATTATGTTCTGACACTATCAATACTATCACTACAATTAATTAGTACGCAATTATTAAAATTAATGTTAGCTGGAAAATCGCACAAAACTTTTCCGTCGTTACAGTTTATTGATTGACACACATGCTCGAACTTACACCTTCCAGTACTTGTGTTGCTATATTCGTTTTATTTTGAACGGAATCCTGTATATTATACTCTTTGGCTACAGCTGTAGATTTCCAGCTGCCGTGCCTTCTCGGTACTTTGCAGCCCTCTGGCTACAAATTGCACCTCATGAAAAATCATGCATTTCTCTCCCTCTATGTATAATCTACTATTATTAAAAATATTTATTACAGTCTTACTTTTTGTAATACATGCAGATCGTAAGGTGTTTATTTCCTCTGATTTTTTTGGTCTATAGCCGTCAAATTTGTCTTTTAGAAAAGCTTTTAATTTCTTATACACACTTATATCAAGTCAAAGTGCTCTTCAGCAATAAATATTGAGTATATAAGTACTTGGCGCTATTTTCTTTGCTAACTCGGCAAAGTAAGCGAGGATGACGTTTTGAAAAAATGATTTTATATTATTTTTTCGACGCCAATCCACAAAATGTTTTATTGAAGATCGGCGGCGTGCGAATACTGCAATCTACTGATACTATTTGTGAGTGTACTAGTTAATTGCTATTTTGAACTGACTGTCATTAAATATTAATGTACTATGTCACGAATGTCAACAATGACGTCTGGATCGGAAGTTACTTGCTTTTGCTAAAAAGAAGAATCTTCAATATCAGGAAGATTAGAAAAGTTTTATCTAAATATACAGTGAGCGGCAAAAGTATGGAATAAATTCATTAAAAATAAAAATAAAAAAATTCAAAAAATATTTGGAAAAAAAAATTGTTTAATCTTTAATGAATTTATTCCATACTTTTGCCGCTCACTGTATACTTCAAAGAATTACTGAATCCAAAAGGCAGCATCTTCGAATATGAAAAAAGAAAATCAGTAACAATATTAGGGTAAGGAGTAGCAGAATGAAGAGAATCTACCGGATGAATAGAAAATTATTGGTGTTGGGAATGTATTATCGGGATTCCAACTTAATATTTTATTCTTGAGGAAGCCTCCCATGAAGGCGAAACGTTGACATTAAATATCCAAATCCATCAAAATCGTTAAGTTCAAATCCCGAAACTGAATTCAAAGATAATAATATGACCGAGATCTAAACCTGAAAATTGGCGTTATATGACCAAAGTAGTATTGTGATATGAAACCGGACGAGCCGAACTTTCAGCATGTAGTTTGGTTCGTCGATATAATATGATGCTTACTTTCATAATTATGCAGTCGTCTAAACAATATTTTTCTGTTTGTTTACAAATTATAAACACAAAAATATATTATGTATTCGGATTAATTGAAATGAAGCTCTAACAATTAACTTAAGAAGTAATTAATAGTGAAACTTAGATATTTGATATTATTAACGGTATCTTCCAATTAATGAACATATTTCATATTTGAACCATTAAGAATTTAGTTTAAAATTTGTTTGTTTGTCACACTTATGAATCTAAAACATTGTTGGTATTTTATGCAAATTAATTAAAAGAATTCTTTAATTAGCTGACATATTCCACCAGAACCCATCAACGGAATATTTGTCACTTTAAATCACAAGGCAGTGTTGTTAATCTGAATTATTTAGTCAGGTTTTCAGCTAAAAATATGTCTGAATTTTTCCATCGTTGAGGCTAGAAATAAATCTTTCAATAATTGGTAGTTATATCATTTATCCAGAATCAACTTACAATAATAATTATATTTTTATTCACACTTACGAAGCATTTTAACTTTTACCGTTAACATTTTATCCACTAGTGGAATAATATTATATTGAAACACTAGTTTTGTAATAGTATATTGAAACACTAGTTTTGTAAAACTTATATTAAGACACGAGTTCAGGTTTGCAGCACGACTGCCGTAGGCAGGAGTGCCTGTAAAGAACGAGTGCACTTAAGTTTTACAAAACGAGTATTTCATGTTATTTTTCCTAATTTGCATATTAATTTAATTTTTTAACAAATAAAATCAATTTTGATAATTTAGAAAATTTTGTTAAATTTTCATTTTTCTGTACCTCACGTATACTTGAGATGACTTACATGGAACCTTAACCACAAAATCACACTAACATTTCGTTCAGTGCAAGGTTCAGTGTGTCTAACCTATGGAAACAAAAATTCTAGATTTTCGGTGCGTTAATGAAATATTAACGCACTCAAAATGAGTGCGTTAATAGCTTTGTTACAACAGCAAATTAGGAAAAACTTATATTAAGACTTTTGAGACTTCCGATCTGTTTCACAGTGCACAATTTGGATTTAGAAACAATAGGTCAACAACACTGGTGATCAGTTCCTTAAGTAATAAAATACTACAAAATTTTTAGCCCAAGAAATGTTCATCTGTCTCAAGCTTCGATTGTATGAAGTAAAACTTTTGACTGTGTAAATCATAAAATATTATTAGATAAATTTAAACACTATAAGATTTTGTCAAAAAGCATTGAATTACTTGAGTCCTACCTAAACAATATAGTTCAATTTGTAGAGTATAATAATATAAAATCTTCATTACGGTCACTAAGCATGGGCGTCCCACAAGGATCCATTTTGGGACCGATGTTCTTTTTAATTTATATAAAGGATTTACCCAACTGTGTCTCGGAAGGTAAATGTGTTCTCTTTGCAGATGATACTGTTGTAATAATATCTACAAAAGAAAAAACTCAAATTGATCATTTGGCACAGAAAGTTGAAGTACACATTGTAACGAGGTTTGCTACCAATATGCTTACATCCAATTACCAAAAAATGCATAACTTAACATTCTCGCTGCGTTCCTTCAATAATAATAGTTCCAGTAAAAGAGACCCTGTAATATTTCTTGGTATAATACTACACACTCATCTAACCTGAGATGCGCATATACAGTACTCATGGTTAGAATTACGGAAGTTCTGGAGGAACTCCATGAGGGAGTAGGCGCCATGGAACATCTGGAGCGTCTAGAAGCATTTAGGTGCCAGTCTTACTTTTTGTAATACATGCAGATCGTAAGGTGTTTATTTCCTCTGATTTTTTTGGTCTATAGCCGTCAAATTTGTCTTTTAGAAAAGCTTTTAATTTCTTATACACACTTATATCAAGTCAAAGTGCTCTTCAGCAATAAATATTGAGTATATAAGTACTTGGCGCTATTTTCTTTGCTAACTCGGCAAAGTAAGCGAGGATGACTTTTTGAAAAAATGATTTTATATTATTTTTTCGACGCCAATCCACAAAATGTTTTATTGAAGATTGTCGGCGGCGTGCGAATACTGCAATCTACTGATACTATTTGTGAGTGTACTAGTTAATTGCTATTTTGAACTGACTGTCATTAAATATTAATGTACTATGTCACGAATGTCAACAATGACGTCTGGATCGGAAGTTACTTGCTTTTGCTAAAAAGAAGAATCTTCAATATCAGGAAGATTAGAAAAGTTTTATCTAAATATACAGTGAGCGGCAAAAGTATGGAATAAATTCATTAAAAATAAAAATAAAAAAATTCAAAAAATATTTGGAAAAAAAAATTGTTTAATCTTTAATGAATTTATTCCATACTTTTGCCGCTCACTGTATACTTCAAAGAATTACTGAATCCAAAAGGCAGCATCTTCGAATATGAAAAAAGAAAATCAGTAACAATATTAGGGTAAGGAGTAGCAGAATGAAGAGAATCTACCGGATGAATAGAAAATTATTGGTGTTGGGAATGTATTATCGGGATTCCAACTTAATATTTTATTCTTGAGGAAGCCTCCCATGAAGGCGAAACGTTGACATTAAATATCCAAATCCATCAAAATCGTTAAGTTCAAATCCCGAAACTGAATTCAAAGATAATAATATGACCGAGATCTAAACCTGAAAATTGGCGTTATATGACCAAAGTAGTATTGTGATATGAAACCGGACGAGCCGAACTTTCAGCATGTAGTTTGGTTCGTCGATATGATATGATGGTTACTTTCATAATTATGCAGTCGTCTAAACAATATTTTTCTGTTTGTTTACAAATTATAAACACAAAAATATATTATGTATTCGGATTAATTGAAATGAAGCTCTAACAATTAACTTAAGAAGTAATTAATAGTGAAACTTAGATATTTGATATTATTAACGGTATCTTCCAATTAATGAACATATTTCATATTTGAACCATTAAGAATTTAGTTTAAAATTTGTTTGTTTGTCACACTTATGAATCTAAAACATTGTTGGTATTTTATGCAAATTAATTAAAAGAATTCTTTAATTAGCTGACATATTCCACCAGAACCCATCAACGGAATATTTGTCACTTTAAATCACAAGGCAGTGTTGTTAATCTGAATTATTTAGTCAGGTTTTCAGCTAAAAATATGTCTGAATTTTTCCATCGTTGAGGCTAGAAATAAATCTTTCAATAATTGGTAGTTATATCATTTATCCAGAATCAACTTACAATAATAATTATATTTTTATTCACACTTACGAAGCATTTTAACTTTTACCGTTAACATTTTATCCACTAGTGGAATAATATTATATTGAAACACTAGTTTTGTAATAGTATATTGAAACACTAGTTTTGTAAAACTTATATTAAGACACGAGTTCAGGTTTGCAGCACGACTGCCGTAGGCAGGAGTGCCTGTAAAGAACGAGTGCTCTTAAGTTTTACAAAACGAGTATTTCATATTATTTTTCCTAATTTGCATATTAATTTAATTTTTTAACAAATAAAATCAATTTTGATAATTTAGGAAATTTTGTTAAATTTTCATTTTTCTGTACCTCACGTATACTTGAGATGACTTACATGGAACCTTAACCACAAAATCACACTAACATTTCGTTCAGTGCAAGGTTCAGTGTGTCTAACCAATGGAAACAAAAATTCTAGATTTTCGGTGCGTTAATGAAATATTAACGCACTCAAAATGAGTGCGTTAATAGCTTTGTTACAACAGCAAATTAGGAAAAACTTATATTAAGACTTTTGAGACTTCCGATCTGTTTCACAGTGCACAATTTGGATTTAGAAACAATAGGTCAACAACACTGGTGATCAGTTCCTTAAGTAATAAAATACTACAAAATTTTTAGTCCAAGAAATGTTCATCTGTCTCAAGCTTCGATTGTATGAAGTAAAGCTTTTGACTGTGTAAATCATAAAATATTATTAGATAAATTTAAACACTATAAGATTTTGTCAAAAAGCATTGAATTACTTGAGTCCTACCTAAACAATATAGTTCAATTTGTATAGTATAATAATATAAAATCTTCATTACGGTCACTAAGCATGGGCGTCCCACAAGGATCCATTTTGGGACCGATGTTCTTTTTAATTTATATAAAGGATTTACCCAACTGTGTCTCGGAAGGTAAATGTGTTCTCTTTGCAGATGATACTGTTGTAATAATACCTACAAAAGAAAAAACTCAAATTGATCATTTGGCACAGAAAGTTGAAGTACACATTGTAACGAGGTTTGCTACCAATATGCTTACATCCAATTACCAAAAAATGCAAAACTTAACATTCTCGCTGCGTTCCTTCAATAATAATAGTTCCAGTAAAAGAGACCCTGTAATATTTCTTGGTATAATACTACACACTCATCTAACCTGAGATGCGCATATACAGTACTCATGGTTAGAATTACGGAAGTTCTGGAGGAACTCCATGAGGGAGTAGGCGCCATGGAACATCTGGAGCGTCTAGAAGCATTTAGGTGCCGGTATATTTATTAGAGGACGTTCCAGCAAAAACCAGTCTAGTCGTATCAGTGAAGTCGGTCGTTTCATCGAAGATCAATATGTCGAGTCGGACAGTTGCTTTTATCTATCCGGAGTGCCGCGTGATGTGTAAATAAATAATACGAGACGTGCCGGTAAAGTAGTAAATTGTAAATAGTGTAAATAATGTAAAATAGTGTAATAATAGAAGTATAAATAAATTGTACATAGTGTTCAAATAAATAAATGGAACCCAGAAACGCTACAATATGTAAATTGTAAACTCATACGTATATACCACTAGAAATAAGACCAATATAAAGCCGGACTTTGAAGACCAAACCAGAATTTTGCTTTAATGTATTGTTTTTCCAGAGAGATGGACGATTAAAGTTGACCATGGACGAAGAGAATAGAATTATTGCTTAGCCAACTAATTTTATTTTTGATTTCTCTGTATTTTATTAAGATCATACCATAAAAATAAAAAGTGCGGAAATGTACCTATTATTAGCAGAAAAGTAAGAAATAGTAAAAAGCTTTCTGCGTATCATCTTTAAATGATTAAAAATCTGTTCCACCTTGCACACCTCTTAATTACGCTGTTGATCCGATCGCATGTCAAGATATCCCTTTACAGTGGCACTGTTGTCGATCGTGGTTGCAAAGTGCACATTCGCAATTAGATTCCGTAGGTCGGGGGTCTTCAAAAAACTAACTAAAGTTTAAAGAGAATGAATAAAACACGGTTTGTTTCCTTTTTGCTATGTTGATGTGTGATCTTGCGGTTGATCTGGACTCTCGTATGAAATTCAACGTTTTTGCGTGTGGCCGGCTCGAGAATTACCATCGAAATTACACAGTGTCGAAGAGAGTTGTAAAAGAAATGTTATATTTGTTTTCATTCTCGTTCGCACGGTATAAATTTACGTTTTTCTGCACAGGGAAAAAATGTCTGCTTGAAAGTGCAACGCATCAAACATTTCTTGCTGTGTACGGAGCTTTCATTTTGTTAGTGTTTTTGGTTATAAATGAGTCGGTATTTGCATTGGGAATGTTTGGTTTAGGTGTCCCAAACGGAGACGCTGAATGTTTGTTTCACTAAAGTAATTATCCTATCGAATGATGAAGCCATCATTATTTTATACAGTGTCCGGAAATAGCATGAATAGCAAGTATGAAGAAAAGTTTGTATTAAACTACGTCCAAAAATGCTTTATGTGTCTTTTAGGGCCCTTTTCTCGAAAACCGTGGAATTTACGACGTTTTGTTAAAGGAAAAAAAATTGTGAAAAATTGATGGGCTAGAGATAATTAGATATTAAAATTATTCAAAAGTGTGATTAAACCTAACATTAAACATTATTTCCGATCATACAACGTAGCAATAACACTTTCCATTTAAGCCCCGTTTAAAATCTTCAAATAGGCAGGCATACAAAAAAATGCCATTTTAGTTGTCTTCTTCCTTCTTGTTTGTATGACTTTCCACCTTAGAGATTCTTTAGAAAAATTGAGGCAACTTTTTATAACTCTTGGGGGTTCGTTCTGGGTGGTGTCGCCGTTTTGTTCGTTCGTTTCTGGAGATTCTGCTAATCTTCATCTATAGGATGAACGGTCGTTATATTATTCCATTTCTTTATTCTTTACAACATTCACGATTAGGTTTTGGTCTTGGTCTAGCAGTAAAAGCATTAGTCTTTTTTTATTGTTGAGGCCCTTGAAAAGAACCGCTACGACGACCTAATGGCCCATTGTGCGCAATCTCCAGTGATCCATATTCTGTAGCAAAGCTGAGCCTTTGACAAAGCTCTTAGTCTAATTAGGGCTGGACAAGAGCAGAGAATGTGCTCTGAAGTCTCTACGACTTCTAGGCATCTTCATGTTTTCAGATCCCTTCTGGGGAGTCTCAGCAATAGTTCATTACGCTTGATGTCCAATGAAAGCTTTGTCTTAACTGTCGTAACTTTAAAGTCGTCGTATCCCTATTATCCACTTCTTGATTGCTCTAATAAAGGGTTTTTCAGAGTCCATTCTTGCCAACAGGTTCACCCTTTTATTGCCCCTATGGCCTAAGTGAGCAGATATCCAGCGAAGCACAACTTTCTTGTTGCGCCCAGCTAGACCCCCTAACGCATTCTGGCAACTCCCAAAAGAGCTTCGAAAATACAAAAACGCCTTTTTTTTTTAAAAAAAGCCTTTTGGAAAAATAGGAAAGCATTACAAAATAGAGAACAATACCGTCTGAAACACATTGGAGTATTCTCCTAGTGAAGATGAGACAGAGAGGTCCGTCCCGCGAATGAACGCCCTTCAGCCCAATTATTTACTGGCGACCGAATCTTCTAAGTAAAAGGTGATCCAGTCCCCTAGGTTTAAGACCTTTGTCTGTTCCATCGACTTACCCCGTGAAATAATTAACACTTCGTACGAGTGCTTACTTACAACCACAGGGATCATGCGGTTATCCCTCATGAAAAAGATGGGATCGGCGTCCATCACCTATTGGACCCGTGGCCTCTCCTTGGTACTACGTTTTTCCACTGCCCCGTAGAACGTAGCCGTAGAAAACCCAAGGTCGCTGCCACCGTCACCGCAAGATGCAGAGGGTACAGCTCCGTTTTAGCCCAAATTTTATATGGAGATTCTTAACAAACGAACCAAACGAACGAACCATACTGAATCATCGACCTCACTACATGATTTACCCACATTTCCCTACAGCTCTTCTGCACGCCCAAAGAGCGGCAGTAGTGTTCTGCAGTTTGTTCATCACATACGATCTCCAAATAAGTCTAGAATTAAGGTAAAGGCCCAGATAATTGACCTCTGTAACCTGTAATGGCTTTCCAAAGAGAGTCGATGTCAAGTATGAGCCCCATCTCTTTTTGGTAAAGATGAGAGGGTTCGCTTTGTTTGGAATGATCGAGAGACCATTACGCACACACCATTTCTCAATGGGTCTAAAAGTCCCCTGCATGGGCTCTTTGGCCACGTTGATAGACTTCCACTACTAGGTCCCATAGAAATAGGGACAGTAGCCACCTTGAAGGCAACCCTGTATGGCCGTGACTCTTGTCCTGTGCGGACCAAGGTTCGCATTGATTGCTCTATTACTGAGTATGGCTAGAACCCATTTTGTGAGTGTCGGATCTTCGCCACGCTTCTCTAGAGCAGATATCATAAATTCGGAGGTTGCATTGTGGAACGCCACTTCTATGTCCAAGAAAGTGTCCAACCCAGCTTCAATCGTCCAAATGATTTGATTCAAGTTTTTGGTAGAAAGGTTGATTGGCCTGAAAATCTTCGCGTCAGCATAAGTGTTCCATCCGGGATTGGATATGAAACACAACTTTTACCTCCATCCAGTTACGAAGTATGTAGCCCACAGAGAGGCGGGTTCTGAAAAGATAAATCGGTGGTCCGTCCAATGGGAATATCTATTCCGTTTGCAAAATAGCCGGAAAATTCCAACACAGTCTATTTTATCCTATCATAGGTCACAATTCTGGAAGCAAACCTCCGCGACTCCTGAGAGTCTTCAAAAGACCATGTTGTATCTATCTCACAATCAAATCCATTTGAGTCAAAAGAGTTTTGAAAATGCACCAAAAGTTTCAGAATATTCTCTTCTGAGGTTCTGTAACCTTCCGAGGCGGTCTTCAAAGAGCCCAGTTTGGCAATGCTATTATCTGATAGAACCTTTTGGAGCCTACCCACTTGAAAACTCGCTTATCCTTTCATAGTAGGGGCTAAGGGGCTCGCGAATTCGATAACTAAGTGAGGAGGAGAAAATTGACAAAAATAAAGTAAAGGAAAAAAGCGTTGAAGAAAGGTAGGAAGAGAGAAATTGGTTGAGGAGTGGAGAAATTTACGGAGTAAGAAACGACAAACGACAATAACAAAGAACGAAGGCAACTAATAATACACGGCATAGGAGAGAGAGCTACGAACAAGAATGAGACAAGTCGAACACAAAGAAGGAATTAAAGATGAAAAGGAAACTAGAAGAAAAATAGAGCTAGAAGAAAGACCAAAAAAGAAATAAAACAGTAAGATCATCAGAGCAAAAAAGCAGTCAAAAAAAAATTGGGCTGAATATGTTAGCGATGATGGAGAAAATGATAAATGACCTAAAACATAGAAAAGACGAAGAAGTAAAACCAAGAAAAAAATGAGACAGCTGAAGAACGACAACAAACAGCCCAGGAAGAACGAAGATAACGAAGAAAGAGATATGAACCAAATGAAGAAAACGATGGAAAAAAAAAAGAAAAGATGGAGAGAAGAGAAAATCTTCCTAGAAAAGATATAATAGGACAGATGAGAGACGAAGATGCGAAAGAAGAAATAACATAGTAATAACAGAGATCAGATTAAAAGAGTCGGGACAAAGCATGAGTAAAAAAGTCGACTGAAAACATAAGTTAAAATAACAGAGGCTTATGCTATAAAGAGAGAAGAGAAACACGATAGTAGCGAAAATGGACACAAGGGAACAGGAGCAGAATGTCTGTCAGAAAAACTGAGAAATAGAACAGCATTAAAAATCTGCATAAACGTCGATTTAAGAAGGAAAGAAAGAGACACACAGAAAAACATAAGAGCGATAGCGAAGAGTGAAAGGGAAGAAGGAAAGGCGGTGAGAATAAGCTATAGGAAACTTCAGGTAGAAAGAGATTGCCTACGAACAAAAGAAAAAGAATACAAAATAAATAATAAATGGAAATAAGGTATACAATTTCACGGAAAAGTAAAAGAAGAAAACAAATGAAAGAATAAGATTGTTATATTAAGAAAATTGAATGTAGCGGCCATAAGAAGCAAAGGAGAAGATTTTTTGAAGTAGATAGGAGTGAGTTCGACTTAGAATGGTAGAATCATGGGTAGATGAAGAGGAATGAAAGAAGATCGAAGAGAAAAGACCCATCGACTATGTATGGAGATGTCAAGTAAAAGAAAGGAAGAGCTAAAGGAGGCATCATTACAAAAGCAAGTAAAGAAAATAAAGCAGAAATAAGGAATCTGAAACTAGAAACAAAAAATAAGTTTAAATAGTCACAGTATACAGTGAAGAGGTGAGCAAAACAAAACAAATGTTAGAAGAAAGCATAAGTGAGACAGATTAAAAAAATGTACTAATTGGAAGAGACTTCAGTGCGACATTGGGACAAGATTAGGAAGACAAAATAATGGGATAGAAAAGGCGAGATTATCTAAGAAGAGTATATAAGGATAAAACAGAAAATAAAAAAGGAAGAAAAATGATCGAATTTATAGAAGAGATAGGATATGAGGTACTAACTGGGAACTGGGAAGACAATGCCGGGGAATTTTTGTACGTGGGGCCGGGAGAAGAATCAGTGATTGTTTATGCAATTGTAAACCAAGACGCTTGGAACGAAGTACGAATATTTGAAGTGGGAAACAGAGTGGAATCCGACCACCAACAGTTAAAAATAGAAATAGTTGGAGAAGAAATAAAAAGACACAAGAAAGAAATAGTCATGAACACAAGAAACAAGAATAAAAGGACTCAAAAAAAGAATGAAAGAAGCGATGTCAACAAAGTATAATCTAAATAAAAGTGGAAGTGGGAGAAAGAATGTGAAGAAACAGATTGTGGGACAAAGAATGTAAAGAAATTAAAAGACTATCCAGAAAGCAAATGAGGAAATGGAGAAATGGGAAGGGATCGAGATTCGAATATCGGGCGCAACTAAAGAAGTACAAAGACAGAAAGAAGAAGAAGGAAGAAAAGAAGAGAAAAGAAAAAGCGGAAATTGAATCAATCAGCACAGAAGAAGTCTGGAAACACATAAACAGAGAACGAAAAGTAAAAAATCTTTCAAAGAATTACTTAGAGTGTCCGATATGCAAAAAATAAAAAGAGAAAAGGTGGAGAACTATCGAGGAGTATGTTAGCTGAGCACGGCATGATCTATGCAATGAGAAATTGAAGTAATAACTAGAGGAGAAAGAAATGTTATCTGATGGACAAGCGGACTTCAGAAAAAAGAGAAGCACAATCGACAATCTGAAGATGTGCGGACTGTTTGTAGATCTAAAGGCAGCTTTCGATAGTATAAATAGAGACATATTATGGGAACATCTTAGAGAAAAACAAACACCTGGTGAGCAAAGTAAAGGAAATCGACCTAGAAATGGAGAACAGAGCAAAAGTAAACGGGAGAATGACCAAAGGTGTTAATAGTGTTAATAGAGGACAAAAAATGAAGGAAAAGATAAGATGCTTAGGAAAATACCTGAAAGCAAAGAATCTAGAATTCAACGTGGAGAAAACAAAATTATAATATTAAAAAAGATTAATACACTCCATGAATACTCGACCAATCATCGCGATGATATTTTCAAATTTTGACCAATGACATAAGTTGCTAAGTGATTAAAAGCTAGGTACGTTTTATAACTGATTAAAAGCTGCGTAGCTTTTATCAGTGAATAAAATGCGTCTAGCTCTAAACAATTCATGTAAACAGTATGCTTTGAAAACTGTTTCTGCCATTATCTGTCAAATTAATTTTTGTCGCAAAATGACTTCAAATCGGTTTGAAATAGAGGGGGCAGTGAATAAATGTGTCCCCCAGAGCACCATATAAACACCAAGAAATCAGTGTGGAAACAATTTCAGTATTGCAAGATTATAGCAGAGCGGAATTATAGCATTCTAGCCGCCACTTTGAAGGAACAGTTGGGTAAAATCTTAAAAGATACCTACAACATGCGGAAAGGTAACGGAGAGATTTATAAAGAAAGTGTTGTGAAAATGTTCTTCAACATTACAGCAAAAATGTTGCAAGAATTTTTTTTAATGAATTTTGTTGTGGAATTTGTCGTCTATTAATCTCCCTAAAATACACTCGAGTTTGATTTTTACTCGGGATAATTTTATTTTCATTTCACTCAAATTTGTGTTGCCGCCAGAAAAAAAGTCTCGATTAAAACCATTAGACAAAATCGCGACAGCTTTAGCTCATGGTCATGGTTTTAATCTCGAGGTTTTTTTCGTAGCAACAAAACTTTCGTGTAAAAATAAAATTATCCGATTAAAAATCAAGCTCTTGTGTATTTACCCCGAAAATAGAAGAAAGAAAGAGAAATTGAAGCGGGGAAAAATATAGAAAAAGTAATAAAATGTAAATATCTTTAACGATAGCAATACCGAGAAAAAACATAAATATGGGAGCTGAAAATAAAAGCGAACGGTGTGTTAAAAAATGTGAAAAAAAAAATACGAGTGTGCTTTAGACCACACGGCTGAAGTAAAACTTCATTTCGTCATTGTGAAAATGCTTTTAATTTATGTAAGTTTATAAATGGAGCTAGAGAATCCTGAATTAATACCGTCTGCAGTATTGGATAATGCATGTTTCAGTTTGTCGTCAGTGAAAAGTCGGCAATCATGTGTAGCGATTAAGATAAGTAGCGCAATTGCATACAAAACTGACACACGCAAATGGCTGTATAGAGTGAAGCGAGAATTCACAACCTAAAAACGCGGGTTCGAATTTCGTTAAAGCAAACGTTTTTCCTATGCATTAATTATTATTATTAAAACTTCCGTTCGCTTCGCCCGATCACACTTTTCGTAACGCTCTCGTCAGGCATTCACCAGCTTACTACCCAAATGTCCGTAAAAAAGTATTTACTTCAAAAAATTCTGTCGCAACATAGGAAGGGCTGATATACGAAAGGCTAGTACAGAATGTCATGATGTGCGGAGCAGAAATATGGACATGGAAGGAACAGGAAAAGCGGGAAGCAATGCAAGAGCTAAGTACTGGAGATGGATACTAGGATTGCATAGAGAAACGCCAGCGTATATCGTGCGGAATGAAATAAAGATTGAAACGAAGTTACCGAAATTTCGAATGCCGTCAACGAGCTTCTCCTCTTTCATGCGACATTTTCCGTGGCCGAGCGACCCGCCGTCTCACTGTTCGGACAAGGTCTAACACCCTGATTGCTGCCGCGCATCTTTAATCCATCAAAAAAAAATACTTCTAAACATCGGATCGGTGTGATTCGGTCGCTCCGGTAAACTGCAAAATAGCGCGCCTTGAATGGCACTATCCCGGAGCCGCTACAAGCACCACCAGCCACAGCCCCTTGACATCTAGCTTCCTAGCGTCGTATCCAGACCATTTTGGTATCACTGTGACCAGTAAATTACAGCGATTTGGATGCCGTTTTCTCGGACTTTCTGCGTTGACCGGAACTGATTCCGTTTAGTAGAAAGGAGCCGCAGCGTCCACAGAAGCAGGAAAGGACAACAAGGATAAAAAGGTCAAAGTATAATAGAAAGTACACCAATTAGAGAGGACCTGCCGGTACACCTGAGAAGGGACAGCCAGAAGAACGATAAGAGAGTAATCGCAAGGTTTAGATTTGGGAACAAGAGAGGGAAAACAACTACTGGAAGAGACAAAAAAGTGTGCAGAAACGATAGAACACATGATGGAAGAATGTGATGACATGAGAGAGGAGAGAGAAGACTGAAAAGTATTGTTAGAAGAAGAAGAGAATTAACTAATCTGAATGAAAGAAGAATTAAACAGAAGAAAGAACACAAGAGAAGAAACAGAAAGAAATTTAAATGAAATTAGCTTGACTATTATTAGCACAAACTATAAAAAATTAGAACCAGAAATACTGAAACAATGATGAATTAATATTACTACCTGAAAAATCTAAGGCAATGATGACTCCCAGACGCAAAGACCTGCATAATTATTATTAAACGACTACATTTGAGAAGGTTCATAATAATTATAAAATGTGACCTCATCAGGTCCGGACTTGCTGAAAATGGGACTACCTCCGGAGTTTACCCTTTCAAATAAAAGAAGAATTTTCAAAATCGATCCACAATTGACGAAGAAATCGGTGAACATACATAAAAGGAAAAATGTGACAATTTTCCTCGATTTCCATAGGAGCCCTTTATCAGATCCGGACTTGGTGACAATGGGACCACCTCTGGAGTATACCCTTTCAAATAAAAGAAGAATTTTCAAAATCGGTCCACAATTAACGGAGATATTGGTGAACATACATAAAAGGAAAAAAAAAACAAACATACAGCCGAACATAGAACCTCCTCCTTTTTTGAAGTCGGTAATAAAAAATTAGGAGAGCGTGGAACAAATTAATTCCAATCTCAAAATAAAAAGTGTGATTTATTTTTTTCAAAACCAGATATTGATTATTACCAGATACCTATTACTACCTCATCTTGATTACACATTTTTTGTCGCTAGTTTTATTTATTTATTTTTGCTGTCATCTGATGAACGGCAGTGTAAAAGGAAAAGAGCATCACCCAGAAGGAATATAGAACACTGGTTTTAGTAAATTTTATCAAAGAGCCGATAATTAAAAAATAAAATAAAAAGTTTCCAAATCTAACCTTCAAATCAGAAACGTCATTTAGCAGAAATACCAATTATACTGAAATATCACTCCTGTTATTCAAAAGTCCCGAAGTTATTAATTTAGCACAAATTTTCAGTTTTTCTTAATTAAATAAAGCCAAATTCGAAAAAGTAGTATATTACACGCGTTTCACAAGCCGAAATTGTCGCACTCGTGCTACAATCAACCGTCTTGTGAAACTTGTATAATACTATTATTAGTTTACTTTGTCCCGTGACGGCTTAATATTTTTTTAATTATTATTACTCATATTTCTCGGTCTGCTGTGTATATTATGAAAATAAGTTGAACACGATTGCTAATAAATAAAGAGGTACCCTCAAAATTTCAAAAAATTAACAACTTTTCCTTAGAACTAAGAAAAAGGAGCTCTAACAGAGGTTCTGGAAGAAGATTACGCTCTCCATTGGGAAATTTGGTGAGTTGTATTAGTTACTTCAACACCTTACTTCCGGAGCGCAATAAACAAAATTAGGGTAACCTCCGAACCAGACATAAGATATTTTTTTAAGGATCTTATAAGAAGATATAATGGAAAAGAAAATTATCCACATTTTTCGCGAGAATAACTGATAGCATAATAATATAAATAGCATTTTCAATAAACTTTTCCTCTTAGTTTTCCTTCTTTATTTCTACAGTGATTACCACGAAGCTTATAAGGTTATGCAGCATTTTGCTTCTAAAATGTAAAAATTAAATTTTGCAAAGACCTTCTGGTCTCCGAGGTTGTAATAGGTAATTTCTATATAAAAATCATATGGAAAACAGATAAAAGGATAATGAAATGAGCCATTAAGAAAAGAATGTCATTTATTTACAATGGCTGTACAGGTAGTTAAACTTTGCCCTATGTCACATCCCTGTATCTTAAATATTTCATAATCTTTTAATTTATAATTAAAGTGATTATTATTGTGTCAACTAATGCTGCAATGAAACTGAAGGCGAACTGGTTTCATTAGTGTTCATTACGTGCATACGATTACTAGAAACAATTGGAAACGTCGGTTGTTATATAATAAATTTGAATCGTTAATGGTTGGTTTCGAAGAAAAAACATACAAATGGTACTTTCTGCCCAGTAATATATTGGTACTAAAATAATAACTTAATATTATATAAATCAAATAATTATCATGACCTATACTGAATAGTTGTAATTTAAACTATTATTAACTGAGATTTCCAATACGTAGATTAAAAATAGTATTAAATTTGACAGAAGTTTTAGGAATAGACGATAACGAACTTAAAAAGTAAGACTAAAAAGCTGAAAAACTGAGAATCGGGAGTTTAGAAAGCAGGAATGGGCGAAATGAAAAATGGGACACTAAAAAACTAATAAAGTAGAAATCTCTGGATTGAGAGAAAACTGAGAAAATGGGAAACTAAGAAGCTGGAGAGATGAGAAACGCACTGACAAACTCCACTACAACTCATACTGTGAAATTGATTAAGCGAGAAACTAAGTAAGTGATGAACTGAGGGACTAAAAAACTCAAAATCAGTAGTCAACAACTGAGGATTTAAAAGCTGAAATGGGACTGGTGGACCGGAGAGAACTACGGAACGAAGAACTTCAGAAACTCAACCACTGAGATACAAATTGCGCATACTCCGTCAGTTTGCAATCGGTTTGAAATCGCTGCACGAACGAACCTACTAAAAACTAAACAACTTAGAAGTAAGAAATTGTAGTATTAAGATAATGAGAAACTGAGACTCTGAGGATTGAACTCTAAAACAGATCTAGAAGGCTTTAAAATTTACCGTAAGCATCTACATTTCTTTACAAAGAGCATCCTGAAAAATAATCAATATTCCTGATTTTGTGAACAGTATCATCCCAAAACTACTTTTAAAACGACCCAAAAACTAAGTGTGTATTATTATGAAGTTAGTAATTATAATACATAGTATATTTCAAACCAGTGCGCTGTCATGACACTTTTCAGGGGCGAGGGCGAATTTTTGCAGCCCGAGGTGAATGCCGAGGGCTGCAATGAGCCCGAACCCCTGAAAAGTGACAGGGCACGAGTATTGAACAGCGTTTTTTGTATTCGATCCCGCAAAATGAGAAAAAGTACAAATTTACTTCATATTTTGAGGTTAGGTTGACAGCTGCCAAATTAAATACATATGATGTAATATTTATGTATTTCATTAAGCATTATGTGTTTCACAAAACGAATACAAAAAATAAGTTTCAGATTACAATGAAATCATTTGAATTATAAATGAGAGTATGCGGTTTTTTCATGCAAAGGCTCAGTCTGCAAATTGACTGACAGTACAATTTGAGGTTATGGTAACGTTTGTCACGTTTATGTTTCTCATGTTAAATTGTTTTATTTTAAAGAAAATAAAACACTAACAATGTAGGTTTATTGAAAATTACTGCAAATGTTCAGTGTTCTCCCCTAGCTTCAATGAAGCTCTTAACTCTCCGTTTCATATTTTCAAATTCATTTTCCAACATCTGAATAGGTTATAGCGTTGCATGCATTAAAAATAAATTAATATAAATCTTTTGCAATTCTTCAAGATTGTGCGGGTTATTTTTAAATACGGTGTTTTTGAGATACGGGAAAATGAAATAATCTAGAATTGTCAGTTCCGAAATTCGAGGCGGAAATCATAAAACTAACACTCGCTCCGCTACACCACACTAACATCACGAAATGTTGCCACACATTTGTAAATTTGTTGGATTAATTTTGATAATCTGCAGGAAAATTAGAGTAGACATTTCGAAAAACCTTTAACACAGCGTGCTTAACAAGGCACTGGGTAAATTAAAGTAAAAATCCTATCTCAACTGGTCCTCTGACAAAATGAGACCATAGAACCAAAATCATTAAACAGTGAACATGGATAAAAAATTGTTGGAAAAGTTTTTGGTTAGAAAAGAGAATGAGCTGCAAAACGTATTGTCACTCAACGTATCGACTACCTAGGGAATTTTGTTACACCTCTAATTACCACAATAATTATAAAGGTCTAAAATGTTTCAACAATTCAAATAAGTTGCTCGATTAAAAGCGAATTTTTTGTGATTTATCAATGGAGTAAGCGAAGTGATACCGTGAAATGCTTGAATTTTAATTGTGTGAAAAAGTCGGCGTAATCTGAACCTTTCGTCATCCCGGATTCTTGAAATTAATTTTACTGCTGATACTGCTGCGAGGTATTAATTCCTGGTTTTAATGAACGCGATGGTGTCGCAGGAGACGCCGAGCGTTTCCTAAAGACCAGAGTTATAACTGCGAGCACCTGCAGGAAGTGAGATTAGCAGCTATGCAAGATTTTTTCCTGCAGGGATTATGCAAACTATTTACCTTTGTATTCATAGAAAGCAGACACTAGCAGTCGCACGTTACGTTTGGTCTCTCTTAAATTTTACTAATGATTTTAATCAGCTTTTATAAATGTCACTTTATGAACGAAGTGTTAATTACTGTGTAAGAAGAAGAAATTACAGTTTCCTCCGTTTAGGTCGCATCCTGTTGGGCTGTAAACAGGGGAATTTGTTGGACATAACCGTCAGGAGCGCCAATCGCGATCCATAAATAAAATGATTTACACAAGTGAAACAAAGCTGTGTAATTGATTTTAGTTAAATGGCCTAAGTCAGCTTCAGAAGTTATATGGGTCATTGTAATTTGTAATTTATGAACCAGTTAGTTGCCAGACTTGGCTCATTAGTGATATTTTTTTAATGTCATGGCTCTCGCAGTGACATTCCGCTTAAATTTATTCTCGTAAATTATTTCAGTTTCTTCAGTGCTGCATTTTCCGGGTTATAAATTAAATAGATGTTGAAAGCGCCATTTTACATGTAAATTTCGGCTAATTTGGTGTTTAGTTAATTTGTTGAGATAACTCTTCGAATTTTTAGTTAGATTGTGCACTCGACTATTCTACTGAAAACGAGATTTCAGGTACCTACTTTCGCATGGCAAAAGTTGTGACTTAATGAGATCCTTCTGACAGCACGAAGTGATTGAACTGCGATTGTAAACTTTAAATAAATCTTAAACGAGCTACGTTAATGATGAATGTTGCATCAGATTCGTGCTATAACTGCATAAATAAAAAAATGACAGATTCATGTAAAATTGAAAGCATAAAAATGGACAGCTTGTTCAGTATTACATTTCACGTTAATAAGAAAGGTAAAAACTAGCTAAAATTGTTATTACTGTTTATTAAATATCTTGTAATTTAGTGCATTTTAATACAATTTTAGAGCTTTCGTGGTGGTACGGTCACGGTAAAAATGTATTCTGAAAAAGCGTTAAACATGAATGCGGTCAATTAGTTTACAGAATCGTTCCTGCATAACCACGCGCTAAGAAAACTCTTCACCTTACAATACAAGAATGCGTCAATAACGAATCGTGTTAAACCATTATTTAATGGTTGAGTTCTCGCTTTTATCGCTTTTGTAAAAGGCTAATATAATTTCACAGAATAAATACTCGAGCTATCTGTGCGTTCTCATGCACTCACACCTAATTCGATTCTAGTTTTCTCGTGAGAGACACAATTTGTAAGATGATGAGTATCAAGGATATTACCAGGATGACTAAACAGCTTTTGGGGTAGAAAGGTTTTATGATAACAAAGGATAATAATTCAAAATTATTTTGATATTGAAGAGTACTTATTTATATTTTATACGCTTCTACATGTTACTAATCAATTTATTTTGAAAGAAGGAAGATGTAATTATAAATGCAACTTATTCTTCTAAGCAAAAAAAAAATAATAAAAAATCTGGATATAGAAGTCGCTAAAAGTGATGTTTTTAGAAGTAAGCGATTGTTCTTCTCAATCCTCTTCTGTTCTCAATCTGTTGCATTGTTTGTACGTTTTTGGGATTAATCTTCGTCAATAGTTTCAGCTGCTTTTCTAAGAATTTGTGTAAGAATGAGAAAATGTTTTGTTTACAAAAACATAAGACTCGATAAAACTTTTAGAAACATCAATAAAGAAAGTTTCCTGTGTGGCCATTCTTGTTTCATTTTTGTATGTCTGCAATTTTTTAATTTTTTTAATATTTGATAACAACTTGTAGATATCTATCTTATCAAGCTTTACAAAAGTAATTACAGGGGTGGGATCTTCCAGTAGGCTTTCAATGTCAAAACTCTCCATTGAATTAGGTACATACATGTAAATTTTATTTTCCTAAGGTAATGATCTATATGAATAACTAGCTGACTCGGCGAACTTTGTACCGCCTCAGAATATATATGTTGTGTGAACTCATTCGCTAAATCAAATTCAGTTTTTTTTTATCCAAGCATAATGCACACAACGCCATCCACTGGCATTACCGGAACCAGCTTACAACGCCATTTTCATTTTTGTTTCTGTCATGTATCAAATATAGCGTTATATACGGTTTCCATACAAAATGTATGAGAAAATTTTTTCGTTAATTTTTCCGATGTTTTAATAGTTATTCGCCCCCGAAGAAAGTCAGTCAATCCGTTCTCGAGATATCATCAAAAAAATTTTGTGTGGAGTCCACGCGCAACAGAAGTGAAACTTTGGAGTATACTGCTCAAAAATCGATTATCATTTTTAAAGCCCGGTACGACAAATTATGGTGGCCGGTGTTATTTGTTATTGTTGCCCTTTACCAGAGTGGTTTTCGTTATTGTCGTTGCCCTGTACCAAGGTCTCCGCCCCCAGTAATTTTTCCGATGTTTAAATTCCGATGAGTAATAAATCCAAGGGGGCTCCTTGGCCTCCATGTTAATGTGAAAAATACTTTACCACCTCTCAAACCTACCAAATATACAAAAGAAAACATAAAAATCGGTCCATCTCAAGGGGGGCCCCTGCGCCCCCATGTCCATGTAAAAAGTACTTTACGGCCTATTCTCATACCTACCAAATATGCCAAAAAAATTAAAAACCGGTCTAGCCGTTTTTGAGTTATAAACCCAAGGGGGGGCCCTGAGCCCCCCTGTCCAAGTTTTAATAGTTATTTTGCTATTCCGGGCGGAGACAAATCCAACAAAGCAAAGATCATAAAAATCGGTCCAACTATGAAAATTGGTCTAGCCGTTATCGAGTTAGAAGTGTACGAACAAACCCGACTTTGTTTTATATAATAACTAGCTGACCCGGCAAACTTTGTACCGCCTCAGAATCAATAAATGTTGTGGGAACTTATTAGCTGAATAGACTGTAAAAGTCGTGACGTCAATGAGAGTGGGGACTTTTCCAAACAAACGCACGTGTCAACAGCTGACTCGAAATAGTAAGGTTACCTGTCATTCGCTGTAATTTTTGTTCTCATGTACTTTACGTTTCGCCCAATTGTTGTTAGCTTTAACCTCCCTAGTTTGACCCACGTTGAACCATGACTTCAAAACGTGTTCTTAAACTCAGAAAATGAACGTCGATTTAAACCACTTTTACATAACCTCAAATGCTCAAAGCATGGAATGGAAAGGATGACTCATTGTTTGGAAAGGTTTTGGCTCCCCCACCAGTGCATTTACGTCACACTATTTGCCTCTATTAAATTCATTTCTTTTTATAAAAAGATAATGCCCACAACGCCATCTACTGGCATTACCGGAACCAGCATACAACGCCATGTTTATTTTTGTTTCTGTCATGTATCAAAAATGGCGTTAAATACGGATTCTATGCAAAATGTATGAGAAAAATTGTTTTGTTAATGTTTCTGATGTTTTAATAGTTATTCGCCCTCGAAAAAAGTCAGTCAATCCATTCTCGAGATATCATCAAAAAATTTGTGTGTGGAGTCCACGCGCAACAGAAGTGAAACTTTGGAGTTTACTCCTTAAAAATCGATTTTCATTTTTAAAGCCCGGTACGACACATTTTGGTGGCCGGCGTTATTTCTTATTGTTGCCCTGTACCAGGGGGGCTTTGTTATTGTCGTTGCCCTGTACTTAGCTCCCCGCCCCCTGTAATTTTTCCGATGTTTTAATAGTAATTCTGCTATTCGGGGCGTAGGCAAATCCAACAAATGAAAGATCATAAAAATCGATCGAGCCGCTCTTGAGTTATAAACCCAAGGCAGACCCCTGAGCCCGCTGTCCATGTTTTAATAGTTATTCTGCTATTCGGGGCGGAGGCCAATCCAACAAATCGAAGATCATAAAAATCGGTACAGCCGTTCTTGAGATATAAACCCAAGGGTTCCCCCTGAGCCCCCTATCCATGGTTCAACAGTTATTTTGCTATTGGGGGCGGAGACAACTCCAACAAATCACATATCATAAAAGCCCTTATTAAGTCGGTCGAGCCAAAAAATCGGTCCAGCCCAAGGGGGCCAACTGGGCCTCCATGTTCATGTGAAAAATACTTCACGAACTGTTCCCATACCTATCAAATATACAAAAGAAATCATAAGAATCGGTCGACCCGAAAAATCGGTCCAGCCCAAGGGGGCACCCTGGGACCCCATGTCTATGTGAAAAATAGTTTACTACCAATTCTCATACCTACCAAATATACAAAAAAAAAAATCATAAAAATCGGTCGACCCGAAAAATCGGTCCAGACCAAAGGCCCCCCCTGAACCCCCATGTCAATGTGAAAAACAGCTTACCATCTATTCTCATACCTACCAAATATACAAAAAAAAATCATAAGAATCGGTCGACCGGAAAAATATATCCAGACCAAGGGGCCTCCCTGGGCCCCCATGTCCATGTGGAAAATAGCTTATCACTTATTCTCATACCTACCAAATATACAAAAAAAAAATCATAAGAATCGGTCGACCCAAAAGATCGGTCGAGCCTAAGGGGCCCCCTGGGCCCCCATGTCGATAAAAAGTATCCTATGTCCTGCTCCTGGTTCTAAGCTACCTCCCCACCAATTTTCAGCCAAATCGGTTTAGCCGTTTTTGAGTTATAAATAGTGTAACTAACACGACTTTCTTTTATATATATATATATATAGATATAAAAAGATAATCATTTATGAAAACCCGATAGTTATACGCAACTTGATAGAAAATAGTAGTATTTAGAAGTAATAAGCATAAAGATAAAAAATTTAAGATGATATTATGTTTATGTATATTACCTTTTCATAATATCGAATTGGCTTGGGTTTCCTGTGGACGTTAACCCTTTAACCCTGTACTTGTTTTTCGACCTACAATTTTCAGCCATTTCTAGAGTAATTGTACTCTGCGAGTTGGCCAGATCTTGGCACAAACAATTGAAGTGTCCGAAACATTGTGATGGTTTTGGGGAATCAAACCCAGCTTTTGTGCATCAGAGACCGACACGTCAGGACCTGAGCTACCCTTTCAAGCTTCGAAATGCGGCTATAAAGTGTGTGACTTTCTTTATAACCAGCTGAGTAAGGCTTACAATAGGCAACTCACCATTGCAAATTATGTCATTCTGCAACATATCAGACACAATTTCTCGAACAGTGGCAAGCTCGCTAGAAGACAACCGGTGAGAAGAACCGTTGACAACAACACATCTTTGGTGAGTCGAATGGTCAGGCTCACATTCTTGATTGCACGGACTCAATTTTTTTGGCAAACGAGAACCTAGTTATGGTGTTCTTCAGGCACAAATATACTCAGTCACATTACACCCAGAAGGAATAATTTTTAGGACGTGAGTTTTTGGCAATGTGTTAAGCTTACATCAAGAATGAAACAATAAGATTTGTAAGAAATTTTAATAACGCATAATTCGAAAAAAATCAGTAATGTGTTTGGCGACCCTGTAGCTGAATACACTCATGTACTTACATTATACGTCTGGATATCTACAAAATGAGATGGTCGATGTCTGCTCGTGGCACCTCGTTCCAAGCAACTTGAACTTTCTGGATTACCCGTGCCAGAGTTTGTGGAGGATGTTGCAAAGTGGACAGTCTTCTCCCCATTATCTTCCATGGGATTTAAATTTGGTGAACGGAAAAACATTAACGCCAACTTCTTGGAAAGAGTCCATAGTTTGACGAGCAATACCTATGTAGACGTGCGTTGTTTTGCTGAAAAAGGACGTGTGGACAATCATCTAGATAAGGTATACAAAAGGTGATCAGCTTCCATAGGCAATATCATTACTTAAACAGTCCTGTGCACATGCCTTTCAACAGCAAATCCAATATCACGTCGCTCTCCACGGCGGCGTCTTACCCTCCGATGGAAATCATCCATGCCTAAGCAGAATCGCGATTAGTTGCTAAATACGACATTCTGCCATTTTGCTTCCCAATGCCGCGGTTCTCTGCACCAGTCCAAACGTCGAGGAGGCCCCCCCAAGGAGCCGTGAGACCTTGTCGTTGGTGGGGGGGCTCAGGGGCCTTCTACTCTATAGACATTTGGTTTTGTGGAGTGGTAGGCTTCTGCAAAGGAAGACTCGAACCCCCGAAGAGTTATGGCGGCGGTAGTCATGACACGGGAACTGGCGATCCCGGGGGGCACCTTAGCTACGGTCTGTTGAGCGAGAGCAGGCCGTCGATACCGTAACCGAGGCCCGCATCAGAATAACTCCTGGAAGCGCAACAGGGGTACGTTATGTGTTAACCAGCCGGTCCGGGAGGAATCAACCTCTATAAAGAATCCGCAACCTAAAGGTCGGTGCCGAGCGGGTTGTGGGCTGTCGCATGGATGGCTCCCTGGTTGCCGCGTGAGGACAACTCCTAGCGGTGAGCTCTGTGCAGGGGACCTGGCGCACCCTGCAGTATTCAGCCTTCACCCCGGAATGAGCGTAACCCGGGGGTGACTCGTGAATCGTTCCGTACTCGTGGGAACAAAATTAACCCAAATGTTCCAGGTGGGGTGGGCGCTTTCAGCGCCGAGACAAAAAGGAGGGAGTCGATTAGCGGTACGTCTCAAGACTTTATGGTAGTATCAATGTTGGGCAAGTGGAGCGCGTCAAAGAAGGAAGAGCAAGTCCAACAAGACCCAAAGCTCGAGCAGTCGCCGTTTGTGCTTCTAAACAGGATGGGCACGCGCCAGCAAAAAAGGGGAATGTCCGGAAGGCTCCGGACCTTGGACCAGGTAACGTTCGTTTGCAGGTCGCCTGAAGACGAAGACAAGACAGCCGAAAGGAAAAGGTAAAGGCTGGAAGAGACACCGGAGTCAGAGGGACAGACGGAGAGGGAAGAGATTAGCAATTTAATGTCGACGCTGAGATCAGAAGCTACGCCAATGAAGTCACCGAGCTGGAGGCGCGGCAGAAACGGCTGCTGTTATCCTGGACACAGGACAGGAGAACGAGCATTATGGCACCGGAGGTGTCCACGAAAGAGAAGGAGGTGCAGTGGCAACAGGCCACTGCAACCGTGGAGTGCAGCCCGGTTGAAGATCGGATCGCCAGAAATGGAAACAGAGGGAAGCGGCTCTGTTTTCCGGGGAGAGGGGGCGACTCCGCTACTGGTTGTACCGAGGAGGCCGCAAAAGATACCAATGACGGTAGTAGAATACCGAACGGCAATGGGAGAGTTTGCACTCCACATGAAGAAGTTGCGTAAGCGGATCGATGAGGTTCCGAATACGGCATGTAAGGTCAAGTACGGATTTGAAGACATTTAGGAGCCCTTCGAAGCTGTACCGAAGCTAGAAGGCGATGACCGTCCTCGAGGACGAGAAATGCCGACGGAGGTCAAGCATTGGGGGCCGTCCGGGCGACTTAGCCCGGATGAGAGGTGTGGAAGCAAGGGACGACGCCTCCGAGAAAAGTCGTTCGCATACAGAGGTGCAATGCGGCGTGGAATGCAAGGAGGCGACCTTGCGGCCGAGCAAGAAGATGAGACGAACCACGTAACAAAGACGAGTGATGTCTCAGTAGAATTTGATACAGTTAAATCTTTTGAAGATTTCAGGCGAGTTGCGGTACTGGAATGGAACCAAGGAGTATTCCAGACGACAAAAATTCTGGCGGCCAGTCCTTTCGGGGCGCCTGAAGACTTGGACCTGGCTGCTATCAGGTCGAGCAAGAAGGAAGAGGTGGGATCTCTGATGAGGCTTTTCCATTTTCGACATCCGGAGTATCGAGAGCGGATCAGCAGCGTGGAGGGAATGCCGTGACTACCATCCGCAGGGAAGTAACGCTTCAGCTGGAGGACGGTGATACCAGTAAATACGGTAGTAACACGTACGTAGTTACAGGTGACAATACAGAAAAGGGCCACTGGAGAAGACGTATGGTTCTCTCATGCACCTCAGGGAGCGCGTGAGGCAATCCGGCAGAGGGAAGCTTGCCGTGGCGAGCGATGTGGTGAGAGAGGACACGTATCTGAGGAAGATGCTAGAAAACCTGTTCAGAGGAGATGACGTTATGCGTGCCAGTGTCAAGAGAAGGCACGACGGAGGGAAAGAGCGAGGCTAAGGCCACGTCGCATCCTCCGAAGAGAAACAGACAGAACAAGGGAACGGCACTTGTCCTGAAGGCGGTCCGAGCAGGTTTGAAGGAAGTAGAATGGAATAAAAAGCAGTGCAAGGAAAACCAAGGATGGAGATCTCCTCTTGGTAATGGAGAAAGGCGAGCAGAACGCCCAAGAGATTGGAGACAAACTAACCGCGAAAATCGGGAGGTTGCACGTGAAGGTTTTGATCAGAGGAGAGGGTGGAAACCGCGTCTTGCATGTCAAAAACCTCGACGCAATAACCACGAAGAGGAAATCCTCACAGGCCTTCGTGAGGCACTTGGAAATTAAGAAGATATTAAAGTGACATCGCTCCGAGGAGCGTACGGAGACAGCAAGGCGGCAACAATTAAGGCCCCCAAGAAGGCGGCGGAGGCACTCCTCACCAGAGGATGAATGAAGAAATGGCAGGAAAGGGCTGGCTGAATGGAGACCAAAGGCCTCAGCATGGCCCCTGAGAAGATGGAATCCGTCCTGTTGCTTGGCAGGAGGAGAGTGCCAGAGGACGTCGTCTTCCGAGTCAAGGGAGTCGACCTTAAGCCGCAGAAGGTGGTGAGGTATCTCGGAGTGGATATCTACCAAAGAATGTCTTTCGTTCAACACGTAGAGAAAGTAACGGCCAAGGCAGAAGCACTGACGGCAAAGCAGGGAATGCTTATGAAGAATGTAAGAGGACCTACTCAGGCGAAAAGACGCCTGCTGGGAAAGGTGACAAATTCGATCATGCTGTATGCGTCCTCCGTATGGGTACCGACAGCCCTGAAGATCAAAAAGAACCGGAACATGATACTCAGCGCGCAGCGGAAGACTGCATTGAGGATCATCTCGGGATACCGGACAGTGTCGACAAACGCGGCCCTCGTGATCGCGGGGGTCGTGCCATTAGACCTGCGAATGAGAGAAGGTCGTGAGATCAGAGAAGGAGAGAGCACCAAAAGGGAAGCTCGAGAGAGGTCCGTTGAGAAGTGGCAAGAGAGGTGGAACCGATCTACGTATGGAAGGTGGCTGCGCTTACGAGAAAAATTGGGAAGACAGGTGATTTACCGCTTTACCCAGGTGCTTTCGGGCGACGGAGATTTTCGATCCTACCTGCACAAGATGCACAGGGCCAAAGACGACAGATGCGTCTACTGCGGAGCGGAAGACAGGGCGGAACACACCGTATTCCACTGCTGAAGGTGGGAACGGCAGCGTCCGAGAACACAGATGCTGTCTGGAGACGGGGCAGTTCTCACGCCGGAGAACATGGTGGAAACCATAACTCGGTCAGAAGAGAACTGAAAGGAGATACTCTGCATAGTCGAGAACATCCTCCAAGGGAAGGAGAACGACCAGAAAAGAGGAGAAATGGATGTCGGTTGACGCCCCTGATGCCGAAGAAAACAGCCGGAACGCGTTCTCCCGGGAGGAGGGATTTCGCGTGATGGAAGACAGAGATCGAGCACGCCCGGGACGCGGAAGTTGCGGGTATGGAGGACAAGAAGACAGGCCGGCACCGGAGGACCGGTGGTGATGGAGAGAACGGTGCCGCAAAAGCAAGAATCCGTGCGTTAAACGCGGGAATGACCACGAAAGGAGCCAAAAGGCAAGTCAGACTTCCCCCTCGAAGTTATGCCGAGAGGTGAAGCAGGGGGAGAAAACAGCCCCGCTCAGACTGAACGCCGGGCCGGGGAGGTTCCGGGGAGCCACTTGTCTGGTCAGCCACAGCGCCAGCTACGCCTCCCTCCCAGAAAATAAAAAAAACGTTGAGGAGTCAAACGCAGTCAAAGAAATCACTAATTATGGACGGTATGAAAAAAGTCTAAAAGCTCAAATGTGAAGATATAATGTTCGCATACTAACAAGTCAACCTCCTTTTCCAAACTATTAGTCACAGAGTTGGCGCGTACTAGCAAAACGGTCTCACAGAGCTAGTTGTCTGAAGCGCCTATCTTGACGCTCTGTGGAACGCCTCGCTTAACTTGTCGGTCTGTTTCGTGTTCCTTTACCTTCTTCTGTCCACACTCGACACACACGCATTACCGTCATTGATGGGCAATTTTGCGATAGTACATACTAACTTTTCGAAATGCAATAATTCTACCCCTATCAAAATCACTAAGATGGTGATATTGTTGATGCCTTCGGCCTCGAGGCATTGTGTTATGCTCAACACAAGTAGGCGTAGGCACAACAACTGAAAATACCTGTACTTATCAGCTCTGAGAAACCGTTTTCTTCACACAAAACTAAGAGATTTTTTTTTATAAAAAACTGCCAAAGATAAAACGTTGCCATGGTTATCATGACAAGCTTTAAATTCTATTGTCAAAAAGACCATTCCAGGAAATTATTCCATCTGCGTGTAACACTTCTAATGTCACTAAGTACATGTCGTAGACTAAGCTCTCCTCTCCAGAAACTCGGCTGATTTGCAGGGGTTGTCGAATAACCATAGTTCCACTCTGATTGGTAACAGTTGCAATCGTCTCATCCACGTTTAAGCTTCTGCCGATGAAAACATCGAGATCAAGAGCCTCGTTCGGGACCATTATGCAACGAAGTTACCTAATTTCCTGGGATTCGAATACAGTCAGCGAGTTTCGCCGCTAAGGTCGGTCCATTCTGTCGTTTCACCGGCCGCCGCTTTGCTGTTTGTCCAAGGCCAAGCACCCCACGCCCTATATCAAACAGTTAATCGAGGTGATTCTTTCACTCCGGTAACCATAAAAATAGCGCGCTGGGAATGCAACTGCCCCGGAGTTGCTACGACCACCCCCAGCCACCGCCACTTGCAATGTTGCCCGGAGCCGCCGTCACTCCGTTGGGAAGAGGACGCAGTGTATAGACCCTGGCTCTGTCGTATTGCGCCAGGCTGCGCGCATCACCCAACGTCACCATCTCTCCTCCAGCGTCTCTATAAAAGAAGCTCTGCTCAGTTGGAACGCGAGGTAGGTGTCAGTCGTGTCCACTCCAGTGAAATCTAGGATGAAATCTAGCCCTGGAAAAACAAGTGGTGAACCGATTTGTAGAAGTGGAAGTAGTGAGCGGACCCAGCTCTAGAAGAACAATCGAGCAAGGTAGGATCTCCAACCGCTAATCCCGCTCGCCTTCTGTACTAGCCACCACCGGCCATCGTAACTAAACCAAGGTATCCCGGTACCAACTGGTCTTCGAGAAGGGCTAACCCGGCTGTACCGAGGACCTTAATACCTCAGCTTTCCAATCTTCGGGCCCAACCAGACCGGTCTTGTCTGCTGGCTAACCCGTACGACCCCGGACCTTAACCACCCCGCTACCGCGACAACCAGAGAATACATGGTGAGTCGTAAAATATATCATAGAGCCACGCTTTCCCATGAGCCCAGGGTTAATGCTCATGTCATCCCCGTATGCATAGCCACCCCTATCCCAGAGCTCTTTGTTGTCTTGGACCCATCCCTGTACCAGATTGATCCATTGTTACTCCCCAGTTTCCGTATATCGACCTTCTCCCGGTATGATTACTTCGAAGGGTTTACAAAAGTAGTACTCGGTCCTGAGTCTGTCCGATTGCATGCTCTCTACACAATCGTCCCACATCTCGCTATGGTGCCCTCTTCTGACGTAGGTTTTACCATATCCGCCAATTACAAGCCGGTATGCTGTCTTTATCGCCTCCGATTTCACCACCACGTTATTCCAAAGCAGGCAACTCTTTGTAGCTTTTCTAACAGCCTTGTAGCGTGTTTCTCTTATGAAACCAAATTATTGACCAGTATTATGACTCTGGTGTAGAGATAGTAAACCATTCCTCGTTTTAATCCCGACATCCTTTCCATCCACAGGGCCCGAGTAGCTGTTTTGTGATCTGTATTCTAGATGGGATTTAAAGCTAAGTTTAGTATCCAACATTAGTACCAAGTACTTGACTTCTTTCCGTATCGTTCTTTGTCGTTGAGATTCCTCCGTCTTGTGAAAACCAGGACTGCAGTCTTATCGGGGTTCACCGAAAGCTGCTTCTTAGTACACCATCCCCGTCAGAGCCCGCTGAGGTTTATCAAAAGCACCTTCTATAATATCTAGAAAATCATCTCAATCTCTATTGAGCGAGTTAGCTCGTGTATGCTCATCTCGCACCATTTTCCTGCTGGATAGGCAAATCCTTTGCAAATAAATTGCCCTTGTTAGAAATACCCACAAAAGGGTTTAAAAGAATTACCAAAAGAATTATAATTAGAGATTAAAGGAAGACAGATGATGGGAGGTAGGGATGGAGAATTTTGAAAAACTAGGAATACAAGTTGATATTGTAAATGAATATGAATTTGAAAGAGTAGAAACTATTGGGGACCAAAATACGTATTTAAGAAGACTAAAGTAAGACCAAAATAAGAATTTTTAGGAATTGTCATAAGACCTACGGTGACATAATTATGTATGTGCTAAACAGGAAAGATATAATTATGTTAAATTGGTGGAAAATAAAATAATAATTGTAAATAGATATATGTTGTAATATTGACCCCCCTGTATATAAATTGTAAATTAAGTTCGATCACCGTCACCGTATTTGATTTATTCCCCTACTAGTCCCAAGCAAATTAAACTTTTTAGAAGAAATAATTTATAAAGTTTTGAAATTTTGGTTATGAACTCCCAGCAGGGACCCAAATAAAGATCCAACTCCCTGTTGGGAGTTCATAACCAAAATTTCAAAACTTTATAAATTAATTCTTCTATTCGGCGTTTTTTCGTCTGATTTGCTTAGACTATACCGCCGAACTAAACAGCTCGTACACCGTACTCCGATTTAGCTACCTGTGGTCCCGTGGAGCATACCACGTAAAAAACTGGCGGTCCAGGCAACCCGAACGTAGAAAGCGTCACAAAGTTATAGTTTCTTTATTGGTGAGTATTATTTCCAAAGTAAAAAACATAAGAATGCTTCCCTAAATTTTGTGTTGAGAGTATAAAAAACTAATTAATCCAGAGTTAAGGTGTAATTCCTTTTTTAATAGCACCGTTGGAGCGAATTCTGGTGGTAACATTAATAAATGTTGCTAAATTGGAGTCAACAGTTAAATTTCACCATAGGTACAGTAAGAACAAGACATTGTTTTTTTATTCGTTTTGTGAAATACATAATGCAGAATGTGATATATAGCCACATATATAAATATTACAGCTGTCAAATTTAACTTTTCGGCTGGCGCCTCGTGCTTTAAAAATTCGCCCTCGCCCGTGAAAAGTGTCATGACAGCGCACTTGTTTTGAAATATACTATTTTATTATTAAAAACAATTCCTTTTCTGTTTCAGAATTTCTTTCGTTGTGCTCCCAATGCCTAGGCAGCCTTTATAGCAGAGATTGAGGCAAACCATCAATCTCATTTATTACTGTCAAAAGGTCATTTGAAGAAGAGAAAGTGCTTGTATTTAATTCATGGTATCTTTTAACAAAGCAAGTCTTAATTTTGCAATTAAATAAAATATCGACTGAAAATAATAAGACCTTTGAAATCAGTCTTTTAAATTAATTGTTAAATCTATTATGTGCATAAGTTATTATTGTTTTTATACACTTGCGTAATAATTTCCTGTTTGAAAGAAAACACCTGCAGAATATACAGAACAAGTGTTAGTTATGCTGTGAAAAATTAATTTATTCAAATGTATTTCCTATAATAGATGCGTTTTTTATGAAATTGTACAAATTTACTTACTTGCTTAACAGACACAAAAGCTTGTTTTGAAACTAAAAAGAAAGTATAGAAAGGCGACAGGAACAAAAACACGAAAAATAAATAAAATTAATGAAGGTAAATCTGACAAATTCTAATATTTGGTTATCTTTACCTGAAATTGTTATGATTTGGTTTTCGTCCTATGACTTCCAAGAGGTCATTTACATTTTTTTCTCACTCAGCTTCTCGCACTAGATTATATATGTCGATTATTATTCGCTAATATACTGAACCAAATTTTATTGCACACGTTGGCAACAAAATAAAACAGATTATTGGTTTGCTATATATTGCTCTTTATGCACAAGTTTTATAAATTTAAAACTTAATACAATTTTAATTTTTTCACAGCTTTATAGCTGTGGGTGCAGTTCTCACTCTACTTATTAATTCTTACATTTCCCGATTTCAAAAAATTGTATCTGCATGTTATATTTAATATTCTGAACTAAATTGCTTTTGCACCTACTATCACACCTTCATTGGTAATCGGGGTAAAGTCAACCCATTAAATGTCTTTCTCGATTATTAGGAGGTGGATTTTTTCGTCTGCGAAATGAGAAAAGAAGATGCGGGCAATGTTGCAGTCTTGTAGTTCCCATGGAGCTGTTGAGCGTCAGGTCCATTACCATTAATGAATATTTCGGTCGTATTTTATTGAAATGCATGTATGCAGGCTCAGAAATGATGGACCTGTTTTGCTTCATAAGGCCAGCCATACATATCAAGCTCAACCTGTCAATCAAATCCGCGTTCCCGTAATACGTCCTCGTTTGACTGCCCAACCGGTAAAATTAAAACAACAAAAACTGCACGTATTTGTTTTACTAATTTCGGTCGTTTTTATTGTTTTAATTAAAATATAATTTCATTTTTATGATCGTTCGTGACGGCTGCGATTTGCATTTTTTAAACTTTAATCATGTTTTTCCTCGATGCTGTGCTTTCTTCTGCTATTTTGCAAATATGGGAAATTTTGATAAAAATTTGTAGGGCGACCTCATACCGCGGAATTTAATAATGTCGATCAGTGTGTGGTCACCCCATCCCAGAACATCTGGGCATAACTTATCATATTGCTCCTTTGTGTTGGAAATAACTGGGGTATTATGAAGTTTTCAGAACCATCGAGTTGGTTAGACTGCTCTTGGACTCTCCCGGGGTCTAATATCGGAAGCAAGAACCGTGAATAATTTGCGCTTATTCATGGCCTTTCAATAATAATATTTCATTAAATCAACAGCGCGGACTGATTTATGGTTAAGTTTCGGCTTTATTTGTTTGACGCTGTATTCTGCTTACTGCAAAATATTTTAAAATTAAAAAAAAATAAATTACAGATTAATTATATTCGCTAAGATGGAAGGTAATACAGTAATCGGTATTAGAACGTCGTCACGCTCATCACCTTGCAGCTTAGTCAACTTTTAAGAAGGAAAGAAAAAGTTGCTGCTTTTTTTCTAATACATCAAATACCATACCACACCATAACGTCTCAAGAGAATACCAACAATCTAAAGCGCATTCTAGAATTCTCACGTAATTTCATCCTGTACAAGCAACCTGTTAACAGTATTAATTATTGATTGAGGCATACTAAACACATTGAAAAAGAACTCATCTAATGGACATCTTAAGTTATTTAAATGAAAACAGTAATGATTGACTTCGACATTGTGGCTTTCTACATTAATTTACTCCAGGTTACGGATACCCAAGAAAAAATTTTTTGATCATATTAATTTAATATAAATTATCGCAATTTAACCCGCCGACTATTGTAACATCTATTGATCTGTGATATTATTGTATTTGAGTTTTGTTTTTCCAATCACTATGACTATGTATGATTCTACAAGTAATTTGTAGATTTAAGTTCATAGAAAGATCACAGAATGCACTTACAAAATTCAGAATTATTTTCAAGGGTAAAATTGTAGAATATCGTTAACTTTTACGGAAAGGATAAAAATTTATTAATTTGCTCTACACGGTTGTCGAAAGGATGGTTTTTAACAGCAAAAATGTACTATCTTGAACTTTTTTTTATATATCATAAAAAATGTTTTTTGGTATAATTTGTCAGGTGGTCACGCTTCTGTTCTTTTAGTTTAATCTTGAAGTGCAACAGTCTGCATTTATAAGAATGGCTAACCCAAAATGTGCTGCCTTTTTTAACACACGATGAAACGGTTAGAGCGGTAACTCTTTTGGAGCTGGGCCGATCCCAAATGGAAGTCGCTCAGCAACTTGGAGTGAGTCAATCTACGGTTTTCGAGCCGTTGCTCGGTTTGGAGAGACAGAAGGATATGATCGAAGACGAGGGCAGGGTCGCCCAAGAGCTACGACTGAAAGAAACGACAGAAGTTTACTTTCAATGGCTCTGAGAACTCGACACTTTGGCGCAAAAATGGTTCAGAATTACTTCTTTGATGCAACAAATGTTAGGATTTCTATCCAAACTATTTGTCGACGTCTCAGAGAAGATCAAATCACCGCCCATGTGCCGGCTAGAGCACCTTTTCTCACCCCTCCACACAAAATAGGAAGACTTACTGTTTACAGATGAATCTCGATTTACGTTGTACTTATAGGAGACCAGGAGAACGATATCTTCAGTATAATTTTGTTCCGCGAGTACATTCTGTGGTGGAGGTTCTGTGATGTTATAGGGAGACATTTCTTGGGAGCCCATACAGAGTTAGTTTCTTTATCAAAAGCAAGACTAACTGCTCAAACGTATATAACGGACATTTTAGAGGCACATGTAGTTCCGTTTGCACTATATATTGGTGATAATTTTGTTTTGGTGCAAGATAATGCTCGACCGCATGTTGACAGAATTGTTAATTCGTACCTTAACGAGGTCGAAATTGTATCAATGGGGTGGCCTTAAATCCTATCGAGCACGTATGGAATTATCTAAGTTGGCAAATTAACGAGCAACGCATTGCAATTAATACACTATTTAGGTTGCAAGAAATTCCGGTCCAAGAAATGGGCAAAATAGACCAGAATTACCTTGACAATATGATTAACAGTATACCTTAATGGATCTAAGTTGTTATAAGAGTCCGAGGTGGAAATAAACGGCATTAGGAATTTACTTAAAAATCAAAGAATTTTTTGTTTTGTTAATGTTGACTTTAAAAAAGAAATTTCATGTTTATTTGGTTATTTTTATAGGATTGTATAAGTAAATAATATTAGTTTGTGAATTTACCCTTTGGAATTATCTAAATCACCATTATGCGACAATTTTGGCGCGGAGTGTATAACAGGTAAGTGGTACGCTTATGTTTTTTTTTTAGTGAATATCAATCAACGGCAAAAATACCACGAGTGATGCCAAGCTTTAAATTAATAATAATAAGATTTTAATTAACGGATACGCATTGAAGGGTGCTTATGGTGTGTTTTAGCTGGATTTTAGTTCAATTTCCTGTAATACCTATTACATAACGAGTGAGCAACAAAATTCGTGATCGTAGGAGACTCTGAATCCAAAATTTTGAGTCGCTTTGACACATTTCGACATAATTCAGAAAAACGTTTTTCTTATTTTCTTTCATTTAATTGATCACTATGTATAGAAGGTGTATAGAAAAGAAAATAACACAAGTTTTGTTTTGATACAGTGGATTAAGCTATAACCTAAACATTTCTATAAAGCCGACAAGGGCAATTGTATAATTATTTTAAACAGATCTGATTATACATAGAGAAAGTTTTATTAATAACTAGCTGACCCGACAAACGTTGTCCTGTCCAAAAAAAGTAAAAAAAAAATAATTTTATTTTAATTTAGACTGGAGTGCATACAAAAATGATGTTTTTTGCAGTTTGCCAAAATTTCCGCCATTCCTTTGACATTGTCTTAAATCTTATGTTTCTGAAAATTTATCAAGGACCATAACACACAAAACATAAAAAGAATTACGCATATCCATCTATCGAACCGCGAGTTATGGTCTTGAGTTCATACAAAAATCTCATAGAAAAAAAAAATTTCTTTTCCCGTATTTTTCAATTTTCCGGGTAACTTTTCCAATTTTTATTTCCCCAAAAACCTTATTTGAGCTATATATAATAAATATTTAAAAACATAGCTAGATCCAGCCGATCTCAAGTGATGTGCCCACCAACAAACAGCATTGAGTTCATACAATAATCCCAAAGAAGAAGCACTCCGTTTTTTCCGAATTTTCCAATTTTCCGGGAAACTTTTCCAATTTTTATTTTCGTAAGAATATGAAGAAAAAAGAATTATCCAAATCGGTCCAGCCGATCTCAAGTGATGCGCTTACAAAGGAACATTTCAGCATTTACCCACATGCAGTGCACTTTCAGTTTTCCCCGAATTTTCCAATTTTCCGTGCAACTTGTCCATTATTTCTTTCCGTAAGAACCTTTTCTGGACTATTATTACGAATATGAAGAGAGAAAAAATAACGAAAAGTTGCCAATTTTCCAATCTTCCTGGAAACTCCAATTTTTCTTTCCGTAAGAACCTGACCAGGACCATTACGAATATTGTAAAAAAAAATTGGCAAAGCGGTCCTGCCGCTCTGAAGTTATGCGCTTACCAACGTACAGCATTTCATTATTATTATATAGATGACTCCTTTGAAATATTATGTAAGACCCCCATGCCCTCCTTTATTAATGCATTAAAGTCTTTTTATCTTGAAGTAGAACTCGCCTTATATATTTTCAATACTTCAAAACGCCAATCACTCTTAATGAAGCCTTCCAGACCAAAACTGTATGGCCTCTCCAAGATACATAAAGACAGTGTCCCTTCTCCGACCAGTTGGTTTCATTTAGAAGGTTATGTGAATTCACCAAACATGCTAATGTGGAGTTTTATCGAAAAGGTTCCACTGCACCCCGAAAACGTAGAAAGTATGAGCGGAGTATTAACGTGCTGAACTGTCGCTTAATTAAATTAGAAGTGAGGTTAGATATAGATTCAGATGTCAAATTAATAATTGTCACTTCGATGGCATGTTCACAGTTAAATTTCCACTAACTTCGACGCCAACTTCGACGCCAAATTTAAAAAAAACACCCGTTATTTTGCCACCGTTTTTTGAAGATTTTTGTTATTTTTGACGTATGACTAATTTATTCTATCCGTAATAGCTCCTGCAGAACGAACTAATTGGTGAATATGCTTGTCTTCCGATATCGAAGATCGTGGGTCGGTGATCGTGATCAACGTTTCAAAGACGAAGAATGATGTAAATAGAAAATTTACAATTTTTGATGAAGAAGATCTGGGTGCTGCTCGTTTGGTGACAGAATATTCGGCGTTGCGTCCGCAATGAGTTCTCAGGTTCTTCGTGGCTTATCGGAATAAGAAGTGCACTCTTCAGCCGGTCGGCAAAAATACCTTCGGAAAGATTCCGAGAAAGGTTGCTGAATGAAGGCGTATACAGGGCATTGTGGAAGACGAACATCCGCGACTTGGTGGCCGATGGGGGAACCTCAATGACTACACTGAAGAGACACGGTGGTTGGAAAAGTTTGTCTGTTGCAGAATGCTATCTGGCTGACAGTATGTTGCAGAAAAATAAGGTAGCAAAGATGATAGCTGGTGTGGAGGAAAAGCCATGTGCAGCATCTGTTAGGGCTCCTGGTGTGTCGATGATGGCATCGCATCGTCACAATCTTTGGTGACGATTTTTGGAAAATCGTTCAAGACTGCAACTGAACTGAATGCTCTTATTTTGTCAGTAAGGAAACAGCAGTTTCATCGACGAATTGCGAACAAGATTCTTCATCATTTGTACCTGGTTGTTATCGCTTTAGAGGAAGGTTTGAGAATTGCAATTTTTATTTTGATTCTGAAAAGTAGTGTTACAAATGCGAAGACTTAGTGCTATAGTACGGCGGCCGGTGGGTCAAATTCGTTCAACCACCCACTACTTCGGTATAACTCAATGAGACATATATAGATTTGTTTGTTAAGAAATTCTGCATTTAGAATGGAAATTGACGACAGTGTGGGTTAGTCACGAGAAAAGTTATTCCAAGAAAACCGTGAAAATTGGCAAAAATTATTCCAATAAAATAAATGCTCATATCTTTGGCTAAATAAAAGGTAAAAATATGCGGTTTGTTTCATTATAAAGCCCAGAATATTTACTTTAAAATGGCTAATTGGAAAATTGCACGAACTTATGCTTTTCGACCAAATTCTATTATTTAATTCGACGGCCCATGGTTTATTCATAAATTTTCTATATTCAAGTTGCTATAACTCGTACAGTGTAGTCTTTGTAGTAAAAATATTTACATCAAAAACTGCAGAATTTTGTTGTCTGTAATTCACCTCAACTAATATAGTATCCATCTACAATAATAAATTCGCTACAATCGTATTTCTGGAAAAATGTAACTTGCTTAGGGTACCCTCTCGATCACCCGCCCGCGCCCGGCTCCCACCGCAAACGCCTATATTATGCTATACGCTATACCACTACCGAGCGCAATGAATTAAAATGAAATTAATTCTTATTTTTTACCAAATATATCAAGATTTTAAAATTAACAATAATTCTTCTTAGTCCCTTAGTGCATGCAATTGAAATGCATCTTCGGTTGGAGGAATTTCTTTTGGAGACTTTTTAGTGTTTAGTGTTAACTTTAACCTAGCCTCATTCAGATTCTTTGATTTTTCTTGTTTATATAAAAGCAAAATATGCTTACGTGCCTCTGTTGTTCAAAATAGAGGTTGCTGCAAAATTAGTCAATTGGATGTCATCACCCTTTTTCAAGAAAGTGCTTAGTGCAGATTTTTTACCAATTTTGAATAAAGCATTAGTTGTATCACCTCCTGTTAAAATATGAAACGCTGGTAAGCTTCTGCAGAAATCCCCAACTACAACAACAAAGTCTTCTTTTAACTTCACAAAAGGATGAGGTTAATAATTCGGTTGTATTTTTTTTTGTTTCTTTTTTAGTGTTTGTTACCTCAGAACTCCGTCATTCATAAACCGATTTGTAAACTTCTTCTTTTATTTGAAAGAGTATACTTACAGATTGTCACCATTGTCACCATTTCAGGATATGATGAGGGCATCTCATGGAAATCGAGAAAAATCCTCAAATTTTCGCTCTCTTTTATTAACCGACTTCATGTATGTTCACCGATTTCTTCGTCAATTGTGGACCGATTTACAAAACTCTTCTTTTATTTGAAAGGGTATACTCTTGAGGTGGTTCAATTGTCAAAAAGTTAGGATCTGATCAGGGAATCCCATGGAAATCGAGAAAAATCCTCAAATTTTTGCTCGCTTTTATTAACCGACTTCGTGTAGGTTCACCGATTTTTTCGTCAATTGTGGACCGATTTACAAAATTCTTCTTTTATTTGAAAGGGTATACTCTTGAGGTGGTTCCATTGTCAAAAAGTCAGGGTCTGATTAGGGAATCCCATGAAAATCGAGAGAAATTCTCAAATTTTTCCTTCCTTTTATGTATATGTTCACCGATTTCTTATTGGAGCGTCTTTAAAAGGTCTTTACTTCTAGCTTAAAATTTTGTTTCCAGATTCTATTATCAAGTCCAGATATGGATAAACAGTAAGATTCAACACATTGAACCGTTGAATCCTTTGGATTTTGGCAAAGATGGTTCCAATTTAACCCCAAAATTAATTAATGCAACACTTATACCGCATGCGATTAGACAAGCAATAGAATTATTTTGCAATGAAAAGAATTGTTCTTCGCGCAAATGTGCATGTAAACGTGAGGGTTATGTTTTGTTATATAGTGTAAATATCAAATATAGTGTATAAATAAGGATATACATAGTTAGAGACATAAGTGACGATGAAGAATTATTGTTAATTTTAGAAACTTTATGTAGTTGGTTAAAAATTAAAATTAATTTCAGTTTAATTCATTGCGCTCGCTGGTAGTATAGCGTACAGCATAAATAGGCGTTTGCGGCCCGAGAGGGGTGCGGGCGGGTGATCGAGAGTGTAGCCTGAGCAAGTTACATTGTCCCAGAAACACGATTGTGGCGAATTTATTATTGTATATAGATACATTATTAGTTGAGGTAAACAAAAGACAACAAAATTCTGCAGTTTTTGATGTGAAAATTTTTACTACAAAGACTACACTATATGAGTTATAGCAACTTGAATATAGAAAATTTATGAATAAATCATGCGCCGTCGCAATAAATAATAGAATTTGGTCGAAAAGCATAAGTTCGCGCAATTTTCCAATTAGCCATTTTAAAGTAAATATTCTGGGCTTTATAATGAAACAAACCGCATATTTTTACCTTTTATTTAGCCAAAGATATGAGCATTTATTTTATTGGAATAATTTTTGACAATTTTTACGGTTTTCTTGGAATAACTTTTCTCGTGACTAACCCACACTGTCGTCAATTTCCATTCTAAATGCAGAATTTCTTAACGAACAATTCTATATATGTCTTATTGAGTTATACCAAAGTAGTGGGTTACTCTTTAATATGAACATTTCACTCTCTCCGCCGCCGAACTAATAGACAACCAAGAGAAATGTATTCATATACCCCGTGTTATAATCAATATATTTTTTTTCTGATTGAAATATTAGATTGTATATTTTTGAATTTATCGGATTGGTAACGTTGCTAAGGGCCGTTTCTGTACATATCATGGTTGACTGCTTTGATTTTCGCGTTCTGTCATAAATAAAATAGATGAAATGTCAAACTACGTGCAAACACAAGCGGCGAAAGCCCGTGAATGTTTGGTTCCTGCGAAATCTAAAGCTGCTTACACTAAAGTGTATTGTTGTAGGACGGTGTTTCGCGGCCAGATTTTCCGCAGTTTAGTGCAGTGTTAATTTTAGGTTTAGAATAGATTAATTTATACACCACGCGCCCTGTTGCGGCATAGCATGAGGCTGCAACAGGGAACGAGCGTGCGATAGTGGCGGAAGTCGAGCGGTAAATGGCGCCAGCCGCCGAAGGTTTACCTTTATACTGTCTACCGTTCGGCCCTCCCACTTCCGCGCTCTCGCGATTCCGCGTTTTTACGCTTTAAGTCGCGAGTGGTTAGTTGTAGTTAGTGTAATAATATAGTTTAGCGCTCGCGCTATAGATTAAGTATAGTTTTAATTTATTAGATTTGAGTATAATTAATGATAGATTTTGGGGTGAATAGGCTGCAGCCAATCAGGAAGCAGGACACCACCTGCGATCTGGTTTTTCCCTGTCGCAGGTATAAATATATGTCGATTTCCGATTGTGAGACAGTTCTATTCAGCCCTCGAAAGAGATGCGTGAATAAAAACGTTTAAACTCAAAATGAGAGACTTTTCTTTTAAGAAAAAGACACAAATAAAAAGATGAAAAACAAGAAGAATGTTCTTAAATCCAAGTGGAGTAAATTTAAATTAAAATTTAAATACATCTATGTCGAACTCCACAAACTTTAATAACTGTAAGATTACTAATGGTACATGTTTCGGCAGAATACTTCTGCCATCATCAGCCCTAATTTAACAAGAGATTAATGATACAATTGATGAATTACAAGAGGGGTTCTTACCTTAAAGAATATAAAAAATTATGACATTGACGTAATTTTGAATTAAATTTGACGTTTTCAAAGGGTTACATGATTTTTAAAAGATTTCGTAAAAACAACATTTTATAAATGTAAAAATTAAAAATGGATCAAAGAGAATCTGGTAAGTTTGTTTGAGTGAAAAATTAAAATAGTGCATTAATAATGGGATTATTGAAGTTATTCTGTTCATTTAAACAAGATCTGTTTTCCAGTTTCAAGGCTTTCCTTATTTCAAAAGTCTCGAGAAAATCTAATTTTCGGCCTTTATTGCATTTATGAATCAATTTGGAATTTGATGGTGAAAAACTATGTTTCGTTATTAATATATGATTGGCGAAAGAAGAAGGTGTTGATGGTGGAGGATCAAGATCTGTGTTGTTATAGATGTGCCTGAAATGTTCTTTAATACGGTCTGATATTTTGCGACCTGTCTGACCTATGTAGAATGACTCACAAGTAGAGCAGCTTAATTTGTATACAGCTGATGATGATTTGTAATCTAATGGATCTTTATTTTTAATAAAAAATCTGGATAAGTCGTTATCTGTTTTAAATGAAACTTTAAAACCGTTTTTCTTAAGTATTTTAGAACATTTCTCTGAGACGACGCCAAAATATGTTAATGAATTTGAAAGGGAAATTGTTTCTGAAGGATTTTTAACCAAGTAGTGTGTGAATTGTTATAGTATCACAGATTGCGTAATACCTTTTGACTCTTATCACCCTGTTTCCCATAAATTTGCAGCTTTTCATTCCTTTTTCCACCGATTATTTTCTATACCACTATCAGATTCATCTTTTCAAACAGAACTTAATAACATTAAACAAATTGGTTCAAATAATAGATATTCTTTAAAAACTATAAATAAATTATACTATAGATACTGTAACAAATTCAAATACACAGGAGAACGACGCCGACGTCAATGAGGTCTGGGTTATGCTCGAAGGGGCGTACAACGGTGACTACCTCACAGTATATAATAGTCTGCGACAATCCTAACCCGCCGTACTGCAGCGGAGATGTGGGGTACCCCTACAACAGGTATGGGTTGCCCAACGAAGAGGTTTCCGACCGTGACCTGCGCCGAGGAAGTCAACCACGGCAAAAGTTCTGCTGCGCCATGACGGCCGAACCAGGAGTTGGCCGCAGCGCCCGCAAGGAGCGCAAGAAGAGGAGGCAGAAACGCAGATCAAAGAGGGCCCCTTCGCAGGTGGAGATCTATCCTCCTGTAGCCCCCAGTAACAAGCACCTGGTACGCGATGTCGCCAGAACCGCCGCGTTACCACCAGCGGCGGCCGCACCCGGATTAGACACCCCCATCGCTCCGGAACCGGAAGAAATCGCCGCCGCCCAGAATCCGCAGCAGGAGCTGTGCGATATCGCCGCCAGCCGACTTCACCGACCTCCCGGAGCACCTGATGGAGATCGTCCCGCCACCAGACGAATTCACCGTGCAGGAACCAGAGCCAGAAGAAATCAGCGAACCGGAGATCGTCAGCGCGTTTGTCCAGTGTAATAATATAGTTTTAATTAGATTTAAGTAACCGCCGCCCCGTTACAGTATGAAGACTTTGAAGAGTGGAGACAAGAAAATTTGGTGAACGGTGTCGACGAAAATATTTTGCTAGCGTTTTTTGAAGAATTTTTTAACATGATTTAATATATCAACGTTTCGAGACGAAGAATATTCTGCGTTGCCTCCGCAAGGTGTTCTTAGGTTCTTCGTGGCTTATCGAAATAAGAAGCCAAAAATTACCTTCGGAAAGATTCCGAGTAAGGTTGCTGAATGGTTGGGTTTGGATAATCCGAAGGCGTATATAGGGCATTGTGGCCGATGTGGGAGCCTCAATGACTACACTGAAGAGACACGGTGGTTGGAAAAGTTCGTCTGTTGCAGAAGGCTATATGGCTGACAGTAAGTTGCAGCAAAATAAGGTAGCAAAGATGATAGCAGGTGTGGAGGTCTGTTACGGTTCCTGGTGTGTCGATGATGACATCGCATGTAGCACAGTCATCACAATCTTTGGTGACGATTTTTGGAAAATCGTTTAAGACTGCAACTGAGCATTCACTCTTAGTAAGGAAACGGCAGTCTCATCGACGAATTGCGAACAAGATTCTTCATCGTTTGTATCTGGTTGTAATCGCTTTAGCGTAAGACTTTGTTAGTTCATTTGTTGCTTTAATTAAAAAATAAAACATTTCGTATTATTTTTGTTGCTTCAATTAAAAAATGTAACATTTTTATAGTGAAATATGACGTTTTATATTTCCCTTGGGACAATATGAGCATTTCATATTTCCCTTGGGAAATATTAGTGTGTTCTGACATATCGTAACCAAGCAATATTATTCAATATTGTTTCAATCAGAAAAAAAAGCACAATCTGTTCTAGTAATAACTTTTACTTTCTGTCTCCCCCTCGCTCACGCTCCTTCTCCTCGCTCTTCTCGAAACCCGTGCTGCTCGTCTCACTGCTGCAGAATGGACAAGGAGATTGTCAAAAAACCCACGTCCAGACGTAAATTCGAAAACGGGGCATCCCGGACCTGAACCCCTCCAGCACCGAGCGCGGCAAAAATCAACACTACATTTCAACTTTTGCACCTATTTCGAGCATTCACGACTACGATCCTGGCACTGGAGCTAATTCAGTTTTTTTGTAATATTTAACTCGCTTGACAAATACTGTCTAGTACTACTTGTTTTTGAGAGACAATAGTGACTCTCAATACCTTTTAGATTCGAAATATACCGTGTTTTTCTTGCTCGTACTTGTGGCTTTTGTGAACCCCACCACAATTTTCGTATCGAAGTCTTTAAATTTTGTTTTGCGATTTTTGAACGCGATTATCCATGGAAATTTTAAGGATTGCGTAGGAGGGTTTTTAATATACTTGTAAATCTGATTTTTGAAATTTGTTTTCGAGTGCCGTTCAATTTGGTTTGACGATCGCCTTTCCGTTTATTAAACCGGCAAAATCTATATAATGAAAATGAAATGCTGTACGTTAGTAAGCGTACAACTGAGAACGGCTGGACCAATTTGGCAATTTTTTTTAGAATATTCGTAATGGCCGAGGTCAGGTTCTTACGGAATTTTTCAATTTTCAAATTGGTCCGGCCGTTCTCAAGTGATCCCTTTACCAACGAACAGTATTTCATCAATATAATAAAAATGAAACGCTCTTTGTTGGTAAGCGCATAATATATATTTTATCTTACAAGTGTAGTTTTTTTAGGTCCCTTATACCATGGTTTTCGGTGACAGAAATCAAATTTTACTCACAAGAGAGATAAAGCTCTCAGTTCTACTCACAAGTGAGTAAATCTGACAGCTGTCAGTTGTAATTAAAAATTGTAATTATTAATTTGTAATGTAATTGCATGCGATGTAATGTAATTCTCTGCCTTCCACTTCACGAACAGATCATACTCTTTCTCGTACATGTGTCTCGACCTTACCGGGAGCAAGCTGGAAACAGCGGCTTCCACGTCTAGTTGAATATGTTTCGGTAGAAAGTCAATTTTTATTACTTTAGTGAAAATTGTGAAAAACAACGAGATTGTTTATTTCATAACTATAACAATCACAGGTTACTACGGAAACTGATATTAGAACCATGCTAATGTTACAGGTGGATGTTTACTTGAATAAATATTTCTTGGATTTTTATACAGTGCACCTGTAAGATAAAACGTCGTATATCACACGTGATTGAAATGTCATTATAAAGCTCGTGAGAAGTGCCCCACTCGTGCGCAAGCGCACTCGTGGGTCAAAATTCTCACTTATAATATAATGTACTATTATGGATCGACACTGTCAGAATTTTCAAATTTTCGCTTGTGTAAACACTCTTCTGTCAGGCAATAAGAAAATGTCAGATAAACGTCACATAATTTTTATGGATTTTAAGCAATTTAAAGCCTTGCCGCGGAAAATAATAAACGGAAAATCAAATTTTTACAGACGACAACTTCCGTGGATCACTAAAATTGATGCCTTGCGCTACGTCCTCAACCCCTTAAAGAAACATCTTCAAAAAGGTCATATTTCCCTGTACGTGAAACTCGAAATGTATAGACAGTATTTCATCTTTTAAGTTTGGGCAACAAGACAGCACCATCGTCCTACCCAGTGGCGGCTCGTGCGAATCAGCTATAGTGGGTCATTTTTTATCATAAAAAAAAAACAAAAACAAAATATGTGTAAATATGACTTACCAATCTTAAAAACTCTTGAATTTTAAATCGATCCTTCTGTCTTTTTGGTTGGCAAAATGGTCGATTACGAGGTCATTAAAATTCACGATACTTTTGATCAATGTTTTTTCAATACTTAGCACTGCCAAAGAACTCAAGCGCGACTCTCTCATCGTATTTCTCAAAAAAGGTTTTATTCTTTTTAAAGTTAAAAAAGATCGCTCACTTTCGACGGTGGTCATAGGGATGGTACACAACAATTTTAACAACTTTACAGTTTCTGAAAATGTCTCCGACAGGTTCATATTTACAAACAAGTGTAAAATTGCGACGGTGCTTTCGCACTGATAAAATTCTTCTCGCTGGTATATAACTTCAAGTTCGGATTTGAGTTGTGTCGTATTTATGAATGGATAATGTTGTTTAACCGATTTTAATATTGTATCTGGAAAGTTGATTCTGAACTGCTGAAATTTCTCTGCATAAAAAAGCTGGGCTACTATTAAATGATCATTGAAGCTAAAGCGGTGTTTAATTTCGGACAGAATAATGTCACAAACTTCTATGGCAATTTGACGTTTCGAATCTTCTGTCCTTCGACGTTTGCTGGATGAAGGTTCAGGTTCGGAAGTATTAAGAACATTATCTCTTATCTTCTCCATACAATTAGTAAAATTCAACAGATAATTTCTTATTAATATAACATCTATATCACGTTTCTGCATCTGCTGGAACAGTATTTCAACGTGGGGCATCACTAAATGGAAAAAATTGAGCCAATACAAAAAAATCTCGTCTTTTAAATAGTTAAGTAGTCCACCACACTGATTTAACGAATTACTATCATTCTCCGCGTCCATTATGTTTTCTAAACAACAAACGAGATCTGTTTGGTATTTATATACAGTTTCAACACATCTAGAATTAAAGCACCACCTCGTGGGAGCCGATTTGGGTAATCTAGCTTGTACTACTTTATCCAAGAACACAGTTCTTTTTGGCGACTTGGAAAAGAAAGTGGAAAATGCTTGTAGATTGGCAAAGAAGATTTTAATCGCCTTATTTTGACTGGCAGCTTTTTGTAGTACTAAATTGAGTTGATGAGCATAACAGTGGGTAAAATTAGCATTTTTGTATAACTCTTTTACTCTGGCCTGGACACCACCTACGCTTCCGCTCATCACAGCCGCTCCATCGTAACTTTGTGCCACAAGCTTTTCAGGTGTAGCACTAATTTTTAACACCTCCAATGCTCGAAAAATTTCGTTAGTAATTTCTGCTGCTGTTGTGCCCGGAGGATTAATAAATTTGTAAAAACGCTCGTACACTGTACCACTAAATACATATCGGATTATTAATACCATCTGAATCTTATTGGACACATCGGTTGTCTCATCAGCTTGTATAGCTACGTAATCTGATTGTTCAATTTCATTGATAATGTGGTCATGGTAGATAGCGAGCATCGAATCTAGTAGTTCATTTTGTATTATTTTTGAAACACCCTTAAATACCGTACTTTTTTCCATATGTTGTTTAAAAATAATATCTACTTCGGTTAATAAATCAACTAAGCCCCGAAATACACCTGGATTAACAGATGAATCACTCTCATCGTGGCCGCGTAATGCAAGTTCAAACGCACCACAAAATTTAATACATTCAATAACCCTATTCAAAAGATATCTATTTTTTGTTACTTGTTCGTTGAATTCTAAGATAGATTTACGATAGGCACTACTTAACTGTTTTGTCTGATATCTGTTCGTCCAATTGCTGCTAAACTCATCGATGCATTCAAATGAGGCCCACATGATCCATGTTTCTTCACTTTTTCTTTCAAATGCTTAATATCTGTCACACCTGTTTTGCTCCACAAAGAATCGTCAGAAAATAACAGACACGGAAAGCAGAAGAACGCATTTTTAACATTACAGCCACATATCCATTCACTTAGGTTGTAGAAAGATTGTTTGAAATATCTGTTGATGTCTTTCCCTCTATCTTTAGTTGTTTGTTTCAGGTTGAGATCAGGTGTAGGGCGCCCACTTTCTTTAAATTCTAACCTCTTTTCAAAATTAAGTCCACTTCCCGATTTTACATAAAAAATATCCTGCACTGACATTGTTACGTGAAAGACGGTATTTACTAGAGCACTTCACAATTAATTGTCACAAACCTCACCGAAACACTGTTCAACATAAATCTCATAAAATGAATATTTCAAAATTTCCGGGAACAACACGTTACACGTTCAAATGTTAAACTTTAAAGCCATCGAAACGACCATTGATTCGTGAATATTCGTTTAATTTCGTTTAAGTTATATTCGAGTCGGCCGTCGACAAATGTGCCTGGAAGAAAACCAATGCAGGTTCAACTCTCCAGCTCGCTCTAGCACTTAAGATCGTATAACTCCATCTTTCAGTGTAAGTCGTAATTGTATATTTCTGAAGTTTGGAAAAATATATAGATATAACCACCGTTTGGTCAATCCAACTTACGGCCTGCCAGTAGTGCCAGTCAGCATTACCAAGAAATAATGATGAATTGATGTTACTCGAAGAATTTAGAATGGATAAAAAAATACATGGAATAAAATAAAAGCGTTTTAACAGACGCACAATTCTGGTGGGTCATTGACCAAATGTCCATATGGACGAACCGCCACTGGTCCTACCCCTGTTGTAATTGCCAGAATAAAGGCGGAATTGCCAGAAAAAAGTCGAAATTGCCAGAAAAAAGTCGGAATTGCTAAAAAAGAAACTTTTTCAGTTATTTTTCCATTCATGTCCGTTCAGCGCTTTTGTAGCTTTGTGCTTCCGGCAGGGAAATACCTTAATTGAATGTTTTCAATTAAAAAAAAAAATAAGGAGATCTAGAACAATCTGAAAAAACGCATTCCAGCCTTAATTAAAATAAAATGACATTTGTTTAATTTTGTGTTGTTGCGCGATCTGTCCAACAAATTGTCATTGAGGTTAGTAAACTGTAAAATTTGTATTTCGTGTATGACGATTTTCGGCGTTTAAAGAGAAAATAGCATATTTTATTCGGAGACAAGTTGCCACGAAAAACCTCACTCTTGCTCCTATTAAAACAATCTACTATTTTTACATCAAACTTATTAATGGGTCTTTACTGGCTAAGCAATATATTTTAAACGAATCAGGTAATTGTGTTCATTTTAAACCAAATAGTGAGATGAATAATGTGTACTAGTGTTTTTAATTGAAAACTCCCAAATATACGTTGTTGTTACAGATGGTATACTCTTTTATTTTTATATCTGACAGCACTGCAAGTGCATAAATGTTGAAATGCTGTTTGTTGGTAAGCACATCACTTGATAACGACTGGACCGATTTAGGTTATATTTTTTTTATATTTGTAATAGTCCAAACAAGGTTTTTACGGAAAGAAAAATTGTAAAAATTGCCCAGAAAATTAGAAAAATCTGGAAAAACTGAAAGTACTTTTTTCTATGGGCTTTCTGTATGAACTCAAAACCATAACTCACAATTCGAACGATGGATGTGCGTAAATATTCTTTTTTGTTTGTTCGTTAAGGTGCTGGAAAAAAATTGAAAATAAAATTTGGGACAATTACAAAGGAAAGTCCGAAAGTTCCGACAAACTGCAAAAATCATTTGATTTATGTGCATTGTCGATCATATATAACTGACAGGTAAAAGTAACTGAATTAAATGTTTTCAATTGAAAAAACATCGGGAATTTTGGAGAAAAATTTCGGAAAAACGTACTTGAGCCAAAATTAAAATAAAATTACATTAAACTATTTTTCTTTTGTGTTGTTCCGTTAACTGTCCAAAAACAATTTTTTTGAAATCTGGACAGGACAATAGTCTGGTTCACAAATCCCTTTTTCCAAAATTCGAGTTAAGAGGCACCAACAATTATGATTGAGGCGTCATTTGATTTGCAAGATTTTAATGTTCTTGCCGTATCGTTAATAGTTTGTTATTTTAAGAACAATGATCAAAAAAGTGTAAGAAAATCTAAAAAATTAAATGAAAAATAGAAAACAATTTTTTTTCCATATCAAACGATGCATGGTTGTTTTCGTATTTTTCAAAGAATTAAAAAAGTATACATAACCGAAAAATTCATTTGTTTATAACATTTTTTTTAATAAAAAAATTAAAAGTAAAAAAACTTCTTACATAATATAGAAGAACAATATAAATAGTGATTTTAAAAAACGGTTTCTTAATTTTAATATTTAGCAACATAAAAAATTGTTAATTAACAGGCGTTTTTTACCAATAAAAAGATTTTTCTAAAAAAACATTCTTTCCATTATTTCCATTACGGATCAGATTTAAAAAAATATTGAAAATCATATAAACAATGCACTTGTTTACAAAAAAAAAATTAAAAATAGGAGTTAAAAATAAAAAAAACGTTATACATATATTACTTTCAGCAATGACAAAATATATCAGTAGATATAATTAAAAAAAAACTATTATTGTTTTATTTATGTTTTTATTTTTATAAGCCTTTGATTATGGAAAAAAAAATCCAAGATTTTAGTTTAACAATTATTATTATCAGGGTTTGTATGTTAACTTTTAACAAGAACAATTACCTTAGTTAGCAAATACATTGTTATTAGAAAAATTGAGGTAATTTTTTTTTACCGACGGATTATTGTTTATTGATAGGTATGTCCAGATAATACAGCCAACATTTTTTTATTCCTTAATATTAATATTTACTCGGTAAAAATATTTTTTTGAAATTTAAATTAATTTAAATTAAAATTATAAATATTGGTGGGACTTTTTTTGGAAAATTTCCTGCTCTTTAAGTATTTTTTTATCAAAGTTCGGAAATCCCAAATAATTTATGAAATATTTTCAAAAAACATAACCTTTTTTTGTTTACTTAATTGTTTATAACTTTTGTAATTTTTATTTGCGGATATTGATTTTTAACTAAAAAATTTTTGGTGCAATTACGAATCGAATGACACCTCAATTATATTTTTTTGTGCCTCTTAACTCGAATTTCGGAAAAAGGACAGACTAACAAGTCTGTCGGGTGAGCTGGTTTTAAGATAAAATGGTCTTGTGCGATTTTTGACGCAGTTTTAGTGTTATAAACTTTTTTATGAAAATTTATGATTTCATTGAATGTTAATTCTATTCATGGTGTTCGCACGAAAGAAATTTGAGTGAAATTTTAGGTTGAAGTCTGAAATTATACAAGAACGGTAAAATGGTTTCCACAAAAAAAAAAACGTGCAATTTTTCTTAACGTGCTTTTCCACGTATCAGGGTTTGCTTGCTTATTACGCTCCTTACCCATTTCTGATCAAACAATAATCAAATCAAACGGTAACCCAATCAAACAATGGCAAGTACTTTTCAAGTTTGATTTCAGCACCGCCACTTTTGATACCAATTTTTAAATTACTTTAAGATAAATTTTGTTGTGATACTACATTTTACATCACCAAATACTTAGTGATTGTAATTTTTCAGAAAAGTAATGCTTATCCTAACCGAAAGTATGGAGAATAAGTATTTTTCCGGTTTTAAAATTTGCAAGAACCGGATATTTGAGGTTAGCAACAAGAACATACAATATAATAATTATTTATTGTTCTCTAAACCACTTTCTTTTATTTTAAAATAAAAAGAAATGTTCCCTGCACTGCTTCCACATTCACTACTTACCATCTGATCTGTGGAAACTTTATCGGAAGGCATTACCAATGCGACCTCAATTAAACATAATAGACATTTGACATTTAGAAACTTTTAATAATCATCACAAAAAATGTAAGTAAATGAAATTATGTAACTGAATGCAATTTCATCAACGATGGTAATATAAAGGCAGAATGTAAAGCATTCCGAGTATTCCTTCGTCATTTAAATCTATTCAGTTCCCAACTCTGCTTGGATAATCATACACAGCATCGCTTTTAATGTGTCTTTACATTACCAACAGTACATACACTCATTACGGGTACTTAAAAGAACCGTATTCAATCAGACACACCACATTTGCTTTGAAGATAAATGCGCATAAACTGTAAATCTGTACAGTATTTAATCTATTACTTTGTAGGAACAAATAACCGTTCGGCTTATATCTTCTAGTAGTTATTAATACCTACCTGTAATGATTTAGTGACTGCATCTTAAAATACTGAACAGAAAGACGAAATAAATCTCGTCCATTTTCAGTAAATCATCGGAGGCTTTTGAATCTGTAACTTAATTCCTGTCGATACACTCGTTCTCTTTAAGGAACCTGTTGCTGAACATGCTTCTGAGTCCGACTAATTAATTTCATTGGCATGAGACCATCCTGAGAATTTAATAAATTTTAAATTGTACAAAACGAAAGTTGTGTTGCGGTTATGAATAATGGATGGGTTGAGTGAAACTGACAATTTCAGTAATTATTTATTAATAATTTTACATTAATTGAGACATTTACAAGTACGTTTAATTATAAATAAAGTAATTATAAAAATACTCGATAAGTATCTACATGAGCTACATGAATATTTACAAATGCTAATGTACAACATTTAATAGTCAATAAATTAATGCGCAAGTATAGAAATGATCTGTATAAATTATAGATACATATACACGATTTGAGATACACTACATGCTGATTTTTTTCATATTTACATTCAATAAATAAATACAAGTTTAAACAAGAAGTGTGACTGGTCGTTACTCCCAGATCGACATCTATCTTTTCAGAGAATGCTTGAAAGTATAAGTTAGTAGTATGTACAAATATGACTCAAATAAATTCCAATTCAGTCTTTTACATTTTCACAATATATAATACTGATAATAAATAAGCGTTTGGGCACTGGGTTCCCCTATACACCTAAAGCTCCATTGCCACTGGTATCGTCTCTCCATCTCGTTGCCCACCGAATGAAGCCGCAATCACATTGCCGATTTAAACACACGTATGAATCGTCTTTTTCGTCTTACAAATGTCACATTTTACTTCACAACACCAATGAAAAGTACAGTTACATCTCTCGGAAACTACCACTTCTTGTGTACGATACCCCCGCCCACAGCACATAATGTCACACCCATCCACACCCATCGACGTGTCATTGCACAACCTCCCATGGGTGCCCTGTATTCCCAGCTTCGGATTCTTCTCGCAGAATCCGGGAGACATCTCGTAATAGACCAAATCTTTGACACCTGGAGGCTTATGCTCCGGATTGAAGGGCTTCAACTGGAAGCCGTACTTGTGTTTGCGCTTGCTCTCGCGTTTGGTGTGGATACTGTTGCTGCTGATGCTGTTTAACTTGGGGTTCTTCGGTGGTCTGTTCCGATGGGCGTTGTTGCTATTCCGGGGGTGTCCGGAGGTGGAGGCGGCAACATGAGAGGCGCCGTCGAAGCGGTCTTTGAGGAGATCGCCGATGACCCGGAAGGGCGGAAGACGCATCCAGCAGGTTTTGACTGTGCAGGAGCCAGACATGCCGTGGCACTTGCATTCCTGGCGCATTTGGGCCTGGACGTGCTGAAAAAAAATGAAATTTTATATTGTATGTTTTGATTAAATTTTAACTAACTTTCAGAAGAAATGCTACCAACATTACAACATAGAATTAATGACGTTTCAAATCAAAATTGTATTGTGATTATAATAATTAAAAATAAGTTTGTACAATATTGCGTAACACTATTTGCCAACCACAAGCCAACGACCTCATGAAACATCTTCTCATCATAAAGTCGTTAAATTTGCATACTACTATTTGACACAGACAAGGAGAAGATCTAACAGAAATAGAATTTTCTTTTGCGTCAACAGAAAAGTATATTAAGTTTTCGGTTTTCATAAATTATGTTGAAATAATAAAAAATAGATTCTCTGTATATTTCAATCTGTCCCATTTTGGCCATGTATTGATTGCTTGCCGATCCGAAGACTTTAAGCGATGGTGATACCAGTAAAACATCCTTTAAAAACTAAAACTGTTATAGACATTCCACTTGAAGGTTTGAAAAATACATTTTATTATAACATAAAATTTAGTCATTCAACACAAATGCTTGAAATTTTCGAACGCAATATACGTGCAGAAACGCGTTAGAGCAGTCCTTAACCATCGGATGCACCAAGTAAATATGGTGGCATAAAAGTGGCAACTTTGTAAAACAGTTTATTCTAAACAAAAATCCGAGCAGATCAAAGAACATATAACATTCCATTAAAGAGCAGAGTGGTCGTATTCAACTTAATTGGTCATTTACTACGTGCTTAACTCAACTTGCTCGCCCGTAATGTAGGTAATTTTCTCCGTTTTAACATTTCCGAGAATTGATTACATAAGTCGAGGTTCCTCTATTAAATTGACATCTCCGGCTCTTTCATATTTCTGCTTGAATCCCGATAAGAAATTAATCGTCCAAGTAAAGAAAACGAGCGGCAGAGGATACTGTATTTCTTCATTTGCTTGTTTCTGTTTTATTTTGTACGTATTATTTCTATCGTATCGGTCGGTGAAGTAGAATGTAATTAATTCAGGACGCGTCAGTACGGTTCCCTGGAAAGCTGAAAAACTGGCTTCTGTTTAGTCGGGGCCGCAATTTTCTTAGATTCACGTAGCAAGCAACAGCTTAGAACACATGTTCCGACGGCAGTATTATCCGTGTAACACGGTGTCTCACACCGGGACGTCCCTGCACATCTATGAGACATCTGTGCCCCGTGGGGTGCCACATTATATCGTATCGCACGGCTTTACAAGTTACATACGCCGAATTTTAATTCTGCGACTTTGATTTGTGGAACGAATGCTTCAAACTAGTACTAACCACCGCGATCGGAATTTTACCTTTCCAGAGTTGAAACTCAACAAGGATTCTGTACTTGAAAATAAACACTCATTTGCAAGTTTAATCTATTATAAAAATACTCTACTGAATTATAAGAAGAAGGAGAAGAAGGAATGTTAGTGATTATTTTACCAAACTTAGAAGCTCGTTTGTAAGAGTGACTATTGCAGACATTGTCCTTCCGATTAATGACTGAACTCTGTAAACTTTCAACAAATCTTAGATATGTAACTTAACTATTGTACGTGTAATTGAATAAGTATTCAATATTGAATAAAATGCTGGAATCATTGAATAAACCCACAGTGTAAAATGATGACACTAAGGTGCAAAATATGATTCGAAATTAATACCGGATAGATAAAAATTTAATGGATTCCTAATGAATTAAACACACTGGTCGTTTCCAAATGTTTAAATCTGTCCAAACACGTCTCGGTATCTCCGGCTGAATCTCCCAAGTCTCAATTTGTACAAAACGTCGATAATAAATCCCATCGTAATTAATAATTCTTCGAGTCAAGCGAGTCCCCGCCTCGAGCCAGTGCAGAAGACACGTCTGGAAGGCACTTAGAATAGCACCATTTATCAGAGCATGGGTTGCACATGTTAATAAAGTAAAATTAGTCGGTTGTAAGTCACTTCTCGTACTTTCCCTATCGTTGAAATTAATTGAAGACGATAACCGGCGGCAATATCGCTTCTCATTAGTACTATCAACTTCAAAGAACATATCTTGGCCAGAATTCGTGCAATCACATCCAACAACATAAACAGAAGAACGTGATCTCGTAGCTGTCACATTGAGAAATGATGGCGGCTTTGCGATTTGTTAAGAAGACGTTTACGAGCACTAGACTAAATAGTGGAAACATCAATTTCGATGAATATGTGAAACGGAACATTAGCTGGAATGGATGGATAACTGGACCTGCAGGAGGCACAAGAACGGTATTATTACCAATGAACTAGTAGAAAATAAAGTTTTTATTCACGATATACGGATTTCCTTGCGGCTTAAATCTTTCTTTCTAGCAAGTAAATACAGCAATTTACGGCTGGCTCGCAGCCCATAGCATGTCGTTGGGAAAGTTTATCCGAAAATACGCCTAATTACCGGAAACTTAACTTTTCGACGATCGGAGGTGTCGCAACAAGATGTTGGATGTGTTTTGTGCACGACTTAATAAGTCCATATGAGCGCCTTGAGCGAATGTCACTTTATTAGTAATGGGCGGTCTTCGCGGCCAGTAACAAGTTAATATGCATTTTAATAAAACTCGATACGACCACCCGGTAGTAATGACCACTTTCTGCATAAATCAAACCTTTTTCTCACACCAGTCATCATTAGAATGTTTTAATCGCGCATAAATATTATTTATATTCAACGACAACCCGTTTTAGTTTTTTACTATTTCTCCAAAAAATGAATCGAAGAGACTAATTAGAGGTGAGCTTGGTTTGGAGACGAGGGTCGAGCCGTCAAAGAATTGAGCAAAATAGGACTTGATGCAGGTGGGAATGTGCAACTTCACTTTTTGAAGCTTAAATACTTAGAAATTATAATCACAGCTGATTAAAAAACGTCTGAAAACCTTTGATAAAGGTAAAGGACGATGGATTTACACTTCATGCTGACAGTCCTGCCACTTCAAAGAAGATTTCATGCCCAAATGCGTACAAAAATGTCTTTGTACACCTGCTTGTATGATGAGCAAGCTTTACACAAAAAAGTACAGGAAAGTAGTAAAGCGAAAAATATTTAAAAATTTAAAACACGAACGGAACAAACATTAAATGAACGAAAAATTATTATTTATCAAAAAATATTTTCCCTCTATTCACCACCTTTAACGATCCGTTTACAACTCATTATTACGTTTAAATCTTTCAAAGAACCTAACAAATATTTTACGTTTAATCCTGAACTTACCCATCTGCCTGCTTCATTGTTATGCAAATTCATCTTCTCCCTAATGGTCTTCCCCCGTTCGGCGGTGTCCACAAATTCGCGACTGACCGCAAATCCGAAACCAATGTTGTCGGAGCAGCCTCCCCATTCAAAGTCCCGAACTCCAGAAACTGCTGTATTCCCTACAACTCGCGGTCTTCCTTTGTAGTGAGTTTCGCAATTGCAAGTATCTATGGATCCTTCACTGCAAGCTCTTGCAATAGCGTGGGTCACCGCAGCGCTCATTATTGCATAGATGAAAGCCGTTTCTCTACATCCTGAAAATTTTAATCAAGATAATAATGGCTTCTTGCTGAAGGTTTTAGTATTAATCGAAATGTAAATTACGCGATGAACGTGACAGTCTTTATTTTTGTTAGCTGATGTTATAACTAACATAATAAAGGTTGCACTTTCCACCCCTTTTCATGTATTTTTTGCACAATACGGCCTTGTTGATTTGATTGAAGTTATTACAGCGTACTTAAGCTCGGAGGGCCAATAATTGGTTCACTCGATTTTTTTGATGTCCACTCTTTAAGAGCCGAACAAAAGAGTAGGGCCGCCAGCAAACATCTGGACAGAGGAGGCTTTGTTTGCAACCCTTTGACAAATTTTAATACGCTGTAAAAATGTCGTCCGAACAAGCTAATGAATGTTGAGGGCACTACATCAAAAAGATCAAAACATGAAGATTGGAAAGGGTTTTAATCATAGGGATTGTCTTTAAGGGATATGGGTCGAATAGGTGAAGGATGACTCCCCGGGGATAAATTGCTACCTACAAGCCCTTTTCCGGTCGGCAGTATCGAATTCACCATCTGTACGTTAGAAATGCTCACACGATGGGTGGACCCGGGGATCTTTATTTGTGGTTTAGAAAAAACGTGCACACAAAAGAAGCGGTTTTACGTGTGTGTGTGATTCAAACGTTGTTCATAAAACAGTTAATTAACATGTTGGAGAAATTTCAACAAACAGGGCCCCACATAAAAATTATATGTGTCAAAAATAAAATGATAAAATCTTTAATGGACCATAAACCCATCACCGAAACTATTAAACCGCATTTGTCAGTTGACCAAAACCACAAAACATGAGCATTAAAGTTACCAGAGACTGAACATTCTTAGAGGACGAGATTTATCGAAGCGATACTACTGTTAATTGTATCGTATTGTAAAAAGCTCATCGGGGGCTTGTTTACGTCAAACTCGATTTACGAGAACAAAATGTTGAATAAATGTTATAATGATTTAAAACATAACTAATCAAATCTTAGTGCACTTATTTGTATGTCAATAAACATCATACACTTTACAAAGTTCATGGAAGAACACTTCGAAATGCCTTCCCATCACCGCAGGAAGAAAACCGATCCGCTATTGAATTTATACCGTAAAAAGCTTGTTTATTGACAATGTGTCGTGTATCCGCTGAGCTTGTGATAATAAACTTGGCGATTATGAAGAGAGGCTAATTAGTATAATAAATAAATCCGGTATGTTTATTTATAGAGGAGTTAATGATCTAAATCTGACTAATATTCGATCGAGATCTTGTAGTGATAAACAACAGTGTTTGTAACAATACCTGAGCATGTAGTCTCAGGTACTTATATATCATGGCTCACAGCGTGCAGTCTCGATGATGACGTAATTACCCGGTCTTCCCCCAGGGGGCAAAGATTAACGAAACAACAATAATTCATAACTTCCAGCCTGGACCTACAGGAAGCAACTGCGGATTCGTGCCTTTTAACACATTGTAAGTTAGAAAGAGAAATGTGGAAATAGATGGCACTGATTAGAATCAGTAATTAATATGTATTCAATTTATGGAGACGGAATTACGTGATTTGAATTTAACTAATACTCTATTAATGCCCCGTCCGAAACATCAATTTGTCAATGATTTAATTAAAATAATTCGAAAGACAGCACAAAATTGGTCGAATTTAGATACAAAGTCAGGTATGAGAGGCGGTGGCGACCGAAAAAAATAAAGTGGTATTTCGGGTAGTCCTTTATCGTTCGATCTACAGAATCCGACCTGCTATTTGTTATTTTAACCGATAAACTCGGTCTATTAGTTCCAATTGATCGGTAATTTGAGTATTCAATCAATGCTCATCGGTTTTCTTGATCGGTTATTCATCGCCAGGATCGGACTTTCGTAATCATTCACGGTATTTAATAACTGACACAACTATTTTTATTAGTCGCCTCCTTCCTCCTGACTAAATTAATTAAAAGGCCCCCAAAAAACCCGTTTCGTGCTCATAAAAAGCGCAGTTTATGATTTACACGCAGTGCGATACAGTAATCTACCCGGTCCTAATTGAATTGAGAAATTTAGACAAGATTAAGAAGCGGAAGAGGCCGATGTTGCTCCAAAAAGTTGTCAACTCTGAAACATTAATTCGGTCGTAACGCATCTGCGGATAAGCAAACACGAGTTCCCTAAATAAACTGCAATCGACGCGGTAATCCTGGTATTGTATTTTCTGCGACTCGGTTTTGTAATGGAAATTTGTTGGAGCAATGGTCGTGTGGATGTCTTCACCCCTTTCGTGAAAACGGAACGTCACCAAAACTCCCATACATTTAAGTCTTGTTAATTAAATCTCGAGACATTGTAAGTTACACCAAACCCTTTCATTGTCAATGAAACGCTTGATTCAGTGCCGAATTTTTTTGCCTCCTGTGGAAGCCCTGTCATCAAATTTACGACTTTTCTTTTCTTCCTTCAGCTCCGTATTCACGGCTGGCAGTTCCAATAAGTAGTAATCGATGGTATTCCGAACGATAAATCATCATTTGTCCACCTGAAGCTCCGTTAAAAGGTGTTTGTGGGTTAGAAAGTACGAATTGCGTTATGGTTTAATTTAAGGTGATGTTTTTATTGGCAAGTGAGTGAAAAACGCAGCTACTCATCCATCATTATGGATTTATGGACAGTAGCTGTGGAGGATGAATACAAGTACGTCATGGTGCTATTTACGCATTAAAGACACCAATTCGAAGCCGTTTTGTGCTCTTTTTTGCTCACATTTGAAGACGTGTTGTTCATTCTCTGTTACATCTGGAACATCGTCATCGATTATGATTTATCCAGTTCGATAAGTGTCCGCGTAAAAAATCGATGTACGATCAATAGCTGGCATTTCACGACGCGTGACAACAGATTCCTTTCTTCAACACAGCCATAAACAAGTAGGTTGTCATATTCGACATTGCGTGACTCAAGGCGATGTCCAGAGCGTCTTTATTTCAATGTCTGCCGGTGCTATTGTTTAATTTTTGCCGGGAATCGGACGATAATGGAAGATCCACAAGTACAACCACGACTCAACTGACACTATATGCCTATAAAGATCGCGTGGGCCAAAACGCTACAGGTGTCCAGCATTATACTCTAGCCGGGTGGCAGGTAGATGTTCGCGTACAAAATACATCTTCATTTCTCATACCGGCTGTGATTTACTGCGGCTGAATGCCGTTTATATTTCTCCAGTGATAACATTTGGTGTCACAAACGCAGTTTAATTTTTTTTTTTCGATATTTTCAAATTCTTCTTTTTTATTGTCCATGCGCCGCAGCACCTTTATTCCGAATCTACGAATTCGTAACTCGTTTGGTGCTCTCACCAATGTTATAATTTTTATGGTTCAATTAACAGTCCGAACGAATTTTATGCAGTAGTGAGGTGACAAGTACATTTATAAAAGAAAAAGTGTATTATTAATAAAAATTAATAAAAAAAGATTCTCATAATTATGAAGTGATGAAAGATTGGAAAATATTAAAAAATACATCTTTTGGAAACTGTAGACCGGTTTCAGTCTTGTTAATCCTCATTTGTGCTTGATATCCGAAACAAATCGGGATGCCGATTTTAATTACTGAGAAGCAATTTATTTAGAGAGATTAATCACAAAATGCAGAAACAAAAGCTTTCTTGACCGAAGTTCATAGTATGAATTAAGATGAATTTCGACGTATATGGACATTCAAATTAATTTAGATAAAGATCGAAAAGTTGTAGCTAAGAGATCAAACTCTCTTTTGTAGTTCCCCGCTTATGGTACTAATTTATGTCCCAAGCTTCGTGACTTTGTAATGGCAGTATCTTTTTCTGTCATATTGTGCTAATGAGAGTCGAAAACTGACCTCAATTTACGGTGCTCTGATCAGATAGAAGTGACTATGAAACATCTACTGATAGCATCAAATACAAAGCAAGATGACGTCCAAAACCAAATGCAAAATTTAAAACGACAAAGAGCTCATATCCGAAGCATTGGCTTGTTACTTGGTGAAGATTATTATTTGTGGTTTAAAACTCTTTTCAGGCTGACCGCATCTGTTATTTAAGAGAAGTTATCGGATAATATAACTAAAAGATACTCGAGCTGTACCTACGTGAATTCCCCATGCTTCAAAATAGTGTCACATTTATTTTTGCTGAAGAGATAGTTACTTCCACTCAGTACACACTGCCTCTCTACCTTTTTGCAGATACTTGCGTAATTCTCCCTTTCTAAATAATTGCTCTTGCATTAATTACCGTTTCGGTCCAAGTCAAAAAACGGGAAACAAAACGAGCCTAAAATCGAGCGTGGTGAAAGCCGCAAAAACATAAATCTCAAAGAAAGTAGGTTAGGACGTTTTATCAATCAAAGATCTGCGTACGCTGTAAGCTGTCAATCCGCACCGTAATAAACCACTTAAACGTGATCGTGGTGCATACCGTAAAAGTCTCTGTACACTTTCAAAATAATTTACTAACCTTTGTCGACGATTTTTCCAAACAAGTTCTTTCCCCGGAGGAAGTTTCTCGTCGAGCAGTTCCAACGCTGGTTGCGGAATTGATGTTGGCATTCGTGGATTGCGATGTTAGCGCCTTTGTGCAGGGCTACCAACAGCCCTTGGTTGTCTCTAGCTAGGCGGAGTTGTTTCCCCCGAAGGCTGGGATAGACTGAGGAGTCCATGTACAGGACTCCCGGTGATATGGGAGAGAGGTTGTTGGGCTCACCAGCTTTTGCAATTCCCCTAGATAGAAAAAAACACAATGAATATTTGATATATTTATGTATATCAAAATGTATATTTAACAGATCAACAGCTTCCCTTAAATCACATAAAAAACGACTTCAAAATTCTCCTTTTTTCGCGGTCCAAGGCCGAGATTCTTGACGGTGCAGTAGCATTAAAATAAAGTAATTAATATGGTCGTGTAAGTCATGTTTCAAGATATAAACTTAGTTCGTACTTAAATGGTTATTAAGTTTAATGTCGCCGTAAATTACAACTAGCATACTAACACCATACTTATTGCACTACTCGAAAAACAATTTGTATTAAAGGGCACAATTTATGTGGAATAGTTTGAGCGAAGAATTGTGTAAATATGTTGCTTGTATACGGGCGAATTAACAATAAAAATTTAAATGGATACTTTACGGCCTCGTAAATTTAATGGGGGTTCTTTTATATGAGAGAAGTTAAAATATGCAACGAGTAAATGCGAATTTATTAATTGAATCATTTGTCCCCGGAGGAGTGGACAATAAACTACAGGCTCAAGAGTGAAAAGTGCAAATTAAAAACTAGTCATTATATAACACGTTCGACCTATTATAGGCACTAGTTGATCTCAATATTATGACCAAGATTATTTTAATTTATTATCCGCATCATTCACTCACTACAAAGTTTTGAACTAAATTAAATTAAATTTTCTAAACATGTTCTTTTAAAAGTAAAAACAAAATTTCCTAGTTTGCAATAATAAATCAAAAAACTGGGAAACTGCAATTGTTCGAAAAAAATTACTTCTCTGATGGGTGCGGTACGAGTGGTTACGCATGTTCAGTTATATCATACAGTGGTTATAAACAAAAATTTCTCTGAGCCGTTAATTTAAAACCAGTGTCATAAACATAACGATACATGAACGGATATTTTATTTAATGACTCAAAATATTGCTTGCACACGGGCTGTGTATAATTCGGGTTGATGCGGTATTTTGAACATAAAGCCACATACCTGCCTATTTTTATCAATCACAATTCAAACACCCCAAAAATAAGAACTACAGCGACCTGAAACCACATGAAGCTGGCAACCAAAATTACTTCAGCTATATTGGTCGAGGTCGCTGCCATGATTCGATCTAAAGTGCTTTCTCGAAAAGCCACAAATCAACGATTGTTTAAAGAAAATGTTTGATTTTTCTACAAGACATTTGTGCCCTGTGAACCAGGTCGCCCTTTCCTGTCAAGTTCGTCCGACTGTTGGCCAAAGTCAAACAAAGAGCAGATTTCATATTTGCCGACAATTCTCACCCAGTTACCCAAATATTTGCTCATCTTCGACAATATTTCCCGACTTTATCCGACATGCAAAGCGTTTTCACTGACGAACATGACCATAATTGTTTGTTTGAAACTCTTCAAGGTTTAAAATTGGAATTAATTTCAACAGTAAAAAATGACTTTCTCTGAAATAGAATTACCACAGATTTAAGTTACTTCGAGTGCAATAAAACCCGAGAATGTATCAATAAATCCCAAACGATAACTCCCTAATGTAAAAGCGATGCCTCTTCATTAGGAATTTAAGAAATATTTGTGGCCGATTCCGATTCCTCGCACGGTTCCACGGCAGCCTCGACATAACCAGAGGAATCTTTATATTAGTCCAGTGGCGTGTTTTTTGTCGGTGTTGGTGACATACCTTTGGCGGAGGAATCTCAAGATAAGGGGTTAACGTATGGCCGAGACAACAGCACTAGATAACAGTGGATGATCGCCGTTCTCACGCTCCGTTCTTATTTTCTTCAGGTTCGTCATTTTTAGAATTGTGCGTTTCGCAATTAAGATCCAGATAGTGTTAAATCTTCACATTCCGAACGACGAAAGCTCATATCGCGGCTGGAAAATTTACGGGCGCATAAACGCCCGAGATCGTCAATTAAGATTTTTTTCTAATTCCGGTTCGAAATGTCAAGTTTTTGTCTGCGGTATTGTTTACGTAAAACGAGGTATATTCCGATTTCGTTGCATAATGTGGCATTTGAGATCAATTAAGCCAAGAGTAGTTACGTTACATCAATCATCTTGTAAGTTGAACGTTAAATAAAGACATAAAACGCGATTGTAGAGAATATCGGCACAGTTCAGTTAAATATAGTTCAAAATAAACACAACTATTTGTCCTAATTTCGTCAACAACAAATACTTCAAGTAGAGACATTATTATTTCATTTTCCTGCGAGAAACTGGTTTCAGCAGTAGGTTTCATTAGCGAACATAACTGAGATCAATAAAGCACTAATTTCGGTAAGTTCTATTGGGCAGTTCAAGTTTAGTCCATTTCCCCAAAATTATAATTTACTGAAAATTGTCTCAAAATAATATTGTCAACGGTCCTCTAAACACTAATTTGAATACACTTGCCATGAGCTTCAACAGAAACAAGCATTTGATACGTATCAAAGTCAAAACCACTTTATTACACACCGAACAATATAACTTTATCAAGCCGCGAAATCGTCACTTCCTCTCCATAAAACCTCCCATTTCGCCGTTCGAAATTTACAATCCCATAAAACCCCAGCATGCTCGTCTATTAACATTTTTCAGAACGCTCATATACAAAGTCGCCAATCAAAACAGCACCACCAGTCCATAAATCATCCGCTCGGCTGAAACTAATGTTCTTGTCATCCCCGAATCTCGATCAACCCTTTATTCCGTGCTATATCGACGGTACAGACAGTTGAAATATTAGGGGTTCTCCCAGACAAATGATGTGACTGAGAACGCATTTATCTACCATGTTCTCGATATTTCAAGCTAATTTCTATTCGTGTCCGATTAGATGGTGATAGGTTGCCCGAAATGACGACATTTCCATCACAATGCTGTTGATTCGAATATAAACAACAGCACTATGGTTAAAATGTCAGCAATTCAAACACTTTTATTGCGTCAATTAACTCAGAACATGCAACACAGCCGCAGAAGCGGTTTCGGAAGTAGACATCGATGGTGGCGCAAGCGACCAACCCGGCAATAGATAATTTTTGATACTTTTCTTTATAATGAAAATGAATAAGATATCTTCGATCTCCGTCTCTTGGCCATACAGCGGATCTCGATGGAAGTGAAAGTACCTACTTACGCACAAACCTTTGTGGAGTATCAACTCGTTAATTTTATTATTGTATATAAAGCTCAAAGGTAGTAATGCGAAATTGGGGACCATATTAATTGAACACCCTACAGATCCTAGAATTTAAAAATAGTATTTCTATTTTCACCTCCCTGATGACCATTTATTGTGTATAAATCGCTGCCAGATACAATCTAACAGTTGCATTAAGCGTGAATAATTATCCATAATTTATGTATGTGTTCAAACGGACGTGTTTTAGCACGGTATAAGAGAAGACAGTTGTGCGTATATATCTACATTGTAACTATATGCAAAGCAGTTGTAAATGACTCGGTAAATACCTCTGGCTTTGTAAGGACTCGGCCACAACAGAAAACTCTTCGCCACTTGCGGGCTGCCTTGGGAGAAATAAATAGATTCCCGAGAAACGTATTTGCGTGATTAATTATGCGTATTACGAAGAGAATTTAAATGTTAGCTTCAAACAGCATCTCGACAATTCATCCAATAAAAGTAACAAGGTCGCCGAGAGTTGGAAATATTTTAACGTGAAGGATGAAAAGCTAATAAAACAAAGAGATGAGAATGTCATCGATAATAGGCGGTTTCGTAAACACATTACGCTGTTGAAATGCAGAATTTTACAGAAGCGGTAGTTCTGGCGGCTCATGAATAAACAACTCTAGCTTAATGTGGAGTGATATCCAGAAAAATGGCGGATTTATTATGAAGTGACCATAAACATTCTTATAAATAATTAAATAATGATCAGTCTAATACATTAATCAATACTCAAAATAATGCTTTCGAGATTAACATAAAATTAACCCTTATCAAAAATTTTCCAAAAATTATTCTTTTTTGTTTTTACCACATATTTAAATATGAGAGTAAATGTTGTTAATGTTAAGCGCTGACAACATATTTATTTTCTGGATTATTTATAATACAATGTAGTCAGACAAAAATAACTCTTGCGATTTGATCATTAAATCGCTCGTCAAGGCAAATTATACGATTACTTTTATAAAAATGACATCCAATTGTGCCTACTACAATAGGAAGCTTTAATTAAGAATTGATAAAAACTATTTTCATTGTTTAGGTACTCTTACTTTTTGTAGAAATCATTTGTTAGGGGCATTAAAAAATGCAATAATTAAAGGTAGACAAAAAAAAAGGGAATGGGGTAGGCATTTGTTGAACCGTGAACCGACCATCATGTACAAAACCGTGAGAAGAGAAAATAGTACCTACATGGTTGGAGGATTGTCCTGATGGTTTTCCGGCCTAACTTACTTATAATAAGTATTTATTATACCTAGTATATTTTTTTATGGACTTCACTTTCCCATTCTAAGGTAAGATATTAAGGCAGTATTAATAAGTTAGAAACTAAACTAAAATCAAAAATAGGTCTGTTGTGGGTCATAACATTGCAAGATGTACAAACAAATTTATTATCTAGCAATAATTTTAGATAACTTTCGTTTGTAAATAAACTATTTGCCATTGAGCACACTTGATTTACGACAGCTTTGGTTTTACAACTATCGTATTTTACATAGATAATTTGCTGTTTACTTGTACATTTTATTACTGCGATGTCTCTAAACTCAGTTGAATCATCATGTCAGAAAACCGTACCAACGCGTTTGCTTGTCTAATCAACATCGTCTTATTTTTATTTATGTGCCTATTTAAACAAATTTTTAAAGTGCATAACTTAAGATTGCAACGAGCTATTGTTAAGAAACAGCGCTGCGACTGGCCCTACAAAAAACTTCTGTAGCCAAATTTAACAAAATGGGTCATTACGAGTCCGTTCGCATCTCCGTGGCCTGACACCAAAGATTTACAGAACTCACTTGGTGCCCATGTAAAGGTTGTCGCGCCGCGTATCCATCAAAAGTTGTCAGCTACCAACGTGAGTGATGTACGATCCACTCATCCGTCAGCATCCGAGCCCAATTGTAATTCAACGAGAGCACTGCTCATTAATCGAACGAAAAATGCCACTTTTAGTCAAATTAAATTTTAATTTTTTGCAGCTGTGGGGGAGATTGATCGAAATTTGTATAATCATTTTTTGGTGCATATATATAAATTTATTCTATTATTGCGATTATTAAGTGGTCGCTTCTTTGAAAAGTCCTCAATGTTTATAATGAAATTAGCCAATTATTGAGTCAATATGTATTTAATGTTGGTCTTTTATTTTGAGAATATTTCATACACAATTCACAGACAACAATATTCGTTTATATTAGTGGATATATCTACAGGTCTCTTAAACTATTTTTATAAATTCTTACAATATTTACAACAGCTGACATTGCAATTACTATGCAAGAGAAAAAACAAGGCAATTTATTGCGGTGTCCTATTATGGATGTATAATGAAATTTTAATTTATTTAATTAATTGCCTAATCACAGTCTAAACACTTCAATAAAACCTTTTATAGGGCCCTCAATCAGATCAATCAAATTACATCATAAAAGAATTTAAAATCAAACTTAAAAAAGATGAATACTTAATTTGGAATCACAGGCATTTTTTAGATTTTATAACATTAGCATTGGATAAAAATGATAAGTAGCAATTACACCAATAAAAAAGTGCAGAATAAAGCTTTGTGCAGGTATCTTTGATTTGAAAAGACAGCGGCGATACTTTTCCAACATAAAGATCTATGTACCTACCACCACATGGATCCCTTTCCCCTGTTCTTGTTCTTGGTGGTAACCTCGCCGAGGGCGGTGAGCACAAAGAGGTTGATCACGAATATCACTGTCACCTTCATAATGTCCACCCGCGCACACGGCACCACGAACGTACAGACGCAAAAAATAAACAATATCACCTGGACCTCACTATTTACTTACTTCAACTGAGGGGTAGAGTAGGGGTGGATATAGCGTCGAACATGACCGAGGAAATACGACTAATTGCAGGAGGAGTCAACCTGTGTCCCGACCACCCACAGCAGAGTCCTTTGTGGCACTGAGCTTTGCGACCACCTGCACGTGTGGTCCAGGACACGTGGAGCGGCACTCCTCCCAATTTGACGGTCGGGGCCAATGGTGTGGCAAGGACACGCCCTCGGACAAGCCCCTGCGACGATCACCGCCATTGCTGAGGAAAAATGCGTCCGCGGAGGGCCAGCGTAATCCGCTCCGGGATTCTGAGGAAGAGCAGCTTTTATTCTAGCTTAAAATAGAATCAGGTTGGGGATTTTATCAATGAAATTTTATGGCTTTCGTTTCAAGGTGGTATCCACTATATTTAATTTGTTTTTGCATATTTGCTCATACGTAAATTCTTAGCTGCATATTCAAACAATTCTTAAATAAATACTTATGTATTAAAGTAGGTGCTTAGAAATTTCTATTTTGTTTTATTGCCTAACTAACAGTATAGGTATAACGGGGATTTAGCCACACTTTGAGGAAATTTGGTGTGCGGTAAGAGACTATTTTCAGGCGTCAAAAATGAGTTCAATGTCAAGCTATAATACATCTATTGTGGCGGATTAAATACTGTTAAAGTCTATTAATTATTATTAACACCAGTAAGAGGTAAACGATTCGAACCATGTAAAAAGTGAAACCTAAAATAATTCATTAGTGAAACAGTAATAGACAATAAAAGAAACTCATTCGCCCAGACTTACAACATACTAACATTACGTTGGACATTTCTCCATTCATGCTCAAAGCACCTAGTGAAGTCAACTTTTCATTGATACAGACGGTAAAAGAGTAAGTAGCGCTTCATGGTGCGACATGCGACATGGAGGCAAATTTAAATTGTAGATATTTGTAAAAATGCATCATATTCTTAGAATAATTTTATGAAAACAACGTACCTACTCAATATTTTACTTGTATAAACTGAACTAGGTATAAGGGAAAATTCCACGGAATCCTATATAGCTACGTCCGAAATCTCGGATTTGGACCCTTATTTTTTCATATAAATTATAAACACTTGATGCGTTCTAATTTTAGCAACGATAACGAAATAGTGAACAAACATTTTACTAACTATGATCTTTAAATTACCTAATTATTGTTTATCGACCAAGTGTCTTATTATAAGCAATATGATGGATAAATCATTTCTAAAGACCATGTATAAATATATTGATTTTTAAAAGATGTTTAAAAACGGACAGAGCTGTATCTTTCTCATTTATTATTTGATTTTAACGAAGCAAAAATAAAATGACAAAGTTTTTTAGTGGTTAAAAATTATGATACAAAGAGTTTTTTGACTTATGATTTCCAAAGTCAAAAAATAATCAACTTTTATATTTTCCTTTTTTTGTCCGTTTTTTTAAACACCCTATAATATGACTATATATTCCACTTTTAAGAAATTTCAACATATATCAAACATAAGACTGTAATTATTATAAAGCGTTGTTACAATTTCACATTTGTACCTGTCTATAGCTTTTTATATACCTACACAAAATTATTTAGTTCTTTAAATCTTCTAGAAACAGACTTGAGAAAGCATTCAGAGTTAATGTTATATAGAACATGAATAAATCCTCACACTTTCTTAACGATTTTAAAAATTTTGCAGGACGAGTTTCAAAGTCAAAACTGCAATAGGAGCTAGATATTAATTGAAGCTCCAACTAACACTTCCTAATTAATTCTTCTAGGTAGGTAATTTTTTCTTTAAACAGCAAGGCTACATACCTATACTTAAAATCCAAGATAATTTGAACATTTTAGCACTCATCTTAATAAGTTATACAAATTAAAATTTAGAGAAATGAAAAATTCCTATTTTAGTCAAATTTGGCAGTTTTCAGGCCTGCTGTCTAAGATCTTAAATGACATTGAACTTCTTCACCTTACACTGTGAAATGTGTAGGAATGTGCTCTGAATGCGATAAGGACTATATTTAATATGAGTGCTTATTATAAATGTGACACATGTACATGAAGAACGTGCCGAACGAAATTTTGTCTTCTCTGCAGGACGCAATTTATCTTGTTTTGGAACATTTATTCGTATGTTACTGGGTCCTATTGGTTGTTACTTACATACTTATTTATTTTTATCTAGAATATGTTTTCTTTATTTTATGGCATAACTTTGTCGTTTACTGTATTCGTTAATAACGGAGAAAGTACAATATACGAATTGATTATTGTGATTGAAAAATCTTCGAACAAGTCGATATTATTTGCCAAGGGCACATCTTTTCAGGTTCTTAAAGTTCCGGCATTTCGCCCTCTTTGCGAAGGGACTGTTATCCCAAAGTTTTAAATGACACTATGGGTCGAGTGATACCTTATTTGAAGGGTATCGAAGGCCTCTGTACAACTAACGACTTACTTTTCAATTTTTTGCATTTTTGACTGCAAAAAGCGATAATTTTATATTTTCAAGATAATCCACATTTTCTCATGTTATGTCACACAGAAACCACAAATACAAACATGTAATTACCGCAATTACACTTATTAAAATTTTGATGCCATTAAAGAATTTGGGAAAAGCGAAATGCCGGAACTTGAAAGGAACCTAAAAATATGTGCCCTGGCAAATAAAATCGATCTGTTGTAGGATTTTCAATCACAATTATGAATTCGGAGAAATCTGGAATGGGGAGTTTTAAATGGGACATTCTGTATCTATAAATACATTTGAACATTTTTACTTAAAAATACTGGCGGTCACAAAATAATATCAATGGTCTTAAAGTATAGGTACAATCACTTAAAAGTATAGGTATATACTTCACAAAAAATTATTACATGGAGCGTCTTCTTCTTTTTATGCAATAGACCATTGATTACTTTGTTAAAAATGCATAATAGATTAAATTAGATGATTAGATACATTAAGTGCATAACACATACTATAATTAGAAAATGGAAAATGCTAAAGCATAAGATTTATAGTACAAGTAATGTTAAGCTGCCAATAAACAAATCAAATATATCAAAATAACTAATTTTTTTGTTCTTTTAAGCTATATATCAATAGAGTATAACAAAACTCATCTTTAATTTTTTTTTAAATTTATAGTACTGCCTATTTCAAACAATCCCAGTAATGTTAAGCTGCCAATAAAAATATCAAAAATATCAAAATAACTAAAATGTTAGTTCTTTTAAGCTGTATATCAATAAAGTACATATAACAAAAGTCATCTTTAAATTTTATACAAGCATGGTAATTTGTGTACCTAATAGGCCGTAAATTTAGCTTAGCCGAGGTGACAATGCAGATAAGGCCAAAAAAGAACTTTTGGCCGAGGTGCACACAACGTTTTTTAGGCGATGATCAGAAAAGAATTCAAAAATTTATGGTCATAATTTCGTTTAGACGATGATTACCAAAAATTTGTTTGTATGTCCGCTTTTTGGAACCGTAAAGTTTTACTTTTCGGTACACACCTATCAAATTCTGACACATCAGTCCCAAAAAATGAGTTTAATAGATGCGGACAAAAAAGGACAATCACCTTTTTCATAATTATCGCCTAAAAATAGATTTTATCCGCAAAAATTGACAACTTATGTGTTTTCATTGACAAGGTAAAGGTGTCACTTTATCTAAGCACTAAAGTAAGCAGAAGTTGCTATTTTATCTGCTTAATTAGTTAAAGTAACAATTTTACCTTGTCAATAGATTCTTTCAAATTCTTACTAAATTATTGTTTTCTAATTTATTTATCTGGAAAGGTTTGCGGATAAAATAGTAAATATACAGTGAGCGGCAAAAGTATGGAATAAATTCATTATAGTATATTATTTATCTAGAACGAGAAGTGAAGTTTAAAGTACGAGCAAGTTGTTTACGGCCGAGGCGCCTAGCCGAGGCCGGAATTACTTGTGAGTACCTTTAAAAACACTTCTTCGTTCGAGGTAAATACAACGTTTTATTTCATACTGCAAGTTTAATGAACTAAGTCAAAATAAAAAGAAATGTGGGTTTATCTCGCCCAAATTATTCGTAATAATTAAATATGCGACAACTAACATTCCCATAGTAACAAACGTTTGTCAAAAATGACAACGAAAAAACTGGGTCACGGTGAATGGTTTTGGAAATTTTATTCGATTATTCCGTTTAAAATGGAGAAAATTGAGGTGCCTCAAGACATTGTGGATGAAGCAGATCACGTGAAGAACCATTTGATGCCACAAAAATCTCGGGAACAATGTAGGAAATGATTGACGTATAATTTTAAAGTACTAGGACTTTAAAATTTTTCTTTAAAGTACTAGGACGTTAATGTTCCACTTTTGGTATCAAAAATAATCCGAAAAATGTAACCTTGGATACAAGTATGAAATAAAAAATTAAACAAATTTTTTTTCAAAGAAATCTTTAGACGGGTCAATTTTAGGTTATAAAAATACATATTTTTATACCGAATAAAATTCCAAGCTGTCATTTGTTTTCGAGTGATGTCGTCATCGTTATTTTTTTTTAAATATAAACCCCCTATTTTTTTCTTGATTGAGAAACCAAAACAAGTCAAAAAATCAAGTAGGTAAATCAAACAGTCAAATGGTACTGTCAGTTTCATTTGTATGTGTAAATTGTTTTACAAAACGTTTTCGAAAATGGTTCATTTAACACAACGTATAGAAATTTTAATTTTGATTGGGTGCGAAGATAAAACTAGAACTCGACAAGAAGTTTGCAACTTGTTCAATGCAAAGTATCCAGATAGACTCATCAGCCAATCTACAGTCAGTAAAATTGAAAATAAATTTAGAAGAACTGGGCATGTTAAAGCGATTAGAAGAACGGGTCGTCCAAAAATTAACGAAGATACGTCCTTGTAGAAAATTTTCGAAGTGACAATGATCAGACCTTAGTAAATGATGATTTGTGGTTCCAGCAAGACGGTGCACTCCCACACTTTGCACTTCCTGTTTGCCATTACTTGAACAATTGGTTTCCTAGAAGGTGGATTGGGAGACCGATAGAGTGGCCTGCAAGGTTTCCAGATCTCACACCCCTTGATTATTTTTTATGTCGTTATTTAAAGTCTAAGATTTATGTTAGACCACAGAATCTAGAAGATTTAAAAATTAGGATTCGATACAAAATAAGTAGAATTAGTGAAGAAGTAATTCATAATGTCCAAAAGGAATTTCTTCATAGACTTGCTTATTGTCAACAAGCTTTCGTTATAAAATTTATTTTTTCCATCTTTTTTTTCTCAAAACTTTCCTTATGTAAGATAACAAAATCTTTACACTGTCGTGTAGACAATTAAAGGGACTATCAGAATCAAGAAAAAAAATTGGGGGATTCTATTTAAAAAAAATACCGATGACGTCACCACTCGAAAACAAATGACTACTTGGAATTTTATATTTATATTAATAAATATTTTTATAACCTAAAACTGACCCGTCTAAAGATTTCTTTGAAAAACATTTTGTTTAATTTTTAATGAATTTATTCCATACTTTTGCCGCTCACTGTATATTATTCAGAGCAGAAATCAACAATCCAGGCTCAGCACATAAAGCTTAACTTATGCTCTTAATAATAATATGATAATAATAATAATATGCTTTTGCGTGTCAAAATAGACAAAAGGGTTGTTATAATAATCATGCTAAAAATAGTATAATTTATTTTTTTAATATTGGCAATCTTGGCTGATCTTGGCAATCCTAACCTATACTTCGCTGTCAAGTCCAAGTGGCTGTCAATGTAATTTAGCATTACTACATTTGCTTGGGGGTGACTTGACAAATGCATTTGGGGCACGGGATTTTGTTGGGGCATTATGTCTGGGAGTGGCCAAGCTGGTAACACTTGGCACATTGGAGTGAGACGGGGAGTGGCGGTTTGGATGGCTCGCACTGACGTTGTGTGTGGACCCATCAGGAAGGTTTTTAATAAGTAGTATAACGGAACGTCTTGGCGTTGCAGCTCAAATTACGGTAGTAAAATCGTAGCGATCTCGTTCTCCTTCCGCCAATTTTCAAATTGGGCGTATGTTTCTTTATACAGTGAATTTTTTTTTTAAATCTTTGAACGGGTCAATTTTGGTTTATACAAATGAATATTTTTATCACAAATAAAATGCCAAGCTGTCATTTGTTTTCGAGTTATGACGTCATCGTTATTTTTTTTTAAATAGAAACCCCCTTTTTTTCTTGATTCAGATAGCCCTCTTAATTGTCTAAACGACAGTATAAAAATTTTGTTATCTTACATAATGAAAGTTTTGAGAAAAAAAAAATTTGGAGTTTTTTATGACAAACAAAAACAAGTCAAAAAATCAAGTAGGTAAATAAAACAGTCAGATGGTACTGTCAGTTTCATTTGTATGTGTAAACAAACAGAAACACAACGTACAAAAATTTTTAATTGTTTGTTTAATTTTGATTGGGTGCGGGGATAAAACTAGAACCCATCAAGAAGTTTGTAATTTGTCCAATGCAAAGAATCCAGATAGATTCATCAGCCAATCTACAGTCAGTAAAATTGGAAAATAAATTTAGAAGAACTGGGCATGTTAAAGCGAGTAGAAGAACGGGTCGTCCAAAAATTAACGAAGATACGGCCTTGTTAAAAATTTTCCAAATGACAATGATTAGACCTTAGTAAATGATGATTTGTGGTTCCAGCAAGACGGTGCACCCCCACACTTTGCACTTTCTGTTCGCCATTACTTGAACAATTGGTTTCCTAGGAGGTGGATTAGGAGACGAGGACCGATTGAGTGGCCTGCAAGGTCTCCAGATCTCACACCCCTTGATTATTTTTTATGTCGTTATTTAAAGTCTAAGATTTATGTTAGACCACAGAATCTAGAAGATTTAAAAATTAGGATCCTATACGAAATAAGTAGAATTAGTGAAGAAGTAATTCATACTGTCCAAAAGGAATTTCTTCATAGACTTGCTTATTGTCAACAAGGTTTCGTTATAAAATTTATTTTTTCCATCTTATGTAAGATAACAAATTTTTTACACTGTCGTATAGACAATTAAAGGGGCTATCAGAATCAAGAAAACAAATGGGCGGTCTTTATTTAAAAAAAATATCGATGACGTCATCACTAGAAAACAAATGACTGCTTAGAATTTTATTCGGTATAAAAATATGTATTGTTATAATCTAAAAATAACCCGCCTAAAGATTTATTTGAAAAAAAAAGTCTAATTTTTAATAAATTTATTCCATACTTTTTTCGCTCACTGTATATCTTGCGTGACTTTTTTGCCAAAGCCCGTATTTCTGGGGGGGTACAATGAAAAACTTTCGATCTTATTTTTATAAGGACTAAAATACGAGTATTGACTTTTCAAATTAATTCTGTTTCATAGCCAAAAACCTGCAAACGTAGCCAACCGCTGGATTTTGAAATTTGATTATTTTGTTTAAAAGTGCCAAACTAGATAAAATACTGTATAATAACTCGTTTATAAGGCTTTTGTCGCACTTACTCAGTGCCCTAAACCCGTGCGTGCGACAAAGTGCGTCTTATAAAACTCGTATCATAATATACTCAGACAGATGAAGATGAAACAATGAAAATATGTTACTGTTTTAATTTATTTTAATAATACAGTTCATCAATAATACAGTCAACGACACCAAATTCGAAATTAAACACAAACAAAATAATCTTTTCTTCAAATTATTCTAGTCCCTTTTTATTTTGAGATTTTTTCCATTTTTGTTTTGTCTTGTTGCTTTCTTGTCTGTTCTTCTAGTTGTTCCTTTAATGGAATGGCAATCAATACTTCTAAAGACCGTAAGACACGATGTCGAATTTGTTGTGAAATTCCTGCGTTTTTTTTTTTTTTTGTAGAATTTTCGTGAAAATTTTTTGGTCGGTAAATTTGCGTCTGACACGTAGAAAGAAATTTTATTAATAAAAAGCAGATGGCGCATGCGTATTCACCAATTTTATAGGGTATTTTTCGTTTCATTATGTTAAGTTGCTATCTATAGTGACAGGTTCAAGGGACAAGGGATAACAGTTAACTCGATGAATTTTTTTTCTCTCTGCGCAGATTCCCGCGCAGATCTCTCAAATTATTTAGAGCAGGTTCTAAATAATTTACCATGGAAATTTTTGAGAATTTTTTTCCGTTTTACACGTCGAAACGATAACAAAAAATTTTGCAGAAATTTCAAAACAAATTCGACATCGTGTCATAGTCATCGTGTTGTAGTAGTACCTTTGCTGATGGTCGTACGAACTGGTAAAAAATTGTAAAAATACATGCATTTCCGGTATTACCCTAACTTTTTTGAACGGTATTTCCCAGAAGTAACTTACATATAATTATTATGTAGTATAGAATAACATATTTAGAAAGTCAGTGCTTCAAGAACAATGTAATTTTTGCGATCAAACACGAAACATTCAAGAACGTTCTTTTTAAAATAGTGTACTGACGTGACCGGTATGATTTACCTATTTATCATTGATTCTCCCACTCTCCCCTACATAGGTATCTATATATTTGTTATCTAATATTTACATACCAAGCGTTCATTAATTATTTTAGTAAAAGGATGCTGTGAAATTTTAAATTGTGAATTATGAAAATAAGAACACATTTGAAATGTTGGTTGTATATACCGACATAAATCAATTTACCAACGACGAATTATAAAATAACAATAAATAAAAAATCGCAGTAGCATTCAAACTCTACATTTACCGCGTCTTGTGACGTCATTTCGGGGGAGCATTGTCATTGGTTCATGCGTTTCTCATTAATCCGAGAGTCTAGTAACTTTGAGTTTTGTGTGGTGAATCTTGTCCGGCGTTGACGTCACAGAACGATTTTTTCGTCTAGTTCCTAGAAAAGCTGTTTTTGAAAATTGTGGGACGACCCCATTATACAGGGTGTTATGGAAGTCCTAGCAAAAAATTTCACCACAAGTAAAACTTTTTTTGGAACTTTTTTATTTCACCCTCTGTCTATGCGTTCATGAACTTGAACGAATGAGAAAGTTTTTGTGCGATCAATGTAAACACCTTCTAACTTGTTTGGGATAAAAGATAGTAAATTTTAGTCATCAATTGAGTGTCGCATTTAGTGGTGCAGTTGTTTTTCGCCGTTGCGTCACCAAGTGGTAAGGTTCTGCCTATACAAACCAATAGGGTGACCATAACAGCGGGTTTTTAAATCCAGAAAATCCAAGCTGCTTTTGTGAAAGCAGTGCAACATTTGTGAATATGGCAATTTTTCTTCTCCAACTTCATATTTCGGACGTCCCAGATGTAATCGCGTTATGGAAATTGCATCTGAAATTTTGGATGCTATTGAGAAAGAGCCAAATTTGAGTATTCGAAGATGTGTTTTAAGTATGTCGGTATGTCAACTTTTATTGTTTACCGCACGTTACACGAAAAAGGACTGCATCCCCATGTAAGCTAGAGAGTTTATTATTAGTAACCTACTTCAACGTGTGCATATTATGGTGGGTTAGTACGCGTTTCCATTTAAACAGTTTTTATTTTTATTCGTTTATCGGGTAACTTTTCTGCGCATCCTCTTTATCGAATCACATGGAATCCATAGGCGGGTATTGGTTTTAAGTGTCAAACTATTTTTAATTTTAACTCTGACGGGGAGCGTTTGCGAAAAAAATTATAGACCAAAAATGTTTCTCTAGACAAGTTCTACTAAAATTTTTTGCTAAATTTGTACACACGGTTTTTCTCGAGTTGATATCAATAATTAATGCTTACTTCTGAAGAATGTGTCTGCTACCTTTATTTTATTATCTTCTTTATTTATTATTTCTTTATTGTATTGTTTTGCAAAATGCAAAACGGCATCAAACTGCAGTGAAGTAAATTATTGCTCACCGTAAAGGAAATTACAAATTCTATCGATTTATATCTAATTTGGAAAGAAAAAAAATATGGGCCCAGAACTGCACAAGAGAAAATTGACTTTCCAGCAATAATTTTTATTTATTTAGAATATTATTTAAATTTTCCAATTTAAATAATGTTCTTGGGTCCCTACTGTAGCTCTAAAAAATGTTTTTTTCACTACTAGCTGGAGAATGTACAATTATATAATTTGTAGAGGATGTGAAAATTGTTTTTCTTTCCTAGTAGTTATGCTTCGCATCTTGGGCAATAAAATAGCTCGGATAAAAAAAATGGCTTCTCAATCTTGGTGTATAATTACTGTTGTAGATGAATTTATTTTGAAGAGACTCACTTTGAGGTAGGCAGGATTGGCGAATTAAATCATTGAAATCGGTAAATTGAAAATTGTCGCCCGTGCCTTTGCTATTACACATCATTTAACAACTGTTCTGTTACGAAATTTGCTCCAATTGGAAGCAGACTCTATTAAAGACGTTAAGCATGATCATCAACACCAGATTGTGTGATGAAGCATCTAGGTACTACTAGACATAGTGGAAGACATAATATCAAAACACTTGGAGAAAAAGATACCAGATCTAAAATTATTGCACCATCTGACGGAAAGTTGTGGTGATCCAACATACCACGAGAAGATGAAAGTTGGTCTGACTTTGAGCTATATTTCATTGAAAACTGCAGTGGATAAAGTTATTACAACAACCGAATTAAACAGGAAATCGAAGAGACAAAGACACCTCCTCGCGATCTTGAACATTGACGAAGGAATTATTTAACCTTGACATAAACTTAAGAAGACCTAAACAAACCAAAAAAGCTTACAATGTTAATAATTATAAGTAATAGTATATGGAATAAGTGCCATGCAGGAAAATTGTGCAATAACTTATCGTTGCTTATATAGAACCACATGCTCGTTTAAGTCTGTTTACGGAAAAATAATATCTTTTTCTTTGAATTGTTTTTAATATAAGAAAATTTATCTTGGTTAAATTGGATGTTAGAATATCGAAATGAGCTATAGATTAGCATAGTGTGCGCCTAGCAATTCGAATGTCTAATTAAATAAAATATATGTTGTGTATCGTGTTGGTCTAAATAAAATAGTTTTACTTTGGTCCGTCTATCCCCAATTCCCGTCAGGTTATGGGCCCAGAACTCCCAGAAGTCCCAGAACGCCCAGAAGTCCCAAAACTCCCAGAATTCGAATAACGAAAAACAAAATATGGCTTCAACTACCGGTTTTGCAAATATTGAGAAATTAAATGAAAACAATTTTGAATTATGGAAGGTTCAGATGAAAAGTGTATTAATAATCAATGATTTGTGGGGATACGTTGACGGTATCGAAGTAAAAACGGAAGAAAACAGACAAGAATGGACCAAGAAGGACTCTAAAGCACTGGCGTTAATAAATTTAAGCATCACACAGAGTCAATTGAATCATGTAAAGAAAGCATCGTCTTCAAAGGAAGCGTGGGACGGACTCAAAGAAGTTTTCGAATCAAAAGGTCCGGTTAGAAAGGCTGTTTTGTACAAACAGTTGCTTCGTATGGAGAAGAAGTCCAATGTTACCATGGCGCAGTATGTAATAGAATTTAAACGGAAAGCGGAACAACTTGAAGAAGCTGGAATTGTAATTCCTGAAGATTTATTATCAATAATGTTGCTAGGTTCTTTACCGGCCGAATTCGAAAATTTCAGCGTAGCAATTGAGACCCGTGATGAAATACCTTCGTTCGAAAATTTGAAATTAAAATTAATTGAAGAAGAAGCACGGCTGAACGAAAAGAACGCCATGATCAAAGATAACGAAGATACAAACGACGCGTTACTGACGAAAAGACCATTTGCAAATACAAAAACAAACACGCAAAAATGGAAACTAAAATGTTACAATTGTGGAAAATTAGGACACAAAAGTCGATTTTGCAGATCGAAGCGTAGTGAATTCAAGAAATCAACCGACGACGCCATGACAGTAGTTGCATGCAATACGGAATTAAGAAGTTTGGGGAAGAGAACGTGGTACCTTGACAGTGGTGCAACTAGACACATGTGCAACAATAAAAGTAATTTTGCAAGTTTAGATGAAAATGAACAATCGAAAGTGTATATGGCAGCAGAACATTTTGTAGGATCAATCGGCGTTGGTGATATTTATTTAGATGCGAAATTAAATGGACATCACGCAGTAAACACTGTAAAACTAAAAGATACATTGTGTGTTCCAGATCTTCGTAACAATCTTTTGTCTGTATCAAGCGTTACTGATAACGGCTACACTGTTACATTTGACAAAAATCGGGCAACAATCAATCGGAAAGACGGTACGGTAGTTCTCACAGCGATAAAACGTGATCAGCTGTACGTTGTCAACGAAAAAGAAGAATATGCAGCTTTGGCAGGTAGAAATGGAGATGAAGAATTACGAAAATGGCATCAGAGGTATGGACACTTAAATGTAAGTGATTTGAAGAAAATGAAGAAAGAACATATGGTGTCGGGTATGAAGTTTTGTGACAATGGCAATGACATAAAGTGTGAAATATGTGCGAAATGTAAAATCACTGTTCAACCATTTAAAAAATCTGACAATCGTGCAAGCGAACTTTTAGGGTTGGTACATTCGGACATTTGTGGACCAATGAGCACCCAATCGCTCGGTGGTGCAAGATATTTTGTAACCTTTATAGACGACTGTTCTAGGTATACAGAAACTGTTATGCTACGACATCGTTCTGACGTTCTTCAGGCTTTCAAAGATTACAAACGAAGAGTAGAAAAACAGACTGGTCAACAAATCAAAAAACTACGTACAGACAACGGGACAGAGTATCTGTCAAGTGAATTCAACAATTTCATCAGAGAAGAAGGCATTTCGCGACAGCTGACTGTTGAATACACACCTCAACAAAACGGAGTGGCAGAACGAGCCAATCGTACGCTCGTGGAAATGGCACGTTGTATTATGGTACAAGCAAATCTTCCTGCTTCGTTGTGGGCCGAAGCAATTAATACGGCGACATATTTAAGAAATAGATGTGCAACAAAATGTCTAAATGAAATTACTCCTTATGAAGTATGGTCAAAACGTAAACCTTACGTTGGTTTCTTCAGAACAATAGGCAGCAAGACCATCGCTTTGAATAAAAGACAAAGAAGAGGTAAATTTCAACCGAAAGGAGATGAATATGTGCTGGTGGGTTACTCGGATGAATCGAAAGCGTATCGACTATGGAAACCAGGAACAAAAACAGTAATTAAAGCTCGAGATGTAAAATTTTTTGAAATAATTCAAGAACCCCAAAAACTATCGGAAGGAATTTTTGAATTGTCAAATCCCGATATTGATAGATCACAAAATCAACACCAAGAAGACAGAAATCTCGAACATGGTCAAGAAGTTGTACATTTCGAAGACGACCAAGATCAGCAAATTGAAGAAGAAAAACAATTTAATGAGCCACAACGAGGACCGGGTCGTCCAAGAATTGAGAGAACGGGTAGACCTGGACGTCCAAAGAAAGTTTATCAAACCAAAGAGAAAAGTTCCGATCCAGAATCTATTTCGTAAATTTACTCGCGAATTGGTAGAAGATAAAGAAATTGTGTACAATCGATGAGTAGAGATATTATGTTTAGTTAATTTTAGAAACTGATTTAGAAGAGCGCATTTCGATAGAGGGGGTGTTAGAATATCGAAATGAGCTATAGATTAGCATAGTGTGCGCCTAGCAATTCGAATGTCTAATTAAATAAAATATATGTTGTGTATCGTGTTGGTCTAAATAAAATAGTTTTACTTTGGTCCGTCTATCCCCAATTCCCGTCATTGGAATATAGTAGTGTAGACCTATTTAATTCTTTCCATATATGCTTTCACTTGTAAAATAAAATGAGGAATGTGATAAATGTTATTATCACGTATTCCGAGGAAGTCTTAAATTGGAACCGTATACAATTTCTGCCAGAGAAATCTCTATTTCATGATTAATCGATGACCTTACACTTAAGAAATCCATGGAAGTCCATAAAGAAATACACTGATGGTTTAGTACCTTGTTTAAGTGTTATTGGTCGTTTTTCAAGACCTAAAACAATGACTTTGTGGATGTTAAATACTATGTAATGTGCTTTCAAAATTGGACAAAAATTCAATCTTCTGATGTTAAACGTTCTCGGAAAAGAGATATCCTAGTGACACAGTTTTACAGATTACATGATACATAAGTATACTCGCATATATTCTTTGTATCACAAAATTTGGCAAGTTGAGTAAATTTATTTATAAGGAAATTATTAACAGGGGGGGAACAGTTTTGTATTATTTTGAAGTGGACCTATTGAAGAACAAGGCTTGCAGTGATTTTATTTTTGTTTAGGTGGTTTGCATACGCACTTATTTATATGATGAAAAACATATGCTGGAAAGTCAGACGTCATTGTCTACACAGTGATAAAATGACAGAAAGTGGATTAAGTAAAAATAAAAATATTCTAAAAGAACAGTTGTGCCTTGCAAAATTTAATTTGGTAGGGTCCTACGTAATTACTCTGGAATAGTATACCGTTTGCTCTTTGTACAATATTCAATGTAAGCAATTCTGTTGGTGCATAAGAATGCAATTTTAGCTAATTCGACTTCTCAAATCTACTTCACAAATTGCTCTCTTCCCGAAAAGCGACCGTGACCTAGTGTCAGTTATGTGTGTTTATTTTTAAAATTTCCGTCTATTTGCACATTTTCGTCGATTAAGTCGTCTCGTCGTTGACAGAAGCATCAAACATCTCCATTTCCACGCACATGTGAGCGATACGAATCGTTTTTCTTCAGTTGACAAATGCTCCTGTGAGTTTTTAACACGATGTTTCTATTTCTACAGCCGAATGTCGTTGAAGCACACGCGTTGAGAGGACAGTATGATTGATCGCTGCTATCTTCTTCAAGATGTCACCTTTTAGTCTACCCAGGGCTCCATTCATGTGTCATGCGGTTTCCAACGTTTCGAGCAATTATTCCTGACTCGCCACATCCATTTGTCCGGAACTACTGCCGGTGGCGTATTAACGCCGCTGGAGGCTTAACCCTGATTGACTGAGTGGATCAAGAATGCGAGATTTTGAAGTCGATTAAAGTCTGACACATAAACTTGAAAGTTAGATAGAAGCACACATTGATCTGACATAAAATTACATGTCTTTATAAACTTATGCAAGTAAGCTAGCCCCAATTCAATTTTTTTATTTTTATGATCTCCAACTTGAGAAATGTTAAAATTTTAAAAAAAGAAAAATCAATCTAATACTTAGAAATACATACACGTACCTGAAGAAATCAAGACCAATTAATGATTTTTTATGTGTCACTAACGGCGGAAAATAGTAGATCAGCGTCATACTGTAGACACTTCCAAAATTCACATAATTCGCTGGTGTGTATAAGACACGTTGACATACTTCACATGTGCTTGACATTTGCAACGGCCAGTTGTCAGTATACTATCAAAAACTTGAGTTATTCATAATTCATCTAAATGCTCAAAAGGACAAAATAGTCATACATAACAATATTTCAACGTATTAAAAGCAAATAATAAAAAAAATACCACAAAACCAGTAAGAATATTCAGAATTTTATTGATCAGATTTTGGGATTTCTCCTCAATTGAATATAGTATTTTAAGACAACGGCGGCCCATTTTGCAAAATCTACCACTCAAAGTCATACCCTGCTTCAAAAAAACTAAAAACATCATTGACAATTGGCACATCATCACTTAATTGCCTCTTCAGGGAGTCACTTATAGACCCAGATCTTATCGATATACATATAATTGATAGCAGCTGTATTTATGTTGTCTATTAGTGATGGTGTTAATTCTGTAATGATAAGGTGCTTTGTTGTTACGTCTATCGCAGGATCTGCTATCAGCTGTAATTGGTGCGTTTTTATCCTGATGGAAGGTCCTGATTGGTACATTAGACGTTAAATTTTAATTGCGTTCTGTTTAAATTCCTGCGTGATTGACAATTCTCACGCTACTTATGCCAATAACCCAGATCAAATTTTATTGATGTGATTTCCAATACTTTTACGGTAATTGTCCATAGGATGTTTGTATCTGAGAATGCACTAGAAATACGGAAATAATAAGTTACAGTGCTGGTGCCGTTCCTCCATTAATTTCAGTATTAACTTGACCCATTAAGGAAAATTATACTGTGTTGTAATTTACGCAGACATTAATGCTAAACTATATAAGTAGCTATTTCGGAAGTTATTTATAAAATAATTACCTTCGCATAACCCATCACAACTGAAAGTGTGGGCGCATTTTTCAAGCTGTCAGTACCTCTACATTAAAATGATCTTAGGTATATGAAAGACTACTCTAGTAAAATTGCTTAAAAAGTCAAGGGATAACATACTCACTTTGTGAAATAAATAAAAGATAATTGCCGCTGTAGAAGCTCAAGTAATAATTCCGCAATTCTATTGAACCAGAAAGTCGGATTGTGTTCAGGCACCCTCAATGCGAACGAAAAAAAACACTAAATCGCAAAAGAAACACGCCTCGAGTCAAAAAATTTATTTGTATAAATTCACTTGATGATTAATGTTCTACAAAATCCTGCGGAGTCGTCCAAGTTTTACAAAGAGCGAAAGCTCATGAGTCACGTAGTACAATTTCCAATCGAAATCATTCATTATCCGTGTTAATGATAAATTGCGGCCACCGGTGATTTTATTAATATAATAAACTCTGGATAGGTAGTTAAGTTTCCATATAATTTTACAGCATTTGTTTCGTCGAATTCCGTTCAGTAAGTGTGGTACGAGTTTTCGAACAAGTCACCGCATGACGCGCAACTTTATAATTGTAAAACTGTTGATGATATATTAATGTTTCTTTCAGCTCTCGCTAGGAGTGCATATTGTTAATAAATCCATTTATAATTACCTGTGAGAAGCTGCCCCAGCACTAAATGATTGAATAGCGGCAGACATCTCGATTAGCTTTACAGATACGTTCTTCATTCAACAAATTTCGGAACAAAAAAATTCAAGAAGATTTTCTCACTGAACGTCACATACGAATAATGACCAAAACAAACTCTCAGATGATACAGATGTGGCTTCCTTACCGTCTTCGGCTACTCTTTAAGTAGATATACGTGTAAACGAATGAAACTCTCAACGGTTAAGTGCATCCGATGGCCCAAATAAACACTCGCTTAGAAATGGGTGTCTGAAGGCAAACCAACAGAAATTATTGTTAAAATAAACCGAAGTGTCGATTATTGCGCGGCTATGTTTGCAAACAGACCCTCTTGGTGGCCTGAAGAAAAACTGACACATGATGAAAGTCGAAAAATTGTAATCATACAAATTAATAATAATTTATTGTTTTGAGAGTGATATTAAAACCCGAGACTTTCTTTCACAGTATTTTTTTTTACTTTTCAAAAATCTTGGAATATTAAGATATTTTTGTTTACAGTAAAAAACACAAAACTATTTTGCTTTTTACTCTAAATTCAATAATTTATATGTAATTGTTCAATCATTTACATCTTTTGTACCATTTCTACTCTACAAAAACCACTATATTACCACAATTTTGTATATTTATTTTCCAAATGTTTCATTTTCATTGACTGACTTTGCTTACAGACAAGGGCAAATTTGGACCTAACATCATTATCTCCAGTATCTTTAAATACAAAATCCATTTATCGCAACAATTCTTACATAATATTGAGAAAATGTGCAACATTTTCTGAAATACATTTAACTAATCCGAACTACAATAGGCATTTCAGTATCCCCTCTTTGACCCCTTCTCACTATTGCGCATGCGTATCAACATGCCAATTCGCAACGGTCGGACAAACAAAAGGTCCCTTTACACTAGCGTTCTATCGTACATGTTTGGAGCGTCCCGTTCCAAACACGCGCGAAAGCGTGTGAATGTAAGTGCCATGTGATCACACAGTTTTCAGACGAGTCAGTAAGCACATTCAAGGAACGACGCACTCTCCAAACACGTACAATAGAACGCTAGTGTAATTTGTCCACTTTGACACTTGTACCTGTCACAACTCTGTAGTTGTCCGACGTTTTTCGCTCATGCTTCCCTTGTCTGAAACCAGTGAAAACAACAATAATAAGTGTTTCTGAAATAAGTACTGATTCTTTAAACTGATAAGTATAACCTGATTAATGCTTCTTTCTAATTGCAGGATGGAAAGTGGGTAAGGTTGTTATGGTAGTAAACCTAGAGCCACCTTACGAAACAACAGCGTATTAACCCATATCAGTACCAAAAAAGTTTTCCTGAAAAGACTAAAACCTATCATCGAGAGGAAGAAACTCATCAAAGATAACCAATTTGGCTATAGGTGCGGGCACCTACCATTGATCAGGTTCAAACAGGGGCTAGAGCAAAAGAATTCTCGATATACCTAAATATCTGATTTACAGAACGAGCCGAAGAAATGGGGCACTAAGAAAATAATCTCATATCAACCGGTATATCTACAGGTAGTAACAAATAAAAAGGCTGTCAAATATCTAGGCATGACACTAGATGTAAAGCTTTTGGTGGAAATCAAATATGAAGAGAAAGGTTGAAGAGTTTTGTACATTAAATTCAGTAGGATGTTAGGTCGCCAATCCGCTTTGTCAACTTGGAATACTTACGGAATACAACTGTGTAGTTTCACCAGACAGTACAGATATAATGAAGCGATATGTATAGAAATAAATTTTAAAGCCAAATGATGACAATATATTGATGCATTATACAGGGGCTCCCAAAACTCGCTTCCCAGAGAAAAGGGACGGACAATGTGTAATATATAATACATATAAATAAGAAGTAGAAAGATATAGCACATGGATAATTATAATATATAGACCGAACCATTGAGAACCTAAAATGACGATAGATAAATTTCTGATTATCAAAAGTTTGTTTTAATATTTCGGTAAAAATTTTCAAGGATTAATATACAGGGTTGGGAAAAGATCGAGATGATTGAATATATACCAATACAATCGCATGATCTTAAAGCCAACGGAAATTTAAAAAATTTGGGTTGCAACGTAGGAAATATATTTCCTTGTGAAATTAAGGAAAACATCCTTTGGTTGCTCTAAAAGAATTTATTATAATGACAAAACATAACTTGAAGAACGGACAGTAAAAATAACTGGTACATAATAAACACCTTTATTTACGGTCTTTCCCATTCCTGTGCTACATAACCTAACCCATAAGGTAAATCACATTCTGTATTAATTTCAAAACAACTCATCTTATTTTTTCTCCCCTTCCCTCTCCTCTTATGCCTTCTTCTTCCTTTTCCAAACTACATTCACTATTCCCTCGCGTTTCTTTCTTTCTCTTTTTCTCATCTTACTACACTCATTCCACATATATGTTCAATCCTCTCTCTCTCTCCTTATAGCAGATTCAACACCTTTTTCATCGTCTTCCAACCAATACCTATTCTCGCTGTCTTCTTAATTTCCGCACTTCGGTATTTCCTCAATCATACTTCTCTCGTACATCCAGTTGATGTAAGAACCGGAGATTATTTCCGTTCTTTTTTATATGTCCGTGTCCTTGTCCCTTTCACTCAATTCTACATTTCTCCACATGCCTCTTTCTCCCAGTCTCTATATCTTTGCTCGCGTACCCATTCCTTTGGGAACATTTCGCCCTGTCGTTCTCTCCTGCAATCTCTCCAGCACTCATTCAGTACCCATCATTCTCTTCTTCCTTCCATCCCGTCTTCGAACTTGGCCGCTCTTTTGTCCGCCTTGACTCTCAACCTATTCTTTTTACATTATTTTCTCACTATGTAGCCTTTCATTTCTTTATCCACCCCTAGCACCCAGCTCAAATACTTTTTGTTCTTACGATCCCCAAACCTCTACTCAAACCTCAGACTCATCATTCTCTTCTGAAATCGCCTGCTCACTTTCTCTCTCCTATTCCCCATGTACACCCCATCTTTTTATGTTAGCTTCTTGATATGTGCCTTATTATATAACATTTATAGTACTTAAATTCTTAATTTGATCTATTTTCTCTACCTATCACCTCCATGAAATATTTTTGTATTTCCACATTTTTAACTTTCTTCCTCACATATTTTTCTAGGTTATTTATAACTACTTTCGTCTCCCTTTCACTATTACCACCATGACCAGATAATCAGCAACCGCCAGACTCCACGCTTTCACTCTACCTACTACGCACCCCACTGCTTGCGCTCTCTCTAAGATTTCGTCCATATCTGCCACATACATCGTGAACAACATGGGGTTGAGCAGGCAACCTTGCGTCACTCCTTTTGTTGTCAGAAACCATTCAGTTTCCCTCTCCCCTACCTTCACTTTACTTTTTGTTCTTTCGTATATCTCCTCCACCTTTTTTACCATCCATTCATTAACCCTCTGTCTCTCTCTTTTAGACACTCAAACATCCTTTCTGTATCCACCCTCCCCCTTTTGTTCTATAGTTCGCTCTTTGTCAAATGGTCCATAAGTATAGTATACAATATCCATAGTTTCCCACCCCTCTCTAAATCCTGCTTAGCTATCTGGTGTTGCTCCCATTTGCTCTATCTCTCTCCTCATGTTTTCCTTCAGAATTGACGCATATAACTTATACCCTGTGTTTAGCAGAGTTATTCCCCGGTAATTTTCCACCTTACCTTTCTCCCCCTTTTTGTAAATAGGGCATATTACCCCCTTTTTCCACTCTTCCGGGAATCCTTTTCCTCTCCACATCATATTCTTTACCTCAACCAGTCTCTAACAGTCTTCTCGTCCCATACATTCACGATTTGTTCAGTACTCCATTCATCCCAGGCGCTTTCCTCTTCCTCAGTTTCTTCACTTGCCACTCCACCTCTTCCAGCGTGATCTATTCTCCTTCTGGTGCTGATTGGTTCCTCTTCATTTTTATTTTTGTTTTCATTTTTTCTGTTCCCTCCTCTAGCAGCCTCATAAAGTATTCCTCCTACTTGTTCATCGCTTTATGCTCACTCTTTTTGTTGGCTTTTAATGCTTCTTTTATCCTTCTTATTGTTGTCTACATCTCTTTGCTATATATCATTGCTATTTTATCACAATATTGTTCTTCCTCTCTTTCATATCCTCCTAATTCACTTTTCCTTTCACCAGTATCACTCCCTCTGACCCATCTATTCTTTTTCTCCTTAAATGTTTCTCTGTTTTTCCTTCTCTTCTAATTTGTATATGATTATCTCCATTTCTCTATCAATTTTCTTGTCTGCTTCTGGCGATCTTGTTCTTACTTATTTTAAATAACTTCTCTTCTTCCTCTTCGTATTATCCTTCTCCGTCCTCCCCTGTTTCCTTTTATTCTTTTCTTGAAGGAATGCAGCTAAATTTCTCTGGCTAAACGACAGGATTCTATATTTTCTTTGTTCAGGCTCGCAGTTGTGGAAAAAAAAAACAGAAGAAATTCGTATATAAGAAATCTGCACTGGGCGTTAATGAACAAAAACCCAATTATTATTGATTCAATATCAAAGAAGAGCAAGTATTTTCCACAAGTTTTTATCACAAATTTTACAAATTAACAATCAGTTGAAAGAAGAGAACCAAAATCGCACGCTCGCACACCACTACGCAAAAAAAAAACTATTTGTAGACACTATTTGTAAACTTCATCATGTCTTTTCTCTATAATTGAATAGACATTTTAATTTTGTTTTCTACACTTTGGCCAATTTCATCGTTCAGTATCCTAGAGTTTGCTCTTTATAAGTTACAATTAAAGAAAATTATTAAAAGGACACAGTCGCAGTGGGGTACGTGAAAAGTTTTGGTCTCGCACTCATGCTGGTCTTGTCGTCCACTTTCAATGTAATCGTACAATGTTTTTCTGATACCTCTGGACTAAGCTCTGTCAAACTGACAAACACGACCACTCGAGCTCGAATTACACGAAAAAGTTTTCGTCGTGGTTAGCACCTGCCCTATCAATGTACACTTGCTTTCAAAACTTTCGCGTACACCTTTAAAATCAAGTAACAAAGGTTTTACCAATATTTAGCTGTGTGAATGCCACATTTTGAATTTAGGTTATGATGACACTGACAGACTGTGTTCTGCAGATTATAAAAAAAGACAGGTAATTAGGAATTTGTGTCCTGAGGGACCTATCCATTATATTAGTTTATACATAATAATTAAACATAAAAACCAACAACCTTAACAAGACTAATAATTCGGCAGTAATCAGTGTTTGTTATAGAAGGTAAGGACGATTTATTGCAGCTGTATCTGGTAAACAGAAAGAAGGTAACAGAAATTTAATTAAAACGAACATACAAATAAATACAAATGTCTTAAGAGGTTTTAATATTTTGTCATGGCCCCATTAGCACCGCATTCAATCTTCTGGGCATAGATCCTATAAGGTTTCGCCAATCATTTTGGTCTTCGCTCAATTCTTCCCACGCATTTTGAATTTCTTACTTCCCACAATTCCTCAGTATTTGCAATTCTAATGTTCCTTTTATAAATTTTCTCGACAATTAAACCCCCAACATTTTCTATGGGGTTACGATGGTAAGCTGTTACCTACGATCCTAAAAAGTTGGTCTCAAAAACTGCTTGTTTGGCCGTATTGAAAGAGTTTTACCTTAAATTATCCAAAAGGACTCCGTCATGCACCGCGTTTGAAACTTTGGGTCTTCCCGATTATGGTCTTCTAGTCATCAACCCTTCTGGTTCCCACGTCTTCTTTACTCGTAGAACTTCTTATGAAACATTATGACTTTTCAAAAAATCAAATGTCAGATGATTAATTATTACAACACTGATTTAATACAGCAAAAAATAGGTGTACGCGAAAGTTTCGAAACCAAGTGTACGCGACACATACATAATAATTTTCTGGCATCGTTCCTCTACACAACAATATTAAAATTATATACAGAGTAATATCACACATGAGTTTGAAGAAAAATGAAATATTTCAAATGTAAAAAAATATGGGTCCCAATTTAAAATAAGAAAGTTGAATCCAGCCCAAAATACATATTTAGGCAAAATCTAAACCATCAGCTTGTAGTAAATTAATAGTAGATTATTTAATGAGCATATAAGGGTGGTTATTTAGATAAATCTTTATTTGCCCTACGGGCTTTCTGATTCCTATACATATACAAGTAACTTAACAATTATAATAATAAAAAAACTAAATAAAAGTCTCTATTTCTTCTCCCCTCCCCTTTCCTCTTCTCCCTTCTCCCTCCTCTTCCATACCTCTTTCATCCATTTAATTTCCCTTCCATCTACATTCAGTATTTCCTCTCTTTCTTTCCTCTCTCTTTGTTTCATCTCACTGCACTCGTTCTACATATGCTCAATCCTCTCTTTCCTCATATCACATTCTACACATTCTTCCTCCATCTTCTGCCCAATACCTATTTTCCCTCTCTTCATTTCCGCACCTAAACCTCGCCATCATCTTTCTTTCTTTCTCGCTCTCCCTCCCCAAATACTTTGGTACTTCCTCGATCATGCATCTTCCGTACTTTCCGTTGTATCTGGATTCTCTAATTCTTTCTCTCCTCTCTTGTATATCCGTATCCTTATCTCTTTCACTTAGTTCTACATTCATCCACACGCCTCTTTTTCTCAGTCTCTCTATTTCTTTGCTTGCATACCCATTCCTCCTGTAGTAATTCTCCCTATCATTCTCCTCTGAATTCTTCTTTTTTTCTCTCCAGCACTCCTTTAGTATCCTACATTCTTTCCTCCCTTCCATCCTGTCTTCGAACTTGACCGCTCTTTTTCCCGCTTTCACTCTCAACCTATTCCTCTTGCATTCTTCTCTCACTATGTACCCTGGCGTTTCTCTCTCCACCCCTAGCACCCACCTCAGATATTTCTCTTGCACCCTCTCTATCTCCTCTTGTTATTTCCATCCCCAGACCTCTGCTCCGTAGAACAACACGCTTTCAATAAGACTTTCAAACATCATCATTCTCCTCTTAAAATCGCCTCCCCACCTTCTCTCTCCTATTCTCCATACACATCCTATAACCTTGTTCGCTTTTCTTGCCAGTTCTCTAATATGTGCCTTATCTGTGGCTCTTTCATTGAACACATACCCCAAGTATTTGAATTCTTTTACTTGTTCTATTACTTCTCCCTCCCACCTCCAATCCCTATCTTCGTTCTTCCTCTTTCTCTTATTGAACACCAGCATTTTTGTTTTCTCTACATTCGCTTCTAGTCTTTTCTTCTTCACATATATTCCTAAACTCTTTATCATTTCCTTCATTTCTCTTTCACTCTTTGCCACCATTACCATATCATCCGCAAACGCCAGGCTCCACACTTTTTTTCTACCTACCCCCCCCCCCCCCCCCCCGCTTGTGCTCTCTCTAACATTCCGTCCATATCTGCCACATACATCGTGTCACAAACACAAATCATTCACTTTCCCTCTCCCCTACCTTTACTTTACTTTTTGTCTTCTCATATATATCTCCTCCACCTTTCTTACCAGCGATTCATTTACCCCTTTCTCCCTCAGGCACTCAAACATCCTCTCTCTGTCCACCTTGTCAAAAGCCGCTTTGAAGTCTACGAATAATGCATACACCCTCCCCCCTTTCTTCTTTAACTCACTCTTCGTCAAATGGTCCAGGATGTATACATTATCAATAGTTCCCCTCCCCTCTCTAAATCCTGCTTGGCTGTCTGGTAATGCTCCCTTTTCCTCTATCTCTCTGCTCATCCTTTCATTCAGAATTGATGCATACAACTTGTACCCTGTGTTTAGGAGACTTATCCCTCGATAATTTTCTACTTTATTTTTCTCCCCTTTTCATTTAAATGGGGTAAATTACCCCCTCTCTCCACCCTACCGGGAATCCTTCTCTTCTCCACACCCCATTTATTACCTCCACCAGCCTCTCTAGCATTCTTCTCGTCCCATACATCCACGACTCATTCTGTATTCTATCCCTCCCTGGTGCCTTCCCTATCCTCAGTTTCTTCACATGCCTCTCCACCTCTTCCATTGTAATTTCTTCTCCTTCAGGTTCTACTCGGTTTCTCTTCGTCTCTATTTCCGTTTTCTTTCTTTCCTTTTCTCCCTCCAGCAGCTTCATGAAGTACTCCTCCCACTCATTCATCGTTATCTCCTCGCTCACATTTTCTTTTTTCTTTCTCTCTCTATTAATATAGTTCCATACCTCCTTCTCTGTTCTTATTGCTTTTATCTCTTCCTCCTCTCTCTCCTTCTTCTGCCTCTTCTTCTCCCTGCATGTTTCTCTGTATCTTCTTTTTGCTTCTAAAAAGCCACTTCTGTCCCCTTTAGTCTTTCTCCACTTTCTTAGTTTTTTTATTGCTTCCTTCTTTAGTTTGCTCACATTCTTTGTCCCACCATTTATTCTTTCTTTTTGTTCCTCCACCTCTTACTGTTATTTCTCTTTTTGTCGCTGCTTTTTCCAATATTTCTACCAATTCTTTCTCCATTTTCCCTACTTCTTGTTTTTTAAATCTTGCTTTTTCCAGTCTTCTCTTATACTCTTCCACCCCTTGCTCGTCCCATACTTTAATTATCACCTTCCGCATTTCCTCTATTTTTTCTTCTCCTCCACTCTTCTGTCTCCCCCTTCCTATACTTATCTCTATAGGCAGATGGTCTGACTCTACTCTTTCCCCTATTCTAAATTCTTCGACTTCTTCCCATGCTTCTTCGTTTACTATTCCGTAGTCTATCACCGTCTCTCCTCTACCGCCTATGTAGGTCCATTCTCCTTCTTCGTCCCCTTGTTTATTTCCATTCAGCACACCATCCTTTTTCTTCTATCCATTCCCTCAACTTCTTCCCTTCCGCGTTTTCTTTCTTGTCTTTGGATTTCCTTTTTCCCTCTCCTCTCTCTTCTTCCCAATCCCTGGCTCCTCTTTGCCCAATTCTCCCGTTAAAATCCCCTCCCAGAAGCAGACATTCTTCCCTGTTGTCTTTTAATGTTTCTTCTATCTTGCTTATTGATTCTTTCATCTCTTTGCTGTACACTGTCACTATTTTCCACCATTTACTGTCTATTTTAACGTTTCTCACCATGTGACCTTCCTCTTCTCCTTTCTTTTTAGTATTCTCTTTTATTCCTTTTTTTACCCCCTGCTGCTCTTCCTTTTTTCTTTCCCCTTCTCGCCCCTTGCCATTCCCACTTGAACTTCTTTGGTAACAGTTTTTCTATTTTTCCCAGCTTTCTGACCATGTTTCTGTTAATCCAACAATATCGAACTCCTTCACATAGTCCCAGAAATCTTCTTCTTTTTTCCCTAGTCCCGCTACATTCCAAAATAGTGCTCTCACTCCTGTTTTTCTCGTTACCTTCTTTGATTTCCACTTCCTTCCTTAGTTTCTCTCCTACTTCCTTCTTTGTTTCTTTTTTCCCGTTTCATTGTCCTTTTAATTTTGCCGTTGTCCCCCTTTTTCCCTCCTCCCCTTCTTCTTCTTATTGGAAAACCTCTAGTCTCTCTCTCTTTTCATTCCATCTCCATTGCTCCCCGTCCACTATTAATTTCCTGTATCCCACTCTTACTTCTTTCCCTTCTTCCCTTTTTTCCTTTGCCATACTTCTTAGTTCCTTCTGTAAATCTCTTTCTTTCTTTGTGAGATCGTTGTCTACGTATATCCCCCTTGTTTCCCTCTTCTCCCTCAATTTTCCTTTGTGCTTCATTATTCTTTCCTTATCACCCCATCCCTCCATCTCCACCAATACTTGATCCTTGTTAATCCTGTAACAATCTTTTACTATACTATCCTCTACATTTTCCTTCAAAAACTTCTCTACATCCTCTTTTTTTACATGACTTTTTCTTTCCCCGTCCCATCCTGTTATCACGATGTTGTTCTTCCTCTTTCTTCTCTCTTCGATTTCCATTCTCTCTTCCAGCTTTTTCACTCTCTCCTTCCACCAGTCTCTCTCTCCTTCCCATCTCTTTAAATTCTTCTCTCTGCCTTTCTATCTCTCTCTTGAGTTCCTTGTTTTCTCGTCTTATTTCTTTCATCTCCTCCTTCAACTCTTGCAACAGCTCCAATATTTTTTTATCCATCTCTGTGTCCGTTTCCTTCTCTTTCTCTGATGTCTTCTGTGTTTTTTTTACTCCAGGAGACCTCGCCGTCTATTTACTTTTTTGAAAAAAATTCTCTTCCTCCTCTTCTTGTTTTTTTGTTCTACCCTCCCCTTTTCTCTTTCTTTTCCTTTCCTCCAGGTAAGACTCCAGGCTTCCCTAATGGTGGTTATTATTCACGAGGAAGAAAATTAAAATAAAAGTCGCAGGCCAGTATTTTAACCATTCGAGTGTACAATAGCCACAATTATATGCGAGTGAAATACGACGTTTTATATCCAACTGCACTTTTAGAATTAAAATTCAAAATTAAACCTTGTGAAAAACTTGATGTTGAGAAAAAATTACAGTTGGCAATATTAATTATTTCATGACCAGTTAATAATACTTGAAAACCCAGCCTGACCTAGTTAAGTATTCATAGGTTACAGGTATGATACGTCAATTAAATCGTAAAGAAAGAATTATACAATGTTTGTGAAAAACTTGACGTTGAAGAAGAAATGTCAACAGTTGTCAATATTCATTATTTCATGGCTAGTTAATAAAATATTAATAATTTAAATATATTCAAGTCAAACTCCACAAACTTTAATAAACGTAAATTACAATAGAAATATGTTCAGCCCTAATTTCACAAGAGATTAATGATACAATAACTAATGAATTATAGAGGGGTTCTTACCTTATAGAATGTTAAAATTATGTCGTTATTTTGAAAGCATTAGATTTGACGTTTTTCACCATACAATTCCAAATTGATTCACAAATGCAATAAAAGCAAGAAATTAGATTTTCTTGAGACTTTGGAAATAAATAAAGCCTTGAAACTGAAAAATGGATCTTGTTTAAATGAACAAAATAACATCAATAATAATCCATTATCATCCCATTATCCATTCACTATTTTAATTTTCCAATTTTTTATTTTTTTCCATTCAACATTATTTTAACCTCAGATGCCAACCCAGCCTGACCTAGTTAAGTATTCATAGGTTACAGGTATGATACGTCAATTAAATCGTAAAGAAAGAATTATACAATGTTTGTGAAAAACTTGACGTTGAAGAATAAATGTCAACAGTTGTCAATATTCATTATTTCATGGCTAGTTAATAAAATATTAATAATTTAAATATATTCAAGTCAAACTCCACAAACTTTAATAAACGTAAATTACAATAGAAATATGTTCAGCCCTAATTTCACAAGAGATTAATGATACAATAATTAATGAATTATAGAGGGGTTCTTACCTTATAGAATGTTAAAATTATGTCGTTATTTTGAAAGCATTAGATTTGACGTTTTTCACCATACAATTCCAAATTGATTCACAAATGCAATAAAAGCAAGAAATTAGATTTTCTTGAGACTTTGGAAATAAATAAAGCCTTGAAACTGAAAAATGGATCTTGTTTAAATGAACAAAATAACATCAATAATAATCCATTATCATCCCATTATCCATTCACTATTTTAATTTTCCAATTTTTTTTTTTTTCCATTCAACATTATTTTAACCTCAGATGCCAACTTTTTTCATTTATAATGATTTCATTATATATTACCTTTTTTACCACTCAAATAAACTTACCAGATTCTTCTTGATCCATTTTTAATTTTTACATTTTATAAAATCTTGTTTTTACCAAATCTTTTAAAAATCATGTAACCTTTTCAAAACGTCAAATTTAATACTTTCAAAATAACGTCATAATTTAAACATTCTTTAAGGTAAAAACCCCTCTGTAATTCATAAATTGTATCATTAATTTGTTGTAAAATTAGGGCTGAAGATGGGAGTCGTTTTCTTCCAAAACATGTTCCTATTGTAATTTACGTTTATTAAAGTTTGTGGAGTTTGACTTGAATATATTTAAATTTACTCCACTTTGATTCATCGATATTATTCCCGTTTTGTTAACAATAATTCTTAAAAAACAAGCTTGGCTGTCTGTGTTTAATAAATCTAGTTAAGTATTTATATGTAGTGACAAGTATAATACGTCAATTATTAATCAGTTGTAGATAAAAGCCATTTAAAATTTACTTTTTTTATTTTTGAAATTGACCTAAAAATAAAAATTCTACAGCGCCTGGCGTTTATTAAAAATCAGCCTGTATATGTATGCTACAGTTGCAAAGATATAAGCAGATTTTCACCTCAAAAAACATTACATATTTGGATAAAATAGATTTAGAGAAATTATGGGAACCATTCAATATACTTTGCAGAAGCTGCAATCCAAATAATGCCGGGCTTCTGTTGAGTCGGGTAAACAAAACTTTATAGAAGAAACAACAGGAATTACAAAAAGAGTTGAAAAAAGACCAAAAGCATAGTCAAGTCTTACACAAACGCAAAATAAAATACAAGGAAATATCCAGGAAAATATACTATAAAGGAAGAAAACGGGTAATATATAATATAAAGAACATTAAAGAATAGGAATGGGTGAACTATTGTCTGAAGAAGAGTTATTGAAGGAACCAAGCCAAGAGTTGGCCCTAAATATATAGAAAGAATAATGGAAGTTGTAAAAACAACAAAAATAAATACATTTCCGGACCTAGATATATCCAAACGGGCTAAATTTAATAAAATTAATATTGATACAGATAAGAGAAACTGACGAATACTTAGTAAGATTGTAGGTGAAGATCACTGTAAAAAGTCGCGTAAATCGTAACGGGTGCAAAGAATGACTCAAAGGATGGGAATAAATGGACAAATACGATTTCTTCTACTACACCCCACGGTACGTAACACCCCAAAATTTATGCAGGACGATTTCCTATAGATAGTCCGCACTAAACAATTTTAGTATGCAGTAGTTCCACACCAAACAGTTAGCAATAAAAAAATCTTTAAAAAGGTCTAATGGTACCTGCAGGTTGGAACATGTCCGTGCATTACCTGTCACATTAATTTATAAGTTGACTTTCCGGTAATTCACAAGTTTCTGGTGTTAATTGTAGCCAACCTACCCATTTATGGATACTTACTTGCGAAAATATGCAAGTATTTGGCAAACACAGTGGCAATTAGGGTGATTGCCCCAATGCAAGAAGCGGCCCATTGCGCCCATTCACCCCATTTACCTGTGGATGGGTACAAGACCGGGTGCGAATAGGGATCAAAGCTGCCGCACACCTAATATTTCTGGCGCCGAAAAAGATCCATTCACGCTCGTGATGAAGGTGTCCTGCCTTCAGCTTGGGTGGCGCTCGCGCCGTGACCAATGCGGCTCAATGGAACCAACTCTTGTAAAAATTATTAAAAACAGTGGCGTATTTGATTTTTTTAAAAAGGGCCGCATCACCACCGCTCATAAAAGTAGTACCATTTTTTTATAGATTTGTGCTCGTATCAGATTTCAAACCGTCGATCGACATTTTTGCCCCTGTGAAATTTACATCAGTTAAGACGAAAGTCCCCGAATATTTTTTTAATTCGCACCTGCAAACCTAAAAGGTGGGCCCTCTAAACCGATCACGTAAATACACTGACAAGATCCGTTTGGACAGTGAAGCGTAAAAACAACCACTTGACACTTTTCTCTTTTAAAGAAGGGGCAATTTTCCGTGTGCATGCCTTTTTTGTTGTTGTTTCCGTCTCTGTGCAACTTTACCCAAACACTAATAGAGTCATTACGTAGAGAAAGGTGGGTTCTATCTGCATACGAATCACCTTCGAGGACCATAAAGTCTCCCTTTGTTAACACCTGGAGAATTCGGCGCTCGTAAAACGTTTTGTTTATTGTGTTTGTCCGATTTATTGTCTTCACCTTCTTCCTCGGTGGCAAGAATTTTTTCAACATTTCTGGGAAGTGGCCTCCGGGAATTCATTCATGTACAGAAACAACAGGCATATTTTTATGATCAAAGAATTCATTAATGGAAGGACTAGGTTATTAGTTAATTTTCAACAGGGTCAAAGAAGAAAAATGCAAAAAATTATTGTATAGATGATTGTTTTTGACAGTATAATTAAAGTAAATTCTGAGTAAAGTAAATTATGAATAGGAATACCGACTATTATTTTGGAAATATATATATACTAAAGTGGAGCGAAACTGGCACATTTTTTTTAAATCTGTATCTTTTATCGATAGGAAAGTTTCATTCGTACAAAAAAGCAAAAATCTACGACTTTATTTTCAGGTTGCGCACCGTGACAGAGAACTGTCATTTTCAATTATTAGTTGTAGTGCAAAATTGAAGTTATTTCCTAACTTTGGTGTCATTCGCTCAAGGATAAAATCCAGGTAAGATATATATACCACAAAATCTCGATATTTTCGTCAAAAAGAAGGCGCTGAAACTTCCTATTTGGGACAATTAATAAATGTATTCTTTGTGGGCTTGTATATTATATTTTCATAGTAATTGTTTTTTTTTTTAGTAATATTATGGATGTACATCATAGTAGTAATATACATTGTAATATACCGTTGTAAATAAAGTTCAGTTTTTAAGCTTAAAATTGCATTTTTTCAAAAATTCAAACCTAATGCTCTAGCTTAAGACATTGGCTTAGATACCTGAAATTTTATCATCTATTGATAATACAGGAAATTTAAAATTTAAAAAATAAATTCACTCCAAACCTAATAAATAGATGATGACTGACAAAAATCTTTGAGGCTGTCTTGCTTATTTTTAACCCGAACTGAATAAATGATATATAAAATGAAATCATCACAACAAAATACAATACATATAATATTTGATATATTTTCTTATCGACAAACCAACACAAACCTCGAACACAGTCAATCACGCAATTTGTCAAAAAAAGTGATGTTTGGAAAACCTACAATTTTAATACACTCATAAAAAATGAACTTGCAACTGCATATATCGTGTTGTAATGATCATTAGCATTAATAAAAAACATAATTTAGGTTGAAGAATAATATATTTAATTGTAAAGCAACAAATTAAATAATTAGTTAGCAGGCACCAATTAGCGGACAATAAAATTTTATTTCTACACAAAAATGACTCTTACGACGTCGAGGCATACTTTTATTTCAATTATTATAAATCAAATTTTAGGGTATCCTTACTGGCCACTTCAAGGTTTCAGTATTTACTTCCCTTAGATAAAACTGCATTATTCTGAGGATGTGAAGCCCGGGATTATCGCCCATAAAAATTAAATCTTCACCAACATAAAATATGTGCAGCAAAGTTATATAATTACCATGTGATCATTTAATTTATAAATTAGAGTAGGCGGGTTATTTTTATGCAATGGCCCAGCCTGCAAATTGACTGACAGTAAAATTTGAGGTTATTGTCTAAACATTGTCACGTTTATGTTTTTCATGTTAAATTGTTTTAATTTAAAGAAATTAAAACAATATCAAAGAATGTAGGTTTATTGAGAATTGCAGTAAATGTTCAAAGTGTTCTCCCCCAGCTTCAATGCAGCTCTCCGTTTCATATTTTCAAATGCATTTTCCAACATCTGAAAGGTTATAGCGTTGCATGCATTGAAAATTTCCTCTTGCAGTTCTTCAAGATCGTGCGGGTTATTTTTAAATACGGTGTTTTTGATATACGGGAAAAATGAAATAATTTAGAATTGTAAGGTCCGAACTTCGAGGCGAAAATTGAATGACACGATCATCATAAAACCATAAAACTAAGAGTCGCTCCGCTACAACATACTAACATCACCAAATCTTGCCACACATTTATAAATTTGTTGGACTAATTTTTGATAATCTGCAGGAAAATTAGGGTAGGTATTTCGAAAACTATAAAACCTAGGTATTTGGTTCTACAGAATACTTCCATCCCCATTCTATTGCTGTTTTTGACACCTTTGACATTGAAATATTAAACCAAATTGTCAACAGTTAGTAGTGCCAACCTAATTTAAATTTCACAGCCTAATCTAATTTATATTTTAAATGATCGCACGGTATGAGGTACTAAGGTGTCAGTATTATACCACTAAGCTGTTAAATGAGCTCCTGGAAGTCCAAGCAACTCTGTGCGCCCAATTGAGGGTCCACAATTATACTGAATATACCCTTCAGTCGGTCGTCTATAAACAGGGGTACGTTTATCCGACGAGTATAAAATAAATCTGAACTCGTCAGATAATAAAACCTTGATCGAATTTTCCTCTTCTATTCCAATTGTAGCAAATTGTATTCTGGAAAATCGATGTTGCGTGGTGGGAAGTGAGACAAATGCAGGAAATTTTATGCGGATATTATCTTCTATAAAGCAATTTCTAATTGTATAAAAATTCTTGCGTCAACTCTGGACTCAACTCAACTAATGTACTCAGGAGTTCATACTGAAGCATTTTTGAGCATGTCTTGTCTGGAGTGCAGTCAAACGAAATGGTTTCATTTCGAAATCACTCTTCTACCTTCGCTGATTCATTACCGAGAAGCGACGAGGAGAAAATTGACAAAAATAAAGTTAAAATAAAACGTAGAACTGAGAACAGGAAAGAAATGTGAAGCTGAAGAACAGACAGCTCAGGGAAGATATAGAAGAACTGAAGAGAGAAATGAACTGAACTGAACTGAAGAAGGCGATGAAAGAAAGAGAGAAAATATGGAGAGAAAAAGAAATCTTTCTAGAAAAGTAGATAAGTCAGATGGAGAGAAATAAAACGGCGAAAGAAGATGTAACGTAGTAATAACAGGGTTGAGACTAAAAGAGACAGGACAAACCATGAGCAAAAAAGTCGAGAAGAGGGTGGAAGCGAACTTGAAAACAGAAGTGAAGATAACAGAGGTCAATGCTATAACGGTAGAAAACATTATAGTGGCGAGAGATATAGAGACATGGCCACAGAAGCAGAACGTAACAAGGAAGGAAGAAGGACATTCGAAAGGAAAGAGAAAAAAAAAACGAGAAAGAAATACAAGACAGAACGTAAAACAAAATAAAGGATATGATTTAATAATTTGACATAAAAATCGAGGAGGGTATCGAAGGAAAAAATAGAAAATAAAGGAAGAAGAACGATCAAATTTATAGAAAGGAGAGAATATGAGGTACTAAATGAGAACAGACTGTAATCAGACCACCAATAGACTCGAGAAAGAAACAATGATAAACACAATCTGGGAAGAAGAAAACAAAAGTACAGAACACAAAGATACCGAAACAAGAAGAGTGGAAAAAGCGATGCCAACAAAGAAAATAGAAATATAAGTAGGAGAAAGAATGGAAAGAAATAGATGATGGGACAAAGAATGGAAAGAAGTGAAAAGAATAGAGAATAAAGCAAATGAGGAAATTGAGAAACGGGAAGGGATCGAGAAAGGAATACCAGCCGGAACTAAAGAATAAGAGGAAATTAGATCAATCAACACACAAGAAGAAGTTTGGAAATACATAAATAGAGAACGAAAGGTAACAAAGGAGACATACGAAGATAACGATAGAAGAATGGAGAGATTTCTTTAAAGTTTTACTAGACAGAAAGGAAGAAACGAGAAGAAAGGGAAGAAATTGCGAAGGAAATTCATATAGATCAAAATACCATCGACAAAGTGTAAATCTTGAAAGATCTAATAGATTAAGAACTCGATAGGATAGGGAAGATGTTAGATAGGGAAGGATAGAGAAAAAGGAATAAACGAACACCTGGTGAGCAGAATAGAAAAAATCTATCTGGAGGACGAAAGGCGTAAAACAAGGATGACTACGCAACTGCAACTAGCGCAGGCAGGGGAAGTCTGGTAGGAAACACGAAAGTGCACTTGCACTTGATGTAAGTTAGAAAGTTTATTATTAATGATCTACTTCAATATTATGCATATTATGGCAGGTTAGCACATGTTTCCATTTAAACAGTTTTTTATTTCGATTCGTTTATCGTGTAAAGTTTTTGTGCTTTCGTCACAATCAATGAACGTGTGTCCATAGGCTGCTGTTGGTTTTAGTGGTCAAACTATTCATAATTTTAACTCCGTAAACGAGCGTTTGGGAAAAAAATTATAGATACAAAAAATATTTATTTTGACGAGTTCTACTTGTGGTTAAATTTTTTGCTAAGAAGCTGGAAAGAAAAGTATAAGGAATTAGGAGAGAAGATTCGATCGCGACATAAAAAGTATAGAACGCTGATGTACGACAGGCTAGTACAGAGTGTTGTGAAGTACGGAGTAGGAATATGGGGTATTTTTCTACTTAAAATAGATATTTTATTCTTTTCTTATGTTACTGGTTTTGTTTAATTTTTTAACAATAGATTTTTTCTTTTAGTGCCATAATATTGAAAAAAAAACTGTAATAATTAAAAAATAAAGTTAACTGTCATCTGTCAAAAATGAAAATTTTATAGTGATATGGAATTGTTTCCAGATAAATTTTATTTAAAACACCACTCAAATTGATCTCAAAATAAGCATCAAAGGTTTTTGTGCATTGTTCAACGAGCACATGAGTAAGTTTTCTGTGTTTACAAATACATAATTTATTTCAGTTGGAGTACGCCATAGATATCAAGAATTGTGCTACTAGCGCTATAAGTTTTATTTGCCTTTTATGGACTGATCGAAGATATGGAATACATATTGAATTTAAATAAAAAGGAAATTTCGATAAAAAAATGTTTTGTATAAATTTTAGTTTCGAAATTTCACATCTTAATTTATTATAACCGTCTACAGTAGAGCGCGTTATAAAGTTATTCCAAAGTTCTATTACACAAGTTAAAGTACATATTTATAATGCCGCTTTAGAGAAATTCAAATTTTGGTCCTTTCAATAAAAATAATAATAATTCAGTTTTCGATCTATCTGTACTTCTCAAGAGACAAGAATGAAACATTCAGCGAGGCTTGTAAATCTCATTAACAGAACTATATTTAGAGGTAAAAGTTATAAATCTTTGCACTAGTACGTGCAGCTACACTTTGCACTTCGTTAAAATAATTGTTCACGTTATCAACGCATTTTAGTTATTAAATAACATTAACAGTAATCAGAAGAATGTTCTTAAATCCAGGTGGAGTAAATTTAAATTAAAATTTAAATATATCTAAGTCGAACTCCACAAACTTTAATAACTGTAAAATTACTAATGGAACATGTTTCGGCAGAACACTTCTGCCATCATCAGCCCTTAAAGAATATAAAAAATTATTCTTTAAGGGCTGATGATGGCAGAAGTGTTCTGCCGAAACATGTTCCATTAGTAATTTTACAGTTATTAAAGTTTGTGGAGTTCGACTTAGATATATTTAAATTTTAATTAACAGTAATGTCTAAACAGTAAGTTTGAATAGTGGAGCGGAGGTGCGATAAGGCTGGAGAGAGGGGTAGGTGATTGCCTCTATTACCATTCATTACAACATGATACATTTAATAATTTAAAATCGAGTTGACGAGAAATTTGAAGCTTGACATCATAAATTATATTCCATTATTCTTTAAAAAAATTAAACCTACTTCGCATCTTCAGTTAAAGGATTTTCAATGTCCACTTAATACATCACGGAAAAATAAACATTTGTTTACAGTCGCCTCGGCTAAATACATAAAGCCAACTGCATCGCCCATTGTCATTGAAATTTTGTAATTTCGGTTTTATCTCGGCTGCAAAAATCTAAAAGCCGTAGAATAATTTAATTAAACAGAAGAATCCGTAAAAGGAAGTAATGGAAGGATATCCATTATAAAGCTATTAGCGCCCTCTTGAGGAATTTATGAAGATGCGACAGCTGCTCATATGGATATAGCAACACTTGAACGAGTCATGAAGGATGTCTTCCTGTGACACTTGGGGTGGCCTGGAATACATTGTCACCTTTTGTCAGAATATATGTTGAACTATGTTTAGAGGGTTTTACTGTATTCTTTCGCACAATACTCAAAGGAACTACACTGATTTGTGGTAATTCACTCAGCAGTTTGTATTGTCTGCACGTCTTTGGACGAGAAAAATGACTCTAGTATTGTGATTTTGAAACCAGAGGGGTGGATAGACACGAAGGTAGTGAAAACTTTATAAATATACTTGAAATGCATCAATTAAAAGTGGAAATTTTACACAGTTTGTTTGCTTAAAATTTTAGCATAAACGGTACGTAAACTAATGAAGAGTTATAATCCGATTTATCTCTTAATGAAATGTGTTAACAGCAACCAATGAAAGTCTAGACGTTGGTGTAAACATTGGTTTAATCCATTTTTATTTAGTCTAGGTCAGTACGATTTAATAATTATATAGAACTGTATTTATACCTAAGTATTGTTCATGTTTAATGTGGCAATAGTAGCGTAGGTCATAGTTAAGATTAATATTTTTTGTTATTATTACATCATATTTTATTTATAGCTACACTTCTTTCAAGATTCGTATGGTCCAAATACTTAAACATTAATCTTATATTAATAATTTATTAAAAGTTATCGTAAACCATGAATACACAAATTGAACAGCAGATTGATTTAAGTCAAACCGTTTGTTTTTCTTTTCACTCTATTTTCACAAAATGAATCATGGTGGAAAATTTTATATGACCAAAAAAATTTAATTTACAATAGAAGGTACTGGGTTACACAATTTATCCAATAGACGACTAATCAGATTAATTAGATCACGGTATGGTTAAACTGGATTTAGATACAAATGTAGATACGTCCGAGTTGCCTTTAGACCAAAGTCCTAAAAATAACATTAGACAATTCAAAATTATTATTTCGTAAACAACATAAATATGATCGCCCAGGTTTATGACAAAAAACAACATGGCCGAGTAACAGTTTGTTCCTAATCGGATGGTGTTGCCAATTCAAAAAATAAAAACTTCTCTTATATGGTGGTGCAATTTGGCAAGCGGTCCAATACACTGTTCCTTCATAAGTCTTGTACGCACCCCGCTTCCTTCATGAACCACCAAGCCGTGTCATTACCATCAGTTTTATAGACCACATTAAAGGGCGCCAAGCAGTTCAATTATGACCTTATACTATAGTGATTTTGGATAAATATTTTTATTAATTAATTTTTAAATTCGATTCATTTGTCAGGGAACTAACCCGGCATCGCTATTAAATTTTTTTTTGGGTTTCTTCTTCGTCGAGAATATATGCCATCAAGGCTAAATCCGTCATTGAAAATTTATTAAAAATACTTATAAAAAAATATTCCAATTGTTCTCAAAACATTATTATTGATACGTCTTGATTATGGAAATTATTTTTTCCACTATATTGAACCATATTTAATAGATCCAATGTTTTGCAAGCACTGATGCTATTCATAATAAACATTTTAAAAAGATTGCATCAAACAGCAATTTTTAAAATACTTTGAAATACAGAGTCTCTGCCATAAGTTAGCTTCCAGAGATTTGTTATTTTAAAACGAACAGAAAATCTAAGTACAAATAAGGTAATAACAGGAAAGAATCACTTTTGTAAAATTAAATATTGGAAACTATGATATAATAATTACTAAAATAATTAACTTACATTTAATCTATCATTCATTTACTACAGCAACCCAAAAGTGTCAACTTTGGCTGTTGTCAAAAACACAAAAATGTAGTAGGCATTAAACAGTAGTTCTCAAAAGTTTTACTGCTAGGAGGGCATTTTATAGGTGTCTTCACAAGTCTTAAAAATGTAATTTGCTATAAGATTGTTTTGCTCTTTCTGTTGTATAGTTCCGCTACGTTGAAGGAAGATAACCTTATGCGAGACACTCTGTATAGATTAACGGATGTAATTTTGAATTATCACAACTTTAAATTACTTTATTTTCCGCTTATATTTTTTTATATATTTTCTAAATACGTACCTTCTCCTCGTCCTATTAAAACCGTAATTTTTTTATTTTATAGTAATAATAATTGGTCTATATCAATTATATACATTTAATTACAATTTTTGTGATATACAGGCTGTTTCCTAAAAAACGACGCAAAATAACTACCTCATTTCTTGTCCGATATTAATGGACAAAAAAGCAAAAAAAATTATTTTAGAAATACTACAAAATCAAACTGATATGCTATATTCAACATCTGACAATGGTCAACTTTTTTTTTTAAATGGTCACCTGTATTTTTGTATTTAATCTGGTAGGGCCTCTTTTCTTAATCTAATGATGTAACTAAGACATAATTTTGTGCACAAATAAAAAAAAAGAAAAAAGAGGGCTGTGAGGAAACAAACAAAAGCACGCAACCTGACAAATGTCATTCAACCGTGAATGTTGACATTTTCGCCTGTAGTATTGAACAAAACTATGCAAAAAGGACTATTGCTCAAAATGACCGCCACCGTGTTCAAGACACAGCCGACACTTCCTAGTTACTCCTTAAGTCGTATTGCACAGCAATTTCGGAGCTATTTCCCACAATTCTCTGCCAAGTTCATTTTCTGGTGGTGTTATATGCACACACAATCTTGAACATAACCCAGAAATCGAGTGGTGTAATATCGGGTTCTTGTCCACCTGGCACCGAAATTGTTATTTAACCAGTTGACATTTCTTCTTGCGTTATGGGGGCCCGCTCCGTCTTGTTGGAAAAAAACTCGTTTTAGTTGTACAAGAAGCAAAGTTTAAATTTTAAATGTATATTTAGCTTTAAAATTTTATTTATGTCCTACCAACGTCTAGATGACAATATTCCACGCAAATAGAAGGTATAATGTAGCATTTTACTCACAAGTGATATAACGTTAAATGGGTGATTTACTATGGGTACTATTACAACCTAAATTGTTGTAATGCCCTGACAAAATTTAGAAGTGTGGATGGTGACACAAGAAATACAGCTAAGTCCCCAAAATCATATAATGAACAAATAAAAATAATACAGAAACCTCCTACAATTATACAATATTAAATAACGTGGTAAAAATTGAAATTATAATGACTGAATAACAAGTTGTTGCAATAAATTACGAAATGAACGATGAAATAATTTAAAAAAATGACAACTTAAATTGTGACTTTTGTACTTTACTTATGTTAAATTACATTAAGAAGATTACTGAACTTACAATTTTTAAATGAACGCTAATATAACAAAAAACTAGATGAATTGATAACGCATAAATAAAAGATATAATAAAAAAATTGTCTATTACTTATCTTCTGAAACTATTACGCTTCCTGCCGGTTTTGGAGCTGTCCTGACACCTTACTATTTACTTTCTGGCGAATCCTGCGAGCCTGTGATACTGCAATTCCTGCTGGTCCTGGGAAATTACACCAGTTACCACGTGAAATATACTCCGTGCATCCAGGAAAGAATTTTCACAGCTATTATCCCTTTGAGGTGGTACAAATGATCCTAGTAAGTGCTGGTGAATCTGCCTATTTGATTGAAAGAGAATAGTCAAGGTCTGCACGCAATAAAGTAGTTTCTCTTACCTCTCTCAACATTTAACGATTTATCCGCTAAAGCGATTTGTTATCAAAATAACTCACATTCAACGATTTCTTATCCGCTAACGCGATTTCTCTGGAGCAATCCCTTTTTCCAGGAGCAAACTTTACGTTGAATGTGATCTTGTCAAAATGTCGAACGAAAAAGAGAGAATCTCGGTTTAGTCTCGCGGCACTGCAAAACCTATCGTGTTTTTTGTATATGCCGGTTATCTCTAATCCGATTCGTTCCTGAACCCGGGTGGTGAATGCGCAATTTCTGTCACTTGTAATATAATCTACTATTATATTTAGGCCTTTTACTGCAAACACACATTCCTTTTTTTATGTATGTTCACTGATTTATTTGTCAATTGTGGACCGATTTCGAAAATTCTTGTTTTATTTGGAAGGATATACTCTTGAGGTGCTCCCATTGTCACCAAGTCACGATCTGATGAGAGGATCAGATGGAAATCGAGCAAAATCCCCAAATTTTATAATTATAATAAACTCCCTCAAAAATGTAGTCGTTTAATAACTATTATTCAGGTCTTTGCGTCTGGGAGTCATCATTAAAGGCACAATTTCCCTTGCCTTGGCAGTAATTAATTAATCATTGTTTCAATAGTTCTGGTTCTATTTTTATTAACGTTTCCGTCTTTCATCTTCATTTAAACCAACCGTCGTTTCCTCATTCGAAACCCGTCCTACTAGGTCCACCCATCACTTAAAATTATAAAATAACTAGCTGACCCGGCGAACTTTGTACGGCCTCAGTATCAATAAATGTTGTGTTAACGTATTAGCTGAAGTAAATTCAGTTTTTTATCAAAGGATAATGCACACAACGCTATCTACTTGCATTACCGGAACAGCATACAACGCCATGTTCATTTTTGTTTCTGTCATGTATCAGTGATGCCGTTATATAGAGATTCCATACAAAATGTATGAGAAAATTTTTTTCGTTAATTTTACCGACGTTTTCATAGTTATTTGCCCCAAAAAAGAAAAACAGTCAATCCGTTCTCGATATCATCAAAAAAATTGTTTGTGGAGTCCACGCGCAACAGTGAAACAACTTAACAACAACTTAAGTGAAACTTAAGAATCGATTTTCATTTTTAAAGCCCGGTACGACAAATTTTGATTGCCGGCGTTATTTGTTATTGTCGTTTCCCTGTACCATAGGGGTTCCCCTGGGCTCAAAGGGGCCCCTGCACCAGGGGGCTTTGTTATTTTTCTGTCCCAAGCTCCCTGCAATTTTTCCGATGTTTTAACAGTTATTCCGCTTTTCGGCATATCATATCAGAGACATATCCAACAAATCAAAGATCATAGAAATTGGTCCAGCCGTTCTTGAGTTATAAACCCAAGGGCGCCCTCTGGGCCCCCATGTCCATATTTTAATAATTATTCTGCTATTCGGGGCGGAGACATATCCAACAAATCAAAGGTCATAAAAGTCGGTCGAGCCGTTCTTGAGTTATAAACCCAGGGCCCCCCTGAGCTCCCATGTCTATGTTCTAATAATTAGGCTGCTATTAGGGGCGAAGACAAATTCAACAAATCAAAGTTCGTAAAAATCGATCCAGCTGCTCTTGAGTTATAAACCCAAGGGGGAACTGGGCCCACATGTCTTTTCATAAGAACCTTTTTCGAAAATAGCTAAATTAGTCCAGCCGTTCTCAAGTTATTGCATGAACCAAGGGAAGTAGGGATTTATTTTTATATAAATATTACTAGCTGACCCGACAGACGTTGTCCTGCGCAAATTTCATAAAATTTGTTTTTGTACAGATTGCGAAACAACACAAAAGTAAAAACAATTTTATTTTAATTTATGCCGGAATGCGTTTTTCCAGATTATTCCCCCTATTATTTTAAAGTGAAAACATTCAATTAAATTGTTTCTATCCCGGGAGCATAACGAATAAAATAAAAAAGGATCCAACAAATAATTATGTCGTTCCTATCATCAGTTATGATCGAGAGAGCATACAAATATTATGATTTTCGCACTTTCTAAGAATCTTCTGACTTTGTACATAATTGTATCAAATTTTATTTTCCTGAAAACTTTTCCAGGACCATAACGAACAAAACAAAAAAAGAATTAAATATATGCATCGTTCGAATCGTGAAAAAAAAGCTGTTTTACCCGAATTTTCCAATTTTCCGGGCAGATTTTCCAATTTCTATTGCCATAAAAACCTTTTCTGGACTATTACGAATGTTAAAGAAAAATAGCCAAATGGATCTAGCCGTTCTCAAGTGATGCGGTTACCAACAAACCGCATTTCATTTTTATTATAATGTATAGATTCGGCTGGACCGATTTGGCAATTTTTTTTAGAATATTCGTGATGGTCCAGGTAAGTGTTTACGAAAATAAAGATTGGGAAAGTTGTCCGGAAAACAGTTTTTCCGTAATTTTCCATTATTTTGGATGACTAGTTTACATCGCCCTGATGATGCCAACATTGTTAGCGAAACCTGCGTTGGTAATTATAATAAAAAAATATTTTTGATGTTTTAGGGAAAAACTGATTTAAAGTAGTTACCTACTTGGAGTAATTATGAATATGTAAAAAATAGGATTAGAAGGATTATAAACACAGACAAACCGGATTTTTTTTAGATTATACATTTAATACATAATAAATTTATAATTATAAAGATGACAACAAAAAATTCTGAATCTCGACAACCGCGCCACTTGCCTGGTCCAACTGTAGCTATGGCACCATAAGTTCAAAAAAAAATCATCAACATCGGTCAGAAAATTTAAAAAAAATTTGGATGCCTAATGTAGCTAAGCCAGATGATCCAATAAATACAAAAAAATATATATGAAAATCGGTCAGAAAATTTAAAAAAATATCTGGATTCGACAACAGCGCCACCTACCGTGTCCAACTGTACCTAAACACCATCCAAGTTATCCAATAAATTATTTTTTTTTAAATCATCCAAATTCTGTCAGAAAATTTCTTACCGGCTCTTACCGGATCCAACTGTAGCTAAGAACCATCCAGGGATCCAGTCAAAACCCCAAACAATTTCATCAAAATGAGTCAAGTCGTTTAGGAGGACAAGAATTACGAACACACGCACACCGGAATTTTATATAAAAAGAAGATATAGATTGGCTTAAAAAAAAGAAACCGACTTCAAAAAGCGAAAAATAACTGACTGATCTGTTTGAAGTCGGTGCCAAACCAAATAAATAGGTAGTAGATAGATAGGCTATCCTCTCCAGCCACATTGCAAGTCTCAGCGCGCGCGTGCTAGAATACGTGAACCTGGGTGGGGGGCTCGTGCTGAGCAAAACAAGCTAAACAGGCACATGCGGGCAGACGTCGTTGACTGTAACTTTTGATTCGCTATAACATTGTTGATTACATATTAATTTATATAATTACAATAGGTTAAAAATTTCAGATACGTAGGTAGCACATGTAAAGCTAATAATTATTATTAAAAACGGTATTCCGTCACGTTACGAAATAAAGAATGGCTCATATTAATGAAAGTAAATTGAAAGTATCCTCGCCGCAAATGTGTAACATAATGTGTAATTCTTTATTCATTCGATGTCTAAAAAACTGCTTCATAACAGCAGCAGTTTCTAAATCATTCATTAATCATATTACTAATCATTCCGGATGCCAACAATAAAAATTCCTGTGATTCAAGAATCCAGTGACTATTCAAATTCGCTCCCTCCAGGAAATCTTGGGTAAAAATTTTCCCATGATCAATATAGGAAAAAGACCAACTCAAAATACACAATAAATCTCCTAAAAGCCTGCAATTTTCGAGTGTATCATCCTAAAAGCATTCGTGTGACCGTTCGTTCGGAATGTGCCAATTACGCAGGAACAATGGCCAAATGACAGGGTACAACCCTATGATTAGTAACGGCATAAGTTATGATTAGCAACAGTGCAAGTGAGGAATATCACTCCTTGTTCCACTGACCGCAAGTTTGGGTGGCCGACAAGGACGTTCGTTTTTTATCCGATTCGCAAATAATGTTGCTAATTTGGACGAGGGACCGTTGAAAATGAAATGGATTTTGGGCCGTTTTTGTTCGCTAAGAGGATAAAAATGTTTAGCCGAAAGATGAAAGGTATTCTTGGTGCAACAAGTGTGTCTAACTAAATCGCTTTGTGCGCTTTTAAATTGAGGCAATTTCGAGATTTACAAAAAGATTCAATGATGCTAATGATCTCTAGGATGGGCGAATTTATACGCTTGATTTCTCACATAATGCCGACAGGTCGGAAGGGTTTGTCTACATTCTTGCAGGACTATACAGGCAAGGTGCCCGGAACCGAGTTTCACTTTACGCCTGAGCTAAATGGTTTTGTAAACAATGTTTTTAAAACTTGTTTACAAAAACACTTATCCGTTGGAATGACAACGTTATGCGTAAAAATCACGTAAAATTTCAATTAACCTTAATGTAATAGTACTATGCCTATATAGGTATTATACTTTTTCTTGATTTACTGTTAAAAACTGTTTAACAATTGCATTTATTTAATTCAGATGCATAATTAAATAATGATGAAGATATTCGCTAACCAATTACTTTAGCTATTTCTTTCGCTGCCGCCATAGCTGTGCTAATATAACGCAACAGCGAAAGAAATAGCTAAACTAATTGTTCAACAAATATCTTCATCATTATTTAATTATTTACTCCTCAAACATACCTACTCTTTAATAATGAATTATTATTTTTCCAGCACACCGCCAACAAGAGAATAGAAAATTTGTTGAATTATTTATGAAGGCCAGGGCTGCAACAAGTTTCCTGACGCATATTCATCATCATTACATAATGTAAATGGCTCCCAACACATGCCAAGTGACAAGTTGTCATGTTTCACCAATTAAATTCTATTATTATTCATGATTAAGTAGATGCATGGACGGAATTAGCATAAGTTTGCTTTAATGATTAGAATTTGCTGAAAGGCTTATACGATTACCTAGCTGGTGCTGACATCTAGAGGTTTCATCAGATCGTAAAAGCCATTTGTTGTTAGTTGTTCAAAATAAAATATGAGTAATCAATGGTAGTTAATACGTAGGAAGTTAAAATTAACACTTACAACATAGTTTAAATTATAACTTGCACAAATATTTTTAACATATTATGGTTCTTAAAAGAATTATATTTAGCCTTCAAGGTTATCAAGGCGGACATTTTAAAAATCTATCCATGTTTTTAATGAATTATGATAATTATGGTGTTTTCAGTCTGATGTCTGTGATCTTTCGTTATAATTATTATCATAACAAAATCATTTTATTGTTTCTAAATTAGTAGTATGCAATACAAATCGAAAACATATTGAAAATTTTTACTAAATGAAAAAATTCGCAAGACAAAATAACTTCTCGAATTTTATGCCTTTTAAAGAAAAATCTATTTTGTAGAAACTACCTACTAAAATAATTTTCCCAAAATCGTCAGTAAAGTGTTTAAAATCGTCAGTAACTAGTTCATTATCCTACAATAAAATTTTAAATGGAGATTTAAGACCTCCACATACTATACATAGGTTTCTTTTCCGTGTTGTTTTTGACTATAAATCTTTGCGTCAATGGTAATAATAACTTAGTATCCACAAATAGTTTTCGCACAAATTTTATTTGAATTAGAGATTTCGGGAAAATTTTAATATGCACCTCGACACTAAACTCGTTTTTCATTACTCATGTGGTTTATAACACATATTCGTAATAAAAAAATAAGACTTTATGACCTTGATACATAAATACTATTACAACCTAAAATAGTAAAGTTGTAACGTCCTGACAAATATTTGAGGTATGAGTGGTGACACAAAAAATACAGTTCAAAAGTCCCCAAAAGTCATAATATAATGAATAAATAAATATCCACAGAAAATTTCTTACATTTAAACAATATTAACGTTGCGATGCTTGAAATTAAATTGACAAGTAACAACTTGGTTAAATAAAAACTAAATGAATGTTGAAATGAAAATGTAACAAATTAAATTATGACTATTATACTACTCTTAAAAGGTTAAATTACATTGAAATGTTTAAATACAAGATTAATATATGTGTTAGTTGAAAATTTACAACTTTACTGACGCGATAATAAAAAGAACTTACATGAAATGTTTAACAAAAAAAAATATATTACTTATTTTCTGAGCCGGTTTCAACGGTTTCTGCTGGCTTTGGAGCTGACGTGTCCTTACAAATACCTCAACTTGTGATCCTGTGAGACAACCTTATGAATTTCCTGCGTCCTCGTGTGGATTACGTCAGTCCAGGAAAGTCACGTGTGGAAAATACTCAACAGCTAGTTCAAATCAATATGAAACATGAAACAATCCTACGGTGAATACTGGTGGATCTGCCCTTTTCTTCTCCCCAAATTCAACACTTAATCGATATATCCGCTAACGCGATTTAGTTAAAAATTAAATGGACATCTCTATCGTTTATTCCGTACTTGACGATATTTCCTAAATCTTGCTCCTTGTTTAGGACAAAATTACGACGGAGATGTTAAGATGTTAAGAGGAGTTAAGATGTCGATCGAAAAGAAGGCAGCAAGTTCGTCGCGTGGTATGCAAAAAAATTTTCGTGCTTTTTGTGCGTGCGGGTTATCTCTAATCGCTGATTCGTTGTTGGACCTCTCGATGGCCAATGCGCGGCAAAATCAAATTCTAACAATACCTATTACCGGACTTTGTCATAAATAATCATAGAGTCTGTAATTTTTCATATATTATTAAGGTATGATTGTAATAAAAAATAAATCTTATATATTAATTATATCAAAATAATGTATTTAATGTTCCATTACTAAAATGCGTCTCTCCGCAACTTACCTTGTTTTTATTGTTCATTGTGTTTATTGTTAGATTATTTTTGTTTTAAAAATTACCTACTCTTGCTGACCAAAAAAAAAGATGGAATAAAAGACTAGAAACTAAAAACTACTGAGCGATATTAAAAATTTGAGTTGATAACAATCCAATTTACATCAAAACCTGTGATTTGGTTGTCATCCGGTTGAAAGCTACATTTAAATTTGCACCAAACAAACAACTTTACATTTTTAAAGCCGATTGTTTATTGAAGTGAAAACTTCTTTAAGCGTAATAATGTTTTTCTTGAGGCTGAATGAGATAGGGTCCTCACGCTCGATGATTGAAAATATAAAATTGTCATACTGTCTGTTATTGAAAACCGTAAAGATGAGTTATTACTTGTGCACATTATGCAGATTTTCAATTGAAAAAAAAATTCTGCGATATATCTACCGTGCGATAATTTAAATTATAAATTAGAGTAGACTGCGAAATTTAAATTATGTTGGCACTACTAACTGTTGACAATTTGATTTAAAATTTAAATGTCAAAAGTGACTTTAAAAGCGGCAACAGAATGGTAAATGGAAGATTCTATAGATCGCTGTGTTAAAGGTTTTTTGAAATACCTACCCTAATTTTCCTGCAGATTATCAAATTACTCCAACAAATTTATAAATGTGTGGCAAGAGCGAGTGTTAGTTTTATGGTTTTATGATGATCGTATCATTCAATTTCCGCCTCGAAATCCGGACCTGACAATTCTAGATTGTTTCATTTTCCTGTATCTCAGAAACACCGAATTTAAAAATAACCCACACAATCTTGAAGAACCGCAAGAGGCAATTATTTTTAATGCATACAACGCTATAACCTTTCAGATGTTGGAAAATGCATTTGAAATTATGAAACCGAGCTGAAACAGCTGCATTGAAACTGGGGGAGAACACTTTGAACATTTGCTGTAATTCTCAATAAACCCACATTCTTTGTTAGTATTTTATTTTCTTTAAATTACAACAATATAACATGAGAAACATAAACGTCACAATGTTTAGACCATAACCTCAAATTTTACTGCTAGTCAATTTTCAGGCTGGGGCATTGCATAAAAAATAACCCGCCTACTCTAATTTATAGTTTAAATGGTCTCATGGTATATAATTATTAATACGCAATCACATAACACATTAGTACACTTTTATGCTATTTTCACTCAACACATCTAAACAATATAATATACACCGTTGGAAAGATCTTGACCTGTAGATGTGTTAAAAGAATCTACACGGATATGTGTTTGTGTGTGTGAGTTACGCGCTGTTGAACATATTCGAATGGATTTCGGTGTTTTACCAATGCAATACATACCATTCGAATTTCGAGTGATTTTCGATTTCACTGTACGCCTCTCGTATTGTCATTTCGACATCTGAAGTAAATTCACACTAAACAAAATTAAAAAAAAAGTGTTAACTATTCAACAATGCTCCCAATAGTACCACAAGGTGATACCTAATGATGTGGTGAACACCACGCATTAGACACTTGTAAATATCATTACCTCTCCGTTCTTATACAGAGCTTGAGTACCCAGTTACTTTTTATTATTATTTACAATACATTGCTGAGGCAAGACTATGTTGCTATTTTTTACTGTTACTTTTTGTCTAGTCTTTCTTTGAACAGATTCAACGTCCCTGATGTGACCGTTTGTGTGTCTAGTACATTCCATTTGTCAAAAGCCATATTTGCTACATTTTTTTTTCTTTGAGATGTTTTGAAAGCTTCATTTCTTAGTTTCAGTGGATGGCCTCTGAGTTTTGGATTTCGATTTACCGTTAAATATAGATCTTTATTAATAGGAAAGTTATTTATAAGTCATCTTGATGGTTTAGTTTCTTTAGTCTGTTGTAACGAACGCGGACCCTCAATGACTCATCGCTGCGCCGTTTGAGAGTAGAACGTTTTGGAGTTACTACTACAACGTACTCCCGATAGTGTGACATCATCTTCTGGAATATTCGGTACACATCGAGAGCTCGATGATGTCATTGATGGAGCCGCCTAGAATTATGCACTCGGTATATTTATTGGGAGTTTCACCAATCAGGCATAACTGTCACAGTCGGAGTCAAATATCAGTGGATCGAGTCGGACAGTTGTCTTTATCTATCTGGAGCGCCGCGCGATGTGTAAATAATAATACCAGTCTACACCGTCTATGCGTCAAAACGCTGTTGATACATATTTGTATAATTACATGTTACAAATTTGTAACCTATTTGGCTTGACACCGATTTCAAACAGATTAGAGATTTCTCTTGATTTCCGACTTCTTGCTTTCCAAACTACATAGATATATTTTTTTCAATATTCTAGGGCTCAGAAAACACAAAGATTAAACTTCCATGATTCAAATTGCAAGATTCTAATATTTAAAACGATAGAGTGTAAAGTAACACGATAAACAAAGAGAAAAAACTGACGAAGCAAAGAAAATATAATAACAATAGAAGTAACGTGGAACATTTTTTACCGGTGAAGTCATTTGTATGTAAATAGTGTAAATAATGTTAATATTGTGATATAAAAAGTGTGCATACTGTTTAAATAAATAATGGAACATCCAAACTTGCGCAGCATATTCCAGATTAGGACGGATGTACGAGAAAAATAATTTACTGCACAGGGTTTTAGATGGTTATCAGAAAACCCTTTTTAGAGAGAAAAATGTGCGATATTTATGCTTTTCTAGCTGAGTAGTAGTAATTTGTAAATAGTGTAAATAATCTAAATATTGTAATATAAAAATTGTAAATAAATTGTACGTAGTTTTTAAATAAATAATGGAACCCATAATCAATAAATCACTATATGAAGGTTAAAAAGAAATATAAAGTTGGACACGAAGAAAGAAGTAAGAGTTTGTGGTTGCTTGAGAGATAACTGAAGCAACGTGAGTTATAGAAATAATAACTGGAAGAAAATCGAGGCTCCAGAGAAAGCTGCTTAAGGACTTGGAAAGAAGGCAGGAGGCTGGTGTCACTCACTTTCGGATTAGATAAGGATGCTGACTGAACTCGACTCACTGAAGAAGAAATGAGAATCCAAGGAAATGAAAATGGAAAGAATTCTGGTATATTATATGGAACGCTGTGTCCGAAAGACTGAAGACTGCAGTCACCATGAAGGACAAGAGTTAAACTGGAAGTTGGTAGTTTTAAAATATGTCTAAAGACCCGACAAACGCCCGGACTTGAAAGAATCAAGACCGTAGGCGGACGTGAGTGTAAGTTGCACAGTAATGTCCCTGAATAAAATCCTGCTGGGCCCAATGGGACTCCATGGATGTGGGAGATGGGACATGGTTAGAATTCCGGAAGTTCTGGAGAAACTTCATTGGGGAGTACCTGGTGGACACCAGGGGGTGTCCACGATGTTTGGGGACCAACGTGAAAGGTTTTATTTGGTTCCCATGAATAGAGTTCCGGAAGTTCTGGAGGCACTCGATTGCGAAGTACCTCGTGGACACTAGATGTGTCGAAAAAGTTTGAAAATCTGCGAGAAAAATGTCGAGGGGACCGATACGTGAACACGGTGTGTGGTAGTCCATTTGAGAAGATCGTCGTAGACCGGCCGAGAAACGAGATATAAATACATCGCCATCGTTCTAGATTATTCCAGTAAGTGAGTTCAAGCAACCAAGAAGAAGTGGTTACTAAGAGACAGACTCGTGTACAAGAAGGCCATCTACCAAAGTGATTGTCCCAATCCACACCTTATGGGAGTTGAAGGAGACTGTCTTGTCCCTGGGTGTCAGGAAATTGGCAATCGTGAAGATCGCTTATGAATTCGACTGTTTGATTTGGAGAACATCAGTCAGAAGCATGTTGGGTGGGGTCTTTCACTTGGCGTAAGCGAGTGGTGTACTGTTGCAGCTCTAAAGGACATCGGAAGAAAATCGGGAAATGTGAAGTTTCGGGACGAAACATCTATAAGGAGGGGGCAGGTAATGGACGCAAACCCTCAATGACTCATTGCTGCGGCGTGTTTGATATTAGGACGTCGTCAATGCCTAGAACGCTCTAGAGTTACTACTCTACTACTCTTCTTCTAGAATATTCGGTACACATCGAGAGCTCGATGTAGCCGCCTAGAATTATGCAGCCGATATATTTATTGGGAGTCGCACCAACCAGTCGCACCAATCAGGCATCGCAATCACAGTCGGAGTCGAAGATCAGTGGGTCTAGTCGGATAGTTTTCTTTATCTATCCGGAGTTTACCGCGCGATGTGTAAATAAATCATACGGGTCTAGACTACCGGTGAAGTGGTCATTTGTATGTAAATAATGTAAATAATGTAAATATTGTAATATAAGAGGTGCGCATACTGCTTAAATAAATAATGGAGCATCCAAACTTCCGCAGCATATTCCAGATGAGGACGGATGTACGAATTAAATCATTTGCTACACAGGGTTTCAGATGATTGTCAGAAAATCCTTTTTAGAGAGAAAAATGTGCCATATGCTTATCTGGCTGAGTTGGTACACTGATTCCTTCAGGATAACTTGTTATATAACTTCCCTTATTCGTCTGTTTCCAACTTTAGGATTTTCTTAACCAATATAAAGTGGTACACTTATCAAAGATTAATGGCAATGAGCATGTGTTGCACCAGTTTTCTATGAAGGAAATTGACTTCATAATTTTAGATGGATCAGTTTGTGCGGAGCAGAAAGACAATGCCCTTCAAAAGGTCAACGGTGAAAAGTACAAACAATGGACCAAGAACTAAAGCTTGAGGAGCTTCGCTTAGACCATCCATATATGCACATAGCCTGTAAAGATCTTTCTGCTTCACTAACTATTTTCAAAGTTTTCTCTGGCGCTTCTAATATCAATTTTGAGTTTATTTGAAAACCGACGATGCAAGGCATAATAATGACTGTCTCTTTTAAACAAATTAAATTTATTTCCAAAGTCGTTTTTTATGCTTAAGATTTTTTAACAGACTTCCATTTCATACCACTACCGCGTGCCTTGCAATCTTTCTTCGCCGCAGCGAAAGTCGAACCTCACTGCGACAGACCGTTCAGCGCGGGAGGTGAACGCCGTAGCCGCTCGACCACCACTGACTTACAACTTAAAATTTTCAATACTTCATTCTCTATTTCTTTTGTTAAAAGTCTTCTCATCTATAAACCCTCGTTCGCCTCTCAGGGCTTTCCTTTGTTATAAAGATTTGATCTTGCATTCCTCTATTTGTTATTTCTATTATTTTACATGCACTGATTGCACTACACCACATTGTCCCTCTATATCTAATTACATATTATTAATCTTTAGGATTTGATTATTTTGTGAATCCATACAATTTCTGCAGCCTCTTTATGGGATCTTGAAGTTCCTATTTGGTTTAGTATACTCGGGAGCTGTTTTTTGCCGTCTTCGTTAAATTATTTTATATTTTCCCCAGCGAGTTCGTTGTGTATATCAGTTTCACCTAGTTTTATTGTCTTAAAGGCTTTGATACAATTAATATTGCAGTTTTAATTTCAGTAAAACCATATAAAATATCCCTTTTACTTCAAGTCTGTGTATTTATTTTCAATTCCTTGTTCTTTTCTTTTAGTTTTCTATGATATATGATGTTGTGTTTTGCTATACGTAGTTCAAAAATTTATAGAAAATTTTAGAATATCAGACTATGGATAATGGGGTCGTCCCACAATTTTCAAAAACAGCTTTTCTAGAAACTAAACAAAAAAATATTATACCCCCATTTTTTTGTTTATCCGAAATCACGCTAGGTGAAAAAAAAATCGGAAACATTTGTCTTATTTGAAACGCGCGCCTTTTTGTGACGTCAACACGGGACAAAATTCACCAGACAAGAATCAAGTTACTAGACGTGCCGACTAATGAGAAGCGCATGAACCAATGAGAATGCTCCCCCAAAATGACGTCACAAAAGGCGTTTGGAACTGCTAGCCGGAATTGCGATTTTTGATACGCTCTGTTATCTTACAAAACAACTTTATGAAACGTTTTAGGGCTTCATGTTACATAGTCTATGAGATGCTATAGTTGAATGGGTCAAATTAAATTGAGGGGGACGACCCCATTTTGGAAAACTAAATTTCTTTCAAATTATCTAAAATCTCCCAAAGTAGACTACCAGATGGCTTCTTATTATTATGATTTTTTGTAAAATTGCTTATATATTATTTATTAACATCTAACAAGATTTTTAAATAGTCAGCTTTCTAGTGTTGAAAATCGTTTTAGCGCATATTGGGGCCTATTCTGTAATTTTTAGAGGGGCGTTAAAATTTTAGCGTCCTTTAAAATTTAAAATTTCAAGTCCTGATTGGTCATTGCTAAGACAACTTAATTTAACGGCCTTTAAAATTTAGAGGAGCAGTTACAGAATACGCCCTATTATAGACTAAACTATTTTGTATTTATTTATTGACAATAATATGAGTATAGGGCACATATTTTCTTAGTTATAGTATTATCTAACAGAGAGCTTCTGGGATGGTCAACTGGGAGCGAGTTATGGGACACTCCGTATTTTGTAATACGTTGTAATACGATGCACACATTGTTACTTTCAATTATCTTTTTACGAATGTAATATGTAGTTTTCAATGCATCAATCTGCTAAATGAAAAAAAAACGAATTCCCAAAAACCACATTTGCCTATGAAACATCACCAGAGAAGTTGCAGATTTTAAAACCGAAGTTGAAAATTTATTCAATTATACTAAAAGAATATGTAGGTACATAATATGGATTTTACAAACAAAAAAGTTATGGGCAACAATTTAAGTATGAACAATTGAAATTTGAATTGAAAATTTTAAATTTTAAGTTTTATATAAAAAATTGTGTTTGAGTATGTTATTATCAAGAATTAAACGTGTTACCTAAACTTTGTGTCTTTTGATCATAAAGCAGTTTCATGTTGATTATAAAAATGCATTTGAAATACCTACATCCGAAATCAAATAAATCTTGATATTCATTCTACACAATCCATAAATAATCATATTGTCAATCACTAATGGTGATTTCATAGCATTTCGTTCTAAAATATATTTCACAATGACATCTTCTTCGTCTTTGGCCTTTGTCCCAACCTCCCGAAGCTGTTTCACATTGTTATTAATAATTAAATTAGAGCGTCGGGGTCGCCACACAGCGCGCCGCATCGAATCAGGAATGTGAAAAGAGCGGCAGGTAGATACCTAAGCAGACACTAATGGTGTAATGACAATTTGTTAGGATTGTCCTGTAATAATAAGAGGGTAGGTTACCGAAGGGTGTGAAAACCGCTCTTGCAATGGCAGGAACATCTGTATCAGGTGAGGGCGCCGCCTTCCAGACCACACGCACGTTTACGCCAACACATTAATAAAGCCGTGCCGTTATTAATACTTATATACTTTTTCATACTTCGATCCTGCGGCTACAGAAGACCTCTTCGTCTCTGAACCGAGAAAGTCGGACCGGAGGACGAGCGCACGGCTGGACCACTGGATTCCGAACTCGGCTGGGCTTTTTCTGACGTTGATTAATATTTGGGCTGGACTTGCTCGCTCCTGCCTACCGTCTACAATAGCGTCAAAACAATGCCCTCTGTAGACGTCGAATGGGAATATTGGAAGGCAAAATTATTTATTTGCCATGTAATCAATTCTACAGATTGTTGGGATGCGAAGAGGAAAATGTGAGAAGAATTTACTAATTGAAAGGTTATAAGATTGGGTGTGAATTTACATAGTTGGTTTTGGAATTTATGTGAGACCAAAACACAAAAAATTGTTAGCCAAAGGAATCTTAACATCGGAACTTCTCCCAAATTAAAGAATGTATGTAATAATAGACGCTACAATAAAAGAATATTCAATGTCAAAAGGGCTTACTTTGCTAGAATTAATCGAAAAAAAATAATTTTCTATACGCCTATTACCGACACTAGCTTTTCTGTCAAATATTACATGATGTGCAAGAATATAATAGCTATTTATGGTATAAGTGAATAAAGACAAATTTTATCCACGAAAAAACAGTTTAGCACACGAGGCGCAGCCGAGTGTGATAATGTTTTTGAGTGAATAAAATTTCTTTATTCACGTGTATCATACAATATTTTTTCCAATTTCTAATTTTCAAAAAGGTTTATTTCTTAGGTAATTCATTTACATAAATTGTACTATTACTAATTTGATGAATACTTAAAGAAGGAACTTTAACTCTACTTTCATTAAGTACACTGGAAGTTGAGCTGAGACCTCTCTTTCGTCATGGTCAAGTGCAGTGGATGTTCCAGGCCGTTCATTTGAATTTACATCTGGCAAAATTTTTCTTGACGTGGATATTTTTTGAGCAACTGATTCGTTGTTATAATTAATTTTGTATTCCGTTAGTCTCCTAGTATAAACAGGTTTCACGATTTTTACATAATTTAAAATTGAAACGTTTTTTTCATCTCCTGTGAACTTACTGTTCTAGGACTTACGAGTATGCAGATTAGGCCGACGATATGTTTTATAAACAAGCCATCGATAACAACGAAAATTTCAATGATGCGAATTTTTTTTTTTTTTTACTTTATTCGTGTTGTCAATAGCAACGTGAATAAAGTGTTGCTATAAACATTTTATTCACTCTTTTTCCATTTTATTCATCCTTTTGATTAAACTACTGCTTTAATAATAAGATTTGATACATAGAATGAGCATTTTATTAGGAGGAATTGGAAAAAGTGCATTATGTCAAGAGAAGATGCGTGTAAAGCTGATATTCTTAAAAAATGGAGTGAAATGGATGGATAAAAATTACACACTACTGCAACGGTTTATTGCCCAAGAAATCCAATGAAAGGTATACTATTAAAGAATACCGAATACATTTTCTTCATACTGTAGAAACATAACCTGAACAAAGATTGTATCAAATACTCTAATTCTTAATAATTATTCTTCATCATTTTCTGTTAAAATTAAATTATTACATTAACAATACAAAAAACATCTCTTCTTTGCTTAATTCAATTAATATTAGGCGTAGAAAAAGTATAGTGGGCAACACGTGAAACTTTCGGCATAGTAGTTACACAATATACCATTAATATAGCCACAGACACAAACCACAAGACAGAAAATCACCAACCAAATCTGTACAAAAAAATACCAACTATGCAATATATAATATGGTATCATACGAATCTACAACAAGAGAAGGAATTACCTTTTAAAATTTGATATAGAAGACGATCAAAAGATGAAGCCGACGGACGAAAAAGTTGAAATGGCCGATTGTGCGTTTTCTGACGACAAACAATTGGAATATGGATATAAACAAAGCAAAAAATTTAGGTAAAGGGACCGGAAAAAACCGTGGAAAAGTAAAAGCTCAACATAAATATAAAAAATGACAATGAATATATCGCACGAATCAAAAACTTCCAATATCTATAATATCTAATACATCATAATTACAGTTGATAAAACAGAATATAGAGAATTTAAAAAAAATACTAGCTGATCACAATAAATCAATGAAACATTTTTTGTTGGGTTGGTGACAAACAGAGATTTATGGTAGGAACATTCTGATGTCAATTTTAAAACTGTTACAGCGATAATTTGCCTTTCATTATTGTAACAATAATAATATGCATAACTTTTTTAGATACGTTTTACACCAAAATAAAAAATTTATTTCTTGAAAAAAAAAATTGAAAAAGAACAATAAATTTGGAAAGCAAACAACGAAAAATTAAATACCATTTAATAAAATTTTACGCAAGTGCTCAAATTGCCACCCGCCAACTATTTGACACATTCCCAGACGTGTTTTAAGGCTTTGAACACTTCGTTCAATCACCTCGGGGTTAATCTGCGCCATTTCACCACGAATTCGTAGTGAAATAGTACTTTTTCAAGGAATAAAAATTTAATTTTTTGGAGTAGAATTTGTATTTTTTTCCAAAAAAAAAGTTATGCAGTGTCCATTTTTGACGCTTGTTGAATAGAAAATTGAAAAGTGTATTTAAAACCCAAAAAATAATTGGGGGTTGCCATTTAAAAAAAAAATGATGACGGTGTTCAAAAACAGATGTCGTCATCAACAAAATTTTTATGTCAAAAGGTGGCAATTTAAAAACAAAAATTCCTGTTCGAGCGTTTTGCGCAAGAACATTACATAACTAAATTCCGAATTTTGTGCGGAACTTTATGTTCACTCTGTATAACCTTCGGAAGACTTCCATGTTCCATGTCTTTTTCACAAAAGCAGGTCGCCACCTCGATTGACTAACAAATTAGCAGAAGAGCGACGAAAACAATGACCCTTAAAATCTTTTGGGTTATCTAACTCCAAAAATGTCGCAATTCTTGAAGGTATTGAGCCAATTGTATTGATACCAACTAGTATATTATGACATTTTCCCCTCTCATAATTCAGAGCCAGTCGATCTTTAATTTTGGTTATCTTGCCTCTGATTTGTATGTATTTATTTACATTTTTGATCAACAAACGAAGGACTGAGATTAGTCTTGGAAGTAGGAATTAAAATTAAAGTTATGTTTTTATACTCGATGTTTTGAAGTACCATGTTATACATCTCTTCTCTTCGACATGCTCCAGAGATACCAAAATAACCTAAAAAAATACACTTTTATATTTCTGTTTTGTAAATAATGCGAATATTGATAAAATAATAATAACAATGATTTTAGCTTAGAGTAAATACTTCATAGAGATTTTACCTGCTCTCTTGCCACTAATTCAATGAAGTATGCCAAAACGGCATTTTCACTAAATATTTTTGCATTTTTTTGTTTGTTATCATACCCACGACTGCGAGATAACAGCTTTTTTAACGGTCAGCTGTGTATCAATAACAGCCGCTGTCACAAGTGACAGGAAACATTAGATGTTGTGAAATTACATAAATTAATGCCTCGCTGAATAACAAATTTGAGTCGTCGCACTCGCCACACAGAAGAATCGTGAAGACGGCTTTTGAATATGATTGAGGAAGAACAGGCATCCGTACGAAAGAGGAACAGACGAAGCACCATCCAGATGCGGAACGCGGAACCAGCAGAAAGACGAGCAGCCAGGCTTGAGGATGCACGATTGTGAGCACAGCAGTCGCGTTCTGCAGCAACAGATTTGGTTCGTTTTCAACGGAATGAACGCGAGAGGGTGAGGGTAGCTGAAACACCTACCCAAAGAACAGCAGATCTGAATCTGCAATACAATCGTCTTGCATTCCGGTACAATCCAGCTGTTGATTATAGTTCAAGTCGCCATGTTGTCGTTGGCCAGATAAGTCATGACTGTACCTACTGCCAGGCTCTAAAGTTCAATAATGAAACGAAAGGGATGTTGCTTCAACTTGAAGCACCACCAGAGCCATTTAAAACTTGCTGGATCTACCGCTGAATCGAAGCATTTCCTATCGAACATCAGGAAATGCAACTCTTGCTTCCAAATGATTTCCATTTGGTGCGGAAATTGTGACTGCCGAAAGTTCTTCACCGATTGCTTTGAAATTTTGACATAATGTTGCATGCCTGCGTGGTTTTAAACATCTACCTATATGAACGGGAACGGGAGCGTGAACGGGAAAGAGTAATTCCTATATGAAAACGAATACTTCATGAGTGAAGCCATGACGGGCCAACTAGTTCTTTATAATTATTTGGAATATTGCCCTTCATATTGGACCTTTGATTTCTGGGGTAATAGTTCTGAAGCAGCATTTTGGGCCACTTGTTTTAATTCTGGCGGTATTGCTTCAAAAATTTTAGTGTCTGTGTCTGACAAATGTAAATTAGACAAAATGTCAAAAGTTTGTAAGTACCAATATTAAAACATTAAATAATTTCCAATATTCTAATTAAATTTTTTTTTTCTTAAACAGTATTTGTCGGCCAAAAAATTGTATTCAAATTTCGTGGACTATTTTGAACTCACCGTCTAAAAAGCGACATTTTACGTACTCTGTTGACAACCGGAAATATTTGCTTTCCGATCTACTAAACCGGGAAACACGCTAAAAAGCACTGTAAATAAAAAGTGTGGCTATTAATTAATGAAATTAAATCTATTGGCAATATTTCAAACACGATTTTTTACACCCAAAATTCATTTAAATAGTGAAAGGTAAATAATTTAATTTAACGATTATAACTGAAGAAAAATTACACATTTTTTAGGTTATGTTAACTCTAATTAACTGAGTAGTCAGTAATTAATCGAATTAAATATATTGGCGACACTTAAAACAAAATTTGATATACGTCAGATTTATTTGAATATGGAAAACTAAATAGTGCAACTAGTGCAATCGGTAAGTAATGTACTCAGTCATGGACTGTGCTACATTATTAATTACATATTAAATCAATTTTAATTAGAAATCCTGATAATGTTCGTTTCATAAATTTCATGCGTGAACAATCTTTCCGCGTTCAGAAGAACATTCAACAGAAGACATCTTCTAACCCATCCACTCTCTTCTTTGTCCACCCTTTCATCATTCCATTTCTTGTAGAGTACCTATTCCTGCTTCACCTACACCAGGCAGTTCAGTAATGCAAACTGTAGATAAAAGGGCTAGTAATCTCTATTCTAAGTCAGTGAGAGGCTTAAAAGATTTGGGGCCTCCTCCTGTAACATTTCCTTTTTCCCTAGTACTGTTTTTCAATTCATTCAAATAATTATATTAATGAATAGGTAAAACAGACATGTACAAATAATTTTTTTCACTTCTTTCCATTTCCCACTACTGCCATTTCCCCATTTTACAATTTTCATTTTGCACGTTTACCATTATCACAATTCCAATTTAAAGCGCAATTCCTCATTTTATTGGAGTTATTATGGTGCTTCTCGCTTGTTTGCTTCAATCTAATTTATCTTGTGTCCAGTTAAAGCAATCGTTATTCGTCAACAGGATAACATAACCTCAAAGTTCATAAGATGACAAGACATGGCATGGCGCATACGATACCAATCTCTCAGTGTTACCAACTTACTATTTTTGCTTCAGTTTTTTTATTGAGATCCTGTAGACAATACTTTAGCAAGAAACAACATCTCGAGGAAAACTAAGGTAAAAATACACAAGAGCATATTCAACAGTAAGGAACGGAAGCAAATATCCACCATTAGAAGCTAGGAAAGCAAACTGCAGGCAACTGGAAGTACATCTTTGAGGAGGATTATCAATTAAGTTTATGGCAACACCTTTAGCAACTCAAGAAATAAATTAGAGTATAATAGAGTGATGCAAAAAATAAGAGTAACTGTTGTTAATTATTATAATAAACAAGAGAGAAAAAATGTCTATATTATGCTGTGCTATACAATTTTATTATTCACCTCTTTCGCCAAATAGTAACAAATACTTCTAACAATATGTATAATTTGCAAGAAAAAGAAAACGTTCGTAGATTTTGAGACTGATTTAAGAATTTTAGATGTAGAAACGAAAATCTGAGAATATTGGCTACCCTAATTAATTTAAAGCGAAACAGTTTAGTTCCTTTGTAACAACTTTTGCTAGAGCAGTAAAAGAAGAAGACAATAAAGAATTTTGATGAAATAGCATTATCTAGAAAACTTTTGAAAATGACACCTCACTGTCAATTTCGTTGACTATATAACAGGAAGCCCTAGAACGTGTTATGTTGTTTAATAGAGTTGTTTTGTGAGATAACAGAGAGTATCAAAAATTGCAATTTCGGTTAGCAGTTTCAAACGATGTAGATTTTTATACATATGAACCGCCTTTTATAGCGTCATTTCGAGGGAGCATTCTAATTGGTTCGTGACAATGTTGGCCATCGTGACAACGTCGCAATAAGTAAGAGAGTGAACTTCAGCTCGTACCACGATTGGCCACGAGAGGCGTCCCGTGTTGACGTCACACGTGTGAATTCGAGTAAACAAAAAGAGGTTTGTACATAATAATTTGACCGTGAATTTTGACTAAGAGTAGTTGTGCGTGTCAGCTTTTTCATCATCACTTGAACTAGTTTCTTCTAAATCTCCCAATATTTTATACCTTTATCCACTTAACTGTATATAAATATCGATATCAATCGTGAATATCAAGGCAGAAACTGCAAGGACAATGACAAAAAACGCCAACAACCAACAATGTAGAGAGTAGACGGTTAATGAAAACATAAGGCTTTTTGTTAACGCACGATTTTACTACCCATCAATTTGTCATACCGGGGGATTTAAAAAACCGATTTTTAAGGAATAGACTCCAAAAAGTTAATTTTGTGAAGACTCAATGTCGGACGACCAATTACGTCTGTTGAAGCCTTTCGCAGAATAATTTTAATAAAATTTATAATATGTCACATTTCCATGGGCATTGCTATTTTTAGTATTTTTTACTTCTTTTTTGAGTGTTATTTTAAAACTTGAAACGTGTGTAAAATAAATAATTAGGGATTTATGTAGATTTTTATTTTTTTGTTTTTGCATGTTTTTAAATGCACCCGGTATGTATGAATATATTTTTTTCATCTTGTGAAAATCGCTTTGTGGCATTTCGCGACCTCACAAAAGACAATAGCAACTGTCAAAAACTCGCGTTCGTGGATGTGGCGGCTAATGAGCCATCTTGTGGAATAGAAACTATTCTTTATAGCTATTGACGTGATGATGGTATAAAATAATTAATTGTTATTTAGCGACATACTGTATGGTATACCGCTGCATAAACTTCAGTCATACCAAATTTCAAGATTCATCAAAATCCGTCCAGTAGTTTCTGCGTAATGCGCGTACGACAGACAGACCAAAATTTTTTTGGTATCGTTGGCTTCTCCTTTGTATGTATGTATTTCGTATGCATAGATAATAAATAATTAATTATATTATCATTCTCTCAATGCAACAAACAAATCTCAGAAAGGTTTTTTTTTTATTTTGATTCCTCTAGCATTACTACGCCGTTTGCCGGCCTTCGACACAACAGTTCCCTTTTCATCAAGACCTGTTATGATTGATTTATAAATTAGGTACATTTCCCATTTGTTCACGGGTCAATAACGACCATCCACACAGCCTTAACGCCCGACGTACACTGTAACTCAGCCATTAGAGCTCATTACGTATGCGGTCGTACATGTTTATTATCTTAGTATAACAACGTCTTTGTAGTTGGCGTTAACCGCATTATTACGGCTAAGTGAAGTCGTGATTAATTTCTAAACTAATATCGCCACTACCATTACGATAGACCCGTAGTGTGTTTTTGTGGTGGTCCGTAGAGTTTGAAAAAAATGCAGTTCGTGTGTGGTACATCTAACACTAATCCGGACCAACACAACATAATAAAGTTTAATACCCGCAACCTGCCACGATTTGAGCATATATGACAGACAATTTTTCACGCATTCTGTCAAACACGGCATGGTGTTCGGTCGAAGCAGAAGGAAGCGCCCGCGCCAAATTAATCAAAATTTGATCGACGCGTTCTACCCTCTTCATCTGTCAGTGGCGGCAAAGATGTAGACGAGAGGAATGGTAGGAAATAATTAACAAAAAATTAACAGGTAATTTAATAAGATCTAATCCGATTTGGATCTTCACACGTTAATAGTGACATGCAGCTATGTGAAAGATTAAAACATCCTATGGGTATGACACATATAAGCAACGTCACATATATATCAAATGTTTGATGACCATATTATAGTGATTATGAATACAATAAGTTTATCAACATGACTACTTGCGAGTGCTTAAACTAGCCGTATAGGAAGTACTGGTAAAACTTGTCAAAAATCAAAATAAATATGCATATTAAAGGATAATTTATATCACGAATCATTAAACTTCTGCTTGGCTGACTTCTTATTACACATCGCTCAAAGCTATATTCTTTTACAAAAGCAATATTTCATTTTTTGAAAACTAAATTTATAATCCATAATAATTTTACTTTATCGGCATCAAACTCGATGATATCTAAGCTTGTACATTCGCTGAAAAGTTCATACCTTGTCGTTCCATGGACCCCTCTGGAAAAATTTCTGCAGCACAAATGACACACATTTCTTTAATAGCTTTATCGAATTCTAAATAGTTTGGATAAAGAATTATTCATTAAGCTCGTTTGATCCTAAATATTACCAAAACAAATTTCCGGCCCCAAAATTAAGAGCAACCTAAAAGCCATCGAAAATATGTTACAGTACATTGAGAATACATATTGGATTTATGAGCCATAGATACTTTTTTAAATGAGAAATTAAATTATTATAAATTACTTATTATCCTTTACCTCCGTTTATTGTTAGGTGTCGAGGTTTTGCAATATTCTTTTCAGACTCTTCTATGCAATGCAAATCTTTAGGCCCCTTTAATTATTTTGTTGACGGTTCCACGTTATTTTTTGTTTGCCCATTATTTGTCTCTTTCTGTCCGTGTTTCTTTTCCAAATCACAATGACTAATTTGGCATTTGACATGACGCACCACATGACCTGTATCTGTCATTGTTCAATATTTTCACTAAGCGGTGTCACTTTTACATTTTCTCGTATTACTTATTCTGTCGCTTCTGTATACTTCTTCTGTGCATCTGAGTGCTCTCATCTCCGCGACTTGAATTCTGCAATTTATTTATTAGCATTGGAATGAAAACCGTTCTATATAAAAATTGATTAGAAAACTAAATTAGTCAAAGATGGCCATGCACGAAAAGCCGCTTGATGTAGTTTAACATAATTATTTATGAAATGCCAATTTGACAATTTTGAATGTGACATTTTTTGTTGCTTGTAATTAATAAGTGACAACACAATACTGTGGTATTGTCACTGTGGGACGCACACTACATACCTATTGCTATGACCACTTCAAATACAAGAAACCCTTGCTGGCTTAAAAGGGACCTCGATGCTCCCTTCCACGCCCTGGTTGTACCCCCAGTCCAAAATCTTTGTTGATTAATGTGTGTGTTTCATTCTCTTCGTGGTACGCTTAAGAATCGAAAGTTTTTTTGAAATGCCAACTCATCCAGCCCAAATCTTAAGAAAATACAACTCGTCCTGCGCACTCGTTATATTTCAAAAATAATTGATATAAGCATACCACTGATTATATTACCCTTGAAAATATTAGTCGCTCTGATGTCTATATCAAAAAATAAAATGGCGTAGTAACTCTGATTCAAAATGATTCATTTCACTAATATGTTACACGGTCATTTGTCCTGTGAAATTTAATATGATAATACACTGACTCAATAAAGTTAGGGATATCGCTGTTTAGACTTGTTACAATAAAGCTACAAAAACAATAATAACCGAAAGAGGAAGATTAATGAATTCTTTATTTCATTAGAAGAAGAGATACCTGGTTTAAAACAAATAAAACAATTTCTATTGAAAATAATTATATGATCATTTTTGTTCAGTGCATAAAGTTGACCTTAATATCGTTTGTTTTTGCCTCAAACTCGTATTACCTCTTGGATACGATGTAGCATACTGCGAATTAAGTTCTCTATTTCATTTTGGGCGATTTGACCCCACAAAGTGGTATTAACTCCCTCAGTTCTCTTATGTTATTTGGTGGAGGGAAATGGTCTTCTATGGCTGTCTGAAGGATATCCCAAACATTCTCTATTGGGTTAAGATCGGGAGAACGTGGAGGAAGTGGAATATGCTGTATTCCATAGAAATCCGATGTTTCAAGCACAAGTTGTGTTTTGTGCAGACGAGCTTTGTCATCAAAATACAGAAAGTTTTCACCAATAGCGTCTTGAAATGGAGGTAAAATGTTGTCTATAACGTCGTTAGCATAAATACGACCATCCATAGTTCTTTGACAAACATAAAGCTCAGTGCGTCCTCCCAAACATACTCCACGATAAACCATAACGGACCCTCATTGAAATTTAACCATATGTTGTATAAACTGTTGCAAATATCGTTCATTTCGTCTTCTCCACACTCGTAGGCGACCGCTATCACTGTACAAGCCAAATCGGGACTCATCCCCATAAAGAACCGATTCCCATTCCACCATCAAGTTTTGTCGATCTCTTGCTCATCTTAAGCGAGTTCCATGTAGGCCGGTGTTAACCTAGGTCCTCTGTATGGATGATAACTGTGTAAGTTAAAGTCTCTTAGACAATTTCTAATCTTTTGTACGTGAAGGGTAGGCTCTCCAGCAGCTCTTAAAGGATTTCTCATAAATAACGCTGGACGAAAAGGGTTTCTTCTAGCAGTTATGCACACATATCGATCTTTTTGAGCTGTTGTCCTTCGAGGTCTGCCAGTTCTTGGCCGTTGCGACACAGAATTTGTTTCTTGGAAGCGAGTCCAAAGTCTGCTGATGACACTTTGACTCACCCCAAAATTCTGAGCTTTATCTACTTGTCGTTGACCAGTTTGCAGCATACCAACGGCTCTTTTGGCTTCATCCAAACTTAAATGGTGTTTTCGGTCCATTGTTGCACAAAATATCACTATTTACAACGGCTTAGTTGCAATAACGGACATACACATTAAGGCTATCAATGAGCAGCAACTTGATAATTTCTTTCTGGCTAAAGAAATCCGCCAAAAACCCATTTCTTTCAAGCAAAATGAATAGTAAGGGAGTGTTAAAGTATCCCGACTTAAATAATTCGCATTTTAATTTTTTATTTCGAAAATATAGCAATATCCCTAACTTTATTGAGTCAGTGTATAAATGATTAATGATAATTAGTGATAATAATAAACATCTGTATTTGCCCTACGGGCTTTCCGATTCCTATGCTACATAACATAACCCATAACTTAAATAATATTCTGTGTTATTTCAAAACAATACATCTTTATTTCTTCTCACGTCCCCTGTCCTCTTCTGCATCTACATACAGTATTTCCTCTCTTCCCTTTCTCACTGTTTCTCTCACCTCACTACACTCATTTCACATATGTCCAATCATCACTTTCTCTTCTTATAGTACTTCCTCCATCTTCCAACCAATGCCTATTCTCCCTCTCTTCATTTCGGCACTTGAACCTCGTCATAATGTTGCTTTCTTTTCCACTCTCCCTTTCCAAATACTTCCGTATTTCGTCAATCATTCATGTCTCGTACTTCCAGTCGTACCTGGACTCTCTGATTTTTTCCTTCTTTCTTGTTTGTCCGTATCCTTGTCCCTTTCGCTTAATTCTACATTCATCCACACGCCTCTTTCTCTCAGTCTCTCTATTTCTTTGCTTGCATACCCATTTCTCTGGTACTACTTTTCCCTATCGTTCTTTCGTGCGCTCTTCTTTTCTCTCCAGCACTCATTCAGTATCCTGCCTTCTGCCCTTCCTTCTATACTGTCTTAGAAACTGGCCACTCTTTTACCCGCTTTCACTCTCAACTTATTCCTTTTGCAATCATTATCTCACTAAGTACCCTGGCGTTTCTCTATCCAGCCTTAACCCCCACCTCAAATACTCTCTATTCCCTCTTGTTCTTTCCATCCCCGGACCTCTACTCCGTACAACAACATACTCTCAAGCAGACTTTCAAACATCATCATTCTTCTCTTGAAATTGCCTAATCACTTTCTCTCTCCTATTCCTCTTAAAAGGTAAGGACAGACCTGCCAACAAAATGTTGGCAACACGTTGATGGATGTTGGCAACATGTTTATTGTATACAGCAACTTGTATAATTGCATCACATTGAGCGATGTTTTGCATTTCAAATGGAAAACGCAGATACAAGCAACAGTCAACAAATTTCGTTACTATCATGCCGACCGATGTTGCTGAGTATCCAACAACTTGTATCTAGTTGACGGGATACATGTTGCTAACATCGATATCAACTAGTTCCCAACATTTTGTTGACCGGTTTGTACGTACCAAGATTATTTAATTTGCTCTATTTTATCTCCCTCCCAACTAGATTCATTCCTCCTCTTTTTCCTGTTAAACACCATTTTTTTTTGTTTTTTTAACGTTCATTTATAACTTTTTTTCCTCACGTTTTTTTCTAGATTCCTTACCATTTCTTTCATCTCCCTTTCAGTATTTACCACCATTACTACATCCTCCGCAAACACCAGGCTCCACACTTTCACCCTACGTACTACACACCTTGCCTCACTCCCTTTGTTATCCCCCCTTTGATCCATTCATATGCACTAGAACATCCTATCCACCTTGTCCAAATCCCTCTTGAAGCCTACGAATAATACATACACTCTCTCCCCTTTCTTGTTTAGTTCACTCTTTGTGAAGTGGTCCAGGCTGTATACATTATCCATAGTTTCTCTCCCCTCTCTAAATGGTGAAGATCGTCTTCTTCAATTAATGGCCTTAAGAAAAAGAAGGAGGTCAACTCGGTCAATTGCTGATGCTTGGTTTGCAGCAGTAGGAAGGCCCATTTGGCTTCGCACCGTTTACCACAGAATACGTTTAATGGGCCTAAGTTCTCTTACCGTCAGCGTCTGGACTGGAGCAATGAACGCAAGAACTGGGACAATGAATCTGACGAATCCAGATTCTGTTTGAAGGGTCATGATGGTAGAAGGCGAGTCAGGCGACGAAGAGGAGATCGGCGTCATCTCGAGTTTGCTGTTGAGCGTCACGGCCACCGCACTACCCGACTTATGGTTTGGGAAGATATTGCTTTTGGTAGCAATTCTCCTCTAATCGTAATCTGTGGCACAATGATATTCGCGCATTATGTCAATGTTGTGTTAAGGCCTGTTGTTCTTCCTTATGTGTTATGTTATGTTATGTTCTTCCTTATATTGAAGACGGTGTTTTCCAGAAGATAACCCTCGCCCTCATATTGCGCGAACCTCTATGAGGTGCTTAGAAGAAGAGCCACTTTACCTTGACTACCTCGGTCGCCAGATTTATCGCCCATCTAAAAAGTGCGATTGGATGGGTATCCATATTCAGAATTTGCCGCAGGCCCCAACGACTTCAGATGAGCATTGTCATGCAGTTGAAGATGATTGGAATGCTGTACCTCTAGAGTACATCAACAATAAGATTGATAGCATCCCTCGTCGACTGCAGGAGTGTCGGCCCTACAAACTACTCATTTTCAACATTATGTTTCGTTTTTGCTTATTTCACCTTATAAAAGTTTGCTAAAAATATTTATTTTTTCGGGATGTTCAGATTTCACTTGCAGCCAGCATAATTCCACACCTAATTCTCTGATTTTATAGATTTTATCTCTCTTCTTCATCTGCCTCTTCTTCTCTCTACATGTCTCCCTGTATCTTGTTTTCGCTTTTACAAAACCGTTTCTGTTTGCATTCGTCTTTTTCCATTCTCTTAGCTTTTTTATTGTCTCCTTTTTGCGTTGTTCACATTCTTTGTGCAACCATTCATTTTTTTTTCCTTTGGTCGCTGCTTCTTCTAATAATTCATTCAATTCTTTTTCCATCTTTCCTACTTCTTGTTCTTCGAATCTTGCCTTTTCTAGTCTTCCCTTGTACTCTTCCACTTTTTGTTGGTCCATATTTCTTCTGCCTTGTTCTCTTTTTATACTATTTCTATAGGCAGAGCAGATGGGCGGACTCTATTCTTTCCCTCACTCTTAATTCTTCTACTTCTTCCCATGCTCCGTAGTCTATCACCGTTCCTCCTTTGCCGCATATGTAGGTCCATTCTCCTTCTTCGTAGCCTTGTTTATTTCCATCCAACACCTCCCACCCTTTTTCGTCTATCCATCCCCTCCGAATTTTCTATCTTGTGTTTGGATTTCTTTTTTCCATCCCCTATCTCTTCTTCCTAAACCCTGGCTCCTCTTTCTCCGAATCTCCCGTTGAAATCTCCTTTGTTGTCTTATAATGTTTCTTCTATCTTGCTTATTGTTGTCTTTATCTCTTTGCTATATACTGTCACTATTTTCCACCATTTATTGGTATGTACGTTTCTCACCATATTTTATATCCTTCCTCTTCTTTTGATTTTCCCACTTTATTCCTTTTTTTACACCGGTTATTATTTTGCCTACCGCTCTTCCTTTCCTCTTTCATTTCTTGCCCCTGACATTCCCACTTGAATTTTTTTGGTACCACTTTTTCTGTTTTTTTTTCAGCTTTCTTCTTCTATCCATGTTTCTGTTAAACTCACTATTTCGAATTGTCTCACATAGTCCCAGAAATCTTTTTTCTTTCATAGTCTCTCTACATTTCGAAGTACTGCCTTCGCCCTTGTTTTTCCGATGTCTTTTTAATTTCCCCGTCCCTTTTCTTGCCCTCTCTGTTACATTCCCCCTTGTTCGTTTTCTCCCGTTTCTTTGTTTTTTTTTCCTTTGCCGTCGTCCCCATTTTCTCCCTCCTTTTTCGTATTGGAAAACCTCAAGTCTCTCTCGTTTAATTCCATCACCATTGAAAACCGTCTATTGATAATTTCCTGTATCGCACTCTTACTTATTTCCATCTCCCCGTTCTTCCCTCGCTATGCTTCTTAATTTCTTCTATAACTCTCTCTTTCTCTTGCTTTGTGAAGTCATTGTCTATAAATATCTTTTCTGTTTCTTTCTGTACCCTTAGTTTTACTTTTTGCTTCATCAATTTTTCCTTTCCCTTTTTCCTTTTTCCTTTCCTTTTGACATCCTTAATTTCTTCCTTTAGTTCCCTTTTTATTCCTTCCAACTTATCCATAATTCTCTCCATTTCGCTGTCAATTCTTTTATCTGCTTTTGGCGTTCCCGCTGTTATCTAATATCTTCTCTTCTTCGTCTTTTTGTACTCCTGTTCGGCCCTCCCCGGTTCGTTTCGCTTTTTCTTTTTTTCCAGAAATGCAGTTAAACTTCCCTTACTAAACGACAGGATAAAGCTGTGGATAAAAAAAATCGTACAAGAAATTGTTAGATATCGGCACTGGGCGTTTATGAACCAAAAACCAGCTTATTACTGATTCAATATCAAAGAAAATCAAGTACAAAATAAAATTCCACAAATGAGTACTAAATAATTATACTAATTGAACTTATGCCAGGTCACAGTACTTTATCATTGATCCAAATTAGAAATTTATCACAAATTCTACCGAGTTAAAATCAGTACAAAGAGGAGCACTAATAACACACGCTCGCACACACCGCAATCGCAATCGTCCTGTCATATTAATTCATTGAATAATAATTAGCAGATTCGTTGAAATAAGAACACACTCTAAACCAGCGATATGAAGGTATAAAGGTCTTTTTCTAATAAAAAATATTACGAATAAAATAAACTCAAAATAAACGATTGCAAAATAAAAATCCTGCTTATCAAGAATTATGCGTCGGCATTCTTTGATTGTGGGCGGCCGATATTTGAATAGCACGTGTACAAATCGAAGAGCAGATTTTTCACTTTGCACTTGCTTATTTTTACTATATCACTATATCTCTGGCGCTTTCTTTAACACACAGTGAACCCTGCATTAAACGAAAAATGTCGAAATCTCAGTGTGATGTCAGGTACAGAAAAATCAAAATTCCATAAATTATAAAAGTTGATTTTATTAGTAAAAAAATAAAATTAATATGCAAATTAAAAAAAAACTTGCCTACAGCAGTCGTGCTGCAAACCTGACTCATGTCGTAATATAAGTTTTACAAAACTAGTGTTTACTACTACTACTACTACTATGATAATATTTTATTTTTTCTACTTTGCGTTCGTTCTGATCTTTTTATCGATAGCTGTACTCAAGAGTATAATTTATTTTTTTAATATTGGCAATCTTGGCAATCCCAGGGCAATCCTAACCTATACTTCGCTGTCAAGTTCAAGTGGCTTGTCAACAGCTGTCAATGTGAATTGGCATTATTATTGTTGGCACTTGTTTCGGGGGGTGGCTTCACGTGCATTTGGGGCACGGGATTTTGTTGGGGCATTCTGTCTGGAGGTGGACGAGCTGGTAACACTTGGCGTATTGGAGTGGGATGGGGACTGCCGGTTTGAGCCATCCAAACAAGTGCACTGATGACGCTTGCCGAAGACTGTGATGCCGTTGGTCAGGAGATGGTTGAGGGTGTTTGTGTCTACGGAGACGACGCGGATAAGGGGGGAAATTGAGATTTTCTAGGGCCGAAAAGATATCGCGTTCGTCGGTGTCAAGGACCACATAGCGGATCTGAAAGAAAAAGAACGGGCATGCGCGATTGTTTGTGGTTTGAGGGCTTTGTTATGGAGGTTATTGTGAGGTTAGGGGGGCTTCAGTCATGGCTGAGAGACGTTTTTTGAGGTTGTTCCGGATAGGTCAAAACTTACTACCACGATTTTTGATACATGTCAATACGAGTACTGACGTTTCAAATTAATTCTTTTTTATAGCCGCCGTTAATGATAGAGTGTACAAGGTGCTGTAAGTCCTGCTGGTAGGCCCTTCACATAAATGCTCCAAAGAGCACTTGCGTCCAACTAACTCAATTATTTTTTTCGTAACATAGATAAATCCGTCGAAAAATAAAGTCGGATATATCCAATTTTGAACAGATGCTCTTGAAATGTATTATTTACTGTGGTTTTCATGGGTACATCTAAAGGCTTCCAAACCAATAATTTTGTTAATTACAAATTTACAATAATTATGAACTAGTTATAGTGAAAACAAGGCTTTAGATACATCCTTTTTACACAGAAGCTACACCCATCACAGTACAAAAATATCGGGTCCTCATGAAGACCGTGTATAAAGATCCATAGAATTTATAGCGTCAAAGAATGATTTTATTATTATTTACTACTTAGATACAATTGGTATATTTTATTATTTATTCACAAAAAAAACTCAAAAACTCAATGTTCTTTTTAACTAACGATGATGGGTAACATGAAAAAACAGTGTAAAATAGTAGATTACTAGCTGACCCGGCAAACTTTGTATCGCCTCAGAATCAATAAATGTTGTGTTAACATTAGCTGAATTCACTTTTTTATCAAAACATAATGCACACAACGCAATCTCCTGGCATTGCCGAAACCAGCATACAACGCCATGTTCATTTTTGTTTCTGCCATGTATTCCGATGTTTTAATAGTAATTCGCCCCCGAAAAGAAAAAGAAAAAGAAAAATGTGTGTGAAGTCCACGCGCAACAGAAGTGAAATTTTGGAGTTTACTCCTTAAGAATCGATTTTAATTTTTAAATCCCGGACGACAAATTTTGATGGCCCTGGTTATTTGTTATTGTCGTGCCAGGGGGGCTTTGTTATTGTCGTTGCCCTGTACCAAGCTCCCCGCCCCCTGTAATTTTTCCGATGTTTTAATATTTAATTTGCTATTCGGGGCGGAGGTAAATCCAACAAATTAAAGATCGGTCCAGCCGTTCTTGAGTTATAAAAAAAGGAGGCCTCTGAGCCCCCATGTCCATTTATTAATAGTTATTCTGCTATTCGGGACGGAGACAAACACAACAAATCAAAGATCATAAAAATCGGTCCAAATGTTCTTGAGTTATAAACCCAAGGGTTCCCCCTGAGCCCCCTGTCCATGTTTCAATAGTTATTCTGCTATTCGGGGCGGAGGCAAATCCAACAAATCAAAGATCATAATAATCAGTCCAGCCCAAGGGACCCACCTGGGCCCCATGTCCAATGTGAAAAATAGTTTACGACTTATTCCCATACATACCAAATATAAAAAAATACTTCATAAAAATCGGTCGAACCGAAAAATCGGTCCAGCCCAAGGGGACCCCCTGGGCCCCCATGTCTATGTGAAAAATGGTTTACCACCTATTCTCATACCTATAAAATATACAGAAAAAAATTCATAAGAATCGGTCAACCCGAAAAATCGGTCCAGCCCGAGGGCCCCTCTGGGCCCCCCATGTCCATGTGAAATATAGTTTTTAACCATCCCTGGATTATGTCGATCAAAACAAAACAAAAATTATTCAAATCGGTAAAGCCGCTTTTAAGTTATAAAATTACAACGAAAAGTGGCATTGATTTTTATAATATATAGATGACATGAAAGTTAAGAGTTCGATTTTATTTTGTGAGAAGGAACTTTGCGAGCAAGGCGTACGCCGAAAAATAAATACACTTACACATTGAAAGTGAAGGTAATGACACTGACAGTTAATGATTAATTTAATCAAAACGCAATATAATAGGGACCGTCCAGCCACCAAATTTAAATGATATACTTGAAACCATTTGAAGGACTGATGACTTGTACCCTTTGGTAGAGAAGGGAAAGTGCTGGAATAACGAGGTTTACATAGGTTTATTTACTTTACAAGTGTCTTATAAGGCAAATAAGTCACGAAAGAAATGTTTAATAATTTTTATCCAAAATCGTGTGTAATAAGCGAATTACTATGTTAATTTGAGGGTGTAATGTTGATCATTACACACTAGTGAGAGAAAAACTCGGACTCACGGAATAGTCAAATCAATCAAATGCAAAACTATAGCAACTATTCTATAGGTCTCTGCTTTTAATGGGAAATGGATAAAAAACACATAGGATTTAATTAATAGGAATGATTTTGGATAAAACTTAATATTACACTCGTGTGGAATACTATGTATATTAGGCACTTAAGAAAATTACCCGTTCGCTCTTTTCTTGCATGCCTAACATAGTACATTCCACACTAGTATAATAAATAACTATTATCCAAAATCGTGTGTAATAAGCGAATTACTATGCTAAATTGAGGGTGTAATGTTGATCATTACACACTAGTGAGAGAAAAACTCACAAATCAACCAAATGCAAAACTATAGCAACCATTCTATAGGTCTCTGCTTTTAATGGGAAATAGATAAAAAACACAAAGGATTTAATTATTAGGAATGATTTTGGACAAAACTTAATACTGCACTCGTGTGGAATACTATATTAGGCACTTAAGAAAATTACCCGTTCGCTCTTCGAGCTCACGTGTAAACTTTTTCTTGCGTGCCTAATATAGTACATTACACACTAGTATAATAAATAACTATTCTTGATTGACTTATTTGCTGTTAAGACATGTGTGTAATACATAGTTTTATCCAACACCTCCTTCTGTAACAGTTCTTAAAACATTCATAAAAACCCAAAAAATTCTGACGTTCAAATCTGTTGGCTTATCAACTGGTTGCTATGACAAATTAGAACCGTTGAATTATGGGTTCATAAGTCCAATAGTGTCTTATAGACCTCATAATACATTCACAATCGACATTATTATGACTTCATAATAAACAGGCGTTGGATAAAAACCTTTTTTTTAAACAGCGTATATTATTTTGTCATAATGAACATTCAATAAGACAAAAATAATGATAATAATTTTGTGATATAATTTGATATACATACATACATTGTGTTAAAATTTCACCCTTTGGAACTGTATTTCCATTAATGTCAGCATGTTTAAGTATCCAAATTATATCTGATGAGACACATTTAATCAAAGAAGCATAATTATGTGACCTCGTTTAAAAAACTGTAAACTGTAAATTTAATGGGCGATTATTTTGAGGTACTTTCGTAGATTTTTTTTAATAAAAGCCATATTAATTTTAAATTTACATGTAACTTATTCATCATAAATTATTTAGTTTGTGGCCAATGACTTGATTCAAGTGAAAGTCAATTTAAAAAGTCCACCAAACGTAAATACACCTATAGAAGATTATTACGGACAGCATGTAATTTGGAACGGAAATATCCAAAATGAATTAATTTCCGTTATATTACAACCTGGGCGGTGCTGTACAATGTGTTCGGTGAAACTCTAATGAAATAAACCATCAACTAGATAACCGCGATTAGATCTGGCTACAAAACCTTAAAAAAATTGATGGTCTAACCACAAGCTCCCGAATTTCAGCTAATTATATTTTTACAAAAACCTATCTTATCGCATGCGGTGGGTAGGCCACCGAAAAGCCCAAATATACCTTTACCAAACTTCCAAGAACTGTTTTACGACGTCAATGGCAGGACAACATTTTCCGGTAATAAAACAACGAATATTTCCGTAATTTGACCAGATATGGAACCTCGCGATGACTGTGGGAAATTTTCGCAGCGAAATTTGAATTATGGGGCTCCGAAAGGGACAAGGTAGTAAATAAAATGACAACGATAAAGTAACAATTTGAGGCACTTTTTGGTGCATTTTAAGTAAGATAACCGGCAGCTGAGGACAGGACAAAGAAAAGACAAGCATCACACTCCGATACATGCGAGAGATTATAACAAAACGACCGACCGAGGTAGCTAAGATCAGCTAAGTCGACCATGATACGGGTCCAGGGTCGGACAAGGAAGATTTTTATATGAAGGAGACGCAAGTCGATCTTTGAGCGGCATTCCAGAACGAAACAGAAATAAACACGTTTGGGAAAATAAAGATGAAAATTTGACAAATCTTAACGCCTACAACTATTGCGTCCAGTGTAGTTATTTAGAATTGATTTGAAAATGTCACAAATATAATATGGTTACGGAATTGATCAAAATCATTACGAAGACGATATCGCATCTTCCATGTCGTTCCAATGATTGTGTGCAGTCTAATAGGTTTGGTTTTCAAAAACATCTTCAGTGCATGACGTTGACGTGCCCAGAGCAATATCTGATCTCTTGTTATTAACTCAATTTAGACTCACAAGAACGCGTTATAATGACTGATCAGATTGAAATGTCTATTTCCGATCTACGCTTGTTCCTTATATGGAGGTTACTTTCATTGTTTCCAGTTGTCACATCACAGTCCGTGATGAAATGTAGGATATTCACCTTCTTTCGTGGTGTAGAAGGATTATGCGAAAACGCAAGAGCGAAGACGTGGAGAACATTTTCCAGAACACCCACAGAATTCACAAATTATATACTTGAGAAATACATATTTTGAAACGAAATGTCCACCATATTTTTGTGAAAGCTAATATATCTGACTTTTGTTTTTTTTTTTTGGGTTGATACTATTTTTAACATTTTTCACAATTCAGGTCATAAAGTTCAACAATAAGCGCCACGAAATTTTGCTTTCGATTTCGCAGAATAGTATAGACTAGACTTTCAACTTCATGTCTCACGGAAAAAAATATTGTTTATTTCTAGTTGGTATGTTTAAAACCAATGTAGAATTTGTGGTGCGTAAAAATAATAAATAATAAAACGATAGTAATGATTTTACTATTATGAATAGTTTCACTTAGCTACTTTAATCCATTTTAATATTGATGACGGAGAAGTTGACAATTCTACGCATTAGCCAAATGCAAATGTAGCGATTGTGTAATCACCATGTGTCGAGACAAATACAACAACTAAATAACGACACAATTAGTGGAAACACAAAAAACAGGAAGATATATTGCAATAAAAAGAATTGGTGGTTTATTAGATTCTTGTGATCATTTTGCTAACTATACTCGGGCCGCTCAAGAGAGAAAGAGTTGTGATCGGCACGTGATCGCTTGCTATTGGTTTGCGAAATAAATGAGGTATTAGAAAAGTGGGGTGGGAATGACTCGTTGCACACTAGAGTGCAGCAAAGACAACCCAATTCCACCCAACACTTATTCATAATAAACAGAATGCGTTCTTCCTTCCTCGCGCATCGCAAGTATCGTTGCGTGTAAATTTGGTTTCGGTTTCACCCCGCCTACAGCACGTGATAGCTCTCCCTTTTCAGCGGCTCGAGTATAGATGCCCTTGATGAACAACTTTTTGGATCATACGGTATGGTATCTGATTTGACAGATTATGAAGATTTCACAATATTTTAATACATATATTTTTTTGGTACCAATTTATACTTTTTTTCCAGAATTTGACCTAAAGTATTTGCAGTATTCTTTTTAGATTTTTTAAGTACCTTACCTTTCTTATGCCACTATAGGTGTCGAAGGAGTGGGCTCACTGAGCCGTATTGTGGAGTTCATCCCTATTTTTCATCATTTGTATCGCAGGTAGGTCTGAAATATTCACACTACCACCAGCTTGATTTATTCTGTAACCTGTTAGAAAATATCTTGTGTTATATCCTTACCTTCACATTTCTTGTTTTATTTTTGTGCATTTGATTGGATATTCTTCGAATTTGTGCTTCCCCCCTTTCTAAAACCTGCTTGATTTTCCCAGGGTAGACTCCAACAGTTTCCTGAGTCTATGTTCTATTACTATGTTTATGCTTTCTTCAAATGCGCATTCTGTAATTCTATAATTGGCATATTCTTACGGCAATACGAATTACAAAATTGGCGTCGTAAACGTAGTATATATTTCCCATCTCCCATCTAGTAGTGTTTTATTCACCCAAATCTTGTTTAAAATCATCCTCAGGATTTCCTCTCCTTCAGCATTTCTGGTTGTACTTCATCAATGTCGGCTGAACTTTAATTTTTCAAGCTTCGTAATGTTGCCTTGAATTCTTTTACCAAAAATACTGTCTGTCAATGAATAGTATATTTTATTACAAGGCTAGAAACTGTCATTTTGCAAGTGCGAGCACAGTTTGTGGAGGCGAGGCATAGCCGAGACTTCACAAGTGCAAGCACTTGCAAAACAGTTTCGGGCCGTGTGATAAACGAAACTTTTTCGGCCGACAAAACATTTTCATTGTTCACTTTTGTATGGGGGCCTCATGCCTCATGGGGGCACCCGTGTCTCAAAGAGCCCCCTTGGGCCCTCATGTCGCAAAGGCCGCCACAAGTCTAAAGGGGCCCTCATAACGCATGGGGGCCCTCGTGTCTCAAACAGCCCCCTTGGCCCCCCCTGTCTCTAGGGCTCCACATGTCGAAAGCCCCCCCATGTCTTAAAGGGCCCCCTTAAGCCCCCCTGTAACAGGAGGCCTTCTTATTGTCGTTACCCTATACCAAGGACCCCTCCCTATAATGCTGAATGCCTTCATTTACATATCGACAATTTTTTTTATAAAAGCACAAATTTATATCAAAGCTGAAATAGAAGACAATTTTCCACATTTTAACTCATTTCTTTAATTTGTTTTTTTGTGTGTTCAATTTGCGACCCATCACATTTATACCGAATGTCCCCGAAATGTAAAGCAGCTTCGACAGACACGTTTGGACAAGTTGAATCTATAGGACAGGATTGCTAATGAATTTTTAGCAAGTGTTTCATTTGTGCTGTAAAAAGAATTTTCAGCAAGTTCGCCAAAGCCAACCAATTATATGAGACACTCATAACTTAATGGCAATTACGCCCATCAAAATTACGACACTATTGTATTTGACTTCTCGTCGTCCCGTGAGTGCCCCTTTTTCGCTGAAAGGAATTCGTGTCTGCATTCCTTCCCAACTTTTTCGTTTTTGGAAGTGATGAGTTACCCGACGAAGGTAATTAATTGGTACAAATGAGCATCGCTTTCAATATGCTGTGGGAACGAATAGTAGGCGTCGATCCTGGGCAAATCTGGACTCATTACTCATATCGCATCTCCCCAGGTATCTAGATCAAGATCCGTATAAAGCGGGCGATATGATCAGCGGAATGATTGGCGTTTTTAATTACAAACATTTACAATACTAACAATTGTTTCTAATCGTGAGCGATGATGGTTAACGGTGATGTTCTTCTTGTGAGGCGGCACAGACATCGCTGTTCCGGATTATTGCGGTTTATATAAAACGTCTCTGTGCTTATTTCACCATTATAAACAGATGTTTTATTTCCTGGTGCTTGATTATATTGCGGACTTTAAAGGATTATTGCGCAGTTAAATTCTTCACTTCGCTAAGAAGTGAAGCGGCGTTTTGTTGCCTCTCTTGCCATTTTTTATAAATAATGAAATGATCGGTCGATGCGAATGGACAACCTCTCACTGATACAGGATGATGTTCAAGCCATATCCGTTTCATTGCTTCTACACGGAATTAACCAACTGATAATGGAGTTCGAACCTAATTATTCTAAAAATTCTAGTCATAAAAACAGAAGTTACACTAAACTTAATCCATCTTTAATAGAATATAAAAATATAGATATAAATATTAGAACTTTACGATTAGAAAGGCAAGGTTGGTCGAGTTGAGATGGATTAAACACTAATCCTCTTTAGTGTTATCGGTGGGAAATTAATATATTTTTCTCACTTCTCTTGACTTAGCATTCTTTTATTTTATCTCTGCCTGCGTCCATAAATAAAGATTGGTACTAAATACATAAAGTTAAATCATGAATAATTCAATTCATATTATCAAAACATGTAGCATTAAAGGCAATATTATACTTCTATATGATATCTGCTCTCTAGCCTTTGGCTGCAAATTTTACGAAGAAAAATATATACGCTATGTTTACAACTGTCTTATTCTTTTACCTTTGGTGGCGCTTTGCTTGATATCAACTTTGATGATATCAACTGTGCGAACTCGGTCCTGTCGAGATGTTATAGAAAACCGACTCTTCCAGACTGACATCAGTTCAATCAATCCAGATTTTCATATTTTTAGGTTTTCCGCTTTGCTTTCAGGTTTTCAGGTTGTCAGACCTTCAAATTAACAGGATATCAGATTTTTACGTTTAAGTTCATGGACAGGTTTTCAAGTTCTAAGTCTGTCAGATTTTCAACTTCTAATGTTTTCAAATTCGCAGGCTTACAAGTTTTTAGGTTGTTTCAGTTATTCGGGTTCTGACCTTTTCAGATTCTGTAATTCTTAGGATTTCAAGTCCTTAGAATCCCAGAGTTTAGGTAGGATCTCAGGTTCATTTTCCAGGATCCGGAATTCTAAGATTTCAAGATTTTCAGTATTCCATGCTTCTAAAATTTAATTACAAACAGTACATTCATATATTCAAAGAATTTAAGATAAGTAAAGAAATAACAAAGAAAAAGAAAGAGGAAAACTAGAAACGATGAAAAAGGTTCCAGCACAAATGTGGAAGGATAAAAAGATAAGATAAAAATCAATGAGGAAGGAAGCACAAATCAAAGCATAACGAGAACAGAAGAAAAATAACTTATTAAGAACAATTTATTAATAATCAATAATAGGATAATTTGCAAATGCTGAGATGCCTAATTTACATATTTTATATGTTAAGTCTTCTCCTGTTTGGTTTTGAATTTTTCCAGTTTTCTTTTTGACATATTTTTTGACTTCTTTCCGCTTCCAAACACGACATAATATTTATTATGTAATTAATATTTTGTTTTTTCCAGGAATTAGGGCAAGAAGTAAAAGAAACTAAGTTAAATTGCCGACTTTTCGTTGACCATTTTTTTGTCAACTTCTTCAGGGGTTCTCTAAGAAGTTGACAAAAAAATGATCAACGAAACGTCGGCGATTTACCTTAGTTTCTTTTACTTCTTGCCCTAATCCCTGGAAAAACAAAATATTAATTCAATAACAATAGGGTGAAAAGAATATAGCAATAATTTATTATGTAAATTTATTTTAAAATGTTAAAAAAATGTTTAATAGTTATTTATGTATCAAGGGAATAAACACCCATGTTAATCCCGGGAATGTAAGAAATAGTAAGACCGTGGGAAGCCGAGGGCATTTTCATTTGAGGAATTAACGGTGTTTATTCCAGAGATGCATACAAAAATTTCCTCCCAACCGCCTAAATTAGAGAAGAATACCTAAATACCTAAATGGAGTTGAATGATGGTTACTATGGAAACGAGTTGGCTTATGTGTGAAAAACGATTTACTAGGGAATAAAATAGCTGTATTCCCTCAGGAATAAAGTACCACATTATTAGCCAAAAACGAGAGAATAAAGTTGCATTTTATTCCCCCCTGTTGGGAGGAAAATGTATTTCGTTCTTCCAAATAAATTAATGGACGCTGTATCCAAGCTTGAAAGAGCATGAGAAGAGACTAGAATGATACTTAAACGGCAGACTGGATAAAGACTAAAAAAGGTTACAAAAGATTACAAAATTACTTAAAGGAGGCGGAAAAAGGTAAAAGGAACTGTATAGACCCAAAAAAAGCTAAACTAAAAATATAACTAAAAAGGGAAAATATTAAAAAATAAACGAAAGTGAAATTGAAAATGGATCTTAAAAAGTAAAGAAGAAAATAATAAAGGTGGAATACGCAGGCAGGCAGGCCACATAACTTCTTTGGCGTTAGTGAGTAGCACCATCTTGCCGAGCTGAAGGTGCAAATCGCACATCGGAAGTCAAGCCAGTACCCAAGTACCGGCCGAGGTTACTTTTGGCCAACAACCAATTGGAATTCTAGATTGTTGTTACTACCCCAACAAGGGCCATGGGGGCCGGCCGGTGCCCGTGGGTCTTGCGAAATTATTCACAGCCGGACTAGCTGTTCCGGTAGATTTAGAAGTGCCTTCTAACAGAAAGTATATCTACAAAATTTGAAAAATTGATTTTTGCCAGACCCATCATACACTGAACACTGGTGCTTGCTGTTGCGTGTATAGACTTCGCAGTCTTCTGATTGCAAGAAAGACTTTGGTAAAGAATAGCCAAAGAATGGTCGAAAACATCAAGTTCAAGACAAATCCTTCGAGGCTTTTCCAGAGGGAAAACTCTGTCCCAGAGAAATTTTCGACAGTGTAACGAAATCTTCTGGAGGGAAATATACGAGGAGACGAAACTGTTGCGTGAAGACATTCCAGCCTTTGCACAATTTGAGAACTTCGTAAGAAGATCTCAATTAAGACCTGTGTGCAACCCCGGAAGAACTTTGCGAGACCCTTAAGAGAACCAGAAATTTTACGTCTGGCCAAGGTATTTTTTTCCTGGATTACAATTATTGATGGTGTGGGTGCCCATTACGGAGTGGGCTGTCGAGGGGCGAACCGCTTTACTACCTGAAACGGGGGATTTTTCTCAACCTCAAAACTACGAAACAATAACATGCCTAAATGTGTGCTACAAGATTTTCACTCTGTCCTGTGTGTCGAAATTTTCGAACAGCGAGGCTGTTAAAAGGACGTGAACGGCTGCAAGGACAACTTGCTGATCGATAGAATGTGTCACGCTATGGAGGCCGTTCAGTATAAGCGCAACCTATCTATGGCTTGGATCGATTATTATCGTAAAGCATTTTTTTAATGAACTCGGTCTTGCCTTTGAAGTTGACCAAGCTCGATCATACTCTATTACCAAGCTCAACTCGCTCCTTCTTGAGAAAGGATATGAATAATTATTTCGTTGTTTTATCACGGATTAGGGCAAGAAGTAACGGAAAATTGGTTAAATTGCCGACGTCTCATTGACCTTTTTTTTTGTCAACTTCTTCAGGGGTTCTCTAACAAGTTACTATTCTATATATACAGGGTGTCCCAACTAAAATTTGTACCCCCCAACAATTTCAATTTCGAAAGCATGAATTTGTTTTTTTTCCAAATCAAACGTATTTTATGTAGATTTGGAAAATAACAAATTCATACTCTTTTTTTGTTTTTACAATTTTTTTTTTGTAGAAACGAATCTATAAAAGTAGGTCTGTATAGAGAATTGAATAAGCTTTAAAATGATGTATCATACGACCCCCCATGCCATTTAAATTTTTTCACTGGGTGGCTCCCCTGGCTAAAGGGGTGAGATCTACGCCTTGAAAGTTTAATACAATTTGGTCCCCCTTAATAACAAAATTGACCTGTTCGAGCGTTTTCTTCTGAGTCTTTCGAAATTGAAATTGTTGGGGGGTACAAATTTTAGTTGAGTATTTTATGTAGATTTGGAAAATATCGAATTCATGCTTTCTTTTTGTAAACAGGAATCGATAAATGTAGGTCTAGATAGAGAATTGAATAAGCTTTAAAATGATGTATCACACGACCCCCATGCCATTTAAATTTTTTAAGGGAGTGGCTCCCCTGGCTAAAGGGGTGAGATCTAAGACTTGAAAGTTTGGTACAATTTGGTCCCCCTTGATAACAAAATTGGCCTGTTCAAACGTTTTCTTCTGAGTCTTTCGAAATTGGAATTGTTGGGGGGTACAAATTTTAGTTGGGACACCCGATATATTACACATTAAAAAAGTAAAAAAACTTCTTGCCCTAATCCCTGATAAAACAACTAAATAATTTAACAACAATAGGGTGAAAAGAAAATAACGATATGAATAATTCAATGCATAATATTTAGTTGAAGAACACTGAATCCAAAAGGCATTATTATTATTATTATTAAGGGGTGCAGTTCAGACCTCTCTGCACTGCACAGAGCTTAGATCAGAGCAGTTTTGATCTTGATATCCGACACGGCCGCCGCAAATGATACAGTGAGCCTAATGGTGGCGCTACTAATCTTTTTTTTTTTTTGGCGAACGTGCCTTATCCCTGGAAGTACTCTCCGACAGTCGGAGCATTTCCCCTGCTAACGGTGCTAGATCTCGGTTATAACTTTCTGGCAGTCAGGTTTATCCCTGTTGTAGTTCCAAGGGTACTTGCTGCCCCCTGCCCTCCAGCATATGTCAAGCCCTTCTGCTTTGGTTTCCATCCTTTGATCCTCCTTTCAGGACTCAAGGGAGGAAAAGTGAGGGGTTAAGGTTGGTCGCTATGCGCAGTGCCCTCTGTACGCATAGAGGTCTAGATACAGCAGGGTTCGCCTGGTGCCCTGAGGTGAGCTGGTACGGCGAGAGGCGTTCGTTCGACACAGCGAGGGCTTTAAACCTCGGTCCTCCCTAGGCTTCGACCTTTCTCCCATCCGCCACCTGGAGACGCGCCTGGTAGGTAGCTCAACCCGACAGGATCCAAAGGCATACTTTAATTAACACCTTGCTCTATCACAGCCGCGTGATGGGCCTGGAGGTGCCGAATGGAGCTGTAGGGCTTGTCACATGGCTTCGGCCTATATCCATTGCCCCAATGCGACGTTGAGAGTGTTATAGTTTCACTATGTCCCCAACGATATTGGGTCCGTTGTGGAGAACGAGATGTGCCAAATTTATTGGAATTATTCGTTCTACACCCTCAGCCAGATGACAGCGAACAAACCTGACGTGGTTCTATTGGACCACTTCTCCACGCAGATTTTTGTTTGTTATGAGTTTTCGGCTCCTGCTGAAAATAATATCTGCATCAAGGAAGAGAAAAAGCGGACAAAATATCTGCTAAGATACTGTATCTCTTTGAAGTTAAGATACTGTACTCAAGTTATTCAGTGAAGCTGAATAAGAAGACATAATACATTTCAGATTGTAAAGTTCAGATTTGAAAATGTTGGAATTCCGAAATTTAAAAATTACAAACTACAGTAGGTATAATAATTAAAAAAATTACATTTTGGATAATCGCAAATTCGAATATTACTATATACCTAGATATTGAATTTCTAATCGTACGTTCTTAAATTTAGTATCTAATTCTCATGATTCCAAAATTCTAGGACGCTACGCGCCTCGTGCGTAACTTTTTCCGGTCGTGTGTAATATGCTTCTTACAACTCTTGTTATGTAATATACTATTAATCTACTGATTTCTAAATTCTCCGATTTCAAAATTCCAAGTTCTAAAATACTTGGATCCCCAGACAATGAAGAATTTAACCTTTTATAATGGAAGATTTTGAAATTACGATTTAAACTTTAAATTTAAAGAATATTTTAAGATTCCAAGGTACCGAACTCGAAGATTTTGAGGCTCCAGAATTCTGTGATTTGTCTTTGATTTAAAAAAGACGACAATCTCTGAATAAAAGCAGAAATAAAAGAAACGAGAAAATGTTACATTATTATCTTTCAAGGAAAGTCTCCACCCAGCAGCGCCCGGCCAAAATAAAATCCTGGGAAAATAATCATACTATACTTTAATTTGAGGCACCACTATGCGTTAGACCAAACGCCAGTGTTGCCATATGTCCCGAACTATATTGAGTCCGTTGTGGAGAATGAAAGGTGCCAAATCTAGTGGAATTATTCATTCTCCACCGTCAGGCAGATATCAGCGGTGGTTCTGCTGGACCAATCCTCCAAGCAAATGTTTGTAATTGAGTTCTCGGCTCCTACCGAGAATAACATCTGCATCAAGGAGGAGGAAAAATGGACGAAATATCAAGACCTGCTGTTCGAACTCCACACGCTGTACACAACTACGATGAAGCTGGTCGTCTTCTGGTAATTCGGTGCATGGGAGGCATCAAGCGTTCGTTCGTCTCCAATCTCAAGAGCATACCCGCCTGCCGAAAATCGGCAGAAGCTTTTGCGGCCGCAATGCAGAAGGAATCTTTGATCAGGGCACATGATTTCCGGTATTCGTAGTTACTCAAACCCCATGGCATTGGGGAGTGGCTAGATATGCGATTGAAACACTGACCAGCAAGGAATCTCGTGAAGGTCGAAATTACGAGGATTTCCTTATGGTCAATTTAAAAAAAAAAGGACGGCTTTATGCAGAAACGAACCAACCATGGAGGTATAATAATTATAAGAGGAGAAAACAAAGCCGCGCTATTAGTATTGTTTGTTTTGAAGCCGAATAAGAGCGGATGGTGGGGACAGTGTTGTTATTTTTCCCCAAGCAGGCCGCCAGTGGCGTAGCATATAAAACTGTACTTTCGGTTTCTTCGGCATATAAAATTAAAAATAAAATCTCAAACCAGATCTTGACTCTATCTAAAGCAAACCTGGAAAAGGTATTTACAAATAATTGCTCACTTAAATTTTTAATTGTAATTTATTTATTATGTTTTACAACTCCCAAGTCACGTACCGACGCCACTGCGTGAAATCAAACTCCCACCGGTTCCCATATTCAGTGTTTATATTTATGTCTATCTCTCTTCATTCTCGAACGTCATCGCGTGACAAAACTGCACGGAGCTAATAGCTATTATCCATTTTTTTTATAAACAATTGTCAATGTCAAAATGCAATTAAAGACCAGGTTGTATCATCTAAAAATATTTCCTTTCGGACCGAGTTGTATAGCCGACACTATTATTAAGGTTATTTTCACCATGTTAAAAAACGGAATAAATGTCAGAATTTGACATTCAATGTGACCAACCAAAAATTACTGTTGTTTATACCAACATGACCACATTTTGATAATTGTTTATAAAAAAAATGGATAATACCTAAGTGCAGGTGTTTTCGTTCATTTAATTTGTATACACTGTTTTAATTTCTGGTGAATAAGTTATTTATTTATTTTTCCATTGTACTTTGTAATAATATTACGAACAATGGTTTATTGTGCAGTGATGGGTTGTACCAGTAACAATAAGAAATGTAAAAACTATTCATCGAGTTATCGAACTGTTAAGGCAATTTGCAATTTATGGGTGCAAAAATGAATTTAATATTAAAACTGTTACAATATTTTTCGGGTGATGATTTTTGTGTTAAGGAAAAACTATTGGAATTTCAATTGCCCAAAAATAAGTGAAAGTTAAAAGATGATTCTATACATTCACTTTATCTAGCCAAATCTCCAAAATCCCAAACATCTGAACAGAAAAATCGTGATGAAAAGATAAAAATGTATCTAACTTGTATGTACTTCTTTAATTAATTTTATTACCTGTTTTTTTTTTTTGTTTTATTAATGCAGGCTTGTAAAAATATTCAATCGCAATTGTGCGCTTAAGACCAAATTTCGGCTTTACTAAAATTTATTTATAGCCAAGAAAAGCACGATTGCACAAATAATAGTGGTGAACTTGGAGTATTGGTGAGATAACAGTAAAAACAACGAAAATTTCAAATAATAATACTTTAAAAGCGAGTTTCTTCTGATATCGCAGTACATTTTTGTCACGCGATGACGTCATGCGCGCACCGGTTTAAAATTCGTTCGGCAACTGATCACATCTTATTAGTCTTAGTATCATGATTTATACCCAAGCATTTACAGAGTTGTCAGCTATATCGCACTGTTTGGTATGGCAATTATACGAAAATTTAGGTCTAAACGTTTGATATCCTTATATACATTTAATAATTCATACATGGCTTAGTATGCATTATTTAAAATGGGTTTTCAAAGCCCTGATGAGGCAATTTCAACAAATTACTTTTTCGATCTGGCAATATTGGTCATTTTTCGTTTGGTTAAATGGCCTCACAACGCCAATGTAGTTTCCCCTTCTATCTTAGTTCCATGGGACCAACCCACAACAAATAGAAAATTGAGTTATCATTACCATTGAATAGAGGAAGGCCAATTTTATTTTTGCAGAATTGATCCATACCACACTGGCTTTTCTTATTGATTTTAAACACGTTTATTGCGGAGAAAACACGAATGTCTATAGAAATCAGCTATCAGGGTTGGTCCGCTTCTGCATAAAGCCGTCCAATTGGAAATGCTTATTTTGCAGTTTTTCGTAACCAAAGTTCAATAAATTTCCATTATCGAACAGTAGCCCCAAAAATAATGATTCAAAAATAAGTTGCAGTATACACTATCTAATGACATAACGATCCTCTGACAAACCAACTTTACTTTAAATCTTTAACTTTACCCCAACTGCATGTTCCTCAAAAATTAAAAACCAATTCTGTAACATAAATTGAAAGTGGAAATATCAATGCGTTCATTTGAATTGAAAAAATGTGATAATTGACAATAATTTAACAGAGGTCTTCAAAGACAGCCGTTAGATAAACAATAATGGGTCAGGGATTTCTAGTATCCGCAGGTACTTCTTCAGGTACTTTTAACGGTTGTACTATCATGTTTTATTTTCGATTGAACGGAATATACCCACTTAAGATAAATATTTCGTTCACATGGGAACCGGTCCTGTAAAGTTAAACATCCATTGATCGCTCCTGATTTTTACGCAAAAGCTGCGAGAAATATCGAATTTAAGAAACACAACAGAAAATTACACCTAATCATCGCATCATCTCCTCGACTGGTTTCTTTCAGTGCTTCCCTGAATAAAAAAGATCAAGATGTACAAATAAAATAACAAACAAAAGTAAAGTTTTAAATGGCTCTCTCGAGCTGAAAGGCATAAGCAGCAAACATTTAACAAAAGGCCAACTAGTCAAGCAATAGCGCGGCTAAGAGGGTATTCGGATATCTGTTACTAAAAGAGGTATAATAGGACGACGGCATAATACACTCAGATAGCCATATCATGCCATCTTAATCCGAAGTTGTGAGCAGAGCTTTAGAAAACTTGAAGCGACGGAACTTTCAATTAGGTGCATTATAATGTATTTGTAACACATACGACAGGACCGGACCAGCTAAACGGAACACCTAGATGGGGCATGAGTTCCCGAAAGCCTATTCATTCTTAAATTTTGTAATACAATAGCATGAACCAAATAATTTTCGGCTCATTTTATCAACAATTATGTATACGTATTTATAAACCTGTTCGCTTAACATGCAAATTGCTAAGGGAATGTTGCTCAATCTCTCTAAATATAAATTTGTAATAATAGTTTTTACATTTTTTTAATAATTTCATAAGTGCTTACAAAAAGCGGGCCAACTGTCGGTTATACACCTGGCAACGCACTATTGTCGGGTTAAATTCCAGTTATTTTAAGTAACTTAACTCCATGTTAAACTAACGCATAAAAAGCACTCGTTATTGCAAATTGAGGAGCTTAACTATCCCCCGATTAGAGAAAAGCCTCTTATCTAATCATCCCTTAATTAAAGCAACTCCGGCACTAATTAAATGTTGGTAATAGTTACAAAGGCATTTCCAAATGAGAATAGATAAGCTGCTATTAGCACCAAAAAGGACCCCCCAAACCCTGTAGGGTTAAGCGGCTTTAGTCGACGACACTCTCTTCGAAAACGAAATGAATTTGTTGTATTTGCACGGATGAGTTGTTTTAAAACGCTTTCAGAGAATTATTTATTGCAGTTTCACGAGTTTTCTTTAAGGAGCTAACTTACCATTATATTATTGTCACTCGATTATTTGTCACGAAAGTGAGGTTTTGTAAGAAGTTTGGGCTTTTAAAAACGAAGCAGTTTTGTGCTGTCACTTGAGAATGTTTGCTTATTTTACAGGTTAAAGTGACATTTAGTAAATAGAATAAAACACAACTATCCGTAAAGCACATATTTGCATAGGATATTGACAATGGTCTAGTTGGCCCTGCTTTTGTTTCTCTGTTGTTTTTGACAGCGCTTGTTTGATTTCTTGAGTCAATACGAGTAGAAGGTACTGACAGGTAGTATCAAGCTGTGAAGTAAACCACATTTTATTAAGGCTTTTATTTCTTATAGCGAAAGATTTGTCGGCAAATTTTCACGAGTAAGTGAGACATTCAACAAGGTACCACCCACAGCACCACCGAGAAATTATACAAATATTGTGCGTGTAACCCAATACACTTAAAACTCAAGGTGTCAACAAATAAACAAAAAGTATTGCAAAGTAGCACCCAATCTGTGAAATTTTAAGCTTCAAAGAATGTTCATCCACCCCGGACATTTGTTCTTTTCATCGGTAATGAGAAAGTCAATAAGAAAACCTCTAGCGGTGTAATAGTCCAAATATAAATTACGTCTAGACCATACATACCTACCAGACAATATTGATTTTGTGGCTTTTCCGAGGCAATTTAGCTGTAGTTTCTACCCGATAGGATTTTATGTTCTTTCTATCTACTATGCACACATCCTGAATTAATCAGCATTTCCTCCAAATTGCAACGCAAATTCCTTACTTAATTTCAAATCCTAAAAAAAGCTTACATACCTAGGAGTGACAAAAGTTAAATATTGAATTAAGAATGCGAACTAACGTGTCAGTTTTACCTTCAATTGCTCGTAAGATGGACGTTAATTATTAGTGGCGATGAAAGTTAAAGCACATAAACATGTCATATTGTTTTATTCTTCTGCTGTTTTTCATCGATGCATTCAGTGTAATTGGGGAATCTGAAAGGTAGGTCACTGATACATAGTTACAAACCAATTTTCTGACACAGTAATGCTGAAATATCTAAATATTGACTTTAATATTTTAGATTTTGATGTGTATTTCTTGGTGGCAATGAAAGTTAAATCACATAAATATGCCACACTGTTTATTAATCCTTCTCCTACTTTGGATTAATGCATTTAGTATCATTGGAGAATCGCAAAGGTAGGTCGCTATTGTATAGTTGCTTCAGAAATAAAACGAATATCTTGTAACACGATACATCTAAATATTTACAGTTTTATATTGATTTGAATTTATACCTGCAGGCCATCTACTCTGAAGTCTCAGCGGAAAAAAACGTTTGCAGCTTTAGTTTTTTCCAGTTCTACAAATACTGCTCCATCGGACAAAACACCCTGTCAATGGCTAAAACGTTTGAAGCACCAGAGCAAAATTTGCTGGAAACGTAGAGGTGTGGCTGAAATACTTCTTGAAGCTAAACGTTTGTCGATTGATAAGTGTGAAGCCCTATATGAGTAAGTATCAAATTAATAAATCACTGTTTTGATGCTTAACATTATAATTTCAGATTTGAACAATGGAATTGCTCGAATCGAACTGTCCTTTTCAAGAAGTTTTACAGAGAAACTGCTTTTATGTACGCCTTTTCTACTGCAGCTTTAGTGTACTCGATGGCAAGGGGTTGCTCTCAAAGTAAGGTGGGTGGATGTTCATGTGGAAATCCTGGCAAAAGTGGATCAAATTTCCACTGGAGCGGATGCAGTGACAACGTTAAATTCGCCAAAAAGTTTACTAACAAATTTTTACAAATGCGAAAAAAAGGAGACGATTCTAACGCTTTGATCACGTATAATTCAGATGTAGGAATCAACGTGGTGTTGGACATATTTAAAAAAGAAAAAAGATGTCATTGTCACGGTGTTTCCGGTAAGTAACAATATTAATGAAAACTATTCTACCTAATTACTCGCAGGATCTTGTACGTTCCAAATTTGCTACAAACAGTTCCGTTCTTTCGACGCCATCTCTAACAAACTGAAAGATTTGTACTACGATGCTCGCAAGATCCAACCCCTCAATAATATTCAGACGTTTACAAGAAAGAAACGGACACAGCAGCTCCTCTTCTTGGACGATGACCAAAGCTTCTGCCCCACCACAGTCGGTAGGCGCTGTAATAGTACAGAAAACTGTTCGACAGTGTGCTGCGGTAGAACTTCCTATCCTAAAGAAATAGAAGTAGAAAACCACAGATGTAAATGTAAATACGTTTCGAAAATTGCTGATGTAAAATGTAAAATATGTAAAGAAAAGAAAACTATTTATCTGTGCACATAAGCATTGATTTAACAATATGAATCGCTTAGTACAGTTTTGTTTTCACAGCACAGCGAAGCGCTCTCTATGAACTCTCAACGAAATTAAGTAAGTAGAAATCTAAACGAAAGCCGCAGATTCCTATCCAGATTTAAGAACTAATTTTGAAGCGAGTGCCGTTAACTTATTTTGATAATGATTCTTGTATCTATTTTTTATATTATATTACTAATGTGACAATATTTTTACTTAGTATTAACTTTATTGCTATATTAATAAACTCTAATAAAATTGGGGTCTTTAGATTTCGTATAAAAACACACAATATGTATAAGAACAATATTAAGGTAAATAAATATCTTAGAACAAGCGGGCCGTATCCACGACATCGTTGGCGTGGATTTTTAGGTTAGTTAGGACTAATTGTTTAAAAATAAAAGTTATACACGCTGTTACATAAATACCTGCAATAATGTTAACCACAACATCAATTTCTTTGTATTCGCTTGGGGCAAAACCACCTAGCGCCACCCAATATCCGCCGCACCTCTATGAAACTCATTCAATTACAAAAATCATCACAACGGCATTCTATTTTGCACACAATTAAAAACATTGATGAACGTGCGGTACCATGATATTGTACTATTACAACCTACCCAACTGTCTTCAGTCATTTTTGCAGTATCTCCGCCAGCTCGAAATGCCAGAAATGAGTATACCAGATCTGTATTTTCAATAAATCAGCCAAGCTCTTATACAGGGTGAGTCAACAGTGTGAGGACGGAAGATGTGGTGGTGGTGGCTTTACTAATGAAAATAAAAACAATGTTTTTATGTCATCATATAAATACCTATGTATTCCCATCAAAGCTGCACAGACTAAAATTATTTTCAGCTATATTTGGTGTTTCCCTATTCCAGGGCCGTACTCAACTTTTTTTTTTAATGGAACCCTATATATACAGTGTGGAAATTAAGTAAGGAATAAATTCAGTAATTTTTTTTGACCGTTATGACGTCATGAGTATATTTTTTTAATGGCAACCTTGAAATCAAATTATCAAATATTTAATAGGTTACATAAGGAAAAAGTAAATAAAAACGGCGCTAAAGTTCAAATTAGTAAAATTTCAAAATTTTATTTCAGAGCTGTCTAATTTTATCGGAATTTAAGGAAAAAAAAAGATAGAAATCCAAACAAAACAAAGTTGACGAAAGAAAAAATAGGAAAACAACCCTAAATTTCAAAGTAGGGCTAACAAATTAACAAAAAGACTATTAAACGGGAAGAATGTCGATGAATCAAAGTGGAGTAAATTTAAATTAAAATCTAAATATATTCAAGTCAAACTCCACAAACTTTAATAAACGTAAATTAAAATAGGAACATGTTTCGGGAGAAAACTACTCCCATCTTCAGCCCTTAAAGAATGTTTAAATTATGACGTTATTTGAAAGTATTAAATTTGACGTGTTTTTATTTTTCGAAACATGTTCCTATTTTAATTTACGTTTATTAAAGCTTGTGGAGTTTGACTTGAATATATTTAAATTTTAATTTTAAAAGACTATTTATGTGAGAATTATAAATTAAAGATATTACACTAAATGTTCAAACTGGGGACCCTGCATCATCTGACAAAATCCAAGACACTCATGTCGAATTATTGCTCTAAGATCATCCAAATTGTTGGGCCGGTTTTATTAAACCTTGTGCCCCCATAGAAAAAATCTAATGAGGTTAGATATGGAGACTTAGCCTGCCATTCTATTGGACCTCTTCTTCTTAGCCATGTTCTTGGATATACTTTATATTATTATATTATTATTTATTCAGAGAAAAACAGTTTAGACACTATTATTTTGTCCCAATTCGGGACTTGTCAACTTTGTATTGCTATCTATATAGTTTTTTCTTAAATTCCGACACAACATTAGAGAGCTCCGTTAGTTTTTTGAAATTTTACTGATTTGAACTATAGCGCCGTTTTAATTCATTTTTTCCTTATGTAACCTATAAAGTATTTGATAAGGTTGAAATCAGAATAAAAAAACTCTATGCGAATGTAAAATAGAAAACACAGGTTGCCATTAAAAGAATATATTGCTTACGTCATAACTGTCAAAATTAAAGTCCATTTAATAAAATTTAAGTGCTTAAATTGTCACCCGCCAACTATTATTTGACACATTCCCAGACGTGTATTAACGAAAGCGAAAAGTCGGCAATCATGTGTAGCGATTAAGATAAGTAGCACAATTGCATACAAAACTGACACACGCATATAGGTGTATTGTGTAAAGTGCGGATTCACAACGGATAAAACGCGGGTTCGAATCCCGTTAAGGCAAAAAAAAATTAAAAAAAAACTATTAAAACTTCCGTTTGCTTCGCCCGATCACACTTTTCGTAACGCTCTCGTCATGCATTCACCAGCTTACTCCCCAAGTCAAGTGTCCGTAAAAAAGTTTTACTTCAAAAACAAATGAAAAAACAATTAGTATACGTTTCTTGGATGCGCTATAATTAACACTACCACATGCTATTTCAATAGTTTTATTTCTTAGTGCAAATACTACTACTGTTGTTCTAAATGCTATAACTGCATTTTTTTTTTTTTTTTTGGAATACATGTTAAGTTATTAATTGTTTTGTGAATTTTTTTTGAAAAGTCATGATAATTTAAAACTGTATCAGCATTATTATTAAATATTTAAGATTGAAACTTGACTTATTGATAAACAAAGCTTGCGTCTTTCGGACGCTGCTAGTGCAGGTTGTTCACAACAACCGACTAATTTATGCAATATTTGTACATCCATAACTTTGTTATTTTAAATAGAACACACCATATTTTTGGTTTTGGATAGCCCTATTAATTATTATCTTTCACTTTTGTTACGCCGCAACAGATTCTTGACCATGCGCACTGCAGCCAAGAAAGTGACCTATAACGTGACCAAAGCACAACAGAAACAACTGCATTCGTCGTTGCTAGTAAACACAAAAGCGGAGCGAGTGTTAGTTTTATGATGATAATGTCATTCAATTTCCCCCTCGAAGCGCGGACCTGACAATTCTAGATTATTTCATTTTCCCGTCTCTCAAAAACACCGTATTTCAAAATAACACACACAATATTGAAGAACTGCAACGGTATAACCTTTGTTGGAAAATACATTTGAAAATATGAAACGGAGAGTTAAGCTGGGGGAGAACAATTTGAACATTTGTTGTAATTCTCAATAAACCTACATTATTTGTTGGTGTTTTATTTTCTTTAAATTAAAACAATTTAACATCAGAAACATAAACGTCACAATGTTTAGCATAACCTCAAATTTTACTCAGAATCTCCACTAATTGGACAACTTAGTGTCTCGCACAATTTTAATTACGGATTACGAATTAAAATGTACGATGAAAATTAATAATAATTTATTCTGTGTGCATGTAAGAAAAGTCCTAGTAATAATTATTTATTAATTTTTTAAATACCAAAAACACAGTCCTCTGGTTGGTCACCAACTTAAAATACATTTCACAATGATTTGTTTTAAATACAATACATTTCAGTATTATAAAATTGATTTTGAATTGTCTAAAAATGAGCTACAATTTTGAGCACGGTCCCCTGATATAATTATAAAACGATACCATTCTGTTTACTATGCCCCGATATACATGATATGAGTGAAATAGAACGTTACTACGCGAGTCTTTTTTTACTTTTTTTAATTTTTACTGCTTTATCCCCTGATATAAGCAACAGTCCCCTGTTTTTTTTCTTTGATCTTCAATATATTGAATATTATTGCAAATTGCTACTATACTCATGGTCCAATATATTCACCTTATCTTTATGTTCAATACAAAATACTTTAAACCAATCCATTAAATTCACCGTTGAAATTGAAATCAATTCCCAAATTCCCTTTTTAGACTTGTCAATCACTAGAAATAATAATACTTTTAAATTTGACATTTATAGAAAACCTAGTATCACAGATTGCGTAAAACCTTTTGACTTTTGTCACCCTGTTTCCCATAAATTTGCAGCTTTTTATTCCTTTTTCCACCGATTATTTTCTATATCACTATCAGATTCATCTTTTCAAACAGAACTTAATAACATTAAGCAAATTGCTTCAAATAATGTATATTCTTTAAAAACTATAAATAAATTATACTATAGATACTATAACAAATTCAAATACACATACCACTTGGTTAAAAATCCTTCAGAAACAATTTCCTTTTCAAACTCATTAACATACTTTGGTGTCGTCTCAGACAAAGGTTCAAAAATACTTAAGAAAAACGGTTTTAAAGTTTCATTTAAAACAGATAACAACTTATCCAGATTTTTTATTAAAAATAAAGATCCGTTAGATTACAAATCGTCATCAGGTGTATACAAATTGAACTGCTCTTCTTGTGAGTCATTCTACATAGGTCAAACAAGTCGCAAAATATCAGACCGTATTAAAGAACATTTCAGGCACATCTACAACAACACAGATCTTGATCCACCTCCATCAACACCTTCAATCATATATTAATAACGAAACATAGTTTTTCACCATCAAATGCCAAATTGATTCATAAATGCAATAAAGGCCGTAAACTAGACTTTTTGAGACTTAATTAAAATTAAATCTTTGGCATTAAATTAGCCTTTAAATAGCCTTAAATTCTCATGGGGTTAATTTTTGTTTTTTCGACTTTGGTCCTGCTAGCTTTACCGAGGAATTACTGTGAGTACTTTTAAAAACACTTTTAGTTCGAGGTAAATAGGTAGAACTTTTATTTCATACTGCAAGTATGCACGCCCGCATACGGATACATGCGAGCATCCGAAGATTGACATTTCAATCTTCACGGATTGATCGAAAACAAAAGCAGGCTATGGAGCGGAAATTCACATTCACAAATTGGGGAATGTGCCAATATCTTCCAGACGGAGATTGCGGCCATTCTACAGGGTGCCACAGAAATCACTAGACGCAATGTTAGTGATAAAACGATATTCTTCTTCAGGGACAACCGAGCTGCCCTGCGAACTTTGGCCAGCGGCAGGATTACCTCTCAAGTGGAAAAAGAACCGCTATCTAGAACTGTCGAGAATAGCACTGCAGTCCGTTTTTACTTAGAAGGAAGCATTGTGAAAGATAGATTTTTTTTTAAATAAAGGTTTTTATTTCATACTGTGTCATATTTGTTAGTTTTACGTCAGAGTTTTGAGTCCGGAAAATGGGACTTTACAGTACAAGTCCTGTAAAAAAATACAACCAACAAATCAAACTATTGTCATAAATACTCAATTCATGGATGTTTAAATTCTGAATTCCAATTTCATTTTTTAAAATAAAAACAATGATTTAGTATCTGTAGCATGAAATAAAACGTATTACGACATACGTCCGGAAACTTTTACAGTAACTTGTCTCAAAATTCCAAAGTCGGCTCCTTCGTCGCCTCGTCTGTAAACATTTCGACTCGTTACTGTAAAAATGAATTTTCCGGACTTATAACGTTAATTACTATTTCGTTGACCGATTATTAAGAGCCAATTTAACGTTTGATTTTGACTAACAAATCGATCGTTAATGTACCTCATTAATGCACCATTTTGCAATAATTAATTCATGAATTTTTTTTTTGCCTTAACGGGATTCAAACCCGCGTCTTTTAGGTTGTAAATTCGCGCTTCGCTCCATACAGCCATTTGCGTGTAACAGTTTTCATTGACAACTATGTTTATGGCATAAGTGACAATTACTTCATGAATTGAAATTTCAGAAACGGATTTTTATCCCTAGATTAAAAGGCTTTCGGTCAACGAAAAAATATTGTAATCAACTCGTATGTTAATGTGCGATTAATAATCTCGACAATTGAAGCCTCGATTGTTAATCGCCTTCATTAACACACGTGTTTATTAAATAACTATTAAAATGCACCTGGGCATTTAAATAAACTTTATTCAATAAACATTACAATAAATTATGAAAAAAGAAATTGCCACTACCGGCGTGAATTCTTATTATTGCTGGCAATTTCCACTTGCGGGGACTGAATTCTGGTTGCTAACTTCCACATTAACATTGTCGCTCCAATTCTGATTGCTGATGCTCATATTAACATCTTCCCTGCCGTTCAAAAATACCTTGCGTGCAATCTTTATATTCTCTTCCGAAGATTTTTCGATTGAGGATTCGTATATTTTTGACGACTCCCAAGCCTTCAATTACAGGTTGTCTTACGAAAAACGCAACACGCTGTAACTCTGTTATTAATAATTCGATTTCAGAAATAAAAAAAATATGAATTCAATGATAAGTTTCAACTTGATTTTGTAAAATATTCTTGGATTTATTTATTTTTTTCTAAAATTTTCAAGTGTGCGTTGGAATCCAATGAATGCCCACAAAACAATAACTGCCATTTAAGATTTATCAACTTGTTTATTTATTGTTGATTGTATTATTTCCTGCAGTTTTGTTATTATTTTGTTCTCACATTGTTGTTTCATTATGGATAACAATCAATTAACTGATATGCTGCCAATGTTTTTCGACTGCCACAGAAATTCTGGTCACGCAGTGCGCCTTTAGGCAGCTCGCTTTCCCGACAGAGAAGTTCCTGACCGTCAGAAATTTAGAAGAATTTAACAAAATTTAAGAAATCACGGAGTTTTTAAGAAACCTAAGAAAGAGGGACGCCACTTTCGTGAAAATGTTGAGTTAGATGCCATTCTCAGTGTTCAAGAACTTCAACTTTGGACCAAATAAAACAGGCCTTACTGCACCGATTTTGATAATTGTTTTTTTTAATTGAAAGACATTGACAAGTTTTTTGCGGAGATTACTTTCCATTTTCAAAAATTTCACAGGTTCATTAATTATTTGCAAATCATTTTAAGGGAAAAGCGGTCCATTACAGTCATCGATTTAAATGAGCGTGAATCGTTTTAAGTGAGAAGTTGGACAACTGTAGCTAAAAATAGGTACATATCTTAGTCCTGCCCCTGAGGTTTTGTGAGCAAGTTGGCTAGGGAACACATCTGGATGGATGTTTGGGTGCGGAGTGTGAAGAGTGTGAAATAGAGGACGAATGAAGCTGTGCAAAATACAATTCTTTAATCGCATAATTTTTCCTTCCGAACCAATTCCACAATATTTTATGACCTGCGACTTTCTCAACAAATCAATCGAGAAGCGGAAGATTTATTGCTTAATCAATTGTATGAAACGGCTAATAACGTGCCGTTATTGATCATATACTTCAAGAGGTTTTTCAACACAGTACTGGTAGTAATGTCTTCTGTTTCGTACATTCGATGGCCTCCGTTTCTACATTAGCGAACAATTCAATCAGGGGCATCTTACACCGCACAATGAACAAGTGTTTACGCAAAACATTGTATATAAAGAAATTATTCTCTCTTAATTTTTTTCAATGATTCAGACAAGGCAAATTAAAAATTGTAATATGTCATATGGTAACCAGTCTTTGTTCAACACTATTTACGTAAATATTCACTTTTTTGTTATTTTTACATTGATTTGATTACCAATTCAATACATACCACTCGAATTTCGAGTGACGGACGATCACTAGTTCACCGTTATTGGAGTCAACAAAGTCCGAGAGTTACTGTTGAAACCAATCGACAACATAGATTCTCCGTAAATGTGTGGTGTGGTATTATGGGTGATAGATTGATTGGACTCTTTTTCATTGACGGTACCCTAAATCAGGACAAGTATCACCAACTACTAATTTAAAATTTGGACAATTTCTTGGATGAATTATCTCTTGCAGAGTTAAATAGAGTGTTTTTCCAGCAGCATGGCGCTACGCCACATAATGCCAGGAGAAATGTTGCCTAAATTTGGCCAAAAATGGATAGGGACATACGGGTCAGATTGGTGTCCTGCGCGTTCACCTGATCTCACGCCGCTCGATTTTTGGCTATGGGGCTATGTTCAAGACCGTGTCTATTTAACACCCACCGAGAATGAGCATGTTTTAAGAGAGAGAATTATTCAAACTTGTCGAGAAATGCTTTAATCTTAAATGCAGCTTTGTATTCAGCAAAGTAGGACTAATTTTGAACAATATTTTAATAATAATTATGATTTGTTAGGACGCTTTATTTTAGAAGTTAATAAAAAATTTCATGCTTTTCCATTCTAGGGCACACTTAAACTTTTTGTTTAAAAGTAATTTTTTTTCCAAGAATATTTTACAAAATCAAATTGAAACATATCATTGTATTCAGAAAAAAAAACTCCATTAAACTGGATAAAAAAAAGTGTTGCTAGTTAAAAAAAATGTTGACAAAAATAACTTATTCAAAAAAATTAAGAATCATACTCTTTTGTGGCATTTATACACCTGTCTTACACGGTTTTTGAATTTCTGTAAATAACAGAGTTATTATAAATAACATTCACATTTTCTACCAAGGGAACAACAGAACCGAATTTCCCAATATCAATATTATCCTTATATTATCCTCCTTCAAGACATTTTAAAGAACCTACTCTTGTATCAAGATACGCCAAGATAACGTCTTCCGTCACTTCATTTACCTTTTATACCGATTTCCATTGTTTGAAAGGCACGTCACCTTTTCATATGCATGTTTTGATTTTGCAAGTATTAAATTTGCCCGCAATTCCTTGCCTTTTTGTAATATTTTATTAGGAATGATTCTAAGCCACATTTTGACGAACACAATTTATTTTACTATTTTGTTGAATCGTTGCTATAGCATACACAATTATTTTTCTTATATATAGCTATACCTATATTACTCAAACGAAATTAAAACTGACTAAAAGACTTTCAAAATTGATTTATAATAATATTCGAATAGTGTTAGAAAAAATCTTCAAGACTTTATAGTTTTAAAAATTTATAGGCTTATTAAATTCTCGCTCTCAAAGTCACTCGAATTTACATTACGACCTTGATTTTTAAACTGTTTATAAAACTATAGTTGCCTTATCGCTATAAAACTGATCATAGACTGATAAAGTGTCAAATAAAAGCAATCAATATTTTCTGTTCTAAACAGGAATTCCAACCATCTCCATTCCAGTACGTCAATATAGGAAGCTTGTGTGCGAAAAAAAAATTCCATAAAGATTACAATTTATAGGAATTTACATGAAGGGTAATTATGAATGTAATCAGTCAGATAACAAATAATAAGATTATCTTCATTGATATACCGATGAGGTAAATAATTTTAATCGTGGCATTTTTATGATTTATTATATGTGAATGAACTCACTTAAAGAGTATTTTATTTGTTTTTAAACCACCTCATCCCTATGACAACAATTGAGGTTCAATTGGTTTCTTTTGTTGTCTCATGTAGATATCAATAAAATGAAACTTAATCTATCCACTCATTAGAAATACAATCAATCAAAAAAGAGATAACTATATGCATTGTACGTACCGGATGTTTATATTGATTGTCGAAAGCTTTATAATAATAATGTAAACGTTAATAAACGCACTAAATGGTTCCTTCATGTAATTCAGAAGACAACAAAAAAGTACTAACATTTAAAGGGAAAATATAATATTTTGTGCGCAAAAAAACAGAATGAAAGTTGATTGATTCTTTTAATTTGTTTCATTCGAACAAGTTCTTTGTTAATTTTGAACGACCAGATATACCTACTATTTTTCCACAAAATGTTTTTTCCAGCTCCCGATAGTGTAAGTCAGTGATGTAGTCCTAACAATAATACGGGTAGGTTGACGATTAAATTATTTGTTTATGTTTCACCCTTGACAACGGAACTTAATAGTGTACTTTTATGACTTTTCTAGCAACTAGGACCTGTTACCTAGAGTAAAACAAACAAATATAATCGTCAACCTACATGTATTGCTGTTAGGACTACATCACTGAATGACATTATCGGAAACAAGGGGGCCCAAGAGGGCTACCGCCCAAACAAGGGGACCAAGTGGGCCACCACCCAACCATGGGGCCCAAGGGGGTCACCGCCCAATCAATAGGGTCCCTGCCGAGCAGAGAGCCACCCCCCCCCCCGAAGCAGGGGGCCCCCGAACAAACAAGGGGCCCCGCCAAAACAAGCGGGCCTCATCCAACCAAGGGGGCCCATGTTAGTCCTCGCCGAACCAAGGACCCAGTCCAACCAAGGGGTCCCAAAGGGACCTCCGCCGAACCAAGGGGGCCCAAGGGTGGACCTTGTTGCAGGAGGGCCCCCTTGTATCACAAAAACTATAAAACATCATATTATTTGAATAGTATTATAACAATACTACAATTCCAATAACTACCAAAATAATTCGTACACTTCTATCGGACAATTTTTGGATTAATCATATCGGCTCTAAACGCATTTTGTGTTGATTTCGACGAATATTTTCCCAAAGTATAATCGCACCTTTGTTCCTTATAAATTGTTTGTGATCAGGTAGATTCACACCAAATGGACTAATTTAATGGGTCCATTTATGGTGTACCAATGGGATTAATGTTAATGTTGCTTATTACCAAGGTGAGATGTCAGATGTGGTCAGATCTTACACATCATATACGACTACTGTTTGTAAGGCTCGATAGTTTTTTTAACAATAAATTCATTTAATTCATTTTTTTTTAGAAATATATCTTATACTGTCATTACATTCTTTATCTCTTAAATGAAATTTATCTAAATAAAAATCTGGTCAAGATTGCTTTGGTAAAAATTACAAACATTGAACATGTGTCCTAGAGACATAACAAACAAAACATCAAAACGTCGGTGAAATGTGTTAACCTGCTAACTCCATTTGGCAAAATTTTGGAGGAGACTATTAAAAAGCTTGAATTTCGGAGTTTATATTAAACCATTTGAAGACAGCAGGTATTATTGAGAAAAAACATAAAACATTTTGTCTGAATAATACCTGATATCTCCAAATAGTTTAATATAAACTCCGAAATACAAGCGTTTTAATAGTCTCCTCTAAAATTTTCTCAAATGGAGTTAGCAGGTTAACACATTTCACCGACGAAAAATAAAACACAAACGAAGAACTTTTATTAAATAAGGTGTACAAAATCTGTATTATGGCGGTTCAGATGGTAGTAACGCCTCCCTGTCCCAGGGATGTCTCAAAGGGGCCTGTCTCTGTCTGAAAGGGGCTTTCTCGGGCCCCCTGTCTCAAGAGTTCACGTCATTTGAATTTGACACATAATTTCTACTTTAGAACTAAACAAATTCAACTTTCGATTTCTGGAGGTCGATAACCGATGGGTCCCCATGCTTCGTCGGGGGCACCTCGAGCCCTATGTTTCGACGGGGGTTCCCATAGCCCTATGTTTCAACGGGGGCTCCCCGGGCTCTATGTTTCAACGGGGGCTCCTCGGTCCCCCCTATTGCAACGGTCCCCCACAATTTTTGAGACTTTAACATTGACATTAGCTACGACGTGATGTGAACCGCTTTTATTTCATAGCAATCTTGACTAGATTCTTATTAGAATCTAGAACTTCTCAATTGCTTTCTTTCGCGGAAGGAACGTCACAAAAACTATGTGGTTGTTTAAAAATCAATTTGAAATATTTACTTCTTAATATCAACAAATATTTTTAAAAAATTTCAAGTTTCTAATTTACGCCTTTGTGACTGGGTCGTCTTTAATATCGTGCTGTTTACATTGGGGCATTAGTGGTCAGTAATCGCTTTTCAATTTGACATTTTTCTATCGAGAAATTTTTTATTGATCACTTTCAGAACAATAAAGTTCTATATAACATAACTTGAATATTGAGTCCATAGTCTTTGTTTGCTGATTATAAACTAAATAACAATAAAAAGCTAAATGTCATCTCTTCACAGACCAAAACAAAATGCAATTGCAAAACACATTTTTTATCGCGCAGACTCGATTTCGAAATAAAAAATTACATGTTGTTGTTGTTCAAATCTTTCATATAAAAGCTGGCTGCAAATCGTCTGAACTAGCAGACCTCTCACGATGATATCAACAACCATTCTGGTTCTTGTGTGCTTGGAAGTGACCATTGGTAAGAAAGTTCTATATACAATACATCCAAACAATTTTTTTTTTTTAGCAAGTTCTGTTGATCTTGACATTGGCTGGAGAGTTGTAGGAGGCAATGATGCTTTGCCGGGTGAATTCCCCTTTATCTATTCTTTACGTGGTACCAGTGGCTCCCACTCATGTGGAGGGTCATTTCTAAATGAAAACTGGGCCATCACTGCAGCGCATTGTGTTGTTGGGTAAGCATTTTCATACCGTTTAAGGACCAATTTTACTTTAATATTTTAGAATGCAAGCGAGTTATTTTACCCTTGTTGCCGGAACAAACCAATTAAACGACTCGAACGCTACAAGAATTAAAATATCACGAATTATAGTCCATCCAGACTATGACGCTAGAACTATCCAGAATGATTTAGCACTTTTGCAGTTATCGGAGCGTCTTCAACTTACTTCTCAAGTTCAAACGATTGACATAGAAAAAGACATTGTGGATAGCAATAGAAATTGCACTCTTATCGGGTGGGGAAGGCTTTCAGCAACTGGAAATGTACCGAACAATCTGCAATGTTTGGATTCTTCCACTATCCCATTAAATCAATGTAGAAGCCTATGGACTACTAATACTATTTATAACAGCCAGTTATGTACTTTAACCAGCATTGGTGAAGGAGCGTGCTATGGAGACTCTGGTGGCCCCTTAGTCGTTAATAAGAATGGAAAGTTTACCCTAATTGCTCTAGTTTCATGGGGGTCTCCCTGTGCCAGGGGAATGCCAGATGTTTACACAAGAGTAGCATCCTTCGAGAGCTGGATTACAGGCATCATCAGTAACTAAAGGAATTAATTAACATTTAATGTCGTTTATAAATGTACCTATGATTCATATGTAATTAATCTATTGTATTCTTTGTCTAAGATTGCTACATACTTTTATCTTTGATTAAAATAAAATATACAATGATTATGTGAATTACTTATACATAATATTATAAAAACCGAACATATCGGTATGATGTAGTACTAGCAGATACGATCATGAAAACAGTTACTCTAGTTCTTCTCTTTGTGGGAGTTGTTCCGACATCGGCTTGAGATTTGTTGAGGGTTTATTATTATGATGCTGAATCCCAGAAGATTGACAGGTAAGTATTATAACTCCTATATTCAAGGAAACAACTAAGAGTGTCGAAATTATAAGGACATTAAGGATAACAGAAACAAGAATTAGACAAAAATTTTAAACGACCTTCAAAGACACGTTATTTGGTTTCCCACTAGACCCAATTCGGAAATCCACAAGGACTATTCACTTAATAGGGATATTGAGAAATCGATCCCCAATATAAACAGAAATAACACACTGGAACTTACGGATTGAGCTACCTACCAGGTGCGTCTCCAGGTGACGGATAGGAGAACAACCGGAGCCTTCACAAGCTCTAGCTGGGGGTTAGAGGGGAGGCCCGAGGTCTAAACCCCTCGCTCTGCTGAACAAACGCCTCTCACCACGGACCACCTCGCGACACATACCGCAAACCGCCTAACCTGTGCACAGTCCCCTAACACGGGGTGGTAGTGCGGGCAGAGGGCACGGGGGCTCGGGGCCTTGAAGTACCACCATAAAAACTGCATAAACAGTCACCCACGTGTTTGTGCCGTGCGTGACGTCAGTGCGGGTGGATGAGGAGATCCTGGTGGTTGAGCCTGATCTTAGCTACGGCCTCGGGAAGGCAACACGCCACTTTGGACCGAAGTTTACCCTAGACGTGCGGTCGAGACTAACCCACCAAGAGGCGGGACAGGCGACACCTTCGAGTGGAGAAGAACCGTCGACGTCCGGTGGGGCGACTGCGTCGCAAGAAAAGTGCGGGTTCGACCTAATGGGCCAATGACCCGCACTAATTTAAGCAAACCTGCACCGCTGTCGAGAGGCGGGGTCACCTTAAGTCGTCACTTGACCGCAAAGCAGGTAACAATAGCCCGAGCAATCGAATTTGTGGAATGGGCGACAAATCCTCCGGGACCATCTACGTGGGATCCCTCAAAGAAAGACCCAGAACTTGTGTATATGTTTCAAATCAACAAGACGCCTTCCAACTGACGGGCTACTGCAACCGAGATATCACGGCTGTGCAGGTCAACCTGGACATTGTAAATAACGTAATAAAGGGACTCTTTGTCTCAGTTTACCTCCCCGGCGATTCCAGGGAGCCCACCTCCTTCTAGGGAACTGGCGGACCTGGTTTGGCATTGTGAAAGGGAAGCAACTCGTTGCAGGATGCAACGCCAACGCACACCACATCGTATAGGGGAGCGGTGACTGCAACAGCGAAAGAACAGCACCGCACGAATATCTGTAGAGCACAAAGTTATAAATACTCAATCGAGGGAACAAACCTACGTTTGCCACCTCGAGGTATCAGACCGTGATAGACATTACCCTCGCCACGCAAGAGATTTCCAAAGGGTCTGGCAAGTATCATCGCAAGTGACCATTTCAGCCCACAGATGGATAACGTTTTCGTTAGAAGCAAAAGAGATGTTACCGAAGCCGTGCAGAACCCAAAACAAAAGACAGGGATCTATTTCTTGAAAACCTGTCAAATGTCACTACCCCCACTAGGTCTCTGATGACGTCTTATGAGCAAGCTTTTCCGCTAACATCGGGCACCCGCCAGGGCCACAGGACCACATGGTGGTGCAAGGAATTGGGAAGGGGAAGAGCTTATCTGCGCAAGCTATTCAATAAGGTCAAGAGGACCAAAAATGCAGCAGACTGGGAAGAATTTAAAAAATACCAACGGCAATACAAGAAAGACGTTTGTTCTAAGCAGAGGTCATCATGGAGAAAACCCTGACCTCGAATGTACCACCGCCGCTGCCCGGCTGATGAAGATCGTCACTTGAAGAAAGAGGATGGCACATATACGGCCGATAAAACAGCCAAGGTACTGATGGCTACACATTTTCCGGGCTGTGTGGTCACAACGGATGGGAATCCGATCCAAAGCTGGCCCTGCTACAGTGGGGACTGTTGGAGATTCTGGACAACGTCGTGATAAATTTTCGAGCATGCATTGCACTCGCATACGTACCAAAATGTGGAGGGAGGTGAGAGTTGTCTTTATTCCCAAACCAGGGCGACCAGATTACTCGCTCGCGAAATCTTAAGTCTCACATCGTTTTTGCTAAAAAACCTTGGGAAGACTGTGTGACTACGGTATGGGGTGCTAAGAGCCAAACCATTACACTTCAACCAACCCGGTGACTTGGTATGGCGTAAGAATTATCACTCCGCACTTTTCATCGTCTTTGGCGCCTCGTTATGTTGGTCCGTTTCCCAAAAAAGTAAGGTCGGATATGGCACCTATATTCTCGAAGGTGATGAAAACAGGGGTAACATTTCGAATAGTAGTGTACCAGAGTACTCGTTGTTATTCATCGGTTTTGTGTCGTATGAGTAGTTAGTTCGTCCTGACGTTATCGAAAAGGTTAACTCCTCGTCAATTTTGGTTGTGGTTTTTTTTTTTCTATCATTGTTGGAATGGACATTGGGCTCAAGTAACCAGACCCCAGACGTAGGCCCAAATCACTTAAATGAGTAAAACCACTCATGGTTACAGTGTGGTTGTTGTCAGCCGAGCAACATATGATTGACACCAAGTCATTTTCCTTTGGTTTGTTTTTATTTTTTACATTGTAGTATTGGGTTCAAACAACTTGACCCCTGGCTTAGGCCTAAACTACCGAAATGAGTGAAACCACTCATGGTTATAAAGTGACTGTTGCCAGTAAAAAACTCGATTGACTCCAAGTCAATTTTATTTGGATTTCGAATACACCGTATCCGAGGTCGGAGCAGTTGTTGTAGTTACGGCTCTTTCCGTGGTCGTAGTTAATCATCTCGTATCGTTGTTGGTTGCATGGATTTATGGGTTGCCACGTACCGTGTTGTTGGGTTAGAGAACCGTATAGTATTTTTCGAATTCTCAGGGGAGGGTCTTTGTTTCACCGATTTTGACTTTAAATTAATGGACTTGGCACTCGTGGAGAGGTTAGTTCCATCAGTTGTACCGATTGTGGGGGACATCTACCCGGAGGGTAGCAAGCCCACACACCCATCCATTTGCGAGACCGTCGGGTATGCATTGTGTGGGAGGAGATCGGGGTGTGAAAGGAGGTACGTGTGGAAGGAGAGAACGGAGGGGTGAAAGAGGACAAGAAGAGACTCGACTATAAAAACAATCGAGCCAGCCCATCTCCATCGAGCTAAGTTTGGGGCGGTATCAAAGTAAATTTTTGATACGTAACAATCCATATTATGTTCCGAGAAAATCGAGTGCGCTCTACACGACGGATTGAGGGAGCCCTGGAGCACAAACTTGCTCCTTAGGAGTATTCATTGACATCGAGGGGGCATTTGACAAGACCACCTTTGATAGTGTTGGGCGAGCACTTCAGAACCGCGATGTCTCAGGAACACTGTGACTGGATTCAGCGGGTCCTGGAGAGCAGAACCGTACAGGTCAGTGTAGCGAACGCAACCACTCGAGGCGTGGTTAAGAAGAGCTGTCCTCAGGGGGAGTTCTCTATCCATTGCTATGGAACATAGTAGTGGACGACCTTCGATGCACACTCAATGAGGCGGAACTCTACACTATCGGATACGCAGATGACCTGGTCATACTGCTTACTGATAACTACGAAAATGTACTATGCGACATTATGCAGACAGCACTCTGCCTGGTACAAAAATGTTGTAAGAAGGGAGCTCTGGCTGTGAATCCACAAAAGACAGAGCTACTCCTCTTCACGAACAGAATGAAGATGGAAGAGCTAAGGTTACCCTCCCTCAACGCCGTCAAGCTGAAACTCTCGCAAAATGTGAAGTACCTGGGCGTTATATTAGATCATAAGCTGTCTGCAAAAAAGCACCTTGATAGCAAAATAGGCATCCAGAATTACCCTCTGGCTCTACACGGCCGTCATCAGACCGATACTGAGCTACGGAGCAATTGTCTGGTGGCAAAGAGTCAGACATAAAACAACTCGGACGCATGTAACGGATGGCATATGTCTGCCTCCCATCGATCTCTTCGTGTAGGGCATGGCACTTGCCTCCGCTCGCAGGCTGCGAGAAGGCAACCTTTGGAAAGCTGCGCAACGTGGGCACGCCCGTATACTGAGAGCATCCGAAGGTTCACATTTCAATCCTCACGGATGGATCAAAAACAAAAGCAGGCGAGAATTTACATTACCAAATTCAACTGCCATCTCAGCGCAACCCTAGATAAATGTGCCAACATCTTCCAGACGGAAGATGTTAAAACGATGTGTTTCTTTAGCGACAACCAAGCAGCTCTGCGCGCTCTGGCCAGTGGCAAGATTACATTTCAAGTGGTACATGGCTGCCATCTGGCACTGTCGAGAATAGCACTAAACAATGTCGTTGAGCTAAGGTGGGTTCGAAAGCATAACGGTAATGAGAGGAATGAGAGGGCCGATGAGCTGACTCGACAGGGTGCGACGGGAACACCGGATAGTACTGAACCGCTCATCCGACCGTCCAACCGCTACCTCTCAAACTTGATCAAAACTGACACCCATTCTAGACATTGCGCTAGATGGTAAACAACAGGCTGCAGACAAAGCAGGATTTTTATCAAAAATCCTTGTTTTAAAAGAGCCAAGTCCTGTTTGCATTTGTCAAGGGACATTTTGGTAGACATCTGGACCCGACATTAGTGGTTATTCTGTGAGGATACGTTAAAATTTAACGTGTCGGTTAATTCTTTACCTTTATCGGCTGTTGGCAACCTGATCTACGATAACCAGGTGAAAAAGTCGATCCATTGCCGCGACAGTCCCATAACAGCTGATTTAATAATTTTCACACGTACTCTTTTGGAGCCGCCAAAATTTACTAATTTACCTACTCATTTTCACGGTACGGTCAAGTTTTTGGTGGTTCTAGGACCATACAGAATGCAATTTTTAAAGTAACTACCGTCAAAGTTTTAACCGTACTCTAAATTTTTACGTATTCTTACATAATAACCACTATTGTAGGCTACAGAAACACCTCCACGTGATGGGAGTGGTAAACGCCCCAACGTGCAGGGAGTGTTGAGAGGAGGACTAGAGAATTGAATATATCCCACGGAAATGTCCGGCTCTCGCCTCGACCAGAAAGTCCAAACTTGGGGGGGCATGGCCCAGCTGGGCTAACTTCGCCTGGAACCACCCTAGCTTTTTTCTATGATGTCGGATCGCTGGATAAGAGACAGGAGTGAGAGACACGAGGGGGTGACACAATGGACCCGCGGTGTGGTCTAGGTTTCAGTGAAGGAAGCCAATTCCCTCACATCCCTCAACACCTAATCTAATATAATCTATCACATTGGAACTTGGGGAACATCTATACAAAAATTATTAGAAGAGTGTCAAAACAGAAGACATGTCAAATGTCAATAAAGTAGTGAGACAGGGATGTATCCTGAGCTCCTTATTGTTCAGTTCAATATTAATCCGGTCAAAGTAGACATTCACGCTTACAAAAATTCGCTTCCAGCTGAAAATTAGTACGAATGTTGGAAACACCATTACAAACAAAACGTGAAAAGTTCTCATCGATCCTGTGTGTGCAAAAAATTTTATTCAGTCAAAGTTCGCAGATATGTATTTTTTGCATTTTTCAGCCAAAAGTTTTATCATACAAATAGCTGTGACAGAAATTGTAGATTATACAATTCTCTACAAAAATTGTCTTTACACTTTTATCTTAAGTATCACCATTTTTGAAATGTATAGCGATTCTCCGTTTCTAAATTGGCTCACCAATATATCTCAAAAAGTAGTTTTTATTTTTTGAATTGGCAACACAATACGGTCAGGGTTTTGCAGCCCATTCTGTTTTTTTGTCATAAACTTATGCGATAAAATAAAAACTACTCTTTGAGACATAGTGGTGATATGGTCCAATATATACCCTACTTTTCCCTATGTATAATCTGCCAAAAAATTTCGTGGCAAATTTCACCATCAAATCAACGAAATATTACTAACACCAGAAAAGGTAGTTACATATTTATTCAAGAATTTAAAAACACAAACAAATTAGTCGATATTTACTAATTTTCAGGTACTCTAATATTTTACAAAATTTGACAAGCAAATAAAGATAATACCTGGGCACCCTTTCTTCCAACTCAGTTACCGTTTCTTGTATCCTCTTCCTCCCATACCCAGAAGTTCGCCGGAGATAATAAGATACTCAAGCAGGAATTCCTTGTTTAGTTTCTTCAATGCCCTAAAATTGCATAAGGTATAAAACCATGTATCTCAGAAAGTTTCAGTAGGTAGTGGGTGTATTTAAGTGATGATTTGCGCTAATTGTATTTAATGTAATAAGATGGCGACAGAATCGGTTCTAGTTTGGTTGTTGGTATTACCAATTTGGAACACTTTCATTCAACTTACCTTTAAATCATGACCGCACTAGATTTCTCTTGTTGTAAATTTGATAATTTATTTTTTCTTCAAACTTCAGAAAAACGTGACATTATACATATATGCCAATAGGTCGTCGAGCACACAAAGTCGTCTAGCGGCGCATAAAGTCGTCTGGCGGCGCATAAAGTCAGCTAGCGGAGCATAAAGTAACCTTGAAATTACTTTATGCACCGCTGGTGGTCAAGCAAAACAAAGAAATTGTCATATTTTTGGCATTTAAATAAAAAATAGCATGTTTTATTCGGAGAAGTCGCAGGCTCGGCCGTCAAACCTACAGACTTGCCCGGAAAATCCTCACTTTTGCTCCTAATAAAACAATCTATTATTTTCTGTATTCATTTAAATATTATATTATTTTATATGTATTTCGGTCTACTTTTTCTGACGGATTTTATTATCAGAACAAAGGGAACTCATGAATCCAGTGCATTTAGCTTTAATAATATGTAAATAACGTAGACCTACGTATTAAGGGTTACAAAAAGTGTCGCGGTCATGGTACAACTATAGCACGATGCTCAAAATATTCAGAATGATTTAGCACTTTTTCCAAACATCTTAAACTAATGAATTATTGTAAGATTTTGTAGATAAGAACAGACCTTGCACTTTGATTGGACGAGGACGCTTGGAAGGCTGTAGATTAATGAAATTTAAACCAGTTAAACAAAAATTAAATTGAATTGAATTAAAATTAGGTCTTGCGGAAATTATTTTATTTTACAAATAAAATGCACAATTTATTTAAATTTCCGCAGTTTCATGAGGATCTGAACGCGTTAGACGCACACCAGACGATTCCATTATTATCTGTATTAAAAACATCATTAATACTTAAGGATGATCTATAAATCATTAATTGATATTTTAAGTTTATAACTATCTCCATGATTGATGTGTCATTAAAAATACCTAATCTACAATTATTCTTTGTCTAAGATTACTAAAATTAAAATGTCGGGATTATATGAATTATATAAAAACTTCGGTTTCGATACAGTATCAATAGTTACGACAATGAAAACAGTTACTCTAGTTCTTTGTTTCGTAGGCGCTGCTCTTGGTAACAATTAAGTAGTTTTAATAATTTATTTTCTACAGTTTACTTTTTCAGCCACTCCTGCCGACATCGGCTGGAGAGTTGTAGGAGGTTCAACAGCTTCCACAGGTCAATTTCCATTCATCATCTCATTGAGAACCGCGTCCAACTCTCATACTTGCGGAGGATCTCTGATTGCAAATGACTGGGTTATCACTGCTGCTCATTGTGTTGTCGGGTACGTACCCTAACACTTCTTAAAATTCCCAATTCCTTTTCTTGGCTTTACCTTAGATCAGCTTCCATAAGATACTCCGTCGTAGCAGGAATTAACCAACTCAACTCAAACAGTGGAGTTACATCTGGACTTGCACAAGTTATTGTCCATCCTCAATACGATGATCGTGCAATCACCAACGATATTGCCCTTCTCAGACTGTCAACGCCTATTGAAGAATCAGACTTGATTAAAATCATTCCTCTAGAAACTGAAAACGAAGATGTCGTCCGTGACACTACTTTAATCGGTTGGGGAAGAACCTCGTATCCTGGAAACATCCCCAATGATTTGCAGTTCCTCCTCTCCAGAACCACGACCTATGATCAATGCAGACAATCGTGGTCTACAGAAACCATTCTTCCTTCTCAAGTTTGCACATACACACGTAGTGGTCAAGGTGCTTGCCACGGTGACTCTGGTGGCCCTCTTGTAGCTGAAAGAAACGGAAGAACCACACTGATTGGATTAGTTTCTTGGGGCGCCCCTTGCGCTGTTGGAGCACCTGATGTTTATACTCGAGTTTCGTCGTTCATTGATTTTATCAGGGACAATACTGGATTGGATCTTTAAATGTATCTCCTCCCAATTTGTAATAAAATTGTCATAACAGAAACGCTGACTCAATTTAATTTTCTCATATTTCACTTCAAATCATATTTGTAAACCCGTGAATAACAAACCTGCTCCAAACAATAATAATTAAATTAGTCAAGTAGAAGACAAACTAAGACATCAGACCCTCCATTATTCCTTAAATGTTTAAATGTTTCGTTAAATTTACAAACTGTATTTAGGTTTGCTACCTACAACTGCATTATTCCAGTTAAGAAATTAAATGTATGATCATGGTTTAAGGATAGCCTACTAACGAGCGTTCAAAAATAAACCTGGTTAAAGGAGGCTGGGCATGCGTGAGTTGTTCTAAAGCTGACCGGTGGGTGAAACGGTGTCATCAAAGAAAGAATTTCCGAAGCATAAAAGATATCAGTAAAGACACTTACATATTATGCTCTCTCCATTTTCTTAACGAAACCTAGTGAGGCGCACCTTGATCCAATAACAACTGCAAAAAAAAAAGTTTGTCTTTTGCTTCTGAAACGTTTGAGTGTGAAATATGGCAAAGTAACAAGTGAAACTGGAGTGTCAACATCAGTAGACAGCACGTTATTCAGTGAACCTATGGATATTGACCAAGAAGAGAGGAAACTACTCCCTGAATTAACAGGTGGATCACCAACATGTCGTGAGAATGTCACACAATTCTAATCTTTTGTGTTGATGCTGGTAGACAATCACAGACATGATTTTGTGCAAAAGTGAAGAGAAAGCCTGCCAAACTGAAACCTCAAGATATCAGTGTAAATCTACACAAACCACATTGTCAATATTTCCATATATTATGCAACAGTCAAATGAGAAAACAGTACGTACATAGTCAATGATCACCCCCTCAGCTACGTTGTTTATATAACGTTGAGGTTATGTTATTTTTCTAGAGATGTGCGGAATGAAACTTTTGTAGAATGTTTTTAATGGGGTCAGACAAAGCGCACAACTTTGTGTACAAGAACATGGAGAACGCTTTCAACACTTGTTCTAAATGTATACCTATTACATATACCTACAGGTAAATAAAAATTATTTAAAATATTTTTGCATGCTAGTCACATTTCTCTATATACCGAGAACATACTTGCCTCTCTGTTGGAGCCTGTGGCGACATCAAAAAAGTATTTACGTATATCTGTACCACTTTTGTTTGTGATTTTTACATACTTTTGACAATGGGTTCCTTAGTTCTTGAGACTTCTTCCTTTGGCAACATATTAAAAATTTCATGTACAAAGCACCCATAGCCGATGCAAGAAAGAATAAGAAACTGAAGATCTTTTGCAGACTGTTTTTAATGGGATCAGAAAAAGAGCACAACTCCCTACAAGAAACATCGAAAACATTTTCACCATTCATTTTCTGTAACTATTTTGTGTCCTTCTAAGGGATTGTAAAATTCTCAATAAACATTTGTAGAAATTTGGTTAGATTTGGCCATATCCTTTGGGAGAGTGTTTTAATTTCTACATTTTAAAGAAATAGAGGTGTAGAACCAAATCATATAGTGTCCGATATCTAAAAATATTAACTCAATTAACATCACACCCAAGTCTGAATGCACCTTACTTTTACCTTAACTTTTTACCAACTAAGGCACAAAAAACTTCTTAAATTAATATTGGTGAATACAACAAACATGGTTCTGTCAAAAACCGTTATAGGAATCCTGGAGATACCTGCAGGACATTGCAGCCCAAACCCCCAAATCGTCTTGGTCTATATAAAACCGCTAACTAATACCCTAAAACACTTGTCAACACTTCTTTAAGATGCACAATAATAATTATTAATAATATTCCAGCTTCTCTGAAATTTTGAGGTTATGTTATCTGTTTACAACTCATGGACTAGGTCTTTTGTCGAACGCTCGTTAGTTTTGACCATAGGACTATAATAGGACGGTTATTTTACTGTCCATCAATATTTAGTAGATTATATTACAAGTGACAAAAAATGCTTCATTGTCAGCAAGTGGGATTTTTTAATCACGAGTGCGATAGTGAAACATATTTCACGAGCTTTTATTCCCGACGTGTAATTTCTTGTAAAACAATAGATGAAATTGTCAAAATGACGTCTCAAAAAATAATGAATGTCTTGTAACGAAGTTACTGAATTTTCAGAGAATTAGCACACAGCCCGCAACGTTCATCGCAAGATCGGTTTATCCCGCGATACACCCTACTCCCAATTCCAATCCGTTAACATCGAGAAAAAATACTTTCCGGCATCGCAACGGAGTAATTCTTTTCGGAATCATAAAAATAGAGCACAGCGAATGAGACTATCCCGGAACCGCTACGACCACCCCCAGTGCCGCCCCTTGTCGCACCGGGATGATTCTGGGATCATTGCAACCAGTAAAGAAGAGCGCTTCGGATACCGCCATCCCGGACTCGCTCCGGTACCCGGAGCCTACGTCACGTAGTTGGAAAGAGGACGCAACGATAAGACTCTACCTACTACACTGCGCGCGCGTTGGCCTACGTCATCGTATCCCTTCCAGCATCTCTATAAAAGAAGCTCCGCTCCGCCGCAGACAACCGATCGCTACTAGGTCGTACCCGGCCGCGCCCCTTCCGGACGCTACTTCCGGTTTTCTCGCCACCGCCTGCCATGTAAAAGCGGCATCCTCCGGTTGACTGACTGCGGGGGCACTCTGCTAGACGGCCAGCCAACCGGCCACGCTTCGGAAATATTTAGACAAGTACCTTCCGGTCGCTACTTACGGTATCTAGCCACCGCCTGCCGCATACACTCCGGAATCGTCCGGTTGACTGACTGCAGGGGTAACCTGCTCGACGGCCAGCCAACCGGCCACGCTTGATTAATATTCGGACGTGTTTTACCCCCTCTCTCGGAAACCCGGACCATAACGACCTCTGGTTTATCGTACTCCAGTGTAGCTACCCGCGGTCCCGTGGAGCACACCACGTAAAAAAACTGGCGCTCAAGACAACCCGATCGTAGAAAGCGCCACAGTGTAACCATAGTAATTCACCCTGTTACGTACTAAAAATTGATTTGGTACCGCCCCAAATCTAGCTCTATGGAGATGGGCTGGGTCTAGTTTATTTATGCTATTTTTTTTCTTCTTAATGGGCGCCACCAGTTTTTACCGCAGAAGAGGATGGTTACGAAATTAAACTTTAGTTGAAAAACTGGAAAACTTTAATCAAGACTTGAATTTAAATCAAAATAAATTATTACTTATAAATTAAACAAATTAAATGGAATAGTTAGTCAAGTTTCATTCATCAGCAAAAATCCAGTTACACAAAACACTTAAATAAAATAAGAAGTTACTCATAAAACTAATCTTTTAAATTAATATACCGAATTAAATGTAATTACGTCGATTTATAGCTATAATACGAGGTAAGTGTAAACAACTTCAACGTCAACGACGATTCGACGGTTTAATTAGTTTTACGTTACACGATAGGGTTGAACCAAATTGTTTGGTCAATGATCACAAAAAGAAAAAGGAAAAATATAAGAACCGAGAACGAAAAATTTCTTATCTGGCCCTGGAACTCTGGTCTGGGGTGTGTGAGGACTTCCAGAGGGAGACAACGACGATTCTCTAGCCCCTGAAACCAACGAATCCTCGATAGAAGCGTCCACGCTGAAACTTCCAAGGGATATTACGATACCCTCGCTCGATGACGTAGTTCCACTTAAGTGGTGAGAGGTTTTAGGGTTCACCCCTAGCCAGTACCCCGATGAAGAAGATTCCCCCTTTAAGTACTCCATTTATCGAACAGAAAGGCCCTTACCTCCAATGAGGGACGATTTCCAGAGACACGAAATGTGGACGCACCACGTGCACGACTTGTTCGGTGGTTTTAATCCCCGAAGATTGAAAAATGATTCCGTCGTTTTGCGAGTATTTTCAATGGGACGAGAATCACCCTCTTAGATGAAACGGATGTGCTAATCCCTTACGGATGTTTCAAATTTAATTGCACGAACACCACGTTTTATCACCACCGAACAAAATGTCCCTTTTTGACAGACACCCGCCGAAAAAGGCCTCTCCAAGAACCTGCGTACAAGCGAAACAGTACGATTGCTTTTCAAGCACTGACAGGTGTGAGGTTATGTAGATGTAAACAAGAGAAATTCTTCATTATTTCCCGACGAGACACAAAGAAATTTTAAGTGTAGGTATTACCCAGTCGAGGTTCCAGTACTTTAGCCCCTTGGCGTTTTAGGCAGTGGGAAAAGTGTTGCATACTTCCAGAACGAAAGATCGAACTAGATAACACCAGCACAGTGAAGAAAGAAGAAGAAAGACGAGACATTGAGAGTAACATTCCGTAATGTCGAGCACAATTACGGTTTACACTAGAAATTAGTGCTAGAAAAAAGTAAATAGTACGAAGCAAACAGCGGCTTAAACTTAAGAGTGTGGTACGCCGAATACCATCTCCCCTTTTGGTAAAATGCTCTAGGATGCCCCAAACAGCCACCCCTTCACAGCGAAGTGATATAAAATCCAACCGAAAAAAGTAACGAAATATGTAAGGTTAATGAAAAGATAAAATTATCTTCACAACCCCTTTTAACATTATATCACTTGTGAGTAAAATGCTCCATTATATCTTCCATTTGCGTGGCATAATAAGTGATCTAGACGTTGGTAGGGCATAATAGTAGATTATGTTAAAAGTAAAAGAAGTGCTTCATTCTCAGCGAGTGATACACATCTCACGAACTTACAATGCCATTTCGGTCACGTGTAAGATACGACGTTTTATGCCCGACGTGATTTACGGATGACGGCTATGAAGGACTCAATGTAAAGGTTTTAAAAATCGTAATACAGCAAAAAGTTCAACTTATTCTAGAGCTAAAAAACAAAATCAAGTTACTCTACGCTCACGAGAACCTCTTAGTAAAAAACCTGGAAATATCGTATCTGAAGGTAAAGTTACCCAACCAAAAACCAGCTAGTTAGAAACAAGATAGTCGACCAACTAACAAGACCAAGGCTCATCCACCTAAAAATGAGTGGAACAATATAAAAGAAAAAAGTAATTGTGTGGGTCAGCTCTGCGACCCGTGACGAGTTTACTCTTAAAGTGCAATTGTCTTTGAATATAACAATAGGCAAAGGGGGTAAATAAACGCATCTCTTATAATACTGAAAGCATGTCTATATTTAAAGTGAAACTTCTTAATCTAGATGCGAGTACGAAACAGTTTTAAGGCTCAAGGGGGCCCCGCTGTCCCAAAGGGCCCCCCTTTCCCAAGAGAGGTCCCTTGTTTTAGTTACCATAAGCCACGTCTTAATAATTCCCTGTCCCAAGGGGGCAACCAACAATACATGGCACAGTTTAGAGGGTTAATGATAAGTTTTTTGTTAACGAGATAACAATTTAACGAGTATTTAACATTACTAGCATGGTAATGGTACTGGCGGACAAAAGAATATGAGCGGCGAGTCAAAGACGAGCCTGTCACCTTCTGGAGCCAGTAAAACCCGTTACCTTGCGTGTATTGTTATATCATGTGTTCATTTAAAAAAGTCATCAAGTCGTCTATGAATTTGACATAACATTTTAACGTACGTCTGTTGCCAAATTAATACTGAAGTATGTACACTTAATTTCAAAATTATCGAGTACACCTAATTTTCGACAGTGTGAAACTAGCGGAATGCACTTGTTTAAACATTTTTTGTCAATGTCAGTTTTGACAAGCAAAATGCCTAAACTAACAGAAAACGCAAAGGTGCTCATTCTTTCTAAATTAGAAGAAGGGTGGTCTATCCGGAAGGGGGCCCAGCATTATAATATTGCAAAGAGCACCGTGCAGCGCGTAAAACAAAGGAGCAAGAATGTGGACATTTTGCTAGAAGAAGAGGAGCGGGACGCCCAAATGTGTCGAGAGCGTGGTGTAGCCTGGTCCTGGCTCTTTAAAACCGTTTGAGGGAAAATCCTTTGGACCATGGACATCCATGACCAATTTTCCACCACTTAAGTGGAACTACGTCATCGAGCGAGGGTATCGTAATATCCCTTGGAAGTTTCAGCGTGGACGCTTCTATCGAGGATTCGTTGGTTTCAGGGGCTAGAGAATCGTCGTTGTCTCCCTCTGGAAGTCCTCACACACCCCAGACCAGAGTTCCAGGGCCAGATAAGAAATTTTTCGTTCTCGGTTCTTATATTTTTCCTTTTTCTTTTTGTGATCATTGACCAAACAATTTGGTTCAACCCTATCGTGTAACGTAAAACTAATTAAACCGTCGAATCGTCGGGGACGCCCAAATGTGTCGACAGCGTGGTGTAGCCTGGTCCTGGCTCTTTAAAACCGTTTGAGGGAAAATCCTTTGGACCATGGACATCCATGACCAATTTTCCGGGGTCCCAATCAACAGTTTGGCGGCGAATTTCAGAGTTGAAAAAAACTAGCACTAGAAAACCTCCACTAACAGACCAACAGAAGCAATACAGAATTATATTTTGTCTAAATTATACATATATATCGTGAACCACAATTTTGGAACAATGTGATTTTCACAGACACAGCTATATGCGAACAACTTTCTTTTTCTCCATGCAAGACAATTGCCCCGTCCATAATGCTGGTATCGGCAATGGTTTGCTACCAATAATGTAGAAGTAATACCATGGCCCCCAAATAGTCCGAATCTTAATGTCATATAAAATATCTGGGGTTTGCTTGTGGAAAAGATAGATAGAAGAAACGGAGGAAGAAACTTTAGGCCTCAAAATGCTAATGAGCTCTGGGCCTCCATTGAAGAAGGATGGGAATGAACTGAGCCAAGACCGAAATTTGTAGGAGGTTTATGCCCCGAAGGCTTAATGCAGTACTTCAAGTTAATGGTGCTATGACAAAATATTGAATGTGTTGTTAATAGTTATAAAATACTCCTACAAATAAAGTTATATTTTTATGTATTTCTTTATTTTGTCAAAATTACCTAACCTATATAAAAATGATGACGTTCAAATTTAAAAACCGCAACTTCACATGTGGAAAAAACTGTAATAAATCGACTTCTAGATTTTTGAGGTGTACTCGATAATTTTGAAATTAACTGTACTGCTGGTTGCAGTTTTTCAACTTGTAGATGACGCAATAAATCACATGCGTTTTTCAATTCGTCTTCGTCACTCAAAGAATCACAAGCAACTTGATGACTTTTTTAAATGAACACCTTATATATTTAACACTGGGTTTTACTATACATCAATTTATCGTACCGGGCTTTAAAAATCGATTGTTAAGAAGTAAACTCCAAAAAATTCCGTGGAAAGCGAGACCCCTGAACTTGGGGAAAGCGAAAGCAAAAGCGTAAATACTTGGACGACTGTAACAAAGAGGACAAAGCGTGATAAACCATTCATCATAGGGGCAAATCCTGCTCAGTTGGTTATAACATCTGCAGCCAAAAAGGCCCATCTCTTCGTATCACCTGCTACCCTACAACTGAAGCCCAGGCGTTTGTAGATTTCTTAAGCCCCAAATTTAGTAAACTAACGTACGAAAAATTAACGAGAAAAAACCCTATACCCACTACTTATCTTTTAAAATTACACTTGATGAAGAATATTACGACGCAGCTGTGAAATCAGAGAATTGGTCATCTTTTACGCTATCGAACAAAGCAACGCCTGAATCCGCAAAACCAACAGTCTACCAATCAGTGAGTGAAAGAGATGGAAAACATCTTCGCATTTTACATCAGAATGTACAGTGTGGTGAAATAAGTTAGATTTTCTTGAAGTATTACTAGAACTAAAAAATATTGACATCCTTTGTATTACTGAGCATTGGGAGATATCTGCTAAAGTTGGTTCTTTCTACATAAGTAACTATAAAATTGCCAGCATTTTCTGTATGGAAAAATTTAAAAATGTTAAAATTATGGTGTTTGTATATTCTATAGACGAGGATTTATGACTAATATTGAAGCGCTGTTTCAATAAAATTTTGTATTAAAAAAAAGTTTGAATTATGTGTAGTGCGTGTAACAGTGAATACATGGAGCTGCATTCTTATTACTTTAGTTCAACTTGGCTGTGTAGTAATTGCCGTGCAAACATTATTTTATGCGGAGATTTTAATATAGACCAGCTTGTGGGCTTGAGTGCTAAAAGGGAATTAAAAAATCTGCTGCTTTCTAATAACTTAATAAATGAACCTACTAGGATTACACTATTGTCATCTACTTGTATTGATTACTTTTGTATTATATTACTATATTATATTATATTTACTTAGAATTTGTACAAAGTAACGTGGTCCGATGTTTACTTAGCGGATGTCGAGGATGCCTTTGGTAAATTCATTTCCATGATTTATATACTTATCTTTTCCACGGCGAGGTTTATCGTTATTCTAGATCTAAAACAAAATGGATTACTTTTTCGCAAAAGTTGAAATTGTTATACAGGTTTAAATTAGTTAATCCGGAGTACGTTCGGTATTACAATAGGTATAAGTGCAGTGTCATTAAATGTGCTAAAACATTTCAAATAATAAGTTAAAAGCTGTTTCGTCAATTGTAAATGGTGTAGTTGGGATTAATAAGATCAACAACAATACTATTATTTGTTAAAAGTGACAACTGCGTTCAAATTAAGCCCCGGGATATTGCTGATACCTTTCCGAGATATAGCCAACAATTTAAAGAATAAAATAGACAAAATAGAAAAATAGACATGATTAAAAGCCTAAAAACAAAAATTAAAGAAAACAACATTTGTATTAGTAAAGCTGACAAGGGTAATTGCTTGGTAATACTTAACAAACAAGATTACTTAAACAAAGTAGAGAATTTCTTAAAATCTGGTGACTTTACAAAACTCAAAAAAGATCCTACTTCAAAATTTGTTTCCAACCATAAATCTACGCTCAAAGACCTTTCAGAAACTGTTAAATATTTCGACCCACAAGCTTTCACACTAATACCCATGAATCCTTGCATACCTAGACTATACGGTCTGCCTAAAATACATAAAACTCAACCTTTTCCCATTAGACCAGTAGTTTCTTTTGTCAATTCACCTGTATCAATACTTTCAAAATGGCTTAATACAATTCTTAGACAACATTTAGATTTCAATAACAAATTTGCAATAAAAAACTCAATAGATCTTTGCTCCAAAATTAGAAATTTCCAAATTCCATCAGACAGTAGACTTGTTTCATTTAACGTAGTTAATTTATTCCCCAGCATCCCACCCAAATCTTGCTTATTAATTTTAAAAAACCTACTATTTAATTCTAATATGCCAACCATACATGCACTAAATTTACATTCACTTTGTGAGACTGTCCTAGATCAAAATTTCTTTCAATTTAATAATAATTTTTATTCACAAGACTCAGGCTTAGCAATGGGTTCTAATTTGTCACCTCTTTTAGCAGAAATATTCATGAATAACTTAGAAGATCAGTTTTTAAGTTCTTCTCCCTTTAAAGATCATTTTCTCTTTTGGTGCAGATGTAGATGACATAATTGTTGTATTCAAAGGATCTGATTCTGAACTGGATAACGCACTAGGCAACTTAAATTCTTTAAACCAATCCATTAAATTCACCGTTGAAATTGAAATCAATTCCCAAATTCCCCTTTTAGACTTGTTAATCACTAGAAATAATAATACTTTTAAATTTGACATTTATAGAAAACCTAGTATCACAGATTGCGTAATACCTTTTGACTCTTGTCACCCTGTTTCCCATAAATTTGCAGCTTTTCATTCCTTTTTCCACCGATTATTTTCTATACCACTATCAGATTCATCTTTTCAAACAAAACTTAATAACATTAAACAAATTGCTTCAAATAATGGATATTCTTTAAAAACTATAAATAAATTATACTATAGATACTATAACAAATTCAAATACACACACCACTTGGTTAAAAATCCTTCAGAAACAATTTCCTTTTCAAATTCATTAACATACTTTGGTGTCGTCTCAGAGAAATGTTCTAAAATTCTTAAAAAAACGGTTTTAAAGTTTCATTTAAAACAGATAACAACTTATCCAGATTTTTTATTAAAAATAAAGATCCAATAGATTACAAATCATCATCAGGTGTATACAAATTAAACTGCTCTTCTTGTGAGTCATTCTACATAGGTCAGACAGGTCGCAAAATATCAGACCGTATTAAAGAACATTTCAGGCACATCTATAACAACACAGATCTTGATCCTCCACCATCAACACCTTCTTCTTTCGCCAATCATATATTAATAACGAAACATAGTTTTTCACCATCAAATTCCAAATTGATTCATAAATGCAATAAAGGCCGGAAATTAGATTTTCTTGAGACTTTGGAAATAAGGACCTTGAAACTGGAAAACAGATCTTGTTTATATGAACAGAATAACTTCAATAATCCCATTATTAATTCACTATTTTAATTTTTCACCACTGAAACAAACTTACCAGATTCTCCTTGATCCATTTTTAATTTTTACATTTTATAAAATGTTGTTTTTACGAAATCTTTTAAAAATTATGTAACCCTTTGAAAACGTCAAATTTAATTCAAAATTACGTCAACGTCATAATTTTTTATATTCTTTAAGGTTAAGAACCCCTCTTGTAATTCAATTGTATCATTAATCTCTTGTTAAATTAGGGCTGATGATGGCAGTAGTGTTCTGCCGAAACATGTTCCATTTGTAATTTTACACTTATTAAAGTTTGTGGAGTTCGACTTAGATATATTTAAATTTTAATGTTACAATAGTGAAAGCCTTGAAACTGGAAAACAGATCTTGTTTAAATGAACAGAATAACTTCAATAATCCCATTATTAATTCACTATTTTAATTTTTCACCACTCAAACAAACTTACCAGATTCTCTTTGATCCATTTTTAATTTTTACATTTTATAAAATGTTGTTTTTACGAAATCTTTTAAAAATCATGTAACCCTTTGAAAACGTGAAATTTAATTCAAAATTACGTCAACGTCATAATTTTTTATATTCTTTAAGGTAAGAACCCCTCTGTAATTCAATTGTATCATTAATCTCTTGTTAAATTAGGGCTGATGATGGCAGTAGTGTTTTGCCGAAACATGTTCCATTTGTAATTTTACACTTATTAAAGTTTGTGGAGTTCGACTTAGATATATATTTAAATTTTAATTTAAATTTACTCCACTTGGATTTATCGACATTCTTCTGGTTTTTAAAATAGACAATAGTACAAAATCTATTCCAGTAAGTAATAGACAGGGGAAACTATATCCCACAATGTTCCTAAGACAGGTGCTGTAAATTGAAGTGCGAAATGCAATAGTTAATTTCAAAAAACGAAGCAAGGTGCAGAGTATTTGTTAAAACCCTTGACATATCTTTTTAAGCTCTCGTTTGTTCAAGATTTTTGTCCTGAAATCTTGAAAACCGACAAAATCTTGCCTCTGCATAAAGCTGGTGATAAAACGTCATTATTGTCGACCTATTTCCTTATTTTCCACAATCTCGATGCTTATCGAAAAGCTGATATATTCGTACAATCAAATTATAAGTTTTCTAGACCAAAATGCCATCTTAAATGAAAATGAACATGGATTCAGGAGAGGCAGATCAACAGGTTCTGCGTTAGCATCGTTCTTGACTTGCCTTTACAAAAATTTGAATAAAAAACAAAAATATAAAGGTGTATTCATGGATCTGTCAAATGCGTTTGACCTTGTTGACCATAATAAATTTTTGAATAAACTGTTTGTTTATGGTTTTATAGGTATAACTCACAGTCGGATATCTTCGTACTTTCAGGGCGCAGGCGGCTTGTTGAACAATGAGACGTTGTAGACCTTTGGTATGATATGTTAATGACCTTCCTTGTTGTGCTGATAAAGGAAAACTCACACTATATGCTGACGACACAAGTTGTTTGCGCTCGGGAGCTTCGATTGAATAGGCTAGGGAGCAGACAGTACATTTAGTTAAATTGGTGTGCTCTTGGTCGATGAATCAGGAGTTACTTTTAAACGTTGGTAAAACTCCCTTCGTATGCTTTACACCACATGTTAAAAGTGCTGACAATAGTCATTACCTGTCCAGGAAGATCAGTGCAACAAGCTAATGCAGTCAAGTTCCTAGGGGTAGGTATACCTAGGCAACAATTTAAGCTTTGAGACGCATATAAACAATCTTTGTCGGAAACTTGCACTATTTCACTGATTGACAAAGATGACAATAATGAAAGTTAAATGAAACTAAATGGGTTATTTTGTATCTACAACTAGCCTGCAACTAATTTGCGTTTTTAAAAAAAATCAGTTAACTTTTTCTTAAGTAAATACGGTTAAAAATTCTATCTAATGAAAAAAAAACTTATATCTTACTACATTAGACTTGGTACCATTTTTCCATGTTGGATATGTCCTGATGGAACCGCTCACCAAATTCGGAGTGTTTTCACGATTTTTAAACTTTTTTGTTTATCCTTGAAAATCTGAGTCTTTTCACGATTTTTTAAACTTTTTTTGAGTGACCTTTAAGGGGGCTATTAGTAGTGTCCTTAGTAGTATAATACCAGATATCTAACAGTAACATTGTTAATAAACAAAATCGCCCGGCGCATCCACCCATTTTAAACTTCTTGTTTGCAAATTGGCAAATGCACCTAAATAAACTACGTACATAACATTTTACAAAGATTTATCATTTATCATCCCACTATACTGCTGGACTATGTTGATAGGAACTGAATGTTCTGTTTCCTTGAAGAATTTGACATCGTGCTTAAAGATCTAATTTAAGCAAAAAGAATTTACACATTTTCTTGTTTGAATAATAATCAGTCTTGATTAAAATCATTCCTCTAGAAACTCAAAACGAAGATGTCATCCGTGACAGTACTTTAATTGGTTGGAGAAGAATTTTGTATCCTGAAAACACCCAATGATTTGCAGTTCATTCTCTTCAAAAACACACCATATGATCAATGCAGACAATCATAGTCTACAGAAACTATTCATCCTTCTCAAATTTGCTCATACACATGTATACTGCACAAGGTACTTGCCACGGTGACTCTAGTGGTCCTCTTGTAGCTGAAAAAACCACACTGATTGGCTTAGTTTCTTGTGCTGTTGGAGTACCTAATGTTTATACTCGAATTTTGTCCTTCATTGGTTGGATCAGAGGCAATATCGGATTGTATCTTTAAATTTTTGTTCTACCAATTTGTAACAAAATTTTCATAACATAAACGCTGACTCAACTCAATTTTCTCATATTTCACTTTATTTGCCCACACAGCTATTGCCCACGGGCGTCAATAATGTATGCACTCTGACATTATCATGACGTGAATAACTCAAATCATATTTGTAAAACCCGTGAATAACAAATCTGCTCCAAACAACTATAATTAGATTAGTCAAGTAGAAGACAATATGACACATCGGACCCTCCATAATTCCTTTAAAAGTTTCATTAAATTTGCAAACTATTTGGGTTTGCTACCTGTAACTGGTCTATCATCAATTCAGCAAGTGCAGTTTAAATGGAAATCATGGAAAACAATTTATACAACTGGAGTTATTTTTCTTTATTTGTTAAATACTTTATTAACTATCATATATTGGACGTCATCCAAGTTCAGTTTTAAAATTATTAGTAAGTATCACTTTCATACAATTTTTTCTTAAATATGTTATTGCAGTTAAGCAATTAAATGTAGTTAATGCTTTTATTACGTTGTTGTTATATCTGTGGTTGGCGAAAAAGTGGCCCAAATTTGCGCAGTTGTGGAATGAAGTGGACTTAAAAATGACCATTGTTTATGGATACCCTACTAGTTTCGACCCAAGGATTAGGATAGGAAGTCTCACGGCTATTATAATGTCCATAAGTAAAGTGATCTATTAGGGTGTTTTTATTTGTGACTGAACTTTACGTATATTTGTAATAATAGTGAATTTAATATATTGATGTTTAAAGTTGATAAAAACTTTGTCAATCAATATAATATGAAGAATTTTCCATGGTTATATCCGTGCACAAATAAATTTGAACACCCGCTATAAATTCAATTAAAAAATGTTTTAAATCATTATGCAATTTTTTACAGTCGAATATATTGTACGTTTCAAGTATCAACTGGCAAAAACCGAAACCAGCAACAATGAAGCAGATGTAAAAAAATATTACGTGGACTCTTTCCCAGAAATCTTTTCTATTTTACCATTCAATTTCTTCACAGCCACATTTGCATCTGTAAGGATTGTTACAACAAATAAATAATATACATAGATAACATTCTCTATTGTAGGTGAGCAGTCTAATCGGGCACTTGATATGGTCGTATAATGATTTGTTTATCATTTTGATTAGTTCGGCACTGGCCTTGCGTTTCAAGCAAATAACAGATCGATTATGCTTGAACAAAAAAAGAGTAAACACCACATTAATTTCTGGTAATCAGCAATCTCGGTTTAATTTTTTAGTATAACTCAAACAACTACTGGATTGAAATACGAACCGACTATGATAATCTGGTTCAGTTATCTAGAAAGTTGGAAAAATATATTTCATGTATAGTTCTTCTATCATATTCCGCCAATATTTTTTTCTTGCTGCTTCAGTTGTCTAACGTTATAGGGTAAGAAAAAGAAAGCTGTTTACCAGTTACATAAGAGTGTTTTTAGACATTTAAACCGCCACATCGAAATTTTTTATTACATTTACTCGTTCTCCTTTCTCATTGTAAGATTAGTGTGTGTTTCTTTATATGGTGCTTGGATCAACGATGAGAGTAAACAACCAGCACAAATATTGCACGAAATACCGTCTGAATACTATAGCCATAAAGTATCATTGTATATTTATTTTTAATCCTGGTTTTATCAGATTACTTACAGATTCGACACTTCCTTTATCAAGTCAGTTTCAATGATGTTGGGATTACCGGTAGCAATATGTTTAAAGTAACACGAAAACTTTTATTACACGTAAGTTTATCCATTAGAAATATTATTTCAAAATGATAAATTTGTTTTTGTAGATTGCAGGCGCAATAGTAACTTATGAACTTGTAATGATACAATTTAATGACGGTGCAGGCTTACAGTAGTAGACAACACATTTTTAATTGATAGATTATTGTTGTTTTTATCGATCCTATTAATTGATGGTTTTAATCTGTTTACACCAAAATAGAACAGGTACTGCTTTTACAATAATTTAGCAAATTCAGCAAATAAAAAAATAAGAAACATTGACTAGAACTACCTTGATCAAAAAGTTTCAGGAATTACCACCGTGTAGCGCTTTTAGTCACCCTATTTGAGATTTTTTTGTTAAGTTGACACATCTCTCATTAACATTCCCTCCAAATTTCAGCGTCGTAGCTGGTCATAGCTTGACATTTGTAAAAGTTACGCCGTTGAGAGTACATCTGCTTTCGTGGGTGTTTTCGATTGTTTACGATTTTTAAAATGCAATCAACTTCGCGAAAACGAGAAGTGAAGAAGTGTTTCGGCAACGATACTCTATCGAAGGCACGATCGCTTCAGAACTGGTCGTGAGCCGTCGATAATGAAGAACCCAGTGGTTGACCGTTGACATCGAAAAACTCGAACTCAAAGAAATGTTAGCCGAAAACAGCAAATTGACCATCAAAAGACTGGCGGAGGACTTGCACATTGCTTTTGGTTAAAGACTCGGGCTTCAGACGTATCATTGCAAAGCTGGTGATAACGCACCGTCGCGTCGCACAATGCCGTCCATGCACAATGCAGTACGAATACCATCCAGCAGCCACCGAATTCGCCTGATTTGGCTCCCTGCGACATTTTCCTGTTCGATTGACTGAAAAAAAACAGGCTCTGGACAGGACAAAGGAAGGAGAGCCTGAACCCAGGTTCTCCGCCGTAAATTTCCGGGGGGGTTACCTGCATGCTTCCTGCGCCGACCAGAATGGCTGGTACGGGTGGTAGCAGGAAGCGTACCCTGGGAACGGGCGAACCTTGGCGTCGACGCTAAGGACGTCCCTAAACCCGTGAGGGACGCAAACGACAAGGCTTTTATCACAATTTGTTGCAAGAAATGCGCCTTGGAGCCACCGATTTTTTTTTCCAATTTCACAAGAATCGCCGTCCAGTCGGTCGACAAATTATTGTCACTTCTTGGTCCCAGATTATAATAACATTCTCGCCGTGAAAGTGTATCTGCAGGATGCCGACTCTTAGGTTTCTTGCCACTGGAGATTTTAACCCCAGTTTGTCATATGGGTTTCGTTTGAGGGTATCCACGATATGTATGATCGTGCGGGAAACATGTTCTACTATTTGGTACGTTTTATCCCCACTATAATATGTCAAGGCACCAAATGGCCAAAATAACAATGGACATAGCGATTTATCGATTGATTCGAGCTCGGAGAACAATAGAAAACACATTTGGGATTTTGGTGTCCCGGTTTAGAATCTTCCATAGGACCATCAATGCAGAAATCGTTGATGATATTGTCAAGGAGCTACAAGACAACAGCTCTGCAGAGGAGATGAGGAACATGTAATGTTTCTAACTTAGCTGATTTTAAAGGTCAGGGATTATTTAAAACATTATGTTAATGGTATAGGAGCTGCAGTTGCACTATGGCTATGGAATAGTGTTTAATAAAATAAATCTATTGGTGTTAATGTTAATTAGTCTATTAGTGTTAATTAGTTTATTATGGGCCTGTAAGGCCATGGTGGGAAAGAAGTGGGGATTAAAACTAGAAATGGTTCACTGGCTCTACACTAAGGTCATAAATCCCACGGTAACATACTCTTCGTTAGTTTGGTGCCATAAGGGGTCTGGAAAACAGGCTACACTGCTAGGGGTGGCTGGAGCAACATCAGGAGATGACATGACTATTAACCTGGGTTCCTGGGAACCGTGTTATAGGCAGAAATTACTGCAATGGACATTTTTGTTCCGGGGAAATATGTAGTGAGGAGAGGCTGTGCAAACAGGCGGATGGATACATATTAAGACCGATAGTCGGGCAGCGCTAAAAGCTCTGGAAAGTGTCGAAGTTAAGAAAGAGAGAGAGAGAGAGACGCGCAGAGTGGTGAGAGGAAGTCTCGAATCGCTGGTGAAACTGGCAGAATACAATAGAGTGCCCTTTGGTGACGGGTGTCGGGACATGAGGGATTTCAAGGAAACCAAAGCGCCGAAAAGACCTGTGATAGGCCTACAGCCCACATGAGACCGCACTAAGTGCGGCACAATAAGCTTAAGCTTCAGTGCAACGGGGTTAAAACCGCACCCCTTAAGAATAAGAAGGAAGGTGTAATTTATGTCAAAAGATAGATATTTACAAATAAAAATTGACCTACCGAGGAATATTGTTAACACATAAGAATAAACATACAGGCCGTTTCAATCGAAACGAGCCACCCTCAATAACTTTTTAGGAAAAGAGATTTAAAAAAAATCTAAAAACAGGTCAATTTTTATCTCGAGGGGGACATGTTTTGATGCAATAGTAAGCAGGCTTGGTGCAACCCCATACCCCTGACAGGAGCAACCTTGATTTTTTAAATAGGGAATAGGGGTCGAGTAACATGTCGTTTGAAAGGTCTTTTAATTGTCTTTTCAGCCATATAAGTATTTTTTATTTACATAGTCTATAAGTTAATAATTAAAATAAAACAATTTTTTAACGGATTTGTTTTGTATTTAGACATGCTTGCAATTATTAACCATAAAAAGCTTGCAATCAACAATGTTAGACAATCTGAGTTTTTGTACAATTATTTCCGTATGTATTTATCTTATCGGTTTTTGGCTAGAGCTAGAAAACGCATTGGTCTTTGAACAGGATGGAGCACCACCTCATTATACTGCGCCAGTACGGCAGTTCCTGGACGATAACTTCCCCGACCACTGGATTGGTAGACAAGGCCCTGTAGAATGGCCATTTAGATCGTCCGATTTGACTCCCCTAGATTTTTATTTGTGGGGACACCTCAAGTTCAAAATTTATGCGACAGAACCAGCTTCTCTGGAAGATTTGTGACAAAATATTATCCTGGAAACACCGAAAACGTTGCGTAACCTAAAAAGTATTTCATAATCGTCTGTATGAGTGCATGGAAGTCGATGGAAATCATTTTAAACATTTCATATAAAATCAAATTTAGTGTTCAATGCTACAGTTGCTTTATCGCTCAGGAAATTAAACACGACTATTTTGTTTTCAGTTTATTTATTTACTTATTGTTAAGGATTGGTAAAAATGAGTATGGGTGACGACAAATTTGATTACAGCATTATTCAGATCAATAATAAATTGTCTAATAATGTTTATCCGCAAACGTCACAAAAGTGACAACTTATGTGCCTCTATTGACAAGGTAAAAGTGTCATTTTAAGTGATTAGGCTCATAAAGTAGCCAACAGGTGTTATTTTATGTGCTTAATTACATAAAATAAGTGACACTTGTACCTTGTCAATGAATTCTTTCAAATTCTTATTAAATTTATTGAAAGTGAACTAGCGAGGTAGTGGATGGGGACGCGTGTAAATGAAACGACTAGCTCCTCCTTGTTTTATTTTAGCTCCCCTGACCAAGGGGGCTCCTGACCAAGGGGGGCCGAACACGGGTGCTCATGACCAAGGGGGCTCCCGGCCAAGAGGGCTCCCGGCCAAGGGGGCTCCCGAACAAAGGGGCTCCCGACCAAGGGGGCTCCTGACCAAGGGGGGCCGAACACGGGTGCTCATGACCAAGGGGGCTCCCGGCCAAGAGGGCTCCCGGCCAAGGGGGCTCCCGGTCAAGGGGGCTCCCGACCAAGGGGGCTCCCGGTCAGGGGGCTCCCGCCAAGGGGGCTCCCGGCCCAGGGGGCTCCCGACCAAGAGGGCTCCCGACCAAGGGGGCTCCCGACCAAGGGGGCTCCTGACCAAGGGGGGCCGAACACGGGTGCTCATGACCAAGGGGGCTCCCGGCCAAGAGGGCTCCCGGCCAAGGGGGCTCCCGAACAAAGGGGCTCCCGACCAAGGGGGCTCCTGGCCAAGGGGGCTCCCGACCAAGGGGGCTCTCGACCAAGGGGGCTCCCGGCCAAGGGGGCTCCCGACCAAGAGGGCTCCCGGTCAGGGGGCTCCCGCCAAGGGGGCCCCCGGCCCAGGGGGCTCCCGACCAAGAGGGCTCCCGACCAAGGGGGCTCCCGACCAAGGGGGCCCCGGCCAAGGGGGCTCCAGGCCAAGGGGGATCACGGCCAAGGGGGCTCCCGACCAAGAGGAAACCTGAACAAGGGGGCTCCTGACCAAGGGGGCTTCTGAGTAAGGTTTGCGGATAAAATACACTTCACTTCACCTCACTTCACTCACTTCGTTCGTCGGTCAACAGTCCAGGCTCAGCACATAAAGCGTAACTTATGCTCTTAATAATATAATCTACTATTATTGCAAGCTTTTTATCGTTAATTGCAGGCATTCCTAAATACAAAACAAATCTGTAAAAAAAAACAGTTATAGACTATGTAAATAAATAGTATATTATTTATCTAGAACGAGAAGTGAAGTTTAAAGTACGAGCAAGTTGTTTACGGCCGAGGCGCCTAGCCGAGGCCGGAATTACTTGTGAGTACCTTTAAAAACACTTCTTCGTTCGAGGTAAATACAACGCTTTATTTCATACTGCAAGTTTAATGAACTAAGTCATAATTAAAAGAAATGTTGTGTTTATCTCGAACAAATTATTCGTAATAATTAAATATGCGGGAACTAACATTCCCATAGTAACAAACGTTTGTCAAAAATGACAACGAAAAAACTGGGTCACGGTGAATGGTTTTGGATATTTTATTCGATTATTCCGTTTAAAATGGAGAAAATTGAGGCGCCTCAAGACATTGTACATGAAGCAGATTACGTGAAGAACAATTTGATGCCACAAAATTCTCGGGAACAATGTAAGAAATGATTGACGTATAATTTTAAAGTACTAGGACTTTAAAATTTTTCTTTAAAGTACTAGGACGTTAATGTTTCACTTTTGGTATCAAAAATAATCCGAAAAATGTCACTTTAGATACAAGTATGAAATAAAAATACTTATATGGCTGAAAAGACAATTTATTTCATACTTGTATCTAAAGTGACATTTTTCGGATTATTTTTGATACCAAAAGTGGAACATTAAAGTCCTAGTACTTTAAAATTATACGTCAATCATTTCCTACATTGTTCCCGAGATTTTTGTGGCATCAAATTGTTCTTCACGTGATCTGCTTCATCTACAATGTCTTGAGGCACCTCAATTTTCTCCATTTTAAACGGAATAATCGAATAAATATCCAAAACCATTCACCGTGACCCAGTTTTTTCGTTGTCATTTTTGACAAACGTTTGTTACTATGGGAATGTTAGTTCCCGCATATTTAATTATTACGAATAATTTGTGCGAAATAAACACACAACATTTCTTTTTATTTTGACTTAGTTCATTAAACTTGCAGTATGAAATAAAACGTTGTATTTACCTCGAACGAAGAAGTGTTTTTAAAGGTACTCACAAGTAATTCCGGCCTCGGCTAGGCGCCTCGGCCGTAAACAACTTGCTCGTACTTTAAACTTCACTTCTCGTTCTAGATAAATAATATACTATAAAAGACCTTTCAAACGACATGTTACTCGACCCCTATTCCCTATTTAAAAAATCAAGGTTACTTACTTGCTTACTATTGCATCAAAACATGTCCCCCTCGAAATAAAAATTGACCTGTTTTTAGATTTTTTTTAAATATCTTTTCCTAAAAAGTTATTGAGGTTGGCTCGTTTCGATTGAAACGGTCTGTATAATGAATTTTATTCCATACTTTGTATACTAATACGTGAAGAGAAACTTTTGTACCCCTTTTTAGCCATATTGAGCGCATGGAGGAGTAAGATTTAGCATGGATAAAGTTTATATGAAAAAGGAAACTAGAAAGCTAAAATCTATTATAATGTAATATGTGTTACAAATACGTTAAATAATAAATAATATGTGGTCAAACAGTTGCATAGGACGGACACTGAAGGAGTTTCGAGCTGTGAATTTTGTGATTTCAGATGTTTCTTTTTCATAGGTATTGCAGGGATTTAGGGCAAAGAACACGTGTTAATGACGTATTTGTACACGCTCGCAGCAAACGTAATACAACAAAATTCAAAAATTATATGCAATGAGTATAGATGTGTACTATTTGGAAAAGATCCTCAATAACGTTCAAGCTTACAAATTTAATTAATTACGGTCGAATTTCGACCACTGGGCGACCACTAGTTTATATTAATGGTGAAAGTAGATAAAACGTTGTACGTTGTATCGTAATATCTTTACGATACTTGATGGATTACGAGTCGAAGACGAGTTGGACAATTTTTCTATCGCATATGGTAACATTTCACTTTACGATACACACATCGTACATATCTATTAACTACCAGACAAAACTTTTACGTATCTACAACAGTAGAGGTAATAGTATATTATGTTACTAGGAGTAGAAAGCGCACATTTTGTGCTGAGCACAGAAGGTTGCGGCCGAGGCTTTAGCCGAGGCCATGCAATCTGGGCGAAGCACAAGAAAAAGCTTTCTGCTCCGAGTGACATATACTTTTTTTTTTCAAGCATTTTTAACTAAAACATTTATAAAAAAATTAAGGCACGCGACTGAATGTGAAACTTGCCATGGTAGGAATCGAGTTTATTTCATTATTTTCTGATACAAATGTTACGGTAACTAAAACAAGGAGGCCTCCAAAGAAGAAATGGTGAAACAGCGGGTCTTTGAGAGGGGGGTTTGAGGGCCCCCCAAGCGACAGGCAGGCCGAGGGGGCGTCTTGAGACAGAGGCTAAGAGGCTCCCATGAGACAGGAGAGCTGAGGGGGGCTTTTAAGACAAGGGGCTGAGGGGGGCCTTGAGACAGGGTCGGAGGGGCCCTTGAGGCCGTGGGCGTAGGCCCCAAGGGGGGTCCTTGAGCCAGAGAGGCGTAGCTACCATCGATGTTCATAACTCAATCAGAATGCTTTGTAACTTGCACTGTTTGTAGTACAATAATTTTCTATGTTGGCAGCGATTATTTCTGTCATATTATTTTACTAGTAAAATAATTAGTCCAGGCAATAGGGGGTTTTTGATCGCAAAAGGTCGGACAGAAATGAAATTTGGTGGGATGGTAGACATAGGTCTCCTGATAGTACACTTGAGTTTGCGACCTCGGGGGCTTACCGCTCGAGGGGTGGGGGGGTGAAGACTCTGCACCGCGACGCTTTTCGAAAAATACCGCCGTTGTTGTAAGTGCTATCGAAAAAAAGTTCAAATAAAATATGTACAGAACAGAATTGTGCATGATTTTGGTTCTATTGATTTTTTGTTTGCACTTTTGTTACACTTTCCGTTCTACGGGGCGCCAAAGTTGGGGGTTGATTTGCAAATTCCAACAAAATTAAATTTTTTACAACGAAGATCGACGACGAATAATCCTGCAATATTTTTTTTCTGAAAGAGCAATGTTTTCCAAGTTTGTAGATGTCTCATTTGATAGATTGGGTTGTATATTACAAAAGATATTATTTTTTAAGTGTGCCTCTCCCCACAATAGGTTCAAAGTTGAAAAATTCTTAAGTTTATCGCTTATAACTCGAAAACTATGTGTCCCACGTAAATAATCATTAGAACAAAAATTAAAGCTGATCAAATTTAGTACAAAAATCACTCCCTAAGAAGGTACTAGATTGAATCGTTCTCGAGATATGTGCCGATGAAAATCTAGTCTAAGCAAATTAGACTTTTTAGAAGAAATAATTTATAAAGTTTAGAAATTTTGGTTATGAACTCCCAGCAGGCACCCAAATAAAAATCCGAAGAGTTCCCACTCCCCCGGGGGGAGCTTCATCCACTTCTGCCGAACGTGGCGTCATGAAACCTTTCTGCCTTTTTCTCGTAAACGGTAACTCTGATGAGAAAATGTTACAGGACTTATGTTCTCCATTAAATTCTGCATAAAATTGGTCTTATGAGATTTTTGCGCATCTCCCACCCACCGCTCATCAATGACGTTGGAAAATGAGTTTAGTTTTCAGTGTAAAGGCAACCCCCGTGTTTTGCGGCGATTATCTCGAAATAATAATAAATTGTTATTGGTCAAAAAACGGCGGTTGACTAATTTTTGCCTTTGCGCTGAAAACAATACTCATTTTCCAATGTCATTGATGAGCGGTGGGTGGGAGTCCTAAAACATTTTCTCATCGGAGTTACCATTTACGAGGAAAAGGCACAAAGGCTTCATGAGGTTACGTTCGGGAGCGGTTTTTTGGACAAAAGGTGATGAAGTTTCCCCAGGGGGAGTGGGAACTCTTCGGATTTTTGTTTGGGTGCTTGCTGGGAGTTCATAACCAAAATTTCTAAACTTTATAAATTATCTCTTCTAAAAAGTCTATAGTCCAGGCACTGGGTACAAAAAAGGGTGTTTTATTCGCAAAAGGTTTGACAGAAATGAAATTTGGTGATATGGTAAAGATCCACAAATTCGAAAAGCATTGCTCTTTCAGAAAAAAAATATTGCTGGATTATTTTAAGTCGATCTTCGTTGTAATCCGCGCTGAAAATTTGATTTTGTTGGAATTTGCAAATCAACCCCAAAATTTGGCGCCCCGTAAAACGGAAACTGTTGGTAGCAAACAAAAAATGAATAGAAACAAAATTATGCACAATTTTGTTCTCTACAAAATAGAAAAAACATAGAAATCCAAACAAAACAAAGTTCGGTTTTGATACACTTTGCTTTTTAGTGCCCTCATAGAAAAAAAATCTAAGGAGGTTAGATCTGGGGACCTCGCCTGCCATTTTATTGGATCTTTTCTTCCTAGCCATATTCTTGGAAACACTTTGTCCCAATACCGCACCGCACCGGGCGTAGTGTGGAGCACCACCCTGTTGCAACCAGGTATTATTATTTAGAAGTTCATTTATTATTTAGCCAGAGAAAAACAATTTAGACACAATTATTTTGTACCAATTCAAAACTTGTCAATATTGTATTGGTATCTCTTATGTTTTTTTCTTAAATTCCAATAACATTAGACATCTGTGTTAATTCTTTGAAATTTTACTAATTTGTATTTTGGCGCCGTTTTATTTCGCTTTTTCCTTATGTAACCTATTGAGTATAAGAAATATTGATGACGTCATAACTGTCAAAAAATAACTAATAAAAAAATAGTATACGTTCCTCGGATGCGCTATAATTAACCCTACCACATGTTTTTTAAGTTTTATTTCTAGTGCAAGTACAAACTGAATTACTGAATTTATTCCTTACTTAGTTTCCACACTGTATAATATTAATGATCTAATTGTCATAACCATTTTTTTTTGTTTTAATATAAATCTTTATTTAAAGTTATGCGACAGTTTAGATGCATTTGCAAACAATAATATAATTAAACAAGAAGAATGTTCTTAAATCCAAGTGGAGTAAATTTAAATTAAAATTTAAATATATCTAAGTGGAACTCCACAAACTTTAATAACTGTAAAATAATTACTAATGGTACATGTTTCGGCAGAACACTTCTGCCATCATCAGCCCTAATTTAACAAGAGATTAATGATACAATTGACAAATTACAAGAGGGGTTCTTACCTTAAAGAATATAAAAAATTATGACATTGACGTAATCTTGAATTAAATTTGACGTTTTCAAAGGGTTACATGATTTTTAAAAGATTTCGTAAAAACAACATTTTATAAAATATAAAAATTAAAAATGGATCAAAGAGAATCTGGTAAGTTTGTTTGAGTGAAAAATTAAAATAGTGAATTAATAATGGGATTATTGAAGTTATTCTGTTCATTTAAACAAGATCTGTTTTCCAGTTTCAAGGCTTTCCTTATTTCCAAAGTCTCAAGAAAATCTAATTTCCGGCCTTTATTGCATTTATGAATCAATTTGGAATTTGATGGTGAAAAACTATGTTTCGTTATTAATATATGATTGGCGAAAGAAGAAGGTGTTGATGGTGGAGGATCAAGATCTGTGTTGTTATAGATGTGCCTGCAATGTTCTTTAATACGGTCTGATATTTTGCGACCTGTCTGACCTATGTAGAATGACTCACAAGTAGAGCAGCTTAATTTGTATACACCTGATGATGATTTGTAATCTAATGGATCTTTATTTTTAATAAAAAATCTGGATAAGTTGTTATCTGTTTTAAATGAAATTTTAAAACCATTTTTCTTAAGTATTTTAGAACATTTCTCTGAGACGACGCCAAAATATGTTAATGAATTTGAAAAGAAAATTGTTTCTGAAGGATTTTTAACCAAGTAGTGTGTGTATTTGAATTTGTTACAGTATCTATAGTATAATTTATTTATAGTTTTTAAAGAATATCCATTATTTGAAGCGATTTGTTTAATGTTATTAAGTTCTGTTTGAAAAGATGAATCTGATAGTGGTATAGAAAATAATCGGTGGAAAAAGGAATGAAAAGCTGCAAATTTATGGGAAACAGGGTGACAAGAGTCAAAAGGTATTACGCATTCTGTGATACTAGGTTTTCTATAAATGTCAAATTTAAAAGTATTATTATTTCTAGTGATTAACAAGTCTAAAAAGGGGATTTGGGAATTGATTTCAATTTCATCGGTGAATTTAATGGATTGGTTTAAAGAATTTAAGTTGCTGAGTGCGTTATCAAGTTCAGAATCAGATCCTTTGAATAAAACAATTATGTCATCTACATATCTGTACCAAAAGAGAAAATGATCTTTAAAAGGTGAAGAAGTTAAAAACTGATCTTCTAAGTTATTCATGAATATTTCTGCTAAAGGAGGTGACAAATTAGAGCCCATTGCTAAGCCTGAGTCTTGTGAATAAAAAATATTATTAAATTGAAAGAAATTTTGATCTAGGACAGTCTCACAAAGTGAATGTAAATTTAGTGCATGTATGGTTGGCATATTAGAATTAAATAGTAGGTTTTTTAAAATTAATAAGCAAGATTTGGGTGGGATGCTGGGGAATAAATTAACTACGTCAAATGAAACAAGTCTAGTGTCTGATGGAATTTGGAAATTTCTAATTTTGGAGCAAAGATCTATTGAGTTTTTTATTGCAAATTTGTTATTAAAATCTAAATGTTGTCTAAGAATTGTATTAAGCCATTTTGAAAGTATTGATACAGGTGAATTGACAAAGGAAACTACTGGTCTAATGGGAAAAGGTTGAGTTTTAACACATATCTTGGAAGATTAAACGACAGGCGGAGAGAAACTGGATCAAAGAATGCATCAAAGAACATTATCGCCACCTCAACATCGTGAATAGAGACCTCAAATGGCTTTACTTTGAAATCAATTTCTCCCTGGACCACCTACAGTTCGACCATGTGGACAGACTTATTAGAGATAGATTACAAGACTTAGCACATAGGAAATACGAGAATCTAGTAAGAAAGTTAGATCACCTTTGCTTTGAACAATTAAACATGCCATTTAAAGATAAGAGGTCCATCTTAGACCATCATGTAGAATCTTTACCTATTCAAAGTAGTCAAGCTATAGATCATAAATTTCACAATAGAGTTTTAAATGACAGTAATACCTTATTTTCAGAGTCTGAAATTAATTTTCTTTCCAAAGGCCTTAAATACAATGTCCAACCATTAAATATCCAACACGTAAAAGAAACACTTGCAGTTGAAACAGAAATCATCACCAATCATTATAATACACCATTGATACCCGATACCATTCCATCACTAGTAACTACATTAACTACCTTATCTAAAGACCCCCACAATATCAAAAAGAACATTTCAGATTCAAACATGATTAAAAGCTTAAAAACAAAAATTAAAGAAAACAACATTTGTATTAGTAAAGCTGACAAGGGTAATTGTTTGGTAATACTTAACAAACAAGATTACTTAAACAAAGTAGAGAATTTCTTAAAATCTGGTGACTTTACAAAACTCAAAAACGATCCTACTTCAAAATTTGTTTCCAACCTTAAATCTACGCTCAAAGACCTTTCAGAAACTGTTAAATATTTTGACCCAAAAGCTTTCACACGAATACCCATGAATCCTTGCATACCTAGACTATACGGTCTACCTAAAATACATAAAACTCAACCTTTTCCCATTAGACCAGTAGTTTCCTTTGTCAATTCACCTGTATCAATACTTTCAAAATGGCTTAATACAATTCTTAGACAACATTTAGATTTTAATAACAAATTTGCAATAAAAAACTCAATAGATCTTTGCTCCAAAATTAGAAATTTCCAAATTCCATCATACACTAGACTTGTTTCATTTAACGTAGTTAATTTATTCCCCAGCATCCCACCCAAATCTTGCTTATTAATTTTAAAAAACCTACTATTTAATTCTAATATGCCAACCATACATGCACTAAATTTACATTCACTTTGTGAGACTGTCCTAGATCAAAATTTCTTTCAATTTAATAATATTTTTTATTCACAAGACTCAGGCTTAGCAATGGGCTCTAATTTGTCACCTCTTTTAGCAGAAATATTCATGATCAGTTTTTAACTTCTTCACCTTTTAAAGATCATTTTCTCTTTTGGTACAGATATGTAGATGACATAATTGTTTTATTCAAAGGATCTGATTCTGAACTTGATAACGCACTCAGCAACTTAAATTCTTTAAACCAATCCATTAAATTCACCGTTGAAATTGAAATCAATTCCCAAATCCCGTTTTTAGACTTGTTAATCACTAGAAATAATAATACTTTTAAATTTGACATTTATAGAAAACCTAGTATCACAGATTGCGTAATACCTTTTGACTCTTGTCACCCTGTTTCCCATAAATTTGCAGCTTTTCATTCCTTTTTCCACCGATTATTTTCTATACCACTATCAGATTCATCTTTTCAAACAGAACTTAATAACATTAAACAAATCGCTTCAAATAATGGATATTCTTTAAAAACTATAAATAAATTATACTATAGATACTGTAACAAATTCAAATACACACACTACTTGGTTAAAAATCCTTCAGAAACAATTTTCTTTTCAAATTCATTAACATATTTTGGCGTCGTCTCAGAGAAATGTTCTAAAATACTTAAGAAAAACGGTTTTAAAATTTCATTTAAAACAGATAACAACTTATCCAGATTTTTTATTAAAAATAAAGATCCATTAGATTACAAATCATCATCAGGTGTATACAAATTAAGCTGCTCTACTTGTGAGTCATTCTACATAGGTCAGACAGGTCGCAAAATATCAGACCGTATTAAAGAACATTGCAGGCACATCTATAACAACACAGATCTTGATCCTCCACCATCAACACCTTCTTCTTTCGCCAATCATATATTAATAACGAAACATAGTTTTTCACCATCAAATTCCAAATTGATTCATAAATGCAATAAAGGCCGGAAATTAGATTTTCTTGAGACTTTGGAAATAAGGAAAGCCTTGAAACTGGAAAACAGATCTTGTTTAAATGAACAGAATAACTTCAATAATCCCATTATTAATTCACTATTTTAATTTTTCACTCAAACAAACTTACCAGATTCTCTTTGATCCATTTTTAATTTTTATATTTTATAAAATGTTGTTTTTACGAAATCTTTTAAAAATCATGTAACCCTTTGAAAACGTCAAATTTAATTCAAGATTACGTCAATGTCATAATTTTTTATATTCTTTAAGGTAAGAACCCCTCTTGTAATTTATCAATTGTATCATTAATCTCTTGTTAAATTAGGGCTGATGATGGCAGAAGTGTTCTGCCGAAACATGTACCATTAGTAATTATTTTACAGTTATTAAAGTTTGTGGAGTTCGACTTAAATATATTTAAATTTTAATAATAAAATTATATTAAAATGGGTGGATGCGCCGGGAAAATTTCTTTGTTTACAATGTTACTATTGGATATTTAGTCACGAGTGATCAACAAAATTCGTGATCGTAGGAGCCTCTGAATCCAAAATTTTGAGTCAATTCTTGATCGATACGATTGTGTAAGTCATCGAGTTGTCAAATCTGATTTGAAAATAGTATCGGATGCGCTATAATTAACCCTACTCCATGCTTTTTGTTTCATTTTTAGCGCAAATACTAACGGATTTCCTGAATTTATTCCTTACTTAATTTCTACACTGTATAGTTATAAGGAAAAATAGGGAATATGGAACCATTTGTTCAATTGCACTAGCACTAGGCCGGTCTAAAAGGGTAGTTTTTATTTTTTTGAATTGGCAATCATACGATTAGAAACTAACTTAATATTTCTCGGCAGTTCTGTTTTTTGTCATAAACTAACGCTATCGTGTGTTGTTTACAAAACAATAAGTCTGAAGTTTCCAAAGTAATTTTTAGAATTTGTCGGCACCCTGACGTATACAATAACTGGCGATAGCTGTACTTCTTAATTATTATGACTGGCATTTGCTATATATATATTAATATTAGCTGCCTACCAATAGTTTTTCTTCGTTAAAAGCATTCATTTCCTGTTATATTTTTGTTTGTTTGTATCTAAGTCCAATTTAGCCACCCCGTGGTATTAATCTGACTATTCGGCAATTAGCTTTAACTTATTGATTTATAACCGTGTTTATGTTAGGTAATAGCACCGGCGCCATAAATAATAAATTTGTTGACCCTTTTCTCTTTTGGCAGTTTGGAAACTACGTGACAATAGAAACCTGTGTAATATATGATCAACAGATTTTTCATTTACACTTCAGAAAACGTACATCTTCTTACAAAGTTTTCGAATAAACAAAATAGTTAGATTTAATTAATTGAATTACCTACATAAACTATTAATATTCATTTAATTATTATTAATCCATTTTTGTATTATAATACAATAATTATTGTTATTTACTATGCAATATATACTTATACAATAATTGTTAAACAGTTTGCGCTTCAACTATTTATATTTTGTGATAAAGGCTGTTATTTTAACATCATCGAAATATCCACTGTTATATTAAACTTATTTTTGTTATATTCGAAGATTGATGGCACTATTCTCATATCGATTAAACTGCTATATCAAAAAACATTTTTACAAAGAACCTTGTACTTAACATAGTCAACACAAACATGTTTTCAAGGAAGTTGTAAGTTTAATATTTCAGCAATTTTCTTCCAGATCACTTAAGTGACAAGCACATCACAATCCATGAAAAAGATTACTTTTAACTATAACTAGGCATTGTATTGAAACATAAATAAAATTAAAAGTTGCAGCAACTTCTTAACAAAAATTGGCCTAATAAATGAAGAGTTTGCAATTTAATTGGCAAACAACAAAACGCAACACAAAAGGGAAGCTTTTTTATCATCAAATTAAGTGGATAATGATTGTAGGTCAATTTTTTGGTTTGCTGCCTGTTGGTGGAGTGAGTTCTGAGGACAATAGGAATCTATTTTTTTGCTGGTATCTGAAACGAGTTTTTTATGCAGAAGTTCTCATTTTGGGAGCGATATTTTTGGGCGTTACTTCTTTTTATCGGCTTATTTACAACGATTATAGTTTAAGGAATTTCAGTAAGTACGTATGTATAATGCATGTGTTTAAATACCGCCCATATCAGTGTTATAATTATGTACAGTTACTAGAATTATGTTTTTTCACTGTACTAGCTTCAGACAACAACATTATAATATATCCTGTTTGATGCTTGAGAAATTTATTTTCTGCACTTTATTCAATAATGGATTTTTCTCTCCTACTAGTAGATAATAAAAACAATTGACAATGTTGGCTCGGCTAGTCTAGACTGCCGTAGTTGATGTGTGGACTTGACATTTGCTGCATTTTTTATACATTATTATTGATCGCTGATAGTTCAACAATGTAGAACAAGAGAGTTGGAATTTCCTGTGAAATGTTGAATTTGCCGTCTGGACCACACTCGCAACATCTCAACAAAAAATAGAAGTGATAAAATTGTTTTGTATTGATTTAATTTCATATGCCACTTGCTTTTCATGGATATCTCAGTCAACTTCATTCCGACTTTTCGCATTTTCATGATTATCATTTAAAAAAAAGAGTGAAAATATAGTAGGGTAGAGCGGAGCTAGTTGAGCATAGGGGTAAGTTGGGCAATCGAAATATCTCGAAAACTACAGACCACACGCTAATTCATCAAATGACGGAAAGAAGCGGACGCGGGAGGGGAACACACCCCACGACGACCAGTAACGACCTGTCGATCAAGTAAAGTATCAGGACGCTTTGTTTTTTTTTGCGACGAAAAAGTAAAAAACTAGTTTCGGTTTATAATTCTTCTGTACACGTTAAAAAGCAACCGTTTTCGGTCATGTAGGTGTTAAACTTTCATATATCTATTATATTTATGATATCTAGAAAGAATTCGGTTCTTATTCAAACCGTTTTTTCATAAACTCACTTTTGTTTGAAATATTTGGTACGGGGCTAGTTGGGCAATGCTGGTCTTAAGTATGTTAACGATGATCAATTTTATATATCACATTAATATCTTTTTGTTGTATTTAATGTCTATTAATTGTCACATAACTGATGTTAACTAAGTATGATTTTAAGTAGAAATATTGAGACTATTCCAAAAATTAAGAGTAAGAAATGTTTTATTTAATATTTGAAGAAATAATAGTTTATGTTTCACTATTATATCACTAAGGGACTATAAATAAAAAGTTGATTATAGAAAGCTATTTATTACATGTCTAGCAAACATTCACGTCATCACATGACTTAATTTTCTAATTGCTCAACTTACCCCACCTATGGGGTAGGTTGAGCATGTCTGATCTTGTTCACTTAAAGGACCGTAGCTCTTAAACAAAATTTATGAGAGATAAATGACTTAGAACATGTTTAGAAAGGAATACATTACCTATCTCTGAGAGTACATATCAAGGAATTTGGACTTATCGTTTAGGAGCTATAGCCGATGAAGTGAAAAATTGCTCAACTAGCCCCGCTCTACCCTATATAAACCACGGTGGAGAAGCTTTTTCTTAGCCTCGCACTATTATTGCCCGCGATGCTTCACATCTTGGTGTATAATAAAATTACTGTTAATAATTATTATTTTACCAGAAGATATTTTCGAATTTTGATATATTTTTCTCTATTTGATTTGGGTTTTACACCCATCAACTCATGAGAGATTCCTTAGAATGCCTTATTATTTATTAAAGTATGACTATAGTTGATAGTTTTTGTATTTAGAAAAAATCGTAAATATCACTAAAAAATGTATATGTAAATACAGTGCAATTTGGAAAATTAAGCTGTGTTCTAAAGTGTTTTTAAAATATGTAGCCGCAAATAATAAATTCTTGAATTCAATAAAACAATTTCAATGAATTCAATGAAAAATAATTTTACCTGTACGTATTCAAATTACTATCAATAAATCATTGCTTCCGGAAAAAATACTTAATCATCGAAAATTACAAGTGAACATTAGGTACTCATAAAATATGCAGCATGTCAAATATGTTTCTGGGTCAATAAGAGTCCTAAATTATGACAATTAAAATTTCTTTGACAAACGCGATAATATCATTCAAGTATGTGACAATGTTTTGTAATGCAGTTGAATTTATATAAATATTGTCTTTATTGCAACTAACAATGTCAATACCCAAAACCAGTGTATATGACAGTCTACCCGTATTTCAAAACAACATTATGTGGATATCGATGGTCGCTCAGATAATTGGTTTATTTCCACTAACAGGCATTTGGTCTAAAGAAGTTAGAGATTTAAAATTCAAATGGTTTGCGAAAAGAGTTGGATATTCTCTAATTATAACTACAGGATCGATTTTTAATGCGCTAATGTCTTTATTCAGAATGTGTTATTCTGGGTACGATTTACATCGTTTAAGTAAGTAGTGTATTGAAATTCTTTAACATAAAAACTATGGAATCTGGAAAATAAAACTGGTATCATGAGAAAATGTAGTCCAAGTAAACTGTTGGTAATGTATAAATTAGAAAATCGATTTATCAAGAAGTAGTGATTCTATTACCCTTGCACCGTAATTCATAATATGCACTCAACCAAAAATAGATCAATATGGTGAGAAAGGAAGCTCTCGTGGTAATGTATTCAACCTTTTTCTGACCATGTTGCAAAAACATATTGTACATACTTATAATTATTATTTGAATTCATATTTTGAGTTTTTTTTTAATACACAATTCTAGAATAATTACAGTATAATATAGTATAGTACAGTATAGTGCTGAAAAACGAATATTTCAAACGAGTGCCACGAGTCACACGACTTTGAAATATCCTTTAGCACGTGTTGTACACTATGCTTTTCCTTCGACCACCACTCAAAAGAAGAAGAAAAAGTACATTGCTGCGGGGCGTTGAATGTAACTTTTTTTATTTTTGAAAATTTTTCGTTGAAATTTTGTGGGCGTGGTGATGAAATATAGATCTTTGCAGCTACATAGCGAATTTTTGAAATTTGTAAATAAAATATATTGCGGGAAAATGTACTTTGACCGGCAGAAATGTACCTCCCGCTAGAGAACCCTCTTAGAGTAATTACTTAGGCGGTTACACATCGAGCAGTTTCAAATTCACGCTGGCAGTATTGAACTTTTTTAGCATTAATTAATTAATTGTGGCACTAAATCGTGACCAGTAACATAAAAGACTAGCTGACCCGGCGAACTTTGTACCGCCTCAGAATCAATAAATGTTGTATTAACTAAATTAAATTTAGTTTTTTTTATCAAAGGATAATGCACACAACGCCATCTACAACGCCATGTTCATTTTTGTTTCTGTCATGTATTAGAGAAGAATATATGTATACGATATCCATACAAAATGTATGAGAACATTTTTTTCGTTAATTTTTCTGACGTTTTAATAGTTATACGCCCCAGAAAAAATCAATCAATCCATTCTCGAGATATCAACAAAAAATTTGTGTGTGGAGTCCACGCGCAACAGAAGTGAAACTTTGGGGTTTACTCCTTAAAAATCGATTTTCATTTCTAAAGCCCGGTACGACAAATTTTGGTGGCCGGCGTCATTTGTTATTGTCGTTTCCCTGTACCATGGAGGTTTTCTTGACCCCCCCCCTGTCGCCAGGGGGCGCCTTATACCAGGGGGGCTTTGTTATTGTCGTTGCCCTGTAGCAAGCTCCCCGCCCCCTGTAATTTTTACTTATTCTGCTATTTGGGGCGGAGGGAAATCTAACAAATCGGTCCAGCCGTTCTTGAGTTATAAACCCAAGGCCCCCCAAATGTCCATGTTTCAATAGTTATTCTGCTATTCAGGGCGGAGACAAATCCAACAAATCAAAGATCATAAAAGTCCCCTGGGCCCCCATGTCTATGTGAAAAATACTTTACGACCTATTCTCGTACCTACCAAATATACAAAAAAAATTCATAAAAAGCGGTCGAGCCGAAAAATTGGTCCAACCCAAGGGGGCCCCCATGTCCATGTGAAAAATACTTTACCACCTATTCTCATACTTACAAGATATACAAAAAAAAATCATAAAAATCGGTCGAACCGAAAAATAGTTTCAGCTCAAGGGGGTCCCTGGACCCAATGTCCATGTGAAAAATAGTTTACCACCTATTTTCATACCTACCAAATATACCAAAAAAAAAATCATAGAAATCAGTCGAGCCGAAAAATCTGTCCAGCCCAAGGGGGGCCCCTGGGCCCCCATGTAAATGTAAAAAATAGTTTACCACCTATTCTCATACCTACCAAATATACAAAAAAAATCATAAAAATCGGTCAAACCGAAAAATAGTTCCAACCCAAGGGGGCCCCCTGCGCCCCCATGTCCATGTAAAAAATAGTTTACCATCTATTCTCATACCTACCAAATATACAAAAAAATCATAAAAATCGGTCGAGCCGTTTCGGAGGAGTCCGACCACAAACACCGTGATCATAAAAGTCGAGATTTTTATATACCTTATTATTAGATTTTGGGCAGTTATTTCATTCTAAAGCAGCAAACTTACTCTGCAGCAGTAGATTAAATAAGTGTCCGATGCAATTATTCTTTGAGCGCTGAAATAATTGAATGAGCGGTAAATTACCGTATTCGTTTTGTGAAGTACCTTATGCAGAAAGTATATAAATTATAAATATATAAATATGAGCTCATATTTATTTTGACAGCTGTCAAACCTAACCTCAAAATTTTTCTCCCTCCGTGTCTCCTCGTGCTGCAAAAATGCGCCCTTGCCCCTGAAAAGTGCGTTGACAGCGCACTTGTATCAAAATATGCAAATTAATATGCTAATGTATCATTTAACAGACCTAGCATAGTTTTTACTGTACAGGCATTTATAGAATTACTATCCTAAGTTTTCTAACTAACCAATTCTGATTTAATAACTGCACACAAGGTACTGCACATTTAATAATTTTACTACCCAATTGTATTTTCACACATTCTAATACTTATATTATATTATATTTGTTATATTTGATTTTTGTTACTCCTCGTTTCCTTATTTTTTATTCCCCATACTTTACGGGCCGATCTTTTATGCAACATACAGTTTGTACTTTCATACTAACCGAAACTGTAATATTTTACCACCCCTTTAAATACACCCATATATAATTATAGGAATGTGAATCAAACATGTTGACGCTGACATAATACTTCTAACCTTGTAACCTTCTAGTCTATAGGTCTAGTATGTGAAAAAAACATTGTGGGTGTGTTTAGGATCACAAGGCTGAAGTTTCTTTTTTAGTTTAAATTAATCACTGACTACTCTTAATAATATAATATTATATAGCTTTCATATCTGATAATGAACGTTAAGGAACCTATAATACACAGAGCGTCAAAACTTTTGGAGCCCCCTTTTGGACTTTTTGTCTAAAGTGAAGAAGTAAAACAAATTTCATGAAATTAATTACTCTATTGTGATGCTTTTCATAATTTTTATTTGTGTAAACAATTATTTTATGACGGCAAGGAAGTGCGCCACCAGGTTACGGCACAATGACAGTTGGCAACACAAACCACTAATCTGTGGTTGGCGAGATTGGGATTTAGGCGCGCTGTCACTTGTCTTTTGAAGGGTGTGGTGCCATGTTCATAGAGTGCGAATAAAGATAATTATTATAGGACTGGGTCCTCTGTGATTTTATTTTATATTTGTTTGTTTAAGTTTAATAGTGGGGAAAAATAATGAAAAGAGAATGAGGACCAAAAATGTAGTTCAAAGAAAAACACAGCAAGTTTAATAGTCAGTATGACTTTTTCTGTTCTGGAGTAGTGATTTGACCAACCTTGACATGGAAAAAAATAAATTGTCAATTTTTTCTTCTTGATTATTATTATCTCATTCTTCTGCAATCGCTATAATCAGCTCCTGGAGGGTTGTGGGTGGCTTTCGTCTTTTTAATATTGCTTTATAAACCGTATACCACACTCGATTGCATTGTTATCCGGCGAACTTTCTGGCCTATCAAGTCTTTACACATTCTTCTTCCAATACATTTTGGACACTTCTATGCGATTTGATCGAATTGGTATAATTTTGGAGACCGATATTTCCTTGAGGTCCGACGATTACAAAATCATAGTTCATTCCTGACCACTTTTCTGGCACAAGCTAGTCGCCCATCCTGGTTGCCTCCATACCCTCACACGTCAGCTGTCATCCCTTAAACGAAATCTGGGTTCATCGGAAAAATTGCGATTCTTCACCGCCGTAGAGGTTAATTTATGTGCTCTCGTGCTAATGCCAAATGGGTGGCTGTATTGTACAAGTCCTTCAGCACGTGTTGTAAAAACTCAATTAATAATTGCAACGTTAAAGTGTTCGGTACAATTAATTCTAATTCTTCTACTCCGTAAGTGAGCCAATCCTACGGTATTCAACGGTGTGGAGCAGCTCCTCTGATACATTCGTAATTACAATGAAAAGTTTCTTTCTTTCATATTTATCACCATTATTACCAATTTCAGTTCACAATCAAAAAGTTGTTCTTTGACGTCAGCTGTCGTGACTTTAGCTTTCCTTATTTCACTGATTTGTCACTTTTTTCACGCTCCGCGTTGCTATGCGCAATTTGTAATTTTTGGTGACAAAGATTAGTATTATGTATTTATTAGTATATTTGGTATTTTACATAATAGTTGTAGGAAAGTAAAATTACATCTCTCGGTCCGTTATCAGGGAGAGATAAAAAATAAAAAGCCTTGAACAGGCACTTACACGTGCTCATCAGGAAACAGTAAATCTATGCTCAAACGGGAGCGTAAAAAATCAATGATCAATCGAAGGTGGCAACAGCCGACAAGACCCCCCTCAGCAACTTAAGCGCGAAATTCAAAAGCTGAAAGAAACATCTGTTGGAAAATATGTTGGCGAACTAACTGTAGATAAAGAAATAAACTAATCACTTCAGAAAGAAACCAAGAAAATTAAAAGATATCATTATGGAACCTGAATTTTTGCAGAACCTCGGCTTTTGCAGAACATCTAGTGAAAATAATCCAACCATGTGCTGGTCCAATGTATCCGGACAAAAATTACGAACCTATATAACGGGAATATTGACCAGTATCACAAGATGAAGTATTTGGGGAGATCCAAATCAACCTGAACTCGAAGAAAGTCCCAGGATGCGATCTAATAAATTACAAGACGCTTAAAAGCTAAAACGCATTAGACGGTCGCGGTCCCGTCGTAAAGCTAAAGTACTGTAACGAACGTGGACCCGAGATGACTCATCGCTATAGCGGCATCATCAATTACTAGAATGTGCTGGATTTATACTACAACGTACTCGAGGTAATATGACATCATCTTTTGGAATATTCGGTACAGATCGAGAACACGATGATGTCATCCATGGAACTCTCTGAGGGCGCCTAAAAGGATTTAGGTGCCGGTATATTTATTAGAGGACGTTCCAGCGGAAACCGGTCTAGTGAGTCAGCCTGATCATCGAAGATCAGTGAGTCGAGTCGGACAGTTGCTTTTATCTATCCGGAGTGCCGTGTTATGTGTAAATAAATAATACGAGACGTGCCAGTGAAGTAGTAAATAATGTAAAATATTGTAATATTAGAAGTATAATAATAATTTATACAGTGTTCAAATAAATAAATAAATGGAATACAGAAACGCTACAGTACGTTTAATCAGATTCACAATCTGGACAAGGATTGATATTATCTTACGGGATCAATATTGATGGATTGATGGATGTGATTTAACAATTTTTGGATATTTTAAAATTACAGCCTCAATCATGCGTTATACGGCAAGATTGAATAGCGTTTCTCATAACTGTCTATTGTAAACACATTTTGCTATTTGATCATATGAGCATTTTGTAGTAATCCTTGTAGTTTTCCTCGGAAATGGTCTCACTCACAATCAGTGTAATTTGTAAATTATAAACAATTTAATTTGAATTATACTTTTTACTTTATTTGTTATCAGTTAACAGTTCATCTAAGTTGTCAACAGAACAAATTAATCAACTCAAAAAGTGGTTTATTTATACTATTTTTTTCACTACTAGCACTGTTTAACTTTTCTACAAATGATAATCATGATGATGCGAAAAATCGGAACGAATTTTAGTTTATGTATTTTTTGAGATTGTCATTTCTCAGTTAGATACCGGATTTTCATGCAAATGCATTTTGTAATAGTTTAACAATTTGTGATTTTTTTTAATATCAATTATTGCAGTTAATTAACTACTAGTCAATAATGGAATGATTATTAACTACTAGGAAAGAAAAACAATTTCACACATCCTCTACAAACTATATAATCGTACATTTTACAGCTATTAGTAAAAAAACATTATTATGTTGGTTCTAAAGACCCGATTTCATGTTGATTTGCGACTGGTCGCAAGAGCCGGTTGCTATGGAAACGTCTTAACTAAACACTAGGCAGTAAGGCTCAATTTCATGTTTCATTTCACATTTCACATTTCATAAAAAACATTTCTTGTATTATAAGAATGAAAGGAGCTTAATGATTAAATACTGATCCAGATTCTTTATAATGTGTTTTAAACAAGTAAAAATGTACAGAAATGGTAGGGTCAAAATTTTTAGTTCCATAAAGTTTTTTCTGCAATCCTCGCGGTATCCAACATTAGCAATAATTCTAATGGCCCTTCTTTGCAATTTAAACAAACGTTGCAAGGAGGACGAATGACCCCAAGTAAGAATAGCGTACTCAAAATGACAATTTAACATTGCACAATAAATAGTGCGCAAATATTTCAAAGAGAGGTTATTCGGCAGCTGACATAATTTGGGTAATATTAATTTTCGCTATGTTAGGGGTTGAATCAGCAGCACTTACAGTTGTGTCATCCGCGTAAAGAGTTATGTCTATATTGCATAGATAAGATGGAAGATCATTTATATACATTAAGAAAAGGACTGGCCCGAGTATAGATCCCTGGGGCACCCCAAAATTGATGTCAGAAACATTTGATTTACGAGATTAATGCTTGTAGGATGAAAATTATAAAAATAAAGTTTACGTAACAAGATCTTACGCGACACGCAGTCGAAAGCTTTGGTGAGGTCTAAAAAAGCTGCTGAGTAAACTTTGTGATGTTCGAAAGATTGTATGATGTTCTCAATAAAACTCAGTTCACTCTGTTAACACGATGTTCACACGATGAAACCAAAATGTAGCTCAACTTTCATCGTGTATAGCCCGATACATGTCCTCTCAGCGTGTGCGACACATGCATATTAAATTTTTCGCTCTTTGCTCTACACAACGATAGTAAAATTATAAATTTGTGTGGTACGGTTGCAAAGATATAAGCAAGATATTTTAAAGAAATTTGACTAGTTTTCGTTAAGATTTAAGAAGAAAAATATTTCATTACATAGTTTATAATCCCATTTTTGGAGCAGTTTTATTTAAACAATGATCATCCTAATCTATTATAAACAAAATTTAATTTACATATTGTTACAAGCAATTTTTTAATTAGTCATGCTCAACATTGATAATAAATTATAGATTTTTGTTATCGCTGCGTACGTATGATAAACAATATGATAAGTAGCTAATCCTAAAAATATCAACTAGAGTACTTGAAAGAGATTTTCGGCACTTATTAAGTAAAACAGACCATATGCATTGTTAAACAAAATTAGCAATAGCATATTGGGTGCACGGTAGAAATGAGAGTTCACAGATAGTGGTCTAAGGAATTAGCAGATCTCATATGATTAATACAACATTTACAAGCTATTTCGATTCTTAACAACAAAAATATTTCATTGTTTTATTGCAGCCCGGTATTTCTGTAGTTGTCTTAATTCCCTCGGCGCACGTTACAATTTTGAAATCAGCAACTTAAAAATTGGTGGAGTGCAAGTACTTTTTAACCGTTATTTATGCTTAATTAATTCATTAATAATAACACTCAGGCTGCAAGTTAATATGTAGAATAATGCTTGAAATTGGACGATGCTGAAAAGTTGTATTTTTTTCAAAAATTCAGAGAATTCAGGATGTATGTAATATTACGAAATAATCGATTTGTTTTAGGTACCTTCATCTTCAATGCAAATAGTGCTGTTGGGGGAGTAGTATTTTTCAATTTAGCTAAAAAGTGGCCAAAACTCATAAGGAACTGGGGCCATATAGAATCCAGTTTAGATAACCGGAACGCTACTCAGCATGTAAAAAGGAATTACAACATGATAATTATAATAGTCATGACAGCAGCATTAGGTTTAGTATTTTGTATAATTATTTAAGAACTGACATGCATACATGTGAGAAAAGTTCCATAGCCTAAACTTATTTTATTTTTTCTAATTTTGAGTAAAATGGCATTTTTCATAACTGACATTAACTAGTTATGAAAAATTTTACTTTATAAAACAGGTCTCTATAAAAGATAATTAATAAATATATTATTCATTTTTTAATTTTTCCTCAAAGTTAGAAAAAATCTTATATGTAACACGTTATGGAATGCTCTTTTTGTGTAATATTTATCCTGTCAATTCCATTGGTTACACAAAACATTGAATTTCACAATACTGGTTACATAAATAGCTATTGTAAAATTTTTAATTGTATTTTCTCTTTTTAGTTAACTTTTTTTTTAATTTCAGTGGAACATCTTCTTTCCTTATTTCATGTTGCGACTTTAATTCCTAGCGATAATCCAGATAAAGTTGGAACTTATTTGTCTGCAAGTTACCCTCATCTTTTTGAGTTCTTCGAATTTTCCACACCCTTGGCCATTTTCGCCGTGGTAATAATACAATCCATCTTTCAAAATTATACTGTCTTTGAAATTTAGGTTATGAATATTTTAAATGTCTTTTCATGGAACTTTTTGGACGCATTTCTGATGGTAATAAGTAGTGGTCTTGCTAACCATTTTGAACAAGTGACAGCTCGAATAGTAACGGCATGCAACACTAAAGTGAGTATGTGTTTTAAAATTTTTAATTCGGTTTAAAACGAGATCTAAGGTTTCTATAATATATCACTGGATGAAAATTAGGGAAGACTACAACAAGATTTGTATTCTATGCAAAAAAGTTAATAAAGAAATATCAACCCTTATAATAGTATCGTTTGCAACGAATATGTTTTTTATAACTGCGCAGCTCCACGGAAGTTTGAGGTACTATAGACAAGTTTTAAACAGCCAATCACTTACAGTTTTGTATTTTAGTCAGAAATCTACAACCCTCGGAAGTATCTATTTTTTATTTTCTTTCGGACTTTTAGTGTTGAGAACTATAGCCGTCATTCTCTTTGGATCTAGAGTAAATGATGAAAGCAAAAAATCCTTGAGTTATCTACTATCTCTCAAATCATATAATTTGGAAGTAAAATTAAATATAAAATCCAAAACAAATTAAAAACCTCGCTATTTTGTCTAGATTGAAAGACTAACCTACCAGATCTACTGTCAGCCTGTTGCCTTGACTGGTAATGAATTTTTCACCATTACAAAGGGCCTTCTACTTGGAGTACGTTAAGTAGATTTATAAACTAAATAAAAACCTATTTCTGTTAGAAAATAACATATTTCTTTCAGATGACCGGAAGCATTGTCACGTACGAGTTATTTCTAATTCAATCTAGTGGAGCATCCGTGGACTAAAATAAATTATTATAAAATCAATTATGTTTCATTCTTTATCCTTTCATTTAACTACGAACTGTGCAAATAATAAACATTATTATTAATGATGTAAATGATAAGCCTGCCGGTTTTTTGAAAACAGATCAATGTAAATGGGAGCCAACAGGTGTGCGGGTTGTTTTGAACAAACCGTATCACACGAGGTAAACAACAAAGTAATTAGGTATTATTGTCAATGGTAAAATTCATCATGCTAATTGATGTTAGTAGATACATTTAGCATCGTAATTACATGAGTAATTATTTTGTTGACGAGATAGAAATACAAGGATTGATGTGATCTGATTTATGCGTTTTTTATATTAACCAAAAGTAATGGAAACTTTTGTCGCGAATAAATAATGTGGATCAATGTCCTCATTAATCAAAGACAAAGACGCACAAAGACGTCAATAATTCATCTTCCAGAAACCATTTGCGGCCCACCACTTTTCATCTTACGCCACCTTTCGTCAATATTTGCACAACTTTCAATATTGATGAACACCGATATTACAGAACCAAATTATTTAGATTCTGACCGATATAGTGATAACATTTGTCAATAAATGAAGAAAGATTCGCTAAAACGCGTCATTTCTGGTAGTAGTGTGCTTTGTTTAACTATGTGAAAAAGTGCAAATATGAGAGTCATTCGTAAAATGAAGTCGGATATGGCTCTTACCATCGAGCCAGACTCTGCTTTAGTGTATCCTCAACATAGTTTCCATGAAACTTTTTCGTTCGTCATAATTTTTGGACAGTTCTTTGGAATCATGCCATTACACGGAATGAGTGTAAAGAACGCACAACAAAATAAATTTCAGTGGAAATCCTTTCGATTTCTTTATGCGATCTATAACATTGTAGGAGCTTTTGTTATGGGTTCATTCTGTATTGTAAAGTTTGCGGTCCATGGACTTATGCTGGACCAGACAGGTATGAATTATGTTTTTACAACAATAATGAATCTGACTCTATCTATATATAGGTACTATGTCTTTCTACGTCCTCAATTTCTTTGGGGCTTTACATTTCATAGTGATAGCCCGTAATTGGTCTACAATATTGAAGGAATGGTCTTTCATTGAAATGTCAATGAGAGGATACAGCTTCGTCGTTAACATGAAAAGACGATTTGTGTTAATGACCACTGTCATAATGACACTTGCTCTAGGTAACTAACCATTTGCTTTTTTTTATCAATTGCATCAAAAGTCTTACCCCAACAGCAGAACATCTTCTATTCATCATGAATTCGTTCACTATGGGACAATTTTGTGGAAATGGCACCTTCAATTCTCTAGATAAAATTTACTTTGAGATAGCTTTTCCCATGGTATTCACTCTTACTGATTACTCCATATGGAAGGCAGTTTTCGTTGAGGTAATTGTAAAATATTGTATTTAAACACTTTTAAAACCCGTTTATTTCAGTTAGCCAACATAATTTCTACCGTGACATGGAACTACACCGACCTCTTCATAATTTTAATCAGTAGCAGTCTTGCCGGTCGATTCGCTCAAATCAATGACCGACTGAAAACCAACAAAGTAATGCAGGAAAAATTTTGGAAAGAAATTCGGGAAGACTACAGCAAAGTTGTGCATTTAACCCGAATCATAGATCGACATTTATCTTCGTTGGTTACGATTTCTTTCGTTAATAATGCTTTCTTCATTTGTGTGCAATTGTATAACAGTTTGAAGTAAGATGTCCAAATTTTTGAATTATTTTTGATTCGTTATTTATAGGCCTCGTGTCACTCCAGTGGAAACGGTGTATTATTTTTATTCTTTTGGATTTTTAGTGGCTCGAACGATAGCTGTAAACTTGTATGGAGCGTGGATCAATGATGAAAGTAGAAAACCTCTAGAAGTTCTTCATTCAGTGCCTTCGGAGTATTATTGCGAAGAGGTAATTAAATTAAATTGTTTTATTTTTTATATTTACGTAGTAATTATTCTAGATTAGTAGAATGATACATCAAATCAACGCATCGCCGGTAGGAATCACAGGTTCCAGATTCTTTATGATCACTAGAAGTTTTCTTTTGAAGGTAACAAAACGGAGTAACTTTATATGTATATTCTTTAAATACATGTTTGCAGATGGCCTCCACGATCGTAACGTTCGAACTTATGTTTCTTCAGTTTGGTCCATATATGAAGCCCACATCACCTGATTCAATCAACTCATCAAATGGCACAGCATGTTCTATTTAAATTTACGTGAACGTATTAATTTATAAAGATTGTTTTGTACTTTTCTAAAAACGTATTTTTTATTTGTTTAATAAATGAACATAAAACATGTTTTCACTATTTCAATTGAAGTCAAGTCACCTTGACAAATAACCTTCTAACAAAGAAATCTAACTTTCAGAATCTGGAATTCAGTAATGTTAAATAATATGATTCAGAAATAGTAAATCTCATTACAGGATCTTCATCAATCACGTTTGCTGTACATTTTTGTATGTTTATTAATAAAATACAAAATCGTAATTCACAAGAATAGTAACAACAATAGTAGATATATATGAACATGACATGAACAAATCATGTATAATTAACGATATCTCAGAAAAGTACAAAAGTAATGCATTCGGTAAGTCATAAACCATTATTTTGAAAAAAAATCCAATAACAGGTTAATTTTTATATTAGACAATTTCATGTTTTTTGCTTTTGCATTTTTGTATACAGGGTGATTCACGCCAAAGTGATAACAGCATGGACGACTTTTTTTACGTAATAAATAGAAAAGGAATATGTCTTGTGTTGATTGATAATATACATATTATGTACTCGTATCTATCGTGGTCGTGGACGATATCTCTGTTTACGTCCGTTTAATTTAACTGATTTTCTTATAAATTGGAAATTTAAGGTTACTGAGTAACTAATAATGCTGAAAATGATGAAAATATAGGGTGCCCGAAAATATATATGTATTATATATGTATTATAATAAATTTTATGATAAGGATACAATGCCATTTCGGTCACGTGTGAGATACGATGTTTTATACCCGAGGTGTAATTTCTTGTAAAACATTAAAAATAAAAAATAAATTGTCAAAATGACATTTCATTTTATCATTTTATTCAGTTGTGAGAGACATGCCCCATTATACCTTTTACCTCATTTAGATGATAATTCCGGGACGCCCGGTTGATCTGAATCATCAAAATTGATGATTATTGAAAGAATTTATAATTAAAGAGAAGCAATAAATAAAAACATAGTTTTCCATAAAATTTCCATGTAAAAATTTGGGCTTACGTATAAAAAATATAAATTATGTAAAATACGTAAAAAACCTAAAAAATGGGTTTCTGTTTACAAACTAATTTAAATTTCTGCTATTTTGTACGTACACTCAAGTGTGGACCTGCAATAAGACCATAAATGCATAAAATTTACCGAAAGACTACAGGAGTGTGCAGGGTCATAAAATCTTTTAAGGGTACCTGCTCTATTTCCGGCCTTCTATTTATTTCGCATGGTAATTCATGTTTTGTGTTTTCCAATGTTTAAATTGTAACAGAAATTTGTTTTCTTCCAAAAAATTATTTTATCGACTACCATAGCGAAAACACAATTTTGACGTAGTGATTTGAGTAGAGAAAGTGTCTCTTTGTCTGTCAAGGCAGGTAAAGTATTTTACCTGACTCCAACTGGGCCTACTTACTACAAATATTTTAAAGTGTAAAAACTAATTAATCGATTCCATTTAATTACCATTATCTACTCGCGTAATTCACATCGTTGATCACATCAAACAAATGTCAAAAAATATCAACATGGTATCGGCAGTCTCAGGTTGTGATTATTTCTAAACTTTAGACGGATAAATTAAGATAAATGGAACGCCTACATTGTCCAAAATGTTATAAATGTCATAAAACGTGTTTTCATTTAAGATTGACCAAAGAAAATGAGTTATCTTGAAGAGGATAATATTGAATGCACTCCGCCCGAGATTAGGGAAAAGTGCCATCGCTAGTTTGGATATGTTACCGAAAAAGTCCAGAGAAAAGTATGAAAGGCAGCATCAATTATTTCTAGAATGGTGTACCAAAAATCAAATAATAAAATATAGTGAAAATGTTCTCATGGTATATTTTGCCGAGATGCAAAAAATTGCAAAAACAATTCTTGGCGGTTTACAAAATTCTGAATTGAAGAAAAATCCAAATACTTGTTTAATTGGCGAGGATATGGAAAAGAACAATAGTCCTATTAACAACATAGTAAAAAACACTTCCAAATATTTTTCAATACCTGCTCCTTCAACGTCTGGTCTCAATTTTAACAATCCATCTGGTTGTACATTCACATTTAATATATATAATAAATCATAATGTTCTAATATTGAAATATGTAATTATGTACTTTCTAAAGTAGTCGATAAAATATTGTATGCAACATGGCAGTAAAGTGTCTTTATCGAACTCAAGAGTCACTTTACTGCCTTGTTACATAAATAGCTATTTATTTATTATTCTTTCTAGAAATAATGTAATGTACCTATTTTACTGCCAGTGCCCGTATTAGAGAGGTTTTAATATTTCTTATGTAAAAAAAGTGTCCGCAATAAGAGGTTTCACTGGTAATTACACAATATTGAACTTCAAAAAATGGTCAAATAAAATGCATTACCGAAATTTCAAAAGCTTTCTGCAAGCATTCATCAAATAGACTGGTTTTCTGGCCTTCAGCCTGCTGTTCAGATTTCCAAGTTTTTTTTTTATAGATGACTCAATTTTATTTTTTCCCATTGTTTTTTGAATTTATGATCCACGTATACCACTAAATAAAGTTTATTTTATCTAAAAAATTAGATAGTAGCTATAACTATTTGTCTACTACTAGTTATCTAATGTGCATTTTAGTATGACACGCCGTTTTATTATTTAATAGACAAATATTTTCTCCAAAAAAATATATATATATATTTCTTTTCAATTTAAAACTAAATGTTTTGGATGATTTTTTTTATGTACCTACATAATAAAAACGCAATACTTTTATGTTGTTAGATAAAATTAAATTATTATACATAGGAAGAGATACAAAAATGGAAGGATGAATTATAATTATGCCGTAACATAATTATAATTAAACAAGAAGAATGTTCTTAAATCCAAGTGGAGTAAATTTAAATTAAAAAATTTAAATATATCTAAGTCGAACTCCACAAACTTTAATCAGCGTAAAATTATAAATGGTACATGTTTCGGCAGAACACTTCTGCCATCATCAGCCCTAATTTAACAAGAGATTAATGATACAATTGATGAATTACAAGAGGGGTTCTTACCTTAAAGAATATAAAAAATTATGACATTGACGTAATTTTGAATTAAATTTGACGTTTTCAAAGGGTTACATGATTTTTAAAAGATTTCGTAAAAACAACATTTTATAAAATGTAAAAATTAAAAATGAATCAAAGAGAATCTGGTAAGTTTGTTTGAGTGAAAAATTAAAATAGTGAATTAATAATGGGATTATTGAAGTTATTCTGTTCATTTAAACAAGATCTGTTTTCCAGTTTCAAGGCTTTCCTTATTTCCAAAGTCTCAAGAAAATCTAATTTCCGGCTTTTATTGCATTTATGAATCAATTTGGAATTTGATGGTGAAAAACTATGTTTCGTTATTAAGTATTTTAGAACATTTCTCTGAGACGACGCCAAAATATGTTAATGAATTTGAAAAGGAAATTGTTTCTGAAGGATTTTTAACCAAGTAGTGTGTGTATTTGAATTTGTTATAGTATCTATAGTATAATTTATTTATAGTTTTTAAAGAATATCCATTATTTGAAGCGATTTGTTTAAAGTTATTAAGTTCTGTTTGAAAAGATGAATCTGATAGTGGTATAGAAAATAATCGGTGGAAAAAGGAATGAAAAGCTGCAAATTTATGGGAAACAGGGTGACAAGAGTCAAAAGGTATTACGCAATCTGTGATACTAGGTTTTCTATAAATGTCAAATTTAAAAGTATTATTATTTCTAGTGATTAACAAGTCTAAAAAGGCGATTTAGGAATTGATTTCAATTTCAACGGTGAATTTAATGAATTGGTTTAAAGAATTTAAGTTGCTGAGTGCGTTATCAAGTTCAGAATCAGATCCTTTGAATAAAACAATTATGTCATCTACATATCTGTACCAAAAGAGAAAATGATCTTTAAAAGGTGAAGAAGTTAAAAACTGATCTTCTAAGTTATTCATGAATATTTCTATGAATATGGCAGAAGTGTTCTGCCGAAACATGTACCATTTATAATTTTACGCTGATTAAAGTTTGTGGAGTTCGACTTAGATATATTTAAATTTTTTAATTTAAATTTACTCCACTTGGATTTAAGAACATTCTTCTTGTTTATAAATATGGCTAGTCGGCCTAATAATGTTCGTAATTATGAGAAATTAATGATCAAGAGAAGATTCACCCTTTTAAAAATCTGGTTCCTTCAAAATTGCCTCAAGCTTCAGATCACCCCAAAATTTATCTCTATAAGGACTGGAATCAAAAACCACATATCTTGGAAGATTAAACGACAGGCGGAGAGAAACTGGATCAAAGAATGCATCAAAGAACATTATCGCCACCTCAACATCGTGAATAGAGACCTCAAATGGCTTTACTTTGAAATCAATTTCTCCCTGGACCACCTACAGTGCGACCATGTGGACAGACTTATTAGAGATAGATTACAAGACTTAGCACATAGGAAATACGAGAATCTAGTAAGAAAGTTAGATCACCTTTGCTTTGAACAATTAAACATGCCATTTAAAGATAAGAGGTCCATCTTAGACCATCATGTAGAATCTTTACCTATTCAAAGTAGTCAAGCTATAGATCATAAATTTCACAATAGAGTTTTAAATGACAGTAATACCTTATTTTCAGAGTCTGAAATTAATTTTCTTTCCAAAGGCCTTAAATACAATGTCCAACCATTAAATATCCAACACGTAAAAGAAACACTTGCAGTTGAAACAGAAATCATCACCAATCATTATAATACACCATTGATACCCGATACCATTCCATCACTAGTAACTACATTAACTACCTTATCTAAAGACCCCCATAATATCACAAAGAACATTTCAGATTCAAACATGATTAAAAGCTTAAAAACAAAAATTAAAGAAAACAACATTTGTATTAGTAAAGCTGACAAGGGTAATTGTTTGGTAATACTTAACAAACAAGAGTACTTAAACAAAGTAGAGAATTTCTTAAAATCTGGTGACTTTACAAAACTCAAAAAAGATCCTACTTCAAAATTTGTTTCCAACCTTAAATCTACGTCCAAAGACCTTTCAGAAACTGTTAAATATTTTGACCCAAAAGCTTATACCCATGAATCCTTGCATACCTAGACTATACGGTCTAACTAAAATACATAAAACTCAACCTTTTCCCATTAGACCAGTAGTTTCCTTTGTCAATTCACCTGTATCAATACTTTCAAAATGGCTTAATACAATTCTTAGACAACATTTAGATTTTAATAACAAATTTGCAATAAAAAACTCAATAGATCTTTGCTCCAAAATTAGAAATTTCCAAATTCCATCAGACACTAGACTTGTTTCATTTGACGTAGTTAATTAAGCATCCCACCCAAATCTTGCTTATTAATTTAAAAAAACCTACTATTTAATTCTAATATGCCAACCATACATGCACTAAATTTACATTCACTTTGTGAGACTGTCCTAGATCAAAATTTCTTTCAATTTAATAATAATTTTTATTCACAAGACTCAGGCTTAGCAATGGGCTCTAATTTGTCACCTCTTTTAGCAGAAATATTCATGAATAACTTAGAAGATCAGTTTTTAACTTCTTCACCTTTTAAAGATCATTTTCTCTTTTGGTACAGATATGTAGATGACATAATTGTTTTATTCAAAGGATCTGATTCTGAACTTGATAACGCACTCAGCAACTTAAATTCTTTAAACCAATCCATTAAATTCACCGTTGAAATTGAAATCAATTCCCAAATCCCCTTTTTAGACTTGTTAATCACTAGAAATAATAATACTTTTAAATTTGACATTTATAGAAAACCTAGTATCACAGATTGCGTAATACCTTTTGACTCTTGTCACCCTGTTTCCCATAAATTTGCAGCTTTTCATTCCTTTTTCCACCGATTATTTTCTATACCACTATCAGATTCATCTTTTCAAACAGAACTTAATAACATTAAACAAATCGCTTCAAATAATGGATATTCTTTAAAAACTATAAATAAATTATACTATAGATACTATAACAAATTCAAATACACACACTACTTGGTTAAAAATCCTTCAGAAACAATTTCCTTTTCAAATTCATTAACATATTTTGGCGTCGTCTCAGAGAAATGTTCTAAAATACTTAAGAAAAACGGTTTTAAAGTTTCATTTAAAACAGATAACAACTTATCCAGATTTTTTATTAAATCCATTAGATTACAAATCATCATCAGGTGTATACAAATTAAGCTGCTCTACTTGTGAGTCATTCTACATAGGTCAGACAGGTCGCAAAATATCAGACCGTATTAAAGAACATTTCAGGCACATCTATAACAACACAGATCTTGATCCTCCACCATCAACACCTTCTTCTTTCGCCAATCATATATTAATAACGAAACATAGTTTTTCACCATCAAATTCCAAATTGATTCATAAATACAATAAAGGCCGGAAATTAGATTTTCTTGAGACTTTGGAAATAAGGAAAGCCTTGAAACTGGAAAACAGATCTTGTTTAAATGAACAGAATAACTTCAATAATCCCATTATTAATTCACTATTTTAATTTTTCACTCAAACAAACTTACCAGATTCTCTTTGATTCATTTTTAATTTTTACATTTTATAAAATGTTGTTTTTACGAAATCTTTTAAAAATCATGTAACCCTTTGAAAACGTCAAATTTAATTCAAAATTACGTCAATGTCATAATTTTTTATATTCTTTAAGGTAAGAACCCCTCTTGTAATTCATCAATTGTATCATTAATCTCTTGTTAAATTAGGGCTGATGATGGCAGAAGTGTTCTGCCGAAACATGTACCATTTATAATTTTACGCTGATTAAAGTTTGTGGAGTTCGACTTAGATATATTTAAATTTTTTAATATAATTATAATTAATTAATATTTTTCATACATAACTTTTTAATTTCTATTGTGTACATAATTTAATTCAAACATTTCTATTGTGTACATAATTTTAATTCAAACATTTCTATTATGTACATAATTTTAATTCAAACATTGCTATTATGTAGATCATTTTAATTCAAACATTTTTATTCTGTACATAATTTTAATTCTAACATTTCGCATGGGAACGAATGCAGGGTTTACGCATGACTTCGCTACATGTAGATGATTTTAATGCTGAATTTTCATTATGTATATAATTTCAATTCTGAATTTCTATTATGTACATAATTTTAATTCTGAATTTCTATTACATACATAATTTTAATCGAAACATTTTTATTATGTACATAAACTTCATTCTGGATTTCTATTATGTTCATAATTCAATTCAATTAGAATTCGGAATTTTATTGAATAAAAAATTAGCTAAAATTCTTGTTGAAAATAAAAACAAATATCTTTCAATTTTATTTATATTAGGTACAGCATAATAAAAATTATATTCCTACATAATTATAATACTGATATTTTTCTTTATGATGGGACAATAATAATTGAGTTTTAAAATTTAGCCAAACTCATAATTTTAATTCACTTTTATTTAATTATGTTTGTGCATAATAATTAGTTTGAATAAAATTTATGTATTAACATAAAAGTAATTAATTCTATTTCAATTATGTTCCACATATAAATAAATCATTTAAAATTCGTTTCTTCAATATGTACATATTACGATAATTTTTTTTTTCGGTGATTAAATACTAAAACGGCGTGCCATACTTGTGCAAGTATTGAGAATAATTTATTGTGAGGATAGCTGTTTTTGCTGAAACTTTGCCGGCATTCATTCGGGAAATATCGTGTCGTGGCGAAGGTTGTCGATTCACGAGTGGAGGAGAAGTAAGCTGGTGTGCGAAGAAGGGATGCACGATGTCGTACAAAACGTTAAAAAATATGTTTGCAGGGTATTACTGGATTTAATGTAGCAGTTACATTGTTCATCTTAAGGTGATGAAATTTTACAGGAATTTTGTGGAAGAGTTGTTCTACGATTTGGTCAGACTCTTTTTTTTATAAGTCTACCTATAATCGAGTTTCATGCACTTGAAAATGTGTGTTATTCATACATTTACAATTTGTTTTTAAACATAGAAAATGAAAGTTTTTTTACAATCTAGTCTGACCGATTTGTAGAAGTGGACCTGTAGTTTCAAATAAAAAAAATATATATTTAAAAAATGTTGAAAAATAACGTCTGTGCAGCAAATCCAGAAAGCCTCAAAATCGACATTATTTTCAACGTACTTAGTCCTCTTAACAAATATATGTTTCCATATTTGTTGGACTTGCTGCGACCATTTACCAAACCAAAATTAAAGGTAAATTGTTTAAGAAACTATAATTGTGGGGTATGAACTTAAATGTATTTTTTCAGATTCAAAGGTTAGACTATAATGAGTGGGTTTATTAAAATAAAATAAAAAATTATTAAACTTTTATTATTAAGTAAACATAATCCACCCTAAATACTTATATTATGATTACTATATTCTATTTAAAGTATCTACTTTTATTATTTATTAGAGATGAACTGAAAACAAACAATTAAGTAGGGAGTTCGAGAAGATGTTCGGTTCTCAACTTTTTCAACAATTCAGTTTTCTCTTGAGCTGCTGCACTCCTCTCTTTGGCTGCAGCCCCTTGCACTAATGCCATCTCCTTTGCTGTGGCAATCCTCTCCTTCGCTGCAGCCACTTTTCTTTCGCCAAGTACTTCCTTCATCATAACGCCATAAACCGCCTCTTCGAATTTTCTTCCCTTAAATGTTCAGGAGCCCAGCTGCAAAATTCCGTAATTTATAGAAATCCAAAGTGTCAAATTCTTACTTATCGTTTGATATAGTTTTAGTGATGCTAATCTCTCTTAAAGCTGACGTTGAAGGATAAATAATGAATCACATGAATGATTGATTTATTCCCTTACCTGCATTGGCGGCATTCTTTTATAATTATCGGGAGTTTATAATCCTTCTAATCGGTGAAAGAAACATTTAACCCGATCTAATCCACATTTGACAAATACGTCCACGCAAACAGTTGATATAATTGCGGCGTTGCCAAACGTAACCGCTCGCACGACACAAAGGCCAAAGCGAAGTGTAGATTAGAATACGAAACTCAAAGCGTATGCGCTTTGAAAGCCTTCGAGTTGAGTCGTATACGCTTTGAAACGAAGGGAGATTGAAATAGCACTCCTGGCCAGTTACCGGTGCTTCACGCTCCATATTATGGACCTAGCGTGGCAAGCTTGGATAGAAACGTCCTTTTAGATTTGCTATCTTTTAAGGATCGACACTTCACGCGCCAAGAGTATGCTAGATCGTGGAGTGTCACTCCTCACGCCGTGTAATGCCGTCTTAAGATGTTATCTAACTAAATATCCAATTTACAACTGTCCCTTGGCAAGTCACCAAAAGTCTTTCGACAAAGAAGCAATGGATCGGAAGGAATTAAACAAAATCAAAATATTCCTTTTTAAACCCCGCATGTTAGCTACACTACGTCTATTCTCACCCTTGCTCTGCCAGCATACGAGTGATATTCATTAAGAATCTGAGTAATACAGCAAATTTCAAATAACTCCGTCATTTATTAAGATATTTTAATTTTTGTCGACTTCAATTATTACGAGACCCATCATGGAAGTGTGGCGGCGAGCACGGGGGCCGCTACCCACTCTCCGGCGATTTGATTGGCTGAGGAATATTGCATTAGTTTTTAGTCCTTCAACAAACTTATCTAACTTAATCTTAAAACTGTATTTGCCATGAAAAGCCTCACTTCTGCTATGTAAAACAATCTACTATTTTGTACACGCTCCCCAAAATTACAATTTTAGGGACTCATTTGAGTCGGTAAAATGGTACATTTGTTGCCTAGTCCCTAAAACTTGTCATAGCAACCTTATGCGGATTACTTTTGATTGAATTAATATATTAAATAGTGTAACGTAGCCTGAGCCGGGCGGGTTCGAGGATTTAAAGAAATATTCTGGCGCACACCGTATTTACAAACTTTTATTAAAAAGACCACTAAGACTAACTTTTCACAATGTACAGACTTTCACAATATCACGCGCTGATCACTTGTTCACGATGCTTCCAATAGACTGACTTGCTCCGTTGTTTGATCCCTTCTTATACCGCTCCCTTCGTTCTCGAATTCTTCTATTCCCGGAATCATGAGATCATGTTTCCAACGCAAAGAATTATTCCAGAAGAATGAGATCAGTGTCTTGTACGAGCGTGGTATAGCATGAGATCACCGCCACAGAGTCTTCTAGAGCATCCCATGTGAATAATTATTCCCAGACGTTCTCATGTAGACTATTCCAGATTAATTACGTTACCATACGTGGTGAGATCATCATGACATCATCCGCTTCCGGGCCGTCGCGCCGTCGTCTCATTGCCCCCCTTTTAAAGATTGTTCGTCCCGAACAATCTACTTCAATCCTGTTGATTTGTCCCGGAGTAGGGTGCCAAACGATCCAGGTGAACCACCTTCATCTTGGCTCGGGGATTGCGTTGAATCCGGTACACTACGTCGTTAATCCTCTTTACAACCGTGTACGGGCCTTCCCAACTGGGTTGTAACTTTGGGCAGCGACCTTTCTTTCGCCGAGGGTTGAACAACCATACCAAGTCTCCATCACTGAATCCTGCCGAATTCACCCTCAGATCGTAACGCGTCTTCATCCGGTCGCTCGCCACGCGAATGTGACTGCGCGTTAGTTCATGTATACTGGACATGGCTTCCTGTAGTTCGTCTACGTAGTTTCCCACGTCCTTCCGCTCTTGTCCCGGTGATCCGAAAGCCAGATCGCATGGTAGACGCATTTCCCGTCCAAACAGGATCTTCGCCGGTGTCTGGTGGGTCGTCTCGTGAATTGCCGCTCTGTACGCCAGCAAAAACAAAGGTAGACGCCGATCCCAGTCCCGCTGATGTTGATCGACCACCTTGGACAAGTGCTGCTCCATGGTCTTGTTGAAACGCTCGACCATTCCATCTGACTGAGGATGCAGGGGTGTCGTCCTTGTCTTCCGCACGCCCAATAGTTCGCAGACGCCCTGGAACACTCCAGATTCAAAGTTCCGCCCTTGGTCCGAGTGCATTTCCAGTGGAAGTCCGTAGCGGCAAATCCAATTTTCTACCAACGCCTTGGCAACCGTCACAGCTTCTTGATTGGGTAGGGCATAGGCTTCCGGCCACTTGCTAAAATAGTCGATGACCACCATGATGTACTTGTTTCCCGAATCAGTGGTAGGAAACGGTCCTGCTACGTCGAAGGCTATTCTCTCGAATGGTGCCCCAACGTTGTACTGCTTCATGGCTCCTCGACTACGCGTCTGTGGACCGTTGCTCGCCGCACAAGTGTCACATTTTCGACACCAGCTCTCGACATCGTTTCGAACGTTCACCCAATAGAAGCGTTCACGGACTTTACCCATGGTCTTATTCACGCCCAGATGTGCGCCGGACACTCCACCGTGGATTTCTTGCCAAGACCTCCTTCACGCGACACTTGGGCAAAACCAGTTGCATCGTCACCGACTTCCCGTCTGTACTCTCCCATGCTCGCTTCAGCAGACCATTTTCCACTTTCAGTGAATCCCATTGGGCCCATAGTGCTTTGAGAGCAGGACTCTTGTCCGAAATGTCTTGCCATTGTGGTCTCTGATTTCCGTTCTCTTTGCTTTCCAAAATTGCACTAATCTCGCTATCTCCAAGTTGTTCTGCCCTCATTTCCGCCGTCGTCCATCCATCTTGAGGTTGCAGAACCAATCTCTTCACGCCCTCGAATTCTTTGGATGCCTCTCTCCGAGTGCAATGTTTGCAGTCACTCCGGCACGGCCTCCTAGAAAGTGCGTCCGCATTCTGGTGTGATCTGCCTGGTCGGTGTTCGATTTCAAAATCATACTGCTGGAGCCTCTCCAACCATCTGGCTGTCTGTCCTTCTGGATCCTTAAGGCTTAACAGCCACCTCAACGCAGCATGATCCGTTCGGATTTTGAAGTGTTGACCGTACAGGTACTTGTGAAAATGTCCTACTGCATTTACGATTGCCAATAACTCCTTCCTCGTAACGCAGTAGTTTCTTTCCGGCTTAGAAAGCACCTTGCTATAGTATTCGATGACTTTTTCTTCGCCTTCCTGTACCTGCGAAAGGACTGCCCCGATACCGTTGTTACTGGCGTCTGTATCCAGGACATACCGCCCCTTTACTCTCGGGTAAGACAGAATAGGACCTGTGCACAGCGAGATCTTCAAAGTTCTAAACGCTGCTTCACTCTCGTTATTCCAGATAAATGGAGTTTTGTCTTCCGTGAGTCTGTGCAGAGGCTTGGCAATGTCAGCAAACCCTTTGACAAATCTGCGATAGTAGGTACAGAGGCCCAAGAAGCTTCTCAGCTGGTGCTTGTCCCTTGGTCGTGGCCACTCGCGGACGGCCGCGATCTTGTCTGGATCTGTTTGTACTCCGCTGGGTGAAACCACATGGCCCAAGAACTTCACTTCTGTCTGGAACAATTGGCATTTCTTGGGGTTGAGCTGAAGGTTGGCATTCCGCAGGCGGCTGAAGATCTCTTCCAAATTTTTCAAATGTTCTTCGAAGGTTCTTCCAACTACCATGACGTCATCGAGATACACCAAGCAGGTTTTCCATGTCAGCCCTCGCAGAACCAGTTCCATCAACCTCTCGAAAGTGGCTGGAGCGTTGCAGAGTCCAAATGGCATGACGTTAAAATGGTAGAGACCGCTTCCAGTCGAGAACGCCGTCTTCTCTTTGTCATCGGGATGGATCTCAACTTGCCAGTAGCCGCTCTTCAAGTCCAGGGTTGAGAACCACTGCGATCCCGACAACATGCTTAGGGTGTCATCGATACGTGGCAACGGATAGCTGTCCTTCTTAGTTACATCGTTCAGCCGTCTGTAGTCAACGCAAAAGCGAGTGGAACCATCTTTCTTCGTTACCAATACAACTGGTGACGACCACGGGCTTGAGGAGTCTTCAATTATCCCGTCTGCTTTCATTTTGTCCACCATCTGAGCCACCTCTTGGTGTTTTGCGAACGGAAGTCTTCTTGGCGGTTGTCGGACCGGAGCAACATCTCTTGTGTTGATTCTGTGCTGCACCATGTTGGTTCTGCCGGTGCTTCGGTCTTCTGTAGCAAAGATGTCAGTCTCCTTGCGTATAAATGCCATGGCCTTCTCTAATTGATGGTTCGTAAGGTGTTTCCAGTCTTCTAGGAAAAGCTTCTCTACACTCGTTCGCTGAGCCTCTTTTCTGTTACACCCAACAGGTTGTTCTTCACAACGGACGACCCGTAGTACAGGATGGTATAGTCCAATCGTCTGCCCTTTCTGTAGTGTAACACGACTTTCGCCTAAATTCGCTACACGGATTGGAATTCGTCCATTAGCCTCAACGAGTGTTCTTGCTACCATGATCTGTGTTTTCTGTGTCACGTCCGGGTTGGTGGTCACGTTCGGTTCTATTATTCCAGTCCGGTATCCCCCAGGGTCTTCTTCCAACTCTGCCAGCACGATCTGTTCCGAGTTCTTCTGTACACGGACCGTTTCGGAGACTATCACTTTCACTTCGTCGGCGGATGGTATCGCAGAGTGCAGGGAGATTTCTTCGTTGCCAACTAGCAGCATGCGATTCTTGATGTCCAGCACGAATCCGAACTTCTTCATGATGTCAAGACCCAAGATGAAATCGTCTACTATATCAGCTACAATAACCTTGTGAACGAACTCGAACCTCCCCAACTCGAGTCTTGCTTCAACTTCCCCGAATACTCGTGCTGCTTCTCCCGTTGCTGTTTTTAACACTAGGTCGCTCTCTGCCAATTGGAAATCTCCCAGCGGTTTGAAGATGTCTGGTCTTCCGATCGAGACGGTCGCTCCGGTGTCGACGGTCATAGAACAGCCAGCTCCGTTGATTCGACCCTCCAGCAACAGACTGTCGTTCCTTCTTCGTAGCTGCGAGACGGAGATGACCCTAGGGGCTTTTGTAGGGCCAGCTAGCACACGCCCCAAAGCGCTAGCTGGACTTAGTTTTCCGACTGCCTTGAAGTTGAAGGGCCGGACTCCGGATTTCTATGGGTCTGCTCCGGCGATCTCCTTGAACGGCAGTCCCTCCTCAGATGACCCACTCTCCCACAATTAAAGCATCTGGGTCTGCCTGTCATGCTTCCGCGCCGCATTTCCTCAAGCAACGTCTTTATTTCTCGCAGCAGGTCGTTTCCGTCTTTCGGGGCTTCCTCCATAGTTACTGCTCGCAGACGTTGAGCCGCCGGACGACAAACGTTTTTAGCCGCCTCGAACTCCAGGGCGTGCACGAGGGCATTGGCGCATTTTTGATGTCTACCTAGTCTCAACATTTGCTGCAACTCACCGTCACGGACCCCATCAATAAACGCGCTTGTTCCAAGTTGGTGGTGGAAGTCGCTAGGGGCGCTTGGGTAGGCCAGATGTACGAGTCTCTCAACGTCCGCCGCAAACTCCTGCAGGCTTTCGCCATTCTTCTGAACTCGTGACTTCAGCTGTGACTGGTACACTTGGTTCAAGTGGAGGTCTCCATACCGCAGCTCGAGAGCGTTGACCACGGCGACGTAGTTCTTTTGTTCCCTCTCCGGGACGGTTTGCAGCAGCTGAAGAGCTTGTCCTCGCAAGGATAACACCAGTGCAGTGGCTTTCTCTTCTTCACCCCAGTTGTTCATTTCGGCCGCTGCCTCGAATTGCCTCCTGTACATAAACCACGAGGTCTGACCATCAAAGGTCGGAGGTTTTAGCCTTTGTGATGACGGTTCTGTCACGACCGACTGCCCCGTTGTTATCCTTTTCAGCTTTGTTTCCATTTCCTTGACTTTCTTTTCCAATTCCTCTTTCATTTCCAGAACTTCTTCTTTTACAACTTCTTCAATTTCCAGAACTTTCCTTTCCACAACTTGAACCTTCTCTTCCACGTCTTTTTTAAAAGTGTTTTGCAAAATGTCTAGCTGATCGAAAATTCTCTTCTGTTCCTCTTGTCGTCGATTTTCTTGTTCTTGTTTTTCTTCTTGTCGTCGATTTTCTTGTTCTTGTTTTTCTTCTTGTCGTCGCTTCTCTAGTTGTTCTAGAAGTGCCATTTGTTCTTTTCTTTCTTCTTGTCGTCGCTTCTCTAGTTGTTCTAGAAGTGCCATTTGTTCTTTCCTTTCTTCCTGTCGTCTTTTTTCTTGTTCTTCTCTTTCTTCTTGTCGTCTCTTTTCTAATTGTTCTAGAAGAGCGGCCATTTGTCCTTGTAGAGCCTCCATGGTTTTACTTCTCGTGACTCTTCCAGAAGGTTGCTTTGACATGCGTCCGCTTCTTTAAATCCCACTTCTGACACCAATGTAACGTAGCCTGAGCCGGGCGGGTTCGAGGATTTAAAGAAATATTCTGGCGCACACCGTATTTACAAACTTTTATTAAAAAGACCACTAAGACTAACTTTTCACAATGAACAGACTTTCACAATATCACGCGCTGATCACTTGTTCACGATGCTTCCAATAGACTGACTTGCTCCGTTGTTTGATCCCTTCTTATACCGCTCCCTTCGTTCTCGAATTCTTCTATGCCCGGAATCATGAGATCATGTTTCCAACGCAAAGAATTATTCCAGAAGAATGAGATCAGTGTCTTGTACGAGCGTGGTATAGCATGAGATCACCGCCACAGAGTCTTCTAGAGCATCCCATGTGAATAATTATTCCCAGACGTTCTCATGTAGACTATTCCAGATTAATTACGTTACCATACGTGGTGAGATCATCATGACATCATCCGCTTCCGGGCCGTCGCGCCGTCGTCTCAATAGCTATTTACTGATCGATTTGAGCAAAAACAATTTTTCTAGAAAAAACACCGTTTTCGGAGGGTGCCAATTCCTTTACGAAAAGTTTCCGGAACCATAAATGGGTTTTTTAAAATGATAAAGTTTTTAACATAGTAGCTTGGATGACTATGAACACACCGGTATATTAGAGAATAGTAAAAAAATTAGACGTCATTGTGACTCAATGTCAAACTTTAAACCCATTGCAGAACAGAACGGAAGGCCCAATCCCAGTTCTGACACCGGGAAGAACAGTCCCGATTTGGGGGATACGCAAAAAGTCGAAAAAAAATGTCGACTCCAAGAATGACAATGAAATATTCTTTATTTAAAAATTTGGGGAGCTATAACAAAAAACATTGTTTGTTACACGTACCTAAGAAGTTTTTGTATAGCTAAATTGTAGGTTTCTAAAATTGTTACATTTTTAATCCTTAATATTAGAGCGCCCGAAGTCTAGAAGACCAATTAGTACGGGCACGTAGAATAGCCGTCGGAAGTGGTCTCACACCAAATGTACATTTCAAAAACCGAATTTCAAAAAAAAAGCATAAACATACTAAATAACTGTGAAGAATGCTACATAATATTTTGTTTCAATATGTGTTTTTACACCAATTGCTAAAATATTTTCCAAACAGTTTTCGTTGGTATTGATTCCATAATTTTTTTCAAAAATAACACTAAAAATAAAAAATCGAAAATGTGACCTGCTAAACTCGAAAAACCCTTTTTTTAGAAATATTTTTTAAATATGAAAGTATTTTCGCTTGGGGTAGGTTTATATTTTTTTGTATGTCAAAATCAAGATCGCCAATTGAGAAAAATAAGAAGGTAGGCAGGCACACTACATCTTAAGCCTTGGTGAGTAGCGACGCCACCTAGCTGAGCTAAAGGTGCAAATCGAACCGGTAACCCTTTGGCGCACCTGGGGTTATCAACATATATATTGACCCCCATTACCGGCCGGGGTTCCTTTTGGCTAACAACCAACTGTTGTTTCTAACGCAACAGGAAAAGACCCCCACGACCGGTCCCATTCGGATAGGGGCCAAGATGAAGGTGGTGGGGTCTACGGAGATTTACCGGTTGACGACCTCAGGAATGACTTGCTCGACTGTTACGAGACGAGCGAGCCACGGCGAAGGAGTTACATGGAAAGGATGCATGCTCTGTGGGTGAGCCAACGACTTAGTTGCAGCGGACGAATCCCTCGATAGGAACCTCCCTGGGGATGCAGACATCCTGCTCCTGATCGAAGAGACGACGCGGCTTTCTTCTTCGGTCCAACGTGGTGAGAGCACTGAGGCGGAGAAGAAGTTCGAACGTCGCCTTGAAAAGATAGACAAAAAGATAGGAACCGCCAGGCAGGATATTTCTCGTATTCAGTGTGTGATGGAATTCATCAAGGAGATGAAACCTTTCACTCGCAAAATCCGGCTCATCGCGCGACACTTTCGCCGGACCCATCATACGCTGAATATAGCGGTGCTTGCTGTGGAGAAGCAGCACTGCATGGACAGAGTCCACAGTCTGGTGACTGCAAGAAAAGCTCTGATAAGGAGCAGACGAAGGATAGTCGAGAACAACATGTTCAAGACGAATCCTTCGGGGCTCTTCCAGCAGCCCAACTCTGTCCTAGAGAAATTGCCGGCGGTGCGGGATGCCTTTCTCAGATCAAGTCGGCTGAAGTCCGAGACTGAGGGATTTATTTGCGCCGCGCACGATGGTGTAATTAACACCTTGGTCTATCGCAGCCGCGTGATGGGTATAGAGGTCCCGAATGTAAGCTGTCGAGCTTGCCAGAGAGCTCCAAAAACAACAATGCATATACTTGCGGCTTATCCAGTATATGCACCTTCGGCCTACATCCATCGCCACAATGCGGCACTGAGAGTACTATACTTTCATTTGAGGCACCACTATGCCAGACCAGACGCCAGTGTTGCCTTTCGAACTCCGCACGCTGTACACAACTTATACGGTGAAGCTGGTCGTTCTAGTAATTGGGTGCATGGGAGGCATCAGGGTTCGTTCGTCTCCAATCTCAAGATCATACCCGCTTGCCGAAAGCCGGCAGAAGTTCTTGGAGTCGTTGCGTTTGCTCAGGGCACATGATTCCCGGTATTCGTATTTACAAGGATTTCCTTCTGGTCTATAATTTAAAAAAATATATTGCCGACAGGACAAGCCTAAAAAGCCAAAATTTACAAAACACCACTTAAACTAAACAAGTAAATTCTGCAAATAGTCTATAAAAATAAGACTTAAACCAAACATATAAATATATTTTAAATGCACGAATTAGAGCGTAAATTTTCTTTAAATTGATTTAAATTGCAACTGAGAATGTCAACACAGTGGGAAGAGTAGTAAACATGGATGGAGAGTAATAAACATTGACTCAAACATTGTAGAAAAATAAAAATCTTTGCAAAGTGGCACACTTTATATTTTTTTACGCAAAATTGGCACTTTGCTGTAGATAATAAAGTAACACTCATAAAAATCTATGGATAAATAAAGAAGTTATGATCGATTGAGTGTAAACCCCGAAATTTAACTTTCGGTACTGTGATAACCACCCTTTTTCATTACCGCCACTTTTTGAATTCGAACATGAAATCAAATGTCAATGACGTCACCAAACGTCAAATTGGAAAAGTGATCAGACAATGAAAGAAAAAGCAGTTATTTGTTTGACGAGACAAACAATGGCAGGACATTCAAACTTACCCAAACGAAACAAACCATAATTAAATTGGTAACACAAAAATTATGGTTTTAAATGTTTATTAAGTTTTAGTCATTTTGTGCTTTTGAGTTTTGTGATCTCGTACTGTGGTTAACAATTTCTAGTGTCTTCGTATTAAGTTGATGACAATGCAAATTTGATAATTTTAACAATAATGATTCGAGTAACAAATTAAATACAACGGATAATTTAAAAATGATTTCAACAAATTAACAATTCAGTTCTTCAGAAAATGGTAAACAATAATACAATTTAACAATACTGAGCTTAACATCATGAGCTTTTGAAGTTTACAGGAATTTACAACAGACAGATACCATGAAATATCTACGCCCAAAGCGGATCTTTTCGCTCCTGAGACGGAAAAACAAGAATATTGAAACACGGAGGTATTGAAGTTGAGTACATCTGAGTCAGGGAGTGATAGACAACATGTAGATCAGATGTGAAGACTAAAGCGAAGTGAACAAGATAACTGTCTGTCAGTGAGGCAAGATTGTAGAGAGTTGACTTTCATGGGGGAGAAGCTTGTATATCCAACAGGCCAGGAGAAATGCCGCAAACTCCAACCTAAGTTTGACTCAGAAGTTAACAGTAACTCCACTTCGTTTTACCCTGCAGTCCCCGGGAGGAAGTTCAAGCGAATTTGAAAACGACCCCCGTTTGACAAATGACCCCAGAGAGCAGGTATTTACGACTGGGACCGTATAAAATCTCGAAAGCAGTATTGCAACAAGAACTACCAAAATGAATGCTACTTGTCTATCTGTTGATTCGAAACATATATGGACAAACAATAAAATAATAAAGTATACAGTAACGCAACGTTTGATTTGGAAGCCATTTTGAAACGATCGCGATGAGAGGACATCAGCGGGCGCAACACGTAACGAGGCGCAACAAGAAACTACCAACATGCACAAACAAACTACACTAAAAACCGATCTTTGGCTTCCACGGTGTCGAATATCGCTAGATGTCAGTCATGTCAGTTACAAACGAACGATGGGTCGAAAATCGCAAGGGGGCGCAAAACATAACGATAAGGCACTTTTTCAGAACTCGGCGTGGCTCTTTGCCGCTTTTTGCCCTTTATTCATCAGTTCTTACTCAGTGTTGGTTAATTCAAGTCAACAGAGACAAAATAGCTTTTCAATGAGCGCAAGCTGCTGTCGGCCTCATACCGAAAGTCAGGTAGTTATTAGAGGATGTATCTGAGTTTCAATCTAGTTATGTTAAGTTAGGGAATCACTTTGTTTCGAATTGAACGCGCCTGTGGTTCGGGCTCGGTAACTAGAAGTCAACAACACATTTGAACTTTCTGAAATTGACAACAATATCTGAAAACAAATTAAAACAACGACTTTAGCAAGTTACTCGCGGCGCCTGTGACTCATAAGTTTGGTAATTTATGCTACTGCAGAGAAAGGAGGACTGAATGCAACTGATACGAAATTCCTAGGCTCACGCGAGGTCCACGGAATACTTCGAGTAGCAATAGTGAACATTAGTTTAAACAAAGGTACAATTCTTAACAAGACATGTAGATGCAAAGGCGGAACGACTCCATTTTTAACATGGCAAATTTTATGACGTCCCTAGCAGACAAAATGGCGGAATAACGGTAAAATATGAAATGGCTTTTCTCTAGGAGTTTCTGGTATGCACGTGGAACAAACGCCGGTGAATTTCATTGCATCCTCATTATATTGAGTATGACAAAAAGAAATAGATAGCATAAAGGTTACCTTGTAACTACGTCGGTCGACACTACGCACACAATTGTTAATTGAAATTCAACCGATCCTTCTGGTAACGTGAAATTTCGACAATGCAATTTAAACATTGAGCACACTCAACTTTAAAAACAGGAGAACTCATAGTGGAATAAAATCAGATAAAAACAATGAATTAAGCGTTAGTTATGACTTGATGCTTCTAACGTTAAAAGTGAAATGAATCTGTCTAATGGCCGCCGGTCCTCCTTCCACCACCTAGCAGGGATGGCAACCATTTCTTTAGTCAGGCTAACTTCATCGCGTCGCAAACCTCTGTTGGGTGTTGCTAACTTCAGAGCAACTTGCCGGATAGGCAGCTCGAAGTTCTCCTATGCATTTTATGATGTATTTTGGGGGATATCTCAGTACTTACACTTTTAACTTAAACTTTCTCTATTTTGGGGCTCTTCTTCATTTTGGTACAATTGTTCGAATATTGAAACGTTCTGGTACAATACGTGTTTGATAAATACTTATTTTCCCCATTCTTGCCTTTTGCCTGCCATTTATCAAATTCTTGAATAGACTTGACTAAAAAAGCTGTTTGTTTCTTTTTTATATATAGAATCTTTTTCTATTAAACAATTTTTTGTAGAATATCGCCTTCATGCTTCAATACTCCAAACCGTAACAAGTAACTTATCACAGTACCATCAACCATCAACCTTATCACAATATACGTTAAACTTCCGAGGGTACAGTACTCAATAAGTCATTCCGTGAAAAACCTAGCCATTAGCGGTAAACCCAGCAAGCGCTTCAATTTTCTAACTACAATATTATATTGTTGAAGTCTTCATTATTTTAAGAATCGTGAGATTTTTTGTTCTTTTTCTTTTTCTTCTTCTTCTTCTTCGCAGTTCATTAGGCTTTTTACAAGAATTTTCACGGAATACAAACATATTAATATGTATTTCAATGTTGTCGTTGGAGTTTCCTCATTTCTCATGTAAACGAAATTAGCCGAACAACTTTTGTTTCGTTTTCGACAAAATATTAGATTGTTTCATTAGAAGTAAAAGTGAGATTCTTCGTGGCAAGAAGCGCCGGATCAGTCGTATCTTTTGGCAAAGGTGAGAACACAATTCTACAAAAATTTAAATATGTACTAAATGTTTTGTTTTTAGATCAGATTATTATTGCCGTAATTGGGATAACTTTTGGATGTCACCGTGAGGAGTTGCATGCAATGTCTCTTGATGATATTCAGGATACTAACTCACAACTGGTAATTGCGATTCCTAAATCAAAAACAAATCAAAGAAGAGTATTTACGGTTATCGATGAAATGGAAAATGTAAATGTTCTGGAGCTGTTTCGAAGATATGTTGGCCTACGGCCAAAATGCTTAGATAATAATAAGCTTTTCATAGGATACCGTAGCGGAAGATGTATTTCGCCGCCAGTAGGGATTCATACCATCGGAGGGGTTCCGAAGAAAATTGCGCAGTATTTAGGTTTAGCAAATCCTGAGATGTATACCGGATATACTTTTCGTCGTACATCGACTACGCTACTAGGAAATGCTGGAGTTGAACTTGCGGTATTGAAAAGACACAGGGGTTGGAAGAGCTCTTCAGTTGCGGAAAAATACATTAATGAAGAAGATAGCTCGAATGATAGAAGGCAGCGAGATTTATGTGGAAGCATTATCAGAAAAATCAAAACAGGTTGTTTCTAGATACGACTTCCCTGATGGTTCATGACGGTCTTCCTTCAAATTTTTAAATTTAGTTGAAACACACACTGCACTAATGTTACCAAAAAAATATAAATGCTTGGATTTATCAAATTAATGTTCACTTTGTTAATAATAAATAAGTATTCAGATGATTTATTTTACCTAAAACCGTACTGTAGTGGCATCATTACATGCAAATTTTGTTTCTTGAAAGTTAATCATTATTATAGTACTAGGACTGTAATAAACTTTCATGATTCCTATTAATTACAGTACTATAAGAGTGTAATAACTCTATTACAGTCCTCATTTTTTGTAAAGTAGTAGATTATTTCAAATAAAAATGAGTCAATATTATGCGTGCGGTTTCAGCCTTTGGCCTCGTACTCTCAATATGTCTTTCGTCAAGTAATAGAATATACCTTTCATGACTATTGCTGTGACTATTGTTTGAATCCGGTAAAACTTTTTTCGGACTAGTACCGTAAAGACTCATTTTCCGGACCGAAATCAATAATATCTATAATACACTATTTTGAGAAAAATGAATTTCCGTGAATAACTGGTTGCCTAACTCAAAATTGACCCAATTATCTTATGTCGTGCTCAAAATGTCTTCTTGTCAGAATTATAACCTCACTTAGAAGTAAACAAAACCCAAAAATGTCTTTCCAAACTATACAAATAGAGAAAATGTGTCGAACTTGTCTCTCAGAAGACGGTGACATGCGATCTGTCTTCAGTATTGACGAAACAATGGGTGAAACAATGCGATTATTTGAAATGTTGATGTCGTGTGCTGCGGTCCAAGTAACAACAAACTGGAACTTTTTCTAAAATAACCATATCATTTTAGGTTTTAGAAAACGATGGACTACCCAACCAAGTTTGCTTACAATGTGTTCATTACATAACCAGGGCTTTTTCGTTTAAACAATTGTGTGAAAGATCTGATACCACTTTACGACAAATTTTAGGAAAGCCCATGCAGGCCACTCTGTTAGAATTAAAGCCACTGTTGGCGACAGAAACACACGATAATGCTTTTAATGACGTAATTAGTACAGTCACAGACAACATGCAAGCAGTTTCTGCATCAGTATCTGAGGTTTTACAAAGTGCAGTGGACTCTGTTCATGTTAGCAATATTCATATTCCAAGTCAATATAAATTAGATAGCTCTGAAGATCTAAAGATGAAATTGGAATTTACTGACAGTGATTTGTTACGAAGTAAGTATTTTCCAGATCTCTTTCAAATTGCATTAAACCCTATTTTAGTAGACAGAGATTCTGGTAGCAGTGAAACTGATTCCAACAAGTTGTTTACACAAAAAGTTAAAAGAGAACCAAAGAAAAAGAAAATTAAAGATGAAACAGAGCAACCCATTTATCCTTGTGAAGAATGTACTCAATGTTTTACTACCATGATTGATCTCAAGGTTTGAGCATAACGTTTTTGTCACAATAACATACAAGAATGTTTTAGGCACATGCCAAAACACATGTGAAAATGAGTAAACATATTTGTAAAATCTGTAATCAAGGTTTTGCTAGTGCTAGTACCCTTTGCAGGCACATGAAGGTATGAGATTTGTTAAGTTTGCTTTATGCTTTGAAAGCTCTTTTTAGGTACATGATGGTGCAAAGCGACATTTGTGTAGTGAATGTGGTAAAGGTTTCTCTAGATCAGACGATCTAACGCGACACATACGAACTCACACTGGTGAAAAGCCTTTCCACTGTAAATTATGCGGGAAATCGTTTGCACAATCATTTCGATTATTGGAACATATGAGAGCTCATGCAAACGAAAAGACTTTCATCTGTTCTGTTTGTGGTAAAGCATTTTCACGGTATACTAGTCTCGCTGCTCACAACAAAACCCACAGTGGCATCAAGAGTCACGCATGTGGAGTCTGCGGTAAAAGGTAGGTCATCATGGTGAGATACGCCATAATCATGACAATGCAATCCAAAAATACAAGGGATTTATAAATGATCAAGTAGGCTTTGAACATAAAAGTTTCCGTCCATATGCAGTGGCGGACAGAAAATTTTGGACGGCATTCTGTGATCAGCCTTGCCGCCACATTTTGAACATGAAATGTCATGGACGTCAACTAAACGTCAAATTCTAAAATTGAAAGCCCGCAAAATTTAAATTTTACACTGACAGTCTTGAAAAAGAAATTACAGGAAGGAGGACCTTTATTGTTTTTTTTTGACAAGACAAAGCAATGGCGCGAAATTCAGAACTAAACCGACATCAGGTTCTTTGAAGGAGTAAAGTGTTGGCGGGGGGGAAATTGATAACACAAAAATTATGGGTTGCAACATTTATTAACTTTGGCAATTTTGTTGATTTGACTTTGCGATTATTTACTTTGATTTATCTCATTTAATTCACTGCGAGAAAGAATTATTGTATTATTAAGTTTAAGGTCTGAAAATTTCCGTTAGTTCACATCAGACATGTTTTTATTTAATTTATTAATGTAATAATGACCCATCCGTTTACAAAACATACAATTTTGTTTTAAGTAAAATAATAAGCAAACGAAACAGTATCTGATGGTTGTTGACGTTATCTCACGTGCGTTTTTTATTCACCTGACACATTTACAAATTACTTGATCCAAAAATAAAGACAAATCGATGAATACTCGGTGTCATATTGAAACTACCAAACAAAATAACAACAAAGAGCGGATATCACGACATGCGTACGATGAACAAGAAGAAAAGTGTCCAAAATGGCCGTCCTTCTTTTTTTTCTGCTAAAGGCACAAGAAAACCAGGTCGCTTGGAAATGTGGTGTAAAACGTCCTCATTACTTTTGAGAAAAACAGTTTATAGACCTCAAAGGCGAAATTAGAATTTTTATCCAATAGGCAGCGTTTCGTGCCATCAGCACAAAGAGTGTTATCGATTTTGTGCACTTGATTGGTTGTGCCTTCTATGACCATATTGATTTTTCATCACTCATGAATAGTTGTATAAGTATGAAATTGTAATCTTGTTTTCAGTAGATTTTATGAGTACATAGAAAGATATTTTTCATAATTTAGTTTATAAAAAAATTAGTGAGACCCGGGAATCAGTAGACATTTTATTTTTAAATTAAAAAAAACTTGCAACTATCTAATTTTAGGTTATGCGGTTCCGGGTCACTTGCTATGCATATGAAAACCCATACAGGCGTTAAAGACCACGTTTGTCCGTTTTGTGGCAAAGGATTTACAACCCCTAGTAACTTAATTATCCACAAGAGGACTCATACAGGTTGGTAACTCCTTTCTTATTGTATTGTTGTTTTTAGGGTTCACTCTATATATTTGCACTCTTTGACTACAATTTATTTTCCACTACTTGTGTACAATTTATTTTCTCAGATTCGGGTGCACTTTTTGATGACTCGCAGCCTCATTTCATGTTGAGTTGCGACGGGTTGCTATGGAAACGTCTTATATAAAGAGCAGGCAGTAAGGACAATTTCATACTTCATTTCACATGAAATTGAGCGTTAGTCTTTAGTTAAGACATCTCCATAGCAACCGGCGTTTGAGACCGTCGCAACTCAACATGACATCGGGCTGTCAGTTCGTATTTGCTTCAGCAGGTGGCGGCGTGTTTAGTTAATTCCAAATTTTTCTAGGCGAACGCCCCTACGTTTGCAACGAATGCGGCAAGGGCTTCCCCGATCCCTCAAGATTAACAGTTCATGCCCGTTCACACACTGGAGAAAAACCGTACGTCTGCAGTGACTGTGGTCGAGGGTGTGTCAGTTCTTCCCAACTAAAAAAACATAGAAGAATTCATACCGGCGAAAAACCTTATCAGTGCAATTTATGTCCAAAAGCCTTCCCGCGAAGCGAAGACCTTCGAATACATATAAAAACACACACAGGTGATAGGAACCACGTCTGCACAATTTGTAAAAAAGGATTCTATCAGGCATCAACGTTGAAAGTACATCTAAGGATTCACACAGGTGAAAAACCCTACACTTGTCATATTTGTAATAAAGCCTTTTCACAAACTGGTCCTTTGTCAACACATATGAAAACACACAGTCACACACATATTTTGGGCCCTTAAAACGAGAGAAATGAATTCTAGGTGACATTACTTAACTCTGTTATTTATTTTATGAGCTTTTATTGATTTGAACATCACTGTGAGTGAGAGATTTTTATTGTACATATGTATACTGGAGATCGTGACATTTGGCTTTGTCGATGTAAGTTGTAACATAGAAAAAATGTATTGACATATGATATGCAGAGCGGTCTTCATGGTAGAGTATGTATTATTTTTTATTTTATTGTATAAATAAATTTTAGTATATTTTAAGAACATTGTTTTATTCAATATGTAATACACTCGCCTTCAAAGTGATCGCATCACCATCAAGAACCAAAATAAAATGGTTTTCTCCTATGAAGTTTGGCAACAATCTCGGCTAATTTGTGCTACTCTGAAGTGGCTCTTAGTATCCATGTGAGCCATGAATGTTAAAATTTTTCTTATTTTCATTATTAAACGATACATTTTTTAACTGAAATGTTGATTGTTCCGTGCTTGACGACTGTGTATAGACTTGTAAATCTCAGACTTACATGATAAATCGCAAAATCAAATCTTGGCCAACTTGTCAATTCAATCGATCATGTTGGATGCAACATGATTTATGCTTACGTCATAAGCTCAAGCTCGACCACATACCATTCCAGGTTAGTCGCGTAAAAACTTCTATCATGGAGTCTTCTAACCTCAATTCATAGATGGATTAACCTCACTTTAAGAAAATGTTGAGACAATTTGTGAATTTATTAAATACAGGCAAAACATTCATTAACAGGTGAAAACACCGGATACCCAGTTTAAGTCGCTATTACTCAACTTTTAAATTTTAGTCGACCCCTACATGAAACAGCCAAATTAGGTGGCTACGAAGCAGAAGGAAAAACCACTGCCCACATTTTAAATAATGAAAAAGAGCTTGGACTCATGATAAACGGCTTTAGTCAAGTAACTTTGCACTTACATGAGTCCTAACGTTATTACACATCCGCTTTTAGGTGGGTTTTCGCTTGAATAATGATCTAACAGTGTTAGGTTCCATGATAATATTTCCCAGGTAATTACAATTTTAATTATATTACAATTTTTTAAGTACTTATTTATAGATCAGTTTTATCATGGACAGTTGGTGATATCAATGCAATAACAGAAGAATCGCTTAGTTTACTGACAATTTTAGAACCTAAACTAGATATTGTAGTATTAGGAATTGGTGACCCTGTAAAAGACGCAAGTGTTCATAGAAGAATACTTCCAATGTCACGTAAATTTAAAATATCTTTTGAAGTCCTTCCTACTGAACAAGCTTGTGCAACATTTAATTTTTTAAGTTCAGAGGGCAGAAATGTTGCAGGTGCACTCATACCACCTCAGACTATAACTGCAGAACCAGATGATGAATTATTAACTAAACTTAGATATCAAAATTTATATGAAACGGAATAAACAGGATATAACAAATAATTAATTATTACATAGTTACTATTTCATTTTTTGGCAATGATTGCAATATAACTGTTTCTATACACTACAGGATCAAATCCAATATCTCCATTTCTAACAGGCCGCAAACTTCCATAAACATTTTCTTGAGGTTTCACATAGAACTTGATCAGAGAGCTTGGAAAATTTTCCACTGTTTTGACTAAATTTTTCTCCATATATGAAGTCAATATTATTGGAACTTTTCTATAGGTAATCAGTTTTGAAATAATTTCACCTTGGTCTGGAGAGTCAACTGGAGGAATATTTGTGTTGAACATTACTATTAAGTCAGGGCGGGGTAACATATCAACATAGTCAAAATATTCTCCATCTAAACATGTTACAGTTCCCCTAAAACCTTTTTTCAAGCATTCACTGCAGTTAGGTCTGACTTGGAATAGCTGATCTTCAATTTCAGAATTTACTAAAAATATTTTAACATCTTTCAAATTGAGAATCCAATGGGAAAGGAACTCCATCAGCTGGCTCCAGTTGCAGTTGTCATAAATTTCAGAAGCAGTTGCATGAATTACTAGTTTAGATCTTTTGCCGTTACGGTTTTGTAAAAATTTTGACTGTTCTAGAGCATAAATTATATTAATATTGGAACAAAACAATTCTGATAACTTAATTTGATAAAATGGTTCTTGGAAGTGGTCCACTTTGCTTTGCAAAGCGATCATTCTTACGACCTCGTTTATATTTTCAGGTAATTTTTGCACCTCCTCGTTAAAGTTAACATTTACCAAATTCCATTGAGTTCTGTCTTCCTCCTCTTTTTTGTGTACTTCTAGACACAGCTGCAATTTCTCACAGAACTTTTCATGATGTTTGTCACAGTTCTGATGAGCTTTCTTGCAGTAACCAACACTCCAGCAACTTTGGCAAACAATTTTCACCTTTTTGGAATAACAAATAACGCACGCTTTGGGGAACATCCACATTTGATGTTCATAAGGGAGCAAATCTCTTCCTAATTGCAGGCGCCATAGAACGCCAGTTAAAATTCGAAATTTTGCGAATTGATCAGGATTTTCTGGAATAAATTCTAGAATTCGGGTCGTTGCGGCTATCACTGCACAAAGTTCTTCGTGTTTAGGCCGATCGCTCTCTTGGTGTTCACGACAACAATAACTGAGCATTTTACATTTTTTACAACTTGCTAAATTCACGTCAGCTCTTTTGCATACATGGCACAGAGAATAATAATAAAAGCCCATTCTGGAAACCTTCTGTCGACAATTAGAGGAATATTATAAAAAATCAGCAAAAAACTAATACGAAATTTTGGTTACATTGGCGCTCAACTGCTGGTATCGCCAACCTTGAAATACCAAAACCACTAAATATTATGAATTTTTGGCAACAGTAAACTTGGGGCCCTAGCTATCTCCGTCAGTAGTAGGTAAAACTGAGAATACTTGCACAAAAAAAAAAAAAACATTTTATTCACAAATTTTCCCGTGTATTGATTTTCTTGATACTCTCCCAATTTTAATTTTATTAGGTAATCCTCTTCATTCCTCTGTTCTAATTTTGATTCTACCGATTCTATATTTTTTGTTGACTCCTGATTACGTGTTATTTCTGCTTCTTCTGGTTTTCTTCATTCTTTCTTCTCTTGTTTCTTCTAAATGAAGAAATAATTTTTAATGTTTCTTATCTATTATTCTTTATCAATTAATTCTAATGTATTTGGTTTTTGATTTACAAAGATATAAATTTATATATAAAATTAATTCGAGAGTTTGAAAGAAAAAACTCGACTCTTTATTCGAGTTATTTAAGTTATTTAATGTTTTTTTATTATTTCATTATTATCCTTTGCTTGTCCCGATTATTTTCATTTCCTTTATTCTATCAATCGTCTTGATATTTCTGATTCCCGAGTCTATTGGTTAGTAATCTAATAACTATCTTACAATTACAGATGAACTCGGTTATAACGAACCCGGCTTATAACGAACTCTCGCTTATAACGTACAGTTTTTGAAGTCCCGTTTTAACCGCCATAAGGACAATGTAAATTCTGATCGCTTATAACGAACCTCGTTTATAACGAACGGTCGGTTATAGAGTCCAAGATTTCGGCGTATGCTCGGTTATAACGAACAGCGTGCACGTGTTCACTGCTCAGATTTCTTGGAATCATTAACATGATTTAAACCCCATCTTTCTCAAAAGTATTCGTGTTGTGAGAGCAATCGAACGAAATGTAAACATTAGTATTTCAGTTTAATTTCTTACTAGAACAAGTGAAAAGGCTGTAGTGAAAAAGAAACGTGGCCCAGTAACTGTCGCCGATAAATTAAAAAGAATCGATTTATTAATAATAATAGATAATAGATTTATTTTCCAACAGGTATTACACCCAAATATAGGAAAAAAAATAAAATAAAATAAAATTAACATTAAAATTGATAAATTAAAAACAATCAGTAGAATAACCAATAATTACTTTACAAAATATTGAAATAATAAGTATCCAGAAAAATAAATACCGAATTATAAAATAAACACAAAAAATAATTAATAATGCAAGAAACTCTTGATAACTGTACAATCTAATGTTGATTACTAATTAATTGGGTAGTGATAATAAACTGTACACTCGATCAGATATTAACAGAAAAGAGTTAGCAAACAAATCACATTCAGCACAGTAGTAATTAGCATTCTTACACATTAAATAAATTGGACTTTTAATAGTAATATTTGTACGAGCTTTGGCACAATAAAAAGATAACATTGAGCGTGAACTAATTCTAGGAACATGAAAATTAATATAATTAAGTAACGGTGGACAATCAAGATAATTTTGTAGCAAATCATATAACAGTTTAATTGAGGCTACGATTCGTCTATTTGCTAAAGTCTGGATGTTAAATCGCTGCAAAAGTATGGCTTGATCGATCCCCCTTAAAGGATAAATTCCGTCTTCAATAAATGTTAAAAATTTCAAAAATCGTCTTTGAACTGCTTAAAGTCGATTTATGTGAACATTATATATGGGATACCAAATCAGTGAACCGTACTCAAGCTTCGATCTAACAAAAGCAAAGAACAACATTTTCCAACAGTCAATGTCACGGAACGATTTACAATTTCTATAAATATAGCCTAACTTTTTAAAAGCTGACAAAGTTATTGAGTTAACGTGACTGACAAAACTAAGACTGCTGTCGAACAAGATGCCCAGATCATCAACGCTTTCTTTTCTACATAACATTACTTCGCCAATTTTATAGTTATACGTAAAAGGATTAACAGTTCGAGCAAATTTCATTACTGAGCATTTATCAATATTCAATTTAAGATGGTTAACACAACACCAGTTTACTAGGTTATTGATATTTTCTTGCAGACGTTCACAGTCATTTACAGAAGTAATCTCGTAGTAAATTTTTAAATCATCAGCAAATAAGAGTCTAAAACAATCTAACACTGCTGGTAAGTCATTTATAAAGATGAGAAACAACAGGGGACCTAAATTAGAGCCTTGGGGAACACCTGATGTTGGAACTACTGAATTAGAACGAACATTTTGGTATTCCACCAATTGGGTCCGACCAAGAAGGTAGGATTTAAAAAGAGTTACCAGAGAGTCTGAAAGTCAAAAATTACTAAGTTTCTGAACAAGAATGAAGTGATCGATACAGTCAAATGCTTTGGAAAAGTCTGTGTAAATCACGTCAACTTGGTTGTTATTATCAAGACATTCAGAAAGAAGTTGACTAAAACAAGCAAGGTTAGTAACAGTCGATCTTCCTTTCATGAAGCCATGCTGGGCTGTATCGATTCTATGCTTGGCAAAATCATAAACGTATTTGTAAAGAATTCTCTCAAACACTTTAGAAAAATTGCTAAGTATGGATATTGGTCTGTAGTTATTAATTAAAGAAGGGTCACCCTTTTTAAGAACAGGACAAATACGTGATTGTTTCCAACATTCTGGAAATACGGAACATTTTATAATTAAACTAAATAGAGTAAATAAGGGTTCTGTAAAAGCAGAGCCACAATCTTTAATAACAAAGCTTGGTACTTGATCCGTTCCTGCAGTTAATTTATTTTTTAACTTTTTAATCGCCACTGCAATGTCTTCTCTTGAAAATAAGGAGATATTCAGGTTGTCATAGCACTTTAAATCAGGCTCTGAGAGATTAGAAGGGTCAGACTCATTATACACGCTACTGAAATAACTGCAAAACGCACTAACAACTGAATCAGGATTATTAAATTCACGACCCGTTGTATCATATACAACATCGGGTATTTGCTACTTTTTATTTTTGATATATATATATATTTTGAATATATGACCACAGATTATTGGGATTAGATTTAATGTTATTTTCAATATGCTGAACGTACTGATTAAAAGCCGACTGAATTTGATTTTTTACAACTGAACGGAGATTACAAAATTTATTACGATACATTTCAAAACCATACTAATGTTGTCGATAATTTCACTATTAAACCAGGGAGGATACAGAAATCTAGGCAAGTGAGATTTGGTTAGTGGAACAGTGAGGTCAAAAATTCTATAGAGGTGCTGATAAAATGCTTCACAGGCCGAGTTTACATCTGTAAATGAATTTAAATAGGACCAATCCGCACACAATCAAACTGTGAAGTACGGGATAATTTGCTTTCTTGAAATTATATCTTTTATAGTCCGTATGCCCAGTAAATTTTTTTAAATTATTACATATGCATGATAGTTCAATTAACAAAGCGGGATGATAGCCATCTTCTTCCAGAAGAGGTACGTTATCTCTCAAAACTTTACAATTTTTATTAGAAAAAACTAAATCTAGAATACGATGATATGAATTGAAAATATTATTATATTGTGAGAAACCACATAATTGCTCATAATCTCTAATAAGTAACGCAGATCTGTCTTGAGAATTCTCAAAAATATATTGAGGAACATTGAAATCTCCCATTATAATAACATTATCATTATGAAAATAATCAGTAGTCGAAAGTATGTCAAAAAAGGTTTCCATTATTTCGAACGTAACAGATGGTGGTATATAGATGACAAAGGCATATAAAATTGTATGCGAATTAACAACAATTTGCGCACCAATAATATCAATCCTCGGAGTTGTACTAATAATAATATTCAAATCAAGTTGACTGTAATTAAAAGAGTTTTCGATAGCTAACAAAACACCCCCACCTCTGCTAGCGCCACACGCTGAAAAATTACGATCACTGCGTAGAACACTGTATCTTTCTGGAAATAATTCACATGCACTGATATCATCCGAGAGCCAAGTTTCGGTCAAACCAATAATTTCGTAGTTACATGAACAGATGGAGTTGTAAAAGCGAGGAATTTTTGAACGAAGGCTTCGAACATTCTGGTAATAGATGGACAAATTATCATAATTTAGAGTACTTTTATTTAATTTTAGGTTGAGAGAATCATTTGTCCGTCGGAAAGCATCCAGTTTTTTATTTTTATGATTTTGGGAACCCCGTTAATATACTTCAGCTTGATGTCGTTTTCGCCTTTCTCTTTTCTTGACCTAAAATCAGTACGAATCAGATATGCATTATTCCTTTGGTGAAGCGTCAGGTCTCGGTTTATGTATATACCATTTACATTTTTGTATTTCATCATGATTTCATCTACTTGTATTTTCGATTCCAGGATTAATTTCAATGGGCGAACTTTATCACCAGAAGGTTTTCCCAGTCCCAAGCTCTGTTTAATCAATATGTTATTAATACACACTCGTGCCACTAATTCAAAAAAATTGTTATTGTCCTCCGTTTGCCTTTCAATACCTGAAGCCTTTCGTGATTCCGGCATATTGTAACAATAACATTACTAGATCTTTTTTGACGATCAAGAACTTCATCAATAATGTCTTCCTCTGATAATTTCTTTGGATCATTACTCTCCAAAAAAGTCGACTGATTTCTGTTTGCTTCTTTCTTCAACTCATTAATCTCGGATCTCAATGCGGAGACTTCTTGATGAAGTTTGGCAATCAATTTAATTATATCACAGTTTTCACAGTTGAATTGTATTCTTCGTTTATCAGACCAGTTCTTTACGAGATAAATCAGTACAAACACTGTGGTAACATCCTTTACAAATATCACAATTCACAATTTCACTTTCATTAACAGATTGTGTACAGCTTTTGCACGACGATGGCATTGTTAGAAGATCTTACATTAATAATTATACAATTTATTAGGAGACCGTTCGCTCTGCACTCTGCACTCTGCACACTCTGATATATTATATAATATTAAAAAGCGACCAATGCAACTCTAAATTATGCAAAAAAAATGGACTAGCAAAATTTACAATTTCCTCAATTTTCCTCAAAAGAACGTGACTAAAGCGTCTTCGAAGTCCTTCGAGAGGATGTTGACAATGCTCTCATAAAATATACCAATTAGTGGCGAAGTTCTTCGTGCTGCTGGCAATTTTAGACATTGAGAATGAAGAAATAGGTCGCAAAGAAAAGTACAGCAAAAATTCATCACCCAGTATTTTACATAGTTCATTATTATTATGATTACACGTATAAAAGATGTATTTTCAAGAAAGAATTTTGTTTTAGTGCATATATTTTCAACCTTGTTTATAACGTACGCCTGCTTATAACGAACACATTCGGTGGTCCGTTGACTGTTCGCTATAACCGAGTTCAACTGTAGATTATTGATTTATTCGATTTTCTGATTCTACCGATCCCTTTTCTAACTCTTGTGATTGTCCTCCTTTTCTTGGCCCTTACTCTGATATTCTCTCATTTCTGTCGATTGCTCTGATTCGCCTTATTCCTTCCTGTGATTATCCAGTCTCACTTGATTCTTTGATATTTCCAGAATTATTGATCCTCAATTATTTCTCCTCGTTCTTTTGATTATCTCTGATTCTACAGTACCTTTGGTCCTTTTTTACCCTCCAAATTGTTTTGAATCTCTTGAGTATCTTAATTGTTCTATTTTTATCATTTTGTAACTCTATTGATTTTTATGGATTTTATTAGTGATTTTGCTAACTCCTTGAATTGTCCCGATCTTCTTAATTCCCTTGTTTTTCGTGAATATTTTGACTCTCAAAATTACATTCTGTCACCTTTTTTGATCTCGATTCTCCCTATTCTATCGATTCTCTAAGTGCATTTTCTTATTTTTTTCATTTTATGGATTCTCCTAATTTCCCCTATTCTTCTGATTCTCTTTGTGTCTGTTGTAGGTACGAGGGGAGATTTTTATATTATCTACCTAGCCATGAAGGAAAAGAGTTAGAAGAAAAGTAATATTCTATTTTTCGATATAAGATCCACTAAAGATCACACACTTAAGCCGTCTTTTCAATAAGGCCATACCTTAAAAAAAAAAGTCTTCAAAAATCACCTCCACCGCTTCTTTCAGGCATTCATCCGAAAAAAAAACGACGTCCGCGCAACTACTTTTTTAATTTAGGAAAGCAATAATAATCGTCACACGGTGCCAAATCTGGAGTGTAAGGTGGATGTTCCATCTCTATAGAGTTGCACTCGTTGATTACTTCTCGGACTTGGCGAGCTTGATGGACTTGGCAATTTTCAATTTGGGAATCCAACACGCTAACACCTTATTCATTCCTAAATCTTCGTATAGAATTTTTAACACTGTGGCTTCTGATATCTCCACTTCAGCCGCAATTATTGAAATCCTTATTCTTCCATCCGCTAAGACCAATTCCTCAACTTTCTTGATGTTTTCCTTCAACAGGCCTTCCGCATCTTGGGTCTACTGGAATTGACACCATCGAAATTCTTAGACCAAAATTTAATCGTAAAACATGACGGCACATCTTCCCCACACACGCATCCCCTAATGAATATCTTTGGGTCCACTTCCTTCTTTCGTCAAGAACTTGATAACGCTTCTATGTTCAAATTGAATTTCACGCATTTTTGTTAACTAAAGCTTCATAAAAACAACAAGACACTTTGGATCTGCACCAAACTTCGTCAGTATTGTGATAACCCCCCTTTACATTACCGCCACTTTTTGAAATCGAAAATGAAATGAAATGTCAATGACGTCACCAAACGTCAAATTTGAAAATTTGAAACCAACCGCGAACTTTAAAGGTTGGCCAGTGATCATCAGACAATGAAAGAAAAAGCAGAACCCTACGTTGTGTTATTTTTTTGACAAGACAAGCAAAGGCGGGACATTCAAACTTACCCAAACGAAACAAACCCTAGATTCTTTGGATACACGGCGGGAGCTAATCAGGAGTGGAGCGTAAATTGATAACACAAAAATTATGGTTTTAAATGTTCATTAAGTTTTAGTCATTTTGTGCATTTGAGTTTTGTGATCTCGTACTGTGGTTAACAATTTCTAGTGTCTTCGTACTAAAAAAAATAAGTTGGGTACAATGCAAATCTGACGATTTCAACAATTAATAATTTAGTTCTTCAGAAAATGGTAAACAATAATACAATTTAACAATACTGATGTACATGATGAGTGAGGTTAAGTCAGCTAATTTTATTCCACCATGAGGTTTTTCAGTTTACAGGAATTTACAACAGACAGATACCATGAAATATCTATGCCCAAAGCGGGCCTCTTCGCTCCTGAGAGGGAAAAACAAGAATATTGAAACACGGAGTACATCTGAGTCGGAGAGTGATGGAAAACATGTAGATCAGATGGCAAGACTAAAGCAAAGTGAACAAGACAACTGCCTGTCAGTGAGGCAAGATTGTAGAGAATTTACTATCTTGGGGGAAAAGCTTGTACATCCAACGGACCAGGAGAAATGAGTTTGTTACTGAATTGTCCTTGACATACTTAGTTTCCTGTCTTTCTTTGAGGCTTGTCCAAACCAAGTTAGTTAGCAGAACCGATCTCGGGGACTATTCTCCCACCTCTCAGGTACAGGTTTAACCGAAGTAGGGCCACAGAACTCCCCCAAACAGCAGCCTGCAACGCGAACCAC